>OX424479.1:0-2537306 GCA_949152455.1 Lithophane leautieri | reverse complement strand
AAAATAGCCACAATTATACGTAGGTTCCGTACTCATCATCTGCCTACCCTTTTCTCAACTATGTTGGGGTCGGCTTCCAGTCTAACCGGATGCAGCTGAATACCAGTATTTTACATGGAGCGACTGCCTATCTGACCTCCACAACCCAGTAACTGGGTAATACGATATCCCTTGGTAAGACTGGTTGTCAGACTTTCGGGCTTCTGACGACCCGTAACGACTGTCAAAGATCCACAAATGACAGCCGGGACCAACAGCTTAACGTGCTTTCCGAGGCACGGAGGAGTCTCGGTATGTAAAGATGGTCACCCATCCACGGACCAACCCCGGCAAGCGTAGCTTAACCTGATGTATCGACCCGTGCGGCTGTTATTACGTAGCCACGAGCTCCTCACGTAGGTTCCGTACTATAACTACTAAATGATCGTTACGTACACCCTGTGAAGTTAAGCCTGCTACCACCTTGTTGATTGGCTAATATTTTTATCAAGCCTTTAGCAATTCTTATAAAACTACTCAATACAACGAGTATTGAGTAGTTTTAGTAGTGTACACCGGCACCCCCATGTCTGTTTATTACCTAGCACTTCATTTATTTGTTACTCTGTGTGTTACCATTCAGCCGTGTTCGGGATTCAGTTTTGTAATGTAACTAGTTCAGTGATTAGTCAATAGATCTTTGACAAAGTTACATATATTGCGAAATGATTTGTGAACATTGTTTTTCTTAACATAAAAACTACCCCTTGATCCCCTTTCGGTGTGAATAGACATAGTGGGTACATTTACATTTTCGCCAGTGTTGTTTAAGTTAGTAAATTAAGTAAATTTATTTCAGTTTATTCAAAGGAGTTTGCTAAATAAAAATAACAAAATACAGATTATATACATTAAGAAGGGCTCATAAGGGCGTCAAAAAACTCTTCCGCATCGCTGTCAGTGGGAAAAGTGCCCAAAAGGCTGGCAGCATTGCCACGTTGGATGGCAATGCTGATTCTTTGACCTAGAAATTGGCCAGCCCTCTGGTCACGAGAAGAGTCGACCAACCGCTTGGCGATGTCCCGAAATACTCGATGAGCACTCGGACCCCACGGCCCTAGTGTTTCAACCCCAAACGGCTCAAAAATATAGCTACCAATAAGGTTGTTGTTATATTTGCGCCGTTTGAGGTTTTCTGCACCTGCAGCAGCCGCCCCAGCACAGCCCGCCGTGCTAGGAAGATGGGATGGCGCGAGGGTGTCGACACAGGTTGCATCCCACACCAAAGGCCTACCCAACTTCCAAGGCATTATGGTCGTTCCGTCTGGTCTCTTCCCATCGTCGCGTGCCAAGCCATTGGGTTCTAAAACAGCTGGCACCCCGGCGGTGACAAGAGCCCGACGGATGATGTCATTAATGAAGTTAGTAAAGGGTTTGCACCTATTGCTGTCAACCGAGATCGAGCCCAGGACTTCACGCCCAACTGTCGCGTTTCTGACCACTAGACTAACGAAAGAGACTACTAAGTAGGATTTTTCCCTAAACTGTATCAACGGTTCAGGAAAAATCCGACTTAGTACTTAAATATACGTACCAATACCAAGTACAAAATGTGCCTAGTACACATTATTGTGAAGTAAAAATATTCAAAAAACAATACAAAGCAATCTTTTTAGTACCATTTAAGTCACGGAATAGATAATTTAAGTAAAGCAAGCTAGTTAAGGATGCGCATGACATTTCGAAGCTATTAAATAATATATTGTTGCCGCGCTGTTTGATCGTGATAGGTCCCATTACATGTCACGACAGTGGTACAGTAGGGTACAGCAATATGTCGGACTGTAAACTTGTGCACCGGAAAGCACGTTAAACCGTTGGTCTCGGCTATCATTTGTAGATCTTTGGGAGTCGTTACGGGGTCGTCGGGAACCCGAAAGTCTGACAACCAGTCTTACCAAGGGGTGTCAGATAGGCAGTCGCTCCATGTAAAATACAGGTGTTTAGCTGCATTTGGTTAGTCTGGACCCCAATATGGTTGGGAAAAGGCTAGGCAGATGATAATCAGAGCGTAAATGTGTGCCTTCTGTAAACAATAAAAGATGGCGGAACGACTTAGATGTAGTTTATGATGTGTATGTTGTAATGTGTGTATGGAAGGAGTTTTGCCCAGCAGTGATACAGTACGGGCTAGTTATAATATTAATGATAATAGTAGGTAACGTGTTAATTATAATATATTATTTCAAGACAATGTTTATGTTCTTTCTCCACAATTAGCCTGACAAGTTATATGAGTTCGCATAAATGCTTAAGTATTTTATTTGACTTATTGAGTTTGGCGAACGGATTCGAGATCGTAATTTGTTCCTACTTGCCTAAAAGTTGTCAAGAATATTTAAACACTATCATTCATCATACATAATATACATCTAACACTAAAATAATAATATTATGTACAACTAAAAAAGGGAGGGAAATAATCAGAGAGCATCAAAAAAAATCCGCATCGCTGTCAACAGGACAGTGCCCAAAAGGCTGGCAGCATTGCTTAAGTTGGTCAATCTGCAATCTAGCCTTTTCCCAACTATATTGGGGTCGGCTTCCAGCTAACCGGATGCAGCTGAATACCAGTATTTTACATGGAGCGACTGCCTATCTTACCTCCACAACCCAGTAAGTAGGTATTTGACGAAATTCACCACTAAGTATTAGAAACCATTTTTTTTTAACGTCAACGGTTTGTTACTGGGATCATAAAATGGAAAGTTTAATTTTTTCTTAGTTTAGTCGTACTCCAGTTAACTTTTTGTGGCTGACAGTACTACAAACTATTTCTAAGTGTAGCGAAAATCAATGATATCGAGTTAACCTAATCGAATTTGTTAAAATATTTCTCGTGACCTTTATAAAGTAATTACTGTAATTGGTTGACATGATCGTATTGTTAATCAAGATATTTGTTGTTGATAAAATAGTTGAGTTACACTTGAATTGAAAACTCATTTGTAATCTGAATTTCAAGTGATTAGATGAAACTGAGAGCAATTTGTCTCTGTAAATGGTGGTCTTGTGCGTTCCAGTTTGTTGAAGATGCTTTATTTTTAATACTAAATGTAATATAAGAATTAAATTGAACTGTACATAAATACCAACTTATATCTAATTAATAAATAAATAATAGTTATCCTAACTTAACTAAAATATGGCGTCAAATAATTCGACAAAATATGCAGACCTCTGACAGTAATGACGAGTCATTCTCCCGTCTGTTAGCTCATGCACACACGTCAGTCACGTCAACGTCAAGTCACCGATTATTCACGTCATTTTCAGGGACGTTTGTGAACAGATAGTCAGTCAGTCACTAATAACAACGCCTGTTTCGTTCTTAGCAATAAAAGTTTTGACTTGCCGGTGACGCGACGTCGACTGATTCGCGCCGGTAATGACGTGACTGAAGTGTGTAGCCAACGTTCTACAAGTTCTATGTAACTAAATTTTTTAACGTCACTGATCGGCGACTTGACGTTGACGTGACTGATGTGTGTGCATGAACCATAAGTGGATGTTAAAATAATACCTCTAACAGTCATAATGAGTAATTAGAAGCCCGAAATACGCGGAAAGTCGACTACAACATTACAGGGCAAAGGATTGCCTACAAAACCATATTCCACCCACAATTCCAGTTGAAAAACTCATTGCTAACCAAACACTAACTCATACATACTCCAATAACGATAAAACGAAAAAAAAAAACCGACGGTTTCCAACTATTCCGTGTACAAGTCAGCGTAAACACAACATTAAAGGCTAAGCTTTCCATTTTAGCATGCAATGGACGTCGTACAAATAATCGTAACGTACCGATGTAAACATCGCTTAGTTTTATGCCGCTGATCGTAAAAGTGTTTTATTTGTGGACTTGCGGTCGGTGGTGGGTGTGTGTAGCCTTGTTAAGAGGGGTCCTACACTTGTTTTTGAACGGGTTGGATTTTGTTTGTCCGGTAAAGTTTTGACGGTATGTAGTAACTTTTTGAAAGCGTAGGTACACTGGTCCTTTGGTACAAGTAAAAAAAATAGGGGTGATAGTTCTCCAAGATTTTGTGATTTATTTAAACACAGTGAATTACTACGTAATTACTTAGTCGCAAAAGCAAACTTAAGTACTTAATTAACATGGAAAAAACTATGAGTCAATCTGCCTAGCCTTTTCAGCTGTCTATTCTAACCGGATGCAGCTGAATACCAGTGTTTTACATGGAGCGACTGCCTAACTGCCTACGATACCCTTTGGTAAGACTGGTTGTCAGACATTCGGGCTTCTGACCCGTAATGACTGTCAAAGATCCACGAATGACAGCCGGGACCAACGGCTTAACGTGCTTTCCGAAGCATGGAGAAGTCTTGGTATGAAAAAGATGGTCAACTATCCACGGAACACCCCCTGCAAGCATTGCTTAACCTGATGGATCGACCAGTGCGGCTGTTATTACTTAGCTACGAGCTCCAGCGAGAGAAAAAAGTGAGTAAAATCATGAAATAAAGATCAACGATAGCTACTTCGTGTTCAATAATAATTGAATGAAAAAGAAAAAGAAACAAACTCAACCATATCCACGAGAGTCGTTTCAATCCACATCCGGAAACAAAACCGTACAGAAACCGGATGCAATTGTGTCCGCTCCATAGAACCGGGTAAAACTGGGTACATCTTAATCGCATAGTGCTTTCATGTCTCTTGATAATAACCGAGCGATGTTCCGTCTAGTGGCAATTAGCCCCGGCCATGCTGACTCGGCTAAATCGAGTCTAGACTGAATCGCAATCTAGATTTTTATAGATTAGGATAGTTTGGCCACAGCATAGATAGGTACAGAAGGTTCGATACAATGAGTGAAAACGCACGCGCTCATAGACACGCTTTACGTACAGAGAATGAAAGTAGAAGGAACTAAAATAGTTTATAGTGCATAAATAAAACGAACATCACAAAAATTATGTATGGCAATAATTAAGCCCAAAGCCCAGTAGGTATTCGAAAGAAAAGTAACAAGATTTAAAATTAAAAAGTTGTGCAATTGACGCAAATTGCCTAATCTTACGACCATAGACATTAAACAATAAAGTGCAAGTGCAGTGCATTGCAGTTGAGAGCAAGTGCTCTCGCGCCTGTCATTCTTTTGAAGGTCAGCTTCGGCCATGTTAAGGCCAATGCACAGTGTGAAACAGGGTCAGAGCATTCTTTCGTTGGTCTATCCATAATAAAATATCAAGAAAATAATGTTCTTGCTCTTGTTCTGGTTCTATGTTTGTTTGGTATAACCCCGTGGCCATGAGCTACTCGCTCAAGCGACACGTGTCTTGCGAAAGCGACTGCGGAGAAACAGAGCATGCGTTTCGCTTGAGACACGTCGCAAGTCGCATCGCTCGAGGCCGTGATCGGGGCGTAAACCTACCTTCAGACAGTTTGCGAACTCTATGTACAGTCACGAGCAAAAATATGTATACACTTAGCAAAATTCGATAACCATTTTTTCGTGGAATAACGTTTTGCAACTTTGAGATGATACCTATTTCATAATAATATGGGTTCCAAAATACTGTGTTCGTTAATAGCTATTTATGCAACTGTTATATAACAAGGGGTATTAAAACACGAATGTGGGTTTATAGTATCACATGAGTGTTGCACTCACAGAGGTTACCTCTATGCTACCGCGTGGTACACCTGCGTACCAAAAACCATGCTACCGCGTGGTACACCTGCGTATCAAAAACCATTGTAGTTAATTAGAATGTCCTTGAAGAATTAATACCTAATTATTTACAGTTGCATACAAGATTTTATCTACACCCATAATGTGAATCCTCTATAAAAGGTTTGCAATACTAATATCGAACAAAAATGGAGGGATACGACGAACATAAATGCGATTTTTTCGAATTCGAACAACCTATAAGTTTTTTTATTTTATTACTGTGCTTTGTTTGTGAAACGCGCCTGCATGACAATTTTTTTTTTAAATGAGTTGTATTATGAAATTTAGTACAACATTATAACACCCGTTTGGATGATATTATGGTTATTATGACACTGGCTGTTTTAATGTTGGCAATAAGCTAACTGTTTCAGAAACTTTTAGGGAGGATTTAAAGCCTGGGTTTAGATAAAACATAAAATTACAATCAATACAGTAGGAGAAAATCACTTTTAAAAGTTACTAAGTTTATACATATTGGTGCTCGTGACTGTACATCTTTTTGCATGCGCCTGTGTTGCTAGTTGCGTGGAGCTGGCTTTCTGTATCTATCTATTCTATGGTTCGGCTGGCTGATTCTGAACATTGGTTTGTCTTGAACAGATCTTTTTAGAGACTGAATTGATAAGCGACGGGGTTTTATGGAATGGTTCCCATTACACTGCTTCCTATTTTAAGTTCGTTAACTATTTTCATAGTAGAGTGAGTTGATAAGGCAGAGTACGGTCTTTATTATCGAGTTAGTACCACTACACAGCTTACCAACGCCAGCGACTCTTCGTCTCCGATGCATGGTTGACGTTACATTGTAGTTAAAATACTGTTTCTGTCATTTTTGCTCGTAGCCAAGTTATAACAACCGCACGCGTCGATCCATCAGGTTAAGCTACGCTTGCCGGGGTTGGTCCATGGATGGGTGACCATCTCTACATATCGAGACTCCTCCGTGCCTCGGAAAGCAAGTTAAGTCGTTGGTCCCGGCTGTCATTCCTGGATCTTTGACAGTCGTTACGGGTCGTCAGAAGCCCATAAGTCTGACAACCAATCTTACCAGGGGTATCGTATCGTATTACCCAGTTACTGCGTTGTGAAGGTCAGATAGGCAGTCGCTCCATGAAAAATACTGGTATTCAGCTGCATCCGGTTAGACTGGAAGCCGACCCCAACATAGTTGGAAAAAGGCTAGGCAGATTGATTTTTGTAATTTTTTTTGGGTACTAGAGTGTGTATACTTGCTTATTATGTAGTCAGAAGCCATTAAGTATAAAAGCTTATGATTACTGAGCCAATTTTAGAAATCAAAAGCCTCTTTTCAGTGGGTTTTCTTTGTCCGCAAATGTCTTGGAAATCGATAAGCTAATTTATACGTTTCACAATATATTCTATATCCGATAGACTAGGTATTAGCTTTTGCCCCTAGCATCGTCCGCGTGGAGGTCGGAAACTATCCCACTGGAATACTTTCGAATGGGATAATTTTCGACCTTCATGAAGTACTCTACCGGAATAAAAATATCCCATGTACTAACTCAGCACCCTAATTGCAAAAACACGATCAATCACATCACAATCGTTTTGAAAAAAAATGCTAAATAACTTCATAAGTTCGAAAAAAAAAATCTGCTCTACAACGTAAATAACGCAAGGAATGTTGTTGAACTGTCAAAATTAAACGGAGGTCGTAGACAAAGTGATATTCTTTCAGCGATAACGATGATGGAAAAGGCAAATATAGGACTGACTTATGCTATCGAGAAGCTTATGTCAATCCTGTTGAAAGTCGTTGTAGAAATACGAAACGCTTTCGAAGCGATTTTCATTTGTCTAGGCCCTCAGACTAGTATGGATAGCGGACCTTGCCCACAGGCAACTGAAGGAACACGGGTGGGTTTTAGCCAGTAAAAGTCTGACACGCCCTCCCGCTCCGCCCAGAGCGGGAGAAGTCATTGGATGATTTCCCACCCTCAAAAAAAAAAAAAAGGTCATGCACTATCACTGTGCCAAAGTTCATTCAAATTCGTTCAGCCATTAAGGCGTAGAAGGATAATACCTTTTGTATTTATTTATATTAAACTATCTGATGCCCGCGGCTTCATCCGCGTGGATGTCGGTTATTACCCTAAAACCTTACTCGAGAACCACTCCATCCATTGGTGAAAACAGCATGACAATCAGTGCAGTAGTTTTTGAATTTATCGCGTACAGAACGATAGACAGACGCGGCGGAGGACTTTGTTATAAAATATGTAAGGATATGGGTAGAATAGTACCCAGTGTATAGAACAAAGTTTAAGAACAGCGAAACCGGCTTACTTAAAAACATACAAACATGTTACGTAGTCTTTATGAGAACATAAGTTTCCACTCTTGCTGAAGTCTTTTTGGTAATAAAATGACGTCAAAGTTACTTAATTATTATCACACATTTTCATCATTATATGGACTAGCTGCGCCCCGCGGTTTCACCCGCGTAAGTCTCGATCTCATGGAAAAGTTTAGCCAAGCAAAAAATAAGTAAATTAGTCACACTCCTTTAAAATAGGTACCGGCCATGATGGTAATTATGGTAATAATAACTTTTAGCGTGAACTTAATAATCCTACTATATATATAATATAATATATAATATAATATAATAATAAATAATTATTATAATTATATAAATATTATAAATGTGAAAGTTTGTGTGTTTGTGTGTTTGGATGTTTATTACTCAATCACGCAAAAACGGCTGAATGGATTTGTATGAAATTTGGCAAACAGATAGTTTATGACCTGGATACTTATATAGGATACTTACTTTATAGGATACTTTTTATCCCGATATTACCACGGGGTCGAGACTTACGCAGGTGAAACCGCGGGGTGCAGCTAGTCTGATATAATTATTTCAAATAGGTATCTCTCTAGTTCAATTCTCTAATTATAAATAAGTCTGTAAACACTTGAGTTTATTAGTAAGAGTCAAGTGGATCTTGAAAGCTTGTGATGAGAAAAAGTAAAAACGGTATTTTATTTCTAAATAATTTATGATAAACATAATGGCGTTGACCTGAGTAGAGGTGTGGGTGTATCGTGTTCTACTTATATATTAACAAAAAAAAACCGGCCAAGTGCGAGTCGGACTCGGGCACGAAGGGTTCTGTACCATTATCTATAAAAACGGCAAAAAAAACACGTTTGTTGTATGGGAGCCCCCCTTAAATGTTTGTTTTAATTTAATTTCATTCGTTCGTCTCGTTGTCTTCGTTTTTCTATAATTAAAAAAAAAAAATATGTGTTTTAAGTATATAGTTTAGTTTATTAGTTTAAGTCTTAGCTGTCGCATTAGGGTAAACCCTGTAATGGTAGCATAAGCTGTTATAAATAAATAAATAAATAAATAAATAATAAATAAATTTAATTATTAAATATTTATTTTTAAAGTGAATATATAACTAAATATTCTGTGAATATTTCAAACGTCTACCTGTTGCCGTTATCAATATCGAGCAAAAACGAGAAAAAAAAAACGTTTGTTGTATGTAAGCCCCCTTAAATATTTATTTTATTCTGTTTTTTAGTATTTGTTGTCATAGCGGCAACAGAAATATATCATCTGTGAAAATTTTAACTGTCTAACTATCACGGTTCATGAGATACAGCCCGGTGACAGACGGACAGACAGACAGCGGAGCCTTATTTATAGGGTCCCATTTTACCCTTTGGGTACGGAACCCTAAAAACCATATAGTTGAGGACCTTCTCCTTTTTGAAGTCGGTTAAAAATTGAAGTATCACGGGTCGATCGAAGGTTGAGCTACACTTGCCGCGGTCGGACCGTGGATGGGTGACCTTCCATTACATATCGAGACCACGGTTCTTCGTAAAGCACGTTAAGGTGTTTGTCCCGGCTGTTAGCTAGATAGGCAGTCGCTCCATGTAAAATACTGGTATTCAGCTGCATCTGGTTGGACTGGAAGCCAACCCCAACATACTTAGTTGGGAAAAGGCAGATTGATTGGATGTTTGTAACTTAAAATCACTCTGGTTTTGAACTATTTCATAAAGCTCCACCTCTACGAACTATTATAGTAGAATAACGTTAAATTCAGCATTTTTTCTACTAAAATCAATGTCACGTCAATAATTAATTAATTAAAACCGACCCACAAACAGGAAACCACTCTGTATACTCCGGTGATCATATAATAAGGATATTTTTGCAAAAAATATGGCGGTAGTCGCGACGGGGCATCGAAATATTAGGTTTGGGTCCAAATGGCCAATTTCCGAGATGTCCCACGTTTCGCGAATTGAATAACGGTGACACTAACGTAGTTAGTCGTACGGATTCGGACGGTTTCGGACGGTTGTGTGCGGTCCGGTTTTTTCTCATTTACGGCGCAAAGGTCCGTCTAAGTTGTTACTTGTGAATAAGTAAACGGTTTTTTGGATGTTTGTTTATTACTTTGTGGGGAAGGAAGTACAGTTGGAAAAAAAGTAACCAGCCAAACAATTTTGGTCATTGCCCTGTTATATTAAAGACCGATTGTCCTATTGAAGAGTTAATGCTTCGCTTCATTCAGGGAATTTACTTATTAGTGAAAATAAACAGTGACATTGTTAATTTTGTAGGAAGAAATACAAAAAAGATACCGCTAATTGTATAGCCAACAGAATTTTCCACGAAATAAACATGAAAAATAATCTTTACAAACCATGCAGTTTAAACGAAAACCAATCAGGTACAATAATTAAGTAAAATTTTAAGCTGTTGTGTAGGTGCTTACTCGCAGGAGCGATAAAAAGCATGAACAATAAAAAGCACAAGAAAACTTGAAGTGAGCTGTCAAGCCAGTCTATTCTGTAAGAATCTCACCGAAAAACTTAGGTGAAGTGAGCTTAAAGTCAGCTGTAATTTTGCTCAGTCAGAAACAGTCACCTAGGGATCGACACTTTTGACAGCTCACTTCACATAAGTTTTCAGAGTGAGATGGTTACAGCCGGTCTATTCTGTAAACACCTCACCGTGAAAACTTAGGTGAAGTGAGCTGTCAATGCCCTAGCGTCAGGTAGAGTGACAGCACACTTTAATTCTTCAAGGACTTTCTAATTAACTACAATGGTTTTTGGTCATACAGGCTCACTTCACCTGTACTACATTTGAAATAACATGAGACATTTAAATACGCCTTCTTACAGTCCGTTCAACCGATTTTGACTTCTATTGTGTTAGTGGCATGACAAATGGCAGCTGCAGTAGACAGATGGCATTGTGTAAACTTTTTTTGCTTTTAATACCAATGTTATGCCTATGGTATAGAAGTCAAAATCGGTTGAACGGACTATAAACAGTTTTGTTTAAATGTCTAATCTTATTTCAAATGGAGTATAAGTTATTATCACGGTGAGATTTTTACTGAATACCACTACAGAATAGCACCGCTGAAAGTGTCTTATACGATACTTAGTGCAAAGAAAGGTGAAAATGCTAAAGCGCCAAAATTGTACTTTTGGGAAATGAACTTTAAAGTTATAACTTGAAAGTTCATTTCAATTGTCTCGTGCTTTTTATCGCTCAAGCGATTATGCACCTAAACAACAGCTTCAAAGTTGTTGTAGTCTAAATTATTGTAGTTTGTAGGTTATTGTTTAAATAGCATGGTTTGTAAAGATTATCTTTTGTGTTTATTCCGTGGAAAATAATGTTGGATAAACATTCGGCCGTATCTTTTTTCGACAGGTGTCAAAGATTCGACTACTTATCACACATACAACATGGTTTAAAAAGGGACTGGTTATAGTTGCCTAGTTACCCCTTTTTGTTAACTTGTATCTATTTAGTTCTAGGTTAAATTCGATTGAAATACCTCAAGAGCAAAGGGTTTACTAAAAGGTTCGGTCTATATGACCATAGGTGTACTGCTTTCAAAGAAATAGATCGCTTATGTATGTAAGTGAAAGGCGTATCTATGTACAGTCACGAGCACTAATATGTATACACTTAGCAACTTTTAAAAGCAATTTTCTCCTACTGTGTTGATTGTAATTTTATGACATAACTAACGTAGTATTTTGGAACCCCTATTATTATGAAATAGGTATCATCTCAAAGTTACAATCGTAATTCCATGAGAAAATCGTTATTGAATTTTGCTGAGTGTATACATATTTTTGCTCGTGAATGTACTAATACTAGCAACCCACCCTGACTTCGCACGGGTAGCGCAGAAAACATGCCTACATTTTAAAGTTTCCATAGTCAACAAGGATAAATGAAGTTTCGCCATGTCCATCTGTTTGTCCGCGGCTTAGCTTAGAGAGACTCTTAGTACAAGAAAGCTGTAATTTTTGCATGGGTACATATATTAATCAAGCCGACAAAGTGGTATAATAAAACCATGTTTTTTTTTAGGGTATCTCCCCTACACGTAAAGTGGGGATGTTTTTTTTTTCACGCCACCAATTGGCGCCAGTTTCGCAAGAAGTGTACCATTTCGACTGAATTCTCGTAAATGAATATGAAATGTATGATAATGTTCATCATTAGTTCCATTCATTCGTTCATCATTCAGACACGACTAAAGAAAATATAGTATTAAAGACCTGACGTCTCAGTGCTGCCAACTAGTGTCATTTCAGAAAACCCTCATTGAGCTTCTCAAATAATTAATTAGTTAGCAGATTTTTAGGCCATAATTGAACCTTACTATGCCAAATTGGACCACATAAAGTGGTGCTCACATTACATAATAACATGGATACAAATGCATACTACACAGGCTGAGCATAACCACATTTTGACACGGCCCGTAAAATAGCCTCATTAAAATAACGGACTCGAATTTCGGCCGTAACCTATCATTACTACGTATTATTGCGGCATTTCATGAATTTTCCGCTTGGTATAATGTCGCTAATCTATACATATTATAAATTAAAGTCACTTTTCGTGTTTTTCTATATGTCCGCGTTGTTCTACTAAACCAATCAATCTGCCTAGCCTTTTCCCAACTATGTTGGGGTCGGCTTCCAGTCTAACCGGATGCAGCTGAATACCAGTATTTTACATGGAGCGACTGCCTATCTGCCCTCCACAACCCAGTAACTGGGTAATACGATACCCCTTGGTAAGACTGGTTGTCAGACTTTCGGGCTTCTGACGACCCGTAACGACTGTCAAAGATCCACGAATGACAGCCGGGACCAACGGCTTAACGTGCTTTCCGAGGCACGGAGGAGTCTCGGTATGTAAAGATGGCCACCCATCCACGGACCAACCCCGGCAAGCGTATCTTAACCTGATGTATCGACTCGTGTGGCTGTTATTACTTAGCCACTTTCTTCTAAACCACGCAACAGATTTTGATAAGGTTTTCACCCTCGTTTAAAGAATATATTCCGGAAGGTTTATGTGTATAATTACTAATTTATTTTATGCTTTGTTGTATATACGTTTCCGGATGACAGCGATGCAGACAAATACTTCGACGCCTAAGTGTGTTTTTATATTTATTGGTATAGTTAGTTAGTCCTTTTAGTTAATTTAGTATAGGTATATTTTATCTTATTAATAAAAACCTTTTATGCTTTAGATATCAATTAGATGGGTGGGAATTACATGGGACTTAAACATAACTGGCGAAATGTGGGTGTGCTATAGGTACACCTCTGCCAAACCCTTCGGGGAATAGAGGCGTGATGTTATGTTTTGTTATATCAATTAGAATCACACGGACACGGGTCAGTATACAAAAGTATTAAACTCAGCGCTTTTTTTATGAATTCAATTTTTTTGTTGCAAGCAGACGCATGCATAAAGCGCTTGAAAACGCTGAGCGACATTATGGCGAGTTTATATTTAGCTGGCATCAATTGTCAAGCTAGTGCATGGAATTATAAAGAACTGTCGTACTTTATTCACACTTTATTTCGGATATTTACAAATCAGGTGTGTCTGTTATTTTAATTTAATTTCAGTCGAATGCAGTCATAATTAACACAGACAGTAATTTTATGAGGCTGTTGGTTCTATGGATAACAACGTATGTCCATAAAGGCGGTTTAGTTTAAGCCGATTCCAGACGTGTTGACGTAATGTGACGCGAATTCTGCATGTGGACGGGATACGAGCATTACATGTAACGGACGAGCTGGCGCTCGCGCTGGTCCATCGGCCGTCGGTTTTTAAAGCGAACACAAAGGCTCTCGCTGTTGAACATATACAGGATTCGCGTTGAATTTGTATGCCTTCCACACTATCCGCATTACATTACACGATACATTACATTACATTACACGATACATTTCATTACAAGATACATTACATTACACAATACATTACACAGGTCTCGAACCGGCTTTAGAAGTTAATTACACTTCCAGAAATACGTGCTAGTTAACCTGCTGTCACATCTCATGTTAGTTAACTAACCAATCACAAGATTGGTTGACCGCCAATCATTTGATTGACATGATACTTGACAATCCAATATATTGAATGGACGGAAACCAAGGGAAGAGGGGAAGTACTTCTAACAACTTTGAGGTTTAATTAGAGAGATCAAGCAGATCCGTTTATTACGCGGAGGTATTGTCAAGGAAATTAATTCAAATTGACACACTACGAGTACGTCAGTTTGCCGTGTTACTCGTATATCTATTTCCTACATTGTGTAAGGAACAGCCCTCCGCAAATTAACAAGGGACATTCAGTTACTTATTTTGAATCATATTCCACCGGTTCTCAGGAAAGTTTTCAATTTTTAAAAACCGTTTTTTCTGTTTCTATTCCTTTATTTCAATGTAAAATTACATTCTCTGTACGCAGCAATCCATTTGAGTAAACAAAACAGCTAAAATATAAAAAAAAACAGCAATTGATGTTAAAATACTCGAGCGCGTCCCCCCCGGTTTGGCCACGGTAACGATACATTGCGCGTGAGGGTAATAATACAAATCAGGTTTATTGGATTCCCATAACGTTTCTGAAATACGTTCATGTACCGGTCGTCTTCGTATGATATGCTGAATTCATCCCATCAGTCTGCGGAGGGCTGTCCGTTACACCCTGTATAGTTATAGCTTTCGCCAAATTTTGGCGTAAAGCGAACTTATTCAAGACGAACAGCTATGTAGGACAAACATTACAAAACCCTATAAAACTTTTAGAATGCTCTGTCGCATTTTGTGAGGTATGAGTGAATGGAAGAATTCCAGCATTATCGCGGACGGACGAGTCCCACTTTACGGCCTTTGAGTCGGTTTACGAGCGTGTCTATCGATAAAAAAGTCCGGATGTTCTGTCCCCTCCCTATTCACAGTATTCGCCCTTTTAATCAATACTGATTTTGATGTAATAGTTTTTTTTGCGCCTACTTTGAAAAAGTATAAAAGTTTTTTGATTCGTTTTCGATTGGCGGTAATTTACGGTTTTCGTGTTAAGCAGTTGTGAAGTTTGGAATAGAATAGTGTTGGGCTGATTTTTTTATCGTAGTTGCTTTTATTAACCTATTTTCCAATAACATTAAGATTGAAAGGTTGTCTGCAGTTGTTGTCTCGTGCGGCTTTTATTACTTAATCACGTAGGTATCAATAAAACATAGATTTAAGAAAATTAAAAAAAAACCTAGTGTTAAATGCGAGTCGTCGGACTCGCGCACGAAGGTTCCGTACCATTATCTATAAAAATGCCAAAAATATCACAGTTTGTTGTACGGGAGCCCCCTTAAATATTTATTTTATTCTGTTTTTTAGTATTTGTTGTTATAGCGGCAACAGAAATACATCATCTGCGAAAATTTCAACTGTCGAACTATCACGGTTCATGAGATTCTGCCTGGTGACAGACGGACAGACAGACTGACAGACAGACAGACAGACGGACAGCGGATTCTTAGTAATAGGGTCCCGTTTTACCCTTTGGGTACGGAACCCTTTTGTAACGCATACCACTTTGATATTTGCGAATTACGAGTTTAAAGACTTACTTAAATACACGGCGTAAAGGTATCTTTTTGAAAGCTACTTAATTTTCCAATTCAATATTGAACGATCCAAACCCCTTACTTAATCTACCTCACAAAGGATGAAATCTTCAAACTATCTCCTTTGAAACGTTGTAATAGAATCAGTAGTTTGCTCCCGATTTAAAGTGGCTTGAAAACAGAGGAGCAAGTATTTGCATACTGTCAGCACAATTATAAGCAGCTTACTGCGGCCTTGCGATGAAAACTGAGCTGAAATTTCAACACAGCGTCAAGCTTTTGGTGATATTGTTACCTATAACTGTTGTAATACTATGGACGGGGCTTGTAAACTTCTTCTCTTATGTTGACATGATAATAGATTAGTGCTCATATATACAAGAGCGGCACGCGCTAATGGAAAAGGAAACTGGAGCCGTCGATGCGTCTACGGCATCTGTCGACACATCGCCGCGGCAACTGCAGCCGTCGACGCGTCTACGGCATCTGTCGACACACCGCCGCAGCAACTGCAGCCGTCGACGCGTTTACGGCATCTGTCGACACATCGCCGCGGCAAATGCAGCTGTCTCGCGTCTACGGTATGTGTCGACACATCGCCGCAGCAACTGCAGCCGTCGACGCGTTTACGGCATCTGTCGACACATCGCCGCGGCAAATGCAGCTGTCGACGCGTCTACGGCATCTGTTGACACATCGCCGCGGCAACTGCAGCCGTCGACGCGTCTACGGCATCTGTCGACACACCGCCGCGGCATCTGCAGCTATCGACGCGTCTACGGCATCTGTCGACACATCGCCGCGGCAAATGCAGCTGTCTCGCGTCTACGGTATGTGTCGACACATCGCCGCAGCAACTGCAGCCGTCGACGCGTCTACGGCATCTGTCTACAGATCGCCGCGGCAACTGCAGCTGTCGACGCGTCTACGGCATCTGTCGACACACTGCTGCTAGTGAATGCGGTATCTGCAGCCGTAAACGCGTCGACGGCTGCAGTTGCCTCTGCCGCAGACTCGTGCCGCTCGTGTATATGAGCACTTGTATTGAGGCAAAAAAAAAATTCAAATACATTGAAGTACATACCTATATGTTACACAAAAGTTACTATAGGTACGTAAAATATACTTCTAATGGCTGAATAACAAGGTTGGCAGCTGGGGTGACTGTCCAGCACGCATAGCTTGACCACCGTTAAAACGGAAGAATCGAAAGAGAACAAGCCCTACCACCAACCTAGTTTTTTAAGTCCGCCTGGCTAGCTACCACCATTTAACTAAGTCTGTCGCCATAACAACAATGTTGACAGCATTGTTGTGTTTCTGCAGTTAGAGGTAAGATAGCCAGTTCACCTGTGGTTGAGAATTCCGAGTGAAGCTGCTACGCGAGCTGGTGATTTATGGGGGACTCTTTAACAAAATAGACTGAATTAGTATTGTAAAAGTCTTTGTGTGGGAATTGTTCTCCCTTCATGCATGGTTCCTCCGAGAAGCGTGCTGTGTGGGTTTGTTATGCAGGCAGAGACATGCATTTTGTCCCGAAGGATGACAACTAAATAATCACTTACCCCGTTCGATTTGAAACTAACCTTTTAATCCTACTTCTACAAACAAAATGTAATGCCACAGTATTTTTTAGCATCAGAGGGCCTAGACAAGTGACAATCGCTTCGAAAGCGATTCGTATTTCTACAACGACTTTCACCAGGATTGACATAAGCTTTTCGATAGCTTATGTCAGTCCTATACATTTTTGCCTTTTCCATCATCGTTATCGCTGATAGAATGTCACTTTGTCTAGGCCCTTCCAAAAAAAGACAATGATATTTTTAGTTTGCAAATATGTAGTATGTATGTGTTCCAAATCGCTCCAATCACTCATTTCCTTCCTTACTGCGATAATAACTCCACTGAAATCACATAACAGTAGTCATTAACTATCTAAACAAGAGTGTTTATCACCATCAACCACCAGCAGTCCCAGGTTGCATGTAACTTGGTAAGTTGATCAACGAATGATGAATTGGAGCAGTGGTCATCAATAATAACTCGTATTTGGTTCATTAGCGACCGGGGTTGGCGGGCGCTGTGGAATATCGAAAGGGATTAATATTTTATTCGCTTACTCGAAAATGGATTGTGAATGAGTCACTGCGGGTTTTTTTTGTGGTTGTAGGTATGTCAAGCATTGCTAAAATTACCTAGACTACTGTTGGTTGTGAGGGTAAGGAGTATAATGGGGCTGGTTTATCATGATTTTGCCTTTTTTTACTCAAAACCTTATGTTTTTTTCTGTTCAGGACCCTAATAGCATAATACACGATCAATCACAATCTGAATAGTTTTGAAACAGATTGCTAATCCATTGCTTCATAAGGCGAAAAAGTTTTCTGCTCAACAACGTAAATAACGCAATGAATATTGTTGAACTGTCAAAATGAAACGGATTTGTCTTAATCGTTTACGAAAATGTGAGCTATTAAATAGCTGGTTTGACATGACACTTTTCTACATAGTGTTTGTAATATTATCCTGTTTGTGAAACTAGTCAGTACCCAGAAAATGAACAAAAATATATAAACAAGTCCTTAGTTTTTCAATGTCACCTAACCAGTTCACATTATTTAAATCAATTTCAATGAAAACCAATAATTCTAAAGCAGGGAAAATTGAGAATTGTCTTAGTCACTGCTATTAAGATGCTCAACGAATATAAATTAGAGGGGAACAGGAAACTTACATAAAAATGTGAGTAAATAAAGAATTAAAGACCTATACTACCTCAACTCAATTCACTTTTTATATCGCTCGCACCATACACTACTCACGGAATGAGGTGAGAGCGAGACGGAGTGGGGTGCTGACGGCTCCAAGCTTCGAATAGTTTAGGCAATTGGTTTTTACGGTGAAAATAATGGTAATTAAAAAAAAATACAAAAGACCTGCTTTATAGTTAGTTCAGTTATTATGCAAAGTTTCATGATTTAATTTGAAGTATTTTTTTAATACCATAGCGGTTTATAGTTCTGTTTAGAGGTAACGTTGTTTTTTTTTTTCTATAGAGTAAATTTTATATAATCTTGTTATCGTCAAACATAGGACCATAGCATCAATCCTTAAATTTAATATATATTTATTTCAATATGAATGCTGCAGTATTTTTGGCATAACGGCGGATATTGCTAAGCAATTTTAGGCCCTTAACTTTTTCTTGGACCTAGGTTAGGGGTAACCATGAAATTCATCAAGTCATCATGCATGTTGTAACGAATATATGACTGTCCAATAAGTCCATTCATTGAATACATGTGAATGTGAATGTCACCTTGTTTTAGTGGGTTTTTACTGGTTACACTTATCCAGCGGTTTTGTTCTACATATTTAAATTGTAAAACTTAGAAATTTTATGGTAGAGCCTTGTTAGGGTAGGGCATTGGCTTGTCAGTAGGATTATTTATGCAGGTTGACATGACATTACTCCTACGCCACTATAATTATTATGCTTATTATCCTACGCCACTATACAGTATGTTAAATAACAGAGGGCGTTCCCTTAAACTCGATAATCTATATCATTAATAGATTCAAATAAAAATATCAGCATATAAAAATGAGTTAAAAAAAATCCGAATAAAAAAAAAAACTAAATTGGCAATAAATTCGAAACGACCTGTTTAAAATCAAAATACTAACGCGGAATACCTAGCGTAGTGGCGTAGCCCAAACCGGCAACGTCGCAATTTTGTTCTCGCGCGCGCACGATGCCGAGCGAGCTTCTCACCGAGCCGGCCGGCCGGGCGGGGGGCGGGCGGCGTGACGGCACTGAATGGCGAGCGCTGACTTTGGTAAAGTCGGCAAAATTAATACTGTACCTTTCCACAGACGATATTAGCCCTTTACTCCGTAGAAATAGAGATTTTAATAGCGTGAGTCAACTGATGCAAATATACAACAGTGGGGCTCAACGGTTTTGATTGATGCAACCTTGCATCACCGGAAAACGAGCGGAAAGACAGTGAAAAACACAGCGTCGTGTTGTTATCAGTAAAATAAAACATTTATGTATGTTTTGATTTAACAACCCGTCTCAAATGCCCGGCTGACAAAGGAACGCGTCACTGAGGCCCCTTGGGCTTGTAAGAACCTATTCGCAAACAGTAAAAACATAAATTCATGTACCTATCTAAGCCACGTTTCAATCATATTAGAATACAGAGTACAGCGAATTATTCTGATCGCAGCGGCCGAGTAATGGGCACAGGGTGACGCGTCGGCAGCGCTTTGCCGACACGTCGCGTCGGTCGCGGGCTCGCGGCCACAAAATAAACAGATAAAAGTACAGAAAGCCCACTCATGGAACAAGTACAAGAATGTGTTTTACCTATTCACTCAGATCGGTGACTCCGGTGCCTTACAGTGCTAATAAGAAAGTAATTAGAAAAATAAATAACGTAGTAGGTAACTACGCTCATAAATAGTGTGCGGTTGAGTATTAGAGAAAGTTTCATTTAAATCTCAGTTTTAGGCTAGCTTTTAAATGATAATGAAGTATTGCACGTTAGCAATCACTGTCTAACGTTTTGTAATGTTTTCTGCAACGACATCGAAATGAAAAAAAAAAAAAACTTTTACTTTATGCAGTTGCATTCGTAATAAATTACTAAATAGCAATCGTGTAACACCACAGAAGTAATACGCTCGTTGTACGGGGTAGGTACTCCCTGAGTATAAAAGTAGTTTTAGCAAAGAGTGGGCTTTCTGATCTTATTTATTTTGTGGCACAGTCGTTTCTTAGTGTTATTTCTTTTTTCGAAAAGGTTTTAGGTACACACGGTAGGCACATTTAAATAATGTTTAAAGACTTACTTAGATTTTGAACTGCGCAATATGCTAACCTTCTCTCTCTACACATTGCTTGTTGCAATCGCCGACGGTTGTTTTGGTGCACTCGTCGCATTAAATTGTGCATTGGGATCCTCAAAGCACCATCACACAATTACACTCGGCTTAAATATGCACCATGTTCACATACCCGAGCACTGAACTGATAACGCGGCATTTTTCACACACGAATGACGAAAGGAGACAAGATGTTGCAATGCGAAAATAAATGCACATCCGGTATGCGCGCGAGATTAGTTCCGACTAAAATTAGGTGGACAAATCCTGTGGACATTCGGGGAGCAGGGGGCGGGGCTAGGCGCATCAATCAGATCGCCGCACACGCGGCCCGTCATTCATAGGTAAATTGCGACATTGCCGTACTTACTTTGAAGGACAAGTGCGCGTGTACAGAGTGTTTCTTTTACGTATCAATTTAATATTTTTTGTGAATATTTTATTATAAAAAATAAAAAAAACATTTTTTTTTTTAATGGTAATATTTTTTTTAGCTTGTATGTATGGTATACTATTGCGGGTTAACGGGAACGCCCTCTGTTAGTTAACATACTGTATATGATTATTAATTTATACGCTATACATTTATCTGTATAAATAATCAAGGTAATAAATAGACATTCATCATCGAACGACAACGTTTCCTAATGCAAAACTGTATAATAGATTATTTAAATTGCAGGTACTTACGTAATTTTGCTCCGTACACAAATTCACATATTAATTTAATGTATCTGCTCGACGTCCGTATGTCACCGCAGGGATCCAGCAGAATATCAGCGTCAGGTATATTCGCCTGACACATGCTGAGTTGGACTCCCATTTGGTGCAACGATGAAACGCACACCGCACCTTGTATTACTCGTTATTTTTTAAAGTTTGTCATAGACAATATTGTCATCACTGTGTCTAGTTTAGTTTTCTTTTATTGTGTCTATTTTTTTTTTGTTTTTTATTTTTTTTGTAAATTGGCTAACCTTGTCTTTGTATGTTGTGCTGTCTTTTGTGTGCATCAAATAAATGTTTTATCTATGTATCTATCTATCTACATGTAAAGTAAAGATTATTTTTTACTCGAGCACACAGTTATTTATAACCCATAGATACTTCTCCTAGGGTATTTGTACCTAACTTTGACGTACAGACTCGTTGGTCGTCCTCAAGACATACACGCATAATCAGCCTATAATGTTCCCACTGCTGGGACACAAGCCTTCTCTCTGTGAGAGGGAGTGGGCCGTAATCCACCACGCGTGCCCAATGCGGGTTGGTAGATGTCGGTCGCGTACGCGTAGCAACGTAGTACGCGCCGCGGACGTCAACGTCGCAGTATGGTGCTATATAGAACATAATGTATACACGCACGCGCGACCGGCGTACGCGACCGACATCAGCGTAAGAGTAAGGGAAATCATCAAATGACTTCTCCCTCTCTGGGTGGAGCGGGAGGGCGTTTTCAGGCCTGATCCAGCACATAATTAATTTCCGAACAACATAACACAAATACAATCCCTCGCGTTCGCCTTGTCGAAATTCGCCACGCTACCCCATTTTCGCTTCGCAACACCCGCTTAGTGCAACACATTTAATTCATATGTCTAACAGCTTTGCGACTTAATTGAGTTACAGCCGCCTAATTCCTATTTGCAATTATATTTTCCAATTAAATTTTCCACTTTCTTCCTTGGGTAATGGATTTTGTAATAACAAAAATGATACAATATTTTGGGATTATAATTAAAAAAGGGTTTCGTATTGTGATGCTTTTAAATGTGAAATTAATTGTGTTTGTGAGTTAATTTTGTTATTTAGATGTTTTGCTGTCTTTCATTATTATAATTGCTTTGTTTTTTGAGTTATAACTTTGTGTTTGGGTGGGCGTAGCCAAATCAGAGGGGCAATTCCTTCGCAATCTGTCAAAAATACAACCAATTTACCAACATTTTTGACAAATTTGACATTTTGATCGCTTTTTAAGTATGAGAATTAGCCTTCTGTTTGAAAGTCGTTTTTCTAGCGTTGACAAAATACTGTTTAGTACTTACCTATATATGATGGAATTAACGTATGGTATGAATATTTTAGCCATCGTATGAATTAAAAGTTAGTACTCAATAAATAATTGATTACCATACGCTTTAATATTTAAAACTTTGTATATTGTATATTTAACTTAATAATTTATTATAATTTAATTTATTTTATATTAAATTCCCTATTTATTTCTATTTCATGTTAATTGCATTAATTGATTTCCTCGTTGTGATAAACAAAGTCTTAAGTTAATTTAATATGAACAAAATTTGGACAAAAATAATTATTGTATTATGAAAGTAATTTTTTATGTAAAAAATGCTTAAAAGTCTATTGTTATGTGACAAATCAATCATCATAAATTATAATACAATAATCAGAGTATCTACCTACCTACCTACCTATCCTAATATTTAATCTCACCCTAATCAGTATTAATTAGATAGCCCAGTGTAATAAGTCAGATAATGATAATATAAAGCCATTATCGCACTAGTTTCAAAATAACAAAAATCCCTTTTTTATTTATAATCCACCAGATGTTTTAATTATGCTACAACAGTATTTTGTTACAAATTATAATAAATTGAACCGTGTGCCCGATTGATTTTCCATCGGAAAATATGACGAACTTCCATGCAAACTTTCATCCCCTATTTGAACCCCTTGGAGATGAATTTAAAAAAATACTTCCCTAGGTGCGGGGAATACACAAGAGGCAAGTGGCGCGGGCGTGGTGACAGTGCGGCGCAACGCCCGCGTCAAGCCCTTTTAAAAGAACTCTATTACATTAGTAGTACTAAGTGCAAACAAGCAAATTATTCCTTTCAACAAAGATCTGCAGCTGGAACAGTGCCAATGACATTAAAATAATGTGAACTTAGATTTAATTAAAAAACTTACGGCTTATAAAGTTTTACTACAGTAGTGCGGGGCAGATTAGCTTTTGGGTACGATTTTGCGCTCGGGAAGGGTTTTTTTTTCCGTGTGCAGCTGTTGCACTGTGTTCTTCTTTAGAAAGTTTTTGGAGCCAACTGGAGTAAGGCATGCTGGTTTTTACGTGTCTGTAGTTTAGTTCCTGCTCCCTCGATCCATTCAACTTTTACTTCTAGCTTAGGTGGCTTTCATGTACAAAGCTGGAAAATATTCCAGCGCTTGTCGGCAGTGACTAAAATTATAAAAACTTCAAAACAACATAGGTACTGAAAATTTTGTTAGGAACATTATAGTAAGAAAGCAAATATAGAGGCGCACCGTCCAGGTATAAATAGTAGTATATCTCAACGAATAATTGAGTTTCAAGTTGAATTCCATTTTCAGACTTTGCCCAATGCACTAGGGTTGGCACAACTTCGTTTTAGAGTCTTTCAGGGGTTTGTGAAACTTATGATAACGGATGTACAGAAACCTGGGAACCTTCTGGTTACAGACATTTCAATATCTCCGTAACCAGAGGGTTCCCAGGTTCCAAGTTTTTTAAAATGTTTATTTTGATATTCTAAATGTTGTAACTAAACTATAAATATCCCCACAACCCCTGATTCGTTGCAAGCACAATATTTTGTGTGTGTTATATTAGGCGCTACCATAAACAAAGATTTTTCACACCTAAAATAAAAGTCGTTTCCCGGCAATTATTTTTGTACAAAAACCGATGACAGATGTACAAAACGCGTAAGTGATGGTTCTGTAATGGGTCTTTTTAGACCCTGTATATATAACATACCATCACCATCTCACGACGACAGAAAAAATATTAGAAAACCAAGACTGAAATTAATATGTGGTCAAGCCCGTCATACCGCTGCGACTTCTCTTGATACGTTCCAAAAAGTACAGTCAAAAAGGTAATAACGCACTCAATCCATGTTATTTAATTTAAATCATTTTTTTTTTTTTTTTTTTTACCTTAAAACCTTACCTCAAAATCGGCGTGCGTATTTAGGGGTATGAGGAACAGGGTGTAAAGTTCACTCATACTTCATAAAAAAGGAAGAATCCTCCGACCAGACGGTTGTTGTGTCTGGCGGGCAACTGCCAGACGATGGATGTCGGGTTCTTGTATATATGTCCATTGCATGGTAAACTTTAATTGCGCGATGTAGGATTTATGTGACGTCAGGGTTTTGGTGTGACGTCAAGTCTTTGATGCGTATTTTACATGTGGCGATGTAGATACCGCCACACGTGTATGGCCAGAGGGCTTAGACAAGTGACAATCGCTTCGAAAGCGTTTCATATTTCTACAACGACTTTTAACAGGATTGACAAAAGCTTTTCGATAGCATAATTATGTCAGTCCTACACATTTTTGCCTTTTCCATCATCGTTATTGCTGATAGAATGTCATTTTGTCTAGGGCCTCAGACGTATGAACGTAAACGAGGCAAAAGGAGAATGTAAAGATCGTAGCAGGTGGCGTTCTGTGGTTTCTGCCTACTCCTATGGGATGAAGCCGTAAGTTTATGTATGCATGTAGTACCTTACAAGTCAAAGTTAACTCAAACTTTCCAACATTGTCTACCGTGACATCCCTGATAGCAAGAGCTCTCTACCACAGCGCGTCCTAAATAAATAATACGATATTGTAAGGGGACGTTTTAAGAGGTATGGCCATAGCGGGCATTTCACGAACTTTCCATACTTCTTCATCCACGTAATAGATAGGTACAGAAGGTCGGATCCATATAAAGGGCGAAAATGCACGCACGCATGGACACGCTTCACGTACAGTGAGTGCAAACGCACGCACGCATAGACACGCTTTACGTACAGTGAGCGCAAACGCACGCACGCATAGACACGCTTCACGTACAGTGAGTGCAAACGCACGCACGCATAGACACGCTTTACGTACAGTGAGCGCAATCGCACGCACACATAGACACGCTTTACGTACAGTGAGTGCAAACGCACGCACGCATAGACACGCTTCACGTACAGTGAGTGCAAACGCACGCACGCATAGACACGTTTTACGTACAGTGAGCGTAAACGCACGCACACATAGACACGCTTCACGTACAGCAAGTGTAAACGCACTCGCGACTACCATTTGACCGAGATCACCGTACGTAAGTACGGGTCTTTCTCTCGTTTTAAGGAGCCGACCTTCTGTACCTGTCTATTTTGTGCCACATGCCTCGGTACGTGAGTTTGTTTATATTTTTACGATATTGTCAAAGTTAAACTTTTAAAAAGGTGTCGAGAAGACATCAAGTCACTTTTTGTTTGAGAATTTTTGATGAATATTTTTTTTTCTTTTAGCGGAATGGAAGTGTTTCAGTGTATTTTGGTTAATTATGTGTAAGGAAAGTTTGCTAAAACATTCTATTAGGTGACAGAGTCAAGTTTCGTCAGTCACGAATACTAGAAATATGCAAAACGTTGCTTCCTTTAACAAATAAGTTGCTTTCGTATCTTTTGTATACTTTGAGTTTAAAAATAATGCATACAGTACATTTGCTTTGTTAATTCTTGTACGAATTACGAAAATAAATTAACCGTTTATTGGATTGTCCCCAGACAACAGCAAATATGCACGGACTGTTCTGTAGGTATAATACTAACACGTAGCCCAAATGCAGACTGAAAATTAAATGGTACGTGCCATTTTCGTTTTCCAGAATAAGATTTACGAAATCAAACTGACAGACATTTGACCGCAAGCTAGAAATCTAGTCACTATTCAGGGCATCCATTAAGGACGTTATTTTTTGCTTTTGGTTCTTGACTAAGCTAACGCCTTACGGCCCTGGTGCACCTGTCATCAGCCATGAGTCTGTTTAAGTGCTCGGCGACACGACGCCGTCACCGCGCCGCCACCGCGCCGCCGCCGTGCCTCTAAACTGTGTACATGGCACCGCCGCCGCGCCGCCGACGCCGCGCTGCCACCGCACCGCCAGTACTGTTTAAACTGATTTTTTTATTTCAACACCGGCTGCTTGCAAAAGTGTACGCGCTTTATAATATTTTAATTAATGAAGCGGAACGGCGCGGCGTACGAGCGGCGGCGTCGTGGAGGCAGCGCAGCGTCGGCCCAGTAGCGGGCGGCGGCGGCGCGGCAACGGCGCGGTGGGGGCGTCGTGTAGCCGACCACTAAAGGGGATGTGATAAAGTGACCCGCAAAATTCTTCTTTCGTTTTTGCAATATGCAGGTCAGTGTCAGGTTGTATGTTGATTAAAATACTCCCTTCCCACACCTCGTAGGAATTACTTTTTTTCAAAAATATTCAATGTAAGTACAGTTTTGACTTCGTTACTATCTATACATATTAATTAAAAACGTTTTTCGTGTTTGTCTGTATGTCTGCGTTGTTCTTCTAAACTACGCAACAGAATTTGATGAGGTTTCGACCATCGTTTAGAGAATTTATTCCGGAAGGTTAATGTGTAAAGTTAAATATAACAAAAAAATCTTGATGTTTTGTCAAGTCGTAAAAACCGTGCGAAGCCGGACCGGGGCGCTAGTTTTATTATAATAATATGTATATAGAAGATGTATAGTTCTGTGGCCCTAGTGAAAAGGGATCTAAGGCCAAAAATGCAACTTTACAGGAGACGCAAAAAACACTTCAAATTGCGTGTTTGACCTCGTGTGACATTTAAACCGCTACCAAATGAAATACATGTTATGTTTTTTATAGGTAAACCATTTATGCTCTTTATTATTATTGAGTTATTTTTTATGTAAAGTTATTAGTTTTTAAGATAGTGACTTATACTAACCACAAAATTAATTCCTTGAGGGCATAAAATAAGTTATGCCCCTTCTCCCATATGTTAAATGTTGATTCACACAAGTGAAAATAGATACGCATTTGGAATGATTATCTGAATTGTAATCTCAACAGAGTTATTTTTTATTTTTTCCCTTTATTTTGGTGAAAACGGATTTATTTCTAATAATATCATTATTCACTAAACCATTTTTAAGAACCACGTGTTCTTGTATTGGTAAACACTCACCAAACTAAAACGTGGGTAATTTATGTTAATTTATATTAAAAAACACAAATTATTTATTTTATTTTTCCGTTTAAAAGAATACAAAAGTTCTTGAAACCGACTTTTGTAGTTTTTTTTGGTGTCAGTTGGACCCTTTTACACAAGGTGACTTCTTTATTTTTAAAGATAGCTTATCTAAGCTATCTTTAAAAATGCTCTATCGTTTGGTGTCAACGGATCTCCGTTTACACCAAACGATAGAGCATTTTTTTCTGATCACTTCTGTATACTTAACTCATTTTCCACAAAATCGGACTTATAACCCTTTTCACTAGGGCCACAGAGTTATCATAGTGCAAAACTAAAATCTCCTAAGCGTTTAAGCTTTGGAGTGAGGTCTCCTTTACGAGCTTATTCATTGGATACATTTCCCAGTAGTTTTATATGAATAGATTATGTTAGGTGGGGTACATCAGTACACCAATTAGCTCTCGCTTGATTTCATTTGCGTAATATTTTAGACACGAAAGTTTTGATAAGGAAAATATTATTACTAGGGCTTTAGGGTCTAGCAGTTGCAAGCGCGGAGCATGAGAACCTGGGTTTGATTCCCAGGTCGGGAAAAGTCTTATTGGGTTTTTCTATCAGGGATTTCTCATTTTTGGTTGATGGCAATAGGCTCGCCCCCTATTACATGGGACTTAAACATAACTGGCGAAATGTGAGTGTACTATAAGTACACCTCTGCCTAACCCTTCTGGGATTACAAGCGTGATGTTATGTTATATTACATTATTCATTTAGGTTGAAGAAGTAAATTTATTCGTTTAAACATAAAAGTGAATGATTTCATGTCGCAACTCATAGCTTTAACGTCTTTGCCGTTCAATCATCATCTGCCTAGCCTTTTCCCACCTATGTTGGGGTCGGCTTCCAGTCTAACCTGATGCAGCTGAATACCAGTATTTTACATGGAGCGACTGCCTATCTGACCTCCACAACCCAGTAACTGGGTAATACGATACCCCTTGGTAAGACTGGTTGTCAGACTTTCGGGCTTCTGACGATCCGTAACGACTGTCAAAGATCCACAAATGACAACCGGGACCAACGGCTTAACGTGCTTTCCGAGGCACGGAGGAATCTCGGTATGTAAAGATGGTCACCAATCCACGGACCAACCACGGCAAGCGTAGCTTAAACCTGATGGATCGACCCGTGCGGCTGTTATTACGTAACAACGAGCTCGTTTGACGTTCAATCAAAATATTAAAAAAAAATATTCCCATAGTAATTAGTACTAGCGGTTGCACCCTACTTCATTCGCATACCCACCAGGGGGTGAAAATGTATAGTCTTCCGTAATATATTTCCTTAGTGCAACCGGACATTTCTACCCCCAACTTTCTATTTGTAGCGTCTAAACGACTGTGACAGACAGACAGACCGACAGACCGACAGACAGACAGAGTTACTTACTTTTGCATTTATAATATTAAGTATGGATAATGAAATTGAGATAATATAATTTTTTAATTTTTTTTTTTTTCTGTTAACGCTATCGCAGTACCCTATGCGCCCTTATCGGATCGGACAAGGTTTTTATTACACGTCGTATTTTTTTTTTTTCATCACATATTATTATTTTTATACTGGCAATGCGGCGCGACTTTGTTCACAATGCATGTTGACAATCCTGCAGTTTATGTCCCCGAGGAAATTTCGGTAAACTCTGTCGGGTAGCCAACGTCATAAAAAGATGATGCATTCTGAAACAGAAATGTCATACTTTTGAGAAATTGTAAAATAATGTTTGCTATCATTCTGTTCATACTTCATACTGTTTCTAGTTCACTATCAGCTTTGCTATTCTGTAACCATCTCACCGTGATAACTTAGGTGAAGTGAGCGTGGAGTGAGCCGTCATTGTCATCGATACCTACTGATGCTAAGGCAGTGACAGTTCACTTCAAGCACACTTCGCCTAAGTTTTCACGGTGAGATAGTTACAGAATAGCAATGCTGTTCGTCATTTTACGAATAAACCAACTAAAACAAAAAATAAAACTCAAACCCAAGGCATTTATTTCAATTAAAACATCAACCAATGAACAAACAGCAAGGGTAGAATAAGTATGAACAATATTGTCAAACTTTTTTATTGGTTGAATACGGCTTTTGGTTAATTTGTATATGTTTTTTTTCTTTTTTTTTGGGTGTACGTTTTTTTTTTTTTCTATTTATTTCTATGAAATACTTTCCATAATTAGCGACACGTCGCCTGCTGCCTGCAGCCGGATACGGAACGGCACCTTTAATAAGCGACCTTTTTATCAATAAATACTACCAATAGTCCCTACCAATCTATATCAAATCTTTTAAACGAGGGCTTAATAACATGGGGCGATAGGGCGTTTAATTCGCCAAAAAAATTACCCCAAAACAAAATAGAAAACACGAGCACACGAACCATGAACTACCAGACGCAGCATTTACACAAAAAAAAAAAACTTATCGCACACAAAAAGCCCTAAGATGGCGCTTTCAACTCCGTATTGTAGAATAACTCACAAAGAGCTATTCAACCTCTGCGATATTAAAGGTATTATCTGGCTAGAGGAGATCGATTACTGCCTGTGAACCGGCAATCTATAATAAGATCTCATTCTGTAGTACACCGCACAATGGTTGGGAAGCTTTGTCCAAAGGTATGGTGTTGCCAGGGGAGCGGTAAGATGGCGCTTTTGAGCGAAATTATTATGCGATATTTTACGGATGGGTGGATGATCTACAAAGGATTGCGTAAGTAAGACCTGGATAAGACTAGCATAAATCAGGGAAGCATGACAGAAAAGGGAGAAGAGCTCAGCAGTACAAGGCTGTGATTGACGATGATGATTTTTCATTCATAATTGGATCCGTGTTGTGTCAGGAACAGGTTTTGTTAGCAAAAGTAAGCTAATTGCGGCTAAACTAGTGAGAGCATTAGAATGAAACTGTTTATAAATTATAAATAAAACTAGTTATAAATAAAATTAAATATCCTTACATATTATAAAACAAAGTTCTCCGCCGCGTCTGTCGGTCGTCCTGTACGCGATAAACTCAAAAACTACTGCACCGATTTTCATGCTGTTTTACCAATGGATGGAGTGGTTCTCTAGTAAGGTTTTAGTATTAATAACCGACATCTACGCGGGCGAAGTCGCGGGCATCAGTTAGTTTATATATATATTAAGTCAGAAGATATGTTAGATATAATAGGGAACTTATACTACTAGTGGCGTTTAAGTCTCCGGACCCTGTCACTATGCATCCACGCATAATTCAAATGTAACGTCAACTTACAACAAAAAACTAATATTTTTATTCAAATACAGGAACATTAATGTGATTATGATATTGCCAAAGTGACTGTTTTAAGCCCCCAGTCACTTTGGCAAAATCATAATAGGAAAATACTATGAATGATTGTAAAATGTCACAAACTGACAATTCATAATATGATCTGCGTGCGATTCATATTACGAAATAATTCATCTGTCTGACAGTTTTCTATGGTGATTCGTAAAATGGTCCACATAGCATGAATTGCTTTGTGTCAAATTAGAAAAATTGCTAATAGCAGCTGGAAATTCAGGAAATGAATTGCTTTTAGAGGAATTTCTAATGTGGCCGTTTTAGGCCCACTGGTGTACAATAAAGTATATATAAATAAATAATAAGCAAAATAAGCGACTACTCGTACCTGCTTCAAAAAGCGCCATCTTACAGCCCCTCTCATAGAATAGAGATTCGACTCATTAGCAATTTTACGCTAGCTAAAAGCCAATAAGGATTAGAAGCACTTAAAGCGGCTTTACCAGATCGTTCAATTAAGCTGGCGGGATAGTCTATTGATTTTTTATATCATGCTAATTTTTTAAAAGACCTTCGACAGGTTTGATTCGATTTGCTTTGAGACGGTTGGACTTAGACGGTTTAAAGCCTCTCCCCCACAGGCGCGTTTTTATCGCGCGATAATAACGCAAGCGTTATTGCGATAATGCTTTCAGATTCCTTGCACACAGACCGTCGTTTATCGTCCGATATTTGTAACGTGTGCGTGTAACCTACATTATAGGGGCCTACCACCACTGGTTACAGAAGTATTATTTAATCTTACTTCAATGGGGGAAAGAGATGGAGCTATACGTCCTGTAGAGCTTCATCGCTTTCCGACACTATTTTTCACTCTTTAGTTGTGGTACCTTTCCCACACAAATTCGAATACCACTACCTGCTATGTAAATAACAGTGACGGATTCAAATAAGATATCGTCTACATAGACTAAGTGGGAAAAATACGTGATTTTTGAAGCTAACTCAAAAACTACACAAGCAAAATTTATAAAATTTATAAATCATAAAATTGGCGAAAATATAGATGAACATACACGAAAAAAAAAACATACTGACGAACATAGAGCCTCCTCCTTTTTGAAGAAGTCGGTTAATGAAGAAGTCAGTTAATTAATATAATATTGCTGTAAGCGGTGGTGATAGGCCCCCAGGTCTCTGTCTGTAGTGCCTGTAGTGAGCTTGCTTAGTGACAAATGTTACTACACACTGGATGAATTTTTAAATGATGGCTCAATATAATGCTTTTTTTTTCTATGTTATATGAAAAAAAATTAAATGATGAATTAATTTGAGGTTGAAATTTAATATAATATGGACTTTTAATTTTTTTTGACATTTTCAATTATTCTGACTTGGTTTATTTTTTATTTTATTTTTATGTTGACATTTATAACTACATAATTCCTCATTTAAATCTGACGTCGTTCAATTTTTAAGTAATATTATATAATTGTTATGATTTATTTTGAAATTCTAATTATGCATGATTTTCAAACATCTTTAAATTTTTTTTTGATTAAATTCATAATATTTAGATAGATGCACACCATATTTGTATGCCTCCTGGCATAACATAGCGTTCTGTTCACCAAACTCAAGATCTGTATTTCTTTACCTGTGTTAACAAATAAAAGTGATTTGATTTGATTTGATTTGATTTGCCTGTAGTGTAGGTTACAGTGTAATCACCGTCCTAACGTTATTAACGCAGGTGTGTGTAAGATCGCATGGCGTCCTAATACAAAATGTTCTAAGAACACATATCGTCATATCGCGACGGAGGAACGCCAGCGTCCTACATCTATTGCGTCGATAATATCGCAGCAGTGCACTTCGTGGCCGTCCTAATACAAAATGTACTAAAAACCCCGTTGTACCGTATGCACCATCAATGGTGCAGAGGAGACTAATTAGTTTCGTTTGCACCATGAATATTAATACAACTAATTCACCATACTTTTGTCGTATGCACCTTTGACCTGCACCATCAATGGAGCAGGAGACTAATTAGTTTCGTTTGCACCATGAATATTAATACAACTATTTCGCCATACTTTCCCAGTCATAGGTAAAATAAAAACCAATAATGGTTCGTATTTTGTTTGTATGCAGAACCACTTCACTACATATCCTTACATTTATGAAAAAAAGTCCTCCGCCGCGTCTGTCTGTCTGTTTGCGATGAACTCAAAAACTCCTGCACCGATTTTCATGCTGTTTTCACCAATGGATAGAGTAGTTCTCGAGGAAGGTTTTAGTATATAATTTGTCAAGCGGGCGAAGTCGCGGGCATCAGCTAGTTTTAATATTAATAAGCAACCAAAAAGCAACAACAATAATATGTTTTACAAATAAATTCCACAACTACTTCATCTACAGATATCGCAATAACGCTTGCGTTATTATCGACCGATAAAAATGCGCCTGTGGATGAGAGGCTTTAAGAATTCATGGGACTGTACTATTTAAAGACCGTTTTCGTGGCTCCGCAGTTGAGTTTAAGAATTCTTTTTGCTTTTGCATAAGGTACTCGTATGAGATTTTTTATAGATGGAGAAATAAATATTCTGTCTCATGCATTTTAGGCCAAGATCTATAAACAATACTGAGCGTGTGCTTTGACTTAGACATGCTCCCGTCTCTATCATGAGACATTATATAGTTCATTTCATATGAGAGGTTACTCTGGTAAGTTTAATCAGCCTATAATGTTCCCACTTTTGGGGCACAGAGAGGCTGTGGGCTGTAATCCACCACGCGGGCCCAGTGCGGGTTGGTAGATGTCACATGTCTTCGAATTTTTGGTTCTGGGACATGCCGGTTTCCTCACGATGTTTTCCTTCACCGTTTTGAGAGCAGTGTTGACGAAGTTATTTACATACAGTAATGCGCCTGACTGGGAGGAGCTCATGGCTACGTAATAACAGCCGCACGGGTCGATCCATCAGGTTAAGCTACGCTTGCCGGGGTTGGTCCGCGGATGGGTGACCATATTTACATACCGAGACTCCTCCGTGCCTCGGAAAGCACGGTAAGCCGTTGGTCCCGGCTGTCATTTGTGGATCTTTGACAGTCGTTACGGGTCGTCAGAAGCCCGAAAGTCTGACAACCAGTCTTACCAAGGGGTATCGTATTACCCAGATACTGGGTTGTGGAGGTCAGATAGGCAGTCGCTCCATGTAAAATACTGGTATTCAGCTGCATCCGGTTAGACTGGAAACCGACCCGAACATAGTTGGGTAAAGGCTAGGCAGATGAATGCGCCTGACTGGGTTCGAACCCACGTCCTATTAATACTTGTATTATACCTTACTACGATAAAATAACACATGCTAATCTACGAAAAGTGAAGTGAAAAAAAAAGAAACAGTAAAATTCTCAAAAAAATACAGACTAGTGGGCGTAAACCGGCCACATTAGCAATTCCTCTAAAAGCAGTTCCTTACCTGAATCCCAGCATCATTAACAATTCTTCTAATTTGACATAAAAGCAATTCATAATTTCTGGACCATTTTACGAATCTCCATAGAAAACTGTCAGACAGATGAATTATTTCGTAATATGAATCGCACGCAGATCATATTATGAATTGTCAGTTTGTGACATTTTACGATAATTCATAATATTTTCATATTATGATTCTGCTAAAGTTACCGTTTTAAGCCCCTAGGACAATTTTAAACAGGAAAAAAAAACTGTTTGTTTGTTTAGTTAGATACACGTAAAAACAGCTAATCCGATTGACATGAAACCTTTTGTACCCAACGTATTACATTCGTACGTGACTCGAAGATTTGTTTATCAAGCAGAAGAAGTCTTAGGGAAACGAGAACGAGAATGAAAAAAGGCTTTTCAGTTAATTAATTAAGTTAAGTTAAGGTTTTAAAGTATTATGTTCTGAATCGGAGATAATACGATAGAGCCGAATTGATAATAAATGATCATAAAGCAATACCAAATTGACTGGCAGAAATAAGCGAGAGTGGTCAGGCGTAGAAACTCATGTGTGCACTTAGTTTGGTGTAGTTTCAAACTCAAACTCAATTGATTGTAGTGTCATTGTAAATAGTTATCAATATGTGTGTGTGAGCGTGTATGCACAGAGCGGTGGTGTAGTTTTAGCATGCTTCACTGTATTGTTCGCAGCGCTCCGTCTTGGTTTTTTATTTGGTCTGAGCGCAAAATTACTGTTAATGATTTACATTTATATGATATACGGTTCAATATTGGTGGCTCATCCATATTGACGGAGGAGTCTCGGTATGTAAAGATGGTCACCCACCTACGAAGCAACCCCGGCAAGCGTAGCTTAACCTGATGGATGGGCCCGTGCGGCTGTTATTACTTAGCCACGAGCTGCTCCTATCACATTAATGTGTCAAAAAAAGCCACAACATTGTCTTCCAATAAACTTAGTTACACAACTTATTTCCCCGACTTCGCCTGCATTAGCGTTTCTATTAAAAACCGGCTTGTGTTCTCATAATTAGATTTGGTTGTGGGTAGAGCAATTTTGTACTTCAGTTTCCTTGCGCTCCGTAGTGCAATTACTTAGCCGGGGTAATATAATTGTATAAAACTTTCATGTTGAAAACTGGACGTTTTTTGTAGGTTTTTATATATATAATCTATCTGGGGTGTGATTCTGTAAGACCTCACTCTAAACTTAGAATCTGAATCCGCTTTGAGTTTCTTGATTGGCATTCTAAAAACTCGGTTGGTACACTAGCGCTTCCCTTGCGAGCGTGTCAGCGAGTTGAACTAAATTGACCGTGAGATTTTGACAGATAAAGTATGAGATGACGTAAGAAGTCGCATTCAGTAAGGTAATTCCCCCGTCACTTCGACGCTCACTTTGCACTCGAACCCGAACACATTTTGAACTTTATGCGAAGTGCGAGTGAATAGCGATGTGAGATGCGAGTTGTTGTTTGAATTTTACAGAATCGACGTAGGTACTGTTCTGACTATCCATCATGAATGATGGCCTGTCCAGTGGATAAATATTGATCTAATCATTTGGGTGAAAAAGAGTTTTAGTTTATGAATGTATCATAATATCAAGGCTGTTTTCCTGGATGGGATAAGCAGTCTTAGAAGCGTTTCTTTGTCAATAAAATGCAAAATTAAACGAAGTAAGTACCTAGTTAATTTCCCAGATATACATCCAACTTAGAATAAATACATATAATAACACATAGACAACATCCTAACTTAATATTATAAATGCTAAAGTGATTTTGTTTGTTTGGTTACTGGTTTGTTACGCTGTAACGCTAAAACGGCTGAACGGATTTGGATGAAATTTCGATTTGTCGGAGCTCGAAGTACAGTAGTGTCGGATTTAAGGTATTTCGAACTAAAATATTGTCGAAATAAAGACGATTCGGAGTTCCATATTATCGAAATAAAATCTCGTCGTATTACGGTTTGTCGAAGTTCAATTTGGTAGTCTGTGCATTCGTTTAAACTGGAATGTAGCAATGAATTGTAAAGTTCGTCTCTGAACTAGAATCAATTCTATTTCTTTGTTTTTCATTGACGTTCAAAAGTGCCTTTTATGTGCCTATTTGAAATAAATTATTTGACTTTGACTTTGCGACCTCTTTACAAGAAGCTTCTCTGTAACTTCTGAGGGCCTAGACAAGTGACAATCGCTTCGAAAGCGTTTCGTGATTCTAAAACGACTTTCAACAGGATTGACATAAGCTTTTCGATAGCTTATGTCAGTCCCATACATTTTTGCCTTTTCCATCATCGTTATCGCTGATACTCGTAGAATGTCACTTTGTCTAGGGCGTCTGTAATCTTTATGTCTTTACGTTTTCATCACAGAAACAAAATAAATTGCATTAAAACTTGTAAGTTTCACCTGCTTTCATTCTTCTTTTGTTTTACCTAAACCTTCGTACCCACGAGCGATTTTTCACACTTTTATGTTTTTTTTTACAGATTCTCACTATGCGCCGTGAGTTAAAAAACCAACAGTGTATTTTATTGACACGCTGGGATGCACTAAGTTGGATTCTCAATGCTCGGCTCAACACCGAGAGCTGAAAATCTAGAGGGCGATAAAAAATCGCACGGGCGTACAGTTCGATTCAAACTTAATCGCGGCTCGGAAGTTAGCTTTTCGCTGCGCAGTACCCCATCCCTCACACCCGCTGACACACGAAATTGTTACTGCGCAGCGATTCGCCTCATGTTCCGAGCCGCCATTAAGTTTGAATCGAACTGTACCTGGGCTACAGACAGAACTATGCTTGGTTTATACGATGATAGTGACTGGACCGAGTGACTCGGAATTTCGAACGCAGTCAGTTAGTTCATGTAGACGAGATCGGCAGTAAGTCAGTAAGTCAGGCGGGGGAAGCTACTGGGCCCGAAAATAAAAGGGAAGGTTAGTCAACTGGACTGCCTTGCCGGCGTGAAGTCAGCACTGGGGTAGTGTTATGAAGTATTAATGCCATCATTATTCCGCTGCGAAAACGGAATGGTGCTAGCGGCCTTGTCTAGCTCCGTCTCTCTCTCACACTGGAAAAATGGTGGCATTAATACTTCATAATACGGCACCTGGACTGGGATGAAACTAGTGTCTATACGAGCTCAGTTGCAAGTCAGCGCTGCGCTGGACTGACTTACAGTACAGTCAAATTACTGGACTCGTATATATAAACCTGCCTTTACTCTAAGCAAACTCGCACGAAATATGTTAGAAATAACAACTTTATAACTCTGAAAGAATAATTATACTTGCTGAACAAGTTTTAAGTGAAAATAACCTGAGGAAAAGGAGTGAGGCTTCCTGTACCTACATGAAGAAGGTAAGGCACAGGCGGCGCCAATAAAAAAAAATCAGCCATGAAAATGACGAAATTATCTTTTTCTCAAACATGCTTGGAAATTCGAGCATTATTTTGACAACCTTCTTCGAGATAAATCGAAATTGCTGTATTGGTCAAAAACAAATGACGATGCGGCCAGCAAAGTCACTATGAAAATCCATATCTGGCGTGTTTAGCGGCCAAATAAATTACTATGAAAACTCATATCTGTCGTGTTATTTAAAAATGGAACGAACTTTTTACTTCAACACATGGCAACCAAGGAGGTAACTTATCAAAGATTTTATTTAAATCTCGACCTGGCTTAGCAAATAGAACTATTTTATGTATAGAAGAAACAAATGAACCTATGTGCGCATGAAAAAGTTCATCAATTTTGATTTCATTTACTTAGTTTGAATTTCCGCGCATTATTTGAGAAAAGTACTATACAAGCCTTGGCCGCAATCAGGAATTGATGGACTCACGTAAGTGTGCCTCGGCTTCGCCTCGGCCCACATTTTCACGGTCGTCCATCAATCCCCTTATTGTTGGCCGCGACAGTAAAGTACTATTTTTTTTATATATATTAAAAATAAAATTAATTGTAAAATCTACGTGGCGGCGGCGGCGGCGGTGCGGCACATGGTTGATATTCATTTGTATACATAAACATGCGGTCCATTGCCGGTGCGGCTCCGGCATTATATACAGGAAGCCTAATGGTAAGTACTTAATGATGTTTTTGACTGACAGCGGCATAAGGTTTTCTCATAATAAAACTTTGTGTCAATACAAGAGAAAAATAAGACTTTTATTCGTTCAAATTATTTAGTTTTAGTAACAGATACCAATTTTTATAACTTGCTAACTGACCCGTCAGTCGTTGTCTTGTCCAAACAATAATTCATACAAAATTCCCATAGAAAATGCACTTTCAGTTATCACGCATATTTTTTTTCCGAAGTCACTGGCTACTTACCGTATCGTCACATCTGGTATCACGAGCTAACTGCTGTAGGTATATTTTATAATTTTTAGGGTTCCGTATCCAAAGAAAGAAAAGAAAGAAAGAAAAATAGGTCTATTTGTCACAGAAACACGTGCGTACAAAAAGATAACAGTTCTTAATCATAAAAAAAACGGTAAAAAAGGTACGGTAAGGGGTATAACGGAACCCTATTATCAAGACTCCGCTGTCCGTCCGTCTGTCTGTCTTTATTTCTGTTGCCGCTATAACAACAAATACAAAAAAAAAAGAATAAAATAAATATTTAAGGGGGCTCCCATAGAACAGACATGAGTTTTTTGCCGTTTTTATAGATAATGGTACGGAACCCTTCGTGCGCGAGTCCGAATCACACTTGGCCGGTTTTATCATTGATTTTACATTCTGTGATTACTTCCTCACACACTGACTTATTAATTGAAAATTTTAGGATAATAGTCATAATTTCATACTAGGTGCATCGTCTTCACTTAAACTTTTATTATTTAAATGTATACAAAATACCGTAAAAATTAAAAGAGTAACGGTGGAGTTTCTTGCCCATTCTTCTCCATACGAAACTACCTCTTGCAACGAGCGACTAGAATCAATCATATTTTTTTTTTTAAATCTTGATGTTCAAAAGTACCTTTAATGTGATTTATTTTTAATTTTTTTGTCAATCGTCTGAAGATGATAGAAACAGAATGATGTTTGAACACACACGCTTACATATTTAGTGATGTGTAGATTGCTTGGTGCAAGTGGGTCTGAATCATTTAAGACATACTACTCGGATTGGTGTCAATACCATTTAAGTAATTATCCGATGCAAGCTATATACTGCATAAGTGGCTCTGAAAGCCTTAACATATGAATCGGAGGTATCGTGTAGGTACCAAATGGGTGTCATATACACATGTATGTATCTAGCTGCTTACATGCTCTGTATATTAACAAGTACTGGTGTAATGCTTCCGTCAGTATTACGATGCGCTAGTGGGTCTATAGAGCGGGGTTTTTGTGGGATTTGTCGCGAAATTTCATTGTATTTTTTGTGGGCGAGCGGGGTTTTTGTGGGATTTGTCGCGAAATTTCATTGTATTTTTTGTGGGCGTACTATAAGTACACCTCTGCCTAACCCTTCAGGGATTACTGGCGTGATGTTATGTTATGTGGAATAGTATTTATTTGCCGGATATTCTTCAGTTCGTCTGTGGCCGGCTGTCGTTGTCTTTGACAGCCGTTATGGGTAGTCAGAAGTCCGAAAGTCTGACAACCAGTCTTATAGATTGATTCAAGCTTAATGGCAGCTCGGAAGTTAGCTTTTAGCTGCGCAGTACCCTACCTCACCCACGCTGTCACATGGAATTGTGACTGCGCAGCGACTCACCTCATGTTCCGAGCCGCCATTAAGTTTGAATCGAACTGTACCAAGGGGTATGGTGTTACCCAGTAACTAGACAGTCGCTCCATGTAAAATACTGGTATTCAGCTGCATCCGTTTAGACTGGAATCCAAAATCGTCTAAGTATCTTGGTAATTTATTTGAGGTATAAAAATGTCTACGTTCCACTAAATCAGTGAAATCTTATTCGGCATAGGGTGGAACCAAAAGTACGATTAGGTTTTACTCTACCAAGGTAACCGACATAGCCCGAAGTATTGCTAAACTGAAGTGGCTGTGGGCAGGGCACATTGCTCGCAGAACAGATGGCCGATGGGGCCGAAGCGTTCTGTAGTGGTGACCGCGTACCGAAAGACGTAGTGTTGGAAGGCCCCCCACAAGGTGAACCAATGACCTGGTGAAGGCCGCAGGAATCCGCTGGATGCGAGAAGCACAGAATCGGTCGAAGTGACGGTGTTTGGGGGAGGCCTATATTCTGCAGTGGACATCTTTCGGCGGAAATGATGATGATAAACAGGAATAACCCACCGTTCACAGACGTTAGAAACGATAACAGAACGCTGTGCTGCTGGGGAGTTTGTTGCGCCACTTCTTCTTCCCAGCTAAAAGCACTAGGAAGTGGTGAAGGGTGGGCCTTTTTGGGGGACTGTCTTATGTAATTTTGACGTTCGAAAAGTACTGATTCTCAGCCTAGTTTGAATTAATGACTTTTGCTTTTGATTTTGAACAAAAAACCTGGTATCCGTCGTTAACTCCAGACTATTCCGAAATGTCTCGAAAAACCTTAAAATGATGGTGACAATAAAGTGCATAGTAGTTAGCGCAAATTCTCGTTAATGCCATCGTTATGTTGAACAGTGTAGGCGCCGCTTTAGCGTTACGGGTTTCCACCAATTTCTAGCGTTGCTGGTGGAAACACACGGGATCTTTTTAGGAGCGCACACGCGGTTCTATTATGTAAATAATTGATTCTTAGCTGAAATGTTCGCAGTTGTTGGTTTGTAATTAGAAGCAGAGCAAAGTTTAAAAAAAAATCTTTATGTAAGGAGCTTGGTTAACAAGACTAAGTCGCTCCGTAAGGCTTTCCTATAATATAATCCCTCATTTTACAAATATAATGATTACAGTTCTTATACATGAGTAACTATCGTCTATGAATACAAATACGCACAAGTTTAACAGTGCAAAGTTACATGCCAAGAGCAAATGGCCGTTTGCGACTTTTTTAAACTTGGAAGAGCTCTGTGTTAGATTCTTTGGCATTAGAAGATGTAAGACATGACAAAATAAATATTAGGGAATAGGGTATCCTGCCAGCAATTCTAATAAGTATGAAAATCTTTAGCAAGGTAAGTTTAACTTGTAGGTACCGATAGCAGTGGCGGATGAAATGTCGAGAGCGCCCTAGTCAAGCATCTCATCGACGCCCTTAGCGGCCAAACATATATATATTTTTTTTTAATTGGTCTCTGTCTAACTACCTTTTTATCAAGTTTCATCACAATCGTTTCAGTACTTTATTGCATAAACAAGTAAGATATACCTATACACACAGACACACTTTCGCAGTTATAATATTAGTAGGGATAATTAGGTAGGTCAGGGAAATATGTGATGAAATTCGAGAAAGCAAGAGGGACCAAACGAACATGGATGATCGTTTGTTATCATTAATTTAGTATCTTACTCACTTCTTTTATAAAATCAGGCGATGTAGGAATAATCAAGAAGGCGGAGCATGCTTCGGTAGCTCTACATCTCTATAGAATTAAATAATCTTTTATGTTGTGTGTAGGGTGTTACTTATTAATTTTATATTAATTTTCATATTTTTTGTTAAAAATCTCTCGCGCGCGCAACTTTGTATCCTCGCGCCTCTAGGCACATGCCTAGTTTTCGCTAGGGTTTATACGCGACTGACCGATAGGTATTCGAAAGTAGAAGAAGTATGAACTACGCTGAGAGGATTTCGTTGTCATCATCTGCCCAGCCTTTTCCCAACTATGTTGGGGTCGGCTTCCAGTCTAACCGGATGCAGCTGAATACCAGTATTTTACATGGAGCGACTGCCTATCTGACCTCCACAACCCAGTAACTGGGTAATACGATACCCCTTGGTAAGACTGGTTGTCAGACTTTCGGGCTTCTGACGACCCGTATTGACTGTCAAAGATCCACAAATGACAGCCGGTACCAACGGCTTAACGTGCTTTCCGAGGCACGGAGGAGTCTCGGTATGTAAAGATGGAGGATTTCGTTGTATGGCTCAAATAATATTATAAATGCGAAAGTGAACGCTAAAACGGTGAAAGAATTTAAATAAAATGTGGACATGGGTAGACCATGACCTGGAGAAGGATATAGGATATCTTTTATCTCGATATTCCCACGGGATCAAGACTTATGCGAGTGAAACCGCGGGGTGCAGCTAGTTAGAAATAAATTTAACATGCACATATGGATAAAACGCAACGGTTATTCATAAAATAAGCTACCGTACATTCCAAAGTGACTATTTAAGAAGATTTCAGCGACACAGTGGCGCTACGTGTTAATACCGCATGCTCTCAATTGCTCCCAACACCTAGATGCTACCATTATGCGAAAGAAAGGGATTAAACTCTTAATGATATTGCTTCTATTAATCTTTTTATGTAGGTTAGTTTTTGTGCTAACTGTACCTATTTGCTTTTTAGTTTTGGCTAATTTTCTTAGGTTAGGTTAGGTTTTGCGGAAGATTCTTACGTTCCTGCGACCCCCGGCGTAGGTGTGAGTCGGAACACCGGGGTGGTTTTTAGTCAGTAAGAGTCTGACAGACCCCTCCGCCCGCCCCAGGGCGGAGGACATCCAAGAGAATTTTCCACCCCGGGAGAGAAAAAAAAAAAGGTAGGCTATAGGCAAATTTTCTCCATATTTGGCAAATTTTCTTAGGTTTTTTTTTTTCTTAGCTTATGTCCTACGTGATTGTTAAGGCCGAGTTTCACCGATGAAACTGAACAGCAGCTTCAAAATCTGGCTGCCTTTTCCCAACTATATTGGGGTCAGCTTCCAGTCTAACCAGATGCAGCTGCATACCAGTATTTTACATGAGGTGACTGCCTATCTGACTCCACAACCCAGTTACTCGGTAACATGATACCCGATGGTAAGACTGGTTGTCAGACTTTCGGGGCACGAAAAGCCGTTGGTGATTCGTAGACTCTCGGTATGTAATGGATGGTCACCCATCTACGAACCGACCGCGGTAAGCGTAACTTAACCTTCGATCGACCCGTGCGGCTGTTATAATGCTCTTGAACTTGAAGCCGATAGTTTCGTCACAGGCATGGGCTTAGAGACTGCCGGTTTTATATGAGTGTTATCTTAAATACACTGTATTGAACGGTAAAATACTGCCTCAATGGTCTAGTGGTACAAGGGACCTTTTTTTTTTTTTGAGTATGGGATTCATCCAATGAGTTCTCCCGCTCTTGGCGGAGCGGAAGGGTGTGTCAGACTTTTACTGACTAAAACCCACCCGTGTTCCTTCAGTTGCCTGTTGCCAAGGTCCTGGTATCCTTTTCGGACTTTCCCGCAACCCTGGCAGGCATCGGTCCTACCGGACCCCTCCAATTGTGCTGACATCTCTTTGAGGCGCGCGTGGAACACGACGCGCCATCGACCCAGGCCTCGTCCTTTTCGGACAGCGAGCTACCCTTTGCTCGCCGTCCGCAGGCCCGCGCCTATGGTGGCCGGGAATCCGCCTGGGATTCTCGACGCCCAGGGCGTCTCTAGCGGCGGCGGTTAGGGGCGTGAGGGCGCAAACTTTGCCTCTCCCTCACGCGTTCCGCCTCCTCCTTCGCGAGCATTACTGCTTCGCAGAAGGTGGTGACGGCGTCCCATGCCCTCTCGCTCCGTACCATGGCCTGGACCAGGGCCGGACGCGCGAGGTCATTGCCGCCAATCGCCTCCGCGAGGACACAGCGGTGCTCCGCCCAAATTACATGGGACCTAAACTTTACTGGCGAAATGTGGGTCTTCACTGTATAGGTACACCTCTGCTTAACCCTTCGGGGATTACAGGTGAGATGACATGTTATGTGCCATGTTTGAACGGCGATTGATGATCGCAGTTTGCTTGGAATTTCACTAGTTTATGAGATGTTCTGTTATATAAACTCTAAATAGTGTTATTGATTCGACAAAGATTTAAAAACAAAGTTCTCCTTAACTCAGAAACTCAATGTTTTTATGCTAAATACACATCGCAACACGCACAGTACACGCAATGTTTGTTTGGTTGTAATCGAACCAATAGCCCTACCATAGATAAATTCCGGTTCAAGTTGATCCGACAATGAAGCTCGCGAAATTCAAGATTTCTTAAGCTTTTTACAAACTGCGGCGCGGCATATTACGTTATAACTAGATCAAAATTCACTACCCAGAAAACGGTGGGTCCCGGAAAACGTCTGTCGACATCCAGGCAGACCCAGGAGAAGATGGCGAGACGACCTTGACACCTACAGACAGGATAGGTCCACAAGAGGAGTGGAAAGGAGAAAGGGAGGCATTAGCCCTTCAGGGGAAAAACAGGCTAAAAAAAAAACATTCATATAATCAACATGCGAGTAGTTTTCCAAATTATATTTGCTGCAAATCGTCGTATTTTTACGAAATAGCAAAATATAATTAATGTATTTGATCAACGTACAACGTCTATCAGCGATGCAAATTGCAAAAAACTTAAGAAATTTTAAATTACGCCGGCTTCATTGCGTCCCTCAGAAACGGACAGTAGTCGAGAGAGGAAAACCCCTCCTCTTAAAACCAACAAGCGTGAATATACGAATTGAGGATAGTAAATTCGGCTAAAGTTTCAGTGCATTTCGTATTACCATATTTTGCCTGTGGTTTCAATATGTGGCCTGCATAGTCTGCAAGGATCGCAAGAAATAAAAATGAAGCACCCACTTGCAATCAACATGGTTTCGCAAAAATATTTGCTTCTGATATTAAAGGTATGCTGAATTTTGTTGCAGTGAGCTGCAAGGTGCAGCCGAGTTTTTTTTTCATCATTTTCAATATTTTTAACACTAGGAAGAATTGAATAGGGCTTTTTGGGCGCTCGGAAGCACACATTTTAGAGATGTTTTTTAAATAAATCATTTAGCGATTTCAGCATTTGGATCTGAGTAATCGATGGCTGTTGGGGGTCACGCACTTAATTGAGAAGATTTTATGTACTATTTGGTAAACGAAGTTTAGATCCCAAAATATGGACAAAAGTATTTAACGTGGTATTGTCAGCAAAAACTTGTCAAAAATGTAGTGATCTAAGCGTGATTTTTGACGGATTGAGACTGAAATTAGAATGCGATCTTTTCTAAAAATAGGGGTTTTGAAATCCGAGGACGATTGACAACTACAGCATGTAAAATAAAATATAAGTAAAAATCTTTTTTAAAACAACCTTTTAATGAACTAAAAAGATTTTCCCATGGCCATCTTCCGGCTCCATCATTAGACCCTGAACACCATCTAGTGTCAAATAATTTGTTAATACATAGCCATTGAGTCCAAATACTATGGTGCTATCTTGTTTGATTGAGGACTTCCGACTCCATCTTCAGACCAGTTCCATGGTATAATTTTTTTTTATGTTTCGGTAGTTATATAAGTATACCAAGTTTCAGCTCGATCGGGTGCCAGGAAGTGCCTGAAAAATGGATGACAATTGGAGTAACCGGAAACACATACGAACAGAGCAAGCTAATATTTATGTATAGAACTTGTAAAAAAACCCTCTCTGATCCGAAAGCGGGGCATGAGTACCGCAAAAAAAATACAAAAAAGTTAAGTAATTAAAAAATATTTTTGGTGATAATTAAAAAGTTATTACTATTTAAAATTCACGTTTTTGGTACCAAAATTACCCCAATTTCATTATAAATCAGCAAATTTTATACAGAGGTCATATGTTATGACTTGTAAGACACCCGTTAAACAACAGCCACCCGCGACCCATGTATTAAATCCGGTAAAATACCCCATTGCAATTGCGTTTTTTTTTTTTGTTTTTTCCAGAAAATCACCATATAAATAGACTCTCGGTATGATTCTTAACAACACCCTCATGGATCGGACAGAGTTTTTGTCACATAGTGTACAAAATTTTTGTACTATTCAGCGTTCGCCATTGTGAGATTAGTTAATTAATAAAAGTAGGTACACTAATGAAAGGCCTTTCCCCTTCATTCCCACCTCAGTACGTTAATAAATTCAAGTAACTTAGTAAGGCAATCGGTAGATTTCGTTTCCTTTTATTTTCTTATGAAGGGAAACACATAAGCTTTAATTTCTGATTATCTTGCCCCTACATTTCTATTGTGTTGTATTCGATTTTTCTACATAAACCAGTACCTAGATCTGGGATACACCAAGCTCGCAGTATTTGTTTTTAAAACTTTTGAAAAATCACCGTTTTCTTTTCGTTTTTTTTTTGTCATTTTCCTCCTTTTGGGAAACGGAGAGTTATTAAAAAAAAAAAAAATTGAATAGTTTTTTATTATTATTAGCGACTGTTACAAAATATATTTTGTGTAGGTCATTTTCGAGAGTTTCTTTCTGCTTTTCAAATTATTTTATCTGTGGTTCATTCTTAATGCAGCCACAATTGTCTGTAAAACTGTTGCAAATAGGTTAGCGACAATTTTGGCAAAATGGCCGACATACAACCTAATACTCGCAGGTCTCGTGCCTGCTGGAGTTTGTAAGACCAAATGCACAGTTATTTCCTCTTCATATAGGTAGTTTCCAGTATTTCTGGACACTTGTTGCAATCACTTGCTGTCAGGAGAGACATGTTGAGTATGATAAATGTTCACGAAAGCAGTTATATTTACTGTGATACATTATACACTATAAACTAGATGGAATGTTATAGGGTATTTTGCGACGAAGGATTCATTTAGCTAGGCCCTACAAATGTCAAATATTGTTGTTACAATAACTTATTTTTGCCTCATTAGTATACACGGCTACACGCGGCGGCGTGGCGGCGTGGCGGTGCTTAGTACTTATGGAAAGGTACATAAATAAATATAAAAATTGTATGATATGGGAGCTGCATCTGCCAACAAACTGCTTTGCAGTTTAGCAGAAGTAAATTTTGTTTGTAAAAGGATTTCGCCACGAGTAAACGCTTTGTCTTTTTCATTTTTACATCAAGCAGTTCATGCTGATCTCACATTGTGTAGGATTTTCGTACAATGCGAGGTCAGCTTATAGTGGAAATGTATAGCTTGATGTGTAGCCGTGTTACCAGAATTCTCATTGTTTTTCTCAAGAAAAAAAAGTTACAATACACTATAGGAAAGAGAAGCAACTGCTCCTGGTGAGCATGAGGTCCTGGGTTCGATTTTCAGGTCGGGCAAAGTGTCTTTGGGTTTTTCTATATGGAATTTTTCAGTAGCAGCCCGGAGTCCAGTTGATGGCAATAGGGCCGCCCGTAATACATGGAATTTAAACATAACTGGCGAAATCTGGGTTTACTATAGGTACACTTCTGCCTAACCCTTCGGGGAATGCAGGCGTGACTTTATGGTAGACCATAGGAAAGAGCGGATAATAAGTAACTGAATTTTTGGCACTTCCATGAATTCATACTAAGAATAGATTATGATACTAAGAATCTCAGATCAAATAAAAAACCAAGACAGAGCGCTGTCAACAATGACGTGAGGCCGGTTTCGTAATCATGTGTGCACTTAGTTTGGTATAGTTTGATTGTAGTGTCATTATAAGTAGTTGTCAATGTGTGTGTCTGAGAGTGTATGCACAGAGCGGTGGTGTACTTTTAGCATGCTTCACTGTATTGTTCGCAGCGCTCTGTCTTGGTTTTTTATTTGGGCTGAGCTAAGAATTTATTATGTTATTTTTGCTCTACGTAAGTTATTACCTTTTTGTAATATGATTGAGACGGCATTACCTTCCATAAATGATTTCTAACAACCTATTTATGCATTTCTCAAATAAACCCGTTCCCGTTTTTATTAAGGCACACGAATAAAATATCCTAACTACTTAATATTATAAATGCAATAGTGAGTTTGTTTTTTTGTTACGCTATCACGCGAAAACGGATAAACGGATTTGGATGAAATTTGGCACATGGGTAGACCATGACCTGGAATAGGACATAGGATACCTTTTATCCCGATATTTCTACGGGATCGAGATTTACGCGGGTGAAACCGCGTGGCGCAGTTAGTCTTATATACATTATTTCTAACAATATATCCATGTAGGCTCAAATAAACATCGACTTCCCGTTTTTCTTAAGGCATATAAAAGTAACAAGCCTCTCCGTTAGTTTTGTGAATAAAATATAAAGGAAAGTACTTTTGTACACATTTCCATACGAGTTGAGTTTCCAATTCCAGGGACATTACTGCATTTTGTTCGTAATTGGCAATTTGTAACAAAAGTAAGTTCTTACATTCGCGAAATGAATAGGTTAAGCATCAAAAAGGTACCTATATTTTATATGTACATTTTTAGAGACAATTTTTCTGAATAGAGGCTGCTGACGTTGCGAATGAAAATAGCCGTTTGTAGCCGTTTACAGACGTGTGTAATGTGTACTCTAATGTATTGTGTGTAATGTAATGCGAATTCTGCATGAGATTATAATTATTTTGTTGATTAAAAATTAATATTCCGCTGTGTGGTATAATACACTGGCCTTCAAAACTTAGTACCACACTTTTAAAATTGCATTTTCTCTTAAACTGTAGAATAAAAAACGTTTTATAGCAAATTTTATCAGCTTTCTTGGAAATTATAGTTTATTATAAATAAGTAACGTTTTTAACTTAAACCAAAAAATAGCAATTTTTTACTTACTTTATAACTACAATTTTACGCCTTATTTACATATTTTTTTTGACAGTTTGGCTTTTGAATCGAAATTCATCGATCAAGAAATAAATGTGAAAACCGAAACAAAAAGAGTCAAAAGTTGCAACAATTTGAAAAGGAGTGTTTTTTTATATAAGGTTTTTTTAGCCATTCCTTAAAAGACGGTTATCGGCTATAAAGTTTTTTTTTTTTTTCGGAAATATCTCTCTTCAATCGGTCCCTAATTACTGAGGATCGTGGTCACTGGACCCCTTTAAACGGACAATCTGCCTCCATCGACTCCGGTCCAAAGTTGCCATCACCACCTGCTGAAATTTGCGTGAGGACGCAGCTTCTTTTACTTGGTCGGACCATCGTGTTGGCGACCGGCCTCGTGCTCTCTTTCCTTCGGTATTGCCAACAATGACCAGCTTTTCTAGGCTGCTATCTCGCCTTCGCATTATGTGGCCGAAGTAGGTCAAAATACACTGTAGGCAAACTGTGGACAATCGAGTCTTGATATTGGAAATATATTCGGAAATAAATCTTGTGTAAATTAAAAGTTATTGTGATTTTAAAAGTACTAAGTGGTACTAAGTTTTGACGGCCAGTGTAGTAAACAAACCATCTAGGTATTTATGACTACTTAGTTTAAAGGGTCAGTTTTTGTTGCAAACTATGTTCTTTACACATAGATTATTATACGTTTTGAGTTCTAGATGGCGCCACAAGAAACTAACCACCCTAATCCTAAATCCTCCCGGTGTATCCCCACACTAGATCGTGTTATTTTAATAGGACTGCCGTTAATAGGGCCCGTGTTAATAGGCCGATACGTGCTGAGCAATAAATTGTACGGAGATAGGCTGCGCCGATTCTATTACGATATGTACAGGGTGAGTGCTGTAGCTCTACTACTTCTGTTAGGGCGCTCGATGGATTTAACTTTAAGGGTATTAAGTTGTTTATAGGTCGACCGCTTATCTGATTCCATTCCTGAGGTAGCTGCGCGGTGCGGGAGGGGTGACATTTGTCACAAGTTGACGCATCACTGAGCTCTCCCATCACGACACCACACCCCTCCCGCACCGCGCAACTGCCTCAGGAACGGACTCAGCTAAGCGGTCTGCCTATAATTGGATGACAGCCGACATGATGGGAGGTGTATATAACCTATATATTGTCAATAACTTAAAGGCAAATATAGAAAGTCCATATTTGAACACCTTTGGCGGCAAGACATAGCGATACTGAAAACATTATTTGCTCATTTGTTCATTTACCTATGTTTTACAAATAAAGGTTTTATTTTGACTCTTATGTGACGCCCGGTACTTAAACCTTACAACCGAAATGTAACAATGCTTTAGAGGTATGTGGAAGAGGGTGTAAAGTTCACTCATCCTCTATAGAAAAGGGAAGATCCTCCGACCAGATGGTTTCGTGTCTGGCGGGCAAATGCCCAACGATTGAAGTCGGGATATTAGATCATGTCCATCGCGCGGTAAACTCTAATTGTGCGATGCAGGGTTTTGTGTGAACTCAGGAATTTATGTGATGTCAGATCTTTGATGCGAGTTCGCATGTGGCGACGTAGATGCCGCCACAATGCCCCATGACGAACCGCTGAAAAACTTAAACATAGTTTATTAAAAACTTTTATTGAGTATCATTACGTTACAAGGGGGCTGTACTACTTTTACTAAATGTCCGATAATAAACTCTTAAAACCACTTCTAACGCAGTTGTGCTGAAAAGCAATCAGCATACAAGAAAAATAACTGCACTTCACCCCATTTCGAGGGTCGGGAATAAACTTGCCCACTTACACAAGCGCTCGGCAAAAGAATTAGCAAAATGTTTAGGTGGAACAATAAATTACTAGGAATCAAACCATTAGTGGCTCGCCTGAAATGCTTTAACATAACAACGGAAAAAAGGCTGGAAAGTGTCTAGAATTCTAGATTTTGTTGACCTAGTTTAGTACTGACTGCTACGAGAATGAAGGAATGAGAATAATTTGCTGTTATTCTTGTAATTTTAAAGAAAAAACAATGGTGCGATTCATCTTTAGTTTTTTTTTAAATACGTTACATCACGTTTGTATCTCCGACGGGTTTAGGCAGGGGTGTGTAGAACCACAGGACCTCTGACTTTTCGGAGTCATGTGCGTATTGAATAAATATCACTTGCTTCAAAAACGGTGAAGGAAAACATCGTCAGGAAACCTGAGAGATATTTCTCGACCGCACGTGAGTCCCATGGGCGGCATAAAAACTCTGACACCAGGTTAGTCACTAACCACATGAAAAAGAAAGAAAAAATAAGAATTCATTTGTAAAATTGAAATAATTTCAGAGTACATTGATTAGTATCCTTACAAAACTATAGGTACAGGTAGGTGCTAAAGTTCTATGTTATTTTTACCCGACTACGGCAAAGAAAAAAGGAGGGTTATGATTTTGTAAACAAGCTTATTACAAATTAGAGGATTATATCCAGGATAAGAATGCTTGGAAACATGCTGGTCTTGCTCCATAGGACAATTTAGAGTCTGGACAAAATCAAACTGGTTGTTAATTTAGTTGTATATTTTATTATTTGTATGTCATAGATTTTTACACTCTGTGATTGCATGGAATCACGCACTGATTTATTAGTATTACTTGTAAAGATGTTAGGAATATTGTAATATCGTATACTTTTACAATGTTTGTAAATATGTGAGCACCATGTACCTATCACATAACTGATTTATTTGTCATTGCTCCATTTATAATTTTTTTTTTTTGCCTTTTGTGGGACAGTAATCTTATTGTGGGTGCATGGTCTTCACATATAATTATATAATTCATGTATACAAAATATTGTAAACATTTTTGAAAAGAGTAACGGTGGAGTTTCTTGCCCATTCTTCTCCATACGAAATCTACCTTTTGGAATGGGCAACTAGAATTAATTCTATTTCTTTGTTTGTTTTTCATTGACGTTCAAAAGTGCCTTTTATGTGCCTATTTGAAATAAATTATTTGACTTTGACTTTGACTTTGACTTTGACCGGTATGTATGTATGTATATATATGTTCATCTGTTCTCTTCTATCTTTTAAACCACTCATCACAATTTGACAAATAAGGTATCATTGGAAGCGTCTTGATTATTCGCTGGTTATAGGCTATGTGACGTCACGTTAAATTGAAAACGGCGCCCTCTAGAGGACACAAAGGTAGGAAATTAAAAAAAAATAAAAAATGTACTATGTTGGGTATCAAATGAAAGGGCTTAAGGAACACATTTCATAAATATATATATTATAACCCCAAAGGAATTAAAAAAAAATTAAAGTAAAAAAACTAAAAAAAATCCGGAGTCACACGTAATCTGTTCGATTTATGAACACGTGTGACTCCGGATTTTTAATTTATCTGGCTGTGGTGTCTTGTTTATACCTTTTTAGTCGTAGTTGGGTTTTAGTTTTTATTACTTTAATTTTTTGCAGCATTCGCATTGCAAGTGCGTTATCGTACCAAAGACAAAGCTGAAAGACCTCATGTGCTTGTAATTATGCCGGCACTTATACCTAGCGTTCCTGCCGAAAGACATCGTTGCTTGGAGGCAGAAACAGGCATAATGGTAGTATTACTATGCGCTTCTTCATTAAGAGCCTGTACTATATCTCGCTCGCACCATACTACTCGCGGACTGAGTGAGAGCGGGACGGAGTGGGGTGCTGGCGGCTCCGAGGCTCGAAAAGTTTAGGTAATTGCTTTTTACGGAGAAAGTAATGGTAATTAAAAAAAAAACAAACATAAGACCTGAGCTAGTTCAGTTATTGTGCAAAGTTTCATGATGTAATTTGAAGTGAATACCAGTGGTTTATAGTTTGGTTTAGAAGTATCTTTGGAATTTTTGACAATCGAGAAAAATTTTCGTAATCGCGTTTTCGTCCATAGTACCGGCTTTTTCTTCCATACTTGTTCTCTATTAGCCGTAATCTCGGTAGTCACACCTTTCTAGCCATATCATCTTTTACACAGTCTATCCATAGTTTCTTTGGTCTTCCCCTACTCACTACTTTCAACACGATGTACAAAAAAAATCCCAATCGATCATAATAATTAAAATAAAATAGTTGAAAGGCATTCGTCCGGTCCTATCTTCGGTAATATATCTGGGGGCGTTTTACCAAAAACTTCGGAGCAAACGGCTAAACTTGTCAAATGAGCAGGCAGCTGTAACGAGAAAAGTTTTTTGATCATCTGCCCCCCGATACTCCGGTAATCATAAGTTGGATCGGCGAATTGAGTTATGTGGTAATACTTCGAGTTAGAAAGGTCACTTGAGCTCAGTTTGCAGTTTTAATCTAGACTTGGAACCTTATTTTTATTCGTATAATGTTTATATTCGTTTATGTGGACGTGAATTTGGAATCCCCCCCCCCCTTTTATATACTTGTACATATTATTAATATTGTAACGTTAGATGTGTATAATCCTTATATATTATAAAACAAAACAAAGTCCTCCACCGCGTCTGTCTGTCGACCTGTACGCGAAAAACGCAAAAACTACTTCACCGATTTTCACGCTGTTTTCACCAATGGATAAAGTGGTTCTCGAGTAAGGTTTAAGTATATAATAACCGACATCCAGGCGGGCGAAGTCGCGGGCATCAGCTAGTAATATATAAAATAAAGTACTTATTTCCGAATGAAATCACGTTTCATATGAATTTGGTCATTAAAACTGTGCGAATAATGTTTATATTTGAATGCGATAGGTCAAAGTGCGGTCTGTGAATCTTAACCTTAGATAGCCTTTCCATCAGAGATGTGCTAAAGCTGCGTAGTGATGGATGTATGATATCAACCAACAGGATCGTTTGATTTTCATAGCTTAGCTTAACTTAGGTCTGGTCGAAAGGAGTTCAACGAAGCTAAGTTTTTTACATAAGCGAAAACCGCATCTTCATAGCACATCTTACTCGCTTCGCTTTAGTTAGTTATGGTGGTAATAGACACATAATTTTATAGTGAAGCTGCATCGCTTAGCTATGGTCGGTTGCAAAAGTATCTGATGATAATGTAAACAAATGGATCAGAAAACGTCTCTATGGATGCCAATTTGTAGAGCCACTTACAAATTGAATGCTTTGATTAGCAGGTAGTGGTATTCGAATTAGTGTGGAGTAGGTACAAAAAAAAATTAAAAAAAATTACAAAACAAAAAAACAACCGACTTCCAATAAAAACACAAAAAAAGTGAAAAATAACTTTAATTTCGGAAGTCGGTGGCAAAAAACGAAAACTGAAAAGCAAAGACCGACTTCCGAAATTAAAGTTATTTTTCACTTTTCTTTGGAGTCGGTTGTTTTTTTGTTTTGTAAAAAGTTTTGTCAGATGCTTTTGGAACAAAATATACCGCACACATAATTATCTGGTAGAAAAGCCGCTTCAGCTAGAATTCTAGACTTTGATTAGCAAGATGTGATCTATGTACCTGACGTAATTGCAAGAGGAAATTGGCTCTGAAATTGTTATCGTATCGACAATTTGCTGATAACGGTATTGGTTGTTAGGTGCCAAGTAATATTAGCAAAGCAATCGTCGTTGATCAAGATGGGGCTATCCAGTCTCTATCAAGATAGTGGTCAATAACCCGTAGCTGCAATACAAAAAGGCATAGGACATGATTTTTTAGATGCCTTTGCATCCTGAAAACCAGGACAAAAACAAAGTAGACCAGTTTATCAAAACTTACAAGCATTTCTCCTGTAAAAAAAAAACATTATTATAAAAAAACTACGTGTAAATTACATGTTACAAGTGTCATTATTTAGTTCACAAGTATGTACTTATATTTTTAAATTTTTATTCATGATTTTGTTTATCAAAAAATTCTTTGTAAGTTACAACTTGTAGAAAACCATAACAAATCCTGAGAGTGTCCGGCGACTCTCTATTCCGTCTTACAAGTTTACAAGTGTCGTGCTTAGTACCGCAATCAATTTTTAAATTCGATTTTCTTTTACCTATTGCCCGTAGCCCAGCAGTGGGAACATTAAGGCTGATTATGAATTATGGAGATGAGCTATGAATTTGCCGAAAAATTTGCATTCTAGGTAGCGTGTGAACGTGTAGACTTGTAGACTTGTGTATCTTAAGATTTTAAATAGGTATTTAGGTAAACTACGCAAAAATTGATTTAGCCAATATGCAAGCATCAAGGAAAAACGTCTTATTTAACGTTACTTTTAGCTAACTTTTAACTCTTCCTAAATCAAGATGTATGCACCAAGCGTCAAAAACAGAGATTTTCCTCACAAGCGGTTGGCATAACTTGCATATTTGAAAAGATGGTGGGTTCTCAAACGATGCCACTTTGGCTTGTCAAATGCAGAGAGCTACGAATTGACAAATATACAATCTTTAAAATACTTTAAACTGGATTTTCTAGGAAATAGAAGTTTTGTTTTTACCCGACTGAAAAAATTAAGAGGTTCGTTAATGCCATAAGGAATTGTAGTAATTAGTTACCTACAACATTCCATTTGAAATAAGATTAGACATTTAAATAGACCTTTTTCACAGTCCGTTCAACCGATTTTGACTTATATTGCGTTGGTGGCATGACAAATGGCAGCTGCAGTAGACAGTTGGTATTGTGTAACCTTTTTTGCTTTTAATGCGTCCTTATGCCTACGGTATAGAAGTCAAAATCGGTTGATCGGACTGTAAAAAGGTTTGTTTAAATGTCTAATCTTATTTCAAAAGGAGTATAGTGAGTGAGTTTTTCATGTGTAACATCTTTCCTCTCGCATTCCTGCAATCATACGAAGTACTCGTATCTCTATGTTGACTATGCTGCAATCTGTGCGACTCATCATCATCTGCCTAGCCTTTTCCCAACCATGTTGGGGTCGGCTTCCAGTCTAACCGGATGCAGCTGAATACCAGTATTTTACATGGAGCGACTGCCTATCTGACCTCCACAACCCAGTAACTGGGTAATACGATACCTCTTGGCAAGACTGGTTGTCAGACTTTCGGGCTTCTGACGACCCGTAACGACTGTCAAAGATCCACAAATGACAGCCGGGACCAACGGCGTAACGTGCTTTCCGAGGCACGGAGGAGTCTCGATATGTAAAGATGGTCACCCATCCACGGACCAACCCCGGCAAGCGTAGCTTAACCTCGACCTGTGCGACTGATTTCGTGAAAAGCGACGGAAGTGTGTTACAGGAAGCCGGGGAAGCGCGCGCTATTTGATTTGGCCAATGAGCGCGGTACTAGAGTTGCCTGTCAGATGGTACCAACCCATTTTCCGAGAGGTTGGTACTGTCAGCCAAGATGTTAGATGTTACACGTCAAATCCGACTACTGTAAGGCTCGCTCGGTTTTTTTTTACTCCATATTTAACAGAAGAAATCTTAAAATAACTACAAATAATTGGAATAAAAGTGAAACCTCCTTTCGATCGATTTGTTTAATTTAAGTAGAATGACTTAATCCTAACTATTATAAATGCGATAGTGAGTTTGTTTGTTTGTTACGATTTCACGCTAAAACGGCTGAAAGGATTTGGAATGGGTAGACTATGACCTGGAGAAGGACATAGAATACCTTTTATCCCGATATTCCCACGGAATCGTGACTTGTGCGGGTGAAACCGCGGGGCACAGCTAGTTTCATAATTATAATCTTATGAATAAAATTATTTCTTCTATCTTTTACTGTTGCTATTTGAGTTAACGCACTTCATCATCTGCCCAGCCTTTTCCCAACTATTTTGGGGTCGGCTTCCAGTCTATCCGGATGGAGCTGAATACCAGTGTTTTACATGGAGCCATAGCTTATCTGACCTTCACAACCCATTAGATACTGGGTAATACCTCCGCCTTGTCAGACTTTCGGGCTTCTCATCTCATCTGCCTAGCCTTTTCCCAACCATGTTAGGGTCGGTTTCCAGTCCAACCGGATGCAGCTGAATACCAGTATTTTACATGGAGCGACTGCCTATCTGACCTCCACAACCCAGTAACTGGGTAATACGATACCCCTTGGCAAGACTGGTTGTCAGACTTTCGGGCTTCTGACGACCTGTAACGACTGTCAAAGATCCACAAATGACAGCCGGGACCAACGACTTAACGTGCTTTCCGAGGCACGGAGGAGTCTTGATATGTAAAGATGGTCACCCATCCACGGACCAACCCCGGCAAGCGTAGCTTAACCTGATGAATCGACCTGTGCGACTGATTTCGTGAAAAGCGACGGAAGTGTGTTACAGGAAGCCGGAGAAGCGCGTACTATTTGATTTGGCCAATGAGCGCGGTACTAGAGTTGCCTGTCAGATGGTACCAACCCATTTTCCGAGAGGTTGGTACTGTCAGCCAAGATGTTAGATGTTACACGTCAAATCCGACTACTGTAGGGCTCGTTCGGTTTTTTTTTACTCCATATTTAACAGAAGAAAGCTTAAAATAACTACAAATAATTGGAATAAAAGTGAAACCTCCTATCGATCGTTTTTTTTTTTTTAAGTAGAATGACAAAATCCTAACTATTATAAATGCGATAGTGAGTTTGTTTGTTTGTTACGATTTCACGCTAAAACGGCTGAATGGATTTGGAATGGGTAGACTATGACCTGGAGAAGGACATAGAATACCTTTTATCCCGATATTCCCACGGAATCGTGACTTGTGCGGGTGAAACCGCGGGGCACAGCTAGTTTCATAATTATAAACTTATGAATAAAATTCTTTCTTCTATCTTTTACTGTTGCTATTTGAGTTAACGCACTTCATCATCTGCCCAGCCTTTTCCCAACTATGTTGGGGTCGGCTTCCAGTCTATCTGGATGGAGCTGATTACCAGTGTTTTACATGGAGCCACAGCCTATCTGACCTCCACAACCCATTAGATACTGGGTAATACCTCCGCCTTGTCAGACTTTCGGGCTTCTACGATCCGTAATTAATCAAACTGACTAAATTAAAATTAATTAGATTTTTCAAAATCTAGTCACAATCTCAACTCTACGACAATCAACGTCAAAAAAAAGTCTTTTTTTTTTAGGAAATTATGGGTATTATTGACAGATTTAGACTGAAGATTAGATACCCTTTGGCACATTGTATTGTAGCCGTGGAGTTTCGAGTTTCTCGCATCGCCATTGCATGAAGCTCGGTCTCTGTAGGATACCTCCTCCATGTCTCATGTATTGACGTTATATTACGAGCAGTACAATATAATTACGGCATAATTTGACTGTGTCGCTACTTAGTACGATACGTTATTAATTGCTACGAGTATTCAATGTTCGTGTGCGTTCGCGTTGGTACGAGATTGAAAACAAGTAGCATCTACTTTATTTTTTGTACTGTACAAAATTATTAATTAACTTGTAAGATCTGCGATTTAGATTTGATAAAAACAAAGCCTAGCCTAGCATCGCACGACCTAGACGAGTCGATAGACACCTCGTGTAATAAAATTTATGCAGCCGTTAAGATGGTTCGAGAGTAAAATCCCACATATAAAGATACATAGATACAAAAACATACACATGAGTGAAAAATATAACCCTATCGTTGCTGACGTGTAGTTTGGAAAAAGTATTAGGTACTTATTTCTTGTAACGAGACAATGTATGAAGACCAAAAAAAGGTACGAAACACCACTTTTGTTCAGGTGGCATTTAACATATTACGGCCTCAGACCAAATAAAAACACCAAGACGGAGCGCTACAGTGAAGCATGCTAAAACTACACCACCGCTCTGTGCATACACGCTCACACACACACATTTACAACTATTCACAATGACACTACAATCAAACTACACCAAACTAAGTGCACACATGTTTACGAAACCGGCCTCACGTCACTGTTGACAGCGCTCTGTCTTGGTTTTTTATTTGGTCTGAGACTACGGCCTTTTATTCCTTTACAACCAATACAAATTAATGCCCCAATATCAAAGCCAAATTAGTAGCAAAATAAATAAATCTGTTCAGCCATTAAAAAGTTACGGTGTAATAAAGAAACTCACGTACATACATGAACCCTGAAAACATTACAGTCCTTTTTTGGGAAGTGTAAAAACAAGAATGGATTCCATGATTCTTTACACCGAAACCTAACTCACAACTCCAGAACTACTAATTCTAAAGGTGTGTCCAAATACTATGCGGCAAGAGCGCGGCAGCAACACGCGGCGTTTGCAGGACACATTTTATGCCGCGCTCTAGTGTGGACTAAACCGACGAATGTTTGCGCGGCAGTACTGCGCGGCAGTACTGCGCGGCATATCTGAGACACGCCGCGCACTTAGTTGGCATCAGAACTAAAATGAAAGCAGTTGCGTGTGCCGTACCTCTGCATATAATTCGTCCAAACACAATTACTGACATGTTTGTGCGAGGCAGGTAGACAGAAGCGTTCACGCGCGGCAGTCGTCGAATCACAGCGCCGCCATCAAAATCAGCCGAACACGATTGTCGCTTTATGTTTGGACACAACTTTATTTTATTTATTTTACTATAACTTTATGCACAAGAAAAAAACAACTGTACAAAGGCGGACTTAATGCCTGAGGCATTTTCTACCAGTCAACCATAGGGTGATGCAAAGACAGACATTTCAGGTGCAACAAAAGAACTTGAGAAATAATGAATACTAATAAATACATACATAGATACATACATATCCTTTATCTTTACACTCACGCATGTGGCTCACGTATTTACCGGTATCTTCTTCCTTATTCCTTTAATGGCAAGAATAAGATCTCTTTGTGATTGATATCAGAATTGATATTGCAAGGATAATGAATTAAATTATTATTTGCTGTTTGTTGTTACCTGCTGAGAATGAGCCAGCCAACAAAACAGCCTCAATCCTTTGTCAGTATCGTCTGATACAATAAAAAACCGGCTAAGTGCGAGTCGGACTCGCGCACGAAGGGTTCCGTACCATTATCTATAAAATGGCAAAAAAATTGTTGTATGAGAGCCCCCTTAAATATTTATTTTATTTATTTATTTTATTCTGTTTTTTTGTATTTGTTATTATAGCGGCAATAAAAATACATCATCTGTGAAAATTTCAACTGTAACTATAACGGTTCATGAGATACAGCCTGGTGACAGACGGACAGACAGACATCGGAGTCTTAGTAATAGGATCCCGTTTTACCCGTTGGGTACGGAACCCTAAACAGACACAATAATACAGTACCTCTTATATTTTATGCTTCACGACACCAGTGGTAGCTCAGTGGTAACTGGCGTGTCTTACGAGTTGGAAGGTCGTGGGCTCGAACCCAGGTAATAATTCTACTTTGTGTAAATTATATCATCACCACTGCTCTCAAAACGGTGAAAGAAAACATCGTGAGGAAACCGGCATGTTCTAGAACCAAAAATTCGAAGACATGTGACATCCCGCAACTCGCTTTGGGCCCGCGTGGTGGATTACGGCCTACTCCTTTTCACAGAGAGGAGGCCTGTGTTCCAGCAGGAAGGTTATAGGGTGATTATGTTACTTTAATGTCCCTGGTTAAAGCCTCCTTAAGCAAAGCCTAGGAAGTGGTGAAGGGCGGGCGTACCGGGGACTGTCTTATGTCTTTTGTACGGTCGAAAAGTGCTGATTCTCAGCCTAGTTTGAATAAATGATTTAGAAGTTTGTTACCCATTCCAGAGCGTGCAAATGGAGAAGAAACTTCATGCACAAGCAAGTAGAGGGTTTGCTTCCAAACTTTTTTTATGTTCTTTTTTTCTTTGTATAATGTTCTAGTACGCTTATTGTAGGGCTGTGCTTTCCTGTAATTTAAATATATGCGAGATCTTTATTATGGCAAGGACTTTCGGTTAATGCTGTGTATGTGTTTAGTTGGTAAGCCTTTAAATAAATAAATAAACAGAGTGTAGATTGGCTTAAGCTGAATATTGTGTAGACTATTTCCTAGCTTTTGAGTTGTTGGTGCGTATATAAATTAAGTCCATGCACAAACACTCAGACCGGGTATATACACACATCAACACGGTCTAGGGATATTTCATACTCAATTAAATAACTCGAAAATTACTGGCCGCATTGGAATCTTTTATACACCGATTTGTTTGTAATTTATCTCAGACTAATTATAAATTCAAATTTTTGAAAATTCTTTTGTTTCGGTGGCATAAAAATGTCTTGATGTGTAGGAGAGGGCATTTTCATTTGTGCGAAATTTAGAAAACAATACGAATTACGTTTAGTTACAGTTTTTTTTCATTTTTAAACGAAAGATAAAGTTAAAATTGAGGTATTGTAGCCATGCAACGCCAACATTTGACGAGGGCGGAGATGTTACGAGCTGTGGGAATGCTGGAAGCTGGGTCTGTTCAGCGTAATGTTGCTGAGGCCATAGGGACCCACCAAAATGTAATTTCAAGATTGTGGACACGCTATCGTGCCACAGGTGAAGTAGCGGAGAGGCACCGGGGGCCAAGTCGCATCACTACCCCCAGACAAGACCGATTTTTGCAAATTACTGCGCGAGCTCAACTAAATGCAACGGCGACTCAATTGGTCCAAAGACTGCGAGTGGAACACCAAGTGCTTGTGAGTGACCAAACTGTAAGAAGGCGACTGCATGAAAGCAATCTACGCTCTCGTACACCACTCCGGGTCCCACCTTTACGGAGAGGCAATCGTGGACGACGATTAGAATGGGTTCGGAACCACGTGGACTGGGGCCGTGAGCAATGGTCCAATGTGCTGTTCACGGATGAATCCAGGTTAGGCTTCCATCCAGATTCACGAAGGACGCGTGTTTGGCGAGTTCCTGAACGATGGAGCCGTCTTCAGAACCCTCAGGAAGTTCACCCATACCAAGGAGGAACAATTATGGTTTGGGCAGGAATTCGTCTTGGAGGACGGATGGTTCTCGTTTGGGTGCGGGGCAATATGACGGCAGAACGATACGTCCAACAGGTGCTGGGGCCCGTAATCTTGCCCCACAGAACACAAATGGGGCAAGATTTCCTGCTCATGCACGACAATGCCCGGGCACACACGGTGAGAACGGTAGCAGCTTGGTTACATACACACAATGTTAGGGCCTTAGACTGGCCTGCTCAATCGCAAGATCTAAATCCCATTGAGCATGCGTTGGATATGCTGCAAAGAAGAGCTCTGAAGGAAGTTCCTGAAAATCTGGCTACAGAAGATCAACTTTTTGCGCACCTCAGAAGGACATGGGACAATATTTCGCAGCAAGACATTGACAACCTTGTTCTGAGCATGCCGAATCGTTGCCGATGTGTTATGAACATTATGGGCGCTTTCTCAGACTACTAACTTCAAGTTTATAAACACAAATTAAATGATTTTTCTATTTTTTTCAGTTTTTACTCATAAATTAAAAGTTAATTCATATACGGTTTCCGTCTATGCTTCATTTTTTTTCCATAAAATCCTGAAATTTTAATCGAAGTACCTTAACCATTATTAAAAAATGGTAGAATATTAAATAACATATCTTTTAAATATATACATGTCATATAAACAATTAACACATTGATAGTAATTCGCTTTTTTAAAAATATCCCTAGACCGTGTTGATGTGTGTATATCTACAACTATCATTCTGTAGTTCATACAAATTATTCCGTACAGAGGACCTAGACAAGTGACAATCGCTTCGAAAGCGTTTCATGTTTCTACAACGACTTTCAACAGGATTGACATAAGCTTTTCGATAGCTTATGTCAGTCCTATGCATTTTTGCCTTTTCCATCATCGTTATCGCTGATAGAATGTCACTTTCGCCGACTCAAATCGGCGACCCGTAGCGCATAAGCCACTGCACCTGTGACTTTCAGAGTTCGGATGCTTGCTGCTCTACGATTGTGGGTTGGATACTTTTCATCCTGGTAAGTTTTGTAGTTTCCCGAAGAATGATAGTAAAATCGCATTCAAAAGCTAGTTGGCAATACATTGTTATTAGGATTTTCTATTTGGGATTTCTGAGTAACAGCCCGGAGTCTGGATTAGTGCTGGGTTGATTTCAATAGGCTCAGCCATATTACTTGGGACTTATTTAATGTGGGTGTACTATAGGTACACCTCTGCTTAACCCTTCGGGAATACAGACGTGCTGTTATGTTGGAAATGAATTAGAATTTACACCCACAATTCCCAATTCTCGTACCGTACGACCACGGTAAATGAAACTTCACTATAACAAGTACGTGACTACGTCTTCCTGTGTAAACTTTAGGCATACATACAGACATACATATCCTTTTAGTATAGTTATAACTTAGACTTACTTGTTTATAGTTTAGATTTGTAGTGGATATTAGCGTGATAGTTTGTGAGCGACTGATTTTGAGTGGCTTTTGGTTATATGGCTAAATGGCCAAAGAAATAGAGATAATATTACCTACATAGAGTGCGCGTATTGCACAAGTCGCTTAGTGCGCATCGTAGACAAGTGAGCTATAGATTAGTGTTGGGTAGGACATACAAGAGGCACTTCAAATGTCCCATACAAAATGATTGAATGTCCCAACACCTCAAAATAACATTTTGTACCGCTTCACTGTGACATACAAATGAATGAATCTCGAACTGACAAGTGAGTGAGTGTGGTGAGGAACGTCGTGTTGTTCAAACCCGTGTCTATTGTTCATAGTTTGTTGCGCGCACTCTATACTATAATTATATCTCTATGGCCGAAGATATAACTAATTTGTGAGATGTGGGGACATAATTCTGTGCGACTTGTTGTTACATGGCTAAATGGCTGAAGATTATAATCTATGCGAGAAGTTTGCGCGGTCATGTTGGGAACGTTAATCCTTTCATAATGACACACGTTTGACGCCCAGTTTCTGGAACTAAAAATAAAGACGTGTCAAAATTGATCGCTAGTCAAGTGATGCGATTGGGTGTTCATAATTAACCAGCAGTTAACTCGCGCGTTTAGGTTTTCGTTCCAGAAACCGGCCGTTAGTCTCTTGTCTCGATTTTATAATCAAACCATTGACTTCGTGGGCTAAGCAAAATATGTTCCATTTAGTAAATCATTTTATACACAAAAAGTTGAAGTCGTAACTAGCATTTACTCGTAAAAAATATGGTTAGGTGCCACAAATCAATATTATTAACCGTCATACAATAAATTTAATAAATTCTAATTTAAAATATTTATTTTAATTTTTTAATTTTTTAATATAAAAAAATCTAGAATTAAATGACTAAAAGAGTGATGAACATAAATGTAGTATGTACCTAGGTTTTTTGTATTTGTCAGGACAGACAAAAATACGTCGCTTGTCAAAATACGACGACTAGTTTTGTAGCGATCAGGAAACAGAGGCCCGTGACAAAGTAACATTCTATCAGCGATAACGATGATGGAAAAGGCAAAAATGTATAGGACTGACATAAGCTATCGAAAAGCTTATGTCAGTCCTGTTGAAAGTCGTTGTAGAAATACGAAACGCTTTCGAAGCGATTGTCACTTGTCTTAGTCATTGAGCTCCTTAAGCTCTGAGTTGAGCTCCTCGGTTACTGACAAATGCTTGCACTGACTGGACAGGTCCACTCAAATCTGTGTGGTTCTTTCCTCAAAAGACCATTTCAGATATTATCTCCATGGTCCTCATATGGCCTGACCAAGATTATGTCTGGACCTTAAAAGAGACTGCGACCTCTGAGTTTGTTTCGGCCTTTCTTCTCAGAGTAGTCAGATCGGAAACGCCGACCTCAAGCTTATTTAATTTTAAATTTTTAATATGACGTGTAAAAGTGATTCCGATATCCTATTTACAGAATAAAGAATTTCATTTCATTAGGCCCTCGGATAAACAATTGAACATACAGACCTAGTACTGTTAAAATCATAACCCTCCTTTGACTTTGCCGTAGTCGGGTAAACCGGCAGCCTAAAACGGTCTACATTGTAGCACTATCATTATATCTATTACTCTAATGACAGAATTAACAGACAGTTATAGCTAATCATCTGATTTCCTCCACGTAACGCATTATTATGTACGTAACTGTTCTTCCTCAATTGTATAGAGCCATGATATAAAAAATATTATATTTCCTGAAACCAGGTCTGTTCCAACAATAATACGGAACTGCAATAATGAGGCAGCGGCGGTGTTGCCAGCGTTCTATTTTTGCTTTTCTTTGGGGAAAATTTTGTTTTGTGTAAGTCTGTTGAATTTGATATCGGTCTTTTTTTAAGTTTGAGAATTTTAAAATCGCTGAATATTTTGCTTCATGTTCAATTTCTGAAGAAGTCACAGGTACTGCTAAAATCAACTAGCATCGCTACTAATACTTATTGGGGACTAACATTTTCAGAACTAAATGAATGATAAATGTATTGAATAGAAAGAAATTGAAATAAAAACAAAGTCATAACCTACCCCATTGTTTCAAAAAAATTGCCTTGATAAGTAAGTACGTATATTGATGAGTTTGCAAATACAGTAATTGACAGATTTTTTTGTAAGATGGGCGCTAGATTTTTTTCCAATTCCCTGGATTCTAGGAGTGCCTGTCTCCTGGGCTTCAGGCCCTTCCCAAGTAAGGCAAACATATTCATGGTTAGGTAAAGTAATTAATTAAAAAAGGTAAAAATTACTATCACCTTACTTAATTTAACTCCTTAACTTTATAAAGTTAACCACCACGTCAACATGCTAACTAAAAATCAAAACCCAACCAAACTGACCTCCGAATACCAAAAACAGAGATACGGAATCTCCAGGGTAATTTAGCGTCTACACTGGCAACACCACCCCACAGTTAGCGCATGGCGGCCTTGCGTCGCGTCCAGAATGCTAACCAGTGACAGACGGACAAAGACTCCATTGTTGGGCCAAACACCTCGGTACACCGGGACCCACGGATTGAGGAATGGCTTAGTATTTATTTAGCTTCCGGAATGGGGTAGAAGATAAAAAAATAAAAAAAAACTGGTAAATACTGGTTGTAAAATACTGTTATTCAACTGCATCCGGTTGCACTGGAAGCCGACCCCAACATGGTTGGGAAAAGGCTAGGCAGATGATGAATGGGGAAGAAGATAAGAGACAGCTTATTATGTAACCGGTATGTACTAGAACCCAAACGAACATATGTGACATCCACCAAACCTTTTTTTTTTTTTGAGGTTGGGAAATCCTCAAATGACTTCTCCCGCTCTGGGCGGAGCCCAGGGCGTGTCAGACTTTTACTGACTAAAACCCACCCGCGTTCGACCCCCTGGGGTCTATTTAATTAAACCGATAGGCACCAGGAGACAGTCGACAATCCGACAGATTTTCCTCCCTCTCCACCCAGAGCGGGAGAAGTCGTATGATGATACTGACTCTCAAAAAAAAGGGGGTCGAACCCAGAGTTTGATGGTCAGCAGTCAGGGTTGCACCCATTAGACCAAGGAGGCATGGGTTACTATGTATGTAGTAGTTTCCGGATTTTTCCACTTCCGTAGTGAGGTTGAAGGTAATAAACAAATGTTGTTAGATAATTAATTGTACTAAGGAAATGTCTATAAACCTTTCATTTTCCACGCAAATGCAGCAGTGCTGAACATAAGAAGTGAATTTTTGAGATAAAGGGGAAGTGGAAGACGAGAATAACTTTTACTATGGGACCAACATTGGAATCGCGAAAAAAACATTTGTCCCATACAGTTTAGAACAGTAGGTACTAAACTTTAGTATGGAACCGCTGATTTTTTTCGTAGTTTCAAAGTTCGTTCCAAAGTAAAAGTTATTGAGTTCGATGGTCTATAGCACCTATTAAAGTTTGTAAAATTATTTTTGAACACCATTTATAAGAACCTACTTATACGTTTCGAACACTGTGTTCTTATTTTAAAACCCATTCATATCTTCTGTCCACGATAATATTAACGGTCAGTAAATCCCTTCCATGAATGAGTGAACATTACGTAGCGATCGCGTGAACCCATTGGAATGTAACGAACTGCATTGTGTAACTGTTACTGTATATAAAATAATCGTAAAACAATTTGAAGACTTTAATCGATTATAATCTTGTACGGTTCAATCTGCCTAGCCTTTTCCAAACTATTTTGGGGTCGGCTTCCAGTCTAACCGGATGCAGCTGAAAACCAATGTAGCGACTGCCTATCTGACCTCCACAACCCAGTAACTGGGTAATACGATACCCCTTGGTAAGCCTGGTTGTCAGACTTTCGGGCTTCTGACGACCCGTAACGACTGTCAAAGATTCACGAATTACAGCCGGGACCAACGGCTTAACGTGCTATCCGAGGCAGGGAGGAGTTATGTAAAGATGGTCACCCATCCACGTGCCAACACCGGTGTTGGCAACCTTAACCTTGGTTAACCTTATGGATCGACCCCTGCGGCTGCTAATACTTAGCCACGAGTTCGTGTACGATTAAGTACAAGAGCTGTAATCAAGAGCTGTAACAAGTACTGTAATCCGTATAGTGTAAATGAAGTCACTTTTCGTGTAGATGTGTGACCGCACAGATTTTGATGTCGTTTTCACCATTACTTAGAAAATTGCTTCCGGAAGGTTTATATGCCATCATCCTAGCCGTTTTCCAACTTTTTTTTAGCTGGGTGTCGTCCAATGTCCCCTCCTCTTTTTTCCAAAATAATAACCGTAGTGGATCTCAAGGGACCTCTTAGATTTACACAACACAAGAAGAAATCTCATTATGACACTAGTTGCGTAAAGAAAAAGTTGTTTAGATTATTAGTATTATGTTGTGTGGGAGAAATTCTGAACATTCAGAACAATGGTTCTTTGTTATAAATCAACAAACAGTACTTCAGTTTTCCTTCTTTGTTTTAATAACCACAACACGTTGCCACAATTCTTGTGCCTCGCAGTCAAGTACGAAACGTATGACATAGGCGGAGAATCGCGAGTGCAATACTAATTCGGGCCCTTACGATGCTTTCCTGGACAATAGTACTGTGCACTAGCATTAGTATCGGGAGGGCGTGCGCCGGCGCAGCTGCGCCGATACGTTACAAACATAGCCGAACACACGTGAAATACGTTGACTAGTGTATTTAAAAAGTGTGTTTTATTTTTGTGAAAAAGTCGTGGACGATATTTGGAGTTTGCAACTTATTTTAGTGTTCTGATAACTGGTAAATTGTCTTTTTTTAATCTCTTGGATAATAGGGTAGTTCACCCGATTTACAAAAGTTTCGGTGGTATCTTTTATACATTTACTTAAATGTTTTTTTTACAAAATTCGCTTTTGTTTATCACTTTCTAAATACCTACGTCATAAAAATTAACAAGACAAAATAATTTGCACGTGAAAGTTTTTGTTTACCCTTTATGACACACGAGTTCCAATTTTGAATGTGAACAATGCGCGTACCGAATTTCGCCGAAGGAGCACGAGGTTAGCCGAATGGTATCAATGCCGTGATAATACGGTATTATCTGCGATCTGATTAATGTTATTGTCATTACAAATCAGCTGTTTTAGTGGTAATAACGTTGTGAATGAGGACTGTGTAAACTATTCATATATGAGATACATCATTTATTGTTGCTTAGCTTAATAGAAATTGAAAACTCAGTGAATTTTTATCAATAAACTATCTCGATCTTCTCCGGACGATTCCAATCAGGTAAACATTTTAGAATTGTTTCTTCTAAATTCGTATTTGAAATAAAATCGTACTCGACGATTGCAATCTTCGCGGGGTCGTTTCGGATCGGGCGAGATCGCCATCCGAATTGTACCGAAGCGGGATTCAAAATTGGAACTTCGTTTATTGTTTAACCGTTATTTTGTACCGTTACGTGTCCCTTCGCAAATCGAGAGCATGGAGACTCCTTTGTACAATGCTTTTGTGGAGATACATGTTCTAATCATTGCATTCTCGACTTTATATCGAAGTATTAAGGATGAACAGTAGTTTTCGCAGTGTTTTGGTATGTTTGCTCAAGTGCATTTAACGATCTTTGATAAATATTGGCCGTTGACCCCAAATTTTTGTTTATGTATACGATGCGTGCTAATTAAAGTTTAAAATATACAGTTTTGCCGATAAATCCGTGAGAAAGAATTGCTTATTCAATGCATTTTAAATACTTGTTTCTCGTGTTACTAAGAAGTTTGTAGATAAGTATGCACTTAGCGTGTTTACAATGTCTAAGTGTCAAGTTATAAAAGTTTAAGGGGCAATAAATATTACAATCTTAACCTAAACTTTTTATTTGTGTTAAGTGGCTGTCGTGAAGTGTTGTGATTCCGTGAATGAAATAAAGTCAACCAACCATCGGAGTTACCATGAATTTTGACAGTACACACACTCGTAACATCAAGCCTGTCATCTCTGAAGGGATATCCTATGGCAATCGGCAATAGTAATGTAGATAGCTTTCCATGAGGGAAAGAATTTTTAAATCGAATTAGTATTTCCAAAAATTACCACTTGCAAAGAATTAATTTTATCTATTTATAATATTAGTTTAGGTAACTTATGGCGCTCTGCAATAGTAATGTAGCTTTCCATCAGAGAACAAATTTTCCAAATCGAATTAGTATTTCCGGGAATTACCTCTAACAAACAATCAATTTTACCGTTTTATAATATTAGTTTAGGTAACTTATGGCAATCGGCAATAGTAATGTAGCTTTCCATCAGGGAAAGAATTTTCTAAAATGAATTAGTATTTCTAGGAATTACCTCTTACAATAAAATTTTGCCATATTTTAAAATTAGTCTAAGTAACTCTTTTGTTAGTGTGTGGGTGAAAAGTCATCTCAAAAACATGAGCAGCAAATTCCTCGCTCTGATTGTAGATACATACCAGCTTTAATTCGGTACAAATTAGATCATCAATCCAATTGCAAACCAAGGCGATTAGAGTTGCTTTTTGGTTGCTTAAGATTCCTTTGGGTAGATTATTTTATTTGCTAATCACAACAAAAATAAAATATTACAATTATATGGATTCCGGTATGTAGACATCCATAGATTTTTTGAAAAAAATAACAGGTTTTTTTTTTCGAGACAACGGGTGAATAATAAAGGAATAATCCATACATATTATAAAACAAAGTCCTCCGCCGCGTCTATCTGTCGTCCTGTACGCGATAAACTCAAAAACTATTGCACCGATTTTCATGCAATTTCCACCAATGGATAGAGTGGTTCTCGAGTATGGTTAATAATAACCGACATCCACGCGGGCGAAGTCGTGGTCATCAGCTAGTTGATCTTATACAATAAACAGGTTTGCTATACTTAAGTAATTGCTTGAGAGCACGATTTTAATCCATTTTCTTCAATCGAAGTAAGAAAGGTAAACGAATTCGTTGTTTTTGTTTATTAGGGCTCCGTTTATTGTTTATTGTTTTTTGTGAATTAATATTGTCAATTGTTTTATGATGCCAGACTTTCTGATGGATGGCTGTCAAAATGCATGTCATTTCCAATGGTTAGTTGACATTATTATTTTCATTTAAGGAATCACAACAACTACTTAACACAAATTAACATTAGTTATTTTTTTGTTTTTTGTGTCAAAATTTTAGTATAATTTGGAAAACACTAAAATATCGATAAATTAATCAAATCTTAGTCTTAGAGACTAACTAAGACTAAGATTTGATTTTATATGGAAAGAATTGGAAAAATAAAAATATCGTGGAAGTATAAAGAAAAGGCAACCAAATGCTTTTAGAAGCGTTAAACGCTATGCGTGCGCTGTTTGGCTCAAAAGCAGTACTTTTCGACCCAGTTTATCAAACATTATTTAAAAAACATGTTATTATCTAATAATTTTAGGAAAAATTGACTACAAAACTCTACGCGCCGCACTAATTTGAAACGATTTGCGTGTGGAGTTTCATAATAGTTTTATAGTAGTTCTAAAATGTTTCTAGAAAATTAATAGAATTCATTAATTATTATTTTTTTAGTTTTAACAAGATTTTCTTTTATTATATTATGCCATTATAATATTAAATTAAAGAAGATATATTTGTCAAAAAACATATTATATTGACCAAAATTTCTTAATAATTTCGCATTGTTTAGATTTTCATTTCTTACGTAGGGAACCTAAAATGAAAACAGTTTTCTTTGTGTAAACGTCACAGTCTCGTTTAGATATCGATACCCATCTTGCTTCGGAGTTTCGCTAGCTAATTTTATTTGACCCTGTATGTCCATAGGCAGCGGTGATCAGGATCACTTATCAGCAGGTGGGCCGCCTGCCTTGTTTGCCACCCAATAATACAAAAACATTTCAGAATCAGTCACTTAATAACTCAGCAGGACGGCTTAACAGAAAACCGAATGGTAATAAGTGCAAGGTTCATAATATGAAAGAAATTAACATAATATCGGTGCACTTATTCAAAGGTTAGAGACGCGCCATTAATAATCCTTAAAATGCACGTTAATCGTAAATTCTTGAATACAAATTGTAATCTCTAACACGGCTTCGAATATGCAGGGTTACCACTTAAAAAATAAACAAACAATCCTAACTAATATTATAAATACGAAAGTGAGTTTGTTTGTTTGTTACACTTTTACCGTAAAACGGCTGAACGGGTTTGAATGAAATTTGGCACATGGTTAGACCATGATCTGGAAAAGGATATAAGATATTTTTATCCTGATATTTCCACGGGATCGAGACTTATGTGGGTGAAACCGCACGGACCAGCCAGTATTATAAAAAAAGGCATACAAGGTCTTATTAGCCCAGTAGGTTAATTGCGTAACACACTACTGTTAATTGTATTTCCAATAATGCAATGTTTTTCATTTCAGTTCAGTATAATACAGGGTCCATATTTGGGCATACCTACGTTACAACTTTTTTTATGCTGTGTTTATCCGTTCTTTAGCCTAAGCGTTTTTGTTTTCTTCGTGAGCTTATTGGACCGAACGATTTATTGCATCCATAGTATTTGAAATTAAACTCCTTTACCGTATCGAGACAGTTGCTTAACAAACACAGCTTTTTAAAGACCAGAAGGGAAATTCTCGTATTTTTAAGAATGTTTGCACTCTAATCGTAGTCCCAATCAGTCAAAAAAAAACCAATTTAACTGCATTTTTTACATGTTTTTGACAGTGATTGTCGCTGAGATGACAGTGCGACTTGAGTTTGTTTTTTGTTTAGTACGCGATTAGCCTTGATTTTAGGTAGGCCAAGTATGTACCAGCTACTAAACGTCCCCTCTCAAAAGTTAGTCTTAGTCCATTTAAAAAAGGGCTAAGTCTGTTCCAACCCTAGCATGTACTAATGTGCAAAACAATGCATCGCTTACATTTCGCGCGGAGCAAAGGTTAGCAGACTTAATCCTGCCGCTACATTCCATTTGCAGCTAGAATGATTAATGTACCACTAACACTACGCTGGCATCCGTGTTTTGGGTTCGTTAATGTGTACTAGGCCTAATTTTCGTCGCCGAAAATTTTTAAATTTAATAGAAAATTTGGCTAGTTATTTTTACTGTCATTGTTAATTGTTTTAGAAACAAACGTGTTATGAAATGGAGTAAGTAAAAAGGTCAAAATATGCGGTCGTTTTCATGAAAAAGTTAGAACAATGTTTTTGAAAGATGACTGAAGGGTGCTGTTTTTACCCGACTTTCCCAGAAGGAGGGTAATGTTTCATTTTCAGAACATAGACAAATATCTACATTAGACCATCGTTTAATCGTAGTAGAATGGAAAGTAGTTTAAAATGGTGCAATATCAAGAATTAGTCCGAACAGAAAAATAAGATATTATTAGCTGTTATTGATGAGAATTTCATGTTAATTTTAGTCGTAGATTAAAATGGAAAGTAGTATTTCCAGATAAAAGTTATGATAAAAAAAACACCAGTTATAGTTTAAATCACACATTAAAATAAATAACTTGTTTTTTAATGAACATTTGAAAGCTAGTGTCTTCATTCACGCGTTCAAAATCTATTAAAAAGACTTCTTAATTTCTACGTTCTGAGCTAAAACCTGTTTTTCAACTTTTTATAATACCCAAGTAAGTTACTTAAAATGGATGCATAATTAAAATTTTCTTGACAAACATAAAAAAAAGGAATAAAATAAAATGTCTTCCCAAAATAAAACAAATTGCAACAAGATTACTATATATTTAGCATTCTAAACGGTCATAATAACTTATGCAACATCGCAGCATACCAAAACATTCCGCCAGTGTATACAAAGCTCAACCTTAGCCTTGCACTGGTCACAATAACCGCTTTATCGGGGTCAATAGCCTTAAAAAAGCAACCACAGATTATTAAGCTTTCGCATTGTATGCAAATGTTGCCAGCAGTAAAAAATGTGACAGTTTTTTTAACTAATCCTCATGATGCATTGTTTTGTATGGATTTGGATTAGTGATTGGCCTAGATTTGTTTTAGGAGTGTTGGTGACGGGTTTTGCCAATGGATTTTCACGGTATTTAAAAGCTTTAAAGAATAAATGACTCTAATTTTATTTTCTCTTTTGTTTTTTAAGCGCATAAATTGAGAATTGTTGGATTGTTTTTTGACATTTAAAACATCTAAACTTTCAACGTCACGGTATCGTAAAACCAAAAAATGGGTCGAAAAATAAAAGATCTGATAAAACAAAAACATTTCAACCATTCTGTCTTAAATATAAGAAAGTTAATTATTATTTAAAGAAAGAGTAAAGGCGACCTTAATTATTTAATAATGAAAAATAAAGAAAAGGAATGCAAATTCTTTGAAAGAAAACATTACGACGAGAAGGGAAACCTTTTAACGAGAAAAGTAGGTAAAGTAAACATTATTTTTCTGTTTGTTCGTCATAAACAAAACAAAGGGAAAGACATTGTTTTACTGAGTCATTGCGAAATTGGGTCAACATTAAATTACGGGTAGCCAGAAGCTCAAAAGTCTGACGACCATTCTTACCAAGGGGTATCGTATTACCCAGTAACTGGGTATGACAATCAAACGTATATGGGGCTAGGAAATAGACGGGAAGAAGAGATTGATGATAATATTTATTTCTGTAAATTGTTTCAAAAAACAGTTACTGGGTTGTGGAGGTCAGATAGGCAGTCGCTCCTTATAAAAAACTGGTATTCAGCTACATCCGATTAGACTGGAAGCCGACCTCAACAGTTGGGAAAAGGCTAGGCTGATTAATTGTCAATTTGGGTCAACAATTCAACTTACAGCTCTGTCTGAAGTAACAAATTGACTCGGATAATAACCTAAAATACATTTTCGCACTTTCCTGTTTATTTGCTTACTTACCTATATATCCATATTTATATTGTATTAAGTATATGCGTAGAACAAAAGGGCCATCGAACTTGTCAACAATAAATAAATATTCATTTTCCTTCTTTCATTATCTATGACTAATTGGAATATACTCGTAGGTAGGGTTCTGACTCAATTTGGTAAGTTACTCATTGATAATAAGCATAAATATATATCATACATTTTGACCTAAATAAACAATGAGTCAATCAGTTAAATTATGGCTTTTTACCCGACTGCTGTGGACCCTGAAAGGAGGTTAATGTTTTTAGTTTGTATGTATGTCGGTATATCTGTCTCTATGGCCCCTCCTAGAGGCTAAAGCAGTCTGATGCAAATGGTGGCATCTCTGATTGAACTAAAATAACTGTTATAGTTTTGAAGTTTTTATTTGGTTTGGCTTTGTGTAAATTATTTCATCACCACTGCTCTCAAAAACAGTGAAGGAAAACATCGTGAGGTAACCGGCATGTCCTAGAACCAAAAATTCGAAGACATGTGACATCTACCAACCCGCACTGGGCCCGCTTCGTGGATTACGGCCCACTCCCTCTCACTGAGAGGAGGCCTGTATCCCAGCAGTGGGAACATTATAGGCTGATTATGTATGTATTTGGATTTGCAGTCGTTTTTCTTAATTCGTTCTACAACGTAGACATGTACAGTGTACGTGTCTACAAGTGGTTTTTTTACGATATTATGCTGTTTATTAGGCAAATGTGAGTAGAAACGCAGGGAGGAGACGCCCTAGTAGGACATATAGTCACCTTATTAGTGATTTTTTTCAGAAAGGTCAGGTCCTGGCAACCGGCGTGCGTATATAACCAGATGTATGAATAAAAACGAGGCAAAAGGAGTAAGGATGTATGGATCGTAGCAGGTGGTGTTCTGTAGTTTCTGCCTACCCCCATGGTGTAAAGCGTGAATTTATGTATGTATGTATGTTAACAATTAAAAACTGGTACAAGGAGAACTAATTACGGGATTATTTCCGCGATTAATTGTCAAGCTGCAGAAGCGGGCCCAAAAATCAACCAAGCCCTGTCCGCGCCAAAAAATATAAATTCAGGAACTATACAAATATGTAAAAAGAGCCATCAACTACGCCTACAGTACATCAATCTAAGTTACTTTGTGATAAAATTGTTGCTGCGAAACGAGATTTATTTTTGGTGTGAAAAATCACTGTTTACGACAGCGCCCAAAGTAATGCATGCAACTATTGTGTTTATGCCCATGCATAGGTAGGTACAAGGATTGTGGGAGTATTTCAAGTTAAGTATTGACATAACATTTAAAACTTGTTTTCGTAAAAAAAACGTTAAAAAAACTTGGCACTTTCATCTTCACTAACGTCTCCGTAACTAGAAGGTTCCCAGGTATAGGTCAGGGGGCTTAAAACGGTCACTTTAGCAGAATCATAATATGAAAATAGTATGAATCATCGTAAAATTTCACCAATTGACAATTCATAATATGATCTGCGTGTAATTCTTATTACGAAATAATTCATTTGTTTGACAGTTTTTTATGGAGATTCGTAAAATGGTCCACAAATTATGAATTGCTTTTATGTCGAATTAGAGGCATTGCTAATGACAGCTGGGATTCAGGAAATTAACTGCTTTTAGAGGAATTGCTAATGTGGCCGGTTTAGGCCCTGTACAAAATAAAAATCGTATTAATGGGAAGTCTCCTACCAATGACTCATGGCCTCGTTAAGGGTATTCGTACACCCAGGTTCGAACGCAATGACATTGACCCCTGACATGCCCCTGAACACGCTATATCAACTCGGCTTTAGGTTTTCTTTCCACTCTTAAGCTGCGAAGTGATGGATGTGTATGATATCAGCCAATACGATCGTTCGGGTTAACTGCTAATGCGTTTTGCCCGGATTTGTGCCCGGTTGATGGCAATAGACTCGCCCCCTATTACATGGGACTTAAGGCTCTCTCACATATTAGCGCGACTTGTCGCGGGACGCGACGACGCCGGTATTGTTCTGCCGTGAAGTTTCTCAGAAATTCTCTTGTTAATTGTTCGCGCCAGTATGTAAGAGCCTTTAAACGTATCTGGCGAAATCTAGGTGTACTATAGGTATAACTCTGCCTAATCCTTCGGAAAAACAAGGCGTAATGTTATCGCTTGATTTTGATAATGTGAACTTAGCGGTGAACTTAGCTCTTGTGGAAAATGGTTCATAGCACATCGCTCGCTCCGCTATATCACTTAGCTTTGCTGGAGGAAGACCCATAGTTTAGTAGATTAGCTTCACCGCTTAGTTATCTTGCACATGTCTGATGGAAAGCCAGCCTTACCCGCTACAGATTGCAAGAAATGTTCCCGTCACCCTGTGACCCTTGTCACATGGAGAGACACAAACAAAATAACTAACTTAAATTGCTAATCACTTAATCAGTAGTTCTATGGTTTAATTATCATTCTGAGGTCCTGGGTTTGATCTCCAGGTCTGCCAGAGGAATTTCATTATAGTTTGACTGAGGCCGCTGTACTGCGTCTTAGGAATGCGCGAGGAGGCGGGGGACAGCGTTGACGAATGAGCGGCGGGACGCCGTGAGCGTTGACGAATGAGCGGCCTGTACTGCCCTCCCGTCACACCGCGCACATACCTAAGGCACGATATAGCGGCATCATCCAGCCTATAGATAACAGTCCACTTCTAGACATGGAATTACGGAACCCTTCATTGTGCGTGGTCTAACACGCATTTGGGCAGTTTTTTGTTAGATATGTACCGTTGCCTGTAGTTTCCCAGGTTGTCATATCTTTAGGAGAACTCAAATTACATGGCCTTTCCAATGTCCTAGCTGTATCACTAGTCCAAGCTTCTATACAGGTCTCGAAGCAAACAAACCTATTCAACTTTCAGCCCTAACGTAATCATTGTAAGGTTTACATTCTCAAAATGGCAATTCCATACTATTTAAGTTATTTAGCACCTATACTTGATTAGTACTTATCTTATCATTTTTAAATTTTTCAATCATAACGCTGTCACATTGATAAGCTAAGTGCAATATGTTGAATAGTTTACATAGCCGAATACTGTTTTTGTATGCGGGCGATAATTAAGGGGTATTTTTTTTCGCAGTTAATATATTTTGAAGTATAATTATAATTTATTATTAGGCTTAGGCTTTTTACTCATCTATGTGTGTCTAAGAAAAGCAGTGGTAACTTAAGTTTAAAAATGTGGGTCTGCAAACCCTACATAACAGTTCGATCTCATAATATGTATCTAATAAATTCGTAGTTTCAATAACAATCATACATGTTGTATTTAACATTGCTCGGATTATGTTAGTTTACATTTAGAATAAGATCTTTTTGTTAACTTGTATTAACCTTTCTGTTAATAAAGACCTTTAAAAATCAATCAAATCAGTGGTACCGTCCGCGACTTATTTATCTAGGCAGGCATTTCAACACTGCTCTCAAAACGGTGAAGGACACCATCGTGAGGAAGCCGCCATGTCCTGGAACCAAAAATTCGAGAACATGTGACATCATAGATTACGGCCCACTCTCTCTCACAGAGAGGACGCCTGTGTCCCAGCAGTGGGAACATTATAGGCTGATTATAGGTGCGTGTCCGAAAACACGACAAAGGGAAGGTCTATGGCCAGCAGTGTCCTATGAAGCGATGAACAATACCTACGTCTGATATTGCGGTGTACCTAATATCATTGAAGAAAAATGCGTAGTTCGATAATCAATCCAATATGAAAAGAAAAGTCCCGACTCACTCACTCACTCACTCACTCACTGACTCATCTACGCCCAGCCCAAAACCCTAGTACAGTACAACTATTTTCTCAATGTCCCTCGGCATACTTCGTGTTTTGTCAGTCGTCGGATTTCTATCGTCCGGCCGGCCCTTGGTGCAGACCGGACGCTCTCAATCGACTTCTAAGTCGAATAAGAAAATAGTTGGACTGTTCCTAGAAAGCTGTGTGCTGAGAGATTCCCTTCATGATGTAGATAAAGAATAAGGTCGGTTTTTTCGAAATTCAGATAATCACCACCCTTGGCAGACGGTTTGATGATCTCAGTTTTTTTTATAATTGGTAACTTGTATCAGACTATTTTATAAGCTCTATCTAACCTGCTAATAAACTAGAAAAACAAAAGACGATCAAAAACTTTTCTAAAAACCTAGGCGATGTCGAAATAGTGTTCCCAAAAAAAAACAAATGAACTAATGTTTGCAAAATCATAATCTATACTGGTTTTATGGGGTGTACTATGCCAAATCGAATGCCAAATAATATCGAATATTAATTGATCGATCACTATAAATCGAACGTCTAAATACTCGAACGTTCATAATATCGACGAAAGCAATTCTATCTGTTTATTACCTTTTTACGCCTAAACCACTGAACTTATTGTTATGAAACTTAGAGATAGCCATCTTAGGAACTAGCAAAGGACATAGACTACTTTTCATCTATGTCCTTACATTGTTCCTTATATTATTTTCTTATATGGCATTAAAAACCACCTTGCGCGAGCGGCTACTCAGTGATATAATGTAACATTATACTGGTGAAATATTTTTTTAAATCGATCCAGTAATTTTGAGTTTACTCATTACAAAAAAAAAAATACAAATCTTTTCCCTTTATAATATTTATGTTGTAAATGATGAAATAAAAAATACATGCAAAAGAAATCATTTGTCGTCTTTTCATTTTTTCGTCTAATTTTCCTTGATAATACTCGTAGACAAAAGATTAGCAGCAACGTTCTCCTATCGTTTAATCCGACAACCAATATCCATATTATTGTTCAATCATTCATAAAAGTGGAGCTTATGACAACAAACGATATAATGACTCATTAAGAGCTGCCAATGACACTGATTTTAACATCATTAACATCTTTTATACCAGCTTAGCGCGTGGCGTTGTTTGCATGATACATTTTTTATTCACATCTTTCCGTATTTTGTAAGGGGATGATGGGAATTAATTATATAAAAGCATATTATACAATTTTCATAGTCTGTCTGTTTAGCTTAATCCAAGAATAAGATCAGAAAAATAATATTTCTGTTGACATTTCAAGAAAATTTTCAATAACTGACGTTTGTTGAATAATAATAACGAATCAGTCGTTTTATTGGAATTACTACTCCAATGCTACTTAATTTTATGATAAACTAAGTAGGTACCAAGATGCTTTCGATGCAATCCATCTCCAAATTAAATTAACACAGACATAATTATAGTTCGACACAAAGATACATTTTAACTTATTCTTTGACTCATAAAGGGCTAAACAAACAGCAATTAAAACAAACAATTACGAACATTCGTCACCTTGACCGACCTACTGACTTGACCGGGATAGAGAAGTGTGCTAACGATAATTATTACGTATCACAAAATCACTTCGGTATCTGTATTCAATACAATGCGGGTCCAACATGTAGCGGTTGGCCTACTATACCAGCAGTATATAAAAGATACCACCGAGATGCAACTCCAGTTCCGACTCAGCTCTTAAATGAGAAGTTTGTGTCATATATTTTCGTATTTATTTTTTTAGAACCAGTTATGGCACGTCCGATGTTGGCGTTAGTCGTCGCCGCGGGGCTGCTTGCCGTAGCCGCGTGCGCACCTCCGGGGAAGCCGTCCTTAGGCTGGGGTGAACGCACCTTTGCCATCGTCGAAGTGAACCAAGCAGCAACAGCATACAACCAGCTAGTCACTAAGAGAGACGCTGCTGATGTCTCTGTCACATGGAACGTCTGGTCCGGGGACCCAGCTCAAAAGGCTAGGGTACTGCTCAACGAAAAGGAGTTCTGGTCTGGATCAGGTACGGCCACCTCAGCCGCCTTCAAAGTGAAGAAGGGTGGCAGATACCAGATGAAAGTGGAACTCTGCAATGCTGATGGATGCAGCTACAGCGACTCAACTGAGATAGTGGTTGCCGATACTGATGGTAGCCATTTGCCACCGCTGGACTATTCCATTGGAGAGAGGAACAAGCCATTCAAGCAGACTTCTGGAAAGGTCGTTGGTGCATACTTCGTCGAATGGGGTGTTTACCCTAGGAAGTTCCCCGTAGACAAAGTGCCCATTCCCAATCTTACTCATCTTCTATACGGTTTCATCCCAATTTGTGGTGGAGATGGCATTAACGACAGTTTGAAGGAAATTGAAGGCAGTTTCCAAGCACTACAAAGATCCTGCAGCGGCAGGGAAGACTTCAAAGTATCCATCCACGATCCTTGGGCTGCACTCCAAAAACCACAGAAGGGTTTGGGTTCATGGAACGAACCTTACAAGGGTAACTTCGGTCAGCTGATGATGTTGAAACAGGCGAGACCAGACCTGAAGATCCTTCCTTCCGTTGGTGGATGGACCCTGGCCGATCCTTTCTTCTTCTTCACCGACAAGGAAAAGAGAAACCGTTTCGTCGCCTCAGTTAAGGACTTCCTTGAGACCTGGAAATTCTTCGATGGGGTTGACATCGATTGGGAGTTCCCTGGTGGTAAGGGAGCCAACCCTGACCTTGGTGGTCCTGATGACGGTCACATCTACGTCCAGCTGATGAAGGAATTGAGAGAGATGTTGAACGAGCTGTCTGCCAAGACTGGTAAAAAGTACGAACTGACTTCAGCTATCAGCTCAGGTTGGGACAAGATTCAGGTTGTAGATTACAAAGCCGCTCAACAGTACATGGACCACATCTTCCTGATGAGCTACGACTTCAAGGGTGCTTGGTCCAATGACACTCTTGGCCACCAAGCTGGTCTACATGCGCCTGCATGGAATCCTAAAGAAACATACACAACTGACTTTGGTGTCAAATTCCTTTTGGCTCAAGGAGTTAGTCCGAAGAAGATCGTCGTTGGTGTTGCCATGTACGGACGAGGCTGGACTGGAGTCAACGGTTACAAGGATGGCAACCCATTCACTGGCGTAGCTACTGGCCCAGTCAAGGGAACTTGGCAAGATGGAGTGGTAGACTACAGAGAAATTGCCACCGAAATTGCTCAAGGAAAGTGGGAGTACCATTATGATAAGGTGGCTCAAGCGCCTTACGTGTTCAGAAAGGAGACTGGTGACCTTATTACGTATGACGATGCGAGATCAACGATCGAGAAAGCTAAATACGTGAGAAATAATAAGCTAGGAGGTTTGTTCGCATGGGAAATAGATGCGGATAATGGTGACATATTAAATGCCATGAACATGGGTCTCGGGAACAGTGCGTGAGTGAAAATTGTGCGAATTTTGTGCGAAAAATGTGATTGTAATCGTAAGTTTAATTTTAGGCTAAATGTCTCAATATTATTTAGATAAAAATTGTTGAGCGACTGAATTTGTGTATTTGTAAGTAATATAAAATATTATAAATCTTATTTCTTGGTTTTTATTACCTTTAATATCATCTTACAAGAAATGTTAAATATTGTGCAGTTAAATAATGAAAAATCCACTTAACTTAAGATATTGAAATCTCGTAAATATCAAGATGGCGATAGTAAAATTTTCGAGTTTTTCTTATTTTCATATATGTTTGTAACTGGTGGCTACGAACTTCGTGGTCTTAGTTTCGGTTCCTAGGTCATAACCCAACTCTGATACTTTTGGGGCCGATTCTTCAAAGATCAGAAAGCTTTTATCTAAAGAATGAAAATGTCAACTTTGCTGTCAAACTGTCGTATTTACTCCTCAGCCTTGAAACAAATTGAAAAGGGTTCTATCAAAATATAGATTCACTGCTACGGGTTTACGGTGCCTCAATCCAAACGACATCGTAAGTATATTTGCCGAACCTCTACATGTGACCGTGTGACGATGAGTGTCCGTTATGTAAGTATGTAAAGTTGAAGGTACCTAACGTTTTATTTAGTGGTCATTGAACTGATAGTGTGTAGACCTTGACATTAAGGACGGAAACTAAAATTTAAATACTTTATTTAGTTTGTCAGTAGGTTATCCGTTGGAAGTTATTTTTAAATATTGTATCATGGGTCCTGTTATAACACCGGCAACCATACCGTTCAAACCAGCGTATTTGCGTAACACACTTCCAATCACAATCTGAATTATTGTGAAGGATTGAAGATTACTTCATATTATTTTCGAAATATTTGTAAACAACGCAATTAATGTTGTTGAATTATCAAAACGATAGCCATTGCTACTGTAATTGTCTTACAATTATCCTGTAGAGCAACGCATTTTGTCGGCTAGATAAAGAAATAGATGGCTGAAGGAAACCGTACTTCAACGAAAAAGAGACGAAAATTGTTGTAACGATTTTCTACTTTCCTGGTCGTAGCAGTAGAAGTTTTAAGTAAAATTCACATGAGACAGTTGTCCAACGAGTAATGCGCATGGTCGACATTGTATAGTCTTCTGCAATTCTATGCAGTTTTTTAAACATGAATGTGAAAAATGCGTCAGAACAATGAAAAACTATTTACAAAAAAAAAAACAACCGACACTTTTCGCTTTTATTGTGTTTTTTTTGGGAGTCGGTTGTTTTTTTAACCGAATTCAAAAAAACGAGGAGGTTATCAATTCGTCTGTGGTTTTTTTTTTTAATGTTTGTTACCTCAGAATTTTCGACTGGGAGAACCGATTTTGACGATTCTTTTTTTAATGAAAGCTGGTGCTTCCCGTGCGGTTCCATATAAATTTTATTAACTTTGCTTGCGTAGTTTTTGGGTTAGCTTCAATAATTACGTATATTTTCACTTATTCTATGTAGACGACGTCTTACTTGACACAGTCACTGTTATTTACATAGCAGGTAGTGGTATTAGAATTTGTGTGGGGTAGATACCATAACTAAAAAGTGAAAAATAAAAACTTTCTACAAAAAAAAAAAAAACAACCGACTTCCAAAGAAAAACACAAAAAAAGTGCAAAATAACTTTAATTTCGGAAGTCGGTGGCAAAAAACGAAAATTGAAAAGCTAAGACACCGACTTCCGAAATTGGGATTAAGGCAGGAGAAGTGATGATGAAAGATGCGATACTGAAAAAGGAAAAGACGTCGTCTCTGAGCGATAGACTACAGCGCTACATATCATGAGTTTGATTCCCGCACAAAACAAATATTTGTAATTAATTTCCAGGTCCGGCTGTTTGTGCATGTGAGATGTACATATTTGTGAACATAGTCATCCACGATACAAAAATAAAAAGTGTGGGGTCGGGGGACCCCCGTCAGGAACGAAATTCCTTCTCACGTAGGATTTAAAACAAAAATAAAATTTTCGCAGCCGCCATCTTGAATTTTCCTTTTGACCAAATTCACACTTTCTCTCTCTCCGGTGCTTGCAGTGCCGATTTGTGTACAATTTTATCCCACGAAACTGTAATCACTTTCTTCTTTTCTTGTCTGTCTTTTTCTGCCGGTGTTTTCTCTCTCTCTCTCTCTCTTTCTTTCTCTTTGAGTTAGAAGGAGAATGTCGCAAATATGAACGCTTTTCGCGTTACATTTTCTGAAAGTTTACGAGCCGCAAAAAGAACAACGTTCCAAAAAAAATCGAGTTTAAAAGTTTGTTTTATCGAATGTTGTTATGAATAGAAATAATTCTCTGCTCAGCCTGACTGCACCAGTACAGCCGTCATGTTTTACATACTAAGGTCACTGGGCTAACAAAGATAACATCTATGTAGACCACTAACATCGTTCATCTATTGTTTATGATTACGGGACCAGACGTGATGATACATCACATAAGTTTTTGCGCAGGCGCAGGCAGTGGCTTTCATTTGAATAATCTTTGATGCATATCAGTCCTTCCGAGAAAAGAATGTGTGTTGTCTTGTTACATGAATATTTAAGAGTGAGGAGTTAATGGGAATTATCCATTGTCTTAAAAATTATGCAGTCTTAGCCAAGAGGTATCCTATCATCCTGTAACTGGGCTGATGTGGAGGTCAGATAAGCAGTCGTTCTATTTAAAATAATAGTAATCAGCTGCATCCGGTTAGACTGGAACCCGACCCTAACATAATTGGGAAAAGTTAGACAGATGGCGTCTCAAAAATTATGCAATTTTTTGTGGTATTTTGTTTTTTCGGGCAAAGAAAGACTTTGCCTGTCGCGATAGTACCTTATATTATAACCGGGAGTTTTTAAGAGTCAACTGTATAGGTTACTTCTATAGGTATCTCGCTTACCATCAAGTGAGATGGAGATCTTTTTTTTATAAATAAAAAAAACAAACGACTTAAAAAAAAAACACTATGATAACTCTGTGATTTATCAGTCAACCAGTGTCAGAAATGTCTATAAGTAATTACTTTTCTGCTAGGTAACTGTTATAGGTTTTGGAAATAATGACTTGGTTTGGCACCGTCTTGTTACAAGAAATCAACACAGCGTTGGGCATCTTTGCTTTTAGCAACTACATGAGGAAATCAATGGTCTGTATTAGTACCTACATGCACGAAGCTAGACACGGCCTAGACAAAGTGAAATTCCATCAGCGTTAACGATGATAGAAAAGTATGGAACTGATATAAGGTACCTATCTATAATGGTGCTGATCCATGCAGCATGTTCGTGACCGGGCGCTGTCAGTACGGTCTGGTCATCTCTTAGCTGCCAAGGCTTATTTTAATTTTTGAATGGTTTTTTGTTTTTTATCTTTAATTACGGACGCTTTTAACGTGTACGTCTTTCTATATTATTCTCACATGTATAATTTCAACATGAATGATGTAACCAATATTTTGTGAGCACATTTTGATTTAAAAGAGTGTCCGTGGATTTTCTTGTCCTTTCTTCTCCATAAGAACATACTACGCTTTGGAATGGGCAACTAGCTTCGTCTTTCTGACTGACCGACCCCCCGACAATTCAAAAGTGCCTGTAATTGGTTTATTTTAAAATAATGTTTTGCGTTGAGTTTCAGTTTGAAAAGCTATGTCAATCCTGTTTTAAGTCTTAGAAATACAAAACGCTTTGAAAGCGGTGCCACTAGTCAAGGCTCTCTGTCTTTCTCGATCGATAATTAAAATACTATAGCGAATTCCTAGAAACATTGTTTACAAAATCGTACGGAAAGCATTTCTCAGTACAAATAACAGAAACACGTTTAATTACTGAGAAATTAGGAACAATAGTTCGACTATCGCAACATTTCCACTGTTTTGTTTAAATAAGAGTCTGTGGGTAGTTAAATTAAATCTATGTTTTGCGTGTCCATTACAATATTAAGCTGGTTTAGTAAGTTTCTTGTATACCTATAACATTTTGAAGGCCAAAAGTTCTGTTTAAACTGTGCCTTAGAGAGCTATCGACAATCTAAGTCCGCGGCCGTGTCTTAATATTAGCAATCGTCGCGCGAATACGCGGTCGTCGCGCGAATACGCGGTCGTCGCGCGAATACGCGATCGTCGCGATATTTTGTCACTTATTGTGCGCTTTTATCATCTCTAAGGTGACGACATACATATTACTATCGTAGAGTTTCACGGCAGAGAAGTAAAGTGAATGGAAATACGTGCAAAATACAATAGACGTAAAAATTTGTAACCTATTCTGTTTAAATATTCCTCAAGAGTCATAAAAACCCTGTAAGAAATCGACACGTGTTTCACCTCTCAACAAGACATCCTTAGGATGACGATTGACCAGTCACGAACCCGAACAGGACGTGTTGCCACGGTAATATCGTCAAATTATAAAAACACCCATTTGTTCGAAAAACATGAAGGCGGCCTCTGTCGGCGCGACGAGTGACGACGCGTTTGGGTTCGCCCAACCAAATGAACGCGACGATCACGTATTCATAAGACTATCGCTTATACATTAGGACGCGGGATAAGATGTTCAAAACATTTATGGAATACATAAATTAGAATAAATCAATGTTTACATTGTGTTTGGATACGTAAAATTATTTGTTACTTAAGCATCGATTATTCTGTTCTGTAAGGTAATGTAATCTTGTATAAAATGGTTTTAATGGTAATGTAACCTATTGGAGGTACAGTCACGGACTTTAATTGATGAGCCAATTGGCACTGTTCGTATTTTAGCCGTGTAATGCAAATCGGGCTTAGTCGGTTATACTCTTGCATCCAGACACGGAAAGTCATGTCTTCGTATTAAAGAAGAAGAAAATTATATTTAATATCTTTACCGGTTGGCTAACCTGAGAGCCAGAACTACAAACTTGACAGCAGAGTGACTACCCAAATTCAACCAATTGCAGGTCTAGCAACCGTAATCTAGCGAGGATTGTTTTAGCGTAGCCATAGTAACGTTAGCCTACGGAGAAATTTTAATTATTGATTTCGACAAATTCGAAAATATCGACATTTCAACTGTCACTGTCTTCGGATAGGTTTTCAGAATTATCGAGTTAATGAGCTCTGATTCAAAGAAGGTCAGTATCAAATAGATTGGATATACATTGTATTTATTTATCATTAAGAACTTATTAGTCAACCTCTATAGATAAGACTATTTCCGATTACTAGTAATTTGTCATCTTGTTTACGAGCATGCGATTTGAGTTCGTGTTTAATCGTGTAATCTCGTGAATATATGAAGCTGCAAAATTGAGAAGTTTTAAAATGGCTCATCAATTAAAGTCCGTGACTGTACCTACACGGATTATTTGTGATACTGTAAAGTTTAATGAATAATAAATTATGGATACTTCATTTTTTATACAAGATCGCGAAACGACCAACGTGATATTGGAATCCCTAGGCTAGATGGAGCGAGAACTGAGGATCGTTTTATAAAGTACTAGCTGCACCTCGCGGTTTCGCCCGCGTAAGTCTCGATCTCCTGGGAATATCGGGATAAAACTATCGTATGTCCTATTCCAAGTCATGGTCTACATAAGTGCCAAATTTCATCCAAATCCGTTCAGCCGTTTTAGCGTGAAAGCGTAACAAACAAACAAACTCAATTTCACTTTTATAAAAGTACGATTAGGAATTAGGATGCTTTGATAACAGCCGCACGGGTCGATCGAAGGTCAAGTAAGCTACTATTGCCGCGGTTGGTTTGTGGATGGGTCACCATCCATTACATAATATCGAGACATCTCCGTGCCTCGGAAAACACGTTAGTACATAAAACTATCCATCTATAAAAAAAAACGAATTTAAAATGGCGACCGCATATAATTAATATACCGGTTAGCACGATTCTTGAAGTAAATATTTAATTGTGAACAAACTAATGGTCGGAACTAAGTATATAAAGACGACCTATTTAGTCAGGCCGGTCAGTGGAACTACATAGTTGAAAAAAATAGCTCGTGTCTGTTCATAGAAAAAAAACCAGTTGCCATGAAGTTTTTTGTTGCCTTGTGTGTTTTGGCGCTCGTCGCTCTGTCGTCTTGTTCGCCTCCACGAAGGGGATGCATCTATATTTTAGGAAAATGTAAGTATAAACACTAATATCACTTATTTATTACTATTTTGTGCGATGTAAGGAGTCGTGGCTAAGTAATAACAAAGTTAGACAACGGTTACCGAGATCGGTTCGTGACCATCTGTAACATACCGAAACCTCTCTGCTTTGGAAACCACGTTAAGCCTATCGCAGACCACTGCTGGACATATGCCTCTCCCAGGCAGCGCCACAACACCCTGTCCTCCGTCTTCCTCATCCAGTCTATCCCAACCATCTTTTAGAGGTCGTCGGTCCGTCTGCCTGGTAGGCTTCCCACACTACACTTACCGATACGCGGTCTCCACTCCAGGACTCCTCTGCTCCATCGGCCATCGGTCCTTCGAAAATCCGTTCAAAATCTTAAAGACATCTTAGTTCGTGTTCTTACACTAACGAAAGCTCCTAGTATATCTACAGAAATCTAGATAATAAAGCTTTCTCCACATAAAACAGTTTATCAAAAGCCGTCACTTTAATATAAACGTATTAGTTTAATCAACAAAACATGTATGTCAGTGGGTACGAGTTTACAAAAAACTAATTCTGTTCTATGACAATCGAACGTGTGGGGCTAGGAAATAGGCGGGAATACAGCTGTGATGTTATAATCACCATGCCGAGCAAGGCGTGTGGTGATCGCAGTAACTTGCTGTAAAAAGTGTGTCCAAACATTGCGCGGCAAGAGTGCGGCAGCAACTCGCGGCGTTTGCAGGACACATTTCTGCCGCTTTCTAGTGTGGACTAAACCGATGCATGTTTGTGCGGCAGTACTGCGCGGCATATCCGAGACACGCCGCGCACTTCAGGTGGCATGACAGAGGTTGCGTGCGTCGCACTATGGGCTGTAAATCGAGCTTCATAGTCATTTAAATCTTTTCGCTTTTATTTTATTTTTTTGCTTGTGATAAGCTTCTAATGCCTTTAGCTATCATGAATATATACAAGGAATATCATTTTATAGGTAAAATAAATTACAAAAAATAAATTTGAAAAAAATTGTATGGGGCCAAAGTAATAAATCCAAATATCTTCAAAACCGCTGTCTTAACTGTTATATCCTTATAGATAGCTGTTCTACAAATTATTTGTCAATTTTTGGTGTATTTTATATATCGGTGACAACTGCGGTTTTTTAATAAAAAATATATACGTTATATAAAAAATGGTTGAACTAAAATTTGAACTTACATCCGAACCAATGGGTTTATAAACTTGAAATTTTGCAGAGAGGGGTCTGTATTTTAGATAAACACTATTACATTACAAAATTAAGAAATATAAAAACAAATTATTACTGTTGTTTTTTAATTTAGACAAATTTAAATGTATCCATTTAAATTTGTCTAAGGGGCCTCTGCGACTTGGCTTCAGCCCCTCGTACGATTTCCATAGGAACGGGGTCTCGAGAATAGTTAAGAACTAAATAATAATAATAAAGTTAGGTAAGATATACATACATAGATATACGATTAAATTAATTTTCAAAATCGTTATCAGAATCAGAATCTGACTCAGAGTCAGGATCTAAATGAGAAACATCAAAACATTCGAAATCGCTCTCCTGAAATTTCAACAAATCGAGGGTCTCGTTGAAAAGCTCTTGCTTTTTTTTTGGACTCATCTTGGGTCTTGTTGCAGAAATAACTGGATCTGATGAAAGAAGTAACATGTTGAGGATATCTTCATTCGAATTTTGTCTGCTTTTCTTTCGCGAATTGTGTTCCCTAAATCATCGAAAGTCTTTGTTGCGTGACTCGGACGCTTCCTCTGATAGGCTCCCGATTGGCATAATTGCGTTACTGGTAATGATATCTGCCCCGTGTATTAACAATTTGTGCACTGTAGCAGGCATATGGTACCAATTGTATAGTTCCACATACCTAGCAGCTTTCTGATACGCATACTCGTATTCCTTAAATTTTACAGCGTCAATATCTTGTCCTGAGGTAACTGTCTGTAAAATCACTGCAAGTCTACGAATTAACTGTTCATCTAGCCCAGTGATCGCTGCAGTTTTTTCAGGAAACTTGAAAAATCGTCTGGCTGTGTTGCCATCATTCGTTGTTCTGGATCCTTGTTTGACATCTATCAAAAGGTTTAGCTCAGCTTTGCAACGATCTTGTATAACTATTTATTCATGTCTGAAGGTTTTGCTAAACAAAGATAGCAGCTAGAACTTGATTTTGCATCTGATAGGTTTGCAAATTTTTCCATCAATCATAGTCATCATTAACTCATGGTTGACTACATTAGTTCCGCAATCTGAAGGGCGAAGTGCCTTTATGTCGTCTTCCATCTGCTTTTGATGTTCAGTAACAACAAAATGACTTTCTTTCATAAATATGAATTGCACTGGGCGGAAATATGAAGATGAGCATGGCCTTGGATTTATCCAAATAGTATCTTCTTCACATGTGATTTTAAGTGGTACCAGGGAAGTCATGAAAACACTTGAATCGTCTCGATCACCGCTCATACTCTGCTTGTATCTACTTTGATTAGAAGCACCATCGAATCCCCACTTGCATATCATAGTCAAACACTTGTCATTTATAACTTCAGGCAAACTTTCTAAGATTCTTTGCGCTGTTTTGTCAAGCAAACCTTGCAGTGTGATCTTGGCTGAATAATCTGTCACGGTGATTGTTGCCTGTGGGGGATAGCACTGTAATTTTGAATTCTGTACTTTGTAATGAGAAGGATATACATCCTTTGCACCTTCTCGCATGGCTGTTTCCCTCAAAGTAACATATTGCCATTTCGAAAGCTTTAAAGACAGAAGTAGACCCATCGCTTTTTCGGGAGAAAACACAGGTTTTGATGGTTTTCTAATAATTTCCATAAATTTGTCAGCTGCTTCAGGGTTTTTCAGCATATACTCAATTACAGTTGCAATACTTCCCTGACCTTGTTCTCTCAATTGAACTGCAGTTGCATATGCTAATTCAGTGATATCGCGACCTTTCTGGTCCATTGTTCTTTTTTTTTCTGCTGAGTTCATAGTTCTTGAAAAGGTTTTCGAGGTGTGGATTTTCTTTGTCATCGTTCCAACCGATGATGTTGTTGATGTTGAAGGTTCAGGTTCAGGACAGCTTGTTTCAGAACTTTCAACTGTTGTTCGTATACAACTAGGCCAGTCGATGTTTGCTTCAAGCCAAGTTCCGTAATGTTTTTTAAAATCCGTGAAGTTCCTTTGGGATTTTTCCATCTCATCATTGCAGCTCTCGTGAATGTATGGCAAAAGATTTTTAAAGTCAAACTGTCTTCATCAGAAAGACTACGATCTAGACGAGATACCACTGTATCAAACAATTTGTCACTATCATTTTTCTTATCAGAATTTTTTAATATGACCAATAAGTCTTGGTTTGTAGCAAGGCCCTCCATACTTTACACTTAAATAACAACGTGAATGATTGAAATGCTCAAAATGAACTAATTAATAGAATAAACTGCAGATTTATATGTAATATTGTGGTTAACAACCCTCATTAATGTTATAATATAATATTTACCTTAACTACCCTCACTAATATCATATTACTAATAATTAGTTACTAATTACAGTAACTTATGTCTCCAATTAGATAATTCCTAATAGGTTAACGATCATACAATAACAGTGTTAAAAACGAGTTCTTAGAATGAGTAATAAAATTATCACTAAATTTTTTTTCTCAATGCTAGTTTTTGCTAATGTAATAGTGTTTATCTAAAATACAGACCCCTCTCTGCAAAATTTCAAGTTTATAAACCCATGGGTCGGGATGTAAGTTCAAATTTTAGTTCAACCATTTTTTATATAACGTATATATTTTTTATTAAAAAACCGCAGTTGTCACCGATATATAAAATACACCAAAAAATGTCAAAGAATTTGTAGAACAGCCATCTGTAAGGATATAACAGTTAAGACAGCGGTTTTGAAGATATTTGGATTTATTACTTTGGCCCCATACAATTTTTTTCAAATTAATTTTTTGTATTTTAGTTTACCTATAAAATTATATTCCTTGTATATATTCATGACTGCTGAAGGCATTAGAAGTTTATCACATGCAAAAAAATAAAATAAAAGCGAAAAGATTTAAATGACTATGAAACTCGATTTTCAGCCCACAGTGCGTCGTAGCTATGCTTATAATTCGTCCAAACATTACTGACGAATCTTTGCTAGAAATGTTTGTGCGCGGGAGGTAGACAGAAGCGTTCGCGCGCGGCAGTCGTCTAAACACAGCGCGACAGGCCGCGCGCGGCTGCCGCCCTCGATTGCCGCTCAATATTTGGACACACCGGCTGCGTCACTTTACATAATCTATTAGTTACTACTTGAACAAGTCTTCTACAATACCAATAAAGGTGACAAAGCTGAAATAATGCTACGGGGCTTTATAGAAGACAATATTTCAAACATAGGTCTACGTTTAAAACTATAATAGCATTTTAGCAGACTAAATTAATACTGCTCTAAATATTATTTAAAAAAACAATTGAACGATCAAAAATAGCGAAGTCAAGATTCCCCTTATTTGTCAGCCAAAATGCAATTCAAAGGGGTTTGCATTTTTCGTTGGCAACATAAATAAAAATTCACTACCAAAAAATCTAAATGTCCAACCAAAATATTTTATCATCCCACTTGTGTAATCGGTGTAACGGCATCTGAAATCACGTTAAGCACTTATGTAAAGCACGTATTTATGTGATCAACTGATCATCCAATGCAAGGCACAACGTACTGATTATAACTTGAAAAGTAACATCCGACTGGACCCTTAATCTGTTGCCATTCCAGTATGAAAATGCAACGCAGAAGGTTCAGTACAAAAAGAGGTATCACCGTATCCTAAAAATCAGCTTATTTTTGGGAACCTCTATCTCTTTTATGAACGAACTATGTAGCTTCCGCCCGCGGCTTTGCCCGCGTGGTATGTGGATAAAAAGTAGCCTATGTCCTTCCCCGGAATGCCATATATCTTCTTGCCAAATTTTATCGAAATCCGTTTAGTGGTTTAGGCGTGAAAAGGTAACATACAGACGGACAGACAGACAGAGTTACTTTCGAATTTATAATATAACCATTTGGGGTAGACAGGCGTGGTGACATGTTATCCTAACAATTAATTAATTAATATAAATGCGAAAGTGAGTTTGTTTGTTTTTTACGCTTTCACGATAATACGGCTGAACAGATTTAGATGAAATTTGGCACATGGGTAGACCATGACCTGGAGTAGGAAGTATCTTATGATACTTGTTATCCCGATATTTCCACGGACTTACGCGAGTGAAACTGCGGGGCACAGCTAGTCTTATAATAATTATATTTTTATTTCGCGGACCTTCTATATATTTTGTCTTGGAACTTCAGGTCAACAAACCCCACTCGCACATGAACCCTCCAGCTTCATGGCCCAACATTGAACGAGTTCGTTCATACCGGTATGTCAACTGAACGGATCAAGTAACGGCATTTTATTTTGAGCTTTAGTACTATCAAGTTTATTTGTCGCTAATGTGTTACGAGCTTTATGTGTGTAGCTCAGAGTGTATTGTGTTGTACCTATTTATCCAGGTCATATTATGGTGTTTAGCGACGTATAGCTCACGTCTTTTTAAATGACTACCTCCTGCCCGCGAATTCACGTGAAATTTCTTGTTTTAACATTAAATATAAGATACAATAGACGTAGATATATTTAGTAACCTTAACTATTCCTCAAGAGTCATAAAAAACCCTGTAAGAAATCGACATGTGTTTCACCTTTTAACGAGGTATCCTCAGGATGACGATTGACCAGTCGCAAACCAAAACACGATGCACGATGAACACATCGTTTTCTGACGTCTAGAATAGACGAGAATAGACGTCTCTGGGTCCACCCAGAGACGTCTATTGTATCCTATAATGGATTTCCGCAAAGTCATGCCTGAATCAATTAACTAGGTATCATAACATAAAATATATCCTTCTAACAGCACCCGGTTCGGCCCGCATAAGTCTCATTCCGTGGAAATACCCAGATAAAAATTATCCCAGGTGATGGTCTACCTATGAGCCAAATTTCATCCAAATCCGTTGAGCCATTTTAGCGCGAAAGCGAACCAACCAAACAAACATACAAAAATCGCAACAACTTTTGGCTCAAGGTTTGAATATAATTGCAGACACTTGCTAACTGCTAAGTAAGTTGGCCGAAAACATAATAATATAACACAAATCCAGGATAACCTCGTATATGAATAACCTAGGCTGCATCGTCAACCTTGAATCTGACTGCATTATTAATCTAATCGATGTAGGTGCAGTACTCGTCTTCAAAACAATAATTAATATCATATCAATTATATATACGAGTATTATTATTACTGGTATGCTTACCTTGATACAGACCGTCGACAAAATGAAAAGGAAAAATAAATATATTTTTTACAAGGAAAACAAAAAACTATTTTAATATTAAAATTATCTAGTCGCGGTCTCTGCTAGTTTACTCTATGGGTCTTTCTTTCTTTTCGTATGGTTAGTGACTAACCAGAGAGCCTAGACAAGTGGCAGTGTTTCGTATTTCTACAACGATTTTCAACAGGATTGACATAAGCTTTTCGATAGCTTATGTCAGTCCTATACATTTTTGCCATTCCATCATCGTTATCGCTGATAGAATGTCACTTTGTCTAGGGCCTCAGAGGGCCCAGACCAGTGACAATCGCTGCGAAAGCGTTTCGTATTTCTACAACGACTTTCAACAGGATTGACATAAGCTTTTCGATAGCTTATGTCAGTCCTATACATTTTTGCCATTCCATCATCGTTATCGCTGATGGAATGGCACTTTGTCTAGGCCCTCTGGTGTCAGAGTTTTTATGCCAGCCAAGGGCTTCTGACTTGGCAACACATACCTTCGAGAAATATCTCTCAGGCATGCTGGTTTTCTCACGATGTTTTCTTTCACCTTTTTTTTTTAAACATATGAAACGCACTCTTTGGGTATACTCAGGGAAATTAATTGATTTACTAAAATTGACCGTTTATTCAAATCGCACCTTCTTTGACAGCTGTGTGAAATGGCTATAATACGACAAATTGGCGTAGTGTCAATTTGGTCTGTTTAAAAATAGAAATACTCATACAGGTGTTAAATAATTCGCGACTTTGAATTATTAATGATTCCGTCTTATGCTGAAATCCCACGATACGCGATTTTGTTGACGGACACCGACGAGCTCGGACGACGGACCGTGGGAAGGTGTACGTGCAGGTTATCGCAGACATCGGAAGCGCCTCGGTGCGCGGTGCATGGCGGTCTGTGGTCGTCTGCCGTGCGTCTCCATCTGCAATATTGCCGATCGTGGAATTCCACCATTACGTTGATATCGGCCGCGTACGTCGGTCGCGCGTGCGTATAAACATTGAGTTCTATATAGCACCATACTGCGACGCTGACGTCCGCGGCGCGTACTACGTTGCTGCGCGTACGCGACCGACATCAGCGTAAGAGGAATTCAGGCCTTGGAGAGAATATTAATTTAGGTAGGTATATCAACCATATGATAATTAAAACAAGAGAAGCTTAACCGGTTTTTGTTTTTAATTAAATAACACGTTTTTTGGCATTCGAACAGGATGCATCATAAAGCAACAGCTCTTTTTAAATACAATTGACATTGGAACGCGTCCTTCGATCATTTGAAAACAGTATGAGTAAGTAAGCACCGCAAAAAAAGAAACAAAAAAAAGTCAAAGTCAAAATCAAATAAATTATTTCAATTAGGCACATAAAAGGTACTTTTGAACCGTTGAGGAAAAGCGCGAAATGACAAGTGGGTTGCAAATTGTCAAAAGAGCAGAATGTCAAAAGCGTAGAAAGTCAAAGGCGTACGTCAAAAACCATAAAATAGAACTGATTCTAGTTGCCTACATTATTATAAATTAAACTCGTCAGTTTTCGTGTCTGTCTGTGTGACCAAGTTGTTCTTCTAAACTACGCAACGGATTTTGATGCGGTTTTCATAGTCGTTTAGCGACTTTATTCCGGAAGCTTTCCTTATTACCACAAAACCGTGTTTATCAGTTGTTTAGCTTAAACACCGATTAATTCTTAATACTGTCAGTTTTATGTCAAACTCCTTATATACATGTTTATATAAGGAGTTTGACATAAAACTGAGCCCCTTAACAAGCCTCAGTCCCTTAACAAGTGTCTAAGTTTTTTTGGTAAGACCCATACTGTTTATAATACATTTATATTAAATTCACATAAAATAAAAGAAATCTCAATGTTTTTTCAAGTAGTACAAACCGTGAAAAACAGGCCCTTGTGTTTTTATAACATGAAATCAACCTTTTTTTTTTTTTGTAAACTTGTTATGGTTATGATGCATTGAAATAAAGAACGTTATGAAATGACAAATATGGGACATGGACAGCAATATATTCTCACAGATCGCATGATAGGAGACAAAATGTGATTCTAACTGATAAATCAGCGTATAAATGTAAATAAAATTAGAAAAAAGAACTCTAGAAAACAATTATCATGCAATTTTCTACGAAATTAAAATAAGTACTTCAGTAAATAAACTTTTATACATTATTATAAATTAAATTTATTATAAATTTTATACATTATTACAAATTAAAGTCGTTTTTCGTGTTTGTCTGTATGTCCCCGTTGATCTTCTAATCCACGCAACAGATTTTGATGAGGTTTTCACTATCGTTTAGAGATTTTACTCTGGAAGCTTTATGTTATACGTTAATATTAAAATTACATATAACTAAGAAATCTCGATTTTTTGTCAAGTCGTGAAAACCGTGCCAAGCAGGAGCGGGTCGCTAGTTTAATATAAAATAAAAAAAATGCCTCTTTTGAGTATTCTATTACGAAATGTCACTGGCATATTAAAACCATCCGCACAACAAAAAAAAAACAAATCTAAGATGGCGACTGTATATAGTTATGTTGGGGCTAAATTGTTGCGTTACCGCTTCGATCTCTGTTGCTCAGCGAGACGTCGCACGGTGGGCTGAAAATCGGCTTTCATAGACTTAGGGATTTCAATTTGCAAGTGCTTGTTTTTATGCTGGATATCGCTTCTATTAGTCTATGTACAAAAATGACACCCGAGTTAATTCTGCCCAAAAACGAAGGAAACATAATTTTTTTACGAAAAATTTGTATGAAGCTAGTATGAAAAATCGAATTATCTCCTAAACGGCATGTTTAACCGTAATATCCTTGGAGGTGGTCATAGTGCTAATTATTTATGATTTTTTCGTTACCGATTTGACGAAAAATTTCATGCAGTTTTTTTTTTAAATCGTCAAAATATTTTTATTTGTTTTTACATATGAAACGATTCCTTTTAGTGTTTATGTTGAAGAACACGGACTTTTAACTACACGTAACATAAAATAGCATCACTCCTATATTTCCGAAGGAGTTGGCAGAGGTTTCTAGTGCACCCACACGTAGACAACTATGTTTGAGCTAGATATTTATCAACACATCATGAGTTTTAAAACTTTTCATAAAACCAAATTACCAATTGATTACTTTTCTAATGAATCCGAAAAGAGGTGATTAAGTAACTACACTGATTAGGTCTTCTAATGAGTCTTTATAGGTCAGCACAAAGAAATGCTACAGACAAGGAAGAAAATAATTCAAAATAAATTCAAAGATGAGCTTAATCTGTTGATTGATATAGTAAAACAAGGCTCGGGAACCACCAATGACGGGAATACTGCAAGAAAATTCTTTGAGTTTCCTAATAAAACCGCAGCTATAACGTAATGGACTTTGTCTGAAATAAATAAATATTATTATTATAACCGGTTTGGATGAAGATCTCATCAAAAGATTTGCTGTAATTTTACAAGCAATTACATCTGGAGAGCAGGTCGATATAATAAAATTTAGAGATTATGCCCGCAAAACAGCAGAAAAGTACGTATTATTATACGACTGGTACTACATGTCGTCAACCGTTCATAAATTATTAATCCATGGGGCTGACATAATCGAGAAAAATAATATTGTGCCGATTGGGACTCTCTCGGAAGAAGCCTCAGAGTCTCGAAACAAAGATTTTAGGAGGTTTCGAGAACATCATTCGCGTAAAAGAAGCAGGCAGGATTCCAATCAAGACATTTTAAATATGCTTGTTGTTTCTTCGGATCCTTTGCTAAGTGCACAAAGGCCAAGAAAAAGCAAAGCTTTTTTGCTGAAACTCTCGACTTAATTCAATTTCAGGAAACTGAGTTCGAGTTTTTGGATATATCCAATCTGGATGCTGGCTCAGAATTGGAGTCTGACAACGAGAGTGATAAGGAAAATTTGTAAAAAAATTATATATGTACATATTTGTAAATTTGTATTTGAGTGTTTGGGTTTTTTTTTGTAATATTTAATGATATTTTGTCTTTTTTTTATTTATTTTACTTTATTTTACAAATGCTTAGTATTAATTCCTTAAATTAAATTATTTTGTTTATAATATAACTTTATATGTTACTTAAATAAGAGTTTGATAATCTTTTTTATTTAAATTAATAAAAATGTGTCAAAAAACAGCAATTTATTTCTTGTTTTGTATGTTCTTAATATTTGGGTTGATAACATATCGAACTTTTTAACTTGGACACTAAAAGGGATCGTTTTACATGTAAAAAAAAATAAAAATATTTTGACGATTTTTAAAAAAAAAACGGCATTAAAGTTTTCGTCAAATCGGCAACCAAAAAATCATAAATAATTAGCACTATGACCACCTCCATGGATATTACGGTTAAACATGCCGTTTAGGAGATAATTCGATTTTTCATACTAGCTTCATACAAATTTTTCGTAAAAAAATTATATTTCCTTCGTTTTTGGGCAGAATTAACTCGGGTGTCATTTTTGTACATAGGAATGACTAACAGAAGCGATATCCAGCATAAAAACAAGCACTTGCAAATTGAAATCCCTAAGTCTATGAAAGCCGATTTCCAGCCCACCGTGCGTCGTGTGGTGTGCGAGAGAGAGCGCGCGAAGTTTAGTTCGCTATAACATGACAATATAGCCCCAACATTACGATACCGGTTATCACGATGCTCGAAGTAAATATTTAATTGTGAACAAACTAATGGTCGGAACTAAGTATATAAAGACGACCTAATTAGTTAGTTCGGTCAGTGGAACTACAAAGTTGAAATAAATAGCTCGTGTCCGTTTAGAGAAAAAAGAAACTGTTGTTATGAAGTTTTTTGTTGCCTTGTGTGTTTTGGCGCTCGTCGCTTCGTCGTCTGGTTCGCCTCAGTCAAGGGGTTGCATCTATATTTTGGGAAAATGTAAGTGTATTACATTTAACCAACATTATATATTTTTTTACAATTAAGTACGATGTGAGGGTCTCGCGGCTAATAATAACAGCCGCACGGGTCAATCTTCAAGGCTAAGCCAAGGCTAAGCAACGCTTGCCTAGGTCGGTCCCTGGATGGGTGACCATTACATATAGAGACCCTTTCGTGCTTCGGAAATCACGTTAGGCCGTTGGTTCTGGCTATCATTCTAAGATCTTTGAAAGTCGTTACGGGTAGTCAGAAGCCCAAATGTCTAACAACCAGTCTTGCCAAAAGGGTATTTTGTTACCCAGTAACTGGGTTGTAGAGGTCAGATAGGCAGTCGCTCCATGTAAAATAATGATTACAGATTCTGCTGTATTCGGTTAGATTGGAAGCCGACCCTAACATACTTGAGAAAAAATTAGATAGATGTCAACATCTATTGGAACATAATTTCGGAAGTCGGTGGCTTTGCTTTTCAACTTTCGTATTTTGCCACCGACTTCCGAAATTAAAGTTATTTTTCACTTATTTAGTGTTCTTTTTGGAAGTCGGTTGTTTTTTTTTTTTAAGTTTTTTGTAAGTGTAGGTAATTATCGTACCGGTTCCAAGATTCTCGATGTAATTATTTAATCGATTCCAATAAACTGCCTCATTAGTCTAGTCTGGTAAACCCCAATCAAGATGCTGTATCTACATTTGATTATGGTAAGATGTAAAGTATTATTTTTAGTATATCATCATCTGCCAAGCCTTATTTCAACTATGTTGGAGTAGGTTTCCAATCTAATCTTTCCAATCGAACAAATCTGAATTTCAGTGTTTTATATGGATCGACTGATCGATGAGCTCCACAACCGAGTTATTGGGTAACACGATACGACAAACCCTTGGTAAGACTGGTTGTCACACTTTCGGGTATCTGACTTCCCGTAACAACTGTCGGACATTTTCAAATGAAAGCCTACAATTTCACGAGTTATGCGAACATAAATGTATGGAACAGCTGATTTTCTTTTTCGCGATTTCTGTTTTGGTTTCATAGTAAAAGTTGTTCATATTGATGAGTAAAGTCACGTATTTAAGTATCGGTTACTTATTACCAGTCATCCTATATAAAGTTTGTCATTATTCGTTTTTCAAAACTACCCCGCAATTAGGGGGTTTTGTCATTATTCGTTTTTCAAAACTACCACTCAAGGGGAGTTAGGGGGTTAAAGTTTGTATGGAAAAATATTAACGCGCGGTCCGAATAAAAACTCAGTGTTAATACTTTTGACAGAACATAAAGACTTACAAGTTTGTGGGTTAAAAATAATATAAAATTGGGTTAATTATAATATAAAATTGGGTTAATTATAATATAAAATTGGGTTAATTATAATATAAAATTGGGTTAATTATAATATAAAATTGGGTTAAATATAATATAAAATTGGGTTAATTATAATATAAAATTGGGTTAAATATAATATAAAATTGGGTTAAAGAAAATCAAGCCCTAACGGGGCAAAAGGGTTAACTGTTTTTAGGGGAATTTTACTGCGTGTCTTAATTAACTCAATAGTAATAGCGAAACACATGATTAAAGATTTTTATCAACTCCTTTCGGTGTTTTCATAAACTCTGTCCCCCCTTATCATGGGACAAACAGTTTATATAAAATAAGTTTTTTGATTAATACACTCGACATTATTGACTCGAATACTGATCTGAATAAGTAAAAAAATATTATAAAATCTTCAAAAACTACTGTTTAAAAAATTCAACACCGCCTGTTGAATTTTTTGAGAAGAGAAAATACGGAATACTTGCGTACGAAGTCACGGGTAAAGTGCTAGTTCTAATAAAAAACCGGCCAAGTGCGAATCGGACTCGCGCACGAAGGGTTCCATACCATTGTCTATAAAAACGGCAAAAAAATCACGTTTGTTGTATGGGAGCCCCCTTAAATATTTGTTTTATTTTAATTTATTCTTAAAGTGAATATATAACTAAATATTCTGTGACTAATCAAGCGTCTACCTGTTGCCGTTATCAATATAAAGCAAAAACGAGCAAAAAAATCACGGTTGTTGTATGGGAGCCCCCTTAAATATTAATTTTATTCTGTTTTTTAGTATTTGTTGTTATAACGGTAACAGAAATACATCATCTGTGAAAATTTCAACTGTCTAACTAACTGTGTTCATGAGATATAGCCTGGTGACAGATGGACCGACACACAGCGGAGCCTTAGTAATAGGGTCCCGTTTTACCCTTTGGATACGCAACCCTAAAAAGCTGGGAATTTTTATTTGAAATCATTAATCTAACCTTTGATCAACCCGTGTAGCTGCTATAACTTAGGTATAAAAATCGTACGATAGCTATATAAGAGCAGAAATATAACCTATTTAATCAGTTTGCTCACTCGACATAAGTAGGTACTGTAGACTCCGAGAGAGTCTACGGCATCGGATCGAGTAAAACACTTGATAGTTTAACTAATTATATTAATTAATGAAAATCAAGGATACATTTTATATTATATCGCCCGTCATCCAGCCTCAGGCCGTCTCTGAATAACTTCCTATTCTATTTTCAACTAAATTGTTGGAACGTTCAAAACTCACGGCTGCCCTCTAGCCAGCCTGTACCACACGAGGTTGCGCCTCGCATACAAACTCCTTACAGTACCTACTCGTGTATAAAAAAAATAGAGTAAATCAGTAATAATGAAGGTTTTAGTCGCTCTGTGTTTTGATGATCATCGCATTGGCGTATGGTACGCCTTATCTCAGAGATTACTACTACGATCCTTTTGGAAGATGTGAGTTTGTCGTAAAATTGTTTTATACATATACAGGGTTATTGGTAAAACACCAACAACCTCTTAAGGGGTCATTGTACTCATAATTATGAACAACTTTTAATATGGGACCGAAGCCGCGAAGGCCCGGCAGAAGCTAGTTACATATAAATGCCACTAATATTCTACTTTATGTTATTTTGTTTAAACAAGCAACTAATCAAAGATTTTCAAGAACTTCTTAGTAGTTATTGGTAGAATCTGAAAATAGCTATAACGTCATTCCTCAATATGTACCCAGTAATCGTAAATATTTATCATACCGGTTTTCGCGTTTGTTGAAGTAATTATTTGTTTTGTTTACAAACTAAATGGTCGTTCAGTATATAAGTCGACCTATTTAATTTAGAAGGACAGTGAAATAAAGTACCTCAAGAATATAGCTCGTGTTTGTTGAGAAAATAAAATTTAATTAGTTACCATGAAGTTTTTAATAGTTCTGTGTGTTTTGGTACTTGTTGCTTTGTCAGCTGGTAAGCCTCAAACAAGAGGGAAGAGGTGTATTTACATTGAGGGAAAATGTAAGTGTACTTATCAATAAACTTTTATATTCTACTAGCTGCGCCCCGCGGTTTTACCCGCGTAAAAAGTATCCTATGTGTTAATCCAGGTTATAAACTATCTGTTTGCCAAATTTCATCCAAATCCATTCAGCCGTTTTTGCGTGATTGAGTAACAAACATCCAAACACACAAACACATAAACACACAAACACACAAACTTTCACATTTATAATATTAGTAGGATACGTACTGTGAGGGGAGGAGGCTAAGTCATAACAGCCGCACGGGTCGATCCATTAGGTTAAACTACGCTGGTCGGTCTGTGGATGGGAGATCATCTTTACATACCGAGACTCCTCAGTGCCTCGGGAAGCACGTTAAGCCGTTGGTCCTGGCTGTCATTCGTGGATCTTTGACTGTAGTTACGGGTCGTCAAAAGCCGGAATGTCTGACAACCCAACTTAGCAAGGGGTATCGTATTACCCAGTTACTGGGTTGTGGAGGTCAGATAGGCACTGAATTCAGGAAATGAGTTGATTTTACAGGAATTGCTAATGTGGCTGTTTTAGGCCCCCAGAACGCGCCGGCAGAGCTTCTGAGTCAATGGCTGAATCTGAATAAGTTAGTATTAGTAATATTATCTTATTGTAAATAAGCACTAAATCAAACATAAGAAAAAAAAAGTAACAAAAATTTTACATTATATTTATGTTTTGCTACATAATCTGGACTTATCTTCGAAGTTTATCTAAGGGGTCACTTAGATGCAGAAGTAGTCACGTTTATGATAAAAATATGGACGTATAATTACAAAACGATACCAGTAGGTAATGTCCAAAATAAACTTGGAAAGTATTAATAAACCTGAAGTCCGTATTTCGGCCTCGGCGACCAATCTCAACGGAGACTAGCCTTCGACGCGGGAGATATTATAGTGCACAAGTGTGTGCGCAGACACAGGTGCACTCTCTCTTCCCTCACTCTCATAGTCCGATGGGACGGCAGTTAGATACGACCGGAGAGAGATCAGACGCAGGACCAACGGCTTAACGTGCTTTCCGAGGCAGAGGGGTATCACACCGCCAACTTCCAAACTCCGGGCTGTTACTACGAAATTCCTAATGGAAAAACCCAATAACACTACACTTAGAATTGAAAAACTCACATTGGTACAGTAGTACCCAACTGATATGGCTTACGGATGTACCTGCGCAGAAGATGAATTTTCAAAGCGCGGGAAATGCTATTGACCAATCGGCACGCTCCACGCACCGCGCTTCTTTTTTCCTGTTCCGCTATTGGTCGGCAGCTCCCGCCATGTTAGCGCGCGCGGCATGGAATGTTACTCAGCCGCCATACTTGCGAATGAGATGAAACTAACAGCTGCAGTGTATTATGAACCTTATAATAGTGATCTAAGGTTGATTGTAAGTTTTAAGTTCTTTCGTTAATCATCGGGGCCATTCTTTCTTTTCTGTGCGAACGAAGATTCACGACGCGCCTTATCAGTTGGGTACCACTGTACTGAAAGAAAACATCGTGAGGAAACCTGGACTTATAGTTACTATAAATGATTATGATGATGATGATGTGGTATGACTGATATTTCTCAACGGCATGTGAAGCCAAGTCATGGGCGGCTTTAAAACTCTGACACATGAGGGCCTAGACAAGTGAAAATCGTTTCGTATTTCTACAACGACTTTCAACAGGATTGACATAAGCATTTCGGTAGCTTATGTCAGTCCTATACATTTTTGCCTTTTCCATCATCGTTATCGCTGATAGAATGTTACTTTGTCTAGGGCCTCTGGTTGGTCACTAACCACATGAAAAGAAGAAGAGTCTGAAATCGCCAACCCGTCTTGTGCGAGGGTGGTGATCAATGCAGATGCCTTCTGTGAATAAGAAGAGGCATTTGCCCAGCTGTGGGATAATATTAGACTAGTATTATAATTACGAATATCGTCTGACTCTAACCGACCTTGATTGTGAACAAGTTTCTTCATTTATAGTCGACTTCTATCCTCATAAGTCACAAAATAACAGGTCAAAAGATTATGTGGTATACTCCATTTGAAATAAGATTAGTTTAAACAAACCTTTTTACAGTCCGTTCTAACGATTTTGACTTCTATACCGTAGGCATAAGGATGGCATTAAAAGCAAAAAACGTTACACAATACCAACTGTTTACTTCAGCTACCATTTGTCATGCCACCAACGCAATATAGAAGTCAAGATTGGTTGAACGGGCTGTAAAAAAGGCTTATTTAAACGTCTAATCTTATTTCAAATGGAGTATAGCTTAAAATCAAAGGTGGTAGGTATAGTGTCAATGTAAACCCCATGGTTAACTACTTACAGTTATGGAGGTCAACTACTGTATGATATCATGGTTTTCCACCCTGACTTGTGGCACAAACAAAGGCTTATATAACTCATTTAATGCATTATTATGAGTAAGTACTGTTTAGTACTGTTGGTTTAGGTTGAGGTCAGGAAGTGTATGCAATTACTCATAAAGAGGAAATGTTGGAGTCGAGAAAGGTGTGTGAACTAGAAAGTTTTTTATATATTATCCTGCCTCTCATGCAAGAGGTTGTGCAATGCAAGAGGGTTCTAAACCAGGCAAATACCAATGTGACTTTCTCAATCTACATAAAACCACGCCTATAATCCTTGAAGCAGAGGTGTACCTATAGTACACCCACATTTCACCAGTTATGTGTAAGTCCCATGTATTAGGGGGCGAGCCTGTTGACATCAACCGAGCACAAATCCAGATACCTGAAATTACTGAGAAATTCGAGGTTTTGTTTGGTTTATTGGGTTAGTCTATAATCATGATGTTCTTGAAATGGAATCAATGATAGACATTACACAAAAACTTAGAAAATTATGGTAAAGAATAAAATGTAATTTCTTAATGAATTGCCTTAATTGCAGAGCTAAGCTTGAAGTCGTTAATGACGAATGTAATTATTTTTAATTATCTTGTCACTAACGAGATTGTTATTGATCTGCTGAGGGTCATTTGAATTATTTGTGAACGTTTGATGTTACAACCAAAACTATTATAATGAAGCTGCAGTGCCTAACCTGCAGAATGTTCGTGGTAGAACATTGCCATAAACATCATGTTTTCCAAATAATTTACCCTAGATAAAAATACTTTACGAAAAATAAAACGAATAGCGAAAAAAGACGATTCATCAAAAAATACGAATCGTCCTCGTGTGAATGAGCCCTTACATGAATTATTATCGATGTATACCTAAATGTTTTTGAGCCTGATTGCACTTAGTGAGTAATGACAATATTAGTCTGTCCATCATTTCTGATATCTGCCTCTATAATATCAATAGCTAACTACCCACATGAAACATGTCTATGAATTTGAAATTTCAAATTCACGAACCAGCACATGTCATAATTATATTCGTCACAAGAACAATACGAAAATTTAGTACAGCTGATTAACACGACCATCGGGATGTAGCCGAACATTTTAAAATGAATTTAGTTTGATCACTAACTTTAGATAAAACAAATTTAAATGCATGGACAACAGTATACTGCAGCAAATACAATTTGTAAATTGCAAATATTGTTCTAAACGAACCAGTAGATAAATAAATGGATAATGAATTGGAGAACATTATGTACAAAGTTCATTACGAGGACATTTATAGTTTATATAGCGCTAGTGTTAACATGTCGGGCCATTTTGGTTGAATTATATGCACAGTTTCGGTAATATTTGATTTATTTATTTCAGACAAAGTCCATTAAATTTCATTTCATTACGATTAAAATATAAAAATTGATAATTATATTATATACACTTATACAATAAACAATAACATAATACTCAAAACATTCAATTCATTAAAATCCAATGCAATTAAAATACTTACCTACATGTGTATGTCAAGGAGGAGGAGGAGCTCGAGGCTAAGTACTAACAGCCGCACGGGTCGATCCATCAGGTTAAGCTACGCTTGCCGGGGTTGGTCCGCGGATGGGTGACCATCTTTACACATCGAGACACCTCCGTGCCTCGGAAAGCACGTTAAGCCGTTGGTCCCGGCTGTCATTCGTGGATCTTTGACAGTCGTTACGGGTCGTCTGAAACCCGAAAGTCTGACAACCAGTCTTAACAAGGGGTCTTATCGTATTACCTAGTTACTGGGTTGTGGAGGTCAGATAGGAAATCGCTCTATGTAAAATACTGGTATTCAGCTGCATCCGGTTAGACTGGAAGTCAAATTCTCAACAACTTTTCTTATTGTTACAGGCTACAGGGAATGTGAGGTAGGCACACATTCTTACACCACTGGCTGTGGCCCCATGACCCCTGAACCAACCTGTGACGAACCCAACCCTGTACCTGGTAGGGGAGCCATCTGCGACTACTCGGCATGCTACTGCGACTCTCCAACCCTCAGGGACTCCGTCAGCGGAAAGTGTGTGCAACCTGAAGAATGTCCCAAGAAAGAGAAGGATGCACCCAAGAAAGAGTAAAAAAAATCGTCTTTTTTTTAGTTTGTTCCGATGTCAAAATGTCAAAAGATGCCATACTTTAATTCGTATCTTTTTTGTTTATAAATAAACTGCGGTTGTGATATATACTTAGTTATTAATTATTTATTTCAATATCCTGTTTATAAGCTATCGAAAAGCTTATGTCAATCCTGTTGAAAGTCGTTGTAGAAATACGAAACGCTTTCGAAGCGATTGTCACTTGTTTAGGCCCTCTGGTATCTTCCAGATGTCCATGGGCGTCGTTGACCATCTACCACCAGGTTTGCCAACTGCCTGTTTGGCATCCAGTAAAATAAATGATTTAACTAGGTAAACAATGTTCTTAGTTAAAATATGGAACAAGGAAGAAAAAAAGCAGTCTACCAAGCCTTTTCCCAATTATGCTTAGATCGGCTTCCAGTCTAACCGGATGCAGCTGAAATAGTCATTTAGGCGCTAATAGATTCTTGTAAGCACACCACTTACTCCAAAACTCAACTGCACTTTTGCTCTGTAGCTTATTTAATTCCGAACCAGAATTATTACGAGTATATTATATAACTTAATTTTGTGCTGGTTTTAGAAAAATTATTAATGAATTTATTTGAGGTCTTTGAACAGATATTATTGCTTTACAGTATAATTAATTAATTACGACCAGTGCCCTGTTTATCAAAACTTAAAAGCCTTGTCTTACCAAATGTCATTATTTAGTTCACAAGTACTTATATTTAAAAAAAAAAAATTGTAATTTTGTTTATCAAAAAATTATTTGTAAGTTACAACTTGTAGAAAATCATAACAAATCCTGAGAGTGTCCGGCGACTCTCTATTCCGTCTTACAAGTTTACAAGTGTCGTGGTTAGTACCGCAATAAATTTTAAAATTCGATTTTCTTTAGATCTTTAGATGTGGTTAAAAGAGAGAGATTACCTGATGCCCGTGTCCCAGCAGTGGGAACATCAAGGCTGATTATGAATATGGAGATGAGCTATGAATTTTACGAAAATTAACATTTTAGGTAAATTGTGAACGTGTAGACTTGTAACTTTTGATAAACAGGGCCCTGGTACGTGTCAGTCGTTCAATCATTAACATGTTTGTTAGTTGGTATATCAGTGCCGAGCTCGTGACTAAGTAATAACAGCCGCACGGGTCGATCCATCAGGTTAAGCTACGCTTGCCGGGGTTGGTCCGTGGATGGGTGACCATATTTAAATACCGAGACTCCTCTGTTTCACGGAAAGCGCGCTAAGCCGTTGGTCCCGGCTATCATTCGTGGATCTTTGACAGTCGTTACACCCGTCAGAAGCCCGAAAGTCTGACAACCAGTCTTACCAAGGGGTATCGTAATACCCATACCCAGTTACTGGGTTGTGGAGGTCAGATAAACAGTCGCTCTATGTAAAATACTGGTATTTAGGTGCATCCGGTTAGACTGGAAGCTGACCCTAACATAGTTGGGAAAAGGCTAGGCAGATTGATGTCAGTAGGTACATAGATGAACTAAACATGGCCGAAACATTTGAGCAGCATGTTATTTATCTGATAACATAGTTAATCCTGCTTGTTTCCCTATACGGTTAGTTTGTTTGTTTGTCGCACCGTGAACGGGACGTCAACGAGAAACGAGATTACGCGGACTTAGTAAATGTATTATCGCTACTTCGGCGTCGTCATCTCGTTTTTGTTGACGTCCCGTTCACAGTGAGGTGGACAAACGGCCTTCAAATTTCGCCAGTTATATACTCGATGTAATAGGGGTGAGCCTCATAGCATCAACCGGGTACAAATCGATTGTAGAGGTCAAGAGCAGGCCCAAAATGAAATAAAAAAACAAATCCAGCCGCTGCTATTGGAAAAATCCTGATGGAATTGGATGGAAAATCCCAATATCACTTGGCGTGATCTAGAATCGAGCCCATGACCCCATGATCCGCAGATGGACTAGCGACCACAGTCGGGTTTGTAGATTCTATTTTCTTTATTTTTCACAAAATACGGAAATATTTAAAAAAATTACGTCATATATAGCTTCAAGATAATTATAATGCAACTATCTTATCGTACCTAGTTGTGTTTAAAAAATAATTCTATGTATAATAAGTACCACTTTATTTAACGCAGAATAATAAGAATAAAATAAAGATGCACGGCTGTGCAGATTCTCCTGTTATTTTTTTCTAGTTTGTAAACAAGAGTAGAGATGAACCTTATTTTAATGGACGGATAGTTTCGGCTATCAAATATACGAAACACGGATTTAAGTTATTCGCCCTTTTGTGTGTTGACATAATATATTGATAGGTACTAAGTAATATATTTTCATTTTAATCAGTTACTTCGTCTAAATCGAATTATTGTGTTATATTTTTGGCATAAGCATCAATGAACTTTCTCAAAAGATTATTATGTGGTACTTATTTATTTATTTATTTAATACTTTAAGCACGTAAATGTACAGAGGCGCACTTAATGCCATAGGCATTTTCTACCAGCCAACCTTTGGGTGATACAGAGACAAACAGTGGTAGGTGCAATAGCGAAAATTGTTGAATAAATATAATTTAAAAACGTTAACCTATTAAAAAAAATAAAAAAATATACTACTACTATATATACTTTTTAAGATTTTTAACTTGTTTTCAAATACCTACAAAATTAATTGCACTGTTAAGATAAAACCCATCTTCAAAATTATACGCAAGGTGGATATTTTTGAGTTTTAACTGGCTTAAGCTTACCTAAAGAAGTTACAAACAAGTTTTTCTTCGTGAATTTAACAGCTCTAAGCAAATTTTGCTTTTGTGCAATTTTGCAATTTTAAATTCTGTTTATTTGATACTTATGAATATGCAATGTAAGTAAAAAACAACGTTTTAATTTACATAGACGTCGCTCATACATCAAGTAGTAGTTCCTGCACATAAGTAGCGGTGAATATTATAAATACTATAAAAACGAAACAGAAACAATAATTAAATTAAGTCAAATTATTAAAATATCCTATTAAATATCCGAAACGGAATTATTAATGAACAGTGTATGGCACATCACTAGTGGCTCTCGGTAAATATTCTAACCATGCTCACACTGAGAATGATAAGCTTATACACGATACAGGTTTTTTATTTACATGCACGCGTCCATTGTTGACACGTGACGATATTTTCTGTTTAAAATTAATTCAACAAAATGTTTTGACGTTATTTAAATTTGCCGAGGGCAGCATCGGAGATTCTTTAATGTACGTACGGAGTACGATGCAACCATGGTAGCCAGGCATGCTACTACCTAAAGGTACAAGTCCGTAGCCGGACTGCAGGCACCAGCAGCAAGCGACGTGTCGTCGACGACACTAATGGTCGACGACACGTCGCCTGCTGCTGCTCCCTGCAGTCGGCTACGGACTTGTACCTTAATTGACTGGCAAATAGTTTTACCTCGGAATGAGTTTTTCTATATTAAGGTCAGTCCAGTGGAATCCGAAGTACAGTTCGATTCAAACTTAATGGCGGCTCGGAACATGAGGCGAGTCGCTGCGCAGTAACAATTTCGTGTGAGGGGTGGGGTACTGCGCAGAGAAAAGCTAACTTCCGAGCCGCCATTAAGTTTGAATCGAACTGTACCATAATATAGAGATATGTGCCCGACCCAGTTCTCGAAAATGGTAATATCACGTTGTATTGGGATCGATCTATCATCACTGACAGGACTATTGTTGCCAATAAGCCAGACATAGTGGTGATAGATCGATTAGATCGCACAATGATTATTGATATAGCGAGCCCGCATGATGAGAATCTCGTGGAAGCTGTAAAAGATAAGCAGATTTAGTATCTTGACTAGGCTCGCGAGGTTGTCGACATGTGGGATGTGGATACAGCAGTCATGGTGCTGATAGTCGTGACAGCCAATGGCATAATAGCCAAGAGCCTCGACCAACACCTGAGGAGGCTCTCGTTAGGCAGCTGAATCAAGGGCTTGATCCAGAAAGCGGTACTTCTGGACACATCGCGGACCGTTAGGAGGTTCCTCTCTCAGGAGCACGTCGTTACTAAAAAGTTGCGCATGGACTGGCCTATACCTGGGAATGTTCTGATTACGAAGGTGTTGTACTTACCAAATTTTGACGTTTTGTTTACTATTACGGGTAATGTACCAATTGTTTCTGACGTTTTTTTTACTAAAACAATTTTTGAATGTTATATAACTTAACTCTAAATACCTCCACGCATGCATCAAGAACAGTGATTTGCGTATGTTACTTTGAGGGCTAAAATTGCGAGAAACACCACCTTTTCCTTAGTTTTGTCGAGTTATGCGAACATAATAATGGGAGTATCTGATATATTTTTTTGCGTTTTCCAGTTTTTCCCATAGCAATTCGATATTACAGTTCTTTGAAATGAGTGTAACGTCATATTTAGTACCAGTGGAAAAGTCGGCAAAGTCAAGAGAAGGAAAATGATTAATTACTAGCAAACGAACGGGCGACGGCAAAGTGAAATAAATAAAGAGCAACCGAAAGACGTTTCTTGGAACCTGCATAGGGTAGCGGCACCAGTTATGGGCTTGCCAGTTAATTATACGAATTGTTTATTTCAATTCGTTTATGTATTTTCTGCGTTTGTCTTGGACTTTACTGACATCGATTTAGGAAAAACATCGTGAGGAAACCTGGACTTAATCTTATCCTAACTAATATTATAAATGCGAAAGTGAGTTTGTTTGTTATGCTTTCACGCTAAACGGATTTGGATGAAATTTGGCACAGGGGTAGACCATGCCCTGGAATAGGACATAGGATACGTTTTATCCCTATATTCCCACGGGATCGAGACCTACGCGGGTAAAACCGTCGGGCACAGCTAGTCAGCTATAAGTTTTTATATAAAAAAATAAATTCTTTTTGTAATCCTTTTTATTTCAAAAGTATATATCTTGTGTAATTCAAAAGTTATTGCAATTTTAGAAGTGTGGTACTAAGTTTTGACGGCCAGTGTAGCTAGGGATTGCCCTATTATTATCTATGACTATAAGACTATTTCCAGCAAAGGAAAAAAAAAAAATTTTAGGCCCATAACAGTGTCAGATACCCGACTGATACCTAGTAGCATTTCTAAAGAATTCTGTTACGTAATACCATTCACCAATTTTACTGAAAGATGTCTCGGGTTGCGCTCAAAGAGATATTGAATACTACTGAATTTTATGTCGTTTTTTTTTACCCAAATTATTGAGAGCTTTCACACTTATTTTCCTTGAGTTTTTGATGATCTGCACTCAAAGGTCAAGGACCACCTACTAAGTATTATTTAGCTTCCACCCGCGGCTTCGCCCATGTGGTATGTCGATAAGAAGTAGCCTATGTCCATTCTCAGGCTCTAGACTATCTGTGTACCAAATTTCATATAAATCGGTTCAGTCGTTTTGGCGTAGAAGCGCGACAGACAGACAGACAGAGTTACTTTCGCATTTATAATATTAGTAAGGATTATTTTGTCTCTGATTTTACAAGTTCTAAAAAGAAATACTACTTTTTAATCAAAGAATATTAATCTGCCTAGCCTTTTCCCAACTATGTTGGGGTCGGCTTCCAGTCTAACCGGATGCAGCTAAATACCAGTATTTTACATGGAGCGACTGCCTATCTCACCTCCACAACCCAGTAACTGGGTAATACGATACCCCTTGGTAAGACTGGTTGTCAGACTTTCGGGCTTCTGACGACCCGTAACGACTGTCAAAAATCCACAAATGACAGCCAGGATGGATGAGTCTCGGTATGTCAAGATGGTCACCCATCCACGGACCAACCTCGGCAAGCGTAGCTTAACCTGATGGATCGACCCGTGCGGCTGTTATTACTTAGCCAAGAGCTATTTAATCAAAGAATGTACAGATAATAATCTTTCTTTTACAATATTTAATACTTATAACTAATTAATTATACTACTTACATGGTAGGTACTAAATTAAATGACTTTCTAACTAACTATACAAATAAATACAAAAACAAAAGGACACTTAGGCGTCGGAGTACTCGTCCGCATCGCTGTCATCCGGAACCCAGAAGACTGGCAGCATTGCCACGTTGACACACATGCTAATACTTTCACCAAAGAACAAGCCAGCCAGGATTTTAAATATAGGTACTTTTTTTAATAAACAGGAAATTCCAATGTCAATTTAACCAGTAAACTTTTCTTAAAGCGGTAGGTACCCTGAGCAAAATTAATTCGTTCCCTGTTTGTAGACTGAATCCCGGTGAGTTACAGTAGTGAATACGCCCAAACTTTAGGATAAAATCTTTAGAAAATCAAATAATGGCCTTTTGAAAAATAAAATTGTTACAAAATGTTCATTATTAAATTGTCTATCTATTAGTGTCAGTAGCAAAATTAAATAATGTTTACTTTACGAGGAGATGCATGATAACAAAGAATGTTTCTCATTTTTATGGTTTCGTTGGAAGGAAAGAAACATATACTTAACCATTAAAAAAAATAAAGAAATGCACAATTTTGGAATTAAGATTATGTAGAAATTTAATGTATTTTTATTATTTGGTATTTCTTTTTAAATAACAAGTAGATAGCTCCTAAAAACTACCAAAAAAGCGGCTAGAGTGGCGTTTTGCTCAGGGTATCGCCTTAAGAGGAGAGGAGATGATTTTAGCCCAACCTGAGGATCGAATCTTGAACCACGAATAACAATCGTGCTTCCTACCACTACAAGTACAACCAACGAGACCTCAGAGCCCATACCCAAAACCCTTCAATACTACTTAAAACTTATTCCAATAACATACTACAAAATTATTAGTTATATTTAGTGCCCCAAGCGAGGGTCCGGGTTACGACCTCCGAATCTCTCTCATTGTCATAAACTTCACTAAGGAAGGAATTAATAATCTTCCCTTCATTCCTATATTTATGAAGACCTGACAATCTTAAGGCTCCCACAAACAGGCGCGACGCGATTTTAACAAAACAATTTCTGAGAAAACTTCATGATAGAAAAATAACCGATGTCGCGTCGCGCAAAAAGTCGCGCTAGTCCGCTAAAGGCTTGTCTTTATAGGCTTCGTTCACGGCCTCTAGCGATGCGACTTGCGTCAAGCGACACGCGCGCTCGTCCCTTGTTTTCATCCGTCGCAAGTCAGGCGCGGTGACTCGTGGAATGCTCTAAACAACTTCTTTCATTTGTTTCCTCCAAAGTCGCTGTCGCGAGACGCTTGTCGCTAGAGCGTGTAGCTCGCAGCCACGGGGTTACTGTATTTAATAAACGCCCCGACAGACATCAGATTGTCAAGAGAAATTACTTTTTTCACCTTTATTATTTTCTGACTGGTTGTCAGTTGTCAGGCACACAGAGTAATGGAAGAAGTGTGTTAACTTCGAACGGCTTTTGTACTCAAAATAAACTAAAATATAATTCACGAGAAATATTGCTAAAATCTAAATCAGAATTATTTGGATATCTACTGAACCATTTGCAGTAAAGTTATGCTAGGTAACACTAATTGAAAATTGATTTTATAACATACACACATCACACAATTATGTAAAACACAGAATTTTGGGTCAAAGAAATAGTTTTGGAAAATTTTCACAGCTGCGGAGCAGTTGACGGACGTCAGACCAATACATGTCATAAAACAAATGTCCGCGGGGTCGCCCGCGTGGATGTCGGTTATTATATACTAAAACCTTACTCGAGAACCACTCTATCGATTGGTGAAAACAGCATGAAAATCGGTGAAGTAGTTTTTGAGGTTATCGCGTACAGGACGACAGACAGATGTGGAGGAGGACTTTGTTTTATATTATGTAAGAAATTATGGAGTATCAAGACATTGTTATACCTTTTAAACTTCACTATGTCACGGATCAAGCCCAGGTTTAATATATAAGAGTATTTGATGGCACAAACATCACAATATTTGGGGACTATTCATCTGGCCGTATTGTGTCAGGACTGACGACATTTTTCTTTGATTTGACCGGTTTTCATTTTAAATCGAAAAAGAATCAAATCTTGTTTTTTTTTATCATTTGAGTTTTTTGGCATTCCAAAAGGTTTTATTATTACAGCGTAGTAAATCGGGAAAAGTAGAAGAACCCAAAATTCGCCAAAAAAAAGCGGATTTTCTTGTGTGTGCCGATCATCCAGTTTTCTCAACTTCGTTCAAACTCAAACTCAAAGCATTTATTTCAAATAAATCTATTACAGGCACTTTTTAATTTTCAAAGGATCGGTCAGTCAGAAAGATGAAGCTAGTTGCCCATTCCAAAGCGTAGTAGGTTCCTATGAAGAAGAACGGGCAAGAAAATCTACGGACACTCTTTTAAATCAGAATATTGTTACAATATATTGGTTACATCATTCATATATATTGAAATTATACATGTGAGTACAATGTAGAAAAACGTTCACGTTACAAGCGTTCGTAATTAAAAGTAAAAAAAAAACATACAATTCAAAAAATTTAATAAATTAAAATAAGCCGTGGCAGGTAAGACCAGTCCCTACTGATGGCACCCGTTCACGAACATGACGCATGGATCAGCACCATTCAGCTCAACCATTTTGAAGGGAACTTAATGCCACCACCAACGAGACATTAAAGTGAGATTAACATACTCTCAGCCACCAGAGCACATTTAAGTCAATGAAAGACGTACCTAGTAAATGGTAGCTTTAAAGTAGCCAAGTAAATAGTGCTCACACACATGTGCTATGCAGTTATATAATACGTTGGGGTCGGCTTCGAGTCTAACCGAATGCAGCTGAATACCAGTATTTTACATGGAGCAACTGCATATCTGGCCTCCACAGCCCAGTTACTGGGTAACACGATACCTATTGGTGAGACTAGTTGTCAAACTTTCGCGCGGAGTTTGAGTATAATTACCAAACGATATTAATTATTGTTAATTATTTATTTATTACTTATATTTATGTCAGAAACTAATCGTGCAACTCCGAATGAAACAGTTGATAACTGTACTTACTTTCAATAGCCCATTTGGTCCTGCAGGCTGTACCTAGATTTCGTGAAATTAGATTATATGATTTATAGTAGGAACACAAATTGCGATACTCGAAAATTTTATTTTTCTCTATTTGCAAGCTAGACGGGAATTCGTAAGTTGGAGTACAGTCACGGACTTTAATTGATAAGCCACTTGGCACTGTTCGTATTTTAGCCGTGTAATGCAAATCGGGCTTAGTCGGTTATAGTCGTACATCCAGACACGGAAAGTCATGTCTTCGTATTAAAGAAGAAGAAAATTATATTTAATATCTTTACCGGCTGGCTAACCCGAGAGCCAGAACTACAAACTTGACAGCAGAGTGACTACCCAAAGTCAACCAATTGCAGGTCTAGAAAATAGTAACGTTAGCGTACGGAGAAATTTAAATTACTCATTTCGACAAATTCGAAAATAACGTCTCTGACATCGACATTTCAACTGACACTGTCTTTGGTTAAGTTTTCAGAAATATCGAGATAATGTGCTCTGATTCAAAGGCGGTCAGTTTCAAATAGATTGGATAAACATTGTATTTATTTATCATTGAGAACTTATTAGTCAACCTCTATGGATAAGACTATTTCCGATTACTAGTAATTTGTCATCTTGTTCACGAGCATGCGATTTGAGTTCATGTAATCTCGTGAAAGTATGAAACAACAAAATTGAAAAATTGGAAAGAGGCTCATCGATTAAAGTCCTTGACTGTACATAGTCACGATGCAACCTTGTCATTTTGCAGGTAATTGACGGCGTGCCAATTACATTCCTTAAAGATGAAAGCCTTCATCATAAAGAAAAAATAAAATCGCTGGCGCGCCCGCTTGACAGCTGTCAAATTATTCTTTCAAAGCGTTTATAATAAATTCGGGACTTCACGATGACCGGTACGGGCATCAGATAGTGCAAACAGCACAACAAAACTTTTAGAAGGGGTTTAGATAATCCAGTACACATAATGTTTGTTTTTATTGTTATATTTCCTGTGCGTGTCCCAAATAAAATATTTTTCTCTCTTTCTTTCTTCTTTCTATAAGGAGGTTGATTATCTGGGAAGGGTTGGGATACGATGAGGACGAGACTACTTCGCATAATTAAGGATCGGACGTCACTAGGTAAGCTAGTCCGATCAGATGCTTGGTAGTCTCGTCCTCATAAGTACTAAAAGTAGATGTTCAAAGAACAAAGTTGTGTTGGTAATTATTTCAGCGTTATTTAACAACTGAACATTGTAACTTAGCATTTTATTCTTTCGTTCAGTGGCTCTATCAAATTCATTTGCAGTTTCGTTGATGATCCGAGCAAGTTAAGCTTACAGTTAATAGTCGCACATGATACAAAACCGCTTGACAATTAACTATGGGACTTTGAAGCCTTTTTTTTTGCGGGTGGGAAATCATCAAATGACTTCTCCCACTGGGCGGAGCGGGAGGGCGTGTCAGACTTTTACTGACACAAACCCTCTCGTGTTCCTTCTGTTGCCTGTTGCCAAGGTCCCGGTATCCCTTTCGGACTTTCCCGCAACCCTGGCAGGTGGACTTTTAAAGTTTATGTTATTACTAGCTGCGCCCTGCGCTTTCACTCGCATAAGTCTCGATCCCGTGAGAATATCGGGATAAAAGGTATGTTTTGTCCTTTTCCTGGTCATGGTCAACCCCAATGCCAAATTTCATCCAAATCCGTTCAGCCGTTTTAGCGGGCAAGCGTAGCAAACAAACAAACAAACTCACTTTCGCATTTAAAATATTAGTTAGGATTAGTATTATGAAGTTTTCGTTTAATATTGACCAGCTGATATCCCCTCAGAGGGCGTAACACACCTAAATGATAATGCCTTCCATTTTGACACTTCAACAACATTCATTGCGTTATTTACATTGTCGAGTAGACGAATTATTCAAAAATATGAAGCAATGGTTTAGGAATTTCCTTCAAAATCGATCAGATTGATATTGAAAGCGCGCTTCGCAATTGGAGTGCTGTTATGTTGAACATACCGTTACCCATCTTTCTAAAAATCACAATATACATCGACTGTTTGCTCTCCACACCACTTTCTGTTCAATCGCTGACGCATCTCATCTTTGTGTCGGTTCACTGTCATTACGGTAAATCGTGCAGGTTACCCTCAAAGCTGCAAAGATTTATGCGAACTATTTGTCTGTTTCATGGAGTTATTTCAATGGTTGCTGGTATGTCAAATTTCTGTGAAAGTAACCCTTAAAACTCGTTAGTCCTTTTACTGACAGCCGCCGTGGTACGGCCAGTAGCTGGTATTAGTCTACCGTCACTTGGCGTTCGATGTTTTTGCGATTATCTGTGAAACTAAGTGCCCTATCCCTTTTATTCTTGTGGTATAGTAAGCACGAAAGACAGAGCTAACAATAAAACACGCCATGCTACCAACATTGCACAGCAGCAAAAAAAGTAACCAATCTACATGGTCTTCACATGATCTGACCAAGATTATGTCTGGACTTTAAAAGAGACTGTGACCTCTGAGTTTGTTTCGGCCTTTCTTCTCAGAGTAGTCAGATAGGAAACGCCGAACTCATCTAGTTTAAAAAATGTGATTGACATGTAAAAGTGTTTGTACAAACCTACTTACAGAAATAAAAATCATTTATCATTTATAATGCATGGCACAAAGAAATTACTGCAAAGAAAATGGCGACAAAATGGCGGCAAAATGGTGGAAATGGAGGCCGAAATAGGCCGAAAATTAGACATTTTCAAACTAGATTTGACAGCTGGCAATGGAAGGGTTAGTATTAATTTTTAATGGACTTCTTAAAAACAATGGAGCTTATTATGATAATTGTTTTATCATTTTACTACAGGTCTAGTCAAACAGTTATTTCGCTTTTATTTAAAAACTGCCTCGTTCGTCTAGTGATCGTAAGCGCTACTACTGTGTATGAGGTCCTGGGTTCGATTCCCGGGTCGAGCAAAGCGTTATTAGGTTTGTCCGCTACCACTTTGCTGACTGACAAATTATTTATCACGTCATGAACCATTTTCTTATACTTCATGTCAATATGAATGACGAAACTCTACATCAAACGTAGTAGCAATTTTAGAAGTAGACTCGCTGACGTCGCAAAATCAATTCACTGACACGACGTTTTTCCTAAGTTCCAAATCCCAACGTATGTGGAACTCTGGGTGATTACATTAAATCGTGGGAGAACTCAAAGGTAACATACGTGTGTGTCTGTGTGTCTGTATCATGCAGATCAAAACAATCGAATGTTGAACGCTCCCAGAGAGAAAGCTTCGAAACGCATTATAGGATTGTGGTAGGTAGTGTTGGTTCTCGAAAGTGCTGCAGTGAGTTTAGGTAAATGTGATACAGATTTAGGAAATGATTTGGAATTTGATGAGACGTAAGAAATGCTAGAGAAGGGGATTCTTTGTTTATGGATTGTGTGAGTTGGTGCAGATATATCACCTCACCATGCTTTAAGGGCCTCAGCTCAAATTTACCTTTTATCTCGCTCGCACCATACTAATTGCGGCCTGAGTGAGAGCGAGACGGAGTGAGGTGCTCCAAGCCTCGAAGAGTTAAGGTAATTGCTTTTTACAGTGAAAATAATCGTAATAAAAAATAATAAAAACACAAGACCTGCTTTATAGATAGTTCAGTTATTATGCAAAGTTCCATGATCTAATTTGAAGTATTTTTTTAATACCAGCTGTTTATAGTTCGGTTTAGAGGAAACTTTGGATTTTTTTTCTATCGAGAAAGTTATATTATGTAATCGTAATTTCGTCAAACATAGGACCTAGCATCAATCTTCAACTTTAACACATATTTATTTCAAAATTAATACTGCAGTATTTTCCTGCCTGATTTATGCGCCATACATTGGCCTTGGCCATTGGTTCAGGCTTGGCACCAAATCCAATGTTAAGCAAGCAGTAAAATCCTGTCCAAGTCCGATAACACATATTGGAGCTAATGCTCCGAGGCCCAAATAATGCCCAATGTTATGTCCCGGCATATCATCAGACACGTCATCGACGGAAGCGAGGCGGACTCCGACTTACAGAAGAAAAAAAATCACAATATTTATGAATGCTACCTTTTTTTAGCGCAAAGATAAAATAATACGGTTGGATAAATAATACCTATAAGAATAACAATTCTCGATTAAGTAGGTACTTACTCTTTCACATAATGTAAATAAAATCTCCGAATCTCCAAAAGTCAACGAATTAAAAATTTATCACCACCACAAACTCTCGTCGACTTTGCAAACCAACAGTAACTCCCAACTCACTCGTTTATCACGTCGAGCTTTGATTATCACGCGCTGTCGAACCGCGGCCCCCACCGTGACGATTTAATCGAGACAAACAATTTATTTTGAAGTCGAAACACTTTCTGTTTGTCTTGACAACTGTAGGGGAACGAGGAGTGGTAGCTTTGAATGTAGATTTGTTTTTTCTTTGTTTATGGGTCGTGGGAAAGCTAAGGTTTAAATTATCTGTGGTTGAATTGGATTTTACTAGTTTGAGGTTTGCCAAAATATGAAGAAAAAATAATCGGAAGTCGGTGTGTTTGGATATGTATTTTTTTTTCATATATATGTGTGCCTGTGCTTTATAAATGTATTTTCTTTCTTTTCTTTAAAACTCCAAGGTGGAACTTACTTATTCTCTATGCTTTTCTTGACAGTGCAGTTCTGAACTATCAATGATACGTTCAGATCTTTGTAGTCCGATCAGAAAATTCAGTGTCGCAAAATAAAAATCATTGTTTTTTTTTTATGTCCTTTTACACTCATGACTGACTCGTTAATGTCTAGCCCAAATCCTTGGACCTGCAAAGCTGATATTTTACACTGAGGCTTCCTTTGTGATATAGACGGTGAATAAGCCCGGATTTTTCATAATTCCAACGTTATATCCCATATAAGGCGAATGAAATCGCTGGAAAAGTGCTAGTAACTAATACTTGAGCTGATGTTAGCGATAACCCCTTCGTGCCAGGGTTCCGGGAAAGTCCGAAAGGGATACCAGAACCTTGGCAACAGGCAACTGAAGGAACACGGGTGGGTTTTAGTCAGTAAAAGTCTGACACGCCCCTCCGCTCCGCCGAGAGCGGGAGACATAATTTGACGATTTCCCACACTAAATAAAAAAAAAAAAAAAGCGGTAACCCCTAACTCATAAATTACTGAACTCGCGACAATCTAAGAAGTCCATTTTGACAGCTATAAAAATGCTTAGTGTAGCTATGAAAAAAAAATTGGTTTCTCATAAACTGATTCTCGAGACATATCTATTGAACATACTTAGAGAATTTGTAATCGACGACTTATCTTCATTGATTAAAACTGATTCTCAAAGCATAACGTTTTATTAAATGTACGAGAATGAAACGTCAAAACGGACTTCTTAGATTGTCGTGAGTATAAGCCAAAAACTCCCCCAATGTAAGAACCTGGAATGTTTCATGCACTAGTAGAAATAAGTAGTAGGCCTCTTTCTATTCCATTCTATTTTATATTATGGCAAGCAAAGCCGATATCGACCATTCTGCCAATGTCTAAAGTGAGTCGGAAAAGCAAGTCTATATTGAGATAGTTGAACTGTAGATCTTGTGGTGTTAATGTTCAAAAAAAATTATTATTTATGTAATTTTATCTTTTTGTTTGTCTCAGTCCAGTACTAAATGTAAGGAGAAAGGAATCCTGCACATTATTGCTTTATTTACTGCAACTTTTCCAATCAATTTTACTAACTGAACAGACAGCCTTGCTACTGGGGAGTTTGTTGCGCCACTTCTTCTTCCCAGCTTCAGCACTAGGAAGTGGTGAAGGGCGCCCGTTTTGGGAGACTGTTTTATGTAATTTTGACGTTCGAAAAGTGCTGATTCTCAGCCGAGTTTGAATAAATGTATTTTGAAATTACTCAAAAAAGATCATTTCAAGACAATAATAGAATGCCTAGGAATAGAAACCAAAGGATCCAAAATCTAATTCCTTACATTATAAAACTAAGTCCTCGGCCGCGTCTGTCTGTCGTCCTGTACGCGATAAACTCAAAAACTACTGCACCGATTTTCATGCTGTTTTCCCCAATGGATAGAGTGGTTCTCGAGTAAGGTTTTAGTATATAATAACCGACATCCATGCGGGCGAAGTCGCGGGCATCAGCTAGTCTAAAATAAATATCTACCCTACCTACGTTTAGGCAAACCCTTTCAAATTACTGTCAGTAATAACATTGTGAGCCTAAGGGCTGGCCAGGTCCTTAGAGCCTATTTAGTGAACTTTATTACGGCATTAACATTTTACTTCAAATAGCTCCTTGTACTGGCATGATAAAAAAGTATTATTCCATTTGCAAATTAAGGATTTAGGTTCCGAGATACCTAGACTGTACTTTTTTTTTTTTTTTGTGTGTGGGAAATCACCCAGTGACTTCTCCCGCTCTGGGCGGACGGAAGGGCGTGTCAGACTTTTACTGACTAACCTAGGGAGTATACTCAATCGATTTTTTTTTTTTTTTTTAAATAGTTTCACAATTGGTTTCACAAAAAAAAAACATACAGACGAACATAGAACCTACTCCTTTTTGGAAGTCGGTTAAAATAAAGAATTAAAGAGCTTTATTGTGAGAGAGTTATATATTTCTTCTCTCTCATGTAAGGAAATGTGCCTAAACGTGACGCATCCTTGTAATTTCAATCTCAATTCTCATCCAATTATCGAATCGCTGCCTAAAATCTTAGATAAAGCCGAACGGTTAGCAACAGCGCCAAATATACAAAAAAAAACTTCCATAAATAACATCCAATCATATTATTTCAAATCAAACCACGTATCCAGCTTCCCCACGTTTCAAATATCGAACGAAAATAATATTCAAGATCGCAAAAGCCGTTTTTGATCGACATGTACCATTAACTTGTACAGTTTACGAGCCGAGCTGATGCTGGCCACAATTTGGGCCTCAAAGGCCACACGCTGGGTCAGAATTCAATAAACTTGTCAATAACTTATATAAAATAACGCCCCCGCGATGACCCTAGACGCAGGCCTGTGCTTCGGGACAAATAAATGTACGCAGTCTGTTTTATTTATTGTAACGGCTATTTTGTGATGGTCATTTTTGCTGGTCGGAATTGTAATGTGGATATGAGTTTTCATGTCTGACAAGTTATTATTCTTTAGTGTCTTGATATATTTTAATTGGTTTTTCAATTGGAAACGTTTCGAGTTTTGTTTATGTTACTATAAATTTGGCTTAAAAGCAGACCCATCTTCTTGATGGAAAGTGGACTGCTGCCTTTAAACAAATCTTTTTTTTCACACATGTCACCACTTTTCTACTTTATCAAATTGAACTACACATTTCCCAGAACATTCATTAAATTCCTCATAAATAGAAAATATATCTAAATAGCCATGCAAGGACGGAAATGATTACTTTACAGTCAAACGTTTATTTTTGCCAAGATTTTAATATTCCGAAATGCTGTCAAAAGTTTGGAGCGTTTTTGCGCACCCATGTGTAACATGTAACTCATGTTTTTCAAATATGTCACAGTTTTAAAGAGAAATATAAGTAGTATTTTTATAGAATTTTCATATTTAAAAAATAATAGAAAACTCTCATGCTGCAAGGTTTTCTTTTTATCTTTAAATATATTCATACTTTCGGGGCATGTCATGTTCGTATATAAAAACAAATTTTACTAATATTTGAAAAGATACGTATAATAGGTATTTTTACCAAGGTGTGGGTGATGTACAGTGAAAAGCAGTAGGTACGGTCAACCGCAAGTCAGTGGTAACATTTACACTACAATCGCCTTTACAGCTACGACATAAATGTGCTTTCATTGTCAAATTGTTAAATAAAAGAAAAGAAAAAGACACATTATTGTTTTGCTGATACTTATGTTTATAATTCTTTAAATCCATATTTATTACAGTCGCAAATCATATTTTAATCAACATACAACCTGATACTGACCTGCAAATAGCAAAAAATTCACCGTCCATACATTTTTGGGCTAAAGATGTGAAAGTAATGGCCAAACAAAAAAAAACTGTATTCTGAAAGAGTACTTTTTTCCCTTCATTTTTTATTACTACAAGCTATTACTTTAATTAGATTACTTTTTACCCGACTACGGCGAAGAAAAAAAAGAGGGTTATGATTTTGACCGGTATGTATGTCCCATCCTCATCTGTTCCCTCCTATCTTCCTAACCACTCATCACAATTTGACAATTAAAAATTAAAAATGACGCCCTCTAGAGGAAATAAAGTCAGGAACTAAAAAAAAATATTGTTTAATCGTACCATGTTGGGTATCAAATGAAAGGGCTTAATAAGCACATTTCAAAAATATATATATTATAACCCCAAAAGAATAAAAAAAAAAATTAAAGTAATAAAAACTAAAACCCAACTACGACTAAAAAGGTATAAACAAGACACCACAGACAGACAAATTAAAAATCCGGAGTCACACGTAATCTGTTCGATTTATGCCCTAACACGTGTGACTCCGGATTTTTAATTTGTCTGCCTGTGGTGTCTTGTTTATACCTTTTTAGTCGTAGTTGGGTTTTAGTTTTTATTACTTATTTTTTATTATTATTTTAGCAAAAAACTATACTGAAAACAGTATTATTCAAAATCGTATTACAGTGCAGGGAATTGCCCTACAGGTTTGGCCCAATACTGAAAAGTGAAGAGAATAACATGTTCTAACAGAATATATCATTTTTTTTATTTACTTTCATAATTTTCCACAAAATGAATGACCTCCTCTGAATTTGGCTCGCCTTAATGTAATATAGTGAAGTTTGCAAGTCAAATCTTCAACAAACATCCATGAATAGTTAAATATGATTTCCAGCAGTCAAAGCTTAAAGACGCGTGCTTAATTCTGTCTCCTAACTTCCTTCAAGCAATTCCTATTGAACTGTTAAATAATTCATTAATTAATCACTTCCTAAGGGACTTGGCTCACCGACATGGAAGCGACTAGCTATCGACTATTTTCTCGCTCAGAAAACGTAGAATTGATGTAGGTCCCGTGTCGGTAAAAGAGATACATACTTACACCCTTTTGCAAAAAAAAACGGGCGGTTTTGATTTTTTTACATTATTGGTAATCATTTAGTTGTAAAGAAGTTTTAATAGCCAAACCATGTTACTGGCACTTAATAAAGAGTCCTGGTATGAAAAAAAGTTATTTCCAAATTCGAAACTTTTGTTTAGAACAATAGTTATCCCTTTTTCAGTTTGTGATATTACTAACTTTTTGCGGGTTTGCGGTTAAAAGGTTATCCTGGCAACTAAAACTAACTTCTCGTTATTTTTAGTAGAATAATTTATGTTTGTCGCATAATCCAGCCTTGTTGTGACTTAAAACAGATATCTTTGTGTCGATTGTAATGGCAGAAAAAGCAATAAGAGCTAGTTAAATTGTAGCGCTGCTGGAAGAGGGGTGTAGCCAAAAAACGATAATCTTATTGATAATAACAAATTACTAGTCATTTATGCTAATGACATGTCATAGTCAAAATATTAATATTATCCATAGAAAAGCCAATGACTGTTAAGGTGCCCGTTTTTTTTTTTGCAAAGGTGTGTATATATTATTAGTTGATTGTTGGCTGTTCATACTGCTGGCGAGAACTCTCTCTCCATTAGTTTGTCACAGCGACAAGAGGGACTAGACAAAGTGACATTCTATCAGCGATAACGATGATGGAAAAGACAAAAATGTATAGGACTGACATAAGCTATCGAAAAGCTTATAGTAGTTATAAAGTCGTTGTAGAAATACGAAACGCCCTTACGCTTGATTCACACAAGTGAAGTCACCGTTCCGACACAGTTCCGGCACAGTGCAAAATATTCTTTCATACATTCTCATGTGTCGACACCGACACTGACACTGAAACACTGACACTGACAAGTGGGGATGCGTTCATAGAAAATGTATGAAAGAATATTTTGCACTGTGCCGGTAATGTGTCGGAACGGTAGCTTCACTGATATGGGTGAAGCGACCTTAAGAGCTATACAAAAAAAAGTGACACTCGCTTGGTGGGCAGAACACTCGCTAAGATACTCTCGCAAGTGACTGGGCAGTCTCTCTACTGGTCGCACTTGCGCACTCGCTCATAGCCCTGCGACAAAACTATCCGAACTACACACTCGCTACACGTTGCTCACCAATTCGTTTCTAGTTGCTAGCTCCACTCGCTCCTCGCTTATCGTCGGCGGTGAGAGAGGTACCAAGAGCAAGTTTCACCAATCGATCGAGCTTATTCAAAACTGTTCGTCAGAGCTAACTTTTTAGCCTCAAGTGTGAATTACATCGCACGATGGCGGTTACGAAGTTCCGGGAGTCAATTTTATTGTATTACAGTATAGTTATTGTGTTAATTATTAGTTTTTGATATGGCTGTTCGAGTAGGAAGTTATGAAATAGGTGGCCGTGAAATAGTTAATTGATTAAGACGTGACTTTGCGGAAATCCATTATAAAAATTAAATACAATATATGCAGATGTATTTATTAATCTATTCCGCTTAACTATTTCTCAAGAGTCATAAAAAAGACCTGTAAGAAATCGACACGTGTTTCACCTCTCAATGAGGCATCCTCAGGATGAAGATTGACCAGTCGCGAACCTGAACACTACGTGTTGCCACGCCGAGCGCTGGACGCAGAGTGAGCCGAGCAGTAATCATATATAAGTGGTGGTGCCTGGCGATTTTGGCTTGATTTTGATTCATTGAGGTATGAGATACTTTTGAAGTTGACAAAAATGTAGTATTTTTGTAATCAACACCATCTCCTTCAAAGGGAAAACTCATTTAAAAAATGATTCAATTACAAAATATATTGGGCAGTGCACAGAGAAATATTTCCACCTTATTGTTTTACAGATAATATTAGTTGTATCGAGATGTGGCTAAGTAATATCAGACGCACGGGTCGATCGATCAGGTTAAGCTACGCTTTCCGCGGTTGGTCCGTAGATGGGTGATCATCTTTACATACCAAGACCCCTTCTTGTCTCGGAAAGCACGTTAAGCCGTTGGTCCCGCTGTCATTTGTAGATCTTTGACAGTTGTTACGGGTCCTCAGAAGCCCGAAAGTCTGACAAACAGTCTTACCATGAAGTATCGTGTTACCCAGTAACTGGGTTGTGGAGGTCAGATAGGCAGTCGCTCCATGTAAAAAACTGGTATTCAGCTGCAACCGGTTAGACTGGAAGCCGATCCCAATATTGTTGGGAAAAGGCTAGGCAGATGATTAGTTGTATCGAGATACAAGACGCATCAATATGATGAAAAAACGTAAGTATTTTAAAATTTGATATTTCCCTCTCTGAAGAAGAGGAAAAATTTCATTTTTCCTGAAACAGTTATGTTCGATAGGGAGAAAATTTACAGGATCTTAATACAAAGAAACGCCGTAAGATATTGTAGGGTAGGCTAGAGAAATGATGAGTTTGCTATTTAGAAGCTTTAGCACAATATCCCGGGAAGTATTTGCAGCATCTACCTAAGCATCTCACTTTATGTAGGTAATTTTCTTATATAAGAATTTCAGTTTTTCTTCTTAAATGATAAATGATTTATTTTCTGTAAGTGGGTTTGTATAAACACTTTTACACGTCAATCACATTTTTAAAACTAGATGAGGTCGGCGTTTCCTATTTGACTAATCTGAGAAGAAAGGCCGAAACAAACTCAGAGGTCACAGTCTCTTTTTAAAGTCCAGACATAATCTTGATCAGATCATGTGAAGACCATGTAGATTGGTGTTTGAAATGGTCTTTTTAGGAAAGAACCACAAAGATTGAGTGGACCTGTCCAGTCAGTGCACGCATTTGTCAGTAATCGTGCAGCTCAACTCAGAATAATTTAGGGAGCTCAACTCTTAGCGTTGCGTACATTGTATGTTAGATTGTTTGTTTTTACGGACCCTATCTCCCGGGAGAAGTCTTGTTCCTCACCTCTGGCTTGCCTTTATTGGCCGGCTGGAGTGAACACTGACGAGGAACAGAGCTCCCACCTCATTCTTGCCTTGATTGGCCATCTTGAGTGGAGATTCGCAAGAGCAAACGTGCTCGGAGGAAGGAAGTATTCCAGTAAGATGCTGGTAGGGATCTTGACCGTACTTCCGAGATTGTCCTGATAGCCGTGGAATACCTCTACACTCCTCTTAAGCACCTCCGGACATGTTGCCCCCTTGTCGCTACGTCACTATGTGCTAGCGACCGTTTTCGGGGGCCCATTATTGAGTGTGCAAGTTACCTCCTGCCATTTTATCTGTGTATTTTATAAACATTGGTCAGGCAGGGGCCATAGTCTTTCCATAGTTCAAGATAACCAGTTCACTTAGCCACCTAAACCCATAATCTAATATCTTTGTTACCATATCATGCAATAGTCCTACACCAAACGGGGGTTGCCCTTGGCTGCACTCGCATAGTGGATACAGGGATAATCGTCGGTTGGTGTCTCAACACTTAAAAATGTCTAAGGGGCCTCTGCGAGTTAGCTTCGGCCCCTCGTACGCCTTCCAAAGGTCCGGGACCCCAGGGACCCGAGATATGTCAAAGGCATTAAAATAATAATAATAATCATTTTATTTCGGAACAAATATCCATAATTTGTTAATAAAACAATTAACCTTATACAACTATGTTAGAAAACATGCAGATTGGACAAATAATGGACGAGCGGGCAATCAAATTTCCCCGCAATGACACTCAAAGAGACCGTTCGCACTGCCCCGGACTTAAGAGTGAGAGATTTACGTGAAATAAAAGTGTTTTCTAAATCATCACAAAAACAGTAAAATCCAACAAAAAAAATCTTTCTTCCCGAATAAAGTTACGATCTTTCACTGTTTTTTAGCAAAAAAGTAGCTCAGTTTATCATGTTTAAATCCGTTGTCAAACAGTGTATTTTCATTTACAATATTTTGCGTTAAAAACAGGCTAATGGGAAGTCGACACAGTATTTAAGTGCATGTAACTACTTTGACTGCGCGATGCCGCATACCTACTACATGGTTCGTAGGGAACAAGTAATGAGATAAGGGAGTTGAGATATAATTAGCAATTTGTGGTAAGATCCCATACTCACCTAAACTTCATAGCCAAGGGTTGTACTCGTATAAAGCAGCGGGTTTTCCGGTACAGAGGATCTAGACAGAGTGACACTCTATCAGCGATAACGATGATGGAAAAGGCAAAAATGTATAAGACTGACATAAGCTATCGAAAAGCTTATGTCAATCCTTTTGAATGTCATACAAATACGAAACGCTTTCGAAGCGATTGTCAGTTGTCTAGGCCTTCAGATAGCTGCAGGTTGATCTACGGAAAGAAACGGTTACAATGTTTCCCCATTGCATTTCACAATGTGAACTTAGGTGGTAGGTTTTACAAAGAAATTATAATTTTGGACCCTGTCGGGCACAGCAAAGTAGAGAGAGGAAGAGGGCTTTAATTCGTCTAATAGTTAGTATATTATTTAAACACACTGACTCGCGGGGAAGACCAACATTGCTATTCTGTAACCTTCTCACCGTGAAAACTTAGGTGAAGCGAGCGTGGAGTGAGCTGTCATTGTAATCGATACCTACTGATGCTAAGGCAGTGACATTTCACTTCAAGCTCACTTCACCTAAGTTTTCACGGTGAGATGGTTACAGAACAGCAATGCCGGATGAAACTCGCACAGACCAGAGAAGCATGGCCAAGGGAGGAAGCCTATCCTCAGCAGTGGGAGGAACAAGCTTGTTAGTGACGATGGCCCTGAATAGCTTGATTTGTGGGAAAAGTGTTGACAGTACCGTCTAGCAGCGGTCGCTGAGGTGTCTCTGTGCTGGGTTTCTCAAAACGCTATAAGCTTATGGCTTGAAGACGCGTGAACATCAGATACGATTAAACACTTAATAACACTGTGTTTACAATCGGTGCAATGATTGTTTTTGTACTTTGTTTTATGTTGAAAACATAGCTCTTTAGTATTATTTATGGTCTGTTTCAATATTGTTGTGTTTATCTTTGTTAACCTACTTGTTTTTGTTTTAATTATTTTCAGTTTTCTGTTTTTTTTTGTCACCGGAGTCTCGATTTGTTCCTGATTGATGGCAATAGGCTCGCAATTATCACATGGGACACCTCTACCTAACCCTTCGGGGAAAACAGGCGTGATGTTATGTATATATGTTATTTTATGAGTGACTTATTTTGATTTTACTGGCAGTCTGGATACTGATTAGGAGTAAAGATCATAGTTGTAGGTACGTTGATATCTAAACAATGTCAAAAGGATATCAGCATTTTATTTTTAGTGTCAAAAAGGTTGTGAATTTATTTGGCCGCTAAATACGACAGATATGGATTTTCATACAAACATTGCCGGCCGGGCGGTCGCATGTTTTCGACTAGTACCGAATTGTTTCGAAGAAATTTCGATTTTTCCTGAAGAAGGTTGTCAAAATAATGTTCGAATTTCTAAGCATGTTTGAGAAATAATTATTTTTATAGCATTATAGAAATCTTGGCTATGATACCACGGTCAATTTAGTTTTGACGAATTTTCTCTTTTGGAATATTCAACTTATAAAAATATTGAAAAACCCGCATCCGAAAAAAAAAATACCACACACTCACATACTTTAGTCCCAACCCCAACATTTGAACCAAGCTTGTCAACAAGTCCAACCCTTCTGTTGTCTGTTCAAACCAATTGACCAACCCCCTAAATCTAGCATCGTTCCTTCCACTCGACCACACCATGGTACATACCCATAAAAATCATTTTATGTACCACAACCACCCGATTTTGTAACATTACCCAGCTAAAGGACAATTTGCTGGACCATCTTTGGCCTCGACTAGGGTGAACGCACGGTGACAAGCGTTAGCGGGCGCGGCAGCGGGCGCGACTTGTCCGTTCAGCTGGCCCCTCCAGCTAAACGGACAACTCATGACTAAGTAACAGCCGCACTGATCGATTGATAAATTTGATCATGGGTAAACGACTCTTGCAGTGCAGCGGTTGGTTCGTGAATGGGTGACCATCCATTTTGTACCGAGACTTCTCTGTCTCTTGTCGGCCTCGGCTGTCATTTGACATCTTTGACAGTGTTTACTGATAGTCAGAGCAGAAAGTCTGGCAACCAGTCTCACCAAGGGGTCATCATCTACCAAGCCTAGCCCCAACTATGTCTTTCAGTCTAACCGGATGTAGCTACCAGGCCAGTATTACCAATATTTTATCAGCATATAAACGCTCTCGCCTAAGCACCCGCTCTCGCCTCTCACTCTGATGGAGTACTTATAGAACGGTAGTCTGTTATTATAGTAAAGTAAATCGATAGGATTTTCCAGATTGCAATTTATGGCGCTGAGATAGTAAGGAAAGTTTTTTATGTTACGGAACCCTTGTGCGTCGTTTGGGTTCTTTGTGTGGGGCTACGAATCTCGGGATTTTTTTTGGATTCGGTAAGAGATTATGAAATTATAGCAAAGTGTTTATTTTTGTGATGTTATTTGTTTTCATTTGGAAATGTTGTTTTCGTAATTTTCAGTTCATCAATGTAGTAGTATTGTTTGTGTCACTTACATCAATCTGCCTAGCCTTTTCCCAACTATGTTGGGGTCGGCTTCCAGTCTAACCGGATGCAGCTGAATACCAGTATTTTACATGGAGCGACTGCCTATCTGAACTCCACAGCCCAGTAACTGGGTAATACGATACCCCTTGGTAAGACTGGTTGTCAGACTTTCGGGTTTCTGACGACCCGTAAGGGCTGTCAAAGATCCACGAATGACAGCCGGGACCAACGGCTTAACGTGCTTCGGAAAGCACGTTAAGCCGTTGGTCGTTGGTGCCTCGGAAGGCACGGAGAAATCTCGGTATGTAAAGAGGTTCACCCATCCACCGACCAACCCTGGCAAGCGTAGCTTAACCTGATGGATCGACCCGTGTGGCTGTTATTACTTAGCCACGAGCTCCTCCTCCTGTGTTGCTTACATAATATGTTGAATACATAGGTTCTCTCATACAAATTAGTCTAGTTTTAAAAGTAACTATTTAAAATAGTGATTTGAATAGGTACAAGTGAGTATAAGTTTTTCCATTTACTGTTTTTGAACCAAAGGAAAAAAAAACAGTAAAAACTATTTTTTTTTTATAAATCTTGGCTGCAATACAAATATTAGTACCTATTCAGCTGAATCCAGTTAGACGGGAAGCTGACCTCAACATAGTTAGGAAAACGCTACACATAATACATAATTACTAAACATATTTAAACTTCAAACCAATTTAATTCAATTCAATTTATCAATAAAATACAATAATTATACCAACATATCACACACATTGCCAATAAATATTTTGTTTCGTATCTGTAAGCAACTCGATACCACTCGAGTAAAGCTCTCGATTTATTGCGAGAATCGAATAATTGATTCGAATCGATACGAAAGGGATGAATAAATCACATGTATTCTCTTTGGGATCTGAATGACACAGTCTGATCAAAATATAATAGAATTAAAAATGTCGTTTATTCTTTTGTTTTGTTTACTGTTTTGTGACGTCATCGAGTAGTGGACACGAGGGAGATTAGGTAGATGAGAATTTATGCGAATGAGTATTTTTTCTCAATGATTTTAAATGGAAGAGATAATCCTACTAATCCTACTATCCTACTAATATTATAAATGTGAAAGTTTGGATGTTTGTTACTCAATCACGCAAAAATTCTACTTATATTGTAAATCCTACTATCCTACTATTCTACTTCCTAATATCCTACTAATCCTACTAATATTATAAATGTGAAAGTTTGTGTGTTAGGTACTCAATCACGCAAAAACGGCTGAATGTATTTGGATAAAATTTGGCAAACAGATAGTTTATAACCTGGATTACACATAGAATAGCACATAGAATACTTTTTATCCCGATATTCCCACGGGATCGAGACTGACGCGGGTAAAACCGCGGGGCGCAGCTAGTATTATAAATGCGAATGTGAGTTTGTTTGTTACGCTTTCACGCTAAAACGGCTAAACGAATTTGGATCAAATTTGGCACAGGGGTTGACTATGACCTAGAATAGGACATAGGATACTTTTTATCTCGATATTCCCGCGGGATCGAGACGGACGCTGGTGAAACCGCGGGGCGCAGCTAGTTAGATATATTTATAGCAGGAACTTGAAACGTTATAAAATAAGTTACGTATAGTTCCAGTACCTAACGATAATTTCTACCGTTCCACCCAGTGAAGGTTTCGTTCCGATAGATTTTCGTTATATTGCCAAGAAATTAGTTCATAAATGGTTATTGGAACTTTATACAATATGCTAACTAACGAAGGGCGTTCCCATATCATCAAATATATATATCATCTATATACATGATAAAAAAATATTACTATTAAAAAAGAAAATATTTTTATATAGTAAAATATTCACAAAAAATATTAAATTGATACGGAAAAGAAACACTCTGTACACGCACAATTGCCACACTTGTCTTTCTACGTTGAAATACAAGTGTACAGTCACAAGCACTAATATGTTTACACTCAGTAACTTTTAAAAGTAATTTTCTCCAACTGTGTTGATTGTAATTTTTATGATATTATAACGAACATCGTATTTTTGAACCCTATTATTATGAAATAGGTAGGTATGATCTCAAAGTTACAATTGTTATTCCAGGAGAAAAACGTTATGGAATTTTGCTGAGTGTATACATATTGTGACTGTACGTGTACAGAGTGTTTTTTATTACGTATCAATGTAATAGTTTTGTGAATATTTCACTAAATAATATTTAAACAAAAAAAAAAAATGTTTTTTTTTTTTTGCCTGTTTGTACGCTGTACTATTAGTTATCGTACAGTTTTATAGTTGTACAGTATTAGTTAGTTAACGTACAGTATAACGCTATTACGTAACGTTATAATACCTCTGTCGGCGTCCCTTCGCTTGTCACCACAGATAACACCATAGACAAGTGATGTTGGAACGTCTGGCGTGAGGCGATTCATGCATATTTATAGTTACGGTTTTTATTCATGTATTATTTTTCATTGTTTTATTTATTTTTATGTTGTAATCCCCTAATTTATATATTGTGTCTGTAGGCGTGTCCGTGGCATCACAGCGGGCCCTATCAGAATACCAGCGCTGCGGTATTTATTTATTTAAATATCGCAGCATTATGCTGAGGTAGGAGCCTTTTTGGCCTCGCACAGGTCGTCTATGTATTTAGTTAGTTTTAATTATGATTTTATTTTAATTTAGTTTTTGCTCTATATTACTGCTTGTTTTTCCTGTGCGTGTCCCAAATAAAATATTTTTCTTTCTTCTTTCTTTCTCTGTTTTGAGTAACGTTTCCAGTCCCTGATTTATAGGCACTGTTCAGCTACTGAACTGCCTCGTTAGTCTAGTGGTCACAAGCTCTACCGCTGAGCATGAGGCTGGGTTCGATTCCCAGGTCGAGCTAAGTATGTGCATGTTATCAGTATTTCTCAGTAGCCACGCACTTGATACTGTTGCGTACTCTGATATACACTGATATTTGGAAGCACATCGGTTTGGCACTTTGGTAATGTGAAGGTGCGAACTATGAATCTTGCCCTCAGTTTCGGCGCCATCAACCCAAACCAGTAACCATAAGTACTAACTTAACTTACACTTAACTGCAATAACTTGAATGACCCTCATTCATTGTAATAGCTCTCTTGCTTATCATAAAACAACCGATACACGTCGGGATAATTGTTTGGGGCGTAGTATCCGCAATTAGAAACAATGTATGGTAGGTATGTAACATAAACTGGGATAATAGGGACCCCTGAAGAGAAACTTCGAATTCGCCATTAACGATTGTGAAGTCTCTCATCATCTGCCTAGCCTTTTCCCAACTATGTTGGGGTCAGCTTCCAGTCCACCCGGATGCAGCTGAATACCAGTATTTTACATGGAGTGACTGCCTATCTGACCACCACAAACCAGTAACTAGGTAATACGGTTACCCCTTGCTAAGACTGGTTGTCAGATTTTCGGGCTTCCAACGACCCGTAACGACTGTCAAAGATCCACGAATGACAGCCGGGACCAACGGCTTAATGTGTTTTCCGAGACACGTTGTTTGCCAAGTTTTTATTTTTCAAATGTATCATTATTTAGACATTGCGTGGATGCAACGATCAACTGGGGTTGTTTAACGATCGTTCGTATACCGAATGGCCAACAAGAACACGTTACTTATTATGACAGTACACTTCAAAACAGCCATAGTTTCGCTAGCCATATTATCAACCCTACCATAGTTTCTTAACGGTTATGAAACCAGCCACAATATTAACTTAGTTTATGTATCAAGATAAGCCGGCATCCAATCATACGCCAAACTCCTGGGGGGCAACTATTGAATTTTATTTACTTCATTCCTAGCGGGAGTCATGTCAGTATGGTAGCGTCGAAGTTGGTTCCGACACTGTATTGTTGTTTTAAACCATACCCGGTTTCATGTGTTACCAATTTTTTACGAATTGGAAGTATGAAACTGGCGCCAGTGACAGAAAAATTGAAAGGAAATCGTTTGGTTTGGAATGGGCATGTGATGAGGAGGGAGGAAACGCATGTGACTAAAAGAGTGATGATTATAAATGTTGAATGATGGAGAGGAAGAGGAAGGCCAAAGAAAATAAAGAACTAAACCCCTGGCCCCCACCCCCCAACCCTCCCCACTGACCCCTGACCAAACTCCTGACCCCTGTGCCAAATTTCATCCAAATCCGTAAAAAAAAGTATCGACATAGGATAGCAGACAGGATATTTTTTATCCGGATATTTCCAGGGGTCGAGATTTAAGCTGGTGAAACCACGGGGTGCAACTAGTTCTGTATATACCTCACCGTGAAAAGTGAACTGTCAATAAAGTTTCAATCCACTTTAATTTTCATGGTGAGATTTTTACAGAGTACGAGTATACCAGCTTTAATTCGTATGCGTACTTAATAAAGAGTTATCTGTACTAGAAGTAAAATAAAAATAATACCATCATCATCTGCCTAGCCTTTTTCCCAACTATGTTAGGGTCGGCTTCCAGTCTAACTGGATGCAGCTGAATACCAGTATTTTACATGGAGCGACTGCCTATCTGACCTCCACAACCCAGTAACTGGGTAATACGATACCCCTTGGTAAGACTGGTTGTCAGACTTTCGGGCTTCTGACGACCCGTAACGACTGTCAAAGATCCACAAATGACAGCCGGGACCAACGGCTTAAAATAAAAATAATACCACACGAGTATTTTATTATTTTTGAACTACCTAAAAAAATCATCGTCAATATCAATAACCAATTCATACTTTTTAACGACTACAAACTGTTTATGACTGAAAACACTCGAAATGGTAACTTTTATGTAATCAAAATTGTATGGTTTCTTATATACGTATTACCGTACACAATGTATTTCTCCAAATCAATAATGTAAAAATAGAAGGAGGGTGACTGTGGTCTTAAGGTGAAAGATTCAGGGAAGCCCGCGAAATTCAAATTTTCTTACGTTTTTTGCAATTTGCCGGTCAGTACCAGGTTGTATGTTGATTAAAATATGATTCGCGATCGTAACAAATATGGATTTACAGAATTATAAACATTAGGATCAGCAATACAACTCTCTAAGTTCATATAAATGTATTGAATGACTATTTCATGAATTAATAATGACATTTCGCACTTATTTGAACTTAAGGAATTGTATTGCAGATTCTAATGATTATAATTCTGTAAAGCCATATTTTTTACGGTCGCGAATCATATTTTAATCAACATACAACCTGAAACTGACCGGCAAATTGCAAAAAACGTAAGAAAATTTGAATTTCGCGGGCTTCCTTAGCGCATTCCCTTAAAATATCACAATCATTGTCTATATCCTAACTTTTTTCGAGACAAAGAGTTTATTTAAGAAATCCCTTAAGTGTTTTCTAGCAATGTGTACTGCCTTGTTTGTCGAGTGGTTGCAAGAGCTACTGCAGAGCATGAGGTCCTGGATTCGATTCCCAGGTCGGGCATAGTCTTATTGGGTTTTTCCATCTGGAATTTCTCAGTAGCTGCCAGTCTGGATTTGTGCCCGGTTGATGGCAATAACCTCGCCCTATTACAAGGGACTTAAACATAACTGGCGAAATGTGGGTGTACTATAGGTACACCTCTGCCAAACCCTTTTATGTTACCTATGTTAATAGTTCCGTTCGTCTTCGACGTGTATTACTTGCACTGATATCATTTCTTCTAGTGGGAAATGGCCACCAGCTCCAGTGGAAATAGCTTTGTCGAAGTCGGTTAAAGGTGGCTTGGGCGTTTTGTTAAAGTTCGCATCGACCGCGGCGCGTTTTCTGCTTTGAAAAGTAGTGGCGTAAAGCGTTTGCAGTGTCTCCATACATTTATGATCGCATAACTCAGTAGTTTAAATGGAACTGCTGATTTTTTTCGCGATTTCAGGGTTGTTTCCATAATAGGTATTTAGGGGTATGAAGGAACAGGGTGTAAAGTTCACTCATCCACCATAGAAAAAGGAGGATCCTCTGACCAGACGGGTGCTGTGTCTGGCGGGCAACTGTACAACGATTGGTGTCGGGTTCTTGTATATATGGCCATTGCACGGTAAACTTTAATTGCGCGATGCAGGATTTATGTGACGTCAGGTCTTTGATGCGTAGTTCGCGTGTGGCGATGTAGATACCGCCACAGGTATTTCTATATATTTATATATATAAAAAATTTATAAACAATTTTCGTTCTTTCTTTTCCTTTCTTTCTTTTTCACGATACGCCACTGGTCACAAGCAAAGACAGTTAGAACCTGCCTAACATTTTATCGTCTAAAAGACTAGTCATCCACATTCCTTAGAAGTACTTACTCGCTTAGAATAATAAGCAGCACTTCGTAATTTTCTTTACATTGCAGTGTGGAAATAAAATCCTGAAGTTAGATGTTGTAAGCTAGCTTTTACTGGTATATAAATTAGGTTTAGTTTTATTTGGAGACAAGCCTCAGAACATGGTTTTTGTTATTTCGATTGCTTAGTAAGTATATGACTACTAGCTTTAACCCGCAAAATGCGTTTATTTTATTTCATTCATATTCTTCATGGCACCTCTTTATGTCATGAGCTATCCGCATAGTACAATGTGTAGGTAAGTACTAATAATCTATTTCATAAAAATTAAATGCTGTTCATCAGCAGCAGAGCATCCTTTTATATAGATTTTTTATATTACATAAGCCTCTCACGATTCGAATGATTGGACAGGATCACGTCCGTCGAGTCAATTAGTATTTAAAAAACTTGTTCTCCCATACAGAATATATGGGAGAACAAATTTTTAAAGAGGTAAAATTTGTGAGTTTGCATGTAAGGGATAATCTTCGGAACTATTGATCCGATTCCGAAAATTCTTTCACTAATGGAAAGCTACGGTATTGCCGAGTGCTTTAGGATATCTTTTATGTTAAATTAAGTTCCACGCGCAAGTAGTCGCGGGCATAAGTATTGTTTAGACAGGGTGTTTTTTTTTCCAGCCAGTGTGGGTAGATCCTAAAACCTGAGGTTAGGTCCAAGAAAAAATTCTGAAAGGAATCATAGGCTAAATAAAATTAAAATGACAATTAATTTAGTTTAGAAATTACCCACACTGGGTAGGAAAAACACTCCTGTACGTATGTAATATGGCTATCGAGGTATAAGGAACAGGGTGTAAAGTTCACTCATCCTCTGTGGAAAAGGGTCCATCGACCAGATTGGTGGGCTACTGCCCAACGATTAATGTCAGAACATGGCCGGGACGTTGTACATACGCTAGTCGCGCGGTAAACTCAGCTTGCGCGATGCAGAATTTTGGATGACGTCAGTGTGATGCGTAGTTGCACACATGGTTATAAAAAGACATTAATTCGGTTACGTTTGGGTGAGTTTCGCTTCTAGCGTTGTAAAAGTTATTAGTTTTTAGTAAAGGAGAGAAATAAGTACAACACAATTGAAAACCGTAAGTTTATTTGATAATCCAACGTTCATTATATTTAATCACATAATTCACATAGTTTCTTCTTAAAAATAACTTTTTGAGATTATAGACATTGAGGCGTTTTCTTAAAATAAAAAATTGATATTTATTAGATATGTAGGTAGTTGATAATTAATAGACGACACTTATTTCTGAAAATTTGCATGATATTCTTCATATTTTAAGAAAAATTTTCTACTAATTATAAATTATTTACAAACCCATTTAATATTTTGATCTGACTTTCTGATTAAAAACGCCTCCCAGAATAAAAATCTCAATAATTTACAAATATTAAATTGATATGGAAGAGTTCGTCTATAAATTCTATAATTATCTTAATTAATAATATAATCATTGTTGGCATCCTTTGAATTTACAATTTATTATAGTCTTTGGAACATTATTTACATATCACTCTGGATTTGATCCGTATGCTATCTTTCCGGCATCTGAAACAAAGGAGATATTATTTTAAAGTCTTGTACGATTTTTTCAAAGATAGCCTATTCTATCCACCAGCACGTGTAGAGCAGAATATAAACTTCCCGCTTAATAATATGTAGACTTTCACCGCCAAATATAGATTTTCGCTGAATATAGAAATGAAATGAAATGAAATTTATTTTTTCGCCAGAATTGTAGTACATTACAGATGGTCGGGTTTTTTAATAGTTTCGAAATCATTCGCTAAAACTAGCATGCAAAATTACATAAACGAATGAAGCTAATAAAATTGGAACATACATCATAGATGGTATAATTATTAAGAATGTCAATCATTTGTCAAATTATAATAGCAAAATGTCATGTTAGACTTTCACCGCCTCCGAAATAATAGCAAAATGTCATGTTAGGCTTTCACCGCCTCCGAAATAATAGCAAAATGTCATGTTAGACTTTCACCGCCTCCGAAATAATAGCAAAATATCATGTTAGACTTTCACCGCCTCCGAAATAATAGCAAAATGTCATGTTAGACTTTCACCGCCTCCGAAATAATAGCAAAATGTCATGTTAGACTTTCACCGCCTCCGAAATAATAGCAAAATGTCATGTTAGACTTTCACCGCCTCCGAAATAATAGCAAAATGTCATGTTAGACTTTCACCGCCTCCGAAATAATAGCAAAATGTCATGTTAGACTTTCACCGCCTCCGAAATCAGGTAAATAGAATGGACGAGGCATTACAAGGAAGGATATTGGGTATTTATTTCAGTTTTTTATTAATCACAGCACAATATACACAAACATGTGTCATATGATTTGATTTTGAATTGGCTTTTTTATAATACCTATCACCTTTAATTTATTCTCTTTATTAAAACGGACACACTTCCATGTGTGTTTATTATTTAAGTGTATGGCACTGCCACTGAAAATCAACGCCAAGTAGTACACCTTGGTGTTATCATCTGTCATAAAACTGAGCTGAGGCCCTTTTGGCTTTATAATCATTGTTTTCTGTTTTTATAGTTTTAAGGTGTATTTTTCTTTTGCTGTAATATCTATAAACGCATTTTTATTTCTTTCGAGGAGACCAATTACTCTCGGCTATTATCATCCTTTCCCTATCGAATTTTTTTTTAACCGTTTTTGTTATTTATTTATTTATGTACACGCCGTAAAATACAAATAGATACGACATAATTATAATATGAGTACAAAGGTACTGCTTATTTCTTAAGAAATTTCTTCCAGCAGACCAGCGAAAGGAGAAATGAGAAAGAAATGTAGACAATAGTGTGTGAGAACAAAAAGAGAAAAAAATGAAAAAAAAAAATTGTAATCATCCCTAATTGTTGTGCAAAAGAAGTTTACTATATAGTTAATACTTTTAATTACTCAAGATAAATAAATGCTAAAACAGACAATTCAAAATTAACTTGTTAGAAAGGGTTAACTAAACATTTACAAATTAACCCAATGTTGTAGAAACAACTGAAATCGCGTTAAATACGGTGAAGTATTAGTTTTGAAGTACAGTGGCAAACAATTGCTTTGGCAGATTTTTGGCCAATTCATTATCTAAATATTTATTGAAACTTCGCCCCCAGTTAATTTTGGTTTGCTTAAGATTGTTGGGTTAGCAATTTAATTGTTTTTGATGATACGTAGTTTCTTCTTGGTTAGTAGTGTAGTATTTTAAACTGGTATGCAAATATTGGTATTCAGCTGCATCCGGTTAGACTGGAAGCCAACCCAAACATAGTTGGGAAAAAGCTAGGCAGATTGAGTGTAGTATTTTAAACTAATTTGTTCAGAATTTTGGCGTGATTCTGAAACGCGTAAATTGATGAAAAACTGAAAGATACCCAAGAACTGCTGGATTACAGTGTGAACCTCGCACAGACCAGAGAATCATGGGGCAAAAGAGATGAGGCCTATACTCAGCAGTGCTGGGAGGTACCAGTGATGATGACAATGAAATACAGTGTGAACCATACCTACAATAAATTAATTATGATTCTACCATAGACTTTTTATTTTGGCTAAAAAAAAAAGAACTCTATGGTAGAATCATAATAATGTTCTATGGTCGGGCGTTTAAGAAAAAATTGGGCTGTGTATAAAAAAAAAAACGTAAATCAATTAAAGCTCTGGCCACACCACACACTGGTGAATCCCGCGCGGGACGCGATTATTGATAAGGAAGTCACTCGACTATTCACACTAGTTTGGACACTTCCATACAAGAAAATTTCATCCCTCATCCCGTGCGGGATTTGCTCCAGTTTGGTCAGAGCATAAAACTCTCTTAGTATTACTTTGTTTACATTTCTCCGGGTTGATTGTATGAGGGACAGGGTGTAAAGTTCACTCACCCTCCATAGAAAAGGGAGGATCCTCCGACCAGACGGGTGTTGTGTTTGGCGGGCAACTGTCCAACGATTGATGTTGGAATCTTGTATATATGTCCATCGCGCGGTAAACTCTAGAGACGAACTCTGTCTAAAAGAGTAGTGTTTCTTACCATATTTTCAGCTGTGGGGGGTGGACTGTAGGCTGATTTATGTGCCTCGCTGCTCGCCTCCCGGATACTGTAGCTCTTGTTATCACTCGACTCCAGCACGACACGGGGAGGCTCGTTATCTGGACAAAGAAAGAAAGAAAATACATTTATTTAGCAAAGACTAAAAGGCACGCAATATACATAATATACAGCAGATAACAAAATAAATATATAAAAAAACAAATAAAAGTGTAAAAGTGCGATGTAGGACATTATTAGGGGAATGTGCCTCATGGCTGCGCCAAAAAGGTCCGGCTTAAAAATAAAAACATTTTACAAAAAAAAACCGACCACCAAAAATAAAACAACAAAAAGTGAAAAATAACTTTAATTTCGGAAGTCGTTGTCTCTGCTTTCCAATTTTCGTTGTTTTGCCACTGACTTCCGAAATTATAGTTATTTTTCACTTTTTGTTGTTTTATTTTTGGTGGTCGGTAGGTTTTTTTTGTAAAATATTTTTATTTTTCACTTTTACGTTGTGGTACCTACTCCACATTCGAATACCACTCCCTGCTATGTAAATAACAGTGATGGAGTCACATAGAACATCGTCTACATAGTACTTAGTGGCAAAAATACATAATATTGAAGCTAACTCAAAAACTGCGCAAGCGTAGTAAATAAAAATATAGGACCACCTCTGAAGCATGACCTAACAAAAAAAAGAATCATCATAATCGATTCATATTTGGCGGAGTAATCGCGTAACATAAACACAAAAAAAAAACACAGAAGAATTGAGAACCTCCTCCTTTTTGAAGAAGTCGGTTAAAAAACGGAACTCAACTCAAACTCAAAGCATTTATTTCAATTAAACCATTTACAGGCACTTTTGAATTGTCAAAGAGTCGGTCAGTTAGTCAAAAAGTTGAAGCTAAATGCCCATTCTAAATAGTAGATCTCTATGGAGAAGAACGGGCAAGAAACTCCAAGGACACTCTTTTAAAAATGTATAAAGATATTACAAAATCCTGGGTACAGTATTCTTGGTGCTTCTATATGTGAGAACAATGTCAAACGAAAAATAATTAAAGACAATTCAAAATATAAGATTAAAAATAAGCCCTGGCAGTACGCACAATGGTCCACTTTAAGGACTAAGTGCGGAAACCAAACCCTTAACATAGAACATAGAAGCCCTGGCAGATAAAAGATGACCAGTCTCAACTGATGGCGCCCGTTCACGAACATGACACGAGGATCAGCACCATCCAGCTCAACCATTTTGTAGGGAGGAAAAAGATACATACGCTGACATGGGAACCATATATACCTACTCATCATGCGTCTAAGTTCAAGACAGTTTGAGTATACTCACCAGCCTTTGGGTTCAGTATGTCTGGTTTCGTCTCCAGCTTATCTGCGGGTGCAGGGTACGCGATGAGGAACCTCCTCCCCTGGGCGTCCACCTGGACCACGCTTTGTGAAGGTCGCTTAGTGGTCGTGGTGGTTTCACCTCGCCTGTCAATAGCAAACATTAATTATATCCTGATCTATACTCCATTTGAAATAAGATTAGACGTTTAAATAAGCCTTTTTTACAGTCCGTTCAACCGATTTTGACTTCTATTGCGTTGGTGGCATGACAAATGGCAGCCGCAGTAAAAAGTTGGTATTGTGTAACGTTTTTTGCTTTTAATGCCATCCTTATACCTACGGTATAGAAGTCAAAATCGGTTGAACGGACTGTAAAAAGGTTTGTTGAAATTTCTAATCTTATTCCAAATGGACGGTCAGTCAGAAAGATGAAGCTAGTTGCCCATTCCAAAGCGTAGGTTCCTATGGAGAAGAACGGGCAAGAAACTCCACGGACACTCTTTTGAATTAGAATATTATTACAATATATTGGGTAAGTACATCATTCATGTTGAAATTATACATGTGAGAACAATGTCCGTCCGTAAAAAGATAAAAAACAAACAAAACAATTCAAAAATTAAAATAAATTAAAATAAGCCGTGGCAGCTAAGAGATGACCAGTCCCTACTGATGGCGCCCGTTCACGAACATGACGCATGCATCAGCACCATTCAGCTCAACCATTTTGAAGGGAACTTAATGATCCAACACACACGCCACCACCAGCGAGACATTAAAGTGAACATGACATACTCTCAGTCGCCAGGGCACATTCAAGCCAATGAAAGATGTACCTAGTAAATGGTAGCTTTAAAGTACTTAGGTAAGTACATAGTGCTCACACACATGTGCTATGCAGTTATACAAAACTAGGAGATTGAATTTATACAATGTAAATATAGTTTTTACAATCTTCAGCAGCTCCAACAATTATTTCGAATGCTAATCAATTAGTTTATGCGCCCTGTGGAGCTGGACCAGCGCTGAGCCAAGCATTTTTATCTAACTACCCTTTACGACTGTCAAAGATTTACGAATGACAGTCGGGACCATCAGCTTTACATGCTTTTCGCGGCACGGAGGAGTCTTGGTAAGTAATGAATGGCCACCCATCCACGGACTAACCTCGGTAAACGTAGCTTAAACTTCAGTCGACCCGTGCGGCCGTTAATACTTAGCCGCGAGCGCACTGGGAATAAATATACGTTCCATATTCCTTACCCTAATGCGTAATATAAGTAGGTACTAATATTATAAGTTCGAAAGTAACTCTGTCTGTCTGTCTGTATGTTACCTTTTCACATCTAAATAACTGAACGTGTTTCGATAAAATTTGGCAAGGAGATAGATGGCATCCCGGCGAAGGACATAAGCTACTTTTTATTGACATACCACGCGGGCGAAGCCGCGAGAAAAAGCTAGTAATTAATATATTTATAACGGAAAACTAGAATTACAATATAACCTTTGAAGTTATGTACATACAATAAGATTATTAGTATGCAAGCAATGAAGAAACAACCATACATTGAATACCATACAAATTATCTGTACCTATCGGAGCGATACAATTATCATTGTTCATAACTATGGGATATAATTAATGCGTATTGTGACGTAATTGACTTCCGTGTTCAACTATTAATAGGTTTGGGACTATATTCGGTTTCTGACGGTCGGTGATAGATATTGCATGTCTGTAATAATTAGTATGATTATTAGATAATATTATATAATAACTCGCACGGGTCGATACATCAGGTTAAGCTACGCTTGCCGGGGTTGGTCCGTGGATGGGTGACCATCTTTACATACCGAGACTCCTCCGTGCCTCGGAAAGCGCGTTAAGCCGTTGGTCCCAGCTGTCATTTGTGGATCTTTGACAGTCGTTACGGGTCGTCAGAAGCCCGAAAGTCTGACAACCAGTCTTACCAAGGGGTATCGTATTACCCAGTTACTGGGTTGTGGAGGTCAGATAGGCAGTCGCTCCATGTAAAATACAGGTATTCAGCTGCATCCGGTTAGACTGGAAGCCGACCCCAACATAGTTGAGAAAAGGCTAGGCAGATGATGATTATATAATAACTCGTTAGGCGGTTGGATCAAGGGCCTGATTCAGAAGGCAGTACTCGTCGATAGGGCTCGCACTATAAGGAGGTTCCTGTCTCTGCAGCTCTAACCACCGGTAGCTTAGACCCTGCTCCCGACACCGGCGGACCTCAATTTTGTGTTTTTTTTTAAATCATTTTTATCTTAAGACTATCAATCTGCCTAGCCCTTTCCCAACTATATTGGGATCGGCTTCCAGTCTAACCGGATGCAGTTGAATACCAGTATTTTACTTGGAGCGACTGCCTATCTGACCTCCACAACCCAATAGCTGGGTAATACGATACCCCTTGGTAAGAGTGGTTGTCAGACTTTCGGGCTTCTGACGACCCGTAACGACTGTCAAAGATCCACGAATGACAGCCGGGACCAACGGCTTAACATGCTTTCCGACGCACGGAGGAGTCTCGGTTTGTAAAGATGGTCACCCATACACGGACCAACCCAGGCAAGCGTAGCTTAACCTGAAGGATGGAACCGGTGCGGCTGTTATTACTTAGCCACGAGCTCCTCTGTCTTCTGTCTTTTATATTTAGAAGTATAAATAGGTAAGAAGAAAAAATAAATAGGTACTTTTACAGATGCGACAGTGAGTTTGTTTGTTTGTTATGGTTTTACGCTAAAACGGCTGGATGGATTTGGATGAAATTTGGCCCGTGGGATAATTTCCGACCATCACGCGGGCGAAGCCGCGGGCAAAAGGTATTATTTCCTTCTCTCTTAGGGACATGACCTTTGGAAACAATGAACTTCAGTATAGGTCCTATTAACACAATCCACAGATAAGTTTTAATGAATGCAGACATTAGACCTTATCCCGACCTCAATCTCCTCAGGTTTCCTAAATACTGTTTAAGACAATAGCGACCTCTGCCGCCAGCTAACCTAACTATAAAACGTATGGTTGTGACAGAACTTGGCCGGAGAGGCTGGCTAAGCGCCAAGGAAACCATTTACCGAAACCATAGCTAAATAACAATTGACTAATAATAAGGCTATTTCGACACATCTTGGTGACTTTGTGGCTGTTGCAGGGGTATTGCAGGTTTATATTATTTATGGTAGTGAGTTTATACTCATATTTGGGGACGATGCATCTCTCGTAATTATTAACGAGAGGCGAATCGTCCCCGAATATGAGAAGGGAGCTCTGATGCGTCAAGTCGCGTGGTCAGTTCCAAAAAAACAGATATGACATTAAACTTATACATAAGTATTACCTCCAAATTGTGCCTTGAAATAATGTTTCTTTTAATGATTGCTTAATTGATTATTGTTTTATTAATTATTTTGACATTATTGTGAATGATTTAGACATTATTTATTATTAATTATTATCAGCCAAATATAATGTACTAACACTGTGTAAGATGTGTATATCATTACTAACAAATTGGATTGTATAATCTATTAAATAAATGTTTAATAATGACGATGGTGGGGCCCTGCCACTGTATATTATTGCAATTTTATTCGAGATCCGTTTAGCCTTTTATTCGAGACAAGCCATGTGCCAAATGGGATTTTCCATCGGCAAAAACAACGAACCATACAAACTTTCATCCCATATTTAATCCCTTTAAATGGATGAATTAAAAAAAACCTCTTTTAGAAAAAAAATATCAAAATTTACAAAAAAAAAAAAAACAATATAAAATTCTTCTTCTTCACTTTCTCGTTACAAAAGGCACTCCTGAGCAAAATTTCGTGCTTTTGGTCACAGCGGTGTGCGTTGTCAGTCAGTTAATGATTTTAGGTTATGCCTGATGAAATTATCATACCAATCAACGTTACTTGTACAGGCTGCTAAGTTGGTTTTATTATATCATACGACACAGTCACTATATCGCTTGTAGACTGAACTATTTAAATAGCTGATTAGATTACCTTACACTACTTTGGATCACAGATTAGTAGAGAATAGAGATGGTTCACTCCGCAAAATCATTTAAATAAAAAGCGACTCTTACTACGACACAATAAAGTGCAATTCAAGTCGCACAGCGCTAATTACCTACAGTTATATTCACCTAGAAGTTGTCTCTCTTTCTATCGCGTAACTCTCCTTATATCTTCTGACTACGCGCTCACTGAATTGGTCCGACAAGACGAGCCCGCCGCGTACTGGTAGTAGCTTCATAACTAAAATGCGGAGTGCGCCTTCTGTACTATTCTGTGTTTGAAACCCTTGGGCCGTAGAGTCCGGGTGCTCATGGTTTGTTCAACGAAATCTCCAAACATTTCTGCTGGCTTTTACCTTGACCAGAAGCTAGGCATTGCTATAGAACGTGGCAATACCGCTGGGGGCCAAGTCTATAAATTTACAAACATGTCAGTGGTCTCACAATGATGAGTTTTTGACAGATTTTGTATGGCAAATCTATCAAAAACTCATCATTGTGAGACCATACGTTTGTAAATTTGTAGACTTGGCCCCCTGGTCTCTTGTTGGGTACATTACCATCGATAACTATGCGGAGGAATTTTACAACGCTATTTTAGTTTGTTAATAATAATTTAAGTTAGGTTTGGTTATTAAATTTTTCTATTAGTAGTTTTTTATTTAATTTATTGTAATAAATCATACAAATACCTCACTAACTTGAAGAAGACAGAGGTAGTAAGTTGAAACTAACTTGCTGTTAGGTATAACACTAAATGGTACCTAAATCCAGCTTCATTCCATAATTCCATTGATGCAAGCACCTAACTACTTCTTAGCCCCATAAAGGTGTCTCCTAACTCCTTTTATAGAACCAATAAATTATAAGTTCTAAATTCAGACCAGAGTTTGTAAGTTCCAAGTTCATACGTAGTTGCATACGGAAACTAATAATGCATGAGTATGAGAAGAACTGTTGGTCCTATCTGAGATGAGATATCTTGGTTTTAAATTGCAAATTCCGTTCACAACTTTTTAGTTCGTAATGTGTAGGTTACTTTAAACTTTTACGGCCTTCAAAGTTTTTTTCGACACCGGTTTAACACCATCGAGCCATTTTTGAATTTCGAAGTTTATTCTTAAAATACTCAGAAATATTATTATATTCTGTTGTCCTCTTCACCGTATCCGGCGAGGGCCTAGACAAGTGACAATCGCTTCGAAAGCGTTTCGTATTTCTACAACGACTTTCAACAGGATTGACATAAGCTTTTCGATAGCTTATGTCAGTCCTATATGTACATTTTTGCCTTTTCCATCATCGATATCACTGATAGAATGTCACTTTGTCTAGGCCCTCTGGGGTCCTAGACTATAGCGATTGTAGAAATAGAATCGCTCTGAAGCGAATGCCATGTTATCTACGACTTTTGACCAATTTTCTTTTCTTTCGTGAGCTCTCTGGTGGCTATACTCCATTTGAAATAAGATTAGACATTTAAATAAACCTTTTTTACAGTCCGTTCAACCGATTTTAACTTCTATTGCGTTGGTGGCATGACAAATGGCAGCTGCAGTAGACAGTTGGTATTGTGTAACGTTTTTTGCTTTTAATGCCATCCTTATGCCTACAGTATAGAAGTCAACATCGGTTCAACGGACTGTAAAAAGGTTTATTTAAATGTCTAATCTTATTTCAAATGGAGTATAGACAAGTCAAAATTGGTCTTGAAAACTGAGTCGCAACGTGTACAGAACAGCTGATCAGCATTATTGTATGTGTAGGTATATGAAGGCTTTGGGTGACTTTTGCGTATTTGGTGCAATTAGAAGTTAGACAGGAGTATTGTACTTACTTCCTCACTGCTAGTACAACGATGGCGCCTGCCGCCGTCAGTATAGCAGCAAGTCCCGCGAACGCAGCCGCTGTTGGAAACTTGTTCTCCGCTCGAGTTGTGCTCTCTGTGTCAATTAAAACATTGATATTAGCTTAACGTCATAACATAATATTACATAACGCCTGTATTCCCCGAAGGGTTAGGCAGAGATGTACCTATAGTACACCCACATTTCGCCAGTTGTGTTTTAGTCCCATGTAATCGGAGACGAGCCTGCTGCACAAATACAGACGTTGGGCTGCTACTAAGAAATTTTAGATGGAAAACCTAATTGAAATTGCCCGACCCGCGAATCAAACCCAGGACCTAATGATCAGCAGTAGCAGTTGCGACCATTAGACCAAGGAGGCTGTCTTAATGTCATGTAATTAGTATTATTGGGCTCGATCATTACGTTACTCAAAAGTCTGATCTGAAATCAAATATTACCCAGTAACTGGGTTGTTGACGTCAGATAGGCGGTTACTGGGGGAAGAACTGGCGGAAGACGTAGCGTTGAAAGGCTCTAATGCTACGTCTTCCGGTACTCGGTCGCCACTTCAGAACCTTTTGACCCGATCGGCCATCTGTTCTGCGAGCAATTATTTGGGCTATGTCGGTTACCTTGGGTCTCCTACGGATCTCTTCATTTCTGATTCGATCACGCAAGGAAACTCCAAGCATAGCTCTCCATTGCCCCTTGGGTGACTTTCAGCCTTCTAAAGACGCCCATAACAACAATTCAATAACCCTTATCAATCCTTACATATTATAAAACAAAGTCCTCCGCCTCGTCTGGCTGTTGTCCTGTACGCGATAAACTCAAAAACGACTGCACCGATTTTCATGCTGTTTTCACCAATGGATAGAGTGGTTCTCGAGTAAGGTTTTAGTATATAATAACCGACATCCACGCGGGCGAAGTCGCGGGCATCAGCTAGTACACTAATAAAATTCTAATCAGCTCTTTTATCTATCGAAAAAAACATGAATATTTCTGTTCTATTGCCGACAAAACAGCTGTAGAACTAAATATTTCTAAAATCCAATTGCTGTTCGACTGCTTTCATTTGCATAGTGGTTCAATTCAATTGAGGACTTCGAATACTGATGTTCAAATGGCGATCTGTTGCCGAAACAATTGACGATTGTTAGTTTCTATTATCATTAATATATATATTGCTGATAAAGACCAAAAACCGGGTAAACAGGTTCTGTATTTTCAAATGAAATCTAAGGCGCAGCTAAATCTCTTTGCGCGGGACATACACAAGAGGCAAGGGGCGTGGGCGTGGCAACGGTGCGACGCGGGCCTTGCGCCGCTCCTTTCATATGTCATACAAAATGTATAGGAGCTATAAAATTTGGTATGTAATGAAAAGACAAAATGTATAGGATTGTTGACTACTGAAAACACTCACAATTTTTTTTAAGTACTTGCAAGTATCTGTCTATATACCAAATAGCTTGTTCGACTGTACCTACTTTCATGATGTCAAATGCTTTATCTATGTAATACACAGTATGTTAGTTATCTAACGAAGGGCGTTCCCTTTAACCTACAATAGTATAGCGTCCGTACAAGCAAAAAAAAAAGTTAAATATTCACCTAAAATATTAAATAGATACGTAAAAGAAACACTCTGTATACGCACACTTGTCACACTTGTCTTTGTACGTTGAAATATAAGTGTGCGTGTACAGAGTGTTACTTTTACGTATCCATTTAAAAGTTTTGAGAATATTTCACTACTTATAGATATTTAATAAAAAAATATTTTTTTGAGTGGTAATATTTTTTTAACATGTATGGACGCTATACTATTACTGGCTAATGGGAACGCGCTTTGTTAGTTAACATGCTATATGCTTTCCTTGTTAGTCAATGACTCGGTAACAAGATTATAAGTACAATAACCAGGAAAAAAAATAATTAAACAATTTATGCTCAAAATACCTAATACCTAGGTACCTAATTAAAATGGACTTGTTTCGTTCGCTTTGTAGAGTATTTAGTTATTCATAGTATTTCATTGACTGTATCTGAAGCGGCACCTTTAGTTTTCTCAAATGATTCTTGATTCTTAAACGCTTTACTTTTTAGTTCAAACATAGTGAAAAGTTAACATTCAATAAATAAAGAAACTGTCATACATTGTAAGTATAGATTTTTTTTTTAACTGAGCTCAATGTGAATTAAAATAAACTTACGTAAATTATACAGATATAAGAATAAAAACTTAGCTCAAAGTGAATCAAATTAAACTTACGTAAATTATACAGATATAAAAATAATAAAAACTAAGCTCAAAGTGAATCAAATTAAACTGTGCAAGTGATATTCGTGATGTCATCAACACCACCTGCCCGCCTTTTCGCAACTTTGTTGGGGTCAGCTTCCAGTCTAACGGGATGCAGCTGAAAACCAGTATTTTACGTTGAGCCTCGACAACTCAGGTAAAACGACACCCTTGATAAGACTGGTTGTCAGACGGTGACAACGGCAGACGGGAACTTTGTCAAGAACAATCCTGCTCTTCGTGTCCTAAAACATACAGCCAAAGTGACCTTTGCGCTGCTATCGTGGAAGAGGCGAAGTTTTAAGCGATTTTTTTTTAAATAACTGTCGTGCCAGCTACACGAAGCAGAAAAATTCAGTGACATTCACCATGCCAGATAATGAGACTACAGAGATTACTTTTGAGCAGAAATGGGAGAAATTATTCGCCCTCAAATCAATAATACACTATATTGTGTTTGCGATGACACTAGTCATGTTCATATACGGAGTCACATCATGGTGGGTCATAAAAAAAATCCGTAATTTCAGAAACTATGTATACCTCAGCACAATGCTAGCTAACATCTTAATATTTACATTTTCAACTATCGACTTTTATAATAACAGAGATGTTTTCGAAAAAAGTCGCATTTTATGGTTAGATAAAATAACTTTCCGTCTATTTATATACTCATCAACAGCGAAGAATCATTGGTTGGCAGTTATTTGCCATATGTTTTACGTTGATATTGTCAAAGTTTTCAATGATCAGATACGAAGGAGGTATCTTAAAAGTAGCCTCTTTGGTTGGGGTTTGGCTATAATAACATCAGAATTATGTATTTGTGCATATACGTATTTGGGTCGATTTGTTTATTTTGATATGGTGCTTATCTTGGTAACAGCATGTTTAATATTACCTTTATTTGTCAACTGTTTGCTTTACTTTGTAATTGTATTTTCAATTTGCCGCAGTTTTAACACAAGTACACATACAACTAAGCACAATTGGCGACGTTTATACATAGCCACTTTGATATTTATATTGACTGACATCTTATTGCTGTCAAATTATGTGATAAAATTTATATGGCCCTTCCACACTACGACAGCAATTATTTTACATAATGTATTTTATTACTTGAACACAATAATATTGGATGTATTTTTCGTCGTTGTGAGGAGTAATCGACAGATATGGCGTGAATTTTATGTTAAGAAATTAAATGAAAGGTCGTTATCAGCATGGCATAAGAATACCGGTATCAATATGCATGGAGGAATTGGTCGTGATCCTGTTGATAGCCGACCTGCGGCTCTTGATGTATAAACCACTAGCAGGTCGCTAGTAGTTTATACATCTCTTGCCTCGCTCGGTTTTTACGACTTGACAAAGCATTGAAATTTCTTAGTTATACTGTAACTTAAGGACATTTAAAAGTAAATTATCTTATAAGTAAATGCTACTACTCGACTAATGATTCTATGAATGAAAAGTTGACATATTGTATATTAGGAAATAATATTATAATATTCTGTTATTATTATCTCTTTGACCGAATTTAATCCTCTTGACATTTCTATAACTAATATTTGACTAATTTGCAATTTGAATGTTATTCGAATCACTAATTGTTTGCAACCTATTCGATTCCCTAATAACAACACTTGTAAAAATTTAATTATGTATCACAACTCAGGTCCTCAAGATACAGGCACTGCCTAGTTTGGAGACCACCGCATTACCAAAATGATTGTCACCAATAGTTACAGATAGAATTAAATAACATGTCAAATAATTTTATGGTAATAATTGTAACAATGTTCAAATTAATTCAATTTAATTTAATAATTCAATTAAATGTGTGATCTAAAAAACTAACCAAAACCCTGAAAATGTATTTGTACGCCGGAAACGGCCGAATACGATGGATGTACTTTAAAAACTATGGAACACCTCTATGTAAAAATATTCTCAAAAATAAAAAATAGACCATTACTATTACTACATATATGTTACTTTAAACGTTAATATTAAAGTATTACCTCAGCATAATGCTGCGGTATTTAAATAAAGATCAAGTCATATTTAAATAAGGCTGAGAATCAGCACTTTTCGAACGTTAAAATTACATAAGACAGTCCCCCGGCTCGCCCGCCCTTCACCACTGCCTAGTGCTTTAGCTGATAAGAAGAAGTGATGCAACAAACTCCCCAGCAAAAGATAAAGAAACATACTGTTTTTAATTCATAAATGTTGCTACTCCACAACTGAGTGTATGGAGGTCACCACTGACATTTAGCATAATTACAATATAATTATATATTTCTCTGACCAAGATTATAGAGACTGCGACCTCTGAGTTTGTTTCGGCCTTTCTTCTCAGAGTAGTCAGATAAGAAACGCCGACCTCATCTAGCTTATTTTTAATATTTTATAATATGACGTGTAAAAGTGATTCCAATATCCTATTATAGAATAAACAATTTCATTTCATTTCAATGTTTAGATTAATAATATTTTGACATTGTTAATTGTGTGTTAGTACGTAAGGAATTGTGTGTTATTATGTAAGGAATTGTGTTATTTCATTTTAAATGTGTGTCTGTTGTTTCGACACCACTAACTTAATTATTATAAGTATGCTCTCGAGTAAAATGTAGCGAACTGACCGTCATAATATAACATCCTATTGTATTTAAACCTACATTTACGAATAAATTTGATTTGATGTGACAGCTAGCAGTCTGTCAAAATAAAAAAACCGGCCAAGTGCAAGTCGGACTCGCGCCCGAAGGGTTCCGTACCATTATCTATAAAAACGCCAAAAAAATGAAATGTCTGTTGTATGGGAGCCCCCTTAAATATTATTTTTATTCTGTTTTTTAGTATTTGTTGTTAAAGCGGCTACAGAAATAAATCATCTGTGAAAAATTCAACTGCCTAACTATCACGGTTCATGAGATACAGCCTGGTGACAGACGGACGGACAGCGGAGTTTTAGTAATAGGTTCCCGTTTTACCCATTGCGTACGGAACCCTATAAAAAACTTAGTACTTAGCAGCACAGCTGTCTGTTCAGTTAGAAATACTTAATTCTATACAATAAAAGAAAAAATAAATTCTGACTCTGAATAAGTACGTTTGCAAAGTAATTAACATTACGAGACACAGAACATTAAATTAAATTATAATGAAAACGAAAATTATCATGGAGTCATCACCATCACCTCATGATTTTCTAAACTATTTGATAAGTAATTTTCCACTGACTTTAATACTATCATGGAAATAAAATCATCGTAATAGTCAGTAATAGTTTTTTATTTTAATATAACATCATATGACACCGGTTAACCCCGAAGGGTTAGCCAGAGGTGAGCATAGTGCATCCACATTTCGCGAGGTATGTTGAAGTTCCATGTAATAGAGAGCGAGACTATTGCCATCAACCGGGCGGGCAGAAATCCAGATCCCGGGCTGCTACTGAGGAGTTTATTTTACTTTGAATATTTCATATATTAGCCTACTTGCATGTTTAATTTCTTCCGACAAAATGCAGGGTCCTGTGAGATAGACGGCGTATAAACCGCGCCGTAGAAAAAACGTGTCTGTCAACTAGCTTCCATAGTGATCCATACATCACAGACGACGATGCCTACACACGGCGTATAAACCGCGCCGTAGAAAAAACGTGTCTGTTAACACGCTTCCATAGTATTCCATACATCACTGACGACGGTGCTTACACACGGCGTATAAACCGCGCCGTAGAAAAAACCTGTCAGTCAACACGCTTCCATAGTATTCCATACATCACAGATGACGGTGCCTACGCACGGGGTATAAACCGCGCCGTAGAAAAAATGTGTCCGTCAACACGCTTCCATAGTATTCCATACTCGTACATCACTGACGACGGTGCCTACACACGGCGTATAAACCGCGCCGTAGAAAAAATGTGTCCGTCAACAAGCTTTCACAGTGATCCATGCAACAATAACGACATGCCTACACATGGCGAATAAACCGTAGTTTTCCACGGCAAGAAAAACGTGTCAACAAAGGATCTAAGGGAGCAAAGCCGCTGGTAAAAGCTATAGTTCGACTATAAAACTGAAGTTAGATGAGCAGCTATTAACGCGTGTCGGACTATTCGTAAGAGCGTTTAAAGCGCATTTTATTATGATAGCCGACTGTCTGAACTTAGCGTAACAGCTGGCTCGGTTTAGATACCTACATTCAGGTGCCGTATTATGAAGTATTAATGCCACCATTTTTCCAGTGTGAGAGACAGACGGAGCTAGACAAGGCCGCTAGCACCATCCCGTTTTCGCAGTGGAATAATGATGGCATTAGTACTTCATAATACTACCCCAGGTTGTTTATTTCTGTGTTTTATAAAGAACTATATAGCTGTGCCTTGCGGTTTCACCCGCGTAAGTCTCGATCCCGTGGGAATATCGGGATAAAAAGTATCCTGTGTCCCATTCCTGGTCATGGTCTACCCATGTGCCTAATTTCATCTAAACCCGTTCAGCCGTTTTAACGTGAAAGCGTAACAAACAAACAAACTCACTTTTGCATTTATAATATTAGTTAAGATACTAGCGACCCGCCCCGGTTACGCACGCTTTTTACGGCCTGTTTCGCACGCTTTTTACGGCTTAGCAAAACGTAGGGATTTCTTTATTGTGAGATCCATAATCTGAGTTTTTCTTTACTACCTTTTAAGAGGTCATTCTACTGATTATTATGATCAACTTTTACTATGGGATCACCGAAATCGCGAAAGAAATATCAGCAGCTCCATAAATTTTGTCAATGTTTGTGAAGACTATTGTATGGAAGCTGCTTTTTTTCCCAATTTAAGGGTTAATCCCACAGTAAAAGTAGGACATATACTGATGAGAAAAATTACACTTTTTTTTTTTTAAACTAAGCTTGTTTTAAACAGATGCCAAACAAAGACTATCAAGCCGCCAGATCGTATTTTCCTCCCTTTACAATGGAAGAAATTCACACCTTGTTCCTCCAGAACTCCACATGCAACATCAGCCAAATTATTTTTATAGCAAAACTGGGCATACTCATACTGTAATAATTGCCCTCAGGGGGCTTTAAACCCTGCCAGGGTTGCGGGAAAGTCCGAAAGGGATACCGGGACCTTGGCAACAGGCAACTGAAGGAACACGGGTGGGTTTTAGTCAGTAAAAGTCTAACACGCCCTTCCGCTCCGCCCAGAGCGGGAGAAATCATGTGATGATTTCCCACCATCAAATTAAAAAAAAAATGGGTGCTTAAAACAGCCACTTTGGCAGAATCATAATAGGAAAATATTATGAATCATTGTAAAATTACGAAATAATTCATCTATTTGACAGTTTTCAATGGAGATTTGTAAAATGGTCCACACTTTATGAATTGCTTTTGTGTCAAATTAGAGGAATTGCTAATGACAGCTGGAAATTCAGGAAATTAATTGCTTTTAGAGGAACTGCTTATGTGGCCGTTTTAGGCTCCCTGTTCACACGTACAGTACATTCAGGGAAATAAATCGTTTACCAAATTGACTACCAACATTGTCCGTATATTCGAATCACAACTGTCATACTTTGACATTTGTATAAAATGGCTATAGCACGGCAAATTGTCGTAGTGTCAATTTGATATACAATTAATTCCATGTCTCGCTGGCTAGTTGTTCATAACTGGTATTGGGTTTCGAACCCACGTGAATACGTTATTCTCGAAAGTATTCTTTATGATAGTCGTAACAAATTCAATGTAATATCAGAAAAATATTTGAAAAACTTGACTTGGCCCCACGTAGTGACGTTGTCGGTACAGTCACAAGCACTAAGCAACTTTTAAAAGTGATTTTCTCTTACTGAATTGATTTTAATTTTATGTTATAACGAACATAGTATTTTGGAACCCATATTATTATTAAAAGAGGTATCATCTCAAAATTGCAATCGTTATTCCGCGAGAAAATCAGTATTGAATTTTGCTGAGTGTATACATATTTTTGCTCGTGACTGTAGGGGGAGTGGGGGCACTTTGATACACAAAAATTCAATCTCTTTTCTGAGGACCATAAAGCATTATGTTTAAATATTTGTTTTGATGTGTGCATTGGCTGATATGTCAGCTTATATTTTGGCTACGCAAAAACCGCATAAACTGGCGACGTATAGAGATAAACTGATTTTAAGAAAAAATCATTTTTGTATCATTCTGCCCCACCAGTGGGGCACTTTGATACATGGGGTGGGGCAGTTTGATACGTATTTTAGATCTTTATGAAATGCAAATTTAAACTGACTAAAAACCCAATATAAACTGTATTATTACTTAAAATTAAGAAATAAAACAATTTTATTGATTGAGATCGCAAAACACTTTTTATTAAGAGTGCACATTAGCCATAATCAGTCTCTTAAGTTACTTAAGGAATATAATCACAAAAAAAAAACAATATTTTCATCATAGAACAAGACTAATTCTCTGTTATTTTCTTAATTATATAATCAGTTATATACTTACTAAGTAATCAGACTTTAACATTGAATATTGTTAATGAAAATATAATATTAGAACCTCCTATCAAAATGAATAATGTTTTTCTTTAAAAATTGAACAAACATCAAAAATTTAACATAAATAATCATAAAAACTCTCATATAAATTACAAAACAATCTACTGGATATTATATCGAGTTAAACCTACCGAAAATGAATAAAGCGACGATGTTCGAGATGTGCCTTTGGAGAAAGTTGGTTTTGGTAATTGCAAAACTACATCTCTAAAATCCACACTTGCTTTGCTATTTGTGGTGAAGATGGATCTGCTTGTGATAAAGAAGATTCTGCTTGTAATGAAGAGGATACTTCATTTGTAGATAATGTTCTGGTAGCTTCAAATGATTTTCTGGCTTTTTCTATGCGATGTTGTAGGGTTGCAGTTTTGATGCCATATTTGTCGGCTGCTTTGCGTATAGATAAAGTCTTTGACAATACTTCACGTATTGCATCTTCAATGTTTTCTTCATTGATATTTTTTCTATCAGTTATGGGTTTGTACGTGCGCACCATTTTCTGAAAAAAAGAAAAAAAAAAACAATAAAATAAACTATTATTTTTGACGGGGCACTTTAATACACTAGAGGGGCAGATTGATACGTATCATTGTACCCCGCTCATTACCGTATCAAAGTGCCCCAAAGGACTTTTTCCACAAACAATTAATTTTATCAAATATATAATAATCTTGCAATCAAAAACATTTTAAAATACAATAATAACTATATTTACTTACCTTTAGTAACAAATAATAACAAAAACAACTAAGAGTATCCTCCTGAGACACAATTACATTTCACGTATTTTTTTTGTAGGCAGCGGCGCACGCCACTTCCAACACGTTAGTGACCGTTGAGGCCATAGATGATACACTATAGACTAGTATAGATGGGCCACTCGGGTTTTCGTTTCGTAAAAACTGAGTACCCTAGATAAGAGATGGCGCTGTCATCAATGTCTTTTTTGCTTACACTCTCTAGATGGCGCTGTTAGTATTTTTTTTTTCTTCCTAATATTTTTGAATGAAGAATGATTGTAATTTATTTCTACAGAATACATGAATTCTTATGTGTTTAGAATAGCACGATAACCACAATTTTATGACAAGATCATATTCTAGTCCTGTCAAAGGAAATCTAGATTTCGAAACATACACATAATATTATATGAATTAACTTCACAAAATATGTAACAATCATTCTTCAAAATCTATCTATCAAAAATTGAAACGGAATAAAATGGTAGTTAAAAATGATAAATAATATTTAGTTTTTAAAGAATGTATTTCCTTTTACTGTGGACAATATAATAATTTAAAGCTTGTATTTTTGTTGCATTATTATGACACAAATTTGTTTTTCCTTTAAGTATTCTGTTGACATTAGTGCACCAGCTATTTATAATAATATTTGAAACAGTATCCATTAGGAAAGTTTGCACATTTTGTTTATGAGTTACACAAGAGAACTGGGATAAATTACAAAATATATTAGCTATTTGTTTGATTGTACCCTTCAGACGTTTCTGCTGCGGTTCCTCATTTAACTGTGTCTGAATAATCATGCAAACATCATCTACAAACTCGCACAGTGCCTCCGATGGATAATTAAGTGATCTTGTTGTATAATCTCTTTCTAATATATAATCTTTATTACTCGGGGGCACTGTGCTTACCAGATGCATTCTGCAAGTATGGCAATTTTTAGATATTTGCTGTAAAGTTTTTTTAACTATATAGCCAGCAACATACCTTTTTGCCTCTTTACTGGTTGTGTTCCGAAAATTTTCTGTATCTGTTTGCATGAAGCAGTTAATTACAGAATCCACATTAACAGACTCTGAGGGTTGTTCTCCTGCGTTCTTTCCTTTTAAATTTAACAAAATTTTTAATGGCTTTAACACCTTATTATCATCTTGCTCGCAGTTCGCCCCAACCGAGTGTGGTGAGGTTAAATTATTAATAAGTAAAGTTTTAAACGCACCAATGAACTGCGAGCAAGTTGGAGAAGTATTTCTGACACCATTACTCCTTATGTTGCAAAAGAAATTTTCCAATGGATCCTGGTTAATGTTTCTTGTCAACAGACTACTTACATTGTGTGTTTCTTTTAAATATTTAAACATTTCTTTAAACACATTAATATTTGAAATCCAGTTCCTGAGACTTGGTACTTGTTCAAATTTCGTCGAAATCGTTCCATCCCGTAACTTTTTCTCCACTTTAAATCTCATTGATCTTAAAACTGGAAGTAAATCCAAATCAAAGGGCAATATCGAGGTCCAGTATATACACGGCGTAGGGTTAATCGTTTACGTATCTGATCACAGTGTCCAAGTAAGAAGCAGGGTCAAAAGTTTATAGCAAGAGGGTCGTCAAAGAGCACAAAACAGATCACAAGAACACCTCGATTCAACGAATAAAACAGAGAAAGATGTTTTCAAAAGACAACGTACTTTTCCTGTCCTGTCAGGTCAACATTTACGTTTCATTTCACTTATGAACCACTTGAACTTTCAAAAATGTTAATTATTTTGCTAGCATATTTTTGAAATGTATTCTAATTTAATCTCTAATAAAGTATTAATAATAAATAATACCTATTTATTGTTATTAATTCGATGTTTATTGTTGTAATGTCGTCAACTAGCTCTACCTAGTGGCAAAAATGTAAAACGATGGCCAAAATTTATGTACCTTAACCTTTAGATGGCAGCACAATCAGTGAATATTTTGTTATAAGCCAACGTATGGAAGTTTCACCCCCCTGGTTGAGGCCCAACGGCAAACTGGCGGCGAGCGGTGTTACAACTGTCATTCTTGTGAATGTCCTTGAGCATTCTAGTGATGTGCCGGACTGTGTAGCGTTTATCGGTTTTGAGATATAGATACTGTACCAATGTGCCCCGTGAATCAATGTGCCCCCCCTCCCCCTACGTATATTTCTTTATTTTTTATTGTCATGTCCCACCTGCCCTCTTCTCTGCATCTCTGAAGACGAGGTCCCTCAGCAGGACAGGATCCGCAGCACCCTTACTATTGCGGGCTGTCACCGCCAGGTCTTCATCTTCCTCCAAAGACTCCACCGCTGACCAGCTTATGTTGAACCAGACTATTAGATCTGTGGAAAGAAGAATGATGAGGTATGAGAAAATTCTGATGATTCTTCATCTTTTAACCGACTTCTTCAAAAAGGAGGAGGTTCTAAATTAGTCTATGTTTTTTTTTGTATGTATATATGTTACACGATTACTCTGCCAATTATGAATCGATTTTGATGATTCTTTTTTGTTTGGTAGGTTATAATTCAGAGGAAGTCCCATAATTTTTTTTATTAACTTTGCTTGAGTAGTTTTTGAGTTAGCTTCAATAATTACGTATTTTTCCCACTTAGTCTATGTAGACGATATTTTATTGGACTCCGTCACTGTTATTTATATAGCAGATAGTGGTATTAGAATTTGTGTGGGGTAGGTACCACAACTAAAAAGTGAAAAATAAAAACTTTTTACAAAAAAAAACAACCAACTTCCAAAAAAAACACAAAAAAAGTGAAAAATTACTTTAATTTCGGAAGTTGGTGGCAAAAAACAAAAATTGAAAATCAAAGACACCGACTTCCGAAATACAAAAAAAAACATACCTACAGACGACTTGAGAAGCTCTTCCTTATTGTAGAAGTCGGTTAAATGACGAACTTCAAAGTCAAAGTCAAACCGTTTATTTCAATTAGGTACTTAAAAGGCTTTTTTGAACGTCAAAGACAAAGAAATAGAACTGATTCATAAAGGTGTGTTAGGAAGTTCTATTATAATAGAACTTCCTAAGATCATGCAAATGCACCTTGGTTTGCTAGCAACGACAAAATCCACAACTATCTACAAATGCCATCCGTACACTCTGAAACCAAGCGGCACAAAAGACAACACAAGGCACGCCTAACCTTGCATCCAAACCCACTAGTTACTGAACTGTTGAACCCGACAGCGGTGGTAAAATGGCTGAAGAGGAACCAGCTTCCATAAGTGAGAGGCGCAGCACTGGCTGCTCAATTACAACGCCATTAGACATGGAACAAATTCGTTTATGGTCAGACGACAGACAGAAAAAGAAAAAAAAAATAACCATCACTCGAGTGTTGATTCAGTTTTTTTTAATTCCAAGTTCCCACTACGCCGACAAAATTATGTAGGAATTAACGTTCATCTGATCCCTGAATTTTGATGACACATCATCATACTTTTCCCAACTATGTTGGGGTCGGCTTCCAGTCTAACCGGATGCAGCCGAATCGCTGTATTTTACATGGACCGATTGCCTATCTGACCTCCATAAACCAGTTACTAGGTAATACCCCTTGATAAGACTGGTTGTCAGTCTTTCTGGCTTCTGACAACCCTTAGCGACACTGTCAAAGATCTGCGAAATGACAGCCGGGTTAGTGTGTAAAGATTTTCACCCATCTGCCAACTAGCTTCAACTTTCTGACTATGACCGACTTTTTGACAATTCAAAAGTACCTGCAAAATAGGTTTTATTTAAAAAAATGTTTTGAGTTTGAGTTGACTGTTGTTGTTATTACATAGCCACCACTATACCACACATTGAAACCAAATAAATTAAATTCCCGGCAAAATTACAGGATAAAAACAAGTCATCACCTGTCGGATATTTCATTTCATCTCATTATTGTAAACGGACATTTTGACATCGATAATATATTGATTGTGGTCTGCAAAACCAATTACTGGCGCTCGACGCCATTTTAAAATATTAAAGTGCGTTTTGTTACAGGTAACCCTAGCTGGCCGTTATTGGATTCGGAATTCGAAGTTCCACTTTTAAATGGTTTGATTTGAAATTAGTTCGATGCAATGCGCATTTTTTTTATGGCAATCGAAACTCAATGTTTGTGAAGATCGCAAGGCATGTAGAAGCTTGTGAAATAAACGTGGGTTTTTGACAACAAATTAAAATCTAAGGGTTAGTCTGTATGTATAATGTGTATTCATATTATTGGGCAAAACTTTTAATTCTACAGAAAATTAACCAATTTTAGAAAAAGTTATGAAGCCAAAGTTATGAAGTCATCAGTTTTGTAAAGTAGGGGGGCCATGACTTTGATTTTGGATTTTCTCCTTTCTTTCAACACGAACTATAATAATTATAAGAAACAGTATAAGCCGTAGTAAAAGTATTAGCCAGTCAGCTTGTGAAGCTGACTGTCCGAAAATTGACGAACATACATTTAAGTATTGACCCTTGTATAGCGCTACAAGGTTCTTTTGGTGCGTGGCCAAACTCGAAACTAACACCGCCATCTTGTTTTTCCACTAAACGCAAAAACATTATTGAACAAAAGTTTACCAATAGCGCCACCCTGTCAACGTCATTAGAACGCCAAAAGATCCTTAGAACAATGTAAAGGCTATTTAAATACACCCATAAGTTGAGTTTATAACAATTAGATATTTATAACATAAAATATACATAACACAATATCACGCCAGTAATCCCTGAAAGGTTAGGCAGAGGTTTACCTATAGTACACCCACATTTCGCCAGTTACTTTTAAGTTCCATGTAACAGGGGCGAGCCTATTGCCATCAATCAAGCACGAATCCAGATTCCGGACTGCTACTGAGAAATTCCTGATGGAAAAACTTAAATAACACTTTGCCCGACCTGGGAATCGAACCCAGGACCGCTCAACAGTAGCACTTGTGACCACTATACCAACGAGGTAGTCAAGTTAAAATTAAAATATTTATTTATAAATATCAGTAAAACGGAATGCAGCAAGTTATTTTCGACGAATATTCTATTTTTGATAAACTGAATTATTGAAATTCTTAGTAATAGAATACCGAATGTTGGAATTGGGATAAAATGATTTTAACACTTAATATTAAATTAAAATTAATGAAAAGCTCGGATTTACCAATTATTTCAGCATTTCAAAGAATTTTGTTAATTTTAATTGAATTGCTAGTTATTCTGAATATCTGAATTTCTGTAAATCATACAAAGCCTACGTTAAATTGAGATGCCGGTTTTCCGAATTGCGTGAGTGTCCATATTATAATGAGAATTCAGCAAATATTTGGAAGCTCACTGTCCAAATATTTGCTGAATTCTCGTTGTGGAAAAATATATAGATTATCTTGAGTTGTGTAAACGCAAAGGATGTAAAGAGTAGGTTACGTTCTGAAGCAGAATACCCTATAGTTTCCCGACTATGTTGAAGTCGGCTTCCAGTCTAACCGGATACAGGTGCAATACGATACGCCTTGGTAAGACTGGTTGTCAGAATTTTGGGTTTCAGACGACCCCTAACGTCTGTCAAAGATCCATGAACGACAGTCACACAGGGCACAGCACGCACAGCGCACAGCAAGCACGAATGGAGGCAGAATACACTCAATCAATCTGCCTAGCCTATTCCCAACTATGTTAGGGTCGGCAGAATACAGTCTCAGTAATAAATTACTGTAGTATTACCCAGGACCCTTCCATTCCCACAATATGTCGTCAAGCGTACAAGTTTATTAAATCCCCCTTATTACGACTTACATATAAGTCATGCTAAAGAAAATGAACTTACCAACAAAAAAAGCAGTAGTATATACCCAGCACTTTTCCTCCCGCAATACGTCTAAATTAAAGTATTAGTTGAGTACCCCACTATAACCCCCAACAGATATAAGTACAGTCACGGACTTTAATTGATGAGCCATTGGGCACTGTTCGTATTTTAGCCGTGTAATGCAAATCAGGCTTAGTCGGCTATACATGGAAAGTAAAAACTTCGTATTAAAGAAGAAGAAAATTATAATTTAATATCTTTACCGGTTGGCTAGCCTGAGAGCCAGAACTACAAACTTGACAGTAGAATGACTACCCAAAGTCAACCAATTACAAGTCTAGCAACCGTAACCTAGCGATGATGGTTTTAGCGTAGCCATAGTAACGTTAGCGTACGGAGAAATTTTAATTACTCATTTCGACAAATTCGAAAATAACGTCTCTGACATAGACATTTCAACTGTCACTGTCTTCGGTTAAGTTTTCAGAAATATCGAGTTAATAAGCTCTGATTCAAAGGAGGTCAGTATCAAATAGATTGGATAAACATTGTATTTATATATAATTGAGAACTTATTACCTCTATGGATAAGACTATTTCCGATTACTAGCAATTTGTCATCTTGTTTACGACCATGCGATGAGTTCGTGTTTAATCGTGTAATCTCGTGAATGTATGAAACAACAAAATTGATAAGTTTGAAAGTGGCTCATCAATTAAAGTCCGTGACTGTACATTTTACAAAACAGAATGAGCTTACCAACAAAATTAGCAGTAGTGTTGCCCAGCACCCTTCCATTCTCCCCCAATACGTCCAAAGTGAAGTGTTGGTTGAGTCCCCCATCGTACCCCGCCGCGCATTTGACAGAGAGGTGTGGCTCGTTGCGCAGTAGCAACCGCTTTGCTGTGCAGTTCCGTGGAGGTGAAGGACGAGCTGGTGGAAGGAACCAATATTAGAATGTTTGAAGACACTGGGTTTTCAGAAACTCCTACCGTAGATAAAATAAATACTGTCAATTTCATAACACAAAAATTATACACCAAAAATATATATACAATAATTCGGATGACAGCGATGCGGACGTCTAAGGGTGGGTCCCTTTGTTTTTATATTTATTGGTATAGTTAGTCCTTTAAGTTTTAGTTTTTTAGTTAATTTAGTATAATAAGTTACCTAATGTGAATGCATAATTATAATGATCTAATCTGAAATCTGAAATCCTACTATCCTACTTAATATTATAAATGTTTGGTTGTGTGTTTCTGTGTTTGGATGTTTGTTACTCAATCACGCAAAAACGGCTGAATGGATTCGGATGAAATTTGGCAAAAAGATAGTTTATAACCTGGATTAACACATATAATACTTTTATCCTGATATTCCCACGGGATAGAGACTTACGCGGGTGAAACCGCGGGGCGCAGCTAGTATACAATAAGTTTTTTATGTATTTTTTACACATTACTACATTAGTCGAGTTTATACAACGTGTAACGGAATAAACGCAAGAGCTCATATACCCCAATTAGAATATTAAATTAAAAGACTAAAATAATATCTGTAATTTAATTTAATTAAACCACACAAGTTATTTTTTATAAAATAGACGTCTTGACTTAACATGAAACGAGGATAGCTATGAGCGTATTACAAATTTGGTTATGCATTTAAATAGGCTTTATATAAAGGCTTAAATTTCCTTAAATGAAATATTTTATTACCTTATTATGACGCAGTGGTTCTAATTTCAGTTAAATAAAAGATTTTCATGAAAAATTAACATATTATATAAATAATGACGGAAATCGATTCAGAAGCCGATTCTGAGCAAACTACTTTCAGGTCTTGCGCTTATTCTGTTACACGTTATATACCTACGAACTTAAATGTATGGAGCAGCTGCTTATTTTTCCGATTTCAGTGTTGTTTCCAATTATATGATTACGATTACATTTAGAGTTATTTCAATTACACCTCGCATATAATGGCATACAACCTTTGCATGAACCAATCAATCTGCATAGCTTTTTCCCAATTATGTTGGGGTCGGCTTCCAGTCTTACCGGATACAGCTGAATGCCAGTATTTTCATGTAAAATACTGGCATTCAGCTGTAGAGGTCAAATGGGCAGTCGCTACATGTGAGCGACTGCCCATTTGACCATATAATACCACTAGACGGCCACGACTGGCCAGAGTCGTGGCCGTCTAGTGCACGAGATGCCTAATAGTGTTATTGATTTGGTAATAAGGTACTAAATAGTTCCATATCCTCTAACTTTATTTTATTTTTTAAGCAATCGTTTGGGAAACATGTCGGCAATCTACCTGATAAATAATATATAGATAAATCCGCAATATAGGGTTAGATGTAGCTTATGCAATATAATAAAATCTTTCATTTGCTTTCATGGTACACACGGCTCCATATCGAGTTATACATTTCCAGTATAAGCTAATCTCGCATTGATTTCCGTCCAATGAGAGGTCAGCTTATACTGGAAATGTATGGCATGATATGTAGGCGTGTGTATCTAACAAAATATTTTTAGTTTAGGTTAGGCTCTATAAGATTTGGCCTGAATTGGTCAATCTGCCTAGTCTTTTCAACTATGTTGGGATCGGCTGCCAGTCTAACCGGATGCAGCTGAAGACCAGTATTTCACATGGAGCGACTGCCTATCTGACCTCCACAACCAAGTAACTGGGTAATACGATACCTACCCCTTGGTAAGACTGGTTGTCAGAGTTTCGGGCTTCTGTCGACCCGTAACGACTGTCAAGGAACTACGAATGACAGCCGGGACGGCTTAACGTGCTTTCCGAGGCACGGAGGAGACCCGGTATGTAAAGTCGGTCACCTGTCCACGGACCAACCCCGGCAAGCGTAGCTTAACCTGATGGATCGACCCGACACGGCTCCTCTAGGTCTCGAGTACATAATTGTTTATTTATCCCTTCTCTAGTTTCTTAATTCCCTAACTTCCTTAAAAACCAATACAAGCACGAACAGTTTTATTAATTTTCACTTGATCATGGTAATTACGTATCCTATCTCTCAATCAAAACGTCAAAATAAAACAAGAATTCCTTAAAATCCCTTAAGAAATCAAGTACCCTCTCGATCTATTCAACTTCGGAATAGAAATCTCAGCTGCCAATTAATCAAACTTGATCGGCCAGACTTTGCCAGATAATTCCTAGAAACTGGGTACCTAGTGTAAATTAATAATTTTACCAAGTTAATTAAAACATTCCAGTTTTCCTAAATTGATCGGTTACCCGAGTTCTAAGGCCGCGTCCTAACCAAAACGAACGTCGCACGAACACGCGATCGTCGCGCTCATTTGTATAAATAATATGACATAGTCGGGTAATTAATCAGGACGCGTTTCTACGAACAAACGCGATGTTGCGTACTAGCGCGACGATCGCTTTTGGATAGGACGCGGCCCAACCCGGCGACCTTACCTTACTAAACTTATGGTCACCGCGAATACGCGATCGTTGCGTCTTTGTGACACTTTTTTGTTCGGAAAACCGGAAGGCACCCTCTGTCAGCGCGACCACGCGTTCGGGTCCCCTAAAATAAATGAACGAGACTGTCGCGTGTTCGAGGGACGGTAGTTAGTGAGGACGTGGCCTTAGAACACGGGTTCGGCATCGAAGGCATCGATGCCGTTTTAAAATACGATCGAAGTTTTGCAATCGAGACTCGAATCGTATACGGGTTTACGGCAAAACTTGCACTACAAGCAAGTCCTCATTTCAACTGTTTTGAATGCGATCCGTTTTTCTGTTCCGTTTTAGTTATATAAGGCTCGTTGGTGATCCTACTTACCCCTATAAAGTTTGTGGAGTGTATGTGTAATGTAAGTCTGTAAAATAAAAGCGAACTGGGTTTGGTAAAGGATTGATTACCGATGGGAAAGAGGAAAAGGGGTTTGGAATTTTATGTAAAATAGGTACAAAAAATACAAAATAGTTTATTGTGACAAATAGAAAAATACATTACATTTAAACGTGATTGGAGCCTCCTTGTATGCAAACAATGCCTGTATTAGAAGGCTTCAAATGTGAAGAGTTGCGTAGACACCAACTACTCAGCCACTGCACGAATCCAGCTCTTAGTAAGTATTAAGGTGAAAGCGCCAAAATAGCCCACGAAATTAAAATTTTCTAATATTTTTTTGTAATTTACGGGTCTGTTTCAGGTTGTACAATTGATCAAAATATGATTCATCATCTTTAACCAATTACAACATTTATAATCGCTTTATTAACTAAAATAAATAAATAAGTTCTTTATTGTCATAAAAAATGTGTACATGCGGCTACACATTTCCAGTTTGTGGTGATCTCGCAGTGTATAGGATTTCCGTACAATGCGAGGTCAGCTTATACTGGAAATGTATAGCTTGATGTGTACACACCCATGTGTACAAACATTGTGTGTAACTTTGCAAGTAGCTATTTTACTACTCGTATAGCCGTGATTCAATCTGCCTAGCCTTTTCCCAACTATGTTGGGGTCGGCTTCCAGTCTAACCGGATACAGCTGAATACCAGTATTTTACATGGAGCGACTGCCTATCTGACCTCCACAACCCTGTAACTGGGTAATACGATACCCCTTGGTAAGACTGGTTGTCAGACTTTCGGGCTTCTGACGACCCGTAACGACTGTCAAAGATCCACGAATGACAGCCGGGACCAACGGCTTAACGTGCTTTCCGAGGCACGGAGGAGTCTCGGTATGTAAAGATGGTCACCCATCCACCGACCAACCCCGGCAAGCGTAGCTTAACCTGATGGATCGACCCGGTGTGGCTGTTATTACTTAGCCACGAGCTCCTCGTATAGCCGTGATTGCCGTTTTAAAAAGAGGAAATCAGTTGTTAGATTTAGCATTTTAGTTTACTTTATTGCGATGAGTTCAATGAATATCACACAAATATAGCTTTTAAAACTAAATGCATATTATGAGCGATAACGTGTTTTTTCAAATTTGTTATTGTTTTATTTACGTTACGTTTAGTGCTGTCCTGTGGTACCTTACTACCACCAAAAATTGCGCTGTCAAAATCATATTGTTACTATGGACTTGCGGTTGATTGTACCTACATGATTTGTTTGTGTGATATTTGTGAGTAGTTAGGTTTACGCAAAAATTCATTATTCTAAAGGTATATTAATTCAATTTAAAATTATAATTGCTGAAATCAATTACACAGATTTAGTAAACACTGAATTTAATTACATCGAAATTATAATAAATTCTCTTAATTAAAATATAATGGTCAAATTCGAATGTAATTGGGTGTAGAATTAATTGCTAAGCCGATCGGAAACAAAATGTCTGCCAATATTTCAGCATTTGTTTGAACCAGTGAAACTATCAAACGGTAGTGTATTTTATTCAATTTACTTTGAATTGAATTGCCAATATCGACAGGATACTTGTTAGTTACTTTTTTATTGTTAATTTAGTTTTACCTGTGATTGAGCAATACTCTTCATGCCATGGGCAGGGAAAAATGACATCGGCCCGCCAGGTCACTGGCTATGGTCATAATTATTATAAACTAGCTTCCGCCCGCGGCTTCGCACGCGCGATATATCGATAAAAAGTAGCCTATGTCCTTTCTCAGGCTCTAGACTATTTGTGTACCAAATTTCATATAAATCGGTTCATTCGTTTTGGCGTGAAAGCGCAATAGACAGACAGACAGACAGACAGAGTAATTACTTTCGTATTTATAGTATTAGTAAGGATGTGTAAACATAATACACAATATGTGGATATGACAAAAAAAAAAAAACAGTTACAAATCTAATACATAGGAGTATTTAGGAACTTATTATCTTTCCGAATACGCAATGCCAAAATTATCATTGTTAAAAAAAAACAGCAAAGGAATGTAACTATTTGAAAATTGCTTATAAGGCGAAAGCGTCAGGGTAGCCCGCGAAATTCAATTTTTCTTACGTTTTTTTGCTATTTGCAGGTCAGTATCAGGTTGTATGTTGGTCTAAATATGATTCGCGGCCGTATAAAATAATAAAATTTATTTATAAAATTATAATAAAAATCATCAATACTACTAAGTTTATATAATCCTATTGAATGACTATTTCATGAAATCGTGACATTTTAGGATTATTCTAACCTATGGAGGTGTATTGCTGAATCTAATGATTCTGTCTATATTTGCTACGGTCGCAAATCATATTTAAATCAACATACAACGGGGCTTTAAACGGTCACTTTAGCAGAATCATAATATGAAAATATTATGAATCATCGTAAAATGTCACAAACTGACAATTCATAATATGATCTGCGTGTAATTCATCTGTTTGACAGTTTTCTATGGAGATTCGTAAAACGTTCCACAAATTATGAATTGCTTTTAAAGTCAAATTAGAGGAATTGCGAATGACGGCTGGGATTCAGGAAATTAACTGCTTTTAGAGGAATTGCTAATGTGGCCGGTTTAGGCCCGCTGACCCTGACTAGCAAATTGCAAAAAACGTAAGAAAATTTGAATTTCGCGGGCTTTCTTGGCGCATCCCCTTAAGATTTTCGTACCGCGAGTGTACCCTTAAGTAACAGGACTCATGGAGAATATTTTAATGTACAAAACCCTAAATTATTTCATCATCACCATTATTTCAACCGAAAGACTGGATATAGACCCCAAAGGGTCGCCACATCGACCGGTCCTGTTCTTCCTTAGTATTAATTAGCCCCAAAAAAACACCTATGGCTCTATAAACTACAAGATTCTAACACCCAATAGCCTACTTGAACAGAGCACCGTGCGAACATTCGATAGCCTATAAAATTAGTAATTTCCTCAGTTATTCGCCCCGCTATAAAGTCGATTAAATTCTCTACTTTACGAGCGACTACGTGCGACTCCACTAGTGCTGTGTCGGGAATTCCTTCTTGTCAGATTCTTGATGAAAATTACTGCATTTTTGTCGACGGTAATTCTAAAATTGCAGCTGTTTCTTTGTGAGGGTGCATTGTGTGGGAGTTTTAGCTTTTCTATAGGGTTTTTTTTCTTTCCATGTACATGATACGTACGTATCAGAAAGTTGTGGGTCATATTTTAGAGCAATTTTAACATCTATGCATGGCTTCTCTTATTTATAACCATGTACTAAGAATGATTAAAGAGCAACCTTTAAAAAGATTTAAAAAACACCTTCAAAAATTATTAATTCTAAAGTGCTACTCTGTATCAGATTTTTTAAATGACAAGACTATTTAATTTGAAGGACTTATTTTGAATGTTCATATATTAAGTTATTAAATAGCTGTATGTAAATATAATAATTTGTAGTATCCTAAGTTAGTGAGAATTTTTGCAAACCATGCGGCAGAATTTAAAGGATTCAAAAATATTGTAACACCTTATTGTAATTACTTGCAAATAAATAAAACTCTCTCTATCTATCTATAAACTCTCCTTTTTTTTCTTTCTGATACGTGTTGTTTATCGATCTACATTATTTTTAAATCGAGTAGGAATTTCAGTAAAATCTTAGCCACGATTGATTGAAAATTGAATACGTGTGCCATTTATACGAACCGAGTAAGAATTTAATAAAACCATTGACACGCTTTACTAAACACTGGAGATACTTGAATCGTGTAACCGAGCCTACGAATGTAAAGCTTGATAAAATATATTTCAAATGATTTTATTTATTACTAGTTGCCACCCGCGGCTTCGCCCACGTGGTATGTCAGTAGTTTTGGCGTGTAAGCGCGACAGACAGACAGACAGAGTTAGTTAGTAAGGAGTAAGGCTGTACTCGAACAAGCGACCCGCCTTTGTTTCGCATGGTTTTTACGACATCACAAAATGTCTTTATGCAAGGTTTATATATTATAGAAAGAAAGAAGAAATAAAAAGAAAAAAAGTAAGTAATTAACCGGAAAGTGGCCCAGTTAAACAAAAAATAAAAGAAAAAACAAGCTTGTAAAATGACAGACAACTAGTGCCTATATCCCGCTTACCTAGAACTATTTTTTTTGAAAATATGTGTGTCTAAATGTTAAGGACTGTTCAAGATCAAAATGTGATTTATTGATAAATTTTGTGTTTTTCTTGTATTCTAATTAAAGTCTTCAATAAATTGATATATCGATAAACTGAATATACGATGCCTTGATCGCTCGATCAAACAAACATTCGATGTTTTGAACACTACAATTAAATTTGATGTATTGAGTGTACGATCTACGATGTACTGAATGTTCTATTTATTAACCATTCGATATTATGAACGTTCGAGTATTTAGACGTTCGATTTGGCATCATACATCCCCGTATTATAAATGTAAATTCTACAAGTACACAGGGCAAAAATATTCAATCTGTTTTTTCCATACAAATTTTTCTTATTCTCCTTATTTTCATCCAATTAGAATGCTGTTTTCATACAAAATGTACAAGGTTATTTTTTAATTAACTCAGGCATAGGCATGGGACGGTTGGAGTTCAATATGTTATTTTAGAATAGGTAATTCTTTTCCTCACAAAAACAAGGCTCTATTAGCGTTTCTCTTCGTAATGGGGGAAAAAATTAAAAGGGACGGTGGGACCATGGATCGTCGAAGAAAAAATGTTTGTTATTTTGGAAAATATTGCGTCACTGTTCTTTTATGATAATACTAGCACTTTGCCCGCGGCTTCGCCCGCGTGGATGTCGGTTATTATATACTAAAACCTTCCTCGAGAACCACTCTATCCATCGGTGAAAATAGCATGAAAATCGGTGCTGTAATTTTTGAGTTTATCGCGAACAGACAGACGCGGCGGAGGACTTTATTTTGTGATATGTAAGGATTCTGTTGTTGTTGAGTGTAATGTTCTTTTATTAATAAAAAACAGTATACAATAAAAACAAAGTTTATCTACAACATTAAATAAACGATCAAATATTCAACTCATTACTAATGCAAGATTTGATAATTTTGGACTGAATATAATAGCCTGCTTTTATTGGTTGTTGATAAAAAATAACTAAAAAGTTAAAAATAATTTTATTTCGTATGTATGTACGTTAAAGTCATAACAAAATTAATTTATTATATTTTATCTATACCCATGCTATAAATTCTCTATAAAAGTTTCTGAAACAGCTTATTGCCAACATTAAAACAGCCAGTGTCATAGTAACCATAATATCATCCAAACGGGTGTTATAATGTTGTAATAAATTACATAATACAACTCATTTAAAAAAAAGAGCATTGTCATGCAGGCGCGTTTCACAAACAAAGCACTGTAATTAAAAAAAAAAACTAATAGGTTATTCGAATTAGAAAAATTCGAATTCATGTGCGTCGTTTCCCTCCATTTTTGTTCGATATTAGTATTGCAAACCTTTTATAGAGGATTCATATCATGGGTGTAGATAAAGTCTTGTATGCAACTGTAAATAATAGCCTGGTATTAAAACAGTTAGGTATTAAAATACTCATGTGATACTATTATCACACTCGGCTGTTTTAATACCCCTTATTATATAACAGTTGCATAAATAACTATTAAAACCTTGTAACTTCATACCATAATATTATTATCACACATGCTCAAGTTTTTTATTCAAAAGCGTGTTACACTCTCTTTTTTGTGTAACACACTAATAAAACTGCATCGTCGATCCGAATTACGTAATTATTATGCAAGCATTTCAGCATTTCAGCTCACTCGGACAACCGGCAAGTGGGTAAAATTTATGTTGAATGATTTATAAAAGAAGAGAAACAAAGAAAAATTGTTAATTCTGCACAAACAAAACGCAAACACCACAAAAAATAATTGTTTATTCTGCACAAACAAAACGCACACCAAAAAAAGTAATTGTTTATTCTGCACAATGAAACGCACACACCACAAAAAATATTGTTAATTCTGCACAAACAAAACGCACACACTAGACAAAATCATTGTTAATTCTGCACGAACAAAACGCACACAACACAAAAAAAATATTGTTTATTCTGCACAAACAAAACGCACACACCACAAAAAATAATTGTTAATTCTGCACAAACAAAACGCACACACCACAGAAAAAAGACAAAATAACACAAAAGTAGCCAAAAGCCTGACATTCAACCAATAAAAATAAAAAAAGTTTGACAGTATTGATCATACTTCTACTCCTTGATGTTTGTTCGTTGGTTGACAATATAGCGTTATGCAAAATTTCATTATAGACAGACAACAGGACAGGTGAAACTCAATAAAAGCTTGTAATAACTGGAGGATAGTTCATGAAGGCAGCATCGGGTTATCTTGTCATATCAATTTTTTTTTCTTTCTCTACTCTTTGGTACGAACTGTTCCGGGTCGGCGCCGACTTAATGCTGTTCTGACCATGGGTTTTATGGAGCTCGCCTCTTGACAGATGGGGAGGGCAAGGTGTTTTAATGTACTAAAGTTAATTAGTCTGTTACCTAGATAGTAAATCAGCTGAAATAATTTGTTGTGATGTATAACAATCATTTGTTAAGGGACTTCGCGCACTAGACGGCCACGAACATGACCAGCGGTCGCAGCGAACAGGTAGACTATATAAACCAATACGAATCGCGTACTTGGTCGCGTGGCCAACTATAGCCGCAGACCATATAATACCACTAGACGGCCACGACTGGCCAGAGTCGTGACCGTCTAGTGCACGAGATTCCTAATAGTGTTATTGATTTGGTAATAAGGTACTAAATAGTTCAATATCCTCTAACTTTATTTTGTTTTTTATGCAATCGTTTGGCAAACATGTCGGCAATCTACCTGATAAATAAATATAGATAAATCCGCAATATAGGGTTAGATGTAGCTTAGGCAATATAATAAAATCTTTCATTTGCTTTCATGGTACACACGGCTCCATATCAAGTTATACATTTCCAGTATAAGCTAATCTCGCATTGATTTCCGTTCAATGAGAGGTCAGCTTATACTGGAAATGTATGGCATGATATGTAGGCGTGTGTATCTAACAAAATATTTTTAGTTTAGGTTAGGCTCTATAAGATTTGGCCTGAATTGGTCAATCTGCCTAGCCTTTTCCCAACTATGTTGGGATCGGCTTTCAGTCTAACCGGATGCAGCTGAAGACCAGTATTTCACATGGAGCGACTGCCTATCTGACCTCCACAACCCAGTAACTGGGTAATACGATATCCCTTGGTAAGACTGGTTGTCAGACATTCGGGCTTCTGACGACCCGTAACGACTGTCAAAGATCCACAAATGACAGCCGGGACCAACGGCTTAACGTGCTTTCCGAGGCACGGAGGAGTCTCGGTATGTAAAGACGGTCATTCACGGACCAACCCCGGCATCGACCCGTGCGGCTATTATTACTAAGCATGTATATAAGTATTCACGCAAAATACCAAGTTTCTGTCTTTCAAGACTTCAGAAACATGATGAAAATAAGTTTAAAGAAAGCATTTCAATTGCAACTCACCTGCTGGAACAATTTGGAAGACACATGGCCGCTTCTGCCGCCCCACCGCGTTGGTGGCGCGGCACAGCAGCGCGCCGTAGTCGCGCTCACTCGCTGCTCGGTAGCGAAGCTCACTTGACGTACCACCGGCTGATACTAAACAAAATATTGGTAAAAACTGTATTACATAGTAATTTAAGAATGAGCTTGTATCATAAAAATAACATAACATCACGCTTTTATTCCCTTAGGGTTAAGTAGAGGGATACAATACATCCACATTTCGCCAGTTATGTTTAAGTCCCATGTAATAGGGGGCGAGCCTATTGCCATCAACCGGGCACAAATCCAGCAGCTGCTACTGAGAAATTCCTGATAGAAAAACCCAATAACACTTTGCCCGACCTGGGAATCGAACCCAGCTTGCATCAATTTCGGTCAAATCAGTATTATTTTCGAGCCATAAGCTCACATAGATCTCAATAAAGATGGAGATTTAGAAAGGGTAAGTAGTCATCAATACAATGACCGCAGCAACATTTTTTACCATATAAAAAAGGATAGCACCTGGAACATTTTAAATACATTTTCAGCAGGATTGATTTTAATCCGGTACCATTTTATTGGTGTTTTTCCGACAGGGTACACGATTGTTCTAAAGCAAACCTCCTAAGCATAGTGGTTGGTTGTTGGTTGGTGTTGTAGTAGTTTTGGAATGCAATGAAGTACTCGGATATATCATAACTTGCAGGTAGTTTGCATATACTTTATGGAGGGGCGGTATGGAGCAGCCCTGACCCTGACAACTACTATCTAACAAGAAAGTAACTCTCCGAAAAAAAAAACTTCTGCTAAAGGAGCAAACTTTTTTTTTCAGCTGATATAATATCCTCAACATGTTCTTCTTATCATCAAAGTTCCCACCCACCATATCTAGCAGGAGACACTTGGAAGCTCTCTCCACTATTATTGAACTGCCAGTAGAACGTGACGTCAGCGGGGTCCGCGTTCACGGTGCAGCGCACGCGCAGCGGCTCGTCCAGTCGCGCGCCGATCAGCAGCGGTGACGGTTGTGCGCACACTGGCGCGTCTGTATGTTTGGGCAAGACGACAAGATTAAAAATAAATACAATATAACCTACACATATAAAAAAAATCTTTTAATAGTTTAACAAATTCGGTACGACAAAAATTTACCTTTGACTTTTGCCAGGTCTAACTGATCACCATTTAAACATTCAGATAAATATTAGTATAGGTACTTTTCTTTCCTCGTCAGTTTTTCCTCCAATTTTCATTGCTCAATACATATGATGACATACATAAATTCACGGCCCATGGGGGTAGGCAGAAACTACAGAACACCACCTGCTACTATCCTTACATACTCCTTTTGCCTCTTTGACGTTCATACTTCTGATCTTACACCCACGCCGGTTGCGAGTACTACGCGGCTGAGCTTTCTGAAGAACACCATCAATAAGGTCATGATGACTTCTAGTTAAGTGACGTTGAGGGTAGTCGAAGAAAGAAACGCAGAGGCAAGCGTGCTTCATCATTCACCTCTTCGTCACATAACATGTTATGAAAGACTAGCTTTTGCCCGCCGCTTCGCCCGCGTGGATATCGGATATCGTCGCACTGGAACGTTCTACCGGGATACTTAAGAAATGCTGGGTTTCCTATACAAACTTTCATGGGGGGATATAGGGGACGAAAGTTTGTAAAGGAAATAGGATTATTTTTTAAACAAAAAGTAGCCTATGTCCTTCCCCAGGATGCCATCTATCTCCACGCCAAATTTTGACAAAATCTGTTCAGTAGTTTAGGCGTGAAATGGTTACATACAGACAGTTACTTTCGAATTTATAAAATTAGTATGGATAAAGTTGTGAGTGGAATCGATCAGTCAAAGAAGGATTAACATCCACTTACACTGCACTCTAAGATATACAGCCTGACTGCTAGACTCTCCCATCTGATTGGCTGCCCTGCAGGTGTAGAGACCACCATCCCTTTTCGTCACCCTCTGCAGAACTAGTGACTTGGTGCTGATGAACACTCCTGATGACATGTTCTGGCTTACTTGGACGTCCTGGAAGAATAAGCTAGGTTATTATTGGTAGGAGGGAAGGAAAGCCTGTGCCCTGTACAACAAGGGCATTTAATATTATTACACTCCTTTATAAATGAAGTGAAAACTTCTTTAGGCGCGTTGAGCACATTTTGGGTGAACAAAAATTATGGAACTTGCGTCATCGTCATGCTTCAGGAAATGTTTTTAGCGCCATCTACTGTCTACCGTTTGAATTACGTTGAGGTTACGCATTGTTGCTTAGTTTACACTTCTATCGGCATGTTTACCGCATGTTTTTTTTTTTTTTTGGTAATATTCAACAAACTTGGCATACAGCTGCTGTAAACTGTTGCGGGTGCTGTATAAAATTCTAACAGGTTGGTAAAACTTGGTGTGTGTTCGATTCTAAAGATTAGGAGATAAAATAAAAAAAGTACTTTTATAAAAAAAGTTTTTCTGGATATAACACTAGTCAAATCAATGTTTCTAAATAATGACTTTATTTTAGATAACTTTCTTCAAACAATGCATAAATTTTGTAAAAAACTACATGATTGATTTTTGTATAGCTAGTGCTGCAAATTTTTAGCATCCCGCTTCGGACAGGTGGGAATTATTTTGACTATTCATACATACAATATTTCATTGGACCTACCTGTGGTATGAGTACCATGAAGTGTTTTTGGTACGTCCAAGCGCGGTGCCCGTAGTATGCTCCTGCTACGTGGGGAATCCAGCCCTGCTCGCATTAGTGACTGCAGTTTACCACATAAGTGAATGCTAGTATCTATCTATAAAACTGGATGCAATTATTCCCTTCTAACATCCACGGATGGGATCATGGGACAGACTAATCCGTGAGCCACTTGGCAGCCGCATTATTTGTCTATTTACCCGACTGCGCGACAGTAAAGACAAGGTTATGTTTTTCACTCGTATCTTTGTATCCTTTGCACCCTCAAAACATCCTAACGGCTGGATGAATTTTAATGCAGTCATGACATGTCTATCGACTCGTTTCTATCGTGCGATGGTTGTAGGATAGGTTTCGTTTATATTTTATTGTACGAACATTTGCGCACTGGGTCTTAAAGGAATTTGAGCCGCCTTATACATATTTACAATATTTTTATCTAGTAGTGATTGCAGTTCTTTTGATAAACCGCAAAAAGGCTGTAGGCAAATATTATTTTAACCCGTTATTTGAAAAATACCGACCAAAAAAGCAAATCTTGATCTTCATGATAATTTCAACCATGATGGCGGTTAAAGTAAAAAACTTTGAAGTAAGTAACGTTTGAATGAATCGCTACGTAAATACTTGAGCTCGATTCCAAAAGCTCTTCACTTTGACCCACACACTCGAAGGCCCTCGTCAAGAAGAACTCAGCTCCTAAATTACCTTAATCGAGCCTCTCGAATGTTTTAAGAGCCTTTACTTTTTCTTTTGGGGTTTAGAATTCAATACACAATTACCTGAAGTTATTATTTACCTAGATATTTAATTATTTACCATAATGAAGTCAATTTCTAGATGGAGGAGTAGGTAATCTCGAAATTGGAATACTCGGGCTAGATTTCCATGATTCTAACTACCATCAGAATCTGAGCATCTGTTAGCATTTTGGTTGACAATATTGGTAGAGATACTGCACCGGTTCAAAATGGTCTCCGAGTCAGGCAGAGGTGTAAGACATCGTCACCCATTGTTGCATGGGCCGACTGTGACAAATCATATTTGACAACACATTTTGATTCATCCACACGTCTTCTAAACCGCAGACTCATAGACTAAAAAATACATTACTGTACTGTAAGGCCACGACTCACTCACGTTATGGTACCAGGAGATCCGATGTTCCTTGGGGTTGGCTTTAATGTTGCACTCGAAGTACACGTCATCGCCTTCCTTGATGTCGTTGGGATTGAGGGTACTGCCCAGAGACATGGTGAGGACTGGTCTGTCTGTTGGAGAAGATAATTGTGGGTTAATTGGTGCAGTTGTTGTGGTTTCCATCATCTGCCTAGCCTTTCCCAACTATGTTGGGGTCAGCTTTCAGTCTAACCGGATGCAGCTGAAAACCAGTATTTTACATGGAGCGACTGACAACCTATCTGACTTCCTCGACCCAATAACTGGGTCTTCTTCTTCTTGTGTGGTTAGTAACTAACCTGGTGTCATAGTTTTGAAGCCTCTGACTTGGCTTCACATGCCGTCGTTAAATATCTCTCAGGCATGCCGGTTTCCTCACGATGTTTTCCTTCACCGTTTTTTAAGCAAGCGATAATTATACGCACATGAATCCGAAAAGTCAGAGGTGCGAGTCTTGGGTTTGAACTCGAGACCTATGACTTGGCAGTCTGAAGGTCACACCACTAGGCTATCACTGCTGCTGCTGCTGCTACTGCTTATTGGGTAATATATGAGAGTAATTGTTTTTTTTAATGCACTTTAAATCTATCATAACAGTGGTGGCTGGAAGAGAATCCTAAGTGCTTTCAAATAGGAAACGTCCTTTCATTTCTGAATATAGAAAATAAAAAGTATGCTGTTCAGTGGGAATATCTCGATTTGATACGTCTCGGGAGATGTCAAAAACGTTGTATAACATCGCATAGAGATAAAGTCGAAAGCGTCGTAAGTAATAGTAATTTTGTAGTAAAAAACCGGGTATTAGCAGGTTCGACTCGCGCACTAACGGACACACGGCTACACATCAAGCTATACATTTCCAGTATAAGCTGATCTCGCATAGGATCGCTCTTGTATAGTATTTCCATACAGTGCGAGGTCAGCTTATACTGGAAATGTATAGCTTGTTTGTAGCCGTGTGTACCACAAAACTATAATACTTTGTTCATATTGTGAAAGTATTTTCAAGTGGCAACCTATTACGATTAAAAAGATGTGTCAGACAAACGAGCAGACCGACAGACAGACTAGGCTTAATAATCTAGTCACGTTTTCACCCTTTAGGTACCTACGGAACCCTAAATAACATTTTCCCGATAACACCCTTTAAATACGGAACCCTAAGTAGCATGTTGAGTAATGTGCTAGTTTGCAAAACCAGCTAACTTTCTTTGCAATGGGTATGCTACGACAAAGTTACACAACTTTATATTGAAGTTCGGAAATAGATTCATCACTTCATTGGCTTTAAGTTCTCGTTAGCTGGGAATTAAAATGTTGCATTTTGTTGGCTTTTTCGTGCGTCAAGAAAGTTATAAGTTCATAAGAAGTTATTAATGTGTATTTATGATTACTGATTTATCTTACCAAGGGGTATCGTATTACCCAGTTACTGGATTGTGGAGGTCAGATAGGCTGTCGCTCCATGTAAAATACTGGTACTCAGCTGCATCCGGTTAGACTGGAAGCCGACGCCAACATATTTGGGAAAAAAGTAGGCAGATTGGGTTTTCTAACCAATTTTGGTAACGTATAACCTTTCGTATCGTGGAGTCACGCTTTTTTTTAATTGTGTATACGGCATACGAAAGGATAGGGGTTGATTTTATAACTAACTAGCTGATGCCCACGACTTCGTCCGCGTGGATGTCGGTTATTATATACTAAAACCTTACTCGAGAATCACTTTATCCATTGGTGAAAACAGCATGAAAATCGGTGCAGTAGTTGTTGATTTATCGCGTACAGGACGACAGACAGACGCGACGGAGGAGTTTGGTTTATAATATATGTAAGGAAGACAAATAGCAGTGTCCTCCTAAAAAGTTTTATTTGGGTAGGTACGTCACAACCGCTTACAACATCATTTTACATTCGCTCATGTAAATCATTGACTGCACTGCCTCTTCATTTCAGTAACCATTCGCAGATAGGAAGCGGTGCCCGTGGCCTAATTACAGGGATGCGGTCCGTCAATACGGTGTGCCCACTATACTGTGTACCACAGAGCATGGAGACGCCTCGGCGACCGTTGCTAGAGGCGGTATTGTCAACAGTTTCCATACAAACCAAGCACGTCACCGTTTATTCGCACTATGACACAAATTACATTATTGAAACTGACGGCTTTGAAAGGCGGTTTGAGAGAAGTTGTGTGCATAACGCATTTTCGGCGCCACAAATTGTATTAGCATAGTATGTTTCAAAAGTATCTGATGAAAATTTAAACAAATGGATCAGAAATTGTAGGTACTTGTTGTGTTGTAGTGTCAAAGTGAGTGTTTTGATTTGATTAATTGAACAAAACCCGAATTCTAATTGAAAAAAAAAACCCGTATTCTAATTTTAAATCACCTTATATATGTTTTACTTAGACTTTAGTTTAATTTTTTAACCTCAATTTTTTGTCGATGATTTTTTATTACAATGAAATACTTAATGTTAGATATTCGAAAAATAATTTATGGAAAATCTGGTGAAATATAAGACGTCACTAATTCCCTTTAGTGAGTGATTTTGTGAGAATTTAACCTGAAAGGGGGTTTGTTTACGCTTACGTCAAATAATTTTGGGACAGACTATAAGTACACTCACTGCCTGCGCGACTATTCCGTGGTCTGTGTTGCATATACAGTGTGCTAACGACAAAGTGCGGTATGTGGTTGGTTCGTGATCGTGACCACAACTGTACATTGATCTGATCTTGTAGTTTTTTAGTCGAGTTCCTACCTACCTGTGTTTTGGTAGACAAGACTGGAAGTAATCGGGCTTAGAAAGGAGATCATTACTAATGAGCCCAAAACCCAAAGTCACCGGCGCAAGAACGGCGAAACACTCCGTCACCTAAATATTCCTCGCATTCGCGATAGATGCCTTCAAGATAACTAGTTTTTTCAACTTTAAAAAACAGCTCAAGGGATGGTCTTAGAGATTCGGTGCCATCGTAAAAAATGATGAGGACTTCCCCGACCAGGGTAGCACATTTTTTTTCGCTGGCTACTTTGGGTTTTGGCATCAACTTCCAACTTTGTATGAAACATGAATGGCCTCCTTTACATGTTTGCGTACTAGAGAGAGAGAGAGAGAGAGTACTTACTAAAAATCTTTTTTTTAAGACATGTGGTTAGTCCATAATAGTACAATTGACAGTATATCTATAATAGTACAATTAAGAGATCCAGTACAATTGACAGTATGACACTACCTTGAGAGTATGACACTACCTTGACAGTATGATACTACCTTGACAGTATGACACACACACACACAGAGAGAGTAGGTACTTAACTATCTGAATGCCATGGAATCGAGTTTTTTTCGTAACTAGTCTGAACTTATGACTTGTATATCTAGATCAAAGCTAAGCAATGTAAGGTAAAATGAAACTGTAAATCAGCCCATCTTAAAATATGTCCTCCCATACCTATAAACCTCAGACCAAAATAAAAAACCAAGACAGAGCGCTGCGAACAAAACAGTGAAGCATGCCAAAACTACATCTCCGCTCTGTGCAAACATGCTCACACGCACACATTTACAACCATTTACAATCAAACTACACCTCACCAAGTGCACACATGTTTACGAAACCGGCCTCACGTCACTGTTGACAGCGTTCTGTCTTAGTTTTTTATTTAGTCTGAGCTTACTTGAAAATATTGTAAAAGCCAATTATTTTTAAAAGAGTAACCATGGAGTTCCTTGCCGGCTCTTCTCCATAGGAAACGACCAATTGGAACCGTGCACCTAGCTCCTGACGTTTCATAAGTGCCCATGTAGGTTTACGTGAAATAAAATATTTTGATTTGACTTGAGTAAAATAACAATAAAAACCTATTACGGATAGAGGATTCCCAGATTTTTTTTGTCAGACTTTTGCATGACAGAGGTAATTCTTATTTCAAAAGAGACCTTTCATACCATTCATTTTTGGAGTAAAAATAGAGATTTACGCTTTTGATTGAAGGTAGGCGAGAAATCTTTTGTGTGTTGTCTTCCGTTCGAATAAATAATGTAAAAAAAAACTTCAAACCTTAGGCGCGGGACATATACAAGTGGCGAGTGGCGTGGGTGTGGTGATGGTGTGCTGGGGAGTTTGTTGCGCCACTTCTTCTTCCCAGCTAAAGCACTAGGAAGTGGTGAAAGGTGGGCGTTTTGGGGGACAGTCTTATGTAATTTTGACGTTCTAAAAGTGCTGCTCCTCAGCCTAGTTTGAATAAATGACTTTTGTTTTTTTTTATTTTTTTTGTGTGGCGCGGGCGTTGCGCCCCCCATTTCATATTTCATATAAAATGTGTAGGAGCGCCGTAGCGCGGAACATACACATGCGGTGAGGCACGGCCGGGCGTGGGGCAGACGAAATATGTGAAGAGCCGCGCCTCACCATATGTCGCCTCGCCAGCGGCATGCCTCTCGTGTATACATATATCGATAAATAGAATACTCTTTATTATGCACAACACTATGCGCCTTAGACTTTTTTTTAGTTCATTCCAAGTTGTGTCATATTGTATTATGTATATCACAAAGGCATTATCTAAGCATTTTGTGGATCAAACTAAGTAACATCAAGCAAAATTGATTGCTTCGGGAAACGACTTTCATGTTTGATTTGAAAAGTTACTGTTTACGGCAGGCAATGTAACGTACGCAAAAAAAAATGCTTTTGACTACGTGGGTACAAGAGTTATGGAGGTACTTTCAAGTTAAGTTATAACATATAAAACTAGTTTTTGTGACGAAAAAAAAGTTAAAAAACGTTGGAACTTTGACCTTCAATATCTCCGTAACTTAATCCGAAATTCAGTACAAAGCAATTATCACAGCGGCGTATGAAGTACAAGTGACTCTTGACTTCTTTAAGTGTCTTCTTTAAGTTACTGTTTACACTAAACAAAAATAAACTACAAAAGATTATCCCAAAAATCGTCGCCACAAATTATAATTCGTCTCTGAACATGGCCGACGCGTTTAAATTTTAACAAAGCATGTCTGGCACGTGTCCCGCGTGACGTTGACAATCCGATCAGATGACAGCGACACAGCCAGTGCACTTGTGCAGTTGCTGTTCATTAAATTATGGTGAGGACTATGGTTTATTAGGGTGGGTCAGTCTTTCATGGCAGTTTTGAAGCTATTTTAGGTTCGAATGATCGTTTAATATAAGGACTGTAAGTTTATGATAGAGGACAAAGCAGCATCTTGTTCGGAAATTAACGAGAATATTAATGATGTTGCATTTTCGTTGCACATTTGCTAATTTCTCGATGCTTAGATTTTTCGATGTTATTTTCACTACAACCCGGACATTGTTTATTTATTGGTTAAGATTTCTTCAATGTTATGTTCATTAAATCAATCTTTATTGATCTTTAGGTGATTTTTTTTTATTTCGGTCTTTTTTGCTGACAAATTGAAAACCTATCAATCTCTTCTTTTCAATACTGATTTGCTTACATAAAAGCATTTAATCTTTTATAGGCCCACCTGGCTGTGACTAAGTTAAGGGGTTTCCCGGAACGACCAATTGCAATTGTTCAATTTACATTGTAGTAATATTGTCAATCGCTTCAATTGCCTTTGGTAGACGATCAATTTGCGCATCAATATGTATCAATAACGTAAAAATTGACAATTGCAATTGATCGTTTTGGGGACCCTTAACTAACTGATTGCATTATTTCTACAAAAGTAATAAAAAGCTACTTACAAACTACGCTCATTCTGAAGGCGTCTTCCAAAGCCACCCTCAGCACCGGGTTATCAGCCCGACACCTGATCATAGCACCATCATCTTCTGGTTGAGGGAGCATGGTCAGCTTACTGACTGTGGTCGTCTCGTTCGTGAACTCGCTGTGCTGTTGAGAAATGTGTACTTTATTTTGAGACTGATAAGGTTGATTCTGGTTAACTAAGTGGGTAATATCGACGCTTCGCTTCTGGGAAGTGTTCTCAATTTTGAGACGGTTAAGGTTGATTTTGGAATGGGTTTTGTGGAAGCTGGGATGGGTCAGTTGAAATTTTATTGTACATAGGTACTTTTGTTGTATTTCTTTGAGCGTTCAAATTGAAATGAACTTGTAAAGTTAAAAGTTCTATTTATTGTGATGGTTGAATTGGTTTTGTGCTGGTATTTAAAAAAAAACACAAACGGAGACAGCCAATTCAATGTTATCTTTTGTCAAATATCTTTTCAGAAACGGAATTTGATTTACTTTTGTTTTTCTTGGCAACTAATCACGTCAGTTTGAAAATAAGGCAAGATTTAGTTTCATGGTGTTATTGATTTTGAGATTTGATAGCAGAGTCACTGATCTGACTGCCTCATGGTCATGACGGTCTAATGGTCGCATGCGGGTTCGATTCCCAGTTCAGGCAAAGTGGTATTGGGTTTTTCTATCTGGAATTTTTCTGTAGCAGCCCAGAGTCTGGAGTTGTGCCCGGTTGATGGCAATAGGCTCGCCCCCTATTACATAGGACTTAAACATAACTGATGAAATGTGGGTGTACTATAGGTACACCTCTGCCCAACCCATCGGGGAAACAAGGCGTGATGCTATGTTATGTTTGTAGTTACTGATCAAAGGTATGAAAGGCCATTAAAAGACACTTTTGAATGTCAAAATATACAAGGAAATAGACTTGATTTTAGTTGCCCCTTCCTAAAGGTAAATGCTCATTATTACTCGACGAAAGATTTTACGAATGAAAAAACCTGATATTTAAAATTATTGCCTTATAAATCATATTCCTTTTATCTCCTTGACCTTATTGAATTTTGACTTATATAATTAATAAAATTTTTTTTAATCATTTTTCAATTTATTTGAATTATTTCCAATATTCTAATTCTAATGATTAATAATTTAATTTTAATGTAATGATAACCCATAACTTTACAAATCATATTTGTATGCCGGAAACGGCAGAATATTATGATCGTAATACATAATTCACATAACAACTTTGTACAATATTCTAACAAATAAATGCATTGTATTCTATTCCATAAGAAATTTTGTATGGAGATGAATGAGCAAGAACAATCAATTCAATGATAAGTTTAGAAAAACAAAGATGGATGTAGAAAACACATAATCTCAAGTTTATATCGTATATTTTTTTTCTAAGCAAACATAACTTATTACTGGAATACTCAACAAAACAGTTCAGTTAAAACCACAATCCACTCGAGCAAATGCAACCGTAAAAAGGTTTTAACCTAATTGGAAGAAAGCATTCGTGGGAATCTGGTAAATCATCTGTTTAGTATTATTTAACCATTTATGCAAACACAAATATACAGGATATTTGGTGCATCGTATGCCAAATGAAAATGGCGGATAGGAGGAGTCAACTGATATCTTCTCAGGCCCCAAAAAAAATTCTTGGCCCCACGGGATCTGACTGGCTGGGTTCAAACCCACGACCTTCAACTCAGAAATCGGGACCGTTACTACTAGGCCATTGTTGCTCTCAGTTTTGTAGAAAAGTTTAAATTAGCCAAGAATCCAGATATTTTAATTAAAAATATCATCTTGTATTATTGTATTTAGCGATATAATGGAAGGATCAAATCTCGATATCGCGTTAACAAAACGTGTTGTTATTTGACGTTGTTTTAGACATGTCTTGTTAACTATTTTGTTCACCTTTTAGTTTGCACAAGTTTTACACAAAACTTGTCTTTACAGGGGCAGTAATATGAAGTATTAACGCCACCATTATTCCACTGCGAAAACGGGATGGTGCTATCGGCCTTGTCTAGCTACGTCTCTCTCCCACATTGGAAAAATGGTGGCAATAATACTTCATAATATGGCACCAGGCTACTAAAAGTGCCCCGCAGTTTTACCAGCATAAGTTTCGATCCCATGGGAATATTGGGATAAAAAGTATCCTTTATCCTAACCCTGGTTATGGTCTACTCACGTGTCAAATTTCATCCAAATCCGTTAAGCCGATTTAGCGTGACAGCGTAACAAACAAAGAAACAAAAGAACTCACTTTCGCATTTTTATTATTAGTTAGGATTGGTATTTATCTTGTTTAAATGAAAACAGTAGACAAAACATGTAGTAACATAATTATATGCTTTAGTGTAAACGCGTGGTAAGGAATGATTACTCTATCAAAGGAAATTACTTTACATCTACAATTATCCTTAATTGCAAGGAGATTTAACTGTAAGGAAACGGGCCACAACGGCCCAATGATCTGCAAACTATCTTCGAGCAATCCCAACGCAATTAGTGCTCGAACCTACTTGCACCTTCAACCAAAAAAAAAACATCAAAAATAACTAGAAAAAGTTCTAGCGCAATCTTCGTTAGACTTTAGGACCAACACGGGACCTAAACTTTCTACAAATAAGAGCTTGTTCAGACACTGCGATTTACGTGCGGTTAAGCGGCGTTTTAACTACGGTAAACCGAATGATTGCTTGATCGAGGAACAACAACACCACACACATGCGCACCAATCTACATAATAAAGCTGAAGAGTTTGTTTTTTTGTTTGTTTGTTTGTGCGGTAATGTCTAGAACTGCCAGTCGGATTTGAAAAATTACTTTTGCATTTGATAGCCCAATTCTTGAGGAAGGCTATTTCACATCACGATAGGACTCTTAGGAGCCGAGCAAAATGAAATGAAAAAAAAAAAAAAAAAAAACAATCATTCGAACATAGTACCTCCTCCTTTTTTGAAGTCGATAAAAAGAAAGAACGCTAAGCAAAAACGAAGTAAGAGCTCTGACAGGCAATGCGATGGGTCGGGGGAGCAAGAAATTTTACGCGGACAAAGTCGCGGGCATACGCTAGAAAAATATACGACCAATATTTGTTCACTTACTTTGCAATAAACGGTTTGACCTTGACATTGAGTTTGAACATACTAAAATTAATCTGCCTAGCCTTTCCCAACTATGTTGGGGTCGGGTTCCAGTCTAACTGGATGCAGCTGAATATCAATATTTTACATGGAGCAACTGCCTATCTCACCTACACAACCCAGTAACTGGGCAATACGATACCCCTTGGTAAGATTGGTTGTCAGACTTTCGGGCTTCTGGCCACTTGTAACGACTGTCAAAGATCCACGAATGACAGCTGGAACCAATGGCTTAGCGTGCTTTCCAAGGCACAGAGGGGTGGTTCTTGATATATAAAGATGCGGTCACCCATCTACCAACCGACCGCGCCAGGCGTAGCTTAACCTGACCGACTGAAACGTGCGGCTGTTATTACTTGGCTACAAGCCCCTCCACGTTTTAATCTACATTGAACCAAAACGGGACGTGACGAAATCCGAACATTTCTTTGATGTAACCTTTATTAATCGCCTTATCCGAACAAGACCTTAAATCTAACAAACTCAGGCACTAATCTAAAGCCTTGATAACTCTTGATAACTAAGCATCATTAATTTTCGTTGCCCTGTCTCTTGCGAGGAAATCCAGCTAATTCCGTAGGTAAACTTAGGTGTCTACTAATCTGTTACATAATCTAACTGAGAAACAGGGTAAACAAGGCGTTATCATACAAACTTGGGACTGTGTCTTTGCTTTTTGTTACAGTTTTTTTGCTTGATAAGAACTTCTGTATTTTCCTCTGGGACTACTAAAATTATTTTATTATTACTAGAAGTTTAAGAGTGCACCCACATCTCGCCACACCTTTAAAATCTCATGAACAGTCAGCGAAATTAATTGTTAAGGACATTGATACACGTCAATTTGCTGTGCTATAGCCTTTTCATACAATTATCAAAAAATGACAGGTGTGATTTGAATATACGGAAAAAGTCACGGACCAAGCTAGTAAAATTTACGACCAATATTTGTACACTTACTTTGCAATAAATATTTTGACTTTGACATTGACTTTGAACATACTAAAATCAGTCTGCCTAGCCTTTTCCCAACTAAATTGGAGTCGGCGTCTAGTCTAACCGGATTAAGCTGAATACCAGTATTTTTCAAAGAGCGACTGCCTATCTGACCTCCATAACCCAGTAACTGGATAAGACGATACACCTAAGATTGGTTGTCAGAGTTTTGGGCTTCTGAGTATCCGTAACGACTGTCAAAGATCTACAAATGACAATGGGGGAAATTTTTGAGTTGCTTTTTGCCTCTTACCTTTCCTCTGGTATATCTTCGGTTCTCCCTGAACCAGGTGACCTGCGCGGCTGGTCTGCTGCCGTGCGTCACGCAGATGATGGTGATCTCTAAGTCAGCGGACATCTGACCAGGTTTGTTGGTGATCATCACTGATGTTGGACGCACTGAGGACAGAAAGTACCGTTAAAGTGGTTTCGTCTCAGAAATACAGGGTCAATGTAAATTATCTAGCGAAACTCTGCAGTCGTGATGAGTATCATTCATCACGATAATCATGATAAAATTGAAAAACTAGATTTTTTATGGTCAACGACCACAGGTAGTATTGTTACTTGTAGTAGAGAGTAGAGTAGGGTAGAGTACCCGGATGCAACTGAATATTTTACATGGCAACTGTCTATCTGACCTCCGCAACAAAGTTATTGGGTAAACGATTCCCTTTGGTAAGACTGGAAATAAATTTACCCATTATCTTTTTTTTAAAATAGAATTATGTACTTACGATGCATCTCCACCCTGGCCGTCCTTTCATGAGGACTCAGCAGAGGAGTGTTGGTAGCCTGGCATCGTATGCTAGTGTTTAGCCAACTCCTCTCCGCACCTCCTATACTGATCCTGCTGACGATGACTTTTCCATCGTTTTTGAGGATCGTGTGGTCATCTATCTGTTTGTTGTTGATCAGCCAGGTCAAGGTCGGTTGGGGTCGACCTGGAGAAAAAAAAAATTGAATTGCCTGAATAAAGAAGATACATCGAATGCTAGACAGACCAAGTTAGATATAAAAAGCATATTGTAATAAAACAATGAAGTCTTCATAACTCGACATTATGTGTAACTAGCTGATGCTCGTGGCTTCGCCCGCGTGGATGACGGGTATTATATACTAAAACCTTACTCGAGAATCACTCTATCCATTGGTGAAACCAGCATGAAAATCGGTGCAGTAGTTTTTGAGTTTATCGCGTGCAGGACGACAGACAGACGCGGCAGAGGACTTTATTTTATAATATTATTATAAAACAAAGTCCTCCGCCGCGTCTGTCTACATATTATGTAAGGTTAACGGCTTTATGGGTACATGGATTACTTCAGAATTACCCGATTAGCTTCGAACTCAATCAGAGCCCATGAGCTAATGTCGTATCGTGGTTGCGGTCAGAACAGATACAGTTTGCTCAAAAAATGCTATCATAACGTAACCTTTTTATCAGCCATCCCTACTTCTATACACAGTCCTTAATTGCTCATTGTAACCTAAATGGTAGAACTCACTGGCTCCTGAAAAACAGAGGACCTAGACAAGTGACCATCGCTTCGAAAGCGTTTCGTATTTCTACAACGACTTTCATCTGGATTGACATAAACTTTTCCATAGCTGATTGCAGTCCTATACATTTTTGCCTTTTCCATCATCGTTATCGCTGATAGAATGTCACTTTGTCTAGGGCCTCTGGTACTCTAACCTAGCTCTGGAGCCAGGGTCTCAAATGTTTTGTAACCTGTTTTCAGGGCAATAAAGAATTATACCACAAACTCGTGTTTATCAGTTGTTTAACTTTTAAACACGACATTTATATGGAGTTTGACGTAAACCTGGCATTAGACACGTTGAACAAGTGTCTAAGTTTTTGTAAGACAACCCAATTAACATCCATAATTAACAGTCCTCGTAAAGCCAAACGCCAAGAAAGTTTTAAATTTATAATCGGGCAAACAAGTACCCTCAGTAAAACCTCGGAAATTACAACTTCAATATGTTAAACTTAATAATAAACAAAAAGGTCTAGTAAAACTATCCAACAATTAGACTAGGTCGAAGAACTTTAGCGCTTGTAAATTAAGCAAATTTTGCGCTGCAGCGGAACTTTCCGCTGAGTTTCGCGCTGCAGCGTAAACAAGGAGCTAGATCAACGAGGTTAGGTAGTCAGTCGTTACTAGAACTTTGGAACCTTCCCTTATCTAACTGTGGAGTTTAGATCCTTTTGTAACTAACTATAGTAACCTGGGTGACTTTCTCTGGAGATGTTAAATGGCTGTAAAGTTTTGAAAGCGCTTCGTAGCGTAGATACCATTTTAATGTCAGTGGTGATATGGCGCTAAATGGGTCAAGATTTAGCAGTGAACTGCAAGTCTGCAATATTATTGTTTATTAAGTCTACGTTTACGAAGCAATCAACTGAGTTAGTCATGACATTGTGGTCCTAAATACGGCTCTATTCTCCTTATTTTCGTGTGGTTAGTGAGTGTCAGAGTTTTAAGGCCGCCCATGCCGTCGAGAAATATATTTCTGGCATGCCGATTTCCTCACGATGTTTTCCTTCACCGTTTTTAAAGCAAGTGATAGTTATACAATACGCACATGAATCCGAAAAGTCAGAGGTGCGTGTCTTGGGTTCAAACTCGAGACCTATAACTTGGCAGTCCGACGGTCACACCACTAGGCTATCACGGCTCTATTAAAATCCAGATCAATTTAGGACACAATGTTTTATTTACATTTTGAGATTTTTATAAAAAACCCGCGCTCATCCCAGCCATAGAAAAACATATTATAAGCACTGGTTTTGTTTTTCCCAAGTCAAGACAGAAAATGTAGAAAAATCTAGTCCATAATTTGAGGTGTCATTTTTCCGTGGGAAAAATAGAGTATAAATCCAGCGCCCCAGGTTAAAATGATAGCTGCCTAGAAAAATTGTGTATTAAAATATTCATACAAAAACATACGCTGGATAAAAAAAGGATTTTAGGACACAATAACTACCTAGATAGTGTTCAAAATACCGGAAAAAAAAAAACAAATGGCCGACTATTAATTGGATTTCCATTTAAATTCCAAAGTGTGAAAGCGTAAATATCGGAAATTGTAGATACTATAAAGTTACCAAACTTTTTGTTATTTATGGGATATGATCTCTAAAATTGTTGGTGTGAAACGTAAAAAAATTATAAAATATTGTTTTCGAGTACGGTTATTGGAGCGGTTATTATAGCGAAAAGGCATTGAATAAATTATTGTGATATTACGCAGGAGCGTAGTGCTGCAGCGCAGCCGATACGCATTTGTTATTTTAATAATGTTCTTGTAGAGTGCGTTTCATCAAATAGGTCCTATGTCGTTACGTTGGCTCTACTGTTGTGGGACCAATACAAATACGCTACGCCGCTAAGGCGCTACCTAATAGGTCTGTTTTTAGGGTTCCGTACCCAAAGGGTAAAACGGGACCCTATTACTAAGGCTATGTACGTCTGTCTGTCCGTCTGTTCGCGGCTTAGCTCAGAGACTGTTGGTACTAGAAAGCTGTAATTTGGTATGGGTTTACATATAAATCACGCCGACAAAGTGGTAAAAAAAATCGTACAAAAAGATTTTTTTTGGTTTCTACTTGCAATTTGTGCATGGTTTTTTTTTCTCGTCGATCCCATTGTGTGGGGTACGTTAGAAAGGTCGTTTAAAAATAATGTGAGTTTCTGAAAGCTATTTTTGGATTCAGAGATCTGTTTGCGAAATATTAAGCTTTAAAGTGCTAATTTTTGTTAGAGTCAGGTGTCCCACCCCCAGTGCCAGCTAAATGGTTGGTTAAGCATATGTGAAAAAAATCACGGCAGTAGTATATGTTATGGACCATATAACGAAATTAAAAGGAAAACTATCACCGCTACGTAGGCTCCACAAGTTACCGAGTAATAATGGACCAACTTAAATATGCAGTTGCAAAACATGTTCTCCCATACATTCTGTATGGGAGAACAAGGTTTTCAACTACAATGTTAAGTTTGTTGGATAAATGCATCCCAACTACGGAACCCTTCATTGTGCGTGGTTCGACATGCAATTGGCAGGGTTTTTTACATTTAACAGTGGAGCCAAACAGCAAAGGAACTATTTGATGAAACGCACTATACGCATTTTACGTAGTAGGTATACTCAAGAAAATACGTAGGTACTTACTGTTTGACAGTAAAAACTCAGTTTTGTCACAGACGAAGGACCTAAAACTAATTATGCGTTTCAATAAACTTAGACAGCGTCATTTATCGATGAACATATGGAAAAGTCCCTAAATTTGAAGAAAAAAAATAATTATGACCCTGTCTATGTACAAAAACAAAAACCTTACAAATAAAAAATGACAAGCCTAACAAAAGGCACACTTATTCAAAGAATATTGAATCAAGTCACAGTGCAATCTGAAATTTTTATTTCAATAAGGACGTTGTTACCCTGAGGTCTAGGTTTATCTCCAAAAGAACTCGGAACTACGGACGAAGTTTGTTTACTAACAAGAATAAGCGACTGCATAAAGTATGGTGTAATATCGGGGAGGGAGCTTAGGGTAGGTACGACTCGTAGCATTTAGTAGTTCAAAGTTTATTATTTTATATGAAATGCTGAAATATAATATTTTCTGCACGCGTAGCATGACCGCCATAGAAACGGGTTTTGTCGACGGAAGAATTTAGAAAGAGTTTACTCTTCCGTCGACAAAACCCGTTTCTACGGTGATCATGCTAGGTGTACTGAAATATGTGGTATGTATGGTCGGTATGTGGTGGTAATCAGAAAACTTTTAAAGAGAAAGAGATTTTTGGTCCAACATCGCCAACGCTGGAGATTAGCGAGAAGCATGTCGAGCAACTAAAAACGAGTTGGCGAGCAGCGAATGCGCGACAGCGACAAGTGAATAAAAATTAAAAATTCAAGTTATTTCCACTTTAAAGGAACAGCCATAAGTTTCGATGTTACTTAATTTTGATTCCTATACCTCATGTATTTATGTAGCTTTAAGTTTGTCCTTCCTTTTTCGTTTTTTTTTTCTCTTGTTTTTTACATGCCGATCTTATCTGGTTCCAAACCTTTATATTTGTCCCTAGTATTAAGACGCAGATATTATTAGACTTTTTCACTTTATTTTATGCTCTCCGAGATACATGTTAGTAGCAAACCGAGTAATAATTTTAGCCTTGTAATGAGTATCTTTAAGTTTGCCTATATTGTTATTATTAACAGTACCTATGCTAATTATTTTATATGGTAATCTGTGGATAACGTCGTGAGTAGTGTATTTGTTAATTCTATTAGTGTAGTAGTCCTATCATGTGTAATATTTAATATACTGCTGTTTGTTGTCCGTAATAAATAAAATAAAAAATAAAAATTACTCGCTGGCATGTACGAAGCGTCCCTCAGCGAGTTTTTTGCCCGCCAAGCGATTGTCGCTGAGCGAGTACTCTCTTTGATAACTCTTCTTGCTGCAACAAACGAGTAGGTACTCGCGAACGGTCAGCGATCACCTATTAATATATGTATCTCTTTTACTTACACGGGACCTACAATTATTTGTACGTTTCCTGAGCGAGAAAAAATAACAACCGAATTCCAAAGAAATACAAAATGAGAAATTACTTTAATTTCGAAAGTCGGTGTCTTTGGTTTTGAATTTGCGTTTTTTCATTCTCTTCATAGGTACTGTTTTTTTTTGGAACTCGCATTGTTTTTTTTTTAAGTTTTTTTTTTTTACTTTTAAGTTGTGGTTCTTAAAATGCGGCCGATTCGAAGAGATGGCTTGGGGGAGCAAGGAATTTCGCGCGGACAAAGTCGCGGGCAAAAGCAGTATATAATATAATAACTTTATTTCAGACCATATCCATTACAGACATAGGTACCTGCATTCATATTTGTATTAGTAATACTTCATCTATTTACCTAAACAGGACAAATCCTCTATAACCCAGAATTTTAGTCACAACACTACACCCGCGTCGCCATTCGGAAAAAGTCGAAAGCAAAATTGTATAAATTTTAACGAGCGATAAATATCGACATGCTGCCGTAATCCGGAACTGGGCGTAAACTGGGCCAAAGCACAGCCTTCTTAAGCGAACTTTTTAAATGCGACACCCTTGCCAAGTCTTATTTTGTTTAAGTGGACCGAGAACTATGTATTTAAAAAATAGTTCTGATAAAAAATGTAAGAGAGGAAAATTGCTCAGTTAAGCTGAACATTGACGAAGATAAATGATGCCAGTAATAATATAAATTAAAACAATAATATGTTTTCATGCCAGTATAGCCTAGTGGTGTGACCGTCTGACTGAAAACGCTCTTTTCGAGCACATGGATTGTAAAGCAATTTACCTGTAACTGCAGATCAGTTATAGAATCAGCTATCGTGCAATTTTCATACTCTAGCTGCAAGTAGAACACCACTCGTTTGCCCAAAAAGCTTTTCCATCAAAAGTGTCGGAGTTTTTATCAAGTTCCAAAGTCGTTTGTTCAGATTAGTGTGCAAAGCTGTGACGGCTGAGTTTAATGGTATAAAGTGATATACATTGTTACCCGTTGAGCCTGCGAGCATATATATTCATTTGTGAGCCCGGAGTCGTCTCATCCGGACAATTTTTCAAGGAGATATTGTTGAGGTATGGCGTTGGTTACTAGTCCGGATTTCAGGTAGTATTTTTATGTTTTATTGTTGGAACACGAAAACAAAGATTTGAGTTAGTGCAGAATAACTCATCCACTCAGTTTTGTTGTCAATAAAATTATGCGATTGAGAAAGATTTTTTTTTTTAAACTTGGTCTGAAATACTGGCAGAATAGAATAGAATAGAATAGAATAGAAGAATAGAATAGAATGCAGATTGGCAGATTATGGAATTCTAGGTTATCTGAGTAAGTTACATAAGTTTCCTATGGTGGACCTATCATCGTTGTGTTTCACGAATCTATTGGCATTATTTTTTAAATCAAAGCCTGGTAAGCGGTCAATCTTATTTATTTTATTTATTTGAGCGGGATGCGCGGTAGCCCGCGGAATTCAAATTTTCTTACGGTTTTTGTAATTTGCAGGTCAGAATCAGGTTGTATGTTGATTAAAATATGATTCGCGACCGTAACAAACATGGCTTTACAGATTTACAATTATTAGAATCAGCAATACAACTCATTAAGTTCATATAAGTGTATTGAATGACTTGAATTCTAGGAATGACATGGAAATGATTTAATTACTATTATTATTTAATGAAAAAATTGTTCTGAATTAATTTGAATTTTTGAAGGACATTCCAATAATTTTAATGTCTCAGAATATTTTTATCTAATTTTATATGTCTCAATGTCAATCTAGATTCTGATAAACCATGATTGTATACATTTTGCATGCCTTACGGTAGAATCACTTGAAACACGTACTTTTAGTAACACAATTGTAACAGTGTTTTCTGCAAAAATAAATTTGATTTGATTGATTCATTGATTGATTACATAAAATCATGACATTTGGGGAAGTTCATATAAGTGTATTGAATGACTATTACATAAAATCATGACATTTGGGGATTATTCTAACTTAGAGAGTTGTACTGCTGAGTTAAAAGTTGGTTGTTAAGTATTTATTTAATAGTTAGTCAGTTTAATATTCTTTAAGAGAACGTTGTTGGCGTTCAAAAGGTGTGATTTTATATTAAACAGGATTAGTCTTTAGTTTTAAAAGGTCAATGCCAGCATGTTTCACAAATTAGGATTTATAGTTTAAACCATGTTTTAATCTAATTTATGTTTTACACCCACAGACTTAGCTACAAAGTTAATATTCATACCAAGTCTCTACAAATAACACCCAACCAACATTGAATTGAAAAAGTTTCGTGTGTTCCGGTCAACACTAAACTTATTTACACCCACTCATTATTCTGAATATAAGTTACTAACTGCGCCCTGCGGTTTCACCCGCGTAACTCTTGATCTCGTGAGAATTTCGGGAAAAAAAGTATCCTATGTCCTATTCTAGGTCATGGTCTACCTATGGGTCAAATTACATCTAAATCCGTTCAGCCGTTTTCGCGTGAAAGCGTAACCAACTCACTTTCGCATTTATAATATTGGATATCGTCAGTGGAAAGGCGAAAACGCTAATGCGCCAAAATGGTACTTTTAAAAGTACCATTTTGGCGCTTTCCACTGACGATATGATTGTTCCGTGTGGTGCCGGACGCAAAGAATAGTACCATCCTATTTCTTCCCGTGAGTGTCGTAAAAGACGTTTAAACTCACTAGAGAATGGACAACAACGTTCTCTATGCATTTTGACGCAATACTGCTATCGCCAACCTAAGCGTGGTGATTATGGCAACACCGCCCCCAAAATGACAAGCACTAGACGTGTACTGTCCAGCAGTGGACGTCTTTCGGCTGAAATGATGTTGCAAGTCGCGAGCAACATGTACATAGGCGTTTCTCGCGAATTTGTCTGCGTGTATTCTGTATTTTATCATTTTTTTAATACAAATAATATTCATACAATTAATATTCTTCCTGTTTGGCGATAAGAGACGATAAAATATATTTCATAAAACAAACCCTAAATCTTATTCGTGGAAATGTCTCAAAATAAATTATAGGACGCAATATCATGGCGATCTAACTCACAGTGTTGACACAAATATTTAGCTTCAGGCCTGCAAATCCCTTTAAAAGTATTAAGCACTTTATTTATTGTCTCTCCAAGGCTTTTCCTAAGATCTGGGAAGTATTAGAGTATTATTTAGGTTTATGTTTATAGGCTAAAATAATAGCTGGGTCTTGAATGCGAATTTCAGGAAGGATATTATATAAATAGTATGAAATCGTGAAAATTGGGATGATGAGCAGCGTAGGCTCGATAAACCTTTCTTAACACGTCTTGGGAAAGGTGATTAAAATGGAATTTTCCTTTATTTCATTTCTAATGTTTTTATAAAAATATTTAAAATTGTAATAATTCAATTCAATTTATTCAGGAACAATTCACATCGTGTTTGAAATCATATATAAATAAGTAAATAAGAAAAACACGGTCATTACAGCTATAAAACTAACAAATCTATAGTAAGAAAAAGAAATGTCTATAAAAAATAAAATAACAAAAAAAAAAAATGTTAAAATAAAATATAATGTTTATATACTTAAATTACATTTTTAAATATTTTTATATAAACATTCAAACTTTTGAAAGGTGGTTAAAACTGATTTTTCCTTTCAAAGTCAAAGTCAAAGTCAAATAATTTATTTCAAATAGGCACATAAAAGGCACTTTTGAACGTCAATGAAAAACAAACAAAGAAATAGAATTGATTCTAGTTGCCCATTCCAAAAGGTAGATTTCGTATGGAGAAGATCATTTATCTTTATCATTTCTAAAGATTTTGATTTTAAAAAAAGGAGCCCACCGTTGTCAGGAACAGGCTCCAAGCTACCAGCGGTCAGGGCTCTAGAGAGAAGAACCTCCTAATTTGATTTTATTATTAAAACAGGCAATGGCACTCAACCATCTGTTAACTAATTTAATCGCTCACTCAAAACACCTTTGGGACATTGGACTCAGTCCAAGAGTCCAGTCCAGGAGTAGAAAAGTTTGAAACATAACAAATAGTTTACATGTCCGATTTAGGACGTGCTAGTCGGTAAAATACGGCGCAGCAATAGGTATATACAGGTTGTAAAAAAACCCATCACATAGCCGTCAACTACGAATTCTGTACATCAAATTCAGTAACATTGCACAAAAATAATTGCTGGGAAACGACTTCTATTTTTGGTGTGAAAAAATGCTGTTTACGGTAGTGCGCAACGTAACGCACGCAAAACAGTGTGTAAGTATGTGGGATGCAACGGTTCAGGGTTCGTGGGGGTATTTAAAAGTAATTAATAGCATTTAAAACTTGCTTTCTTTAAAAAATGTCTGAAAAAGTTCAAATCCTCCTCCGTAATCAGAATGTTCCCAGGAATGGACCAGAACAAAAAAATTATCACAATGACGGGAATAACAAGTGACCTTCGGCTTCGTTAAGCGTCTTTTTACACCCGATAATTTGTCACCCCGGCTGTGCTGAATCGTGCCGAAACATGACCCAAACATATGTGTGCACTACTGTAGGTTTTAGTAGATAAATGTAGTACTTTCCTATACAATCAGTTCATCCGCTGACATGTTAATTATTCAGATTTGTTACAGTTGTAATGGCAATCATGTCATTTGGTTTAAATAGGTTTTTATCTATAGTATCTCATTTATCTTATATAGATTCTTTTCTACCTTGTGAATGTGAGAACGTCGCAGGCTTAGTAACTGTAGACTTTTATTTTTAATTTTTTTATGAACTTTAGCTGAAACTTTTTGAATGGCCTACACTGTCCTCCCATAACTATTAACACTGTAATTTGAAAATATTGTAAAAGCCAATTATTTGTAAAAGAGTAACCGTGGAGTTTCTTGCCGACTCTTCTCCATAGGAAATGATCAATTGGAACCGTGCACCTAGCTTCTGACGTTTCATAAGTGCCCATGTAGGCTTATGTGAAATAAAATATTTTGATTTTGATTTGTTATCGCCTCAGTGTCTAAAAACAGTCGCACTCAAACCTAAAAATAGTCCACAAAACCTACCACTAACCCACACCACAGATATTATAATACTACGTACAGATACCCAATCCCATACAAAGAAATGACACCACCCTGAGTCTGGCTATTGAGCTGGCTATTTTTCTTCCTCCATTTTTTTAACAGATGGCAGCATCAGCGACTCACTAATTGCCAGAGACTGTAGTTTTACAACGCCATCTAGGAGTCTTGCCTAGATGTAGGTATAGAAAGTTTATTATAGTTCCGGGTTAAGTAAAATAAAAATAAAAATCACAATTTACCAAAAATATGTTAATAGATTTTTTTCAATTCTTATACCTATTTCTACGTAAAGAACTAGATTAAAAAAAAAAAAAAAATTGATTTTCCTAATTGAAACGACTAAAGTTTATAGTGATAGCAAGACAAATTTATTGAGTAAAACGCCATCTATTACAAAGAGCTCTCAACAAAATGATTAACAGATGGCTACTTTATCATTCTAAGGGTTCGATTTGAAGTAAAAGGCTTAATTTATGTTATTTGTTGAAAATACGAGATTTATGAGTGTAAATACATAAATCAGCATTAAACAAAGATGTTTTGATTTTTACTAATATTACTTCAGCCAAAATTTGCCGTAAAACGCTTTTTAGTGATTGTTAATTATATTTCGTAATTTATTGTTACTTATGCTGCCATCTATGATTTTTTTCAAGACTAATTATAATTTGTTCGAGTTGAGACCCCATGCCCACACTAATCACACTCAATCAAAACAACCACTTCTTACAACAAACCGATCCATTCAAAACAAATAGGTAGCAAAAACTTATACATTTCGCATCTCCGGGAAAGTTGCGTCGACTCGGCAAGAAAAATGCCCGCGCTTTGTTACCGAAACGTAATTTGTATTACTAATAGTTCGTGTTTTCCGATCCCCCTTCCCCCCTTGGGAGCCGGCGGTTATTTCCCGGTTATTTCTCGGTAGAGTGTGTTCTTTGTCCGCCTGTCTGCCTGACTGATGTCATAACTACTCTTTGTGAACGTTTCGGAAAGTAGTTCGATTGTTCTTCTGTTGAATGGTTGTTGAGAATAGGATTGTGGTTTTGGAGTGTTTGTTTGATACCATTTTTGAGATTTATTCTGTGATAGTCGTGTTTTTTTGGGGACCTTTATGAGAATATCTTTTATTTTAAGAGTACCGGTACGTATTTATAGCGCTCGTCCGGTTGGAAGTTGGCGTTGTGATACCCCCGTGCCTCGAAAAGCGCGTTCAGCCTCCTGCGCATGATCTCTCTCCGCTCGTGACGCGTGACTTAAATTGACGTAATTTTAGTAGGTAAGTTTATAATCACGTCTAAACTTGTATGGAGTAATGACAGGCGCTGATTAATTTGACGGGACTAAACTAAAATCTATCTTCAGACCTTTTCTTAATGAAATAGAAAGAAAAAGATGCACTGAACTTAAATCTAGTTTAGTTTGTGAACAACAGAATCGGCACCATTGTGTAACTAAAGCCTGTAACTAAATATAAATTATAATAAATATTGCCGTTTGCCTGTTTTATCTATAATGCATTGTGATATATTATATAATTTTTTTTTTCTTTCTTTGTTTCTCTCAATCAGAGCCCCTTTTTTTTTTTTTTTTTTTTGAGGGTGGGAAATCATCCAATGACTTCTCCCGCTCTGGGCGGAGCGGAAGGGCGTGTCAGACTTTTACTGACTAAAACCCACCCGTGTTCCTTCATTTGCCTGTTGCCAAGGTCCCGGTATCCCTTTCGGACTTTCCCGCAACCCTGGCAGGCATCGGTCCTATTGGACCCCGTCATTTTTGCTGACATCTCTTTGAGGCGCGCGTGGAACACGACGCGCCATCGACCCGGGCCTGGTCCTTATCGGACGGCGAGCTGCCCGTTGCTCGCCGTCCGCAAGCCCGCGCCTATGGTGGCCGGAAATCCGCCTGGGATTCCCGACGCCCAGGGCGTCTCCAACGGCGGCGGTTAGGGGCGTGAGGGCGCAAACTTTGCCTTTCCCTCACGCGTTCCGCCTCCTCCTTCGCGAGCATTACTGCTTCGCAGAAGGAGGTGACGGCTTCCCATGCCCTCTCGCTCCGTACCATGGCCTGAACCAGGGCCGGACGCGAGAGGTCACCGCCGCCAATCGCCTCCGCGAGGACACGGCGGTGCTCCGCCCAAGCAGGGCACACCTCAACCGTATGCTCCACCGTGTCCTCCGGGCGATCCACACAGTGGTGACACCCGGGCGTTTCCTCCCGCCTAATCCTACACAGGTACCTCCCGAAGCTGCCATGTCCGGTGAGGACCTGTGTCAGGCGGAAGGTGAGGACGCCGTGGCGCCTCTCTATCCACTCCTCAAAGAGGGGACTTATCGCCGCTATTGTGGCGTGCCCAGCACTGGGTTGCGACAATCGCACTCTCCATGCCGCCATGAGATCTTGCCGGAGCTCTGTCCGCTGTGCCGCGATTTCTCGCGGCAGCGGAGTTACACCCCGGCGCTTCACCTCCTCGCGCCACTCCCAGATGTGCGCGAGGACCTTCGCCTCCAGATCCCATGGCGGTAATCCGGCAAGGAGGCTCGCCGCCTCACGGGAGACCGTGCGGTATCCCCGGGCCAGCCGAATGGCCATGACCCTTTGGGACGCGTTCAACCGGCGTGCTGGCCGCAGCCTAAGGGAACGCGCCCACACCGGTGCCCCGTAAAGGGCCATGGACCGCACGACCCCCGCATAGAGCCTCCGGCAGGAGGCGTTTGGACCCCCTAGATTGGGCAGGAGCCGCCTCAAGGCGGCCCCAGCCCGGTCCAGCCTTGGAGCCAAACGTCGGAAATGCTCCACGAAGTTCCACCGGCTGTCGAGGACGAGTCCCAGGTACTTCATCGTCGACTCGACGCCGATGTGAACCCCTCCTACCGTAATTTGGGAACCCGACGGTGGCGCGTTCCGAGGGCCATGAAAACACATGACCTCGGACTTGTGCAAGGCCACCTCGAGTCCCAACTGCCGGATTCTATCTACGATTGTCGCAACCCAGCGTGTCGCTAGATCGGCCGCCGCCTGGTGCGACCTCCCCTGCGCCAGGACCAGCGTGTCGTCAGCGTAGCAAACTACGCTGACGTCGCTAGGGAGGTCGGCGCGCAGCACCCAGTCGTATCCGATGTCCCACAGATGCGGCCCCAGGACCGATCCCTGTGGGACACCGCACGACATCTCTCGCCGGTTCCACATTCCCTGGTGACCGGGGTAGATGACGGCCCTGTCCGTCAAATAGGCCTCGACCACACGACAGAGGTAGGTCGGCATCCGGTGGTACCGGACAATCAGAGCCCCTGCCATCTAATCTCTTCACCACCCTTGGTTAACTGGTAGAGAATGCCTAAGTCCGCTTTTGTACATTTTTTTTTACTGCGAAAAGTTAAAATAATTAAATAAATATAGGTAAACTATCAAAGTTTTAGACAAAAGAACAATTTCAAAAAAAAATAACCGACTTCCAAAAAAAAAACACAAAAAAGTTATTTTTCCCTTTTTTTGTTTTTTTTTGGAAGTCATTTTTTTTTTTTTTGTGTAATTTTGTGATAGAACCGCACAAAAATCCGAATACTACTACCCTATGTAAATATCAGTGAGGGAGTCAAATAAGATATCATCTACATAGACTAAGTGGGAAAAATACGTAATTATTGAAGCGAATTCAAAAACTACGCAAGCAAAGTTTATACTATTATGACAATGTGTTGGAAGGAACGTGGTAATCTGGCATCGGCCAAAACAGGTTTTTTGTTCTGACTCGTGGCGAAGGTTTTCTTTATTGTATTTTAAACGTCCGTCTCATTTATTTATATTTTCGTTTTTATTATTATTATGTGACACATATTTTGTTTTTTATTTTATTTAAGTAGGTATACATATACATACACTTATTATATTATAAAACTGATTTGCATCCGTCACGTCACCTCACACTTTCGGGTCCGGTTGAAAACCAGCGTCAGGCACTCACAGTTGTCTGGCATTTTTGCTGAACTGGACCTTTTCGGTGCAGCCGTGAGGCACACTCCCCTACATCGCACGTTTACACCTTTTTTTGTTTATCTTTTTTTTTTTTTATATTTATTTTTCTATATTTTATTTGTTATGTGCTGTATATTATGTATATTGTGTGCCTTTCAGTCTGTGCTGAATAAATGTATTTTCTTTCTTTTCTTTCTTTCTTTCTTTCTTCTTTCAAAGTTAATAAAAATTTATATGGGACTACATCTGAAGCATGACCTACCAAACAAAAAAGAACCATCAAAATCGATTCATAATTGGCGGAGTAATCGAGTAACATACACAAAAAAAAAATACATACGAATTGAGAACCAACTGCTTTTTGAAGAAGTCGGTTACAAATCAACACAAAACCACTATTCATAAGCCTTGTAAATATTTTATACAGCAATCAAACGTTTAGCTGCTAGTTTCAAACTGTAATTTTGAATGCAAATGGCGACTTGAAATTGAATCGTATCATTAGAGTTAATAATTAAGCCCATGTAAGCTTAACTGTCACTAACCAGACTCAATAGAATTTTTATTGTTATCGACTTCTAAATGCAAATCGAGAGTTGAGCGGATGTGCTTATAATAGCCCAAGCATTTCCTTGCTATAACTTTTGCAGGCAATTTCGAGCTAGCTAGCTAGTTACAAAATTAAAAAAAAGATTAGTGCCCTGATTAGACTCAATCTGTGTAACCTTTTCCCAACTATTTTGGGGTCGGCTTCCAGCTTAACTGGATGCAGCTGAATACCAGTATTTTACATGGAGCGACTGTCTATCTGACCTCCACAATCCAGTACCTAACTGGGCAATACGATACTCCTTGGTAAGACTGGTTGTCAGGCTTTCGGTCTTCTAATGACCCGTAACGACTGTCAAAGATCCACGAATGACAGCCGGGACCAACGGCTTAACGTGCTTTCCGAGGCACGGAGGAGTCTCGGTATGTAAAGATCCATCCACAGACCAACCCCTGCAAGCGTAGCTTAACCTGATGGATCAACCCGTGCGGCTGTTATTACTTAGCCACGAGCTGATTAGACTGTATGACTTTTATCCTATTAAGGGGATGCGCTAAGGTAGCCCGCGAAATTCAAATTTTCTTACGATTTTTGCAATTTGCATGTCAGTATCAGGTTGTATGTTGATTTAAATATGATTTGCGGCCGTAACAAATATGGATTTACAGAATTATAAACATTAGAATCAGAAATACAACTCTCCAAGTTCATGTAAGTTGCATTGAATGACTATTTCATGAAAGCATGACATTTGGCACTTTCATGAAAATTTGAACTTCGCGGGCTACCTTGGCGCATCCACCTTAAGGCGAATCCAAAACAAGGGTAATATTTTGTCTGTATATATAAGGACAATGTTAACATCTTCAGTCAATTTGAAACTTCAGGTAATCTTTGTTATTCTTAACCAAGTAAAGCTTCGAAGCTTAAAACTGTTTTTATGAGAGGATTCGCAAAAGTAAAACGAATAAAAACACGTCATAATGTGTTTGAGAGGTTTTTCACTTGATTTCTTGAGCAGACTCCAAGTTTAGTTACTTGGCTATTAACTGCAAGCTTCATTGAAACTGAGTATGGTTTTTACCTTTCAGAAGTTGTCAAATTAAGCTCTTAGGTATCTAAGAAAATACAATATTTTATCAGAATCTGTCCTTGCAACTTCAATAAATAACATCACGCTTGTATTATTATGTTGTAAAAAGTAATGTATAAGAAGAGTTTCTTGCCCATTCTTCTCCATAAGACACCACCCCTTGAAAGAGGCGTGGGCGTCTAGAATCGATTCTATTTTCTTGTAACTTTGACGTTCATAAGTTGGAATACCTGAAATATATTATTTGACTTCGACTTTACTTCTTAACTCAATTGTTTGATTGCATATTTCTAGAATTCTAGACAGTTAATGAAGCTTAAATTTTTTATAATAATTTGACATATTTTTCCCCTACAATTTATGATCATAATAGCTGCCCCCCGCGGTTTCACTCGCGTAAGTCTTGATCCCGTCGGAATATCGTGATAAAAATTATCCTATGTCCTATTCGAGAACATGGTCTACCAAATCCGTTCAGCCATTTTAGCATGAAAGCGTAAAAAACAGGTTCCTGTCTCTGCAGCCCTAACCACTGGTAGCTTGGACCCTGCTCCCGACACCGGCGGACCTATATTTTTTATATGATTTTTTTTTATATTAGGGCCGTACGTCCTACCTCAAATTGCTTAGCATGATCCTCCGTTATGCCGAAAAAACTGCAGCATTAATTTTGAAATAAATATATATTAAAGTTGAGGATTGATGCTAGGTCCTATGTTTGGCGAAAACACGATTACATAACTAATAACTATAACTATAAAACGCTGGTATTAAAAAAATACTACAAATTACGTCATGAAACCATAATAACTGAACTAATTATAAAGCAGGTCTTACGTATTTTTTTTATCTCATTTATTTTCACCGTAAAAAGTAATTACCTAAACTATTAGAGGCTTGAGAGCCGCCAGCACCCCAGTCCGTTTCGCTCTTACTCAGGCCTCAAGTATTATGGTGCGAGCGAGATAAAATTTAAGGTGGGGTAGGGCCTTAAGAAATATTTAAAAATGTAAATAAGAAAGAAAAAATAATAATAAACGATAATAATAATAGTTATGATTTACCTAAACACCTTATTTTTTATGTTTTTAGGGTTTCATACCCTAAAGGCAACGGTACCATAAATCACTAAGCCTATGCCATATGTGTGTATGTCTGTCTCCCATCTGTAATAGGGCTCTATCTTTAGTAATTATAGTCGCTACAATGGCAAATCCTAACTTATACTATAAATGTGAAAGTGAGTTTGGTTGTTTGTTTGTTACGCCTTCACGCTAAAACGGCTGAACGGATTTGTATAAAATTTCGCACAGCGGTAGACCTTGATCTAGAGAAGGACTTAGGCTACTTTTCACCCTGGATTGCAGACGAAGTCACGGACAACAGCTAGTAATAAAATAGTGTAGCTTAATTATTATAGTTTTCGTGTTATGCAGCCATTACTGCGCGAATCCGACTCGCACTTTACCAAGGGGCCAAGTCTAATAATTTACAAACGTGTCAGTGGTCTGACAATGATGAGTTTTTGACAGATTTTGTATGGCAAATCTGTCAAAAACTCATCATTGTGAGAACATTGACACGTTTGTAAATTAGTAGACTTGGCCCCCTGGTTTTTAACGATACGTTTGTGTTTTACGATTGAGATATTACATCGAATTATTTACAAGAATCAATATTTGATAAATGAACTACAGATTAATATCAGTTTGCACAGCGTCAGTGTGTCATATCAATTTTATATCATCCTAACTAATAATCATTGTAAATGCCAAAGTAAGTTTGTTTGTTATGCTTGCGAAAGTGAGTTGATTGGTTTCTTTGATACGCTGTCAGGCTAAAACGGCTTAACGGATTGGGATGAAATTTGGCACATGGGTAGACCATGACCACAAAGAATACTTTTTATTCCGATATTCATATGGAATTGAGACTTATGCGGATGAAATCGCGGAGCGCAGTAATAAATATTTGAACAAAGACCAATCACTCACAAAACCCTACCAATAGGTACATATTTCAGCATAAATTTTCCTGAAATATTGCAACAAAAACACATAGGTAATCAATCCTTGTCGTGAACAGGTTAGCTTTACTTATCTAAATGTCAGTTACTGGTCATGGCTGGCACAGAAAATATCTGCAATGCGCTCCACTGCTACTTTACGAGTACGTCGAATGTGAGCATTACTCGCATTTAGATTTCATTATTAATGTTTGAATTTTCTTTGGCCATTTGTTCGAAGTGTGAGTTGTTCTTGTTTCATTTTATGATGGTGTAATTTGTGCATTTGGCTCGTGTTCCAGGTTTCGAGTATTTTTAAACTTGATGGATCTAAATGGATGAAAACATTTTTTCTGGTGGATGAAAAAATTTGCTGTTATTTTAACCGACTTCTTCAAAAATGAGGAGGTTCTCAATACCTCTGTTTTTTTTTTTTTTGTATGTTTGTTTCCTGATTACTCCGCCAATTATGCATTGATTTTGATGATTCTTTTTTTGTTTGGTAGGTTAGGCTTTAGTTTAGAGGTCGTGCTGTATAAATTTTATTAACTAAGCTTGCGCAGTTTTTGAATTAGCTTCCATATTACGTATTTTTCCCACTTAGTATATCTAAACGATGTTCTAAGTGACTCCGTCACTGTAATTTACATAGCAGGTAATGGTATTCGAATTTGTGCGGGGTAGGTACCACAACTAAAAAGAGAAAAAATATCAAACTTTTTACAAAAAAAAAAACGGACTTCCAAAAATAACTTTAATTTCGTAAGTCGGTGGCAAAAAACGAAAATTGAAAACCAAAGACAGCGACTTCCGAAATTAAAGTTATTTTTGACTTTGTAGTGTTTTTTTTGGAATTCGGTTTTATTGTAGTGTATTTTCCAGCAAACAAAAGTGATGGTTCCTAAGTACTTTCGAAGCACCCTAAGTAGTCAATACCAAAATAAGAATACGCCTATAATTAGTACCTACCACAGGCGCTTCTTAGCTAAAGTAGGCACTTTTGTACCACATAAGTTTCATTATTTTCGAAAATCTATACTAACCCATACTAATGTTATAAATTCGAAAGTAACTCTGACTGTCTGTCTGTATGTTACCTTTTCACGCCTAAACCACTGAACGGGTTTCGACAAAATTTGCCAAAGAAATAGATGGCACCCTGGGGAAGGACATAGGCTACTTTTTATCGACATACCGCGCGAGCAGACCCGCGGGTGGAAGTTAGAACTACATACATAAATATGAAATTCAAAATACACGCATACAAGTCACGGGCACCAGCTAGTATTTTATACACGCAGTCTTGCTCAAAGAACGACTAAAGTGAACTAAACACATTGCTTGACAATTGTAAACTTGAAACAAAAGTTAAGCCGTTTCGCGCTAAACAAGCTGTTCAGAGTTCAGAAGAGCCAATCTGTGCTGTAGTAGAAACAAGGTTAGGGGACGTTAGAGTTTACAGTTGGCGATTTTATTTTACAACTAGTAGTTGCCCGTGACATCGTCTGCAATCCAAGATAAAAGTAGCCTATATCCTTCTCCGCGTCAAGGTTTACTCCTGAGCGAAATTTCATCCAAATCCGTTTCGCCGTTTTAGCGTGAAAGCGTAACAAACAAACTCACTTTCGCATTTATAATTTACTAGCTGATGTCCGCGGCTTCGTCCGCGTGGTTGTCGGTTATTATATACTTAAACCTTCCTCGAGAACCACTCTATCCATTGGTGATAACAGTATGAAAATCGTTGCAGTCGTTTTTGAATTTATCGCGAACAGTGTTCTCCGCCGCGTCTGTCTGTCTGTCACAGACAGACGTGGAGGAGGACTTTGTTTTATAATATGTAGTGATGTTATGACAGTAATAAGTTAGGATATCTTCGGATTGTGATTGAAAGCGTGTTACGCAAATGAGGTGCCGATTTACGTGTCTTTCTAGAATTGGGTTTTTCAGCAGAATAAAAAGAATTAAAAATTTCCTTGGGGGAAACTCAGGGTTTGGTTCCGAGCCCCTGGATATGATCTAAATCCCTTTGTTTCTCTAAAGAAATAGGAATGATATATGCTTACCTCCTCTCAACTCGCAGAGAAGTGTGAAGTTGCCTCCCTCTTCTAAAGGGCCGACCACACCGGCCACGTCGCGTCCCTGCTCATCATAGAGGAGCAGCTGATGTGGTGGTACTGTTACACAACGGAGATAATCTTTAGTAAATAGTATTATCTTTCTAAATGAAGACTTAAGGCCCATCATCCACGACTCTACTCAAAAGAAACGTGTAAATCTACCTAGCCTTTTCCCGACTATGTTGGGGTCGGCTTCCAGTCTAACCATCCGGTTAGACCAACTGAATACCAGTATTTTACATGGAGCGACTGCCTATCTGACCTCCACAACCCAGTAACTAGATAATACGATACCCCTTGGTAAGACTGGTTGTCAGACTTTCGGACTTTGGACGACCCGTATCTACGAATGACAAACGGGACCAACGGCTTAAAATGCACGGAGGAGTCTCGATATGTAAAGATGGTCACCATGGACTAACCCCGGCAAGAGTAGATTAACCTGATGGATCGACCCGTGCGGCTATTACTACTTAGCCACGAGCTCCTCAAAAGAAACATGTAACGAACTCAATCACAGTCGATAGAATGCCACAGTATCTATAAATATTTCAATGGTCCGTACAAGACGCAGCCAATCAGAAATTGTTAATAATGCTTTAGTAAGTCGCGTCACATCCTCATCGTTTATTCGAGTTAGTAACACGTTCCTTTTTATTCGTGGCCCCAAAAATCCTCATTTCCACTATGGCCGTTAACGAATTTTGATTAAGAGAAGGGACTCCAGAAGTTCCAGTATATATTTGATAACTTCTCGTTGACTTCGCTGATTGGACTCGAGTATTTTATTGGAAGAAGCTTTTGAAAATATGTAGAATATTGTGTGTTCGAAGCGTTCTTCTTGGAATTTCGGAATCGTATCGCAGATTGTATATTTCCATTTGTATAGATATCCTATAGGTAAATTGTATTTACTTTCATAAATGTAACAAATAAATGTATGTGTTCATAGAAGTAATCAGAACAGTCAGCGCCGAGACGTCTATTTACTAGAGATTAATTAGTAATGGCTTAAATAACTAATAATCTCTATTATAGTCTGCTTTTTAATCTCGAATTATTTGACAGATATAAATACCGAACTCCAAAAAAAAACAAACAACAATAACTCGAAATGTCAAATTAAACAATGAAAATCTGTCTAGCCTTTTTCCAACTATATTGGGGTCGGCTCCCAGTCTAAGCGGATGCAACTGATACCAGTATTTTACATGGAGCGACTGCCTACTGACCTCCACAACCCAGAAACTGGGTAACACGATACCCCTTGGTAAGACTGGTTGTCAGACTTTTGGGCTTTTGGGAACAGCTTTACGTGTTTTACGAGTCACGGTATGTAAAGATGGTCCCCCATCCACGGACCAAGACTGGCAAGCGTAGCTTAGCCTGATGGATCGACCCGTGCGGTGTTATTACTTAGTCACGAGCTCCTCTGTCATGTCAAATTAGTCAACCAGATTAAAAAACAGACCTTAAATAGTTTTAACAAACTATTTATTCAAAACCTTAAATTTCAAACACATAATATTTATGTAATAATCCGCTTATTAGGGGACCGGCACTGTCTCTCCTTAACACAGGCTAAATTCTAGCCTATTTAGGAGAATAGTACTTCACCCATCTTTATTGTATAGTTGTACCTAAAAATTACATTTATATGCAACATTTTTGAACTTTGCAATCCCATTTTGAAATAAACATTTGTTTTTTTTTTTTTTATGAAGACGATTTTAGTGATAATTAACTAGCTACGTACTTAATTATCTCTAAAATCGTAAATATGAACTCACCAACAACATTGAGCTTAATCTGAAAATTCCTGGTCGGAGAGTTTTTGAAGTCCACCCTGCATCGGTAGATCCCCTCATCATCAAGCTGGACAGCATCCACTGTGAGGGCCGAGGGTCGGGACATGGTAACAAAGTAGGCTCTTCGTCCGAAGGCGAGGGGATCCGACCAATGGAGGGCCTTGTTGAAACTGCGGCCGCGAACGTCAAAACTGAGGACAAAAGATGAGAGAGTTCAGTTAAATAATATTTGACAAGATTTATCACGCCTGTTTCCTCGGAAGGATTAGGCAGAGATGTAGGTGTGTTTTAGTCCCATGCCTATTTCCATTAACCGGGCACAAATCTAAACTCCGGACTACTACTGAGAAATTCAATAAAAAAAACAATCCTACTAATTCTGGTACAAAAATTTCCGTGAAAATTTCATAGTAATTTTTCTATTAGAGTCGCGTCGGGCTGTCGCGTTGCGCCTATCTACGGGAGCCTTAAGCATATAAGTACCTATACGTTCAGCGTTTTCAATGCGAGTTATAAAACATAACGAAAACCCACCTAACACAACAAAATGACAATAACAATTTCCTTCGTTTGGTAAAAAAGTCACCTTTTCATAATTAATTCTTTGACATTGAGGATGAATTCCTAATTGGTCTCCATTATTTACAAACAACACGAAAAACACCTTGAAGAAAGAGCCAAATGACACGACGATCGATATCCCAATTAAACTCCCCTCTAAAACAGAACCTTCACCCTTTTACCGCAACATTTTTCATCAAAACCGACAAAAGAAAACCTTTTTTAAAACGCCTTATCTAAACGCTGTGTATTTATCAATGTTCTGTCTACGTTGCACCGTAACATCAACCATCAACACTTGAAATTCAACCTAATTTTTAGAGCTTTAAAGTTCAAAATCCAGCGGTGTTGCAGACAATGGGTGTTGGGCCATTAAGTTCGCCGTTGAGCGGGCGACAGCGATTCAGTTTGCGCTTTCCGTTAGTGTAGTCACGCCAAGTTTCCGGTTGTTTGCGACTAGTAGTATTACTAGATTCTAGATATACCTAGATACCTAGTAATTGTAGTGTAACGGAACAATGGGCCTAGATTTATTGCTGTTTGTCTGTATGTGTTGTACGTATCGCTTTTGTGCTGCTAAAGGAAAATAAAAACGCTGTGTGTTGGTTTTTGTTGGCTGTTTATTAGATTGTCTTGTGCAAGTTTTGTTTCTACACAGGTGTATTCAGTTGATACGTTTGTAGAAAGTAGTTATTTCAGACACGATTTTTCGTAACTGAACTGTATCTTTCGTATTTGCACAAATACTCCATACGGCGGTAAAAATAGGACCTACATTACTGTCGCGGCCCGCAACTGGCGCATTGATCGACGATCGTGAAAATGTGGGCCGAGGCAAAGCCGAGGCACATATACGTAAGTTCATCAATGCCTGGTTGCGGCCAAGGCTTGTATAGTACTTTTCTCAAATAATGCGCGGAAATTCAAACTAAGAATTGTTATTATTTACTTTTCACGCGCCAATATTATGTGTGTATTTGTGTCTACAGATCTATTTGCTAAGCCATTTCGAAATTTAAATAAAATCTTTGATAAATTACCTCCTTGGTTTCCATGTGTTGAATTAAAAGTTCGTTTAAATAACACGACAGATATGAGTTTTCATAATAATTTATTTGGCCGCTAAACACGCCAGATATAGATTTTCATAGTAACTTTGCTGTCCGCATCGTCACTTGTTTTTGACCAGTACAGCAATTTCGATTTATCTCGAAGAAGGTTGTCAAAATAATGCTCGAATGTCCAAGCATGTTTGAGAAAAAATATTAACCAAACAGCCATATTCGTTGGTCCATCTAGCGCTATACCCGGTCTCCACTTAAAGACTCGTCTGCTCCACCGACCATCGGTCCTTTGACAAACATAGCCGCCCACTGCCACTTCAGTTTGCTTACTCTGCAAGCTATTTCGGTAACTTCGGTTCTTTTAAGCCTTAGAAAGGTGGTTGTATGCGGAAGACGGAGGATAGGGTGTTACGGCGCTGTTTGGGAGAGGCCTATGTCCAGCAGTGGACTGCAATAGGCTAAGTTGATTGATTGATACAGCCATTTAAAATGTTAGCTGGGCAAACTGCCCACGATGCATTTAAGAATTGCTGCTCTTCTGATTATTGACCGAGCGAGCGAAGCGTCTCTGCTTCAAGTCTGGCAAAATTTGCTTTCGTGTCTGAGTTTGTTGGTACTCCTCTACACCTCGTATTTTACAACCGATCAGGACGAAACTTGGTACACAGATTTTACGACTTTATAGATTTTTTTTTTCTTCGGGGATTTTTGATTGGAGGGGCACTTCCTCCAAAAATGTGCAAAAAGGAGGCTACTGGACATTCTGCCCCGATCCGATATCGATGATTTTTTTTATTTGAAAGTTTGTGCTCGCGAGGTTTACTGTTCGCAAAACTACTAGTTGTAATATTGGTAACTGAATATGAAAACGGAAAGAAATTGTCATTGTTAGAAAGTATGCGACCACTTCTAAACCATTGTAAGGTATCATTCAATTTATGTCTTTAAGAGAAATCGCACTAATCATCAGTACCACGTTTTGTTGACGGATTGGTGATTTAGATGAATCATCTGCCATGCTTGTCCCATCACGTCTGCAAAGTTTTGCGAGATAATTCAATTTAACCCTGTATAACGCATGTAAAAAGGTTAAGCTACGCTTGTCGTGATTGGTCCGTGGATGGGTGACCATGTTTACATACCGAGAATCTTCCATGCCTCGGAAAGCATATTAAGCCGTTGGTCCCAGCAGTCATTCGTAGATCTTTGACAGTCGTTACGGGTCGTCAGAAGCTCGAAAGTCTGACAACCAGTCTTACCAAGGGGTATCGTATTACCCAGTTACTGGGTTGTGGAGGTCAGATAGGCAGTCGCTCCATGTAAAATACTGGTATTCAGCTGCGTCCGGTTAGTCTGGAAGCCGAACCCAACATATTTGGGAAAAGGCTAGGCAGATTGATTGAACGGGTGTAAAAAGACACTTAACGAAGCCGAAAGCCACTTGTTATTCCCGTCATTATGATCATTTTTATGTTCAGGACCATACCTGGGAACCTTCTGGTTACGGAGATATTGAAGGTCAAAGTTCCAACATTTTCAGACGTTTTTAAAGAAAGCAAGTTTTAAATGTTTTATTTTATTTTTAATAGCGATTTTTCACACCAAAAATAAAGTCAAAGTCAAAGTCAAAGTCAAAGTCAAATAATTTATTTCAAATAGGCACATAAAAGGCACTTTTGAACGTCAATGAAAAACAAACAAAGAAATAGAATTGATTCTAGTTGCCCATTCCAAAAAGGTAGATTTCGTATGGAGAAGAATGGGCAAGAAACTCCACCGTTACTCTTTTCAAAAATGTTTACAATATTTTGTATACATGAATTATATAATTATATGTGAAGACCATGCACCCACAATAAGATTACTGTCCCACAAAAGGCAAAAAAAAAAAATTATAAATGGAGCAATGACAAATAAATCAGTTATGTGATAGGTACATGGTGCTCACATATTTACAAACATTGTAAAAGTATACGATATTACAATATTCCTAACATCTTTACAAGTAATACTAATAAGTCAGTGCGTGATTCCATGCAATCACAGAGTGTAAAAATCTATGACATACAAATAATAAAATATACAACTAAATTAGCAACCAGTTTGATTTTGTCCAGACTCTAAATTGTCCTATGGAGCAAGACCAGCATGTTTCCAAGCATTCTTATCCTGGATATAATCCTCTAATTTGTAATAAGCTTGTTTACAAAGTGTACTTTTTATATGAGTTTTAAATTTTCTTTCATTTAATTGCAATATATCACAAGGTATTTTGTTATAGCATTTAACGCAGTACCCCATAAAAGATGTTTGTACTTTAGCTAATCTGAAATATATATGTTAATCTGATAAATGCTATGTTACTTAATTTGATGTACAGAATGCGTAGTTGACGGCTATGTGATGAGTCTTTTGACACCTTGTATCTAGAGACTACTTGAAACGAAAGTAGATCCATCTTTGTGTAATTAATACATAAAATTCCTACAGAAAATTAAAGGTTTAGTTTAAAATACAAGGCTTAGAATTTATTGCCTTTTGTCAGTACTTGAATAGCTAAAGCGTTTATCTTTTTATGAGCAAGCAGTAACACGAAGGCACAGTATAAATAAGAAACAGTATTATGTCGAAAAATGAGTCCAAAATGCTTGGAAGACCTACTGGGCCCGTAAAGAACATAATATGAAAGGGAATCTCCCCATATCATTGAAAAGAAAACTCATCGATATGTGCATCCTGCCCGACCTAACCTATGGTGCACAAAGTTGGTCACTTACTGAACAACAGAAGTCCAAACTCAAGATTTGCCAGCGAGCAATGGAGCGCAGCATATTAGGTGTCAAGCGAACAGACCGCGTCAGAAACACCACCCTGCGCTCCATAACTTAAGTAGCGAATGTTGGAGAAAAAACCGCCAGGCTGAAGTGGGAGTGGGCCGGCCACGTCACACGAATGCACCCAGAGAGATGGGCAAAGATCGTCACTCACTGGACGCCTGAAGGAGGACATCGCCGTCGAGGTAGACCGCGGCGAAGGTGGTGTGACGATCTAATCATGTTTGCGGGGCCAACATGGCCAGAAATCGCACAAAATAGAGAGATTTGGAAGGAAAAAGGGGAGACCTTTGCCCAGCAGTAGGACAAATTACAGGCTAAGGAAAAAAAAATGTCATAGAAAACGGCCGTAACGACGCACTTCGAAATCTCAGTGTTTATCAGTCTACGCAACAGTATTGAGTGCGCGGCGAATTATTTCAAGGTCACTGCCGAAACATATTACTGTTACTTTATTATACTGTGACGAAGGCTTTTGAAAGTGATATTTAGTAAAAAAAACGGTACTTAATTTATATTCAAGCACTTTTTCTGAAGTGTGTTTTATCTGGCTTTTACTGAAGAGTTGTTGTTCTTTGTGACACTAAACAGTGGTTTTAATAGCAGTTATATCTGATTTCACAGGAATTCTTTTACTTTGAGGCCCCTGAGGTTTTTTATGTGCGTTGTAATAATTTATGTTAGCTGTCAAAGCTTTTTTTTGCGCTAGTACATGTACTAGATATACCTTTAATCTGTAATGGAATCAGGTGTATTGGGTCAGTGAAATATCTACTTAATAATTTTGTATCTTTTGGGCCCCAACAGGCCAAAGTCAGTCTTTCCATTTTTTTTTTGTTTTGCAATTATTGCCCAATCCTTTAGCTAGGAGTCAACCTCGACACCCCATATCCTGGGTATAACGCGTACCTGGTTCCTGTTTCCCGGAACCCAATCTGTGGCTATTTTCTTCCAATTCTGGTAATACAGTAAACAAAACGCAACCAAGTCTCACAAGAGCAACCAGCTTGAACATAGAGGTAAGGCATGCCGGAAGGCTAGAACGTGTGAACGTGTGAACGTGTTTATATTTAAATTAGTGAATCGTTTTTGAAGTTAAAACTTGAAGTGAACAGGGTGAACAAAAATCATGGAACTCGCGTCATCGTCACGCTTGAAGTGATTTGGTTTTTTTAGCGCCATCTACCGTCTACCGTTTGAATTACGTTGAGGTTACATTTGCTTAGTTTTCACTTCTATCGGCAGTCCCCAAAGACTGCCCCGTATATTTGAGTAATGTATTTTGTTTCTCTTCTACTCTTACAGTGGAATCCCACGATCGGCAATATTGCAGATGGAAACGCACGGCAGACGACCACAGACCGCCACGCACCGCGCACCGAGGCGCTTCCGATGTCTGCGATACCCGTACACCTTCCCACGGTCCTTCGTCCGGGCTCGTCGGTGTCCGTCCGCAAAATCGCCGATCGTCGGATCTCGGCATAACACACGTTGTCTACATCTCTTTTACCTACTTTCCTATCGCAGGTATGCTGGAAGAGATTTCTCTAGAAATAAACATTGCCTTTGTACGTAGTTTTCTGCTCGTTTCTTCTTTTCTGTATGTATCATTATGTGTGTGCATAAATGGTTAAATAAATAAATAAACGTGTTTAGCATAAACTTATATTTTTGGATAGCAAACAGAGCATTTTCTCTATATTTATTACGAGAACAAAACGTGTAAATAGTTGGTAATTTGTCGGATCATTTTCTCTCCTACCGCTGCCCGTGTAGCCCACACCTAAATTACGGCGTTGTGTACAATATAAACACGAGTATACACGATCAGTCTCGTTAGCAGCCGCCGGGAACGATGTACTAAGACATCACTCCTCCATGGTCCAGGTTACATTATCATGTGGTTTACAAACATTACTGTAACCACACTAGGTACGTTCCGCAAACGATGGACACTTGACATCCTACGGGTCCTTAGTCCTGGTACTTGTTGAAAGGCCTACATTGTCCTCCCATGCCTACTAACACTGGAATTTGAAAATATTGTAAAAGTCAATTATTTTGAAAAGAGTAACTGTGAAGTTTCTTGCCGGCTCTTCTCCAAGCGACCAATTGGAACCGTGCACTTAGCTTCTGACGGTTCATAAGTGCCCATGTAGGCTTATGTGAAATAAAATATTTTGTTTTTTTTTTAAGTGACAGTGGGCTGGCCATGTTTTTCGAAGGAACGATGGCCGGTGGAGCAGACGAATCCTAGAGTGGAGACCGCGTGTCGACAAGCGTAGTGTGGGACGCCTCCCAAATAGATGGACCGACAACCTTAAGAAAGTAGCTGGGACAGACTGGATGCGGAAGGCGGAGGATAGGGTGTTGTGGCACAGCTTGCGAGAGGCCTATGTCCAGCAGTGGACAGCGGTAGGCTGGGTTGATTGAAGTGGAAAGCGTGTTTCACCAGCCGATCTCATCATCATCTGCCTAGCCTTTTCTCAACTACGTTGGGGTCGGCTTCCAGTCTAACCGGATGCAGCTGAATACCAGTATTTTACATGAAGCGACTGCCTATCTGATCTCCACAACCCAGTAACTGGGTAATAGGATACCCCTTGGTAAGACTGGTTGTCAGGATTTCGGGCTTCTGACGACCCGTAACGACTGTCAAAGATCCACAAATGACAGCCGGGACTAACGGCTTAACGTGCTTTCCGAGGCACGGAGGAGTCTCGGTATGTAAAGATAGTCACCCATCCACGGACCAACCCCGGCAAGCGAGCCGATCTACATACACATATTATATAAACTCAAGCCTTCTACCAACTTTGCTTTTACACTTTTACTCCTTTTGCTTCGTTTACGTCCATGAACGCACGCTCGCACGCATTTTATGTATTCTGTACTCTTACCAGACTAAGCTAAAAGAGCCTATAAGGATCGTTAGAAAAGAACAAGAGCGAGTTGGACTCGCGCACGAAGGGTTCCGTACCAACCTTACATATTATAAAACAATGTCCTCCGCCGCGTCTGTCTGTCGTCCTGCACACGGTAAACTCAAAAAGGACTGCACCGATTTTCATGCTGTTTTCACCAATGGAAAGAGTGGTTCTCGAGTAAGGTTTTAGTATATAATAACCGTCATCCACGCAGGCGAAGCCACGGGCATCAGCAAGTTATCTATAAAAACGGCAAAAATATCATGTCTTATATATGGGAACCCTCCTTAAATATTTGTTTTATTTTAATTTAATTATTTATTTTTAAAGTGAATATTTAACTAAATATTCTGTGAATATTTCAAGCGTCTACCTGTTGCCGTTATCAATATCGAGCAAAAACGAGCAAAAAATCACGTTTGTTGTTTGGGAGTTTTTAAATATTTACTTTATTGTGTTTTTTAGTATTTGTTGTTATAGCGGCAACAGAAATACATTATCTGTGAAAACTTCAACTGTCTAACTATCACGGTTCATGAGATACAGCCTGGTGACAGACGGACAGAGAGACAGACAGCGGAGTCTTAGTAATAGGGTCCCGGTTTACCCTTTGGGTACGGAACCCTAAAAACCAATAAATACCTAATTATAATTCCAATTTCATAATTTTCGCTGTCCGTATAGCCCATGCCTAATTGACAGCAATGTACCTACAGCATAACCCTAGGTGCACACGATGGGCCTCGTTAGCAACCGTCGACTACATCGCAATAAGCCTCCACCCGACGATACTCGATAATCTCCGGGTAATAAATAACTGTTTCGATGTGCACCTAGCCTGTTATGTACTTAAGTACGTGATTTATATAATGTATAGATAGTTAATACGTACAAGTAAACCTATAAATTGTATGGTGCTAAGTCAGGTTGGAGAGGGTATTTTTGGTAGCGTAGCATGTTTTGTGTTAAAGTTATTGCTTAATTAATATACAGTACTAGCTTCGCCCCGCGGTTTTACCTGCGTAAGTCTCGATCCCGTGGGAATATCGGGATAAAAAGTATATAATTTCATCCAAATCCGTTCAGCCGTTTTAGCGTGAAAGCGTAACAAACAAACAAACTCACTTTCTCATTTATAATATTAGTTAGGATGACCAAACATTTTTAGGTGCTTGCTGAGTAATGAGGTGAAGGTTGTGAATTCATCAATATGAGTTTTTCAATTCATAAATGTACTTTCTGAGTTTGCCTTGAACATTAATGACATCGGTGAAGGAAAAGTATCGTGAAGAAACCTGGACTTATAGGGGTTTATTCATAAACGTTGCATAAAGTTAAGTAATGATTAGCGGCTGTTTAACAATACATTTTTGAAGTTTGAACGTTTCACTTAACTTTAAGCAACGTTTATAAATAAACCCCATAGTTAATAGCATAGCATAGCATAAGCATAATCAGCCTATAATGTTCCCACTGCTGGGACCAATGACTATATAACCTCTTGACTGCTCATGCGGGCGACTCGGGCTCACGACACATATGATGAATAGCACTGATACTAGATGGAAATACGAGTGGCCATTTTAGTTTTGACCAGTTATTGGATCTCTGCACACGCGGGTATTTTGATACCTTTTAAAACATTTCTGCATAAATAAAAACAGTCATGAGTTCCTGTTCAGTTAATTGGTGTGGAAAATCCTCTAGAACATCCAGCTATAAAAAGATTGCATTATTTTTCATCGGTAAATAAAATAAATATTTTATTAAGAATAATTGCAGGGCTCAAGCTAAACTGGTTGTTTACGTAAAATGTCACAAACATGTACACCGCGTTGATGTCTTTTTGAAAAGTCCCTTTCTCTCACTAGGGTATTGCAATAAGTCTGTCCCTTTCTATCTGCACTTATACTGTAGAGTGTTGTGACAACTTCAAAATAAAGTCTATCTAAGTCGATAAAAATTACGATGTTTCATAATGGTAAAAAAGTAACATTAAGTACTTAATGTTTACATTTTAGATTTCAAAACTCCGTAACTGAAAGAAAAGTGGATCAATGCAGCTAACAGGGAAAATTGGTTTCCAAATAAATATAGCGTAGTTTGTTTAAGGCATTTCACAGCAGATTAAAAATAAGTAATAGCAATGTCAATTCCTGTCGAATAGAACAATAAATTCTCTTAAGTGAAATTCAAATTTAAATAATTTATTGTTGAATTAGGATTGTAGATTTTATCGACATCGATATTATTGTTGCAAAACTGTCTTGTGCATCACTATGTTTGGAACTTTCGTCCTAACATTGTTGCATCGGCCAATCAGAACCGCTTTAATTTCTTCGTCCCCCGGCCCGCAGTAGTGAGTCGTGTGCCTAGACGAAATCAGTCTATCAGCTCTCAAGTGGTTTAATTCTCTTTGGCTGGGACACAGGCCTCCTCTCTTTGAGAGGGAGTGGGCCGAAATACATTACCTTTCTACATTGCTTTTTCCCATCTATGTCGTGGTCGGCGTCCAGTCTAACCACATGCAGCTGAATACCAGTATTTTACATGGAGCGACTGTCTATCTGGCCTCCACAACCCAGTAACAGGGTAATACGATACCCCTTGGTAAGGCTGGTTGCCAAGACTTTCGGGCTTCTGACGACCAGTAACAACTGTCGAAGATCCACGAATGACAGCCGGGACCAACGGCTTAACGTGCTTTCCGAGGCATGAAGGAGTCTCGGTATGTAAAGATGGTCACCCATCCACGGACCAACCCCGGTATGCGTAGCTTAACTTGATGGATCGACCCGTGCAGCTGTTATTACTTACCTCAGACGATATGATGGTAAAATATCGACTATGTAATATTTGTCAAATAAAATCCCTTTCCCGTGAACAAATATTGATCGGACAAGCTGGATGCTAGTGAAAATTCTCCCTCAAATGATCGCCTCAGTGTACAGGCTTCTTATTATTTTACCTACACGTCGGATACACACAAGTTTTTATGGCATCGGGAATCAAAGTAGGTACCATCTAAAGTCTTATAAAATTATATTAACTAAACTACTACGCCATATTTTTTTTTTGTTCCAACCTAAAATTATTATTGTAGTTTCTTAGTAAAGTACATCAGAATAACGTGCTATCACAAAAAGCGAAGGTCTTACAAAAGATTTAGTTAAACACACTACAGTAGGCTTAACATCATTACTTACTACTCGAGACACAAACCATCCTCCGAGAGAAAATTAGCGTAAAAATAATTAAATTATTCATAATGCCCCGGTGTAAAGATGCCAAAGTAAAGTGTTGTTTATGAATACCAAATTGACTGGAAATTATACATATTTTATAAGTTTCTTAATTTTGAATATTTTTCTTAATTACAAAGTCTCTTTATTTACGGTTTACAGCGTTTATTTTCGTTTTATACGCTTGATGGACGCTCTCGTTGGCATTTTAAGTTGAAAGGTTCTTGCTACGTAACAAAATTCAGGCAGTTTTAAAAATACTGTGTATTATCTAACGAAGGGTTAACCTACAAAAATATAGCGTCTAAACATACAAAAAAAAAATACCAGTAAAAAAAATTTTTTTGTTTTTTTTTTTTGTAAAATATTTACAAAATATATTAAATTGATACGGAAAAGAAACACTCTTGTCACACTTGTCACAAGTGTGCGTGTACAGAGTGTTTCTTTTACGTATCAATTTAATATTTTTATGAATATTTCAAAAAATATACTGAAAAAAAAAAATGAATTTTCATTTATTTTTTTTGCTTGTATGGTCGTTATGTTATTGCTGTTTAATGGGAACGCCCGTTATTAGTCAATATGTCCAACGAAAAATAGCCCAGCTAATTTCAACCCACATTTGGCAATCTAAAATTCGAAGACATACAGTGACATCCATCAACCTGCTTTGGGCCCCCTGGTGCATTAAGGCCCTCTACCTCTCACAGAGGAGGTCTGGGTCCCAGCTGTGGGAATGAGGCTGATAATGCTTATGCTTTGCTATCAATGCTCTTACTTTCTCTTTATGAGAATACCCCTTGCAGTGGGAGAATAAGAGAGTGCTATTGTTATCCATTTTGATCGCTGGATTTTCATTGAGGCTGTCTATTCAGAGAGTAACGATAGTACCTTCAATCGCGAAGGCTTTCATTGCACGCCAGTAATTTTTAACCGACTTCTTCAAAAAGGAGGAGGTTCTCAATTCGGCTGTATGTCTTTTTTTTTGTATTTATATTACACGATTACTCCGCCAATTATGAATTGATTTTGATGATTCTTTTTTGTTTGATAGGTCATGCTTCGGAGGTGGTCCCATATAAATTTTATTATTACCTTTGCTTGGGTAGGTTTTGAGTTAGCTTCAATAATTACGTATTTTTCCCACATCTATGTAGACGATATTTTATTTGACTCCGTCACTGTTATTTACATAGCAGGTAGTGGTACCACAGCTAAAAAGTGAACAATAAAAACTTTGTCCAAAAAAAAAAACAACCGACTTCCAAAAAAAACACTAAACAAGTGAAAAGTAACATGAATTTCGGAAGTCGGTGGTAAAAAACGAAAATTGAATAGCAAAGACACTGACTTCCGAAATTAAAGTTATTTTCACTTTTTAATAGTGTTTTTTTTTTGGAAGCCGGTTGATTTTTTTTTTTGTAAAAAGTTTTTGTAATACTCGTTTGTCCGAACCCTTTTTTTCTTAAGAAAAGTGTGCCCATAAAATTAATATTTTCCTTATGCAAGCAGCCAGTCATCAATTGAATAGGAATTATATTTAGTTAAATACGGCGCCATAGCTCACGTACGCTTAACGCTTCGTTAACTTGACGGCTAACGAACCGTCTTGGATGTTGGATGTTAGATGTTAGATGGGTGTTCGAGCTTCTGGAAAATTGTGCGTGCTGCTGGCCGGTGGTTAATTGCTGGATTTGGAAGTCCAGTGTTTGATCGCTGGGCTGGACGAAGGACAATAACTAGACTTCTTCATTTTGTGTGGTTAGTGACTAACCTGGTGTCAGTTTTAAAGTCGCCCAAGGGCTCTGACTTGGCTTCACATGTCGTCGAGAAATATCTCTCAGGTGCAGTGATAGCCTAGTGGTGTGACCGTCGGACTCCCAAGTCATAGGTCTCGAGTTCGCACCTAAGCGACGCACTTCTGACTTTTCGGATTCATGTGCGTATTGTATAATTATCACTTGCTTTAAAAACGGTGAAGGTAAACATCGTGAGGAAGAAGTAAACAGTTTTACATTATTATAGTTTAGAAACTTCTACTTTGTGTCCCTACGAGAAACTATAATAGCTCATGCAGACTTTTTTTTTTTTGTCGGTGGAAATTCATCAAATGACTTCTCCCGCCCCGGGCGTAGCGTGTCAGACTTTTACTGACTAAAACCCACCCGTGTTCCTTCAGTTGCCTGTTGCCAAGTGTCCCGGTATCCCTTTCGGACTTTCCCGCAACCCTGGCAGTAGCTCATGCAGTCTAAATGGGTTCTATCTCGGATAAGGTCGCAGCATTATGCTGAGCGATGGCCGTTTTGGTCGATGTGACGCAAAATTTCCCCCAACTTGTTCTTTTCGTGTTTGTGTTCTTTCTTTGCGTCAAGTTTACCGCAAATAAACGTATTTAATTTTTTACTTTCTTTCTTTCTGGCGAGGTCAGTAAAGGGAATTTAGTGTATTATCACTCCAGTTACAGTTGTAATGGCAATCATGTCATTTGGTTTAAATAGGTTTTTATTTTTATTATCTTATTTATCTTTTTATACAGATATTTTCCATTTTGTGAATGTGAGAACGATGTAGGCTTAGTGCACTGTAGATTTGTTGAACATTTTCTATTTTGTTAAGTTTGAAAGGCCTACACTGTCCTCATATACCTATTAGCACACATATTGTAAAAGCCAATTATTTTAAAAAGAGAAACCGTGGAGTTTCTTGCCGGCTCTTCTCAATAGGAAACGACCAACTGGAGCCGTGCACCTAGCTTCTGACGTTTCATAAGTGCCCATGTAGGTATATCCTTACATATATTATTATAAAAACAGTCGTCTGTCTGTCGTCCTGTACGCGATAAACTCAAAAACGACTGCACCGATTTTCATGCTGTTTTCACCAATGGATAGAGTGGTTCTCGAGTAAGGTTTTAGTGTATAATAACCGACATCCACGCGGGCGAAGTCGCGGGCTAGTGTGATAATAAAATCTTTATAAACGAGGTTGAAAATCCTCTCAGCTTGGTAGTTATGGTGCCTATATACCCCGGAAACACAAAAAACAGTCCCAAACCCCGTTACTGGCAAATATCTATAAGATAACACTAAATCGTGACAAATAGAGTCATTACACTGATTTTATATCATTTTTATAGTTCTGAATTTAGTTGAGATTTATGTCTTAAATTCGGCTCGTATAAATCTAACATATTTATGGATCTATCTGCGCGGAAGAGGACGTTTTATTATTTTAGTTAGATATTGTTTTAATGCCTTTTTTTGCCGGTGAGGAAAAGAATGTCCTATGCTTTTTGAGCGACTGAGGGTTATTGAAATTCCCTTTACAGGAGATATAACGAGTGTAAGAAGACACTTAACGAAGCCGAAAGTCACTTGTTACATTATTGTGATCATTTTTTTGTTCTAGACCATATCTGGGAACCTTCTGGTTACGGAGATATTGAAGGTCAAAGTTCCAACTTTTTTTGACGTTTTTTTTTAGAAAGCAATTTTTAAGTGTTATAATTTAATTTTAAATACAAACCCTGAACCGTTGCATGCACCCATTAACACATTGTTTTGCGTGCGTTACGTTGCGCACTACCGTTAACAGCGATTTTTCACACCAAAAATAAAACTCGTTTTCCAGCAATTATTTTTGTGGAATATTACTTAATTCGTAGTTGACGGCTATGTGATGGGTCGTTTTATACCCTGTATACCATATTTTTTTAGAAAAATAGGGCCATTTATGAGCATTGATTGCCCTATGGTAACGGCCGTGACTTACTAGTTGTAGGACGTAGGTTCGAACCAAGACAGGTGTTTTATTTTTTATTTAATCACCACCTACTCTCAAAACGGTGAAGGAAAACATCGCGAGGAAACCGGCATGTCCTAGAACCAAAAAGTCGAAGACATGTGACATCTACCAACCCGCACTGGGCCCGCGTGGTGGATCACGGCCCACTCCCTCTCACCGCGAAAAGGCCTTTTCCCATCAGTAGGAACTTTAAAGGCTGATTATGTTATGTATGTAAGAGATAGAACTGGAAAACAGCAGGTATACCTAGTCACTATATATTATAAAACAAAGTCCACCACCGCGTCTGCCTGTGTTCGCGATAAACTCAAAAACTACTGCACCTATTTTCATGCTGTTTTCACCAATAGATAGAGTGGTTCTCGAGGAAGGTTTTAGTATATAATAACCGACATCCACGCGGGCATAGCCGCGGGTATCAGCTAGTTCATTATAATTAAAACAATATTCATTACAGTAGTCTCTTAGTGCGACACTTTATTTAACTTGTCTGTCACAGCAGTGTCGCACATAAGGACAGTCCAACCTATTTGCTATCATATTCAGAACGACATTGGAGCTGGCCCACACTCTGCGCACAAGAGACGCGCAGCGCTTCCGCTAATCTAATATTATCTATTATGGGTTATCATCATCTGCCTAGCCTTTTCCCAATCATGTTGGGGTCGGCTTCCAGTCTAACCGGATGCAGCTGAATACCAGTATTTCACATGGAGCGACTGCCTACCTGACCTCCACAACCCAGTAACTGGGTAATACTATACCCCGTGGCAAGACTGGTTGTCAGACTTTCGGGCTTCTGACGATCGTAACGACTGTCAAAGTTCCACAAATGACAGCCGGGACCAACGGTTTAACGTGCTTCCCGAGGCACGGAGGAGTCTCGATATGTAAATATGGTCACTCATCCACGGACCAACCCCGGCAAGCGTAGTTTAACCTGATGGATCGACCCGTGCTGCAGTTATTACTTAGCCACGAGTTCCTATATCGGTTATATTACCTGAAATAAATGATTTTTAATTTAATTTAATTTTTTAATTAATAAATGAGTTTAATTTTTCATACTATACCTCTACAAAAGCCATGCCATAGTCAAAGAGCGAATATTCCTTTTCCTGCCAACACACCTACCTAACTCCTCGACTAAATCGTGTCTCCTCCCGTTTAGCGGAACCCTTTAATCTTAAATCCCATTACGATTAATCTCGACCGATTTATCGTTCCTTGCAAATATAACTTTCGCTATCTTAAAACCCAATAAGTTACTGCAAACGACTTTCGATGTTGATGTACTGAGTTCGTATTTGTGTTTGAGAGTTCTGTTTATGTTGGTAGGGGAACTGCGTGATGATATATCTACAATTTTTATTGTTTCTGGAAAAGTTTTATAATCAAAGTTTTGTTCAAGCGAAAGCGCCAGGGTAAGCCGTGAAAATGTAAATGAAAAAATGTTTTTTTGTCCCAAAACAGTTACATAGATTAAATAATGAGACAACCCCAGTAGGTAATTGATAATACCTGTGTTGGGGCTAGCTCTCTCTCTCCCTTAATATTAACAATATTGAGACTAATGCACAAAATATTTAAAAAAGTGACTAAAAATTTAAAAATGAACAGTACATGACTTATATACTAATTAGTAGCTCTTTGTGTAGCTCAAGTTGTATGCCTAAGCGAAACTGTATGTGCGTCTTGTTTGTAGTGTTGTCTATGTGTGTGTATTTGTGTATGTGTTTGTGTGTGTGTGTATATCTGTTTGTGTGTGCGAATGTGAAATTCAAATATTCTTATTATTTTTTGCAATTTGGAGTTCGGTATCAGGTTGTATATTGATCCCTAGGTAAGACTGGTGTCAGACTTTTGGGATTCTAACTACCCGTAACGAATGTCAAAGATCTACGAATAACGTGCGTGCCGAGGCGCGTCATTAAATATAGAGGCTCTTTCTCGATATGTAATGACACTTAACAATAACACCATTTAACCAAAAGGTACCCAAACCGCCGAAATAGTGTAAAATCTGGATTCTGGAATCTGGATCTAGATTTGTGCTCGGTTGACGCTCGCTTACATGGGAATTAAACATAACTAGCGAAATGTACGTTCACCCATCCAAGAACCGACCGCGGTAACCGTAGCTTAACCTTCGCTCGTCCCATGCGTCTGTTATCATTTAGCCACTCGCTCTGTAACAAGTATCTTTCGAAAACATTTCCTAGATTTGAAAGTTTTGATATCCTTACATAATTATTATAAAACAAAGTCCTCCACCGCGTCTGTCTGTCGTCCTGTTCGCGATAAAAACTACTGCACCGGTTTTCATGCTGTTTTCACCTATGGATAGAGTGGTTCTCGATTAAGGTTTTAGTATAAAATAACCACCATTCATGCAGGCGAAGCCGCGGGCATCAGCTAGTAACTACATAAATCTCAATTCATCCCCAAAATAAATTAAATACGATTATAAATTCGAATTACTGAAGCGAAAAGGACACCCTCCTACGCCTTAGTTACTGAAAACGCCTGAAAACGACGATTTCCTATAATGAATGCCGGTAGCGTTACAATAATTAAAATGGTAGCCATCTTATACGTACAGGATGTGCTCAATTTACATTTGATATTAAAGAGATATGAAATTAAATTGACAATAAATAATACACAAAAAAAATTGAAGGAAAATAACACAATATTTGAATGCCTTGTTGGTCTAGCCTGAGCATGAGGATCTGAGTTCAATTCCCGGGTCGGGCAGAGTGTTATTGAGTTTTTCCATCTAGTATTTATCAGTAGCAGCCCGGAGTCTGAATTTGTGCCCGGTTAATGACAGTAAGCTAGCCCCTTATTTCAAGGGACTTTAATATAACTGGCGAAATGTGGGTTTACTATAGGCACACCTCTGCCTAACCCTTTGGAGAATACAGGCGTGATGTTATTATGTATGTATGTATGTGTATTTTAATGCAAAAATTACACATCAAGCTTTAGAGAGCAGTGGTGGTCCAGTGGTATCGTCCCCTACTTACGAGTTTATACGACATCTGTTGGAACCCCAGCAGGCGCTTCACTTTGTGTAATTTATTTCATCACCACTGCTCTCAAAACGGTGAAGGAAATGAGGAAACCGGCATGTCCTAGAACCGAAAATTCGAAGACATGTGACATCTACCAAACGGCACTGGGCCCGCGTGGTGGATTACGGCCCACTCCCTCTCTTAGAGAGCGGGCCCCTCTGTGAGATTGTATGTCCCAGCAGTGGGGACATTATAGGCTGATTATGTGATAATTTGCGTCCTCAAGGCCAACGAGAGAGTTTTTATTAGAAAATAAAATCTCAAACGAACATTTTTACACATTCTGTATATGTAAAGAATGATACTATTAATTAAAATAATTATTGACCCCATACGTTGTGTTTTAATTGAATTTTATCTAATCTAATTAACTTCTGTCGTCTCTGATTGGATGACAGAATCATTAAAATTATGATAAGTTCTCATATTTTAGGCTATTTTATTTAGTTTTAGACTGTTTTTACCCGACTACGGCGGAGAAAAAAGGAGGGTTATGATTTTGACCGGTATGTATGTAAGTATGTATGTATGTATGTAAGTAAGTATGTTCATCTGTTCCCTTCTATCTTCTAAACCACTAATCACAATTTGACAAATGAGGTATCGTTGGAAGCGTCTTGATCATCCGCTGGTTATAGGCTATGTGACGTCACATTAAATTAAAAATGGCGCCCTCTAGAGGACATAAAGACAAGAACTTTAAAAAAAAAATGTTTAATCGTACCATGTTGGGTATCAAATGAAACTTAATGAGCACATTTCTAAAATATACATATATTATAACCTCAAAAGAATTAAAAAAATTAAAGTACCTAATAAAAACTAAAACCCACTTACGACTAAAAAGGTACAAACAAGACACCACAGACAGACAAATTAAAAATCCGGAGTCACACGTAATCTGTTCGATTTATGCCCTAACACGTGTGACTCCGGATTTTTAATTTGTCTGTCTGTGGTGTCTTGTTTATACCTTTTAAGTCGTAGTTGGGTTATAGTTTTTATTACTTAATTTTTTTTGGATCACAATATTTTGGATTCAATATCCGTGTAACGACACATATTATGTATTTTGTAGTAAATAATAGTGTTCTAATCCTAACTTCCGAACTAATATTATTAACTTTGAAAGTGAGTTTGTTTGCTTCTGCGTCCTTATACTTTTTAATTTTTCTTTTTGTTTTTTTTTGTAATTTAAACTCTACTCTGTTGGGGTCGGCTTCCCGTCTAACCAGATGAACTAACCAGTATTTTACATGGAGCGATGGCCTATCTGCCCTCCACAACCCAGTTACTGGACAATACGATACCCCTTGGTAAGGAACATTACTTGTTGTTGTGATCTTGTTCTCGTAGCTGTAATAATCTGTAGTCATTTATTTTTCGTTGCTTACATAAATATTCTTTTAAAGTCAGTATGTATGCATTTATGTATCTATTATATAGCATATTATACATATACATACATATATATATATCTATTAAGTACAGTATACTGTATCTATTGGTAAGTTTAAGTACCTACTTATTATTTTGCACCAATGACAACCCCATTTTTTATGTCCACACAATCACTGTCCATTCTAAGGTTGCCTGGAAGAGATCGCAGAAAGCGATAAGGCCGCCCATTGTATGTTTTGTAGTGTTAAATATATTTATTTTCGCTATGTATTTTCTGGTGTACAATAAAGTATATATAAATAAATAAGACTGGTTGTCAGTCTTTCGAACTTCTGACGACCCGTAACGACTGTCAAAGATCCACGAATTACAGCCGGTACTAACGGCTTAACGTGCTTTCCGAGGCACGGAGGAGTCTCAGTTTTTAAAGATAGTTACCCATCCACGGACCACCCGCGGCAAGCATAACTTAACCTGACCGATCGACCCGTGCGGCCGTTATTACTGAGCCACAAGCCCCACAAGATTCTTTAAGTGTTTTGCTAGAATATCAAACGTAATCACAAACATTCTCGTACGTCGTGTCCAAAGTAAAACAACTAGATTTTATCTCAACTTTTAGTCTAAAATGTACTCCAGTGGCTAATCGTTAGTCTGTCCACTTTGGGTCAATATCACACATGGGGGTGAGAATATGGTCATTACGTGGTCAGACATGTCATTATGTTTTAAGTATGTACTGTTGTAACAATAGTGTTAGTTTCTTGCTACCAGACTATTTGTAAGTCTGGTAGCAAGCATGAAGTGTTTTATCTTCTTTTTTTTTAGAATTTATCTTGTTTTAGTTTTATCTTCTTGTGGTTAGTGACTAACAGAGTTCTTATGCCGCCCAAACTCTTTAGCTTATAACTTCGTGCGATATTGTTACTGGAATAATTATGTTTATACATTCAGGGAAATTAACTGTTTATTAAATTGACTACCAATATAAAATGTCCGTATATTCAAAGCAACTCTGTCATTCCTTGACAGTTGTATAAAATTGCTATTACACGGCAAATTGGCGTAGTGTGTCCATTTGGTAAGCAATTGATTTCCTTGCCTTTTTTTTTTTTTTTGAGGATGGGAAATCATCCAGTGACTTCTCCCGCTCCGGGCGGAGCGGAAGGTCGTGTCAGACTTTTACTGACTAAAACCCACCCGTGTTCCTTCATTTGCCTGTTGCCAAGGTCCCGGTATCCCTTTCGGACTTTCCCGCAACCCTGGCAGGCATCGGTCCTAGCGGACCCCGTCAATTTTGCTGTCATCTCTTTGAGGCGCGCGTGGAACACGACGCGCCATCGACCCGGGCCTGGTCCTTATCGGACGGCGAGCTGCCCGTTGCTCGCCGTCCGCAAGCCCGCGCCTATGGTGGCCGGGAATCCGCCTGGGATTCCCGACGCCCAGGGCGTCTCCAACGGCGGCGGTTAGGGGCGTGAGGACGCAAACTTTGCCTTTCCCTCACGCGTTCCGCCTCCTCCTTCGCGAGCATTACTGCTTTGCAGAAGGAGGTGACGGCTTCCCATGCCCTCTCGCTCCGTACCATGGCCTGAACCAGGGCCGGACGCGAGAGGTCATTGCCGCCAATCGCCTCCGCGAGGACACGGCGGTGCTCCGCCCAAGCAGGGCATACCTCAACCGTATGCTCCACCGTGTCCTCCGGGCGATCCGCACAGTGGTGACACCCGGGCGTTTCCTCCCGCCTAATTCTACACAGGTACCTCCCGAAGCTGCCATGTCCGGTGAGGACCTGTGATTTCCTTGCCTGTACTTGGTTTAAATAGATTTTTACTAGGTTTTTATCATTAGATAGATTCGTTTTCATTTTGTGAGTTTGAGAACATTGCAGGCTTAATAGATAAAGAAATAATGTTATATTTTTTAATGTTTTTAGGTTCTACAAAAATATAATACTTAAAAAAAAAAATAAGTGTAAGTATTTAAATTAAATAAAGGAAAAATAATAAAATAATTAAATAAAGGAAAAAGAAATAATAATAAAATAACAGATTTGTAGACCATTAACTATTTTGTTAAGTACCTGTGAAAGGCTTGCACTGTCCTTCATTCCCTATTGACACTGTAATTTGAAAACATTGTAAAAACCATTTATTTTTAAACTAGCAACTTGTACGTCGATTCTGTAAAATTCGAACAACAACTCGCATCTCACATCGCTATTCACTCTCACTTCGCATAAGGTTCAAAATGTGTTCGGGTTCGAGTGCGAAGTGAGCGTCAAAGTGACGGGGGAATTACCTTACTGAATGCGACTTCATCTCATACTTTATCTGTCAAAATCTCACGGTCAATTTAGTTCAACTCGCTGACACGCTCGCAAGGGTAGCGCTAGTGTGTCAACCGAGTTTTTAGAATGCCAATAAAGAAACTCCCGGCGGATTCAGATTCGAAGTTTAGAGTGAGGTCTTACAGAATCGCACCCCTGCCCCTGTTTCGCAAGGTTTAACGAATTCACAAAATATCGAGATTCCTATATCATTTGTGGGTCTAATATTAATTTATTCCACACATAAACCTACAGGAATAAATTCTCAAATGATGGTGTAAACCGCATCAAAATCCGTTGCGTAGTTTAGAAGATCAACGCGGTCACACACAGACACGAAAGGCAACTTTAATTTATAATAATATGTACGCGTAAGATAATATTATCCTAGCTAATATTATAAATGAAAATTGACACATGGGTAGACCATGACCTGGAATAGGACATAGGATACTTTTTATTCCGATATTCCCACGGGATTGTGACTTATGCTGGTAAAACCGCGGGGCGCAGCTAGTAAATGATATATAAATAAAACGATGTAATGGCTGACTTACAAAGATTAGTAATAACATTTGCCTTTGTCTTACAATTTCTATTTTCATACTTGTTTTTCTGTTATCAAACTCCATTAAAAAAAAATATAAACCTATTATAGTTATATAAGCACTATGGTTCATTTTGAGGAACAATTCGAAGAATGATCTATAAAAATCTATTTTCTCGAAAATTACCTTGTCTCGAAATATAATTTCAACATCAAAAAATTTAATCAATCTTCCTAAATTAAACATTTAACTAAACTTACAATGATACGACGTACATTATCTTACAAAATCAACATTCACTACAATTTAAACACTCCAAGATCTTAGTAATCACTGTGCTACGGCGTAGCGCCTCTACGATGCTACGGCACTACGCCGTAGCTGCGTGGATCGGATTAATGAAGCGTACAGCAAATAATACTTTAATTTCTGAGCAGGTATACAGGGTGCTCTCAATTTACTGCAGATTGTGTTTCGGTAGTATACCGTACAAATGTATTGATGCTGTATGAAGGTTTTTGTGTTAACTGGTAGAGTAACTGGTGGAGAGATGTAATGACAATCATGTCATTTGGTTTAAATAGGTTTTTATTTTTAATACTTATCTTATTTATCTTTAATATAGATTCTTTTCTACTTTGTGAATGTGAGATTGTAGGTTTAGTGGACCTTGAACATTGTCATTTTTTTTTTTTTAAGTATCTACCTGATACTTTTTGAAAGGCCTACTCTGTCCTCCGATAACTATTAATACTGTAATTCGAAAATATTATAAAAGCCAATTATTTTTTAAAGAGTAACCATGGAGTTTCTTGCCAGCTCTTCTCCATAGGAAACGACCAATTGGTACCGCGCACCTAGCTTCTGACTTTCCATAAGTGCCCATGTAGGTTTATGTGAAATAAAATATTTTGATTTTGATTTGATTGAGATGATTGGATAATATAGCATTCATTTGGAAGCACTTTCACGTATCTAAAAATAATATTAAAGCTAGAGAGAATAATAGAGTTCAAGTTAAAGTCTGCTTTTAGGGTTTTCCTACTTTCGGCTTACATTGTACCAATTGCAAGTTCTATTGATAATATCTATTACTACAAACTATTCATTATAATATTACAAACGAAAACAAAAATTTCGGAACAATTTGAGGCTGAGAAGTATAATTATTCAAGAATTAATACACCCTGTATGTGAGATTATGTTAAGAAATGAACTTAGAGTAAATAAACTACATAGTTTATTTGTCTATGTTTGGTAGAAAGTACCCACACGATAGATACATACATATATACAAATACACAAAGGCCTGTTTGTAAATAGTAATCTAAATTATATTGCTCGTGATTGGACTGAGAGCAATAACGGTTGCTAGGTTTACGTTGTACAGTAAATGTGTGAAGTAATTCTCGAGGAAATACACCAATACAATGTCTCAGTTCTAGATTAATAGATAATCAGCCTATTTGTTCCCACTGCTGGGACACAAACCCCCTCCATTCGAGAGGGAGTGGGCCGTAATCCACCACGCGGGCCCAGTGCGGGTTGGTAGATGTCACATGTCTTCGAATTTTTTGGTTCTAGGACATGCCGGTTTCCTCACGATGTTTTCCTTCACCATTTTTGAGAGCAGTCATTCTGGCTAGCCTTTTAACTATGTTGGGGTCGGCTTCCAGTCTAACTGGATGCAGCTGAATACCAGTATTTTACATGGAGCGACTGTATTTTTAGAGCAGTGGTGATGAAATTATTTTCACAAAGTATAGTGCGTGGCTGGTTTCGAATCTACGACCTACAACTCGTAAGCCGTTACGCCCACCAATACTCTTTTCTTACAAACTTCTTCATTATTATGTAATCATCATCAGATAAATGATTTCAAAATACTATAAACATGATGTACTAGCTGACCCGACAGACGTTGTCCTGTCTTAACGATAACTATTTAATTCGAATTGGCCTACCTACCCACCCTACCTACCCTACCCACCCTACCTACCCTACCCACCCTACCTACCCTACCCACCCTACCTTCCCTACCCACCCTACCTTCCCTACCCACCCTACCTACCCTACCCACCCTACCTACCCTACCCACCCTACCTACCCTACCCATCCTACCCACCCTACCTACCCTACCTACCCTACCTACCCTACCTACCCTACCTACCCTACCTACCCTACCTACCCTACCTACCCTACCTACCCTACCTACCCTACCTACCCTACCTACCCTACCTACCCTACCTACCCTACCTACCCTACCTACCCTACCTACCCTACCTACCCTACCTACCCTACCTACCCTACCTACCCTACCTACCCTACCTACCCTACCTACCCTACCTACCCTACCTACCCTACCTACCCTACCTACCCTACCTACCCTACCTACCCTACCTACCCTACCTACCCTACCTACCCTACCTACCCTACCTACCCTACCTACCCTACCTACCCTACCTACCCTACCTACCCTACCTACCCTACCTACCCTACCTACCCTACCTACCCTACCTACCCTACCTACCCTACCTACCCTACCTACCCTACCTACCCTACCTACCCTACCTACCCTACCTACCCTACCTACCCTACCTACCTTACCTACCCTACCTTACCTACCCTACCTACCTACCCTACCTACCTACCCTACCTACCTACCCTACCTACCTACCCTACCTACCTACCCTACCTACCTACCCTACCTACCTACCCTACCTACCTACCCTACCTACCTACCTTACCTAACTACCCTACCTACATAAGAAAGTTCTCTCGACAATAACAAACAAAAAAAAAAAAAAAGTGAAATCGGCCCAGCCGTTCACGCGTGATGTAGGGAACAGCTTATATATTATAAATGCGAAAGTGAGTTTGTTTGTTACGCCTTCACGCTAAAACGGGTTAACGGATTTGGATGAAATTTGGCACATAGATAGACCATGAGCTGGAATAGGACAAAGGATGCTTTTTATCCCGATATTTCTACGGGATCGAGTTTTACGTGGGTGAAACCGCGGGGCACAGCTAGTATTTTACATAAATAAATACTACACAGCACTCATTAGTTCTCGCTTCAGTAAACTAACAAGTACGTACAATAATAATTACTCGTTAACAACTAACGTTACAAGTTAATATGCACGTCACAGTAGTAAAAACATAATTAGTAAGCGTTGCTAGCTAAAGTGTTGCCAGCATTATGCATACTGCGACTCCAATTCCCTGTTGGGGTTACCATAATTAGAGGCGTTAGAGGGACTAATATTTGCGAATTTTTGTTTTTTTAACATGATTATCTACGAAATAAAAATCTAAAGGGTCCCCCGAAACGATCAGTTGCAACTTGTAATATTATTGTAATGTTCCTGATGTAATGTTAATAACGTCGGTTCCCGATAATGGTGGGTTTATATGATTTTTATTTTTTATAAAAATATTTAGAAACATGTAAATTATACCAATATTATATACAAATTAAATAAAGGATGTAATGTAATTACTCGCTTCAATTGCATTTGGTAGACGATCAATTTGCGTATCAATGTGTATCAATCACGTAAAAACCATTGAAATTGATCGTTTTGGGGATCCTTAAAATTCATTCATTCAGTGATAGATAACGCAATATGAACGGCTGAGTCAAGCATTAAATTTTGCACAAGAGATGAGAAGATGAGCATTGAAATAGGCACCGACATTCACATTTAAATGTTTAATTATATGGTGTACATAATAAAGAATATTCTATTATATTCTAAGAAAGGACTTTTGAAAATTCGGAATAACTTTTCAAAAACCCTTTCTTAGGCTATACAGGGGTTAAAAAAGGGTTAAGAGTTTGTATGGAAGTTTGTAATTTTTGCCAATGGGAAATACCATCGGCGACACATCTTGTAAATAAATGACATACTCGTACAATCTGGGAAAACAGACAGTTGTTCACAAGTAATTGTCTAGGTTTATTGCAGTAGTCGGCAGGTATTCGTGTAGTTCCCATGAATTGAAATCCATGAAACAATAACTGCAATAAATCGTTCCTTTTCTATAAAACGAAACTGGAAAGTCACGAGTTGAGGTTTACAGAAAAAGAACGATTGACACAATGATTGTTTTTGATGTGTATAGCTGTAGCGACACAAATACGGACCAAAAAATAAACAAATATTTTCAGGTCATACACAGTCGTTATTTCGGTTAGAATCAATCCGCGTGGAGAGGAGCTCGTGGCTAAGTAATAACAGCCAAACGTGTCGATCCATCAGGTTAAGCTACGCTTGCCGGGGTTGATCCGTCAATGGGTGACCATCTTTACATACCGAGACTTCTCCGTGTCTCGGAAAGCACGTCAAGCCGTTGCCGTTGGTCCCGACTGTTTCGTGGATCTTTGACAATCGTCACGGGTCGTCAAAAGCCCGAAAGTCTGACTGACAACCAGTTTTACCAAGGGGTATCGTAGTACCCTATTACTGGGTTGTGGAGGTCAGATATGCAATCGCTCCATGTAAAATACTGGTATTCAGCTGCATCCAATTAGACTGGAAGTTGACCCCAACGTAGTTGAGAAAAGGCTGGGAAGATTGATTAGTAAGGTTGAAACCGCAATTTTTTATGGTTTATGGATGATTTAAACAGTCGCACTGAAGGCAAACTTGATGCTCACTGGTCATCAATGCCATCTGCAATGCCGAAGGATTTTTATTATCATATTTTATGTATCCTAGAATTATAAAAATATAAAAATAAAAATATTTAAATGTGAATTTGAATTTGAATTATCCCCAAAACATAGTGAACCTAGCCCAGCTACTTGCAAGTTGATTCACTCCACGCGACGTTCTGCGAATTGAATTAGACGTCGACTAAACCAACGGCGACACACACCACAGTTTCCACAGAAATAACACACCGCATCTAGCTACATGGGCAGGTCATACTCTCTCACATAAATGTAATAATTTATACATAAACTTGCTTTTGCCTGCGTCTTTGCCAACACAGAGGTCGCTAAATAACCTTCGGTACCGTAACACTGGGATAAAAAGCATGAGCAGTGGTGGCCCAGTGACAATGACTTCGACTTTGGAGTTGTTGGTCTAACACTGTTTGTCCATCGCACCGTGACCTGCACCCTAATTGAGTAATACACGATCAATCAGAATTGGAATCGGTTTGAAACAAATGTATATTTCATTGCTCCATATAATATAGTTATTATTGTAGCCAATAACATTTGATGTAATATTATTATGACATTTTCTATTTATTGTAATCCAAATGATTTGACATTAATTTGTAAAATGGATTTATTTATATTTCTAATGTTATTCTAAAATGATATTTAATTAAATAATATTTGCATGCCAATATGACGGCAAAACATGGAGTTGAACTTTATGACAACTCCTATGTACAAAACTCATGTTTGCAAAGAAATCTGCAGGTGCAGAAAACCTCAAACGGCTCAAAAATATTTTTGAGCCGTTTGGGGTTGAAACACTAGAGCCATGGGGTCCGAGTGCTCATCGAGTATTTCGGGACATCGCCAAGTGGTTGGTCGACTCTTCACGTGACCAGAGGGCTGGCCAATTTCTAGGTCAAAGAATCAGCATTGCCATCCAACGTGGCAATGCTTGCAGCCTTTTGGGCACTTTTCCCACTGACAGCGATGCGGAAGAGTTTTTTGACGCCCTATGAGCCCTTCCTTTATGTATATAATCTGTATTTTGTTATTTTTATTTAGAAAACTCCTTTGAATAAACTGTCAAGAAATACTTGATTTTAATGATTTGCAATGTTCGTAAAAAAAATCTGTTCAATATCGTAAATAACGCATGAATGTTGTTGAACTGTCTAAAATGAAATAAATTGGTCATGATCGGTTACGAAAATAAGTTACGCAATTAGATAGCGGAGAGACTACGAGAAACGAGATTACGCGGCCATAGTAAATGTACTGCCGCTCCTTCGGCGTCGTCGTCATGTTCTCGTTGACATCCCATTCACGGTGTGGTGGACAAACGGTCGTAGTTTCGAACCCTGACAGCTGCTTTACTTAGTATACATTATTTCATCACCACTGTTCTCAAAACGGTAAAGGAAAACATCGTGAGGCAACCGGCATGTCCTAGAACCAAAAATTCGAAAACATGTATGATATCCTATAAGGTCTCCACTGCTGGGAAACAGGCCTCCTCTCGGTGAGAGGGAGTGGGCAGTAATCCACCACGCGGGCCCAGTGTGGGTTGGTAGATGTCACATGTCTTCGAATTTTCGATTCTAGGACATACCGGTTTCCTGGCGATGTTTTCCTTCACCGTTTTGAGAGCAGTGGTGATGAAATTACACAACGTAAAGCGCCTGTCTGGATTCGAACCTACGACCTACATCTCGTAATTCGCAGCCGTTACCACTGAGCCACCACTGCTCTCCTGCTGCTCCATGGTTATCCTAAATTTGTCCGTTATAGGACCGCCCCTTTGATCCAGCATCAATACTTTAGCATCAAATAGTAGTTTTTTTACCGACTTCTTCAAAAAGGTTTTCAATTCGTCTGTATGTTTTTTATTTTTCTTTGTATGATGTGCAGGAATTCTACCTCTTTTTGTTAGCACATTCCAAAATAATCTAGAAACTAAGTAAACAAGCAAGTTGTAAGTAGTATCACTCGTCAGCTTTCTGCAAATTGAATTAGACTCTGCCGCCGCCTAAACTATTCCTGACACTCACGCCACGGTACGTACGTATGTAAGCTTTTTGTGATTGTTGGATTAAACTAAACGGATACTTGCTAAATAGATCAATATAGAACCACCTACTTTTGCTGTGGGCGGTTTAATGAGTTAAGAGTTTATAAGATTATCATGTTCAATCAATTTGACCTGACCTTTTCCCAACTATGTTGGGGTCGGCTTCCTGTCTAACCGCATGCAGCTGAATACCAGTATTTTACATGGAGCGACTGCCTATCTGACCTCCACAACCCAGTAACTAGGTAATACGATACTCCTTGGTAAGACTAGTTGTCAGACTTTCGGGCTTCTGACGACCCGTAACGACTGTCAAAGATCCACAAATGACAGCCGGGACCAACGGCTTAACGTGCTTTCCGCGGCACGGAGGAGTCTCGGTATGTAAAGATGGTCACCCATCCACGGACCAACCCTGGGTAATACGATACCCCTTGGTCAGACTTACGGGCTTCTGACGACGCGTAACGACTGTCAAAGATCCATGAATGACAGCCGAGAAAAATGACTTAACGTGCTTTCCGACGCACGGAGAAGTCTTGATCACCCATCCACGGACCAACCCCGGCAAGCGTAGCTTAACCTCATAGATCGACCCGTGCGGCTGTTATTACTTAGACACGAGCTCCTAATAACAGCCGTATTATTATTATCTATAAAATAATATGGGAAAAGGCTAGGCAGATTGATTAGATTACAATAATAATACCAGTCTATAAATGTCTAGTGCAGGGCAAAGGACTCTTCTCAAACAGAGAAGCCACGAGCATTGATCACCACGCTTGCTCAAAAGGGGTTGGCGATTTCAGACTTACATTAACTAAAAGTCCAGGTTTCCTCACTGAAGTTCAATATACACTTACATTACATTGGTACTTGCCCAGATTAGAGCCCACAACCTCGTGCATGAGAATCTGCACTATATGAAACTATATGAACTATATATATCTTGTATATGAATAATATATCTGCACTATATGAACTATGGAATATGCACGAGACTTTAACCGCTGATCCATCACAAAATTTACATACTCGTAAGATTATTGTCTGCTCGAAATATCTGTTGAAATAATCATTCCTTTTATCCAGACCCGTAAAAAACCTGTGTCAGATCTCAAAGTGCAAATCCAAAACTATTAAATAAAATACAATAAGACTCGACTCTTATTTATCTAATTTGTCCTCGTCCATACAAAGGTTATAAGAAATTGCTTTTAACAGGTACATTGTGCCATTTCTAATACAAAACATGTCGCTGTTTCGAGTGCAATTTTCTAGAAAAAACTTGTTCGTAGATTTATTACTGTGTTCAAGGTGGAACAAATCTTTGATCTGGATCTGTGAAGACGGTTTCTACTATTTTTAGGTGTAATAGAAAATTTAGTAATACTGTCAATCGCTTCAATTGCATTTGGTGGACGATTCATTTACATATCAATGTGTCACGTAAAAATTGACAATAGCAATTGATCTTTTCGGGGACCATTTAAAGTTTTGGGGATTGATCTCTAAAAGTTTCTCCATTATGATACACTCATGTTCGGATCGGCACATTCGGGCGGCAAAATTGAACATAATTATGTAGATACATCTATATTTTCGCAAAAAAGCCGTTTGGCTTAACTGGAACCGACTATGATTAAAAAGGTGCAGAACCTACAATGATTATAAAGTTTACTGATTGGGTAGATCTGAATAAAACCTGAATATGTGAAGCAATTGCTTCGTGTCGAGTTTGTTGTTCAACAAATACTGCTGTATCGAATGTGCCGACCCGAAGATGTGTGTAGCAAGCACCCTTAGGTTTGTTGAAAGTACAATGTCAGGTGAAGGACGGGCTATTTTGGGAGAAGGCTTTTTAGGGTTCCGTACCCAAGGGGTAAAACGGGACCCTATTACTAAGACTCCGCTGTCTGTCTGTCTGTCCGTCTGTCACCAAGCTATATTTCATGAACCGTGATAGTTAGACAGTTGAAATTTTCACAGATGATGTATTTCTGTTGCCGTTATAAAAACAAATACTAAAAAACAGAATAAAATAAATATTTACGGGTGCTCCCTTACAACAAACGTGATTTTTCGGCAACAGTTAGACGCTTGAAATATTCACAGAATATTAAGTTATACATATATTCATTTTAAAAATAAATAATTAAATAAAAATAAAACAAATATTTAAGGGCTCCCATACAAAAGACATGATTTTTTTGCTGTTTTTATAGATATACACCCTTCGTACGCGAGTCCGACTCGCACTTGGTCGATATTTTATCTTTAGTACTTTTATGTAATTGGCTATAAAAAAAATTATGCTCATTTTGTTGTGTCGAATACTTTTAAGTACTGGCTACCTGTTTCCGAAGGTCGGAGTATAGATGTGTGCCAGTGTGTAATCAAGCGTAATATTAAGTTGCAAATTTACGAATAACAATTTTTTTTTTATGTCGACTGCCTCGTTGGTCTAGACGGTGTTCGCAAGCGCTACTGCTGAGCATGAGGTCCTGGGTTCGATTCCCAGTTCGGGCAAAGTGTTATTGTGTTTTTCATCAGGAATTTCTCAGTAGCAACGCGGAGGCTGGATTTGTGCCTGGTTGATGGCAATAGGCTCGCCCCCTATTACATGGGACTTAAACATAACTGGCGAAATGTGGGTGTAGTATAGGTACACCTCTACCTAAGCCTTCGGGGATTATAGACGTAATGTTATGTTATGTTTTTAAGTGTTTTTATTCATATTAATTCTTAACACAATCCATCCATCTAAATAAATACAAATACAAATATTTATTGAATAAACACGTTTACAAAAGGTGAACATTTAGTCAACAGTAAGAATTCATAAACAATAATAATGCCTAAAAATAAACTAAAACTAAAATATGCTTATTACAGGTGCTAGTCGGCAGTGCAAATAAGGCAATATAGTAAGTATCTACTTATCAGTTAATCGGTACGAGAATTATAAATCAACAATACGATTTCACACATAATTATCTGACTGCGGTGTCGAATATTCCACTATACAGTGGGCCTAAAACGGGTACTTTAGCAGAATCATAATAGGAAAATAGTGTGAATCATCGTAAAATGTCACAAACTGACAATTCATAATATGGTCTGCGTGCGATTCATATTACGAAATAATTCATCTGTTTGACACTTTTATATGGAGATTCGTAAAAGATCCACACATTATGAATTGCTTTTGTGTCAAATTAGAGGAATTGCTAATGACAGCTGGAAATTCAGGAAATTAATTGCTTATAGAGGTGTGGCGGTACCTACATCGCCACATTCGAACTACGCATCAAAGACCTGACGTCACACAAAAATCCTGACGTCACAAAAATCCTGCATCGCGCAATTAGAGTTTACCGTGCAGTGAACATATATACAAAAATCCAATATCAATCATTGGGCAGTTGCCCGCCAGACACAACACCCGTCTGGTAGGAGGATCCTCCCTTTTCTATGGTGGATGAGTGAACTTTACACCCTGTTCCTCATACCCCTAAAGAGGAATTGCTAATGTGGCCGTTTTAGGCCCGCTGGTCGCTATTCGCTCGGTATTTCAGTCTAGTTAATTACTAGGAACGTGACGTTAACGCGATGATCGCTTTTATTTGATAGTAATTATCATAAGTGAATAGATATTAATTTATGAATTGTATAGTACCAGGGAATCATCGAGCTTTGGATTAGAGATTATCGCTCAGATTTAAGTGAAAATTCCATGCTCTTAGGACCCAGATTTTTTTTAAATACAGGGTAAAATTTAATTCATGGGCTTCTTCTTAAAGGGTTCATTGTATTCAAGAGATGATAACGGACTGATCTTTTTAAAACATATTGACCTGCTAAAGATGAACGCTTTTTAAAATCAATTAACCTATAAAAACTTTTTCGCTTTTAATGATGCACACTTTTTTAAATAATTGAGTCTCTTTTTAACTTTTTGGCCTTTTCACATTTGGTTGCAGTAACTAACCTAGGGTACCCCGACCAAATGAGTTAGGTTAGAAATGTAAATAAAAGCGCGCGAGCCTAGCGAGCGAGGCGAGTGCTACATCCAAGTTGGTCACAGTAACTTGGCTATTTAGTATTTCCGGGTCCGAAAAACAGGAATAATTTAAGATTTAAAATAAGAGGCGCAAACATTATATTAGAGTATTCAATCATAATTTTTTGGAAAGCAAAATGGGAAATAAGAAATTGAGCTTCGATTAAATACATGCCATATTTTTACTACGGCATGATATGATATAACTAGTGAAAACGCATAATCGGCCTATAATGTTCCCACTACTGGGACACAGGCCTCTTCTCTGTGAGAGGGAGTGGGCCGTAACCACCACGCGGGCCCAGTGCGGGTTGGTAGATGTCACATGTCTTCGAATTTTTGGTTCTAGGTCATGCCAGTTTCCTCACGATGTTTTCCTTCACCGTTTTGAACGAGTTACTAGCGAAAATCGATGCACCACTAAAATTACATCTTTGCCAAACGCGATGTTATATTAAAAGACGTCCATTCATCCGTCTAGCCTTAACCAAACTAGGTTGAGGTCAATTTCAGTCCACTACTAACTAGGTGCGATTAAATGTCAGAATTTTGCAGGGAGCGACTACCATCTGACCACCATAACTCAATTACTAACCAATAAGGAACTTTTAATACTATGTTATCCAGTTAATTGCCCTGGTGGTCTCATGGTCGCGCGACTGCTGAGCGTGGGATCCTAGGTTTGGTTCGCAGGTCAGACAAAGTGTTATTGGGTTTTTCCATTATGAATTTCTTAGTGACAGCCCGGAGATTTGATACCCCGTGCTTCGGAAAACATGTTAAGCCAGTGTTCCTGCGCTTGATCTCTCTCCAGTCGCGTCGGATTCCCATCGGACTATGAGGGTAAGGGAAGAGAGTCTGCGCACACACTTGTGCACTATAATCTCTCGTGCCGAAGGCTAGTCTCCGGTGAGATTGGCCTTGGCAACCAAGGCCGAAATTCGGTCTAGAGGAGGACTTTATCCAGTTGTGTAGCAAGGACCTTATTATCTTGACTGATACTTGTATCGTCTGTGGCAGCTGCGATCATAATACGTAAGAGCGAGATGACACGAGACTCAATATAAAATATTAATACAGTGTGTCCGGACATGAACTAGCGATACTCTAAATACTTAAATATAAACTATTTTAAAGTACAATTACACTCTAAGCTTGGGTCCAATGCACTTCCCCGCTATGTGGCAGCCATTTTGTTTTTCTGTTGAAACATTCTCTATGCGAGTACAAAAAAAATTATATCTCTCAAAGTTTTAGTCATACTGAGATAAAAATAGACTTATTCGAAAGGCAATCATATTGTCTACCATCTGCAATATAAAGCAATTTGTTCGCAATTGCATAACATTTGAAAAAAAAATGTGAAAGTCGAAAAAAATTACGAAAAATTATGCAATTCGACCAATAATTGTTAATTACTACAAAAACACCACCGACAACTTTTTGATTTTTTTCCTAGATCGACAGATTTTAAGCTAAGCTGCAATACCAACGTAAAATCCAGGACTTTATGTCTAATTCTTCAAGTTATTGTTGTTTGAACATAACGTATGCGCAAGCATAAATGGCCATTGTCGGAAACATAAACAGGAAATCATTAAAAATAAATTAAACATTAAAAAATTTAATCATTAAAACTGTACATTAACATTTATATTTAAGTATTTAGAATATCGCTAGTCCATGTCCGGACACCGTCCTTCTCGCACATTTTATGACCGCCTCTACCACGAGTCTTGGCGTTTTAAATATAGTTTATATCAGTCTGTCTATGGCTCTATCTCAATAGTTAAGTTTTGGATAATGTCCATGAGGGTGTGCATCTAAATCTACTAGTGCATTAATAATGATTGAGGTAATAAGGTCAGTAAGGTTGCCAAGTTTCAGGCACAATGGCCCATAAGATCAATTGATTGGAGACAACCTAGCATAGCTGGTGTCACCATAATTTTATATTGTTATTCTTGCCGAAATTCGCCTCTAAAAACACCGTCATAAAGCCATGTTTTGTGGTTTACATGATCTCGCTTCATACGAAAACAAAGTCATAAGAAAATTCCCTTATAATAATAAAACTCCAACCATAAGTAACCTTAAATAAAAAAATTACGATACGTTAACGAACCTATAAATCCGCCATCTTGTACACAAATTAAAAGCAAAACATTTTTGAATTTCGAACGTAATATCGCCCGCAATCCTACACTTACACCAAACACGCTTGTAGCGAGGGTAACGAGGCGTGACGGCGCGACGAGTCCCGCTCTGACTCACGTCTAGTAATTGAAAATTTATATCGATACACACGAAATTTGTTACGCTACGGTGTGATACGCGGCACATAATGTTATTTATGGTCCTCATTTGGGAATAAGGAGATTATTTCGATATAAATTAATTTGTGGAATTGAAAATGATTGCGAGAATGTCACCATTTTCTGTGAGCTGTGAATAAACTTAGAGAAATTATCTGTTATGCTTTCGTTGAGGACGCCTAAGAATATATTTATTGCTTTGATGTGAGAATTTGGAGCAAATTCACGATTTTAATCACATGTAAAAGCGGCCAAGTACGAAGAGTTCCGTACCACCGTACAATATTTAACAATTTTTTTAGGGTTCTGTGCCCGAAGTTTGCCAAATGAAACCCGAACACAGTTATGGGATATTTAAGATCACGCTACAACCCATAGGAGCCGAGCAACAAGAAAAAAAAACACTAGGTGCATAATGAAAACTAAGTAATAGCACGGGCGGAAAATGTCGCTGTTATCCTAACTTTTTATATCATTATAATATCCTAGTAGTGATACTAGGATATTATAATGATATAAAAAGTTTTACAATATGTAGTGATACATATTGTAAAACAATTCCTCCGCCGTGTCTGTCTGTCTGTTGGCGATAAACTCAAAAACGACTTCACCGATTTTCATGCTGTTTTCACCAATGGATAGAGTGATTCTCGAGAAAGGCTTAAGTATATAATAATCGACATCCACGCGGGCGAAGCCGCGGGCATCAGCTAGTAATTATAATATAATATAACTTATAACTTAACAGTATAAATGCGAAACTGAGTTTGTTTGTTTGTTTTGTTACGCTTTCACGCTAAAATGGCTTAACGGATTTGGATGAAATTTGGCACATGGGTAGACCATGACCTGGAATAGGACATATAATACTTTTTATCCCGATATTCAAGCGGGATCGAGATTTATGCGGGTGAAACCGCGGGGCGTAGCTAGTTTTAGTAAATTGTGGTGTCTTCCGACGTCCATGCGAACGAATTCACGGGCAGAAGTTAGATTTTAATAATAAACATTACAGCCTGGAGCTGACGTGTCTTGTCAGCCACATTTCTTTTATGAGCTAGTTACTAATACTAGCTGATTCCCGTGGCTTCGCCCGCGTGGATGTCAGTTATTATATACTAAAACTTTCCTCGGGAACAACTCTATCCATTGGTGAAAACAGCATGAAAATTGGTGCAGTAGTTTTTGCCATTATCGCGAACAGACAGACAGACGCGGCGGAGGACTTTGTTTTATAATATTTAATGATGAAGCTTTGTGATATTTTTGGTTCATAATATGGTGAAACCGAAACGAGACGATTTTATACACTTAATAATTTATACTAGCTGCGCCCCACGGTTTCACCCGCGTAAGTCTCTATCCCGTGGGAATATCGGGCTAAAAAGTGTCCTATGTCCTATTTCAGGTCATGGTCCACCCATGTGCCAAATTTCATCCAAATCCGTTAAGCCATTTTAGCGTGAAAGCGTAACAAAACAAACAAACAAACTGACTTTCTCATTTATAATATTAGTTAAGAATAAATGTAGTCGACCATTTTAATAATGTCAGACGTGGAATAGAACTAGGTACCTTGTGGCGGCATCTACAGCGCCACATGTGAACTACGCATCTCACTGACGTCACGCACAATCCTGCATCGCACAAGCAGTGTTTTCCGCGCGACCAGCATCTAAACAACGTCCCGACATCAATCGTCGGGCAATAGCCCACCAGACACAACACCCATCTGGTCAAACTCAAACTCAAAACATTTATTTCAATTAAACTATTTACAGGCACTTTTAAATTGTCAAGGAGTCGGTCAGTCAGAAATATGAAGCCAGTTGCCCATTCCAAAGCGTAGTAGGTACCTATGGAGAAGAACGGGCATAAAAATCCACGGACACTCTTTCGGTCGGAACTTTACACCCTGTTCCTCATACCTCTATAATCAAATCAAATCATTTATTGGTTTGCAAACATGGGAATTTAGTACATAGATGTTTTATTATAAAAGTCCTCCATGTTCTACCGTCACATGGGCATGCAAATCATATTATTATTTAATTTACTTAAATTTAAAACTTTAAATAACAATTAGGAAAAAAAATTAAGTAATAAAAACTATAACCCAACTACGACTAAAAAGGTATAAACAAGACACCACAGACAGACAAATTAAAAATCCGGAGTCACACGTGTTAGGGCACAAATCGAACAGATCTTTCATATGTCAAATTGTGATAAGTGGTTTAGAAGATAGGAGCGAACAGCTGAACATACTTACATACATACATACATATATACATACATACCGGCCAAAATCATAACCCTCCTTTTTTCTTCGCCGTAGTCGGGTAAAAATTAAATAATATAAAAATACAAATGGTTAGTAATACATTAAAAATGTCATAATAATACAAAATGTCAAATGTCAACAACGTTACAGTAATAAAAAAAAACCCTACATACCCTTATCATAATTGGTGAAATTAAATAGACCTAAAGATCGGATTCGAGAACGAGTAATTATCTACCAAACGAATCTCTACTAATCTTCTCAGGCCAAAAAACAAAAAACTGTCACTCAACTGACATTTCTACAAACAAAAAAAAGACACATGCATTTGTTTTCCATATTCCAAAAAGTACAGTCGCCAAAAAAATATCATAACAATGTTGGCACATATTTTTCAGTGCATTTTAACTGTGTTTTTTTGCTCGATGTCTATCGGTATGGAAATTATTGTTAAAAGAGCGAGCTATCTCGAACGCCACAGATTCAATAGTTGCCCGCCCGACAGCTAACTCTAGATAGGTAAATATTTATGAGAGACTAGCTTCCGCCCGCGGCTTCGCCCGCGTGGTTTGTTGATAAAAAGTAGCCTATGTCCTTTTTCAGGCTCCAGACTATCTGTGCACCAATTTTCATTTAAATCGGTTCAGTAGTTTTGGCGTGAAAGCGCGACAGAGAGACAGAGTTACTTTCGCATTTATAATATTAGTAAGGATAATACTGCAGGACTTTAAAAATACTTGGTATCAAAAAAAAAAAAAAAAAGTTATTTATTCAAACTAGGCTGAGAATCAGCACTTTTCGAACGTCAAAATTACATAAGACAGCTTATGCTTTCATAATTTAGATAAATAATCAATTATTGATTATTTCTCATATTATAGTTCAAAATTCTCGCTAGATTATCCATACTTCCATAATTATCTACTAATACTATAAATGCTAAAGTAACTCTGTCTGTCTGCCTGTTACCTTTTCAAACCTCAACGGCTGAACAGATTTCGATGATCACTTTTCATCCCGGTAGTCCATTCCTTAAGGATAGTTTCCCTCGAAAGAGAAGGGAGTGAATGATAGCGTGACGGTTAACAGGGGACGGTTTCCCAACTATATCTGGGTCAGCTTCCAGCCTAACCGGGTGCAGCTGAATACCAGTATTTTACATGGAGTGACTGCCTATCTGACCTCCACAACCCAGTAACTGGGTAATACGATACCCCTTGGTAAGACTGGTTGTCAGACTTTCGGGCTTCTGACGACCCGTAACGACTGTCAAAGATCCACGAATGACAGCCGGGACCAACGGCATAACGTGCTTTCCGAGACACGGAGGGGTCTTGGTATGTACATCCACGGACCAACCACGGCAAGCGTAGCATTAACCTATTCGATCGACCCGTGCGGCTGTTATTACTTAGGCACACGCCCTTTCTTATACACTATTTATAGATTAAGATTAATTAAGAGACACTTCAAAATTGAACTGAATCATAGCATTCCTTCACTGCATTTCAAACGGCTTGTAAGTGGAATACATCTGGTTTGTTCTCCAAGGCGCGCTGCCAATACGTTCACAAAGGCATTGTCGGAGCCAACCGGTTTAAGTACTGCTTTGACGTTCTGCAACTGTCTTACCGCGAGACTGTATCGATACTTTATATGGACTTGATAAAAGAATATGAATAGGTATGTACATTTAAATCAGAATAGATATGCGAGAAAATTTGCTGCTGACGTTACAAGATCATTTAATTGTCTTAAATACAAGTATATACACACAGCGTGCAAGTTAGTACAGTTAGGGTCAGCTCAGACCGACGCTGCGCGCACTTTTTAACAATTATTGAACTTATTTTCTTCACAAAAAGGTATGATTTCAGTGCGAGGGTTGACACGTGTCAAAGTTCGTTGAGATGCGCGGGGCTGCGCAGCGCGTGTACCATAATGTGTAGCATTTTCAGTCATGGACGTGCAGCTGCAGATTATTTATCTGTATACTCGTGATCTCATATTTTTACTTAGATCTATTTTGTTTAATTTAATATTGCTGATTACTGTTATCTCTTTTTATGCACGTGTTTCAGTGACAAATTATTTGTCACAGAAACACGTGCATAAAAAGATTTATTTTTCTTTTTTTCTGTATACTTACGGTATACAATAAAGCACATAGTGGTTATTTCCCCCCCTCCCTTTTAATTATAATTTTATATTTACTGTAATTAAATACATAAGTAATATAAATAATTAAAAAATAAAGCATATTCCCTCTATCAAAGATAACAGTGATCAAGAACCAGTCACTACATAAATTCATCCTTCATTTGTACCAAAGCCAAGAAGAAGTCGGTTAAAAATACCAAGCAAATAAATTCACTACATTTCCCTTTGGAAGTCAAAGTTAAGTAAATACCGTTGCAGGCTATATCTTGCACCACACATGCCGATAGATAGGTAACGAGCCGTAAAGGTACCGCGTCACTTGTCTACCGAGCGTTCCTCCGATGAAATTTCAATATACACACCCCTATCTCCACCACGCACACGAAAATATACCCTGACATACAAGACATAGAGTTAAAGTTTGCCTGGGACGCGGCACCTTTCAATACAGGATGTTGCTCCGTCAACTATTCGGAAAAACGTTCCGTTTCACTAAAACGTGATTTCTGTCAATAATAATGTGTTTTTGCTTTTCACTTGAATGAACTCGCTGTTGGGAATAACTTTATTTTGTTTTGCGGAATGTGTATAGAATAATTTGTGTTGTGAAAATATTGTGGAGGTAATAATGTATAGAAAAGGAATAACGATTTATGTTCAAAGTTTTCTTTTAATTGTTTATTTATTTTCTTTCTTATGTAATTACATTTTTAAATATTTCTTAAATTAAAATGATAATATTAAAAAAATGTATATAAAAAATAGAGGTTCACCGTTATTTTAATAATTATTATGTCTTTAAGATGCCAAGAAGCGTAGTAAATGTTGATATCCATCACCTACTTTAACCAAATTTGTAAATCACTATTCTTTTTACTTGTACTTATTCAAGTACGACAAGTGAATATTTGTACACCATATATTTTGTGGTAGAATGTAAGAACTAACAAAAATACTAACACCATACCATGTAAAACTACATTCTTACAAATAAATAAATTCTAATTCTAATTCGTCAAATATTAATACTACAAATGGCCACAAATGACTTATCATTTCGTTCAAAGCGCATCTTACAAATTAGTTAAACAAACTACAAATTGGAAAAGATAACACATATTTTCGAAAACAAAAATAAATACCATAAAAAAACTAATTTGAAAGGTTCTGTAATCCTCGAAAATGTTGTAGGAAAAAACCAGTATGCGATCAACAACAAAAATTCATTAAAAAGTCTTCCAAACATCCTTCCACAAGCCAGAACCTGTCGTTGTCCTGTCGAACATCACGCTAACAAGACAGTTTAGTCGATCGTCAGAGCGAGCGCCCGACACAATGCCGAAATACTTCGCAAGACTCCGTAACTGCATTCCCGAACTTATGCACGTAATTTGAACATACTTCGGTACATTCAATTTATCAAATGTCTTCCTTACGTAACGGTATTTACCGGAACTTTTACTTGGGTAGTTCGGTACTTCGGTATATTATGTCGGTTATTTTGAAGGAAATTGAGTGTTTGGAGGTTCAAATAATTGACTGGAGTGTTTAAGATGCCTAAAGTTTGTCATAGACAATATTGTCATCACTGTGTCTAGTTTAGTTTTCTTTTATTGTTTCTATTTTTTTTTTTTTTTGTAAATTGGCACCCTGTTGCTATTTATTAATGTAATTAGTTATTATTTAACCTTGTCTTTGTATGTTGTGCTGTCTTTTGTGTGCATCAAATAAACGTTTTATCTATCTATCTATCTATCTAAAATCTAGATAGTCATTACTTTGCCTACATTAAATAATTTAGGTTAATAATTTTACATTCATTTTTTTTTGCCAAAGAATCAGCATTGCCATACAACGCCAACGTGGCTTATTGTAGGTTCATCGTCTTCACATATAATTATATAATTCATGTATACAAAATATTTTTTTTTTTTTTTTTTTTTATTCAAAATGAAAGGGCTTTGTCGCACATGCGATTATGCCGCCCTGGTTGGGTTAACAGAATCATACAAAAATTCATCAAAATATTGTAAAACGTTTTTAAAAAGAGTAACGGTGGAGTTTCGTGTCCATTCTTCTCCATACGTAAGCTACCTTTTGGAATGGGCAACTAGAATCAATTCTATTTCTTTGTTTCTCATTGACGTTCAAAAGTGACGTTTATGTGCCTATTTGAAATAAATTATTTGATTTTGACATTGATAACGATATTTATAAATATATCACGCGGGTGAAGCCGCGGGCAGAAGCTAGTTATAAATAAATTGATGTCCGGAAAACCTATAGCAAATAAATCAAACCTCAAGATAATAAACCGATCGATACATTTTTCAAACTACAACGTATCTTTTTCACATTTTAAATAAACCGGCCAATAAATAAAACCTTGGTTTCACCGATAAACTGTCTGTATAAAACGGGCCCAAGTTTCTACGTCCCGGGAACTGTTTCGAAGTTAAAATGTTAAAAACAACTGTCGTTTTGAAGATAGGCTTCGGATAGCGAGGAATTATAAAAATGGCGAGAGAACACTTTTAGATTGTGGTTGTATCTTTATGTACTTACTTTTTCACTTTTCTACTGTGATAAAAGATATTTTGTTTTTTTTTTTACACCTGTGCCTTGCGAGTTTTGGAGATTGAGATTTTTTAGAGTATCGAGTTTAAAGTAAAGAAATAAGAACACAGAAGATCGAATAGAATCAGATTCACTTTATTATGGATACAAATCACTACATATTATAAAACTCCGCGTCTGTCAGTTTGAACGCGGTAAACCCAAAAACTACCGAACGGATTTTCATACTGTTTTCACTAATGAACGGAGTGATTCATGAGGAAGGTTTAAGTGTATATTTTATTAAAGTATTGTTTATATTATTAAAGTCAATGTCAAAATCAATTTGGTTCAATTAATTTGCCCAGTCTTTTCCCAAATTATGTTATGGTTGACTTCCAGTCTAACCGGATGCAACTGAATGCCAGTATTTTACATAGAGCTGCTGTCCGATTGACCTGCACAACCCAGTTACTGGATAAAACGATACTCGTTGGTGGGACTGGTTGTCAGACTTTCGGGCTTCTGACGACCCGTAACGACAGTCAAAGATCTACGAATGACAGCCGGGTCTCGATATGTTAAAATCTATTTGGGTGACCTCTAAACAACCGGCCGGAGCACGCGCATATCCAATTAACACCTGAATTATTAAGTTAAAAACCGTAATACATAATATTAGCATCCGCTCAACTGTTGATTGCCTTATAAAGACCGATAACATTTAAAATTTTATTGGGTCTCGTTAGTGACAGTTGGAGGTATATTCTTATAACAACGGGTAGAGAGGAAGGAGCCTTTTTTGTAAAAAAAATGGTTACCCATCCAAGCATTGACCGCGACAAGCGCAGCTTAACCTCAAAGAACGACTTATCCGTTACAGCCTATTTATTTCATAGGTTTTTAGGGGTATGAGGAACAGGGTGTAAAGTTCACTCAAAATCTATAGAAAAGGGAAGATCCTCCGATCAGACGATTGTTGTGTCTGGCGGGCAACTGCCCAACGATTGATGTTGGAATCTTGTATATATGTCCATCGCGCGGTAAACTCTAATTGCGCGATGCAGGAATTATGTGCCGTCGGGATTTTTGTGTGACGTCACGTCTTTGATGCGTAGTTCGAATGTGGCAATGTAGTTATCGCCACAGGTATACCTACCTATGCCTTCTTATTAAATTTCGCCCCCTGAGCAAAGCCAGGTTATATAATACGTATAAAACAAAATAGTTTTCAGGGTAGCTGGGCCAATTCTCAGTACCGTAAATGTTTACGAGTCGCGCGGGTTATAAATAAACAGCTTCTTTGTCTTGTCTGTTTCCCTCCCAATCTCATTTTTTCATTTTGTCAGTATAGATAAAACAATATGTCAAATAGAAAACTAGGTATTTACTTATGTTGTCTTTCGTTTTATGCTGGGATAATTTTTCTTTTATTTGTAAACTAGCTGTGACCCGCGGTTTAATCTTCATAAGTCTTGATCCTGTGGAAATATCGGGATGAAAAGTATCCTCTGTCCTAACTAAGGTCATGGTCTACCAATGTGTCACATTTCATCCAAATCCGTTCAGCCATTATTGCGTGATTGAATAACAAACAAAGTCACTTTTGCATTTATAATATTAATAGCTGCGCCCGCGGTTTAAAAAGTATCCTATGTCCTATTCCAGATCATGGCCTACCCATATGCCAAATTTCATCCAAATCCGTTCAGCCTTTTTAGCGTAAAAGCGTCACAAACAAACAAACAAACTCACTTTCGCATTTGTAATATTATTTATATATTTAGGATAGTTAGAATATACTAGCTGTCGCCCGCAACTTCGTCTGCAATCCAGGATGAAACGTAGCCTATGTCCTTCTCTCTAGGGCATGAGAGCCTAACAAACAAACACACTTTCGAATTTATAATATTAGTTAGGATCGTGTAACTAGGGACTATATTTATGTGAGCTTTGTGTAATTATTATGAGATTTTCTTAGAATAATACGCCATGCCGCGGGTAATGTTTCTGAAAGCGTATATTTTTTTATATATTATAACGTAGAACATATAATACATACATACACAGTCACACATCTACATAAGTATTGTCCTACTGAATCATGGAACGATGTACAAAACATTTTGCCCTTCACGGAAACCAAACCCGTGACATCCGTAAAGCGATTCCCTGGTCCTAGAAAAGAGATGGCCGCCACCCAGCGTCCGGCCACCGCACTTCTAGAAAACCGTAGATTCATGTAACCGGAGTTCCATGATTAAGCCACGGCAATATGTCACTAAACTTTTTATTTGATCGAACAATACCTTATCTGTTCCATTTTCAAACAATACAAAATTATTCCAAAAACATCAAACCCTCACATGTCAACAAAATATTTGTGAATATTTCAAAATTAGAACAGCTAGGGCGGCACCCATTCTCGTTAGTGATGCACCCTAACGAGGGCGCGCTCCGCAAAACGGATTATCGATATCCCGTCATATCGGAACGACAATCGATTGACAATCGTTCCGGGCTTACTCGTACATTAAAGCTATCGCTTGTGATAGGTAAATTCTACTCGTCTACCTTTATGGTTTGAATTTTGTACTTATTTACTGATTTTGAAGGTAGTATTGGTTTTGAATTTAATGTTGAATGCCTATTCGAATATTAATTAAATAGAATGTTGATTTTGTTTTTGATAACGTATAAAGGCTCTCGCAACGCAACAGTGCGTCACGACTCTAGTAGAATCATTTAAAATTTCATGGAAATTGTTCTACCAGAATCACATTGCACCGTCGCATTGCGCCTGTCTGCGGGGAGCCTAATAACAACAAAATCTGTGTTTTTGTAGTTATTAACAATTATTGGTGGAATTGCATAATTTTTCGTTATTTTTTTCGAATTCCACATATTTTTTTAAAAAATTATGGAATTTAGGACGCATAGCTTTGTAATGCAGACGGTAAACAATATTATTCCCTTTCGAATAAGCCTACTTTTATCTCAGTATGACTAAAACTTTGAGAGACATGATTTTTTTAGTACTCGCATAGAGAATATTTCAACAACAAAACAAAATGGCTGCCACATAGCGGGGAAGTGCATTGGACCCAAGCTTAGAGTGTAATTGTACTTTAAAATAGTTTATATTTATGTATTTAGAATGTCGCTAGTCCATTGTCCGGACACACTGTAAAAATATATATCTATCTGCCTAGCCTTTTCCCAACTATGTTGGGGTCGGCTTCCAGCCTAACCGGATGCAGCTGAATACCAGTATTTTACATGGAGTGACTGCCTATCTGACCTCCACAACCCAGTAAGTGGGTAATACGATACCCCTTGGTAAGACTGGTTGCCAGACTTTCGGGTTTCTGACGACCCGTAACGACTGTCAAAGATCCACGAATGACAGCCGGGACCAACGGGTTAACGTGCTTTCCGAGGCACGGAGAAGTCTCGGTATGTAAAGATGGTCACCCATCCACCGACCAACCCCGGCAAGCGTAGCTTAACCTGATGGATCGACTCGATGCGACTGTTATTACTTAGCCACGAGCTCCTCCACTGTAAAAATACAATATATGTACCTAACTAAATAATCTAAAAACTCTACTGTTACAGACTTCAATACTCGATCGCTTATCACTTACTCGCAACAATAACATCGTCTACATACGTCCGGCTTGAAACGTCATCTGTCACATTGACGTTACTACGCGGAACAAGCCAAGCATCTACTGTATGATTGACGCGTCGTTAATCAGCTTAGAAATGTTGCTGTTTGTCTGCCTGTTTCAAGCTGCGACTGCAAAGTTAACTACAGTCTTCTATCTATATATACATATACGAGTATATATAAAAGAAAGTCGTGTTATAGTTACACTATTTATAACTCAAAAACGGCTGAACCGATTTGGCTAAAAATTGGTGGGGAGGTAGGATAGAACCAGGAGACGGACATAGGACTTTTTATCCCGTTCCCAGTAAGTAGTAGGTAGGTAGGGTAGGTAGGTAGGTAGGTTGGTGTGGGTAGGTAGGTGTAGGTAGGTAGGTGTAGATAAGTGTAGGTAGGTAGGTAGGTGTAGGTTGGTAGGTACGTAGGTAGGGTAGGTAGGGTAGGCAGGGTAGATAAGTACTTAGTGCTACCCGTGTGGAGCCGAGGATGGAACCGCTCGAGCATTGCGCCTGCTCCGGGCGGTCAGCAACACGGTGAAATTTCATCGTGCGGTCAAACAGTTGCCAGGAATACTTCTCGAGCTGTCGACTGCTCTTGCGCAGTTATCCCCTCCGCACACGCTCTTTATTCCACCACCGCGTCGCGCGGATCGAATCCCTCGCCGTGGATCAAACTGTGACTGATCTAGCACTTGAAACCGCCTGCTGCAGCAGTTATCATCCAGATTCTGCGCTGTTACAGAGAAATTCCTAATGGAAAAACTCAATAACACATTGCCCGACCTGGGAATCTAACCAAGGACCTCATGCTCAGCAGGAGAGCTTGCGACCGCTAGACCAACGAGGTAGTCCATTACATACTATAATAATAGGAATGGAATACAAATAAAATAAAATATCAAATAGAATAAAATGTCCAACCTTAGAACAGAACTCAGACTCTCACGCAAGAAGCCGAATTTGTGACCACTATTAACAAGAGGAAAAATAAATACTGGAGACCAAAAAGCGACCATGATAGTAATATCTAAATGATCGTGTGGACGGCACCGCAGCCGCGCCGACACCGCTTCGCAAAGCCATGTATACTGAAAGCGTCGTCGCGGTGGCGGCGCCGCACCGTCGCCGAGCCGTCTTCGCCAAATTTTGCCATACCACTGTACAATCCGCGGCGGCGGTGCGGCAGCGGGTTGAGAACGTTGCATATACACAGCTTAGAGGTGCGGGGGATGAGGCGGCGCGGCGGCGCGGTGGCGGCGCACCGACCGACGACTTCGTCGCCCTGAGCATTAAGCCACGCATCTACACAATGCCTCTTAAAGGCTCGTGATATCGCGGGCGCGACAGGCAGCGCTACCCTTTTCGCGCCCGCGATATCACGCCTGTTTGTGGGAAGCCTTTAATCTGACAAAACACTCCATTACCACTCTTGCAAGTGCCATATAAACAAAAAGCATTAAACAAAAACGTAAGAAGAATAACTCTTTACAAACTGCTATAAAACAACACACCACACACATAAAGCAGGCATAATCAGGTCATAAAACAAACTTATTTCACTCTTTTTACGGAATTATTGTAGCTTCCCTATAGGAGATCGTAATTCTCTAAGAAAACATTCTGTACTATTCTGTCAAGTAAATTTTTTTTAGAGTTCCGTAGCCGAAGCGTGCCAAACGGATCCATATTACTAAGCCTCCGCTGTCCTTCCGTCTGTCTGTCTGCCAGCGGGCTGAATCTCATGAACTGTAATAGGGAGACAGTTGACAATTTTACATAGTGTGTATTTCTATTGCCAGTACCAACAAAAATAATAAAAATTAAATAAAGTTAAGTTAATAATTAAAGGGGGACCCCCTTTAATTATATTTTTTTTAAGAAACGTGTTTTTTTCGGTGGTTTTTGCTCGATCTTAATACTGTACGGAACCCTTCATGTGCGAGTCCCACTCGTCGGGACGGTTTTTTTTTTAAGTGACCACACTCTATCATTAGCGAACGATTATTTTTTTCTATTCTCTAGAAGTTAGAAGTTCACTCATCCTGTATAGAAAAGGTTTTTGTGTCTGGTGGGCTAGTGCCCGACGATTGTTGTCGGGACGTTGTATATATGCCAGTCGCTACGTAACGTCAGTGTGATGCGTAGTTCGCATGTGGCGATGTAGATGCCGCAACAAGTTTTAGAGTTCATTCATTGCAAAAAAAAATACTTATCTTTTCTCTCTAGTGTAGAAATCACGATACACTCACGTGAGAAAGCAATGTTAGTTGACTACAATTACTAAACTGAATCTATAATTGGCTTCATATTGACCTTCTGTATTTATCTCAGTCGTGTTAACACAAACATGGGACATTATTCTCTTTCATATGATGTGATTACGAGATAATGTGCCGTGAGACCGTTCAGGCTTGATAATCACAGACTGAAGTAACAAAATTAGGTCATTTGGCGTTTATTGTTTTAATTGTTTGCCTGTCTTTAGCAACTGTTACCTCTTTAACTTTGAACGGGAAAGCAAAGTTCATTATATTTTCTACTTTCGACTCTCTTGAAACTAAGTTAAGTTGCCCACTTTTTTAATGTCGCATGGTAAAAATTGCTAGTCATATTGAGTCGATCAGCTGATTCAAATAAAATCCGCCATCTTGCCTCTTAGCATAGGCATAATAGAGATGTCAGCACAATTGGAGGGGTCCGGTAGGACCGATGCCTGCCAGGGTTGCGGGAAAGTCCGAAAGGGATACCGGGACCTTGGCAACAGGCAACTGAAGGAACACGGGTGGGTTTTAGTCAGTAAAAGTCTGACACGCCCTTCCGCTCCGCCCAGAGCGGGAGAAGTCATTGGATGAATCACCAACCTCAAAAAAAAAAAAGCATAGGCATAATCAAACTCTGCGTCCAGCGCTCGGTGTGGCAATGTACAATGGGCTGTTCTCATTTTTTTATATACATGTAAAAATATAAAGTACCTATATATTTTAGTGTTAGCTTGTATATTGTATTTAAGATTTGTCAAAACAAATAAAAAACTCGCGAATTCCAGAGCAGTTCATTATTTCTTTTTACCAGATTATGGCGAAGAAAAAGGAGGGTTATGATTTTGACCGGTATGTATGTAAGTATGTATGTATGAATGTATGTATGTACATATGTATGTATGTAAGTATGTTCATCTGTTCCCTTCTATCTTCTAAACCACTGATCACAATTTGACAAATTAGGTATCGTTGGAAGCGTCTTGATCGTCCGCTGGTTATAGGCTATGTGACGTCACATTGAATGAAAAATGGCGCCCTCTAGAGGACATAAAGACAGGAACGTAAAAAAAAAATACCATGTTGGGTATCAAATGAAAGGGCTTAATGAGCACATTTCAAAAATATATAACCCCAAAAGAATAAAAATAAAGTATTAAAAACTATAACCCAATTACGACTAAAAAGGTACTAACAAGACACCACAGACAGACAAATTCAAAATCCGGAGTTACACGTAATCTGTTCGATTTATGCCCGAACACGTGTGACTCCGGATTTTTAATTTGTCTGTCTGCGGTGTCTTGTTTATACCTTTTTAGTCGTAGTTGGGTTATAGTTTTTATTACTTCTTTTTTTTTTAATACTGGCAATATGATAAACGTCATTTTGGAGGCTTGATAAATAAAATCCAGAAAGAAAATCCTAAGAAAAACAACCCTACTATATTTTCCACGGAATACCCAGAAACTCCCCAGCCACTCTGGATCGCGACACTGCCCCATAAAGTTGATTTTATCTTAATTAATATATGGCTGCATAAACAAAATTGTGCTAAATTTAAAATGTCGTTTACTACCATTTTATAAGTCTGTTATAAATAAAATGTCACGACCGCTTCCTGGCCCGATCGATGAAAGCTTGCAGGTATTGTAACTTCACTTGCAGTGACCGCAAGCATTGCTACCAATATTGGCAATTTGTGTCAGTGGAGCATAATGTTTTTTTACTTCTTTAAGGACATTCTAATTAATTACAATGGTTTTTGGTAGGCGGGTGTACCGCGCGCGGTCATACAGACCTAATCTAAACTCCTAACAAATCCCTATCCACACTAATATTATAAATTCGAAAGTAAGTCTGTCTGTCCAGACGGACAGACAGAGTTACTTTCGAATTTATGTATGTTACCTTTTCATGCCTAAACCACTGAACGGATTTCGACAAAATTTGGCATACCACGCGGGCGAAGCCCCGGTTGGAAGCTAATATTATAAATGCGAAAGTGAGTTTTTTTGTTTGTTACGCTTTCAAGCTAAAACGGCTGGACGAATTAGGATGAAATTTGGCACAGGGGTAGAACATGGCCTGGAATAGGACATAGGATATTTTTTATCCCGATATTCCTACCGGATCGAGACTTACGCGGCTGAAACCGCGGGGCGCAGCTAGTAATTAATAATTTCATGAACCGCTTTCTCAAAACAATAATCACGAACCCCTTAAAATCAATACCGAAAATATAAGATATAATAACAGAACGAAAATCGGAATAACACGGCAAATATTATCTGTTGACTTTGCGCTACTTGCATGAGTGAGTCCCAAGAAGTAGGTCACTGTTCTTACACAGTGAACTAGCGACCTGGAACTTTACTCAACCAATATACAACACATGTCGACTAAAAAGAGGAAAAGATGACTCGATTGAGGACGCAAAAGTCCACCGTAAGGTACTGGCGAAAGAGAGGTTATCAAACCAAATTCGTTTTCCAAAATTAACTTCGAGCACTTCTTAGAAACTCCTTTGTGTTACGGTACGTTAATTGTTACTAATCTCACATGTATCATATACCTACTCCAAATGTGTTACAAACTTGCAATCACAATCTGAAGAATTTTAAAGAAAATTCATAATCTATAAATTGCTTCATATGTTTGTGAAATTCGTTTGGTCGACAACCGCCCCGATGTGTTCAATGTTCATGTTCAGGGTCTGAGGGTTCAGACCAAATATAAAACCAAGACAGAGCGCTGTCAACAGTGACGTGAGGCCGGTCTCGTGAGCATGTGTGCACTTAGTGAGGTGTAGTTTAACTGTAAATGTGTGCGTGTGTGCGTGTATGCACAAAGCGGAGGTGTAGTTTTCACTGTATTGTCCGCAGTGCTATGTCTTGGTTATTTATTTGGTCTGAGGGGTAAAGGTGTGCCATGTTATGCAGGTTGCTGGAATAATATCCATAGGCCATAAAATATTTTGTTTCATATCGGAACACAACCCACAACTCGTTACGCAGGAGTAACCAACTTCAAAGAAGAAAGTGGTTCTGTATTCTACGCGTTTTTAATTTACATATTTATGTACACCAATATTACCGAAATTATTAGAACCTGATTCATTAATTTTTCATTTATTACAGGACGGACACGAATTGGCACACATAATGACTTGGAGTCATTCAACACAATGTATTTCATATACAAATCAATGTAATCTACTAACCTGTAAAGCGGCTTTCCCCCAGCATGCCGAAACCATAGCACCATATACACCCGGTCCTCATTTGAGTCCGGCTCGATGTCGCAGGGAAGGGAAGCCGTCCGCCCCACCACGGCTTCGACTTCCACAGTCGACACTGGAACAAAGTCAACTGTCTTTTAATAGACATGATCTTTTTTTAAATCTGTTAGGGGTAGTGTAATCTTAGCTTAAGAACCAAGAATTGCAGTTTTTAGAATATGATTTACGTGTAAAAGTGTTTGTACAAACCTACTTACAGAAATGAAATCATTTATAAAGAAAGAAAGAAAAATGCGTTTATTGGCATTGTAGCAGAAAAATACACCTTAAAACTATTAAAACAGAAAACAACTATTAGAATGCCAAAAGGGCCTCAGCTCAGCATAATGTCAGATGGAAACACAAAGTGTACCACCTGACACTGATTTTCAGCTGCAACCCATGAGTGTCATACGCTAGAATATTATTATAATAAAGTAAAAACTGATCTATAAGATAGAAGAAATAAAATAAATAAAATACCTAATAATTGTGAATGTTTAAAATGTTTATAAATAAAATATAATATTTAAAATGGTAACATTCCGTTTAGTCGGCATGGACAATCCGTGCGCAAAGCTGTCAAAAATAAACTATTTGACGTTTTCAACATTTTGACATCTGGTTACATAAATAAGACATTTATCATTTATCAATCTTATGATGGTCAATCGTCATCGTCATCATTTTAGCTGAAAAACGTCCACTGCTGGACATAGGCCTCCCTCAAGCACCGCTACTTCGACCGGTTTTGTGCCTACTGCATCCAGCGGATTCCTGCCGTCTATATAAGGTCAACGGTCCACCTTGTGGGAGGCCTTCCAACGCTACGTCTTCTGGTACACGGTCGCCACTCCAGAACCTTTTGTTCTGTGAGCAATGTGCGCTGGCCACTGCCACTTAAGGGCCTATTCTACCTCAGCTTAAATTCACTTTTTATCTCGCTCGTACCATACTACTCGCGGCCTGAGTGAGAACGAGACGCAGCGGGGTGCTGGCGGCTCCAAGCCTAGAATAGTTTAGGTAATTGCTTTCTAAGGTAAAACTACGGTAATTTAAATAATAAAAAACCTAAGACCTGCTTACTAGTTAGTTCAGTTAATATGGAAAGTTTCATGATCTAATTTGGTATTTTTTGAATACCAGCCATTTATAGTTCGGTTTAGAGATAGGTAACTTTGGTTTTTTTTTCTATCGAGAAAATGTTATGTAATCGTGTTTTCGTCAAACAGAGGACATCAATCCTCAAATTTAACATATATTTATTTCAAAATTAATGCTGCAGTATTTTCGACATAACGGAGGATCATACTAAGCAATTTGTGGTTTTAAAGGCCCTTAAGACTGGTAATTCTTCGGGTGATGTACAATAACTACCAGAGAAATATTCGGTTCTGGGAATTTAAACAATTTTATACATACGCGGTTCTAGAATCAACTACGTATATATAACTTCCTTTCTTTTTTTAATTATTTCAAAGCTTGCATGTCTTACACAGTTAGTTGTAACAAAGTAGTAATTTGGCAAAGGTAAAGCGAGTATTTAATTAGTAAATACAAGATAGTTGCGTGTTACTATTTTCGTTTTAACAACTGCTAGCAATGTTAGATGCTTGTATTTCTATTAGCGGCTCCAACTATGTTACAGATTTAGCTAATAATGGCAAGGCCAAAGAAAGGATGGATGGATTGTGTGGGGAATGGTATGAAAGAGTGAGTGAATGTTAGCGTGACGGTTGACAGGGGAGAGTGGAAGAAGAAAACGTGTTGCGCTGACCACAAGTGACGTGGGACAAGGACAGGAGATGATGATGGTGAACATGGCAATAAACAGGAACGGTTAAAACTCATAACCTCTTTTTATCCAGACTGTTATTTATTTATTTAACAACTAGCTTCCGCCCGCGGCTTCGCCCGCTTTGTATGTCGATTAAAATAGTCTATGCCCTTTCTCAGGCTCTAGACTATCTGTGTACCAAATTTCATTTAAATCGATTCAGTCGTTTTGGCGTGAAAACGCGACAGACAGATAGATAGAGTTACTTTCGCATTTATAATAATTAGTAAGGAAGTAAGGATTGCTTGATGCACTTACAGTAAATACTAAAGCGTGCAGCAAGCCAACAACATAACATCTAAATCTTAACGACTCCAACGACATTATGTTTGTAAACACTTACGAGAACAAAGTTTAGAGTTATCGTCATTATAATCTCAAGTGGTATCGGGTTTCGAGACCACCCAGAAGCGCTGACAGAAGCGTATCGGTTGGTCGTCGACTCGTCGTACGTCATTTTTGCAGAGCTACAGCGGAGGGGCTATGCAAACATTAAACATACATTTAGCAATAAATGTATGTTTAATAAACACATAAATATGTCAATATCCGACTCCTGAGCAATCTGGGAGTTCAGCAGATTGATCGCCTGGGTTGTGGAAGCATATCGAGCAGTATGGGTCGCACTGGTGGAGCCGCGAACAGGCACCGCGAGGCACAGGCGCGCGACCGCCGCAGCCGGTTCAGAGCAAACAATTACTCGTAACAGCGAGCTAGAGCGGTTGTCTTATCTTTGGGCTATTGGCGTATATTTTTGAAGTTAAAGGATTTAATTTTTCAACGAAATGAAAGGTGATGCAGTCATCGCCTTCCATACACCTTCAATTTTCTTAGAATTGTTTATTATTCCAAGTTTGTTTTGACGCCATGAGTACCAATTTATTTTAAATTTATTTTTCGACAAACAAAACGTGTTTTGATATTAAATCTTATTTCTTCGAATTTTTTTTTTTAACCTCAAAACTCTGCATATTTTTTAAATAGCTGGTTGGAAAAAAATCTCACTTTGGGCATGATTTTTACCTAATAGTAGGTATCTAATATGTCTGATTTGCTACCGAATTTTTCAACATGTTAGGTATACGTTTTTGCACAAAGCAAGCGAATCTAAAGATAAACGAAATATCATTACAAACGAGTCCACCTGTTTCCAAGAAATAAATGTAATGTATAGATAGATAATAGAGAAATAATACAATATATGGTCGTAATAGGTTTTCAGAACGGGTTCGAGCCCAAAATAACATTGTTGAGATATCATATTAATGTATTATGTTTTCTTTAAGATATAATAATATTTACTAAGAAATGTTAGAAGGAATTGATGTTATTTTTTTATTATAAATTAATTAAATATATTTTATAATATTTTATATTTATATTGGCTGTTCTATCTTCAGACGGAAAGGAATGTATGCATATAATTTCTTTACTGAACCGGGTCCCAAAAAACTTTAAAAAAAAATTATACAAGACTTTCAAAAAAAAATTGTAAAGTGTTGTTTTTTTTTGGAAAAAGTTTTTATTTTTCTCTTTTTAGTTGTGGTACCTACCCCACACAAATTCGAATACCACTACATGCTATGTAAATATCAGTGACGGAGTCAAATAAAATGTCGTCTACATAGACTAAGTGGGGGAAAAATACGTAATTATTGAAGCTAACTCAAAAACTACGCAAGTAAAGTTAATAAAATTTATATGGGACCATGACCTACCAAACAAAAAAAGTATAATCAAAATCGATTCATAATTGGCGGAGTAACCGCGTAACATACACACAAAAAAAAAACATATAGACGAATTGAGAACCTCCTCCTTTTCGTAGAAGTCGGTTAAAAAAGGAAATGGATTGGATTAATTTTTTTTTTCCCGACTACCGCAATGCCAAAATATGGTTTATGATTTTTGTTCTTTCGCGTATGTTTTGGTCTATGATACTATTTTTACTGGCCTGACTAGTGAGGTTATGAGGACTTCAAACCAAGTAGTTTTTTTTTTTCTATAATTATTTTTATATAAAATCTCAACAAATATTATAAATTCGAAAGTGAGTTTGTTTGTTTGTTAGGCTTTCACGCTAAACAGATTTGGATGAAATTTGGCACATGGTTAGACCATGATCTGGATTAGGACATAGAATACTTTTATCCCGATAGTACGTTCCCGTGGGATAATTTCGACATGAACGCAGGCGCAGCCGTTGGGAAAAGTTGGTTATAAATACATACATACCGGTCAAAATCATAACCCTCCTTTTTGCTTCGCCGTAGTCGGGTAAAAACTAAAACCTATTTTTATTCATTCTATATAAAAATGTATAATAAACTGGATCTTTTCCTCAAATCGTCCTTTATTTAATGAATATGTTTTCACGACCTGGCAAAATATCGATATTCATTTATGAAATGTAAGTTAAATATTAACCACATAAACCTTCCAAAATAAATTCTCTAAATGATGAGGAAAACCCGATCAAAATCCGTTGCGCGGTTTAGAAAAACAACGCTGTGACACAGACACGAAAAACGACTTTAATTAATGTTATGGATAATTAGATAAAGAAGAAAATTTAAGTCAAATCTAAAATAAGCCTACATAGGCTCTTATGAAACGTCAGAAGCTAGATCTACGGTTCCAATTGGTCGTTTCCTATGGAGAAGAGCCGGCACGAAACTCCAAGGTTACTCTTTTAAAAATAATTGGCTTTTACAATATTTTATAATACCAGGGGACTTAAAACGAACATTTTGACGGAATCATAATAGAAAAATATTATGGATTATCGGAAAATCTTACAAACTGACAATTCATAATATGATCTGCGTGCAATTCATAATACGAAATAATTCATGTGTTTGACAGATTTCTATGGAGATTCGTAATATGGTCCACAAATTATGAATTGCTTTTGTATCAAATTAGAGGGATTGCTAATGACAGACGGGAATTCAGGAAATGAATTGCTTTTATAGGAATTGCTAATGTAGCCGTATTAGGCCCTCAGGTACCAACTAAAAAAAAAAAAAAATGGCCACATTAGCAATTCCTCTAAAAGCAATTCATTTCCTGATTTCCCGTCTGTCATTAGCAATTCCTCTAATTCGATAGAAAAGCTATTCATAATTTGTGGACCATATTACGAATCTCCATAGAAAACTGTCAAACACATGAATTATTTCGTATTATGAATTGCACGCAGATCATATTATGGATTGTCAGTTTGTTTAGGCTTTCAGGTACCTACTCGATGCGGGAAAGTCCGAAAGGGATACCGGGACCTTGGCAAAAGGCAAATGAAGGAAAACCGGTGGGTTTTAGTCAGTAAAAGTCTGACACGCCCTTCCGCTCCGCCCAGAGCGGGAGAAGTCATTGGATGATTTACCACCATAAAAAAGGTACCTTTTCAACAAAATAGAAAATGGTCAACAAATCAACAGTCCAGTAAGCCTAAAAAACGTCTTTCATGACTTGAAAAAAAAACCTAAAAAAGGTATGCCAAGTTTCTACCTAAGAAAAACTACATTTGTAATATTAAACTCAATTTTCCATATAACTCATGTTTGATTCCACCGGTAGCAGCATGGCAATGCGTCATGTATGCCATTCCCTCGATTAATCCTGCCAACTTGTCATCTACTGCAATTTATATAAAACTTAAGACAGAATTGGGTTATTGGACTTATGGCACGATCTAGAATCTAGCAAAGTAATGTAGGCGTGTAATACATTGAGAATTACAAAGGTTTTGATATTGGGAAATATTCAACAGATCCTTTAAAAGCTTATTGGCCGTCCAATGATGTACATCATTCATCATTTCAGCGGGCAGACGTCCACTGCTGGACATAGGCCTCCCCCAAGCACCGCTATTTCAACCAGCTCTGTGTTTCCCGCAACCAGCGAATTCCTGCGGCCTTCACAAGGTCATCGGTCCAAATTGTGGGAGGACTTCCAACGCTACGTTTTTCGGTACGCGGTCGCCACTCCAGAACCTTTCGGCCCTATCGTCCATCTGTTCTGCGAGCAATGTGCCCTATCCACAGCCACTTAAACTTCGCAATTTTTCGGGCTTTTTCGGTCACCTTGGTTCTCTTGTGGATCTCTTCAATGATGAACGCTTTTTTCATAAGTGAATTAATCTTTAAAAAAAAACGATTTCTAATGATGCACTTTTTTTTTTAAACAAATGATCTTTTTTTAGCCTTCAAGCCTTTTCTGTCAGTTTGTCCCAGTAACTGAGCTACGGTAACCCGACCAAATGAGGGGGTTAGGTTAGGGGCAAGTGGGGGGGGGGGTTAGGTTAGAACTGAGATGTAGATTCTCAAATGATCCGCGGAAATTCGAACAAAGTAAATTAATTATATATTCCAGAATCAATGACGAACAACGAATATTTTTCACGCACTAATTCTTTTATTTCTTTATTTCTTCTTAAATTAAACACCTCTGTTTGCAAGTAAATAAAATCTTTTATACGGTACCTCCTTGGTTGCCATGTGTCGAAGAAAAAATTTCGTTCCATTTTAAATAACAAGACAGATATGAATTTTTATAGTAATTTATTCAGCCGCTAACCCAACTGATATGGATTTTTATACAAACATTGCCGGCCGCGCTCGCATATATTCGAACAGTACAACATTTTGGATTTATCTCGAAGAAGGTTGTCAAAATAATGCTCGAATTTCCAAGCATATTTGAGAAAGAAAATCTCCCTTATCTCGCCTTTCAAAGAATTTTCCAACACCTCTATGGGTATTGGGTTACCCAATTCATTGAACCAATTTTTAAGCCAGCTGCCTAGCCTTTTCCTTCTTTGGTTGTTAATTGACCTTTGCCCCTCGATTACTGGCTATGCTGATATCCAAAAACTGTAGAAGCTTTTTGAATTGAAAATGGAACTTGAAATGATCACCGATCCGGGGTCTGACTGCACTACGTGCAGCTTATCCTCGCAAAAAAATAAAAACAGCATGTTTCTAATTTTACTTCTATTTTTTTTTTGCAAAACAAGTATTTAAATTAAATATAACGGTCTATAAAGGGTCAAATTCAATTAGCTAGCAAAACTCCGCAGATAGCGAATGGTTCAAATACAGAATCCTGAGCGTTGCGAGGGTTTCAAAGGTACGAGACGTAAAATAACTTTGCTGCCGAGCGAAACCCATAACTTTTCACCTCTCTATAGCGAGGAAAGTACTAGGTGTCTCCATGCATTGGACAAATATTATACGCTTTTATATAGTTTTCGCGCAATTTTTCCGAAAGAAAGCTCAATGCAGAATTATGTACCGCTTGCACTAACTCTGCACTGCTAAACAAACCCAAATGATGGAAAATGAATTGAATATACAGAAGAAAATTATTTAAAGTTTTTTGAAGTGAAAACTTCTTTAGGCGCGTTGAGCGATTTGTTTTCGTGCTGGCCAGTGCGATTATTCTTAAAATGAGGTTGGCGCGTCGGTGGGCTGGTTGGAATAACCCCCAACGGCCGCCATGGCCCACGCGCTATGGTCCACCTTAGGGACTAAGTACAGAAACCAAACCCGTAACATAGAACATAGAGGTTGGCGCACTGACATGAAATAAGTATTAATGCATTATCAGTGGACCCAGCGGTATAGAAAATTATCGAGTAGAAAGGTTTGAATTTTAAAAACTCTTTCCACGGTAGCGAATAAAATGCACTTTTGCACTCAGATTTCGAATGATAAACAGAATCTTTCCAAGCTTGTGAGGTGAAAAAGGATTTTCTAAACTCATGATCCGAAGCAAATACACTATCAGCGGCTGTTGATTTTGTATTTTTTTGTTCTATCGTCATGAGACATTGATACCCATCTATCTGCGTAGTTCCCATAGCTAATTTAATATAACCCTATATTTCCTGCAAAATAAACAAACACTATTTTTAGCTATTTAATAAAAAAAACTGGTATTATCTCAGCAAATTCTCTCTCAGGCTTAAAATAATTCATGTAACGTCGACGTAAGCACTCTAAAATATCTCATCCCTTCCAAAAAATTTCCGCCATCTTTAAACAGAATAATTTACGAATTTAGAACTCGAACAACGAAATTATGAATAGTCTAATTTCGTTACGAGTACCTTTAACCAAATACCTTTATTCAGCAGCTGTTTCCACAATATAATTCAGTATTAAAGATTTGAGCGTTACAATTCGTAACAGTGTAACGTTTGCGGTTACAGCAACGAAATAGTTCCTGTAACCCTAACCACAGTGTGTTACGTTTAGTTTGTATTGTGACCACATAATCTGACTGCTAGGATGGTAAAGTAATTACTCTAAAATGAGGCCTGAGTTATGAGATACTTTGACCTAATTTTGGAAGGCCTGTTTTGTAAATACTATAGTTTAAACAAAATTTATCAAAAATTAGACAAAATAAGAAAAGTAGAAATTAATAAATACTTTCAACAAAAGGCGTCGTCCGCATTGCTGTCATCCGGAAAGGGTCCCAGAAGACTGGCAGCATTGCCACGTTTTATAAATACAAAACAAAATCTTTTTATGATCAATTTATTGTCCATCTATCTGGCCGTCAAGACGTTTTTCTCAGAAATAGCTAAAGGCTTAAATATGTTTATGTCAATATCAAATAGTAATGCCAATAGCCCCAGGAAATCATAATCTACTCGTATTAAGTATCAATTCAATAAATACCATTTTTTTTTTTTGTTACTCTTATATTTTCATATTTTCATAATATACAAGGAGATTTTTTTTAAACAAAACTGTATAAACCGATTCTTTGAAAAATAGAGCAAAGTGGTCAACGCATCCTATGCGTTCAATGTTGGTGAAAACTAAAACATATTATATAGTAAATGTGGTTTGAAAGAGATTCTAATTTTTAACCGACTTCTTCAAAAAGTCGGAGGTTCTATGTTCGTCTGTATGTATTTTTTGTTTTGTGTATTTTCATCGATATTTTCGCCAATTGTGATTATAGGAAGCGAACCCGGACTCTTTTTTCACGATTTAAACTCCAACCTGTATTAATATTAAAACGTCTCTATTCATTACCCGTTCAAAACTTACGTTTATTTTTATTTCTATTGCATATTCTATTATTCCGATATAAATAAACCAAGGAAATGCGGTCTCAGTGTAAAATATATATTCTCTATTTTACCGTGTTGTATTAAACCCTGTGGTTTTCAATCTAAGATGGAATTACCTCATTGATTCCCATGAGTGTTCTGCGGCTTACAGATTATCAGGGGGATACATAACATGAGATACGAACGCTAATATACAAGGGAGGATGATATTGGTACCTTTCGTTTGATTAAGATGGTAATGTACAGTCACGGACTTTAATTGATGAGCCACTTTCAAACTTTTCGATTTTGCTGTTTCATACATTCACGATATTACATCATTAAACGAACTCAAATCGCATGCTCGTAAATAAGATGACAAATTGTTAGTGATCGGAAATAGTCTAATCCATAGAGGTTGACTAATAAGTTCTCAATGATAAATAAATACAATGTTTATTGATACTTACCTCCTTTGAGTCAGAGCTCAATAACTCGATATTTCTGAAAACTTAACCGAAGACAGTGACAGTTGAAATGTCGATGTCAGAGACGTTATTTTCTAATTCGTCGAAATGAGTAATTAAAATTTCTCCGTACGCTAACGTTACTATGGCTACGCTAAAACAATAGTCGCTAGGTTACGGTTGCTAGACCTGCAATTCGTTGACTTTGAGTAGTCACTCTGCTGTCAAGTTTGTGATTCTGGCTCTCAGGTTAGCCAACCGGTAAAGATATTAAATATAGATTTCTTCTTATTTAATACGAAGACATGACTTTCCGTGTCTGGATGTACGAGTATAACCAACTAAGCCCGATTTGCATTACAAGGCTAAAATACAAACAGTACCAAGTGGCTCATCAATTAAAGTCCGTGACTGTACATATAATATGGAATAATATAAAAAATATATAAGGCATATTATATTTTAAACAACAAATAAAACACATCTGAATAGTTTAATAACATTTCCCGTAGCTGCTAGTGTGTCTAACCAAATAATAATAATGTCATCTTAACTACACAGTGTGTATTTTATTTGTTTATCAAAAAAAACCGGAAAAATTGAATTACTGAGGACGGAATCAACAAAATTTGAAATGGTCAATTAGTAGGGAAGAGCTCTTTCAGTGCAAGGATAATATCGGTTTTTCTCGATAAAAAGTTACCACTAAATTCTCAATCATTAATTTCACTACTTAGTCTGGATACACTGAAACAAACATAAGACAATCTCCGTCCTTTTTTTGTCTTTTATATAGATTCTTTTCTATTTTGTGAATGTGAGAACGTTGTAGGCTTAGTGGACTGTAGATTTGTAGAAATTCTTCTATTTTGTTAAGAACCTGGTACTTGTTGAAAGGCCTACATTGTCCTCCCATGCCTACTAACACTGTAATTTGAAAATATTGTAAAAGGCAATTATTTTTAAAAGAGTAACCGTGGAGTTTCTTGCCGGCTCTTCTCCATAGGAAACGACCAATTGGAACCGTGCACCTAGCTTCTAACGTTTCATACGTGCCCATGTAGGTTTATGTGAAATAAAATATTTTGATTTTTTGTTCAAATACTGAAAACCCCCATAAAAAATACAAGAAACCTGAACCATGGAAATGACAAAATCTCTTTGTTATTCGTCCTAGGAAATCACCACCTAACTTCGAATTAAATCTTCCTTCACGCATCTTAACCGGAATAAACCTTACCAAAGCTTACCTTGGTAAAATTTCAACACGGAAATCTAAGAAAGGAGAACCACAGACGTTCTCATTCCTTCTCAGACACGTTGATGCAAATTTATTTTTACACCCTGTAAACTGAAAATTCATTCTTATTTCTAAACCCATAAGGTTCCTTTTTCCTCTACCGTTTCCCAGCAAAAGATCCTGCCAATATGGAGGTTAGAACAATTTGTAAGTGCTGGGACACACAGACTTTTAATTTGGCTAGTCGGTTCGTAATATGTAATTGGACGACGAGTTTTTTAGTACAGAACTAACTTTAATGCGCTCGTTTGAATTCGGTAGTGTGCAAACTCGGTTTTATTCGAGTGCTTTTAGAATTTCATTTTAGGTGGATATTTTTGCAGGTGGTATTATTTTACACTTGTGAAGGAGCTCGTTTTGCGAAGAACTACCAATCCTGTTCACAACTATTTTGGGGTCAGCTTCCAGTCTAACCAGATGCAGCTGAATACCAGTATTTTACATGGAGCGACTGTCTATCTGACCTCCACGACCCTCCTTAGTAAGACTTGTTGTCAGGCTCAGACTACTCGTAACGACTGTCAAAGATCTACGAATGACGGCCAGGACCAAAAGCTTAACGTGCTTTCTGAGGCACGGAGGGGACCTGTCTCTCATCCACGAACCAACCGTGGCAAGTCCAAATTAACCTTCAATAGCCTCTCCAGGAGAAGTACTACCTTCTTACTTATTTCTGGCCCCAAGCTGCGTTGTTGTATTCCAGTACAGCACACAGCCCAATCCCTCTCGAAGAGAGGAGGCCTGTGTCCCAGCAGTGGGAATATTATTGGCTGATTATGCAGTGGACGTATTTCAGCTGAAATGATGATGATGATAATGATAGGGGATGAAGACCACTATGATGATCAGGTGGACCGATTGATGGCTCCACGATTACTGACAAGTGCTTGCACTGACTGGACAGGACCACTTGAATCTGCGTGGTTCTTTCCTCAAAAGTCCATTTCAGACGCTAATCTACATGGTCTTCATATGGCCCGAACAAGATTATGTCTGGACTTTTGAAAGAGACTTTGACCCTTGAGTTTGTTTCTCCATTTCTTCTCAGGAGGTAGTCAGATAAGCAATGTCTACTCCATCTAGCTTATGTTTTATATTTTGAGAGTTCCGTAGCCAAAGGGTAAAACGGGACCCTATTACTAAGGCTCCGCTGTCCGTCCGTCCGTCTGTCACCAGGATGTATCTCATGAACCGTGATAGTTAGACAGTTGAAATTTTCACAGATGATGAATTTCTAATGCCGATATAACAACAAATACTGAAAAATTGAATAAAATAAATATTTAAGGGGGCTCCCATACAACAAACGTGATTTTTTTGCCGTTTTTATAGGTAATGGTACGGAACCTTTCGTGCGCGGGTCCGACTTGCACGTGGCCGTTTTTTTTAATATGACGTGTAAAAGTGATTCCGATGTCCTATTTACAGATTAAACAATTTCATTTGCCATCCAATAACAATGGTGATTTAGCAGAGAGACTATATTACTATCGGTTTCTTTGTACAGTACCTATAACTGCAATCTATTCTGAGCCATTCGTATCCGTGCCAAACAAAGACACAATTAGTGCTTTGTCACGAATTTCTAGTCAATTAAACCTATTAAGGATCATGTGGCCGATTACTGCCACTGTTCTAGATTGTGTTGGATATTTTCTCACATGCTTTGATAAGTGTTGAACAATGAAAATTATGACTAATTCGAAATTTCCAACATCACCACTTCCATTAAAATCATGACAACATAACATACATCACGCCAACCAGGCACAAATTCAGACTCCGGATTGCTACTGAGAAATTCCAGTTAGAAAAACCCAATAACACTTTTTACACACACACACACACCTGACCTTTTTTTTTTTTTGTTTTTTAGTGAGTGTGGGCAATCATCCAATGACTTCTCCCGCTCTGGGCGGAGCGGAAGGGCGTGTCAGACTTTTAATGACCAAAACCCACCCGTGTTCCTTCATTTGCCTGTTGCCAAGGTCCCGGTATCCCTTTCGGACTTTCCCGCAACCCTGGCAGGCATCGGTCCTACCGGACCCCGTCCATTGTGCTGACATTTCTTTGATGCGCGCGTGGAACACGACGCGCCATCGACCCGGGCCTGGTTCTTATCGGACGGCGAGCTGCCCGTAGCTCGCCGTCCGCAAGCCCGCGCCTATGGTGGCCGGGAACCCGCCTGGGATTCCCGACGCCCAGGGCGTCTCCAACGGCGGCGGTTAGGGGTGTGAGGGCGCAAACTTTGCCTTTCCCTCACGCGTTCCGCCTCCTCCTTCGCGAGCATTACTGCTTCGCAGAAGGAGGTGACGGCTTCCCATGCCCTCTCGCTCCGTACCATGGCCTGGACCAGGGCCGGACGCGAGAGGTCATTGCCGCCAATCGCCTCCGCGAGGACACGGCGGTGCTCCGCCCAAGCAGGGCATACCTCCACCGTATGCTCCACCGTGTCCTCCGGGCGATCCGCACAGTGGTGACACCCGGGCGTTTCCTCCCGCCTAATCCTACACAGGAACCTCCCGAAGCTGCCATGTCCGGTGAGGACCTGTGTCAGGCGGAACACACACCTGACCTGTGAATAGAACCCAGGACTTCATGCTCATCAGTAGAGCTTGCAACTACTTGACCAGTAACTTAGTATTCATTTTAAGATATCCCAAGTAATAGACCCTTTCTCATTAAGAATATTGATGATAGATTGCCTCGTGAAGTTTTCCATCATCATTAGACATTGGTATAAAAAAAAAAACAGACAGTACATGGATGAATGAACGAAGCCATTGCTGCGAGACTTCTTTCATAATATGCAAAATTCAATGCCAAGGATTTATCTGTACACCATTAAAAAAAGATTTCTTCCACATTTTATGTTTCTATCATCAGAATAAATGCACTAGTCAAATACTGTCAGTTTTGGAACTGTCATTAAAAGTCACCTCGTTATTTACCAGAGGCCCTAGACAAAGTGGCATTCTATCAGTGATAACGATGATGGAAAAGGCAAAAATGTATAGGACTGACATAAGCTATCGAAAAGCTTATGTCAATCCTGTTGAAAGTCGTTGTAGAAATACGAAACGCTTTCGAAGCGATTGTCACTTGTCTCGGCCCTCAGGTTTTTAACCTGAAACCTACATCGCAAACCCCGAACAAACTCGACGCAATACAAGTTCGTATCTCAGTCGGTAATGTTATCTCAATCGGGATGGTATCGAAGCAATCTTCTTTATACCGTTGCCGATTGAATGGCTGTGGTGTGAGCCAACACATTTGTAGCTGAAAAGGGTAAATATTTTCAATGTAATTGTACAAAACATAACATATTGTAGAAGTTGAAAAGACGAACTGATGGTAACATAAATAACATAAACATATCGTAAGGTAATTGCATAATGCATGCAATTCCATAACGGCCGTGACTTACGAGTTACGTAGTTCGTAGGTTCGAACCCTGACAAAATTATTTCATCACCACTGCTCTCAAAACGGTGAAGGTCTTCGAACTTTTATTTCTAAGACATAAAAGTTCATGTGTTATCTACTAACACGCACTGGGCCCGCGTGGTGGATAACAGCCCAATCTCACAGAGAGGAAGCCTGTATCCCAGCAGTGGGAACATTATAGGCTATGGACCCGGATTCTGAGCTTAAAAACAGTACTTACACTTGTGCCCACCGCCTTCCAAAAATCCACGCGTAAAGTTAACTTTAAATTCATCAACGTAAAAAGTGGTGATGACTTTACCACCATCCCCACAACTTGTAAATCCATTTACCCATTAACCACCCCCATCTTCTCAACCAAGATGATAAGTATTATGAACATCTGTGGTGGGCAATCGCCGCCGAAGTAATGCCCTGCTTAAGGCGAATGAACGAGCCCCATTTGTAAAACGATAACAAGAATATGTCGCTCAGCTTTTATAAGATAATAAAGTTACGTGGGAAGGAATATATTTAGACATGGTATGGTTATGTTTTTCGATGTGAAGAAGTCATTTTGCATTATGATTTTTGGTGAAAAAATACATGTATAAAATTATTTGAATTCTACGAAATGTTAACATCTCTACTTGATGGCTACTTTTAATTGTTTACTGAGGGTTTACTGAGGAGCTCATGGCTACGTAATAACAGCCGCACGGGTCGATCCATCAGGTTAAGCTACGCTTGCCGGAGTTGGTCCGTGGATGGGTGACCATCTTTACATACCGAGACTCCTCCGTGCCTCGGAAAGCACGTTAAGCCATTGGTCCCGGCTGTCATTTGTGGATCTTTGACAGTCGTTACGGGTCGTCAGAAGCCCGAAAGTCTGACAACCAGTCTTACCAAGGGGTATCGTATTACCCAGATACTGGGTTGTGGAGGTCAGATAGGCAGTCGCACCATGTAAAATACTGGTATTCAGCTGCATCCGGTTAGACTGGAAGCCGACCCCAACATAGTTGGCAAAAGGCTAGGCAGATGATGACTGAGGGCTTTCGCGGTGTTTGCCAGTTGTGGTGCCAGTTACGTGTAACTAAGTCCCTTGTAGAAGGCGAGCCTGTTGAATATTAAAAAAATCACCAGCATCATCTACCTAAGCTGGTCCCAACTATGGTGGTGGCTTTCAGTCTAACTAGATGCAGCTAAATACCAGTATTTTATTTGGGTCGATTGCCTATCTGACCTCCACAACCGAGACACTAGATAAAACGAGAACCCTATTTTACTTTTAAAATGAATCTAGGTCGATTTCCCCAAGAAGAAATAATGATATCAGGCTATAATTACATCAAAAAATTTAAAATTATATGCTTACACGGTTTGGTCATGCTGAGAGAATAAATGAACTGACCATTCAAAGTTAGAAGGCAGGTAGGAAGGTAGGTACAAGGCAGATGTGAGTGGAAATGTCTGGACCCTATAGGAGGACATTCTACTGACCTTACTGGTGATGTTCATCAGAAAGTTCAGGTGCGTAGTACTCACAATCAGCGTGCGTTTATATGTATGAACGTAAACGAAGTAAAAGGAGTATGTACGGATCATAGCGGGTAGCATTCTGTAGTTTCTGCCTACCCCCATGGGAAGAAGGCGTATGTATGTTTATGTATGTACCTACATCTAGTAAAATGCCATTAGCAGCCACGCTGCTACATCAGAATCATTATTCAAGGGAGCGATGTTTTTACGATCTTTCCTTATCGATAGCTATATTTTTTACTATTATAGGCATGCAAAAATTGCATGAGTCGAATTTTAGAAAAAAAAATTAGTTTGTCTTGTTCGTGTAGTGGTCACAAATGCAGCTGCTAAACGTGAGTTTCCGGGTACAATCCCCGTGTTGGACAAAGTGTTATTAGGTTTTCTTTTAGGTAATTTTAACAGCAGCCTAGACTGAAAGTGTTTTCCGTTTTAAGAGGCTAGGTGACTGGCTCGTTGGTCTAGTAGTGGTCGCAAGCACGAGGTCCCGGGTTCGATTCGCGAGTCGGGCAAAGTGTTATTGGGTTTTCATGTTTTCCATCTGGAATTTTTCAGTTGCAGCCCGGAGTCTGGATTTGTGCTCGACTAATGGCAATAAGCTTGCCCCCGATTACATGGAACATAAACATGACTGGCCAAAAAATTGGTGTTACTATAGGTAAACCTCTGCCTAACCCTTCTGGAAAATACTGGTGTAATGTTATGCTATTTTATTTAGTTACCGAAATGTGAGTGTTTATCTATAAACCTCTTCCTATTACCCTTTGGGGTAATCCTAGATAAAGTGACATTCTATCAGCGATAGCGATGATGGAAAAGGAAGAAATGTATAGGATTGACATACGCTATCGAAAAGCTTATGTCAATCCTGTTGAGAGTCGTTGTAGAAATACGAAACGCTTTCGAAGCGATTGTCACTTGTCTAGGCCCTCAGACATGTTTTTAGGTTACCAAAACAATGTCTAGAGCAATGTAATTTCTCTAGCTCACCAGCAATACAGAGTAATACTGAAAACAGTGTATATTTGTGTTAGCGTGACTAGTACTACCAACCCTCGTGTTTTTTTATTTCAATAGTCCTTTCGTATCGCGTCGATGGTAATAAACAAGTCTTTTTCTTTTTAACTTAGCAGAAACACCGAACAACTTGAAATCCACAACGATTCAAACTTGCCTACCTGCAATTGATTTTTTATTAGAGCAGGCAAGGTAGAATTGCAATTTGGCATCAAGTTTTTTTTGTAACATAATACATACAGACAAACTCACGCCATCTTCCCATGGGAGTAGGCAGAAACTACGAAACGCCACCTGCTACGATCCTTACATACTCCTTTTGCTTCGTTTACATAACAATCCTTACTTATTATAAAACAAAGTCCTCCGCCGCGTCTGTCTGTCTGTCTGTTCGCGATAAACTCAAGAACTACTGCACCAATTTTCATGCTTTTTTCACCAATGGATAGACTGGTTCTCGAGGAAGGTTGTAGTATATAATAACCGACATCTACGGGCGAAGCCGCGGGCATCAGCTAGTAACATAATATTTTGATTTAAAAGAGTGTCCATAGAGTTTCTTGCCCTTTCTTCTCCATAGCAACATACTACGCTTTGGAACGGGCAACAAGCTTCAACTTTCTGATTGACCGACTCCATTACGATTCAAAAATGCCTGTAAATGATTTAAGGGGGATGCGCCAGGGTAGCCCGCGAAATTCTAATTTTCTTACTTTTTTTGCAATTTGCAGGTCGGTGTTAGATTGTATGTTGTCAAATGTCGAGATTTCATGAAATCTCGACATTTGACTTTCATGAACTTAGAGAGTTGTATTGCTGATTCTAATGTTTATAATTCTGTAAATCGATATCTGTTACGTGCGCAAATCATATTTAGATCAACATACAATCTAACACCGACCTGCAAATTGCAAAAAATGTAAGAAAATTTGAATTTCGCGGGCTACCCTGGCGCATCCACCTTAATTTGAAACTAGCTGCGCCCCGCACTTTCCCCCGTGTAAGTCTCCATCCCGTGGGAATATCGGGATAAAAAGTATCCTATGTCCTATTCCAGGTCTTAGTCAAAGCATAACAAACAAACTCACGTTCGCATTTATAATATTATATAGTTGGGATAGTTAGGATAAATGCTTTGAGTTTGAGTTTAAAAGTAGATATATTAGTAACAAAAATGAATCAGCATCTTTGTCCATATTTTTCTAGTAGACACGGAAATGCGACCACTTCGTCAAAGAATTGGGCAAACTATATCAATGAAAACCAGCGCTCTCATATATACAGCATTATGCTGAGCGATGGCCGTTTTGCGTGGATACCCGCATTTAAACTTTTTCTTTATGGTGTTTTTTTTTGCGTCATATCTTACCGAAAAAACGTATTTTCTTTCTTTCTTTTTCTTCAAATGGAGACCTAACCAAAAACTGCATCAAAAGCAGCTCAGCAGTTCCATAGAAAAAACACATAAACATTTAACAACTTCATACAATCATTGAAGCAAAAAAGATCGTTACCAACTTTACGCCAGCGGAGAAACCGTTTTTTTCCTTTTAAAAATATATATTAGGGTACATCTACACTGGCGTTTTATCGAGTGCTGGAGTCGTTACGAAATCATTACATTTTATGGAGGAAGCAAATGGACCGCTTGCTGTTCGAACCGTATTTTAGTAACATGGTGTGTACTAAGTTTTGACACAGTAATAACAGCCGCACGGATCGATCCATCAGGTTAAGCTATGCTTGCCGTGGTTGGTCCGTGGATGGGTGACCATATTTACATACCAAAACTCCTCCGTGTCTCGGAAAGCACGATAAGCCGTTGGTCCCGGCTGTCATTTGTGGATCTTTGACAGTCGTTACGGGTCGTCAGAAGCCCGAAAGTCTGACAACCATTCTTGCCAAGGGGTATCGTAATACCCAGTTACTGGGTTGTAGAGGTCAGATAGGCAGTCGCTCCATGTAAAATACTGGTATTCAGCTGCATCCGGTTAGACTGGAAGCCGACCCCAACATAGTTGGGAAAAGGCTAGGCAGATGGTGTGTTTCAGTGAGCTGAGGAAATAATGTGTTGGTTATCATTATCAGCAAGGTTTGAGATTACCCGAAACTAATAACAGTGTCAAATGTAAAAAAAAAGCTTTTTTTTACGATTTCTGCATTGTTTGAAAACTTTTCTTTATTCAAATGATCGACATTGAATTTTACACAACGTAGTGCTTTTTAAGTAATTGTAGATCAAATGAATCGAGGCGTAGCGATGAGCTACGAAGTTTGCTATGCTGTCGTAGCTTCGTAGGAGTGACATTTGCTACGGCGTGGCTCGTAGTGGGTACCATAATATTAACTACGAAAACTTCAATCAATGCGCGCTAAAATATTGAATAGATTTATTAGACTAACGCATTATAACAAAGTAGCGTTAGCAAAATAGAATATAATATTTTAAGTAGGTATTTGTTATTTTCGCCATCGTCACGCTAAGAAGAAGCTAAGTTATATTTAGATACTTAACCTCGAATCATTAAAAGTATATTTCATTGTACACCGTCCAAGCAATGAAAAGTACACTAAATAAATAAGATCAGAGATACTCAACTAAACCATCTCATAATATTCAAAAGAAAAATGAGAAACTTCTCAAACGTTGAACAAACCATGAATACAGTCCATACACGTTTCTTTGGCCATAATTTTGCGGCCGAACCGTTTTGCAGCCGTTTCAGAGCCGTGTGAATAAACATGAGCCGTATGCGAATCGGAAATGGAGCGGACGCTATCTAGTTACGGCCCGGATGGAGTGCCGTTCAGTTTTTACTTATGAGGCTAAACTGCTAAGTGATTTTAGGGGGACTGTATGTTATTTTTCTTTAAGGCTTTTTCTGACCGTGACATTTTACGACCAAGCCGCACTGGGCCCGCGTGGTGGATTGTGGCCTACGTCTCATAAAGAGGAGGCCTGTGTCCCAGCAGTGGGAACATCATAGGCTAATTATGTATGCAAACAGACTTTCTTTGCATTTGCAAAATGTCCGTGTCTCGAAGTATCTTTGATGGATAGAAGACTTAATAATGACTGGAGTCGCCACAACGTTTAAACAGTTATCGTAATATAATTAGTCTACGTGACTAGGACTTGAACTCAGAGTGCTTCAAAATAGAATGCATCCTTGCAATCTCCCCACTGCTGCTAGGACACAGGCCTCCGCTCTTCGAGAGGGAGTGTGCCGTAATCCACCACGCGGGCCCAGTGCGGGTTGGTTCCTCACGATATTTTCCTTCACCGTTTTGAGAGCGGTAGTGGTCAAAAGACAATACTTTCAGATTCATAAAAAAACTAGAACCACACTTTCAGTGATTCATAAATAACATAATTTTGTACATCGAACCTTAGCACAAAAGTAAATTGCTCAACCATTATGCCGTAAAAACGTATCATAAAATTCAAACAAGGTTTTCTAAAACACTTCTCGACAGAAACTCACGCTGAACAGCCACGCTGTTCACCACTGAGTCTCTATGGACCAGAGATAACTAATACATTATATATCAGGAACCCTCTATCCAAGTCGGTATAACATACCAAAACAGTGCCAACATTGATAGGTACTAACTACATCAGCAAACATATCTGTGAATACATAATGCGGTATCTAATTCCGTCCCGGTATTTTGGTACCGGTTCCATTAGCGGTGGCGAGGTCTTGTCTTGCGTTGTAAGACTGGACGAGGATAAATGGCGACGTATTACGAAAGGTTTTTGTAAGATCAGTACTGGACAATACAAAATTCGTCAAGTGAAACATCAGGGGTGGCTGTATCTCACCCATTGTATCGGTTTATCCTTGAAGAACTTTGCTTGAAATGAAATGAAATTGTTTATTCTGTAAATAGGATATCGGAATCACTTTTACACGTCATATTAAAAATAAGCTAGATGAGGGCGGCGTTTCCTATGTGAAAAGAAAGGCCGAAACAAACTCAGAGGTCGCAGTCTCTTTTAAAGTCCAGACATAATCTTGGTCAGGCCATATGAGGACCATGTAGATTAGCGTCTGAAATGGTATTTTGAGGAACAAACCACACAGATTTGAGTGGACCTGTCCAGTCAGTGCAAGCAATTGTCAGTAATAGTGGAGCTCAACTCAGAACTTAAGGAGCTCAACAACTCGACGAACAGTACCAAACAAAGGACATTTGGGTAGGCCGCATAAAGTACTCGAAACTGCTAGACCATCATTAAAACTAACTGGTGACAAAAAATATATAAAAATTTAAAAAAACACACTTGCTTTATAGACAAAAAACTAAAACTTCGTAATGGAAGCAAGAGTAGGCATAACATACTCCTCGAAGATGCACGCAAATAGCACGATTTTGTAAACTTTCCCTTTTTACGCGGCGAATCCCAAAAGGAGGGTGTAGTTTTTGCACTGAGTGGCATTTAATATGCACAATGATCTGCTATTTCATATAAAACCAACCGACCTTCTATAAAAGTCTTCCCATTAAAATTGTATAAATACTACTATCTTAAAAGTAGAGCTTTTATGAAAAGTACCAAGGCAAAAATGATAAATGACAAGATAAATTATAATGAATGCTTTAACTGAAGGATTCTAAGAAACACACCACAATTACCGTTTCTACTTACTTTATTTGTAAATTGCCAAGAGACATTAAAGCTACTTACAAGGAAACTAATTTATGGAAGACGTATATAACTGGTACATTATGAGTAAAACGATGTGTTCACTTGGTGTTTGATTGCAATTTTGTTGCTAAGCGATTCGTATTAGTCGAGGCCTCAGACCAAATAAAAAACCAAGACGGAGCGCTGCGAACAATACAGTGAAGCATGCTAAAACCACACCAACGCTCTGTGCATACACGCTCACACACACACGTTTATAACTATTTACAATGACACTACAATCAAACTACGCCAAACTAAGTGCACACATGTTTACGAAACCTGTGGACAGCGCTCTGTCTTGGTTTTTGATTTGGTCTGAGGTCGAGGCACGCATCGTACATGCATTTATTTATGTCGGATGCTTTAGCCAAAGGCATGCTTACCATTCAAAACATGCCTAGTGCTCTCTGGACGCACCTTAAACGGTGCAATTTGGTTACCATAAGTTAAAGCAACTATAAAAGTTGCACCTTCTGAACAGGGAGGCTTCAAACGGTCACTTTAGCAGAATCATAATATGAAAATATTATGAATCATCGTAAAATGTCACAATCTGACAATTCATAATATGATCTGCGTGTAATGCATCTGTTGACAGTTTTCTATGGAGATTCGTAAAATGGTCCACAAATTATAAATTGCTTATAGGTCAAATTAGAGGAATTGCTAATGACAGCTGGGATTCAGGAAATGAACTACTTTTAGAGCTTGCTAATGTGGCCGGTTTACGCTCACACGGTGCAAGCCATTTTTAGGTACAATTTCATTAAATACTACAGGCAAGTTTGCATCATGTAAATCACTCTTAATGAGTGATGAGCATGGGTTCGATTCTTAGATGAAACAAAGTATTGTTTTTCACTTATTAGGATTTTCTGGAATTAATTTGTTATTTATCTATTTAATACTTCAAGAACGCAGATGTAGAGAGGTGTAATGCCATAGGCATGTTCTAACAGCCAACCGTTGGGTAATGTAGTGACAAATAGTGATAGGTGCAATTTCGAAAATTGAGATTTTAATATTTATTTAAATAGAAGCAGCTCGGAATCTGGGTTTATGCACGGTTTTTGCTCAGAGATTCACTTTGTAGGTTTTTTTTATAGGTTCCTAGCATAATTGGGACTCAAACATAACTGGCGAAATGTGGTTTTACGTACTTCCATCTGATAATTTGTCGGGAAAAACATGCACAATATTATGTTTTAACTTGTATTTAGTATCTATAACTCACTATCCAATATAGATTCTGTGGTCCGTGGTTCCCCTGTGTCATGACGTCTGTCACCGCCCGACACAGAGTTCTCTATCAACGGAGGAGTTTGTACACCGCCGGCTATAGTTCTCAAATATCAAAGACAGAACCCTTGACATTTGAAAACGGTACTTAAACCGATGCGCATAGCGTTAATGATTCCTGTCGGATAACGAAGGGTACAAATTATATCCAAAGTTAGTAATTTAAAAATCGTTCAGATGTATTTCTGATATCGCTTACATGTAGGGAGCAAGCATGGTGGTATTTGATTTTAGGACTAGTTTAACCACAATGCATGCCGCTTCCTTTGTAAAATAATGAATTATTATATTTTATGTCGTTATATTTGTGTTGTGTGTGTTTTTTTTTGTTATTTATGTTGTGATTTTGTATTTATTGATGAATGGTTTTAAGGCATCTTCTAATATGGGTAATATTACCGTGTCAGAGTTTTAAAGTCGCCCAATTAAGGGCCTCTGGCTTGGCATGCCGTCGAGAAATATCTCTCTAGCATGCCGGTTTCCTCACTATGTTTTCATTGATATTTTTCGTCGATTCGTTGAGCTCCTTTAGTGCTGAGTTGAGTTACACGATTACTGATAAATGCTTGCACTGACTGGATAGGTCCACTCTAATCTTTGTGGCTATTTTCTCAAAATCTGCATGGTCCTCATATGGCCTGACCACGATTATGTCAGCATTTTAAAAGAGACTGTGACCTCTTTGTTTGTTTCGGTCTGTCTTCTGAGGCTAGGAAATACGGAACTCATCTAGACGGCATGTGAAGCCAAGTCAGAGGCCCATGGGCGGGTTTAAAACTCTGACGCTGCAATAGCCTCTGCCGTTGGCCCGCATGGTGGATTACGGCCCACTCCCACTCACCGAGAGGAGGCTTGTGTCCCAGCAGTGGGAACCAGTGGGAAGCAGTGGAGCCAATTATTATAACTCTCGTGTATTCGCAATTACTGTAAAAATTTAAAAGAATTTCCTTCACGTTGAGAAAAAAACCTACTTATGATTCCCACTAGTGGGCTGCATTTTTTCAAGAAAAACAATATTATTTCTCTTTAAATAACCACAGGCTATCGACCAATGTAAATAGCGTTAATGTACGTTAATTAATAAAATAATTTACATTCCATGAATATTGTTCAACAATTATGCACTGAAAACTGAAAATAAAACAAAATGATTTAAAGTTTGCGTTGTATCGCTTAACATTTTCATTTAAAGAATGTGTTAATATTATGTAGTTAATCATTTAATTTTTCATGTAGTTAAAATACAAATAATGTTATTATTTGTAGGTAAAAATCCCCAAACTCAATGTTACGTTAATTTAAAGTAAATAACTACGGTGAATTTTACCTCATATGTCTTCAGTAAACAAAAAAATTAAAGTAATAAGAACTAAAACCCAACTACGACTAAAAAGGTATAAATAAGACACCACAGACAGACAAATTAAAAATCCGGAGTCACACGTGTTAGGGATACATCGAACAGATTACGTGTGACTCCGGATTTTTAATTTGTCTGTCTGTGTTGTCTTATTTATACCTTTTTAGTCGTAGTTGGGTTTTAGTTTTTATTACTTTAATTTTTTTTAATTCTTTTTGGTGTTATAAAATATAAGTATATTTGAAATGTGCTGCTTAAGCCCTTTCATTTGATACCCAACATGGTATGATTAAACAATTTTTTTTTTAGTTTCTTACTTTATGTCCTCTAGAGGGCGTCATTTTTAATGTAATGACGTCACATAACCTATAACCAGCGGACGATCAAGACGCTTTCAACGATACTACCTCATTTGTCAAAATGTAATGAGTGGTTTAGAAGATAGGAGGGAACAGATGAACATATATACATACATACATACATACATACCGGTCTAAATCGTAACCCTCCTTTTTCTTCGCCGTAGTCGGGTAAAAATCATCAGTGGTTGCATACATCTATATAACTTACCTATAAGTGATAGATACGGAATGGATTAAATTGAAAACTGCTTCCAATTAACCATTTAATCAATCAAATGATCTCAATTTCAAAATCTCAGTAGTTACGCCATTTGTATTTATTTACCGAATAATGAGAGATTCCTACAATTTACGGACAGTTTTTTGGTTAAAATTAAAAACCTTGAATTTTTACTTTAATTAAAACTCTTAATTAAACAAAGACCTCATAGTTTTGCATAGTAGACCCTCCCATATGGAGTAGCTATCACAGGTAAAATTAGCTTACAAATCTATTTATATACCGAGTTTGGCAATAAAAAAATGTTGCCATTGCAAACGATTCGTTTTATTTAGAAGGATCGAGCATACACTTATTAATTGACTTTACATACAACAAAATGTATATATAATGTAATATACAAAGTTCAGGAACAAATTAATCAAATGACTCTCGTAGCATACTGTATTGGTGCTACGAGGTGGCTACGCGTGTAGCCATGACATAATTCTGTCCGCTACGCCGTAGCGACATGGTTATCATTTCATTATTATCGTTCACTAAGGTTGCCATACGAAACATGGTTATACTTTTATTGTTATTAAGTTAGGTACTTATTAATAGATTATAAATAAATTGGGCATATTTTTGTATGACACCTTATTTGTCGGTATTGCCGCTATAAATACGTTTATGTATCCCATCGTTATGTATTACCGGATTTGGTATCTTATTAGAGATATATTTTTGTTTATTTCGTTATTTTATTAGTTATGATTGAGTGTTTACTGAAGTGTGAATTATTGGCTGTATCAGCATTGTTCGTAGGTATTTAGGAGGCCAATTTCTGGAATAAGATGCGGTATATAAGTATCGTAATAACTTAGATGGTTTGGTCATGTTGAGAGGATGAATGAAAGGCTGCGAACAAGAAGTATTTGCAAGGCAGATATGAGGGAGGGTGGGAAATCATCCAATGACTTCTCCCGCTCTGGGCGGAGCGGAAGGGCGTGTCAGACTTTTACTGACTAAAACCCACCCATGTTTCTTCATTTGCCTGTTGCCAAGGTCCCGGTATCCCTTTCGGACTTTCTCGCAACCCTGGCAGGCATCGGTCCTTCCGGACCCCGTCAATTGTGCTGACATCTCTTTGAGGCGCGCGTGGAACACGACGCGCCATCGACCCGGGCCTGGTCCTTATCGGACGGCGAGCTGCCCGTTGCTCGCCAGATATGAGGGCCCTAGAACGACATTTAGTGATCTTAATGGTGGACGTCCTTCATGGACGTCCTTCAGAAAGATCAAGTGCGTAATACTCACAACCGGCGTGTGTGTGTGACCAGGTGTATGGACGTAAACGACGTAAAAGGAGTATGTAAGGATCGTAGCAGGTGGCGTTCTGTAGTTTCTGTCTACCCCCATGGGAAGAAGCCGTGAGTTTATGTGGATATGTATGTAATAACTTATTTTACTATCCCTGGTTTTCAATTTACTTCCAATACAACATTGTCGGACTACCATAGACTTTAGATTTTCATAGTTTTCAATCACGACACCTACAAAATATAACTTTACACGCCTTTCAAACGAGATGGTCAATAATTAAAGAAATTCGAATAAATATTCGAGAAATGGTGAAGGAAAACATCGTGAGGAAACCGACATAGAATAGAATAGAATAGAATACTCTTTATTATGTACACCATAAAAAATACAGATACAAATGTAGAACCGACATAATTGTCCTAGAACCAAAAATTCGAAGATAATTATGTGAGGCCTGTGCCCCAGCAGTGGTAACATTATAGGATGATTATGCAATAATCGACTAGTCATCTAAAGATTTATGCCATGCTCTAATAAGCATATTAAAGCACTCCATAAAGTATTGAAAACCTATCACATTTTGGTAAATAAAAAAGTTATTTCAGTATTTGGTACGTCAATCCACTTTTATTGTACCTGTTTAAAGCTAACGAAACATAACAAAACTAAATAATTGAGGTGGATAAAATATTAATTGGATAGAGATAATTATTTTAACTAACAGCCTGTTTCGACTGTGTGTAGTTATAGCAATAATTGCGTGTATAAATTGATGTACTGTCACTAATTGTTTTAAGCTGATTATTCAGATTATTTTGCGATGTTTTTATCTACTTTTTAGCTGTCTGTTTGACCGATTTGTTCTTCTAGACGACGCAACAGCTTACGTTCAAAAAAATATAATAATAATAATGAGTATTTTTTATTTTTAATATTTTTTTAATTCTAATATTTAAGAATACAATTTATATGTATTGTAAATGAATTATAGAACATAATAATAATGAATAAATTCTCTAATTTATTCCAGAAATGGCATTTGTATAATACATTCATATTGAAATAACATACAATAAATGTTGGCATAAAGTGGCACAAGTTGGCAAATGTATGTTATTTTTATTGTGTGATATTTCAATATATTCATATGGCATAAAGCGGTCATAGAGCAGAGGTGGGGGGAGCGCTAGTTAATAAATAAATAATGAATCTTTTAAATAAAACTCCGTGGTCATAGCGGTCAAGCTTCACTATTTGTGTACATCCAATTATTAAATATAGATTTTATCAGTGAACATACTTTTAATTAAAAGCTAATTAACCAGCGTTTTGTTCGCGCCGAGTAATAACAAGTGGCGCGTAAACCCTTTGTTACACTTTATGTAAAATACGTTCAGAAATTTTGCACACTTTCATTATAGCTATTAATTTTATGGAGTAACTGGCTGTCGAATGGCTCAGATGAGTTTCGAAAAATCATTTCATAACGCAACTTTACATCCTCAAAGCAACTCAACACCCTAATTGTGTAATGGTGGAATCCCAAGATCGGCAATATTGCAGACGGACACGCACGGCAGACGACCACAGACCGCCAAGCACCGCACGCCGAGGCGCTTCCGATGTGTGCGATACCCCGTACGTACACCTTCCCACGGTCCGTCGTCCGGGCTCGTCAGTGTCCGTCCACAAAATCGCGGATCGTGGAATTTAGGTACTATACGGTCAATCACAACCTGAATCATTTTGAAAGAGATTGCTTAAAAAGTTCGAAAGAAAAATCTGCTCGACAACATAAATAACGCAATGAATGTTGTTGAACTGTCAAATGAAACAGATAAGTCTTAATCATTTAACGCAAATGTATTACGCAATTAGATAGCAGTTCTTAGTCTGTTAAAGGCAAGTACTACTACGCATATGAACTTTTTTAAAGATCACCAATAAGATACATATTACCTAAGTCCTGGTGCTTTAGGTTGTTTTTAACACCGTGCGGATTTCATCACGCATGCAGAAAATTTCACGCAGCGTGAAACACGCTAGCCTTATGATCTAGTTTTCTGCGGGCTGCTATGCGTTGTGGTTGCGTATACAATGGACGACAAACACCGCGCAGGGCTGCTGCCCAAAATCACACCCCACGTTCCGCGTGCGTATTCCACTCCACGCATTACAATAAATACTTGTATGACAAGGATATTGGCGGGGGTCCCACATGCGTGATGCAATCCGCACGATATTAAAAACACCCTTACAGGGTATATTTTCCCCCGGCTTGTTCTTTTTTGTGTTTGTGTTGTTTCTTTGCGTCATGTGTACCGCAAATCAACGACTACGATGACGACGGCATGTGAAGCTAATTCAGAGGCCCATGGGCGGCATAAAAACTCTGACACCTGGTTAGTCACTAACCAAACGAAAAAAAAAAGAAGAAAGAAAGTATTTCCTTTATTTTTTATTCATTCTCTCAACATTACCCAAGAAAAATCGAAATTTTTGAGAGGCGAGAGCTAATGAATTGTGACTTGAAGTCATAATTTTTTCAGGAGAAAATAACACTGACATTCGAGGGCATGTTATCATATTAAAGTGTTCTAAAATTTTCCGACAGCACCTCAAATTCAACACACCGCTTTACCAACCCTTCTCTTTCAAAATCAAAATATTTTATTTCACATAAGCCTACATGGGCACTTATGAAACGTCAGAAGCTAGGTGCACGGTTCCAATTGGTCGTTTCCTATGGAGAAGAGCCGGCAAGAAACTCCATGGTTACTCTTTATTTTCATTTTACAAGAAGCAATCACCATTAAAAAAAAAACCAATTAGCCAGATGTTCATCAATACCAGACAGGGAAGTTACCAGACTGAATTATTCAGACTACAGCCGCTATTCCGGAAGCGGCCCTGAATCATACTACTTTATTATTTAATAATATGCCTCCGACGACGCAGCGACGGGGTGTCAATGTTTTTACGTTTTTGGGCAGACGACATCGTTAGAACCGCGGGCAACACCTGAATGACCCCACGTCCTGAGCGATGAGATTTGTCGCGCGAATAAGTAATCCTGGTATTTTCACTCATATGTTCAGAAATGGATGGCGCTCTCTGTCGGCGTGACCGCGCATTAGGGTTCGCCGAACGAAATGAATGCTACAATCGTGTGTTCGCGCGACGATCAACCTTAACCAAAGCGGTTAAGACTACGACTACTAATTCATATTACGAAATAATTCATCTGTTTGACAGTTTTCTATGGAGATTCGTAAAATGGTCCACAAATTATGATTTGCTTTTATGTCACATTAGAGGTATTGCTAATGACAGCTGGGACTCAGGAAATGAACTGCTTTTAGAGGAATTGCTAATGTGGCCGGTTTAGGCCCCTGGTCATACACGCACGGCAGTTGACAGTACTACGCAACTGACCTTTCAGAAGAAAATCACCATTAAGATCACTAAATGTCCTTCTAGGGCCCTTCTGGGGCCTTGTAAATACTTTTTGGTCGTAACCTTTCATTCATCCTCTCAATATGACCAAAACATCTAAGCTATTACGATACTTATTGAATTATATAACATTTTATGCCGGAAAGTAGCCTCCTAAGAACCCAGAGACAATGCTGAGACAGCCAATCAATCACACTTCAGTAAACATGCAATCATAACTAATAAAATAACTAAATAAACATAAATATATCCCCAATAAGATACTAAATCCGCTAATACACATAACGATTGGGTACACAAGCGTATTTGGAGCGGTTACAGCGGAAAATTGCCTCCCTATTTTTTCATTACCGATACACTATACTTATCAGAAATATCGTTTGCAAACGAATTTGGACTCTATTTCAATAGAATAAGGTTGGTAGGATGATGTTTATGTACCTCGTTATACGAACCGTCAGATTTGGATCTAGAATATTATTTATTATGCAATGTAAAATGAATAGAAATGTGTTTGGCGTGTTTTTTATAGATATAAATCTAGGAGAGGACGGGCCTCAGAAATATCCCTAAGCCCTTGGTCCCGGCCGTCATTCTTAAATCTATGACAGTTGTCACGGATAGTCAGAAGCCCCAAAAATCTGACAACCAATCTTGCACAAGAAGTATCGTGTTATCGGGTTAGACTGGAAGCCGACCCCAACTTAGTTGGGAAAACGAGTGCAAGTCGCACTTGGCCGGTTTTTATTGTTCGTAGCCAAGTTATTGGTGGTTGTCCATTGCCTCTTTTTCCAACAGATTTACCGTCAGATTTAGACTTCGATCAATCAATCTGCCTAGCCTTTTCCTAACTATGTTGGGGTCGGCTTCCAGTCTAACCGGATGCAACTGAGTACCGGTATTTTACATGGAGCGACTGCCTATCTGACCTCCACAACCCAGTAACTTGGTAATACGATACCCCTTTGTAAGACTGGTTGTCAGACTTTCGGGCTTCTGACGACCCGTAACGACTGTCAAAGATCCACGAATAACAGCCGGGACCAACGGCTTACCGTGCTTTTTGAGATACGGAGGAGTCTCGGTATGTAAAGATGGTCTCCCATTCACCGACCAACCCCGGCAAGCGTAGCTTAACCTGATGGATCGACCTGATGGTCGATTTAGACTTATATTATGAATAGAAATAATAAAAATTTCACTTACATACTTTCGTACACAGCCGACATAACACAATGTCAGGACCATGTCACAAGCCCTTGTTAAAACTAAAACTTCGTCAGCATGTCTGTCCTGTTATTACGTTTTTCATATAACGAGCCGGATTCAACAGCAGATATTTTTATGACACTTTTTTTTCGAGACTCCGTACACAAAAATAAGCGTGTTGAAAGGGTGACACACGTAACACTGCATTGGAGATACGAGCGCGCCGTGTTTGATGAACAGTTTATTCATAAATATTTTTGTCAATGAAGGTGAAAATAAAATATGGGCGTCATACGAATAAAGATATGATTCCGAACCCCGCTGCACTACATTTTCTATAGGTTTTTAGGAGATTAGGTACATTCCGAGCACGGCAGCAATGTCGCGGCAGTACTGCTGAGACGGCACTGTTTTGCGGCAGTGTCGCCGCTCCGCCACGGCAGACCAGTAGTGCGGTGTTCATCATCAAGTGAATGTTGACAAGTAAATTGGCAACAAAACAGTAAGACACCACGAACAGCAGGTGCTCGGAATCAGCATGACAGAAAGCACTTCCACGCAGCACTACCGCGGCAGCAACGTCGCGGCAGTACTGCTGTGTGCAGCGAGATTTGGAATCATACCTTAACAACAGAATATTAAGCTCTAGCAGAATAACAAGACTATTTTTTGTTTGTAGTCTTACTTATGTGACTTAGGCCCGTATTACAGAACTTTCTACACATCACTCAAGACTCAAGCGTTACTTAAAACCAGATTCAACCAATCAAAAAGGCTTTAAACGAGTTTTAAGTAATGCTTGAATTTTGAGTGAGGTACTGTAATACGGGCCTTAGTTTCTACAATGTACGTTGTCGTATTAATTTCTAGAGATTAAAACTGCTTTTTTAAGATTAACCGTTTGTTAGACTGTTTTCTAACAGTCTGTAAAGACATTCAAATATGTATATAAATCAATTTTTTTTTTTATTCGTCTCTGATTTCAAACCCTACAATTGCCGGCAACCTTAAAGCTACACATTACATCACGCCTGTAATTCCCGAGGGTTATGGCACAGGGTACTGGAGAGGCTTTACTCTGCATGGTTTAGAATAAAGCCTTAGTGCTTTCAAGTTGAAGGCTGGTTTGGGAGACAAACGTTAGATTTGTATTAAGAATCGGTTAAGACAGAGGACGGGGGCCCTGAGAGCGGTCAGGGCGGGTGCCAGAAGATATTAGTAAAATAATATAAATTACTTAGCTCCTTTTATAGAAATAATAATCATCCCCTGCTATCGTAATACGGTGTTTTATTAATACCGGTACCGTAGGCTCACCTCGGAGTCTACAGTACCTAGCACACCCACATTTCGCCAGTTATGTACATGTAAAAAGGGCGAGCCTATTGCCATCAACCGGGCACTAATCCAGACTCCGGGATGCTACTGACAAACTGGTGAAAAAACCCAATAACACTTTGCCTGACCTCGTAATCGAATCCCAGGACCTCGAACTCAGTAGTAGTATTTGCGACTACTAACCCAACGAGGCTGATAGGCTCAAACTACTTTAGGGATATGATGAGGAACAGGGTGTAAATTTCACTCATCCTCTACAGAAAAGGGAGGATCCTCCGACCAGACGAATGTTGTGACTGGCGAGCAACTGCCCAACGATTGATGACGGAATCTTGTATAAATAAAAAATTAAAAAAATAAAAAAAGTTATTTTATTACCTACAGTTGTACAAAAACTCTTATCTAAACACAATGCAGCGTTACAACTAGGGGAAAGAGTGTTTTCGATGAACTCTGGCACCCAAGGTAAGATTTAACTTGTATTTAGGGTGCCAGCGTCCTCGCCTATAATTTGAACATATCAGTAGTTGTAGGACGAGCACAGTATATTCATTATTAAGATAGCTACTTACTAGTAAATGCATTATAATGATGTAGCCTATTAAAGTACCTATGTAGGGGTATGTGTTGTGTATTGTGTGCTGTGTATGTATTTCGAGAGAGGTAAATATGGTCAAAGCTTGAGATTATGTGAGTCTGTATATATATAATTAAGATTATATAACTTTATTCAATTAATTAGATTAAGCTATTTATATATGTAGTAAGTCTTCGGTCTTATCGTAACTTAGTGTCAGTAGCCACTTTGTGACCCCAGGTTTACATCTATTTAGGCACATGGGAGCAATGGTGCATAGTTTGTTTATTTTGTTATATAAATGGTTGGACAGAATATCATAATGACGCTGAGCAAGGGCCGTTCTACATCCACGAGTTGAGCACACCTCGAAGTATCTACGCTTTATAGCAGCATTCGGCTTGAATACCAATGTCCATCGCGCGATGCAGGATTTATGTGACGTCAGGATTTTTGTGTGACGACAGGTCTTTGATGCGTAGTTCGCATGTAGCGATGTAGATACCGCCACAGCGCACTGTACTGTTATCCAACAGTAGGCGACGTAATTACCTACACGTCAATGTAGCCCGCACCGGTAACAAATTATCCAGGATATCGATGACGTCACTCAATACGTCACTATGTTGCAACATGTCACGGTACTCAATACCAGGGATTACAAACACTTATGTAATTATGTACAATAGTTCTAATCAGAGGCTTAGAACAATGTAGTTGGTATGTTTATGGCAGTGAGATCTGAGACCCGAAATGAACGCGAGAAGTTACCATAACAAAAAAAATTAAGATTTTTAACCGACTTCAAATAAGGAGAAGAGAGAAGAGAGAAGATCTCGTGGCTAAGTAATAACAGCCGCACGGGTCGATACATCAGGTTAAGCTAAGCTTGCCGGGGTTGGTCTGTGGATGGGTGACCATCTTTACATATCGAGACTCTTCCGTGCCTCGGAAAGCACGTTAAGCCGTTGGTCGCGGCTGTCATTCGTGGATCTTTGACAGTCATTAGGGGTTGTCAGAAGCCCCAAAGTCTGACAACCAGTCTTACCAAGGAGTATCGTATTGCCCAGTAACTGGGTTGTGGAGGTCAGATAGGCAGTCGCTCCATGTAAAATACTTGTATTCAGCTGCATCCGGTTAGTGTGGAAGCCGACCCTAACATAGTTGGGAAAAGGCTAGGCAGTTGGATTTCGATTTTGCTTGTTAAAAGCAAAATCTTCCACAAATAAAGCAGACAACAATGACTTGCAAGTTGAAATCATATTGCTTGTCCCTTTGAGAAAGACAGTCTTTTCCTCCCAAAAACTATACGAAAATCTCCTAGTCATAACCAAACGACTTCAAGAAACCCAATCCAGAAATAAAGCTTCATTCAGAATACTAAACGGAGACAAATACATTACCAATAAAATGTAAATACCATTCACAGATAGCCTCAAGGGACTTCCAGTTAATACGATGGACTTCCATTCAGAAGTCGAGCGTGAACCGACCGACTTCCGGTCGACTCGGTCCTCGCTTGTTTCATGTTTGAATTCGAAAATCAATAGTAGTATGATTGTCGTTGTTTCTGTTCATTTCCTGTTATAAAGGGTTTGGTTTTATGGTGGAAATAAAGACGGAATTGAGGGGTTAAGGGTTGATTTCAAGGTTAAGGAATATTGAAGGCCGTTCTTTACACAAAATACCTATAGGTTGTAAAAAGACACATCACATAGATGTCAACTACGCATTCTGTACATCAAATTAAGTAACACTGCACAAAAATAATTGCTGGGAAACGACTTTTATATTTTGGTGCGAAAAATCGCTATTTACGATAATACCCACGCAAAACATTGTATTTATAGGTGCATGCAACGGTTTAGGGTTTGGGGGCTATTCAAAATTAAATTATAACATTTTTAATAAAAACGTCTCAAAAAGTTGGAACTTTGACCTTCAATATCTCCGTAACCAGAAGGTTCCCAGGTATGGTGCACAACAAAAAAACTGATCTCAATGTAATGTCGGTAATAACAAGTGACATTCGGCTTCGTTAAGTTTCTTTTATACCCGTTATATATCTAACATAATTATATATATTATGGTATTCAATATTAATTATAATATGATTAATGAGTATATAATTATGTCAAATTATTATTCCACAACATTATTTATACACCTTTAATTAAATTCAATTAACAAACAAAATAATATGTAATGCAATACCTAACATTAATTTCGAGTCGTTAATGTTTTATCAATCTACCTAGCCTTTTCCCAACAATTTTGAGGTCGGCTTCCAGTCTAACCGGATGCAGCTGAATACCAGTATTTTACACAGAGCGACTGCCTATCTGATCTCCACGATCCAGTAACGGGGTAATACGATACCCCTTGGTAAGACTGGTTGTCAGACTTTCGGGCTTCTGACGACCCGTAACGACTGTCAAAGATCCACGAATGATAGCTTTCCGCGGTACGGAGGAGTCTCGGTATGTAAAAATGGTCGCCCATCCACTGACCAACCCCAGCAAGCGTAGCTTAACCTGATGGATCGACTCGTGCTTACCCAATAACACTTTGCCCGAACCGGGAATCGAACCTAGCACCCTAATTGTGTAATACACAATCAATCACAATCTGAATCGGTTTGAAACAAATGTCTTAACCATAACATCATAAGTTCTAAAAAAAAAATATGCTCCACAACGTAAATAACGCAATGAATGTTGTTGAACTGTCAAAATGAAACAGATTAGTCTTAATCGGTTACGAAAATAAGTTACACAATGAGATAGCAGAACCTTATACTCCGCATATTATAAATTAAATTTGCTGTTCGTGTCTGTCTGTGTGACAGCGTTGTTCTTCTAAACTGCGCAGTGGATTTTGATGCAGTTTTCACCATCATATAAGGAATTCAATCCCAGCCGGTTTCTGTATATAATCCGTATGTACCATTCATAAACGTAATGTAATTACGTTGTTGATAAACAAAATATGTAACTTCATCATCATTTGCCTAGCCTTTTCTCAAACATGTTCGGGTCGGCTTCCAGTTTAACCGGATGCAGCTGAATATCAGTATTTTTTACATGGAGCGACTGCCTGTCTGACCTCCACAACCGAGTAACTGGGTAATACGATACCCCCTGGCAAGACTAGTTGTCAAAACAAAATATGTAACTTAAAGTAGATTTTAATCTCATACTATTATTATTATTCGCATAGAAATTATAAGATTAACAACACTAATTTTAATAACAATTGAATCGAGTTTGTCATATTTTTTCACAAATTTATGCCGTCGACTATATCAAATTTTAATAATATTGAATGTGTACGAGTATAAGTGTACGCTTTGAATGTAACAGGGCGTTTATGTTAATTAATGGTTTCAGGCTTTTTCAGTACATTTACCGAGTGTAAAACCGCTTACGCGTAACAAAAACATCAATTTAAAATACCTTTTGGAATATTCCAGAATGTCTGGCCTTTTTACAAATATTAAATACAGATTACCCATTATTAAAACATTTGACGAATGTGGTGACTACTAACAATAGGTAGGTACCTTTATTTTGATGGAATGTCTAATTACACAGTAAACAAAATCAATCCGACCAGCCTTTTCCCAACTATGTTAGGGTCAGCTTCCAGTCTAACCGGATGCAGCTGAATACCAATATTTTACATGGAGCGACTACCTATCTGATCTCCACAACCCAGTGACTGGGTAATACGATACCCCTTGTTAAGACTGGTTGTCAGACATTCGGGCTTCTGACGACCTCTAACGACTGTCAAAGATCCACGAATGACAGCTGGTACCAACGGCTTAACTTTTCGAGGCACGGAGGAGTCTCAGTATGTAAAGATGGTCACCCATCCACGGACCAACCCTGGCAAGCGTAGCTTAACCTGATGTATCCACCCGTGCGGCTGTTATTACCGGAGCTTCTGGAGTGGCGACCGCGTACCGGAATACGTAGCGTTGGAAGGCATCCCACAAAGTGGACCGATGGCCTGGTCAAGACTGCAGGAATCCACCGGGTGCGGGTAACACAGAACCGGTCAAAGTGCTTAGGGAAAGAAAGAAAGAAAGAAAGAAAAATGCTGTTTATTGACCTTGTAGCAGAAAAATACACCTTAAAACTATAAAACAGAAAACAGTAATTACAGTGCCAAAAGGGTTTCAGCTCAGCATAATGCCAGATGGAAACACAAAGTGTACCACCTGACGCTGATTTTAGGGGAGGCCTATGGTCCAGCAGTGAACGTCTTTCGGCTTAAATGATGATGACGCATCTGCCTACCCTTCGGTAAAAACTGGCGTGATGTTATGCTTAGCATTATGAATATCTGATACATTATTCAGCTTAGATAAGATTGCTTTCAACCAATTTAACTTTGCCTTATACAGGGTGTTTGGAAGTTATGCGAAAGTTATTTGTAGCCGATTGAGTAAACATTTATGGAAATTATATTTTCGTGAATTCTGATTGCGATGAAGGCCGTGTGTTCGATTTCCGCTCGTTACAAATATTTGTATAGTCTATAGTTATGGAGTTGTTTGTTCCGAGTGAAATGAATATAATTGAATAGAATTGAAATGGTAAATACGATTTTATTCATTTTCTTGTGATTACGTATTCATATTTTTAATGAATAAATTACATATTTGGTAATTTATATAGGCTGTACAATGAACGGACAGAAGAATTAATATCTGAAAACACTATAATTTGTTTTCGTAACCCCAGAAAATATCCATTTGCGGAAACCACAGAGCTTTATTACAAAAACCAAAAGTCATACTTAATAATAATACAAAACTTATAAGCTACACTTTCTACATAAATAATTGAAACGAACTGCCCAATTAAGCGCTCCAAAAGCAGATTATCCGCCATTTCTCACCCACCCTGTATAATCCGAAAAGAAAGAAGAACCAGGAAGTTAATAGTATGTGAGTAACGCCCTGTAGACACGCATAGGGTGTGTGTAGTGGGAAATAAAACTAAGTTGGCATTGAAGGGCTATTTAGATTAGAATCTGAAAGTAAAAAAACCGACCAAGTGCGAGTCGGACTCGCACACGACGGGTTCCGTACCTTTATCTATATAAACGGAAAAAAAATCACGTTTGTTGTATGGGAGACGCCTTAAATATTTATTTTATCCTGTTTTTTAGTATTTGTTGTTATAGCGGCAACAGAAATACATCACCTGTAAAAATTTCAACCTTACTATCACGGTTCATGAGATACAGCCTGGTGACAGACAGACGGACCGACAGCGGTGTCTTAGTAATAGGGTCCCGTTTTACCCTTTGGCTACGGAACCCTAAAAAAAGAGAGGTCTGTTAAATCAATGTCACGACAAGTGAAATGCCTATTGGAATTGTAACACGATCCATTTTTTGTAATGGGTGTAAAATTAACGAAGCCCAGAGTCACTTCTTGATCTTCCTGGACTGGACAATACCTCGGAACCTTCTGGTTACGGTTTTAAGGTCAAAGTTCAACTTATTACAATGTTTTTCAGACGAGTCCTAGACCGCGTATCGGCAAGCGTAGCGTGAGACGCCCCCCAGTTACATGGACCGACGTCCTTAAGCAAGTGGCTGGGACAGACTGGATGCGGAAGGCGGAGGACAGGGTTTTGTGGCGCAGTTTGGGAGAGGCCTATGTCCAGCAGTGGACTGCGATAGGCTGGGTTGATTTGATTGGTTGTTAATGTTTTTTTACGAAAACAAGTTTAAATGTTATAAACTTATAACTTTTTATACTCCTATGGTCCCTGTTTTGTTGCATGCACCCATAAGCGGAATGCTGCGTAGGTTACATTGCGTACTACCCTTAACAGGGAATTTTAACAAAAAAAATTAAAAAATAGTTTCCCTGTAATAATTTTTGCTTAAAGTAATTTAATTTGATTAGCAGATTATGGATGTCGGCGTCGCTATGGGTCTGTTTACACCCTGTATTAAAAATGAACTGCTCAAAAATCAAGCTTCCATACGGAACACAAAGCGAAATAATGATCTTAATATCTAACAAAGTCATTTTCCAAATTCATGAGCCTCGAATAAAAAATAAGCAATATTAATCTCCAAAAAGTATAATCAGAGAGTTCGTGACAAAGTTCAGACCGGAAGCACTTGCATATGAACCGTGTAGCTGTTACATATAACATATCATACGCCAGGAGATAAAACAACTGCCGCGCTGTGTGCCACGAGCAATTATTTATTTGAGGGGTAATATGCAAGTGTTAAGTGGTGGCGGGGCGAGAAATTAGAGATTATGCCGGGGCTACATTGTCGCGTTATCGCGAACTTTCCTTCGCGCGCTCTCTGTTGCTCAGTGAGACGTCGAGCGGTGTGCGAGAGAGAGCGCGCGAAATAAAGTTCGTGATAACGCGACAATGTAGCCCCGGCATTTGACTAGCTTTACGTTGTGTAAATAATTTCATCACCACTGCTCTCAAAATTGTGAAGGAAAACATCGTGAGGAAGCCGGCATGTCCTAGAACCAAAAATTCGAAGACATGTGACATCTACCAACCCGCAATGGGCCCGCGTGGTAGGTTACAGCCCTCTCCCTTGCCAAGAGGAGGCCTTTATCCCAGCAGTGGGAACAATAGGCTGATTATACTACAGTAAAGACAGAAGCGAGTGAGCGAGCGGGATGCGGGAATCATCGATTGTTTTAGTAATTAATAGAAAGTCACGCGACTATTTGCGCCATTTTGGATACCTCCACACAAGTTAATTGACATAATCCGTGCGAGCGAAATTCCTCCCGCATTCCACTCGCTCGCTCGAAATGAAATGAGATTATTTATTGTTTATTCTGTAAATAGGATATTGGAATATTTTTTACACATCATATTAAAAAAAAGTATGCAAGATGGAGTCAATATTTCCTATCAGACTCAGGTGAAACAATCTCTGGTGTCAAAAGTCTCTTTTAAAGTCCAAACATTAAATATCAAGAATATTATTATGTTACACGATATTTTTGATATTTTGGGGTATATTTATAAACATTGCTTAAAGTTAAATAATGATTAGCGTCTGTTTAACCATATATTTTTGACGTTTGAACGTCACTTAACTTTAAGAAACGTTTATAAATAAACCCCTAAATGTTAATTTCGGCCAGAGGTTTAAAACCAAAACGCCAACCGCTCATAACTCACTCCTATGCAGGGGTAGCGGAAAAAGGCAAGCGCTGAATTCGGGGTCATAAACAATGTGACATCCTTATCTATGACAGGTATTGTTTACTTGCGCCTGACCTGATTTACACTTGTTAAAATGTAATAATACGGCCCGTTTGTTTGATGGCTGCTATCTACTCGACTATTAAGTGCTTAGATATGGTTTCGAGTAATACTGATTGACTGTTTCCGTTTTGTCTTTATTGTTTACGTTGACAATGACAATATTGTGAATACTTAATATCGGACCTTACAGCCGAGCTTACCTTTTCTTTGCACGATTGTTTTTTTTTAAGCCTATGTTGACTGCTGGGAAAGGCTTCCCCTTTTTCTGTCCATACCTCTTAAATCGGTTTCAGTCAGGAGCTCGTGGCTAAGTAATAACAGCCGCACGGGTCGATCCATCAGGTTAAACTACGCTTGCCGGGGTTGGTCCGTGGATGGGTGACCATCTTTACATACCGAGACTCTTCTGTGCCTCGGAAAGCACGTTAAGCCGTTGTTCCAGTCATTCGTGGATATTTGACAGTTGTTAAGGGTCGTCAGAAGCCCGAAATTCTGACATCCAGCCTTACCAAGGGGTATCGTATTACCCAGTTACTGGGTTGTGGAGTTCAGATTGGCAGTCTCTCTGTGTAAAATATTGGTACTCAGCTGCATCCAGTTAGACTGGCCCCAATATAGTTGGGAAAAGGCTAGGCAGATTAATTGACCTCTCAGACCGGTTTCCGCATAAAAATCACATTTTTATAGCATACATAATTGCCCTACGATGTGATCTTCTTCAGAAAGGTCAAGTTTATGCACCAAGCGTCCGTGTCTGACCAGGAACATAAACGAAGCAAAAGGAGTATGTAAGGATCGTAGCAGGTGGCGTTCTGTAGTTTCTGCTTACCCCCGTGGGAAGATGGCGAGAGTTTATGTATGTGTATATGTATCCACTGAATCTTTGACCTTGGCGATGACCAGTCTTGATTATAATAAGAAAGAAAGAAAGGAAAATAGGTTTATTTGTCACAGAAACACGTGCATACAAAAAGATAACAGTAATCAGCAATATTAAACAAAATAGATCTAAGTACAAATATGAGATCACGAGTATACAGATAAATAATCGGCAGCTGCACGTCATGACTGTGACAAGAAGGCTTCCACTCAGCATGATGCTGCGCTATGGGGACCCACAGCACAACGCTGATTTTCAGTGGTCACCCGGTCACCCAAATCAATCTGCCTAGCCTTTTCGCAACTTTGTTGGGGTCGGCTTCCAGTCTAACCGGGTGCAGATGAATACCAGTATTTTACATGGAGCGACTGCCTATCTGACCTCCACAACCCAGTAACTGGGTAATACGATACCCCTTGGTAAGACTGGTTGTCAGACTTTCGGGCTTCTGACGACCCGTAACGACTGTCAAAGTTCCACGAATGACAGCCGGGACCAACGGCTTAACGTGCTTTCCGAGGCACGGAGGAGTCTCGGTATGTAAAGATGGTCACCTATCCACCAACCAACCCCGGCAAGCGTAGCTTAACCTGATGGATCGACCCGGTGTGGCTGTTATTACTTAGCCACGAGCTCCTCTCCCGGTCACCCATCATAATAAATTTATTGAGTACCTTTTCAGGGTACAGCAGGTGGACGCAGTTCTCCCAAAATAATCGAAATAGGCGTGAATTTATAAATATATGTATGTGTATATTATCGTTTTTTAAGCCACGTGTTACCTTTCTTACATAAACCTTTTGTTTTGTCTACGTTCAGTTAAGATAAGCATAGTATTTTTATTATAAAAAGTTCAGCAAAACGGATACGTTTACAAAGAAGCACAATACTTGTGCATTTCTGCTTAAAACTGGGTAAACTGTTGCAATTCCCGCGAGAATAACCATCTGATATATTAAATGTCACGGTTTTCTTTATCTCCAGAACATTTTTCCAAATAATGGACACTGAAATTTTACACTGGACTATTTCTGTAACAATACAGGGTGAGTTTTGAACCTCTTTATTCCAAGTTATTCGAAAAAAAAAAAAACATTTTTAACTCTTTGTCTGAGAGAAAAATAATTCGCCTAGAATGGGTCGTTATGAGCAATCTACCTTATGAAAATATCGATGCAATCGCACGTAAAATATGAGAAGGTTTTTTTTAAAATTAATCTGCGAGAACGTAGGCCCTTTTCTTAGTATTATTAAGTCTTTAGTTTATTATTTAAATTATTTTACTCTATTGCAGATGACGCGAATTTTACACAAACTGTTACCAAAAGATTCTCGGTTACTTTGGACACTTTGTCCGTCGGGAACCAGATAACCTTGAAAAGTTTATGGTAACGGGCAAGGTGGAAGAGAACGGACTTCGCGGCCGGTCACCTAACCGCTCTGGTCAGACCAAGTAACCGCCCTATCTGGACTCTCTGTTACGACCGTCCTGAGAGAACCCGAGAACCGATCAAAGTCGATACTAATATTATAAATTCGAAAGTAACTCTATCTATCTGTCTTTATGTTTCCTTTTCACGCCTAAACCACTGAATGGATTTCGATAAAATTTGACAAGGAGATAGATGGCATCCTGGGGAAGGACATAGGGTACTTTTCATCGACATACCACGCGGGCGAAGCCGCGGGCGGAAGCTAGTTATACATAAAGCCATAACGGTCGTTCAGGGATACGACCTTCAGAAATGAAGGACGCGACCAAGAAAAAGAGTATAGATGACTGCATGATATTAGCTACTTTGCTGTACTGACATAAACTGGTATTCCATATTTATCTCACATCAAAATTCATAAGCCATTTACCACAGACACAGCCTAAAATATCCAGCATAACAACTTACACATACAGCCACAGCATAATCAGTATTCAGTGCGAACAGACAGCTAAAGTAACGAGCGTGTGAGAACGAATTGGCTTATTTATTTTATTAGCGTTCCGTATTGGGATACGAAAACGAATTTCACCAAGTCCCGTTTCGAGTTTGGCCCAGACTAATTTTATTTTGTACATAGATATTCTGTACAGTTTTATGTTTTGCCCAAAATGTGGAGATAATTTTGGCTGGCAACACAGAAATAAATCTATATATCTGTGGGTGGGGAATAATAATAAGGAGTAGGATAGTAAGAGATAATTGAACTTTATAAATAAACATAAGTAATTATTTAGTAGGAAGGTGAATAACTTTCGCGCGCAACTTGAATATTTTTTCCGCTACCACAAACTACATAAGGTGTATCATACACAAAGTCTCGTAAGGGGTCATTGTACTCATCATTATGATCAACTTTCACTATGGGACCAACCATGAAATCGCGAAAAAAAATCTGTTGTTCCCTACATTATGTTCGCTCGTCAAAATGTAGGGAACAGCTGATTTTTTTTGTAAGACAAGCTTTCTTTTATCATTTGCCTCATAACAGCGCCTTATGCGTGAGCATAAGGTAACCTCATACGTCTTTAGTGGGCTTAGCTAATGAATAATTATAATTTTATGAGCTATTCTGCGTTGAAGTGATAAGAAATTAACTACTGTTATGCATACGTAATAGATGCTATTAAAAACATAGACATTATGTCTATGATCACTGAGTCAAGACTGTATATAAGGTTTTTATAACCTCAAATTTTAATCACCAGTGAGTCAGAATGTCACAGTACCGGTATTTCTAGTGATCGCAAGCGGTAATGCTGAGCTTCAGGTCCAGGGTTCGATGCTCGGGTCGGCCACAGTGTTTTTAGATTTTTGAATCAGGAATTTCTCAGTTGTAGCCCGGACCCTGGATTAGTGCTTGGTTGATGGCAATAGTCTTGCCCCCTATTACATGGGACTTAAATATAATTGGCGTAATGTGGGTGTAAACTTCTACCGAACCCTTCGCGGATAACAACCGTGGTGTCATGTCATGTTGATGTAAAGTCATTATGACTTTAGTCTATGCTTGTATGCGCAGATTGAGTAAAACGTCTTTAACTAATCACAAACAACTTAGTTAATAACGCGTTAGCAAGTCGGGTCGAGTACGGACCGCCATTGAAATACAGGTGTTGTGAAGTTCTGGTTATAGCTTGTCCACTCTGAAAGGACGCGCCCCTATACCGCATGAAAATGTGGTATAGGGGCGCGTCATTTCAGTGTGAATGATCCCTACTTTTTAATGATTTAAGTTTATAACACGTTTCTTTCGAGTAGCGTCGTAAACGATGAAACCATCACTTTACGAAAACCAAATAAAACTACGATGACGCGCACACTGACAATAAGACAGTCTCATAGTCAAAATTTTATCAAAGTCAAAATTTTATCAAGCCAAAATTTTATCAAAGTCAATATTTTATCAAAGCCAACATTTTATCAAAGTCAATATTTTATCCAAGTCAAAATTTTATCAAAGTCAAAATTTTATCAAAGTCAAAATTTTATCAAAGTCTATATTTTATCAAAGTAAAATTTTTATCAACGTCAATATTTAATCAAAGTCAAAATTTGTTCATAGACAAGATTATATTTATATCCAAGTCAAAATTTTATTACAATATTTTTTTTATAAAAGGCAAATGTCAAAATTGTATCGATATCAAACTTGTAACAAAACTGTTTTGACAAAAGATAAAACTGTTTTGATCCTGGTGTGCACACTGTCTTGCTAGGCATAGGTACTTTAGGATATATTTTAACTACATAATATTGCAAGTAACAAAAAAAGCTCTTGCTCTATCTATTTTTCTATATCAAATAACTCCCACAACTTCAGAAAATAAGAAAAAAAACTTCTATAAACCATCTCAATCTAACGTGACCGTACTTCAAAAACTTAGTTCGTCAAACAAGCAAGAAAAAACCGGCCAAGTGCGTGTCGGACCACGCACAATGAAGGGGGCCCATAGTTGGGATGAATTTATCCCAAGAAGAAACTTAATATTTTAGTTGAAAACATGTTCTCCCATACATCGATATACGTCACGGTCAATTCCCCAACCATTATTTAATTTTTTTTTTTAATTTGCTAAAACCGGAAATTAGCGATATTTTTCCTTTACTTGTGCTGTAAGATCTTGCTTCTTGTCAGTTGCATACGTCGACGGGAAGTACCCTATAGGTTTTGCTTTATTTGCGAGTATCAAAATTATGTCGCATAAGGCCTTATTTATTTATTGCGTTGACTTAGAAGCCGGATTTTTTTACAGCTCTAAGAGACCGTAGATATTGATTTGATATTGATTTCTACTTGAAACCTCCATCTGTTCACGAGCAAAAGGGTCTTGACAGACAGAAGGACGATCGGACGAACGGACAACGAAGTGATCCTATAAGAGTGCCGGTTTTTCCTTTTGAGGTACGGAACCCTAAAAACTTATTTACGAAAAAAACTCTGAAAGTATCCAGTACTATCCGGCCAAATCTGGTTTTAATTGCTTCAAGCCGTTAATTTGAAGCGTCTAGACTGAATGAAATTCTTTAATCGCTTTTTTAAGCTAAAAAGTGGATTTTTCACAACAGTTAGGAACTCTGTTTTATTTTAAATTTAGACCTCCATTATATTTTTGGAAAAAATCCCTAGTCATGAACGCGCGACGTAAACGTAACGTAAATTCGAACGTTTTTTAATATAAAATAAAACATTATCTGCACTTTATGTGACGACATTATCGTTGACGACCACGTCCATGTCCATAGAAGTTATGGGAATACGTCCACGTTATAACGATATCGTGGACAGTTAGTGTCACCTATAGATAGGAATAAACTAAGTTATGTGCAAAGCGAGTATTTGCTTATTTCTGCGCATTCGTGCTAGGCCCACAGTGTTCTGAAAAAATAAGATTGTTTTTAATTAGCGTTGTTTGATTCCCGGAAAATATTAAAGCCTCTCTTCCACAAGTGTTTTGTTTTTGTGATGTCTAAGGTACCAGAGGTATCACAGGTGCGTTGCCATCACAACGGGGCCCATAACCTTCGAATTGGAACACAACAGTCAGCAACGCTATTCATCATTTACCTAGCCTTTTCCCAACTAAGTTGGGGTCGGCTTCCAGTCTAACCAGATACAATTGAATATCAGTATTTGACACGGAGCGAATAGCCTTGGCCGAAAAAAAAACGTGGGTTTTTTATTTTTAGAATTTCGCCATATTTGCGTAAGGAGGTTGGTGTTTTAATTCTTCAAGGACTTTCTAATTAAACTACAAAAAATTTGGTCCGCGCGCGGCCCGGCCGCGGTCATTTAATCTGAATATGAGTCAGTGACAACTGGGCCCGTGTCAACTCAAACCGAATAATAATACCAGATACTTCGTCGTCAAACCGCCTAAAATAGTGGTGTGTACCGTCGGCAAGAAAAGTATCAACCTCTTAAAATATTGAAGATTTTTTAAAGAACATTGACCATCCATATATGGGAGTTGGACCAAGTGCTGCCCAGAATGTACACATAGTGCATTATGTTCCTTGGACATATACTAGTCTGTAAACCAAAGCTCAATAAAATCTATCCCAGGAGTTTTGAGAAAAATTCTTTCCTATTGAGTATTTCTTGTTGATGAACACCAACCAACCGATGGCGCATTTTTAATAAATAATGACTGTATTTATGTTAAACAACACATTACTATTTCATTTGTGTGCATATAATTTTCATATTAAATATTTTTTACTGACCATCCATATTCGGCAGTTGGGCCAAGTGCTGCCCAGAATGGACACATAGTGCATTATGTTCCTTGGACATATACCAGTCTGTAAACCTGAGCTCAATAAAATCTATCCCAGGAGTTTTGAGAAAAAATCTTTTCTATTGAGTATTTCTTGTTGATGAACACCAACCAACCGATGGCGCATTTTTAATAAATAATGACTGTAATTATGTTAAACAACACATTACTATTTCATTTGTGTGCATATCATTTTCATATTAAATATTTTTTACTGACCATCCATATTCGGCAGTTGGGCCAAGTGCTCCCCAGAATGGACACATAGTGCATTATGTTCCTTGGACATATACCAGTCTGTAAACCTAAGCTCAATAAAATCTATCCTAGGAGTTTTGAGACAAACTATTTTTTGTTGAGTATTTTTTATTGATGAATAACAACCAACCGATGGCGCATTCTATAAAATAATGACTGTAATTATGTTAAATAACACATTATTTTTTGGAACATTTAAAAAAAACATTGAAAAATATAAATATCCGGTATCGGTAACAGGGTCCAAGCTACCGGTAGTCAGGGCTCCATCATCAGACCCTGGATACAACCCTGGGCTATACTAGGTACTTGTCAAGACAAAGCCAACGAGTCCAAACACGATGGTGCTATCTTGTTTGGTTGAGGAGTTCCTATGGCCACCTTCTGGCTCCATCAACAGACCCTGGAAACTGCCTAGTGTAAAGCACTTGTCAATGTATATTCAACGTGTCCAAACACGATGGTGCTGTCTTGTTTGGTTGAGGAGTTCCTATGGGTACCTTCCGGCTCCATCACCAGACCCTGGATATAACCTTGGGCTATACAAGGTACTTGTCAAGACAAAGCCAAAGAGTCCAAACACGATGGTGCTATCTTGTTTGGTTGAGGAGTTCCCTTGGCCACCTTCCGGCTCCATCATCAGACCCTGGACACTGTCTAGTATAAGGCACTTATCAATATACATTCAACAAGTCCAAACACGATGGTGCTGTCTTCTTTAGTTAAGGAGTTCCTATGGATACCTTCCGGCACCATCATCAGACCCTGGACACCACCTAGTGTAATAGGACTTTTCAATACTTATCCAATGAAACCACATACGACGTGGCTATCTGTTTTACTTGAGGAGTGCCCGTGACCACCCTCCAGCTCCATCATCAGACCCTGGACACCATGTGAGGCTATAGCACTTGTCAAGATAAAATCAACGAGTTCAAACTCAACAACGCTCTTATTTTTCCAATAATAAAATAAAATAATTAAATAAAACTAGGTAGGGACCTACCTGAAAAACATTAACCTCTCTCAGGCATTATCTTATTAACCCTGGGACCGTTTTTATTTTTTATTTTTTTTTATGTATGAATTGATGCAAGGAACCATTTGGAAGCACTCCCATGTCTGGGCAGCATTTGGTCCAAATCGGTCAATATCCTTTATTGATAGAAAACAAAATTAAATTCGTAATGACTTATTTTAAAATATCGATTTTCTGCCTGGCCGTACAAATCACCGTAATCGGGAGTAAAATATCTGGTATTATTATTCGAGTTGAGTTGACATGGGACATGGGCCCAGTTGCCACTGACCCCAATATATTGAGTTGAATTTCATATTTTATTTGCTTTTTATTACCATATCCAAACGCCGGAGGAAATTCAGGAAATTGTAAGCGTATGCAATGCAATGAGATGCTGGGCCATTCTGCAAGAACACCTATAAATAACATCATTATGTTAAAGCCTTATTTATCAAGTCGTTATCGACAATGTATGGTAAACTAGCTTCGCCCCGCGGTTTCACCCCCATAAGTCTCAATCCCGTGAGAATTTCGAGATAAAAAGTATCCTATGTCCTATTCCAGGTCATGGTCTATCCATGTGCCAAATTTCATCCAAATCCGTTCAGCCGTTATAGCGTGAAAGCGTAACAAACAAACAGACATACTCACTTTCGTATTTATAATATTAGGTTAGGATAATATTAGTTAAAATTCTTGATTCCTGCCAAATTTCAGGTTTCTAGGTCAACGGGAAGTAACCTACAGGTTTTGATATATTTACGAGTATCAAAATATGTCACATAAATGGCCGTATTTTTTTACATTAATCTTGATATTTTTAGAGCTCCAAGGCATTATTGATATTAATTTCAAATTGATATCAACACGCGTTACTGTGAATCAGTCTGTCAAGACCCATTGTCCCTGGTGTCCTGAAATACAAGTCACGATTTAGTTTAGGCACCAGTCTCCCACAAATGAACATTGTCCCCATCACAATTATTATTTTTTCCATTTTTAAGTTTTAGTTAATAAGTGTTATTTGTGGAAGAAAAATAAAACACTATTTTTTTTTTTTATTGTCTTGACAGACTAATAGAAAAACTTCGGACAGACGGACAAGGAATTGATCACATAAAAGGGTTCCGTTTTTTTTTCTTTTGAGGCGTGGAACTGCTTAAATACAAAATACACGCCGATGAAGTTTGTTTAGCAACAGTTTGTTTTTACCCAACTACGGCGAACCAAAAAGGAGGATTATGATTTTGACCGGTATGTATGTATGTATGTATGTTCATGTGTTCAATCATTTCTTCTAACCTACTCATCACAATTTGACAAATGAGGTATCGTTGGAAGTGACGTCGTCCGCTGGTTATAGGCTATGTGAAGTCACATTCAATTGAATATGGCACCCTCTAGAGGACATAATGTCATGAACTAAAAACAAAATGAGGCCATTTTGGGTATCAAATGAAAGGGCTTAATTAGCAAATTTCAAAAATATACATTATTATAACTCCAAAAAAATTTAAATAAAAATAAAAGTTATAAAACTAATACCCAACTATGACGAAAAAGTCAACTAAAAAGGTAAAAGACATCACAGACAGACAAATTAAAAATCCGGAGTTACACGTAATCTGTTCAATTTATGCCCAACACGTATGATTTTTAATTTGTCTGTCTGTGTTGTCTTGCTTATACCTTTTTAGTTGACATTTTTGTCGTAATTAGGTTTTATTTTAAAATCCGTTTATATCACATTCCTGATCCGGGCATTGCAAAAAAGAATAATTATTCATGAATTTAAGATAAAAGCCATGACATGTCACAGACTACTCACAAATTAATAATAAGGATCTCCAAAGTAAACAGTGTCGTATGAAAGCCATCATGTCATAAAGTCTGTAACAAGACTGTTAACCCTTCTAATGCGCGGTCAAATTAATTTAACGGGTTCACTCCCTACCTTTATTACAGGGTTGAAAGTACACGATGTTTTAATTTTTGTTTCTTATTTTTCTTTGAAGTCGTGTTTCTGATATTAATTTTATCACTTTGTTGAAAAACTTGTTTTTTTTGTATGAAAAATTTGTGTAACAGCATCAGGAACACACCATCCTTACATATTATAAAACAAAGTCCTCCACCGCTTTTATCTGTCGTCCTGTACGCGATAAACTCAAAAACATCTGCACCGATTTTCATGCTGTTTTCACCAATGGATAGAGTGGTTCTCGAGTAAGGTTTTAGTATATAATAACCGACATTAACGCGGGTGAAGACGCGGGCATCAGTTAGTAAGTAAATAAAAAAAAAAAAAACAATCATCCGAACATAGTACCTCCTCCTTTTTTGAAGTCGGTAAAAAATAGAAAAAATCAGCAAGTGCTAGTCGGACTCGCCCGCTAAGGGTTCCGTCCGTACCACGAAAACTTTAATAGTTTATCTTATTTTTATTTTATCATGATACAGGCTATTATAGCAACACAATGTATTCTGTGAAATTTAAACTGGTTATATACATAGATATATAAACTCACGGGTTTTTCTCATGTTCCCGTAGGTTACATTTAACGACATTATTTATAATATAATAATTTATTTTTAATTTTCATACAAACAATGCAAATAATTTAAATGTCTAATTAAAATTAAATAAATATTATGTACAGACTAACTATTTATATAAGTATATACAACTCTCTTAGTTAAAAGTAACTATACATATACGACATTATGGATTTTGTTAAGGCTTTGTGAAATCCTAACTAATACCTATTATAAATGTAAAAGTGAGTTTGTTTGTTTGTTACGCTTTCACGCTAAAACGGCTGAATGGATTTGGATGAAATTTGGCACAGGGGTAGACCTTGACCTAGAAAAGGACATAAGCTAGTTTTTATCCCGATATTCCCACGGGCTCGAGACTTATGTGGATGAAACCACGAGGCGCTGCTAGTAAAGAATAATGGTTAAAAACTTACAGCCCTGTGCTAGAGAGACAGACACCGAAACCTGAGAATTAGGGTCACATTGGTACCTCTGGGTACGGACCCTAAAAATTACTGTCTTTTGTCAACACTGCCTCTAACTTTACTAACAGAATAATCTTTTCACCACATCAAAAAAACAATCTGCCTAGCCTTTTTCCAACTATATTGGGGTCGGTTTCCAGTCTAACCAGATGCAGCTGAATACCAGTATTTTACATGGAGTGACTGCCTATCTGACCTCCACAACCCTGTTACTGGGTGACACGATAACCCTTGGCAAACTCAAACTCAAACTCAATGCCTTTATTTCAATTAAACCATTTACAGGCACTTTTGAATTGTCAAGGAGTCGGTCAGTCAGAAATATGAGGCTAGTTGCCCATTCCAAAGCGTAGTAGGTACCTATGGAGAAGAACGGGCAAGAAACTCCACGGACACTCAAGGCAAGACTGGTTGTCAGACTTTCGGGCTTCTGACGACCCGTAACGACTGTCAAAGATCTACGAATGACAGCCAGGACCAAGCACGGAGGAGTCTCGGTTATCTTTTCACCGCGTCATAAGCCATTATTTTCTCATAACTCGAGCCAAATAAGATAGAAAAACAGCCCAGATAAGAAAGCTAAATTACAAAAACAGTTTTATCTCACACAACATTTTTTTGCCATTTCAAACTACATAGCATAAGCTTATGCTTAACTTATACCAGTAAATCCAATTTGTAACTACGATGAAAATATAAACAGACAGAGATTTTTTCACCAAATAAAAATACTTTTGGCAAAAAATATCCGCCTTTATCAGTCCAAATTTCTCAGTTCAGTAGACCAGAAATCATTTACAAATAGTCCAGAGATTGCTCTCGGAAACTTGTTTTTAGACCAAAATGAAGATAGATACATTTATTGTAGCAGTTGATATCGGTTGTATAGTTTTTATATATCGGATTGGTTATCGAATAAATCAGTTTCTTGTGTACAATTATGTATTAGCTGCTTTGCGAATTTTTTTTCGAATTGATTTATTTAATCATGCTTTTGTCACCCATGACAAAGCACACCAGTCATACGATAAGATATTATGATGATATTATAATAAGTAGGTATGGACAAAACTATGATTATATAAAACAATTCGAAAAAAAAATCACCTACCTAAGGGGTCTACCTCGCTTCTTTGCCCCTAAATTCATTTAGAGGACTTCCTCTACATGAATTCAGGGCCAAAGAAGTGAGGTAGACCCCTTCTCACTTGGATTTTTGTAGTCGACAACCGACCTGAAGCAAGCCCAAGTGAATATAATTATAATAACAATAATAATATTTTTTTATTGAAATAAAAGCATGTTACATTTATTTATGGAAACCCTGACTTTTGCGATAGGTTGAATGACTCGACGATCCCAAACCGAAAAGCGAAGAATTACGAGGAAAGCCGACTCTAAATGAAATAGGATAAGGCTAGACAAACAGAGAGCCTAGCCTTTTCCCAACTATCTTGAGGTCAGCTTCCAGTCTAATCGGATGCAGCTGAATACCAGTATTTTACATGGAGCGACTGCCTATCTGACCTTCACAACCCAGTAGCTGGGTAATACGATAAGACTGGCTGTCAGATTTTCGGGCTTCTGACAGCCGAGACCAATTCCGAGGCACGGAGGAGTCCCGATATGGTCACCCAAATGGTCACTCATCCACGGACTGACCTCGGCTAGCGTAGCTTAACTTCCGATCGACCGGTGCGGCTGTTATTATGATACAGGTTTACCCTATTAACTACATTATTTCAATTGATATGACAGATTTGTACTCTATTTTACCTTTTTTTATTTATTATTAATATTATTTAGCCTCGAGCCGAATTCAGAAACCAACATAACCAGTAATTTATTGTGTTTTAGAACTAATCTCAAAAGATTATCTTTAGACTATCAATAGCAACAAGTCTTTTGAAGTTTGGAATTGGATACGGAATGGGCTCCACAGGAAATTTTATTCGAAGTAATTTCCTCGGATTCTTGTGATCAGTAGTACGTACTTCGTAATAGTGATGGACGACCCACGTTATTGGTATCGGCTATTAGCATTTTTTGAAATTGGTTTCGGCTTTTGACACTAGTTTTTTTATGGCGAAGTGAACGATTGTTACGAAGTTGTTAGGTCGTAGAATTAACGAGTATTTATAGAAGTGTTTGCTTCTGCATGTATAATAATTATCAAGTAAGATATCGTGAATTGGAACCCGTTTCTGTGGTAATGCTGACGTGGTTTTTTGTCGTAGTAGGTTTGTAACTTCATATTGAATTGCAATCGATTGTTGACACCTCCCTATGCTATCATGCTACTTATAGAATTTCTGAAGGTATCAATTAAAGTACAAGTTTATATTCGAAATGTAACCCTTTCATCGCTTCACTTACAAAACAGTCTAAATCAGATCAAATTGTACGTTTTCATTCACAAAGCGGATAACAAAGTCTGTAACAAAATTGTACTTGCAATGTGAAAGAAAATGAAAGACAAAATGTAGAGATTGCAACCATTGAAATAGTTTTCTGTGAGAAGAGCTAGGTTAACCAAGTTTACACAATAGGTACTTTTTTAGAGCCTATAACTCGGAAAATCCAAGTAAGTAGGTAAAGGTATAGTTACAATAGATATTTATTGTCATATTGCTTATTAGCCAAAACCAATTAGTTGGCTATTTTATACAGAAACTTCAAAACATGAACTAACATGATTCTATAATCATGTTAGTTAAAAGTGGATACCGATCCTATGATCGGTATCCACTTTTAACTAACTTCAAAAAGAGGAAGTTCTCTCTTGGATAAACTTAATACTTGCCGTGTTTTTTGGGTGTTATATTTTGTGCAAGAAAACCCAATTATCATACATACATAGAAAAGTATACCAAAAGATTTGCTAATTTGGAAACCAAATTTCCTGGTATCGGCCGATACCAACACCATTAAACATTATGATCAACCAGCGCTATCCCTGTATTAAAAGAGCAAAAATCCTTTGAACTGAAACGGTGGTCATATGCAAATAACGAGTTTCCTGTAGGTATCTACCTACCGATTCGATTGCAAAAAAACGAAATTGGTTTTAAACGTAAAAACCCCTTTGTGGATGATAAAACTAGGTTTGTATTTGTTTGAAACCTTTTTTTTATGATTGGATGATATGAGTTTTGATTTTTTTTAAATGGAATGTGTTGTTGTGTTTGTAACCTATAAAATGTTCACAGTAAATATGCGTTTCTAGTTTATACTAGGGATGTAATGAAGTTCATCTTAGTGGAGGCAGAGGTAAAGATGGAGGCGCAGAGTTTGACCCGCAAAGGCGGAGGCAGAAAATAAAAGATGAATTTAAAGGAAAAAATTTACCTTTTGGTAATCACAGTTGCTCACCAGACCATCTTTGCAGTATATAAACTCAATCTCCTTTGTATTATATAATTGCATAGCACAGGTGTGAGTACTATGTACTATAGATCTACCATTTACCGGGTAATATATTGTCTTTGATTGACTTGAATGTGCCCTGGCGGCCGGGAATATGTCATGCTCACTCAGATGTCTCGCTGATGGTGGCGCGTGTGTTGGATCATTTAGCTCCCTTCAAAATGGTTGAGCTGAATGGTACTGATCCATGCGTCATGTTCGTGAACGGGCGCCGTCAGTTGTGACTGGTCATCTCTTAGCTGCCACGGCATAGTTGAATTTTTTAATTGTTTTTGTTAAGGACGCTTTTAAAGTGTACTACGTCTTGTTTTTTGTTTTTATTTTATAATTGCGGACGCTTTTAACGTGCTTTCTACATTGTTCTCACATGTATATTTTCAATATGAATCATGTAACCAATATTTTCATTTAAAAGAGTGTCCGTACAGTTTCTTTCCCGTTTTTCTCCATAGCAACCTGCCATGCTTTGGAATGGGCAACCAGCTTCATCTTTCTGACTGACCGATTTGAAACAAATGCTTTGAATTTGAATTAAAATTTTGTATCATAACATAACAATAACTTATCAACATGCCTGTAATGTTTGTTATAAATTCCTGATGGAAAAACCCAATTACCTACACTTTGTCTGACCTGGGAATCAAACCCCAGGATCTCATGCTCCACACTAGCGCTTGCGATCACTACATCAACGAAGCCATGGTAACGGAAACGGGGGATAAAAAATAACCATTAGTACCAAAAACGCTTCGATTAATTTACCAATAACGATCGGTAGTAGTTACCATCGAAGAAACAGGAACCCAAAGCTACCAAGCTATCATCGCTTACTAAAAGGTACTTTTATAAACTCGGGACTATGAACTAAACACGCTCCATCAGCAGTCCACTATCAAGCAAAACAACAAATCCGCTAAGAGGGGTGAAATTTATGCAAACTCGCCATACAGCGACGCGAAGATAATATTCGTGTGTCCGCCCGGACGGACGGACGGACAAAGCCTAATTTACATAATACCGCCTTTCCAAACGCTGGTAAAAGATACCTACGAGTAGGCACTTGGCAGCTCATTAGGGGATTTCAAGTGTCCCAGCTTAATTCTGAGTGTATTAAGGGTGTTTTGGAGTGGTTATGTTGAAGTTGAGATTGGTATTTGTGAAGTAAACTAGGAAGCTAGGGTAGATAATGGTGAACTAAATTTAAGTTCAGTAGATCTTTTTCTTTTTATTTCATTAATGAAATAGAAAGAAAATGCACTGAACTTAAATTTAGTTTAGTTTGTGAACAACAAAATCGGCACCATTAGCTTCTTTCATAATTTTTTGTGTGGTTAGTGACCAAACTGGTGTCAGAGTTTTTATGCCGCCCATGGGCCTCTGTCTGGGCTTCACATGCTGTCGAGAAATATCGCTCAAGCGGGTACGTATTTGAATATCGAAGATTAAAATACCTAGGCTTAAAATACCAATTTTCAAAACATCGAAAATTTAAATATCGATTATATCAAAATGTCGAAAATTGTTATACCTAAGCTTAAAACGTCGAAGATTGAAATGCCGAGTGATTAAAATTTCGAATGATTCAAAATATCGAATGACATTATGCCTAAGTTCAAAATATCAACATTTCATACATCTAAATTCATAATATCTACGTTAAAAATACCTACTAGTTGAAATACCGAAAAAAAATTATATAGGCAGTATGAGTGTATTCATAAATGTAGGTAGATGTGAAATTTTTGACTTATGTTTTCGATTATTATTATTCAATAAAGAGAAGGATTTTTTGTTTAATATTTTGTATTATTGTCACTGATTATATTGTACATTTGCGTACAAATGTGTTTTATTTTGGGTTTTTATTATGTAAAAATAGGAAAGGAGGTTTTCCTTGTTTTTTTGTAACCCACCTAGTAACTGATTACCATCTAGCAGCAAACAAGCATGCAGCAATCATGCAACATGCAAGCGAGCATGGTTTCTGTCACGGCTCCGGCGCTGCAGGGCTCCGGCAGTCCCACGCGAGCTTAACGTCGCAGATGGTCTAAACGCTCACCACCGCAGCTTCGGCTTGTTGGCCGGCTTCGCCGGCCAACCTCAGCTGCGGCGGCGGGTGTTAAAACCACCTGCTCCTCAGCTCGCGGGCTGCCTCGCCCCTCCGCGCCTACGCGATTCTAAATTACACTCTAGGGGTAGGGCAGACAAGACTACGTGGAGTCGGTTTTGCAGCGATACGTTTCTGTCACTAACTTTAGTAGCACAACATATTGACTTTCAAGAAAATATATTAATTTAAAGACCTAAATTATACCTTCACGATTGACCTATGCTTGTACACTAGACACTGATTTTCATGGATAAAATAGGTCAAAATTGTTCCAAAACCGAATTGGGGCACCCCGAATTTACGTAGTCTTTTGGCTGTTACCCCTAGAGTGTATATAAAAATCCGGAGGCGCGAAGGGAGGACAACCCCCGCCCGCTGTAACAAAGCATAGGCACCCGTGGGAGCCGTAGCGGCTGAGGCTGGTCGCCGGAGGCGACCAGCAAGCCGAAGCTGCGGAGGTGAACATGGGTGCCTATTCTTTGTTACGCAAGGGCGAAGGGGTTGCACTTCCCGTAGAGCCGGAGACGTTGCAGAAGCAACCTTTTTCCACTCATACTACTTACATCAATTTTTTTTCGATATTTTAACTTGTAGGTACGTATTTTTAGGGTGAATTAATGAATGTATTAAATGTTGAAAATTAACCCATTTTTACACGTAGGTATATTCATTTTCGATGTTCTATGTACCCATCGATATTTAGGACGTTCTATAGTTTGTACTTCGATATTTAGGACATTCGATAATCTGTATTTCGATATTTGGATCTTTCGATGTAACTTTTGTAGATATTTAGATTTTAGATATATTGGACGTAGGATATTTAACCATTCGATACTATAAACTTTCGTTATTTTAATTTTCGGTTTTATGGTCGTTCGATTTTTCCATTTTCGATGTTATGAACATCGATATTTTAACAGTAGGTATTTTAATCTTCGATATTCAAATACGTACCCCGCTCAAGCACAGGCTCAGGTTCCCTCACGATATTTTCCTTCACCGTTTTTGAAGCAAGTTATAACTAACCGGATACAACTGTGACGGTATCTTAATCGCCACATGCGAACTACGCATCAAAGACCTGACTGCACACAAAAATCCTGTCGTCCCATAAATATTGTATCGCGCAATTAAAGTTTACAGTGCAATGGACATATATACAAGAACCCGATATCAATCGTTGGGCAGTTGTCCGCCAGACACAACACCCGTCTGGTCGGAGGAAGATGAGTGAAATTAACACCCTGTTCCTCATAACCCTAAACAGCTGAATATCAGTATTTTACATGGAGCGACTGCCTTTCTGACCTCCACAACCCAGTTACTGGGTAATACGATACCCCTTGAGTAAGACTGGTTGTGAGATTTGGGCTTCTGACAATCTGTAACGACCGTCAAAGATTGAGTGATAGCTGAGCCCAAAAGCTTAACGTACTTTCCGAGGCACGAGGCAGTCTTATTATGTAAAGATGGTCACCCATCCACGGACCAACCCTGGCAAGCGTAGCTTAACCTGATGGATCGACCCGTGCGGCTGTTATTACTTAGCCACGATCTCCACAAGTCGATTTAAATAAATCAAGAAATAAAATAAATCACCAACCTACCAGGACACATTACCAGAATCTACTACCAAAAAATAACACATAAAATACTACCACACTTATAGAAAAAAGAATCGCAAAGAAATATCTTATAATACATTTCTATTTATTACGTTATCACAAATGCTGGCTGTCTGCGAGTTTAGGCAACACAAAGCCTACCCCCCAGTGATAAAACACCTAGAGATTAGGAAAAACGGCCTTCGGTAAACCCAAAAAAAAACTGTAATCAAAGAAGAAATGTCCTTACCTTCGTCACAGGACGAAATATACTACAAACTGGACATTTGGGGAATCGTCAGACAAATTCTTTGGCTCTCAAGCCGCATACAGCAGACATTGAATACCAATAGAATAATTCGACAGAATCTTATGTACCGTATTATTCGTTGAGCCTTCTGGGTTGAGGTTTGTGCAGACGAGCAACTTTTTCTTCTTATTAACTTCAGGTGCCGTATTATGTCATATTAATGCCATATTTTTTCCAGTGTGAGAGTGAGACGGAGCTATAGAACGCCGATAGCACCATCCTTTTTTCGCAGTGGAATAATCATGGCATTAATACTTCATAATACGGCTCCAGGTCCATTTTGAGATCTAAACTGAACCGTCAAGCTCGGGTCGGTGACGCTGAATCGGGTATACTCGGCTCTAGTCGGTCGAAAACGCTGAATTGCTTATAGTAGGCGCTGAATCGTGTAAACTTGGCTCATTTATATGAGCCGAATTTACACGTCTAACTTATATGAGCCGAGTTCACACGATTCAACGCCGTTAAAAATAAGTTAGTCAGGGTAGGTTAGTTTTTCATAGATTTTTGGTATTTATCCGAAGTAATTTTCCTTTCATCCGAAGTTTTGTAAACGCAAAAATGTTTTCCCGATTAATCATCGCTTAAACTTTAACGAACCAGATAATAACACTACTATTCTATACTTTTGTCTCATTTTCAAAAGTTTCAGCGACAATTAATGGCAGGTACAGCGTCTAGTTATTAAAATTACGATATATGAGCCAACTTTGTGCACCAGTTTCGATACGGTACTGCAATATAACGTAACTTCGGCAACACTGAATATTTAATTAAACTAGGGACAGTTTGTTAATAAAATACTGCACATTTAAAACTTTGGTGGAAAATATTTTTCAATGAAATGAGTATTGAATACGGCAATGGAATTATTAGTTTAATTTTAAATGAACAACGGATACGGACTCGATTTTTGGAGTTTAAATAATGAGTGCAAATTGAATTATGAATTAATACGTGTAAAAAAAATAATGGAGTTAAAATTCCCGGAGTTATATTTTGTGTTTCAAATTTGCTAATATATTTTTTTATTTTATTTATTTAATTCAGTCACATGTTAGTTCCAAATATTCAAAACTAGCGATTCCTCGAAAATTTATGTATTTTTTATAAATTTATTTTTCGCGGAATCACTAGTTTTGCACGTAAAGTCTGTTTTTTAATCTCGCAGACTAATGACAGACTTAAGGTTAATAACTATGTACCTAATGAAGTGTGAAATAATGTTTTTTATTTAATTAACTATATGTAGACCTAAACTTATTAACCCCTTTTTTCCATAATTTATTTATTATTTAAAAAACAAAAGGGCGATTCGTGTAATTTTAAGAACGTTGCAGTCTATCTGTCGCAATCTGTCAAAAATACCTCTAGTTTTCTTACATTTATGACAAGTTTTTGACATTGATTGACGCTGAGATAAAATTGCGACCAGGTTTTGACCGTTTTTAATTACTGGAATTGGTCTTCAGATGTTTCCACTTGCCACAATTACTTCACCTAATGGCGATTTACGAAAATCCCAATAATTAAATTAAGGTAAAGTTTCTAGGATACTATGTTAAAAGTCCAGAATACCTCAGCCCAACACGGTCAGCCGTTAGCCGTTAGACTGTCAAAGATCGGTTTGTCAGTCCTTACGGGTAATCAGAAGCCAATAATTCTGATAACCAGTCTTACAGCGTGGTATCGTGTTACACAGTAACTGGGTTGTGGAAGTCAGATAGGCAGTCGCTCCATGTAAAAGACTGGTATTCAGCTGCATCCAGTTACACTGGAACCTGACCCCAACGTAGTTGGGAAAAGGCTGGGCAGATTGATAACTCAATAAGCAAGTGTGGTGATCAATTGTCGTACTTTCTCTGTATGAAGTCTATAGTAACTTTGTGTGAATGTCCTTAGAATTTACTGTTTTTTTCTCTGTATTTTATAACTGGAGACCTGTAATTGGCTTTCTGACTAATATACTGTCCTTGATCTGTTTATTTCAGCTGTAAGTCTCCCATGTTATTTAAATAAATAAATAAATGATTACTCTCGGGCAACTTTTTCATCGCCTCCAGTATCCTTGAAGTCGCTCGTCTATCGAAATCCCAAGGGGTGTTAGAAATTCGCAGTATGTTCCCACAGCCCGCAATGAATACTAACAACGTCTTTCAAAGAATAATACCGCTACAGATTAAACCGACGTCTGCACGTTTTGTATTGATATATCAGCAAAGAAAAGTTTCGGAACGTGTGTACACGCATCCTAAAATTATTGTGTGAACATTAACAATATTTGTGTTAGTTATTCAGTTTTGTTTCGCGAAGTTACTTGAGTATTTGCTTGTTAAGAGTTGATTATGCTCAAGGGCTCTTTTTGTAGGTAACAATGTTTTATGTTACTGTGATATAAGTACGAGGTAGTAAGGTCCAAAATCTGTTTCTTATGTGCGTTCTTAACATAACATAACATCACGCCTGTAATCCCTGAAAGGTGAGGCAGAGGTGTAGTTATACTATACCCACATTTCACCAGTTATGTTTAAGTCCCATATAATAACGACCAAGTCTCTAGCCATCAACCGGGCACAAATCCAGACTCTGAAATTACTGAGAAATTCCTGATAAAAAAATACAATAACACTTTACGTGACCTGGGAATCGAAGCTAGAACCTCATGCTCAGCTGTAGCGCTTGCAACCACTAACACCGCAGTCTATCTGTGTACTTGTTTTAAGGATTCTATTAATCATGAGAGAACACGTAGTTAAAACATTTGCTCTTTATCACATTGGGCGGCACCTATGAATGCCTAAATAAAATCACGTTGTTAGATTTTTAACTTTCGGTGCTGAGTCAAGCGTCGAAAATCCAACAGCGCGGTTTTATTTTGGCCTTCATTTAGGTATTGGCTAGTGTAGTGAAAATGAGCATTACAATTTAGCTAAGACGCAGTAAGGAGCCTGGTTAACAATGATCTGTCCTTCGTCTTTAAATAAAAAGTGGAATTTCCATTACTGCGGGACTTCGAGCTGATATCCTTGAAATTGTCAAATTAGTAGTAATTTGACAATTTCTACTAATTTGTCAAATTAGTAGTAATTTGACAATTTCTACTAATTTGTCAATTTCAAGGATATTTCTATGGTAGAAATTGTCGCTTCGAAATCTTAGCCTATGTTAGTAACTCAGTACGCAACAGTATCAAATGCGCGGCAGTTACGCACGGACGCGGAAGGTTTATCTACCGAGTGGCCATAGGTAATTATTTCAAGATCATTGCCGAAAATACTGTAGTTTATTTATACTGTGGCAAAGCTATGCAAACAAAACCTCTACAGTACCCTACATGCATGATTTTACAAAGGTGTATGTTTATAGGGTGTCATGTCGTACACACGATTCGCCTATGGCGGTATTCTGTGTCATGTATTGGTTTAACTCCGTAGATACCTACTTATATAGGGTAATTTGACCCAGGAGCTAAACACACAATTGCACTACCCGACTTAGAGATTGGGCGTATTTCCACAGTATAAATATGGACAGTTTGGAAACTAGGCCTATTTGTTGAAATAATAACCTTACCTCCATTTTTAAAAAGATCGCGCGTCCATTCTCCTCGCCTCGGCACCCGCAACTGACAGCACAGCGACAATCGCTTGGGGTCTTGTCAATGAGCGCGTCTGTGTGAGTGTACCGTTTCGAACGTTTACTACGAAAGTTTTGTACTGTCCAAATTATACTGTGGTATTTTGCAGTTAATAATACAACACCATTTGATAATTCTGGAACTGAGTAATTAATTTATTTAATTGATCATGTTATCCATTGATATAGTTATTATTGTAGCCAATGACATTTGATGACATTTTCTATTTATTCTGATTCAAATGATATGACATTAATTTGTAAAATAAAAAAATGGTGAGTGATATTTCAAATGTTATTTTAAAATGATATTAATTGAATAGGATTTGCATGCCCATGTGACGGCAAAACATGGAAAAATAACTTTATGACAACACATAGGTAACCCACGTTTGCAAAGGAATAAATCATTTGATTTGATTTGAAAAACACTTTGTATTTGGACCACTTTGTATTTCCACCATAAGGTGGAATCCCACGATCGGCAATATTGCAGACGGACACGTACGGCAGACGACCACAGACCGCCACGCACCGCGCACCGAGGCGGTTCCGATGTCTGAAGTCGTCGATGTCCGACATCGGAAGCGCCTCGGTGCGCGGTGCGTGGCGGTCTGTGGTCGTCTGCTGTGCGGAAACCAAAGTTTTAGATGCAGAAATCACTCGAAATAGTACACTCAACATGTTCACAACTAAAATTGCATTACAATTAAAACAAAACACTCCATAATAAAATAAACATGTAAAAGCACAATTCATACTAATTATTAAGCTGGTGAAGTTGTAATAATCCACCATACTTTATGAAATTAACCTAGTGGGAACAATATTTCGATATAATTGGCGGCGGCTATACTGTAAACTGTTCATGGTGTTACGCCCGATACACACTGTCGGGCCAAACGGCCAGCGAGGCAGTTAAATTGGTAGTTAGGATCCCAAATGTAGATATGAGGATTTGTTTGGGATCTAATTTAATTTTGGTAAAGTAATCCAATGAATTATTGTACTTATTGTTTTACTGCTGAGTTTGGGAATGAATCGTTGGCTTGCCCTTATCCTAATTTATTTGCTGTTGGCGCAGTGCGTCTTTTTCTTACATAGATGTACACACGGCTACACATCAAGCTATACATTTCCAGTATAAGCTGACCTCGTATTGTACGGAAATTCTATGCAATGCGAGCTCAGAATAAACTGGAAATGTATAGCTTGATGTGTAGACGAGTAGACATCTCTATCAGTAGACATTTTTCACTTTCTTCGTAGTCTAATCTTCACTCAAATCATCCATCTTTTCCATTCACATTCATACTTAAGAATTTGCTTTTCACCTGTTTTTCATTCCTTCGCAGGAAAAGAAAAGAAATAAAGAAAATACATTTATTTAGCACACACACACTTCACACACACTCTCTCTCTTACACGCCCACACCCCCACATACACACATCACATCACTACGTTTACTTCTCAGGTTGAGAAGACGACTGATCTGTCAAAAAGACTGACTCGAAAGGTAAAGACTGTAAGGCTGTCGCTCTGGCTGTCTGTATGTCTGTGTTATGATATATTTGTGACCGCCAAATTACCCACCTTTGAAATCTGAAGGACAGAGTCCTTTTATTTCAATCAATTAAAAAGTTATCGCTCTTTGATGAGAACTTCAACCTTACAACTCTATTGCTATAAAAGTACGAATAAAAAAAAGCGGCCAAGTGCGAGTCGGACTCGCACACACAGGGTTCCGTACCACCGTACAATTGATAACATTTTTTTTAAATACCATAGTTTAAAAAACACACGTTTCTTGTAAGGAGATCCCCTTATTTTTTATTTCTTTTTTGTTCTTATAGCGGCCATAGTCAAGTGTCTACCCATTAGAGGTCAAAAGATACAGCCCTGTGACAGACGGACGGACAGCGGAGCCTTTTAAAAGGGTCCCGTTGGAACACTGGGTAAGGAACCCTCAAAGTACGGTGGTATATACAAGAGACAGATAACAATACATTTGAACGCAATAAAGTTGTAATGAATCCGTCTTATTGCTCAGATTTATTTCATTACAAACACGTAAAGTTTTCTTTTGTCGCTGATTCGCCAGGAAAATTAAATATAAAATGTGTTTGAAACGAATTGAATAATAAAATAAATAATTTATGAAAATAATCAAATACATAGTATATAACCAAGTCGGTGTTTGTCTCTATCTATCTGTGACTGCTGTAATTTAGGAGATCCCTAAAGTACACACGGCTGCACATCAAGCTATACAATTCCAGTATAAGCTGACCTCGCATTGTACGGAAATCCTATATAATGCGAGATCAGCATAAACTGGAAATGTATAGCTTGATGTGTAGCCGTGTGTACATAATGGATTTTGATGCGGTTTTCACTATATTTTTTAATTGTTTGTTTCAACGCGCTGATCTCTGGTATATATCTTGACTGAAAGTTTTTTTTTGTTTATTTGAACGCGCTAATCTGAGGAAGTACCAGTCGTATTTGAAAAATTCCTTTTCCATTTCGTATCCCAATTATTGAGGAAGGTTAAAAGGCTATTGAACAAAGAAGAAAGAAGCAGAAAGAAAGAAAAACAAATAGTTTATTATGCACAAACAAAAAAAAAAATTATACAGACCTAGCAGCCAAAAGTCCCTTAATCAAGCACAAACAAGTTTGTCAGTTTTGTCTATTGCTTGATGTCCGGGCCAATGACAATTTACATTGCGGAATATTATTGACCTTTATCTATAACATCACACTACGACCCTTAGGACCAGAGCAAAAAACCCTTTAGTTTTAGTTTCCAAGAAAATCTCAATTTCCTATCTTCGGAAAATGAAAAAAAAGCGGTTTTTAAATACTGAGTTGCAAGCGTCTTCAGACCGTTTGCTAAATCTGTGTGAATGGCTGGGCTTTGGGCACTCCATTGATTCGGCTGCATTGTGTTAGAGCCATGAATTAATGCTTCGGCTGTCCTTGTGCCATAGAATATTGTATGTCTCATACATCGCTATTGGTTACGACTAGAGGATAGGCAGGAACGTCCTTCTGTGTGATTATTTAATGTAATTGATTCAGGTGTGACTTTGCGGAAATCCATTATAAAATACAATAGACGTAGATATATTTAGTAACCTATTCCGCTTAACTATTCTTCAAGTCATAAAAAACCCTTTAAGAAATCGACACCTGTTTCACCTCTCAACGAGAAATGGACTGGACTCTGCGTCCAGCGCTCGGTGTGGCAGCACGTCTTGTTCTGGTTTGCGACTGGTCAATCGTCATCCTGAGGATGCCTCGTTGAGAGGAGAAACACGTGTCGATTTCTTACAGGGTTTTTTAGGTCCTGGGTTCGATTCCCGGGTCGGTCCAAGTGTTATTGGGTGTTTCCATCTGAAATTTCTCAGTATATAGCAGCCTAGAGTCTTGATTTGTTGCCAGTTGACGGTATTGGGCTCGCCCCCTATTACATGGGACTTTAACATAAATGTAGGTGTACTATAGATACTCCTCTGCCTAACCCTTCGGGGAAAACAGGCGTGATGTTATATTATGTCATAAATTCAAAAGACGTGTTTTCGTGTTCGGCCATGTTTGAAATTGTTATCTTTATATCAATTCATATCAAATGTTACCGTTCCCAGTTGTCACTGACCCTTTCTTTCCTGAAACGGGGGACGGGGCTTTCATTGTTTATTCACCTTTATGTGACTGATAATGAGTCCCAAGTCACTGGGGCCGAGTCCCATTGCGTGAGCCAATTCACACAATCCCAAACTTCGAACTGCCACCTACCGAAAACTCCGTAACTTTTCTGTCGACCTCATAATCTATTCAACATCTCGCCTGACTCGGTAATTGTACCCAAGATCACACAGTCAATAACTTCGCTTTTGGGAAAATAATCGAAAAATAACCTTTTGACTTTACCATTTTATTTACTCTTTGATATTTACATCGTAAATAAACATCCGTAATAGAATTTGAGACGCTTTTTATGACAATTACAAGAAATCTATTGAGTTTGTGAACAGAAAAGATTAGTGCAGAAGTTCCACTTTATACAAGCGAGCTGGTAAAACTACGGTACAATGCATGTACTTCACTGCATGTAATACAATTTCACTTCTGGTGAAACAGTATTATTCCTCAAGGAAAATTAGGACTTCTAGGTCCTAAAACTCTCATCGGACATTTTAGGACTCATTAATAATTATGGTATTTATTTCATATTCTTTTCTCAAAATGCTTAAAGTTAGTTGAAGGTAAGACTCTTTAATCCTAGATCGTCCTGTATGATTGACAGGCTAAGGTAGCCCGCGAAATTAAAAAAATCTAATTTGGAGATTTATTATTAATTGTAATGATTATAATATTGATATGGTCGCGAATCATATTTTGATCAAGATATAACCACCAAAAAACCTAAGGAATTCCGCGGGCTACCACTGCGTCCATCTTAAAATGTTTGCTGCGAAGGTCCCACCGCCGGCGATTATCGAGAAGCAAGTAGAGATAGCAACTGAAAATGGGTTGGCGAGCAACGAGCAGGCGAGAGACTCACGTACGTGTAAGTCTCTCGGCTAGTGTTCTGCCCGCCAAGCGAGTGTCGCTGAGCGAGTACGCTCTTTGGTAGCTGTTGTCACTGCGACAAGCGAGTACTCGCCGGCGGTCTAAACAGTCAGCGATCAACTTACACGGGACGAAAAATTCGGTGATGGAACAGATGCCTAGGTGCGGTGATTATTGACAATTTTCCAAGAATACTACCTAGAATGGTGGAATCCCACGATCGGCAATATTGTAGATGGACACGCACGGCAGACGACCACAGACCGCCACGCACCGCGCACCGAGGCGCTTCCGATGTCTGCGATACCCCGCACGTACATACACCTTCCCACGATCCGTCGTCCGGGCTCGTCGGTGTCCGTCCGCAAAATCGCGGCTCCTGGGATTTCGGTATAATACTCAACTCTAGCGTTCACTTATTTCTTTAGAAGAGAACGTTTACAATTGATGTAGTAAAAATTGGCCTTCTGCATATTTTCTGTCTGCTTGCCCACCAACTTAACAACCCGTGTGTCCACAAAGTTAAAAACGAAATAACTGGATATTTCGTTTTGTTAACTGCCTCACAAAAAACGCAAAACTTAAATCAAAGAAAAGCATTTTATACTAATTAATATGCAAGGGACGTTTTTTTTTTAGCTTTTAACGATATTTATTGCAGACAGAAAAGGATGGATTAACGTTTTTCTTTTGTTTTTAATGTTTTTATTCATTTAGGTATTAGTTAAGGAGGAGCTCGTGGCTAAGTAATAACAGCCGCACGGGTCGGCCATCAGGTTAAGCTACGCTTGCCGGGGTTGGGCCTGGGATAGGTGACCATGTTTACATATCGAGACTCCTCCGTGCCGCGGAAAGCACGTTAAGCCGTTGGTCCCGGCTGTCATTCGCAAATCTTTGACAGTCGTTACGGGTCGTCAGAAGCCCGAAAGTCTGACAACCAGTCTTACCAAGGGGTATCGTATTACCGAGTTACTGGGTTGTGGAGGTCAGATAGGCAGTCGCTCCATGTAAAATACTGGTATTCAGCTGCATCCGGTTAGACTGGAAGCCGATCCCAATATAGTTGGGAAAAGGCTAGGCAGATTGATTTTATTGGTTCGTCGGGTTAATGGCAAAAGCGATTTGAAATGTTACTCTTATGTTCGAGGCGTAAAATGGGGAAGAGCTGTTTTAGTTAGAACAATAAGGCTGGAGTAACTTTTAGAATCCATGAGATAGTCGCATGGATTCTAAAAGTTTAGTTTATGGGATAATAACGGATGCGCTAAGGTAGCCCGCGAAATTTAAATTTTGTTACGATTTTTGCAATTTGCAGGTCAGTGTCAGGTTGTATGTTGTTTTAAATATGACTCGCGATCGTAACAAATATGGATTTACAGAATTATAATCATTAGAATCAGCAATACAACACCTTATGTTCGAATAATCCTAAAATGTCATGATTTCATAAAACAGTCATTCAATGGGATTATATCGCTGCCCTAGTTCAATAGTAAGATATCTTGAAAAAGTATGTTTTGAGTTATTCATACTTTTATGATTTTACTGTGACTAATTCACTTGTCGTTATTTGAAATGTGGTTGATTTATTTAAATGATAGCTTATTTTTTTATTATTATTTTCATATTAAGACATTTCAAGAAATCTCTGTGTAGAAATAAAAGAAAAGTAAAAATATTCCTGATCACTCTAGATATCGTGAGATGCCAGAAACTTGAACAAGTTTTCGGCAAAAATATGCATAAATGTCTCAGTGAGAAGGCACTTAGGTTGCGTCTCACATATATCCGATTTTTTTATCAGAAAGAAGAGCAAATTTTTTACATGATACAAAACTTATCTCAATTTGGACATTTTTAAAGATATCTTACTATTGAACTAGGGCAGCGATATGAACTTAAAGAGTTTTATTGATCATTTTTACCTTTCCTGAGCCTTCAAAGACTACAGGCGTGATGTTATGTTATGTATTTTTTTTATGTAATACAAAGCCAACACATGAAAAAATCCGTAAAGCTTTTCAGGGTTCCGTACCCAAAGGGTAAAACGGGACCCTATTACTAAGGCTATGTCTGTCTCTCCGTCCGTCTGTCTGCGGCTTAGCTCAGAGACTGTTGGTACTAGAAAGCTGTAATTTGGTATGGTTAAACATATAAATAACGCCGACAAAGTGGTAAAAAAAAAAATTGTATTAGGGTACCTCCCCTACACGTAAAATGGGAATGGTTTTTTTTTCTCGTCAATCCCATGGTGTGGGGTATCGTTGGAAAGATCGTTTAAAAATAATGTTAGTTCGTCAAAACCATTTTTGGATTCAGGGATCCGTTTGCGAAATATTAAACTTTAAAGTGCTAATTTTTGTTAGAGTTAAGTGTCCCCCCCCCCCTGCCAGCTAAATGGTTGGTTTTGGATATGTGAAAAAATTCTCGGCAGTAGTATATATAACGAAATTAAAAGGAAAATATCACCGCAACGTAGGCTCCACAAGTTACCGAATAATAATCGATCACCTTAAATTTGTAATTGCAAAAACGTTAAGTTTATTCTTGGCATAAATTCATCCCAACTACGGAACCATCCATTGTGCGTGGTCCGACACGCACTTTTCCGGTTTTTATTTCAAAATTCACCCCATTCGAGCTAGGGATGAAAAGGTTCAGAAGTGATTAGGTGTAACAGATCCCCTGGGATGGACACGCTCAACCATCCTGGACACGTTTCCCTACTTATAAATGTTGTTTTAAACACGTTCTGCTGTATCGTTGTGATATCACATGGTATTATTCCAATCCTAACTAATATTATAAATGCGAAAGTGAGTTGGTTTGCTTTTTACGCTTTCACGCTAAATCGGCTGAACGGATTTGGATGAAATTTAGCACAAGGGTAGACCATGACCTGGAATAGAACTTAGGATACTTTTTATTCCGATATTTCCACGGGATCGAGACTTACGCGGGTATAAAACGGAGTCAAAAAATATCCAGTAGTGTGGCCATGGGAGATGCCTTTGTCTAACGAATAAGTAACAGTATCATCACATCACCAGTTCAAAACCAATTACAAAAATTAAAGACACAGTCTGTATTTACACATTGCATTAAAGAGAAAATATATATATTATCTGTCGCAAATTATAAAAGTTGAGCGATAATAGTTTCTCAATTGATTATTGTGATACTAAAGTGAGGGTAAACTCCGTGACGCGCTCGCTAGAGTGGGGCGGCACGTGGACAGAGTCGTGTTAAGGGAAGTGGCTGAACAACCAGGAGTCTTGTGAGGGCAACGAACAGATGCAGACCTCCACTTCTACTATGCGAAACTGTCGGTTTGCCCGAACGTAGAAAGTAGTGCGTGAACAACTAATCAGACCTCAGACCAAATAAAAAAACAGGGAGCTGTTAACAGTGACGTGAGGCCGGTTTCGTAAACATGTGTGCAATTAGTGTCGTGTAGTTTGATTGTAGTGGCATTGAAAATAGTTGTAAATATGTGTGTGTGTGTGAGCGTGTATGCACAGAGCTTTGGTGTAGTTTTAGCATGCTTCACTGTATTATTCGCAGCGCTCCGTCTTGGTTTTTTATTTGGTCTGAGAATTAGACTAGTTAGATTCTGAACTCGAACGAGGTACAAGAACCAAGATGTATGTACATTATTTCTTCACTACAAAACATTTTGAATTAACTCCCTACAAAGGCATAAGAAAATTCTAAAGTGTGTCACAGCAGAGCTTTACCTATTTGTGCAACGTTTTTATATTAAAAGGACATCTTGTTTGCAATAAACTTTAGTCCTTTGAAAATTGTGAGGCGTTTCTCATTTGTTTTTTTAACTTTTCTCACTTTGCATTTATTCTGTAGGTATTATGGGTGACTGTCTCATTGGCCTAGCTCTACTGCTGAGCTATAAGGTCCTGGGTTTGATTTCCAGGTTGGGAAAAGTGTTATTGGGTTTTCTATATGGATCGGCCTGCGCCCTTTTCTCAACTAAGTTGGGGTCGGCTTCTAGTCTAATCGGATGTAGCTGAATACCAGTATTTTACATAGAGCGACTGCCAATCTGACCTCCACAACTCAGTTATTCGATAACACTATACCTCTTGGTAAGACGGGTTGTCAAACTTTATGACCACCCTTAACAACTGTCAAAGATCTACATAATTATGACAGAAATATGAAGATCTCAAAAAAAGCAATCACAGATCAAATCGGTCGATAGCCACAGAATTCTCTTACAGGTAAACTACAATCAAACAAACACAAACAAACAAACTACTAAAGATATCGATTATAACTCAATGGAGTCCTAGGCCTCCAAGGCCACGTCACAAATCTTCAAATAATTCAATGCCCCAGAAGATTGGCTAAGTTTTAGGGGCTGTGGTTTCGACTGAGAATTAGCTGCCCTTGACCTCCCCGGGCCCCGGTTATGAAAGGGTATTGAAATTGATTTTCAATTGTTTCCAGTCAGTGGGGCATCGCAATTTTAGGTAAAAAAAAACATTCAATGGAATGAGCGCTTGTTTATTGGTTAGACTTAAGTTAAAATGTTGCTTTATTTGAAATTAGCTGCGCCCCGCAGTTTCCTTCAAATAAGTCTCCCGTAGGAATATCGGGATAAGAAGTATCTTATGTCCTAGTCATGGTTTACCCATTTGCCAAATTTCATCCAAATCCGTTCAGCCGTTTTAGCGTGAAAGCGTAACCAACAAATAAACTTACTTTCGCATTTATATTATTAGTTAGGATAACTAGCTGTGCTAAAAATAAGAAAGAGGCAATTTCATAATCAGCCTACAATGTTCCCACTACTGGGAAATAGGCCTCCTCTTCGAGAGGGAGTGGGTTGTAATCCTCCACGCGGGCCCAGTGAGGTAGATGTCACATGTCTTCGAAATTTTTTGTTCTAGGACATGCCGGTTTTCTCACGATTTACCTTCACCGTTTTGAGAGCAGTGGTAATGAAATAATTAAGACAAAGTAAAGGGCCTCCTTGGTTCCGAAACCACGAGCTACAACTCGTAAGTGGAGACTGTTCCCACTGGGCCACCACTGCTCTGACAGCTGCTATTGACAGCTTGAAATTGCTAATTGCTTACGTATAAAATACCAGTAAGGCTTAAATTTAAGTGCTCTATTCTTTAAATAACTTAGTGCTAAATAAGGGACAGTGGCGATTTGCAGCTGCCAATCTAGTTCACGTCTTAAATTCATATTTTCGACGTAATTTTCTGAGGAACTTCTTTAGAAAGAGGTGTATAAAGTACTATTTCCTCAGATACAAAGACGTTCAGAAATTATATATGAAGACATGCAAAATACATAGATCCCTCTCATTCGTTGGGAGGAGTTGGCAAAGGATAGAACTGTTTGGGGGCGTATGGAAAAACGAAATGTTTATGACTCTGAATACCAGCGAAAGAGAGATCTCGACAGCGTGCGAGATGACCTCAAGAGTAAACCATCCTCCAACAGACAATACCATTACCACAATGGCATTCTAACATGTCCGAACTGTACACATACTTTTATAGTCAGAATAGGTTACATTAGCCAAATCAGAGCACAAAAATAGCACAAAATAGCACAAAAATAGCCACCGTAGCCGAAATCGGCATGTGATGTATATCCTTTATTTCTTTTGAAATACAAATTGCTTACATTTTTAAATATTTTCATCATAAAAACATTTAAATGTAATATTATTATAGTACCAATTTTAACAACATTTCGATAGTTAATTGATTCAGGCGTGACTTTGCGGAAATCCATTATAACTAATCCATTATAAATTAAAAATAATCCATTACGCAGACTCTGCTTCAAGCGCTCGGCGTGGCATGACGTCGTGTTCGGGTTCGCGACTGGTCAATCGTCATTCTGAGGATGCCTCGTTTAGAGGTGAAACACGTATCGATTTCTTACAAGGTTTTTTATGACTCTTAAGGAATAGTTAAGCGGTTACTAAATATATCTACGAGTACGTCTATCGTATTTAACATTTCGATAGGCTTGTGAAGAGTCTCAATGTCATATAGGGCGAATTCACTAATTTAAATTCCGGGCTCAAATACCACAGTAACCCTTTGACTGACACAAGGATCGGTTTTAAGACCCAAAAGCCCAACAGCAGCGTTTGCACCCACATCCACACACATTTTCTACACTTTTTATTTGATTTTTTTTATCTTCTGTACCTATAACGTGTACCTTTTAGTCTGTACAAAATAAATGTATTTTCTTTCTTTCTTTTACTAGAACAAAACGGCAGTATGTGCTCACTCCTTTGTCTACACCTAAATTCAAACAACAAAAAAAAAAACGCGTCAACATTATACAATCGTTGATCAGACCCTACCCGGCTTATAAAGGGAACACGTTCAATCTTCCATGATGTGTGAATAAACACAATGTTCGGACCTTCATCCTACTTTATAGAGCAAACATTTGCTGCTTTACTATGATTTGTTTTGCTTCTGAAGATCCCTTTTTGAATTAGGGGCGGGGGGAGAGTAAACAAGTTTGAGTGAGACTTTCGAGGTGACGTGCGCAGTTTTTTCGGAGATACTTACGTATGTAGTATGTTACCTGCGTAGGTACTTACGTGTTTATTTGTACCACCTTCTTTAGAGGTGTGGAAAATGGTCTTAAAGTCTGTTAATGGTCTTGTAGGCCAAAATAGAAAGGAACATGGAGGTTTCAAATGTAGGGGAGACAAAAGTAAATAGAAGTTAGAAGCCTGGCAAAGATGTTAACAAATATGCCAACGACCACCAGATGTAAATTAATGATCAAAGGTTGACCGGTAGAAAATTAATTGTTTATCAAGTTGACAAACTACGTCTATTTGCTGGGTTAAAGTCACTTCATACAGCTGTCAAAGAATGACAGTTGTAACTTAAATTACGTTGGTAGTTTGTTAAAAAAATAATTTCCCTGATTTTGACACTTGTGTGTTTAAACTTTGTCCTTATTACCACAAAACCGTGTTCATCAGTTGTTTAGCTTAAATACCTTTTAAACACGACATTTTTAGACGGAGTTTAACGAAATACTGGCATTAGACATACGTTGAACAAGTGTCTAAGTTTTTGTAGAACCTAACACCCATTATCATTATCTCATGAGCAGTGCGCTTGGCGCGCGCGTTTTCCGCGCGTCGTAATTTGTTATGTATCGCTACGGAGCTTGAGAAAACCCAGCCTTTAAAATAAATATGTAAATAAAAGCACCTATAACACCATGTTAGGTATGTCTGTGTTAATTATTCAATTGAACAATTTATAACACGATCACTGACATGACATACTTTTTACCCAAAAAATTTCAAACATTCCACGCGGTATTTCATCCTCACTTACTAAATAATTCAAAACGCCATCAGAAACATTAAAAAAAACTTCATAACACACCGAATAAAATATTAATAATCCTTTCAAATATTACTAAAATGTTATAAATTGACAAAAGCGTTGAAAACCGAACAATTTGCAAGCATCCCTAATGAAATTGTTAATAATTACGAAACTAGCATCGATAAATTATTATTTATGGCGGATTGTGTTCATAAAGTATATTTAATACTATTGATTTAGTAGTATGTTTCGAAGTTCGGTGAATATTATAGAAGCAGGTACATAATGTGGATTTACGAGAGGTCGTAACGCGTACGAAATGAAATGTTATTTTGTTAATGATTTGTTAAAAAGAAAGCTCGAGGCTCGAGGAGGTCGTGGCAAAGTAATAACAGCCGCAGGGGTCGATACATCAGGTTAAGCTACGCTTGCTGGGGGTTGGTCCGTGGATGGGTGACGATCTTTACATACCTAGACTCCTCCGTGCCTCGGAAAGCACGTTAAGCCATTGGTCCCGGCTGTTATTCGTGGATCTTTGACAGTGATTACGAGTCGTCAGAAGCCCGAAAGTATGACAACCTGTCTTACCAAGGGGTATCGTATTACCCAGTTATTGGGATATGGAGGTCAGATAGGCAGTCGCTCCATGTAAAATACTGGTAGTCAGCTGCATCCGGTTAGACTGGAAGCTAACCCCAACGTAGTTAGGAAAAGGGCAGATTGATTTATAGGTTATTATGTTACAGTTAAAATGAAAAAGTTAACGTTTTTAAATATGTTAAAGTTTTTATAATACTACTAGCTGCGCCCCGCGGTTCCACCCGCATAAGTCTCGATGGCGTAAGATTAAGGGGATAAAAAGTATCCTATGTCCGAAGTAAATTGCCGAGACCGGGGCGAGTCGTAATATCAACGTTTTAGAGTTACATTCCACACCAATTTAACCCTTTCCAAAAATAAAGTCCTTTTTAAAACATACATAAAGTATAATTGACTATGAAAACATTCTATCAATAAAAACTCAGAAAGAAGTTAATCTACTGAGTATTTGACTACCTTTTAAGTAATAGAATTATTCGAAGTACTTGACTTATTGAACTTTTTCAGCCAGTCAGCTTTGCAAATTGATGGAGCTTGATAAATGGGACGATATGTACCTACGCGTATGTAAAAATATATTGCTTCTGTACTTTTTATTCACCGGTAGTTTTACATTACTTTACACACACTACAAATTCATTATACAGTACCTCAATTCCGCTGGTATACGTATTGAAGAACGATAGCCCAATGATTACAAAACAAATTATTTAAAAAACAAAAAACATTTTTTTTTTTTTTTGTTTCAAGCTTTCTACTTGGATTAATCTACGTATTTGGAATATACTCATTATTAGCTTTTATTTTAACCAAAATTGTTGTAATTTAAAAAAAATCTTCCCCTCCCTTTTTCTGTATTTGCAGATGAAATATATAATTTTTTTATAGCCTATGGCAGTCCCACAATTCACACGAACCTAACGACACCTCGTATGTTAAAATCCATCAAGCCGTTTAGACTACAGAGCGTGCCAAAGAAATAGACATACAAACATACAAACATACGTACATACATACTCTCGAAAAACATTACCCTCCTTCTGGGGCAGCCGGGTAAAAAAGGGTTTGGCAATTATTTTAATGCAATCACTTTGAATTAAGCTAGTAGAAAAATTACCAAATAAAACCTTAAATGAACCTATGGTTCTCCTTTGACCTTATGTCTGGATCATGGGTAAGTACAGCTTGCGCAGACGTTCGCAAAAAATCCACACCATACCAAAGCAATTGTGGAAAACAAAATATTTATCTGACCTAAAAAGAAAAGGTGTATATCGTAAAGAAAATGGCTCTACCTACTAAAAATAAATTTATATTTATTAAGGCCATAAAAATAAGTAACTAAACCAACCTGCAACTACCTACGAACGTGTCTTAGCAACAAAGTTCACTTTTAGAAAGTCTTAGTGCTTAGCCACACGAGGCCGCGACCGCGCCGCCGCCGCGACGCCATCCCGCCGCTGCGCCGTTCCGCTTGATTAATTAAAATATTATAAATAAAGCGCGTGCACTTTTGCAAGCAACCGGAACCGCGCGGCGTCTGAGCGGCGGCGCGCGGCGCGGTGGCGGCGCGCGGCGCGGTGGCGGCGCGGTCGCGGCGTCGCGTCGTGTGGCCGAGCACTTAAAGTCTAAATAAAAAGATCAGTTACTTAAGGGATAAAATTAAATAATTTTGGTTGACATTTTAACAGGTTTTTTTTAAATATGCCTCCTGTTGCTTTGGACAAAATTATCAACATAGGATAATTTAATTATAAACAGGTACATATCAGGGAAGGTTTCAATGAACACATTTTTGGATAACGTTAATGAATTATTTATAAATATAGCAGGGATATTCTTTTATCCAACCCAACAGAGCGAGTCTTGTAACTACCTACATGTTTTCAAAAGGCTTGAATCATTCACGAAGACCTGAAAAACTGCATTCACACGGGAAACAATAATAGTGGCTAAACTAACACAGGTCCTCAGACCAACCAAAATAGAAAGACAGAGCATTACGAACATCAAAAATGACGCCACCTTTTTATCTATGTTTGTGTAAAAAGGGTTGTCATTTGTTAAAGTTTTTCCCTATAATTTGGGGAATAATATTTTGGGTAGGATAATATTGTACGAGTAAGATATTGTTGAGTATGGTATTGTACCTCAATCGTTAGGAAGGATTCCGAAACAAAACCATTTATTTTTACATCGCAAAATAAAATAACAATTAAGTACAAAGTGCATTTACATACATGATTTGGAGATTACCTTTTAATCAAGAATTGCTTGTGTTAGGAAACTCCGCTCTTTCACTTAGAACTATCTATTAATTATCAATTGAATGTTTAAAAAAAAATTGGTTTGTAAATTATAGAAAAATTAATTTATAAGTTATAAGGTTGTTGAAGCGTAAATCATAACATCGTCGTGAGTATGTGTCATTAAGTAAATTGTTTTGAAATAAAATAGGTACTTAATTAATAGTAATACAAAATAGTAATAAGAGACAGGAAAATTCATACGGATACAAATGCAGAGGATGCACTTGGTAATACCGTGCAATCAACAGCCGCATGGGGTAAATTAGGTAAGTCCTATAACCACATTATTACAAAATAAATTGCATATTTGTAGTAAAAACTAGTAATAAGAGACAGGAAAATACATACGGGTACAAATGCAGAGGATTAACTTGGTAATTAATACAGTCTCGTGTTTAATTACTGTTTTGATAAAATCTCATTCTTGTTTTTTATATTTTATGTACCTTTTTAGGATATCCGCTTTTGATCACACGACGAAGTCCACGATTAGTCGAATAAAGGTCATTATTATCAAAATGATAGGAACAAACCACGCTGGTTTTCGATGGAAGCCATTCTGGATCATTCCGACTATTTCTTATAGCATTTACTTTTATTTTCAATATTACTTGGAAATCTAAAATATTAAATACATAAAAAACAGGCATATAATTACTCGAACTAAAAAATATCGAACGGGGAAATTTCAAATAATATTATGGCAACCCCCGCACTTTAAATGTCACTGTTTTCGTTCGTTCATTCGTTCAGGATTTTGTTCCAAGTAACCTAAAATTCATAGTTTACTAAATTAAGAAACGATGTTATTTGAAGTACTTACATGTGAAAAGTGATTCCGTGAGACTTTTTATGTGATTTGCTATTGTTTTTACAAGTTTTCACTACACAAGAAGGCATAATTCTATTTTTTTTATAGAAGTTTACTAGACGACGACTCGTGACGTACTAGGAGCGATGAGCATAGTTTTTGTGTAGGTGTGTGCGTGAGCCTGTGTGTTTACTTGCAAGAGCATAGTTTTGTGGCTACACGTTTGATGTACCTAGTGCTCCGTCTTTCTATTTTGGTTGGTCTGAGCACAGGTCCAATACAATACACAATGGTCGACAGATATACAAGTAAATCATCGTCTAGTTTTATAACGTTGACAAGCTGCAAGTTTAAATGATAAATACCCTACTTGATATTTATTTCTATAAGTAGGTTTATACAAACACTCTTAAAATATTTCTTTTTTAACTAGTGGAGGCAGATGTCCTATCTGTACTGTTGTAATGGGTTGTAATATTCTGTTACTATTTATTCTGTACAAAAGTTTTGACATTAATGTGTTATTATTCAAAAACAAGATCTAAAACAAAGCGAACTCACCCAAGTCTTCATTTGTTGTTTCAGTCCAACCAACTTGACAGATCACGTTGTCCAGAAACACTGCGAAAAGCAGCGCGCGCCACGCCACTTTCGCGCCAATTCCACCCGCCATCTTGCGTTCAATGGTGGACTGTCATTTTGACGTAATTTTCTACATTGTCTTTTGTCACTCTATGAAGGTTTGTACCTGAAATGAAAATAAGTTTCATAACATTATTTCTAGTCTTCTACATATTTTTTAGGCTGGAAGAAATAAGAAAGAAAGAAAATTTGTACATTTATTTAGCACATTATTATTTTACATTTACTTTTGTGTTATTGGGTTTTTCCACAAGAAATTTCTCAGTAGCAGCCTGGAGACTGAATTCGTGCCCGGTTGATGGCAATAGGACCGCCCCCTATTCCATGCAACAACATATCTGAGGGGCAATTCCCGTAATTTTTAAGAACGTTCACATTCGCATCTCATTCGCAATCTGTCAAAATAACCATCAATTTACCAACATTTTTGACAAGTTTGACAGATTGCGACTTGAATGTGAATGTTTTTTAAGTACGAGAATTGGCCCTCTGGCGAAACGTGGGTGTACTATAGGTACAACTCTGCCTCACAGACTTCTAGGATTACTGGCGCTATATTATGTTAGGTTAGGACATACTAAAACTGACTGCTGTTCTGTCACTCAGACTGCCGCACTGATCTGACTTTGGTGAATATCCCAGGATGAAAGGAAGCTATGACCGTTTTGAGAAAGTTTAATCAAAGTCGGTTCTTTATTTTAGTACTGTAAAATTATAGGTAGGAAGCGGAGTTCCTTTAGGAGTATGAGGTACAGGGTGTAAAGTTCACTCATCCACCATAGAAAAGGGAGGATCCTCTGACCAGACGGGTGTTGTATCTGGCGCGCAACTACCCAACGATTGATGTTGGGTTCTTGTATATACACCCATTGTACGGTAAACTTTAATTGCGCGATGCAGGATTTATGTGACGTCGTATTTTTGTGTAACGTCACGTCTTTGATGCGTAGTTCGCATGTGGCGATGTAGATACCGCCACATTCCCATTTAAAATAGTGTGGATGTCACTGTAAACCGCTTCTTCCAAGTTATTCGCAGTTACTTGGCTATTTAGTATATTAGCGCAAGGTGCATTCCTCGCATGCAAGTTTGATACCAGTCTGCTAATTATTCTATAAAAATCTCAACGTGAAAACATAGGTCAAGTGAGCTTGAAGTGAACATCAATACATAGTGTCAATCCCTAGCATTAGTGGAATGACAGCTCACTTCACCTGAGTTTTCACGGTGATATTTCTACAGAACTATCGGTGAGATTACGATCTATCGACAACTAATGAGTTACATTTTAAATGGTTTGTTGCAGTTCACAATTTTCCAATTTATTATAATCTCGCTAAATAGACTATAAACGAACGATGTTCATAATCATACGGTGATATGAATAAGCAATCATCTAGTAAACTTATTTTAACACTGTTCAAAGAATCTTTATATTTCTGTAAAAGATACGAGTATGTAGGTATACAAACATAAATAATGCAAATGAAACCTATTTACTGAGAGTCAACTACTGTCGTAGCCTTTCTAGTCATACTTATGAGAGCTTTAAACACAATTTTAACAAAAAAATATGCTTTCTAAGTAATAAAGTTGTTAAAAAAATGGTCTAGTAAAGAGTAAACAAATGTTAGGTTCAGAAAAACTCAATGAGAACTAATTACAAACTTTTAATGTCTATAGAACAATTACGTCATCATCGTATTTTTGAGTTACCTACATCCACCTTGAATACTACATTTAATAGCCCCCTCACACGTATGGCAAGGCAATATAATGATAGGTCCAACTTGACGGATTATCCTATTGATATTTTCTCTATGAGTTTCGCTTCATACAGACGCTCCCTATTTAAACAATACGATGAGTGTTCGTCTGTGTAGCTGATATTGGTTTGATTTGTAGTGTTCTAGATTAAGGTCTACTAAACACACTTTTTATTGTTCTCCTTTGTCTCTTAATTTTCATATGTCAATGTCATGCATACCTGTCATTTGCATGGTTACTGAAATGCCTATTTTTAGATGTTAATTATTTGAATTGAAAGTGACTGTGCTGTTGGTGTGCTTATGATAAATAAATAAATAAATAAATTAAGCTGAAATATAAAACCTTAGACAAAAAGATAGCAGTGGTGGCCCAGTGGTAACGGCCCCGACTTAACTCAAGTTGTGGTTTATAGGTTCGAACCCTGACAGGCCTGCGCTTTACTTTGTGTAAATAATTTCATCACCACTGCTCTCAAAACGGTGAAGAAAAACAGCCTATAATGTTCCCACTGCTGGGGCACAGGCCTACGTAAGAGGGCGTGGGCCGTAATCCACAACGCGGTTCCAGTGCTTGGTGGATGTCACATAATTATTTTCGGTTCTAGGACATGCCGGCTTACTCACGATATTTCCCCTCACCATTTTGGGAGCCATTGTGATAAAAATATTTTTTACACAAAGTAAAGTGCTTGCGTGAGATCGAACCCACGACCTGCAACTCGTAAGTTGCGGTCTTTACAGCTCTACTCGAATCACACTGATATAACACAATTATCAACTTTAGAGTTTTGTCCTGAGTACGAAACTCACGAAACTACAACCGTAGTCAGGTCGCAGATTCTTCGTCATCGCCAAATGATGATCCGTTAAACCCCACTCATTCACACTGATGTGTGATTTAATCAGGTCAAAACCAACCTATAAACTTGAACGCCTAATGTTAGTTAACATGCAGACCACAACCTTAGAATAAGGTTAATATGGCCATAAAATTAAAAATAACGCGCCCTTGACCAGCCGTGTTATAATAATTTGTCGCCTAGAAACAAAGGGTAAATTAAAATGTTTTGGCGTGATTTGTAGTGTTATAGTTAGTACTATGTTTTAGTGGCAGCTGCGCTAGTAAACGTTTCAATTTATTGCTTCTATCATTAATCTGCCTAGCCTTTTCCCAACTATGTTAGAGTCGGCTTCCAGTTTAGCCAGATGCAGCTGAATACCAGTATTTTACATGGAGCGACTGCCTATCTGACCTCCAGAACCCAATAACTGGGTAATTCGATACCCTGTTGGTAAGACTGGTTGTCAGACTTTCGGCCTTCTGACGACCCGTAGCGACTGTCAAAGATCCACGAATGACAGCAGGGACCAACGGCTTAACGTGCTTTCCGAGGCACGGAGGAGTCTCGGTGTGTTAAGATGGTAACCTGATGGTTCGACCCGTGCGGCTGTTATTACTTAGCAACGAGCTCATTTTTATTTCTTGTATTTAACATGAAAAACTGAAAAATTGATTAAGTGATAATTTTTCGACGCACACGATCGGCAAACAAGAGGTCGTGAATTGATTGATTGATTGATCACTGAACCTGACTAGGTTGCCGTACGTCTTTTTCAGGTGACCACTGAAAATCAGCGCTGTGCTGTGGGTAGCATAGCATAATGCTGAGTGGAAGCCTTCTTGTCACAGTCATGACGTGCAGCTGTCGAATATTTCTGTTTTATGCTCGGGATTATTATGTAGATCTATTTTGTTATATTTTTCTGGGGCGGCATCTACAACGCCACATGTGAACTATGTATCACACTAACGTCACGAAAAATCCTGCATCGTGCAAGCAGATTTTACCGCGCGATAAGTATATGTATATACAACGTCCCGACATCAATCGTCAATCAGATCTTAGTCAGAACATTTGTTATGTTATATATAAAATATAATAACTGTTATCCGTGACTTTATCTGCGATCCAGGAGGAAAATTAGCCTATGTCCTTTTCCAGTTCATGGTCAACCCATATGCCAAATCTCATCCAAATCCGTTCAGCCGTTTTAGCGTGAAAGCGTAAAAAATAAACTCACCATCGCATTCATAATATTAAATTAGAATTACCCGGATTCACCACCATCAGCCTATTGGCTGGCTGTATATAGGTACTTTGATCTTGAGAAATAATACCTATATCTATTCATAAGCCATATGCCCAATCCGAAAAATTATAAACTTCACAAGAGCGTACCGCCTCGAGGCGAGGCTATTACATAAAATAACTCCTCCATAATCAAATTTACTCAATTTTATAACATAACAATGTTTTCATCGTAATTTTCTCGAAAATACAATGTGTAATAACATCGTTGTCAAAACTAAAACACCCTTCTAACATGAAATCAAGATACGATCTCCTATTTAAACCAGCCCTGACATGACCTAGTGGTACGACTATAGGCTAAGGCTCTCTGTCCATTGGAGCGAAGAGAAAAAAGCGGAGCGGACACGATAAAAGCGTAGCGGAGACGAGAAAAGCGGGGCCGAAACGAGAACAGAAAAGGAAGTGGAGAGGAGCGGAGAGAATCAGAAAAGTGCAGAACAAGGCAACCATTAACCAACAGAATTCGAAGAAATTCTCTTTTTCGCGCCTCTGCTTCGGTTGACAGGGAGACGACTCCACTCGGGCGCAGATATAGGTTTTCCCTCAAGAGGAGCCAAATTTTTCTATCTCAATTTCGGTTTTTGTTGGATCGCATTAAATGTTATTTTTCAGGGAGATTATTTGACGACTTCAAGCGAAACCGATAACGAACCGTGCACGAAAACACCACAAACGCTAAGCTTTATGGACAAATGGCAGCCTTAGGTGCAGGAAGACACCAGAGGTCCTGCTAGAGGGTTGCGGGCAAATCCGAAAGGGATACCGGGGCCCTTGACAACGGGCAACTGAAGGAACACGGATGGGTTTTAGCCTGTACAAATCTGGCATCCCGCTCCGCGCAGAGAGGGAGAAATGATATGATGACGTCCAAGCCTAAAAAAAAAAATGCACGAAAGAAAGAAAGAAAGAAAAATATTTTATTTGGGACACGCACAGGAAATATAACAATAAAAACAAACATAAGAACTAACAAAATTAATAAAATAAGTAATGAAATAAAATAAAACAACGTGTAACAGAGAAACCCGTGCGAGGCCAAAAAGGCTCCTATCTCAGCATAATGCTACGATATTTGAGAAAAATCCGAAGACATGGCGAATACAGCTTCAAAGCAGAAAAATGAGCGGATATAGCTTGGCAGGATTTTTTTTGGATTTTTACCCTAAAGTGGTTAAGTAGAAGTTTGTATGGAAGTTTCTCATTTTCCAATCTGCCTAGCCTTTTCCCAACTATGTTGGGATTGGCTTCCAGTCTAACCGGATGCAGCTGAATACCAGTATTTTACATGGAGCGACTGCCTATCTGACCACCCGGCAAGGGTAGTTTAACCTGATGGATCGACCCGTGCGGCTGTTATTACTTAGCCACGAGCTCCTCTCGGAAGTTCATCGTTTTTGCCGATGAGAAATACCATCAGGCACACGGTTTCGTTGGTTAGTGTTTTCCTAGCACGGTACCTCTCCGCCTCAATGGAAAGGCAGCCTTACAACGTAATATAAAATAAGTTTTATTAATAAACTCAATCAGTTATGCGACTTTAGTAAGTAACATAATTTTAGAACATAACTTTCTTCCCAAGTATGTTACTTGAATAAGTCAAGGTCAGGAGCTAATCGAATACGCCGTAGGTACAATCACGGACTGTAATTAATGAGCCACTTTCAAACTTTTCAATTTTTTTGTTTCATTCATTCACGAGATTACACGATTAAACACGAACTCAAATCGCATGCTCGTAAACAAGATGACAAATTGCTAGTAATCGGAAATAGTCTTATCCATAGAGGTTGACTAATAAGTTCTCAATGATAAATAAATACAATGTTTATCCAATCTATTTGATACTTACCTCCTTTGAATCAGAGCTCAATAATTCGATATTTCTAAAAACTTAACCGAAGACAGTGACAGTTGAAATGTCGATGTCAGAGAAGTTAATTCGAATTTATCGAAATGAGTAATTATAATTTCTCCGTACGCTAACGTTACTATGGCTACGCTAAAACATCGTCGCTAGGTTACGGTTGCTAGACCTGCAATTGGTTGACTTTGGGTAGTCACTGTGCTGTCAAGTTTGTAGTTCTGGCTCTCAGGTTAGCCAACCGGTAAAGATAATAAATATAATTTTCTTCTTCTTAATACGAAGACATGACTTTCTGTGTCTGAATGTACGAGTATAACCGAATAAGCCCGATTTGCATTACACGAATAAAATACGAACAGTGCCAAGTGGCTTATCAATTAAAGTCCGTGACGGTACATTGAATAGTTGACTATTCGATAGCGTTGTTGAATTACTTTGTGAAACTTCACAGACATGATGTATATCGACATCTGATCATGATAAAATGCTGATGGAGCAGTAGTTTTGTGATAATTAACAAGAACATTTGACTTCGCACAGTAAAAGCGTTTCACAATTTTCACAACTATTGGACATTAGGTAGCATAATTATCTTCTAATCTTCAAAAAGGCACTGGCAAAAAAAACAAAATACCCGCCTGAAGAAACGCATAACTTAAAAGAGAAAAACACACACACAGAAAAACACACATACAGGCGGGGAACAAACAACACTTACACCATAGTTCAGGTTATTGGTTTGTTCCTCGCCTGTAATACCAAAATTCTACAGATTATAATGCTTGTTTTTCTCTTTTAAGTTATGCGTTTTTGCAGGCGGGTTTTTTGTTTTATAAATAATTTTCTTTATTTTAAGCTTTTTGGTTTTATACATACATATATTGGAATTGACTCATTACTAGCTTTTATTTGACACCAATATTGTTGTATTGTTTTTTTTAAACTTTCCCCTCCCTTTTTTTGTATTTGTAGAAGCAATATGTAAATATTATATAGCCTATGACACTCCCACAATTAAGACGAATCTAATGACACTTCATTAGCTAAAATCCATCAAGCCGTTTAGGCTACAGAACGTACCGAAGAAATAGACATACATACATACATACAAACATACATACATACTCTCGAAAAACATTACCCTTCTTCTGGGGCAGTCGGGTAAAAAGTGTTGCATCCAACATGGCGATAGGTGCTGCCAATCTTTTGGGCACAGTTTAAACCAGGTGGTTTCAAGTGTAGATAGAGATCCGAAGGAATTATGTTGAGGTTGGTTTTAATTTTAATCGTATTATTCATAAATATATACATAATAATAATGTATAGTCTTCCAGACCGTATTTCGGCCTTGGCGGCAAATTTTAACAGAGACTAGCCTTTGGCGCGGGAGATATTATACCATAATAATAAAATGTACAGTCGAACAAGCTATTTGGTATACAGGCAAAATATATTCATATTCCGCTACACTGCGAAAATTCTTTTTGATTGTGTTCGTAATTAAAAATTTTGAGCTCATACTTAAGGAGAGTGAAGTAAAAGGATTGTTGACTACTGAAAACACTCACGAAATTGTTTAAAGTAGTTGCAAGTTATCTGCCTTACCAAATATCTTATTCATAAACTTCCGCCTTCCTGCCATTGGGTATGTATGTAGAAAAATGTTTTATTTTTTATTTTATATTAGTATTTTAGATTCTATGATGAAAAATAAGTCCTCTCTACTTATACTTCTTTTGCTATGCCCGACAGGGTCCACGATTGTTCATACACAAATATTTACCACCTAAGCAAATACGAGTACATTGTGGAATGCAATAAAGAATTGAATTGAATTGAGAAACTACAGAACGCCATCTGCAACGATCCTTACATACTCCTTTTGCTTTGTTTATGTTCATACTTATACATATATCTGTACTGTACATATTATGTCATACACGCACGCCAGGTCCGAGTACTACGCACCTTGGGGCCTAAACCGGCCACATTAGCAATTCCTCTAAAAGCAGTTCATTTCCTGAATCCCAGCCGTCATTAGCAATTCCTCTAATTAGACATAAAAGCAATTCATAATGTATGGACCATTTTACGAGTCTTCATAGAAAACTGTCAAATAGATGAATTATTTCGTAATATGAATTACACGCAGATCATATTATGAATTGTCAGTTTGTGATATTTTACGATGACTCATCATATTTTCATATTATGATTCTGCTAAAGTGGCTGTTTTAAGCCCCCTGACCTTTTTGAAAAACATTACCAATAAGGTCACTATAATGTTCTTCTAGGGCGTCCCCTGCCGGCGTTTCCTCTCAAATCTGCCTTGTTAATACAATTAATTACTCGCCTTTCATTAAGCATACTCTTTTAATTTTGATCACTACATCTTCTTGTATCTCACCATTGCCTTAGCATATCATTTGTTTTGTATTCAAGTACTTTATTAAATACTAGCAGATGCCCGCGACTACGCCCGCGTGGATGTCGGTTATTATATACTAAAACCTTACTTGAGATCCACTCTATCCATTGGTGAAAACAGCATGAAAATCGATGCAGTCGTTTTCGAGTTTATCGCGTATAGGACGACAGACAGACGCGGCGGAGGACTTGGTTTTACAATATGTAAGGAAGTTAATAAATAAGCTTTCCCCAATAATAAAACTACTAAATCATACACATAACCATATAGTACTCTCAAAATAACTAAAGTTAACATCATCTTGTTACGCTTCCTGAATCACACAGAAAGATAAGCCATCCGAATTAAACCCAGCAGTCACCTTCTTAGAAAATTACAAACGAACAAACATTCAAGTAATCAAAAACTAAGTTTGTGACGTCAGAAGTCAGGTACCAGAAGTTTAATTAATGGTACACAAGTTGAAATAACTTTGAGTTAGGTACCTACTTGTAAACAAATTATTTTAGTAGCATAAAAAGGTTGTGAAACGACCCGGAACCTGCTAAGAGATGAGGTTCTGACTATTTTTTCTTTTTTCTTTCGAGTCCATTCAGGCTACAGGAAAATTAAATCCCACCAAATACATTTCATGTAAATAGGTGGCTTATTCCACTATTCCCCCCTGAGAGAAACCCCCTCAGGGGGGAAAACTAGACCCTAATGTAAAAGGAATCCAGAAAGTCCCCTTTCATTTTGAGTTATTCCACTTTTCCCCCCTGAGAGAATCTGCCTCAAGGGAGAAAACTGGACCCTAATGTAAAAAAAATCCTGAAATTCCCCTTATCAATTTGGATTATTCCACTTTTCCCCCTTATTTTTAGTTTTGATTTCTAAGCTCTTAAAATAAATTTAAAAAAATACTGGAATTAACTAAAAAGTACAATATAATACATATTCATTAATCAGTCTTTTTACAATATTTTTTTTATTTACTTTGAGAGCGTACAAATCAATACATAATTCTGTGTAAAAAGACTGATTAATGAATATGTATTATATTGTACTTTTTAGTTAATTCCAGTATTTTTTAAAATTTACTTGGGCGCCCATAGCTGTTAGCAGAAGCACTCCTTAAATTTTAAGAACCTCAGTGGGGATTTCTGGACGTTGGCTTTTCAGATTCCAGGTTGCCCCCGTAAGGGGGATTACCAGGGGGGAATTTAGGACTTTTTTTTTTGAGGCCAGTTTTCCCCCTCAGGGACACTTTCAGGGGGGATCTGTGGATTAAGTATTTTTTTTTAATGTGACGTCACATAGCCTATAGCTGACGATCAAGACGCTTCCAACGATACCTCATTTATCAAACTTTTGTGATGAGTGGTTTAGAAGATAGGAGGGAACACATGAACATACTTACATACATACATACCGTTCAAAATCATAACCCTCTTTTTTTCCTCGCCGTAGTCGGGTAATAAAAAATAAAACATTTTGGTCAAAGCTCGACCGTTTTGCGGCACTCACAAAGATATTCCTATGGGCTTATGATAAGGAATTAAGTATCTGGGTCTTTAATGTTGTGTCATGCAAAAGTTCAACGGAGCGGTCAAGCGATACATTTAGACTAAGATGTAAGGTTTGAAATACAGACTCACATCTCCTTTTAAGGGGGTCAGATGGTAAAAGTTGCAGATTTCTTAAGGTTTTTGTTGCTCGTGTGTAAATCCCAGCCTGCATACCAAATATCAGCTTTCTAGGACTCTGGGAAGTGCCCTAGAGGTTTTGATGAGTGAGTGAGTCAGTGAGTCTTGATGAGTAAGTGAGTGAGTCAGTCAATCAGTGATGAAATCGACGTAGTTTAGGTATTAATAAAATCCAAAGTATAAAATCTAGTCAAATAAAACTTAATTTGTTTTATCAATCTTCTAACTACTTACATCTTATCCTGAGAATTTGAGCTCTCTAGCACCATCCAGGCCGAAGCTATGGGGGTTTGAAAATACGACGAAACGTGTTGAGAAAACGTAATTAGTGCCCCTGCTTTTGGTTTTTGGTTCGTCTTGGCGAGGTCACTACCGTGGCCCCAGATTCCTGATGTCTTGGTAAAAAGGTACGCCAGCCAGTAAGGATTAGTAGAATTAGTAGCAGGATTGACTATGCTCTACTGACGACAGCTTAAAATTGAATTCCATAAAAACGGAAATTATAATGTTCACAAGAAAGAAATTACTTCCCACCCGCTTTGTTAAAATTGAAGGTTATGACGTTTCGTGGAAGTCAGATAAGTATTTGGGAACAACTTTAGATAATAAAGTTAGCTGTTTGCAAAATCTGGAAGAACAAGTCCCTTAACAGTTATGATAAAAGTGGTTTCGAAATGGTTTTTTAAAGACCTATTCAATAGGCGATATCGCTGTCGGACTCCGTAGCGATACTGGTCCGAAGTGACTAACCAGAAGGCGGACCAGAGAGCCTAGACAAGTGACAATCGCTTCGAAAGCGTTTCGTATTTCTACAACGACTTTCAACAGGATTGACATAAGCTTTTCGATAGCTTATGTCGGTCCTATACATTTTTGCCTTTTCCATCATCGTTATCGCTGATAGAATGTCACTTTGTCTAGGGCCTCTGTATCGCTACCGAGCGCGACAGCGATATTGCGTATATCGGAATAGGCCTTCAGTCAGGAAGCCAAGACGATCCATCTGAGAAAAAGTAACTGCCGCAGCTCAAATTAAAGCTCACTGTTATGCGGGCCATCGACGTTCAAGTAATTTGATCAAACAGCCTGGTTCAAACAATTTGAACAAATAGAAATACGAAAATTCATATTTCTTCATTCCATTTGACAACTCATTTTGGTTAACTTTTCAAATTCAGAATGCCAATTTGATAAAACTGTTTGAACCCGCCTGTTTGATCAAATTATGCTTTCTTTAGAGTACCTAATATATTAAATTAGGCTTGCAGAATAAACATTCATGTATCGATATATCGATATTTTTTGTTCGATATAACGATGTATCGACATAAAATATCAAGTATCGAAAATGTATCAAATACGTATTTCCAATAGCAACACCGTTGTCGCCACTGACTAAAACCGCTGGAATTCAGAGCCGTAAAAGTAAACTTTTTTTCTTAGTTTGGTATATATATCAATAAAAAACAAATACAATTGAACTTCACAAATATTTAACTAATATTGATATAATAAAAAAAAAACACCGATATATCGAAATTTTTTGTTCGATATATCGAAATCGATATTGATATATTTTTTAAATATCGATAGTATATATATCGATACTTTTTGACACTTCTTGCATCCCTATAATGTTCAATCAACACTATCAAAATCTAATCTAGGTTAACGCGACAATCAATACTAAACAAAAACACATTTACAAAGCACCAACTTTTTATGCACCGACGTGCACTATCAACTTCCTTAACTACAACCGAAGAGAACCACTAACAAATGAATCCATTATACACTGTCGTGCATAAAAACCCAACCACAAACAGCGAAGTGAGCTGTAAAAACAGTTGACCCGTTTTCATAGATTTTTGCGACGGTCCATTCATGGTCAGATTAACTGGGGTAACATACCCCGCAATGTATGTTAATGCCCCCTATCACTGTCGGACAGCGAAGTGTTATTTGCATTGTATCGAATACGTTGGGGGAATCTGGGGGAGTAAGGGTGTGGTGTCACTGATAGCGGGGTAAAAGCGGGGATTTTTTTCTGGGTGAATAAATAGATAGGAGCTATGTGTTTTTTGAAGTATTGGGTATATTTTTGTTATGAAAAATTGGGTGGAATGAAGTGCGACGTTCAAATTGTTTAAAATGAAGACTTCCTACAAAACAAAATGTTAATTTCTTCATTGAAACTGTACTGAATAGTAAAAATAACAAAAATGGATAAAACTTTTGTTACATTATGCAATCAAAGATTTATTTTTTTAGGTGAAATTACTACTTTCATTACTACACTGGGTCATTAAAGTATAGTTTAATTAGGTACTTCCATTATTTTAAAATAAAGCGTTGCCATTCAACGTGGCAATGCTGCCAGTCTTCTGGGCACGTTTCCGGATGACAGTGACGAGTATTTCGACGCTAAGTATCCTTTTGTTTTTATATTAATTCGTATAGTTAGTTAGTGATTTAATTTAGTACCTACATAGTGTAAATAGTTAGTTGTGTTGTATATTGTATCAATGTGCCTAGCCTTTTCCTATGTTGGGGTCGGCTTCTAGTCCAACCGGATGCAGCTGAATACCAGTATTTTACATGGAGCGACTGCCTATCTGACCTCCACAACCCAGTAACTGGGTAATGTATTGTATTTTTATGTATTGTTTGTGTTGTATATTGTATACAAGCATTTTAATGTTCATATACTAAAAATAAAACAGTGACAACAAATTGGTTTTACTATAACAAAAACTTACAACAACTATGCACTCCATAGTTTTCCAACGACGCTGTTTATGATCCATCGTAAAATATAGATTGTGTCAGCAGGAACGGTTTCAGCTTATAAGCTGCCATAAAACATTTGATTGGAGATCATAAACTCATAAACTGACGTTAACTTCGACACGTGAACATGCCTATACCATTTTTTAACATCTTTATGGGATTATCGTGATATTTTAAAGCAAAAAATTTCTAAAAAAAAACTATTAAAGCGAGGTAATCTAAAAATTTACGAAGCCGCTTGTAGAGAAATCTGGAAAGTACTGTTTTACTACAAGTACTTTTCAGTATTCCCCTCTCTTTTGAAAGCTCAGAATTTTTGTATGATAAATCGTCATTTTTTTATTTTTTTATTTATTTATTTAATGATTATATGATACAGAGGTGTTACTTAATTCTAAACTCGCCAAACTTTTACGTTTGATGGCGAGAGGTACTCTGTTACATAACAATGCACCAACCTTACGCACATAAATACTACTTATATATTAACAATGTTTTTAATTCTCTTTGCTATCCTGTATAATGTTTTTTAATTTTGTCTTAAGTGATTATAAGCTTTGCTTTGCATTTATTATTTTATCGCCATGGCCAGGTAGGTATTCAACTGTAAAGAGCCAACGCGACCATCAACATAAAAAAATAAAACGTTTTTCTACAAAAATAATAAACAATATTCTATTATCTAATCTAAGCCAACAATGAAAATGAAAATTAAAAAAGCAACGCTTAACAATCAATCAAGTAGTATTCATATTTTTTAACAAATAAAAGGAAAATTATCCGTCTCCGTTTAGCGTGCATGTGACGCATATTATCTTTTTGTGTTCTTTCTTTGCGTCATGTGTACCGTATATTCTTTCTTTCTTTTTAACTTCGAAATATACAGACGCCAGCACATCTACCTAAAACTGTCAAACTTTTCCAATCAACCTTGAACCTAATGTTTTAGCGATAAAGTTTAAAATCTACTAAAGTTGACTATTAGCTTTAGTTGGCTACCGAATAACAGAATTAACAGATTCTTGAGGGGTAGATGCTTTTTTAGGAACGTTAGGTGCAGTTAAAAATCATGATACCATTTAGTTTTTATTTCTTCAGGCTTTAAATAATAAGAAACAATAAATACTAAAGTTGACAGATTGTAGTAGTTTGGTGTACTGGCGAATGTACCATAACGCTCAACTACTTTTACATATTCCTACGTCAAATTAATCCGCCCCGCTCCCCGCTCCCCGTTCACAGTGGCACCACAGTCTTATCGGGCAATCCTTTATGAGTCCATTCGTCCGGGTTAGTTCCACTTTTGCATATATGCGGTTTTTCCTCCCATATTTATGGTCATCACAAGTTTGTACGTGATAGCGTTCATCTCGCTTTGTGTACGGCAATGCCTTTTTTAGTTTCCAGGTCAACTTTTCGATACAATTGGCTTTTTGTGTGGTGAAAGGAGGTTTTCGGGTGTGAATAAGTGAATGTTTGATTTGGATGGGGTGTCGGGGCTATGTTGAGGTCGAATGCGTTTTCAAGCGTGTATTTTTAGGGTTCCATACGTCCGAATAAAAAAAAAACGGAACCCTTATAGGACCACTCGTGTGTCTGTCTGTCTATCCGTCTGTCATAGCCAATTAACTCCGAATCTACGGGACCGATTAAGTTTAAAGTTACACATATCAATTTCTGTGACCCAAACTCGGAAGTGTTACCTAAATAAATTAATTTTGAATAAGGGGAAAGAAAATTTAAAAAAAAAACCACTCTGTACCGTATGACATAATCAAATAAATAGCATAATCAGCCTAAAATCTTTCCATACTTTCCACTGCTAGGCTCCTCAATATATTCTATTTAAAAATAAATATGTACCAACCAATAATTCACAAGTAGTATCTTGTAGTGCAAACTAGCCAAAAGATCGGTGCAACTCCATTTGGCTAGCATGTGCATTATTAGTATCGCCCCCGCCTGCTGCCAAATACCAGCCTCTCCCAAATGCTTCTTGGAACGCAATTTAGATAACTTTTGTGTTTCCATATACTGAGCTAGGAAAGTAAACAAAATAAAAAAATATATTTTCTACGATTTTTTTTTTATCACTTTGTCGGCGTGATTTATAATTATGTATACCCATACCAAAGAACAGCTTTCTAGTACCAACAGTCTCTGAGCTAAGCTGCGGACAGACCGACGGACAGACAGACGGACATAGCCTTAGTAATAGGGTCCCGTTTTACCCTTTGGGGTACGGAACCTTAAAAAGAAAGTTTTCGTACAAATGACTTATCGACATAGCCTACAACTTAAGCAAGCTGAAGTGACAGTGGACTGGGGGCCATGTTTGTCGAAGAACCGATCAAAATCAAAAGTCATTTATACAAACTAGGCTGAGAATCAGCACTTTTCGAAAGTCAAAATTATATAAGACAGTCCCCCAACACGCCCACCCTTCACGATGGCAAGCCTAGGTTGGGACACCTCCCAGCTAGATGGACCAACGACCTTAAAAAGTTGGCTGGGACAGACTGGATATGGAAGGCGGAGGACAGGGTGTTGTGGCGCAGCCTGGGAGAGGCCTATGTCCAGCAGTGGACTGCAATCGGCTGAGTTGAAATGAGCGGTCTGTGAGTAATGGCGCCATATGTTATCCAAGGGTTGTAACAAGCATTGATTGATAGTCACCTAAGTGCTCATTGTATATTGTCAATTCCAGAACAACTGGGTTTACTAACGATGTCTTTAATTCTGTAAGTTAGTTGTAGAAAATAAATTCTGTTAACAGTGAAAAAACGATGAAAAATTTATGGACTTTTTTCCCGGACGAGATTCGTCAAAAGGAGCTCTCTACCTTACTAAGTTACCGAAAAAAAGCAAGAAGACTCTATTGCCTCGTCGGTCTTGAGGTCGCAAGCGCTGTGCTGAACATGAGGTCCTGGGTTCGATTCCCGGATATGGCAAAGTGTTATTGAGTTATTCCATCTGGAATTTCTCGGTAGGAGCCTGAAGTCTGAATTTGTGCCCGGTTGATGGCAATAGGCTCCTCTAACACATTGGAGTCAAACATAACTGAAGAAATGTAGGTGTATATGAAATGTAGGTGTAGGTGTACCTATGCGTAACTCTTCGAGGTATACCTCGCTGTATACAGGGTGCTGTTATGTATGTTATGTATACATACAGCATCAGCATATGACTAATCCCATAATTACTCGCACCAAAATACTTACATTATCAGTCACGCGGGGTTTGATAGACCCCAATTTTTAATTACTAATATAACTCTGAATTCAAGAAAAATCACCAAAAATAATAATAACAACAAGAAAACTTGAATACTATTTTCTTTGTTATGAAAAATAAATAAAGTAACTCATTAAATATCTTGGTGTATAATTGTTACATTTCTTCCCAGAAATTTTTGCATGTAACAGTCAGGTGCTCATTTAACACGTTGTGATGGCACACATGACACGAAGTTTTACTTTTTTGTGCTTCAATCTAGGACAAATACGGCGGCATCTGCCACCTCAACAAGTTTGGCCTGTTATATCACAAAAGCGTTGATTCCAGTGATGTTGAATATGTTAACTTACATGGAAATTTTACTACCAAATTAGTCGCGTGGGGTTCAAGAGACCCGAAATTCACTCTCCTGTCTAACACACACAAAATGGCGACACGCTCGCTAGTGATAAATATTTAAGAAGCTATCAGGAAGGAAAAGGCGCTAGACTTTAAAATCTCAGAAATATGAATGCTTAAATACCGACTGGGGTCCGTCAGACCCCGCGCGAGTAATTAAGGGTTAACCACTAACTAAGTACTTATAACCTAATTCTCAGAAAACTAGTTAATATAATATCCAACTGAATGCCACCCGTTTACTTAGTTCTAGAAACTCGGCATTTGAATTGAAAACGTTTATATTCATACCTCTCTAAAGGAATCATACAAAAGACACAGCTTGTAATTTAATACGAATTCAAGCTCAGGCACAGTATAAATAAATAACAGTAATATATTATCTTCATAGAAAACGGCCAAAATCTCAGTGTATATATCAATACGCAACAGTATTGAGTGCGCGGCAGTTACGCACGGACGTGGAAGGTCCTACCGAGCGGCCGTAGGGAATTATTTCAAGGTGACTGCCGAGACATAATACTGTTACTTTATTTTACTGTGTCTTAGAGAAAGCATCTAAGATTCTTGGTATACCGTTTCTTGGTACCTTACCAAGTAATCATCGTCTTTTACAATGAGTTATATAGTATAATATCATGCCTTGTTTTCCCGACGGGTTGGGCAGAGCTTTATCTTAGTACACCCACATTTCGCCAGTTCAAAGTCAAAGTCAAATAATTTATTTCAAATAGGCACATAAAAGGCACTTTTGAACGTCAATGAAAAACAAAGAAATAGAATTGATTCTAGTTATGTTTGAGGCCACTCGTGGCCAGTCTTGGGCTATAGTTGGCTGTTGCGGCCAACGTGATTCGTATCGGTTTCTATACTTTACCTGTTCGCTGCGACCACTGGTCTTGATCGTGGCCGTTTTGTGCGCGAGATCCCTTAAACTTTTATTCACAATGTTGGAAATTCGAATTCCAAAAAAAATCTCTTGTATAGTGCAAGTACAACTTGCCCGTTGGATAACCTTTTCATTCCTAAAGTCAAAGTCAAAGTCAAATAATTAATATCAAGTAGGCACATTATGACACTTTTGAACGTCAAATACATAGAAATAGAACTGATTCTAGTTGCCCCTTCAGAAGGTAATTTTCGTATGGAGAAGAATGGGAAAGAAACTCCACCGTTACTCTTTTAAAAATGTTTTACAATATTTGGTATACATCAATTATATAATTACATGTGAAGACGATGCACCGAGAATACATACAATTACTGTACCACAATAGTTAAAAAAGAATTAAAAATGGAGCAATGACAAATAAATAAATTAAGTATGTGATAGATACATGGTGCTCACATATTTACAAACATTGTAAAAGTATACGATATCACCTAAACTGTACATATTACGTAGTACACAATAGGGTACATTGTGTACATTGGCTACACATCAAGCTATACATTTCCAGTATAAGCTGACCTCGCATTGTACGGAAATCCTATACAATGCGAGGTCACCATAAACTAGAAATGTATAGCTTGATGTGTAGCCGTGTGTACTACTAAGTACTTGTCAAGAATTCGCAATAAGAGCGTATTTGCGCGCTAAACAACAGAACACTACGTACCTAATACCTACGTTAACGTGAAATACATGCAAATTGCTTGTTCCGGCGAATATACATACATGTGTACATGTGTGTTATGTACATATAGCGTTTCTACGAGTACAATGACATAACCCTTTCTGTAAGGACTTCAGGACTGTTCCTTATATTATAATATAGGTCTGATGATTTGCTTAGATCTTTCAACTTCATATTTCCAACTTTGTTATTTTATTTTCCTAAAAAAAGCTGATGAGGCTAAGATATTGTTTAATAAGACTGAGCAAGATATGTCTGCCACAAGCATCTGTGAAGGAAAACATTGCGAGGCAACCTGAAATTATTTAGTCATCATCTGCCTAGCCTTTTCCCAACCATGTTGGGGTCGGCGTCCAGTCTAACCGGATGCAGCTGAATACCAGTATTTTTTTAATATTTTATACCTGAAATTATCTAGTACATACCAATATATAAATAAAGGAACAATGCTCAAAATGTATGGGAACCGTCCCCACCCTTTTAGCACTTTAAAACCTATGTTAATCGATGGGCCATAGCCATCTTATCATTTTATTGTATGACTATACTGAAAAAAGTTATATATTGACATCAAGAAACCGGAATCAGTCGTTTTGCTGTTTAATGTTCTTTGTTATTATAAATATGGCGAAAAACAATCGAAGATCTGTGTTCCAACTATGTCACATTATCACTGCCCGAGCACTGGCACCCTTCAATCAGCAACACCGCAGTCTGTCCGTCCGTAAAATTGAAATTATGTCACATTGAATGATAATTTAATTAAAAACGATTTCATCTTTGACATTTCAAAGAAGAAGTATGTTTTGTAGAAGGATTTCATGTCGAAAAACAAAATTTAATGGCAACATAATTGTGATTGATTCCGGTTTCTTCATGTCGATATAACTTTTTTCGGATGAACATTTCAGTTTAGCTGCCACAAAATAAAATGATAAGATAGCTATGGCCCATCAATTAACATAGGTTTTAAAGTGCTACACGGGTGGGAACGTTTTGATAATTGTTCTTTAAGGGTCTGTTTCAAATTGACAGCTTTTTACTAAATGCTTATGCGACCCCTGTCATACAGGTGTCCTAGTTCAGGGGTCGAGACATTGATTTAACGTGAAATGAAGTTGGAAATAAAATTACTTTTACTATTATATGAAAGTATTACCACGGTTACTTTTTTAGAAATAATCGTATTTTACAATATTCTCAAACAACCAATTTTTTTTTTTGTTAACATCCCTAATGTTGACTAAAAGTTTTGTTAACATCCCTAATGTTGACTAAAAGTTTTGTTAACATCCCTAATGTTGACTAAAAGTTTTATTAACATCCCTAATGTTGACTAAAAGTTTTGTTAACATCCCTAATGTTAATTAAAAGTTTTGTTAACATCCCTAATGTTGAGTAAAAGTTTTGTTAACATCCCTAATGTTAACTAAAAGTTTTGTTAACATCCCTAGTGCTGACTAAAATTTTTGTTAACATTCCTAATGTTGACTAAAATGTTTGTTAACCTTTATAAAAAAATATGGACGCTACGTATTTTTTATTTTTTTACGTAATCAAAAAAATACATTGATTTAAAATGTGTCATGACGTCATGACTTGTGACGTAACGAGCCCCCACTCCCCAACTTTAATGCGTTTAACTAAATCATTGTTTATTAATAATACGATAAAGCAAAAAATACGTGTCTAATATTTTTTTTAATATCTGACTGACGGAATAAATAGTTTATTTTTATTTTTACCCAGTCAAAATCCCTATTACAGTGTTGATAGGTATGGAAGGACAGTCCAGGCTGGTTCAGACCTTTTAACAAGTACCAGGTACTTAACAAAAGAAAATGGTCAGCAAATCTACAGTCTACTAAGCCTACAACGTCCTCGCATGCACAAAATAGAAAAGAATCTATATCCTTACTAAAATATATAGAAAAGAAAAAAAAACCTAGTATCCCTACTTTTAATAAAACAAGTCCTCCACCGCGTCTGTCTGTCGTCCTGAACGCGATAAACTCAAAAACTACTGCACCGATTTACATGCTGTTTTCACCAATGGATAGAGTGGTTCTCGAGTAAGATTTTAGAATATAATAACCGACATCCACGCGGGCGAATTCGCGGGTATAAGCTAGTAAAAGATAAATAATAAAGTCCCAAAGAGAACACAAAATATCAAAACTCGAGTAAGCAATCAGCGTACATCCTAAACGTCTGAATTTGGAAATATTTCTCTTTTTTTAGGACAACGGTCTTAAATGGTAACGAAGTATTAAAATATAGAGCCAGGGAAATTAACTGTTTATCAAATTGACACACTACATCAATTGCTGTTTTATAGTCATTTCTTACAACTGTACTGTACTGTACAAAGAATGACAGTTGTGATTTGAATAGCAAGGCAATTGGTAGGTACCCACGATTTTGTAATATCTTGATTTAAAAGAGTATCCTTGGAGTTTCCTGTCCGTTCTTCTCCATAGAGCTCTACGTTTGTGAATGGGCAACTAGCTTCAACTTTCTGACTAACTGACAGAGTCTTTGACAATTCAAAAGTGCCTGTAATGGTTTAGTAAAAATAATTGATTTGAGTTTGAATTGACGCTGGTAGTCATTAGATTCCACGATTTTATGTACCTGTTATTTCATAGTAATAAACCACAAAGTATTTCAAACAACAATGTCAGTCGACATAGATGGTTCTATGTGGTAATTTTACCCGATGGATGCACGCGAGAAACAGACCACAACCCTTCGGTTGACGTCGAACAATGTATTGATAGGCACTTTCCACGCCACCATCGCTGCCTGGCTCTATTTGGAATAGGTTATAAAATAGTGATAAAAAGCCTATTTATCGCGATTCCTTTACTTTTATTTTTATCGTCCAAACCAGCTTTCTTATTAAAAACTTTCAATATTTGACATGGGTTTGATGATTTCGAAACGATCAAATACAATTGTCAATTTTTACGTGATTGATGGCTCTAAGCTTAAAAGTACTTTAGTAATGTTGGTTAAAATATATAATAAATTACCAAAAGCAATTAAAAATGAACAAAAATTTAATATATTTATACATAAACTAAAACAATACCTAATCCATAAATACTATTATAATATTAATGAATATTTTAATGATAAATGCAATGAATAATTAAAAATGAATACCAAAAATAATAAATAAAATTAAAGTCTTTATTGAGTAGTAGAAAAACATTTATATTTTACTTTTTTCAAATAATAATATAATATTAGCCCTCTTCCACTATCCTATCTTGCTGTGCCCGACAGGGTCCACAATGATATAAAATCATGTATATTTTATAATGTACCTACCACCTATGTTAACATTGTGGAATGCAAATAAATATATTGAGTATTGATAAAGAATGAACACTGAAAGAAGAACGAAAATAAATTTATTTGACCCAGGTAAGGTACACAATATTCACACAAAAAACAAAGAAACAGAATAAAGATATTATTGTGCGCCTCACGGCTGCGCCAAACAGGCCCAGTTCAGCATGAATGCCAGCCAACTAGTGCCTGACGCTGGTTTTCAACTGGACCTTATGTTACGAGGACGTCTTACAGATGTAAATCAGTTTTATAGTGTGTGCAAATGTTTCAATAAGAAATAGCTATGATACACATTGATGCGCAAAATGATCGTCTACAAAACGTAATTCAAGCGATTATCAATATTATTACAATAGCAATTGATTGCTATTGATCGTTTCGGGGACCCTTAAGATTATTTTGGTCATCACTAACATCGATGAAGGAAATCACATTGGGGAAACCGGAATCATTGAAGTCTGAATTCGCCAATCCACCTTCCGAGCAATCCTGATGATCAATGCTTATGCCTTCTGTTTATGAGAACAAGTGGCGTATTATGAAGTATTAATGCCACCATTTTTCCAGTGTGAGCGAGAGATGGAGCTATACAACGCCGCTAGCACCATCCCGTTTTCGCAGTGGAATAATGAGGGCGTTAATACTACATAATACTTCCCCAGGCATTTGCCCTACAGTGGGACCATTTATGTTAGTATTATTTATTTATTTTATGTTATTTTACACTCATCATATACCAGCTGATGCCCGCAGCTTTGCCCGCGTGGATGTCGGTTATTATATACTAAAACCTTACTCGAGAACCACTCTACCCATTGGTGGAAACAGCATGAAAATCGGTGCAGTAGTTTTTGAGTTTATCGCGTACAGGACGACAGACAGACGCGGCGTAAGACTTTGTTTTATAACATGTAAGGAAGTTATATTTTTAAATAACCTAACTATCTTAACATAATATTATAAATGTGAAAGTGAGTTTGTTTGTTTGTTTTTTTGTTACACTTTCACGCTAAAACGGCTGAACGGATTTGGATGAAATTTGGCACAGGGGTAGACCTAAACCTGGGTTAGGACATAGGATACATTTTATCCCGATATTCCCACGGGATCGAGACTTATGCGGGTGAAATCGCAGAGCGCAGGAAGTTAAATAAAGAAACAAAAAAAAATTGTATCAGGAACAGGGTCCAAGCAGTCAGGGCTCCAGAGAGAGGAATGTCCTAGTATTATTATTACATACCTATTATGTTGCACATTATACAAAAAGGTAATTCCATGTTGAAAAGATTTGCCACTAATAAGAGGTAGCGGTAAAAGGGTAAAAAAAAAAAACTTTTATGTCAGACAACTTAGTCCATAATAGTACAATTACACAATTGATAGTATGACACAACTTTTTTTTTTTTTTTTGAGGTTGGGAAATCATCCAATGACTTCTCCCGCTCTGGGCGGAGCGGAAGGGCGTGTCAGACTTTTACTGACTAAAACCCACCCGTGTTCCTTCAGTTGCCTGTTGCCAAGGTCCTGGTATCCCATTCCCGCCTACCTTGACATCATATTCCCCGGTCGAGTCATTGAGTTACTCCACTGACGTGCAGCCCAGTGAACCGTCCGAAGATCATGCTGTCAAGTCAAGTGCTGCAAACACCAACATTAAGGTGTTAGGGCTTTTCCATAACCTGTGTACGACATAGGCCACTTTCTTTCTCATAACGGCATAGAAATCGCATGTTTTTGCTTGAAAAAACATACCAGACACACTACAGTACCTAGGAACCTTCAGCAACGCTCTGAACGCGCTGTTATACTGAATACGTAACGTATTATCGGCTGAGGAAAGTTTACCACAGGCTGCTAGTATAAAAAATTTGACAGTATGCCTTGAACAAAGTGACTGTAACATCCACTGAGCATTTAGCAAACATGCGAGCCAACATCAAAGACAAAGACAAGACATTATAACTTACCTATTAAGTATCTTTTTCTGTTGTGCTATTCTGTAAAAATATCACCGTGAAAATTTAGGTGAAGTAAGCTTGAAGTGAACTGTCACTGCCTTAACATCAGTAGGTATCGATGACAATGACAGCTCCCTCCACGCTCACGTCTAAGTCTTCACGGTGAGATGTTAGCAATGCTGTTGCCAAGCAATGTGTTCAAGTTTGAAGTGATCATTACAAGCCCTGAGGTGTTTCAGCTGTCCCTGGGATAAAAGCCTTTGTCCTCTTTTCTCGTGTTAGCAAGTAACGAAAAACACAAATTCTCTAGTGAAACACAGTAAAACATTTCTATCTTCTCAACAATAAATGTTGAAATGTCAGAAAGAATGTTACAGCGAGTATATTGCACAATTACGATTGGCGATCGCTTGATCCCTTTTGTTCACAAGTGTGCAGCAACCCGCATCCGATTGGCTCTTGACTTGGAACAATCGTCTAATACACTTTATATTTTTTTAGGGTTCCGTATCCGACGGGACCCTATTACTAAGGCTCCTCTGTCCGTCTGTCACAGGGCTGTATCTCTCGAACCGTAATGGGTAGAGACTTGACATTCACTGAGTGTGTACTAATATGGCCCCTATAATAGTAAAAATATGTGTCCGAATGCTCATCGAGTATTTCGGGACATCGCCAAGCGGTTGGTCGACTCTTCACGTGACCAGAGGGCTGGCCAATTTCTAGGTCAAAGAATCAGCATCGCCATCCAATGTGGCAATGCTGCCAGCCTTTTGGGCACTTTTCCCACTGACAGCGACGCGGAAGAATTTTTCACGCCCTATGAGCCCTTCCTTTGTATATAATTTTTTCCCTTTGTCTGTAACGTTGGAATAAGACTGATTTTTATTGCAATTAATATTTATATAGTAAAAATTAAATTACATTAAAAATTAAAGGGGGTGATGCACGAAACCTGTTTTTCTTTTTAAATAAACATGTTGTGTTAAATATTGTACGGTGGTGCGGAACCATTTGTATGCGAGTCCGACTCGCACTTGGGTTTTTTCTTCTTACACAAGATGGGTGGAATCAATTGTCTGTAGTCGAATAAGAATAAAACATTGATCTTAGGATGTATTTCATTGTGACTGAAATAATACACTGTGTTTTTTATTTGGGAGTTGCTTTGTAAAAAACTCAGCTGTGACCGAGACCTCGCATAGATTTTGTTTCCCAGTGTTTTCTTCATTAGTATAAAGAGAAAATATTTGTAATTAATTTTTCACACAGTCTATCCATCGTTTTTTGGTCTTCCCCTACTCTTATAGCCATCGAAATTCATACTCAAAACTTTCCTCACAACATTTTCCTCATTCCTTCGCATCACGTGCCCATACCATGACAACCGATTACCGCACAACTTCTCAGTCACCGGTGCCACTTTCAGACTTCCTCTTATGTACTCATTTCTTATTCTATCCATTCGTGTAACACCACACATCCCTCTTAACATTCTCATCTCAGCTGCATGCAATTGCCTTTCATTCATCCCTTTTGTGGCCCAACATTCTGGTCTATACAAGACAGCAGGTCTAACCATTGTTTTATATATCTTCCCTTAAGTTTAAGAGGAATGTGGCAGTCGCAGATTGTGGCATCCACATGATCTGACCAAGGTTATGTCTCGACTTTAAAAGAGACTGTGACCTCTGAGTTTTTTGCTTCTCAGAGTGGTCAGATAGGAAACGCCGACCTCATCTAGATTTAAAAAATATGATTGACATATAAAAGTTTTTATAGAAAGCTACTTACAAAAATAAAATCATTTATAATGTATCAACCCAGTAACTGGGTAACACGATACTCCCTTAGGTAGGCCAAACTGAGACAGTTCAGTTATGAAAACTTGAAACAGACCGACTTGTTTTCTTATTAAAATGTATAATGATAATTATGATCGTTCTTAATAACCGTTAATTAAGTATATATAACTGCGTCACCCCATTTTTATTAATAAATGTTTATGACTAATAATTATAGTGTTACAGATACTTACAGAATACTGAAAACGGTTTTCCTGTAATCAATATACCTACATGACAATAATTTTCCCATAAATATTTAAAAATAGGTAATGTTTTTCCTGACATTGTTGACTGAAAAATATGATGATGCTAAATAAAAAAATAGTTCATAAATTTGATCATAATTGAAATTGATCTTTCATATTGTGCATTAAAACTTACAGTATTTTAACTATAAAATCACATAAATCAGACAAATTACCAAAATTTTGTATACGCCCTCTTAATATAAATAGATAGTAAAGCGAGGTTATTTATCTGTTTGGTAGGTTTTAATATTAATATTTTTATTTTTATTTTGCATAAAATATGGAACATAAAAGGTCTTAAATATTAGAAGTTCCACATATTTTGCTTACTTATACAAAAAACAATTGTTGCTATTGACATCATGACATTGAGGTAAAAAATTTAAATCTTTAAAATTACATTCTATTTCTATCACTAGTGAGATTATATTTCAAATTTTGTTTATAATTTAAGAATTCATTTGTTGTATATTTGGGTATTTGGTTATAGATTTTGACAGACATATTGTAACAATTGTTCTGAAAGAGTGTGCTTCTACATCTTGTGACAGCCAGTCGGGTTAGCATCGAAACTGCTGTACCGACAGTGAAAAAAGTCAGATGATAGCTTCAACATCATTAACCTATACCTTTTAACAATCCATTGCTGGAATTAGGAGTTTCTTGCCCATTCTTCTCCATACAAAACTACCTTTTGTAGGGGCGACAAGAACCAATTCTATTTTCTTGAAATTTTTAACGTTCTAAAGTGCCTTTTATGTGCCTATTTGAAATAAATGATTTGGCTTTGAATTTGAGGGTTCTCCGATTCAATATTTATCTTGCTAACTTGGAAAGGTCCCACTTTTCATGTATGAATATTAAAATCTCTCACGTGGATGAAGCCGCGGGCAATGCTAGTTTTAAATTATATACTTACTTATTTATGAAAAAACTAATAACGTATCGTTGTATTCATCTCGTATATGAAGTAAGAAAAGTAATTAATTAGTTTCATCTCAATATATACGTAAGGCTTCAATACGAATGAATAGAAAAATCATTAGGCAGGCTGCCGAAATTCTTAAGCAAAATAAATCTTCAAATAACTCGAGATTTCTTCAAAATGGTCCCAGCACTCAGAAAAATTTCATAATTTATTGCTTATTAAATAAGTGGACTAAAAAGAAATATTTCCAAAGGGAAGCCGTAGAAGGCTTCTAAGAAACTCAATTAAGTGCGAGAAAGCTTTAAAATCCGCGCCGACATTACCTTGAATCGTAAAGAAATTAGAAAGTTTTAAGTAGGTATTTCGGATTAATTTTTAAGTCAGTACTTTCATAGAATTCAATACAGCTCCGACGTAACAAACTTTTACACGTTTTTAATGTGTTTTTAACCATAAATTATGTAGAGTTCGTTTGTTTCATATAAATAAGTTTACGAATTCTAAATTCAATTCCGTAATTTGAAATGAGAACAAAGTTTCAACGGTAAAAAAAATCCTGAAACTACTTACACCAATATTATATCAGGCAGCAAACAACATCCCTTTGCCAAAACTAAAAACAAACTTAACACTTTCACAGACAAATTCGCAATCACTAAAGTTCACACACGATCGGAAAATCGGGGAAAATTCGGGAGCAAAGCGCCCACCCCTACCGACGACCCGTTGCGCACTGATATAAAATATACCAATCGCTTGCACCTTCATGCTGTACCGTAGTATTACCCGACCGCGTTCGAAACCCACCCTTGACGTTCCCAACCAACTTTAACGACGAACTTTTTGAATTAGTCGGATTATACATACATAGGTGTGTTTGAAAATGGAACTTTTCCGAGACTCGTTAGGTAGGAGAGTAAACACGCTTTGAAAATTTTTTCTAGCTTAGTAAACACATACGGATGGAAATTAGATTCTGTGATGGTTTCCATAATGTGGAGTATCATTAGAGGCGTGTCATTTACCGACACGACCGCAGATAACGCCGCAAATCAGATGCAATGAGATCATTGTGGAGATACAAGCTTTTTGATGTTATGGTATCGGCAGATAGCGAAGTTCCCTCTTACGTACCTATTTGGCTTCCGTTGGCTGCTGCAATTATCACATTGACATTATCACCACGCTTGGCAGATTGATTTGTGATCATACTGATCATAAAAATTTGTAATTATCTGAAAAACTGTTTCTTGTAACGTTTTGAGATAATTACTACACATTTTCGGGTTCTATGAGTAAAGAGACTTCGCGATCTTCTTCCTTTTCGTGTAGTTAGTAACTAACCTCGTGCCAGAGTTTTAAAGCCGCCCAAGGGCCTCTGAGTTGACTTCACATGCCACCGAAAAATATCTCTCTGGCGTTTACTCACGATGTTTTCCTTTACTCGTTTTCGAAGCAAGTGATAATTATACAAATCGCACATGAACCCGAAAACTCAGACGTGCGTGTCTTTTTTTTTTTTAACTGTGGGAAATTTTCATATGTCTTCTCGCGCTCTGGGCGGAGCGGGAGGGACTGTCAGACTTTTACTGACTAAAACCCACCCGTGTTCCTTCAGTTGCCTGTTGCCAAGGGTCCCGGTATCCCTTTCGGACTTTCCCGCAACCCTGGCAGGAGAGTTGCGTGTCTTGGGTCACACCACTAGTCTATCACTGCTTACCTTTAATGAATTACAATGAATAAATGTTTTTAGAATTAAGTTTTCAAATATTGGTGTACGTACTTACGTTCCAAATTTAAAAAAATACTTTATTTCTTTACTGCTACTTTTCTTCGCAGAACTGCACGAGAAAAGCTCGTAAAATGGTATAAAAAATATTAACGTACATTCGACGGTGCATTTATAAAGATAGTAACGTCACAAATATTTCGCTGTCAAAATCAAATATTTCAATGTTATTAGCAAGTCAATCAATTTCAAATTAATCAAATTAAATATTTTAGTGCACTATAGAGCGAGGGCCTCGTAGCTAAATAATAACAGCCGCATTGGTCGATCTTCAAGGTTAAGCAACGCTTGCCAAGGTCGGTCCATGGATGGGTGATCATCCATTACATACCGAGACCTCTCCGTGCCTCGAAAAACACGTTAAGCCGTTGGTCCCGGCTGTCATTTGTACATCTTTGACAGTCGTTACGGGTAGACAGAAGCCCGAAAGTCTGACCACCAGTCTTGCCAAGGGGTATCGTATTACCCAGTTACTGGGTTGAAGAGATGCGATAGGTAGTCACTCCTTGTAAAATACTGGTATTCAGCTGCATCCGGTTAGACTAGAAGCTGACCCCAACATAGTTGGGAAAAGTTGCCAACTTTATACACGCACCCCCCCCCATCTTGGAGACTTAATTAATACAGGCCCTATACAATGTACAGGTAATGTATAGTAGTATATAGTATACATACAACTACTAAATACAACTATTTACAGTATCCTTTCAAATCCAAGAAATGGATCAAATACCATCTGTTTGTATACGATATGATTTCCAAAGCTTCCTCATCTCGCAATGGGCTCCAATAATATTTACATTCTATATAAATTTTATTTTAAAATGCTTGGAAATACGTTCGTGGAAAATTCTAAACGTATTCTAGTCGATTATTTTGAAATGTCGATCGATATCTGAAATAAAGTAAAGTAAAGTAAAGTGGAGTAAAGTAAAGTAAAGTAAAGTAAAGTAAATCTTTATTGGAACAAAAACACATTTTACAAATTGAATTGCGTACGTAAATAGCTACATTAGTTACAAAACTGTGTCGCAGCTATTAACGCCCACCTCCAAGAGGGAGACGACAGCGTTCCAGATTCCAGAGATGTAAAAAAAAACACTAAAAAGTGAAAAATAACTTTAATTTCTGAAGTCGGTGTCTTTGTTGTTCAATTTTCGTTTTTTGCCACCGACTTCCGAAATTAAAGTTATTTCTCACTTTTTAGTGGTTTTTTTGGAAGTCGGCTGTTTTTTTTTTTGTAAAAAGTTTTTAGTTGTGATACCTACCCCACACAAATTCGAATACCACTACCTGCTATGTAAATAACAGTGATGGAGTCACATAGAACATCGTCTACATAGTACTAAGTGGGAAAAATACGTAATATTGAAGGTAACTCAAAAACTATGCAAACAAAGTAAATACAATTTCTAAGAGGCCACCTCATAAAATCGATTCATGTTTGGCGGAGTAATCGCGTAACAAACACACAAAAAACAAACATACACACGAATTGAGAACCTCATCCTTTTTGAAGAAGCCGGTTAAAAATATCAGACCAACATATTTGCAACACATACACTTCGCAAGTCAAAAGCAAGTCAAATTTTAAATCATCCACCCGCCAAACCAATAGACATAACACCAGCAAAAGTTGCGGGAGTACCTAGGACTGCCTATTGTTTTTCTTATCCCATCAAACTATAAAACCAGGAAAATACTGTTTGTCTAAATAAACAACTGAATATTAATGTCGAAAGTTATATGCATTTCGAATTTCGAAACAAAAACAGCATGGCGGCGCACGATACCGCGGCAAAATATTTCCCGCTACATTTTTCACGGAAAGGGGAATTAAAAGAAAATATAGTCTGTCAAACGCTTGTCACTCGATGTGCGCTTGTAGTCAGCGTATGGAAATTGAACTGGAATTTTAGATATTCTAGCGCTTTTTGAGCTAGTGGATTAACTGACATTTAAAAGTTATCGTCAACATGTTGGAAGACTGACAACACGGGTCTAACGTAAGAATATTCGTTATAATTTACGTTATTGGGTTTTTGAGGTCAGTCATTTGCTAATAACAATAATCATGAATCTACAACACCAAACAAAAACCCTCATCAAAACCAAGTTTCAGTATTAATTTTGTAACTAGCTTAAAATATTAAAAATTGATACATAAAACCGTAGTAATCTCATATAGGTATAAAATGCACTTTGTTTCAAGCCAGTCAATAATTGGTCCCAGCTACACTGCGGCATTTTATTCTGAAAATGACGTCAGAAATTTTCAGACATCCAACGTGAAACCACTCTGTTTTAAAATAATAACGTTTCTGATTTTAATGGATGTCTAAAATATCTGTGAATTATTGTTGATAAGAAACAATGGCATCTTCTTCAATTCGTGTGGTGTTAGTTGTCATAGTTTGTCTGCCGCCCAAGGGTCCTGACTTGTCTTCACATCGGTCGAGAAATATCTCTCAGGACCGGTTTCCTCACGATGTTACATCATTATTTTTAAAGCAAGTGTTAATTATACAATACGCACATGAATCAGAAAAGTCAGAGGTGCGTGGCTTGAGTTCGAACTCGAGACCTATGACTTGGCAGTCCGACGGTCATACCACTAGGCTATCACTGCTTCTCAATTCAATGCTATAATTAACATTGTATATCAATACTCAACATTTGCGTCGAGTATTGAACTTTTATATGGGACAACTGATAATTTTTTCACGATTACAATGTCGGTCCCATGGAGAAAGAAAGAAAGAAGAAAGAAAATACATTTATTCAGCACAGACTAAAAGGCACACAATATACATAACATACAGCAGATAACAAAATAAAAAAAGAAACAAATAAAAAGTGTAGAACATTATCGGGAGAGTGTGCCTCACGGCTGCGCCAAAAAGGCCCAGTTCAGCAAAAATGCCCGACGACTAGTGCCTGACGCTGGTTTTCAACCGGACCCGAAAGTGTGAGGCGACGTATGCAATTCAGTTTTTACCCAACTACGGCGAAGAAAAAAGGCGGGTTATGATTTTGACCGGTATGTATGTATGTATGTATGTTCATCTGTTCCCTCCCATCTACTAAACCACTCATCACAATTTGACAAATGAGGTATCGTTGAAAGCGTCTTGATCGTCCGCTGGTTATAGGCGCCCTCAAGAGGATATAAAGTCAAGAACTAAAAAATAATAATTTAATCGTACCTTGTTGGGTATCAAACGAAAGGGCTTAACCAGCACATTTAAAAAAAAATATGATAAGCCCAAAAGAATTAAAAAAACAAACAGACAAATCAAAAATCCGGAGTTACACATAATCTGTTTGATTTATGCCCCAACACGTGTGACTCCGGATTTTTAATTTGTCTGTTTGTGGTGTCTTTTTTATACCTTTTTAGTCGTAGTTGGGTTTTAGTTTTTATTACTTTAATTTTTTATAATGTGATGTGTGTATGTATACCAACTTAAATAAAATAAAATAAGTGTCACCTAATAATAATAACGAAGTACATACTCGTACATAAATACCAACATAATTAGTGAGATTGTGTATAAAATTGCAGAACAAATAAAATAAATGTGTAAATAAATGAGACGGACGCATGCTAGACCATTGTTGATAGGTATGGAAATAAAAAAAGTAAGCCTTCACAACGAGCTGTTCATTTTGATGCCTGAACCATACAGCATTTAAGTCCACCTAAACAAGGACAAGATAAAAGAACACATCAAACAGAAACATGGCTCCATATTTGTCATCACGGTTACGGATTACGGATCATGTCAACCCCATGAAACTGCATGCCTGGGGAGTAGTCAAGCTTAAAGTTCAAAATATATAGGTGGGTACAGAAGGTCGGTTCCATACAACGAGCGAAAACGCATGCACACATAAACATCAGCTATCTTCGAAGATACGGACACGCGATGATAGATAATTATATTTATCTACACCCATGCTATAAATCCTCTATAAAAGTTTCTGAAACAGTTAGGTTATTGCCAACATTAAAAACAACCAGTGTCATAGTAACCATAAATTCATCCAAACGGGTGTTATAATGTTGTACTAAATTTCATAATGCAACTCATTTAAAAAAAGAACATTGTCATGCAGGCGCGATTCACTAACAAAGCACCGTAATTAAAAAAAAAACTTATTGTTTATTGGAATTCGAAAAATTCGAATTCATGTGCGTCATGTCCCTCCATTTTTGTTCGATATTAGTATTGCAAACCTTTTATAGAGGATTCATATCATGGGTGTAGATAAAGTCTTGTATGTAACTGTTAATAATTAGGTACTAAAACACTCATGTGATACTATTAACCCACATTCGTGTTTTAATACCCCTTATTATATAACAGTTGCATAAATAACTATTAAAGAGTGTCCGTGGAGTTTCTTGCCCGTTCTTCTCCATGGATCTACGCTATGGAATGGGCAACTAGCTTCATATTTCTGATTGACCGACTCTTTGAAAATTCAAAAGTGCCTGTAAATGGTTTAATTGAAATAAATGCTTTGAGTTTGAGTTTTAAAATCTATATAGAACTGTTACGACACTGGAAGTATGGTCTGGTTCAAAAATATCTGATAAAAATGTAAACAAATAGATCAGGAAACATACCTGTGGACGCCAATTTGTAGTGCCACTTACAAATTGAGTGTTTGATTTGAAATTTAAATAGTTAAACCCGAAATTCTATCTTTAAGTCACCTTTGTTTGTTTACTCTTTCATCAGATAATTTTGAAACAGACTATAGCGACCTATTTTATACATTACCATGGTTAAAAAAGTAGAAATTAACAACTCCACGCAAGTCCAAAAGAACTTTAAAAAAATTTGAACGGACAGAAATAACGAGGTGCGATTGGATTAAGTAACCCAATAGAGGGAACGCTTTCAAAATCGCAATGAATAGGTGCACTACTTCACTAAACTTAGAAGCTTTGCCTCTGAGAGGGTTACTCTTAGGTGCGATGTTCGTGCGAAGTCGGAAACACGAAGATTACCGAAGCGCATACCTTTTCTGTTTTAAGAAGAAATAGGGTCGGTCTTTTCTCCATACAAAAAGTCATAATTCGAGGTTCGGCTCTCGTCTATTTCCTCCTCCAATATAAGACCAATTTGAGAGATATTTTATAAATTGAATAAAAAGGATATTTTCTATGCCCGTATATTTTTCTTTTTTCATTAATAGTTGTCAAATTTGTACAATAGGCATCTGATGACAGCGGTCTAAACAGACAATTTTGAGCATTTTCTGAGGGTTATAGTGCTTCTACAGATAATGTATCATCAAAACGGAAAACATAGGGGTATAGAACTAGTTGATATTTATTTTACTGTAAAAAATCATAGCTCTAAGGTCATAAACCAGAGAGTAAACAGGCGGGATCGTTTGTATGGAGAGGGGACCAATCCTATTTCGTCCCATATGAATCAATTTGCAGTTCGATGAGTCAGATCTCCATACGTACTGTACAGATACTTTTGCAACAGACAATGTGTTTGCGTGCGATTCTTTTTGCCTGTTGTATGGAGCCGAACTTCTGTACTCCATTTTGTGTTAAGGATCTCACGGACGGTTGGCATGGAATTTTCAATAAAACATGTCCATGATTGAAGGTTATACGGTTAGGACAGGTATGTAGGTGTGTAGGTGCTTATACGGAGAAATCGTAGGCTTGGATAAGCACTGGATAAAAGTTAAATTTAATTTGAGGAATAAAATATGAAGGTTGCCTTTGGCTGTGCACCGACTTGAGTGATGATAGTCTTGAGACAGATGGAGTTATACACTTTTATAGCAGGTTATCGACATGAATTATACCTAAGAAGTTCAAAAACTGCCCCTAAGCAAAAGAGCACACTTTGCATGGCTCAATTTTTTTTTTTAATAGACTAACCTAACGATATATAAGATTTAAACTTGACACAATTTAAACGTAAACTAAATAAATTTTTAATAGACCAATGCTACCATACCATTGACGAATTCCTAGTTGACAAAAATTCATGTGACTGACTATTTTATGTTTCAATGCAATATAATAATATCTTGTATTTTAACTTCTATAGATATTAATTACTTCATTGTGTTTCATGTAATTTTTAACTTAATTTCTAATATTGCCATTAGACAATGGATGCCTTATTGGGTACATTTTTGAGCTACTATAAAATATTTTTAAGACCCTTTTGTATCACCAAAAATAGCATTAATAAAACTTTGACTTTGTTAGTACTGTAACGCTTGGGAGCGTTATCTAGGTGTGAGGGTGTGTGTGAGGTGGCAAATCCAAAGACGGCGAGGGTTCCAAGGGGGTTCCAAGGGGGTTTATTATAATATTTAATTTATATGAGACGCGTACACTGTTCGGTAGCTAAGCTAGACTCATCAACTAAAACAAAATGCATTCCTAACATATTTTAATCTGAATTGTTGGAACGTTCGAAATACAGGGCTGCCCTCTAGCCAGCCTGTACCACGCGAGGTTGCGCCTCGCATCCGAACTCCTTACATGAGCTACGCCCACCCTTGAATAAAAGGATTGGCGTAGTCTGAAAAACAAGACTTTTATTCATAACGTTCAAACAATCAGGCCCTTCCTACCTATGCCTATCAGAAAAATTACCTAACGCCAGGAAAAAACACACGGGTGAGGTCTTTCTTTTGCAGAAGAAGGCTTAACTCAGGACGAACGATAAACACCCCGACGCGTGCCAATTAAATTGAAAGTTAACATGTGCCATAATGCACCCATAATAGCAAACGTCGTCATGTTTAAACCTCGTCATACCAAAACTGGCGAAAAAGATATGACGAAGCCTCAAGAAGGAAACACGATGTGATAATTCACATCTACCCGGAAGGGGTTTATAAAAACATGAAAACAACATCTAAAACTTTTAAACCATCAGACGCAAATGAGCCCAAGGGAATGAAAGGTTCAGATATATGCCTTCAACAAATTAAATTAAATCCATGCTCGCACTCCAGAGAGACAAAAATATAAAAACCAGACTATAACCCATTAACATATTAAAAACCAAATTGTGGGTCCTTAATCAAAAGTTGTACCATGAGTATTTATCAAATACCCCCCGCGAAGGAGCTATGCCTATGAACGGAGTTGGTAACAACACGACAGCAACTCGGACAGAGTGCCATCCCCCCCTTTCTATGAGAGACCCTGGTTGGTTTACCCCTTAAATTCTCTGGAGCACATTCATGCTACAATAGCCTAACGAAGATTTTTGAAGACGAAGGCATTTGTTCATTCCGTCAAGCCTCGCGGCGAAGCGGCGTGCAGGCGACGCCCCATTCGCACCCGGCCGGCGCGGCGGCCGCGTCCGATGTTCGTTCTCCGCAATATGAAATAAACACAAATAAATATCCATTAATATTACACTATATTCATCACTAATCTTTGCGATGTTTACATCAATGTGACACTGACATGACAATTAAAATAAGTGACATTAAAAAAAGACAACTAATTACATCCTACTAAGAAAAGGTTTTAATAAAAAAACATGTACAAAATCCCTGACTTGTCAATTATTTTATTTCGAAAAATTTGTATTTTAAAAATGAAAACTTTTTTATAAAATTCCGATTGTATTTGAACCTTCTTTTAAATTTTAACATATTCGGTTCAAAGTTTTTAAATTTAGACTTTTTATTACGTGAAGCCTTTTCCTTGAATGGTGCTTTTATAAAATTGTTTATAGCACGCTTTTGATATACTGTGAAATTATTACAAAAGTGTAGAAAAGATAAAATCAAAAATAGAAAATTTAACTTTATGGGGAACCTATAAAAATAAATATTATTATATGTCACATTAACATTAAAATTATAATCTATAGCTTCGATAGCTTGTAGTTTGCTGATATATTCGTCCAGCACGACTACTAACTTAATATCAATCTCTTGGTCTTCGATCAGACATGACTCTACATCATTTTTAACTAAAACTTCATCACCATCAATATCTGAATCGACACTCGTCTCAATAAGTTCGACTGGAGATAAAGATAACTGCTCAACCTCCTTTATCTCGGTTGGTAACGAGAACTGATCATTCTCCTTTGTTTCCGAGAAATGTTTACAAAAATCATTTTCACTAATTTGATCTACGATGATGTTATTATTATTAGTTTCATCGCCGTGATCATCATTTTCCTCTGTCAAGGACATATTCTGAACATCTGAAACACTGCTGAAAAAAGTAATAAACGGACTGGACTGACCCGATTCAATTTCCTCGTGTTCATCCGCGAACACATCAATCGGCTCGTCTACATCGTGCGCCAGGCTGCGCTCGTCATCATCATCATCTCTGCACTCCCGGCAGCTTTGCTCAACATCAACATCAACATCTAGTGGGACCTCCTGTCTTCCGCTAGAAAATAAATTAGCATGAACATCTACATTCGCCACATTTTGCTGTCCGCCTTCATCAGACAATACTTGTGCAATCTCCTCTACTTGCACCTTATGAAAATCTCTGTGGCACTTGCACGGGAACTCTGCCCATAGCGCGTCACACATCGACTCGAAGCTAATACCCTCGTGGTATGTATAGTTATGGAAAGTTTTCGTAGGACCCACAAAATATGCACTAATAATCAGCGCCCAATCGCTCTCTCGCCATTCGTAGTAGATGGCCAAGGTTTTAAATTCATTTATAAAATGTTCTAGGCATTTGCCATCTATGCCAGAAAAGTATTCCATCTCGCACTTTAAAAAAAATTAGTCAAACACTACTTAGCTTTATTCCGGCGTCGCGTCGCCGTGGCGTCTTCTTCACTATTCTTGCGCACCTTTCAGCCGTTTGATCACCCTCACAATTTTTTTAATTTTATGAACTTTTACTTTTTTATATTGAAATCTCGCAGGCTACCCGGCGCCTCCACCACTGTAACGCTTGGGAGCGTTATCTAGGTGTGAGGGTGTGTGTGAGGTGGCAAATCCAAAGACGGCGAGGGTTCCAAGGGGGTTTATTATAATATTTAATTTATATGAGACGCGTACACTGTTCGGTAGCTAAGCTAGACTCATCAACTAAAACAAAATGCATTCCTAACATATTTTAATCTGAATTGTTGGAACGTTCGAAATACAGGGCTGCCCTCTAGCCAGCCTGTACCACGCGAGGTTGCGCCTCGCATCCGAACTCCTTACAGTACCTAGGCGAAAAGTTTAGTGTCATGCCATTTTGCACCATGTAAATGCAACTATAAACTGTCTCTCCTGCACACCACCTGCCTCAAAATGATTATGATAGAGCCCTCAACATCTGCCTAAGTGCCTAACCTTATTCCAACTACGTTGGGGTCGCCTTCCAGTCTAACCAGATGCAGCTGAATACCAGTATTTTACATGGAGTGACTGCCTATCTGACCTCCACGGCCCAGTTACTGGATAACACGATACTCCTTGGCAAGACTGGATGTCAGACTTTCGGGTCAAATCTACGAATGACAGCCGGGACTATCTGCTTAATGTGCTTTTCGAGGCACGGAGGGGTCTCGTTATGTAAGGGATCCACAGACCGACCTCATCAAGAGTTGCTTAACCTTGAAGATCGACCAGTGCGGCCGTCATTATTTAGCCTACCTAGTAATTACTTGCAACATATCAATATCTCAAAGTTGTTAATAAATAATTAATGCAAAACTATACTGTAACTAAACTACATATGTGTGTGGTTCAGGATTTTTTAAAGGTATTTGTGGTCAGGTTAAGCTGATTTCGGATTTTACGATGGAGTATATTTATTTTTTAAATAATTCGGCTAAAGCGTCTTAGCCGTTTGTCCACCGCCAAGTCAACGGAACGTCAACGAGAATGTGATGACCGCGGCGCCAAAATAGCGATACACACATTAACTGTGGCCGCGTGTCCACCGCACGCAGGATGTCACGCTCGGTTCGAATACTCTCGTTTCTCATTGACGTCCCGTTGACGGTGGCGGGTGGACAAACGGTGCAAGGTAAATCAAGTTAGCAGTCGGCAGTAGCTGACAGTTGACTTGCTGACAGGCTAATGTTTTAACAACGAAACGAGAGTAGGTACCTGTGAAACTAGTACCTACGAAAATATTATTTATTGCGCGACTCGACGCGACACCGGTAATTATTATACCGTGAAGTTTTCTCAGATTTTTTTTGTTAAAGTTGCGTCGCGCCTTTTTGCGGGAGTCTTTATCAGCTAGTTTGATAGTCTTATACGACACCTTAAAATATGACCACACTTTTCTGATACAAATGTTATACAAAACTGAACTTTTTCTAAAACTCGTGTGCCACTTTTACGGCCGGATACTGTAACTCAGTAGACTTTTACGATTCGTAAGAAAACTAACATCTGATACACCGGATATACCATAGATAGGTACATTTATGGCTTACTTGCTTTCGCCCGCGGCTTCGCCCGCGTGGATGTCGGAAATTATCCCACGGGAACGTTCTACCAGAATAAAAAGCATCCTATGTCTTAATCCAGATTATAAACTAACTGTGTGCCAATTTTCATCTAAATCTGTTCAGCCGTTTTTGCATGATTGAGTAACAAACATCAAATCGAAAAAACTTTCAAGAGTTCATAGTTTAATTAGTAGGATATTAGGATTCCCTGTCAATTGTTTTGGCAACAGATCTATTTCTAACCGACTTAAAAAAAGGAGGTTATTTGTTTTATCTATTTTTGTCTTACTTCTTGTGTCATGTCTTAATCAAAACTCAAACTCAAAGCATTTATTTCAATTAAACCATTTACAGTCCCTTTTGAATTGTCAAGGAGTCGATCAGTCAGAGATATGAAGCTAGTTGCCCATTCCAAAGCGTAGTAGGTACCTATGGAGAAGAACGGGCAAGAAACTCCAAAGACAAAAAAAACTTTTAAATAAAAAAAAATTACGTCTACGAATTATACGTCTGTGAATATTATTTTTAACCCCCGACGGAAAAAGAGAGGGGTTATAAGTTTAACGTGTGTATCTGTGTGTCTGTCTGCGCCTTCGTAGCTGCCAAACGGCTGAACAGATTTAGATTTTTTTTTTTTTTGTTTGAAAGGTGTCTTGACCGAGAGTGTTTTAAGCTATAAACAAAAATCGTTTATTAAAAGCTTTGTTTTTATGGGGGGTTTTTTAAATTTAATTTAACTTTTTAATCTATAGTGAAACAGCTACAATCACGTACTTAAAATTAGAACACGGCTGTGTTACTTTACCTCGGAAATCGATTGATCTAACTCTATAATACGGAAGCCATTAAAGTTAACAAACTTTTTAAACAAAAGATAATTCTTTGACCAAATAGTTTCTATAACACAAAACACTGACAGATCCCCACCACACGTTATCATGAATGGAAATAATCCAAGATAGCTTATTTATCTAAACTGGCAACACCGAGCTTTCTCTGTATAGAGACAACAAGATTTTGTTTATTTTCTGACAGTCAGTTTTATTGTTGACGCTACCGTAAATAGAGGTACCGTTGGCATAAAAAGAGTTATCCGCTTCAAAAATTTAATATGAATTGAATGCCTAGAATTTTAAGTGTTGCAAGTTAGAATAAATACATAGTTTAAAGTTAGATATTTTTTGTGATATTTCAGGAATAAATGATTTATGAAGGCAGACGGAAGCTTTCGGCTTTTATTTTATTTGTGTAGCTCGATGGAGATGGATCTAAATTTAGTTAGAATAGAGTTAGTCGAGCTGTCGAGAATAGACACGTCGGCTTACCTCGCTGGTCATCAACTAAAATTAATAAAAAATTAAAAAACAATCTGCCCAGCCTTTTCCCAACTATGTTGCGGTCGGCTTCCAGTCTAACCGGATGCAGCTGAATACTAGTATTTTACATGGAGCGACTGCCTATCTGACCTCCACAACCCAGTAACTGGGTAATACGATACCTCTTGGTAAGACTGGTTGTCAGACTTTCGGGCTTCTGACGACCCGTAACGACTGTCACAGATCCACGAATGACAGCCGGGACCAACGGCTGAATGTGTTTTCCGAGGCACGGAGGAGTGTCGGTATGTGAAGGTGGTCACCCATCCAAGGACCAACCCATCCAAGTGTAGCTTAACCTGACGGATCGACGAGCGACTGTGATTACTTAGTCACGAGCTCCTCAAAAATAAAAGAACTGAAAATGAATCAGCGATTTTATTTTTAAAAGAATGGTCAGTTTTCTAACGACAGCCCATTAAAATTGTAGTAAGCAAATACAAATTATAATTATTTTTGATGATACTAAATTAAAAAAAAATTAAAATTAAAATTGTTTATTTCTCACCACTAAGGAAAAATTACAATTTTTAGGAACCTAATTTCGACACGATACCTAGCAATATTTTACATAATATAAGTGTAAATAAAATTGTGGTGGCTGTGATAGTTGCCAAGAAGTTTTGACGCTGTCCCCTGAACTAGGTGGTAACATGGTATCTCAGGAGGTAAACTGAGCCTAAACTAGACCTAAAACGGATTTATTTATAATATCTGTTAAATTCCGTAGCAGAACTGAATATTATATGCGATAACACTAAAAATAAATTCAATCACAGACTCAATACCACAACCAAGTCCCCGCGGTGACTGACAGTTGACATTAGTGACAGCTACCTGACTGCTTGTGTGTGTGAGACAGTGTTTACATCCTATCCTAACTATCGTAATCATAATCATAATCATAACTTAACTATAATAATCTAAATATATATAACTCAATGGTGACTGACTGACTGACATAGTGATCTATCAACGCACAGCCCAAACCACTCGACGGATCGGGCTGAAATTTGGCATGCAGGTAGATGTTATGACGTAGGCATCCGCTAAGAAAGGATTTTGATTTGAGTTATATATATTTAGAGATAACCGACATCCACGCGGGCGAAGTTGCGGGCATCAGCTAGTATATTATAAATGCGAAAGTGAGTTTGTTTGTTTGTTACGCTTTCACGCTAAAATGGCAGAACGGATTTGGATGAAATTTGGCACAGGGGTAGACCATGACCTGGAATAGGACGTCGGATAATTTTTATCCTGACATCATACGGGATCTAGACTTGCGCAGGTGAAACCGCGGGGCGCAGCTAGTTCCTAATAAATACACTACATTGATGATCAAATTGTGGTATACAGTCGCTGCTGACAAGAAAATGCGTTCTCGGCACCTGTCAGTTGCATAGTTACGAATTTTGGTTTTGCGAATTTGATCGTTATTACTACAAGAAATTGTCCAACTGACCGGTGTTAGGAACGCATTCACTCGACGGCTTAACAATTTCCTTTATTTTTTGTGTCATCTGAACAAACCCACGGTAGGCATGGAAGTGATCCTGGCAGGATTGCGGGAAAGCTGAAAGGGATACCGAGACCCTTGGCAACAGGCAACTGAAGGAACACGGGTGGGTTTTAGTCAGTAAAAGTCTGACACGCCCTTCCGCTCCGCCCAGAGCGGGAGAAGTCATTGGATGATTTCCCACCCTCAAAAAAAAGGCATGACAGTGACGTCTTTACCAAAACATTGTAAGACCAAACTCTCCAAATATCTCCGCTGTCCTTATACCGAAAATTTAAATTATAAGTAAACTCGAATCGAAATAAATTCGGGAATTGGAAATCCTTATTTATGAAGGTTAAACGTGGCCCGGATATTTTCGTAATTAGCTCCATAAACTTTGAAACGGTTATAATTTTCTTAGAGATCATTATTATATTATCTTAGAAATGTTGTTTTCGTTTAAGTAATTAATTATTGTATTTAATTAAGTCGTAGACCATGTTAAAGTTGTTCTAAGAAGTTAGCTTGGTATAAACAATGGTTTTAATTGCACCGATATTTCGTAAAAATTAAAACAAAGTAGGTACACGTCAAGGAATTGTTATTTTTATTAAAGATTATTTATTACATATGCATTAAAAAATTAAAGTACCTAATAAAATCTAAAACCCAACTACGACTAAAAAGGTATAAACAAGACACCACAGACAGACAAATTAAAAATCCGGAGTCACACGTTTTAGGGCATAGATCGAACAGATTACGTGTGACTCCGGATTTTTTATTTGTCTGTCTGTGGTGTCTTGTTTATAACTTTTTAGTCGTAGTTGGGTTTTAAAGTTCATTAGGTACTTTTTTTTTAATGCTTTTGGGGTTATAATATATACATATATATATTTGAAATGTGCTCATTAAGCCATGTCATTTGATACCCAACATGGTACGATTAAACAACATTTTTTTTTTAGTTCCTGAGTTTATGTCCTCTAGAGAGCGCCATTTTTAATGTAACGTCACATAGCCTATAACCAGCGGACAATCAAGACGCTTCCAACGATACCTCATTTGTCAAATTGTGATGAGTGGTTTAGAAGATACGAGGGAACAGATGAACATACTTACATACATACATTTCTTCGCCGTAGTCGGGTAAAAATGCTTAGGTATTTACAGTATACCTACATATAACACAACTAACTGCTTATACAAATAAATTCAAAACAAAAAGGCGTCGGAGTACTCGGAGTCATCCGGAAACGTGCCCAGAAGACTGGCTGCATTGCCACGTTGGATGGCGTCGTAAAAACCCTGCGAAGCAGGGACGGGTGGCTAGTGTAAATAGTATACAATGGTGATCAATCCTGGGAATCTCACATTAGTTTGATCCATTCGGAAGGAAAGGACACACATTGTATGTTTTGTAGTGTCTAATTAATTTTTTGTTATGTATTTTTCTCGTGTAGTCACTAAAGCACTACATAATTTTATAAAACAAAGTCCCCCACCGCGTTTGTCCGTCTGTCTGAACGCGATAAACTCAAAAACTATCAAATGGATTTTCATACGGTTTTCACTAATGGATGGAGTGATTCATGAGGAAGGATTAGGTGTATCATTAATTAACGGTTTCGTGTAAATTGGCTGAAATATGACTATGCAAAATATTCTTATATTTTGATATAAAATTGCAGTAGTTTTATAAAAGATTGCCCGAGATGCAAACTTTTGCGTGCGAAATGGTAGAATGTACCAGGAACGAAACATTACGCTTTTATTATTAATGTATATATCTAGACACAGTGTCACGCTGTAAAAGAACTAAAACAAACAAAATGCTGGTGTGCGTGACAGCTTCGTCTCTCGCGCCACGTCATTGTGGTTTACTTGGGTGTGTGCATTTAGCGGCCAACAGTTGGACGCTATTTTTTTCGACGAGTTCTCAGCTTTGACTGTCTATCTAGACAAATTTACGTATTTGACATTATGTTATAACGACTCACCTATATACCTAAATTGTATGCAAACAAACATGTTCTGATCAATATTATTCTAATGATTGACGTTTCGCTGTCACATAAAACCAGCAAATGTAAGTGCGGCAATAAGATCCAAATATTTTATTACAAATATAGATAAGGTTTAAACCATAAAATATGTATAAATGTGTTGATTTCCCGCAGTAAAATCTGCTGCGATGACCAATAAAATATTTATTATATTCATAATTCGTTTATGGCAACATTTAAATGTTATTAATCGAATAAAACCTATCGTTGAATGTAAAATCCGAATTGATGTTATTTTTTATAGATTGAAGTTTTTGGCGGGAATTCAAAATGGCGGCAGATTTACTGCAATTTTTTATTATTTATTTAAAAAGACTTAATAATGCAGAGATTTTTATTTATTGTGTACGAACTTGTGCCAGTGCCTTTTTGTATGTGAATGATGTTGATTTTTCTTTCTTTTTGAACCAATTCGCTTATTTTTTATTATAAATATTTTTATGTACATTTCTTTGTCCGAGAAGAAAATTCCGCCATTTAAAATTATCATCGCAATTAATATAATGAAATAATTAAAACAAGAGATTAATAATTGCAGAAAAAAATAACTAAATACAGACTTGATAAACCCCTTCTTTTTTTGAAGTCGGCTAAAATTTAATAAAAACTAATTAGAAATAGCACGTAGCTGTATCGCTGCTAACCGTACAACAGTTGGGGGATATTGTTAGTGGGTGAAATGTAAATATTTACGTCCTATTAATATACAACTGCCATATTGTTTCTTTGGGTCCGCGGTACCGCGATGTTTCCCTTAATTATACCTGTTTATAACGCTTTTTATTAATGGAAGGATTAACAGAGAAATGGACCATGTGGTTACAAAATGGAGATATCCTTACATCTGTCTGTCGTCTGTCGTCCTGTACGCGATAAACTTAAAAACTACAGTACCGATTTTCATGCTGTTTTCACCAATGGATAGAGTGGTTCTCGAGTAAGATTTTAGTATATTATAATAACCGACATACACGCGGGCGAACTCGCGGGCATCAGCTAGTTTTGTTATAAATCCTATCCAACCTTTTTAACTATTATATCCTATAATATTTAAGAAGGTAGGATAGGATATACTCGTATATATATATAACCTAATACCCACCCAAAAATGCCGAAATCTCAATTTCCTGTCAAAAATTGTATGGAACATTGACAGAAAATAAAGATTTCAACATGTTTTGTTGTGAATGTTTCGCCAGTGCCAACGCACAGTTAAGGTTTATTTGTAAGATCATTTGTCCAAAACAAAGTTTCAGAAAATTATTGAGGATGTGCTAACTTGCTAAAACCACGATAGTGTCACATGAGATCGCCTTTATAATATCCACGAAAGCTGTCGCCTACACCATATGTAATGTAGATAAATCACTCAATTCTACGAGTAATTTATTAATGGTCTATTTATATGGTATGACTGTCCTTACCTAATCTAGAGTATCTGGGGGCACGGCAGTACTCCCGCCAAGTCCACACTGTCCCCGCCAAGTCAAGCAAAAACAAATAAAGAATGGCACAGCCGTACCATCCTTTTCTCGAAGCCATTCAGGACATCTTCGACCCCCCTGTAGCTAGTAAAGCAATCGCTCACGGCAAAAGAATCTACATACAACAAAATCTACCTAATAACACTCTGAACGCTTTACGTATGTTTGTGTATGCATAAAGGACATGGATTTTTTCTGGCCCAGCATGGATCTTTGTCCATGCAGGGACAAAGAGATAATTATTATTATAAAAATAACTGAGAATATTTGAAATTGCACCATAGCTTGCGTTACTTGGCAAAATCATCATCTGCCTAGCCTTTTTCCAACCATGTTGGGGTCGGCTTCCAGTCCAACCGGATGCAGCTGAATACCAGTATTTTACATGGAGCGACTGCCTATCTGACCTCCACAACCCAGTAACTGGGTAATACGATACCCCTTGGCAAGACTGGTTGTCAGACTGTCGGGCTTCTGACGACCCGTAACGACTGTCAAAGATCCACAAATGACAGCCGGGACCAACGGCTTAACGTGCTTTCCGAGGCACGGAGGAGTCTCGATATGTAAAAATGGTCACCCATCCACGGACCAACCCCGGAAAGCGTAGCTTAACCTGATGAATCGACCCATGCGGCTGTTATTACTTTGTTATTACTTGGCAAAATATGGGATAAAATATTTCAATTTAAAAGATTATTATTTTGATTAAAGTATCCGGGGAGATATTTATGTTACCAGTTTTGTAAATAATTATGGTAATTGGGATATGTAAGAATTGATATTTCACTAGTATTTTTAGAATATACAATATTAAAATTGTATTTAAAGCGTATTGATTATTAACTAGACTGTAATGAACATGATATTTAATACTTAATTAATGTAACAATTTAATTTTTAAATCAATAGATAAGTCCAGTCTTAAAAGTATGTAATGGCAGCACCTTCTTTATCTTTCATAATTATTGTCACTACCCGTCATTGTCATGCATTTGTCATGTCATTTAAGCTTTGCACAGCTTTTAACTAATATAGAGGGTAGCCATTAAAAAACAAACAATGCAAACCAATATTATATTTTTCTTTTTTTATACGAAACATCCTGTGTGCTAGAAAGATGGTGAAAACCTTATCAAAAGCGCTAGCGCTATGTTCAATTAGGGCTATTTAAAATACAAATTTTATCGTTGCAGTAGGTAGGTATAATAAAATAAAAAATACAATTCTGATCAAAGTCAAAGTCAAAGTCAAATAATTTATTTCAAATAGGCACCTAAAAGGCACTTTTGAACGTCAATGAAAAACAAAGAAATAGAATTGATTCTAGTTGCCCATTCCAAAAGGTAGCTTTCGTATGGAGAAGAATGGGCAAGAAACTCAACCGTTACTCTTTTTTAAAATGTGTTACAATATTTTGTATACATAAATTATATAATTATACATATGTGAAGATGATGTACCTACAATAAGATTACTGTACCACAAAACGTAAAAAGAATTAAAAACCGGTTTGCAAAGCCCTGTACACTGAAGCGGAGCGGACATTTTATGCAATTCCATTGGTTAATATTGGCACAGCTCCGCTCCGCTCCTCTCCTCTCCGTTTCAGTCAGCCTTATTGATCCCTATCCTATATTTAAAAACATCTAAAACACACAAATTTCTTCACAAAATTCATTCTCTATTATCAGCTTCAGAATATAAATAACTAAGCCGCTCTAAGATTCGAGGCACGTTCAAAAATTTATTGTTACCAGTATAAGTTGCAAAGAACCTTTGAGATAACGGGCGAAAGCAAAAGTTCCTGCGCAGTTCTGTTTTGTAGGTACTTTTATAAAGCCTTCGCCAATAGTGATGCCTTTCCGTAAATTGTTAGAGATCGGGAGTATTCGGGAGAGAACAGCTTTGTTCGTGAAAATATTTTTGGTAGATTATTGTATAGGTTATTGATTTAAGTCACTTGTGTCCGTCGGGGGGGTGACTCTACTTTCTATAATCCACATCTTTCCCCTAGAAACCTATAGTCGAATGTAAACCTTTTCATAAGTAACGCATAAGTACACTTTTCCATTTGAAGTTAATTAGTTTGCGAAATGTGGGTATACTATAATAATATACAGTACCTATGTTATCTAACAAAGGGCTTTCCTGTTAACCTGCAATAGTTTAACGTCTATATACAAAACAAAAATAAATATTAACATTTAAAAAAAAAAAAAAAAATATAGTAAAATATTCGCAAAAAATGTTAAATTGATACAGAAAAGAAACACCACCCAACCCAACCCTGTACATGCACACATGTCACACTTGTCTTTCTACGTTGAAATACTAGTGTACGTTTATAGAGTGTTTTTTATTACGTATAAAGGAGATTGTTCTGCATCCATGCATCTATCGCCCCAACAACCAACAGCAAAGGATAATTATTTTGCGTGTTTTAAATTACAAGCCCATGAAGACAAAGTTTAATGACGGACAACTCGTAGGAAGCATTTATTTAAATAAAAAACAATGATTTTGAGGTTATATTTAGTATGAAACAATCCTTTGAATAGGTACGGTAGTAGTAAGTAGGTCTTAGAACTAAATGCCAGTAAATACCTGTCAGCTGTAATGTTATTTTCTCAAACATGCTTGGAAATTCGACCATTATTTTGACAACCTTCTTCGAGATAAATCGAAATTGCTGTACTGGTCAAAAACAAGTGACGATGCGGCCAGCAAAGTTACTATGAAAATCCATATCTGGCGTGTTTAGTGGCCAAATAAATTACTATGAAAACTCATATCTGTCGTGTTATTTAAAAATGGAACGAACGTGTTACTTCAACACATAGCAACCAAAGAGGTAACCTATCAAAGATTTTATTTAAATTTCGATTTGGCTTGCAAATAGAACTGTATACAGTAAAGAAGAAACAAATGAACGTAGTGGCGCATGAAAAATTTTGAGTTGTTCGTCATGGATTCTAGAATTTTTATTTATTTTCTGTTTGAATTTCCGCGCATTATTTGAGAAAAGTACTATACAAGCCTTGGCCGCAATCAGGAATTGATGGACTCACGTATGTGTGCCTCGGCTTCGCCTCGGCCCACATTTTCGCGATAGTAATGTACTATTCTATTATGTACTATTCTATTATATATTCTATTATTATTCTATTCCAACTATTATGTACACATTATGGATTGCAATAAAGTATTGAGTATTGAGTATTGAGTATTGCCTAAGCGAACATATGCTCACCAAGTGGCTAGGACAGTTAAGAGATTATGTAAAACATTTAAGTACTGACGTTGTACCAATCTGGTTTGGAGTTTTAAATAAAGTAAAAGTAGCATTTTACTTATTTGGTAAATCTTCTAGTTTTTATATCAAAATAGGTAGGTAGGTAATTATGTACATATTTATTTAACTTCAATGCAAACGACTTTGTCCTAATGTTTTTTAGATGTCATTTATTTATACTTTGGTAGGAATTCATATTACCTAGATCGCATAGCATTTTGTAGACATCGCCCTAGAGTGTAAGATTAAATTCAAATAAAACACACATTTTCTCGTTATAGATTTTATTATTGATCATCATCTAAATCTAAAATTAGTGCAGACGGGACGACGTTATGTTGATGTCTTGCGAAACTCAGGTACCTAATAATGGTATAACATAACATCACGCTTGTAGTCCCGAAGGGTTAGGCAGAGGCTAGTACATAGTACACCCACATTTCCCCTGTTATGTTTAAGGCCCATGTAATGGGGACGAGCCTATTGCCATCAACCGAGCACAAATTCAACCTCCGGGCTGCTACTGAGAAATTCCTGATGGAAAAACCCAATAACATGATTAGCAATAGCGGTTGCGGCCACTACACCAACGAGGCAGTCACTTAGGTTATATGTGGCATTATTTTAGGTACTAGTTTAAAATAAAAGAAAACCTGTGGTGCAACTTGTCGCGATACTTGCAGACGAATGGCAGTTTTGTACTTACCAAAAGAGGTGCACTCAATTGTTGTATACAGTGAAGAATCTGGTCATCTTCCAACACCATGGAACCACCAGCAGAGCCACAATTAATACAATATCCACTTTCCATTTCGTATGCAAAGTCCGTTGCGAAATCCGTTATCAGTGCCAAGTAGTATTTGAGCAGATCACAAAGTCCGCTTATCATAGCCAGGTAACACGTTGTTGAAAGCAATCAGAGTCCGTAAAAAATAGCAAGGTCGTCGAATGTATTCCGAAAATAAGTAAAAATAAGTAACTTCAAATATCTTGACGGTTGAGTTGATCGACATGACATGACAACGATTAGGGATCCCTTATATTAAGTCCGTATCGATATATTTTAATCAAAATCGATACCGTTTAGTATCCAGCGCGTTATTTATTCTATTTGAACACTTAGGGTATTTGTGCACTACCTCGTATTCAGTTCGTATTCGTGATTCGTGAAAATATGATTCGAAATAGCCTTCATAATAAATGTATGGTTGTTTGAGGACTGCTTCGTTTTCGTGGTTTTATATTCGTGAATTTCTCACATCGAGTCAGTTTTTACAGATCGAAATAGCCGTTATGCTTAACAGGCCGTTGATAGGCCTACACTGCCCTTTCATACCTATTAACACTGTAATTTGAAAACATTGTAAAATCCATTTGTTTTTAAAGAGTAACCGTGGAGTTTCTTGCCGGCTCTTCTGGATTTTTATTATTCGATTCGTATTCGTGTTTTTAAAAGCGAAAAAAGTTGAAAAGGAAATTACGCACTGATGCGTATGACATCCGTGAGCAGGTGGTCAACTCAAGTAATCTCGCTCTCGATGTGTGTGAAATGAAAGATTGGGCGTCACTAATTGATATTGTCATGACAAATCTAATTGTCAAAGATGGCAGCATTTTGGATGTGATGTCGTTTTATATCTTTTAATTGTTCATTAAAGAACGCATAATGTCCGTGTCCGACTGTTATTCGCAATTTGTTTATTAAAATATATTGATAATTATTATATACGTCAGATGTTTGTTGGTCCTAGGGCCATTTACGACAATGTCCAAAATAGACAAATTTTTTTTTTAAATTTATTTATTTATTTATTTTATTATTTATGTATACACAGTAAAATACATAGAGATACAACATAATTATAATATGAGTACAAAGGTACTGCTTATTTCTTGAGAAATTTCTTCCAGCAGACCTGCGAAAGGAGAAATATTAAAGATTTTTTTTTTTTATGTTACCTAATTTTTTTTTAAACATATGCACTCTATACTATTGTGGGTTAACGGGAATGCCTTTTGTAAGTTAAGATACAACATACATCTCTGCCTAACACTTCGAGACATGCAGCCGTAATGTTGTGTGTAAGTATATAGCCATTTAGCCATGGCACTTATAAGCCTGATGCTCACCGTTGTCAACTAGTATTTTGTGCGGTTTTCGCGTTTTAACTATCATTCTGATTAAAAGCAACCACATGTGGAAAAAAAAACCAGCCATGCTTTAGCCAAAACTGAACAATAGCACAGTGAAACTACAAAACGACTAACAGTGAAATATACGTAAATTGACGTCAGAAAGAACTAGATACACAATAATCAACCAGCCGATACATTTAGGTCGAGGAGGTATTAAAGTTTTGTATGGGACAGCTGTTTTTTTTTTTCGCGATTACAATAAAATATAAAATCGTCAAACTGAACAACTTTCACCACCGCCCATGGCCCCCATGGAGAAAGTTAGAGAAAGTTGTTAAAGATGGTTTGTACCACACCCTTAAATATCACACACTTTATACACCTTCTGATACGTGCTGTATGAACTAGTCAACATTAGCTACATTTTTGAGCTTTGGGATCTAAAAGGCTCCTCATCCATGCAGTTACAAATCAACAGCAAATCCCGTATATATTGGTCACTACAGTTTTGAGCCGTTTGGGGTCATGGGGCTTGAGTGCGCTTGTCCAGCGACTGGTCGACACTTCGCGTGACCAGCACGTGTAGCATGGCCACCGTAAAAACGGGTTATGTAGACGGAAGAATAGACAAAATGACAGATAAACAATCACAGTCTGTCGTTTTGTCTATTCTTCTGTCGACAAAACCCGTTTCGATGGTGCTCTGAGGGTGGCTCATTCTTTGGCTGAAAAATTAGCATTGCCATCCAACGTGGCAATGCTTCCAGTCTCCTGGACACGTTTCCGTATAACAGCGATATGTAGGAGTATCTACTTCGTTCCTAAGTGTCCATTTGTTTTTGTATACAGCATGTAACAAAAACCCGGTCCGATTCGGAAGGGGGCGCCTAGGTACCGCAATAAAATTACTAAAAAGGTTTTTTTTTCTGTGTTACTATATAAAATTCACATTTTTAGTACCTAAATTACCCCAATTTCATTATAAAAACGGTAAAATTCCCCATTAAAAAAAAATACGGCGATTTTTTTTTTCTATTTTCAAAAAAAATAACATAAATATAGACTCTCAGTATGATTCTTAACAACACCCTCACGGATCGGACAGGGTTTTTTTACACCCTGTAGAAGTATAGTTAGTTATACTTTTTACCTAGGGTAAAATAGTCGTTTACGAGTATAACTATACAACCGACCTCTCCAAGCCATTACAATACCTTAAAACCATTAAAACCACCCAATCCGTTAACATCAATAATTCAATTAACGTTACAGCAAATAATAATACGATCAACAACGCAAAATTATGTAAAATGGCCGACAAGTGTTATAGATATGTGTATTAAAACAATTAGGCGATGATTTTCAGTACATCGGTGCGCATTCACAGGGGGATGTTAAATGATCGATGGTCGAGATAACGGCACAGTTGTTGGTGCGCGGTGCGGGTTATAAGCAAAAGCGACATATGTATTATATTTGTATGAGTTTTTGTGATAATGTATACCAAGCATCATAAAATATTGGAACATGGCTCTGAAAAAACTGAAAAACAATTTTGGCAAAGAATTTGTTATCGACTTTTGTTTGTAATCCGTTAAGAAAGACTTGCTATAAGCCTTTATTGAAATTAAATGAAATTATTTATTCTGTAAATAGGATATCGGAATCACTTTTAAACGTCATATAAAAAAAAAAAATAAGCTAGATGAGGTCGGCGTTTCCTATCTGACTACTCTGAGAAGAAAGGCCGAAACAAACTCAGAAGTCGCAGTCTCTTTTAAGGTCCAGACATAATCTTGGTCAGGCTATATGAGGACCATGTAGATTAATATCTGAAATGGTCTTTGAGGAAAGAACCACATAGATTTGAGTGGACCTGTCCAGTCAGTGCAAGCATTTGTCAGTAACCGAGAAGCTCAACTCAGAGCTTAAGGAGCTCAACGACTCGACGAACAATACCAAAGAAAGGACATTTGGGTAGGTCGCATAAAGTACTCAAACTGCCAGAACATCATTAAAACTGAGAAAGACGAGCAAAAAATTTAAAAAATGATCCACATCATTGCATCTTCGCATTATTACCCCTTGTTTCCAGGTTTTATCGATTCGACTAGCTGCCCGTCCCGGCTTCGCACGGGTACCACTAAGTATCTACCCTACCCTACCTACCTTACCCTACCTACCCTACCTTCCTACCTCCCTACCCTACCTACCCTACCTACTCTAGCCTACCTACCTACCTACTCTATACTACCTACCCTACCTACCTACATACCTACCTACCTACCCTACGTAGACACCTACTACCTTGCCATGAGAATAAAGAACACAAAAAAAAAAAGAATTATCCAAATCGGTCCAGCCGTTCTCGAGTTTTAGCGAGACAAACGAACAGCAATTGATTTTTTTATATACATAGATAGTGCTATTGTTTCGATATTCGGTAGCTACACACGGCTACACATCAAGCTTTACGTACATTTCCAGTTTAAGCTGACCTCGTATTGTACGGAAATCCTATACAATGCGAAACTAGCTTATACTGGAAATGTATAGCCTGATGTGTAGCCGTGTGTACGAGTTCTTAAAGAATTATCGTAACGACTAGTCGTTATATTTATTTTTAGCTGAAATTGATAACAATTAAATTGACATAACTATGAAACAAATGATAGATTGAAAACTATGAAACATAAAATGTAAAAACGTATGTAAGTAAATAAAATACTGGGACAGATGGACAAAATATTTGGACCACTTTCATATGGCTTTGTTTTAACAAATGAACAGCAAGCTTAAATGTAAAGAGCATTCTTTTGTTTTAATTTAATTTGAGTCGAATGAGAAACTGCAGTAAGTACCATTATTATAAATTAAAGTCGGTTTTCGTGTTTGTCTGTAAGTCCGCGTTGTTTTTCTAAACCACGCAACAGATTTTGATGAGGTTATCACCATCGTTGAGAGAATTGATTCCGGAAGGTTTACGTGTATAATACGTTAATATTAAAGTTCCATATAACTAAGATATCTCGATTGTTAGTCAAGTCATAAAAACCGTTCGAAGCAGGAGCTTCCTTATACTTAGTTTACTCAGAGGGGCTTGCGGTTAAATAATAACAGCTACATGGATCGATCGATCAAGTTAAGCTACACTCGCCGCGGTTGGTCCGTGGATGGGTGACTATCTTTACATACCCAAGACCCGTGTCTCGGAAAACACGTTAAGCCGTTAGTCCCGGCTGTCATTTGTAGAACTTTGACAGTCGTTACGGGTAGTCAGAAGTCCAGATAGGCTGTCGCTCCATTTAAAAAATACTGGTATTCAGCTGCATCCGGTTAGACTTGAAGCCGACCCCAACATAGTTGGGAAAAGGCTAGGCAGATTATGTCTTAGTATACTCAATTTTGGACATTACCTTTTCGTAATGTATGAATAATGAATATCCTATGTAAATCTATTGGACATTTTTAGCTGATTAAATCACCAATTCTCTGACAAAACTAATTTATTTTCAGAACAGAAAACAACTATTTAAAAATAATATAAAAGTTTGTATTTATTAATATACATAAAATAATATAAAAAATATATTTATTAATATACATAAAATTATATAAACAATTTAAAATAGGTCGCATAAAATAATATAAACAATTTTAAAAAAGCATGTTGTTTGCTTTTTTTGATAAATTTAAGTTTGAATATTACGGCAAACGTCAGACAGTTAGCTGCAGTAGTCGAACGATGCAGTTGGGACGCGCTGTATATAAACAAAGCAATTCGCATCAACGTGTGCACGATATACATGGTGCTGTTCAACACTTGTACTTAACTTTTAGACATAAGGTAATAGCAAATATAACCTCCGGAGGATTCTGGTCTCCTGTTGGGAACTGAGTGAACAAAAAATTATTACATGCACTTACATTTTGACAATTCCATTACGTTATTAAGTAAACAGTTACTATCTTGAGTAACGAGACCGCGTGACGTAAATTCGAACGATTTTTTTTATGTAAGACATGGCGCACTCTATGCGACATGCGACTGCGACAAGCTCGGCGATTAGACGCAACGACGGCTGCGGCCGATGATTTTTAACCGACTTCTTCAAAAAGGAAGAGGTTCTCAATTCGTCTGTATGTTTTTTTTTTTGTGTGTGTTACGCGATAACTCCGCCAATCATGAATCGATTTTGATGATTCTTTTTTTGTTTGTTGGTCATGCTTCAGAAGTGGTTCCATATCAATTTTTATTAACTTTGCTGCCGTAGTTTTTGAGTTAGCTTCAATACTTACGTATTTTTCCCACTTAGTCTATATAGATGATATCTTATTTGACTCCGTCACTGATATTTACATAGGGTAATGGTATTTGGATTTGTGTGGGGTAGGTACCACAACTAAAAAAGGAAAAATAAACTTTTCGAATCGAATTCCAAAAAAAACATAAGAAAAAAGTGAAAAATAACTTTAATTACGGAAGTCTGAGGCAAAAAACGAAAATTTAAAAGCAAAGACACCGACTTCCGAAATTATAGTTATTTTCCCCTTTTTTTTTTGGAAGTCGGTTGTTTTATTTTTGTAAAAAGTTTTTTTGTTCAAAGCTCCGCACACTTAGCTTCGGATTGCAGAGTCACATGACGACAGGCTAGGGGACTCGCACGCTTGCTACTTATCGCAGCGACTGGCCGTACAATTGGCGCTGCCAAATACTATTATCCTATAGTATTTTTAACATAATTAACAGTTAAACAGTCTAGGACATTAAAGTTATAAGTTAAGACACATAACACACATACATTAACAAACTTAAAATACATATCATTTACATTATTTAAATTCTTCAGAAACGTCAGATGTGTAGTACTCGCAACCGGCGTGTGTGTATGACCTGGGGGCCAAGTCTACTAATTTACAAACTCGTCATTTGTCTTGCAATGATGAGTTTTTTGACATATTTTGTACGGCAAATCTGTCAAAAAATCATCATTGTGAGACCGTTTGTAAATTAGTAGACTTGGCCCCCAGAGGTAGTATTACCGGGACCTTGGCAACAGGCAACTGAAGGAACACGGGTGGGTTTTAGTCAGTAAAAGTCTGACACGTCCTTCCGCTCTGCCCAGAGCGGGAGAAGTCATAGGATGATTTCCGAGCCTCAAAAAAAAAAAAAAATGGGTAATATTATGAAGTATTAATGCCATCATTATTTCACTGCGAAAACGGGATGGTGCTAGCGGCCTTGTCTAGCTCCGTCTCTCTCTCACACTGGAAAAATGGTGGCATTAATACTTCATAACACGGCACCAGATGTATGAACGTAAACGACGCAAAAGGAGTATGTAATGATCGTAGCAGGTGGCGTTCTGTAGTTTCTGCCTACCCCCATGGGAAGAATATGTGTAAAATGTATAGTAAATGTATAAAACTTATAAAAATTCAAGTACATCCAATGATAAAAGTGCTGAACCTCTTTTGTTTAAAAAAATAAACTTTCCCACAATGTAAATCTCCCGGTGTTGTTTCACAGAATAAATAAAAAAGTTGACAAAAAAATAAGTAAATTACTCGGTTGAACTCGACTTCTTTGTCTTCGGTTTCCAGGTTGAAGTTTAAGTTAAAGAAGTCTGTAGATGTTTCGGTATAAAATAGTAGTGTTATTTCATATAGTTTATTATTATTTTTTACTAGCTTCCGCCCGCGGCTTCGCCCGCATATAAGTCGATAAAAAGTAGCCTATGTCCTTTCTCAGGCTTTAGACTATCTGTGTACCAAATGTCATTTAAATTGGTTCAGTAGTTTTGGCGTGAAAGCGCGACTGACTGACAGACAGACAAAGTTACTTTCGCATTTATAATATAAGTAAGAAAGTAAGGATTGTTGCGATATGGTTAGCCGTAACCTCCACAACCCAGTAACTGGGTAATACGATACGCCTTGGTAAGACTGGTTGTCAGGACTTTCGGGCTTCTGACGACCCGTAACGACTGATCTACGAATGACAGCCGGGACCAACGGCTTAACGTGCTTTCCGAGGCACGGAGGAGTCTCGGTATGTAAAGATGGTCACTCATCCACGGACCAACCCCGGCAAGCGTAGCTTAACCTGATGGATCGACCCGTGCGGCTGTTATTAATTAGCCACGAGCTCCTCCTAGAAAATACTAGTATCAAAGTATAACTAATTGGTCAAAGAAAAAATATCACCTAACCTGAACACTGACGCCAACTTTATTAAAATTAAAAAAATAACCATATACCGTGCAGTATATCGCCGTCCTTGTCACATACATAGTGCAGTATATAGCCGTCCTTGTCAGCAGGTTTTTATACCGGGACTTAATTAAAGCCATTCGGTTGGTTTACAACAGCGGCAACGTTTTCTGTACTGCGGTTGTTATTGGTACATTAATTATGGCGAAAAATTTATTATTTAAAGGGTTAACCTCTGGGGGTTAATGGTGAAAGTGAGTTTTTTGTGGGGTATGGTTGGTGTTACTTTGTTACCGTAAATATCGGGCTATAAAATGTATAGGTACATATAGGTTGAGATTGTGTCGTCTCCACAAAGTAGTAACAATACTGCCAGTCTGCATCATCTCTTTGACTTTCATTTTTTTCGGTTGCTGGGCAAAGACCTCCCATAAGACAGTTAATTGATTCAGGCGTGACTTTGCGGAAATCCATTATAAAATACAATAGACGTAGATATATTTAGTAACCTATTCCGCTTAACTATTCTTCAAAAGTCATAAAAAACCCTGTAAGAAATCGACACGTGTTTCACCTCTTAACGAGGCATCCTCAGGATGACGATTGACCAATTGCAAACAAGAACACGACGTATTGGCGACACCGAGCGCTGAGTCGCTGGACGTGTCGATTTCTTACAGGGTTTTTTATGACTCTTGAAGAATAGTTAAGCGGAATAGGTTACTAAATATATCTGCCGGTGGCTTGACCACAAGCAAAGCCGCCAAAACAGCCAAGGCAAGAGCCGCCAGCAGACGCCAGCAAGTGCTGCTGTGAATCGATATTCTAGTTCAGTGCGAACTGTTCCACCAAAGCCGCGCGGTGCGGCCGGCGGCCTCGCCGGCAAAATGGCCGCCAGCTTTGTTGCGATTGCCGCACACAAAGCCCTCAGCCGAGCTGTGTGGATCCACTATAAGGTTAAATGCTATTTATAAGTAAAAAATAAAACAAAAACTCCTAGAACAGGTGTCATTTTTTCACCACACCACAGCACCATCACAACAAAAACCTCTTCAAAGGTCTCATTGAAGTTTTTATTAGATACTAGCGACCCGCTTCTGCTTCGCACGGTTTTTACGACTTGTCAAAACATCGAGATTTCATAGTTATATGTAACTTTAATATTAACGTATTAAACACATACATAAACCTTCCGGAATAAATTCTCTAAACTATGAAGAAAACCTCATCAAAATCTGTTTTGAAGTTTGCGTGGTTTAGAAGAACAACACGGACATACAGACAATCACGAAAACGACTTTAATTTATAATTATTTCTATAGATAAACGGAGTAACTAAAAGTTTTGTTTCATTTATTTTAATAATTAGTTGTCTACCACAACTTGTGTAAGAAAGTTTGATTTACAAAAAAAGACACGACGGATACAATTTTGGCCCATCTTGAAAATTGGTTAATCAGCTTTAAATACTAATACCAAATACTACCTTGAACAGTCGTCTTTTAAAAACTCAAATATATTCATAAATATTTCTTAAAAATACTGTGTTTTTTCTCGTTCTACTTAGATACTTACTATTTTATTAAGTATTTAATATTACTAATGATACCCGGCTAAGGACTCGCAATATTAATCAACATAAAATTTATAAAATATACCCGAAAATAAACGTACTTTTTCAACAGTATCTAGAGCTCATAATTCCTTTGACCCGGGGAAGTACTTACTTACCAAGTTTCCGCCGATTCTAAGTGTTTCGATAAATTAATCTGAATGCCGTGACGGCCCATTGGTTAGCCAGGTAAGCCCGGATCTTTTCAATAACGGGGATACAGGTTTGAATCTTAGGAAAGTACTAATGTAACTTCTTCACAATCATAAAAAATTATGTGCTTTATTTTTTTTACTTTGACTGCCTCGTTGGCTCTGAGGTCCTGGGTTCGATTCAAGGGTCGGGCAAAGTGTTATTGGGTTTTCCATATGTGATTTCTCAGTAGAAGCCCAGAGTCTGGATTTGTGCCTGATTGATGGCAATAGGCTTGACCTCTATACATGGGACTTAAACATAACTGGCGAAATTTGGGTGTACTATGATTGAACCTCTACCTCACCCTTCGTGGAGTACAGGCGTGTTGTTATGTTATGTTATTTAAAATCTTATTAATATTTGGGAAATCATGACAAACTATACCTACTAATTTGGTACTTATCTTATACCTACATTATAATATTAACCTACACGTAAATCTATCAACATTTCCCCTCCATTGAATCGGCGTGGTCCATAATATCGGCGAAAGTATTCCAATCTCATGTAGATTCGCTAAATGCGGGCTATACACGCAGGGCTATTGGCCGGTCAGCTTGGCCGTTTCATTTCCTCTGTACTCATACAAACAAATGCCTGTTTGTGGGGTGTGAGAGGTAGCGGGGCGGGTCGTGTTCTTCGTGGGAGTCGCGCTGTCATCGTGTTCACACACAGCGTGGGCGCGGGATGGCATCGGGTCGGGCGCAGGACGGCAACGGGTCGGGCGCGGGACGGCAGCGAGTCGTGCGCGGACGTACCTAGCCAGGCGGCAGCGGTTGCAGTGTGATTGAAAATGTCGGGTGATATAACAATATTTAAAATCTTCATAATCTAGAGATCCATGGCCAAACAGATTTTTTTTTTTAAATATTAGACAAAACTAATACGACACGCTCCGCGCACGACCCGCGGCCGCATTCTGTGTGAATGCCTATCGAAGAATACGTGTATTACGATTAATGTAACGACGCCGCTCCCGACCCGCTAGCTGCCCCGCGCACTGACTGTGGTGGCGGGCCGCGGGCGCGACTCCCGCTTCCATAAAGCTGCGCGCCCGATCCACGCACGCGTTCTGTGTGTTGACAACCACATACCTTGATTACAATTTATTTATGCCCGCCGTACTACCGTCCCGACACGCGCGCGACTCGCACCAACCTTGTGCGTGTGTTGAGCTTAAAAAATAAAAACAAAATCGAAACGATGATTTGAATTTATTTTCTTTATCTTTCCCACACAAAGAAATATTGTGCTATTTGCATATGCCGCATTTTGGAACCAACCGTACCTATAGTCCTGCAAAAGAATACTAATGCTGGTGTCTCCTACAGTGCCGACATTCTATCAGCGATAACGATGATGGAAAAGGCACCTATTGAAAGTCGTTGTAGAAATACGCAACGCTTTCGAAGCGATTGTCACCTGTCTAGGCCCTCAGATCAACTTTGTCTCTAGGATAACAACACAACTGCGATGATAATGTTCTTAAACGGCGATGACCACTGACCATCAGGTGTGGCCTGTTAATACACCGACACATAGTTCATTTGAAGTCCTGCACAGGACCCACGTCATTGTCATACGTCATCGGGTTACTGCCCACTCCCTCTCACTGAGACGCGACCTGTGTCCCAGCAATGGGAAGATTAACTTTACTACTAACATTATGGGCTGATCATGCTCCATCGAAGTCCAGCTGTCAGTAGCACCCCACCTTCTCCCGAGGACCTTCAATTTCCTTTTTCCAGTCTATGATATTGAATTGGTTTGCTTCAACCGTTGGATATAATGGAACACTTATATCATGTGTGAAATTGTCCCACTAGTACGTACTCGTATCGTACTTAATGATTGTCATATTTTTATAGGACAACATCTGTTTATTTGTATTCTTTGTGAAATGGTTTAAGTATCTGTAATCTTCGATTAAAATACACCCTTGACGACACTTTATCTGCAACAATGATAAAACAAATTACACAAAATACCTAAGCTAAACCCAGACTAGTGTCTGGGTTTGAAGTTGAGCCCACAAAATAAAACTCGCCGGACAACTTAATCCAAAATCACAATAGACTTACATTCATTAGACACTTCATTTATTTTATAATAGAAAAATAATAACCTATTTCACACCCGAGCAAACAAAACCTATGTAATAGTAAAAACATTAAACAACATGATCAAAAACATGTCACATAAATATAACCCAAAATGTGAAACATCAGTAATTGATTTTCAGAATCCTTAGTTTTTCGAGTAAAGCACAAATATTGCGCTACAAATCCAATAGATTTCTATCTATTGCCTTAGGGCTAGTTGCTATGGTGACACAGGGTAGCTTTTGCGCTGTAAATAATTAAAGAAAAAACGAGAGGTGTCCTGGGACACTTTGACATCTATTGATCACAAAATAAAAATCAGAAGTAATTTATTCAAACTAGGCTGAAAACCAGCATTTTTTGAAGGTCAAAATTACATAAGACAGTCCCCCAAAACGCCCGCCCTTCACCACTTCCTAGTGCTTTAGCTGGGAAGAAGACGTGGCGCCACAAACTCCCCAGCAGGAAAGGATCAAACGTTATGTCCTAACTAATATTATAAATGCGAAAGAGAGTTTGTTTGTTACGCTTTCACGCTGAAACGGCTGAACGGATTTGGATGAAATTATTGTTCGGGCTAATCTCCGAAACAGCTCTACCGATTTTGATAGGACTTTCGCTGGCAGGTAGCTGATGTTATAAGGAGTAACTAAGGCTACTTTAATTTTAGAAAAATAATTAGAGTCCGCACGGGCGAAGCCGCGGGCATCAGCTAGTAATTTATAATTACTACACTACCAAACATCGCAGAGGGATTCTTCAAATATTAATGTTAGTTTTTTTTATTCTTATTTTACAGAAATAACACACACCCCCCTCTTACAACATCACCTTCATCATTTGCCTAGCCTTTGCCCAACTATATTGGGGTCAGCTTCCAGTCGCTCCGGATGCAGCTGCATACCAGTATTTTACATGAAGCGGCTGCCTATCTGATCTCCACAACCCAGTTACTGGGTAACACGATACGCCTTGTAAACTGGTTGTCAGACTTTCGCGTTTCTGTCGACCCGTAACTACTCAAAGATCTTCAAATGACAGTCGGGACCAACGGCTTAACGTGCTTTCCGAAGCACACAAAGGTCTTAGTATAAAGATGGTCACCCATTTACGAACCAACCGCAGCAAGCGTAGCTTAAACCTGAGGGCCTAGACAAGTGACAATCGCTTCGAAAGCGTTTCGTCTTTCTACAACGAGTTTCAACAGAATTGACATACATACGCTTTTCGATAACTTATGTCAGTCCTATACATTTTTTCCTATTCCATCATCGTTATCGCTGATAGAATGTTACTTTGTCTAGGGCCTCAGATCGATCGACCCTGGCGGCTGTTATTACTTAGCCACAAACCCCTCTTAGAACAGGTGTGCTATTCTGTAAAAATCTCACCGTCAAAACTTAGGTGAAGTGAGTTTGGAGTGAACTGTCACTGCCATAGCATCAGTAGGTATCGATGACAATGACAGCTCACTCCACGCTCACTTCACCTAAGTTTTCACGGTGAGATGGTTACAGAATAGCAACGCAGTACCTTAGTTCTCTAAAACCTTCAAACCCGTACTCTCATACTTTGGGATACAATCATTGACGGTATGAACAACTCGGTATCTCGGTACCGGCCCCCTTAACGAGGCGTTCACGTGACTAACCTCTACACACGGCTACACATCAGGATATACATTTCCAGTGTAAGCTGATCTCGCATTGCATAGGATTTCCGTACAATGAGAGGACACCGTATACTGGAAATGTATAGCTTGATGTGTAGCCGTGTGTACCAGCATAGCCATACAATATAAAAAGACATGAATATTTACTTTGTAAAGTATTATAATTATTGTGAATGTGAAGATTATGTGGGTCATGGAAACAGTTAAGGTCGAAAAAAGTTTGGGTAGGTTTTTAGAACCATATGATAATATAATAAACAGCTAAGTACCCACCTAGCCAATAGCAATACCACCAACCAACCAACCACCTACCACCAGGTCCACCAACCAAATAATTACTTTAGAAAAACCCATTATTATTTTTTATGTTCACTATTTGTTATTAAAGCTTTGTTGATATATTCAAGTGTCTACCTATTGTTCAAAAGATACAGCCCAGTTACAGACGGACGGACGGGCAGCGAAGCCAGGTAGGGTCCCGTTGGCACCCTTTGGGTAAGCCTAAGATCAATCAAATCCCTGTCTAGCTGTCTGAATGTTTTCACACGACACAAAACGAAGATAAAATATATTTTTTTTTATGCTTTTTACCTATAACCAAATATAACAGACATTATTAGAAATTTTCCACCTACAAAGAAACTACTAACCTGCAAAATAATTACCATCCTGCCAGAGCTTTTGTGGTGGTCTCATTTTAACCGACATTACAAAAGGAGTGTAAAACATTACGGAGACAATTTTATTGTGTCTGTGAAGTCGACTTTGCACAACTCAATTTGTATAATTTGCGTCTGTATGCCCTAGCTGATGAGCTAAGCGAATGGTAAAGCGATGTTTCACTGACCTACGTGGGCTTAGTGAATAATAATAATGGAGTCTTGAAGTTGATTGTTATTATTTTAGACAGATGGGTAATTCAATTTGGTACCTACAACTTTTGACAAAGATTAGATTGAGAGATACTCGTAGATTTGCCCGCGTGACATCAGAAATTATCCCACGGGAACGTTGTAGAGCTTGTAATCTGGTTGATTCTATCTAATCTCTGGTTCTACCATGCATCCTTTTCTAGTAATGGGGAAACTCGGTCAAAGCTAATTGGAGATATCGTGATCATAGCTATTTAGTGCGTTCATAAAGCGGTCCGTAGACGATCATGCGGCATGAAATGCAATTCTTGGAATTGCATGTCGTGCGAAAATTGTCAATCAACATTCACATCATGCAATACAGCTAAACGGTCATGCATGCATGACAGCACGTAACGTATGTCATGATGTATGATCGTCTAGGGACGGCATTATAATTTGTTCCGTGACGCGACTGTTCTGTCAGTCGCCATCTTGAACTCTATGAGAATTGTAACGAAGTTTGACAAGCCAACTGACGGCGAGGGAAAAGTTATAGTGAACGGTCTTTACATTTCGTCCATTCATTCCATTTGTTGTTCATTCATACTTATACTACTCTTTGGTTCATTCATGAGTTTGGTTTAATTTCACTATTTCGATATCGACTATTTCGACTAATTTCAACATGAATGATGTAACCAATATATTGTAATAATATTCTGATTCAAAAGAGTGTCCGTGGAGTTTCTTGCCCGTTCTTCTCCATAGGAACCTACGCTTTGGAATGGGCAACTAGCTTCATCTTTCTGACTGACCGACCCCTTGACAATTCAAAAGTGCCTGTAATTGGTTTATTTGAAATAAATGCTTTGAGTTTGAGTTTGAGTTTGATATTTTCGGTGAACCAATATTTGAAATCAAATAGGTTTATATTTGAAATGGCAAGTATCAGAATCTGAAACCTTAAATATTGCATAATTCCTAGAAATCACTTTCTTTAGAATGTTTCCGACATAACGTCGAACTGTGTTTAATTTTTTTTTTTTACTCTACGAATTGGTCTCAGCTCTTTCTGCGTGATTGAGTAACGGTCATCCAAACATCCAACCATACAAACTTTCACATTAGTATGACTTAGACTTCCTCAAAACATGATGGCGTAAGATGCAGAAAAAAGTTTAACAATTTTTTTTAATGCTCCTATATCGCCCATTTTCGGCGACCGTTAACGATCTGTGTAAACCCAGACAATATTCGCCACAGGTGGAATAATTTATTCACAACTGCAACTTCCAACTGAGAACAATATTTGCCTTTGAAAACACGTACGTAGACATCTCCGAATATATCCAAGTCTCCAGCACATTCTATTATTCCGATACTGAAACAGAATTCTATGCTAGAGAACCTTTTGTATGATATCTCGCATTGTTTTTGTTTGTCAATTGGATGTTTAATGCTCGGTTCCTATAATACAAAAACGTATTGTTTTACATACCAATGGTAGTAGCATTTTTGATTGGCCAAACTGGGCATATAAATAGATTCGTAAACTAATTTTACCTGTGATAGCTCCTTCCATATCGGGGGTCTAATATCCAAAGCTATGAGGTCTTTGCTTCATTATTGGTAAAGTACAAGGGTCTTAAATTTGACCGATAGCGTTCCGTAAATTACAGGAATCGCCGTTTAACCAATAGTCGCAAAGCTGGAATGTATACCGGGTATTTAGTCTAAAACTATTTAAAAAAAAACGTGTGCGGTCGTGGGACCCCGGCAGGAACGAAGTTCCTTATCACGTAGGATTTTTTTAAAACAAAAACTTTAATATGCCGCCATCTTGGATTTACATTTTGATTTAACGATTAGCTTTAGCACCCTCGAAAACTATGAAAACGATACCCATGACGAAAAATTAGAACATTTTCGCAGCCGCCATCTTGGATTTTCATTTTGACTTCACTATCGGCTTTAGCACCCTTGAAAACTATGCAAACGACACCAATGACGAAAAAATTTGCAATGTTCGCAGCCGCAATCTTGCATTTTCATTTTGACCAAATTCACACTTTCTCTCTCATGCAGTGTCAATGCAGTGTACTCGGGCCGATGTGTACAATTTTATCCCACGACACTGTAATCACTTTCTTTTTTTCTTTTTCTTTGCCGGCCTTTGTCTCTCTCTGTCTTTCTCTTTGAATTTAGAAGAATATATTCGTAACACTTTTTGCGACTTTTGATTTTGAGCGTTACATTTTCTGTCAGTTTACAAGCCGCGTAAAAGAACTTCGTTCCAAAAAGCTTCGAAGCTTGGACCAAACATAGCTTCGCCCATCTTACCTCAGATGGGACACAGACCTACAGGGTAGTAATAGTAAGAACAGGAGTGGAAAGGGGACGATGTTGGAATTGCATCAGAAATGCGGTCGTTCGTCACGACAGGACAAAGTTCACCCACTACTTCTTAGAATGCTACAGAAAATAGACTCGGGTGCGGCCGCTAAATGTGTTATACAACGCGTAACAGAATAAACGCAAGAGCTCATACACCCCAATTAGAATATTAAATTATAAGACTAAAATAATATCTGTAATTTAATTTAATTAAACCACACCTTTAGGGGTATGAGGAACAGGGTGTAAAGTTCACTCATCCACCATAGAAAAGGGAGGATCCTCCTACCAGACGGGTGTTGTGTCTGGCGGGCAACTGCCCAATGATTGATATTGGATTTTTGTATATATGTTCACTGCACGGTAAACTCTAATTGCGCGATGCAGGATTTTTGTGACGTCAGGATTTTTGTGTGACGTCAGGTCTTTGATGCGTAGTTTGAATGTGGCGATGTAGGTACCGCCACATCACTCCCCTCCGGAGACCGAAGGTCGATAGTGGGCTGAGTCTTGTATCTTGCGATGCTTGCCAGTGCCAGTTGTGGTTCCAGTGAGTCGGAACCGGGTGCCGCATTGTTCGCAGTGGGTCGGAACTGTTTGCGGCGATTGTGGTGATTGAGTTGATTGAGTTGATTGAGTTGATTGAGGTGATTCCCCAGTGGGTCGGGGTGATGAGGATGCGGGTGATGACCAGGAATGCGCGTTCGCTGCATGCTGGTGGTCAGGATACCCGCTGACGCCTCGGGTGTTGGCTTGGCTGTGTGACTCGCCTCACTGAAAGCTTGCGGGAGTGATGATGATGACGTCACGCTGGAGTAGTTGCACGAAGGCTGCGTTGACGTTCATATTCGGGGTCACCAATTTAGGGGTATGAGGAACAGGGTGTAAAGTTCACTCATCCACCATAGAAAAGGGAGGATCCTCCTACCAGACGGGTGTTGTGTCTGGCGGGCAACTGCCCAATGATTGATATTGGATTTTTGTATATATGTTCACTGCACGGTAAACTCTAATTGCGCGATGCAGGATTTTTGTGACGTCAGGATTTTTGTGTGACGTCAGGTCTTTGATGCGTAGTTTGAATGTGGCGATGTAGGTACCGCCACACACCTTAAATTAACTATTTTATTTAACGCGCACTACACATAGGATAGCTATGAGCGTATTACAAAGGTTATGCATTTAAATAGGCTTTATTCCTTTGAGATAAGGGTTAAATTTCCTTAAATAAAATATCTTATTACCTTGTTATGACGCAGTGGTTCTAATTTCAGTCAAATAAAAAAAAAACATGAAAAATTAACATATATAAATAATGACGGAAATCGATTCAGAAGCCGATTTCTGAGCAAACTACTTTCAGGTCTTGCGCTTATTCTGTTACACGTTGTATATACATGTCGCAATCGAGTCGTATCCGGCATGCCAGCGCCATCTGGTGGCGCTTGATGGAGTTGGTGTCGTGCGCGCTGTTTGAATCGTTGGTCGGTTCACTTCTCTGTGGCGAGCGGCGCGTACGGATCGCTAAACCATCTTGTGTGCTACGATACGTACTTACTAAACGCCCACGTTTAAGAGGACCAACAATGAGCCACAATGATGATGGAGAGGGCCTTCTTCCGACATCAGAAGTGCGATAAAGGATCTGACCCCCACTGGCGTGCAATGTTTCATTGCCACACCAATTGGCATCGAATGCATCATCGGGAGTCCATCAAGTGATTTGTATCCGTTGTGGCGAAAACGGACGTAACGTCACACTGTCGACGCGGCTGCGCGGATGGTGCGAAGTCTACTAGTGCTGCGGGTTTGAGCGGCGCCGTCGCCCGGTGTGAGCAGCGCGAGTCTCGCTGGAGGTGGTGACGCGGCGAAAGAGCGACGCTTAGATGCTTGAAATAGCTGGTGTTTGTGGACAGTTACAGCAATCTGGTGAGTCGTATGATTTTTGTTTTGATTTCGGTGCTGAACGCTCGTTAGTAAACGAGAGTTGTGCAGCCAAATTAAGTGGCAAATGAGTTAATAACGTTGTTGCGTTGACTGGTATTGGTCAAACACGTGTATTCAGCACAGAACAAATCTTATAGCGTAACGATTTTACGACAGAGATTCTATTCCATGTTTTGCCCAATACGTACTTCCGTAGTAATATTGTATTAGGACGAGAGATTTTGAATAACGGTTTTTGTGTGAGCATGACTGCAAACGAATTAATTTTGAATAGAGAAAAACTATAACGCTATACAGTAATAAAGAATAATTGTGATAAAATTGACACTGATTTACCATTTGATAAAAGAAGTGACCTTGTAAATATCTTAAAATAAGATTGACTTTTTATTAACGGTTTACCGACCACACGTGTTAATTTTGGTGCGTTGGAGTTAATCGACCCTAAACCGAACGTCGAATCATGCGCGATATGTTTAACGAATTGATGGAAGCGAAAATAATTAGACCCAGTAGTTCACCGTTTGCTAGTCCGCCCCTTTTGGTTAAAAAGTATGATGGATCATGACCGTGTTCGGAAGATGCCCAAAGGCCAAGTACTAATTGAGATTGTAGAGGAAATAGAATGATGATGAGTTGGCATCACTTTAGATTATGTAAACAGGTTCTCGATTCATTGGGTCGGAGACCGTACCAGAGTATCGTAGCTATGGTGTGCGGTAGCTCTGGGTAGTATGGTCGGGTTTAGCTTTGAAGCCAAGACCGTAGAGTCAGGGACGACTCTGTATTCCCGTGGGGAATAGTGTGTGTGATTGTTGACCGCGAATGAGATACCTGTGGTTTTGTTTTATTTGATTAATTCAATTTGGAATCGTTGTGCTTGGTCTCGGTAATCTCAAAACTAGATAGGTTAAATTCGTAGGTTAACCTAGTTTTTAAATTTCAAATCTTTAGTTCCAAATTGCTTGAAAATTGAAACAAGGTTACACTGTCAACTGCCTAGTTCAACTTTGGTGATCTCAAAACTAAAGTCTGTTGCTGTCTGTAGTTACCTATCAAAATCGATATCGATACTGATATCCAAAATAACAAAATCGCAAATATCGTTGCTTTAAAGAATCTTCGCTCATTTTTATTGACGGTTTACCTCGTATGCGTATTAAAACTGGTGAACTAAAGATAAGACTTCGGGACTCGACTCGTACCGTTTACCGTTTGCCGTACCTACAAATATGCACACGATAGGCTAAGGAAGATGCCAGCGGGTCACGTACCAGTCGATGTTGATGTTGACAAGGATGATGATGATCAAGCTTAAGTTGTGGTAGAAGCTCGAGTAAGGTTCTCTTTCGGCCGTATTGTGTTCGACCGTACCAGTTGTTATTACGTAGTCGTAGCCCGGTAGAAATCGGTGTCTCTTGAGGCAACTCAAGTAGTCCGTGGGTGCGCGATGCGCGTTTAACTCTGGCGGAGGTCGGGGTCTGGAGAGACCGTGGTCTGGAGAGACCGTAGTGTGTAGTCAGTGGGTGATGCACACGGGCGATCCACTTGATGGATATGCATACCGAAGTTTTGATCCATGCGCTGGATGTGTGTAAGCAATGTGATTGCTGGTCGGCTGGAGAGCCGTGGCGTTAGAGGTTTTACTCGAGAGTTTCTGTGAGCTTGGCAGTTATTGTTGCAGTAGAGTTTTAAAGGTAGATTCGAATGACTATGGTACATGGCCCATTGTAGTGATTGTAGTCTTTTCGATTATTCCCACTTGTATCATGTTTGATTTAATTAAAGAGTCAGATTTGGTTAAATAAAACTGTAGAGTTCTAAAATTTCTTTATTTTACCAACACGATGAATCTAGAGTTTGGTCAGGAGTGACCGAGTGGAACGAAATTCTCCCGTGAACTATTTGTTCACAGGGTAACCATCACACGAGGACGTGTGCAAGCAGGATGGCCGTGTCGCAATCGAGTCGTATCCGGCATGCCAGCGCCATCTGGTGGCGCTTGATGGAGTTGGTGTCGTGCGCGCTGTTTGAATCGTTGGTCGGTTCACTTCTCTGTGGCGAGCGGCGCGTACGGATCGCTAAACCATCTTGTGTGCTACGATACGTACTTACTAAACGCCCACGTTTAAGAGGACCAACAATGAGCCACAATGATGATGGAGAGGGCCTTCTTCCGACATACATATAATGCTTTAATTTTTTTTTTTTTTTTAAATCAAAAATCATTTATTTACATAAATCAGGTACAGAATGTTGGTAAAATGTACAGAGTTGTTCTCTTATTCTGCCTTTAATTTCGGCGTGCAAATACAGTAAAAATCATACAAGTACACATAATCCTTATAGTGTTAGTAACAAGTATTCATTACCTCAATTAACGTACGTACTTTTGATGAATAGCTGTCTATTTCTTGTAATTAAATTGATCAAAATATTTTTTTTATTTTATTCCTATATTAAAAAATATATATAATCACTACATAATAAAAAACATAGTCTTCCGAAGCGTCTGTCTGTCTGTCTGTTCGCGATAAACTCAAAAACTACTTCACCGATTTTCATGCTGTTTTCACCAATGGATAGAGTGGTTCTCGAGGAAAGTTTTAGTATACAATAACCGACATCCACGCGGGCGAAGTCGCGGGCATCAGCTAGTATGTTCTATGTTCCATAGAACATACCCAAAACCAAACCCGTAATACGGGTTTGGTTTCCGCACTTAGTCCCTAAGGTGGACCATTGTGTGTGGGCCATGGCGGCCGTTGGGGGTTTTTCCAACCAGCCCACCTCCCTCCAGAAGTTTACTAAGTCTCCTGGTTTGTACAGAACCTCCGAGTAAGATTTGGGTGACCCAAGGGTTTTAGTTCTAATCTGGGTGACGCCCGTGCATTCAAAGAGCACGTGCGTGACCGTTTCCTCAGCCTCCATGCACGGTCTGCATAGAGGATCAGCTAGTATTATATATTATTGATGAAACAATGAGAATTATCAAAATTATAATTTTAGTCGAGAAAATATGGTGCATTTAAAGACGCTGGGTGATCAATGAGTGGCAGTTGGCTTGAACACAAATATTCTCCATGACTTAAGTAGTCGACTGAATTACATTTGACAAAAAGAGCACAATATTAGGTACATCAGGAAGGCACTTGACGTGCTACCAAGTCGTGAATTTGATTCCCGCACGAAAAACAAATCGTTAATTCAACAAAAACGATAATTCACAAGCAAAACAAAACTTCAAAGATTCTTCACCAACGGACCTAATGGCCACGCACAAAAATTAAAACTACATTTGTATTCAAGGGCCCTTACGTAAAGTTTAACAGTCTTCGTCAATTTAAATCAATTCCAAAGAAGTTAGTTCCGCTATAAAAACGGATTCCGTACGCAAACGAATTAAATGAAGGAGCGGAACTCAACGGAAGTCGGTAAACATCAAGGACGGAATGTCAATCAATAATTTTGACGTTTGTTTTTGACAGGCTAGAAAGTAGGAAACCGGGTAATTAAATAGGCCTGGGGTAGTATTATGAAGTATTAATGCCATCATTATTCCGCTGCGAAAACGGGATAGTGCTAGCGGCCTAGTCTAGCTCCGTCTCTCTCTCACACTGGAAAAATGATGGCATTAATACTTCATACCATCATTATTCCGCTGCGAAAACGGGATGGTGCTAGCGGCCTTGTCTAGCTCCGTCTCTCTCTCACACTGGAAAAATGATGGCATTAATACTTCATACCATCATTATTCCGCTGCGAAAACGGGATGGTGCTAGCGGCCTAGTCTAGCTCCGTCTCTGTCTCACACTGGAAAAATGATGGCATTAATACTTCATACCATCATTATTCCGCTGCAAGAACGGGATGGTGCTAACGGCTTAATCTGGATCCGTCTCTCTCTCACACTGGAAAAATGATGGCATTAATACTTCATACCATCATTATTCCGCTGCGAAAACGGGATGGTGCTAGCGGCCTTGTCTAGCTCCGTCTCTCTCTCTCACACTGGAAAAATGATGGCATCAATACTTCATAATACGGCACCTGTAAGGCTGCCATATGACGGACTGCATTTCAACTGCATTCCAACTGCAAAGCAGTTTGAATGCAGTTACCAGTATATTACGAGTGCAAGAATGCAGTCCGTCTGATGGCAGCCTAAGTGTCACTGGTGCAGTAGTGGCCCAGTGGTAACAGCCCCGAATTAAGGCTCTTACATACTGGGGCGATTAGTCGCGCGACGCGACGCTGCCGCATTGTTCGCCGTGAGAAATTGTTTTGTTAAAATTCGCGTCGCGCGACGAGTCGCCCCAGTATGTAAGAGCCTTTATGAGGTGGTAAGTTCAAACCCTTGTAGGCACTTTACTTTGTATACTTACTTTATTTTATCACCAATGGATTTTACACTGAAATAGAAACTAGGCAGTAGATAATACTAATCAACTAAACCCTAAACTCAAACCTAAATCAGAAACTTTCGATACAGTACACAGCTGTCAGCATAATTGGAAAGCAATCCGTAGTGAATGAAACTATGCGCATTGACCGGTGAATACACAGAGTGCCCGGGCAAACTGGGTAGCGGCGAATAAATAGTACGTTAATTATCTTGCTTTAATACAGGCAGATCTAGTACATTTGTGGGAATTAGGTTAGGATTTCTGGAAAAATTACTATAGATATTATACAAACAAACAAACTGTATGTAAACAAACCAATGAGAGGAAGTGGTTTTAACTCAGCTTACAAGATTTGACCAGCATTGCTATTCTGCAACCTGAACACTTGTGTGAAGTGAGCGTGGAGTGGGCTGTCTCTGTCATCGATACCTACTGATGCTAAGGCAGTGACAGTTCACTTGAAGCTCACTTCACCTAAATTTTCACGGTAAGATGGTTACAGAATAGCAACGCTGCTAATATTATACATACTAACTAACTAACAAATCAAGTTAAATGAAAGCTTGTAAAAATATCGCAGCAGTCAGCAAACCACGACGATTAAAAAAATATTTTACAAAAAAAAAAACAGTAAAATAGTTTTTATTTTTAACTTATAGTTGTGGTGCCTACTTCACTTTTAGTGGGGTAGGCACCCCACTCAAATTCGAATACCACTACCTGCTACGTAAAAAACAGTGACGGAGTCAAATAAACTATCATATAAATAGACTAAGTGGGAAAATATGTAATTATGGAAGCTAACTCAAAAACTACGCAAGCATAGCTTATAATATTTATATGGAACCACAAGGGAATCATCAGCTTTCAAATAAAAAAAGAATCATCATTATCGGTTCACCCAGTCGAAAGTTCTGGTAACAAACATTAAAAAATATATATATACAGACAAATAGATAACCTCCTCCTTTTTTGAAGTCGGTTAAAAAGAGACCGGGTAAGTGCGAGTCGCACTTACATCGTCCGTACCATATTAAATTAAGATCGAGCAAAAAACGCCGAAAAACATCAAGCCTGTATTCCGTGAACGGCTAGGCAGAAGTGTAGGTACCTCTATAGTACACCCACATTTCACCAGTTATCTTTAAGTCCCATGTAATGGGGAGCGAGCCTATTGCCATCAACCGGGCACAAATTCACACACCGCGCTGCTACTGCAAAAGAAATTCCTGATGTAAAAATCCAATAACACTTTTGCCCGACCCGGGAATTGAACGCAGCAACTCGCGCTCAGCAGTAGCGCTCGCGACCACTTGACTTAATCACAATTAATAATATGAAATTAACGGTATTGCTGCAACCAATCTATATTTCGATTCCAAAATACGTCGAATTTGCTCGACAGCGTCCCGTGGGTGCTGTAAAGTGCGATTATGAGATTATTTTGGGAGAACTACGTCCACCTGCTATACCCTGAATAGGTACTCAATAATATGATTATAATCCGGGCTGGTCATCGCCAAGGTCTGAGATTCAGTGGATATATACATACATAAACTCTAGCCATCTTCCCACGGGGGTAGGCAGAAACTACAGAACGCCACCTGCTACGATTCTTACCTTAGACCAAATCAACAATGACGTGAGGCCGGTTTCGTAAACATGTGTGCACTTAGTGAGGTGTAGTTTGATTATAAATGGTTGTAAATGTGTGCGTGCGAGCGTGTATGCACAGAGCGGAGGTGTAGTTTTGGTATGCTTCACTGTATTGTTCGCTGCGCTCTGTCTGTCATAAAAAACCCTGTTTCACTCACTGCTGTTTGATTCACTCTGCGTCAAGCGCTCGGTGTGGTAACACGTCGTGTACTGGTTTGCGACTGGTCAATCGTCATCCAGAGGATGCGTCGTTGAAAGGTGAAACACGTGTCGATTTCTTACAGGGTTTTTTACGACTCTTGAGGAACAGTTTAGCGGAATAGGTTACTAAATATTATATCTACGTCTATTGTATTTTATTGCGGTATATCCGTTGTTGAGCAGACATATATTTCGAAGATATGAAGCAATGGTTTATTCATATCTTTGAAATTTCTCGGATTGTGATTGCAAGTGCGTTACGCAATTAAGGTGCCGGGGGTCTAAACCAGCCACATTAGCAATTCCTCTAAAAGCAGTTCATTTCTTGAATCCCAGCTGTCATTACCAATTCCTCTAATTTGACATAAAAGCAATTCATAATTTGTGGACCATTTTACGAATCTCCATAGAAAACTGTCAAACAGATGAATTATTTCGTAATATGAATTACACGCAGATCATTTATGAATTGTCAGTTTGTGACATTTTACCATCATTCTATTTTCATATTATGATTCTGCTAAAGTGACCGTTTTAAGCCCCTGGTCATACACGCACGCCAGTTGCGAGTACTACGCACCTGACCTTTCTGAAGACCATCACCAATAAGGTCTATAAATGTCCTCCAAGAGGTTCCCCTCCCTGCGTTTAGACTCACATCTGTCTTATAATACCTTTGGTTAGTCGCATTTCCTTCATCCTCTCAACATGACCAACCTGCCAGGGTTGCGGGAAAGTCCAAAAGGAATACCGGGACCCTTGGCAACAGGCAACTGAAGGAACACGGGTGGTTTTACTCAGTAAAAGTCTGACACGCCCTCCCGCTCCGCCCAGAGCGGGAGAAGTCATTTGATGATTTCCCACCCTCAAAAAAAGAAATGTTATGTTATAAATGTTACCTATTATATTACAATTGATTTCTTTTACAGTACTTAACACAACTAAATATTTCCACTAGGTAATAAATTGATGACTAATTAAATTTACAAAAAAAATACAAAAAGATAAGGTCACGCTAATAACGTCACTAAGTATATTATGTCCTTCTAGGGCATATTCAGTAGAAATTCAGTGCTTTTTTATAGCTTCGTTTTTAATCTTATTACTTTTGGTCTCCCAAAGGTGTAGTAACAATTTTCAACACAAAAAAATGCTGCGGCACTGCATTTTTCAGTTGCTAATTGTTAGTACACCTTTGGGAGTATTTTTTATACAACGTGAAAACCAACTATGTACCTACATACGTGTTTTGAAATTTTTAATTAAAATTTATTTATTTTATATTTTAATAATTTTTTTTGTTTGATCATAATTTAGATCTCGATAAACATCATGTCTGCGGAAATTCGCTACCTAATTTTGTTCGAACCTGTGGAAGCATTATCAATAACTCATTAAAACTCAGACCGAGCTCAGCTCGGGTGAAAATACAGAGAAAACGAATTTTCCCAGATATGAAACCTAGCAAGATCGAATTTTCGATTTTTGCAATATTCATCGAAATCTGTAGAGCCGTTTTCGAGAACGTGATTTACACAAATATTGCTCATAAAACAAAAATCATAATATTTTTTTTCAGATGAACCTACGTGAGCACATATTAAACGTCAGAAGCTAGGTGCACGGCTCCAATTGGTCATTTCCTATGGAGAAGAGCCGGCAAGAAACTCTACGGTTACTCTTTTAAAAATAATTGGCTTTTACACAAAGATATCCACAGCAAACTGCATTATTCTTCCATAGCAAAATAGCCTGCACCATCAAACTCTACCAAATAAATCACGCTAAACTCAAAACCATATTTTACAAAACACCTAACTCTCTACTTAACAAACTCAAACCAATAATCGTACTCTTATCGATACATCCGACCCTATATTTACAACGTATACAACGACTGGCAACATTACAATACCTACTTTACATATAAATTGTTCGTCTACAACCTGAGGTAATTACAGTGCAAAGGTGCCTTCATAAATATTCTTTATTGCCCGGCAAATTTGTATAATAGCTGGACCCCACACACAAGAGCTGTTATGCTGTGAATGTGGGTATTTTACGTTGATACTTGCCTCTAGGGTGTTTTATTGAAGTGCTCGGTAAATCGCCTCCTGAAATTAGCTGGTTATTTTATGAAACTTTAGGTAAGGCGGATTGGAAGTCTTATAAAGATTAAATTGGTTGCTTTGAAGATTTCGGTTAATTTAATTTATGAATTTTGTTGTCAGTGAAATTTGTATGATTTCTGATTTACCTGTAAGCTTCATAAGTTGATCGTGGTTAGATTCTGATTTCCAAAAGATTAATACGTTTTTACAAAAAATACCAATTTCCAAATACACATTGAAGACTTATTTTCCTTGTGTTGGGAATCAAACCCAACACCTGGTACTGAGTCTGCATGAGCAGACGTCATGATCAACGCGTCCTCGGTGAGCTAAGGTGCGCCGGCGACACTTCCTAACTTAATATTTAATTGTTTATCCGGAAGCTAAATAATCCTTACATATTATAAAACAAAGTCCTCCGCCGCGTCTGTCTGTCGTCCTGTACGCGATAAACTCAGAAACTACTGCACCGATTTTCATGCTGTTTTCACCAATGGATAGAGTGGTTCTCGAGTAAGGTTTTAGTATATAATAACCGACATCCAAGCGGGCGAAGTCACGGGCATCAGCTAGTTTGTAATAAGATCGGTAATATGCCAAGCCTTATTTCATGCAGTTCACAATCAATTGCAATTGTCAATTTTTACGTGATTGATACACATTGATGCGCAAATTGATCGTCTACTAAATTCAATTGAAGCGATTGACAATATTAGGTACTACAATAGAAATTGATGGCAATTGATCGTTTCGACTGACACATCCAACTTTAGTCGGGTGCGTGCACCGTGCGTTTTATCGCTGGGGCAAGAAGCGAGAGAGTGTGATTCTAGCCTGTCGTTGGGACTCTGCAAATTAACGCCGTGTGCGGTGTTTTGAAAAAAATATATGAAAACTAGCTGCGCCCAGCGGTTTCACCCGCGTAAGTCTCAATCTCGTGAGGATATCGGGATAAAAAGTATCCTATGTCCTATTCTAGGTCATGGCCTACCAATTTGCTAAATTTCATCCAAATCCATTCAGCCGTTTTAGTGTGATTTTTGGCCGCAGCCTATCGCTACGTTTATGATCTTTCGCAGTCGCATTTCACAAAGTGTGCGCCATGTCTACAGGGTTACTGGTAACTCGACGTATTCCTTGCAGGACGTCATAGTAGGGTTAAAATGCAACAAATTAAGACACCAAATGATCTACCGAAATTCAGTAGTTTTTGAATTAGTTTAGCTCTAAAACTCTTAACTAATTCAAAAACTACTGAATTTCGGTAGAACATTTGGTGCCTTAATTTGTTGCATTTTAACCCTACTATGACGTCCTGCAAGGAATACGTCGAGTTACCAGTAACCCTGTATATTCCACCTCAAATAATGAATCATAAAAACCACAATCAAACCAAACACGAAAAAGATGAACAAATCCGTCATAATTATTCACTAAAATAACCCTCACATTTACCCTTCACACAAAAATACCTTGACATTTACCCAATGACTATAAAGTAATTCTCTTTGCATTAACCTTCGAACACACGAATACAGTTCGTAAGTAAACAAATACTTCTATGTATAGACGCCATTGATTACGGAAAGCAATAAATATGTTAGAGGTTCGCACCTGGGCCTTGCGCTGGAGCGAAGAAAGCCGAGCGAGCGAAGCGGAGCGAGCGGGGTAACGTAGCTTAGAAATAACGCTTTGTGTAGAATAAAGAATGTTTTGTGCTGTCGATTCGATTGTATTGTAAGGACAAGTTATTGTTCTAAGTTCAATTGCGAATGTCAATGACCTGAGTTCTATTGTTTTTTTTTGGTTGGTTGTGTTATGGTAGAATTCCACGATCGGCAGTATTGCAGACCGCCACGCACCGCGCCCCGAGGCGCTTCCGATGACTGCGATACCCCGCACGTACACCTTCCCACGGTCCGTCGTCCGGGCTTGTCCGTGTCCGTCCGCAAAATCGCGGATCGTGGGATTTCGGTATAATATATTAGTTGGCGAAAAATACAAAGGATAGTCTGATGACCAAAGATTCAGGCAGATTATGTGCACGTTGTTTGATTTATGCCCTAACGTGTGACTCCAGCTTTTTTATTTGTCTGTCTCTTTGTCTGTGTCTTTTATAGATTTTTAGTTGACTTTTTTGTCGTAGTTCAGTTTTAGTTTTATAACTTTTAATTTTATGAATTCTCCATAAAGTTTTACTCACACGAATCGTTTTTCCCATAAAACGCGTCTACAGAACAAGTTCTTACCACTTGCTATGTAAATCGAAGTGCTCCACTTTTCAGAGTCCCGCATAAAACAGGAAAACGTACGGAACCCGCATGCAACTTGAATAGGATTACACTCAGCTGATTTATCTTAGTCTGGCTCAATAGAAAACGTAATGCGTTGTATGTCACCGTTTGGAAAATAAGTGGAAAATCCATTGATAATACCACGAATTACGAGCAATGATCACCACGCTTGCTCAAGATGGGTTGGCGATTTCAGACTTATTTTATTTAACTATAAAGCCGGTTAAACAGCCGGATATGAGTTTAGGACATTACGGGGCTAGCGGGCGAGCCCATTACCATCTACCGGGCACAAATTCAGACTGCCACAGAGAAATTATAGATGGAAAATCCAATAACACTTTTCCCGACCCGGGAATCGAACCCAGGACCTCACGCTCAGCAGTAGAGTTTGCGACCACTAGAAAAACGAGGCAGTAAATCCTTAACCTGCGACTAGGCTAGGCGAACGGAGCATGGACTCTCGTAGCGTAGCCGTACTTAGGAGTCTCGAACGAGCACGTCTCACTACGCTAATTCGTGCTCCGCAGGGCTCGCCTCGTGCTTAACTCGCCTAGCGAAAGCAGTTTAAGACAGTTGCTAATAATCCTAAATTAACTTACATTAAAAAAAAAAGTTTTACTACAATAGTATTTATCTACAGCTCAAAGGCAACTAACAAAATACATGAAACCTTACCTCAAATACCGTATACAGACAGACAGAGGTACCGGAACGCTTAGGGCGTGTCCACACCTAATCGGATATAGGCGCACGAATTCGCGCCAACAGCTCATGTGTAAAGGAATTGTATGGGTGAACTGAGCTTAAAGTCGATTGTCCACTGCTACGTAGGATGTGCAAGGAGAGGTTAGCCACGATAGCTGCGTGGTTCATTTGTTTGCCAGCTACGCATTCGTGCGTAGCAACAGTGTGTCCAAATATTGAGCGGCAATCGTGCGAAGCTGCCGCGCACGGCCTTCCGCGCTGTTTTTGTACGGCTGCCGCGCGCGAACGCTTCTATCTACCTGCCGCGCATAAACATTTCTAGGAAACATTAGTCAGTAATTGTGTTTGGACGAATAATAAGCAGAGCCACGACATAAGCAACCGCTTTCATGCCAACTGAAGTGCGCGGCGTGTCTCGGATATGCCGCGCAGTACTGCCACGCAAACACGTCACTTTAGTCCTAACTAGAGCCCGGCAGAAATGTGTCCTGCAAACGCCGCGTGTTGCTGCCGCGCTCTTGCCGCGCAATGTTTGGACACACCTTAATAAGTTTGTGATTTCATCTTCCTGTGCGTGTCCCAATAAAAACTTCCCAATAAAGACATTATTGTAGCACTTTCCATACAAAACAAGCATGCCAACCGTTTACTCGCCCTACGACATTCAGAAATACCTAACCCGCCAAGACGGTAAATATGGAATGTGAAATGTATGCGGTAGCATTCACAGATCAAGTAATACGAAAAAGACACAAATGACATTATAATTGTGGCGGTACCTACATCGCCATATTCGAACTACGCATCAAAGACCTGACGTCACACAAAAATCCTGACGTCACAAAAATCCTGCATCGCGCAATTAGAGTTTACCGTGCAGTGAACATATATACAAAAATCCAATATCAATCATTGGGCAGTTGCCCGCCAGACACAACACCCGTCTGGTAGGAGGATCCTCCCTTTTCTATGGTGGATGAGTGAACTTTACACCCTAATCCTCATACCCCTAAATAATAAACTGATAGCTTTGACACTAAATTCGATTGGAATAGCGGAACATGACGCCAGTCAGTACAATTGAACTACTGCAGTTTCACTGCTATGGTTTTGCGGCGGCCGCGTGCAACCGGCGTGATTGGCGGCCATGGACGAAAGTTATGCGCTGAACGCACTTTCGGCGCCACGAATTTTTCTAATACTGCCGTCTCTAGAAACGCGGCGATTCAGTGCTCTGTGGTCGTAATGGACGATCTCGCCTACATTTTTATAAAATGCGAAGCTAAATTCACGTGCGTAGCTTAGCCGTGAGTCTCTGTGGAGCAGAGCCTTAATACCGACTGGGCTATGTGTATATTCGCTAGTGATCGGTGTGTATTGCCTACAAATGTGGCTATTGTTATGTGATTACGGAGTAGGCAGGATTTTAAGCGTTGCAGGCATAGAGATATAATATTACATAGAGTGCGCGTATTGCACAAATCTCTTAATGCGCATCATAGACAAGTGAGCTATAGATTAGTGTTGAGTAGGACATACAAGAAGCACTTCAAATGTCCCAAACAAAATGATTGAATGTCCCAACACCTCCAAATAACATTTTGTACCGCTTCACTGTGACATACAAATGAATGAATCTCGAACTGACAAGTGAGTGAGTGTGGTGAGGAATGTCGTGTTGTTCAAACCCTTGTCTACTGTTCATAGTTTGTTGCACGCATTCTATACTACAATTATATCTCTATGGTTATGGTCGCAGATAATATAGGCTTGCAGAAAAAATATCGATGTAACGATATTTTTTGTTCGATATATCGAAATCGATATTGATTTTTTTTAATATCGATACGATATATATCGATATTTTTTGGCACTTCTTGCATCCCTAAGATAATATGAGTTAGTTGAGCATTGAGAAGATTAGACTGTTTCAAATTCAAATTCAAAATCATTTATTTGCAAACATGGGTAAACAAAAGTGCAGATCTTAAACAGTAATAATTGTATATCATAATTTAGGTAACACCATATTTTGCCTTTCGGCATGCAAAGTACGAATTAAAAATAAAAAATAAAAACTAAACAGAATATAAATTAAAATTAAGAATGAGATCAAACAAACTTGTTTAAAAATAAATTATGCTATAGTTTATCCTGCAAACATTCAAATACACTGTAATATGCTTTATTTATCAAAAAACTTTTTAGTTTTTTTTTTTTTGTAACAGGCGTTTATACCTCCATTAAGTATTTAGGTAGGTGATTGTACACACGGGGAGCCAAGCAAAATATACTGTTATTTAAAAGAGTTGTTTTATTATAAGGACAATAAATTTTATTAATGTGTCGTTTACTTTTTATATATTTTTCAAAGGGAGTAATGTTAGATCTTACAAAATTTACAATTTCATAAATGTATATGCATGGAAATGTCAGTAATTTAAGATCTTTAAAATATTCTTTGCAACTTTCTGTTTGTTTAAGTTTACATATTGCTCGGACACATCTCTTCTGGGCCTTAAAAGTATCATCCATTATGTACCGAATGTCCCCAGAACATTATTCCATGCCTTATTATGGATCCTACATAACCATGGTATGCAGACAGTACAGTCGATATATCGGCCATTTTGGAAAGCATTATGTAAAGCATAAGATTGTTGATTTAATTTTAGGCATAAATTCTCAATGTGTGTTTTCCAATTTAAACCACAGTCAATATTAAGACCCAAAAATTTTGTATTTTCTACATGAGTGACTTTTTTATTTGAGTATTCGATGTTAATGTCATTAAATTGTGGAACTCTATTGCGAAATATCATTATGTTAGTTTTATCTAAATTTAATTTTAAATTGTTAGCTCTAGTCCATTCTATAATTTTGTCGATGACGTTATTAATATCTTTTTCAAGTGTCATTCTGTCTTTACCGTTAAATACAATGGTACAATCATCAGCAAAAAGAAATGTTGGTTTATAATTTTTGGTACATCGTTAATGTATATAATAAATAACAATGGTCCCAATACACTTCCTTGCGGGACTCCAAAGTTCACATACCTGTTTTCTGATGTAAAATGAACTTCTTTATTGGTTTTTGGGCATATTCGAATAATTTGGGTAAACTGCTTTCTATTGCTAAGCTATGATTATGCTATAATAATAATACTGATAGTGGTGACTGATAAGTGCAATATTAAATCTAAAATCAATCTTTTCTATTCACAGGGCCAGTTGGATTGACCATCAGCATAAAAAGAATTTCAAAAATTCTCTTCAATGAAACATTAATTATATGAAAGTGCTATTTATTAATGACTAGATCATTGTAATACTGCAATGTTGGCATATTTACTTATATCTTAAACACCTACAATAGTTAGTATGTACAAAAATTTTCACATAATTTTGTCATATTTACAATAAATTGCTAACATTTTCGTTGGTCCAGTAAGCTTAAACTTGGACTTTAAGTCTTTTTGTGGGGTCATCAACCGTAGTTAGTGTGGTCAGTTTAAATATCAGTTATAAAACTTTGTTTTACGGGTAAACTTCACAGACGTGTTGGATGTCGTGTTGGATATCTAAACACGATTAGACAAAATAAAACAGACACATTCTCTCAACTCATACATACTTAAAGCAACAAGGTCCTAGGTTCGATTCCCAGGTCGGGCAGAGTGCCATTGGAATTTTCCATAAGGAATTTCTCAGGTGCCCCGGTTGATGGCAATAGGCTCGCCCCCTATTACATGGGATTTAAAGATAAATGGCGAAATGTGGGTGTTACTATAAGTACCAACACCTCTGCCTCACCCTTCGGAGATTACAGGCGTGATGTTATGTTATAAAATCAATCAATCTGCCTAGCCTTTTCCCAACTATGTTGTGGTCGGCTTCCAATCTAACCGGATGCAGCTGAATACCAGTATTTTACATGAAGCGACTGCCTAACCTCCAATGTTATGTTAAAAAATAACTGTTGTGCTATTCTGTAAAAATATCACCGTGAAAATTTAGGTGAAGTGAGCTTCAAGTGAACTATCACTGCCTTAGCATCAGTAGGTATCGATGACAATGATAGCTCACTCCACGCTCACTTCACCTTCGTTTTCACGGTGAGATGGTTACATAATAGCAATGCTGGTGAAATTGTACATTATGATGTAAGTGTTTTTTGTTTTTTTAATGATAAGTGGACGGGTTTTTCTCTCTATTTCGGATCAACATGAACGTTTTCAAGAAAATTCGCTTTTCGAATACCTGACAACAATTTCAACGAGCATTCGTCAAACAGTTTCTCGGAAACAAATATAGATTTTATTGTTTTATGTGAAGCCATCCATAAACTTATAACAATCCTTTCTCGGAAACACGACTGAGAACAATCTTCAGAAACAAATATATTTTTCATTTTAGCGAAGTTGATAATAAAAATATTAGAGCAGGAGTACTTATACAAATAAATAGTTGGAAGCTTCACGTCATGACTGTGACTAGAAGGCTTCCACTCAGCATGATGCTGCGCTATGGGGGACCCAGAGCACAGCGCTGATTTTCAGTGGTCATCCGAAAAAGACGTGCGAAAATCAAGTCAGTTTCAATAATTTGTACATAATAAATAGGTAAAAAATAAAATAAACATAAGAAAAAGCACTTTCAGCTTATCACGAAACTTTCCCATCTTCCGTGGAAATGTTCAATTTCTCTTTCCATAAAAACCTAATTCGGACTATTACGAACATTTTAAAACAAAATAACCAAATCGGTCCAGCCGTTCTCACGTGATGTGCTTACCAACGAACAGGGGGAATAAACGAGCCACATTAGCAATTCCTCTAAAAGCAGTTCATTTCCTTAGTCCCAGCTGTCATTAGCAATTTCTCTAATTTGACATAAAAGCAATTCATAATTTGTGGACCATTTTACGAATCTCCATAGAAAACTGTCAAACAGATGAATTATTTCGTAATATGAATTACACGCAGATCATATTATGAATTGTCAGTTTGTGACATTTTACGATGATTCATAATATTTTCATGTTATGATTCTGCTAAAGTGACCGTTTTAAGCCCCAAGCATTTATCTTTATACAGATAGGTAGATAGAAGATTAAAATGAATGTAAATGTACTGCGGACTACTCACAGCATAACCGCTATAACCAGCCTATATTCCCACTGTTGGGACACAGGCCTCCTCCCTTCGAGAGGGATTGGGCTGTAGTCCACCACGCGGGCCCACTGCGGGTTGATAAATGTCACATGTCATCAAATTTTTGGTTCTAGGAGATACTGGTTTCCTCATGAGTTTTCTTTATTATGCTTATTATAGCGCCTGTCTGGGTTTGAACCCACGACCTAGAACTTGTAAGTCGGAGCATTATCACTGGACCACCACTGCTCATAACTAGCTGACTGGCTATTCGCTAGAAAATATTAACCTCTAGTAATGTAAACTTCATTTTTCAGCAAAAGAAAATAAGAATGTCAAATCATCAGAATAAAAATAACTACGAAAAGATGAACTTTGGAAAGCACACAACAAAATCAAACATCGTTAATAAAACATATCCCATCACTACTTATTCAGACAAACAATACAAAACCTTCACCAATCGACGTAGCTAGTGATGTACATCGATAGGTCAGCCCGACTATCGATAGCTGCTCGACAAGGCATAAATAAACCATGAACAACCGTACACCTGCCAGAGTACACCGCTACGACAAATTGGATCAAGGTTTTAATGATTTTGCTGCCGTTTGAAATTGATAGCGGTACCTATTGGGTGATTGGAAGTCGGTTTCATGAAGTTTAGTTGGGTTTTAAGGGACTTTAGTGGCGTGGCATGTTTTTAAGTGATTTTTTTTTTCATTTTTGAGTATAAGTGAGTGCTAAATTTTAACAAAATGTTGCATAGCAACGTAAGTAAATATGTTTTCTGATCGCTTGACAGTTACAATTTTGGTAAATAATCGAATTAATTATCATAAGTTTCAGAACAGTTTTCATCCTCAGAATTTCATAACCAGTCGTCCGAAACGCCATTTCGATTTAGTTTTTCTTATAAGTAATACCAAAAAATAAAACAATTAGGGAATTAATAATTTAAGAGACGTCACGTGACGCATTCATACGCCAAAAATGTATGGTTAAACAGTCGCCAATCATTACTTCACTTTAAGCAACGTTTATAAACAAGCACCTAAAATATAAAAAAGTACCCACACTAAAAGTTTAAATCATAAGTGTCAAATTATCAATCAAAACACCTTCCTCTACAGACAAAATGCATTGCAGGTGTACACCAATCGATCGGCTGATTACGGGTACATCACGTAATCACCTACATTCATCTATACATACAACTACGGTTGCACTTAGACCGATAATATACGGGAAGTAAATAATGAGGCATGTACCTACAGAAGAATAATGTGGAAAAGCAATAGTTTTGTTTGAACTTATATTCCTTATCGACTGGATCACTTAAAATGCCCTTACTGCTACGCTATCACTCTTGCTACCACATTATCCGTCGGGCTCTTGTCACCAAGCCAGCTGTTTTAGAACCTGGCGCGAGACGATGGGAAGAGACCAACGGAATGACCATAATGCCTTGGTAAGCATTTGGTGTGGGATGCAACCTGTGTCGACACCCTCGCGCCATCCCATCTTCCAAGCACGGCCGGCTGCGCGGGGGCGGCTGCTGCAGGTGCAGAAAACCTCAAACAGCACAAATATATCTTATACGTTATGTTTGAACAGTTTGTGAGACCCGTGGGTTCAAAGTGCTCATCGAGTATTTAAGGACATCGCCAAGCGGTTGATCGAAACTTCACGTGAACAGAGGGTTGGCTCGTTCTTTGTCCAAATAATTAGCATTTTCATTCAACGTGGAAATGCTGCCAGTCTTCTGGGCACGTTTCCGGATGAACTCAAAACTCAAACTCAAAGCATTTATTTCAATTAAACCATTTACAGGCACTTTTGAATTGTCAAAGAGTCGTTCAGTTAGTTTTTGTATTTATTTTTATAGTTAGTTGTTTATTCATTTGATTTAGTACTAAGTAGTAAGTAGCTAGTTGTGTTATAGATTTTATATAAGTATTGTAATGAAATAAACGGAATGATACGAGTACACCGTGCAACATCAAAATAAATCTATCCACATATCTATATCTCGCATCTAACACAAGTCGGGGCCCATCGCATTAACGTTCGTATTTTCATCTAATATTTCCTTACGTCTGAAGTCACAGATAAGTCGATGATCACAAGTCGGTGCGAGATTATGCTCTCAACAGGCGATACCGTATCGATAACCCTTCACTACAAAGCTAAGTCTTCGGGGTAGGGACCCGGGTGAGTGAGGAGAGCCTTCCTTTCGAGTACATGCTCATCGAATTTTGTATTTTTATTCGACTTTCGAAAAGGAGTAGGTTCTATGTTCGTATATTGGTATTTTTTTACTGTTTGTGATTATTTTTCTCACGTAACGGGTTCGGTTCCCGGTTCAACCGTGTAATTTAATTAAATATCTATGAATGCAGTTTAAATTGTTTTTTAAATTCAAATAATGTCTTCTTTCAGTAAAATGTTCCATCTACAATATTTAAGGTACTTTCCCTCCATGTGGCATAGCACATTGATATACATCTTTTATTATATTTAGCTGGTCTTGGAAGGATATCCAGTACGAGCCTGTAGGGTTACCTATGTACCTACCTAATAATTAATAAGATTGTGAGGAGATATAAATTCAAGGGTTCTCGGATTCTAGTTTGATCCCTTGTCTCCCGGAGAAGTACGAAGGGTATTATGTATACCATTTTTATCCGGAAATTCAAAAACTAAACGTGTAGGTACACGTTTAGTTTTTAATGGGACCCACCCAATCAGTGGTTCTTTTAAGGCCCCACAGCACATCTGACATGCGGCAATCATGTCCGGCCCAATCCCACTTAACGCTCTGAGGGTGTCCTTGAATGCGTTAGTATAGAGGGAACTCAGGTTAAGATTGACTGTGGTTGAGATAGTAGACATCATTAAATCGGTTTAAAATATAATGTGAAAAAACAACCGACTTCCAAAAAAAACACAAAAAATGTAAATGCTTCTCAATTTTCATTTTTAGCCACCGACTTCCGAAATTAAAGTTATTTTTCACTTTTTTAGTGTTTTTTTTTGTTTTTGTAAATAGTTTTTATTTTTCATTTTTTAGTTGTGGTAGGTACCTACCCCACACAAAATCGAATACCACTACCTTTTTTTTTTGAGTTTGGGAAATCATCAAATGACTTCTCTCGCTCTGGGCGGAGCGGGAGGGCGTGTCAGACTTTTACTGACTAAAACCCACCCGTATTCCCGGTATCCCTTTCGGACTGTCCCGCAACCCTGGCAGGCATCGGTATACCACTACCTGCTATGTAAATAACAGAAAAGACACAAAAAATAGAATACATGCAGACGAACATAGAACCTCCTCCTTTTTAAAGAAGTCGGTTAAAACTACCCAACTGCGACTGTTGCGGATATTCGCATCCGCTTAGGGGTATGAGGAGCAGGGTGTAAAGTTTACTCATCCACCATAGAAAAGGGAGGATCCTCCGACCAGACGGATGTTGTGTCTGGCGGGCAACTGCCCAACGATTGATGTCGGGTTCATGTCCATTGCACGGTAAACTTTAATTGCGCGATGCAGGATTTATGTGACGTCAGGATGCGTAGTTCGAATGTGGCGATGTAGGTACCTCCACATCCGTATCCTCAAACGCGGAGCTTCCGCATTTATTTAGCTATCCGCATTAATGCGGAGCTCAGGCGGATGCGGATATGGGTGAATATATATCTTTTCATACACGAAATTTCTTAAGGGGTCATTGTACTCATCATTACGATCAACTTTCACTAAGGGACCAAATATGAAATCGCAAAAAGAAATCTGCTGTTGGCTACATTTTGACGAGCTATGTGAACAGAAGTGTAGGGAAGAGCTGATTTTTTTCGCGCTCCGCATCGTGTGAGCCAAGAAAAATCCGCATCCACGTCTCGGATGTTAAAAATCTTCATCCGCAACATCCCTGCTCCACATATACCTCTACTTTTAATCATCCAAAAAATTGACAACACGACCGTGCACTCTTGCCATTGAATACATAGCATTGAATACTTCGCCTTTCTCCGACCACAAAAGAGGGAATTGAAAAATTAATTATGCGAAAAATTCTTTGTACTTTTATTTTTTTAATCATCAAGAAATATTGTATAGAAATATGACAACAAAAGATACAACATATTCACGTATATTAATTAATTAGAAATTGATTGAAATCATGGAATAACACCTGTGTATCACTGAGTAATACATAATGTATAGGTATTTTAATATTAAGTAGGTTGGCTTATTTTTCATAGCTTATATATACACATATTATGTATACAAGGTGGGAAAAGGCCCGTCACGAAGCCGTCATCAACGGATTCCTTACATCAAAATAAGTGACTTTGTGCAAAAATAAGTGCTGGGTGGAAAACGAGTATTTTTGGTATGAAATTGCTATATTTACGGTAGTGCGCAACGTATTGCACGAGAATTCGGTTAACAAATATCGTGCTAACGGGTGCATACAATGGCACAGGGTTATTTAAAGTTAAGTTATAACATTATAAACTTGTTTTCGTAAGTCCAAGTTGGAAGTTGTACCTAATATTTCATTTTATTTTCATGGGAAAACTGACAATTAACAGGTTGTAACTCATGGTTAGTGCTGCAAATCAGATTGGTAACAGAATGACTGTTGCGATGACAAACGTTGAGCACTTAAAGAGAATACGTTTAAACATGACGCAAAGAAAAAACAAAAAGCACTTTTTGCACAAAATAAAGCACTTTTTTATTTTTCCCTTTTTAATTGTGGTACGTACCCCTCAACACAAATAACAGTGACGGAGTAACTTAAAACATCGTCCATATAGACAAAGTGGGAAAAATATGAAGCAAACTCAAAAACTACGCAAGAAAAGTTAATTAAGTTTATATGGGACCACCTCTGAAGTATGACCTACCAAACAAAGAAAGAATCATCAATATCAATTCATAATTGGCGGAGTAAACATGTAAAAAATACACAACAAAAAAAAATATACAGGCGAATTGAGAACCACCTCCTTTTTGAAGTCGCTTAAAAACACAAAAAAGTAACAAGTTGGGGAAAAAATGCGTCACATCCACGCAAAACGGCCCGATCATTGCGCGACAGAGGCACAGCGCACTCCATCCATTTGCTATTCCGTGGCCAGTAAGCATCGAACTGCTATTAAGTACTTTTGAGCTCCTCGCAGTGTACAATATTGCCTCATATTCACAATAGCTCATTTTCAGCTATTCAGTCATTTCTTTGGGTCCTTTTCAGCGTCCTTTCCATTTCGTGTAACAGACGTGGAAATCAGGGCTTGAAAACGTTACCAATTCACATTAAAAGTAACGTTAAGTAACGGTATTTCCTTAGAGATATCTGGATATCGGTACGATTTGGTAGCGTTATTTAGTAGCATAACATAATAGTAACGTTAAAAAATGTGGTAAAAATTACCTGTATTTTTAATGTTGTTGTAAAAATAGAGGTAAAACATTACCGGTATTATTTTTGTTATTTTATGCGACGTTGCCGGCCCGTTTCTCAAAGGCGGCCGGCGGACAAACCAACCAAGTATATTCACAAGAACAAGCACAACACAGAATAGCAAAGAGAATACCTATACAGTTGTAATGGCAATCATGTCATTTGCTTTAAATAGGTTTTTATCTGTAGTATCTTATTTATCGTATATAGATTCCTTTCTATCTTGTGAATGTGAGAACGTCGTAGGCTTAGTGAACTGTAGACTTTTATTTTTAATTTTAATTTAATTTATTTTATATCTGAAACTTTTTGAATGGCCTACACTGTCCTCCCATAACTATTAACACTGTAATTCGAAATTATTGTAAAAGCCAATTATCTTTTAAAAGAGTAACCATGGAGTTTCTTGCCGGCTCTTCTCCATAGGAAACGACCAATTGGAACCGTGCACCTAGCTTCTGACGTTTCATAAGTGCCCATGTAGGCTTATGTGAAATAAAATATTTTGATTTTGATTTTGATTTTATTATACACGCAAATAGTCGTACGGCACAGTCTTAGCATCGATGCAGTCTGAAATTTTTTACGATATTCAGAACGACGGTAACAAAACTAAATCATAACGATAAAATTTTCGATAGCGTAGATTTTAACGTTACGTATGATTAACGTTAAAATGTGTCAGATATAATGTTAAATATTATAACGTTAGTTATTAGTTAACGATATCTGCATCAGAAGGCTGTAACGATACCATATTTTTAACGGTATTTCAAGCCCTGCGTGGAATTCGCAAATAGGTATTTACCTTCTTTCGTTGTATCTACCTGTACAGTGTGTCCGGACATGGACTAGCGATATTCTAAATACTTAAATATAAACTATTTTAAAGTACAATTGTAAAGATTTTTTTTTAATGATTTCCTGTTTAGTGTTCCGACAATTGCCTTGCAAAAGCATAAAGCTTGCGCATTCGCTATGCTTAAACAACAATAACTCTTAAAATATTAGACATAGGTACACACGGCTACACATCAAGCATTTCCAATTTATGCTGATCTCGCCTTGTATAGGATTTCTGTATAATGCGAGGTCAGCTTATACTGGAAATGTATAGCTTGATGTGTAGCCGTATGTACAGTTGTGAATTTTATGTTGTATTGTAGCTTAGCTCAAAATCTGTCGTTCTAGTAAAAAAAGTTGTCGGGTTTGTTTTTTGTAGTAATTAACAATTATTGGTTGAATTGCATAATTTTTCATAATTTTTTCGACATTCACATTTTTTTTTCAAAAGTTATGGAATTATGAACACCCTGCTTGGTAATGCAGACAGTAGACAATTTAAGTAAGGCTAACTTTCTGGTCTTTTCTATCCAAGTTGGTCGCAGTTACTTGGCCATTTTGTATTTTTAAGACCCCAAAATACGAATTATATGAGGTTCACAAAAAGTGGCGCAATCATTATTTTAGAGTGTTCAATAATATAAGGGTGTGTCCAAATATTGAGCGGCGAGAGCGCGGCAGCAACACGCGGCGTTTACAGGACACATTTCTGCCGCGCTCTAGTGTGGACTAAACCGACGAATGTTTGCGCGGCAGTACTGCGCGGCATATCCGTCCGAGACACGCCGGGCACTTCAGTTGTCAGAACTAAAATGAAAGCGGTTGCGTGTGACATAGCTCTGCTTATAATTCGTCCAAACATAACGAATGTTTGCTAGAAATGTTTTTGCGCGGCAGGTAGGCAGAAGCGTTCGCGCGGCAATCGTCTAATCACACAATTACTCAATGTTTGCACACACCTTTAGAGGTTCGATAAAATACCTTCATGCCAAATAAATATTGTTAGTTGACCATAGTTTAGGTACTATCGAAAAACTTCATATCTTAGCAGTTTCAAAACAAAATCCCGTGAACACGATGACCACATCTGTTACCGCCCCGGTTCTACATATAACGGCCAAGCGCTGCAAGCAGAAATAGTCCTTACGGTGCATAGATATGAACTTCTTCGATGGTACAAGTGACATACCACTACTGGTGGAGACTAATCCCTTATAAACAAGTCAATCAACCTTGTAGGTCTTATAGTTTAGCGTACTCAGATGATTTGGAAATTAGGTGTTTTACAATACCAACGTTCTTGCATTAGGTCATAATGTTTATTACAAGGTAGAACATGTTTAATCTAAGTCCATAGTTACGTATGCCTTAGGGATATGTTACATAACATAACATAACAACACGCCTGTATTCCCCGAAGGGTTAGACAGAGCACTTATATTACACCCACATTTCGCCAGTTATGATTAAGTCCCATATAATACGGGGCCATGTAATATGTATCATCATTTGCCTACACTTTTCCTAACAATGTTGGGGTTGACTTTCAGTCTAACCAGATGCAGCTGAATACCAGTATTTTACATGGAGCGACTGCCTATCTGACTTCGACAACCCAGTTATTGGGTAACAGGATACCCCTTGGTAAGACTGGTTGTCAGACCTTCTGGCTTCTGACGAAACGTAACGACTGTCAAAGATCTACGAATGATAGCCGGAACCAACGTCTTAACGTGCTTTCCGAAGCACGGAGGAGTCTCTGTATGTAAAGATGGTCACCCATCCACGGACCAACCCCGGCAAGCGTAGCTTAACCTGATGGATCGACCCGTGCGGCTGTTATTAATTAGCCACGAGCTCCTCCATGGAACCATTGGGCCATGTAACGTTATGTATGTAAAAATAATGATAGTAAATGAAAACATAATGTATTCTATCTATATTGGAACATTTCATTCAATACTGTTCTATCTTCTGAATTGCAATACATACTCGTACATCATCCAACCCTCAATATGGAAATTAATAAAAAATATTACACCTATGGACAGGCCAAATGGATAGGGTTGCCAACCTTTGTAATATAGGGTTATGGCAACAGACAAGAAATATATTTTGATGTATCATCACACCTTATTTCCCTGAAGGGTTGTCAGAGTTGTACCTATAGTACACCCACATTTTTTATGAAATTTAGCCGTATTTAAGTAACTGGAAGGGATACGCGATAAATTATACAAAAAAAAAAAAAAAACTATACGTACATGCAAATAAATAAGTTTGTAATGTCAAAGTACAGCTTTTTACTAATTGCATATACAAGTATACAATAAATACAACAACAAAAATTTTTTTTTTTTTGTCTGTCTGCCTGTGTGTTTGTTCTGGCTAATCTGCGAAACGACTGGACAAATGTTGGCGGGACTTTCACTGACAGATAGCTAATTTTATATGGAGTATATACTGCCGCGCTTGCGATAAGTGCAGTATGTTCGTATGCAAAACATACCTACTTAATGCACGCGCGGCAGTATAGGCTACTTTTGTTTTGGAAAAAGAATTAGCGTCCAGGCGGGCGAAACCGCGAGCAGCAGCTAGTAGAGAATAAAAATAATATAGCTATCAATTACTAAAAAAATGTGGATGCAGGAGAAGTCGAAAATTAGTTGTGTTAATTGGCCCGAAAGTGAGGAGCTCGTGGCTAAGTAATAACAGCCGCACGGGTCGATCCATCAGGTTAAGCTACGGTTGCCGGGGTTGGTCCGTGCATGGGTGACCATCTTTACATACCAAGTCCTCCCATAACTATTAACACTGTAATTCGAAAATATTGTAAAAGCCAATTATCTTTTAAAAGAGTAACCATGGAGTTTCTTGCCGGCTCTTCTCCATAGGAAACGACCAATTGGAACCGTGCACCTAGCTTCTGACGTTTCATAAGTGCCCATGTAGGCTTACGTGAAATAAAATATTTTGATTTTGATTTTTGATTTTAGACCCTCCGTGCCTCGGAAAGCACGTTAAGCCGTTGGTCCCGGCTGTCATTCATGCATCTTTGACAATCGTTACGCGTCGTCAGAAGCCTGAAAGTCTGACAACCAGTCTTACCAAGGGGTATCGTATTACCCAGTAACTTGGTTATGGAGGTCAGATAGGCATTCCATCCATGTCAAATACTGGTATTCAGCTGCATCCGGTTAGACTGGAAGCTGACCTCAACATAGTTGGAAAAAGCGTAGGCAGATGATGAGGATTGACAGGACCCCTTTCTCCTTATTTGAGGTATCACTATCTCCAATCTGTCGTGTATTCCAAGCATTTACTCCAGCAGTGGACATTTGGAAGGTCATTGACGATTGAAAGATTGAGAGAATTTCTAACCACAAAAAGACTTGCCAACCATTATTCAACATTCCATAAAATAATATGGCCATCGAGATATCCCCATAAAATTGTATCAAACGCGTAGGTAAAGTATTAGGCGGGGCGCACACCTGCGACACACCCGCTGCTTGCGTCAGCAGCCCACCGCGATTTATGAAATCCATTGTGTAGCCCGCCTTTTGTGACATTGTCATATGTGTGAGCTGAAAAATTAAAAGGAATACTGGATTCTTTTTCTGTGTTTGTTCGATTTGTGTGGAAAATTCTTGGTTAATACTCGATTTGTTTTTACTTTGGGGCCGTTATTGGTTATAATAATACCTATATGTAGATAGATGCTTATTTTTCATACCTTAAAAGGTTCGCTTCATCCTAGGATACAATTCCTTCCAGAATCTTTTAAGTGGATAAAAGGCATTTTGTATTGTATACCGGGCTGGTCCACAACACCACGTGCAAACACGTATTTTGAGTCCGAAATTAGGCATTTTACAACGATTCAATAATGGATCTGATTTCTAACTAAAAAACTATATACTGGATTATACTGGATTTACTGGATTATACTGGATTATACTGGATTATACTGGATTTACTGGATTATACTGGATTATACTAGATTATACTGGATTATACTGGATTATACTGGATTATACTGGATTATACTGGATTATACTGGATTATACTGGATTATACTGGATTATACTGGATATATACTGGATTTATGTCCAGTTAATAATATTGGCATGGTTATAAGCTGGTCTTTTATTACATGGGACTTATGTACTTACTGCTAATGTGAGATTGTATGTTAGGGGTTATCTTCGGAATTACTGATCCGATCTCGAAAATTATTTCACTGTTGGCAAGGCATGATTATATTTCATGGCACTCGGATGAAGTCATAGGGAGATGCTAAACAGGGTGAAATTGAATTCATGGGCATCCTCTATTCTCTTAAGGGGTCATTGTACTCATCATTATGAATAACTTTCACTATGGGCCCTATCAGAATACCAGCGCTGCGGTATTTATTTATTTAAATATCGCAGCATTATGCTGAGGTAGGAGCCTTTTTGGCCTCGCACAGGTCGTCTATGTATTTTGTTAGTTTTAATTGTTCTTTTATTATAATTAAGTACTTAGAGCACCGTAAAACCCCTTATAAAATAGTAACAAAGCGTAGGAAAGACTTAGTTTGCACTATTCCACAAGTGCGCACATCATTTGCGAGTAGATTTTGTAACTACTTAGGTCCGACTCTTTACAATAAATTTAACAAAATATGCTTGATCTAAGATTCTACGTTCATTTCTTCAGAACAAAAGCTATGATGAAACAGAAAATTATCTCAATAAGTGACAGTGACAGATCAAATATTACCTCACACGACTTCAATGAAAACAAACACACACTATCTTTCACTATATCACACACACAGACATATACACACCACCAACACAATACAATCACTCACAAACGAATACACACACACACGCGCACATATTCAAATATTTAAACTTTGTTGTAGTATTATAAAATAAATAATATATAATTGTACTAGTTTATTGTATCTTTTTGTAAGGGACAGGGACTGCTATTCCTTAATACAGGCTATTCTATAACCTAGCTAGGAAAGCAGAACTTCACCCACCAGATGTGTATGACATGGTACAAACTTATATGTATACCTAACTATGTAAACTTCATGTACTACAATCTCCTTTTTTATGAAATAAATTTATTATACATATATTACTTGCTTGTTTTTCCTGTGCGTGTCCCAAATAAAATATTTTTCATTCTTTCTTTCTATGGGAACAAACATGAAATCGCGAATAAAAATCAGCTGTTCCCTGGATACATTTATTTGCGCATAACTCGTCATAGTGTAACAGCAGATTTTTTTCCCGCGTTTTCTTTAGTTCATCCCATAGTGAAAGTTGTTCATAATGATGAGTACAATGACCCCTTAAGAGGATACCTTATGAATTCAATGTCACCTTGTATATATCACAAAAACTGGTGAGATGTGGATACTATAAAGCCCTGCAGACACTTATGGGAATAAACACAAGAAGTCATGATGAAAAAATCTCCCTGATCCACTGACGAATAATAATAACAGTTCTCAGCGGAACATGTTACGTGCTAACTGCTAATTGGAACAGGCTGTGGAACTGTTATATCGAGCTGTTACGGGTTACCCCTCTCTATAGTGAGGCTTTGAGGCCGTTCAGACCCGTTCCGGCCCGTTCTGGATTGTTTGTGGCTATGAGTTAGGAGTGAGAGAAAAATTTACTAGGTACTATAATTATAGTAGCTTGTTTTGGGACAGCGGAATCTAAATCTAACCTAACTGGCTGGTATTGTCCCACTGCAGGGCTAAAGCAAAGCTGGTTTGCCTGTACTGAGCGAACGGGCATTCACAAGAAAAAACATTTGACAGTCGAAGATCAGAAGGCCAATTCCCCATTAATTAAAAAAAGAAGTCGTAATCTTTCAATGATAACCAATGTCAACGACTTTTTAAAAATTTCAGAAATTAGAAGCATTTTGACAGATTGAGACAGATTAGAAGGCAAAAGTTATTAAAAATACGTTTCAGTAACCCGGGACGTTCGTTAATATTTTTGATATGCCTCCACAGCTAAACTAACAAACTGTATCTGGAGAAAGAATAAAAATCCCTATAACTGCGGAAAATTAAAACAAATATATATTTATAGAAGCTTCCGAGCCTATCCGAAAAAAAAAACAATTGTACTAAAACACCAACCACTTCACCTAAAAAATGAACACTCAAAAATATTTACAAAAAAACAATCTCTTTGCAATTAACAGATATAAGCTGTCAGCTCGTTTGTTAGTCGCCATCTCATAAATCATGGCTGGAACCAACATGGCGGAGATTAAGCGCCGGTCCAAGTTTTAATCTCTTGAAACAAGATTACGTGACTATGAAACAACTTATAAATACTGATGATGGAGGCTTATTAAGACGTATTCGTCTTTCTTCAAAAACCTTAAGGACCCGACGCCATTTTTACTGTTAAAATGATTCCGGTAAACAAGTTACGCGACGTTTTCGTTTGGATAAAGCCGCATAACGTGCTGAGTGAGTTTAATAATTTTATTTAGAGTTGAAGGAATGTAAAATGTGGCTAGTGGCTAAATAATAACAACCACATGGGTCAATCCAAAGTTAAGCTACGCTTGCCTAAGTCAGTTCTTCGATGGGTGACCTTCCATTACATATCGAGCGCCTCCGTCTTCGAAATGCACGTTACCATTCCCGGCTGTCATTCCCCAAAGTCTGATAACCAATCTTACCAAGTATCGGGTTACCCAGTTACTGGGTTGTGAAGGTCAGATAGGCAATCGCTCCATGTAAAATACTCCAGTATTCAGCTGCATCCGATTAGACTGGAAGCCGACCCCAACATAGTTGTAAAAGGCTGGGCAGAGTATGACGATGGTAGAAGGTCGGAAAGGAAGATTACTTGGTCGATTATGCCTAATTAGGATATTAATTCATTCATACATAAACTCGCGCATTCTCCCCATGGGTGTAGGCAGCAACTACAGAACGCCATCTGTAGGCTTAAAACAGCCACTTTGGCAGAATCTTATTACTAAAATATGTCACAAACTGACAATTCATAATATGATCTGCGTGCGATTCATATTACGAAATAATTCATCTATTTGACAGTTTTCTATGGAGACTCGTAAAATGGTCCACACATTATGAATTGCTTTTGTGTCAAATTAGAGGAAATGTTAATGACAGCTAGAAATTCAGGAAATGAATTGCTTTTAGAGGAATTGCTAATGTGGCTGTTTTAGGCCCGCTGCTACGATCCTTCATACTCGTACATGTGGTCATACACGCCCGGATATTAATTCATTCACCAAAATAGTCAATAGTTATCCATTTACTTTCAGACCGAGGCAAACACAACTTAATCTCCTGCCTTGATTGATCCGCGCCCTACCAAGTTATTCGTAATATTTTTTTGTACACTTAATTTACTTTCTTTAAGGAAAAAGCCAGTAACTTTGAAGGGTCCTTGAAAGGTCAAAAGCACTTTTTCTTTGAGAAAATAAACTTTATTCACTAGAAAATCACACAGAATTTTATTTATTTTTGCTGTGTGAAGACTTGTCGTTGGATTCTTAAATCAGACAAGGAGTATTGGCATGAGAGGCATTTCCTTTATTCAAAGAAACGTACATGATTGGACAATCACAACAAAATAAAATGGTGTATTCCAACAACAACTGCATCCCGTTCGTAACATTAAGGATTTTTCGAAGATCATCTGTTAGAAATATAGCAAAGTAAGCCCGTCTTATAATCCACCGATGGGTGCGTAAGATACGGGATATATCTAAGGATTTGTGGCCCATAAATATTGTGGCCATACAACTTGGAAAATGAAGGACAGTCTTGAATTTTTACACAACATGACTGCATCGGCATGCCTGTCTATCTGTGACATATTATTCAATGCAGAAACATAACGTTAAGTTTTAAAATATTTACATATATAATAAGCAGCAAAAGCTAAGCGGAAGCGAACGAAATATAAGCGAAAAGCGAGTCTGTTTAGCCGCTTTATACAGGGTTACTGGTAACTCGACGTATTCCTTGCAGGACGTCATAGTAGGGTTAAAATACAACAAATTAAGCCACCAAATGTTCTAACGAAATTCAGTAGTTTTTGAATTAGTTAAGAGTTTTAGTTTTTTTATGAAAAATCCCAGATTAAATCATTTGAAACCAATTTAATTCTTCAAGGACTTTCTAATTAAACTACAATAGTTTTTGGTCCGCGCGCGGCCCGGCCGCGATCATACAGGTTAAAAATGATTTACGGCGCGACTGTACTGAAATTTAAGTTATTATCATAGTTGACGCCGTAGCAGACCTTTGTTAATAATTAAAAGTTCAATAATGCCTAAAACTTTGGCAAATATCACTAACCAAACATTTAATTTTATTTAATTTAATTTTTTTTTTTTTTTGACAAGGATATTTTCTTAGTAATTTGTACACCAGGTGTAGTATTTTTTTTTGCACTAGACTACATTTTTTATGAAGTAATAGCAAAAATTACAAAAAATTTAATGTTTTGTTAGTGATATTTGCCAAAGTTTTAGGCATTATTGAACTTTTAATTATTAACAAAGGTCTGCTACGGCGTCAACTATGATAATAACTTAAATTTCAGTACAGTCGCGCCGTAAATCATTTTTAAATTGGTTTCAAATGGTTTAATCTGGGATTTTTCATTAAAAAACTAAAACTCTTAACTAATTCAAAAACTACTGAATTTCGGTAGAACATTTGGTGGCTTAATTTGTTGCATTTTAACCCTACTATGACGTCCTGCAAGGAATACGTCGAGTTACCAGTAACCCTATATAACGCAAAAAAAAAGACAACAAAAGATGCATTTTTGCTAATATTTCGGTCCGATTTCGCTGTATTGTTAAAGCCAATCACCGACCTTGGCTCCGTTTTCAAACTTGGGCACGGACAGTATTCAAAACTCAATGAAGGAGTTTGAATGCCAAGTTTCTGGCTTATTGAGAGGCCACAAGAGCCGTTTCCTGTTCCACTAATGGATGGAACTTTGAACAGTAGTTGCAAGTAAGATACCTCAAAATGGTTAGAACTTCATAACACGTTACGAAGCGAATAATAATTGGTGCTGTTCCACAAACGATGGGACACTTATTATCATGTCCTGCGTATCCTGTCAGCTGCACGTTACAGGAACTGACGGACTTTAGTGATTGCACCAAATACGTAGCCGAATTCTGGGCCGAGCCACTTAAGAAATAAAACTCAACACACACACAAGGCGGGTACAAGTCTGTGCGGGTCGGGTTAGCAGTACGGCGTGCTGTATTCCTTGTATAGATATATAATATGGATGTCAGCACCCGAAACGCGTACGCGTGTCGGGCGCGGAGCAGGTCGGGTCGGGTCGACCAAAACCCGCCTGTGTGTGTTTTGAGCTTAAGCGAAAAGACTAAACAAGACCGCGATGCGAATTCGCTTCGTATAATAACGCAAAACAAACCTTCGTCCTTCGCGACGTACATGAATGGTCATCGCGACCACACACGATGCGTCTCCAAGTTGGTCTCATGCAATGAGAACCGCTCGGTAAATGCTCCCTCTATCAGTCTTCTTGATCGCGTCTGACCGTGCTCTGCCTTGAGCGCTTTCCTTCCACCCGGCCCAGTATCATAAGCCTTTCTAAACCATGCTTAGGTGAACGCATTATATGTCCGAAAAATCTGAGGGCATTCTTAGCATATTGTAGATAGCCGCTTAGTAATGTTGAGTTCCTATAGTATGGATTCACGGTCCAAGGTATACGAAGTAGCCTGCGCCAACACCACATCTCGGACTAAAGCTGTCATCATATTCATCAAAACGATAACCATCCTATAATATTCCCACTGCTGGGACTCGGGCCTACTCTTTGTGAGAGAAAGTGGGCCGTAGTCCATGACGCGGGCACAGTGCAGATTGGTGGATATCACAATCATGATGCCTTCGAATTTTTGGTGTGTTATCACTTATCATAACATCACAGAGGTGTATCTATACATAGTACTTTTCGCCAGTTATGTTTAAGTCCTATGAGGTGATAGGGAGCGAGCCTATTGCTATCAACCGGGCACTCGGGGCTGCTACAGGGGAAATTTCTAATGGAGAAACCCAATAACACTTTGCCGGACTTGGGAATCAAACCCAGAACCTCATGCTCAGTAGTAGCGTTTGTGACCACTATAACAACGAGGGTTTCACTGTTTTTAGAGTGGTGGTGATGAAACAAAATCAAAAATCAAAATATTTTATTTCACATAAGCCTACATGGGCACTTATGAAACATCAGAAGCTAGATGCACGGTTCCAACTGGTCGTTTCCTATGGAGAAGAGCCGGCAAGAAACTCCATGGTTACTCTTTTAAAAGATAATTGGCTTTAACAATATTTTTGAATTACAGTGTTACTCGTAATAGTTATGGGAGGACAGTGTAGGCCTTTCAAAAAGTTTCAGGTAGGTAGTAAAAAAAAAAAATAGAAATTGTTTACAAAAAAGCCTACAGTCCACTAAACCTAAACACAAAATCAAACCATCCTTTTATCATTATCATATCCTACAACCACATAACACCATGGTCACCCCAAACATTAATGTTGTCAGCGGGCCCCCGGGACCCCGTATAGACGGGCCCTTACGTTTTATACGAACGTTATTTGGACCCTCAGAGCCGAATTGTGGTCCTTATGAAAAGATGTCGCCTTGCGGTAGGAATTCATGTTCGTGTCGAGTTTTTAACTGAGATCTAATAAGATGGGTGTCGATGATAGCTGTGGAGTTTGTTTTGGATCGGAAGGCTATTTTTTTGTGGAAACATTCGAAGATAAACGTTGGGTGATAAAAAGTCAAAGAAAATGTTTTACAACATTTGTTTTTGCACAAGCCTATAATTATAATTGTAAAAGGTTGATGAAGCTTCGGCGTAGTGGTGGCCTAGGTGGTAACAACGGTGACTTACGAGTTGTAGGTCATAGATTCGAACCCTGACAGGCGCTTTACTTTTTGTAAATTATTTCATCATCAGTGCTCTCCAAACGGTGAAGGAAAACATCGTGAGGAAACCGGCATGTCCTAGAACCGAAAATTCGAGGACATGTGACATCTACCAACCTGCAACCCGTGTGGTGGATTACGGCCCAGTCCGTCTCGAAGAGAGGAGGCCTGTGTCCCAGCAGTGGGAACAATATGGGCTGATTATGTATGTATGATGTAGCTTCCATATCTATATCTCTAAATAGTATAAAGCAAAGTTGCTTTTCTTGTCTATCTAAGGACCGCTTAGGTGCTTCTAAACTACTCAATGGATTTTGATGCGATTTTTACTCTCATTTAGATAATTTAATCCGAAAACCACTGATCTACATATGTAGGACAGGGTTCAAAATGAGAATGTCGTTGCTTCATATCTTTTAAAGTTTTCCTTCTTAAAAATCAGTCCACCATCTTCGAATCCCCTTCTTAGAGTTCCAAATTAAATCATTCACCTTTCACTCACTCACTCTCAACTTTCCCTTTCACTCAACCCTTCGTTCATAAACTCAACAGTCATTCCGTTCAGAAACTCTTGCAATTTTTTAACATTTCTTAGTAAGTACTATAATTTTAATCCTACACATATAATGACTCACGGCCGTATTAAATATGTATTTATAGAGTTATAATCATAAACATTATCGATACCTACAACTCTCAAAATTCATATAATCCTAATGAATGACTATTTCATAAAAACATAACATTTGAAGATTATTCTAACTTAAGGAATTGTATTGCTGATTGAAATAATTACAATTGTATAAAGCCATTTTTTTTACGGTCGCGAATCGTATTTCGATCAACATGCAACCAGATACCGATCTGAAAATTGCACAAAACGTAATAAAATTTGAATTTTGCGGGCTACCCTATCGCATCCCCCTTAATATTTAACGCAGATTATAAATATGTATTACCTTATTTTAATAATTATTTATTTATTTAAAGGTGAATTATAAAATATTAGGCGGAAGAAATGTTTTCCATTACCATAGTGGGCGCCGGTATTAACAAATATCGTTTAATTCATATTAGTGAGCATCTATATTATCACGTTTTGAACCAGTAACGTAACCATATACTTAGAACACGGCCCGGCAACCGCTAAGGACCTCTAATAAAATTGATAGCTGAGTTTATCACATATCTTCTTGAAAAATCTATTGTCCCTATCTTCAAGTATAAAAAATCGATCGTCATTAATAACGCAAATATTTTTAGATATCAAAACTTCACATTTGACATATTTATAGATCGTCCCCGAAATATTACAATTCAATACTTGCTTATAAATTATTCTAACCCTAAATTCTAAAAGTTTTTACTTTTTTTTAAGTCGTCTCTCCCTAGGCAGTAGGCAGTATTTCATTTTTAGGGTACCGTACGCCCAATGACTTTTTTGGTCTAAACATATCTGTTATTTTTCCCCTTCATTAATATAATGTCTAGTCTTAAAATTAACCATTGTGGCGGTATCTACAAAAATCCTGACGTCACATAAATCCTGCATCGCGCAATTAAATTTACCGTGCAATGGACATATATACAAAAACCCGACATCAATCGTCGGGCAGTTGCCCACCAGACACAACACCCGTCTGGTCGGAGGATCCTCCCTTTTCTATGGTGGATGAGTAAACTTTACATCCTGTTCCTCATACCCCTAAACCATTGTAAAGTTAAGTAATTAGATTTAATTAGATCTAATTCGGGGTGACAGCCTGGTGATCCGTCACACAGGGTGTCCTAGTATGGACGCCAGTCTCTCACAAAGGATCATATTTTTGCTTTTTTGTCATCTCGCTATAGTTTTTGGCTCTATGTTTATAATTATGTGAACCTTTGTGAAGAGAGAAATAAATAAATAAATAAATGACTAATGCTCGGTTCTAAAAACGAAAACGAATCGTCTTGCTTACCAATGGTAGCATTTTTTATTGCCTACTTGGTCATTTAAATAGAAGATTCGTAAGCTAATTTTGCCCATGACAGTATGTGTGCATATAACCCAACATTTCGGGAAACAAGGCCTGATGTTCATGTTTATTATAATAAAACGTTCCACGTTCATAATACCTTTAGTAAATAAAGTTAAAGCTAAATACTTTTTCGAGAAAACGCACTAAGAGCTTTGAGCTTTTTGGAGCTTTGTGGTAAGGTCCTAAGGGTCTTACCACAAAAACTTAGACACTTGTTTAACGCGTATCTAATGTCAGTTTTATGTCAAACTCCATACAGAAATGTCGTATTTAAAAGGTGTTTAGGCTAAACAACTGACGGTTTTGTGGTAATAAGGTAACGGTTTTGGTGGTACAGAACCTTTAGCACGCGAGTTCGACTCGCACTTTGCTGATTTCTTTTTTTCCAGCTCTGTCGATATCTCGATATCTCTGGGGCCGGTGATCGATAGCTATCGGTGAATATTTAAATATTTGTCAACGAAGACAAATTGTACTCGAGCCGTAGAACGATCACATGACATTAGTGATGGGACAAGTATCGAATTTTCGATAAAAAAATAATTGTGTGTACTGTATGAGACACAGGTTTAATTGAAGAATGTTCTAATTTGTTATGTACCTGGTATTTGTTGTCAGGCCTGCACATACCTATAAAACAGTTATTCGAAAACATTGTAAAAGCCAATAATTTTTATAAGAGTTTCTTGCCTGCTCTGCTTTAAAGGAAACGACCAATTGGATCCGTGCATCTAGCTACTGACGTTTCATAAGTACATATGTAGGTTTGTGTGAGTAAAATATTTTGAATTTGAATGTTTACAAAACAATTGATCCTCAATGGTTTCGATTAGATTTAACTAATAAAAAAGCTCAAAACCGTCTGACATTCAGAGGAATTCAGGATTCTGCTACGTTCAGTAATAACTACAAGGAAAAACTATTACTATGAATTTATTCCGCAAAATGGAGTAGGTACGACTACTTTCTTAATTTATCGCTTCAGAGAGGACCACCTGAAAGAAAAAGCAAATGTAGTTTTACCTCTTAACTAAAGAAGTCGAATCGTCACTGAATAGAGTATTGCTACACCGACAAGTTCCAAGAGCACTTATGATTTGGATGAGAGTTATTTTGAAAAAGACATATCGCTCCATGTACACACGGCTACACATCAAGCTATACATTTCCAGTCTAAGCTGACCTCGCATTGCACGAAAATCCTATACAATGCGAGATCAGCATAAACTGGAAATTTATAGCTTGATGTGTAGACACGGCTACATGAGTTGGCTCGAAAAGCAGAAAAAACTGTCGACACTCTACAGAGCCCCGCATGTAAAAGAGTTGTTAGTGTTCGTACCACACAGAGGAACACAATAGAATCCTCCTGCTTACAACACCCACGAGATGAAATGGGTTGGTTCTATTCTACCACCCGGAAACCACACCGGCTCCAGATGTGAAACAGAAGTACGTTGATATAATTTATCGATATTTACTGATATTTTCCCATGTCACATCACTAAACTGTAACCCAGCTACAGCCAATCCATTTGATCTGTTGTTTTCAATATGAACGATTACAATCCCGATTGAACTTTATTTGTTTATCTACCGAATTGTTTTATATTGAAATGATTGTTTTGTTTCTCGCTTAACGTACGCCGCTTGTACATATTTATTAGTGAATAACCCAGATACTTTACCTATTCTGTAAAAATCTTACCGTGGTAACTTAGGTGAAGTGAGCTGTCATTTCACCTGATGCTAAAGATTGACACTATTGACAGCTCACTTCAAGCTCATTTCACCTTAAGTTTCAACGGATAATTTTTTACAGAAGCACGGAGTGGGTCTTGGTATGTAAAGATGGTCATTGGTCAAATATGCACGGACACTATTGACAGCTCACTTCAAGCTCATTTCACCTTAAGTTTCAACGGATAAATTTTTACAGAAGCACGGAGGGGTCTTCGTATGTCAAGATGATCACCCATCCACGGACCAATCGCTGTAATACCAAAAGCTTTACCAGATCGATCTACCCGTGCGGCTGTTGTTACTAACCACAAGCCTCTCCTACCGGGAACCCACCTCATGCTCAGCAAGTAGCGCTTGACCACTAGACCAGAGAGACAGGCGAGGAAAATTTGGAAGCCTAAATAAAATAAAATAAAATATAATAATAAAATGTTTATGTCAATAACTTAGAAATACGTTTACTTACGGTCTTAATTTCCATTTAAGTAAGAAATATACTTGTATTAGGAAGTTCCGGTCTTCCACTGGTTACAACTTATAATAAGCCATTGAATAGATATTCCATTTAAGTAGGTGCTAGGAAAAGAGTGACATCCTTACATATTATAAAAACAAAGTCCTCCGCCGCGTTTGTCTGTCGTCCTGTTCGCGCTACACTCAAAAACGACTGCACCGATTTTCATGCCGTTTTCACCAATGGATAGAGTGATTCTCGAGGAAGGTTTTAGTATATAATAACCGACATCCACGCAGGCGAAGCCGCGGGCATCAGCTAGTAAATCATGAAAAATAAATATAGAAACACTACTAGATACAGCTCAAGGAATACTCAGACGCATATCCTAAAATACACTCACAACAAAGAATGAGATGAGAGCATCAAGCATCAAGTTGATTGTCTAAGTTGCTCAAGTTGGAGTCGGTTAGAAAGAAATTTGAAGAATAAACCTGGCTAAGTATTATAATTAAGTTCTAACTCATCAATCACTGCTCGCCAACTGTCGGGCGGAAGCTGGAGTCGGAGGGTATTCATAGTCTGGTGCGAGATAATAAATTGTGTTACTTTATTTGAACTAGCTAATGCCCTTTCTTCTCTTCCTTCTCGTTCAGTTCTGTATTTCCTTGATATTGTATGTCTCTGGAGTAGTAGTATTATGAAGTATTAACGCTATCATTATTCCACTGCGAAAACGAGATGGTGCTATCGGCCTTGTCTAGCTCCGTCTCTCTCTTACACTGGAAAAATGGTGGCTGGCTTCATAATAAGGCACCTGTTCACTTCATATATCCACCCAACTTTAGTCACCATCATATTTGTATATTTGTAAACGTCTACTAAAAAATACCTACAGTTTTATTGCCGAGCCTCTTGAATAGCACGCCACTGACTGATTCATAGATCACAATACCTAATTTATTTATTTTCAGCCACATTTCAAATTTATTAAATGTCAAGCATTTAACAATTAATTCCCGTAAACAATATTGACTAAAATCATCAATGAATGTATAAAAGCACCCCAACTCATAAACACTGAAGTAAAAGGTACAGAGCTACTTAAAAGAAAGAAAGAAAGAAAGAATTCCGTATCCAAGCCTCCACTATGAATACGGTGACCCAAACAGTTTACCTAGTAACTCATGGGGAACTTTTGTCGGCAGATGTATTCATCTAATTGATTATTCTTGCTGTGAAATTCAGGTAACTTTCGTATACATTGACTATTCAGTACTCCAGTGCTTCACATACGGGGTGCCCTTTTGTATGGAAAAGATGGAAGTTTTAGCGTGGGCAACGTAGCTAAGCGTGCAGTTATGAGAATAGGATATAGGGACGGTTAGTATAAAGTAATGGAAATAAAATGTACGAGTAGGTATAATGATAATGGTAAAAAATGCTTTATTTTTAACCGACTTCAAAAAAAGGTGGAGGTTATCAATTCGTCTGTAATAAAAAAAAAAAATATGTTTGTTACCTCAGAACTTTCGACTGGGTGAACCGATTTTGATTTTTTTTTTTTTATTCGAAAGCTGTTGCTTGTCTTGTGGTCCCATATAAATTTTATTAACTATGCTTGAGTAGTTTTTGGGTTAGCTTCAATAATTACGTATTTTTCTCACTTAGTCTATGTAAACGACATCATAGTTGACACAGTCACTGTTATTTACATAGCAGGTAGTGGTATTAGAATTTGTGTGGGGTACCACAGTTTATATATTATTATTTTAGTACATTGCTAACTATAGTTTTGTATAATTTAGAAGCACTTTTTCAATTTTGTAAATGTGAGTTCCATGGGGCCGTTTCATATAGTATCACGTTGTATGTTGACTTGAAAGAGCCTGGCAGATGAGAGTATGTCATACTCACTTAAATGTCTCGCTGATGGTGGCGCGTGTGTTGGATCATTCGGTTCCCTACAAAATGGTTGAGCTGGATGGTGCTGATCCACGTGTCATGTTCGTGAACGGGCGCCGTCAGTTGAGACTGGTCATCTCTTATCTGCCAGGGCTTATTTTTATTTTTAATCTTATATTTTGAATTATTTTTGATTATTTTTCGTTTGACATTGTTCTCACATATAGAAGCACGAAGAATACTGTACCCAGGATTTTGTAAAATCTATATACATTTTTAAAAGAGTGTCCTTGGAGTTTCTTGCCCGTTCTTCTCCATAGAGATCTACGAATTTGAATGGGCAACTAGCTTCAACTTTTTGACTAACTGACCGACTCTTTGACAATTCAAAAGTGCCTGTAAATGGTTTAATTGAAATAAATGCTTTGAGTTGAGTTGAGTTGAGTTGAGTTTAAAAGTGAAAAATAAAAATTTTAACAAAAAAAAAACAACCGACTTCCAAAAAAATCGGTGTCTTTGTTTTTAAATTTTCGTTTTTTGCCACCGACTTCCGAAATTAAAGTAATTTTTCACTTTTTTTGTATTTTTTTGGAAGTCGGTTGTTTTTTTCTTTATTGGTCCTTCTTCATAGAATCTCTTTCAGAAAGTTGTATCTATTTAAAACTATGTTTCATATGGATCTTAGCGAAATTACATTTGCAAAGAAATTGGTCCTTCGAGTCAAAACACTAAGGCCCGTATTACAGAACCTCACTCAAAACTCAAACATTCGAGTGCCAAAAGATCCGTGTAGCACTGTATTTAATATTACGGCAGGCCACTGCGACATTTGTTTAATAACTCAAAAAATATAATGTTCTTTATTACTCATTCACTCACCAAAATGAATGAACAAATAAAAAAATTAAATGACGCCATATTTCTTATGGAAACGAGTCGAGGAATGGACGGACGCGGTTTTGCGAGGGGTTGTAGTCCATTATGAGCTAAGCGAGAATAAGTTAATTAAAAAGTATAGCACCACTTAAAAGGCTTACTTGAAATACTGGCACAAAGCGTTGAAAACTAAAGGCACTCATTTGTTTGTTTCTATACTCCATTTGAAATAAGATTAGACATTTAAATGAACCTTTTTTACAGTCCGTTCAACCGATTTTGACTTCTATTGCGTTGGTGGCATGACAAATGGCAGCTGCAGTAAACAGTTGGTATTGTGCACCCTTTTTCGCTTTTAATGCCATCCTTATGCCTACGGTATAGAAGTCAAAATTGGTTGAACGGACTGTAAAAAGGTTTGTTTAAATATCTAATCTTATTTCAAATGGAGTATAGGTTTATTTGACCCAGTATGATTTCGGATCTTATATCTTATATTTGGCTAATCAACTTATACTTAATGTTTTTTTTTTTTTTTTCTTTGATAAGTTACCTCCTGGGTGATTTTAATAAATTTTTCAATTTAAAATTAATATTATGTATAGACTAACTATTTATATATATACATTCTTTATGTTGTTCACAAGTTACTGTTTTTACATTGTAAGGCTAACATATCATACTCTTCTAAAAAAATTCTTTGCTGGTAAAAACTAGCCAAGTCAAATCTTAAAAATAAACTTCTGGATTAGCTAAAGAACTTGGTACCCATTTAGATCACAATTCTTTTGTCGGCGAAGTCGACAACCACGCAATATTCTATATTGAACTTGGTTCCTATTTTTTTAATGTTTTTGATCGGATAATTTGATTAATCTCTATCCATGTCGAATAGGACTTTGATATTTTATTTAAATAAAAATAATGATATAGTACCAGTAACTGAATGAACATATTTTATAATACAAACCGAGCGACAAGAATAGATTACAAATACAAATGTGCCGTGATTTTGACACTAACAAACTTTTCAACTAAATACCAAAATAACAGAAACCTTCCAAACAAAAAAACTATAAATACTATTTCTATCTTTCCTTCAATTTCTTCTTTCAGAACGAAAAGTTAAGAATACATAGCACCTAAACAAAAACTGAAAAAAAGAAAAAATTGTTTATTTGTCACAGAAACACGTGCTGCAACTGCTTGCAGTGTGCCATCGCCTTTAATTTAATACAGTGAATTTAATTAATAAATTAGCAACGGCTATTGTATTTCACCTCCGAGATATGAAAAGACCGGTTATGATAGAAATACCGCAGGGAGCTATAGAAATCTATGTGTATTTTGGAAGACGTATGTATAATGTTATAATGGTAGTTTGTGTATTTATTTAATAAAATACATTTACATTGGGTAACTTATTATATTTAATTAACTAAAAAACTAAAAGGACTAACTAAGTACCAATAAATATAAAAACAAAGGGTTAAGCCTCGAAGTATTCGTCCGCATCGCTGTCATCCGGAAACGTGCCCAGAAGACTGGCAGCATTGCTACGTTGAATGGCAATGCTAATTCTTTGGCCACAGAACAAGCCAGCCCTCTGGTCAGCCCATGTTATAATTAGTTTTACAATTACTTTTTAGCGTTTAGTAATACTAAAGTACACGAAGGTTCTTGACCTCTAAGTAATTATAATTCACAGCTATCAAGGAGTTTGATGGCAATGCCTGTCCTCCTATGAATAATAATAATAAGAACCTTTTGAAAGCCGAGAAAGATAAACAAATCAAGAATCTTGACTTGTCTCGCGAGGTTGTCGACATGTGCATGGAATGTGGACTCAGCGATCACTGTGTCGATAGTCGTATCAGCCACTGGCTTAATAACCAAGAGCAGACCAACACCTGAGCTGGATTAAGGCTCCCGCAGACAGGCGCGAAGCGACTCTGGTGGAACAATTTCTATAAAAACTTCACGGAAATCGTTTTACCAGTATCGCGTTGCGTCGCGCCGTCGTGTCGCACTTGTCTGCGGGAGAGGGCCTTCAGAAAGCGATACTTCTGGACATGGCTCGCATTGTTAGGAGGTTCCTCTCTCTGGATCCCTGACCCCCAGCAGCCTCAATTGGACCCTGTTCCCGATACCGGTGGGCTACTATTTTTTACATTTTTTTAAATATTTTTTATAAGTATTCTAATTTATTTAAAAATATAATTTATAAGTAGATTTTTTAATATATAAATAATAATACCAACCTTTTATTGACCCACTGTAGGGCAAAGGCCTCTTCTCATACAGAGAAGACATTGTAACTTGCGAGACGGGTTGGCGAGTTCAGACTTATAGCAACTCTATACTTAATAACTTATAGCAACAAAAATAATAATATTGCATGCTTACTGTAACTAGAATATTTAACATAGTAATTAAAGCTAGTCCAGGTTTCTTCACAATGTTTTCTTTCACCGATGTGAGCAATGTCCAAGATAAACTCAGAAAAGTACATATCAATTAAAATGGTAACATTGGTACTTGCCCGGATTTGAACCCACAATCTCGAATTGAGAGGCGGGTTTTTTTTTTAATCAACTATTGTCACTAACAACAACCGGTCAGATTACTAAATGTTAAGTACCAAAATACACTAAAAAAGAAAGCAAAAACCATAAATTACCTCACTTTACCTCAAGTACTTTTAAACACGGTAGAAATAACTCACAAACAAATCACGTTATTTTTTTAATTTTCGCGAAACAAAGGGAATCCATATTTTTGTTTGACACGACCCAACCCTCTCGCTGCGACGGTCGACGAGGCGGACGATTGTTTCCTTAGAACCCCATAATCATAATTTATTTCGTCCTTTCTAAAAATTCAAAATAATACGAGCTTTACGGAGGGCTCGTCAGGGTTTTAAAAAGAAAACTGAGAAGCTTTGTCATTATTGCTTAAGTGTTTATTATTAATATGGTTAGTTTATTTGGCGACTTTTTTGTCTTTTTGGTTTGTTAATGTTGATGCCTTTATTAAAGGAAGTTTCTGCAGTTACCTAAATTTTTAAGTTTAACTAGAATTTTATTCAAAATTCTTAAAGCAGTCCAAGTGCAAACGTTCACACAATCGATAAAGCTTTAAGAGATATCAATCTGATTTAAAACTTCCCAAACATAAATTATTTTAGATGGAGACCAAAGCCGTATCGAGAATTTACGGCGAATTAGCATTTATCTTCTCCAAGCCTATAAAAATAAAACAAAACGGCTATCAACGCTCTGATTGACACAAATTTTAAAAGAGCTTGAACCAGCAATTTCTCTCCGAAAATCGCTGCCATTAAAATACAATTACCTCGCTACATTACTAAGAAGGTGCTTGAAGAACTCAACTTAAAACGGTTTCGGGGTCAAGTGCGAACTTTTTTTTAATAAAACAAGAAAATTTGAATAGCCGAACGCCATCTGGCAAAGGCAACTTGTTTAAACTCCCCCACAGCAGGGGGAGGTGTAAGACTTGGGATTTTTCTTGCTAGAAATTATGATCTTATAGGTGAAGTTGTGATATTGTAATGAGAATTGGAATGAGATGGCGAGAGTTTGAAAGAGAAAGAGCATACGCTGGTGTAGCTGCTATGTGGCTGTGAAAAACTGTAGCTTCCAAATTCAAAAGATGGCCGATTTATAAGATTTATAGACTTTTAAATACATTATAAATACATTTAACTTTCTAGGGTTAACGCAACATGTCTTTTTCTTCCATACTTCTCTATTAAACGTCATCTCGGTAGTCACCCCCTTTCTAGCCATATCATCTTTAAGACAGTCCATCCATAGTCACACGTCTATCCATGGTCATAACTTATAAGGGATCAAGAAGCGCCTGTGGCCTGCTAAGATTGCCAAGGGCGCTGTGTCCGCAGCCGCCCCACGATTTGGCCCGCAAACGAACGTTAGAAGGCCCATGGGAAGGTTGGATGGAGCCCATCCATCGTTTCATAGGTCTTCCTCTACTAGTATACACATCCACTTTCATAATCAAAAGTTTCCTCACCACATTTTCCTCATTCCTCCGAATCACATCCACTCATACCATGACAACGGATTTCCACACAACTTTTCAGTCACCAGTGCCTTTTTCAGACTTCCTCTTATGTACTCATTTCATTTATCTATTCGCGTAAAACTGTTGTGCTATTCTGTAAAAATCTGGCCGTGAAAATTTAGGTGAAGTGAGCTTGAAGTGAACTGTCACTGCCTTAGCATCTGTAGGTATCGATGACAATGACAGCTCACTCCACGCTTCCACGCTCACTTCACCTAAGTTTTCACGGTGAGATAGTTACAGAATAGCAATGCTGAGTACCAACTTGTATATGACAATTATAACTTTGACCTTTCGTTGAAGCAATCGGTAGACCTGAGTACAGAAGAAAATATCTTCTTATCGACAAATAGGTAAGTTCGACATTACAAAAATATATTTTATAAAAATAATCCGAATCCCTCAAATATTAAAAGTTAAAACTACGAAACTCGTACCGAAGGACCAAAATTTCTAAAACCTCCGATCCAAGATTATTCCTTATCAAGTGACGTAAGTTACGGGCGATCCGAACAGGGATTAACAGTGGGGCCCGCGAAAATAATTAACAATTCCAGCGACACTTTGGCTATAACGTTTAAGCTGGAGTCCGCGGGGCCCTCGAAATGGTGCCGCCCACGGAGCCTATTATGTTATAGGGGGAACGGACACTGCGACGCGACGGCTGAATTAGAAGCCATTATATGTGACTAGCCCGCGACGTGGCACGCATGGAGTTCGGATAATATCCCACGGGAACATAGGTACCTACTACCGGGGTGAAAATATCCTATGTCCTAATCCAAGCCATGGTCTACCTGAGTGCAAAATTTCATCGACATGCGTCTAGCCGTTAAAGTGTGAAAAGATAAAAGATAACAGACAGAGAACTTTAACATTTATATTGTTAATAAAATATGGACGATCTATAAGCCAAGACCAATAAATTTTGACGCCACAACTTCTTTCGTGCAGGACCAGCTGCTAACGATGCTTTTCTTTAAAAACGTCCGGAACATTGCAAAAAAATAACCTCCTTAATTTGAAGCCGGTTAAAAAACCGGTTTGAGGTCGGTTGCCCGGTTAAAAAGTTTTTTCTTTCATAATTGCCTGTTTCCGTGGAGGCTTATGAAGTCTTTGTAGTAAATTGAGGAAGGAAATAGAATATTCCTTGTTGAAAGCCTTATATTTACCTGCCTGCCTGCGTAGCCTTTTCCCAACCAAGTTGGGGTCGGCTTCCAGTCTAACCGGATGCAGCTGAATACTGTATTGTACATGGAACGGCTGCCTATCTGACCTCCACAACCCAGTAACTGGGTAATACGATACCCCGTGGCAAGACTGGTTGTCAGACTTTTGGGCTTCTGACGACCCGTAACCACTGTCAAAGATCCACAAAAGACAGCCGGGACCAAAGGATTAACGTGTTTCCCGAGGCACGGAGGAGTCTCGATATGTAAAGATGGTCACCCATCCACGGACCAACCCCGGCAAGCGTAGCTTAACCTGATGGATCGACCCGTGCGGCTGTTATTACTTAGCCACAAACTCCTCCAAATCAAATGATGATAATATAATACCTAATAATTATAATTCCTGAACTTTAACACGCAGAATTGCATAAACGTTTTGCATTTATCAATGCAGTGGGTCAACGAATGTCAATGTTGAATGATATTTAGCAAAAAATAATCATATGTATTAAAAATGTTAAAATTTATGATCTTCCTTTCATTTGTGATACTGAGCAAAAAATAATACTTTGATGAAGCCTTTCGATTGGTATGATAAAGCTACAGGTGATTATTTTTCTCATGGAACGGGTTAAATAATTACATGGTTGAACCGGGGTTCAACCATGTAATTATTTAAATATTTATGAATGCAGTTTGAATTGTCTTTTAAATTCAAATAATGACTTCTTTCAGTAAAATGTTCTATCTACAATATTCAAGGTACTTTCCCTCCATGTGGCATGTCCGTGGGACGCCCTGTATACAGCGTGAAATTAAACGTCAGATCAAAACACTCCTAAGGAGAACCTCTTTATAATTCAGCATATGAGTCTTATCCCAGTGTACGTTGCACCCACCCTTATTGCCTCACCGTAACGTCGTATGGCCCTACAACAGCCACTTACGGACGTAAGAGCCATTTACGTGTGCGTCCTACCTTACGAAGCTTTCACTGTGAATAATTAAATTCACTTTGCTGTAAAAAAATCTTAGTTCTAATGTTGTTTAACAATTAGTAGAGGAAACTTAGAGCCGGTGGAGTCGTGTTATAAATCTCAAACGTAATTGTTGTTGAAATGTCAGACTATCAACATGTTTTTTTTCGGAAATAGGATTCATTTAGGTTGAAAAACTTCTTTTTAGAATAAATAAAAATTTCCGTTGCCTTAGAAATATAGATTTCAATGAAATACACGGGATTGTCAAGCTATAGAGAATATCATTTCAGCCGAAAGATGTCCACCGCTGAACATAGGCTTCCCCCAAGCACCGCCACCGAATGGTTCTGGAGTGGCGACCGCGTACCAGAAGACGTAGCGTTGCAAAGCCTCCCACAAGGTGGACCTAGTGAAGCCTGCAGGAATGCGCTGGATACAGGAAGCACGGAACCCTTAAAATTATTTCCTCAATTCATATTAAATTATTTGTTGCCGAAACTATAAAACATGATATTATATGGCACTCGGCAATAGTGTAGGTTTCTTTCAATGAAAGAATTTCGAATTGGATCGGTAGTTCCACAGACGAGCTCTCAAACAAACAAAAAAAAAAGTATAATATTAGTTTAGATATTAAATTGTTGTTGTTATTCTTTTTTAGCATGTTATTAGCCGAAAACCTCCGCTACTAACCAAAGGCTTCAACCGTATAAAGGTGCTGTCACACTTGCTTATAATAAGCATGCTTAAAACTAGCATGCTCTGTAGCACTCCAAGTCACCTATTCTTCGCACATTAGCCGCTGTTAACGCTCTCCTGAACTCAAACACAGATTTTGATATGTTTGCGAATGAATGGAAGATGATACTGTCAGAATGTCTGAATTTTTGTGAGAAGAATGCATGACTGTGTTAAATAAATTATATGTTTAAATAGTGTAATTGGCTTCGGCCGTTCTATTTAAAATAAAATAAATAAATAAGGTAGCTGTCCACATTTGCTAGCAATAAGCATGCTAGTTTTAAGCATACTCTTATATAAGCGTGCTCATGAAGCAAACAATTGGACACACATGCTATTTAAGCACTGGCTTTCGGCCAAAACGGAAGATTTGCAAGGAAATGCAAATCAAAACAATGGTTTCCTAAACTTACAACGATATTATAGTGACAGTTTTTTCTAAGCATACTCGAAATAAGCATGCTCATTAGGTACTAGCAATGTTTCGACACACAAGCTGTAGTTTTAACTAAGCAGCATGCTTTCGTGCTAGTAACGAGCATGTCTGTCCGTACCTTAAATAAAAACACTAAACTTGTGCAAGCTTTATGTATTTTTTATGTTCACACAAAAATCCTTTTCACACATCAATAAATGGCTACCCAAACTTAATGAAAACTTACGCCCTTTAATACGAAACAGCCTCAAACATCCAAGTTTTAGTTCCACAAAACGTAAGTTAGGAGGGTGGAAAATTAAAAATTCAGGTTCGCCCGCCCCGAACCGGGGTATTTTATACACGCATCATAAACCTAATGTTATTTATTGTGGCAATAAACGGGGAAAAGTGAAAATAACGAGTACACCATCCCTCACCCCATTGTAGCCCCTCAATCGGCACCCTCACGATTTTTCTCGGAAACGCTCAGTTTTGAAGGAAAATCAAAGTTTGTTAGTACCTCGTTTGAACGGTGACGCAATGGCGCCTACTACTGAATTTTTTCAACATACAGTTTAGTTTTGAGGAAAAGTCATACAATCTTGAGGAGAATTTTCTGCGGTTAAGTAACCTCAATTCTAAATTTCCTTCAAAATCAAGTTTCTTTTAGACATCAGAGAAATAGAACATGATGTTATTAACAGTGTGACTCTATTTAAGTTATTTCAAACACTGGAAGGCGAGGATTAGCGATGATTTTGACATTCAAAAGTGCCTTTTATGGGCCTATTGAAATAAATTATTTGACTTTGAAATTGATCTTCAGAAGGGTTAGGTGCGTAGTAGGTACTCGCAACCGGCGTGTGTGTGACCAGATGTAGGAACGTAAACGTAACTTTATGTATGTCTTTATTAAAAGTTTTTTTTTTTTTTTTTTAGAATGTTTTTTCATCAAGTGCCTTCTCCCGCTCTGGGCGGAGCGGGAAGGCGTGTCAGACTTTTACTGACTCAAACCCATCTGTGTTCCTTCAGTAGCCTGTTGCCAAAGGTCCCGGTATCCCTTTCGGACTTTCCCGCAACCCTGGCAGTCTCTATTCAAACTTAAGAACATTTTTGCATCTTTTGACCCAAATACAAAAATTGAATTCAAACGCAATTAGACTAAAATCCAAGATTTCTCTATTAAGATTCCGAGAACGACCCATAGGACCATTTCCTCTTTTAAATGCAGTTCCCGCGTTTAATAACGTCGCAGATTCTTAATAACATTTGAGAACCCGAAGAACCCCAAAGTCAAATATTGGATAAACTCCAAATTGTCTTTAATACTTTTTATAATTAGACAATTTTACGCATCTGGGACCTTAAGTTCACCTACTTCGGGACTTCTACTTAATTATAAGAGACAATTAAGAGACGTTTGCAAGAATATTTCAGTGCCAAAGTCTTGGAAATATGGTCCTTCCAGTCTAGGCAATAAGGACCAGAAAACCGCTTGAACATTTGGCCAAGAACATAATCATCGTATTAAATAATTTAGTCCGTAATAGCTTTCGCTTTTGTAAAATGATTTCCCAGTTTTTAGGGATATAATTGAAGATGGAGCTACTTTTTACAGACAATTTTATCGTACAAACTATCGGGTTTATAAAAGTATGAATATTAACTAATACTTGCTTTATACATGACTTGGATTGAACTGGCTTAAAGCCCCATTTACACGATACAAGATTCTTGTCTGTGGCATACAGTAGGTAAAATTGAAGCAATATTAAGACTGTCATCGTGGCTAAGTAATAACAGCCGCACGGGTCGAACTATCAGGTTAAGCTACGCTTGCCGAGGTTGGTCCGTGGATGGGTGACCATCTTTACATACTGAGATTCCTCCGTGCCTCGGAAAGCTCGTTGAGCCATTGGCTGTCATTCGTGGATCTTTGTCAAACGTTACGGTTAGTCTTACCAAGAGGTATCGTATTGCCCAGTTACTGAGTTGTGGAGGTCAGATAGGCAGTCACTCCATGTAAAATATTGGTATTCAGCTGCATCCGGTTAGACTGGAAGCCGACCCCAACATAGTTAGAAAAAGGCTAGGCAGATTCATTGTCATCGTCTAAAAACCTTTTATAATTGACCTTCATCTTATGACATGCCACAATTTTTTTCTTATGTCCAGTGATCTCGACTCCTTTTTTATAAGTATACTTGTATCTACATAATTCTCGTATTCGTTTGTTTGTTTTGTTTAGGTTACGTTAAGTTTAGTACCTATATTTCGCAAGCAACTAATTCTCACTATGTACCTAATAATGAATAGTTCGTGACATCGAGCACCATTATCATAATAGTAACAAAAGTGGAGCCGCGGATAAAGCCTAGTCACGTCATAAAAGGAACGCTTGCAGTTTGAAGTTACTCGTTCACCTGAGATAATCCTTAAATCGCCAGCGACAGCCAAAGGAATCACCGATTTGTACCTCTTTTAAAGTCTTTATACACTTAAATCTGCATAAAAGCTTCCCAGAATTCCTGGATTTATTAAATTTGTAAGTGTTTTACTTGGAAAAGAGGGGACGCAGCGTGGGAGAGTTTGTGTCCAGCTTTGAACTGCAATATACTGGGTTGTTTGATTGAGTTAGAAAAGGATGAACATTCTCGTCAAGTTGATTGGAAATTCAATTAATATACTGATTTCAGACCGTCAACATCCACTGCTGCGAATGGACCTGTTATGATGAACGCTCAATGAAGAAGATAATGCCTATTTTTCATTATCATAATGCTAATAGTTATCGCATTCCAAACAAAAAGTTCAAAAAAGTAAACTCGGTGCCTGAGGGCCTAGACAAGTGACAATCGCTTCGAAAGCGTTTCGTATTTCTACAACGACTTTCAACAGGATTGCCATAAATAAGCTTTTCGATAGCGTATGTCAGTCCTAGTATACATTTTTGCATTTTCCATCATTGTTACCGCTGATAGAATGTCACTTTGTCTAGGGCCTATGTACCTACCTGTTATTTATGAGGCCAATGCGGTAACGTTCTTGGAAACAATGAAAATACTTAGGTAACCTAGGTTTGTAGGGTTCCGTGGTAAATGGTAAAACGGGAGGTTATTACTAAGGCTCCGCTGTCCGTCCGTCCGTCCGTCCATCTGTCACCAAGCTGTATCCCATAAACCGTGATAGTTAGACAGTTGAAATGTTGCACAGATGATGTATATCTGTTGCCGCTATAACAACAAATACTAAAAATCAGAATAAAATACATATTTAAGGGGGCTCCCATACAACAAACGTGACTTTTTTGTCGTTTTTATAGATAACGATACGGAACCCTTCGTGCGCGAGTCCGACTCCCACTTGGCCGGTTTTTAATTTCATTGACACACTTAAAACACGATTATAGGTACAGCAAAGACTGTGTGGCTAACTCTACAGAATTAGCCAGAAATACATACACAGTCTAGCTTGTAACATTAATATAGTAAATTGATTCAGGCGTGACTTTGCAAAAATACAATAGACACATATATAGTTAGTAGTTAGTAACCTATTCCGCTTAACTATTCCTCAAGAGTCATACAAAAACCCTGCGAGAAATCGACACGTGTTTCACCTCTCAACGAGGCATCCTCAGGATGACGATTGACCAGTCGCGAACCTGTAACACGTCGTGTTCAGGAGTTAAGCGGAATAGGTTACTAAATATATCTGCGTCTATTGTATTTTTTTTTAAACATTAATTTAATAAACTCTAAATCGACCTATCAAAAACATAATTCTTCTATCAAACATAATCATTAATATTTTAACTCTCGCATATCAGTAACATCAACAGTCCTATAGGGGGTTAGAAATGATATCACTTTATCAGTTAGCCACCCCCCTCGCTACCCCCGCTGAGGGTCGTAAAGCCACCTTTATTACCAACTTTTACAATTTCAATGTGGAACCACTTTCGACAGCTCCTTACGGGTCATGGCAGCTAGAAATTTAGGATTGCAGAGTTATAAGCATTTGAGTAAAGAAGTAATGTTATTTGAAGTTTCTTTTGAAAGTTTTCCACTTTATCTGGTTACGGTTTCATGAATGTAACCCCTCTCCACGTTACTTGAAGTGCGTCTTCGTCAATTGTGCATTAAAACAGCCGTGAGTGGTGATATCGCTACCAACTTAATGAGTATTCTCACATAAATTGGTGCTCCAGCCCCCCAATCATAATATGAGCCACTCTCAACAGTTACAAAGAAACAAAGAAAAAAAGAAAATTTATAAAACTTAAGCCCAACTACGACAATCAATTCAACTAAAAAGATATAAACAAGACATCACAAACAGACAAATTATACATATAGACAGACATACAGACGAATTGAAAAACTCCTCCTTTTTGAAGAAGTCGGTTAAAAATCCGGAGTCACACGTGTTATAAATCGAACAGATTACAATGTGACTCCGGATTTTTTATTTGTCTGTCTGTGATGTCTTGTAGGGCACAGGCCTCTTCTGATACAGAGAAGGCACGAGCATTGATCAGCACGCTTGCTCAAGATGGGTTGGCGATTTCAGACTTATAATTATTATCTTTATCCCCAGGTTTCCTAACGATATATTTTCTACACCGTTGTCAGTAATAAAACTCTCTGTTTCCTTGTTTTGCTATTTCTGGTTAAGGACAGTTTTCGTTGCACAAGAGTCAAGTCATCCTTACATATAAAACAAAGTCCTCCGCCGCGTCTGTCTGTCGTCCTGTATGCGATAAATTTTTACAGAAGCACGGAGGGGTCTTGGTATGTCAAGATGATCACCCATCCACGGACCAATCGCTGTAATACCAAAAGCTTTACCAGATCGATTTACCCGTGCGGCTGTTGTTACTAACCACAAGCCTCTCCTACCGCGAACTCAGGACCAGCTCAGCAGGTAGCGCTTGACCACTAGACCAGAAAGACAGGCGAGGAAAATTTGGAAGCCTAAATAAAATAAGAAAAAATATAATAATAAAATGTTTATTTCAATAACTTAAAAATACGTTTACATTAGGTCTTAATTTCCATTTAAGTTAGAAATATACTTGTGTTAGGAAGTTCCGCTCTTCCACTCGTTACAACTTATAATAAGCCATTGAATAGATATTCCATTTTAGTAGGTGCTACGAAAAGAGTGATATCCTTACATATTATAAAAACAAAGTCCTCCGCCGCGTTTGTCTGTCGTCCTGTTCGCGCTACACTCAAAAACGACTGCACCGATTTGCATGCTGATTTCACCAATGGATAGAGTGGTCGCCGAGTAAGGATTTAGTATATAATGACCGACATCCAAGCGGGCGAAGTCGCGGGCATCAGTTAGTAACTAATATTTAGAAACCAGTAGCGAGGGCGTAAATCCTCGGCCCATAGCGACACCCAAGAATCCTTAGTTTTAGAAGCCGATGAGGTAAACAAAAGTTTTAAAAGCAAGTCTATTTACGTTACTTGATTGATGTTGTGTGTTTTACGAGTTTTGAAATCGACGGGAAATTGCAATTTATATTCTAACTCGGTATATTTTTATTGGTGACCTTTTTTGGGATGATTGAAATCACACCTACGGAAATTGGTTCTGAATTATTAATTGGTTATCTACATGTTTGTTCTTCGTTAATTTATCTTTGGTAATTTTATGGGCCTCGCTCGGCGGTGGATACGTGGGCATTGCAAGCTTTTCTTATCTTTTTAGCAACTGACAAACCGCCAATGATTCACTCTTACAACGCCTGTGTCTGGCTAGGCATTGCTACCGAGCTTTGAAACATTGTTGAAAAATGCTTTTCGAGCCTGCGTTAATTAAGTATACTTATTAGAAATACACAATTTAGTAGGAGACCCTGAGACCCTCAAACGGCGCAAAAACTTATGGTTAACTACAGTTTTGAGCCGTTCGGGTCATGGGGCCCGAATGCGCGTCTCCTTTTTAAGGAAACTCGCTGACTGGTCGTCACTTCACGTGACCAAAGGGCTGGCTCGTTCTTTGGCAAAAGAATTAGCATTGCCATTCAACGTGGCAATGCTGCCAGTCTTCTGACTAACACAAAGCAGATGTGAGTGAAAACGCCGGGAGAGGTCGCTCTAGTAGGACATTTATTGACCTTATTGGTGATGTACTTCAGAAAGGTCAGGTGCGTAGTACTCGCAACTGTATACGCAGTAAAATTCGTAGTACGCAGTATAATTTTAGCATCGTTGCTTATGCGTGTACACTAATGCGACACGAAACGAATAATCCTATAAAATTTGAAAACCTTTTAAGGTGATTACCGTCAATTTTAACAGTGCCCTAAGCACTTAACAGCTTTTAAACTCAACGACAGTTTTCGAATAACGAACTTAACGACGCCATCTTGATTAAGGTCAGCTGTCAAAATGGCGCACTTTTAAGTAATTAGTAGCGACATCTGCCGAATTAGTTTGTAAACATTAAAGTCTGTAAAGCTTACAAGAAAGAAGTTCAAAAGTTTTAAGCCTGAGTGCTAGAAACACAAACGAATTATATATTTCTTAGCAGTGCGGTGTAATCAATGGATGTAATTCTATCATCTATATCTGTACATAAGTATTATAAATAAAGTCGCTTTTCGCACAGTACTGTGCCCTTTTTGTCCGTCTGTATGACCGCGTTGTTCTTCTAAACTACGCAACAGATTTTGATTGTGATTAAAGGGTAAAACGGGACCCTATTACTAAGACTCCGCTGTCCGTCTATCCGTCCGTCCGTGATAGTTAGACAGTTGAAATTATCACAGATGATATTGTATTTCTTTTGCCGATATAACAACAAATACTAAAAAACAGAATAAAATAATTATTTAAGGGGGTTCTCATACAACAAACGTGATTTTATTGCCGTTTTTATAAATAATGGTACGGAACCGTTCGTGCGCGAGTCCGACTCGCACTTGGCCGGTTTTTAAATCAGATAGCCAGGCAGGCAGACACCTTGTTATTTAATCACTAAACACCTCATTACCGTTATTTATTTATTTATTTATTGAGCAAAGCACACCAACGACATATTTACAAGGATAGTAACAAGAGGTAATCACTTGTCTTCAATACTGTGTAAATACATCACTTATAGGCATGCACAACATTCTTATTGAAAGATGAACAACTATTCAATTATATTTTTAAATCATAACAATATTTTATAAACAATAAAAACATAATAAAATTACCGTTAGTTTCTATATTTACTAACAATAATACTAACACTAATTACATAGGTATCTAAATAATTACAGTGGTCAGTTTCCACGTGTCAGTAACAATCTGTGATGGTAGATCATATCAACTGTCACACGCATGCTATTATATAACCTACCCTCATTTGTGTACCTAATGACATGTCGAGCTTGTCAAACGTCATCGAATAATATCGAAGTATTTAGTGCTGTTCTGAGGTAATTATTGTCGACACATTATTAAAAAAAAAAACCGGCCAAGTGGGTTCCGTACCATCCTACTAATATTATAAATGTAAAAGTTTGTGTGTTTGTGTGTTTATGTGTTTGCAAAAATGGCTGAATGGGTTTGGATGAAATTTGGCAAACAGATAGTTTATAACCTGGATTAACACATAGGATACTTTTTATTCCGATATTCTTACGGGATCGAGACTTACGCGGGTAAACCGCGGGGCGCAGCTATCTATAAAAATGGCAAAAAAATCACGTTTGTTGTATGGGAGCCCCCCTAAATATTTATTTTATTCTGGTTTTTAGTATTTGTTGTTATAGCGGCAACAGAAATACATCATCTGTGATAATTTCAACTGTCTAACTATCACGGTTCATGAGATACAGCCTGGTGACAGGCAGACAGACAGCGGAGTCTTAGTAATAGGGTCCCGTTTTACTCTTTTGGGTACGGAACCCTAAAAACCGGCCAAGTGCGTGTCGGACCACGCACAATGAAGGGTTCAAGTTCAACAGTTGACGTGAATTTTATTTATCCCAAGAACAAACTTAATAATGTAGGTAGTCAAAAACATGTTCTCAAAATCGTGTGACTGTGTTGTTCCTCTAAACCACGAATTGGATTTTTGAAACTTTGAACCGATTTGAAAATTCTGTTGCATTTAATACATATAGGAAGATTGCGCGGTGGTCCCATACCTATAAATTTTATTAACTTTGCTTGGGTAGGTTTTGAGTTGGCTTCGATAATACGTATTTAATCCAATTGGTGTATCTTGATGATGTTATAATTACTTCCTGTCACTGTTGCTTCCATAGCAAGCAATTCCATACCATAACTAAAATTTGGCAAAAGAACTAAAATATAAATAAACAAGGTGGCCCCCTTACGCGCCCCTATAATCGACTTTTACGATGGCCAACCGTTCGTGGGTACCCGAGTATACTTCACATTTAAGTGTTCAAAAATATTTTACTTAGTATCTTTTAATCCACACTCTTTTGGCTCATAAACAATATAAATTAACAGTTTTATACAAGGTTTATGAAAATATAAGGCTTATCTTTTGGCTAACAACATAAACTAACTTGTTACGTTGCCATAGCAACCGAATACATAACAAAACAGTTGATAGACGACACTGTTTCTTTACTATTTTGTTTATTTAGTTACAAAATGTCGAAGTCCAAAACAGGAGCTGTTTGGGAAGACAGAGAGGTCATGTTTGACCTACCTTTTGCGTAAGTCAGTTTTTTATTACCTACTAGCTTACTCGACACACTTCGGGTCTGTCCAAATTTTAATAGTTCATACAAGAATCGTATAGGAAATCGGACGTTCAGTTTTTCCCAAATTTTCTAATGTTCCGGGCAACTTTTATAATAAATTTTTCTTTACATAAAAATCTAATTCGCAAATAAATCTGCGAAAATTTGTAAACTAAAAATAGCTAAATCGGTCCGGCCGTTCCCAAGTGGTGCGCTTCTCAACGAACAGAATTTCATTTTATTTAAATAGATTTCTTTAAGATCATAAACTTGACTTTTTTTCATCTTACCAACTCTTTATTAATTATAATAGACTTAACTTTGCTAGGCCCAAAATACCAGTTTTTATTTTAGTCCTTCGATTCAAGCTAAGCACAAATAACACTTTGTAAAATGAAGCTCAATTATTGTTTTTCATTATAAGTCCATTAGACTCCTTGAGTTTTTTCCAAGAAATTAAAACTGTATTTATATCATAATCCATCTGCCTTTTCCCAAGTAGGTTGGGGTCGGCTTCCAGTCTAACCGGATGCGCAGCTGGATACCAGTATTTTACATGAAGCTACTGCCTATCTGACCTCCACAACCCAGTTACTGCATAACACGTTATCCCTTGGTAAGACTGGTTGTCAGACTTTCGGGCTTCTGACGACCCGTAACGACTGTCAAAGATTTACGAACGACAGCCGGGACCAACAGCTTAACGTGCTTTCTGAGTCACGGAGGGGTCTCGATATGTTCTGGATGATCACCCATCCACGAAACGACAGTGGCAAGCGTAGCTTAACCTTCAATCGACCGTGCGTCTGTTATAATTTAGCCACAAACAACTATATTGATATCATGTTTTAAAAATTATACAAAAGAATTTTACTCATAAACATCATTGTATAAAAACATTTACGTTTTCATTCTGATTCTAATAATGACTACAGAAAAAGTATATTTTTTTCTTGTTATTATAATTTCTTCTCTTGCTATTAAGATGGCTCAGGTCTAATCTTGAAACGAGCAATTACCTAAATGGAGGCTTTCTCCTTGACAAAAATTCTAAGTTATTTACTCACACGTGTAAGCTTCAATAAAAGGCTGAAAGTCACCCAAAGGGCAACGGAGAGGGCTATGCTTGAAGTTTCCCTACGTGATCAAATCAAAAATAAAGAAATCCGTGGGAGAATCAGGTAACCAACAGAGCCCGAAGAATTGCCAAACATAAGTGGCAGTGGGCAGGCCAATTGCTCGCAGAACAGATGGCTGATGGGACCGAAAGGTTCTGGAGTGGTAACCGCGTACTGGAAGACGTAGCAGTGGAAGGCCTCGCCGATGACCTGGTGAAGGCCACAGGAATCCACTAGATGCGAGAAGCATAGAACTGGTCGAAGTGGCGACGCTTGGTTGAGGCCTATATCCAGCAGTGGACGTCTTTCGGCTGAAATGATGAGTTACTTACATGTGTTACATTTAATTCCAGATATCTAAGACTACGGCCTGGCGAGAAGATATTTGATAGAATTGAGCCGATAGAAGATACAAAAGGCAACAGTGGAACTAAAGGACGTATGGTTGTCACAAACTTGAGGATCATATGGCATTCGCTGTCTTCACCTAGGATTAATTTATGTAAGTTTGAAAAAGATTAAGAATTTGCCCTGTGCTAAACAAAATGATAGATCTGATGAAAAGTGGTTCCCAAAAACTTCCATTCCCAATTAAGTTGTGTATCTAGTGTGCCTATGACCAGCAAGCCGTACGTCTCTGGAACTGGCCTAACGTATTTCAAAGTTTCAATAGAATAAAAGGCCAGTTTACACTGGCTTTCTTACCATAGACGTGTGACCTACCATACCTAACTAGTACTCATCAGGTCCCTGCGATGTTACCCGCAGTTTCTCTTCTTTCAAAGACGAAGACGAAGGTAATGCACAAAGCACTATCTTCTCTGTAACTGGTAACATGGTACTCGCCTGAAGGACCAGGACGACTTGTTCAGCGCTTAAAGCAAGAGGTGCTCTCATCAAGAAGATAGATGGTAGAGGACAGGCTTGTTTGGAGAAGGGAGAGGGAGGCCTTTGCCCATCAGTGGGACATTACGGGTTTAATAAATAGATAGCTGGAGATCGATCGACACTTTGTCGTCACGTCATATAATTTAGAATGCGGAATGTATTATTTCAGCTATCGGCCTCAACTGCATCCTCTCAACAAACACGAAAGTGGTCAACTCTGGTCTTCGAGGCACCACGCAAGCCCTCAACGTGTTGGCAGCCTACAAAGCCAATAAATATGAGTTCATCTTCACCAATCTGTCTCCAAACTGCGTCAGGCATTATACTTCTGTTGCTGGTGTGCATAAGTAAGTAAAAACAATATTTAAGCCATTTGATTACTCTTAAAGCAGAGACAGTGGCTAAGTAATAACAACCGCACGGGTCGATCGATAGTGAAACTAATTCCCGAAGTCGGTCCGTGGTTAGTTCACCGTCCATTACATACCAAGTGATCTCCGTGGCTTGGAAGCACGTTAAGCCGTTAGTCCCGGCTGTCACTCGTAGACCTTTAAAAGTATCAGACAGTATGACGGTATCGTATCCAGTAACTGGGTTGTGGATGTCAGATAGACAGTCGCATCATGTAAAATACTGGTATTTAGCTGCATCCAGATAGACTGGAAGCCGACCCCAGCATAGTTGAGCAAAAGCTAGGCAGGTGATGATGACGAATCTTAGAGGAGAGAGATTCCAGGAAGACGGACATTCTTCCAGGAATTTCTCTCCACAACCGGTCTACTGGCGTATTTATAATGAAGGCAAATCATTTGTAGGTTCTGTGCCTAATCGATAACGCACGGAGCACGCGGTCATAAAGAAAAATAATCCAGAATCGTTTGTTTCGTTTTCAGAGCGTATATAGCGTCCAGAATGTACAGGGACCTAAAACTACGAGGTGCTATCATACACAATAAACAATTACGGATGTTGCCACTTGAGAAGGTACTTTTACAATATCAAATCTGTTTCTTAATTTAAATATCACATCCAATTCATGCCTTGTGCCTCAAATACAAGAATCAATTATTATTTGGCGGCATCTGCAACTCCACATGCGAACTACGCATCAAAGACCTGACGTCACACAAATCCTGCATCGCGCAGGCATAGTTATCCGCGACCTATATGCAACGTCCCGACGTCAACCATCGAGGAGTAGTACTCTACTCCCGACAACCAGACGGGTCTTGTGTCTGGTGGGCTACTGCCCACGAGACACAACACCCGTCTGGTCGGAGGATCCTCCCTTTTCTATGGAGGATGAAGAACTTTATACCCCGTTCCTCATACCTCTATTGATGTAGGTACCATTTTGACTAGAATAGGTCATAAATTATCACTCACTTCGTTTCTTAATCGGCCTTTCTATTTTCCTTTAATGTGTTATCTTCTGGACCTGACTTGTAGTCAGGTTCTGAACTCCTGAACTCTGATATTTATATTACTTTTTATGTATTTAACAAATTAGTTCTCAACCCAACTTCATTATAAAGAAACTTATCAATACTTTCCAGATATGTCTAAACGAGCACAGTATCTGGAACCTGTCGAGTGACTCTGGCAACCTGGGCACCATGGTGGTCACAAACGTCAGGATTGTCTGGATCGCAGACATCAACGATGCCTTCAACGTGTCCATGCCGTATATAACTATTGAAAGCGTGAGTTGGTTCTACAATATATCATAATTATGAGTTTTAAAAAGAAATTCATCATGGTTTAAGACCTGTATTCCAAAAATCATGGGTCCTTTCCATTTTTATCAAATCTACTGGTTCTTCCACAATGTTTTTTTTCTTTTTTGGAATATAGTCTTTGGCGAAGACCAATAGCTTTGACAATGTCAAAAAATTGGTCCTTCGTCCAATTTCGTTCTCATTTAAAAAGGGTCAGCCAGTTAGGTTTGCTAACATCCGGCTTCGAGTCGATTATTTAATATATCTCAAAAAAGTCATGGTACTATTTGTAAGTTATATTTTTAAATGATTCCAGATTATAATCAAAGACTCAAAATTCGGAGAAGCCCTAGTGTTTGTAGTTCGCCGAACATCTGGAGGGTATGTGCTGGGGTTTAGAGCTGACCCTCGTGAAAGACTACTTCCTTTACTGAAGGAACTGCAGGCCTTGCACCAAGCTTACACCGAGAAACCTATATTTGGCATTGAGCTTACTTGGAATAACGAGGTATTTTTTTTTATAGATATTGTTGTAGTGATAACAGCCGCACCGAGTCGATCCATCAGGTTAAGCTACGCTTGCCGGGGTTGGTCGGTGGATGGGTGACCATCTTTACATACCGAGACTCATCCGTGCCTCGGAAAGCACGTTAAGCCGTTGGTCCCGGCTGTCATTCGTGGATCTTTGACAGCCCTTACGGGTCGACAGAAACCCGAAAGTCTGACAACCAGTCTTACCAAGGGTATCGTATTACCCAGTTACTGGGTTGTGGAGGTCAGATAGGCAGTCGCTCCATGTAAAATACTGGTATTCAGCTGCATCCGGTTAGACTGGAAGCTGACCCCAACATAGTTGGGAAAAGGCTAGGCAGATTGATTTGTTATAGTGCCGTAATAAATAATGGTCAGCCTAATCATCATTCATCATTATCATTTTCCTGCCCTTATCTCAATTAATTTGGATTCGGCGCAACATGCTCAGTGTAATAAATCAAGCAAGCGATACCTCTACGCTCCTGTCATTGCTAACTCCTTTCATTTCTAAACTTGCCACGCAAGTCGCCATAATTATATTGACGTCATTAACTCATTCCTAATCAAAATGGATAAATGATAAATGATTTTTATTTCTGTAAGTAGGTTTGTACAAACACTTTTACACGTCAATCGAGTATCGAGTATTCAAACGTTAGTGATTATACATTATCTTTTTCGTTCGCAGAATGCACGACCCGCAGCAGACGATATTGAAGAACTGGAAGAAATTGGAGAGCCAAGAGGCGAGATGGGGCCAAACCTGTATTTAGCATCACAACTGGCCCAAAATAAAGGAGAAGCAGAAAGTCCACCAGTTTATAGCCCATATTTAGGACTGGCCATAGAACCATTAAAGGAAGGATTCACTTTAAAAAGTCTGTTTGAAGTTCAAACTACTTCTTAGTAGAACTAATAGAAAAAAAATTGAGAAATAATCCTATTGTTTAGGAGATTGGTTTTTTAATTAAAAGCTTTACTGTCTAATTGTAGTTTTGATTTTTTGGATTTATTGGTATCATCAAAGATTATGTACATAATTCGGGGCTCCGACCTAAACAAGAAAACAATTCAAACAAAACCTCAAGATGCAAATAAATTGCTCAAAAAGCTTTTATCTAAAACGTGTAAAAGAAACAACGACGTCTCTTTAGACCCGGGCTGCCAATTTGTGGATATTTCCCGAAATTGCGGGGAATCTCAAAACGATTGGGCATTTTGTGGGGACAGGCACCATGCGGGGATCATGTAAGGATTTTAGCATTTTACAAAGTCAAACCAATATTACATTGCAAATATCATTCTACTACATGTATACTTGGATATGGATCAGTCATCCAGTACATATCAGACTAAATTTATATTTTTTATGGCAAAATTACATTAATTTCAACAATTACTCTTCGGGGGAAGCCCCTGTTAGAATATAACTGCGTGACAAAGAATTTTTTTTTTCCTTTTAAGTTAATATTCTTTACAATTGTGATTCTTTTTAGTTTGTTTTTAATCAATATTGTTGATTTTTGTATAGAAATGAGTTTATTTTATGAAATATTTCAAGGGATTTTGCGGGTTATCAGGATTTTGCTCTCCCCAAATTCGGGTATTTTCTCCAATAATTTTGGGGAATCTGGAAATAGGCATTGGCAATCCTGCTAGAGATGGGTTGTAACAGGTAAAACACGATATCTGTTATCACTGTTACTGTGACAAAAAATAACAGATCCAAATATCTGTTATTAAATCACAGCCTGTGATTTAAGTATCTGTTATTAAATCACAGCCTGTGATTTTTGACGATAAATACGTATTTAAATCTCAATCGAATATCTTCTTTATTTCTTCTGTTGTAAAGTCGAAAATCCTATCTATCTGTTATTAAATAACAGCCTGTTATTTTTCTACGGATGATAAATACGTATAAATCTCAATTGAATATCTTCTTAATTCGTAACAGCCGCGGTAACAGTCTTGAGGATCTGTTATTTTAAGTAACAGATATGTTTTATTGTTAGGAGCAACTGTTATCTGCTATTTTTTAATATCTGTTATTTCTATCTGTGACGATAAATACGCCTCACTCCTAAATCCTTCTTTTGACAGTTCTTGACATTTTCATTTTGAAGTTTTGATCATGACGTTTTTACAAACTTGTTGCGACTTGATTGTGAACTTTCGAAAATATTTTTATTTCACAATTTCCTCAACATTTTAGAGTTTAATTTACAAAATAACACACATTATGCTTTGATAGTTCTATAAACAAGTAGAATGAGTTGTTGAAATACTTAGAATTTTTTGTTTTAACACTGACAAGAATTGTTTTTCTTTTCAATTCGACTTGTACGAAGTATAATTTACAGATTGTTTACTTATCACGTTATTTCATATGCTTTGATGCTTTTATGCTTTATATTATCAAAAATGAACAAAGAAAATAATAGAGGTGCAGCAGGCTTGGTGAGTATTCTCATTTTTAATTATTTACTCCAAGGAGTCCACAAATAAAACGCGCCAAAAAAAATAAAAAATATAGAAGTACTTTTATTGTCAACTGTTGTCAACAATGTCATATCGAAACTGGAAATGTGCGAAGTGTGAACAAAATGTATGTAAATCTAATGATTATTCCTTTGGTCTACTATACTGTATGTATGTTAGTATAACAAAGCAACTAAGAGGCAAGGTGTACACTACAGTCATATACAAGAACCATACATCCAGCAGAGGAGCACCAATGACTTTATTTTTATAATCCATAATCCTCTCTAATGAAGATTACCACAACACCTGTGAAGCTGATAAAACATACATAACTTTTAGAACCAATAGTTATATATGTGAAGAAAGTCGGATTTATATTAGTGTTGTGTTGTGACGCCTTCTGACGCAGTTTTACCAATCAAAACTCATTGTGATTTGACGTAGTCCTGAATAGATTTGTTTAATTGGTGTATCCCACGTCACGATACAGTAATCTGTCGGTGCATTAACTTATGATTTTATATCCATATTATTAACAATTAACACTACACATCTCAAGCCAAAAAATTACATACTTGTCACTAACTATTGTCTAAACAAGTCAAACCCTAAAATTCCAGCGCCGCTCAGCAGTCGCAGAAAGAATCCGTCTCAGAGAAGAATGGTCTGCGTTAAAGGAAGTAGACACGGCTACTACTTCGAGACAAACAGGCAGAGCACTTCGGAAGAAACCTATGAACTCAAGAAATACTCCTAGTGTTTCTAGTACGAAGCAACAGCCCACTAAAACTGCCAGTCAAAAAAAGGTATTGTGGTCATATCAACTGATCATGACATATCACATACATCACAACACTGATGCCTAACACACGTACACCGCCCGACCGCGCGGTCGAGCCGGTAGAGACCGCGGCGATGCGCGGTGCCGTGTGTTAATCGCCATACATGTATAATTTACATATAACTAGATCCACTCAAATCTTTGTGGTTCTTTCCTCAAAAGACAATTTCAGAATAATCTCCATGGTTCTCATATAGCCTGAATAAATGATGTCTAGATAAAATACTGTGACCTCTAAGTTCGTTTCGGTCTTTCATCTCAGAGTAGTCAGATAGACAATACTGAAATCATCTTGTTTTAAAACATGATTTGTTTTTTATGTGTAAAACTGTTTTTATAACCCAAATTAACTTACAGAAATAAATATCATATATCAGCTCTATCTTTACATGGAGAATTACTTAACAAACACATTTCTTACACAGTATTAACATAATGGTAGTTTTTTAATGTATTTTTTAACCCAGAAACATCAAACACACATAGTTATGTGAACTAAGTTTATTTGTTAATACTTACTTTATAAACAATCTTTGTCCTAAGCTGTCAAACTAAAAATGTACTGCCGTAGTAGGTACTTCTAAATAGACTGGTATCTTTATTATTGCTAAAATACCTAAATTTTTTCTTTAAATCTGTTTATGATCTAGCAAAATACAAAAGCTTAAAAATCAGAAAATGGTAAATATACATTTTATAATAATTAAATAGTAATAAAATGGTGTAAGAAGACAATATATGAACTGGATTTGCTATTTTAAGTAGTAATTAACAGTGATGTTTTTACAGGAAATTCTTAAATTATTTTCTAAGAATTTCAGACAAAAATGCTTTTGTAATCACTTGTTTAAATACCATGAAGTTTCACTCCTACTCATCTTCATACGAACTTGTGCATTGTTGCTCATTTATTGACATCTTGAAAGTGCCTGTAAATATAGTAATTGAAATTATTGCTTTGACATTTCCAGGAAAACCCGAAAGCAATCCCAGCAGTATGTGACTCCCTCCGCGGAGTAGTTGCAATGGTGGACGTGGGTTCTGAGGCCAAGGCTCTGCCTCTGAGGTGCACTCTGGCTGCGTTGGGAGCCACTGTGGTTATTGAGTGGAGCCCCCTTGTCACGCATTTAGTGTGGACTGACAGTGAGTTAATCGTCTTTACTGTTTTGTAATTCGCCCAGATTTTTTTTCTTTGGCGAAAACAGTTTGCTGTCATACTTATTAGGAAATTTCTTTTGTCATCGGGAAGTAAAAAATATGCTTAATTTTTTTTTTTTAAATCTTAGTCTTCTCTGCCCTGCACTGCTAAGCAAAGGCCTCCCCGAAATCCTTCCAAACATCCTTTTCCAGGGTCACCTCGATCTAACCATTGCGGTATGCGTCTAGGTCGTCCCACCACCTCTTCCTGGGCCGGTCTCGGCGGCCCAAATATTTTCATTGTAGCAAGATCTTTCAAGACTTTAATTTTTATTTCAACTCACTTTACTTTCACTTACAAAATTCTTAATTGGTTTTAATTGTTACTAGCTTCAGCCCGCGGCTTTGCCCGCGTGGTATGTCGATAAAAAGTAGCCTATGTCCTTTCTCAGACTAGACTATCTGTGTACCAAATTTCATTTTAATCGGTTCAGTAGTTTTGGCGTGAAAGGGCGACAGACAGACAGAGTTACTTTCGCATTTATAATATTAGTAAGGATTTGTAAGGTCACTGCCAGCCTGAGCCAGGTGCATTAATGTCGCATGCCTTCTGCAGGTGACATGACGTGTGAACAACTCAAAAATATTTGTGATATCTATTACTCTTCATCTCTTACGAATATATTTATATTTACCTACTATATTTTGCTATTATCACGACTAATAGTATTTTTAAAAGAGTATCCATGGACTTTCTTGCTGGCTCTTTTCTAAAGGAAACGACCAATTGGAATCGTGCATGTAGCTTCTGACATTTCATAAATATTTTATTTAAAACTAGCTGATGCACGCGGCTTCGCCCGCTTGAAAAATTGTATACCTTCCTCGGGAACCACTCTATCCATTGGTGAAAACAGCATGAAAATCGGTGCAGTAGTTTTTGGGTTTACCGCGAACAGGCAGACAGACGCGGCGGAGGTATATTTTATTATTTGTATGTCATAGATTTTTACACTCTGTGATTGCTTGGAATCACGCACTGACTTATTAGTATTACTTGTAAAGATGTTAGGAATATTGTAATATCGTATACTTTTACAATGTTTGTAAATATGTGAGCACCATGTACCTATCACATAACTGATTTATTTGTCATTGCTCCATTTATAATTTTTTTTTTTGCCTTTTGTGGGACAGTAATCTTATTGTGGGTGCATGTTCTTCACATATAATTATATAATTCATGTATACAAAATATTGTAAACATTTTTGAAAAGAGTAACGGTGGAGTTTCTTGCCCATTCTTCTCCATACGAAATCTACCTTTTGGAATGGGCAACTAGAATCAATTCTATTTCTTTGTTTGTTTTTCATTGACGTTCAAAAGTGCCTTTTATGTGCCTATTTGAAATAAATTATTTGACTTTGACTTTGACTTTTGACTTTGAGGACTTTGTTTTTATAATATGTAGTGATATTATTTTGAATTTAACTGATCTAACCATCTTTCCACCATTCCAGGTGGTTGTCGCGCCACCCGCGCCAAGTCCCGCGCGCTGGCCTGCAAGCTGGTGTCGCCGCTGTGGGTGGAGGCCTGCGCCGCCTCCAACACTAAGCTCAACGAGCGAACCTTCCCGGCTGCTTCGCGCCAGTCAGATCTGCCTTCACCGAGGACATTGAGGCAGTTACTTGTAAGTGGATTTTTCATGGTATTGAACTATTGGTCAGCAAACACAACGGGCACAAGCCTTTCTAAGAATTATATAATTAAAAACGTAAGTAATCATTTCAATTATATAATTACAGAAAAGAGCCGAGATGGAGAACGTGCCACTCATAGACTTATTATCAGACAGCAAGGAAGACGAAAAGGATGGCCACCCTCGTCTGAGGATATCTTCTGAGACTGATAACACTACAGACACGTCCAGGGATACTAGTGGTTGGTATTAGAGACGGCTGTTCAAATCATTATCATCACCCATCTGGTGCCCGTATTATGATAAATATAAGCAAGAAATAGAAAGGGTTCAGAATAAAATTCTTCGTGCCACGTACTATAAGTGCTTCCATACAAGGATTCCCTATGCAGATCTATGATGATGATTTTGAATACTTTTGTATAGAATCAATTGTTTCTAACTGAACAGACAGCTGTGCTGCTGGGGAGTTTGTTGCGCCACTTCTTCTTCCCAGCTAAAACACTAGGAAGTGGTGAAAGGTGGGCGTTTTGGGGGACTGTCTTATGTAATTTTGACGTTCGAAAAGTGCTGATTCTTAGCCTAGTTTGAATAAATGACATTTGATTTGATCTGCTAAAGGACTATAAGATATTGAGCTTGGATTCCAGACGTTTACTGATCATGGTTATGATGCTGTACGGTATATGTAATAACAAATTTAATTGTACGGAGCTTTCGAATGGATTGTGTTACGTAGTACCCAGAACTGTTATTCGGCGATGAGTGCGCGCACCTCGACTATTCTACCCTGCGCGGTGTAGCACGAAGGCTGGGCTGCGAGCCCCTCTCCGCAGACTTTTAGAAACTCACAATTCATTGATTTTAATATTTTCGCGTTGTCACAGTCTAAATTTAAAAAAATGGTTTCACAATCTCTTGCAAGTCGCCAATAAGACGGATGCTCTTGTCATCGGCTTCCTTCGATGCGCCGGTATTTTTTTTTTTTCCCCCTAAATATGTACCTACTTGTTTTTTTTATTTAACATGCGTTCGCTTTCATACTCCGATGTCACTTTGTGGACAATAGTGTGGGTTATACGTTTTGTCGACAGTACTTTTAACTACTTTTTAGTAAATGCTGTAATGTATAACTGTTTTTTGTCCAAAACAAATAAAATAAAATATCTTGAGGGAAAATTATCAATATACTGTAGGATTAAGGCTCAATCAATCTGCCTAGCCTTTTCCCAACTATGTTTGGGTCGGCTTCCAGTCTAATAGGATGTAGCTGAATACCAGTATTTTACATGGAGCGACTGCCTATCTGACCTCCACAACCCAGTAACTGGGTATTACGATACCCCTTGGTAAGACTGGTTGTCAGACTTTCGGGCTTCTGACGACCCGTAACGACTGTCAAAGATCCTCGAATGACAGCCGGGCCTAACGGCTTAACGTGCTTTCTGAGGCACGGAGGAGTCTCGATGTGTAAAGATGGTCACCCATCCACAGACCAACCCGGGCAAGTGTAGCTTAACTTAATGGATCGACCCGTGCGGCTGTTATTATTTAGCCACGAGCTCCTCTACTGTAGGATTAAGGCTCGCAGTTCCATTTGTCTGATGACCTAGGAATACTGCTGGCACTGAAAAATAAGGATACAGTCTGCTTTAAGCCGATCGTCCACCGCCAGCAAAACTAAGTTAGTTTAGTTAATTAACAGTTTTTCATACATGTGCGTCCACCGCAAACTATGCCAGGTAAGCTAACATGTATGAAAAACTGACTCAAACTCAAACTCGAAGCATTTATTTCAAATACACCAATTACAGGTACTTTTGAATTGTCAAGGGGTCGGTCAGTCAGAAAGATGAAGCTAGTTGCCCATTCCAAAGCGTAGGTTCCTATGGAGAAGAACGGGCATGAAAATCCACGGAAAGTCTTTTAAGTCAGAATATTGTTACAATTTATATTGGTTACATCATTCATGTTGATATTATACATGTGAGTACAATGTAGCAAAACGTGCACGTTAAAAGCGTCCTTAATTAAAAGATAAAACAACTCAACTAACTTAGTTTAGCTGGTGGTGGACGATCGGCTTTACTGTTTTCTTTTGAGCAGTGGTGGACCAGTGGTAACGGCCCCGACTTACGAGTACTAGGTCGTGGGTTCGAACCCAGGCAGGCGCTTTAACTTGTATAAATTATTTCATCACCACTGCTCTCAAAACGGTGAAGGAAAACATCGTGAGGAAACCGGCATGTCCTAGAACCAAGTCATGTGACATCTACCACCCCGCACTGGGCCCGCGTGGTGGATTACGGCCCACTCCCTCTCACTGAGAGGAGGCCTGTGTCCCAGCAGTGGGAACACTATAGGCTGATTATGCTAGGGCAGTGTTTACATAGTTCCTTTTCTCCTTTTTTAGATAATGAGATAGCTACATAAATAGGAATAAAACGTAGTCTTAGCTAATGACCTTATCTGCCAGATAAAATAAAAAAATAATTCTGAAATAATCAGCCAGATATGTTATCAGAAACTTATCCAAAATTTTCACTTATTCGATTGTTCTATTAATTACATTCTGTGCTAGATATAAACTCCCGCGTGAACACAGCCCCTCGCCGCGCTATGGCCGAGCCCGCCAGCCGCGAGCCGCCCAAGTCGCGGCGGAAACTGTTCACACACAAGGAAGGGGAGGATATTGGCAGCTCTGATGAATCTGGTATGTAATCTTTTTATTTATATTGTACTGGCATAGTATTATGAGGAGCTCGTGGCTAAGTAATAACAGCCGCATGGGTCGATTCATCAGTTGAAGCTACGCGTGCCGGGGGAGCGACTACTCCATGTAAAATGCTGGTATTCAGCTGCATCCGGTTGGACTGGAAGTCGACCTCAACATAGTTGGGAAAAGGCTAGGCAGATTGACTGTTATAGCGGCAATAGAAATACACAATCTGTGAATATTTCAACTGTCTACCTATTACGGTTCCTGAGATACAGCCCGCTGACAGACGGACAGCGGAGGTTTAGTAATATGGTGCCGTTTCCCTTCGGGTACGGAACCCTAAAAAGAATAACCTTCAATCATTACATTCCAGATGGCGAAACAACTAAGAACAAGCTTCATCAAAGCAAACTAACTCAACGGGAACGGAGAGACTTAGTCCGGGCTGAACGAATGGCCAAGAAACTGTTAGCAGCATGTAACACGAAACGTAACAATAACGTTACAATACAAGCTACGGAGAGCCATTTAAAACCAAAAATTGTGAGTACTATTCAAATTCATTTATTGCTGTGATTTTTGGTACATTTTACATGAGATTTTAATATTAAATAATAAGTTCCTCAAAAATCTAGCTTAAAGATGTACACTCGTTCACATAATTAGTAATTATTATAAAAAACTGGCTGATGCCCGCGACTTCGCCCGCATGGTTGTCGGTTATTATATACTAAAACCTTACTCGAGAATCACTCTATCCATTAGTGAAAACAGCATGAAAATTGGTGCTGTAGTTTTTGAGTTTATCGCGTACAGGACGACAGACAGACGCGGCGGAGGACTTTGTTTTATAATATGTCGTGAATTATTTTAAATTTGTCATCTAAGAGAAACGTACACTCTTCGCGTTTCTTCTTTTTCGCTTCGCTCTTGACAGAGCGGTCGTGGTCACAATGAATTTTTTCCAATCGCAGGTGTAGTCGTTGCCCACCTCACGATCTCTCTCCATCTGGTTCTGTTACATGACAGTCTGGCGCCTTCATTTACAGGGCCTCCAACCACGGATTTTATTTGATCGGTCCACCTCATCGGTGACCTCCCGCGTGGCCTATTACCTTCCACTCTGCCCTGCACCACTAGACGGTCTATGGAGTCATTATTCCGCCTAGAGACATGACGAAAGAACTTCAGTATTCGAGACTGTACTTGTGTACTCTGTACTCTTCGCGTTTACTGCACCGATTTTCATGCTGTTTTCACCAATAGGTAGAGTGGTTCTCGAGCCAGGTTTTAGTATATAATTTGTCAAGCGGGCGAAGCTGTGGGCATCAGTTAGTATAATATAAATTTCTACGCTCTCACATTATATTGCTCTACAGTTACCGGTCTTTAACCGCTGCAGTACTTAGATATTACGGTGTAACACGTAACATTGCACATCAATCATGTAATTTTGTAAAATTATGTAAATTTAAATGAAAAAATGTTTTATCCAGTTCAAATAATTTTTATCATCGCATCGTGGCAAAAAAGAAGTTGTTTGTCTGTTTGTTCCGGCTAATCTTCGAAATAGCTTAACCGATTTTGACGGGACTTTCATTGGCAGATAGCTGATATTATAAAGCTACTTTTATTTTAGAAAAATAATTAACTCCACACGAACGAAGCCGCAGACAACAGCTAGTTTATAATTACAAAATTGTTTTTCTATAAAATATTTATTTTCAGGTCCTAACCGGCATGTCGCGCCCCGAACGCCAAGCAGTAACGAAAGCCATCCAAAAACTGAACGGCTTCATACAAAAGGACGTCAACAAGCGAACGACTCACGTCCTCTTGGGGTCCTGTCGCAGCAACACAAGTTGCAGCAACCATCCCTCGAGCATCCCCGGCGTCGCCCCCCACTGCGACCTGCGCACGAGCAGCTGCTGGCGCGACGCCACCGACCGGCGCGCGCGCACGTGCAGCGCGCTGTGCGGCGCGGCGCGCGCCTGTCGCGTGCTGCACGCGCGCTGGGCGCGGGACTCGGCCGCCGCGGGCAAGTGGCTGCACCATCACGGCTATGAAGTTGAGCATTTGAGGAAGATTTGTCAGGTTAGTAATATTTCTATACATTTTGAGCAATGGTGGCCCAGTGGTGGCTAAGTGGTAGGTCGTAGGTTCGAACCCTGACAGGCGCTTTACTTTATGATAATTATTTCATCACCACTGCTCTCAAAACGGTGAAGAAAAACTTCGTGAGAAAACCGGCATGTCCTAGAACCTAAAATTCAAAGACATATGACATCTACCAACCCGCACTGGGCCCGCGTGGTGGATTACGGCCCACTCCCTCTCAAAGAAAAGAGGCCTGTGTCCCAGCAGTAGGGACATTATAGGCTGATTATGCTATACATTTTATTCCAACTATACGCACACAACGATTTAATAGCTCTTTTGTCATCCTAAGGAGTGAATCGACTCTAACTTCTTTTGGAGACTGGTTTTTGTAACAATTTTTTTATTTATAAAAGTTACCGTGGAGTTTCTTGCCCATTCTTCTCCATAGGTACCTACTACGCTTTGGAATGGGCAACTAGCTTCATATCTCTGACTGACCGACTCCTTGACAATTCAATAGTGCCCATAAATGGTTTAATTGAAATACATGCTATGAACTCGAGTGAAGTATTTGAGAAATTCTAACTAATATTATAAATACGAAACTGAGTTTTATTTGTTTGTTTATTGCGCTTTCACGTTAAAATGACTGAACAGATTTGGATGAAAATTGGCACAGGGGTAGACCATGCCCTGGAATAAAACATAGGATACTTTTTATCACGATATTCCCACGGGATCGAGACTTACGCGGGTGAAACCGCGGGGCGCAGCTACTAAATAAGAAACTCCTCCTTGTTGTACGAAATATATATATTTTTTTTTTGGCTATATACGAGTACGCATTAATAATATTACTAAAGATTTAAAATAAGTACATGCAAATAAAACACATCTGCATATTATTTTGTATATGGTCTACGTCTAAAGAGGCCACTAATTTAATATTATTTGTAGTCTGGAAGACGTAGCGTTGGAAGGGTTTCCACAAGGTGTACCAATGACCTTGTGAGGGCCACAGCAATCCGCTGGATGCGGAAAGCACAGAACAGGTCGAAGTGGCGGGGCTTGGGGAGGCCTATGTCCAGCAGTGGACGTCTTTCAGCTGAAATGATCATGTATTCTGGTCTGCGGTCACAGGGATATCGATATCAACTAATATGTTGACGTTAAAACATAGTTAAAGACAGTTTTACTCATTATTCAAGCACGTTCCTATCTATGATTTCATGATTTCATTTGTTTATCTTTTTTCTAGCGTTACCTAGAACTAGCTATAACCAATGCGTAGTCTTATCCTCTAGACTCAGCCTTGAATTGAGTGTCATTTGCCGGCCAGACTAATTTATTTGACAATAGCATTTCCGAAATTTTCAGTGCCGCCCTCGTAAGCTTTCCTATTACATCATAGTTACTCTTTAAGTCATTGAAAATATTATGTCATATTTTTAATTTAGCTTCTAATAAAAATTTGTGTTCTTTATAAATTTTTGATGTAAATTGATGTCCTGAAACACAGGTTCTCACAAACCTAGATCAGGCAGGTCTATATAATAACTAGAATTAAAGTTACCTCGTTTGTAATTAATGTTAATCATAATTTTACCTTTTTGTTTTTAACTTGAATATATTTTTTTTTTTTTTTTATCAAATACCTTAATAAGTAAATCTTACGACCTAAATATTTAAATAAAACACAATAAACTTTATTATCTTTACAGAAAGCGCGCGTCGAACGCACAGCTTTGGGCCGCCTACACTCCGAATACGCTTACGACGTATTTTACGGAATGCGAGTACACCTGAAACCAAACGCCGACCAAAGAGAAGCTGCATTACAACTACTAACACTATGCGGAGCTATAGTTAACAACAACAGTCTAAATAACCAAAATAATGGCCCTTTTATTCGACCAACACAAATCACTGGTCCTTTTATCCGGCCAACACAGAACATTGGTCCTAATAGCCAGCAAATAGTAAGTAATGATCGATACGATGTTGTTATCGGTTCGGGAGTTGGTGAGGTGAACTCTAAATGGGTGTTTGACAGTGTAGCGGCTGCCAGGATGAGGACCACGAGACGGTATCTTAATATGAATCGGTTTAGTCAAGAAAGTAGTGACGTTGTTTTTCTGTGATAGGTGATGAAATAGATGATGAAGGTACATCGCAACATGCGAACTACGCATCTCACTGACGTCACGCAAAATCCTGCTTCGCGCAAGCAGATTTTCCGCGCGACTAGCATACATACAACGTCCCGACATCCATCATCGGGCAGCCCACCAGACACGATACCCGTATGGATGGTGTGTCTATAGAGGATGAGTGAACTTTACACCCTGTTCCTTATTCTTTTATAAAATCCTCATTCGTTTTAATTTGGCTGGCCATTATTTAAAACAGTAGTTTTAAACTCATTAGTGATGATATTAGTTGACTAGCTTTGAAGCGCGGCTTCGCCTGAATGAATCTCAGGAATTACACACATAAAAGTAATACCGGATAAAAAGTATCGTGTAATATAATGTCCGAACCCGGGTTATCCGTGTGCCAAAGTTCATCCAAATTCGTTCAGCCGTTAAGGCGTGAAAAGGTAACAGACAAACGGACAGTCACTTTTTCATTTATGTATAAATAATTTTAAGTATGGATTAGCACATATAACGGGATATCTATTTGTTGTGATCTTCCGAATTTCCGACATTTTGTCGCTGTTGCGAGCACATTATTCATTGCAAGCACATTGTTACAATGCAATCCCACTAACCGGGCTTTTTTTACAATTCTGGAGACCTGCAATCTCCTGAGTTTTGCACAATCATCTGTTGAGAGAAAGATAGATGTGAATGAATGATAGCGTGACGGTTGACAGGGAGAATGGAAAACGAAAACGTGTTGTAACGACCCAGAGTAACATGTGGCAAGGGCAGGAAGATGAGATCTGAGGGGCAATTCCCGTATTTTTTAAGAACGTTCGCATTCGCATCTCTTTCGCAATCTGCCAAAAACACTATCAATTTACCAACATTTTTGACAAGTTTGACAGATTGCGACTAGGTTTTGAACGTTTTTTAAGTTAGAGAATTAGCCTTCTGGGCCCTGTTTATCAAAAGTTACAAGTCTACACGTTCACAAGTTACCTAGAATGTTAATTTTCGTTAAATTCATAGCTCACCTCTATATTCATAATCAGCCTTAATGTTCCCACTGCTGGGACACGGACATCACATCGTCAATCTCTTTTGACCTCATTTCAAAAAAGAAAATCGAATTTAAACATTTATTGCGGTACTAAGCACGACACTTGTAAGACGGAATAGAGAGTCGCCGGACACTCCCAGGATTTGTTATGATTTTCTACAAGTTGTAACTTACAAAGATTTATTTGCTAAACAAAATCACGAATATTTTTTTTAAAATATAAGTAAGTACCTTTGAACTAAATAATGACATTTGTTACTAAAAGTCTTGTTAGTTTTGATAAACAGGGGCCCTATTATGAACTCTTATTTCCAGGCAGTTTACGGCGTAAACAGAACTGCCTTGCAATTTCGTATTATGAACTCGTCAAGCAAGCCAGTCAGCGGTCACGTGACACCCTGGCCGCCTTCTGCCCGAATTTTGCCTGGCAATATCGTACTACGAACGTTCGTTTGACATTTCTTGACATACTAAAACTGTTATTATGTAACCTCATAATCCATTCAATAAAAGTTGCTTCAGAACACCTTTTATTGAATTGTTTTGGATTTATTTGGCGAAATTATTCGAGCGTTATCCAGCTAACTTAAAAAAATATCAGGTGTGACGAATATGTACCGTTTCAGTTTCTGGAAACTCTAGAAAGTGGCACTTCTGAGTGATAAAAATACCGAAACAACAATCAAATTGTAAAACTCCCACTTTTCCAACAGAACATAAGTTAATCGCCGACGAGGGCGAGAACTCTCATACACTCAACTATGTATTAATAATTATAACTGCCTTTTAATATCTTGTTTATTTATTTTCATACATAATTATACATTTTTAAATATTTTATAAAAGTCATTAAAAAAATCATTTGAAAATATAAAAATAGATCCGCCAGTATCGGGAGCAGGGTCTAAGCTACCAGTGGTTAAGGCTGCAGAGACAGGAACCTCCTCACAATGCGAGCCTTATCTGCCTTTTGAATCAGGCCCTTGATTTTCTAATTCTAATATTATCATGATGAAAACTGATAATTAAAAACACTTGAAAACACCACACGGTGGTGTGGTGCAAGTATTTTCATCCAGCACCATATCCATTCCTAACCATATTATCGTTTATACTTCGAATCTATTTTCTTCATTTATTTGTGCAACAATGACAACAATACGTACACGAAGTTGTCAAATTCCCCGCTGAACTTCAAGTGGAGTACGTTCGGAAACCTAATCGCGCATTACAATTTGCAACCACACAAAATTATTAAATGAATTAATAATATAGCACAATATACATTGCGTTCATATTTTAACCTACTTTTAGTAACTAGAATTATATATAATTTATTATTTTTTCATAAAATACATGATTTAAATAAAATCGTAACTTACCGATAAATATTTGATTGTGTTTCTGAATGTTACGGCAAAGAATTACAAGCCAGCCATAGACAAATTACCCAGCGTGAAATCGGTCAGAATTACGAATGTCATAATACGAAATTTAACCATGCAGGGAAATGAATTGCCTGGAACTTGCCAGGTTTTTTTAAAGTTCGTAATAGGCCCCCTGGGCACTGTTGCCCTCTATTTAATTATGATGTTCAAGTGAAAGGCTACTGGTAGCGACATCTATGACGATGGGTTAGAACTATCCTCAAGAATAGTGTAAACTATATTTATTTCGTAATTGTAACTGTTTCTCATAGTTTTTATGCATTTAAATTACCTACTCGCCGCTCGACACAAATAATGACAACATTATTTTGTTCTGTAGTTTCTGCCTACCCCCATGGGAAGACGGCGCGGCGGCGTGAGTTTATGTTAAGTACATGCATGTACGAGTATGTCCGTTGAATGTGGTTTTATACGTTACTAGCTTCCGCTCGCGGCTTCGCCCGCGTGGTATGTCGATAAAATGTACCCTATGTCCTTTCTCAGGCTCTAGACTATCTGTGTACCAAATTTCATTTAAATCGGTTCAGTAGTTTTGGCGTGAAAGCGCGACAGACAGACAGACAGAGTTACTTTCGCATTTATAATATTAGTAAGGATATCTAAACTAGCGACCCACCCCTGCCTCGCACGTTTTTTGCGACTTATCAAACATCGAGGATGTTTATTATTACTTATGTTAGATTTATATAATGTATTATACACATCAACCTTACGGAATAAATTCTCTAAACGATGGTGAAAATCTCATCAAAATCTGTTGCGTGGTTTAGAAGAACAACGCGGGCATACAGACAAACAAGAAAAGCGACTTTAATTTATGTATAGATGTAAGATCTATTTTTGAATGCATTACAAGTCAACTAGAATCTGTATTTTTATAAAAATATGTTTAAGATAACAATTAATATAAGTCTGTAAGTTGTACACACGGCAACACATCAAGCTATACATTTCCAGTTTATGCTGATCTCGCATTCTATAGGATTTCCGTACAATGCGAGGTCAGCTTATACTGGAAATGTATAGCTTGATGTGTAACCGTGTGTACTAAAAACCTATTTATTGGTTCTTTTTACATTTGTTTGATAATAAATCATGTTTTCTTAATTATTTCTTTGTTTTACTTTCATGTTTTCACAATACTGTCCTCTGCTGTTCGTAGGTCTTGCACAAAAGATGAATGTTGCCCATGCGCAAACAAGTCTACCAAATAGGCAAACTTCTATGTAAATGATAAACTTGCCCAGTTGTTGACGATGCTGCCATTTCTTCCTAGTGCCATATTGTCATCATTGCTCCAGAAAAATGTTGATTGCTTAGAACGTTGATTTGGACTACGCAAAGTATTTGCACAGGTAAGTCTTTTCCCTCATTTTAGTAGTAACATTCTGAAAACCTGTCTTACCAAGGGGTTATCGTGTTACAGGCTGACCTTACTACCACAAAGCCGTTTATGGCAGTTGATGCGCCAGGGTAGCCCGCGAAATTCAAATTTTCTTACGTTTTTTGCAATTTTCAGGTCGGTGTTAGATTGTATGGTGATCTAAATATCATGATGATCTCAAATGTCATGATTTCATGAAATCATGACATTTGAGACTTTCATGAACTTAGAGAGTTGTATTGCTGATTCTAATGTTTATAATTCTGTAAATCCATATTTGTTACGTGCGCAAATCATATTTAGATCAACATACAATCTAACACCGACCCGCAAATTGCAAAAAACGTAAAAAAAAAAATAATTTCGCGGGCTACCTCGGCGCATCCACCTTAAACATGACATTTCTGTTTGTAGTTTGACATAAAACTGACATTTGACACCCGTTGAACAAGTGTCTAAGTTTTTGTATTATGGCCCTTACAGTTCGATTCAAACATAATGGCGGCTCGGAAGTTAGCTACTCGCTGTGCAGTACCCAACCCGTTACCCCCGCTGACACATGAAATTGCTACTGCGCAGCGACTCGCCTCATGTGAACTGTGTTTGGTATCTATGGTAATGCACCAGTGCGATGCGATACCAAACTTTTCCACTCGGTTTAATATAAAAAAATATTGTGTCCATCAATTATTAAGATTTAATATTTAATTTTGGGCTGTTATGAGGCAAAGTACTGTACTTATACATAAACGAATTCTGTTCCATTAATGTATCTGGTACATAGTGTAAATCCGGGACAGTTAGCAAAAGCTTCAAAACAAATAATTCCATAGACAATCCAAACGTCAATAAAATGAATGAAAAGCAATTCATTCGCGTTCCTCACAAATCATGAAAGTCGAATGCGTACCAAGAAATGGCGTTAACAATGTGATCACGAACAGACTACCAACACCTTCGGAGTGCATGATGCGCAATTTAAAACACACGTGCTATTGAGGGTCTTAGATAAACACGTTTGCGACCGGAAATTCATTTGAAAGAGGCGTTTTGGGTGTATGTACAGCATGCACCAAACATACCTACCAGCGCTCTAATTACGTAACTCACTTTCAATCATAATCAGAGAGTTTTGAAAGATATTGCTAATCCATTGCTTCATAGGTTGGAAAAGTTCGTCGTCTCTACAACGTAAATAAAGCAATGAACGCAAGTGAACTGAGGAGCTCGTGGCTACGTAATGACAGCCACACGGGTTGATTCATCAGGTTAAGCTACGCTTGCCGGGGTTGGTCCGTGGATGGGTGACCATCTTTACATACCGAGACTCCTCCGTGTCTCGGAAAGCACGTTAAGCCGTTGGTCACGGCTGTCATTTGTGGATCTTTGACAGTCGTTACGGGTCGTCAGAAGCCTGAAAGTCTGACAACCAGTCTTACCAAGGGGTATCGTATTACCCAGTTACTGGGTAATGCGATATGGGTTTGTGTATACATATTTTTGCTCGTGACTGTACTTGAGAGCACGGCATATTTTCGGCTGGGCTCCTGTCCCCCCACTAATATAACCCTTTGGACTCAGGGCTGACTCCCGGCCATCAGTGTTCCGGAGCATACATTGACGAACCTACGGAAACATTGAACCCAGAATACGGAAGAATGACCTGAAATGTGTGGATAGAGCTTCGAAGACATGAGCACCAAGGGCATTTGTGTTCCCAACCACTGGAGCGCGCCTTACTTAGGGGGCGTACAGTGAAACAAGGGGGGCGGCGGCTTCAAAAATAATTGTATATTAATAAAATTGTATGCTTTTGGTATTAGATAAAGTTAATTCTGTATTCCAAAACCACAATGACCATAAGCTTATCTGCATAAGCCGACAAACTAGTATCAGGGGCGTAGTGATATTGAAAGAAAGTTACGCGTATCCCGCGTATTTTAAATGGCTGGGAACCCTTGACCTGGGGCAACGTAGGTAGGTAGTCCGATAGGTACCTACACATCAAGCTATACATTTCCAGTATAAGCTGACCTCGCATTGTACGGAAATCCTATGCAATGCGAGATCAGAGGCCCTAGACAAACATTCTATCAGCGATAACGTTGATGGAAAAGAGAAAAATATATAGGACTGACATAAGCTATCGAAAAGCTGTCAATCCTGTTGAAAGTCGTTGTAGAAATACAAAACAAAACTTTCAAAGCGATTGTCACTTGTCTTGGCTCTCAGCTTATACTGGAAATGTAAAGCTTGATGTGTACTTTGTGGTCTTAACACCTTCGCTGACTGGGTAATATTTTTGCTATAGTCGACAACCCAGGTTTGACGTATTCAGCATAATATATTGCTTATCGCAGCTGTCGACAAAATGGAATATAGCAATGATGCTTAATTCTAATCACATATAATTATATAATTCATGTATACAAAATATTGTAAAACATTTTTAAAAGAGTAACGGTGGAGTTTCTTGCCCATCCTTCTCCATACGAAAGCTACCTTTCGGAATGGGCAACTAGAATCAATTGTTTTTCTTTGACGTTCAAAAGTGCCTTTTATGTGCATATTTGAAATAAATTATTTGACTTTGACTTTAACGGGAAAATGTTAGATGGTATGATCTGTTCTAAAAGTATCTGATGAAAATGTAAACAAATGGATTAGAAAAACAAAATCAAAAAAAAATCAAAATATTTTATTTCACATAAGCCTACATGGGCACTTATGAAACGTCAGAAGCTAGGTGCACGGTTCCAATTGGTCGTTTCCTATGGAGAAGAGCCGGCAAGAAACTCCATGGTTACTCTTTTAAAAGATAATTGGCTTTTACAATAATTTCGAATTACAGTGTTTATAGTTATGGGAGGACAGCGTAGGCCATTCAAAAAGTTTCAGATATAAAATAAATTAAATTAAAATTAAAAATAAAAGTCTACAGTTCACTAAGCCTACGACGTTCTCACATTCACAAGATAGAAAGGAATCTATATACGATAAATAAGATACTACAGATAAAAACCTATTTAAAGCAAATGACATGATTGCCATTACAACTGTAACAAATCTGAATAATTAACATGTCCGCAAAAGCCACTACTATAGAGTTGAAATTAAATAGTAGGTAAAACGTACCCCGTAACGTGGATGCCAATTTGTAAAGCCACTAGCAAATTGAGTGTTTTAATTTGAATAATAGAATACCTACTTAAACAAAAAATTCTAAATTTAAATTACCTGAAAAATGGTTTTCATTTGACAATTATATTGAGGTTAATTTTATTTTATGATTTTTCATTTAAGTAGTACAGTTTAAGTTATGTTTTTCAAACAATTTTTTTTTGTAAAAGTGGTGAAATGTAAAGTTGAAACCTTCTAAAAAATACAGTTGAATGTGTTTGGTACACACGGCAACACATCAAGCTATACATTTCCAGTTTAAGCTGATTTCGCATTGTATTGAATTTCCGTACAATGCGAGGTCAGCTTATACTGGAAATGTATACCTTGATGTGTAGCCGTGTGTACTAACTCCCTTTAGTAGGTGATTGCGTGAGAATCATAGAGGAAAGTAAGTGAGAATTTAACCTGCGGGGCAATTCCCGTTATTTTTAAGAACGTTCATATCTCATTCGGCATCTGTCAAAAATACAATCAATTTACCAACATTTTTGACAAGTTTGACATATTGAGGCTTGAATGTGAACGTTTCTTATTTAGGTACGAGAATGAGCCTTCTGAACAGGGTTTGTTTACACTTTCAACAGATACTTTTAGATCAGGCCATAAGTACTTCGCCTAACAAACAGTCTCACAAGGATCTACTAATACACAATAAGAGACTTGTAAATAATGAATCACTTCGACAGCCACTGATGCATCACTAACAGCTTTGTTGATACACGATTCATTGATAAGGCGACCATTGACCAACCGTCTCTCATTCTTTAGGGACGATCTTATTCATGTATTGTTTTCATAACATCACCCGTGTTACCCAAAAAGGCTGGGCAGAGGTGCACATTGGGTGCTTTACGTGCACCCACATTATTTTAAAAGCAATGCATCTTATTAAATAATTGGAACATTTGATTGTAATATAAGACTTGACGTAGGCACAATTTAAATTCAGCAACATTGTATTTCTCAGATGGACGGTACGTTCCAGGGACTACCATTTTAATTTGGCAGCATTATACTTCACGAAGGGACCACGGGTAAAAAAAATCCCCCGGGGAATAAACAAGTTAGGAATGTTTAAGTGCCATGTACACATACCTACACATCAAGCTATACATTTCCAGTTTATGCTGATCTTGTATTGATTTTTATAGGATTTCCGTACTATGCGAGGTAAGCTTATACTGGAAATGTACTAATGTGTAGCCGTGTGTACATCGTTTAAAATAACAAAAAAAAAAAAAACTTTGCAACGCGCTAAGTACAAAGCTGATAACATTATCAGTTGTTAATTCTTCGACAGAACAAGGATCTTTTGCTGCGTGGCCAAAATTTGGAAATAATGCTGCCAATCTTGTTTTTTCAATACAATTTCACAACTGTTTATCAAACAGCGCCACCCTGTCAACGCCATTCAACTGCCAAAAGATCCTTGGATCCTTATTACACTTTACTCGGTAATACCTAGAGTGCCTTTCATCAAATAGTTCCTCTGAGGTTATGTTGGCTCCACTGTAAAATTTAAAAAACGAACCTATTAGGTAGCTCCGTAGCGTATTCGAATTGGACCCACAAAAGTGGAGCCAACATTACAGCATAGGAACTATTTGATAAAACGCAATCTACTCTTCGGGAGTAAAATAAAATGTGAGGGAAAACCTAACTTTACACCGCCCGGGAATTGAACTAAGAACCACAAGCCGCTTAACCACTAAACTAAAGGCACTAACTAAAACAAGGAAGGAAAAAGAAAACAAAATTGATTATTAATTCATTCAACGATTTAATTTAAAAATATTATTATGTATTAAATTCGTTACGCAATACAAAACATTATCATAAACATTTGTAGGCCTCTAAATATAGAACAATAGAACTATTCATCGTGTTCCAATGAATTTCGTATGTAGTGATAGTACAAAGTAACTACAATAACATTCTCTTAGCTTACATTGTTTAATAGAAAATATATAAGTACTTACCTGAAAAAATTGTTGCCCATCAAAAAAGTTAAAAGTAAATAGCATTAGCTATGCCTAATAGGTTTCAAAGCTCAGAGTAGGATAGGCATTGTCTATACTTACTATATAGCTACATATATATTAATAACTAGCTGCGCCCCACGGTTTCACCCGCGTAAGTCTCGATCCCGTGGGAATATCGGGATAAAAAGTATCCTATGTGTTAATCCAGGTTATAAACTGACTGTTTGCAAAATTTCATCCAAATCCATTCAGCCGTTTTTGCGTGATTGAGTAACAAACATCCAAACACACAAATACACAAACTTTCACATTTATAATATTAGTAGGATGGTAGGATAATATACAGGGTTACTGGTAACTCGACGTATTCCTTGCAGGACGTCATAGTAGGGTTAAAATGAAACAAATTAAGCCACCAAATGTTCTACCGAAATTCAGTAGTTTTTGAATTAGTTAGAGTTTTAGTTTTTTAATGAAAATCCCAGATTAAACCATTTGAAACCAATTTAAAAATGACCGACTTCAAAAAAAACAAAACAAAAAAGGACTACTGTACTAAAAACCAAAAGACAAAAAGTACTTCTTTAATAATAAGAGAAAAATAAAAAAAATTAAAAATAACTTTTTCGGAAGTCGGTGTCTTTGCTTTTAATTTTAGTTTTTGGCCACCGACTTCCGAAATTAAAGTTATTTTTTAATTTTTTTATTTTTCTCTTATTATTAAAGAAGTACTTTTTGTCTTTTGGTTTTTAGTACAGTAGTCCTTTTTTGTTTTGTTTTTTTTGAAGTCGGTCAATTTTTTTTTAAAAGTTTTATTATTTTTCCATTTTTTGTGTAATTTGATTTTTGTAATCATGGGTAGACCAACTAAAGGAGCCACCCGCATGAAGAAAAACAGAATTAAAGAGACTAATACTGCTGAATAAGAACGCCTATCTAAGAATCGCAAACGGAGTGCTATGTCCGGTTCCCAAGAATCACCGTTAGCTTGTCATGCTAGGTTATCTCAGATGAGAAATTACATGCATTCTCATTTGTCACAGGAGTCGCCAAATGATAAATGATAAGATCTGCCGACTCAATCTTATTCAAAAACGATTAAGTGGCGAGTCGTCTGAACAGCGCAAGTATCGTTTAGATGTTATACGAAACCGGCTGGCTAATGAGACTCCCGTGCCTTCTCAAGAATATAAGGGTGAACACTATACATTTGCTTACACTGTATAGTTTCCCTCATCATCATATTATAAGGTGACCATAATCAGATCTGTAATGTCACTTACAACCTATATGGTTGCAAAGTTCTTATCAATATAAATGAATTAAGTCCAAACACAAGGTAATTACTGTGAACCGTTGAGGAGTTCCGTTAATCGTCCTTCGTCTTCATCATCAGACCCTTAACGACAGTCACAACCCATCCAAGTGTAAGGTTCTTATCAATACAAATTAATCAAGCCCAAACACAAGATATCTGCTGTAAACCACTGAGGAGTTCTCTCGACTGTCTTTCGTCTTCATCATCAGACCCCTAACGACAGTCAGAACCCATCAAAGTGTAAAGTTTTTATCAATACAAATTAATCAAGCCCAAACACGAGGTATCTGCTGTAAACCATTGAGGAGTTCCCTTGACTGTCTTTCGGCTCCATCATCAGATCGACTCCAGGCCTTCATAAAATTGTAGTGCTGTAAAATACTTAATGAATAAATTAAGGAATGCACTAGTTGCCCTTACGATTTTTGAAAGTTCCCCTCGATTTCTCTAGGATCCCATCATCAGATCCTGACTTGGTGACAATGGGACCACCTCAGAAGTATAAGCTTTTGAACAAAAAAAGAATTTTTTAAATCGGTTCACAAACGGCGGAGTAATCGGTGAACATACATAAAAAAAAAAAAAAAAAAAAAAAAAAAAACAATCATCCCGAACATAGTACCTCCTCCTTTTTTGAAGTCGGTAATGATTTACGGCGCGACTGTACTGAAATTTAAGTTATTATCATAGTTGACGCCGTAGCAGACCTTTGTTAATAATTAAAAGTTCAATAATGCCTAAAACTTTGGCAAATATCACTAACAAAACATTTAATTTTTTGTAATTTTTAGCTCTAAAACTCTTAACTAATTCAAAAACTACTGAATTTCGGTAGAACATTTGGTGGCTTAATTTGTTGCATTTTAACCCTACTATGACGTCCTGCAAGGAATACGTCGAGTTACCAGTAACCCTGTATATTAAGCTAATATTTTTTCTCATAATGTCTAGTGAAGAAAATATCAGTACCTACATGAAGAAAATATCATACAAAATATCAGTACACGAAGAAAATATCAGTATTTTCGTAAACTGCACAACTGCACGACACTATTTTACAAAAATCGAGAAAATCTGTTTTTTTATACATATGCTCTTCGGGCTAATTCTGCCTAATTCTTTGGGGAATACCGACGTGATGTTATGTTATCTTTTACACAATATAATCTTGAGATAAAAAAGGCGATTTTAATTCGGTTCCGTAGCTCAATAATTAAGATTTAAAAAACCGAAGTGTTAATAAGACTTTAGTCACCGACTGTACCAAAAACCATTACCCTCCTTCTGGGGCAGTCTGGTAAAAACTGGTACCTAACATAGTGATGTGCGAGTTTCATTGCAAAAAGGCACACTTTAGGAAATAAAAATTCTCAGTAAAAATGTAACAAGACATTTAATTAATAAGTAGGTAAGTACTTACATCTGAAAACACATTACAATCTAGCTATCCTTGTGACCATTTATAAAAATACTGCTTACATAGGTACATTACATTACATTCATATATTACTATGCCTATAGCTTGCTAGATGATTCACAACGAACAAGACAAAAACATTCTTGAGCTAACAACTTATGTAATTGAGCGCAGAGCTTTGTACTGCAAGGATGCAATACATAAAATACTTTATGCTGTGTCTGATGCGATAAGGTAGCCCTTGAAATTAAAATTTTCTTAAGTTTATTGCAATTTGCACGCCAGTGTCGGGTTGTATTTCCAAAATTATAGTCTTATATAACGAAATTAAAAGGAAAACTATCACCGCTACGAAGGCTCCACCAGTTACCGAGTAATAATCGACCAACTTTAATTTTTAAATGATCAATCTCTCTAAGTTTAAAATACCCTATTCAATGGTACCGATTCTGTTGTTCACAAACTAAACTCAATTTAAGTTCAATGCATCTTTTTCTTTGTATTTCATTAAGAAAAGGACAGAAGATACTTTTTAATTTAGTCCTGTCAAATTAATCAGTGCCAGTCACTACTCCATATAAGTTTAGACGTGATTGAAAACTTGCCAACTAAAATTACGTCAATTTACGTCAAGCGCTGATTAATTTGACAGGACTAAACTAAAATTTAGGGATAATAGGAACCGATATTTTACTAAGGATCAGATATTTACAGATTGTGTTTACGGCATTAAGATATTGTCCGAAGTCGCCACGGCACGCGGGTTGGTGACCGCAGAGCATTGCTCTCGCCGCTGACGCTGAGGCCACAGTTTTACAAAACTGTGCTGAGGCTGAAATGTCCGACTCTGACCGACCAGGGTGTTAGGACTTAGGAGGCGTTCGGTTGTCCATTCCATAGTCCATAATGAGTGTTTCTTTATTTTGTAATTTCCGTGTGAATTGCCACCTCCTTGCTTACCAAGCGCCGTAGAGGTCGAATAAAGGATTTATTTAATTTTGAAAATACTGCACTTAAACGAAATTTAATCTTAGAACTGGTCCAGTTTTAACCGTTAGTCATAAAAAAGGTGTGAGCACTATTCGGCAAACTTCTATAATAATATTTTAGAGATAACATGCCACTCTCATTTCCGGACCAAACAGCGAATGCCGCTGAACAAATAATAATTTGTCGCAAAATAATAAGTTAAATACATATTACACAAAAGATTCATCCGTCACATCAGGTTTTTACAAAGACGTCAAACTCAAAACCAGAATCCCTTAGCAACGCAAGATGAGGCCCCGAATCTTACAAAAGGCACCCTTAGCTGCTGTTGCCTTTGTATTCAACGGCCATCTGCGCCTGCGGCTGTCCGGTGAAACAGAAAAGCCCATTTGGAGACAGCTGCCATATCCCGCGCAAACAAACTGAAATTAAAAATATTCACAGCCAGGTATTGTGCAAAATTTCAAAAGTAGATCATAAAAACAGGTTACATTCATAAAATAAAATGTGCAAATTAAAATTCTGGCGCTCAATTTGCAAAGCTGAGGTGTATGTATAAATGCGTCTTTTCCTGTTGGGTTTTAGTACAAAGAGCCAGCTTTGACAAATGAGCTGACCACACCTTTAGTGTCAGTAGGAAACTTTGAACATCTGCCAATACCAGGCTGGATTTTAGAAAACTGAATTATGTAGGTACATCCGTAAGTACATTACATTACATTTACAGTTCACACACAGTTATCGTACATTACATTCACAGTTCACACACCGTTATAAAATGTCATTATTTAGGTAAATAGTACAAAACAATTATCTACACGCAGAAATAAAGAGCAATTTAAAGTTTAAAGTTCGTAAAGAAATTAATAAACCTTTATGAAATCCTAAAAATAATAATTTATTCATTTAAAGACAAAGGCAAAGAATATACTTGGGAGAACGATGATAATACCTAAGGCCAAATAAAAAGAAAGGTTTGTTTATTGACGAAAAGTTAAATCAATGAAGAAATAATAATAGCAAAAACTAAACTTTCTTTTGACGCTAACTGTACTCCAGGCCAAAACACGGTTTATGTAAGTACACTACGATTCGAACCAACAAAAAAAAGTTAGTAGGTACTCAAATTCTTATTATTACACAAATAAACACGTGCGTGGTTACACATGTAGTAGGTAAGTTCGTTAGGGTAGGGGACGGCAACGGTAACCTTGACATAAAACCACCAGACCGTTCTGTGCTATGCTACACTTTAATTTAATAACAAACGCGCATGAATTATCATAAACGTATCCATCTTGGCTGTATAACGGATTATCTTGTAGTTGATACAGATTATACAAAAAAGTAAACAAAACAATTAAGAATAGGGATGTGCTTTTGCAGGAACAATATTTAGTCGATATTTCGGAGTAGTAAGTAGGTAACGCATTTTGTACACTTTTTGAAAGTTCCGTGTAAGATTAGCTGTCAAAAGGTTATTATAGTTTTAATGTAAATATTAACGATAAATGAATTAGCAATTTCATCATGAAAAGACTTATTATTTTTATCCGTCATCTACTAAATTCTAAATGGGATTAAAATAAGGTACTGAAGCTGTTTCTCTACAACTAGCGTAAATACACAAGTAAAAGTTCTCGGAATTTAGCGACAATTAGACTTTCGTGAACACCGGAAAACGCGTTGATAATTAAATTATTCACACAACGATCCTGTAAAAGTGGAAGTTGTGATAGTGAGCTTTCTGAGAAGCATGGCTATCAGGAACTTAATGTCTGTTGTTCAAAATATGGTCAATGGCCACTTATCTCTCTCCATATTTTTTTATTTATATGCAGGTGTTTTTAAATAGTTTTTTTTTATTTTTATATTAAAATATTTAATATTAATTATTAAATTTTTAATATAATTTTGCATCCTGCTAGCTACAGTCACTTGCATCATTTAGAATAGCAATGACGGCTTCTTAGTAATTAATTATGTTGGAAAATCAATCAATACGCGTTAGTTTACAGAGGTCTTGTCTATCCCACGCCACCCAGCCATTTTACTACAGTTTATTAAACAATCTTTTATTAGAAAAATACACAATTTCTCCCAAACCACAAAAAATTAAAATTGATGATAAACACTAGGTTTTACAAAGACCATAAATTCTACGGAGAAATTCTTAAGTAAAAGTTGTCATAAATCAAAGCAATTTCGCTGACGTAGACATGCTTTCAAAAGACAGTTTCTTTATTAAACATTTTTAACTTGATTTTAACAACACTAGGAACAGAACATACTTCCTATGTTAAGAGCTTAGTTGAAAGTATTTTTAATAAATACGTAATTGTTAAAATACGTTTTAGACTCATTCTTCAACATGACCAAGCATTCTTCAGTGCGTGGAGAATGCTTGGTCATATTGAAGAATAAGTAACACGAATATCTTTTGAACTATTTCTTCGAGTAGGAAAAGTTTCTACTCATCTTGATAGAATGAGGTTCATAAACACTATTTGGTGTTGAACTGCTGGAATTAAAATCCTTGTTTACTTACTTCTACATTTCTTTCCCAAAAGGCTTATTATGTCATGAAAGAAGGGTCTCACCAATTCGATAAAAACATTGTACCATTGTTGATCAAATAAATTAGAAACTACAATAATTATGACACTCGTAAGAACATTTTCAAAGTTAAATACAACACGAGAACAGCTTTGATATCAAAGAACACGGAAATAGGAACACAGAACGTTTCCCTAACCACGGTCATTTTACAAGCACCGTTAAAAGATGCGGAATACAGATAAAGCTTGCGACTAGTAATGGAGTTAGGAGTCAGTGTGGCATTGGCAAATCATTAACATATTATGCAGTAGTTTAGTAATTGGCTTACAGGTTTATAGTTAACGTAACTGTAAAGCAATCTAGGAAGTTTTAAAGGCTCCTGTGGAAGATATTTCTAAATTTATAACGTACAAGAAGTTCATTTAAAGAGGAACGAAAATGTGTCCAAAGGCACCGAATTTTTTTTGCCGAACTTTATGGCTTGAATCATTTTAGTAAATTAATGTTCTGTCATGGGCCCGTAAATATGGAATTTAAGCTGTAATCATGCCAATGTTGTAATATCTGGTATTTTAGGCGTTAAGGCCTTACTTTTAGGTTTAGGGGAGATGTAAGAAACTCAAGTTTAGGTTTTTTCGCAATATGTATTAGATAAGATTGCTAATACGGGCTTTATACCATTAGTTTTATCTTTAAGAAAATGTTTGAAATTAAATGCAGCCTACACACTTTGCGTCCCTTCTGAAATCTTTAACTGAAACTCCGCCAAAACAGTGAAACAATTGCAAGAGTGTAGAAAAATTACCACTAACATGACGATAAGCTCACGAAAGTAAAGTTTTTGTTAATAAACCCGACCAAGGTATGTAGGTACCGCAATTCGTGAATGCCCCATGACAGCTGTTGCAATTTAAATCATAACGGTTGCACGGTTTCTCAACTTGCTTAGTGAATCATCTTTCCGCTTGATTCACGGCGTCGAGTTCATACGATAATACTATACCAAGTAGAGAGTATCTAGGTATGTAGCGATAACTAACTTTGCATAAAAATGCCAACCGGTGTGACATCTGTTGGCTTATTAACACGTTCATCTCGGCTAAATGAGCTTCAACTAAAAACTAACCAGTCATTTGACAGATGCTCGAAATTATAAAAAAAAGCCATAAAAATACCGCCAAAACGATGAACTTGCAGTTATAGGTGTTTGTGTACAAGCGATTTGTACCACTTTATACGAACCTACTTTTACACACATGAGCCGAAAACGTGTAGGCACCTACCGCCATCAGACATAACTGTCGACGCAAAGCCATAATTTACCGTAGGCTCTACACGATTTTGACAGATAACCACATATCGTAAGGTTATTTGACCTGTGACCGATTTTGAAACTATGTTTTTTATCGTACCGGAACTAATATTACTAAAGTGTTGCACATCACTAGTAAAGGAATAAAAGGAACGCTTTTGCCAATGTTTCGGGGGAAAAGTTCGTTCAAATATCGAATGAACATTTTGGTTATGTCAACCGTAAAGAGAATGGAAAAGAAATGGCAATTAGCAACATTGTCAGTAAAAGTTCCTGATTGCAAAATTGAGACCAGCCGGCAGCCGGGGTCAAAATCAAAGCTAGCGGTCAAGTTCATTGTCAAATTAAGTGCTGTCAACGCAAAGCATTCCGTTAATCAAATAACAAAGATACATTGACACTGAAAAAGCCGGTGGTAAACAGTTTGGCCAATTATGCATGTGCCTGCCAATTAAAATAGTTAGGTGCTAATCAATGACAGACAGAATGACTATGCAAATAATAATGAATAAAACATGAATGAAGAAATCAGCTGTTCCTAAATTGACTGTCGTAGCCTAGTTTGTGACAATCTCCGTAAAATGTCCTTCGATTTGGCGGTCTGCTACAAAACATATAAGCATACTCAACATAGCACATTACGATTTACGACGAAACCGGTCTGCCTGCATCGACCGGTGTCTACACTATATCAATTCAGTCACCTCGGAACGAATAACTTTCTTACAATATGAATCACTTACCACAAGCTCAGAAACTTTCTACCTTCCGAAATATGTAGGTACCTCTTACGACGTACTCATAGAATACGGAAGTACATACAAATAACAGTTACTTAATCAGTTTTCTTACAAAAAAGCCAGACGATCCATTATGAAATACTTCGTTGCGAATACAATTCGACCTTAGAGCTGACCTAGTGTTCACAAAAGTTATAGTCATTAAGTTACAGATGCATTTTTTTCCATGTGTGGGTACTTGCATCTCCTGCTATACCTGATTGAGTATCCACCACGTGTCGAACGGGTCCCAAGTTCCAGTCCACGGCGCGGTGACCACAGGCAGGCCGGGATTGGTGCAATTTGATACAAGTCACAACGTTTACACCGAATCGCGTCCTAAGCGTGGCCACCGCAGTGAACGACCGACCGGCCGGCTAACGGGACTGCGCGCCGCGGATGCTGAGTGCCTGAATAGCGGTCTTCGACGGACGGGCCCGCTTGGATAGGCCGGGACTGGTGCAATATCGCACACAAACCGAATATAGCGCCAGTCACCGCCCAGCCACACGGGCCTCCCGGACAAAGGATGCCGCGGCCGCTCCTGCGCCGCGCCCGGCCCGCGTCCTTCGACGGTTCGTCGCCTCCGTGCGGACGCGCTCCTCCAAATACGTGAATGAATACTTCATTTATAACTTGAAAGTTTGAAGTCACGCACTCGAGTCAAACGGAATGTTACGCGCGTATTTCACAAGAGAAGCGTCGCGGACGTGTATTCGCCGCGGCGGTCGGCGACGGAATGGCGCGCGGTGCGGGGAGCGACGCGCGCGCAGCTGTCGCGCCGTCTTCCCCCCCGCGCGCCGCCGCACCCTGCACCGCCGGCCCTTTATCGTTCTGGGAAGTGGTTCCTGAACTTCCCGACAATGTTGTCAGCGTGAAAATTTCACACGGCGTATGGGGAAAATGCTACTGCTAATTCTTGAGATTTGAAAGTTGTGATCCTTGACACGTTCCGCGATTGCAACGTGTCGGCGGCCGCAATGACGCATAGCCAAGCTTTTCGCGTGGTTCGATTCAAAGTTCATGTGGTCAGATTGTCGACTTACTGTCTGTTTATAACAAATTGTTTAATACATCAAGAACAAAAACAATCAACACTTTTATAGTTTTTTTTTACGTCATCACTACACACCCATTTTCTCATGATAATATTATGTCAAGAATTATTTGTTCAAAGCGCTTCCGGCATATAAATAATTACGATTTCATTCTAAAAAATTAAAAATAATCTCATTAATTCAGATCTAGCCGAAATCGTAGCCTTGTTGAGTGTTTAATTAAATCAAGCCTAATAAACATAAACGATACAATAAATTAAAACTAATTTAAGACCACAATAGGCCGAAAAGCCGATAAGTCGGCGATATCTGTTTCAACTGATTTGCAATTTTGCTATCAACATTTCGTTACCCATTTTGATAAAATTACAAAGTTATTTTTGTAATCTTGCAACCCTGAGGTTCGACATTCAAACCGTCCATCCCGCGCTACCTGCGAGCCAATGCCATAGATTACGTAGCAAACAGAGAGGAACTGAAAATGCCCATAAAGATCAACCACGCAGGAACCACGTGGTGAATGATAAAATATGGTCCATGTGATAAAATGACGTAATTTTTTAGGTCATTGATCAACCGTGGTGTGTCGATGATTCGGTTTATTTGACTATTTTTTTGTATGAATGAACATGTAAAGTAATAATTTACCTGGTCGTCTATGACGACTGAATTAACTTTTTTATCACACTTGGGATGCTAGCATACAATAAAATGTGCTCATTACGATCGCAAAATAATTCAAGCAAAGTGAGACTTGAGCCCATGGTAGGACGCAAACAAAAACAATTGAAATCAAATAGAAAATAATAATTTTCAACTTTCTATCACCCCTTCCTTGGCCAATCAAAAGTAAGTAAGTAGTAAGTCCTAGAATCATTCTAGTACCTACTTACTTACTTAATATTGTCTGATAGATAAGTAATGAACTTTTGACTACTTAGTAGAATACCTAGTACTTAGTAGAATACTTAGACAGGCAGGCACTAAAAACATCAATAAAAATATTAGATAGGCCTAACTAAACTTTGTAAATTATGTGAGAATAGAACTACTGATACCGATCTTGCAGTCAAGCAGGCGGACAATTCATCGTTGCGTCATACAAACTACCTATGGGTATGTATCAGGGTATTCCACGTGCAAGTACGAGTACCTACCTACCTCCATCACTTTGTGGCATTGGATAATTTGTTATTACGTTAGTAATCAATAATGAAGGAAAATGACCTGTTTCGTAACGTAAAATGTAGGGTAATGTAATGTAACGTTTTACGGTTTATTTTTCCGCGTGGTATAAACATGTTATTTATAGCTTACTGTACTATTCCAGATAAATTAAGTTATTTGTATATAATTATCAATACTTATGTTAAAACAATAAGAATAACCGGCCAAGTGCGAGTAGGCATCACGCACAAAGGGTTTCGTATTATTATTTATAAAAACGGCAAAAAAATCACGTTTGTTGTATGGGAGCCCCCTTAAATATTTATTTAATTCTGTTTTTTTGTATTTGTTGTTATAGCGACAACAGAAATACATCATCCGGTTCATGAGATACAACTTGGTGACAGACGGACAGACAGACAGCGGAGCCTTAGTAATAGGGCCTTGTATTACCCTTTGGTTACGGAACCCTAAAAATCAACCCAGCCAGAAAATACCTCATCATTCTCCTGTCCACATCCCAATTTATTTGTGGTCGGCGTAACATGTCTTTCTTCCATACTTCTCTTGTCATTTCAGTAATCACCCCGAAATCCTTATCCAGCCATATCATCTTCCACACAGTCCATCCATCGTTTCGGTCTTCTCCTACCCTCATTCTCATACCTACCTACTCAAAACACCACGAACACCAAGAAAATACCTAATCATATACATTTTTAATAAGTAATAATAGGTACCTGACTCAAATGAAATGAAATTGTTTATTCTGTAAATAGAATATTGGAATCACTTTTACACGTCATATTATAAAATATTAAAAATAAGCTAGATGAGGTCGGCGTTTCCTATCCGACTACTCTGAGAAGAAAGGCCGAAACAAACTCAGAGGTCGCAGTCTCTTTTAAAGTCCAGACATAATCTTGGTCAGACCATATGAAGACCATGTAGATTAGCGTCTGAAATGGTCTTTAGAGGAAAGAATCACAACGATTTGAGTGGACCTGTCCAGTCAGTGCAAGCATTTGTCAGTAATAGTGGAGCTCAACTCGGAACTCAGAACACTATTGTTTGTTTAAGACCTTTTCTTTGTACCCATATTCGCAAATTAATAAATAAATGAAATGAAATGAAATGAACTTAAGGAGCTCAACGACTCGACGAACAATACCAAAGAAAGGACATTTGCGTAGGTCGCATAAAATAGGTACTCAAATTGCCAGACCATCGTTAAAACTAACGGAAAACGAAAAAAAAAAAATTAAAACAAAAATCCACATAGTCCTCACATTTACAATAAGTAATTAAAATGATACAATACTTTAATAAAAAATGCAAATGCACCCAAAATTGCAACAGCAATAGACAATGGCACATACAGGCAGTGTCTTTTACATAGAAGCATGGTCTTTTTACGAATCGAGACAAATCCCGAACGCGTTTTTGAAAAAAGAACAATATTTGTTTGACAAAAGGCGGGAGTGTCGTTTTCTCAAAAGTCTTTTCTTTTGCGAATTATTGCAATTTTTTTGTTGTCTTCGTAACATCAAGTTATTTACGGAGAAAACCTTTAAATAGACAGGTACTAGAAAAAATAAGCTCCTTATGTAAATAAGTAGGTATACAAAATAACAATTTAAAGACATTGTCTTACATTGAATTCAATACTTAAGTACCTTCTCAATATTAAAAAAATATTCTGAATAAAAAAACCTGTTTACCTACAAAGCTTAGTATTCCATTTGAATTCGTCGCCTCCTACCTACTTTATAAGAACACGAAACAGTTAATAAATTGACAACTATTTATTTAATTTTAAATCGTGACAAATTATTATTAGCGCGCCATACTTACCTATTATTCTTAGCTATTATTATTTAAAAGAAACAAGTTTTGTGGGCACTTTCTCTAGTCTAGTCATGGTATTTTGAAACAGAAAATGATTTTGGTAAAAGTTAAACAGCGTCATGATTTTCCGGAAAGAAATAATTAGTTATAGTCTGTCTATTAAATGCGTTGTTAAATGCCAAAATAGACTTTCAAAAAGTCTTCGATATTACTTGCCAACCAATATACCTACTACAAAAACTTTCAAAATGAACTCAAATCCCGTTATTTTTAGTTATACTTGTCAAATCTACTGCTTGGATTATAACTATGAATGATATTTATCCACATTTATTCAACGGGCTATAATAATCGTTCAATCAAGGCACTAACGCACCATAGGCAGACCATTAGCTAGGCAGGTACAGTAAGTTACCTTAGTAACTAAGAAAAACATAGTGACTTACGCATATAAGTAAGAACCTAAGAACAATTTTGTAGCCTGGCTTTAGATACTTAAATGTTTTGATACTTATGCCCTCACAGACTCACAGCCATCATCCACAAAAGTCATAAACGATAGTTCACGCTTCATTGCCGCGTCCGTAAACAATAGCATCATAAAAGCAGGCAGTAATCTTTCAATGTAAATCTTTATCTATTGATAAGTAGACCTACCTTTAGAATATCTATCTACCTGCATTAACTTAAAAGTAACTGTTACCGAAAGTAACTAGTTTTTTTAATCCCCATTCTTTCCCAACACTAGTATTCCTTTTCAACAATTTAAAATTTGAAAAAAGAACAATATTTTTGGCTACGATGCGAATTTTGTTCCATTTTAAAACAAAAGGAAGTAGCTTATATTTTGCAAAAGGTTGAATGCTGTTCCCGAAAAGAACAATAAACCTTACATTTCAAACAATAAGGTTGTAGCATTAGTTGTTTGTCGGTAAATAAAGTTGTTAAAAGCCATGGCCTCGCCTCGAACTGTTTCTGAGAAAACATAAAAATGTACGTTTCGGCCGATCGACATTTTTGTGAAGAACCTACTGAGGCTATTGTTGCCAGCCTCAATGGATGAGCTAACAGTTTCAAACGATATGGGAAGGTGATTTAATTAGTTAATTTAAAGAATTGATTGTTAACGAGTTTGCCGAGAAAGAAATAGTTTGTGTGGCGCCTGAGTTCCTTTGAAGTGGCGTGGCGTACGTAGGTACCAACGTCATTGACCTACATAATAGCTACATGTACCTAAGTTAAGGCTCATACATACTGGCGCGACATGCCGCGCGACGCGACTTTTAACAAAACAATTTCTGAACAACTTAACGGCAGAACAATACCAGCGGCGACGGCGCGGCGGCGGCGTCGCGTCGCGCGATAAGTCGCGCCAGTAAGGCTCCCACAGGCAGGCGCGACGCGACAGTCGTTACGATGACGAGATTCTGATAGAACAATTTTTTCCATGAAGCTTTCGCGTCGTGCTATCGCGTCGCGCCTGTCTGCGGGAGCCGTAAGAACTACCTAAGTACCTAAATACCTATCAAGTATTCTACTTGTATTGTACTCGTACGTACTAACTTACACTCTATTCTATTATATTAATCTCTCAAGTACATTGCGAACTATAGTTTTGTATAATTTAGAAGCATTTTTTCGATTTTGTAAATGTGAGTACCATGGAGCCGTTTCATATGGTATCATGTTGTATGTTGACTTGAAACAGCATGGCGGTTGAGAGTATGTCATACTCACTTAAATGTCTCGCTGATGGTGGCGCGTGTGTTGGATCATTCGGTTCCCTACAAAATGGTTGAGCTGGATGGTGCTGATCCACGTGTCATGTTCGTGAACGGGCGCCGTCAGTTGAGACTGGTCATCTCTTATCTGCCAGGGCTTATTTTTAATCTTATATTTTGAATTACCACCAAGAATACTGTACCCAGGATTTTGTAATATCTATAATTATACATTTTTAAAAGAGTGTCCTTGGAGTTTCTTGCCCGTTCTTTTCCATAGAGATCTACGAATTGGAATGGGCAACTAGCTTCAACTTTTTGACTAACTGACCGACTCTTTGACAATTCAAAAGTGCCTGTAAATGGTTTAATTGAAATAAATGCTTTGAGTTTGAGTTTATCCAAAGTACTCTGAGCACACTCTGGGAGTCATTTCTATCTTTTCAAAATTACCTTGCTCGAATGGAGTATTGCAGCCACTTATGGGATGGCTCAGCAAAATACCAAGTTGCTGCACTTGACTCGGTGGAACGCAGAGCAAAAAGGCTTCATCAATCAATCAAAATATTTTATTTCACATAAGCCTACATGGGCACTTATGAAACGTCAGAAGCTAGGTGCACGGTTCCAATTGGTCGTTTCCTATGGAGAAGAGCCGGCAAGAAACTCCACGGTTACTCTTTTAAAAATAATAATAATAATTGGCTTTTACAATATTTTCAAATTACAGTGTTAGTAGGCATGGGAGGAAAATGGTCTTTCAACAAGTACCAGGTACTTAACAAGTCCTTAAAGGCGACGAAACGTTGATGGCTAGGCTTCACAGCCTGGCTCATCAGTGGCGGCGTAATGTTGCTTGCCTGTTGGTTTTACAGACTGTACTTAGGAGAGTGTGCGCAGGAGCTCCACGATCTGATCCCACCATGTCACTTCTATTACCGGACTACCACGCGTACTGCAGGGTACCATCCACACTTGGTTGATATCTCGTCCAGTCGTACTCGGCGCTTCTCCTCCACATTTATTATGCGCACAGCCAAAGTGTGGATCTCTCTTCCAGCGTCTGTGTTCTTCCACATATAACCCGTCAGCCTTCAATTCAAAGCAAGAGTGAACTGGCATCTTCTGGGCGCGTCCGTTCCATCATAGACGTCATCCATTGCTTTCCATCAGGCGAGATCGGAGTGTAGAGCAGTCCCATTACGTTGGTAATAAAATAAAAAAATAACCACGTTGCAAAGTGTCGATTTGCCCGGTTCGGGCGAGTAAAATCGTGCAAATCAACAATAAGCCCTTTTTCTCACTCCGCGCCGGTTGTGAATACTACGCACCTGGACCATTCCGAAGAACATCACCAAATCTACTACTATGGTTGGTACTTACACATAGGCTCAATTTACATTGCCACGGAACGAAATGGAAGCGAGTTTTTGTGACGCTATTAGCAAAATAAACTTTATGTCAATACTGTAACGTACAAATTAGATATGAGCTTGCAACTGCGGGAATTACCGAGAATGCGCGAGAATACTCCAGAAAACGCGCGACCAGCTCGTATCTAATTTATGCGTTACACTATAGAGTTCATTATGCTTTGTACAAAAAAATCGCTTCCATTCCGTTCCGCAGCAATGTATTGAGGCATAGATCTACTAACCAACAAATACTATAATTCAATCTAACCTAGCAATGTGCTGACACCATCCCTCACTATCGGGTCGATAGCGTGAAGGTACAGGATGTTTAGACTCGCATCGCGCTGATGTAAGAGCTCTGTCGGCCACCCGACTTGCGCCTACGCATGACAGGAGAAAGAATGCGATGCGCGCTTATTATCGCTAAGTTTAGTAAAGCATCGCAATTAATGAGACTACCAGAAATGAACACTGTGTTATCCAGTTTATTCTGTATTTACAATATTTAACACAACACAATACTAACTAGTCCCAATCCTAACTAATATTATAAATGCGAAAGTGAGTTAGTTTGTTACGCTTTCACGCTAAAGCGGCTGAACGGATTTGGATGAAATTTGGCACACGGGTAGACCATGACCTGGTTTAGGACATAGGATACTTTTTATCCCGATATTCCTATGAGATCGAAGCTTACAGTCCCAAATACCTACCTACTTAGTAGTGATAAATAGACGAATTTGTGTGGTCTTACACCACACAAATTCGTCTATTTATCATTACTAAGATAATTAAAAAGGGAAAAATAAAATAAAAAATATTTAAAAAACCCTAAGTACAAATTGGAAAATAACTTTAATTTCGGAAGTTGGTGTCTCTGGATCTCTAATTTAGTTTTTTGCCACCGATTTCCGAAATAAAAATAATTTTTTACTTTGTACTTTGTAGTGTTTTTTTGCAATTCGGTTGTTCATAGTAAGCGTAAAACAAATGAACTTATAACTACAAACTTTATTAAAAGAAAAACCTAACATCGAGCATTATAAACGCAATCACATACGAACAAAAAGTGCATAGCTTCACAAAAGGTGCGTAAGCTGCCACGCGACTCGTGCGCACAACAGCTGCGTTAGCATCTGCCGCCCCTCTCCCCGCGAGCACACACCCCCGCACACACCTGGCTAGACCTGAGCTGGACAGACGGACTGACAGACCATCCCTACAAGGTTTTTTATTTAGGTCAGGAGTTGTCACATATGGTCCTTCCTCAACCCTTTAAAAGAAAAAAGGGTGGTTTTGAAGGAAGAATTGTTTTTGTTTTAAAGATTTGTTTGATTTTTCGGGAGACAGGTATATTCCTCTGTGCCTCGGAAAGCACGTTAAACCGTTGGTCCCGGCTGTCATTCGTGGATCATTAACAGTCATTACGGGTCGTCAGAAGCCTGAAAGTCTGACTACCAGTCTTACTAAGGGGTATCGTATTACCCAGTTACTGGGTTGTGGAGGTCAGATAGGCAGTCGCTCCATGTAAAATACTGGTATTCAGCTGCATCCGGTTAGACTGGAAGCCGACCCCAACATAGTTGGGAAAAGGCTAGGCAGATGATGAGGTATATGATCATCTTTTTGTAAAGTGTGCCTTTCTTTCCTAGAAAGTGGTGTACCTTCATTATAATTTTTGGTTTAAAAGAAGAAAAATCTAGGGAAAAAATGAGGTGTCCCCTGTCGGAAACCATACCTATGACTTTCGTAAGGCATTAATAAATTATGATTATAATTAATTAGCAAAATGAGTTTGTGAGGATCATAGCAGTTGGCTTTCTGTAGTTTCTGCCTACCCTCATGGGTAGAAGGCGTGAGTTTATGTGTGGGGCAACCGACCTAAACACTACCTATAGTGTAACTAAATGAAAAACTAAAAATGTTATTATAGTTTCTTTTATTTCATTTTTATACATACATTATAATTTACATGTTTTTAAAGAAAACAAAAAATAACGCATTTTAAAAATAGACCCTGTTCTAAGCTACCGGTGGTCAGGGCTCCTTTTTTTTTTTTTTTTTTTGAGGGTGGGAAATCATCCAATGACTTCTCCCGCTCTGGGCGGAGCGGAAGGGCGTGTCAGACTTTTACTGACTAAAACCCACCCGTGTTCCTTCATTTGCCTGTTGCCAAGGTCCCGGTATCCCTTTCGGACTTTCCCGCAACCCTGGCAGGCATCGGTCCTAGCGGACCCCGTCATTTTTGCTGACATCTCTTTGAGGCGCGCGTGGAACACGACGCGCCATCGACCCGGGCCTGGTCCTTATCGGACGGCGAGCTGCCCGTTGCTCGCCGTCCGCAAGCCCGCGCCTATGGTGGCCGGAAATCCGCCTGGGATTCCCGACGCCCAGGGCGTCTCCAACGGCGGCGGTTAGGGGCGTGAGGGCGCAAACTTTGCCTTTCCCTCACGCGTTCCGCCTCCTCCTTCGCGAGCATTACTGCTTCGCAGAAGGAGGTGACGGCTTCCCATGCCCTCTCGCTCCGTACCATGGCCTGAACCAGGGCCGGACGCGAGAGGTCACCGCCGCCAATCGCCTCCGCGAGGACACGGCGGTGCTCCGCCCAAGCAGGGCACACCTCAACCGTATGCTCCACCGTGTCCTCCGGGCGATCCCCACAGTGGTGACACCCGGGCGTTTCCTCCCGCCTAATCCTACACAGGTACCTCCCGAAGCTGCCATGTCCGGTGAGGACCTGTGTCAGGCGGAAGGTGAGGACGCCGTGGCGCCTCTCTATCCACTCCTCAAAGAGGGGACTTATCGCCGCTATTGTGGCGTGCCCAGCACTGGGTTGCGACAATCGCACTCTCCATGCCGCCATGAGATCTTGCCGGAGCTCTGTCCGCTGTGCCGCGATTTCTCGCGGCAGCGGAGTTACACCCCGGCGCTTCACCTCCTCGCGCCACTCCCAGATGTGCGCGAGGACCTTCGCCTCCAGATCCCATGGCGGTAATCCGGCAAGGAGGCTCGCCGCCTCACGGGAGACCGTGCGGTATCCCCGGGCCAGCCGAATGGCCATGACCCTTTGGGACGCGTTCAACCGGCGTGCTGGCCGCAGCCTAAGGGAACGCGCCCACACCGGTGCCCCGTAAAGGGCCATGGACCGCACGACCCCCGCATAGAGCCTCCGGCAGGAGGCGTTTGGACCCCCTAGATTGGGCAGGAGCCGCCTCAAGGCGGCCCCAGCCCGGTCCAGCCTTGGAGCCAAACGTCGGAAATGCTCCACGAAGTTCCACCGGCTGTCGAGGACGAGTCCCAGGTACTTCATCGTCGACTCGACGCCGATGTGAACCCCTCTGGTCAGGGCTCCTGAGAGAGGAATCTCCTAACGATACGTTACCTATAAACATGTTTTTTTTTTTCAGTTTAGAAACTGTCACATCGTCTTTTATGTATTTACTATTCTATTTTTGCAGTTTTAACTGTATACAGTACCCATAATGCGCCTGTTCTTTATAACCATTACGCCTAGGGGGCGAGTCTATTGTTACTGAGAATTCGTAATGGAAAAACCCTATAACAGTTTGCCGACCCGCCCGGGATCGAACCCTCAAGTTCCGCCGTGGCTTTGCGATTATTAGACCAAGGAGAATAATTTTATAACAAACTTTTATGTCTATGGAATATATATTTCTTTCAATATCCTATTGACATAGAGCCCTATCCAATACTTACTACTAAATGAGCAATATATTTGTAATCACGTTCTCAAAAACGGCTCTAACGATATAGATGTAAGTTGCAATATATCTAAAGGGTTTATGGGGGCGAAAAATCAATCTAGCTCGATCTAATTTCTGGGAAAATCGTTAAATTCAAAGCTCATCTCCATATTATTTAGACATTTATTGCGGTACTAACCACGACACTAAACTTGTAAACTTGTAAGACGGAAGAGAGAGCCGCCGGACACTCCCAGGATTTGTTATGATTTTCTACAAGTTGTAACTTACAAATAAGTTTTTGATGAACAAAATCACGAATAAAAGTGTTAAAATATAAATACCTCAGATCAAATTAAAAACCAAGACGGAGCGCTGCGAACAAAACAATACAGTGAAGCATGCTAAAACTACACCACCACTCTGTGCATACACGCTCAGACACACACATTTACAACTATTTACAATGACACTACAATTAAACTACACCAAACTAAGTGCACATATGTTTACGAAACCGAACTCACGTCACTTGACAGCGCTTTGTCTTGGTTTTTTATTTAGTCTGAGATATGTACTGAACTAAATAATGACATTTGATAATACAAAGCCTGTAAGTTTTGATAAACATAAACAGGGCACAGATACTATTAGTAAAACACGCTTTCCAATACATAGAGTAAAGGATAATAAACTTATTATTGAAATCCTTAGAACGGCTTTTCTTTTGTTATCACAGGTTATGTTATAAGTACTTAGTTATGTCTATGGTTCATTATTTTAATAGGTTTTTCTTCTCTATCATGGGCATTTATGGGTGCTGTTTGTTTGTCGCCATAACTATTTGTATTTGCAGGACGTCATAAAAGTAGATCGAAGGTAGATAAGGATTTATTGCGCTTGCGACGAGGCAGTGACCTCTGCCGGACTATTACAAGTAAACTTGCATTAAATATGCAATATTCTGAAGTAAATTATTGTTCCATTTGAGTACAACTATTTACGAGGTCGTGGGTTCGAACCCACCCAGACGATTTACTTTGTGTTAATAATGTCATCACCACTGCTCTCAAAACGGTGAAGAAAAACATCGTGAGGAAACCGACATGTCCTAGAACCAAAAACTCGAAGATATGTGACATCTACCAACTACCAACTTGCACTGAATCGAGGCGAGGAGGCCTGTGTGACCTGTGTCCCAGCAGTGGGAACAGTATAGGCAGATTATGTTAAGTAAAAAATCAATCTGCCTAGCCTTTTCCCAATTATGTTGGGGTCGGCTTCCAGTTTAACCGGATGCAGCTGAATACTAGTATTTTACATGAAGCGACTGCCTATCTGACCTCGACAACCCAGTAATTGGGCAATACCATACGCCTTGGTAAGACTGGTTGTCAGACTTTCAAGCCTCTGACGACCCGTAACGACTGACAAAGATCCACGAATGACAGCCGGGACCAACGGCTTAGCGTGCTTTCCGAGGCATGGAGGAGTCTCGGTATGCAAAGATGGTCACCCATCTACAGACCAACCCCAGCAAGTGTAGCTTAACCTGATGGATCGACCCGTGCGGCTGTTATGACTTAAACGCGAGTGCTAAGTAAGCACCTACGTAAAATTGTTTCAGTCATGGAGATTCAGCTTTGAAAGTTTAAATTCTAAAAGCCTCAGACAGTCAGATAGTCTAACAAAACTTTAAGTTTTTCTCCAACTATTACTAAGTTACACACTTTTAAGTTTCCCACGAATTCTGGCAGAAGGTTAGCCTTTTTTTTTTGTGTTCTGGAAATCATCAAATGTCTTCTCCCGCTCTGGACGGAGCGGGAGGGACTGTCAGAATTTTACTCACTAAAACCCACCGTTGCGTGTTGCCAAGGGTCCCGGTATCACTTTCGGACTTCCCGCAAGAAGGTTAGCCTGAAATTAAAATCTGGCGAATATTAAAATCGTCGGAGTATGAGTAAGTGTCTTGACATGAGGAAAGTTTATTTATCATGTCGCTCTAGCAGTTGGAAGTGAAACAACACTGTCGAGTGAAAATTCTGTAGCAATCAGTGTATGGCTGAATGCCCATTTAATAAAAAAGTGACCTACCCCCTATGTACAGTGACGGAGTCAAATAAAATATCGTCTACATAGACTAAGTGGGAAAAATACGTAATTATTGAAGCTAACTCAAAAACTACGCAAACAAAATTAATACAATTTATATGGGACCACCTCGGAAGCATGACCTACCAAACAAAAACCGAGTCATCAAAATCGATTCATAATTGCCGGAGTAATCGCGTAACATACACCAAAAAAAAAACATACAGACGAATTGAGAACCTCCTCCTTTTTAAAGAAGTCGGTTAAAAATGGCGATAGGCTCGTCATAAGGTTTAGCAACCTATGCCTGCTCTTTCGAGAAGAGAACAGGCGTGATTTTATTATAAATATTTTCTAAATAATCGCTTTTGGCTAACTATCAAAGGCCTTCTGACTTAAGTATTAATCTTAAGTGCAGCTCTCGAACTCTTGAGTCAAGTGACATAAACATTTCTTTCTCAACTTAATGACGTTCCAAGTGAAGTAACACTTTAAGTGCACTTATTGTGGTACCTTGTGGCACTCCACCAAAATATAAATGTTTCAATGAGCAAATCGAACAGCGAAAGTTAGAAGGAAAGATAAGGCAAGCATATTCATTTAAAAAAACTTCAAAGATTTTACATGGTGAGGTGAATTATCTCTATGAGTGAATTATTTGACATTATGTTCGTTCAAACCGGCGCGATAACGCGGGCGCGACAAGGGTAGCGTTGCCTATCGCGCCAGTTTGTGGCTCTTTCTGTGTAAAGAAGGACCAAGCTATTTCAGAGCAATACCATATGGGTAAAGAGTTGTGGCACTACCTCTAGGGACAATTCCCGTAATTAAAGATAGTTCACATTTTAGGTAAGCGTAGTCACCTGGCAAAAGATATACGTACCACAATTTTTTTGAATGTCAGTTTTTGACATTGAATGAAAGAAAGAATAACGTTTATTTGGACACAGTTCATGAACACAAAATACAAATAACAAAGTAAAGAATAAAAAAATAAAAAAAAGGTTTTTCCAGCATTAAAGCCCTGAGAAGAGATTGCGACATTAAAAAAAAAATACAATGGATTTTTACCAACCCCATTTTACATTATCAACAATTTTACTAACTACATAGCATCACAGACAAGGCAGATATACCAGGGGGCATAAAACGTTGCTAAAGTTGCACATCTTCGTATTTCTGTTTCATATTTTTCACAATAGGTGATATTAAGCTACCTTTCGCATTGGAAAAGCAAACTTTGCCGATGGACAAATTGCGTCTTGAAATTGAAATTTTTTTAAGTAACCTACCTCCGAACATTCGCCCCTGGGGTAGTATTATGGAGTATTAATGCCATCATTATTCCACTGCGAAAACGGGATGGTGCTAGCGGCCTTGTCTAGCTCCGTCTCTCTCTCACACTGGAAAAATGGTGGCATTAATACTTCATAATACAGCACCTGGTGTCCTTTGGAGGTTTAGCAAAAGCCATTGAAGTATTTTCTACCTGTGAGTGTTGTAAGAATCGGCTTATGGATTAGGTCAAGACAATACGCAGCCGCGTCCTCTCTGTCTGCTAATAATTATATAACAACAAACTATGACCACCAATCCAACTGCACGTGGTGGTATGAACCAATGATGTCTAAAATCACCACTATCATTAGTATAGTGCTGACTGCTGACATTCCATTATCTTTGGTGTGTCAGGAATTCAGGAAATCAGGACTTAGGATAACTTGAAAGAAGCCAAGCAATACTAGTATTGAACCTTCTTTAAATTATTAAGTATCACATTTATTATACCTAGTAATAGGTATTGTTTATGCCCGTTGTTCTCCGTATAATCGTTGGTGCGTTTCGAGGAATACCTTTGGTGCGCTTCGAGGAATAACCCGATTCTATTATACGTTTTTGAACGGGCAATATCGACTTTTGACTATCTGATCGACTAGGCGAGTCTTTGACAGTTCAAAAGTGCCTGTAAATGGTATTATTTGGAATCAATCATTTTATTGTATCTCCTAACCTTTTTCTACTTGGGTTCTCCAAATTCGGCTTTCTCTCTTCGATACACAGGTAAGAGAGTACCAAATGTAAAAAGAGACTTAACGCAATTCCCAAAAACTAAATGCATTGGATGGGTGTTCAGACCAAATAAAAAACGACCTCCTACACCTCCGCTACCAAAATTACACCTCCGCTCTGTGCTTATACGCTCACACGCATACATTTACAACCATTTACCACCATTTTAACCATTGTATAATCAAACTACACCTCATTAAGTGCACTCGTGCTTACGAAATCGGCCTCACGTCACTATTGACAGCGCTCTGTCTTTTTTTTAAATTTGGACTGAGGGTGGATGTGTCACAATGAATGCAGTGACGAGTGAACCTAATATTTATTATTTAGATTAGAAACATTCGGGCCTAAAACGGCCACATTAGTAATTCCTCTTTATGCAATTAATTTCCTTAATTTCCAGCTGTCACTAGTAATTCCTGTAATTTGACACAAAAAATCAAAATCAAAATATTTTATTTCACATAAGCCTACATGGGCACATATGAAACGTCAGAAGCTAGGTGCACGGTTCCAATTGGTCGTTTCCTATGGAGACCGAGCCGGCAAGAAACTCCATGGTTACTCTTATAAAATAGAAAAAAATCTATATAAAAGACAAATAATCAACAAGTAATATATAAAAAACCTATTTAAACCAAATGGCGTGATTGCTATTACAACTACTACTAGCAATTCATAATTTGTGGACCATTTTACGAATCTCCATAGAAAACTGTCAAACAGATGAATTATTTCGTAATATGAATCGCACGCAGATCATATTATGAATTGTCAGTTTATGACATTTTACGATGATTCATAATATTTTCCTATTATGATTCTGCCAAAGTTCCAAAGTGACTGTTTTACGCCCCCTGTTGTAAGTGGAGTTACCTTTTTTGAGAAAACCTATGCACCAACATACCATCAATGTATCACAGTACTCAACAGGTAAGTAATAAAGTACCTACCTACCATCCAACTTATTACCTACCCATCAATGTATCACAGTGTGCCGAACACATGCGCCGGCGCATGCTGCCCGTGCGCACTGCAGCTGCCGAGCCAGCTGTCCTCCAACCTGTCGCTACTCGCTTACGATGCAACGTCTGATTTTACTGTAATATTTATATTGGCGTCATAATTAGGCATCGGAATTGTAGAATTATTAATTAAATGTATATCTGAATGATTACGAGTGACTTTTATGCTCACTTGCACCTTTTTTGAAGTCGGTTAAATAAGGAAGAGGGGCCTTTATTTTTTCTCGATTATGATGTTGGTATAATGGAGAAAGTTGCTCAGTTTGGTCTGTACCACACCCTTAAATATGACCACACCTTTGTGATACACTCATTTATATGCCCCTGGCTGGAGGCCCTGAGTGTAGAAGCTTAAGGCAGCCACAGGAAAGTCCGGTTAAGAAGTTATGATTTCCGAAATCACACTTCAAGATGCCATAGTTAAAAAAAAAAAAAAAAAGTGATACACTCTGTATGAAAACCGGCTAAGTGCGAGTCGGACTCGCACATGAAGGGTTTCGTACCATCCTTACATCATTATTATAAAACGAAGTCCTCCGCCGCGCCGCGTCTGTCTGTCGTCCTGTGTCTGTCTGTCTGGCGATAAACTCAAAAACTACTCCACCGATTTTCATGCTGTTTTCACCAATGGGTAGTGATTCTCGAGTAAGATTTTAGTATAATTAAATTAAACACATCCACGCGGGCGAAGCCGCGGGCATCAGCTAGTTATCTATAAAAGCGGCAAAAAAATCACGTCTGTTCTATGGGAGCCCCCTTAAATATTTATTTTATTGTTTTTTAGTATTTTTTGTTATAGTGGCAACAGAAATTCATCATCTGTGAACATTTCAACTGTCTAACTATCACGGTTCATGAGATACAGCCGGGTGACATACGGACAGACAGACAGACAGCGGAGTCTTAGTAATAGGGTCCCGTTTTACCCTTTGGGTACGGAACCCTAAAAAGGAGAAGAGCTCTAAAGAGATATAATTAAAATAAATTTCAGTCATGAAGCACACATGTGAGATTTTTTGGTTAGAATATAACAGAATTCCCTTTATCATCAACATATCAATCTCTTGTTCTTCTTTGTTAATTGTATGAGAAGAAGCTTTTGCTATGCATTCTGACAGTAAAATAAGTACACACGTATAAGCTGACCTCGCATTGTACGGAAATCCTATACAATGCGAGATCAGCATAAACTGGAAATGTATAACTTGATGGGTAGCCGTGTGTACCTAAATACCAAATGTGTAGAGTCCCTGAAAAAAATTGCAGCCAGGTCAAAAACTTATTATAGCCATCATAATAAAACTTTTTAAAAAAAATTGACCGACTTCAAAAAAAACAAAACAAAAAAGGACTACTGTACTAAAAACGAAAAGACAAAAAGTACTTCTTTAATAATAAGAGAAAAATTAAAAAATTAAAAAATAACTTTAATTTCGGAAGTCGGTGTCTTTGCTTTTAATTTTAGTTTTTGGCCACCGACTTCCGAAATTAAAGTTATTTTTTAATTTTTTAATTTTTCTCTTATTATTAAAGAAGTACTTTTTGTCTTTTCGTTTTTAGTACAGTAGTCCTTTTTTGTTTTGTTTTTTTTGAAGTCGGTCAATTTTTTTTAAAAAGTTTTATTATTTTTCCATTTTTTATGTAATTTGATTTTTGTAATCATGGGTAGACCAACTAAAGGAGCCACCCGCATGAAGAAAAACAGAATTAAAGAGACTAATACTGCTGAATAAGAACGCCTATATCTAAGAATCGCAAACGGAGTGCTATGTCCGGTTCCCAAGAATCACCGTTAGCTTGTCATGCTAGGTTATCTCAGATGAGAAATTACATGCATTCTCATTTGTCACAGGAGTCGCCAAATGATAAATGATAAGATCTGCCGACTCAATCTTATTCAAAACGAGTCGTAGCGCAAGTATCGTTTAGATGTTATACGAAACCAGCTGGCTAATGAGACTCCCGTGCCTTCTCAAGAATATAAGGGTGAACACTATACATTTGCTTACACTGTATAGTTCCCCTCATCATCATATTATAAGGTGACCATAATCAGATCTGTAATGTCACTTACAACCTATATGGTTGCAAAGTTCTTATCAATATAAATGAATTAAGTCCAAACACAAGGTAATTACTGTGAACCCTTGAGGAGTTCCGTTAATCGTCCTTCGTCTTCATCATCAGACCCTTAACGACAGTCACAACCCATCCAAGTGTAAGGTTCTTATCAATACAATTTAATCAAGCCCAAACACAAGATATCTGCTGTAAACCACTGAGGAGTTCCCTCGACTGTCTTTCGTCTTCATCATCAGACCCCTAACGACAGTCAGAACCCATCAAAGTGTAAAGTTTTTATCAATACAAATTAATCAAGCCCAAACACGAGGTATCTGCTGTAAACCATTGAGGAGTTCCCTTGACTGTCTTTCGGCTCCATCATCAGATCGACTCCAGGCCTTCATAAAATTGTAGTGCTGTAAAATACTTAATGAATAAATTAAGGAATGCACTAGTTGCCCTTACGATTTTTGAAAGTTCCCCTCGATTTCTCTAGGATCCTATCATCAGATCCTGACTTGGTGACAATGGGACCACCTCAGAAGTATAAGCTTTTGAACAAAAAAAGAATTTTTTAAATCGGTTCACAAACGGCGGAGTAATCGGTGAACATACATAAAAAAAAAAAAAAAAAAAAAAAAAAAAAAAAAACAATCATCCCGAACATAGTACCTCCTCCTTTTTTGAAGTCGGTAAAAATAAACAACACTACTGCCTCATTGGTCGGTCACCTGCTGAGCCGATCCTTGGGTTCGATTCACGGGACACGCAAAATGTTACTGGGTTTCTCCATTACGACATTCTCTAGGCACGCCTCCTACTTTATGGGATTATATGGGCCTTATGGAATTCTGGCGAAATGTGAGTGTACACACGGCTACACACCAAGTTATACATTTCCAATTTATGCTGATCTCGCATTGTATGGGATTTCCGTACAATGCGAGGTCAGTTCAGGTTTGTACCATAGGTAGGTACACCTCTGCCTAACCCTTCGGGCAATACAGGCGTGATGTTATGTATGTATATACTTGCTTAATTGACTATGTACGCGATCGGAGGTGCGCTTACAATCTGTCATTACTGATTACAAGCCAAATGTTGCATACAGCCTGAGCTTAGAGCTTATCATAAATAGGTACAGTCACGGACTTTAATTGATGAGCCACTTTCAAACTTTTCAATTTTGCAGTTTCATACATTCACGAGATTACACGATTAAACACGAACTCAAATCGCATACTCGTAAACAAGATGACAAATTGCTAGTAATCGGAAATAGTCTTATCCATAGAGGTTGACTAATAAGTTCTCAATGATAAATAAACACAATGTTTATCCAATCTATTTGATACTGACCTCCTTTGAATCAGAGCTCATTAACTCGATAATTCTGAAAACCTATCCGAAGACAGTGACAGTTGAAATGTCGATGTCAGAGGCGTGATTTTCGAATTTGTCGAAATGACTAATTAAAGTTTCTCCGTACGCTACCGTTACTATGGCTACGCTAAAACAATCGTCACTAGGTTACGGTTGCTAGACCTGCAATTGGTTGACTTTGGGTAGTCACTCTGCTGTCAAGTTTGTAGTTGTGGCTCTCAGGTTAGCCAACCGGTAAAGATATTAAATATAATTTACTTCTTCTTTATTACGAAGACATATATGACTTTCCGCGGATGTACGAGTATAACTGACTAAGCCCGTTTTGCATTACACGGCTAAAATACGACCAGTGCCAAGTGGCTCATGAATTAAAGTCCGTGACTGTACATACTTCTTAGTAACTTTAAGTTATCTTAAGTAGTGGGTTCTTTTAAACATCATCATCATTATTTCAGCCGAAAGACGTCCACTGCCGGACATACCAAGCACCGCCACTTCGACCGGTTCTGTACTTCTCGCATCCAGCGGATTCCTGGTTATTTTAATGCCCGATATTATTTATCAAAAACCTAGATCCATATATCACTTTTTGACGCCTAGATTGTCAATTTTTGGGCGAAGGAATAGGGTTTTTGGGTGAAGATTGCCAATAACGTAAGTACCTAACCCCAGCCATGGATCGGGGCGGCCATCTTTAATCTTTGAGAGAGTGAATTACAGAATAAAGACTGGAAAGTAATGACTGTTTGCGGGTGACATTTTCCAATTGCCTCCATGCTTCGGCTGCCTCGTTAGTCTAGCGGTCGGAAGCACTACTGCTGAGAGCATGAAGTGCTAGGTTCGATTCCCAAGTCAGGCAGTGTCATTGCCTGCCAGGGTTGCGGGAAAGTCCGAAAGGGATACCGGAACCTTGGCAACAGGCAAATGAAGGAACACGGGTGGGTTTTAGTCAGTAAAAGTCTGACACGCCCTTCCGCTCCGCCCAGAGCGGGAGAAGTCATTGGATGATTTCCCACCCTCAAAAAAAAAAAAAAAGGCAGTGTCATTGGAATTTTTCATCAGGAATTTCTCAGCAGTAGCCCGGAGTCTGGATTGGTGCCCGGTTGATGGCAATAGGCTCGCTCCCTATCACACGGAACTTAAACATAACTGGCGAAATGTGGGTGTACTATGGGTACACCTCTAACTCTGCCCCCTTTGGAGACTACAGAAGTGATATTATACATATTTATGGGGTAAGCAGAAGGTAAATAAAAACGTCAGAAATAGATAATCGACCTCTACTTATGTAAACATGATTGGTTTTACAGTAATAAGCACTACCGTTATGCAACCCAGATTAGTTTAATCAGCCTATAATGTTCCCACTGTTGGGACACAGACCTCTTTTCTCTGAGAGGGAGTGGGCCGTAATCCACCACGCGGGCCCAGTGCGGGTTGGTAGATGTCACATGTTTTCGAATTTTAGGTTCTAGGACATGCCGGTTTCCTCACGATGTTTTCTTTCACCGTTGTGAGAGCAGTGGTGATGAAATAATTAACACAAAGTGAAGCACCGAGGTTCGAACCTACGACCTACAACCGTTACGACTGGGCCAAAACTCAGATTACTTGTATTTATTTATCTACACCCATGCTATAAATCCTCTCTAAGTTTCTGAAAGAGTTAGCTTATTGCCAACATTAAAAAAACCAGTGTCATAGTAACCATAATACATATCCAAACGGGTGTTATAATGTTGTACAGAATTTCATAATGCAACTCATTAAAAAAAAGAACATTGTCATTCACGAGCGTTTCACTAACAAAGCACCGTAACTTAAAAACAAAACATACATTTGAATTCGAAAAATTCGAATTCACGTCGTACCGCGCCATTTTTTTTCGATATGGGTATTGCAAAGAAACTTTAATAGAAGATTCATATCATGGGTGTAGATAAAGTCTTGTATGCAACTGTAAATAATTAGGTATTAAAATGCTCATGTGATACTATTATCACATTCGGCTTCGCCTCGTGTGAACCCACATTCATGTTTTAATAACCCTTATTATATAACAGTTGCATAAATAACTAGGTATTAATAGCCATTTAAAAGTTATTTATTAGTAGACAAACTAAAAAATCATCGATTTATTTGAGCATGATAGAAAAAAGCCATCGAATAAAATATGATGCAGTTTAAAACGAAGTTAATCATTAATTTATGATAATCTGTCGATATTCCAAGTATGTAAATATCTACTTTTTGAATTATTATTTATTTTACGAGTATCTAAAATATTGTATAGACATGCGTTTTGGTTCAATGACTTCCTAAACAGCTTTTTGGCGCAGCCGTGAGGCACACACTATTGTTTTAAAAACAATATATTACTTTTTTTTTTTTTGTTATTTGTATCTTGTGTTTCATGAACTGTGTCCAAATAAACTTTATTCTTTCTTTCTTTCTTTCTTTTAAAATCAATCATTTTCAGAAAGTGGTTCGATTTTTAATTATATTCAAATAAACCTAATAGCTAAGTATTACTTTACTTTCTTCAGCCACTGAGTCGATCGATTAGGTTAAGCTACGCTTGCCGCGGTTGGTCCGTGAATGGGTGACCATCTTTACAAACCAAAGACTCCTCCGTGCCTCAGAAAGCACGATAACCCGTTGATCCCGGCTGTCATTTCTGGATCTTTGACAGTCGTTACGGGTCGTCAGAAGCCCGAAAGCCTGACAACCAGTCTTACGAAGGGGTATCGTATTACCCAATAGGTTGTGGAGGTCAGATAGGCAGTCGCTGCATATAAAATACTGGTATTCAGCTGCATCCGGTTAGACTGGGAGCCGACCCCAACATAGTTGGGAAAAGGCTAGGCAGAAGACTGAAATTCTTCAGCTTCTTAAAAATGTGGTTTACTTATATTTAGAAAATTCCACCATAGGTACGTACCTAAACTTGATTAGCTTTTAACTTGGAAGCGATAGCTAATAGGCTTGCAGAAAATTATGATTTCGATATATCGATATAAAATATCAAGTATCGAAAGTGGCATGGCATTCTAGGCTTTCCATCCTAAACTTTTATTTTATTTTTATTGCGGAATGGGTCTGCTCAGCTCATCCCATATTATGTAGAATGTACGAACCTGTCTTAACCCTGCATGCCTGCATTGACAGGGTTAAAAACTATGACCTAATCATTACCTTCTCATTTTATATCCCATACCAATTCCGATTCCGTACTTTATACAAACCAAATAGGGTGCGTTTGAAATTTTTTCCTCATTTCCCAGCTGGTAGTGTTGACTGCCAGTCTGCCAGTGATATAAGCTCGCACGTGGGTTTGGTCGGGTAACGGTCGGCCCGAATGCGACCGGTCTGCGCCGACCCGCGCCGAAGCACGAGGAAGAGGCGAGGTTCGTTTGGATAACTTCGTAGTTTATGAAGTTTTGGAGTCGGCACAGTGTTCCGATTTTGAATGTTTGAAATATTTTTGATTGGTGGTTAAATTGTTTTTGGAATCAGAATTAAAAAATTAATCAGTTGAATAGAAAATAGAGCCTCATCATAATCATAAAATTCTAAAATTAAACTTTTATGTAGTTATCAAGTTTGAAAACAAGCATTTGACTTTTTGAATGTAGATCACAATTTTTCTTAACCCAAGAAAACTCAATCTCAAACTCACTACTTACTAATCTAATCTAAAACATCTGATAAACATAGTAATATTGTCTTTCGTGAGGAAATCGGGGCTTGCCTCCATGCCCTGATTTCCTAAAAAGATTTCTTAAAAGGATCGTTCCTATTTTTTATGAAGAGAGATACGACATTTCCCTGGCATGGTTTAGTACGAAAAATTGCAAATGGTCCCTTAGACCAAATAAAAACCCTGAGAGTATCTAGGTCCATCAATGTTTCCGATTGAAAAAATTTACACCTCGAGGGCTCAGACCAAATAAAAAACCAAGACAGAGCGCTGTCAACAATAAAATGAGGCCGGTTTCGTAAACATGTGTGCACTTAGTGAGGTGTAGTTTGATTGTAAATAGTTTGTAAATGTATGCGTGTAAGCGGGTGATCCAGAAACTTTTGACAAATTGCGTATCTACATACAGAATAACATAGTACACACTACCTTCCCATTTATTCAAAGGCGGTTAAAATGGATATCAGCAGGCGTAGCATGGCGCTTTCTATTTCTGCGAAAAATAGACATAGCTTTTTCTGTACAAAGTGACATTTCGTTTCTTCATTTTTGACATCGCACCGTAGAAATCCTTCTACAATCTGTCATTTTGTCTTTCATTTATATCGATCTTTGTCTAAGTCTTTTAATATGTAGACTATTTCGGAAGAAAGTTTTCTATCCTTACTGTCAAAATCACACTGACAACTGAAATTTGTCTAAGGAAGTGAAGGCAATTTGAAACAAAACAAAGAATTCTGAGTCGAATTATGTAATAGAGTGAATTTTGTTAAAAGTGCAGTTGACTCTTTTTACTTAGCCGCCGTCGTACTGTCTACACGGAACGTCATTTTTGTCTACTCTTCCGTCGACAAAACGGTGCTCATGCTACGCCTGCAGCTGTCGATCGGCCAGCGATACAAGAGTTATAAAGGAAATTGGTTATTTATTTTATTTATGTACTAGCTGCGCCCCCCGGTTTCACCCGCGTAAGTCTCGATCCCGTGGGATTATCGGGATAAAAAGTATCCTATGTGTTAATCCAGGTTATAAACTATCTGTTTGCCAAATTTCATCCAAATCCATTCAGCCGTTTTTGCGTGATTGAGTAACAAACATCCAAACACACAAACACATAAACACACAAACACACAAACACACAAACTTTCACATTTATAATATTAGTAGGATGACTTTAATTATTTATGTATGACTTTAATTATTACAGCATAAACATTTACCGTCAGTCGATCGTAAATGTAACGATTAGTAGATTAAACAATAGGTTTTTTTTAAATGACTTTTATGATTACTGGAGTGGTTATTGCTGTACGATTCTGATGGTATGAACTTATAAAACATGGCAGGTGAAACCTGATTGATGCTTTTAATATTTTTAAGTGATTATAGATCCCTGAAGAATAAACCAATAAAACTTTACCTGACCAGAGGATTGAACCCAGGAACCCATGCTCAAGAGTCGTCCGTGCGACCGCTGTACGAATCGGGGCATCGGCGCAGTCAATTTTGGTGATTTATTTAAATTGTACCGGGAAACCTGAAGGGCATGTTTTCAGCACCAAAGGACGTTGAAATTGACATTGAAAAAGTGATTGACATTGAAAAGGTGATTGACATTGAAAAGGTAGTAACATTGAAAAGGTAGGTTGAGTTGAAGGTGACTATTTCAGACTTTACCTTAGCCCCAAACTAAATATAGCTTTCATAACAATCGGTTCAGCGGGGTAATTGCATAACACACATAAAGTACAATTGATCGCAATGGGATTCATTTTGACAGTTCACCCACGTCAATTGCGTTATTTACTTTGTTTAACAGACGAATTTTTCAAACCTGCACCCTACAATCAAAATTGGAATCGGTTCGAAACAAATGTCTAATCCACTGCTTCATAAGTTCGTAAGTTACGTTGTTTTTTTTCGAACTTATGAAGCAATGGATTAGATATTTTGTTTCAAACCGATTCCAATTCTGACCGATCGTGCATTACACAACTAGGGGGCTGGAGGCAATATATTCTTCAAAACTTAATTTCATTCAAACCTACGCAATTAGGGTGCCGTAGTTTAGTCGTGGGCTCGTGGTAACAGACAGACAGACAGACTAGGTACTTTCGCATCATAATAATATTAATATAATATGGATATAATATATTCTTCCGCTTTAGAGAAAGGATGCCTAAAATCCTGGAAGGGGAAGAATAAGAGACAGCTCATACTGACATTTAATAAGCCATTATCATTCTTGATAAAAAACAAACTTGTAATGGAAATAACTTAGCTTATCTTTATGAGAAAATCGCCCAGTTCCAAGGAATGTAACTGTCCACCCCGTTAGAGTTAGAAGGCGTGAAGATATTAAAGTAAATAAGTCTTATCAAAGTCCACTCAGCTTATATTACTTAGGAATGCGAAAATTAACGGGATGGGAACTTTAATTTGCGATTTTATGTGTAGTGGAATGAGATTGCAGAGTTTTGGACACAAACAAGTGCTAGAAATATTTTTGGTGCAGTTTCTTAACAACATTGAATGTGGTTTTTAATTGAGTGAGAGAACATGAGAGTTAATTACGAAGTTTGCATGAAAACTACTAAGTTTTTGTTCTCTTTGCCCGCAGGCAAACCTGAAAAAGTGTAATTAATTAAGCCTAACTATCCTAACTAATAATATAAATACGAAAGTGACTTTGTTTGTTTCTTTCACGGTAAAACGGCTGAACGGATTTAGATAAAATTTGGCACAGGGGTAGCCCATGACCTGGAATAGGACACATAATATTTTTTATCCCGATATTCCCACGGGATCGAGACTTACGCGGGTGATCCCGGGGCGCAGCTAGTATCAGATAGTTTTGATTTGGTGGCTTCCAACCCCTAATTGCGTAAAACACGATTACTCACAATCTGAATCATTTTGAAGGACATTGCTAATCCATTGCTTCATATGTTCGAAAAAATTATCTGCTCAACAACGTAAATAACGCAATGAATGTTGTTGAATTGTCAAAATGAAACAGATTGTGATTGACCGAGTGTTACGCAATTAGGGTGCAGGTCCAGGGTTAGGGTTATTTTCTCCATATTGACTCATCGATAAGAAAGAAAGAAAAATAGGTTTATTTGTCACAGAAGCACGTGCATAAAAAGATAACAGTAATTAGCATTATTAAATTAAACAAAATAGATCTAAGTATAACAGTAATTAGCAATATTAAATTAAACAAAATAGATCTAAGTATAAATATGAGATCACGAGTATACAGATAAATAATCGGCAGCTGCACGTCATGACTGTGACAAGAAGGCTTCCACTCAGCATGATGCTGCGCTATGGGGACCCACAGCACAGCGCTGATTTTCAGTAGTCACCCGAACAAAAGACGTACGGAAATCAAGTCAGGTTCAGAGATTTGTACATAATAAATAGTTAAAAAATAAAATAAACAGTACTTAGAATATAATACAACTGTGGCGGTACCTACATCGTCACATTCGAACTACGCATCAAAGACCTGACGTCACACAAAAATCCTGACGTCACAAAAATCCTGCATCGCGCAATTAGAGTTTACCGTGCAGTGAACATAATATATACAAAAATCCAATATCAATCTTTGGGCAGTTGCCCGCCAGACACAACACCCGTCTGGTCGGAGGATCCTCCCTTTTCTATGGTGGATGAGTGAACTTTACTCCCTGTTTCTCATACCCCTAAACAACTATGAGCAAAACGACATACTTATATGAATAAATATTATTATGTAAGTAATAAAAATAGTGTAAGGTAACGTGAAAATTCATCCGCAGGCATCACTGTGCGTACTTACATAAATAATGTGTGATAAAAGTACCTAAAGGAAGTACGACTCCAGTTGAATAATAAATGCATTATTTTCACTCAAGCTCGGTTTCATTTTGAAATCGATTCCATCGACCCTTTTCCCTTCTCAAGTACCTCTTAACCCTCAAACCGCTAAATAAATAAATAAATATATAAACCGTTGATTACCGATTAGTTAAGTTCAACCTCAGTAATAATAACTCACTTTGTTCCATTTCATTTCAGTTCGACTCCGGTGTTCAATGGTTTCTGTGTACTCGTGAGGTCACATATCACAAAGATAGATGAAGCCGACGGTGACAGTGCGCAGGTGAACTGCAGTGGGGTAAGTTCGCGTAGTCCGTGAGGTAAAGTTGGACATTCACGATCGATGTAAACCTATTAGTAAGTCATTGCAATGTAACTCTTATCTCGGTAAGGTAAGGTATAAAGAAGATCATTCATTTTTGGCTAAATTATGAAAGTGCCGGTCAAATAAAACAAATTATATATTATTCCGTTAGGATATGTTATTCTCTCCACTTTTCACTATTGGGCCAAACCTGTAGGGCAAATTCCCTGCGCTGATAAACTGATAAACGATTTTGAAAAACACTGTTTTCAGTATATTTTGTAGCTAAAATATTAAAAAGTAATCTAATTAAAGTAATAAGCTTATAGTAATAAAAAATTAAGGGAAAAATGTACTCTTTCGGAATATGGCTTTTGTTTTATTTGGCCGGTAGGTACTTTCACCTCTTCAGCCCAAAAATGTATGGATGGTGAATGATCTCCTTAGAATGTTTTATGAAAATCAACGCAATCATTGTAATTTATGATTTATAACGTGAATTACTCAATTAGGGTGCAGGCCAGAGTCAGTATCACCAGCACCCTAATAGCGTAACACACTATCTATCACAATCTGGAGCGGTTTGAAACAAAATACATTCCTCCATAAGTAAAAAAAAAAAACTGCTCAACAACGTAATAATGCAATGGAAGTTGTTGAACTGTTAAAATTAAACAGATTAGTCATAGGGGCCTACCCTACCTCAAATTGCTTTAATTTTGAAATAAATATATTAGGTTAAAGTTGAGGATTGATGTTTGACGAAAAAAAGATTAAGTATATAAAATTTTCTCGATAAAAAAAAACCAAAGTTACCTCTAAAAGTCTAAACCGAACTATAAACCGCTGGTATTAAAAAAATACTTCAAATTAGATCATGAAACTTTGCATAATAAAATAATAACTGAACTAACTATAAAGCAGGTCTTATGTTTTTATTACCATTATTTTCACCGTAAAAAGCAATTACCTAAACTATTCGAGGCTTGGAGCCGTCAGCACCCACACTCCGTCTCGCTCTCACTCAGACCACGAGTAGTATGGTGCGAGCGAGATAAAATTTGAGGTTGGGTAGGCCCATAATCGGTTACGAAAATAAGTTACGCAAATACATAGCTGGAAGACCTCCTGGCTCGAGCACGAAATCCGTAGTGTCTGCCGAAATTACGGGTGATTCCTACTCTGTATCACCTACGGACATAAGATTAGTTTGGGGCCCGACCACCACGATTCAACAGTTGTCCCTACCCCGAAAGTGTTTTTGCTCGTACGAAAAAGTTGTGATGTGTTCAATCCGAAGTTTCGAATACTTTCGGATGGGCTCGTATCTTCGTGGACGGACTTAGAGAGTAGGCCGCATGTGCTCGGGGCCTCGGGTATGAGGGACTTACTTAACGACTTAACTACTGAACCTTCTGCCATCAACCTACACAGTGCGACACTCCAATTAAAGTGTTATTCACAGACGTAGCTGTAAACATAGACAAGCACAGTGTAAACAAGCTCGCGCCGCGTCACCGCTTGCCTCCTTATGTATGGAATTTGTACACCTTGGCTTAAAGTAAGGGGCACCATTTATTTTTTTATTTTTTTATTTGGATAGGTAAACCCTTTACAAATTTTTGTTAATAATCTGTACTATATTGAGGAGCTCGTGTCTAAGTAATTACAGCCGCACGGGTCGATCGATCAGGTTAAGCTACGCTTGCCGGGGTTGGTCCGTGGATGGGTGACCATCTTTACATTCCGAGACTCGTTGTTCCCGGTTGTCATCGTGGATCTTTGACAGTCGTTACGGGTCGTCAGAAGCGCGAATGTTTGACAACCAGTCTTACCAAGGGGTATCGTATTACCCACTTGTGGAGGTCAGATAGGCAGTCGCTCCATGTACAATACTGGTCTTCAGCTGCATCCGGTTAGACTGGAAGCCGACTCCATCATAAAACTAGACTGTAATACGCTAATGTGAATACTGTAATACGCTAGAATGTAATAAGCTAGAAAAGGCTAGGCAGATAGATAGAATCTATACTATATTATGAAGAGGCAAAATTGAGTTTGTATGTAAGGGGTTAATCTAATGGTGGCCCCATGGTAGGTCATAAGTTCGAACCTAGGCAGGCGCTTTACTTGTAGACTATTTCATCACTACTGCTCCCAAAAAGGTACACCACTGCACCCTAATTGCGTAACACATTTGTGTTACTCAATTAGGGTGCTGCTTTGTCAATCACAATCAGAGAGTTTTGAAGGATATTCCAGCTAATAGACTCATAGGTTTGAAAAATTCGTCTGCTCAACTACAAAAACTACCTCGAGTCACAAAACTCAAACTCAACTCCGAGAAACCAAGAGTTCACAGTCTCTTTTAAAGTCCAGACATAATCTTGTTCAGATCATGTGCAGACCATGTCTGAAATAGTCTTTTGAGGAAATAACACATAGATTGAGTGGACCTCTCCAGTCAGTACACGCAGTTGTCAGTAATCGTGTAAGTTCTTAGCTCAACTCAGAACCTAAAATGCTACACAGTCGCCAACCGCGTCCCGAGTTCGGACAGAGGTGACCTTGGTGGTTTACTACCGTGTAGATGATGGTTTATTACCAGCTCTGCCGGTCGCCAACCAACCTCTGTCGGGGACGCACGACAACGATTCGACGAACAGTACTTACTAAAGGAAAGTGAAGTCAGGCTACCATCCGTTGCTTACTTGACAACAGTACTAGAAATTTACGGCAAGAATATTTATGACTCGTGACAAGACATGTTACCTACTTATACCTATGGGTCCATTAGTAGGTATTCGTTTTTATAATTTGGAGTATTTTATAATGTTCACCTACCAATATGCTGATACGGATTTATCAGTGTTAGCGATCTACACTCTACCATAGACAAAACTGTAACCTGTATATTAAACTGTTTGTATCACTAATTTGAATACTTAAACAAATTAGCCCTAATTTCTAAACGAAATCAAAAAGCGTTTGGTAGGTTTTCTCTCATAAAAAAACACTAAATTTGATTCGTTATTACCATATTAAATGTTTCTTTTAGAGACATTTTTAGAACTATTTTACATAATTAAGCGATTTTAATAGCCACCCAGTGCTATTAATATTATTAGGGTAAGTATAGCTAGTTCGTAGTGGTGTGATAAATGCTAGCCTATAGCAGGCCAGTATATTTCCACGATGGCCGATGAATGCATACCCTACCTTTAAGTACCTATCTACTGGCTTAGTTATTTTAGAAATTGAAAAGAAAAAGAAACACCTACACTTTATTACTTAACTAGCTGAGCCCCGCGGTTTCACCCGCGTAGGTCTCGATACCGTGCGAATATAGGGATAAAACATATCCTATGTCCTATTCCAGGTCATGGTCCACCTTGTGCCCATCCTCTCTTCTGTAGAGTAGGGAACTTCGCGTATTGCATTTCGTGATAACTTCAAAATTAAATGTCCGATTCGAATGAATTAAAAAGTATTTTACTGCTACATAAATATCCTTGATGTTTAAACTATTTATCAGAATAAGAATTAATATTATGTTGATAAAACTCCTTCGCAAATAATGCATTAATTTCGAACAAATTTGATTACCATAAAAAAAGGTTATAATGAGTCAATCTTAAAAGATAGACATATGCTGTCGCGGACTTTTTTTTAGAACTTTTAAAGAGGAACAATTCTATCATACATGATATTTGCGTAACTTAAACCGTTTACGCAGCGCACGCAACTAAAGCTCTCAAAAAGGAATACTTTTTCCCGTTTTTGCAACATTTTTCATTTATGCTCCGCTCCTATTGGTCGTAGCGTGATGTAATATAGCCTATAACCTTCCTCGATAAATGGACTATCGAACAAAAAAAGAATTTTTCAATTCCAACCAGTAGTTCCTGAGATAAGTGCGTTCAAACAAACAAACTCTTCAGCTTTATAATATTAGTATAGATTCTTTGTCATAATGTTCAGCTCATTAAATTGCATTGTTACACAGTTCCCTCTAGTTACCATGTTTGGTACAAGTAAACGCATTCGAGATAGAAGTTTGTTAAAAAAGAAACAGTCATATTTTGTCTCATATTTCTGACCGATTATCTCTACATAGAATTCCGTTTTCAATTGCCTGTTTCATTTTGACAGTTCAACAACATTCATTGCGTTATTTACGTTGTTGAGGAAACAACCACAAAAAATCTGCTCAACAACTCAGACCACCAAAAAAATTTGTTGGTCTGAGTTGTTGAGCAGATTTTGTTTTTATTGAACTTATGATTCAATGGTTTAGCAATTTGTTTCAAACCGATTCGGATTTAGATTGATCGTGTATTACGCAATTAGGGTGCAAGTGTCCGTGTCCGTGATAACGCCGTTTTTTTTTTTTTTGTTACATCATTCTCATTTCAAAGGGGCTCGAGGCTAAATACAATAAAAGTAGTTATTGTATGTATAGATAGATAAACGACTCAGATATTTTTCTATATCTGAGTCGTTCATCTTCTATTCTATCATTTTCTTTTTAGTTCACATCCTTAGTGTCAAGCAATTTACATAGCGATAGCGGCATCACCGCATAAAATCAATCGGCAATACCTACCATAATTTTGACCAGTTTTTATTTCTGTTGGTATTTTTTTTAACAAAACGACAAACACGGTTTAAATATAATCAAATAAACCAAAATATGCCTCTAAAAAAATGATAAAATAGTCAATGGCACCCATTATTACAAAAAAAAACTGCCTACAGAATAAAATTTACATTTTAAGATTTTTAAGTACCTTTATTTTCGCTCGACTCTCTCTTGGTGGATATCCTCAAGATAATATCTTGAGAAATTTATTGCGTAACACACTTTCAATTACAATCAGAATAATTTTGCAGGATATTGCTAATCCATTGCTTCATTTATGTTCGAAACAACGTAAATAACGCAATGAATGTTGTTGAACTGTCAAGTGAAAGACATTGCTACTGTTAGTGTGTTACGAAATTACCCCGCTGTCAAAACTTTTGATAAAAATATTATTAATTTTGTTTTATTTTATCTACTGCAAATAAATAGCCCTTTTTTAGGGTTCCGTACCTAAAGGGTAAAACGGGACCCTATTACTAAGGCTCCACCGTCTGTCTGTCCGTCTGTCACCAGGCTGTCTCTCATGAACCGTGATAGTTAGGCAGTTGAAATTTTCACAGATGATGTATTTCTGTGGCCGCTACAACAACAAATACTAAAAAACAGAATAAAAATAATATTTAAGGGACCTCCCATACAACAAACGTGATTTTATTTGCTCGTTTTTGCTTGATATTGATAACAGCAACAGGTAGACGCTTGAAACATTCACAGAATATTTAGTTATATATTCACTTTTAAAATAAATAATTAAGATAAAATACAACAAATATTTAAGGGGGGCTCACATACAACAGACATGATTTTTTTGCCGTTTTTATAGATAATGGTACGGAACCCTTCGTGCGCGAGTCCGTCCTGTCTCGCACTTGGCCGTTTTTTTTTTAAATTTCGAACATCGAATGAGTACTAATGTAGGTACAGTATTAAGTACCTACGTATACAGCTTTTCAATTCTTTATTAATGTAGGTACTTACACACAAATAAAAAGCGCTTCACGCTGAATTTAAATTAAAGTCAACAAAGTTATGACATTCTATTTAGTCTATGGACTTGACCGGCACCATAGTTGCGTAATGCACGATCGGTCAGAATTGGAATCGGTTTGCTCCATAAGTTCGAAAAAAATCTGCTCAACAACGTAACTTACGAACTTATGAAGCAATGGATTAGTAGACATTTGTTTCGAACCGATTCCAATTCAAAATGATCGTGTATTACGGAATTAGGATGCGGTTTCCTGTAGCCACTGAAGAGTTCCACTATACACCTCCTGCCTCCATCATGAGACTTCACAACTTATCTTCTACATTCTACTGGATCATCATCCGATGGTCGATGGACAAGTGCAAATGGTAGAAATATACCAGGATACGTGCGAGTGTCGCGCGTCGTCTAATTAATGAAAACAACCCTGAATCACATGTAAGTACTTTTATTTTCATAAATATTCAATAAGAAATTCGAGTGGTCCTTAATGATTTTATACTTTTGTAAACAAAATCGTTTTTTTTTTGTTATTATAAGGCGCCTAATACACCCATAAGTACCTACCTACCGACCTACCTACCTACTAAGAAAAATAAATGCAACGTGCATAAAGCTGTGCTGTGACGATTTCTTAGTTTGTCAGCTGCCAGTTCTTAGCTACACACGAAATAATAACGTGAAACGTTCATTTTAAAAGAAGCGAAACCGTGTAATGTGCTTTCCCAAATCCAAAAACATTCGGTAAGTTTTCAAACTCGTATTACAAATTCTATCTTTCGAATTTCGAACTGTATTGTCAAATTGTCTGACGGTCCCCGGAAACATTACACAAAGGCCAAGTTTTTTCACAACCAGTTCTCAGAACGCTCAGGTACCGAGTATCGGGTATTTATTGTACTTGCTTAGGTAAAAATTATTAACAATCCATCTTGGGTCTCTCCACGTCCTTATTTCTAAGGAATTTTATGATTTAGGTTGAGTTTACATCAATAGGAACGCGGTCAGACAATGGCGGGACAGGAGAAAGTTCTTACGGATATTTTTAATGTTTCTAGTTAGGAACAACGCGGTCTTGAAAAATTTGAATACGGAACGTTATTTTTTTAACTAAGCATTTTATTTGACTATTCAGTGTATTTTGCACTGTTTTTTAGCATTATTTGAAATTTCGTAAAGAGCCACGCCTTGGTCTCTGCTTTTATTACTTTTCGGGAATTTTGTAAGCAGGGCCATTTAAATTTTAGGCCTCTATTCTAGAAAAAGGGCTCAGTTTGAATGTTCGAAGGCTAGCTGTGAAAATCTCGTGGTGATTAGATCTATGTGACAGCGTCGTAATTGTGTCAACTCACAACCACAATACACACATTAGCAATGGCTTTTTCATTGCGTTATTTACGTTGTTGAGCAGATTTTTTTTTTTCGAATTTTTTATTCCTATCAATACCTACATATCCTTCAAAATCATACAGATTATGATTGGATGTGTGTAACGCAATTAGGGTGCAAATCATTGCGCGTATGTCTAGGTGTGGTTTGGGTAGGCTCGCAACATGTCTTTTTTTCCATAGCTGTGTATTAGTACCCATCTCGGTGATCAGTGATCACTGCCGTTCTCTAACCATGTCATTTTCCACACAGTCCATCAATTTGTTTCTTTGGTCTTCCACTAGGTACATCATTTATTAACAATAAAATCAATGCCTTATTGGTCAGGCTCATAACTCAGCCACGCACGCCACATAATACCTTTTTTTTTGACAAAAATATTTCCGCCAGGTCGGTTACCCTGGTTATTGATCAGTTATTAAAATATGCGTGGGCGCATTGTGACGTCACAGATGATGACACGAAAAACAAGTTCCGGAACAAGTCCGATTGTAGATGTTTTAAATAACTATGTCAGTGTGTATGCTAGTAATAAAAATGTGTCGTGGATCTGTGTGATACTTACTGCACAAATTGTTAGGTTATCTCGTATTTCAAATTAAATAAAAGGGTTTGGTCTCAAACTCAAACGCAGAGCATATTTATTTCACTAAAACCAGGCACTTTTGAATTGTCAAAATTGAAGATAGTTGCCCATTCCAAAACGTAGTTATGGATCGTTTTTCAATCCCAGACATTTCAAAATTCAAATCTTTGTTGTTGTTTCTTTCAATTTGGAGTTTTACATTTGCCCCTGTCAAATTACTATCTGGGAATAAAAAATGAACTATAACGTAAACGTAGCTAGGTAGGTAATCTGCTGTTCAAAGATATGGAAGTTACTGGTAGTCTCTCCATGCATGACAAAAAATTAATCCATGCTGATTTTGTTGGCGTTTCGTGCTATCTAGACATTTATTGCTTTTCTTTGATTTAATTTCAAATTTATTTTTTATTTTTCAAACTTGTTAAACCACCTACATTATCTTGATTGTACTGTTTTGTAAATGAACATGTCCTATCTAATGCCGAGTTCCGACGATCGGCGATTTTGCGGACGGACACCGACGAGTCCGTACGACGGACCGTGGGAAGGTGTACGTGCGGGGTATCGCAGACATCGGAAGCGCCTCGGTGCGCGGTGCGTGGCGGTCTGTGGTCGTCTGCCCTGTGTGTCCGTCTGCAATATTGCCGTTCGTGGGATTCCACCATAACTCAGGATCTTCCTACCACAGACACCTTGTGATTAATCAATATGATGTTGAAATAAATAAAGATTTATGATTATGATGCTTATGATTTACCGCCTGGCTAACTGGAAGCTGATCTCTTCTTGATGATATCGTTCTAATTACCATGGTAACCAAAAGCTTACTTAGGTATTGGACTAGGTACCTCTTTCGTCTATTGGTCGTAAGCGCTTCTGCTGAGCATAAGGTCCAGAGTTCGATTCCCAGGTCGGGTAAAGTATTATTGGGTTTTTCTATCTATAATTTCTCAGTAGCAGCCCGAAGTCTGGATTTGTTCCCGGTTGATGGCAACAGGCTCGCCCCCTATCACATGGGATTTAAACATATCTGGCGAAATGTGGGTGTAGTACCTATATAGGTGCACCGCTGCCCATCCCTTCGGGGAAATAAGTCGTGATGTTATGAAATCATACAAAACAATGAATCCCCTTCCAACTTCATCAAGCATATCTTTACAACCAGGCCTTCTACTGAGCACTTTAGCCTTGCAGTTTTGAGCTCAAAATATTGAACGGTGGACCTTTACCTTGAAAGCTACCCTTGAAACCCTTTAACTATAAACTCTATAACAACTTTATGCTCTCTAAAGACTTCCAGTTCCGGCCTCCTGTAGTTTGCCTTGTAAGTCTTGGGAGCTAGCACAAACAACTTGCCAAAACAGTTATACAATACTGCCCATTATCATTTTAAAAGGTTAATTTTGATATTAAAACTTATGTTAATGATATAATACAGGTAACTTCGAAGATTCTTGTGTAGAGGAAATATTCAAATAATAAGACATCTGCAATCCGAGTAAGCTCGGTTGATTTTAAAAGGGGGATCTTGTTAGCATTTTTTGCGTGCGAGGGTATCACAGGAACTATTATTCTGCATCAGTGATTGTCGCATTCATGTTGGGATAAGTGAACCTTTGTGTGCCAGAGGGTTGCGAGCTCAGCCAGCTTTTTAAGTTTTTGTTCGGGATTTTTCTTGAATTTTGTCATTTGAATATTGTTTTTAGACGTGTATTAAAGTTTGGTGTTTGTTGGCTACGGTTGCGAAATTAACTGAGATAAGTGGCTGTGTGATTAACAGCCTTTCTTTGTAAAAAAAATATGAGGAATCACACCCCTTTGCTGGTTCAAAGTTTCTTTGATAATTTCTTGGGTGATTTTGATCTAATTCGATCACTTTTTCTGCTTTACTTGTATATCATTTGAGATTGTGTAATTCAAATCTTGTGCAAAAGAACCACGTCGCTTTTTAAAACATTCCAGCTAAGCGATCCATCCCAAAAGATTTTTTTACTCTCCCTAAAACCCAAGATTAATTCGACATTAATTTGCAATAAATCGTGGCAGCCCTTACATCAAGTACTTATATAGGTACCGTCTGCGGGACCAAAGACTCCTGCGCAGGTGTGCGACCCATTGATGTGATCTGTCGGCTTTTCTACCTCGCTTCCTATGCTACAGCTGCGGAACCCAAGACCAGTTTAAATTCACTGTTCTTACAAGTATTATTTAAGTGAGGATGGCTTATTAATTTATTATATTTAAATTGCGTTTTATTGGGATATTTTTAGTTTGTTTGAGATTTTGTTTGAGAAGCCCTGTAAATTATAATGCCTGGGTTAAATTACCTTTTGTATATCATTATATAATACCGTTGCCTTTAATAGCTCCGTTAATTAATAAGCATGGCCCTCAAACCGCCTCAAAGAGATGTCAGCACATTTGATGGAGTCCGTTAGCTTAGGATCGATGCTTGCCAGGGTTGCGGGAAAGTCCGGAAGGGATACCGGGATCTTGGCAACAGGCAAATGAAGGAACACGGGTGGGTTTTAGTCAGTAAAAGTCTGACACGCCCGGGCGCTCGGCTCAGAGCGGGAGAAGTAATTTGACGATTTCCCACCCATAAAAAAGGCGACTCTCAAGCTTCGAATAGTTTAGGTAATTGCTCTTGTGGTGAAAATAATGGTAATAAAAAAAAAACATTAGACCTGCTTTATATTAGTTCAGTTATTATGCAAAGTTTCATGATCTAATTTGAAGTATTTTTTTAATACCAGCTGTTTATAGTTCGGTTTAGAGGTCACTTGGGTTTTTTTTTGTATCGAGAAAATTTTATGTAAACGTGTTTTCGCCAATCATAGGACCTAGCATTATTCCTTAATTTTAACACATATTTATTTCAAGATTTATGCTGCAATATTTTCGGCATAACGGCGGAGGATCATGCTAAGCAATTTGAGGGGGTAGGGCCTTAACAGTTTTAACATAGCACAGCTGTAGGTAGGTACTTTGATAGACATCTCGGTTTCAAATGACATTAAACATTTATTATCAAAAGCTTGATTGGCGTTAAATATAAAACTTCAGCAATTAACAGCGATTTATTTGACCTATCACGAATTGAAATCAGTTTCATTTCATCGACTATTGTAAGTTGATATTTGCGTGGGAAAACACTTATTTGTGTAATTGTTAAATAAGGAAATGTTTTACTGTTAGGGTTGCCAATTCATGGGTATTTCCCCAAACTACGGGGAATCTCAAAACGATTGGGCATTTTGTGGGGAGAGGCACCATGCAGGGATTATGTGGGGATTTTAGCATTTTACAAAGTCAAACCAATATTAAATTGCAAACATAAACATAAATAAATAAACATCATTCTACTACATGTATACTGGGATATAGATCAAATCTTCGCGGGAAAGCCCTGCTATAATGTAACTGCGTGGCAAAGACAATTTTTTTCCTATTATTAAGGTTTATATTCATTACAATTGAGATTTTTTTAGTTTGTTTGTTTTTAATAAATATTGTTTATTTTTTGTATAGAATGAATGAATTTGAGTTATTTTATTAAATAATTTTGAGGGGATTTTCATCAATGATTTTGGGGAATCTGGAAATAGGCTTTGGCAACCCTATACTGTTCACAGTTAATTAGTTTGAGTTGTTACCTATGCAACAAGTATAGGTAGCCATGTTGTCGTCATCTCAAGCCTTGTAGTTCCAGCCCAAAGAATGGATGGATCATCTCCTTCAACATATTTTTGCCTTGATTGTAAGTACTAAGTACTAGACTAGTCAAAATATAGCGATCAATCAACGCATTTGTCAAGGAAAGTGCGCCCAGGCTTAGGTCACCTATTTACAATCCTTAATAATATCCTTACTTCCTTACTAATATTATAAATGCGAAAGTAACTCTGTCTGTCTGTCGCGCTTTCACACCAAAACTACTGAACCGTTTTAAATGAAATTTGGTACACAGATAGTCTAGAGCCTGAGAAAGGACATAGGCTAGTTTTTATCGATATACCATATAGCCGCGGGCGGAAGCTAGTAGGTCATAATTTTCCTGCTCTCATCCCAATTTTTTTTGCGGTCGGCGCGACATGACTTTTTCTTCCATACTTCTCTATCAGTCGTCCTCTCGGTAGTCACCCCCTTTCTAGCTATATTATCTTTCACACAGCCCACCTATCGTTTCTTTGGTTTCCCCCCTACTCTTATATGTATAGGTAGCCATCGACATTCCTACTTACTCAAACCTTTCCTCACGACATTTTCCTCATAACCGATATCCGCACAACTTTTGTGTCACCGGTGCCACTTTCCAGACTTCCTCTTATGTACTCATTTTAAGGTAGGTAGGTATTTAAGTATGGTATTAATACCTAGAATAATTATTTAAAACATAGACAAATTTTTAAGAGATCGCAGTATTGGTTCATCGATTTAAATAAGAATGGTATTGCAAATAATCTAGCCGAGACTGAGTTTCCGGATAATAGGTACCCACTATGAAATTATCTAAAATTATCGATAGTAGCGCATACCTACGTAGAATGTCTCGTTATATCTACATACTTTTACACGTCACTAGGTTTAAGGTAGGTAGGACATTTATGATCATTTATATCGTAATCCTTTATGAACGACGCTACCCTGTACTTGTAATTTAAGATTTAAATTAACAACAAAGGGACCGCCATCTGTAACATCTTATTACGCTCTGTTTAGACTCAATGCTTGTTATGTACCTCAAATAATAATAAAACCGTTAACACGACACGTGTAGACCTTTTGGCATCACCTGACGTGACCTTGGAGAGTCGGACCGCGCTGTCCTTGGACCAAGAGGGGCTAAACAAAACGAACGCTGGGACAATGTTATGGCCGTTAAACAAGTCCTCGATGAATGCTCCGGAAGGTTAACTCCCCTTGCTTTATTTGTCTATGGAAATCAAAAACGACCGACGTGACATTACGCAATCAATTTGAAAAATGACCGAACGATTTGGCATTTTGGCGTGTAATTAATTGAATTTATGAATGTAAACATGAACAAGCCTTTTTAAATTAGGAAGGGGAGTAAAATTGACGTTCTTTTAATCCATATTATTATTAAATTCGAAAGTAATTCTGTCTGTCTGTCTGCAAGTATATTACCTTTTCACTCTAAACCATTGAACGGATTTCGATAACATTCGGCTAGGAGATAGATAGCATCCTGGGGACGGACATAGGCTACTTTTTATCGACATACCACGCGGGCGAAGCCGCGGACGGAAGCTAGTATTTACTAACTTGTTTTTTCGTTATATTTTGGACTTAATTTATCTCGACCACGTTTACAAGCTGTAGTTTTTTTGCGGTATTTGCGGGCATTTGTATGTATTTGTGGGTAGTTATGCAAGTAAGGACATATCTAAAGACAAGAACTGTTTTTTTTTAAATAAAAAACAGTGTGTTCGTATTTTTCTACAGTACTGTTCATGTTCTTACATCACGAACCTGTTTGATTCCCCTCTCAATCGAACTTCTTTTGTATTGAGTACCACGCCTCCCCCATTCTTTGATGTTTTGTTCTCCATGAGGGTGAGGCAATGTAAGTAGGTACCTACTTAAGGAGGTATTTTAGAATTCTGCTGACTAAATTTTAATTTATACTAGGGCCGACCTCAGACCTAAACGCCTAGGTACTTATGTTTGTGAACTAGGTACTATGTAACTGGCCACCGCGTCTTATATGGACATATGTAGTACAAATTACAATATATGCCATATTACAGGCACATCATCATATTAAAAGAGTAACGGTGGAGTTTCTTACCCATTCTTCTCCATACGAAAACTACCTTTTGGAAGGGGCAACTAGATTCAGTTCTATTTCTTTGTTTTTGACGTTCAAAAGTGCCGTAGATGTGGCTATTTGAAATAAATTATTTAACTTTGACTTTAGTAATATTTTAGCTTTACTCTAGCGCCTGTTATTACACTATTCTATCGCCATCAAACACACACATTACAACAACACTGCTTGGAGGCAGAAATAGGCACAACTCATTTAAAAAAAAGAACATTGTCATGCAGGAGTGTTTCACTAACAAAGCACCGTAATAAAAAAATAAAAGTAAACTTATTTTTTAGTCGAATTCATGTGTGTCATGTCCCTCCATTTTTGTTCGATATTAGTATTGCTAACCTTTTATAGAGGATTCATATCATGGGTGTCATGTGATAAACCCACATTCGTGTTTTAATACCCCTTATTATATAACAGTTGCATACATAACTATTATATACCAAATAAAAGGCACTACCTATACGTACTGGTTTTATAAAACGTGCATTATGAAGATGGAATTACTCAAATCATGAATAAGTAACGGGGTTGGGGTCTTTCAAGGTCTTTAATTTGTGCCATTTGTAAATGTGGGGAATGGTCACAAAAGATCTATACCTACCTATATAATATAAAATATACGCAAAAAAAATAACTGAAACTGCTAATAAATGAAAAAGGGTATTTTCAATAGGAAGCTGCTTTATTTCTTACACATGTGTACATTGCATTAATACTAAGTCGGTTTTTTTTTTTTTTTCAGAAAATTCAGTTGATTGCTCGGCATTCTTAAAATATTGTTACGCTATTGGCCTTACCTATAGTATAATGCAGTTTACCCTATTTATTACCTACAACTCCTTGGCACTCTATTTCCACGCAGAATTGTTTTTGGTCCATAAATGTATAATATTCGATTACTGCTACATTACATCTTATTTCTCCGATTCTCAAAAGAACACTGTTGGCGTAGTTTTTATTTCTTTGGGATTACTTTATAATAATGTATTTCTTTTTTAGCTCGTTTGCTAGACGGAATAGTCCTTATGGGGAAAGCGCCAAGGATTTAGATTGGAGATAGAAAAGGGGCGCTATTCCACCAGTGTGCGGCACTTTACTGCACAGGGTACGGCACTATGGTTTCTTTCGGTGGACTCACTCAAGTAAATATTTACAAAATGTGCTGCACTGTACGATTACAAAAGTTACCTACAGCTTTGCCGTTGGAAACGGATTTGTAACTGTTGGGTTCTGCACAAAATGTTTGTGACAAATGTGCTGAACACAATTTTGGTGGAATCGCCTTATGCCTTTACCATAGCAGCGAAAGTAGGCGTTATTACTATTCTCGACTAAAAACTATGAGCGCGCCTGAAACTATTTTATGTCAGCCAACAACGTTAAAAACTTCATGATAACTTTCGCAATTTTAATTTTCTAATACTTAATTCTATTTTAGTGTGGATAATAATAGCTGTTCATGATCCTGACAACACACAGGCTTAAGAAAAGTAATCTACGAGATGTAAATCGAAAGGTAAAAGGGAACCACCTTCATACATTTCTGTACCTCACGCAGTTCAGGAACAAATGAAATCACAAAAGTTATTCGCTCTCTCGCTGACAATAAAACACAAACTTGGTTTCCACCATTTATTTGAATTTTACTAAAAAAATTGAATAAAAAATATGGTATTTCATCAACATGTTATTTAGAAATGAATAATATACAGTTGTAGAAAACATTATCCCGTACTGTCGCCCTAGTGTTAACAATATATTATGGTACAGTTGTGGTAGGTGCGACGGCCGCGTCTGTCGGTTGGAGCGCCGCCCCGTGCGTCGGGTGTGTCGGTCGGTCGGTCGGTCGGGCAGTCGGTGTCGGACGTGGGTGCGCGGGCTGTGATTATGCTTCAATGTTGGGACGGCGCGTTGTTGTCAGTCTCACTCGCTGTTCTTAATCTAATCTTCTTCTTCGCCGCTCTCGGACTCTGGAATGAGATTACAACTTCAATAGCATATCGGCGCATAACAAAAGGGTACAATCATGAGGAATTTGCTAACAATATAAACATAACATTGATTTTTAGGCTCAATTCACACCGGGAAAGCAGCGGCCGGCAGCGGCGCGACGAGCACTTTCAGTGTAAAAAAATTAAACTTTATCTTCATAATTAAAAGACCAGTATCGCTTGAAAAGCTCAGCGGTACTGCCCGCGGCGCGTCGCTGCCGGCGTCTGCCGTTCCGGTGTGGAAACATGGATTAATTATATTGGTAAAAGCACAAAAATACCAGACAAATTGCCCTAACGACCCCTGTCGAGTGTAAGTATCCTCCTAGGGTAGTTACACTCGACATTGGCAGGATACCGGTAGAAGACGACCTAACCACATCTTTCAGCTCAATATTGTGGCGGCATCTACATCGCCACATGCGAACTACGCATCAAAGGCCTGACGTCACACAAAAATCCTGACGCCACATAAATCCTGTAACCGCGCGATGGACATATATATACACGATTCCGACATCAATCGTTGGACAACACCTGTCTGGTCGGAGGACCCTCCCTTTTCTATAGAGGATGAATGAACCCTCACCTTGAAGGTGAAGCTGTGAAGTTACACCCTGTTCCATAAACCTCTAAAATATCATTACATTATCCTCCTGCCCACATCCTAACTTATTTCTCACTAGCTGATGCCCGCAGCTTCACTCGCGTGGATGTCAGCTATTATATACTACAACCTTCCTCGAGAACTACACTATCCATTGGTGAAAACAGCATGAAAGTCGGTGTAGTAGTTTTTGAGTTTATCGCGAACAGACAGACAGACGTGGCGGAGTTCTTTGTTTTATAATATGTAGTGATGTCTTCTATACATCTCTTCATCTTCAACTAAATATTAAAATAACAAGTCATATTTATTTACCTTCCTCGGCGCTCTGTAACCACTCAACAAACTTCTTCATCTGGTCGAGGAACATCATCTTGCCCTTGCTGGAGTTGGACTCGCGGTACCACTTGAGGATCACCTCCTCGGACAGCACGTTGGTTTTGTACAGCATCACCACCAGCTTGCTGAACGCACGCATGAAGTTCATGTTCTCGTAACAGTACTCTTGCACCTATGGGGAAAGAACGGTTGGTTAATCTAGCCACATTATTAAGAGGGATGCACTACAATTTGCAATTCAGTATCAGGTTTTATGTTGATCTGAATATGATTCGCGGCCGTAACAAATATGGATTTACAGAATAATAAACATTAGAATCAGTAATACAACTCTCTAAGTTCAAGTAAGTGCATTGAATGACTATTTCATGAAGTCATTTGGCACTTATATGAACTTAAGGAGTTGTATTGCTGATTCTAATGATTATAATTCTGTAAATCCATATTTGTTACGGCCGCAAATCATATTCAAATCAACATACAACCTGACACTGACCTGCAAAATTTTAATTTTAAATTATTTAAATAATCTTAATTTAATTAATAATAAAACTCTTAGGCTCTTCTCGTTAGCGCATCCCTCTTAAGGCGGAGAGTTGTGTTGTTTTCAAATGACAGTAATGAATCGAAAAAATGTCTGTGAGCATATGATACCTCACCTGCGAAACGGTGTGGTTATAATTATGGGGCTTGCAGGAATTCCACCATGTCTACAAACACTTTTATGAGGCCATGAGAAGTGCTACGCATACGGCTTTCGTACAAACTATATCAAAAACATTCAAAAATAATAATTATTTCACATACCTTAGTAAGTAGCGCCTGCTCAGCCTTCGCAGACTGCGCAAACGCAGCCAATAGTGGCGTGTAGTGGCGCAAATGTTTGGCCGCCTGCTCCGCCAAAAGCTCTTCTTTTTTGTTCCATTCACCACGCGACATCACACACTGCCATATCTGTCGCCAACGTTGGACAAACATTAGTATGTTGAACTTTATTTTTATGACAGTAAGGTACGTTTTGCATTGGATCAGACTGCCATATCGACAAGGCACAAAAAGATGACGTATCAAGCCAAGGACGGACCGAAAGACTCAGTCTGAACTGGCTCGAAACGATTTCTAGTTGTACTCCGACTCGTCATCGAGTATCATCATTAGAAATAGGATTTTTAGAAAATAAGAGAAATCTCTTAATTACAGACTCTTAATTATATTACAGATGAATAAATGTAGAAATTTTACATAGGTTGGCACCGTGGCACATTTGGACGGTCTTATCGCTAAAAGCGACCTTTTTTTTTGCTTCTATCATTTAGTGCAAAATTATTGTCTTACTTTTAAAATTCTCAAGCAGTTTGTGGGTAAATTTGATTGCTAAACGCAAATTTTCGTGCTGGTGAATATATAGTAATTTCTCATGTCATCGTCCCGCTCCACGATTATATATATGTACGCGACTAAGCGAAAAGACACTTTTTTTTTATCTTGAAGTGTGATTTCGGAAATCATAACTTTTTAACCGGACATTTCGAAAAGACACGAAGACCGCGTCCTATTTAAAAGCGATCGTCACGCGAATACGAAATCGTCGCGCTCATGTGCCACTTTTTGTTCGGTGAAAGCGTGATCGCGCCGACAGAGGGCGCCTTCCGGTTTTCCGAACAAAAAGCAACCTTTAAATTTTTTACTTTTGTTGTTTTTGTCGATCCCAATCACAAAATGGCGCTCGGTACTCACAATGGCGACAACTTCATGCTCTGGAATGGCGTGCTTGACGGCCATGTCGCGCAGCTCCTGAATGAGATCCCTGATTGGCTTCTCCTCTGCCAGCTCGTCGAGAAGCGCCTGCGTCAACTCGCGACGTGCCTCCTGCACACGGACATAGGTATGTAAATATAAAATGCGAGAAGGAATAGGATCTAGCTTCCTCAGAAGTTCTTGTGAGGTCACAAAATCCAACATAAATGTCATAAAAAATATTGAATTAAAAAGCGAAATTACTTAAAAACATAATCTTTGTAATTACGGGATAATATAATACTCCACACACATAAGTGCTTTTTTTTAATCTACATGTATATTATAGTGCCACCCAATTTTTTTTCATAGTTTTACTTCTCTGAATACAACTTTCCAATTTTCATCGTAAAATGGCTGTCAGTTTCGGACACCCCTTATAATTTCGTAATGTCCCTCGCCATTACGAAATTATAAGGTTTAAATTTTTGCCATTTGACTATGGAATTTTAAAAACATCATCGTCTACAGCCTGATAGCAAGTATATAACAGAAAAAAAAATAAAAAACTTTTTACCTGCGAGGCCTGGGCGCGATGCAGCCGCAGCAACTCGCTGAGTCCCCTGGAAGCGAACGACGTAGCCAACACGTCCTCGCTGCGACGGTTCAGCGGCAGAAACTCCAACAGTCTGAGGAGTAAACATTATCCTTATTACCATAAAACCGTGTTTAGCCTAAACACCTTTTAAACACGACATTTCTGTATGGAGAATGACATAAAAATGACAGTAGACACGCGTTTAGCAAGTGTCTAAGTTTTTGGGGTTCGACCCTATGTTTAAATAATAACACATTATAAAGAGGTTAAAGGAACTAGCTCTTGTAAGAGGTAAAATCAACGGCAGTAGTTGGAGGAAGTTAAAAAGAGATGATTCATACATAAACTATGAACTAAATACATCATACATTATTTTCAATGTGTTAAAAACAAGCCCGTAAGCTACTGCAATCGATAGAGGTAATACATAACATAAAATCACGCCCGTCTTCCCCGAAGGGTTCGGCAGAGGTGTACCTATAGTACACCCACATCGCCAGTTATGTTTAAGTCCCATGTAATAGGGGGCGGCCCTATTGCCACCCAACTGGGCACAAATCCAGACTCCAAGCTGCCGTGAGAAATTCCAGATGGAAAAACCCAATAACACTTTGCCCGACCTAGGAATCGAACCCAGGACCTCATGCTCAGCAGTAGCGCTTGCGACCGTAAGACCAACGAGACAGTTGATAACGGTAGAGAGAATAGTTCTAAAATCAACACACCCAACAGACGGATTAGTGATTTCAATAGTCTTTAATAATTCTTTAATGGCGAAAAGATTATTCACAACACCCAGAGTAAAAGCGAGATTATTCTGAACTAGTTGTTGCCCGAACTAGTTGTTTATATACAAATTGACATTAATTAATATTGCATACTTGCATACAAAATGACATGATTACTTTGTAAAGTATTGTGTTATTGTAATTATTGTAAATGTGAAGACTATGTGTATTTTTGTTTTGATTTTGTTTTAAATTTTTTTTTTCGTTCTTGGTTAGTTTTAAAGATGGTCTGGCAATTTGAGTATTTTATGCGACCTACCCAAATGTCCTTTCTTTGGTATTGTTTGTCGAGTCGTTGAGCTCCTTAAGTTCTGAGTTGAGCTCCACTATTACTGACAAATGCTTGCACTGGACTGGACAGGTCCACTCAAATCGTTGTGGTTCTTTTCTCAAAAGACCATTTCAGACGCTAATCTACATGGTCCTCATATGGTCTGACTAAGATTATGTCTGGACTTTAAAAGAGACTGCGACCTCTGAGTTTGTTTCGGCCTTTCTTCTCAGACTAGTCGGATAGGAAACGCCGACCTGATCTAGCTTATTTTTAATATTTTATAATATGACGTGTAAAAGTGATTCCAATATCCTATTTACAGAATAAACAATTTCATTTCATTTCCCGCAACTTCGTCTGCCATCCAGGATGAAAAGTAGCCTATGTCCTTCTTCAGGTTAAGGTCTATAAATCCGTGCAGCCTTTTTAGCGTGAAAGCGTAACAAACAAACTCACTTTCGCATTTATAATATTAGTTAAGATGCAATGGTAATGTAGCGGCATTAATGACTGTGTCGCAATGGTACGACAAGCCAGTACAATGACGCATTGGTATACCCTAAACCTGTAAAAGCCGAATTCTACAGAGAATTCGTCAGGATGCGTTAGGGACTCCATTGAATATCATAATTAATTCCTAATTGTGATTTTGTTATCTTCTCGACCACAAGACAAATAAAATGATGCAAGAATGTAGTACTGTGGGAGTAGTCGCACAGTATTACATTTTTACATCATTTCTTTTTTTTTAACTTGTGGCACACCTAAAGTTACAGGTATAAAGAGAAAAGATTTGTATTTTTGTTTGTAATCTATACTAATATTATAAAGAGGAAAGATTTGATTGTTTGTTTGTTTGTTTGCATTGAATACTTGAATAGGCTCTGAAACTATTGAACCGATTTGGCTGAAAATTGGTGGGGAGGTAGCTTAGAACCATGAGACGGACATAGGATACTTTTTATCGCGTTCCCGGTAGGGTAGTAGTCAGGTATGTAGGTAGGTACGTAGGTAGAGTAGGTAGGTAGGTAGGGTAGGTAGGTAAGGTAGGGTAGGTAGGGTGGGTAGGTAGGGTAGGTAGGTATGTAGATAGGGCAGGTAGGTATGTATGTAGGTAGGTAGGTGCGCCGTAGATAAGTACTCAGTGCTACCCGTGTGAAGCCGGGGCGGTCAGCTAGCAAAGAATAAACTGAGAAACTAAAGGACTGATTTTAAAAAAAAAATCACCTGTAGTATGATAAATTATCACTGAGTAACATAGGATAAAATTTATAAAAATATCACGCAGGCGAAGTTGCTGGCGGAAGCTAGTCTTATATATATATATAAATAAATTGCTGTTCGTTAGTCTCGCTAAAATTCGAGAACGGACCGATTTGAATAATTCTTTTTTTGTTGTGTTTGTTATTCTCAGGGCAAGGTTTGTACATAAAGTAGGTGTAGGTTGGTAGGTAGGGTAGGTATTTAGTGATACTCGTGCGAAGCCGGGGCGGTCAGCTAGTTTTATATAAAAATGAAGTGTATATTATTAGTGTCGCATCACCCACCTGCCTTCGAGTTGCCCTCTCTTGAGTGCAGTGACGAGGGTATTGACGCCGCGCTCTGCCTTCACAGTAGCGAACACCTCCAGCACAAACTCCAGAGCGAGGTTGTCTTTTAGCAGATGCTCGTTCACCAACACCAGCAGGACTGACGGCGGGACGCAACCGTTGCCTATGGAGATAACGTGGGGTGAGACAATATGGTAATAGTAAATAATGATCAACATGAATGACATGTGATAAGCATGTGGTTAATTGAAAACGAAACGTTGATTTGGAGGTGAGTTTCAATTGTAATTTGTTTGTATTATATTTAGTTACATGAATACAAACATAAGGTAGTAAAACTATAGGCATGACTGTTTTAATAAACTTTCACAATTTTCCTTTTCCTTTCAAATTCAATTTACGGAAAAGTTAACCTAAATGTCATCTACGAGCTCTATTCTTTCAAATAAATCGTAATCACTTATTTATTTATATTCTAAAATGAAATCTAAATTTAAAAAAAAATCTAAAAGGAAATCCTTAAAAATAAAAAAAAGTTTTCAAATGCTAGCAAGTGAATTCAACTGTTTTTACAAGCATTTTATTAATTACTTCGTTTATTAGTGTTTCCAGTTACTCGGTTTGTTATCCATTTTATTTTACAAGTTTCTGCAATCTGCCCCACAAATGAATAGTTTTCAAATGTTTCCAAAACAGTAAATGTTATGTGAACTTTTCAGTAGATATATATGCAAAAAATGTCGTGCAGCCCACATACAGCTCATGCAATGAGCATGTTCCAGTGATGGCCGTACTTTTCTCTAGCACAACTTCGACACCACGCAACGCAGTTCACATTACATGGCTCTAATCGTGTGCATAATTATATATTTTTATTTTTAAAAGAGCTTGGTGTGGCCCGGGATCGAACTCGGGGACACGTGCGTAGCATGTGTATGGTTTGGAGCGAGGCTATGGGAGCTTCTAGTTATACGGTGAAATGGGTGTATGGTTTGATGGTATTGATTAAAAATCGTTTGAAAAACACAAATTTTGGTTAAAAAAAGTTGTCAGATTTTTTTTATAGATGGCACTAGCGAGTCTCTATATTTTGTTCTTTCACAATACCTAAGAAAAGCTGTTTTTATTATATATGAAGTTTATTATAATATAATATTTATAACATTTGTTAGTATTCATAGGCTCGCGTTTGACTACTATCTCGATTGATGGTAAGCGATGATGTAGGTAGTTACCTATTCATGCTCGACATGAAGATACCACCCAGGTTATAGAGTTGAAAGCGAGGTAGTATAAATAGGTGTAACGGTACGTACCGATCCATAGTGCGGTCATACGAGCGAGTTTGATACGCTGCAGCGGCTCGAAACCCTTGAGGTACACAAGCACCTGAAAGAATAAACAAAATTGTAGATGTGGTTCCCTTTTGCACAGTATCACAGGTATATAAATAAGATCCGATGGCAGTCGCTCTGTGTAAAATATTACATTTTCATGTATATCGGATTAGCTTCCGCCCGCGTCATATTTCGATAAAAAGTACTTCCCCAGGGTGCCAACTATCTCCTTGCCAAATTTTGTCGAAATCCGTTCAGTGGTTTAGGCGTAAAAAGGTAACATACAGACATAGTTACTTTCTACTTTATAATATTAGTATGGATTAATGATTATGCAAATATGCATAGTCAGTACTGCAGTGTTTTATTTTCAGGACTTGTGCTAGGTACACATGTCGCCACTTGTTCTTTAGCACAAATACGGTTTTAGATTTAATTCAGACACCATTATAACTAAGAAAAGGCTGCTGACAATATGAGCGCGTCGTGATGCGCGTAGCGACATAATTATAGAAAATGAGTAAGCAGTTTCATTCGACGACGGCACGCCTGGGTACGCGAAATAGTAGCATAATCACTGCGGATAAATTGTCGCAGTTAACAAAATCAACTGAGCCTAATCGTAATTATTGGGTAATAGCTTCCGCCCGCGGCTTCACCCGCGTGGTATGTCGATAAAAAGTAGCCTATGTCCTTTCTCAGGCTCTAGAGTATCTGTGTACTAAATTTCATTTAAATCGGTTCAGTAGTTTTGGCGTGAAAGCGCGACAGACAGACAAGAGTTACTTTCGCATTTATAATATTAGTAAGGATTGTAGTAATTCAGCTATTTATTTGGCTTAGTGCCAAATGTCAATACTTGTTACTAAAAAAAATCAGTTTTACGTCGCCATGCTGATTACGTGTTTACGTTATATACTCTTAGCAATAGTAATCACCTTTAAATGTAAGGAAATGTTATTAAGATGATCATTGGCATCACTACATATTATAAAACAAAGTGCCCCCGTCGCGTGTCTTTCTGAACGCAATAAACTCAAAAACTACCGGACGGATTCTCATATGGTTTTCACCAATGGACGAAATGATTCATGAGGAAGGTTATAGGTTATTTACCATCACACTACGACCCTTAAGAGCCGTGCAAACAGACAAAAAAAGTCAGTGCGGGCGATGCGACGCAGTGGGACGGTGGCCGAGGGAGTTGTATAAAGTTCTGGCTGTTATATTGTAATGTATATTGTGTATCTTACGACTTCTACGCGAACGAAGTATTGGACAGAAGCTAGTAATAGTCAAAATAGATTATGCATTAATTTTCTTTGTCATCTAACACCCATGACTAGAAATTCCCTTCTCTTTACAGTACAACTATCGGCAAACTTCGTGTTTCGTCCGGACACCGGTCCGGTGTTAGACCGGATACTCTCAATCGACTTCCAAGTCCATTTTTACCCGACTACGGCGAAGCAAAAAGGAGGATTATTAAAAAAATAGTTGTAATGTACTATCGCGGTCTAAAAATGTTTACCAGTTTTTAAATTAGATTCTTTACCATACTGTGTGCAGTAAAGTCTAAAATACTATATCTTAATTTTAAAATTGACACTTTACCAAACTGACATTTAACAAAGTAAATAGGTTTGAATTTTGAATCATCGACCTTATGACATAGATGTGTGCAAGCAATTATAAGCCTTAAGGTGGTAAACATTCTCAGACCGTGACCGTACTTCATATTTACCTAAATAAAACTTAAATTAAATATCATTTGTAACCTTACCTTTTTCATCTCTTCCTCAAACATCTTTTCCAAGTATTTATACCGTCTCATCAGCTTCACAAATACCTGCGAACAAGTACTTAACGCATTAGTATGTGTGTGTGACGAGTATGTGCTAATGTGAGAGTCAATCTTTTGTCAGAGATAATTGAACGAGAAAGGGTTTCTCAACACTGTTTTTTCAGGACTCTAGCCATGTTTTTCATCATGTAAATAAGTTTGTGAAGCTTTATAACTAATAAACTACCTCAAATTATGTACTGTCACTGAAAGTCACGGGGCTATTATTTAATTACTTGACTTGATATTACTAGAAGTCAAGTTTAATCAATTTTAGCTCGCAACTCTGCCTGTTAGCATTTTAGTCAAATCATAATAAGTAGCATGATTATAACGACTCGCACTTGACAAGTTTTTTTTTATTTCTTTGACAATTTGTTGGCTCTTCAGCAGTGCTTGAAACATTAAATGAGTAGGTATTTGTCTTTAAGTAGCAAAGTAATAAAATAATAGGAATCTTCTTTAATTATACTGTGGCGGTATCTACATAGCCATAAGCGAACTACGCATCAAAGAGTCTGACGTCACATAAATCCTGCATCGCGCAATTAAAGTTTACCGTGCAATGGACATACAAGAACCCGACATCAATCTTTGGGCAGTTGCCCGCCAGACACAACACCCGTCTAGTCGGAGGATCCTCCCTTTTCTATGGTGGATGAGTGACCTTTACACCCTGTTTCTCATACCCCTAAATTGGTGACCCAGACGTGAAAATTCTAATCTATCCAGAAATAAACCATATAAAAGTCCCATACCTGTTCAAAGATTCGCATGGACTCCATGTCTTCGTTCGCGGTGAAGATGCAGGTGTTCGTTTTCGGTGATTCGCCATCCATCGACACCGAACCGCCGGGGACTGGCAGAGAAACAGGCGAGTTAGTACACAGTGGTGGTAGATGGTAGGTGGTCGCGAGTGGTAGGTAAGTGGTCAGGTAAAAACGAACGAACGGGTTGTGTCAACAGTTATGTTCAGGACTCTAGCCAAGTGTTTCATCATTTTGGATTGGTTTTTGGTGGTAGAATAGACTTAGTAGTAGTAACGCTGAATATTCCAGAATAAACAATCCAAAATCATTAGGATTTGCGATTGTTTAGAAGAATAACTGTAGATTTACCTCAGACCAAATAAAAAACCAAGACAGAGCGCTGTCAACAGTGACGCCAGCCCGGTTTCGTAAACATGCGTGTTTGGTGTAATTTGATTGTAGTGCCATTGTAAATAGTTGTAAATGTGTGAGCGTGTATGTACAGAGCGGTGATGTAGTTTTAGCATGCTCCACTATACATATTGTTCGCAGCGCTCAATCTTGGTTTTTTATTTGGTCTGAGAGATGTACTTCTATGTTTATGATATTCTATAGCTCGAACTGTTGCATGACGTAGTTTTTGAGTAGGAATTGCATACATCAAACGATATTTATTTTTTTGTGTTTTGGGCAGATTTTTTACTTCTACTGGCTTCGGCTGCCTTTAGTTAGCGCATAACTACACATATTGAAAGTCTATTCTCCTTCAACATTCAAAACATTATTTGTAGACTATATTATAAGCTTGGTACTCACGCAGCAGCCCCCCAGCGATGAGCACGTCGAATATGACCTCGCCATATCGCCGGTAGTCGAGCTTCGAGCCAGCCGCGTCTAAGAACTTGTACGCCGCGTCAAGGTCACCGCCGGCGCGCTCCAACCCTTGAACGAGCGCGTCGCGGAATCCGTTCGGATCGTACTTCTCTTTCTCATCTGGAACGGAAGAAAAGGAACTAATTAAGACGGAGTGAATGATGGAATGATTGGTGGTGTTTGTTGATGTGATGTCAGAAATAATTGAACGAGAAAGGGTTTCTCAACATTTGTTTTCAGGACTCTAGCCATGTTTTTCATCATGTGAATAGTAATTTTTTTTAAGTATTTCAATGGACTAAAATATGTTCTGTCACAGAACATCACAAGTGTTCTTGTGATTTGAAAATGGTTAAGTTACTGGTTTCTAAACGTTTTATTAATGCAAACTTTTACAATCCAGCAAGCCATGGTTAGCCAGATTTGATTTGCTAACTATTCTGGAACAGACTTTTAGACTGTAACAAAATGATAAGCTTCCTGTAAAATTTTAAATAAAAAATAAAAAAAATTATTATGACAAAATTTCAACCAAGTTACAAAACATTTAGCACCTTCAGGACGTGTTAGAACTGATAAACTAAATGGCAAGAAAAAAGAAACAATGGAATAATTTCAATGAAGTAACAAAATATTTAGCACCTTCAGGACGTGTTAGATCCAATGAACTAACTTAAATGGCATGGAACGAAACTTTAATGACGTTAGCTTGGAAGGCGACCCCAATTCCGAAAAGGCCAGCGTGGTAATCCGCTAACCTTGATAACTATTGAATTAAATGCATCAACTTGCTCAGAAACGTTTAAGAATTCTTGGAAGCCTGAATTACACAGTACTGTAACATCATAGTTTTATATTTTGTTATATCGAGCATATGAATGTTCCTTAGCCAAGTTTATGACTGCCCTTGTCTATTTTAGAATGCCACACCGATTAAAACCACATTGTGTTTTAAACAAAGCTTCACAACTGAATGGAATTGAGTAATATGCCTTACAAGACAATGACTACCGTCCCAAAACAAAATTAACGCATTTTAGCCACGCGTTTCAAAATGGATGCTATCAATAAAATAAGAAATAATCTATACAAATAAATAAAATGGAAGTGTCTGTTTGTAGTTTCAAAATCACAGCTTTCTATAAATGCATATGAAAGTGTTACCGTTACAAAAAACATAATATAAAATTTTTGTCTTGTCTATTCCGGCTAATCTCCGAACGACTGAACCGAATTTGACGGGACTGTCACTGGCAGATAACTGATGTTATCACTTAGGCTAATTTTATTTTAGAAAAATAATTAGGCTCCACGCGGGTAAAGCCACGGCCAGCAGTTAGTTAAAAATAAACTAAAATAATTAGAGAAAACCATCTCACGACACAGTAAATGATCCCATTACTTACCTATCTCAGATTTGGGTCGTATGCACTACGAATCGGAAACATATCGCATGGCAACTTTGTACTTGTAATTCATTCCAGTGTTTGCCAAGACTAGTTGGATTTCAACTTATCTCGGCGACCTACTTTTGGGCAACTACGATAGCAGTTCTAAGCCTTGGTTGGCTGGCTGGCTGATTATTTTTTCTTTTAAAATACTTAGTAACAACTGTAGTCAAGAGTTTTAGGAATTGTAAGCTTAGTGATAACTTAGTACCTACATTTTACTGATAGTCACAATAGTACCTACTGTAAGAGTGCCTGATTATACATAGCAAAAAAATTACACTGAAATATTTTTCCAGATATTCAAAATCCTAAGACGTTTACCAATTTATAAGGGACTAGCTTCCGCCCGCGGCTTCGCCCGCGTGCTATGTCGATAAAAAGTAGCCTATGTCCTTTCTCAGGCTCTAGACTATCTGTGTACCAAATTTCATTTAAATCGGTTGAGTCGTGTTGGCGTGAAAGCGTGACAGACAGACAGACAGAGTTACTTTCGCATTTATAATATTAGTAAGGATTAACCCGTAATTTTATTCTCAAAGATTGAATTTCGATTTACAAAACAGTACATTAACTTAATTTTTTAACTGGTTTTAGGCTGATTATCCTCAGTCCCACTCGCTCATCAAAATTCTATAACCGCAATAGGATATTATAAGATTCCCAAAAACAGTCCTAGGTCAAAGGCCTACACACCCAAGGCCGTATATCAGTCATAATCATAAAGTCATAGGCATAACAAAGAGATAGGCATACTTTCTAAAGTTGACAGATTTATTATACTCGTGGGATCAGCAGTTCTCGAAGTGAGGTTATCTTTAAAGGTCGAATGCATTACTTTCACTTCATATTATAAATCAGTTATCAAATAATATGGTTGCATACGGAAGGGTCAATGGAGTTACGTTGTTATATTTCAATTTATTTATCCACTAGCTTTTGCCCGCGGCTACGCCCGCCTGGTTTTCGGATATCGAGGACATACTACCGGGATACTTCAGAAATGCTGGGTTTTCTATACAAACTTTCATCGCCTTAAGGATTATTTTTTAAACAAAAAGTAGCCTATGTCCTTCCTCAGGATGCCATCTATCTCCTTGCCAAATTTTGTCGAAATCCGTTCAGTGGTTCAGGCGTGAAAGGTAATATACAGATAGACAAAAGTTACTTTCGAATTTATAATATTAGTAGGTATGGATTATCTTGCAATGAAGACAAGATATCGTTACTAAATCCCTTGTGATAATATTTTTTTAATAAAATGTCCGTAACGTTCGAAATGGTTGCATAAGTGAAATTGTTTTGCGATGATGTAATTCGCAAATGATTTCTTAATTGAAAGACTGACAAACAAAACAAGTTTCAGCCGTGCTATATAAAATATAAACACGTTTTCCTTTCTCCCTACATAAACGTACCGAACAAAAAAAGGAAATTATATTACGTAAGCATTTTAGGAAGGCGATGTAACGTGCCAAAATTAGAACAATTATTGTGAATTTTGGCAGAAAATAGAACAATATTTTAACATCTAGGCGAGAAATCTTCAATTATATACTAGTGAAGGTCGTCAGTCTTGTCGGTAAGACAATGGACACATTGTATTTATTTTGGAACAAATAAAAACCATTTTATAGAGAAAAAAATAAAATTTTGCATTCAAGATTAAAAGTTTGATGTAAATTAAATAGAAAATTAGATTTTTGAGTTGCTTTCTTTTGGCAGAAGTTGACTGTTGACGGTTTTTTATTTTCTGCATTATGCCCAGCCCTAGACTGTTTTTTTTTGTTTTTAGAATAGTGTTTATCAACACAATGTATTCGAGAGCCAAAAGATGTTTAGCTGTCGCACAGTGGAACGAATGTATGGGAGCGGTTGGACGTAGACATGTCCAAAAAATAAGAGTAAAATTATGACAAACTAATGATGCCATCTTATTCGATTACTTAATGCCTTCATAAATTGTGGTGATGAATTTCTTCATAACTCCCATATTTCGGGAGTAATTTGAGAAAATGTGAAATTTTACTATGAAAATGAGTGTATTGAGCTCTCTCCCTCCTGATTCCGGGCTTGTTTCAAGTAGCGGTCTCTAATATCGTAATGCTATTACTAAGAGCTATATTTAATACTAAGACACATAGTGCGCCAAATGTGCACTTTCTGGGATAAAAGGAAATGAAAATTTAAAAAAAAAAACGTTTTTTCCCCATTTGTATTTACTTTAAACCGCAGACAGACTTATTAAGAGGTCTATAAATATATTATATATATACAGAAATATATATTAACAAAAATATTCACAAGAACTGATGAGAGTATGACTTTTAAGTAAGTTGATAATAAATTACCTAGTTTCATTAAAAGTACAATAAATAATTAAGATGTAAGCTCTAATTTACTAAGTTACACATTTTAAAACAATAACATCATTTAATTATCTTCGTCATCATCATCATCATCAATTAATTCAAATTCAGAATCGATGTCCGCTAAATCATTTATGTTAACAAATTCGATATCACTTTTCTCAGAATCCGTAAGCTCATAAAATTCCTTAAAAGAAGATTTTTTTACAAACTTATTTCCTTTTGGACGGATACTTGTAACAAGTGGATCAGAAGACAGTAAAAGATTGTGCATAATATCTTCATTGCATGAGATACTGCTATGCTTTCGAGAATGCCCCTCTCTATATTTTCTAAAATCTTTATTTCTAGCCTCAGATGCCTCTTCGGATAGAAAACCAATGGGCACAATTGACATGTTCTGAACTATGTCTGGCCCATGCATTAAAATTTTATGAAGTGAAGAAGGCATATAATACCATGGGTATAACTCCACGTAAAGCTTAGCAGTATCAAAGCAGAACTCTCGGAATTTAGTTACGTTGATCTTCTCTCCTGATGAAATACACTGCAAGATCACACAGATTTTTCTTAAAAGCATAGCATCTATTCCGGTCAGTTCAGCAGATTTAGTGTAGTTTTCAAAAAATCTCCTTGCCGAGTTGCCATTGTTGGTGGATCCACTGCCTTGTTTCACAACATCGAGAAGTAAGCCCGTTTCTCTTCTTACAGCCTCTTGAACTCTTTTCTTCCTGTCATCAACTTGCCTTTTTGCTATATCACCCCTTACTTGCCATGATTTTATGTCTAATTTGTAGGAAATGTGTAATAAGCATTCCATTGAGCGAATCCAAGCGTGAAGGGTGCTTAAGCTATATTTATACATGTCCTCGTTTGCGTGTTTATCTTTGATTAACTCTAAATTATTCATTTCTTTAGGACAAGCCTTGCATATGTCACACACTGAAGCTGCTGTATTGGATATAATGGAATGAATTTTACCATCAATCATTGTCAACAGCAGTTGGTGTTTGACACTAATTCCATCAGTGATGGTGGATGGAGTTAAGGCTTCAATCTCTGCTTCGATTTCAGCCATCTCTCTCTGCACATTTTCTTTGGTTTCCTTTATAAACTTAAACAATATTGGCCGGCAAAATGAAGTGGAAGATGGTCGCTCGTTTTCCCAAATTGTTACACCTTTTGAGACGAGCCGCAGTGGTACAAGACTAATCATAAAATTACTAGCAAGATCGATTTGCTCATCTTCACTCGTCCTTTGATGATAAATGCTTTGGCTAGATGATCCGTCAAAACCCCATTTGCTGGTCAATACGAGCTGTTGATTGGGATCAACAGGGGTTTCTAACGACCTAATAAGTCTTCTTGAGGTTAAATCCATCAAGGCTTGTAATTTGATTTTTGCAGAGCTCTCTGTAACTGTGAGATCTTCTTTGGCCGGATAGCACTTAATTTTTTCTTTAACCAACATGTAGTAACTCGGGTATTGAAGAGCTCCTTCTTGAGTGTTGAAATCCCGAAGAGTGTTATAGCGCCATTTCGATAAGTTCATCGATACATAAAGAGCCAATGCCTTCAAAGGGGATATTTCCCGTACCTGAATTGATTTACCTTCAATGAAGGCTTTGATTTTTGAGGCCTCTTCTGGATTCTCCGTCAAGTATTTCATAACATAAGCTGTATCGCTTTGTCCTGCCTTTTGAAGCGCCCTTTCGGCCGAAAACATAATTTCAGCGCTGCTACTGCTGCATGAAAGACTATCTTCAGTGGTGCGTCTTCTTTTTTGCCGGTTACTAAGGTCCTCAAAAGATTTACGAGGACTAGGATGTGTACAAGTTGAAGCATCAGATTTAGCAGGAGAAATTATGGGCTCGATGACGTCACTTATATTTTCTGTAGAAGGTTCCATATTTTCATTCTGTAATTCCGGCCATTGAATTGCAGCCTGTAGCCAAATCTCATGTTTCTTCCGAAACTTATCTGTGCTTCTTCCAGACTGTGTCCATTTTGCATAAATGCGGTAGCAAAATCGACGACACCAGTCTTTTAAACTTGTTTCAGCACTTTCACATAACTGAACACAACTGTTATCTTTTAAAACACTGAACAAATAGTTAAAGTCGCGTAAATCTTTATGTGCGCGTGCGCATAAAGCAACGTGAATATCAAGATTTGTATTAAAATTTGGAAAATACATTGCGAGATTAGCTTGGATACAACGAGGTGTAAATCAACACTGATTTTAAAGTTACTAATAGTGACCTATTTATATAAAATCCAGGTATCCCAGGTATCCTTTGTTAAATATTGCAAGGTAATTAGTTATTGTGATAATTAGTAAATGATGCATGCTAAATTAGTGTATTAAGAGCCATTTAGTAATTAAATAATAGCAATGTTCTTATCAGTAATCATTAGTGCATCAGTTTTATATGTAAACCTTAAGTCCCTAATTATATATCCTAATTAGCTTATATCTTCTCTAATTGGCTGCTCAGAAATGTTATTGTAATAAGGTAAACCTTTAGAAAAACGGTTTTAATCAACAAAATAAACAAAAAATTAAAAAATTGTGTTATAAAATAAACATCACTCTTTATCCCAGAAAGTGCACATTTGGCGCACTATGTGTCTTAGTATTAAATATAGCTCTTAGTATTAGCATTATGATATTAGAGACCGCTACTTGAAACAAGCCCGGAATCAGGAGGGAGAGAGCTCGATACACTCATTTTCATAGTAAAATTTCACATTTTCTCAAATTACTCCCGAAATATGGGAGTTATGAAGAAATTCATCACCACAAGTTATGAAGGCATTAAGTAATCGAATAAGATGGCATCATTAGTTTGGCATAATTTTACTCTTTTTTTTCGGACATGTCTACGTCCAACCGCTCCCATACATTCGTTCCACTGTGTGTCGTGATAAAAACATGTTTGGTCTCGCTGTATTTTATTTGCTATCTTTTCAAATTACATAAGATGACCAATACCAATGTCACGTTTTGTTATGTACTCATTAGCACGACTGTGTTTTTATAACAATAATTTTATTCTAATCTTTTAGGTAAGTACCTCATTCTATGGTTGAATGATAGAAGACGCCATTTTGAGAAGAGAACTCCAAAATGGCGGCCGAACATTTTCCTAGAAACAAGTTTGATTTCCGCCTCAGCATGGAGCAACACGGACAAAGCAAAAGGATTCGCTTGTCGGAAACTATTTGAATCTTTTATACCTTTTGACATGTTCATCCGGATAATACCGGAATTCCCATCTCTCTTTAGCAAACATTACTAAGTCTAAAATACAAAATTTCGTGACATTGAATTTTTTTTACCATCCTACTGTCTGTTTTTCTTGTGATAAGAACTGATGAACAGTTTGTAATGCACGACCTACCAGTACAGAGCAATCTACCTAACAATTTTTAGTACAATTTCCTGGTTTGAAATAAATCTAACTGACATACCAAATTATTACTGAGATTGAACTCGAAAAGATGCCTTCATTTGAAATCTATAAAACTTAACTACAACGCCTCCTCAATTTTTTTAGGGCTGAAGTCTTGATTACTGCTATACGGATTTAATTAAAAGTTAAAAAGATGAGTCAGCTCAAAGGTTTGAGATCACGCTAAAGACGAACGGAGAACATTATTTTGGAATTTCAATAAATTTTTAGCAACTATGTGGCGTAAGAAAATTACCAAGAACCTGCTGCTGACCAATGTTAAAAATATAATTTTGGCGATAGCTTACTTACTTCAAATGAAATAAGATGGTGAAATGCTTGAGCACGTGTTTGTGAATTTTGGTGTGAACAAACCTTGACGGAAACAAGGTCAACCAGTATTGCCCAACCGGTAAAAACATAACATCACGCTTATATTCGAGAATTTGACAGAGATATGAGTGGCCCGTCCATTCATAAAACCAAGAATCCTCGACGCAAGTGCTACTGAGGAGTTCCTTCTGGGAAAACCAAAAAAACACTGCTAATTTACAGGATCGCAAGCCCAGGACGTCGCTTAGAAGTCGCACTTGTGATCAAGGAAGCTCCTTATAAAAGTACAACATTACGATATCAAAGAAAACTCGTTACAAAACAGTTGTAAAGCTTCCTTATAAGCGCGGAACAGACACCAAGCGATGCAAGTACCGCTAGTGTAAAAATACCGTTACATGTTGTTCGCACCAATGGAATATTACGGAGTTACGGAGCGGGCGAGTGATCAGCTAATGGCACTATACTAGGCTATAATATCACTTAGGATGATGGAATGGTGCTTTATGTGCGCTGTTACTAAATTAGAGCAAAGTATGCAGATCAGATCGAATGCTATTACGATAAGTTTTAAATAGGAATCGGTGATGAGGATCTGCCGGGTCATATTGTAGGAAGCAAAAGGTAGATATGGTTGGAAGAGTCACGAAAAGGGGAGCTTGAGGTAAGGCGAAGTCGCCGACGACAACGAAACCCTAGTGCAATTACTTAGCTGGTTCCCAACTGGTCTGAAAGGCAACAAACAGTGGAAACCTATGATTAAGCCCTTAGTAAATTAGTGTAGTGTCGCTTGTAGTAGACGAAGTAAAAGCTGATGTTAATTTTATGTTCACTCGATCAGAAAGAGAGCAACATTCAAGTTGGATTGGACAAAATTAAGTCTTGTTACTTTGTTAGGAAGATTCACAGTTGACGTGCAGCAAACAAAGCCTCAATTTTATACTGTGAAGGACGATGAGCAAAAGAATCGGTATCAAAGGTCTCAACCTATCAACGAAATAATTTCAACCCTTACGTAATGAATGAGTCTTTTTCCAATTCGCTGCCAAGCAGCCGATACAGACAAAATCAATCGAAAAACTACCAGGAAAAATTGTATTATTATGTATTTGATGTAAACAGGAAAAGTTTAGATGAATCTACAGCTCATTACTCTACGTCGCGGTCGGGAGGTGGATACAAGTAATGTTTATTCAAAATTGTGTCGCTAGAGTCTTGCAGTGAGTTTTTGATATTCACGTGGATCTAGACGAGAACAAAAACGCTAGATTTAAGTTCTGAAAACCTAATGAATTAAATCTACTGTTGTTATTTCGGGCTGACATAGTTTTCATACCTGCCTGTTACTCCTGTTAGTGAATATTTGTGTCATTAGATTGAAAGGCTTAATTTATGCTACAAAGATATTGAAGTTCTATGAATTCCTTTCCTTAATGCATTGTTGTCAAGTCTAGTTGATTTTCCGTAAGACTTACGACTATGAGAAGACTTGGTCTTGACTTTTGAAACGAAACCGATATCGATACTTGCGATGCTAAGTTCATAATCTCCACTCCACCAGATCCTTACATATTATAAAACAAAGTCCTCCGCCGCGTTTGTTTGTCGTCCTGTACGCGATAAACTCAAAAACTACTGCACCGATATTCATGTTGTTTTCACCAATGGATAGTGGTTCTCGAGTAAGGTTTTAGTATATAATAACCGACATCCACGCGGGCAAGGTCGAGGGCATCAGCTAGTTTAGAATAAATTAGACCCATCATCTACCTGGCCTTTTCCGAACGATGTTGGGGTCCGCTTCCAGCGGATGTTTAACCGGATGCAGCTGAATACCAGTATTTTACATGGAGCAACTGCCTATCTGACCTCCACAACCCAATTATTGGGTATTGGATACCCCTTGGTAAGACTGGTTGTCGGACTTCGAAGTTCTGATGACCCATAACGACTGTCAAAGATGCATTAATGACAGTCGAGATCAACAACATAACAAGCTTTCCTATCGAACATTTATTTGGAAGCACACGATTTGTGACAAACCTATTTCAATCTCACTATATCTGACAAAACACTTCTCACGCGCGACATGTGGGTGAAAGGTCGACAAAGATAAGATCTCAATCGGAAAACGAATAAATCATTCGACGTCAGCTAAGTGGAGTTTATTTAAATTTTTAATCGATACGGAATCAGCGGCATTCTGCCTTCGGACAGTGGTATTTATGTCCAATGCAACGATTGACGTAATTTTGCTGAGTATGGTAAGAATGAGGAGGCCGATTGTCGAATATTCCCGACCTTTACCTATTTGGGAGTTTGGGATAGACTTAGGATGGGGTCGTGTTACGTAATCTATGAAGGCAGAAATGTGTCGGGATATTATGGGCATTCGAAATTGACCTAGAAATAACAACTCAGTACATTCGGTATGCTAATTGTGAAACATTTGACAATACAACAAAATGCATTGTTTCAGTTGTTTTAAAAATAATTCGTTTGCTCTTCAAAAATAACGCAAATGGATATTGTCGAACACCTAGTCAGAATGAAATTGATGCAAAGCGAAGTTATGTTACAAGGCAAATGTGTATAGCATTCCCGACATTTAAAAGAAAACACGGAAGGTTCTTTCTAGAAAGGTCGAACCCAGCGACGCGTGAAGGAAGCCAGAAAATTATGGACGAAAATGGTAGCGTACCATGTTCCTAAGATAATGCTAAATATAGTATATAATGATAAGATTCCACTAACCAAATATGAAGTTTGTATCGAACAGCTAATTCCCGCAATACTTTGCATACATTATATAAGCAGGTTGGCCTCATTTGGACTGGCTCAGTCCCTTGACTAATAGAATAGATAGAACCTTATTTATAGTTTAATTAATTGAACACATTTTTATTTTTATAGCTTTTGTTGGTTCCATTTCAAGTTCAAAGACGATAAAATAGTCAAAAACGACTACTGAACACGCAATTTCAGCGAGTTCAGAATGAAGTTCAAAATACAGTAGGTAGAAACTACTTTGAATATTTTGAACTTGGACGATACAAAACAATAATAAACAAAAGATAAGAAATAAATACAAAACGCGCAAATGGACATTTATAAAAAATGTATGGGCCAAGTTATGGTAATGACGATATATGTTCATATTCTAAGGACTTCATGGCGCGATAGCAAAAGAGTAAAGAATCGGGAGGTATTTTACTTTGGTTTAATTTATTTTATTATCTATGATTTATACTCTAATGGTTGTTTGGTACTGTAAATAAATTGGCTAGTTCAAGGCGCCGCGCGAAATTTTATGTTGCTTTCAAGAGTGCTGGTGGTAAGTACATTTTCATTAAACATTACATTTCCAAATATCGCGATTTTGACAAAATAGGAGGTGGGTAGTTTTTGTCCCTTAAAATGAAAACTATCACTCGCGGCCTGAGCCAAACACGACTGTGGGCAGGAATGCATTCAAACTTTCAGTCATGTTTGAGAATAAATAACAACAATTAATTTAATAAATAAAATATTTATGTAGGTTAGATCAGCACAATCGTAGCCATAGTTTATTGACAAGTACAAAGTCCGTGCTATATATAACAAGGGCCAGTTACAACAATTGAAATAACTACTGGTCAGCAATGTAGGTATTTGCGTCACATCTCTGAAATTTATATTTCAATTAAAATGATGACATGGAAGGATTCATGTTGGCTAAGATTTTTTTTTTTTTTCAGTTTGATGTTCATACATTTAGGTTTTAATTAGGTAAATAAAACTTAATTCATTATAAAAGTTCTATTAATCATGTAATTTTATTGTTTGTAACTTGTAAACACTAATTAGGTACTTTCTCTTAGTTTAAAAAATGTCTATATTTAATCAAAATTGATTTATCTCTCATTTACATCTACAAGCTTAAAATATTATGTATGGCTGATTGTCAAAAGGTTATTGAACTCTTGTTGTTAGTCCCAAAAGAAAGCAGTTCCTTTGTCAAAGACAACACAAAGAATATAGAAGGATCTGGAGAGTGTATAAAATGAGGTCCATCTCTGAGACTTATTATTCTACATAATGACATCAAGGATGAAGCCAAAACCTTGGCAAGCTGAGAAAATGGAGTTGAGTCAAAAGAAAGTATGAGAAAATATTAACAAAGTGATAAAGTGCAGTTGAATGAAAAAAACAGTATAATAATTAAATATGTAAATAGAACAAAATCTAAACACACATAATTTTTGAGGAAATAATAAGCTTAGCATCACTTAAAAGTTTACAGTTAGAAACGGCTCGGAGAAAGTCAATTGAATTATGATTGAGGTCAAATGATTCAACAGCTTGTAGGCTGAATACATCAATTGTCAATGACAGAATAAAAAATATAGGTTTGTGCCATAGATTGAGGTATTGGTGGGACATGAAAATAATTTGTTATGTAATAACTTTTTAAAGTTAAATATTTAGACATTATTTACTAAGTTTAATTATTGTATATTGTTGTATAATAAAGATTTTAAGAACAAATTATTACAAGTAGGATGGCTTCATCATCATGATGTTTGTTACAATTTCAAACGATTGCATGACAAAATATTTTGCAAAAGTAGGTATTGATTATTTATTATGATGACATTATAAACAGGAATATTTTAGACCTAAGTAATCACAGTAGCTTATCTGTGAAGAGACATTTTTCAATAATAATATTGTGAATGTACATACTTACAATTTTATTATAAATAATTTGTTGGAAGATTGTAGATACTCTAGGTTCATTGAAGGTAGAGGTTTGAGAACTGAGTATTACACGTGACGTACATCCCCTATGATTCGTTAATTACAAACAACATTTTCTAAAGATACATGGCTAAAAATATTGTGTAGGACAGTGTCACGGCCAAGGCAAACTTTATTAAATGAATGACCCGATGTTTATGCCACAAGCGCGCGCCTTCATGAAACATGTGCACAAGATTAGCTAACTTTGAACAAGTAAAAACGCCTCGCAAACAAGGAATCTGGGCAAGTGTCCAACATCTAAGTGAAAATAAGTAATAAAAAATAATTTACCTCTTTTTCTGGTCTTGATCCGTTGACCCGATAATACTGGTTTTTCTACCTTCTGACTCATACAATATATTGCTGAAAAGAAAAACACGTGGCAATTAATAAAGGTCCATTCTGTAAGGTCATCGGCCGCGGTGCGCCACGCAACCCCAGGCTCGACCCTTCGTCCTACTGTTATGGCGTCCAAACGTGATCCACTTACTTCTAGATTGACGGGAGCGCTGAACAAGTCCAAAAGGAATATTCCACAACCTGAGTAATAACGAGATCACCAGGCTATGACTCAGCAAGGACTCTCAAGGAGTTAAGATTCACGATTCTCAATAGCGAACAAAGCAACGACACGCCATAAAGTAGTATGGGCACTGATACTTACGTAGTGACAGGTTATGTAGGAGCCTTTTACTCCTTTTGCGAGTTCTCTAGGACTGCGCCTGTTCAGAAAAGAAAGAAACGCTGCGCGATCTCTATTCCCCTGTGCTAGAGACAACGTGTATGGACTATGGAGTCGCCGGATGTCCGGTTGAGTCGCGACGATCGATTCAAATCTGCTCGAGCGTTTTCCTTTCTAGTTTATTCTGTTGATGTCTTTGAAACTATACGATAAGAAATGTTTCTGAAATTTACTTATATTTAGGTAAAATATCAGTATAAAGCACGTATTAGGCTCCTAGGAGACAGAAATGCTTCAAAAGACAAACCAATAAAAATTTACAATATTGATATATATCAGCACAATCAAAGGTTTATTAAGAATAAAAATATTTTAAAAGACGACACAATAAATTTGATAAATTTTGTATCACTTTATTAAAAAAACACAATTTGAATGGAAAGTATTTGACTAAAAATGGCAGAAAAAAACAAAACACCATAGACAGTTTTTGTTCATAAACATATGACCTGCGCTGGCATAGGAATTTTTATGAACTGACTTTTCACGAAACATAATTTAGATAATTATTATAGTACATCTTTCTTATCAGAATCATATAGGGTAGTTAGCTTGTTTTTAATTATTTTGCAGTAATCAATAAAACTAATCTCTGTTTTTTATTAGCTTGACCAGTGACTAGTGTTGCCAACCCTACTTTTTAAACAGTAGCTCTACAGTTTTTTTCATTTTAGTCCATTTCTACAGTTTTTTTTTTACTTTAGGCGCCATCTGAAGCAGCAGTTCCAAAATACTTGTTTCTTGCTTTAGTGTCGGTACAAAAAAGGTCTACCGTCTACTGATTCTGGTGTCTCCAAATTTTTAGTAAACATTCTGTAGAGAGAATAATCATTTTTTTTTTTTTTTATACAAAAATCGGTAACTGCTAAAGGTGCATTGCATGCATTTTCGAATTTTCACTTATTTGTTCTCTAGTGGTTCTGAACTTCTGACCACGTAGGAGAGGGTTTTTAACGTGCTTTCTACATTGTTCTCACATGTATAATTTCAACATAAATGATGTAACCCACATATTGTAACAATATTTTGATTTAAAAGAGTGTCCATGGAGTTTCTTGCCTGTTCTTCTCCATAGGTACCTACTACGCTTTGGAATGGGCAACTAGCTTCATATTTCTGACTGACCGACTCCTTGACAATTCAAAAGTGCCTGTGAATGGTTTAATTGAAATAAATGCTTTGAGTTTGAGTTTTGAGTTTGAGATGGATGGCGGGACGAGCTGGATAGACTCCATCAAAACTGAAAGGAAGTCGCGCGGGCTCGCGAAAGATGGAGTGGAGCGAGGCTTATGCCCAGGTGTGGGGCAGCGAAGGCTAGGGAAAAAAAATTGTGTTTCTGAAATTACTTTTGATTTACTGTTTTTTTAGTTTGGTAGGGTTGGCGTTGGCAACACTGTATTAGACATTTATTAAATTTATTTATCTGTGGATTTTGGACTTGTGGACGTCTGTCTGTCATTATTTTGATTTTAGGTTATAAAACTACTGAAATAATAATTTTGGATTTTGTTAGAGAAAATGTATATATACTCTAAATAGTGAAAGAAAAATTGCTATTGTTTACTTATTGAACAGCCGCAGCTGTGAAACAGTTACTATGGCGAACTCTCTAATATCAAAGGTTTGTATTTCTATAAAGAGTTTTAATTTCTACATTATATGATTGTAAATTAAATACACAAAGTACATTACAATTTCCAGATGGGTTCGCTTCGCATAGCCCCTGTAATTTTCACACAACCAGCTCGCACCACTACTACAAAGCATTACATCCCGAAATACAAAAAGTTGAGGGCCCAGAAGTACCTTAAGGTAGAACTGCCCAAACCCAATGAAAATATTAGTGAGCTGAGTCCGGAGAGAATCAGGCAGAAGATGAAGGAAAGAGGGATTTTGCCTCCAAGGCCTTGGATGGAGCGCCCTTTCTATATTTCTGCTACAGGTTTGTCTGATCAAAAACTTAGAGAAAGTTAAGATTAAGAATTTAATTATATTATAAGAAAATAGACAGTGATCTCAGTTTTTTAATCAATTTATTATTATTTCAAACACTAACATTAGCCCAGTAAGATGTTGGACTGCTAAAACAGAGGTTATAAATTAAAAACCACAATTTGTACTATGTTTTATTTCAGGTGGTGTCTTCGAGCCATACGTCCCGCCAGAAGGTGACGGCAAAGCCTCCATTGTTTCAACAACCCGTGCCAAGCAAGCTGTACAGCAACTCGAAAAGAAATCCAAATCCATTATGGCAATCCGCAAGATCAAATCTTACGAAGAAGAATTTGATCAAAAAGAATTCGTATTACAAGCTCAGGATACTTACATCAAGGCCCACGAAAGTCTTGCTAATGATGATAAGAGAGCTCTCAGGCTGTATGTGTCGGAGAAGGCATATCCTGAGTTTAGACATAACAGTCGTCACAAGACTATCAGGTGGAAGTTTTTAGAGTCACTGGAGCCTCCACGGTTGGTGCATGCTCGGTGCACTGATGTCGTTAGCAAGGAGAATATATTTGGACAGGTTTGTTTTTTTTATAATTAGTATCCAACAATTAAAAAAAATAACTGATTCATGTTTATAGGCTAGCCATCAATCATTAATTTTGTATAGTTTATTTATTTATATTTATTTACATACAAAGTAAATTAATTAAACTAAATAACATACAATGGGCGGCCTTATCGCTGTAATGTAGCTTCTAAACAATCAAACATGTTTGAATTGATTCGAAATTATTTTAGTACCAGCTTCCGCCCGCGGCTTCGCCCGCGTGGTATGTCGATAAAAAGTACCCTATGTCCTTTCTCAGGCTCTAGAGTATCTGTGTACCAAATTTCATTTAAATCGGTTCATTCGTTTTGTTGTGAAAGTGTGACAGACAGACAAACAGACAGTTACTTTCGCATTTATAATATGAGTAAGGATTTAATATTGCCATTTCTCCTCAGGTCACGGTACGCTTCCACACCCGCCAACAGTTGGCCGTCTACGATCGTTTCGGCCGCCTCTTACACGGCAGCGAAATCCTAGCCAAAGACGTCTTAGAATACATAGTCTTCGAGAAACACCTATCTAACCTCTATGGAACCTGGCGCATCCATGAGAAGATCATCCCTGACTGGACGCCGCCCAAAGAACCTTCGAAGCTGACCAGGGTATTGCCAGAACCGGAACCAGAGATTGTGAAGGTGGAAGGCGAAGAGACAACGAAGCAAATAGAAGCGCCAACAGCGGCGGCGCCTGCATTGGCGGCGCCTGCTGCTGCTATAGCTGATAAATGAGTTATAGATTTGTAAATAAAGTGTAGTGTAAATTGTTTTTGGACTTGTCTTTTTCTCTGTTTTGAAAAAGTTTATTAAAAGCACCATATTTTCGATATTATCAATTTATCTTGGACATAATTGATCGAGAGTTGTGACATTCCATGGTGGCAGGTCAAAGCGTTGGCAGTAATATTGGAGCCCATGGAAGTAAGTAAACGATGCCCATACCGTAGTATTATAATATCTGTGACAAATTGACAATAGACAATTGAAGAAATCAAGGAAGAAACACCGACTATGATGGCAAGGAGCTGAGATTTTGAGGCACTAAGCGCCATCTTTTGGACTGCTTTCTTTACATTAGGTAGGCAGTCAGTTGTCACAACTGCGAATTGGGCTAACGTACTACTAGATGGCGCTACTATATTGTATGTGTGGTGTGCGCTACTATAATAAAAGGGTAAGCAAAATCTTTAAGTTCAGCCGATAACGCATTATACGGTCTGGGTTCCTAAATTCTTATGATAGGATTGCTATTTCGAATAGTTTGAGGGTATATATTATGAAACAAAAAAAAAAACAATTCATATATTACCATTTTATTTCACTAATACATACTCTGCGAGAATCGCTCAAATTGATTTTTAAATAAATAGGTAGTTACAAAGGCAGGATAATTTTATAGTGCCGATTACTTTTATAATGAGCAGCTGCTTTGTTTGTAGCGTCGATACTTATATAAATACGCCTAATGTCATGCCTTCGTAACTCACAAAACTTAGTGAAGTACAATTTATACAGTTGTCTTTACATGCCCGTATGTATCTACATATAGTTTAAAGTCATAAGAGTAGTTAATAATAATAATGGACTCACATTTTCACGTGGTTGATTGAAGCCGTGAAGATATTTTATAGTATCATCAAAGGCACATGACTGTTTCCCATGATTTCATTTGTGATTGTATGAGGGTATTCGAATATAATTGGGGTAGATTCTGGTATTAGAGATTAAAAAGTCATGTTCAAAATTCATTTGTCACTATTTAATCAATAAAGTGATTTCATAATTCATTCAGTCTAAATTCTAATTTTACACGTTTTTACAGTTTATGAAATATTTTATTGACGACTCCTTCACATATTATTTACATTCAATTAAAATACACATTAATGCTCCTGTATTATCCAGTTCAACTTACATATTACGTCGTAGATACAATGTGTGAAGAAGCCATTTTAAAATTTCTCATTCTTTCATTTAGATATGTTAGTGCAGTCTTACATCTATGGAAGGCACCAAAACTAATACAAATATTTTATTTACAAATTATATTAATTTACAATACACTAATTACTATTATCTTTGCGTTGCTTTTATTGGGCGTTATTTACATTGAAATATAAGTACTTTAGTATTTTATGTCTCAGTGGTCTTCATGATCGAGGATATAATCATTTTGTACTCCGAAGTAAACAAATCGTATGTATTTTTGAATATTAGTAATATATTCATTTCTAATACTCATATAAAGCTGCTAGCAATTCTCGTCAAGTTAATTATATCTCAATGTATAATCGCCCTTGTGTCAATAGTGTTAAGGACGTAATCCGATGGCAAACACTTTGTACATGATATAAATTATTATGAGATTTATTTTATCAGCTCATTAACAGCTATATTTACAAATATCCTTCATTTTCTGTCGTCAGTACTAAAGTTATTGTTACAGCAATAATGTTACTTAGATAAGAATGTTTTTTTTTTGCATATTTTTTACAACTTTGCAACTACAGTGCCAATAATATTCAATCATTGTGCACATGCAAACTCACAATAATAAAAAAAATACGCGCCGAAACATAACCTCCTTGAAGTCGGTTATTCAAGCTAAGGAAACCCAATTCCACGCCAGATTATTTCTGTTCTTCAAGCTTCCTGTAGCTGGGCGACTTCGTTACGAAGTTAGATTTCTGACTTCGAGAGCGCCGAAGTCTGTCAGAGACGTGTTCAAGCACCGTTGCGTGGTGCGTTGTGTTCAGACGACGGTGGGAGCCGCGCGGTGCGAGGGCTTGGGGGGCAGCGGGGGGGGCGTGCGGGCCGCCGAGGGGGGCGGCGACGCGGGCGGGGGGGAGTCACTCTTGTTCTGTAGCCTCTGTCGCTGAGTCTCGCGGAGATTCTCTAGGAAATCTGTGGAAGATTATGATATCGTTAGAAATTTTCCCGAATTTCATTTTAAATGTTCAGAAACCATCTCCTATATTATACAGAGGTAACCTTCTATACAGTTGTAGGGCAGACAAGGCATTATTAATATTTGTTCTAAGTGACTTTTTAAAAAGATCGAAGTTGTAAGAGAATGATTGATCAATCTTGTGAAACGAGTGGTAATTATAACAGTGTTGTAAAACTTGTAACTAACCTAGCAAGGTTAGTTAAAACTTGGATTTTTGAAATTCAAAGTTAAATTCGAAAATGTTTTTGGAGAGACGTTGGCAATTTGAATTTAAAAACGGTAAAATACGGGTTTACTATTAGGTACACCTCTACCAAACCCGATGTTATGTTGTATTTAAGTATTTAGAGAAATGTAAGGCTACTAACCAGGTGGATGGTGATGCAGCGGTGGGCCAGGCCTCAGCGCGGCCCTCACGCGGGTCCCGGAGGCGCCCGCCGAGCTGCCGCGACTGCTGCTGCTAGCCGTGCCCACACTCTGTAACAAATAAATACACTATTTTAATATACAATCACAAAGTATTGCAATGATATTGCTTCCTCGTTCCTGTGAGTGTCTTGAGACTAAGAGATGCCAAAAGAAAGTTCACAGCATTGTTCTGCATAAATTCAATATGCATCAAGAATCAGCATCGCCATATAACGTGGCAATGCTGCCAGCCTTTTGGGCACTTTTCCCACTGACAGCGATGCGGAAGAATTTTTTTGACGCCCTACGAGCTCTTCCTTTATATTTCATTTTTTCCCCTTGTACATAATGTTAGAATTAGATTGTATATTTTATTTAAAACTGTAAATTAAATGCGAACTTGTCCGAGGATTTGAGAACGTATTCTCGAATACATTTGCAGGTTCCTTATGAGATTGGGTACGATTGGTTGACTATACTAAGTTTTAGGAGATCCAGTTAAGATTTTACTGTAGTTGTTTCAGTCGAAGTCAAAAAGAAATTGAAGTCTTGATTTAGGTCTGTTTGTTTTTATTTTTTCTAGTCTTCACCTTAACTGGGTAATTCACGATCAATTACAGTCTGTTTTATTTTGACATGTTCAATAACATTCATTGCATTATTTACGTTGCTAAACGGACAATTTTTTTCGAACATAATTATGATAATGAATTAGAAATATCCTTCAAAATGTTACGCTGTTCATGATGTATTGTTTCGGTATAATTTACCTGTTCGTCTTGCTGCCTGAGCGCGTCGTCCTGAAGCCTGACGGCGAGGTCACTGAGCGAGTCGGCGTCGTCATCTCTCTGTGGTTCACTTGCCGAGGCTCGATATTCGCCATTTTCTGATACGTCGACAATTTGAAGACGGGCGCCATCTAGTTCCTGTGGCAAAGAAATAAATTGTTGAGAAAATTGCAGAAAAATATCGAGAGCTGAGCAAGTATCAGGAGGAAGGGACGACATACTGCTGTTCTTAACGATAAGAGGTAATTAATATAAGAGGATTGTTTCGAATGTTATTGTCTTTGCCAAGTATTGTATTTTGCCAAGATTGACCGGTTCGATTAAGTTCGATAGGACTTTTGATGTCTCTAAATCTCTTTCTCAGCAATGATATTAATTTTATAGATTAACTAGCTGATGTCCGCGGCTTCACCCGTGTGGATGTCGGTTATTATATACTTAAACCTTACTCGAGAATCACTCTATCTATTGGTGAAAACAGCATGAAAATCGGTGGAGTAGTTTTTGAGTTTATTACGTACAGGACGACAGACAGACGCGGCGGAGGACTTTGTTTTATAATATGTAAGGATAATATTTTTTTATTATTATTTTGGGAGCGTCTTGTATGCAACAGTAGGTTTTTTTTGGTGAGTATGGAATACCAGGTCCTGATGGAGGGTCATCATCTGCCCAGCTTTTTCCCAACCATGTTGGGGTCGGCTTCCAGTCTAACCGGATGCAGCTGAATACCAGTATTTTACATGGAGCGACTGCATATCTGACCTCCACAACCCAGTAACTGGGTAATACGATACCCCTTGGTAAGACTGGTTGTCAGACTTTCGGGCTTCTGACGACCCGTAACGATTGTCAAAGATCCACGAATGACAGCCGGGACCAACGGCTTAACGTGCTTTCCGAGGTACGGAGGAGTCTCGGTATGTAAAGATGGTCACCCATCTACGGACCAACCCCGGCGAGCGTAGCTTAACCTGATGGATCGACCCGTGCGGCTGTTTGTATTACTTAGCCACGAGCTCCTCCTGATGGAGGGTGTTGATGAAGATAAATGCCAAACCAACCTGCATAACAGTATCGGGATGCAGCACGACGCCGTCCCGCAGCACGGCGCGCTGCGTGCTGGCGGGCGCGTAGCGCGCCAGCACGGGCCGCAGCACGTGGCGCAGGCGGCGCGCGGCGCGGCAGCGCACGGCCACGGTGCGGCCCGCCAGCTCGATGCGCACCACACAGCGCCGCTCCACGACGGCCTCGCGCCCGCCCAGCAGCGTGGACGGGGACGACGGGTCTATCGTGCTCGATGTGCCCTGTGGGGGGAACACATTGCTTAGTTGAATTAATAAGTTCGTTATGGGGGTTTTTTCCATCTTTAAAGTATTTTTTTTTCATTGTTGCAAGTAGGTCATTTTCTTTTGTTAATTTGGTTGATCCTACTAATATTATAAATGTGAAAGTTTGGATGTTTGTTAATCAATCACGCAAAAACGGCTGAATGGTTTTGGATTTGGCAAACAGATAGTTTATAACCTGGATTAATACATAGAATACTTTTTATCCCGATATTCCCTCGGGATCGAGACTTACGCGGGTGAAACCGCGAGGCGCAGCTAGTAATTAAATAAAATCACCATTAAATGAATTGCTTTTTTAATAGAATACGTAGTCGAATATGTCTCCTCACCTGATTCCCATCCTTCAAGAGCACGTCATAGGTAGTACACAGCAGGTTCCGTCTCTGCAGCAACCTATCAACCAGCCTGCCGACCGTCACGCTCGCTTCCACTCCCACTACGGAGGTGGCGCCATCTGGTAGCACAACGCGACACAGCGAGCATTGACCTGGGGCCGTCTGGCTGGATTTCACCACCTGTTAGACAAGAGAATATTGAGTTTAAAATCGTGTTGAAATAATATTGTGATGTCTGGGAAAGACCTTGCCGCTAGAGGATGTCGTAAAGTTGAGTCGTTGAGCTCCTTAAGTTCTGAGTTGAGCTCCACTATTACTGACAAATGCTTGCACTGACTGGACAGGTCCACTCAAATCGTTGTGATTCTTTCCTCAAAATACCATTTCAGACGCCAATCTACATGGTCCTCATATGGTCTGACCAAGATTATGTCTGGACTTTAAAAGAGACTGCGACCTCTGAGTTTGTTTCGGCCTTTCTTCTCAGAGTAGTCAGATAGGAAACGCCGACCTCATCTAGCTTATTTTAAATATTTTATAATATGACGTGTAAAAGTGATTCCAATATCCTATTTACAGAATAAACAATTTCATTTCATTTCATTAAAAAATTATTTACCATTATTTGAAAAGGCGGACAGCAAACGTTACCGGTCCGTCATAGTCTTAGCTTTTTTATTTTTGTGTGCCAATAAATGTAATGCTTTCTTCATTTTGGCACCCTCGCTAAGAAGATGGATTGGTAACCATCGATCTCAAGCGTGATCGTATCAAACTACTCTTTGACCAGTCTTAATATCAGCAGCAGTGGCAATATTGATAGTATAGCTTTGAATTTTCAAGAGTGATTTATTTTACGAAGGCAAGTTCCTACATAAAAATAAAAGAGAAAACTTATAATTAGCTCAAAACAATAAAATATTTGCACAACCATTTTTTTTACACAAAATTCTTCAAATCACTTCATGAATGAATGTAAGTAGTCAACAAATAATTACTTTACAAACAAATTAATACATATTTAAAACGTAATACCAAAGTAAACACATAATAAATAATTACTTCTATAAATAATGTTATGTACACAAAGTTTATGTATATTATCGTTATATACAGAAACTGTATGTTTGCAGGTAAAACTGTTTGTACGATCGTGAGTGTTTCGTTAGGAAAAGTTTGTGCGAACTCATCGTGATAGAGATTACTTGCGGAGTCACTTATGATTTAATTTATGGTTGGCCAGTTTTCCATAATATTTTAATGGTAGGTTGAGAATTTCTAGAAGCCATTTTCATTTGCAAAGATCTATTGTGAGTTGTAACTCTTCTCGCTTTTGTCGACGGAAGAACAGACAAAATGACATAGTGATTGTTTATCTCTCATTTTGTCTATTCGTCTTTGGTGGTCATGCTACGCGAGCAGATATACTAAAAGCGCAAGACAATAATTGAATTGACAAGAACAAACCAACCTGCAAGAATAGACACAAGCTCAAGTGACTGGAAAATACTTATTTCATTTGAATCTAATATTGTATCAAATACCTCGAGAAGTTAAATAAAATCGATAGTTTCAGAGCTTCAACTTGAATCTAAAATGTCGTCAAATAGGAAAATCTTAATTTAAACAATTATTTTAGCATTTTAACAACCAATACACAACCATGACTAGCCAATTTAATTTAGAAATTACGTTATTATTTGCTCAATTTGTGCATTATAGCATTTGCACAGTACTCCAATATTTGCTCGATATTATCATGTTTTTCCGCACTGCACACAACATAGGGCGATAGTGGTTCTATGTATATTTACATACCGTCAGATTCACTATGTTAAATCATTATTTCAATTGTTTTAGAGAGGAAAATTAGATGCATCTGGGTAAAGTCTGTACTCAGAGAGTTATTTTGGTATTTGAATGCAAGGAAAACACTTTTTATTGGACGTGCAATATTTTTTCTTATTTGTTCAAAAGTTCCTGCAGTCTAGCATTCAAAGAAAAATTTCTGGATTGTTTTATATTATTTTCATCTGTTATTTACTAATACTGTTCATAATCATAATAATCATAATGATTTTTTATTTGTGTAATATAGGTAGTAAATCATCTGCCCAGCCTTTTCTCAACTATGTTGGGGTCGGCTTCCAGTCTAACCGGATGCAGCTGAATACCAGTATTTTACATAGGTAACATAGGTAGTAAATACAGTTCTTAAACTAAAGTTGTAGTTGTTGTTGGTATATAATGTTATTTTTTTATCTGTATTATTTATAGTTTTTCAGAAAACCAGCGTTAGACAGTATCTGTCATTCATGCTGAAATAAACCTTTTTGGCGCAGCCGTGAGGCACATACTATTATTGTTATGTTAAAACATTATTTTTCACGTTTTATTTTGTTATTTGTATTTTGTGTTTCACAAACTGTGTCCAAATAAACGTTATTCTTTCTTTCTAACATATTATAATTTATATTATTAGTATAATACTATGTCAGATAAAGCCAAGGCATTAACCACTATATCTCGACCCCTGGAAGTTTGGCGCCAATGTGATTCCATTCCGTTCATATTATCATTCGTGTTATTTGCATGTTTATATTTTAACGGACACGATAACAATAATGTCGGTCTGATAACATATATTTTTATGTAAATTAAGGCGAAATGTCGTTGCTAATTATTTTGCATGATTTTGTTACTCATTCATGGTTCTTGGTTGCATAAATGGTACGACTTTTTTTCATTGAATGAATGTAAAGCACTTGAGGAACTCGTGGCGAAGTAATAACAGCCGCACGGGTCGATCCTGCAGGTTAAGCTACGCTTGCTGGGGTTGGTCCATGGGTGGGTGACCATCTTTACATACCGAGACTCCTTCATGCACGTTAAGCCGTAGGTCCCAGCTGTCATTCGTCGTTAAGGGTCGTCAGAAGCCCGAAAGTCTGACAACCAGTCTTACCAAGGGGTATCGTATTACCCAATAATTAGATTGTGGAGGTCAGATAGGCAGTCACTCCATGTACAATACTGGTATTCAGCTGCATCCGGTTAGATTGGAAGCCGACCCCGGCATAGTTGGGAAAAGGCTAGGCAGATTGAATGGCACTAAAGCATTTCTCAGTATTTATAAGCTGGGGCTACCCAGCTTGTGGAATCAGTTCACAAATGTCGATGCTTAACGAGTTCTGTTCTGGTTTGCAATTGGTCAATAGTCATCCTAAGGGTGCCTCGTTGAGAGGCGAAACACGTGTCGATTTCTTACACGGTTTTGTATGACTCTTGAAGAATAGTTAAGCGGAATAGGTTACTAAATATATCTACGTCTATTGTATTTTATTGTTGTTATGGTAATAAACTTAGATAAGATGGTGGTAGCTAGCCAGGCGGTCTTAGAACAAGCCCTAATATTATTTGAGCTGATTAGAGAAACTTACATCAGTGATTGGTGGTGGTTCATTCTGCTGCGTGCTGTTGGATCGCTCGCGTCCTGTCCTGAGCTTCCACGGCAGTAGAGACGCGCCGCCGCTGCGACGACGCTCCGACGCGTTGCTTGCTGATTTCTTTAACTGTAGGAGAAATAGATTATAAGTAGATGAAACAGATGAACTTATCAGCTTTTAAAAGGTAAGCTTTCATTTATAAAATGATGGGGTTACAGCGAGTTTTACCCCGCAGAGGAATAGCTAGAGGGGGTAGCCAATGCGTGCTTACCTTGGTAGTATCAGCATCATTCTCCCTAGCAGTCGAAGCGTACGGTAGCGGCAGCCCCCGCAGGTCTGCGCGCGCGCACTCGGCGTGCACGCTGGAGCGCAGGAAGCGCGGATAGCTGTCGAACTTCATCACGTTGAAGATCTGCTTCTGAGCCTGCAGATATAAGGAATTATAGATTAATTTTATTGTGAAATTATTAGTAATATAAAATGCGCTACTGTAAAAAATATTATCTGGATTTTTAATATTCACTTGAAGTTACTATCTAGCTTCATTTGAAATACGGGTCAGGGTTTACAATAGATACTGACAACAATGAATTCTGAAGTTACAAGGATTTCTGAGTGAGCACTCAGAACTATATTAGCAAGGGAAAGAACATGACGCAATGGAAATCAGTTATCATATCTGCCGACCTCGAAACATTCTGTTTTTCACGCATCAATCGAGATCCCACAGATTACATAACTATCATTCTAAAATACAGGCCTTTGTATGAAAATGATACAATACCTTGTAAAATGGCAATTACCTTGTAAAAGTTTAACATGCGCAATAAATAAAATTGATTGAATTATGGATTTCACGCGTTATACCGTAGCGTGCACCTTGCGTAAATGTTTCGATGCATGGAATTTATGTATGGACGGTTAATGCATGGACGTTTTGCAACAGATTTCATTGAGTCATAATTGATAGTAACTACTAATAAAGGTAACATAATGGAACCGTATAATACCTTTTCACGGTTAACAAATTGTTTTTTGAGTTTTGGCAAAGTCAAAGTAGGATCATTATTTATTTATTTCAATTAAACCAATTACAGGCACTTTTGAATTGTCAAGGAGGCGGTCAGAAAGGTGAAGCTGGTTGCCTATTTACTATCTTCAGTAAGTGTATGTTGTATGACCTGTTGGAACAGCTCAGGCGGAGGAGGCTCCGTGTCCAGCATGTGCGCCGCCTGTCGCCTGGCGGCCGCGTCCACGTTGACGGGCTCGGGCGCCTTGTCGGCCAGGTGGCGCTGCCAGATGTCGGCGGCCAGCGCGCCGCGCCGCGCCGCGCACGTGGTGGCGCTGTACTGCTCGCATAACCACCAGAACCTGGCGGGGAGAGCTGGCTTAGCATAATGCAGACTTATTTAATAGCCGGCAATGTAGTGATTTCTAATATTTTGTAAAATTTTGATATTTTGAAAGTAAAGTATAGCGTAAAAGCAAGTTTTTCAAAACTGAGATTAAAAACGCATTTGAAGGTATTCAGAAGTAAAAAAATAAGTCCTCTATAAATTGTCTATTGAAAAAAAAAACTGAATCTAGGATATACAAGTGTGCTGTAAGATATACTTAAAGAACTTACAATAATCTCAAGTCAAGTACAGTCCAAATTCGACAGCAATTACTTTCTCTCCTCCTGCGCCAATAAGTTTATAATGTTGCCAAGTCTCACCGTATGTTCTCGGCTGCGAACTCCTTAGCCAGGAAGTGGGCGAAGGCCTCCGCTCCTGCGGGGTCAGCGAGGAGGTGTTCCAGGCCTAAAGACCAGCGGGACACGTTGGAACCGCTGCTGTTGGAGCCCGACACTTGGGTTGAGCCTTCGCTCATTTGCTGTTGGGAATAAAAATGGGGAAGTTAGTTTTTAAGATGTGATTTTGGAGATAAAGTCTCGACTGGCACACTGGAAATTGTAATGTTTGTGTCATGAAACTTCGATGACTTTCAGAACATAGTTTTGCTCAGACTTGGCGTTGCAATTTATGGAGAAATTGCTTTCAAAATCATAACGAATAAATCTGCAAAATCCAAAATTAAAAATATAGTCTCCTCACACTATTGCAATAAAACATGGTTAATATCCTTTCATTCTTGGCCATTGAAGTACATTATCATAAAAAGTTAGGTTTTCTCTGTTTCTCTGCTTACTGATCTAATGAAGCAGGGTTTTTCCTTATCAGCACTTACAAAGGACCTATCAGACTCTCACCAGCTCCTTATCAGCATACAGCTCACTAAACTCACCTTATTGTACATGTTACGATGCTCGTGGTGGCGGTAGGAGCTGCCCGCGCCGCTGCCGGTAGTCCAGCGACGGAATGGCGATGACTGCTCGCTCTGTTGACAAGGGAATGAAGACTGTTAGTTTAGTTGCTTAAGGTCCTATATGGCTTGGAGTGATATCTCCTATTACATGACGACTAATAGAGATGTATGGAAGTAGTTGGAGTCTTCCCAAAAATAATGGGAAATACGAATTCTGTTGATGATAGTATGGAGTAATATCTACGGTACATAGAGAGAAATGGTGGAGTAAAATACTAGCTTTTGACCGCGGCTTCGCCCACGTGGATGTCAGAAAATATCTCACGGGAACTTACTACCGGGATTAAAACCCTAAGTGTTAATCCAAGTTATAAACTATCTGTGTGTCAAATTAGATCCAAATCCGTTCAGCCGTTTTTGCGCCAATCCGGAACATACATCCCGATACACAGACAAACGGATAAAAATACTTCGTTATTATTTTTTGGTTATTATTTAAAATTGGACTTTGACTGTCCTTAATCTAAATTACATGTTTTAAAAGTAGAAACATAACAGAGAAACTAAATTCACAATAAACAATAATCTACATTCCGACAAGATAACAGCAATTGAATTAAATAATCTTTGTTTGCAGCCTTGCACTTCACAGTGAACATACTTATGTCTAATACCATTTACGTTGCTAATGCAATACAGTTTCACCGACTGACAGACAACACACAGCCTAAACAAATGAAGATAGAAATATTAAAGGACAATCGGTAAAAATGACTATCAACCGATAGACATGTGATTAACATATCTTGAAAGATCAGAAATATTCATTCCTAAGAGTTAATTTAGGTAATTTAACACGAAAAATCGTATCGTATTCGTCTATCAAATAAGACTTGTAAATAAAAATATACACTATAGGTATGTAATTTACAAAATTCGCACGCTCTTATCACGACAATTACTAAAACTTCTTTCGTAAGTGAAATGACTTTGTTTGGACTTTTACCTTTTAACGATCTGCGTGGGAGTACTTTTTCTTTCATAATGTGATTATGAGTTAAGTTTATGTGTTACTGAAGAATGGACAGTTAAGCGTTTATGGCAGAATCTCTCTATCTCGTGAATACATATAGAGTTAGATTATGCAAGCACTGAAACCTAGCTTTTTATAATAAATAAAGACTTGGTAGGATAATACAAAATTGCATAATAATAGAGAAGAATAGCATAGCAAGTCGCTGATTACCATAAATAAATAAACTCAAGACAGAAATTAACATAAATAAATAAACATTCAGTATCTAAGATTTATTTAACTTTGCATGTCTTGAAGGCAAGATATATTTGAGTTGGAAACTCTAAACTTAGGTTCGTAGAAAAATATCTATATATCTATAGTAAAATTCCATATAGGGAAATAATACACGAACACTTTAGGCATTACACAAAAGACACACCACATATTTTTAACCAATAAAAAAAAAAAAAAAAAAAAAAAAAAAAAAAGTTTTATTTGCACCTTCAAAATTAACACAAAGAAACAGGTTTACAATAAAATAGGCCAAAAAGTAGTTATAATGTTTACATTTTAGAGTTGCTACTAATACCTAAGCTAAGATAACTTAATATCTTGTGTTATAGGTATCAGCGCCCATCCTCATTTGCATTCACATAATATTAAATACATTAGAGCCATAAAGCTTAATATTATACTTGTAGTTTTATAATTTAAATTCCCGTTTTACAATTTGACAAGAAAGGGAGTATTCTAGGTACAAAATAAACCAGGTAAGTGAAAAAGTATTTTTTTTGAAAAATAATTTGAAAGCCTAAAAAAATAAAAATACCATGCAAGTGAAAAAAAATAAAAATCAAAATCAATAATAATTGTAATTGAAGTAAGTAGATAACACCATTATGGCATTATTTAAGTGCAAGAGTAGGTATGATTGATATTGTGTGTTGTGTTGTGTGTGAGTGAGGGTGTGTTAGTGTGAGAGGTTGTGTGTGTATGTGTCTGAGTGGAGGTGGATGTGAGTGTGGGAGTGAGGGTAAAGATATGTGCGGTGTGGGTAGGTGTATGAGTTTTATCTATGTAAGAGATGTGTATATGAGTGAGTGGTGTAAACAGAACAAAACACTTGATAGCAATTTAAGCAGGGACATGAAACAGTTTTTCAGTTTCGTCATATGTAAGTGATAGAAGCCAGCTGACCACTTTCTGTTTACACTCTCTCTTTGTCATGGAGAAAATTTCATTTTTTTTGTTAGCTATGTTATAGAGTCTTGGGCCCAGGAACAAGTTGAATCTTTGAGCAAAAGTTGTTCTACAAGGCACAGATTTACATACTTCAAACCGCCTTCTCCCTGTACTTTCTTTTTCAGTCAGGGTGTTTAGCCAGACACTGGAATGTTGTCTCATAACTAATAATAGTACAAAAAGTTTGCGAACCGTAAGTACTTCACTAATCCTGTACAGCTCAGTGGTAGAAAAATACCTGGGCTTAAAGTAACTAACCTTAAGCAATGCTCTTTGCGCGCGTTCAACAATTAAATTATGGGTTTTGGCAGCACCGCCCCAGATAGTGATGCAATAAGCTATGACCGCTTGGCACAAAGAATAGTAAATAATTTTTATTAAGTTAGTATTGGCTGAGTGTCTGATTTTTTTGAATACATAGATAAGTTTTCTAATTCTGTTTGAAAGATTAATTATATGGTTTTTAAAGTTCAAGTTTTTGTCAAATATAAGACCTAAATATTTTATAGATTCCACGGAAGACAAAGACGGACACGAGCAATTTACAGTTTCAGTATGACATGTGTGAGCGATTAAGTGATGAGTTAGTTGAAGCGATTTACCAGGGTTGCGAATTGAGAACGGAATGAATTTAGTTTTATCTGTATTTAGCGACAGATGATTTAAGGCAAGCCATTTAGTGACCATGTTAAATCCATGTTGGGCCTTTTGGTAAACTTCATCCCAAGTGTCACCATGGAATGTTAGGGTCGTATCGTCGGCATAGGAAATAATTTTACAGTTTTCGATATTAAGTTGTGTAAGCTCATTAATATAAACTATGAATAAAGTTGGGCCAAGAATGCTACCCTGTGGCACTCCATGGGTAATAGGCAGACTATCACTCGTATAATTTGAAATTTTCACCCTTTGTGTTCTTCCGGATAAATAATCTTGAAACAATTTTAGTTGCTCCCCTCGAATACCGAGTTGATGTAACTTGTTAACTAGGGTGGGAATAGAAACCGTGTCAAAAGCTTTTGCCAGATCAAGAAAAATTGTGAGACATTTCTTTTTGTTATCTATGGCTCGAACAATGTGATCAATAAATTTGTTTAATGCATCCTCTGTGGACTTGCCGGATCGGAAACCAAATTGATGATTTGAAAGTAGATTATATTTTTCCAGATATTTTATTAATCTTGCATTAATTATCCTTTCTAAAATTTTTGACAGTGATGTAAGGATGGAAATAGGTCGATAGTTAGTGACACGGTTTCTATCTCCACCCTTGAAGATGGGTTGTACAATGGCCCTTTTAAGTGAGTCTGGAAATGTGCCCAGCTTTAAGCACATATTAAATATATACGTAAGCGGAGGCACTATTTTATTTTTAGTTAATTTAAGGATCTCAGATGAGATTCCATCATCACCTGCAGCACAGTTAAATTTCAGGCCACCGATCAGTTTTTCAATTTCTGTTTCATCAGTGTCAAGTAGAACAAATGAATTGCAAGTTAAAGACGGCGTGTGCGAGTGTTGCCGAACATTGGACGTGGCACTATGAAGTGGTCCAGTTGGAGGCGTGATTTTGTTAGCTAAGTTTTCCCCTACAGTAGCAAAGAACTTATTTGTGGCATTGACAGATTCATGCGGATATCAATAGGAACGCGATACTTAACAACTCAGTTTACACTCAAACCTGTATTTTCTCCATTTTTCCTCTTTCTGACGAACTGTTTTTAGTAGGCATTTTTATAGCAATGCGTAAGACCTTAGAAGACTTATAGGCATATTACCTAACACTCACTGATCACGAGGCTGACCACAAGTTTAAAACTAGCACAAAATAACTGTGGTAAAGGGAAAACTATGTCATTCATAAAAAGAGGCGTTGAAAACTGTGCGCTGAGCGTTTGGGAGTCATGCTTCGTAGAATGTTTTACATGATTGAATAGTCTTAGGGCTGCCTCAAAAGTTTTATCTCGTGTCGACACGCGAATAGGTCATGCTGAGGTTAAAAAAAAGTGGCCAGTCAGTAAGGTGGTATAGCGGAGCTGACAGCACAGGGTGCACTGGACGTTCGTAAATTTTAGTATCATCATTGTTGAAAACTGATAGCAATTTTAGGGGTCCCTGAAACGATCATTTGCGATTGATCAATTGCCATCCATTTCTATTGTATAAATTGTCTATCGATTCAATTATATCAAACACGTAAAAAATTAAAATTGCAATTGGTTGTTTCAGGGACCCTTTTGTGACGAGAGAGTATATTTTGGAGACGATAATTATTTATTGTAAAAAAAAAACCTGCCGTGACAAAACTTCCAAGTTTAGACGAGTTGACGCGAAAACACGACTGCATCAGACATAACACTGACTAATACTAAATAGGGTATTAAAGACATTCAAATAAAAGGATTAGCTATTACTATTCTCCGCAAGTACAACGTACCAACGGAAGGAAGTCGTCTGCATTAGATGCATGTGCAATATACACGTGGTAACTACACTACACAATCGAGATATAATGGCTGGCCATTACTCGTCACACTTTATTGAACCGTTGTTGGAATACTGAGTGAAGTAGCATCGGTTTATAAATTGAATAATTGGGTGTAAGTCATTGCACTCGGTATGACGAAAAGGGATAGTACTGGAACTGTGAGTCTCTCAGTTTTAAAGTTTTTCGTTTTACCTTGCACCGGAGAAGACGTAGAAAGTTACAAAACTGTGCCAAAGGTTGGTAGCTTATAGCTTCTGGGTTGTCTTTGGTGTGTCAAGAATTTGCTATTAGCTTGCACGTAGATATGACTTTTCACCAGCGATATTGGCTAGCATGCAAGCCAAGGGCCCGCATTTTGTTCAATTTGAACGACTGGAATTTTGAAACAAAAGTGTAACGGCAAGAGATAAGTCTCATCAAAGTTGCAGATACCAAAATTGCTCCAGGTCCTTGAATTTAGCCAACCGTTGAATTTAAACAAATGACTGCTCATCCACCCATCCGTCTGTAAGTTGCGTCCCAGATTGAGAATGCAATTGAAACGAATGCTTGCGTAGGCGACATGTGACATGGTCCGAGGAAGAACTAAATTGATCGTAATTGGTGATATGGCCGCGCCCCCGCGCTCGGCATTGAATGTGATTGCTCATCGGACTGTATTTTCCGAGTAGATAGACTTTAGTACTCCTGTTAATTGTGGTTTATTCTCTAGCTGATACAGATTAATTGAAATAGACTAACTCCAAGTATGTATCAGTAGGTAGTTGATACAGTGTATGCGTCAAACCACGTCCAATTATGAGGACATTGGCCAAAGCTGGGTTCCATTGGACATGTTTCGGGGTTTATCCATGATGACTAGCTGTGCCCCGCGGTTTCACCCACCTCCTCAGAGTTGTAGCATAATGTTAAATAGCAAACCTTCCTCAAGAATTGCTCAAACGCAAAAAGATTTTTTCAAATCCGACCGGTAGTTCCAGAGGTTAGCGCACGTTCAAACAAACTGTTCAGCTTTATTATACTCGTATTACTAGCTGATGTCCGCGACTTCGCCCGCGTGGATGTCGGTTATTATATACTAAAACCTGCCTCGAGAACCTCTCTATCCATTGGTGAAAACAGCATGAAAATCGGTGCAGTAGTTTTAATTTTATCGCGAACAGGACAACAGGCAGACGCGGCGGAGGACTTTGTTTTATAATATGTAAGGATTAAGTACATAGTTAGAACACTGAAATACAGTGCCTTTTCATTATTCCTCAATTTGCTTTATCCAAAAATAACTACGTTCGTGCATTATTTCAAAATTATCCTTAACTGAACAACATAACAAGGTAAAGTGAACTTTTTATTACCAATTAAGTACCACACTATCAACATTATTACTATAAAACGTAAATAATTAAAATAGCCCACCAGTGATCACTTCTGGCGCAACCTGCACCCTAATTGCGTAAAACACTCAATCAATCACAATCGTTTTGAAACAGACGGCTAATCCATTGCTTTACAAATTGGAAAAAAAATCTGCTGAACAACGTAAATAACGCAATGAATGTTGTTGAACTGTCAAAATGAAACAGATTAATCTTAGTCGTTTACGAAAATGTGTTACGCATTTAGAAAAATGGGCAGTTCAGTCTCGGTACCACATTGTTGAATACCTAAAAGTTTCACCATAGCAGGACCTATACCTATTTTCTACTATGTATTACTATTTCCCATTCTATATTTTATAACGAAAAGAAAGACGAAGAATAAAAGATTATCCATAGAGTTTCTTGCCCGTTTTTCTCCACAGGAACCTACTATACTTTGGAATAGGCTAGGTTCATCTTTTTTACTGACCGACTTTTTGACAATTCAAAAGTGTCTGTAATGGTTTCATTGAAATATATGCTTTGAGTTTGGTAAAAATAATCGTAAAATATATTTCCGTTTGTTTTATCAACACGAAAGTAACACGTAGTATATATGTTTGAACATGCAGACTGACAGACAGCCTGTTTGCTAAAGAAAATCCGAGTGCCTGATATACGAACGGCTGTCAGTTGAGACACGCTGATAATGAGGCACCACGTGTGTCTGTGCTGGGTGAAGTAAGAGGCAGGACTAAGGTGGCAAGTCGATGAACCTGGTAGGTTGAGGAGACTGAGTTAATGGTTCAAGAGTACGAAGGTTTTAATAAGAAAGAAAATAACTATATAACAGCAATCAGTTCACTGATTTTACTAGGCAATGCAACTGGAACTGGCCAAAGTGACCACTGGTCTTGGTCTTGTCTACGTAATCCATTATAGATTTAAGGGGACAACCTGCAGTTTTAAACATGGTTAGCCAAAGAATGGATTGGGGAGTTAACATGTTGTAGATTAAGTATAAGTAAGGAGTCATAACGCTTTCTAATTAATTGACGTTTGCCTTTGTAAAAACCCTTTGATCATCAGTGACGTTCAATCTGCCTAGCCTTTTCCCAACTATGTTGGAGTCGGCTTCTTGATCATCAGTGACGTTGAAGTGTTAAAAGAATGGCTGCAGTTATAACAACGTGTGTAACTCGGCCTCTCATGTCATTACATAACTTTGACAATAAGATCATTACCAGAACACTGTCAACAAACTAATTATGTGAGTTCCAAGAAAAAGGTAGAGACGAATATTTTCATCTCGAAACAAATTACATAAACTTTGTATATGTTTGAAGTGTTGGAGTATAGCAAAAACAAATCGATCCTACATCAACACTTGCACTATACTCGTTCTCTTTCTAACTCATAAATATTATTTATATTGTCCGAGCCCGCCCTTACCACTTGACTGAAATCCTTACTTTCTCATAGAGACTGTACTATACTTTGAGCCTTGTGTGGGATCACACGTCTCTCATAATACTAGTAAAGCACACCTTCCAATCTATAAAGAAAAGGATAATAAACGTATTATTGAAATCCTTAAAACAGTGTTTCCTTTGGTGTCCAACCATTAACCCTAACAGGTTATGGGCCCAGAGCGCTAAGCCAAAGAGCAAATAATATAAAGTGAATTTAAAGGACACTGAAATAATAAAAACTTTCTGTGAAATAACCAGCATAAATAAAAAGTTATTTTAGTGAGAGTGCTTGAAAATGGATTCAAGATCTAGAAGGAACATCAGACAATTTGATGGAGATAAGTATAGTGTGTGGAAATTTCGTAACCGCAATCTATTAAGTGAACTGGAAATACTGAACGTTATCGACGATTAAGCTCGTAACAGAAAGAAGTGCTGAGTGGCTTAAGAACCATGCATCAGCTGAAACTGATAATCGAGTTAATGTCAGACTCATTACGCACTTCAAACTGAAACTTCAAATGTTTCAAGAAAGCACTATCAACAAAAACAAAAGTCAATAAAACCGTTCAGGATCAATTTTAAAACCAAGAAATGTTATCACTGTGGCAAGAAGGGACATTTGAAAAAGCATTGTTTTTCTTACAAAAGAGCTATTGAAAACAAAGGAACCAACAATAAAACGGTTCAGTTGGTGAGCTTGAAACCACATGATGGAAATACTTCGGGATTTGCTTTTATGACAGGAAGTGATACAAAAAATAGTAATGACGGGCAAAACGTTATTACTTTTGTTTTGGATTCTGGAGCATCAGACCATTTGATAAATCGAGAAGATTTGGCGCTAAACTTCACTGAAGCTAGAAAAATCAATAAACATTCCTGTAGCAAAAATGGCACGTTTATACAAGTGACGAAGAAAGAAAATCTCCCGGTTACTAGTGAGATGGGCGTACCAGGCACACTACAGGATGTACTTTCCTGTTCCTTTATCCTAGGGGATATAGGAGTAGGTTGTAAGACCTACTGTTGGTAAGGAAAGTGAAGCAAGTAGGAACGACGCTCGTTTTTGATAAAAACGGTCGTGTTGTTGTGCACAATGATGGTAAGCCGGTAATAAAGGTGAGTCTTTGAACAATCTTATCGGCGTTAACTTTGTGCTTTTTAAACATGCTTTAAATAGCGAATGCTCATTAAATAGAGTCGTAAATTATACTTATGAATTGTGGCATCAAAGGTTGCCATATTGGCAAATCAAAATGTATGGAAATAGAAAGAGACTATTTTCTGATATTGATAAAATTGATAATTTTATGCATAACGATAAATTGTGTTATGCTTGTATTTATGTAAAACAAGCATGTTTGCCATTTAACAAATCGAAAACAAAAGATTTGAAACGAACTCTATTTAAAGTGCACACAGATGTGGTCCTAAGTCTTTCGTCTGATGGCAAACATTATTTTGTGATGTAAGTGGATGAATACACTTATTATTGTGTGACCTACTTGTTGGCTCGTAAATCAGATGTTTTGTTACGTTTCGGGATTATGTCGCAAAAAGGCGAAGTTCGGTTTTTTGTCTGAGAATTGTTAACTTATGTTGTCATAATTGAGGAGACTTTGTGTCCAATGAAATGAAAGAGTTCTGTACGCGGAGAGGTATTAGCTACCACATAACAGTGCCACATACACCGGCTTTGAAAGGTATTGCCGACCGTATGACAAGAACAATAACAGAACGGAGTCGCACAATGGTGCTTTGATCTAAACTAGATCAATCGTTCTGGGGTGAGGCTGTGTTAATTGCTACTTATTTAATAAATATCGGTACCACAAAAGCACTGAGGTTGGACGAGCGGAGTCCAAACCGGGTAACACACCTTATGAGTTATGTTATGGCATAATACTAAGCCACAACTGAAGTATTTAAAAGGTCTTGGTTCTATTTTTTATGTATATGTAGTAAAACGATATTTGACGAAAAATCGTCAAAAGGGAATTTTCGTTGGTTATGAACCAAAAGATTTATAAGGTGTGAGTTGTGGTAGATGAAAAGTTTGTGAGAGTCAGAGATGTGATAATGGATGAGATTAAATTCTTATTAAATTGGCCAGTGAAACCTGAGCCGGAACGGATTATGGCTAGAAATAGTAATAACTCTGTTGAGTCTCTGACTATGTTCACCCTTTTGATAAGAGGTGAGAATCTGATGAATCAATCAGATTGTATGAATATACAAACGGATAATAATGGTAGATGAAAAGTTTGTTGGAGTCAGAGATGTGGTAATGGACGAGATTAAATTCTTATCAAACAGGCCAGTGAAACCTGCGCCGGAACGGATTATGGCTAGACGTAGCAATAACTCTGTTGACAACTCTGACTTAGTAGACCCTTTTAAAAAGAGGTGTGAATCTGATAAGAATAAATCAGATTGTATCAGTAAACAAACGGAAGTAATACCTGTTAATAAATCTGTACATGATACAGCGCTTGAACTGGTCTTCATATCACAATGGAATAACCATTGTGTTAATTTTATTTCAAGACAATGAAACATCAAATAATTTGAGACGTAGAGGACTAGTAGTAATAGACGAATAGTAGGATTCAAAACATGCCTACAGTTTCTTATAAAGAGAATGATGAGGATAGTATTTCTGATAACTACTTGTTGTGTGCTGAATCTTTAATATTTGAAATTCCTCAATCATGATATAGAAATTAAATCCAGGGATGATAGGCATCTATGGTAAAATGCTATCAAAGAGGAAATTAATTCCCTTATTGAAAATGATATACCAAAACCAGAGAATAGAAATGTTACCGATTGTAAGAAGGGTATTTACAGTTAAAAATGATGAGTTTCGAAAACCCTTGAAGTATAAAGCGAGATTAGTGGCTCGTGGTTTTAGTCAGAAATATCTAATTGATTATAATGAAACGGTTGCACCTGTTGCAAGGATCGCAAGTTTTAGGCTAATATTAGCTTTAGCGAGTCAATTTAATTTGTTTGTTCACCATATGGATGTAAAAACAGCATTTTTGAATGGGAAACTGAACGAGGAAATCTATATGAAAATTCCCGAGGGTATCCCGGTTGAAAGTAATATGGTTTGCAAATTAAATAAGTCATTATATGGATTAAAACAGTCTGCACGCTGTTGGTTCCAAATGTTTGAGCAAGCTTTGTCAAAAAGGGGTTTTCAATACTCATCGGCGGACCGGTGCATTTACATTTATAATGCAGGTCATGTTTTATAGAATATTTATGTTTTACTTTATGTTGACGATCTTGTGATTTCAACCGCAGATATAAATACTATGAATGGTTTTAAAACATACATAATGAACACGGTTAAGATGGTAGACTTAAAAGAGATCAAATGTTTTCTGGGTATCAAAATAACCAAGTCTGAAAATAAAGTTACTTTGGATCAGGAAATGTATATAAAAACAATTCTTGAGAAGTTCAATATGAGTGACTGTAATTCTGTCACTACACCCCTTGAAAGTAAACTAGATTACGAAGAATTAAATTCGTGTAAAATAACAAGTGCCCCTTGTAGAAATCTTATTGGGTGTTTCATGCGTATCACGCTATGCACTCGACATGACCCAAATTTTTCGTTAACATCTTAAGTCGATATGCAAGCAAAAACAACCATTCATTATGGTCACACTTAAAAAGGATCTTGCGTTATTTAAAGGGAACTATAAATCTCAAGTTAACTTTTACACGAAACGATTACAAAAATATTCTAAGTGGCTTGTTGATTCTGACTGTGGTAGTAATGTATTAGATAGAAAAAGTACTACGGGTTATTTGTTTAAATTATTTGATCAATGCACAATATGCTGGCAAACAAAGAGGCAGCAAACAGTGGCAACTTCATCCACTGAAGCAGAGTATATGGCTCTATATGAAGCAGTAAAAGAAACTCTGTGGTTAAAGTCATTAGTAACAAGTATTGGCATTGCAATTCCAGATTCTATTTGTATTTATGAGGATAATAATGGATGTATAAGCATCGCGAACAATCCTACTAGTCACAAAAGATCTAAACACATTGATATTAAGTATCATTTTTCTAGGGAACAGGTTGAGAAAAATGTGATTAAAATGGTTTATGTTTCTACAGATAACCAGCTGGCTGATATCCTGACGAAATCATTACCCGCAGTGCGTTTCACCGCAATGAGAATGAGACTCGGGGTGACGTTGTAATCATGTACAACGTGGATAAATAAATGTTAAGGATATGTTAATTATAAGAGCTTGGTTTATAATAAGTAGATGAATAACATTAAGAGTATCCAGTTATAATGGATGAATTGATTGATAATGGTCTGATTAGGTTTTTCTGGGTTTCCCTAATCCTGCGCAACGAATGTTGGACCATGATGATTGTTTTCCCAGAGAGAGAGAGAGAAAGGAAGGTGTGTGTAATTTTGTAATTGTATACAGATGTTTGATAAAGGTCGGTAAAGGTAAAGGAATCGTAATTAAAAGGAAAGGGATTTATTTTTGAGGGGGCGTGTTGGAGTATAGCAAAAACAAATCGATCCTACATCAACACTTGCACTATACTCGTTCTCTTTCTAACTCATAAATATTATTTATATTGTCCGAGCCCGCCCTTACCACTTGACTGAAATCCTTACTTTCTCATAGAGACTGTACTATACTTTGAGCCTTGTGTGGGATCACACGTCTCTCATAATACTAGTAAAGCACACCTTCCAATCTATAAAGAAAAGGATAATAAACGTATTATTGAAATCCTTAAAACAGTGTTTCCTTTGGTGTCCAACCATTAACCCTAACATGAAGTTGTGTAAACTTATGAAACACGGTCATCTGAGAACGTAGTTACACTAATATTTAGTGTGTAATTAATAAACCTCGGTGGGATCCAACATTTTCCGAGAATTTGTTATAATAAGGAAAATACCTTGTGTTTAATCGCGTGGGTGAGTATTAGTAATCCATACAAAGCTGTAAAATATAGACATTAGCCAGAATAATATTTAGGTAACAGATCAATTATAAATGAAATAGGATTAGAAATCAAATTGGTACACAAGATTTATGGAAAGCTATATTACTTCTTTTTCCTCCGAGGTATACCATACGACCATCTTTAAAAGCACTCTTCGACGTTCAGCATGTAATAGCAAATAACAACGATCATATAAAAACTAGACACGCGCCACAGAAATTCTCAATCAATCACAATAAACAACACTCTAACTTTGAAATCCGGAATCAATTTCATAGAAGAGTCCTTGAAACTCAGTCTTGCATAACACTATAACTTTTAAGTGTCCCAAATCGAATTCGATATTCGCTCACAGTTGATGGATACTATGTTAGTATCGGAAAATATTTCAGCCACAATATTGACCAAAACTAGAACAAGGCGACGGATCCTTGCGTCCGCGGTAACGTCCGAATGGATACTGAAGTCAGAATTGTTATTGAATGTGACAGGACGCCCGAGTGTCCCCGGTCCCGACGCGACTGTCGCCTGATTGGTGATACAATGCGGCATTAGAATAATAATACTCGTGCTAAACAAAACAGTATCCGGAGGTAATCGCGGTATAAGTCATAAAGTATGTACATTATGGATTTTTGAAGTCCTTGAACTCCTTAGCCATCGAGGCATTCTTTGAGGTAGAGAAAAAAAAGGTTGGCTTTCTTGAATGGCTATCCAAAATCAACCTGAATAACTGGTATTTTAAAAGTACACATAAAAAGTATATTTCTGAATAGAAGTCCGAACACAATGTCGAGATTTTTTGCGTGGCAAAAGAATCTTCGAGGAGATTGATTTTGAATAAATAAAAAATAACCTGCACAATAATAAAGGCAAAACAGTTTATTTTGAAGACTTAGTTAAACAAAAATAGAATATAAAATGTGTTCTTGTTGATAATAAAAGCAAGGAATGTGAAAATTCCAACGTTATATCTGAAGCCGTGATCTAAATTCATAAATACGTTTGTTTATAATCCACATACTTGCTTTCAAATAAAATGCAACCTAATTCCGACAGCAAATCTCTTGATCAAGAATTTAGATTTCTAGACTAAACATCTTTCTGAATAGTGTTAATATTTCAATTAACTTCCTGCTGTTTTTGAAGCATTACGTTCCGGAACTAAATCTAATGAAGGTTTTCTTTTCAATAACAGAAATGCTTTTATAAATTTATCTTCACCACTTTAAATCTGCATTATTATTATCTGTATATCGCTGCCGCTTGTCTCATGCACTATGCGACACAGGAAAACCGGCAATCGCCACGCCGTATGTCTGGCTAAGCCAAACCAGGATAGTTTTATCATTCCTGGCTATCAGCCACAAGTTTCTCGAAACAGTAAGCATTGTGAACCAAACTTGTAGTAAAGACTTACATCCACTAAGTGATACTTGCGTCAAAAGTCATCTAGTGTGAAATCGCGCGACGTTGCCAGATACACCATTATCTCGATTTGTTTGTTCGTGGGTGTCTGCCGACTAAAGGATTAAGCTGAGCCGATAGGGAGCTGAATCTATCTACATACTGACTGATAAAAAGGATATAAACCTGGTTACTGTTTTGAAAGGTCAGACAGTTGTTTTTCTGCGTGAAACGTTAACTTCAGCAAACAATGTCACGCGCAAACATAATAAGCTTTATAGTGAAAACGTTGAAATTAAAAAACATGTAACAACTAAAATGGCTGAAAACAAAGGCTTCCTTGACGTAAATGCTAACAATAATGAGCAAACCACAGGTCAGTCAAGTCATAGTATTGACAATAAACATTCACCTATTGTATCACCGTTATTGGCTTCAATGATGGGCTATAGATACGCAGTCGTTTTACAAATACGACTCGTGAATAGTCGAGTGACGTTAGTTGCATCGACTAGTGCATATGGTAACGTTGTTATTAACATGTCACATTGGTAGGATAGACTCTAGTAATAGAAACTAATGCTAATATTTTCTTTTGGAGTGATCATAGTTACTTCATTACTTTCATTGTGTCTGTTATTGCTACATAGTGCCTACAATAGAAGCTTTGATTTGTTCATTTGAAAACATAAAGTCATTATCATCTGAAGTAACATCAAGAATGGGGCGGAGTTTTTCTAGGCCTCAAGCTTAAATAAATTGACTTTAATTAGGGACTGTGTTATCAAAGTCAAGTGAATATGAAGCAAAATAGTGTTCGATAAACAACAAGACACTAAGCGGTGAACGATAAAAATAAGATACATCGTAAGGAGAACTTACGAATGCTCTAAATTTCAAAACAAATCAAATATCTCAAGTACAAGTAGCATATTAATTTAATGGAAATTAAACAATTATTGCCAGACATCCTGCGGTTGAACTCGTCACAAACAAAGTACCAATTGATGAACCTGACTCACTAGCGACCCCGATACGGTATCAACTACTGAATGAGCTGTTATTTGTCTCCCCTAGTGATTTATGCCTGTTGCGTAATGGTAGCCGTATCACTAATATGTCAGAATTACAATTGATTGTATTTTCTATCTGTTATAGGCTTGTAGTAGGATTGACTGTTTCTGCATAATCAATTTATGTTATATGTCACGATTCTGTTTAAGATTTAATTTTTTCAAAAGAAACTTCTTTTATTTGTTTAAATCTTTCACTGTTTTTTTCCTCACCTCCTAGATACAAGTTTTCGCCTGACTTATCCTGCCATGGTTTATTATGATCATTATTTTCATGTAATGCCATTGAATCATGCCATGTTATTATTGATATTCAATTCATGGAACTGATTCAAAATGCGGTTAATGGTAAAAGAGAGGAAAATTATTAAAAAGTTATATTGAATCCAGTGTTGATTCAAACAAATTCTTTATTGTTATTGCTAATTTATATTCCTTGTATTAGTGCTAAATAAACAAAGTCTTGAATTCTAGTAACTGTAATGGAATTAGGTAAGACTTGAGGATGTGCTATATTTGATGGTGCCGGTGCACGATGAACTTCTTAATTCCGAAGATTTTTTAATAGATTCTCAACACCGTCCAATCATGCGAATTTAAGTACAGTTAATGCCAAGAGATAAAATGTGATAACCAATCTGTATACTAGTCGTGATGATGATGTCAATCTCTTGATGACCCCTGAATGTAGCGGTCAAGTAAAAGATCCATGTTTAGCAATGTACGCCAATGAGGTGAATGCTGATCTCAATGAAGTAACAGATGTAAGCGATGGTGTGTCTTCCAGATTACCTATTTCCATCTCGTCGGAAAAACAAAACAGTCATAATTCAACTAGGACACCTATACATAGTAACCCGGATAGCAAAACCACAGGATACAGTATCAAAACGGTTTACGATTAGCCTAAATAGAACAAAACTGCAGGATGTCCTAGATTCGTATAAATGCATTTCTGACTATTAAGGATGAATGAATTCTGATTTGAGTCACTTGTGGGTAAGTACGCAAAACAATAGGATATGATGAACAAAATATTAGGAAATTGATGTAATAATGTTGAAGGTTCTTACGTATCGAACGCAAACATCGTGCTATTAAAAACGATAACATACCTAAAAACGCACCATACCTACGAAATTGGTGCGTTAAAGCCCAAATTTATGGAGAAATATGAAGAAACTTAAAAACACATAAGAATATTAGTCACATGCCTTTTACAAGTCAAATATCTTTTTGAACTAAAGTTGTCTTACACTATTCAAAGCCATCCATAGAGACTTATTAGACACAGTAGCTAAAAGTATTAAATAATTCAAAAAGTTATTTGATCGGCTAAAATAACAATTAACAAATGGGAAACTCCTTTGATACGAGTTATGCATTCTAATTTCGCCCCTCACATTTGCAACACCTTTGGAACAATTCATGACAGAACAATTCTAAGAGAGTTGCTACGAGTACTTGATAATAATTTTCCGCTAAATCGAGAAAATATGTCTTAAAAACCTTCATTAAAATATGAAATAGAAGTAAAATATATTCTGAACTTGGAATATACTAAGAGCTTTTTGTTGCAAATAAATAGGAATGTGAAAACGACAGTAACATCATCATCATTGTCATTTTGAAAAGATGAGTAAGCCCAAAAAATACATACAGCGGTTTAAGAAATCTGCATTTCTACAATAAAAGGCATAAAAAAGAATTTATATCTTTACCATAAACAAAGTTTTAAGTCCACGAATAATATATCAAACTCTGACGATGACGGATGGATGAATGGAGTGCTGTAAAATATACGCAAAGACCGCCATTACATCAGAGAAATTCTGCCAGAGAATTCGTATAAGACTCCAGGCAACTATCCAGCTCTTTTATAGCCCATAAAATGTATGCAAAAACAATGTTATATTACATGAAACATTAAGCTAACGTAGAAGTCTGGACGTCATTGGAGCCGGTCATAACCCCTGGATACGTACGTAGATCTTAGAATAATTCTCCAAGTAGCCAGAAATCCATGGGGTCACAGGTTCCAAATTAGAATCTTTATTACTTTATTGTAATTAAACCATTGACGTCAAGTGTACGTGGATGGAATAGTATATGAGTTTGAAGTACCAAAAACAATAAAAGAATAGGTTTAGTTAATCATTTTCAGAGGTACCAGTGACGGTGAAGAATTTTTGACTAATTTGTTCAGCCTTGAAATTCTTGCCCAAATCGACAGATTAACAGACAGTATAAGTTAATACAATTGAAGCCTGAAGACACTCAATTTAAATGACATGCACATAAAATCAGATAACATTGATAAGCAAAGTGCAAAAGAAAAGAAAAAAGGTATAACTCACAATCTTTAGTAGTTTAGCCATGAATCTCTCACAAACTTCGGTAGGCATCTTAACACAATCACTGAAGATTCAAAGATACGGGATAAAAATAAAGCACTTGAAGATAAAAAGGTGAAGTTTAGTTTCGCGGATGATGACGCGTGTGTTTCGCACGGGTGTTGCGCGAAGACTGAGCCGAACAGCCGAACTACTGAGAACATGTACTCGTAAGAGTCGTAGGTGTAGGTTAGGTGGTAGATGGTTTAATTATTCGATATCAGGTGTTATCACAGATACCGCGTCACTGAAAGTGTTCTGTAGCGGAACAAAATATCACTGTTCAGCACAGGGTGAAAATATATTGAGCCTTTACATAGAAATCTGGATTAGTTGCAGATTGAAATCGTGTCATTTACAGAGTAATGATACGGATTTTGGAATGTTATCATAACGATAAACGTGCATAAATATCACAAATATTAGTTATTTATAATCCATCATTACTCATTGGTTATTTATGTTTATTTGTGCATTCATGCTAAATTCAATGTTTTCAATATATTTTTAGTTTAAAGCGTCAGTGCGGTTGGGCCTATGATTCATATTTCAAACATTCTGAGATTTTTTACTGATAACCTTTTCTACTAAATAATTGGTAGGACGTTGGTTGAGGTTATTTTTTACGAGAACTCCAGAAATATCGCGGCGTTTATGCGTGTTGTAATGGGCAGATGGCTTGGCTTAGCGATAATGTAAATTGTTCTACGAATGTTCTAGAGGAGCTGTTTTGTAGAGGAAGTGTGAATCGATTTTCTTTTACATATTGAACATTAAAAGCTATTGTAATAATACGGTCCTGTCGAAGATTGCATAATTTAGTAAGATCGATTATATGAGGTACAGCAGCAAAATTTCATACAGCAGCTGTATCAAATATTTCACGATGTTTCCATCGAATGGCTATACTTTGTTCTCATCCAAAACGTTTTTCATATCCATGCGTGCTTTAATTTGTACTAGGTCATCTACTTCCATTAGCAATTCCACCTTTTCCTCAGTTTAGTGAATGAGATTATTATTTCTGTTACCATAATATTTATAGTATCAATGTAGTTTTAGAAAACATTTGCTAATTAGTTGATACCATAGTGCATTAAAGCAACAGGTGAAGCGGAATATTTTTCGCGAAGTTCGTTCAACTTTCCATAGCGGGTTAGTGTGACAACTGAATTAGCCTATACTGAAATAAGTGCGTGTACGCATTATGAACCGCCATTATCTCGAAAATACCTAATAAATGTTTGAGGGTAATAAATGTTATCTTGAATATGTTTGACATTTTATTGGTTTATGTAGGTAGCTAATGTATATGTACTATTTTTGTTAGAATATCATTCAGAGTGATCTAACCTACATATTATTATGGAATAGCCAGGGAGGTCAATGTTCGGAAGTTTTCCGGCCAAATGAAGCTGAATGATTCAGGTATTATAATGAAGATATTTCTAAACAAAACGATTCGAATACGTATGTTATTAACTTGTTACTGTATAGTATGGCATTGAGACCGGGATATCCCCGAGTATATCTCGCTTTTAACAACATTATTATTAGTATTATCTATAGGATTTACTTTTTATTGATATTTGAATGTCAACGAGGCATATCATGTTATCGCTTTAGTTCTGAAAATTATTGAAGAGACTGAATTGTTTCAGCAGTTATGAAAAGACTTATTCCTAAGGCTCCAATTATTGTTTGATCCATAAAACATTTAATTATAAGAATTTGGAACTTATCCAATATTACAACCTCTATGGATGTACAGTTCTGTAAATAAATAAAACAACAATAATTATGTCATCCACAAAAACAAAATGTGCTTAATTATATTTGTTTACATTTACAAGATAATCTATGAAAATGAGCATTGTCATGATGATAAGTACTAATGTATACAGTGGATTTATTGAAGAGGGCTCGACAGAAGATAATACAGATGTAGGTACCAAAATATAAGTAGGATATAGTATTGTTACAGGTGTATATACGTAGATCGCTAAGAACATGAAGAGCTGAACACAAACATTAGTTGTAAATCGAAAAATATCAAAGAAAAAAGTTCCGTTTTCAGTAGATACGCATAAAGTTCTGAAAAAAGGTGCGTCAGCCTAAAATGAAAAAAAAATTGCCAAAGAATAGGACAAAAAAGAAAAACCACAAAAGAAGGTAAAGAGCTGGCAATATCATGCGGTAATATTAGATTATGAGGAGGTTGAATGTGTACTTCAGAAGAGATTACCCATCCCGCAATCCTATCAAACACGGAAGGCGGAAGAATCAATGCGAACCACCAGGATACAGAAACACCAAATGTTGATAAGTATGTTTCCAGCCTAAAGTATTTGGTATTGTTATCTGGTACAGAATACATCGTATTGTTTTTATCATTATCTATCGTATCCATTCAGATTTTAAGAGAGGTTGGTCTGAATCAAGTGATATCGGGATAATTCTCACGTGTATATGACACAGGCTACCAACCTAAAGTCATATTTTAACATTGCAATTTGAAGATATTCCCGGTTACAAGATCATCATCGCCATCACCATCGGCAGCATTGTTCCACCTACTGCTAAATAATAGGTCTCCTCCCTTTTGGACCATGCTACAAGAGAGACAATATAAGGTTTACGCACTCATGTGCAAAACGCTCGTTTTCTTACAAACTCACAACGGACAATATCTGCCTAATCCCCATGAACACTTATGATAGACACAATAATGATATAAAAGGCATAATTGGCATAATTTAATCTCATAAGTTTAAAACAAAGAAAGATGCGATCTCGGAGCTATAAATAGCCCCACATATATAAATTGCACGTAAACTTGTAATAATAAAGATAACTGGAGATACTGATAAAGCTAAGATTTCTTTAACATCTATTTATTTGGGCTGTTTTCTGTAGAGATTGCGGAATGCGTGAAACATGGCGTTGTTTAAATAAATATACGCTTTGGGTATACGAGTACTAATCTGAATTCCACGCCAGGATTTCCCATTACGCGAGTTTTTTTTTCATATAGTTGTCGAATAATCACACAGACCTGTGAATCTCATCTGTATTCCTGTTGGATGGCTAAATATCTAGAGTGCTTACCTACCTGTAATATTGCTAGTTATGTTGTGGGGGGGGGGGGGGGGGGCAGCCTATTATGAAGTCTTTATGAGGAATAGTCATCACCAAGCGGGAAGTGAGAACAATGGTGCAAATGTGGATACTGCTACCAAACATCTAGTTCACAGTTATCTTGGTCGCCTATTAAGATGTATCAGTAAAAAGATTTTTCATGTAATAGGGGAATCACCAACAATAAATATACCATTGGAACCGGACTATGACAAGGGAGACACGCATCGTTCACGTGATTTTATAAAGGTAAAACAATTGTTATAAACATTCCACCACATACATGATAATAAATCTACAACAAAGACGCTGATTATAACGGTGGAATGTTGATTAGAGAATGCAATAATGATATATCTTCAGAAAGTCGAAGCGAGTAGAGATAGCTAGACCATATAAATGTAAACAAAACATGCAAAGCCTACATTAATCTTTTCATCTAGTTTTAATTTCTTAATACGAAATTGCTGGAGTAGAAATTCAGGGGAGCTGAAATAAACTATTCAGTGCTAAGAAGCAGCAAACTTTTTTAATGATAATTAATTTATGGAAGCAACTAATCCTATCCTTTTATCCAACAAATTATATCCTAGAAATCAGGCCCACGAATAGATGATAGATAGGCAACATGACAACGAAATAAATATAAAAGTCAACGAAATGTACTACATCATTGGAAATAAGCTTTTGTTCTAAGTATGTGAAGACGCGTAGCTAATTATCATTTGTATGCTTTTCCGTCGGCAATTGGCGATCTGAGGATATATTAAAGATGACAAAAGACACTGGCTATATAATTATGAGTCTATTTAAAGGTATCATTAGTTTTAGCACAATGGACTGTGTGAAATATGATATGGCTAGAAAGGGAGTGGCTACCGCGATGACAACTAGCAGAGAAGTATTCAAGAATAAGATATGTTGCGTCGACCCCAAATAAAATGGGATAAGGCGAGAAGAATGATGATTATTAGTTCTATCCCAACCATCTAACCAAGAACCTAACCTCTATAAATTATGCAACAGACTCCATACAGCTTTTCCAAGAAAATCTCCCATTAGCACATCTAGATTTACTTAAAAATCACGTGTCAGACACACAAGACACTTCAACACGACCTCGAACGACAGACTCTTCGGTATCAAAAACTACTCCAACAATAGTAACAGGAAAAAGAAACGAATAATAATGGCGTGTTTAAAAACCATATTATTGTAGATCTAATCGGTAAGGGATCTTGATCTTTAGGCCTCGTGCAAAGGGAGGAGCTTAAGCGGGCGCGTAGTGCAAACATGGCGATTGGCACACGGCACCGCGCACCGCCGCGGTAGGCGGTCTCATGTCGCATTGGCCACTGTCAAATCCGCCGATGCCTAACACACGTACACCGCCCGACCGCGGTCGAGCCGGTAAAGACCGCGGCGGTGCGCGGTGCCGTGTGCCGCCTCAATATGAAATCGCCGTATAATGTAGTGAGTATGGCAGTCGTAGTTTTTAAAAGTTTCTATCAGTTCATTGCGGCCTCCGTGTCTCGGAAAGTTTGATAACCAGTTTTACCAGGAGATATCGTTTTACCCAGTAACTGGGTTGTGGAGATCAGATAGGCAGTCGCTCCATGTACATACTGGTATTCAGCTGCATCCGCACTAGTCTCCGCGCTTTCACTCTGAACAGGGCCTTATAGAAGACATCATTTGAATAATTTCACAAGTTCATCATTGTGATGTGATGTGATGCTATCACGTTTTGCTTTCTCACGTGGCGTGGTGTGATTCGGATTTGTTGTGATTGTTTTACTACAAAATTGTGGTAAATAATGAAAACTAGTAATAACTAGCGTTTTTTTTTTTACGATTAGCTCGTGAATTCTTGATTGTTTGTGGTTTTAGTCAAATAAAGCTTAGCGCATACCATCTCCTGTATGCGGTATTTCCGAATGCATGTAGCCTTATAAGTTCTTTCCGAATGCATGTAGCCTTATAAGTTCTTTCCGTACTTTTAGATAATTTTGCGAGTGAATGATCAATGATCATGACGACAAGAGGATGGGCAAGATCCTGTTATAATGCACCTTGATTACTATTTAACTTGAATTCGGTAATTATTAGTTACAATTTTCCGTTCTCGCCAGCTCATTGGAATAAGCTTTGAATAAGTTATAAACTTGGGAGGGGTTGTTTACAACTAGATAAGATTATGATGACTTACAAATTCATATCAAGTTTTTCATAATCTTAGGCTGCCATCAGACGGACTGCATCGCAGCAACCGTACGCAGTCGATATATTCAACTGCATGCAATTCAATATATCGCTTGCGCGCGGTTGCTGCGACGCAGTCTGTCTTATGGCAGCCTAAGTTAAAATGAGTCATTATTAAAATATTATTATTTACTATACATACAAGCACATGGTTATTCCAAACGTGAGATAGGTTTATCTAAATTAGATTGAGGTTTTTCACGAGTCTTGTTCAAACACAATAAAAACTAAGTAATAATAAAACATAATAATACAATGCCAACAAGACAGTTATTTCACTAACGTTTCGTAATATATTGCATCTTTTCGTATTATTAAAAATACTTCTCAGAAACAATCAGGTGCATGAAATAATACTTACAAATAATTGGAAACGAAAAACCCATGACAAATTCTTCAACATAAAACTAAAGAACTGCGGAATATAAATCATACAATTAAATAGCCATGCTGTCATAACTCAAACCGTTCATTATTTCGAAACTGTCAACCACAAAGGGAACAATAAACGTACCAAAATAACTAGGTATTGTCAACAAAAATCAGAGTTATTTTTGCTATAATGAATGAGAAACCTCGGTACCTACTACGAACCGCGCTGAGACGGACATATATACAAACAAAATATGATACTCGTTATAGTCAATATCGAGAGAAAACAAAAAGACATCGGCAGCTAACGCGTACGCATATCGTTCTCTTTTTAAATATGTGTACGAACTTTCTATTGGATATTAGCTTTGTGCGAGACGGTATACACTTTTCTCTTCGGCAGGAAATACGCTGGGCGAGCTGGTTGCAAAGTTAAGTGAGCTTTTTTACAGTATTTCAAATGGTCATAACTGAGCTGAATAGAGCCTTCTTTATGAAATACAAGCTGTTGCCCGCGACTTCAACTGCAATCCAGGATGGAAAGTAGCCTATGTCCTTCTACAGGTCAGCCGTTTTAGCGTGAAAGCGTAACAAACAAACAAACTCACTTTCGCATACTAGTGTTTTTTTTATTTTTATGTAATGAGTTTTTCTTTTTCAAATTTTTGTTGTGGTACCTACCCACACAAATTCAAATTCCACTACCTGTAATGTCAATAAAAGTGACGGAGTAACTTAAAACATCGTCCATATAAACTAAGTGGGAAAAATACGTAATATTGAAGCTAACTCAAAAACTACGCAAGCAAAGTCAATAAAATTTATATGGACCTCTGAAGCATGACCAAACCAAACAAAAAAAGAATCATCAAAATCAATTCATAATTGGCGGAGTAATCGCGTAACAAATATACAACAAAAAAAAAAAAGACGAATTGAGAACCTCCTCCTTTTTGAAGTCGGTTAAATTTTTTTGCAGTTTCTATATGTCTCCCCACCTAGAAGAAATACTACGTGAAGTGTTTATGCAGTTTGTTAACATAGAAGTCGAACACGACATGAAACTCTAGGGTTGTACTATAGGTACACCTCTGCCTAATCTTTCGGGAAATCTGTATTCCTTGAAGGATGTTACCTTTATGTGTAAGTACGACTTAAGAATTCTGTCTTGAGAAAAAAGCGTTTCGATCTTTAACATGAATTTTCTTTAATTTACACAACTAAGTGTGTACTTAAGTTAACGAAATAACGTTACGTATACGTTTGTTTACAAAAACACGTATACGTAAATATATTTGTAAATACGCAAACTGCGTCCTTAATTATCATATTTCGTGTTTGACGTCAGACGTTAAGATAAATTTGTATTAAATATAATTCTGTGATAAAGCCAGGATATATTTATCTCAAGTAATTTTTAAGAATAAATTCACATTATTTTGTTTAAATGTTTGACGCATGTAGACAACAATAAGGTTTGTTTAAAAAAAAAATGTCTTTGTCGGTATTTTTTTTCCTGTAAAATGAACGAAAAAATCCTCAAATACCGAGTTAATGCTGACTCACTGAATCTTCAAAATGCCACTTTTACAAATTCTTATCCACAACTTTAAATCTAAGCCGTTACAACCAAACGGATGGAACAAAATCTGGAATTTCCATACAACACTTTCACTACACTACTGTCTGCTTACATAACAATTTTTAGAGGTCTCTAAAGCGACCAAAGTTGCCGACGTTCAGCTACCAACTAAGCCATTGTGCTTGATTATAACTCAACGTTCCCACACGGTTGGTCCCAAGACAAAAGAGAGCAATTAACATCAAAATAGACAATAATTGATGGAAAAAATCTGGATCGTTCGTGCGTGTATCTCAACCTTAATGATACGGGATCCTCTGAGATCTGATCACACGGGAAAAATCTAAGTAAATAACTCAAAAAATTGACGTAAACACAAAGAAAACAAAAGAATGTTCATGTTAATATAACAATGAGTTAAATCAATGTAGAATTGTAAAACAATTTCCACAATGTCTGCAATGCGTCTGTCAGTTGCTACGCGGGTCTACGTCGCTGCTACGAAAAGCTACGATTTGCTACGTAGTAACAATGACCGCTGTTTACTGTCTGCGCAGTAAAATAGAGGTCACGACTTTTCTTTTGTGATATTTATGTAATACTAATAAGATTATTTTTGGTGGTTATGGTTATGGTAAATAACGAGATCGGTTTTTATTTACCTGTCTATAAAACTCGACTTGGTAAATTATTCCTAATTTTTCACGAGTTTTTCAGACAACAATTTCTGACTATCCTGTGTATATATGCTGACTAAAACTCGTGTCGAGTTTTTTGGTCATATCCTTCATACATAAAAACCTAAACTTATTGTTGTACCGAAGGTATAATTAGAGTCAGACCGAAGGTCAGACCATTATAATTCTATTTGTAATTAGAAACCAGTTTCCAAAGAACAAAAAAATTACAGAGCAATCGTTACTTTGAAACGGGATCATAAATTATTTAAATATTAATTTCAGAACAAAAGAGTATTCATTATACAGCATGAACTATTGGTTTCATACATACTTTATTAATTTTTTAAGGTATTACATGTAAAGTAAAATAATGAAGTTTCTCGGGACAATAATAATTGTGTTTTTTATTTAACTCATAGCAGTCTGTGGAATCGAGTATCTTTAGACGATTACGATCGACTTTATTAACACAAGTGCGCGGTTTCATTTGAGGCGTGTTTACATGCCAAATGATAGGTTTTAACATAAAAAAGTCTTGTATTTTCATATGTAATTACACTTTTCAGTTTCGGAATAAATATTTCTTAGCCGTGACGTGTTTTAGAGAGTTATACGCATAAAACTAGACAAAAAATTCGCCAATTATCGCTAAACTATTTGTAGATGCAAAATCGCATCACTAATAGTGCAAGGTTGGTTATACTGTTTAAACTCAGGACAGTAACAGTGAGAAAATAGTGAAAATGCCTACCGAAAGCTAGGCAATAAATTCAGGTAAACTTTCGGGAAACGTGCGCAGTTGTCATGCGAACTACAACAACCATCTGAACACATCTTTAGTATCGTCTGGTTACCATGTATCGACAACTGCGCACGCGCCATCCGCATACAATGGCGGCAATCGACACTTGTGTCAACACACGGACCAATTACTTAGTCCCAAACAACCTTAGTGCGTCAGTAAATAAAGCATTTGTCCAACAAAGTACCTAAAGGAATTAGATTTGTAGAATATTTTAATTAAAACGCAAAAGATGTCATCAATGTAACACTCATCTAACTATCATCGAACTAACAAGTGATTTTGCTAGCTTACGTTTTCAGAGGCTTAAGTTATTACTCTTTATAAGAAAACCGGACCATGAAATGGCCGTTAAAAGGGCATCAATTGCATTGAGTGTTCGATCAAGAAAAAATAGGAGCATCTGCTTATATCCCGAATATAAATCTAAATGTGACGTGTACTGTCGTAACTTCTGTCAGATAATGTCATGCCTATGCCTAAAAAATTATTAACAGAAAATAAGATAATAAAGATACCCTCATAAATATCACTGTGGAGATGGATTAAAGTCTGATAATTTCGTAAATATTTGACAAATGCTTTAATGTAATACGTAGGTATATTATGTTGACAATTACATCTATCCTCATTTATCACATAACTTAATGGGAGACGTAATATCTACGTCTACATTACGTAGATAATATTGACAGACGTAAACTTTTTGCTTAGGTTTTTCAAGCTATCTAACACGTCATTTAGCACGCTACAGGACATGACCTGACAACAAGCAAGTGCTCAGTCAGACGTTTTTATCTTATTTCAAAACTCATTTACACCAAAAATTCTTATTAAAGTAGATTTTCACCGTTCCCGTTCTTCTCCATAGAGATCTACGTTTTGAAAAGAGCAACTAGCTTCAATTTTCTGACTATCTGAATGACTCCTTGACATTTCAAAAGACTCTATAAATGGTTTAATTGAAGTAAATGCTTGTTGGTGCTTTTGGATCTTTACGGGTTGTATCATAATAAATCAGACAGTTTTTTGGAAGAAATCATATTCAATTTATCAATCAAGAACTCCCATTTCTACACAAACTCAAAACCGATTTCTCGGGTCAATAAAACGGAACGACAATAAACTTTGTACATACATACATTTATATTTTAACGCTAAACACATACGTCACGTGTATATAAAGTATATAAACAGTGGTAATAAATGACTCCCGAACGTGGACTATGTTCGGTCATCAGCCGTCATGGAGTCACCTTGGAATCACGGCTGGGTTTCATGATAGCTTTATTGCTTTCTTTTTTTTACGAGACTATGGACTCGTGGAATTGCTAATAATGTTCGCAGTAATTGCACTATGGAAACTCTTGCGCATTTGTGATGCATTCATTGTTCAAAATATTATCAAAACTGGGTATTTGAAAATGAACTTATGCCTTCACGGGCATCGCGCAATGTTTTTTTTATTTAACAATCTTCCTTTTATAACATAAGCCATTATATTTTATTTATTCAATAAATAAATTCAGTTTTTCATAGCTTATAAAGATCGTTAAACCCATTTGACTATTTAAGTATTATTTGTGATTTTAATCCTAGCATTTCCCATATTTGTTTTCATCCACTTTCAGCACATACCAATATCCTTCAACCAGAACTTATCAATAGGTACACTTATCTACGTAGACACAAATTAACACTTTAATACTGCCAAACACGCGTCCTCCGAGTGATCAGCTACTAGTAAACAGCAACAATGGCCGCTGATTATCATGCATAACATTATGTGAGCAATTTCCATCGATTGTTTACCGATTATTATCAATCAATGTTATCGGAAGACACCTGTGTCTGTTCTGAGTAGGTAGTTACCATCTGTGTGATTAAAAGTGATGATAGCATCTTTGGGGCATTACCGATAAATGCAACACTGGTAATATGCAGTTGTTTTTATCTTTGGGCACTAAAGCGATTAATACAATATCGCTTTTTTTTTACCAGTAGCAATGACCTGAAAATTTTCTCTTATCTCAAAAAGAAATGCTGACTAGTGTTGTGCCTTTTTGTACTGTTATCACTTATTACCTTCGTCTACAATAAAGTTATGTTAATATAATTTGTCTTTTATCTTTATCATCAGCGTCTTGTCCTTCATGATCAGCGTCGTTATTCTGTCCCTATCCTTAATTTTGGGACCGGCGTAGTATGTCTTTTTCTCGTCTCTCTTCTTCCATACATACTTCTCTCTTTTCTTCGATACCTACATTTCTGTCAGCCGTCATCTCAGCGTTAACTTTCGCCTTTATCATCTTTCACACATCCATCTTTCCTTGGGTTCTTACGTAGTCATCCACATTCTCATCTTGTTACAAATTGTTTCTAGTTTCAAATAAATGTCTCCCTCTTTATTTTTCCTTGCTAATCGCTATATACAGTGTGATTGCAGCACTTTGTGGCCACAAAGCGTATCTAAAGAGTGGTATGGAACGTTACGGTACCGCAAACGGTACAGATTGACTGCATTCTTATAGTGTCGCCTGCGCAGCGGTAACTAGGAGTCATATGTGTCGTTATGTGATGGATTTAGTTAGAATCGATGTGGTTCTGTGCTTACTGTAGTTAGTGTTATATTTTTTAGTTTTAGTGCTCTCCGAGAAATTGTCAGCAACGTCAATTTTATTGGCTTCTTTGGAGGAGTGGGGGCGATTGCATAATCTAGCATTAGATAGATTGTAAGAAGATATTACCACAATTGTGAACCATGCTACTAAGACAGTATAAGTCAAGCATATGTAATTATGGTCGGTTCTAAATAAATACACTAGTGTCAGTTTAAAAAAAAAAATATATATTAGCAATTGTCAAAAAAAAAACAAAAATGTCAGTCTAACAAGAAACTAGAGCCACGTGAATCACCAATCAGAACTGAAGCCACAGGTATAGTAAACTAGTTGACAAACAACAGTAAAACAAAGCCTTTTTCAGAACGGTAGTTATTCTGTTTATCCGCACCTGTAGGCCATAAACATTAGCTAGCTTTACTTATCAAAGTAATCATGTCATGTCAAGGGTCTGTGTTAATCTAGGAATAACCCTGTGTGTTTAGTGATATTTGCTTTAGCTGTATTGTTGTATTATATTTGTGTCTACTAATTTTATTTATTACTAGAATACATGCAGTATTGTGCGGCTGTGAAAATGTGTTGAATAAGGAAACAGCTATTTTCATATCTTTACTCATGATCAATTTTTGTTCGTCTATTTGCAGTCTAGTCAGTCAGTTTATCATTTCGTCAATATAAAGAATATCAACAACCATTCACTATAGCTACCTGTAGCAAGAACTTGATGTAATAATTAAACATAGAACAATCAGTATTTTGATAACATAAAGAAAATCCTACCTTTTTATATACAGTCACAGTCAGGTTAATTTTACTTAGATATATTATTTCGGTTCATAACAAGTAAAGCCCTTTCCGACACCTACTGATTGATCGTCATCATGCGTTGTTATGTACTCTACCTACATACGCAAATGATGCATTTCTTTGATTTCAAAGAGATTATATTTTAGGGTCGGAGATGATTTATTACCCTTACTATCTTTTAGGACATGTCTCCTTTCGGAAAAATACTGTTATCTTAAAGTTTTGACAGAACGTCTTAAGGTGAGGTAGACCAAGACGAAGATGAAGCGAAAAACTCGACTCCTACCGAAAGGACTGGTCCCAAAGTGGCAAAGGACAGAAGTGTGTAGAATATGGGAGGGAGGCTATGCCCAACAGTGGGATAATACAGGCTAGATAGTTGAATACATTTGTCGTAAAACGCTGAACAGATGACTATTTTACGTTTATCAATAGAGTAAGTGTTCTAATTAATAATAATCACACATGAATAGACAATTGCGTAAAATATATTAATAAACATTTTGTAAAGACTGAGTAACGGAGTGATGCTTTCTAAACAATTATAGTAAATTGTAAAAGCATTAGGTTTAATTGGCGTTTTCTTTTATGTTACAGAATTAGTTTGTTAGTTTTCCATTAAGATATGTAACAAGGTGATTATACATAGTACACAATCTAAAGTACTTTTGAATGACGTAAGTACCTTATTACCTATGCAGTTCCTATACAGATAATCTACATAATAATATTACGTTACTTTCCTTTTCATTGTAAAAGGACATGAAAATTCCATAATAAGATGAAAGAACTTCTATGACTTACGTTAGTTTATATGTCACTCTCAAAATCAGATAAAGACCCGACAAGTACTCGTATGTTTTTCTCAAGTTCATATACAAAATATGTAAATACAGACATGCCATTTAAGAATTTATTACGTGTAATATTGAAACAGGGCATAAACATTGTTCTCCGGAAAGACCACTAGCGTGAAAGATTTTGTTAACCATACTTGGGTTGGAATTCATTGGCAGCAAGATGGCCTCTACGAGTGACAATAGTTAGATTTATATAGTCGGCATACTTGGCGGTACTAGGAGGAGCTCGTGGCTACGTAATAACAGCCGCACGGGTCGATCCATCAGGTTAAGCTACGCTTGCCGGGGTTGGTCCGTGGATGGGTGACCATCTTTACATACCGAGACTCCTCCGTGCCTCGGAAAGCACGTTAAGCCGTTGGTCCCGGCCGTCATTTGTGGATCTTTGGCAGTCGTTACGGGTCGTCAGAAGCCCGAAAGTCTGACAACCAGTCTTACCAAGGGGTATCGTATTACCCAGTTACTGGGTTGTGGAGGTCAGATAGGCAGTCGCTCCATGTAAAATACTGGTATTCAGCTGCATCCGGTTTGACTGGAAGCCGACCCCAACATAGTTGGGAAAAGGCTAGGCAGATGATGATGACTTGGCGGTACTACTACTTTTAGCCTGTCAGTTCTTTCACAGTTAATGCAATTCTGATTTTGCATCATTCTGATTTTTTTTTCTTTATTTCTTTTGCCATATGGTTTCTGTTTGGTTGCTGTCAGAGGTAAAAAGCTGTGAAAGGATTGTATGGAGTGAAGTGGTCAATCGTCAACTTTATGGAGTGTACAATGTACATCCGGCGTACCCTAGGCGGTCAGTAAGGTGGCAGTCGAGCTGATCACCTAGGGGCTAAGATTTACAATTTGGAGTCTGGACAAAATCAAACTGGTTGCTAATTTAGTTGTATATTTTATTATTTGTATGTCATAGATTTTTACACTCTGTGATTGCTTAAACTCACGCACTGACTTATTTGTATTGCTTGTAACAATGTTAGGAATATTGTAATATTGTATACTTTTACAATGTTTGTAAATATGTGAGCACCATGTACCTATCACATAACTAATTTATTTGTCATTGCTCCATTTATAATTCTTTTTACCTTTTGTGGTACAGTAATCTTATTGCAGGTGCATCGTCTTCACATAAAATTATATAATTCATGTATACAAAATATTGTAAAACATTTTTAAAAAGAGTAACGATGGAGTTTCTTGTCCATTCTTCTCCATACGGAAACTACCTTTTGGAATGGGCAACTAGAATCATCTCTATTTCTTTGTTTTTCATTGACGTTCAAAAGTGCCTTTTATGTGCCTATTTGAAATAAATTATTTGACTTTGACTTTAAAGATGGTATAAGCTATTCCAGTAAAGTTTACGCCGATAGAAGAACACCTATTTGGTTATGGAATGAAACATTTAAAAAAACGTGTGCGGTCGAGGGACCCCCGGGCCCCGTCAGGTACGAAGATCCTTACGGAGTCCACACACACATACCCGTATATAATAGAAAGGGACAGAAATAGAGAGAAGGATTACGAAGGGGGCATAACGCTTTTTCCTTACGTGACGATTTCTACCAGTCAACTCCTACCGCAAGCAGCGTTAAGGAACTTCATTTCAAAAGCATTAATTCTAATAAATCAATGTTAATAAATTACTCGCCTTTCAAAAACATAAGCCTACTCGCTTAGGCCGGAATTGGAATGCAACTGTACGTAGTTAGTGTAACATTTATATCAACGCTAGTTGAACCATGTCGACCCGACCACATGGCCTTGCCACATTACTGGACCCCACCCATTAAATTATCTCGATCATTATGCAATGCTGATGACTATACTGTTTACATTAAGTGCCAGCACATCGCTATCAATACTCATTTAAATAAATAAACAAATAACTATCGGACTGTTGCCGCGTTGCTATGCAAAATGCTGACTAACCAAACCAAATAGAAGCGAAATACAACGTTATTCTTCATTTATAAGATTAAATTTTCATTGACAAGTTTATATAAATCTTTCAGTCTTCATCGGTATGTGATAAGATTGTTTCGTTCTGTCATAATGGACGTTGTCCGACTGTTTGTCAGACATGCATGATACTTGTATGATTTTTATCTCCGGTCGATAAAAAATCTATTATTACAGTAGGATTTTTTGGTAATATCACAACAACATCAACATGATAATGAAAGTTATGATATAGCTACTTGTTATACATGATTTATTGATAGATTAACATAACATCATGCCTTTATTCCCGAAGCGGTAGATAAAGGTTTATGTAGTAAAAACAAAATCGCAAAAACGTGAGAAATTTTGAATTTCCCGGGCTACATTGACGGATCCCCCTTAACTTCAATGAAATAGGAGCTATTGCTATTAACCGGGCAGACATCTAAGCTGCTTCTGAAAAATTCTTAACGAAATAACCCCATAAAGCTTAGCCCGTTACGGGGATCGAACCCATCGATACCCATCAGCAATAGAGCTTGCCAGGCGACGATGGACAGATAAGTTAGTTATAAAAACACACATGCTTTGAGAATTCAACCAATTTCTCCAGCGGCTAACATCGAAGTACGATAACAATAAAATATTTTTATATATTTTTTTTATTCTAATATTTAAAAATATAATTTATGTGTAATAAAAATGAAATAAAGAGATAAAATTACTTTAGTCTATCTACTACTTGTAGCAGTTTCCAAGAGTATAGACAGTAACGGTCAATATGGAGTCCAAGAACTAGCCAGTTTATATGCTGATACGATGAAAACACAGGATAAGTATCTCCGGTTGACACCGACTCTCCAGTAACTATGGTAGGTATCAGATGAAATTCCCATAATGTGCCGAGGAGAGATTGTAGACGACACCTAAGTACGTAAAGTGTCTTCTATTACATGTATGTATAATCTTTATTATTTAATCTTTTATATCGTGGTGGTCGACTTTGTATGGAGGCTTTGGATTTATAACCACTAGATTATGACTTCTAAGCGAAGGTTGTGCATTTTTGCAATATGCTTTTTATTTTGAAAATCCGAGGTCTAAGTATGATCCATGACAACTAACGCCAAAGCCACTCTTCGCTGTAGATGGCTATAATCATTTTTCAATTTTATGAGCTAGTTCCGTCAACCGCAACGCAAAAGTAACACTTAGACCTAACAAAAAATACTGCACTTGATGCTAGTCATTAAAAGGTGTCCTTGTCTTCCTTTAGAACGGTACACTGTCAACTGTCAACAACTGTCACAATGGTAATGAATAATAATTAGGAGAAACTGAAATGTCAATTGAAATGTTGTGCCTTAAATGAACTGAAGAAAGTAGAACAAATCGTTTGTTGCAACGGTACTGCAGACATAGAGAATTAGAATACGCAAAGGTCCATGAAAGAGAGTAAAATTGTCATAGGAGATAATTTTGCATATGACAATTAGGTATTTTAAATGGGTGTTGTGGTGCAGCTCGAGAGAGACCTATGTCCAGCAGTGGACTGCGATAGGCCAAGTTAATTGATTGAGATAGCGACACAAATTCAAATGAGTACAATGATTTGTACAAAATATAATTAAAATTATGAAGTAGTAATTCAAATTGCTAGCATCATCATCATTTATCTAGCCTTTTCTAAACTATGTTGATCGGCTTCCAGTCTAACCGGATGCAGCTAGCTATGAGGATACTGAAGTAATAATTAAAATTACTATAGTATACATAAAAAATCATTAACAGACGAAGCCGCAGGGAGGTCACTAGTCTACACGTACTTCACCTCCAGTATCACATCACGACCAGACCACGCAGAAACCACAAAACAAAACAACACTACATACTCTGATAGATATAATTCACGGAAAAACATCGCAGAAATGTTCATAACACACTGCGTTGGACTAAGCGATTCCCAGTAAGTTATAAATAGAAATATGGCGAACCGACCAAATTGAGTCCGGAGGATTAATTAGATACACTGCCAATAGACATATTACAAGTGTCTATTGTATTGTAATGGCGTCGTTATTTTGATTAATCACATAGGACGAATAACTACTGTCTTCAAAAACATGTGTGACAACCACCAACCCGCATTAGGCTCGTGTTTTGGATTACGGTTCATTCCCACTCACAAAGAGGAGACTTGAGTCTCGGCAGAGCGAACCAAGGCCGTCCAAAAGCGCATTGGATTGATGATATCGACAAGGTCGCGGGAAGCGCCTAGATGAGACGCACATGAAACCGGGAAGTGAGACAGAAGACAGGGCAGGCCCATACCCAGCAGTGGGCGAGCTGAAATGGTGATGAGTGGGAACGATATAGAGTGATTTCGCTTTAAACTTTTGTTTTGACGTTGTTTTTCGGTTTTTCTGGTGTAGTATTCAATCTATCTACAGATTCTATTAAGTTTTTGTTCTTTTAGACATTATCATGCTTTCAGTTTTCTCCTTCAGCGATTCAAAGGAAAAATATCATTGATTGTTAATTGATCCTGCACTTGAATAGCTAAACGTACATTACGGGAAATTTCCTGTTGTAGGTTCACTTGAATTTCATACGGATGCCAATTAGGCTCAATTGTAGTAACTACTTCCATTCAGCATTGGTTATTTTTATCGTTTCGGTATGTAAACGTTTATTGTTGAGCACGGGTCAGTGGGCCTGCTTACAAATGGATTCATTGGAAAACTTTTGTCAAATGGATTGGAACGGAATACAAAAGTATTTTCTATACATCTAGTGCTGGGTAGTATATCGAGATCTCCCCGTCGCTCAGAAAGCACGTTAAACCGTTGGTCTCGGCTGCCATTCGTAGATCTTTGACAGTCGATACGGGCAGTCAGAAGCCCAAAAGGCTGACCATCAGTCTTACCAAGGTATCGTGTTATCCAGTTACTAGATCGTGGAAGTGAGATAGGCAGTCGCTTCATGTAAAATATCGATATTCAGCTAAATCCGGTTAGACTGGAAGCCGACCCCAACCTAGTTGGGCTAGGCAGATTCAGATTAGTGCTCGGTAGTACTGAAAGAGAAAACATTGAACTCATGTTTCAGGATCTGCTTTAAAATAGATAATCTAAAATTAGCTATCCAATTACAATAAAAAAAAAAAAAAAAATAGGCCAAAAAGTAGTTATAATGTTTACATTTTAGAGTTGCTACTAATACCTAAGCTAAGATAACTTAATATCTTGTGTTATAGGTATCAGCGCCCATCCTCATTTGCATTCACATAATATTAAATACCTTAGAGCCATAAAGCTTAATATTATACTTGTAGTTTTATAATTTAAAATCCCGTTTTACAATTTGACAAGAAAAGGAGTATTCTAGGTACAAAATAAACCAGGTAAATGAAAAAGTTATTTTTTTGAAAAATAATATGAAAGCCTAAAAAAAAAAAAAAATACCATGCAAGTGAAAAAAAAAATGAAAATCAATAATAATTGTAATTGAAGTAAGTAGATAACACTATTATGGCATTATTTAAGTGCAAGAGTAGGTATGATTGCTATTGTGTGTTGTGTTGTGTGTGAGTGAGGGTGTGTTAGTGTGAGAGGGTGTGTGTGTGTGTGTGAGTGGAGGTGGATGTGAGTGTGGGAGTGAGGGTAAAGATATGTGCGGTGTGGGTAGGTGTATGAGTTTTATCTATGTAAGAGATGTGTATATGAGTGAGTGGTGTAAACAGAACAAAACACTTGATAGCAATTTATGCAGGGACATGAAACAGTTTTTCAGTTTCGTCATATGTAAGTGATAGAAGCCAGCTGACCACTTTCTGTTTACACTCTCTCTTTGTCATGGAGAAAATTTACTACTTTATAGAACTACAACTAATCAGACCAGATTAAAACAGTAATGTTGTTATGATAATTATTTATTGATTGCTAGTTTACGACTTTAGAAGCAAATATAATGATAAAACATATGCAATACATAATGTCGTTATTATTTAAAAATCTATTACTTTACATAAGTTCCGATAATCCAATAAAACAATATCGCCAATAGTAGTAAGCGTAGGCTTAGAAGACTTAGAATCAATAACACGATCAGAGGTGTTACAAGTATTCGATATAAAATATATTATAGTCATAACGTAGTAACGTAACGTAACATAACGTAGTAGCGGATATTGGAGAAAAAACAGCCTGGTTGAAGTGGGAGTGGGCCGGCCACGTCACACGAATGCACCCAGAGAGATGGGCAAAGATCGTCACTCACTGGACGCCTGAAAGAGGATATCGCCGTCTAGGTAGACCGCGGCGAAGGTGGTGTGACGATCTAATCATTTTTGCGGGGCAAGGAAAAAGGGGAGGCCTTTGCCCAGAAGTGGGACACACTAAAGGCTAAGAAAAAAAAAAAATACATAAAATGCTACAGGTAGAAATAGAAAAGTTTCTAAGCGTCAGACGAGATTCACTGGGAACGTCGAATTCGAGCTTATCTAGTTTCTAGAAGGGTTTCCGGTTATTACTTCTTATATAAGTGACTGATGTGAAGGTAGTAAAGACTGATAGTAGGACAACGAGGCATAAAGCATAAATTATACAGTATAAACGATGTATAAGTAACATGACAGAAGAACATATAAAAATACAAAGCTATATCTGTATTTATTAAAGAGAACCCGGGTCTTTGATATAATTTCAGCATGACGGTAAACAGTCCCACGTGAAATTAAATTAACTGCAACGGGTACTTGTAAAAGCAATAAACATTCACACATAATTGACATATCCATTTCCTCAATGATACGGATTAAGTACTACATAATGTACATACAATAGAGCTAATTAAATTTGATATGAATATCATTAATAAAATAATAATAAAACGATATGAGACGCAGTTAATACTTTCACAATTATTGAATTTGATTATTATAATGATAAGGTAAATCCTGTGAGAGCCGAAGGATAAAAAGAGGTAGAGGAAATGAATACTATAACAATTGAAATCCTTAAAATAAGATTAGAAGCCGACGCGACGATGTTTCACATGCTGAACTGTCTGATGAGCCTAAACCCTAAAACAATTGAAGACCTTTGTGATGTCAACGAAAATGCTATCGACGAGGACGATGATGATGACGAGGATGATTTTAAAGCATGCTACTTTCCAAATGGTATTAAATTGTTGTGCCCGACATGGTCCATGTGAACGTTGTAACTACTATTTTAAGATCTTGTACACACATGAGATATCTAATAAAGATTTTAATTTTTGAAGGTGTTGACCCGACGTTATTATGAATAACCCATCTAAATGAAGATGAAAAACGTAGATAGAGATTTAGATGCTAATAGTAAAAGACTAGGTACAATTAATTGAGTGTAATTACGAGAGTGCTCAAATTGTCGCAGATGAAGATGTTGAAATCGATGATAATTTACATTATACCAATCAAAAAGAATATTTTAACGTACGTTTCTAGACCGTGAGATAAATTAGACCCATATTCAATAACAATTTCGTAATTAAAACCATAAAGGACCTTACCCGTGGCCGACATGAACAAAGGACATCCTGATAACGGAGCCTTGAGTCCAATTTCGACAGTATTGACTGTGATAACAATGCAGCGGATGATTAAACAAAAGAAGTTATTGTCTTTGCGAACGACGCTACCGGTTAATTGTAAACGGAGTTTACAAAAGATACAAAGATTTTTCTGATTCTGCTTTTAGCATTTCTAATTTGGAGTGTTTTGTAATAGTTGGTCGTTAGGTGGGTAATTTTGGTAAGTAAAGTGCTATTACTGGATAATTTTTAAATCATAACACATTAAAATACAATTTATAGGTTTGTACAGAAAATTCTTAAAGGGCTGGCGTTTCGAGGAGCAAAATTCTAATCGATGCAATTAGAAACTAAAACGGATATGGTGTGAAATCAGACGTCCGTATACAGCTTTAGAAATGACAGACATCCTGCCATTTCTTGGACGCCGTTCGGTTTCTGTTTCGGACAAAGAAAGTATCTTAGTTACGGTACGGCATGCGAGCAATTTGCAATAAGTCAATATCTGAAAGAAATCATCTTCAAAATGATATAGGACTGCATAAATGTAAAATCAAAATATATTTACATTATGATTTTGATGGACTTGCTTGCTAGCCAGCTGCAGTTTGTGAGGGTACAGCTCCTGCAGCCGCTGGCACAAGTGAGCCGCGCTGTTGGCAAGGCGGGCCATGATGACCAGATTCCTGTCAGTCCTGCGTAGTCACTATAACCACGTGCTCGATAGCACTAATCTCCGATTACATTGTCATTCCCACTTTGACGTATCACTGTTTATCTCCTATTGTTTTTATAACAATCTTTTAACACTTGAGTATATTACTACATTTTTAGTTCACACTGATAAAGTTTCGGCATATATTTTCGTTGACAACGATAGAAATAAGAAAATATTTTTTGTACCCGGTTGGCTTGCGTATGTTGGTATATTTGAGGAGCGTTATGCGTGCGGTATGCTCGCAGCAGTCCGGTCGACTGAACCAACTGAAGCCAAGCCAGGTGAGGCTTACTGTTCACACGTCGGTACGTCACTCCCTGGATGCAAATTGACTGACAGCTGATAAGCCAAGTCGTGGGCGCGACGTTTTACATTCTTGACACTTTAATCATGAATACTAAGTTAAGTATTTACTTGAAATCGCATGCAAATGCATATGTTACTAACTTATCTATCAGTTTCCGACTTGGTAAGCATTGGCAGTAAAATAACATCTTTAGTAGTGTTAATACAACACGACAGAGAGTTAAATTCCTAACGGGGTTTATAATTCAAAGAAATATAAGTTATTTCAATACGTACAATGTTACCAATGTACTTAGGGATTCGTTTCATTTTCACATTGGTATGCTATTGGACATTCGCAGTGTTTATGTGAGTACTCGTATGGTAGAAGCTATTTTGTCTACTTCCATTTATGGCACCTGTGTGTGTGTGGAATTTATTAAGGGATCAATCACATTTGCGACAGCTTATGATATTCAATCAGGTAATATAGTAAAATAACAAGTATTTAATGAAAATAGAGAAATATTTGGAACAAAACTGCAATTCTGCAGAAAATTTGAAAATAAGAGACACTTTCCAAAACATTTGAAGCATGCTAAACCGCAACTAATCTTCAGAACAAAACGAATGCAATGCTTGGCGAGACAATCATCGATATGGAATAATCGGCACAACCGTGTCGGTACTAAACTGTGCTAAAATTACACATTACACGCGTTCAATGATCGTTGGATAGCCCGAAACGCTCCTAAAAATAGTCGATAAAACGTTTGCAAGCCGACATTTAATAGTATCAAATCGATATTTTTTCGATTGCATATCAATAGAGATCTTTCAGAAAAATTACTTGGTTAATGTCGTACAAAATATAGTCATTTAGATTGCGAGTTTTTTTGAGGGCTCGCTGTCATGTTGTGAAATCTAAACACTCTTGCGCACATGAATGAAAGACTCTAATGAAACTACAACAGAAATAGGCCAACATAAAGGCGAATTTCCCGAACGAAGACATTTACCATGACCAACCATATGGCCACTATTCTGCGCGGGAAATGCCCCGTTTAATAGCTAAACTCCAGTTAATTGCAGAAGCTAGTCATCAGTCAAAATAGATCTCCAAGTATCATGAGGTTTCTGCGCAAATATTCGTGATCGACGATTTATGATTTTCTTAAACCATTTCTAACATCTACTAGTTATGTAAACTTTGGTGTTGAGGATACTATGTAAACATGATATACTTTGTGCTACAGGTGAGGTGAGAAATGGATGATACCAGTTATGTTCAAAAAAATATTACATTATATTTTGTGGCGTCACAGATTTGCAAATTGGTTTAGAGTTAAACGCAATTTGCAATTTGTCGATAGAGAAATGGTCTAAAAATTATCTTTCTACATTCTCTGTCGATATTTGCATAGTTTTCTTTCTAAAAAAGTTGATCTATCTTGTTAACTGTTTTTCAACGTTCGCTAGATGGCTTTTATTTTTTTCTAAACACGAATCTTCTATCTTTGACTAACTCTAAGTTAATGGTGTCTTCAAAATAAGGTATGTTTTTCTCAGTATATATTTATGCATTCTATTATTCATTTCGAGGTCACCGTTATTGGTATCTCAAATAGTCTTATTTTGTAAATTATTTTCGCAATCGCTAGAAGTTAGGACATACATATATATGTACAAGTCGCGTGAATTGGTAAGTCGTGAGAGATCACGCTTAAGTTTCAAACTATGGCCAGTTGTGATTAGAGATCTATGCAATTACTACGTCTGCGATTTTCGTAGCCTTTCCAATACATTTTTCTTTATTTGTAAACGCAATAGAAGATTTTTATTTTTTAAATAACTGCTTGCACGTTTTATTGAAGAACCTAGAATTTTCTAATAAGAGCAATTTTGCAGTTCTATCTCCTGAAATACTCTCTTACAGAATAAGATCTACCTAGCTAAAACAATAGTGTCATCCTACATTTGTTCTTGTCAAATTCACTGGACACGACCAACTCTAATTAACTTTAAACAGCACGAGCCAAGTAGCAACTCATCTTAACGAATTGCTTTAATTACTACATGATTTTCAATTTCAATCGTATGTTAAAGAGACGATTCATACTCAGGTTAGTGAAGGTGCGGTCGACGATAGTGCGCGTTTGTTTTGATGTTGAAGACCCTTAGTCCCACATTCAATCATCAAAATAAAATTAGCCTTTATTACTGGTTCTACAACGTTTTGAAAAGATGAGAGGTGCACCCTCGTCAGCTTGTCCTTCGACAAAGGCCTCGTCTAAAGATTTCCATATTTCTCTGTCTCTCGGCCTCTGAATCCACACTGGACTGACGTCGTCTAAAATTACAAACAATCCCATCACCGCAAGTGCTAAAAACCTGTCCGGTTTCGTGACCGGACCGTATCTCTTAACGAGATTCACACTCTTGTCCTAATTCGTTGCTTATTTCGTACGGCACATCGTCTAAAGCAGAATTTTCCGTATCAATGAAAACGCTTTTAATGTTGCGATGATTGATTGCGTTGATATGGATTTTACTTGGTTTCATGAGGGAAAGTATCTGTTGTTTCGTTGATTGGCCGATCGTATATTCTCAAGGTTAGCGCCACATTGGAAAATCAATTATCTAAGCTGGAGCAACGTTCTTTGATGTTGTTTTAAATCTACCTACGTACCCTGCTGCTCGTACAACCCAAGTCTGTAAAACAATATGTCTTTAGATTTCATTGCTCTCATTTTCTTGAGGTGCTTCATTGGCAGTGTTTTACTGGTCTGAAGTGACAATTTCCAGGTTTCTGAACATATCATTATCTATAACATCCTTTTGAAAAGTTACTTTGTCCTTTCAAAGCGAAGCGCTAAGTACGTTAAATGGTCTGTTTTGTTTAACTGTCTATAGTATATTGGCCCCTGTACAGTGTGCAGTACTAGAGCACCTAGTGTTTATAGTGAAGTTAGAAGCAGTTATTGTAAATTTTCCTTTTATATAATTGGTAAAGTAAGGGGTATTTCTGTAATTTAATTCTGTTAGTTACTCGTATTGTCATGCTTTGTTTGATAGGCTTATTTTTTATGTAAGTATTTGTTTTATTGTCTGAAGAATTGTAGGTATAATTTGTTAGAAGATGCCCCGAACAATAGATTTGAATTGTACTGGATAATATGTTCTTATCGTGACGCACTAGCTGATCGTTTCAGTCGTTTCCTAGATAGTTCGTGAAGTAAATTACAAGAAATAGGATCTATTATTCCTTTGTAAGAATAATAAACGGTGCAATTTCTTGTAAATTCCGTTGTAGCATTATTTTCTTCGAAGAATTCATATTTCATGCTCATTAGACAGTGATTTTTAACATCAGAGGGCTGTTTACACATACCATAAGCAAGAAGAAGCTTATATTTTAAATACTAAATCCACCAGCAGAACCATGATCAGATTCAATATTTATAACCGCAGAGGACACTGCAAAAATTCTCTCACAAAAATAGCATTGTTGACATTCCATATCCACAAACATAATCCAGTATTTATTAACACAATCTAAAAATACAGCATTACAATTTACATAACCCACAATAACCTTCATCAAACATCCTTGCATAAAACGGAAAATTTTCGGCAAGATATCCAAATCATGTGTCGTGTCTGTTTCCTATCATGTTTGTCTTTGACATTATTTACGTTCACAGAAGTTTATTGCTCGTTTATTATCGGATGGACGGACTTAACGTTCCGATATTTGCAGGATCTATTTACTGTAATGGTTGTTTGTGCAATATTATTAGATATATTCATTATTTATGCCTGTCAAGGCCCTGAAGTTTTGATGTAAGAGACTGAATTCCGGTAACAAATATTGTGTTTTGTGATTCATAAATCCAATAGTAATAAAAACCTTACTGAAGCAGGATAAAGCCATGTAGGTAGCTGGTAATTATTACATTTTTAAACTGTGGTAGACAATTCAAATAACAAGGTACAGAAATATAATTTAATGAATTACAGTACCTATACACCGTTACATTTCTGTGGTTAATTATAAATATACGTTCAAAATTTTCCTTATAAAATTCCTTCGATATTAACCAATCAACACCTCCCACCTGAATCCAAGATGGCCGCTTCATCCTCTGACGCTCAACCCCGAAATACAGGAGGATGTGTCACTCTCTTCTGTCTACGTGACTCTCAGTACTGAGGTGCAAGACTACGCCCTACCCTAGCAAACGATCCATTGTCATCGTATGACGTCATTGCGCCCGCGCAGCGATCAACTTAATCAGTAATTGGGTTAAGGGCATATGGTAAAACTATGGTTAGGTGTATAATTTGAACTTTGTGTACTGTAAAAGGTATAGTTTTGACGCAAGTCAGCGGTTCAAAGAAGTGGACAATAGATGGTAGCTTTTGATCTGGGTTCTGATAAGTATTTGACGCAACATGAAATTGCATAAAGATAGGTGCATACGAGTATGATAGTCCGAAGACCTTCAGTTATGCAAGATAACTGGACCAGTTTTTTATTCACAAATAATTTCTGTGTAGAACTCATAGGCTATCAAATGGCGTGGTAATGTTAATGTTAAAAACACTCACTCGCTCATACTTTAATAAAATAAAATGTTAATAAAAAATAAGCAAGCCTATCCTAGCTAAGAGAATCCCAAGATGGTGTCAATCCTCAGAAGCCTTAGAAGTTTGAAATCTGACCACGTCTAAGATGCAGATCTAAATGTCAAATCTATGCAAATGCACTCCACTCTTTACACTCATGCGCATCCAACAGTGAAACTTGACGCGTGAGTAAAATTGTAATAGCAAATGCCTCAACCACCGGAAATCATGTTTAATGATAGTTTTAACACTATTCCGCAATATAAAATACCTGTAGTAATGTACTATGTAGATTTAATTTAATAACACAGATTAGCTTACGCCTGTTTTCTATGCAAATATTATGATTATGGCTGTCTGTGTAAGTTGAAATTAAATAAAAGTGAAATTGGACCATAAAATGGTCTTATGATCAAATATTGAACACGTTTTAGAATAAAATACAATAGACGTAAATATGTTTAGTAACCCCATTAACTATTCCTCAAGAGTCATAAAAATCCTGTTAGAAATCGACACGTGTTTCACTCCTCAGAATGACGATTGACCAGTCGCGAACCCGAACATGACGTGTTGCCACACCGAGCGCCGAGGGCTAATAGGTATAGAAAAATAAATTATCTAAATATATCTACGTCTATTGTATTTTATAACGGATTTCCGCAAAGTCACGCCTCAATCAATTAACTACATTTTAGAATGGTTTTACTAAAACTGACACAGTGTAGCGCAAAATGCTAGGGAACAGAAATCTGCACAAATGCTCGCGAAAATTGAAACGAACCCTTTTCATACAGGCTTCTGATTTTGTAATAGTGACCTAAGCACAACTATAAAATCATACCTAAACGATGCAACGCATAAAATCCCAGCTACCAACAATGGCGGTAGAAATGAAAAATGACGATCTAATAATAAACTTGTCAATAATAGAGACAAATTGCTATCAAGACACGCGATATAGACGTATTTACTGGAAGTGTACAAAAAATAGTCACTATGTATAAAAGGATGCAATTTACACATTCCCACGTAAGAACGTGAGAAATTGATGCAGTAACGAGAAAGGAGGATTAAGGCACGTGCATAGTAGAATACCGGGATGTAATGTCGAGAGCTGATAATAATTAATGTTTATAGGAAATGGCGTCTGTAATTTACCTACGATACAGGATTGCCTAATCCATCATTTACAGCCATGTAAAATGGTATGGATGTTCGCCAGTGCTGATTTAAATTGGGAATAATGGCATATTGCGTAATGGCGTAATAGAAAACTCTGTGGTTACTGATGATGAATATGAAAATAAAGCCTGGTGATGTTCTTTTTGTAGGTTCACTGAATTAGTTATTGGTGCAGGCCATGAGCAGCATAATTATGACGTTTACAGAACTAAATGACGATGCTGGTAGATACCTACTAAAGTCAAGTTTTGCGAAACACTCAAAGGAGAAATAAAGATTATTGGCAAAGTTTCTCGCTATAAGTACGAAAGCGTTAAGGTAGGCAAGTACATTTTAGTACTAATGGTTATTATGACTGGTAGTGATCCGTTGATGAGGGAGAGAAATCTTGTATCAGTCGGTTATGTTGGGAAAGTTCTAAGTGAGCAGGAAATACGGGTTTGTGTAATAAATGACCAAGACGGTTATCATAAAACTTCCCATGCCTACATATGGATTAATAACAAAGATAACTTCTGCAGAAGCTAGGGTCCGACAGACACCAAGCTACACTTGGGAGCAAATAAATCGAGCCACTTCCTTTTTCACGTTTAATGAACAATATTTTTGGTAATATGGAACGTATCAATTCGAACTATATATCGCCAAAAAGTTTATAGAATAACCTCTACAATGAGGGTAAATTATTGAATAATAACCTTATTGAATGATAAATTATTGGCTCTGAAAGAAAAATGGTAATGTTGATAGAAAATTTAGTAGGCTTAGAACGGTCCAGAAAAACAATTAAAAACGAAACAATAACACGTCAATATGGGTATAATTTACAAAAACCCCCAATATGACCTTTTTTTAATGGAGTACAATCAAAATGTCATAAGCAAATTAAATGCGATAATTTTATTCTACCCTTTGAACTTTAATTAAAAATGTAAATTTGACAACTTACTACCCTCATTGTAAAGGCTATTAAATAACCTTTTAGGCGATATATCTTTCGAAACGATGCGTTCCATAATACTAAAAATAATAACCATAATGCGTGAAAAAAAGGAAGTGGCTCGATTTATTTGCTCTCAAGTGTATGATCAGCGACAAAACTAGTAGCCTATGAAGCCGAAATCACGACAGAATGAAAGACGAAACTCTTTACCTTCAGAACTAGTTGAAATACATAATTATGTGGTCAATAACAATTAAAGAAAATGAGTTTGACAAGATACATTTTTAGATAAGCAGAAGACGATTAAACTAACATTCTGATGGAGGCTCAAGAAATCGATTGGCGAGCAAAAAGAGCAATTTTTATATCAATTATTACAGGACATAATTGAGTTGTACACTTCAATCGAGGAAAATTATTTATTTTGAGAAAACCCGTGCTGCTTCGATAACAATTTGTAAGAAAAAAATATATGTACCTACTTAGTCCCCAGTCATACGTAACCAACTAATAACATTGATAAATTATGTTTTCTTTTTCGCATATGAGGAAAAAATCCTTAATATTTTATGTAGTTTACCACAAAGTAAACGATTCAGAGGTTAAGTTGGAGTATTTAGTTATCAATTTAGCGACATAGTAATGCGTATATTCCTTGTATACTCGTCACTACATACACCTTCTCCTCCTTGTACACTCGCCAAAAGAACCGCAAATCTTGAAGCACTATAGGTAAGCGGGTGGTTGGTTTTTTAAGCTATTAGTAAAGTAATCCTGTTTCTATGTAATGTCATCAGTTTTAGACCTGACCTTACATTAAACCATGCCCATACCATTACCTTCGCCATAAACCTAATGAAACTATAGTCATAGACAATCATCATCGCGTTTGACAGCAGTGGCCAAATAAGGCTCTGTGTTGTGCGGGCACCCCAAAGCTTAGTGCATTACGTGTTAAAATACTTATGCTCGTAGCTACTGATCTGTTTTAATAGCTATTAAACTACGCCATCATCTATTCGTGTACAGAAACCTAAAATTAACCTACCAAGAATGCTCACAACTTCATTCACAAAACAGTAGAGCAAGAATTCAAACAAACAGGCCATTTACTAGTATCTATAAATCATGTAGCAGTGCGCCGTAATTGTCGTGAGGCGATCATCAGCGCTGTTTACCATAGAGACGTGCGTCATGACGGAGCTACGGCCGATGAATGATAAGTAGTTGCGGTGTGTGCATATTGGTGGGTAGTTCGCTTGAAGTTGGGGAGGGTGTGTGGAAAATAATTTTCGTTCATTAGTAAGAATAAACTTTAAATACAACTACTCAGGAGTTAGACGGTGTAACGAAGATTAAAATGAGCGATTTTGCAATGATGTTGGAATAGAAATGAGTGGATTTGATTGCGAGGAGTTTTGAGCAGTAAGCATTGGTTGTTAGTCCGAATGAAACTGAGGAGATCAAGTGTAATTTTATTTACTGTGGAGACTTAGAAAGATGGAAAAGGGTAAAAAGACCTGAAGTCAAAAACAAATACAACGGTAAAGACAATGAATACTTTTTATTTATGTGTGAGTCAGAGTCCAGACATCCTACTACCGAATCCGTCTGCCAAACAATAGTTTAATTAAAAAGGTATGTAAGTTTTCCCGTTGACAACGGTCTAGTCACTAGATCGAAAAAAAACTTACCTAGACTCTAGTCTAACAACAAAACATTAAAATGATAATCCCGATACGATTATAGAAGAGTGACGTAGCCAATATAGGATGACAGCAGTCTTATTGAAACCGCATGTCAATGCATGGGCAATGTATATGAAGCAGTACTATTGGTACAGTAGGCCACACCTCAGTATTAAAAAAAATAGTATAAACTGACCTCTTAATCTATTAAAACTCCGTACTACGTGGTACTACGCTAGGCTAGTTCCAGGTCAAAATGTTACCGTCGGCGTGAGGTCGACTGTAGTACGAATTGTCAAGCGTTGATTTAGGTGATCAGTATCTCTGCTACCTTCGACTTTTCAATTACTAGACGATCTTTATATGTGTATACCATAAATTATGGCTCGAAGAGTGAGAAATGCACTATCAATTGCATTTGCTTGATCAGTATAAAATTATATATAAAAGCAACAATTTCTTAGTTATGGTAGAAAAGATAAAAAGGAAGATGCTTAACCTGAAGGTAGATCATTATTATTCATTCGTTACGTGCTAATAATAGCTTCTCAAAAGTACTTTTTAATTACATGATAGATAAATCGGTACTTGTCAAGATGGTGTCTAGGATTACAATGATATGAATCAGTATTTATGAATAGTTTTAACATACAATACACTAATAAGAATAAAGAATATATAAATGATTCATTCACCCATATCAATTTATATGTAAACCATAAAAAAAAATGCCTTCGTAGAAGATAAAGGCCTAAAACATCTTTCAAAGAGAGATTAAAATCCACTCTCACAAAAAAGTCCCAATTTCCTCAAATTATTCAAAAAAATCCATCATTGAATACCACAAAAGGGATGAATGGATAAAAGAAGCGGTTGATCAGTACAAACAGGGATATTATCAATTCAATGGATAATTGACGGAAACGTGATCTGGGGATATTCACCACATATGATAAATTTTTACAACTTGATAAAACAACGACATTTCTTAGTTATAATTATGTAAGTTTAATATTAATGTATTATACACATAAACCTTCCGGAATAAATTCTCTAAAGGATGGTGAAAACCTCATCAAAATCTGTTGCGCGGTTTAGAAGAACAACCTGGACATACAGACAAACACGAAAAGCGACTTTAATTTATAATATGTATATGACGGCGTCAACGATGGCTGAGTGATAGTGCCGACATCATCTCGATTCGGTGGTACGGAATCCATTGTGCAGGTTTACAATAAAACACGATGATACAGCAAATCAGTTAGTATTTCACTTTCAGAATTATCATCACAGTAGTTACAATGTTCACGCACTACTTTCTGGTATTCAGCTGCATCCGGTTAGACTGGAAGCCGACCCCAACATAGCTGAAAAAGGGCTAGGCAGATTGACTACTTTTTACGTTCGGGCAAACCGACAGTTTCGCATAGAAGTGGAGGTCAGCATCCGGTCGTTGCCCCCACAAGACAGACTCGTCACTCAGCCACTTCCCTTAACACGGCTCTGTCTACGTGCCGCCCCACTCTAGCGAGCGCGTCACGGCGTTTACCCTCATCTTAGTACTACAATAATCAATTGAGATACTATTATCGCTCAACTTTTATAATCTACGACATACTCGTATAGATATAGAAGAGGTACTTTTTTCCAATTCCTTCTGAGTTCTGTCAGTTTTTAATCAAACGTTTTCGTAAAAACAAGACAGTCTCATCATTCCTGCCCTTATCCTAATTTATTCAGTATCGGCATAACATTTATTTTTCTTCCATACTTCTCTATTAGTCATCATTTCGGTAGTCACTCCCTTTCTAGCCATATCATCTTTCACATCAGTCCATCCATCTATTCATACAGTCATTCAGAAGACTGTGTATGTATAAGCTCCTTATGATAATGTTATTGTAGTAAGTTTCATAGAGGGAAATCGTTGCACGCAACTTAGTATAGGATTATGTCGAGCAATCAATGGATTGTAATAAGCTGAGTTGATTGATTGTATTAGTCAATTTGTAATTACAAATGGATTCAGAAGAGACGAAAGAAATAATGTCGTGGTACAACTTTCCTATTTACATAAACTCACGACTTCTTCCCATAGAGGTAGGCAGATACTACAGAACGCCACCTGCTACGATCCTTACATACCTACTCCTTTTGCTTCGTTTACGTTCATAAATCTGGTCATACTTACTCGTACACGCACGCGCGCTCCGGAAAACTTAAACTAAAACTTTAAACACTTAAACTTTAAACTTAGGAAATGTTTTTTTATTTAAGGGTGAGATGATTTGTAACTGTTTCAGTGTTTCCTTTCCTATATTTACTTTAAAAATGTTTTCAAGCAGCCTTTCAGTTAAATTTTTAATGGAAAAAACAAGGAAAATTTAACAAACATTAGTTTAACCGAAGGCATCAAAACATAAAAATATTTACCTTTCTCATACCGGAGCACAAAGTTAGTGATCTTATTGTACTGGTTTTTTCCTTGTGGTCTATAGATAAGAGATACGTCATGAATATCATGACCATTTGGTTATATCTATCAATTTACTTAACCATTCTATAACATGGAAATTTTTCCTCTTCCAAAAGGAGTAAAAATTTTTTATTCTAAAAGGTAGGGCGTGACAAACATGAGATTAGGAAGTCAGAAATCTAAACCGCGTGTTCAGTTGAGAAGTATGCGCCAAAGACTAGATGGATGGCTTGTGGAAAGAAGAAAGCAAGTAACACTGAGGGGTTCCCTCTATCTGGCAGAATTTTGATGCTCCGAAATTTATTTGGCATAACACACTTGGCATAATCTTCTTTAAACGAATATATATGGCATAAAATCATTTAATATAATTATTGTTTGGCCGAATGTTTATATGTCCGAATTTACAAAGGCATACTTTTAAGATGGCAGAATTTTATTTGGCATAATTACTTTTGGCAAAGCTTAATTTCGCATAATTTCGTTTCACATAACGTTTATTTAGAGCGACGATTATTTGGAATAATTTCACTTGGCATATTAAGAAGATGGCAGAATTTCATTTGGAATAATTTTATTAGGCATAATTATTGTCATTTCTATAAAATGTAATCATATTCTTAACCTTAAATGTGTACTACAAAAGTTAGTGAAGTGACAGAACCGAATCGCTGCAAAACCGACTGCACGTAGTCTTGTCTGGCCTACCCCTAGAGTGTAATTTAAGCCCGCGTAGGCGCGGAGGGGCGAGGCGGCCCGTGAGCTGAGGAGCAGGTGGTTTTAACGCTCGCCGCCGCGGCCGAGGCTGGCCGGCAAAGCCGGCCAGCAAGCCGAAGCTGCTGTGGTGAGCGTTACAACCATCTGCGACGAGAAGCTTGCGTGGGACCGCCGGAACCCGCAGCGCCGGAGCCGTGACAGAAACCATGCCTGCTGCATGTTGCATGCTTGCTTGCATGCTGCATGTTTGCTTGCATGCTGCATGCATGGTGTGTGGTTTTTTGCATGTTTGCATTCAATACTTGATGCATACATGCATGGTGTGTGCTTTTTTGCATATTTGAATGCTACATGCTTGATGCATGCATGGTGTAAGCTTGTTTGCATGTTTGCAGGCTTCTCACAGGTAAATAAGAACCACATAAATGTTCAAAATCAACTGTTACCGACTTACGAACTTATCAATGGTAAGAAATACAAAATTATTCTAACTATGAATTTTTCGTAATGTGATAGATGAGTCTTTCAATTATTATGGATATGAAAAGTATGCCAAAAGATGATTGTAACTGTAAACTTTCTGAGATATGATAGTTCTACCTTTTAATGATTATCGATATGAAATGTATGCCAAAAGACGATTCTGACAGTGAACTTTCTGCAGTATGATGGTTCTACTTTTCAATTATTATGGATATGAAATTTATGCCTAAAGATGATTCTGAATTACAAAATTATGCGTTTTTAATGTATTATAAATGAGTGTATGCCAAACGATTTTCTGCGAAATGAAGTTTATGCTATGCGCTGTTATGCAAAATAATATTATGACATAAAAAGTTCTGCTATAAAGGGTAGACCCAACACTGAGATGACAACTGATAGATATATGTATAAAGAAACAGAAGTAAAGCCCCAAACGAAAAAGAAAAAGACAGGAGGGTGATGTAAGAAAGAATAATGTTAGCAGTATTATAAAGCAGGACTGGATTCACCAACTAAACAAGACAAAAAGGTACTGCATTGTCGCCCTCGAAGTGCATACGTCAAATCATGACAAATGTTTGTTTTACGCATAGTTGACAAGACTGCGCTTGCGACTAGCGCTAAACGATTAGACAAACATGACAATTACTCACATGCTTGCATAGTACTGAAATGTTTTATTTTAGGTATGGATTTAAAAACCAATCTACGGGAATTGTGAATCTTTGACATACCTTGAAACTAGAGAATTCATGCTGACTTGGAATTTGTTTGGCTCTCAATTTTCACAAGAAAAAAATATTATGCACTTTAAATTCTACCTGTCCTTATAATATTCATGTCAATGGAGAGCGAGAGTGCAATGCACTATAATTATGAATGACTCAAACAAGATGATTGAATTTTATAAATAAAAGGGTGTCTTTGTTTACGTTCACAAATGTAGGTAATCGGTAATGAGGGAGTGTGGGGACTTGGGGAGAATGACACACACCAATCAATCTGCCTAGCCTTTTCCTAACTATGTTGGGGTCGGCTTCCAGTCTAACCGAATGCAGCTGAATACCAGTATTTTACATGGAGCGACTGCCTATCTGACCTCCACAACCCAGTAACTGGGTAATACGATACCCCTTGATAAGACTGGTTGTCAGACTTTCGGGCTTCTGACGACCCGTAACGACTGTCAAAGATCCACGAATGACAACCGGGACCAACGGCTTAACGTGCTTTCCGAGGCACGGAGGAGTCTCGGTATGTAAAGATGGTCACCCATCCACCGACCAACCCCGGTAAGCGTAGCTTAACCTAACCCGTAGATGGATCGACTCGGTGTGGCTGTTATTACTTAGCCACGAGCTCCTCATGACACACCCACTTAATAAAATTAATTTTCCATTCCACCATCCTAATCAGTCAGTGATCCGAAATAATGAAACTTGAAATAGTAACCTTCTAAGGGCAAGTGAAATCGATCAGTACGTCTCAACCGCGTTCATGAGCAGTGTATGTATACTCCCTAGCAATCTTAAAGCTTCTGCACACCGATATGCGATTCGATTTCGATCATCCGAATCGATCTCGATGATACCACATGAGTTCCGTTTCTTTACTCTGTGTTGGCACGGTGTGCTTTGGATTGCGTTATAAAGATCGGATGATCAGATCGCATATCGTGTGCATGTAGAAGATCTAAAGACCTTAGCGCGTGCGATTTGTGGCGAAGCGTCGCTATTACCACATTTTTATACAACACTAGCTGATGCCCGCGATTTCGCTCGCGTGGATGTCGGTTATTATATTCTAAAACCTTACTCGAGACCCACTCTATCCATTGCTGAAAACAGCATGAAAATCGGTGCAGTAGTTTTATCGCGTACAGTACGACAGACAGACGCGGCGGAGGACTTAGTTTTATAATAATGTAAGGATATACGCAGCGATTGCATAAACGCCACCAATACGTAAATAATTAACTGACGTACTATCCCCTCCTTCCTATCTAACACAAAAATAGTGACGATATAAAATGCCAGTCATAAAAAAAAGCTAAATATTGTTATTAGAAGCGATTCATCATTGTTATAGCCCATTCACACTGCCCACGATGTCGCAGGCGGTGTATTTTTGGCAATCAATATTGGGGACGTGGGAGATGAACGAGACAACCGGTATATAGGATGACGACCGGATGATGACATCACATCATATTTGTGAGAAAATTAGGCACTTTCGCCAATACTGTACCATGTTGGTGTTGACTAGGTCATGTACAAGATGATGCAATATAACACATAATATCACGGCTTTTTGGGGAAAACAGGCGGAGGCGTGTCAAGGGTTAGGCAGACGCCTAGCGTAATAGGATTGTACTATAGATAACCTCTGCCCATGGTGCAATATCTCCTGAAATATAGGTACTAAACACATGGCCTATTGAAGATGAAAACTTGGAAATACGACATTGACACGCTTGGCAGACCGGATTGATGGTCACCGATTGTTATTTTTAATAACACAAAGGGTGGCGTTGCTGTTCTAAGTCCATCCTTTAGCTAGGTATCTAAGTTTTGTAAGGCCTAGGAGACATTTTTCTCGAAACACAGCTTCTCGTGTCTTTAGGGTGTCGGGATTTGCCGATATCTCGAAGGCAATAGACAGCGTCCTAAGACTTAACCTGCATACGTACTTCAAGAGATCTTATCTCAATACTAGCTGATGCCCGCGACTTTGCCCGCGTGGAAGTCAGTTATTATTACTAAAACCTTACTCGAGAACCACTCTATCCATTGATGAAAACGGCGTCGGTGCAGTCGTTTTTGAGTTTATCGCGTACAGGACGACAGACAGAGGCGGCGCGGCGGAGGACTTTGTTTTATAATATGTAAGGATAATATCTCGAGAAAACGTCTACTAATGCGTTTTAAAGGCGCAAAGGTTCAAATTTGCGACTACGATTATCAACATATTCCACCGAAGTAAACATGTTTAATAAGTAATTAAATTAGATACTTGATACTAAAAATATTGAAACCTGATAATTTGTATATTTATTTGCAATGTTCTATTAATAGCCTGTAGGTACTTGTGTTTATCAGCGGCAACGTACTTACGTTATGATTAATAGTATAACAAGTGTTTCTCACGACACGAGTGCGGTAACCGTGACAATATTATGATCTAATTAAAGCGGCTATTACATACCTGCCTACCATGACTTTACGGGGCAAAGTTACTTTATGGAATGCACATAGAGAGTAACCTTACAAGAAATGTATTCTGTCTCTGTTATTCAATATTAAAAAGATTGAGATGGAACATTTTAGTTACATTGTCAGCGGTCATGGGTCAAGTGTAACAGCACCATTACTATTTTCTCTTTTTCACATTTTTTTTATGGAGTTTGAATAGATAATTTTTCATTGGAATTTATACGTTGTAAGTTGGATTAGTACACTTACATTAATATTCTATTCTTTACATTTCGAGTTTAAAAGAAAGAGATGGGACTATCTATTTTTCGTACCTTTATTTTTTCAACTTTATTTTCTCTTTTACTTCGCATTTATAAGAAAGAGACAGTTAATTTTTCATTGTTCTAGGACTTTATGCATTGTAACAGTGGCCTTACAGTTAAAACAGTGATAATGCAGGGGTGGTCACCTGCCGTGACGGGGTGCGTCGTAGGCGCAGGTGCAATGACACCTGTGTTTGCGATTTAGAAACGAACTTTTGGAAGAATTTTGAATATTTTAAAGTTTAATAGACATTTTGTTGTAAGTATGGAAGAAATACTTACTATGGTCTACGTAGGTTAATTTGAGATGTCACGATGGTAGCTTAGCAAGTTTTTGTACTACCGTCAAGCAAATAATAAAACGTTTCTGTTTATAATTTTAAACAAACAATACAGTTGTAATGTCATATTAAGACGTTTACATCACTGACCATTTTTTTTATACTTATTCAATTTCTCACTATAGCAAAAATAATACGTATTAACCTAGAAGTTTCTACGACAAAGGTCATCCTCTAGCCGTCTAGCTAAGTTATCAATCAACTACATGTTTTTAAAGTATATGAAAACTTTTATATGTAGGTACTTATTGGTATGAAAATATATTGGTATTGCGTCATAAAAATAAATACATACAGAGATCCGCGGTGAGGTGTGGCTCTTTTTAGTAGCTATGTGGAATTGTGCATGGCAATGGTGATTGCAGGGCAAATAAATTGCTTCAGTCTTTGGGGTCAGTAACTACCTAAAATTAGCGACATTCATACATTTGTTGTGTACTTTCAATTTGGCGTTATAAAAAGGGCTGCTGAAGATGATGCAAACTAAACATTCATCATGCAGAAGTTCAAATACCTTTCAACAAAACACGTAAAATACCGGCGCAAACGCACGTCTAAAATACATGAAATTATATTAATAGTTACATGATCGATGGCAGCTGCCTGATAACGGAGACTGATAGCAATTAAAAATATTCCATGGACGAAACTACGTATAAGAAACTGGTTGATAACTAGATCTTCATTTATAGAGGTTGAAAGGGTCAATTTCATAAGTATACTGAAACTTAAAAACAGCGAAAAAATAACACAGTTGTCATAAAAAACTTTGAGCCTTTTGCAGAAACGATATGTGTATTTTGATCGTGTTAAAGATGATTGAAATACATTGGTAGAAGACGTCAACGACTTTTGTTGCTCGGTTATCTGGCGTAAGATGTAATTTATCTTCGAGGAGTTTTACGTATACGAGTATATTCAGATGTTCTCTAAGAAGATGATAAAAGTACGAGTGTGATAAAGATAATATTAATCGTTTAGGAGGAGTCCTGAACTAAGTAACCTAATGATAAAAGAGTAACTAAGTTCAATATAATATGGTATCAATTATAAATCTCTTACGGATAAGCAATTACTTTATTGTAGATTACTATAAACTACCGGGGTTGGGAGTCAATACTAGTCAGGGTGTAATTACTAGCATTTGTAGTGTAATTACTGTTATAAACAATAGTCACGTTATTGAGGTGAAACGTAAAGAGGGTAGATAGACTTTCCAGGAATTTAGCAGTTAGACATCTCACTTAAGTTGTACCGAGCATATAATTTGCTTTAGACCTTTGCTTGGAGTCCTTTTGGTAAGCAAAAAAGCTGAGTCTTAGTACCCGGAGTTAACCCAAATTGTGTGGGATTCAATACAATTTAAATTTTCTTTTCATACCGGATCTAAAAAAGTCTTGCGTAAAATTGTTTATCTAATTCCAATAAACATTTTTATAACAGTGGAAGTTGTTAATCATATCGACAGAAACTAAAGTCAGATATCCGGCGAGAAGAACGAATGTTCGCGAACATTTCATACTTCCGTTTTAATTAGAACGGTCTTTATGGTAATTGTAATGATATATCGAGGAATACCCCGCGGGATTTAGACCCACTTGCATCACAGTCCACAAATCAATTAATGCGGTTAGCGCTAAACCTAATTAAAACATCATTCCGTCTCGTATCATCTTCTAAGCGATTGACATAAGCAGAACGATGTTTTAAACTTTTTTAGGACTAAGGCTGAGTCCTGAGTGACGGCGCATCGCGCAGGCGGATTGCGGAGCGGATTTATTAGACTGATGTTTAGTGGGCGTCCTGAGTGAGGGCGCACCGCCGTAGTAGCAACGAACCCAAAGACATGAAATTGTAATAACGTCCTGTCAGAATATTAATCAACGATTAATTCGTGTTTTTGATTGCATTTTTCCAATATAAAGTGAAATTTGGTGCTTTCGAATTATACTCATTGTTATAGTGTACGGATAACATAGTAATTAATGAGGATTATGTATTTGGTTTTTCGATCTCTTACGTATACGTTCATACAGAGTTATCGCGGCATGTATAATGAGAAACGTCAAATGCGCCGTGAAATGCGCGCGCCCGCTCACACTCCGGACAAGTTCGAACATCTCGAACATTTGTTTTATCCGCCTGCGCGGTGCGCCGTTACTCAGGACTCAGCCTAAGCGAGCATCATAACATTATAAACATTTTAGAAGTATGTGAACTCTTTGTTATTGTCACGATTAAATTCCCACAACAACCAAGCACATCCTTGGTCAGATGAGTCAGTCTGTTTTGGCTGAAGCACACAAAACATTAATATTTTATCGTAACTCTCTGAACGTCTGCACTGCCCGTGAGATTCTTGCATTGTTTGTTGTTGAAAACAATTATAATTGCACCATGTTTTCACAATTACTCTGTAATGAAATTTTACTTCTGTTTGTATGTTTTTACGTTTCTTATGTTGCTATTTCAACCGCTTTAATGTTACTGTTATTCCGTACTATGCTCGTAACGTTCTGACATAAAATCGATTCCATATTAAAATAACATTAATTTAAATATTTTTTAGAACAGCTGGCATCCCTACCTGCAATAAAGCAGGCCATTCACGTGGCGTTTAGTCGTGACCATGGCATTAATACCAACTCGTAATATTTGTCGTGTTGGAACTGCGACAATTGACAACGTTCATCGTACCTGAACGAGGTCGGTGCGACGTACAGAGGCAAGTTCGGGCATCCTGTTAATTATTAAACTGAATATTATTTTGGGTTTCTGAGTCAATGATGGAGTGGGTGGAGTATGTGAGAGGTGAGTGCTCGACATTGAAGTAAGCATCACAATTCACAACATTCACAAGAATGTCGGGGTCGAGCGTATTGAAAAACAGTTGAAAATCAATGATGACGACAACTGTTTTCATTTTCAGTGATTGGGTAGACTCAAAATGGCAGCGAGTGCTCCAGTAATTGTTTATCACTCATTACTTCTGAAAGTAGCCTGTCAATATGGACAGTCGCCATAATACATAGTTTTAAAATATTGACCGAATTGACTTGTAAAAATGTCTAATAAGATCTACTTACAGAAATAAACATTTCATTTCATCAGACATATTTTGGAAAAACCAGCCAACCAGTCTTGCCAAGGGGTATCGTATTATCCAGTTACTGGGTTGTGGAGGTCAGATAGGCCGTCGCTCCATGTAAAATACTGGTATTCAGCTGCATCCGGTTAGGCTGGAAGCCGACCCCAACATGGTTGGGAAAAGGCTAGGCAGATGATGAGACATGTTTTGGAAGGAGAAAGGAAGGCTTTTGTCACAAATAGGACTAGCAAAAAACCGTCTCCTATGGCAAGGTCTCTTTCGACTAATTTTAGTTTCCAATTTTCGTCATTATGCTGGTGATACGCCATTAATTAATTTGAGGTTTTTTTGAAGACAAACTGATAATATAGCGTCGTCTTACAATAACAGGACTATAAATACAATAGCAATTTAGTTTAAAAACCTAAGAAGGGCGAATTTCAAATTCAATATCGAATTTGGGTCTGAACGCGAATAGCACATCTAAACCGCGTCCAAGAATTGACAATGTCATCATTGTTGTGGAATATTGTCACTGACAGCGCTTAAATGCGGTTTAGATAGTTTGATCGCGTTGAACTTAAGGCTCTCGCAGATAGGCGCGACGCGACTCCGGTGGAACAATTTCTATGAAAATTTCATGGAAATTGTTCTACCGGAGTCGTGTCACGCCGTCGTCGCGTCGCTCCTGTCTACGGAAGCCTGTTATCGGGGAAATTCAGCCTAAGTATTTGAATGTGTTATTCATTATCTAGAAAACAATAGAGAATTTTGCATAAAATTTTCTAATTGTATGAGCAAACTATTAAATAATAGTAAAAGCATTATCATAAAATATTACGTGATCAGCATTGTTAGAATTTGCATAATTATTTTAGAATAGTATCTATCTATAATCAGCTTTGACGCAAGCATTAAACCACAAAAAGTAAAATATACAGCTATATTAAATCATTTTGTCGGGGATTTATTTGAGAATACGCCAAACTAATACAAAAGGAAGAAATGGTGAGACAAACTAGACGCGTACCGCAAGGGTTGGATCGAGATGGCCTTGGAAAAGGATGTTTAGAAAGATTTGGGGGAGGCCTTTGCCTCAAAAGCCTAGCCTCAGCATTTGCCCTAAAAAATTAATACAATTAAGTTAATCACAGTATTTGAGAAAGATTTTAAAACTTCTCATGTTCTACTGTCAGTTAAGTTACTCTTTTTTTTTTTCCGGGGTGGAAAATCCTCATGGATGTCCTCCGCCTTGGGGTGGGTGGAGGGGTCTGTCAGACTCTTACTGACTAAAAACCACTCCGGTGTTCCGACTCACACCTATGCCGGGGGTCGCGGGAACGTAAGAATCTTCTGCAACCCCAGACTGGTGCCGGCCCGCCGCTGCGGGCCTCTTCGGGTCAGGGGGGGGAGTGAGGTGTTTGACTCCCCCTGTGACGTCTAAGAGGGGCGCGCGTGGAACACTTCGCGCCGCCACCTCGGGTCCTGATGTGTGGGAGGGCGACGGACGTCCCCGAGTCCGTCACCCCTGGACCCATTTAGGGGGGCTGGAAGAGGGCGTTATCCGCCCTTCGCCGACGCCCGGTGCGCCTGCTGCGGGCCGGTTGTGTGGACGAGATCTCCCTCTCCCTTTCCGCAGCCTCCTTTAGAGTTAAGTTACTCTAACCTAACTTCTCATCAAAAGTACACAACGGTCAAGAATTCAAGATTCATAATTAGAACAGTAATAAATCATTATAAAATCGTCTACTATTATTATAACCGAGGATCACCGAGTAATCCCGAAGTGCTGGGTAATCCTTGCGATACCGAGAAGTCAAAACAAATAAAGTACTTTCAGCAAAGCTTGAGTCATGCGCGGGCGCATACGATGCGTAAGCATTGTTAGAATATACTTCACAGTTGGGAGCCGTTGCTTTCTAAACAGAATTAATTTACTATATTTAGCTTCAAGCCCTTTTATGGGATCCAGCAAGACTACTCGGACTTTACTCTTAGCTTAATGTGAATGACCCTTTATTTAATATGAAAATTGGCTTAGTCATCATCATTATGAATAATGTGATTATTCAATTATACAATGTTTATGATTTAACGTCAGAAGACCATAATTCCAAAGGGGTTACCCTCCACCGTACACAATGAAATGACTAATGCAAATACAGTACACATTGAATCCATCGAATTTACATATAGTTGTAGGAATACTACTCAGAGTGGAATCATTTGACTAAAAATACAATATGATTGTATGAATAATACCTCTTAAGAATAATTGACTTGAAGAATGAAGAAGGAAGGCTATGGGGGAGATTCTGAGATGATGGCTTAAAGAGATTTGTGGAAAAGATGATGCGCGTACCACAAAAAAAATGGGTTAAGAGCAGGCTGATGATGATCATGATAAATGGAGGAAAAAGGCTAAGGGGGAGACTACGGGGATGATGGCTAAAAGAGTTGTATGAAATAAGACAGCAGCACCAAACAAATTGTGATAAGAGCAGGATAATGATGATGATGATAAATGAAAGAAGAAGGCTAAGGGGGAGACTACGGAGATGATGACTAAAAGAGTTGTATGAAAGAAGACAGCAGCTCCAAACAAATTGGGATAAGAGCAGGATAATGATGATGATGATGATAAATGAAAGAAGAAGGCTAAGGGGGAGACTACGGAGACGATGACTAAAAGAGTTGCATGAAAGAAGACAGCAGCTCCAAACAAATTGTGATAAGAGCAGGATAATGATGATGATGATAAATGAAAGAAGAAGGCTAAGGGGAGACTACGGAGATGATGACTAAAAGAGTTGTATGAAAGAAGTCAGCAGCTCCAAACAAATTGGGATAAGAGCAGGATAATGATGATGATGATGATGACAAATGAAGGAAGAAGGCTAAGGGGGAGACTACGGAGACGATGACTAAAAGAGTTGCATGAAAGAAGACAGCAGCTTCAAACAAATTGGGATAAGAGCTGAATAATGATGATGATGATGATGATAAATGAAAGAAGGCTAAGGGGGATACTACGGAGATGATGGCTAAAGGGTTGTATGAAATAAGACGCTGCGCTGATACCAAATAAATTGTCATAGGACGAATTAATAAAAGGCAAATAGAGGACATGGGTAAGTAATCTATGTCGTATAGAAAATTGCGAATGGAGAGTCAGTGTATGGCAGAAGACATTCTGCTCCCAATCCAAATAAATTGGAATAAGGACAAGAGGATGATGATGACGAATGAACACAGGAAAAAGGCAAATATAGGACATGAACAGGTAACCTACGTCGTACAGAAGATGGAGAATGGAGAAAGAGGACATGGTCACGATCAGCCAAGCCAAGAGATTGTAATGACAGGAAAGCAATAAGGAACCAATGCTGCAGAAAAGCTCAATGGAAATGTGACGGAAGGTCATAATGAAAAGACTTAGACAAGAACTCGACTAGATATATTGAGCTGAGCCATTGATGAAGATGAAATTATGAAATTTAGCACTTGTGGGGGATACATTTTTATTCAACTTCTTTAGCTAATTAATTAAGGATAGCAATTTTCCTGATATTCATCCATACTATCGGACTAACTTTTCCTTGTTACCGACAAAACCAAAATATATCATTTTACATTTAATTTAATTAACATATGAATAAGTATTATATCGTAGGGTATCAATCTATATCAACTGCAAGTTGGACTGACTAATCATTTTGAATAAGGTAATAGATAATGCGAAAGGAAAGCTTGCATAGTCAGCTGCGTTGCAATGGCCAGGTTGTAGTTACTTTATCTACCTTCCTAGATGAAGTAACTTTGACGATCTGCCTTTTTGAGCATCTGTAGTGGTTTGTGCTAAAGTAGTAATTATAAGTAATTGTTTTTGTCTCTGTGTCACAGTATATATGAATAATCATCACATGAATGTCTTTTAAGTAAAGGCGTTTTCTAATTCTCCAACACCAGTAGTTCCAGTTCGCAGAGTACTTGACAGTATGTTTGCGTACTAATATCTAAAAAGTCTAAACTATCACTGAAAAATAAAAGCAACAAGATGTACAAAAGTAAAAACAAACCGTGATTTTGGCAGTCGGTTTGCGAGCGCGCAGTGACATATATGCGCGGTCCATCGCCGCAACAGCACCATTGGTCCCACACAACATCACTGTATTTACGAGACACGTATTATTCACTGCACCAATTAGTTATAACAAACGCTGCGCATGAGTGTAGATCGGCGCGTCAACGGGGACTGCGCGTGCGCCGGGTCTCGCCCGCCCCCCGCGCCCCCGCTACTATTTTCGGAGCCCTGTGGCTTGTGGTTTCCCCTTCATCACAGGACATTTTGAACAGTAGTGCAACTTAACGCGGAAGTTAATGACTTTTATGAAAGTGCGCATTCAAAAGTGACAAACATCAGGATATTGTTACATATAGGGCCAGTTTCTCGAACGAAAATATAAACTGATGCGATTGTTTGTTGATTAATTATTCAACTTGTCTATCTTCATTTATCCTTATCTATCATTCTAGAGAAACTGGCTCATAGTTTTTTATTGTTTCTTGTATGTTTCTGTACCTGGTAAACATTAAGAATAACGCAGTACAGTGACAGTGACCGATTAGAATAGTAAACTATAGTCTGTATCTCACAATACTTTGCAAACAACAAACAAGTCGGTTAACGCCTGTTTTGTGTCCGATCTTTAACCCATGGTTAACTGACATGTTATTGTATGAAGATAACAAATTCTACATGTTTTTGTACAATTGACCTTATAGGTGCATATTTTCATTATTACCTCGAACAGCAGATGGTGGGATAATCAATTAAATGTAGCAGCCCGAATTCTAAAATAATATAGCATCAATATTATTGTGCTCAAATCTGACTTGTTCTTAGAGCAACCCACAATTCTGTTAACATTTCAATTTTGTCAATATTTGAACAAGAGGAACTGGACACAGTGGCATTCTATCAGTGAGATAGGTAACAACGATGGAAAAGTCAAAAATGTAACCGTATGTCAATCCTGTTGAAAATCGTTGTAGAAATACGAAAAGCTTTGAGCTTTTGACCACCAGAGGACCTACGGTGGTCATCCGGGGCTAGGTCAAGACCTCAAAAATACGCCATCAAAGTGAACTATACTTCGTCCAAAAGTTGGGTCTACTGACTAACCTACTGTTCGGTTAACAATGTGTCACTGTATCGGCAAATCGTTTTACTACAATTATGGCAAGCGCTAATCCCCTCCACATTTACATGTAGGTGCGTCGCGACAGTTTTTTGTATAATAGTTTTAGGCGTCTAGATTACATCATCGGTTCGAGGAATAGGTACTACGAGTATTTCTAAATGTTCGTTGAAAATCAATGATCTTGATCTTAGAGTGCAGCAACTTATGCAAATACATTATTATGAGTGAAAGGAAAGGTCAACTGCAGTTAAAGAAAAAACCAGATTACAGGTAAAAGGCACCTTCAGAAAAACATGACTTTTTGGGAAGGAGTCAAAAACTAAAAATCATTTGAAAACTAGTCAATCGGAACCTCAGAACTTCTCACTTCTTAATGTAGACTGGCGTTAGTTGTGTATAGGTTAAGGAAAACACGATCAATGTTGGATTCCAGAATGAAAACAAACATGGTGCCTAAGTTGTTGAAGAAACCTAATACATTGTAAATGTATGTTGACTTACTGTTTACATTGTACTTTACGACATATCCGGACTATTCAGTTCCCCTCCTTTATATTATTGTAGGCGTGGGGATAAGTTCTGCGTATGCGCATACAATACTACGAACCCTGCCTGTAGAAAAGTGGAGGAAAACTTATTATAACTGCAGGAATATGACACGTGACAGCTAATTTACCTCAAATGTGTATTACTGATTTATTAGACTCGTTTATGCACCTGAAATAGAACCATGAAAAACAAGCAAAATAATCGAGTAAAAGCTATGACACCATGATTAGTCATGATGTCATCGATCTACCGCAATCTTGCACCTCCATTGTCTGAGCTCGTTATTATCCATCCAGAATAAACCTGCATACAATGTAAGCACAAAATTCAACCCCAATAAATTTCATCTTCGCCTCACGGTGGATTTTCAATATAAACTTTACAAACCCGTTTACGTCACAGCTGACTGGCGTCAGTTTTAAATTCAAGCAAGTCCAATTACGCCATATGTTGACCCCTCCTTCCCATAAACGTGTGCAGGCGCATTCTACGTCCGAGCGACGTACGTTCTTTAATCTTTATGGTGTTGCGTACACTTTCACGTTGAGCTATGGTGCGAGAGCAATTAAATTGTTTGTTATATTTGAAAATGAGGCTTCATTTTCAATCAATCGTAGAAATTTTTAACTTATATACAGATAACCTACCGACCTACCAATGTATTACCTACTAATGTGTGAAAATGTAACAAAAAGAGATACAAGCAAAACGGACTTAAAGTATATCATCAACAAAGTACCGAGATGGAAATTGTATCAGTATTAATTGGTTGCCATTAAATCCATAACAAGTAAGAACTTACTGAATCCATTGTAGGAATCAATTGAATAACTTCAACATTCAAAACATTATTAGAGCCAAATGTTAATTGAATTCGCATCAACACTAATGGCACTCAATAATGTATAACAAACCATTGACTGTCCGTATCACATAAATATGTGTGAAAGAAATGGAACGCCACAGCTGTCTAAACTCTTGCGCAACTCGTGACGGACTAATGAAACGGGTCACTCGGTTGTCCATTGACGAGCGATCGATTACTATTAACGTTTGAAATTGGAATGCTCATCAATTGGAGAGGTCAATCGTGGGAATTGGCCTTATTTGTTTCTATCGAATATAAATATCACAATCATTCATGGATTGGAAGCCGACCCCAACATAGTTAGGAAAAGGCTATGCAGATGAGGAATGATCATTCACTATATCGATATCTATGTTATAGAAAAAAAACATGCTAAGGTTTATTACATTATTCTTTAACGAAGCCCATGGGTTTCCTCTGTTGGGTTTGTCCAGCGTCACTTTACTAATAAATAAATATGATGTTGATATTGAATGAGCTACCTTCTGTATAATTCGCACTCCGAATCGTCCCAAATTGTAAAAGCGCATTATCGTTAAATATCATTTCGTATAGTATCGTAGCAATAAAACCTATATATATATATATCAATCAACGCGACAACTACATATATATTTAAAAGTCTTCAAGAAAAATGACATCTTTAATCAGTAAGTCTGTCTTCTAAACCACTAACATAATCTACAACTATTACAAAGTTGACCTCAAACTGTCCTATCTCTATTTTCGCATTATCATCTCCTTTAGCTGTGCGGTCCACGGATAAGATAACGGAAGTCTAATAACTCTTTCCTTGAGTTACGTAAGAGGCAAGGAATTGATTTTATTATGTCATCTACATACATTAGAAGCACTGATAATAATTATGTTGCAGTATTTATTATTTCCCTCCCCACGATTATGTCACCCTCTTCATCAATTCCGTATACTTCTTTACTATACAATTTTTTTTTTGCTATAAAGTGACGTATCAACCATTCGGCTCACCTGATAGTAAGTTGTCGCCGTCGCTTTTGGGCATCTGCAATACCAGTGGTACCACAAGTGCGTTGCCTATCCTTTTTGTCGGAGGATTTTATTTTTTTTATGGTGATCTTAAATTTTTCAATTAAGTATGCCATCAGCCTCACTATCGTTTGAGTCTGGTGTATCCTCAGTACGGTTTGACGTTCAAAAAGTGCTGATTCTCAGCCTAGTTTGAATAAATGATTTTTGATTTTGATTTAGGTCAAGGCCAATCCTATATCTATCTTCACCGCATAGGATATTATTTAAGCCCTTTTTTCATGAATTATAAACGAGCTTAGACATGCTACAGGATGCAATAAAACTTTAACGTATAAAGGAAGTAGAAAGCCGATCTATATCAGCTACTTCCGAAGAATTTCCCTACAGTTCCTCTGTAAACTGGTGTATGTACATATTTGTGGAGCCAACAACTTCCTCAGTTGCGACAACGGGCCAATTAGGGCACGTTAATAAACTTTAATCGCTCACAATTAATGAGTTCTCTCTTAATTGTTGGTGGTACTACCGCTTTTCATTAATTACTCGCGTATAACATAACATCACGTCCGTCTTCCCCGAAGGGTTAGGCAGACATGCACCTATAGTACAACCACATTTTGCCAGTTATGTTTCAGTCCCATGTAATAGGGGGCGAGCCTATTGCCATCGACCGGGCCTTCGCGTATTATGTTCATAAATCGATATATGCAGGGTTATTGGTTATATATCGGATTGTCGGCAATCCATTATGGGGATGTAGGAGAGGTCATACATTACCCCTTTTGACTCAAACAACAACTTCAACAACAACAACTTCAACTTTTGAGCAAATGTCAACAATTTTCGAGTATTATTTAGTTAATGTTAAAATGTCAAATTACTCGAAAATGATTCACATATAAAACCTTTTCTTTGGTCTAAATTGGAGCATAGTTTAATAAACTCTATAAAATTATTTATATATTATTTACTAGCTGATGCTCGCGACTTTATCCGCGTGGATATCGGTTATTATATACTAAAACCTTACTCGAGAACCACTCTATCCATTGGTGAAAACAGCATGAAAATCGGTGCAGAAGTTTTTGAGTTTATCGCATACAGGACGACAGACAGACGCGGACTTTGTTTTATAATATGTAAGGATACCATCGATACACTAAGAAAATAATTGCACCTGATTGTATCTTTTGCAAAGATTAAGTGTATTTACTGACGAGATCAGTTTAAATTTCCAGGCGTAGTATTATGAAGTATTAATGCCATCATTATTCCACTGCGAAAACGGGATGGTGCTAGCGGCCTTGTCTAGCTCCGTCTCTTTCTCACACTGGAAAAATGGTGGCATTAATACTTCATAATACGGCGGCAGGTCATGTTTATTCTTAGCTTATCTTACAGATCTCACAAGCATTTCACATTACACAAGGCTTTAAAATCGAGAACTAGTAAGTACCGTAGTAGAAGCAAAAACCGGACAGAAACCGTGTTAAATTACATGCTATCCCGGACGGCTCCCGCCTTTGAAGAGCAAATAACCGTATCGACAGCTGTCATTACGTTTTTATTTGATCTCAGCTAAATACATTGATAGTGACGTTTTTATAGCTATATTTCTTAGAAAGAAAGAAACTATTGATCAATTACAAGTAGATTACCGAGAAAATTGTTTCATGAATGAATGCTAACATGAAATGTTTAGAGAATCTCATAATGATAATTATGCTGACTTAGACTGCCTCCCTCATCTAGTGGTCGCTAGCGCTACAGCTGAGCACGAAGTCGTTCGATTCCCAGATCCGGCAAAGTGTTATTGGGTTTTTCTATCTGGAAGTTCTCAGTATCAGACCGGAGTCTTGTCATTTCTGCCCGATTGATGGCATCATTCTTAGAGTGTTGGCTGATAGGTGGGACTCTCCGATTTTGGGGCGGTGGATACGACTGCACGCAGTCAAGTAGACATTCCCCGGGATCGGCGTGGCTCACGAAGCTTAGAATATAATATAATATGTTACTAACATAAGTTTCATAACTTTACATTGTTACTAACAAATATGGAAGTGGTTCTGAAATAAATGTTTATTTATTTATTTTTACCCGACTACGGCGAAGAAAAAAGGAGGGTTATGATTTTGATCGGTATGTATGTATGTAAGTATGTTCATCTGTTCCCTCCTATCTTTTAAACCACCCATCACAATTTGACAAATGAGGTACCGTTGGAAACTTCTTGATTGTCCGCTGGTTAAAGGCTATGTGACGTCACATTAAATTAAAAATGGCGCTTTCCAGAGGACATAAAAGGAGGAACTAAAAAAAAATTGTTTAATCGTACCATGTTGGGTATCAAATGAAAGGCTTTAAATGAGCACATTTCAAAAATATATATATTATCACCCCAAAAGAATTAAAAAAAAAAAATTAAGTAATAAAAACTAAAACCCAACTACGACTAAAAAGGTATACACAAGATAGACAGACAGACAAATTAAAAATCCGGAGTCACACGTAATCTGTTTGATTTATGCTAACACGTGTGACTCCGGATTTTTAATTTGTCTGTCTGTCTATCTTGTTTATACCTTTTTAGTTGATTGACTTTTTGTCGTAGTTGGGTTTTAGTTTTTATTACAATTTTTTTTTTTTAATTATGCAATTATGTATTGCATTAAGAAGTCCCATAGCTCTGATTAACTTCGTGAAAAAGTGAATCAATCTAGAGGATTTAAATAGGCAATTTAAAGAATGCACTTAAGGGCCTACCCTACCTCAGCTGAAATTCACTTTTTATCTCGCTCGCACCATACTACTCGCGGCCTGAGTGAGAGCAAGACGGAGTGGGGGTACTGGCGGCTCCAAGCCTCGAATAGTTTAGGTAATTGCTTCCTACGGTGAAAATAATGGTAATAAAAAAATATAAAAAAAACATAAGACCTGCTTTATAGTTATTATGCATAGTTTCATGATCTAATATAAAGTATTTTTTGAATACCAACGGTTTATAGGTCGGTTTGGAGTTAACTTTGGATTTTTTTTCCTATCGAGAAAATTTGATGTGATCGTGTTTTCCCTAAACATAGGATCCTAGCATCAATCCTCAACTTTAGCATACATTTATTTCAAAATAAATGCTGCAGTATTTTCGGCATAACGGAGGATCATGCTAAGCAATTTGAGGCAGGGTAGGCCCTTAATAAAGGTAGTTGGTAAACTTCCATTGACTAACATGCCTTCTACATCGAAACAATGAACTGAATTGATAATTATGATTATTGTCTTAGTTCCCACGCTCAGCAAATTGATTGGTAATCAATCACTGCTTTGATAAAAGATGTTATTGATGACATAATATTTCTCTTAGCCGTTTTTAACCTTCAGAAAAAGGACTATTGATGATTATTAAGGGCGCATTTCACCAATGAAACTGAACGCGATCAAGACACTGACATCAGTGTCATAATTGTTTTGGAATATTGACACTGACAGCTCTTGAATACGGTTTATGTGTGTGTGTATGTGTGCCGATCGAGTTCAGTTCCATTGAAGTAACTCAAACTAAAACAAAATCTCTTCCAAATCTTACACAACAGTATACAAAAAAAAAAACAATAGCAGTTCAACAGGAAGCAATCACAGTGTAACTCAAACTTACAAAAAAAAAAAACAATCAAATCATGAGCCGGTACATTAAAAAAAGGTAAATTGTCTTCGAGGCCGGATGCCGACGATTGAGTGGCCCGTGACTAAATCCTTAAATTACTGTATTGATTGGGACAATTGGTAATGACCGTGAACTAAACGGTGGACTACTGGTATCGGATTCCGGATAATTTGTGGCGAAATAATCAGAGGTTCGTTGTGTTCATCGAACAACAAGAGGAGAGAGGGAAGTACTTCTTTGGATTTTCGAAGCTTTTATTGAACAGATAGCGAAGAGTTTTGCTTTTGTAGAAGAAATATATTTATACTAGCTTCCGCCCGCGGCCCGCGTGGTAAGTCGATAAAAAGTAGCCTATGTCCTTTCTCACGCTCCAGACTATCTGTGTACCAAATGTACTTGGAAGGTCGCCGGTCGGGATCATTTTTCTGCGTTTTCGTACGAGTGAAATTCGTATGAAAACGCGTGCAAAGTGCGCGCGGCCTTAAACTACAAGCTATCGTAGATGGTTTCTTCCAGCAGGTCTACTCCCTAAACACGAAATCCAAAGATTTGGCTGAAGTTACGGGCTATTCCTACTCCCTATCAAAGTTTGTGGTCGCGAGGTCTATCTACTGTTCGCAGAACTACTAGTATTAGTAAGGATTTATTTTTACGTTATACAATTACATACACCCTTACACAGGCGATTCTTTAACGCTCGCGCTGCGTGTGCCTAACGAGCACGCCACGTGTGATCAACGTGTTCGCCGCGTTCGCGGAACGAGAGCGATTGATGTTAGTGTACAAGAGAGAGTGAGACAAGCGAAAGTACAACAATTGTGAGAACGTGGAGAACACGTCTCGCAGTCGCGGCTTGCTCGCTTGGCACCCGCGGGGAGCACGTTCACAAATCGCTTCGCTGGAAAAACGGCGGCAAATAGTCAGTGTGATAACGCTCTTAGTCGGTATCTTGGCCCTCAAATTGCGATTTTCTAGAGTAGAGTAGATAGATGAATATAAAACACTGCTTTGCTTTCTGGACTGATACTTACTGGACAAGCCTTGTTTCTACGAGTTGCCTATGTTCAGCAATGAAATAATCATTTTATTTGGATGTAACTTTGTAAAGACACATGAAAGTATCGCTTTAAGGAAACTTTAAGACTTGGCACTGCATAGCAAAAGGCTTCACAAAGCTCGCTCAACAAATAGTAGTTGGAAGAGGAAATACATCTTAAAACAATATTACCATTTATGGCATTTCTTTTGGTCATAAACTTTATGGTTTATGTTTTCCCGGCTGTCATCAGCAGACAGTCGACGCACAATTCACGGCGCATTGTATTAAAAGCTGAACCTTATAAGTAAAACTAAGGTGATTAACCAATTCTCGCGACCACGTCTAAAATTTTGTCTGAATAAAGTAAATAACTTCAATTCTTAATAACTTATCACAAACATATTTCTTATTTGGGAGATTGATCTTATACCGGCAAACCATAAAGTAATACAGCTATAAAAACAAATAAGGTATCAATAGATCTTACAATATAGGTACCAGTATGTTTGTTGACACATTCTCGGGACCATGTCAAAAATTCTGACTGAAAACTGTAAAGAACTTATCAAAAACGTATTTTCTTATTTAGGAGAGTTATCTTTCGGCAAAAGTCATATTTACTTATTTGGGATATTAATCTTACACCGGCAAAGGATGAAACGAACAGGCTTTAAAAACAAACAAGGCAATCGATAAACTTCGGTGCAATCGCGCGCCGGTAACATCCACGAAGCCATTTACCATCACACCCACACAAGTTATCTGCGTGAAGCCTAATATATGGCGATTGAGCTTTCCCACGGGAGGTTAACGACCCGGGATTAAAGGGGATCTCTTGAGTGACAGCAATTGTTTCAACATTACATTTATTAAGACGCATTGTATGTTCACTGCATTCCGAGCTACAGTAAGCTAGTACCATGGAGTTACTTGCCCGATCTTCTCCATAGGGAGCTACTACGTTTTGGAATGGGCAACTAGCTTCATCTTTCTAATCTGACTGGCCGACTCTATTCAAAAGTTTCTGTAAATGGTTTAACATAAAATCAAGCCTGTAATCCCCGATGGGTTAGGCAGAGGTGTACCTATAGTACATCCACATTTCGCAAGTTGTCATTGAAATAAATGCTTTTAATTTCGATTTAGAAACAATTTTTTTTTGTTTTAGCACGAGATACATTTGTAAACAAAGACTGACAGGTATGTTAATACCATATGAGATTGAGCCTGCCAAAGTTATCTACCACTATCGTGTGTAAAATTTTATAAAAATAGGAGAAAACTGTATGTCATGATGAGAAGATTAGATAGATAGAATATTCATTATTATAGAAAATCACTCAACAAGTTTAGTAGCAGGGTTAACCGGACGGGGTGTGCCAGACATAGTAGAAAATAATCAACGATGACGCGACTTTAACCCCACCGCGTCTAGACAAGGTAGTAATCGCTCATGTCTGTGTGGAGCCTAATATAATGTACGGCGTCAGGGCGTTCCCACGTTCGGTTGCCGACCCCGGCGTTACGACGATCGCCTCAATGAAACCGTAGAGAACGAGATGTCAATTGTTTTGGTAGACTGAAAACTTTCATAAGAATTTATACATTTGAATAATACTAGCATTCGGACAAGTCCACAGTTTCATTTGTAATTTGACAGTCGCCACAGGCCGATAGATATTCAAAGATCACAACTAGATTAACTAGATAACGGTGACCCCAATTACTTAGCTGTATTGGTGAGGTTAGATGACCAACGGTCGAGTTAAAGCTGTGTGTTTTAACTACTTCAAAATAGAGTGAAAGTCGGCCTCACAGAACAGCTAAGAATACATAGTAGAAGTCCATTCATCGTCATAAAAAGCAACATTAAATGCACTTGCTTTGTTAACACGCAATGTACTTGCAAACGACTCGTATTGATCAACTTTCATAGCAATTTTACATTGGAGTAATGCTTTACATTCGTGGCTAGTCCCAGTCGTAATTTGACAGTCGTCACGGGCCGAGAACTTCAAAGACTAACTGAACATCGGTGCCCCCATGAATTGCTGAGGTTAAATGACCAACGGACCGAGTTAGAGCAGTGTCTTTTTACTTTTCGAAATAGAGTGAAAGTCGGCCTCACAGGGAAAGCTAAGAATACAACCCAGAAGTCTATTGATCGTTACCAAAGCAGCATTAAATGCACTTGCCTTGTTTACACGCAATGTACTAACGACTTGCATTAATCAAAGTGTAAATGAAGCACCAGAGGATGTTTTGACAAGACATGATTAAAGCTAGTAGGTTTCTGCGTTTGACCGAGACACCGGATGATGGTAATTTATGTACATCTATCAAAATTTTACTAATGGAGGACGTCAAGATGTTCAATGACCTGCACTTAAGATAACTAAGGCTAAGGCCGGATTTCTAGAACAATACTCAGACATGATTTAAAACTACATTTGAGTAGGTTTCAACTCAAATCTAGTTTTAAATCGTAGATATGATTTGGCAAATTATTATACCTGACAGATTCCACATAATCTTAGAAAGAAATCTAGATTTAGAATGACTACTGACAGTTCATTCCTAATGTTTTTTTTTTCAACTTTTCTTTAAAGCCTTCTTTCTTTAAATGCAAATGAAGAATTTAAAACCACAACCAACCATGTTCGTTGGAAATATCCTCTTAATATTTGAGCAAGCTCCTAACAAAGGCCCGAACAAATATGGAAGCTTCAAACAAGGCTTCCTTAGCACGACAATGTTTAAAGACATCTTTGTCTGCGGAAGGTGTCAAGATTTAGGTTTTGTATGGTAGAAACATGTTTTTACACTTCCAACACCAATACAGACGGACTTAAAAAAAAAAAGTTAAGACAGAAGTAAGACCTAGGATAGGCCGGCAGAAAATCCCCATGGCATTAAGTCCTCTTTGTGCACTTTTTTGTATTTTATATTAAGTACGAAGTTTTATTAAATGTATTTCCACCGACTACTAGAGCAAGCAAACACTCTTTCACGAATTTTTAAGAAATTTTTGTTAGTTTATCAGATGTATTAACATAAACGAGGCAAAGGGAGTACGAGTATGTGTGGATCGTCGCAGGTGGCGTTCTGTAGTTGCTGCCTACTCTCATGGGATCATGGCGTGAGTGTATTTATTGTATTCTTATTTTCTGTTTGAGAAATCGTCGGTGAGAACATCGTATAACAAATGTATACTAATACATATTATAAAGAGGGTTTGTGAGTTTGTATGCGCAGGGGGTAATCTTCGGAACTACTGATTCGATTACAAAAATTCTTTCACTATAGGAAGTTACTCTTTTGCCGAGTGTCATGATTTACATTACGAGAAACTTCACGAGAACGAAGTCACAGGTAGAAGCCAGCGTCATATATTCATAAATTCACGTCGTAAACTTCGACGCCAGATAAATTAAACTCCGCACTAATGATTTTGATGTTTACGCGAATATTATGCATTCAAATTGAGCTTATTTTATGGTCCGCTTCACACGCACATTATTCAGCGGTGATTTATGTAGCGTCATTCTTGTTTCGTTTTCAACATCATTATAATGATTAACAGTGGGCTCTTATTGATAGACATATTCATCATTTGCCTTATAGCCTTTTCCAAACTAATCGGTCAGCTTCCAGTCTAATCAGATGCAGCTGAATACCAGTACTTCACATGGAGCAACTAGGCATACTGATGTGAAATTAAAACTTATCAATTAATATGAAACTATGCTAATGCTAAACAGCGTCGCTGCTGAGCAGAGTGCGGGGTAGTCGGAACTATACCCTGAGAGCTGTGGCGGAGAGCTATACTACAAATATGAGACATTTTGTGCGGAGGCTACTCATGTAGGATAAATGCTTCTTGTCTGGTCGTCCTCTGCATGGAATGCTCACTATTTCAAATTTTAATACTACTAACACTAGAATATAAATTATTTTGTAATACTAACACGATATGGATCAGTGTTGTCCGAAATAAATGAAATTTAATTTAATTTAATTACAGTTTACAGCTCACGGCATGATCAAGACCATTTCTGTATGACCAACTCTCGAAATTGCAACTATTCAAGCGGTTCTTGTGATAGCAACCCCATTATTTCTGTAGTCGTGACTCTAACCGAACACTTGCAAGATATGCCAAAAACGTACAAACACTACCGCCAACTTTGTTGTATCTCACACCGATAAACCAAAGTTCAATAAACACCGATACGTGAAACTTTCGGGCTCGCAACCAGTACTGGATTCCATCGCCATATATGAGACAGGCCCGAGGGACTGCAAATGTCAGTTCGAATTAACATAGCATGGAGCCAACAGGTAAGGTCAACCACGTCGTCGTAACACTTGAACTAAAAGAACCTCCCTTATGCCCGGGTTATACGAAGCTAGTTTTTATCCGACTACGGCGAAGAAAAAAGGAGGGTTATGTATGATTTTGACCGGTATGTATGTATGGATGTTCATCTGTTACCTCCTATCTTCTAAATCACTCATCACAATTAGACAAATGAGGTATCGTTGGAAGCGTCATGAGCGTCCGCTAGATAAGGGCTACGTGACGTCAAATTAAATTCAAAATGGCGCCCTCTAGAGAAAATTAAGTTAGGATCTTAAAAAAAAAATTGTTTAATCATACCATGTTGGGTATCAAATGAAAAGGCTGAATGAGCACATTTCAAATTATATGTATACCTACTTTAAATTAAAAAGAATTTAAAAATCAAAAATTGTAATAAAAACTGTAACAAAAAATTGGGTTTTAGTTTTTATTACTTAAGTTTTTTTCAAGCTAGGATAGTCAAGATTTTGCCTGTAAGCTAGCGAGCACTCTCACCGTATATACAGAACTATTCTCATTCTTAGGCTAGTAAGCTAGTGAGATAGTTTAATAGGACTGGGTTCTATGTTTGAGCTAGTAGCGCCTCTTACCACTGATTTTACTATCCTGGCTATTTATACTAGTCTCGTATGACCGGCAAAGCTCTGCGGACTAAGTCACTGCAATGCTACTGGCTTAAAATTTCTTAGTACCGTGTAAACAGCTCTAGTTTGTGCCACAGAATAGTACAGAAGGCACACTCCGCATAAGGTATGAAGCTACAAGTACGCGGCGGGCTCGTCTTGTCGGGCCAATTCAGTGAGCGTTACGTAGTGAGGAGATATACACGATAGAAGGAGAGGCAACTTCTAGGTGAATATAACTGTAGGTAATGAGCGCCGTGCGACCTGCATTGCACTTTATTGTGTCGTAGCAAGAGTCGCTTTTTATCTAAATGATTTTGCGGAGTGAACCATCTGTATTAATCTATGCTTGTATAGTCAAGATTATAATTCACTAGCTGATGCCCGCGGCTTCACCCGCTTGGATGTCGGTTATTACATACTAAAACCTTACTCGAGAACCACTCTATCCATTGGTGAAAACAGCATGAAAATCGGTGCAGTAGCTTTTGAGTTTACCGCGAACAGGACGACAGACAGACGCGGCAGGGGACTGTTTTATAATATGTAAGGACTATATTACTTGCTTGCTATCCTAGCTTGAAAAACTAGCCTTCTGTAAACCGGGTATAAACGCTACGGAAAAAAGCCGCTATCAATGACAAATTGGCACCAGATGGATGTGTGGTTGGCTTTACTTCGCAGAGTACGTTTATATTGAAGATGGTGTGTACTTGTGCGGTGGGAGAATAATATGAGGTGTGTATTAAATAAGGCTATTGTGAAGATGAACTTGTAATCAAAACAGTGTAAGGATAGTTTGAAGATGCAGTCTTGGATGACACGCTGATCACTCTGAAACAGTAGTCGTAAATAAAGTTTCTTTTTCATAGCAATGCATATTGCATAATTATTGACATATTGTCGCACCAATTTATAAAACAGGCCTTCTCTCATTATTGAAAATTATTAAAACCTCTTTCATAATGACAAATTCTCTGTCATGGCGTGCAACAAGCGTCAGAACTAAATAAAACTCGCGAGGATGTGGTCAAGTTATAGATGACCACTTGGAAGTCTCTGAACAACCTCCGAACCAAAGTGGGAAGATATAAGTACAACCTCGACAAAACAGCAGCAGGGTGTGTGAAGACTATGCTCCACCAAAAATGCAGCCAAATTCACCTCTGCGCTGCCATAGTCAACGCCATGGAAGTGGCGAAGTGGGCCAACAATATTTAATATAATTATTCGCGTGCCATCGACATGAAGAAGAAGAATTGCTTTAACCGCTTATGGCCCTTTACTGTGTTAGGAGTCACACATCTCCCAACACAAATAATTCTACAAGTATATGTCTTGGGATTTATAAATACTCCCTCTTAAGTTGTAACGGTTTACGAGGCCGTATGACGATGTTTCAAGACGTAACACACCTCCAACCGAACACACGTCATTACGGTATCTCATTTCGTATAGAACGTGTTTTACTTACGTCAAAGATATCACCGTCCAACCGCACGGCTATCCGAGCGTACAAAATTGTAACTTATTATGTCACTAAGTCATCATCCAAGGATTCTTCTCTAAGTTAACACCGCCTTTTCAACTAAGAAGATGCACAAAAATATAAATAATTGCTTGATCTTCAGCTTAGGCGTATAGTACTTGTAGGTATTGTTATGACAGCCAAAAATGATAAGATCTCACTTGAAGTCATCAATTAACTCGTTCTCCGGGAGACGGAGAGACAGATAAGTTAAACCAACTAATTGATTGATTTACGAAGTGAATTCCGTTAAACCGTTGGTCCTGGCTGTCATTTGTGGATCTTTGACAGTCGTTACGGGTCGTCAGAAGCCCGAAAGTGTGACAACAAGTCTTACCAAGGGGTATCGTATTACCCAGTTACTGGGTTGTGGAGGTCAGATAGGCAGTCGCTCCATGTAAAATACTGGTATTTAGCTGCATCCGGTTTGACCGGAAGCCGACCCCAACATGGTTGGGAAAAAGCTAGGCAGATGATGATGATGACGAAGTGAATTCCGTGGCCAGACCACGGAATCCAAGCTGCACTTCATCAATCAATCAATTAATTCGATACGGTCAGTTTGAGCAACAATCGTAATAAAGGATTACGCTCATCAACCATTATAACATAAAGAATAATGTTTTCAGTGCAAGTAATTTATCAGACATCGTTTTTCAGATCATTGCGTCATACGGTTGCGTAGTTTTAGCCGTCTCGCTTGAGTAATTGAATGCATTTAAAATCGCATGCACTAAGGTATTTAACAGTTATAAATTGGTGATAGAGAATTTACACGCAGTGTCCAGTGAATTTAAGGCAACTCAGTTGTCATTAAGTTTTCATTGTGTACGTTTGTGTAATTTTTTTTTTTATCGATCGAGCCTTTCTATCGTCGCATAATGATATGTATCATTTGATCATCTGACATCATAGCTTGTCTTACCAACCTCTCGGATATTGGGTTGGTACTCGTACCATTTGACGGTCAAAACTAGCGCCGCACGCGCTCTTTGGTCAAATCAAATAGCGCGCGCTTCCCCGGCTTCCTGTTACACACTTCTGTCCCATTTCAAGAAATCACTTCCACAGATTGCAGGAAAGCGCGAAGAAAGATGTTACGCGTCAAAAATAAAATATGTTTTACGAGTATAACTAGATTAGTAAGAAGAAACAGCATAGTTTCTGAGAAGAAAAATCGAAACAACACATGTCTCTTTTAGAGTCCAGACATAACCTTGGTGAGCCCATATGAGAAAAATGCAGATTACGAATCTGAGATGGTCTTTTGAGGAAAGAACCACACAGATTTGAGTGGACTTATCCAGTTGTACGCGCTGGATTCGCAAATTTAGGCGCTTGAGATTTTACTAAAAATGTTCAGCATCGTACTTGAAGAACCAGTAGGTAGATGCCCCCCTGCCATCGTGTTTATTGGTACCTAAACAAAATGCAAAGGGGTGTGTTTTGAGTCATTAGAAAGACTAATGAGTTAATAAATTCGTCAACATCCTTCAAGTCAGAAAACCACAATGGTGCATGGCGGCTCAAATAGATATAGATATTATGTAGTGTGGTGGAAGTTATCATTAATCCATTCATTTGTCGTCTAGTCCTTTCCAAATAAGCCCATAGGTACACACAAAAATCTTTTTACAATTTTGGAAGTCAGTGTCTTTACTTTTCAATTTTCGTTTTTTGCCACCGTCTTCCGAAATTAAAGTTATTTTTCACTTTTTTTGTATTTTTTTTGGAAGTAGGTTGTTTTTTTTTTGTAAAAAGTTTTTATTTTTCACTTTCTAGTTGTGGTACCTACCCCACACAAATTCTAATACCACTACCTGCTATGTAAATAACAGCGACTGTGACAAATAAGATGTCGTCTACATAGACTAAGTGAGAAAAATTATTGAAGCTAACTCAAAAACTACGAAAGCAAAGTTAATAAAATTTATATGGGACCACACGGGAAGCAACAGCTTTCAAATAAAAAAGAATCATCAAAATCGGTTCATCCAGTCGAAAGTTCTGAGGTAACAAACATAGTAAAGATAGTAAGACGAATTGACAACGTCCTCCTTTTTTGAAGTCGGTCAAAAAAATGCGACCGTTCGCTAGATAAAAATACGCGGTACATGTAACACTGGACGTTTCCTGCTAATAATGAGTTAATTAAAACTTTATTGACGCTACAATGACCCAACGGTCAGGCGTTAACTGGCTCTCAAGAGTCAAGTTACTGTGAAATCAAAACCTGCCGTTAAACTAGTAACCGGTACCAACTGACCTATGTAACACACTCATATACACCATTTTTGAATGGTTTAGAACAAAAACAAGAAGTTAACAAGGACCACTGTACTTACATATTTTTGAATATCAAAAGCTCAGAGATAACTGATTTATTTTTATTAGCGAAGTGGTTATACAAGGTTTACGGGACAGCCCTCCGCAGATTGATGGGATGAATTCAGCATATCATACTAAGACGACCGGTACATGAAATTATTTCAGAAACGTTATGGGAATCCAATAAACCTGATTTGTATTATTACCTCACGCGCAATGTATCGTTACCGCGGCAAAACCCACGGTAGCCGCACTCCCCGTGTCAGGGGGAGCGCGCTCGAGTATTTAAACATCCATTGCTGTTTCTTTTATGTTAACTGTTTTATTTACATAAATGGAGTGCTGCGTACAGAGAATGTAATTTTACGTTGAAATAAAGGAATAGTAACTGAAAAAACGATTAAAAAAATGAAAACTTTCCTGAGAAAATTTCCGGTGGAATATTATTCAAAATAAGGAGCTGAATGCCCCCTGTTAATTTACGGAGGGCTGTCCCTTACACCTTGTATACAAATGATAAAATACTAACTTTTACTGCATTTTGATGTTAGAGTAGTTATGTCCATTTTCCATGTTAACAGCAACTTTCTGTTTCTATGAAGATTTCAACTGCCCTTCAGCACACACCAATAGCCAGATCACTAGCCAGCACGGTGAGGTGAAATGAGCATGATTTTTCGTAATGTTAAATTAGAAGATTCATAATAAATTCTTCGATCTATATCCAGTATTGTCCAGCAGTTACCCATACCTGCCGCATCAGACAATATTTCTCACAAACCACACAACCCATCTCTATTAGTTTCCCATAATTATTCCTATCGCTACAATAATAACCGTCTATCCACACAATTGTGCCTACAGTAACAGTTCCCACGAGTGTATCAGGCAATCAGCGTTTAGTACACCCCACAGTCATTCGATACTATTCGCGCCACATGGCAGATTTACAACATACTGTATGTATCTATGTATGTAGGATGAACTAGATTTAAAACGGTGGCGTAATATATGTAGTTATTATAGCATTCGTTTGTCTGTTGAACAACGGATTAGCTGGTGTAATGTTTTCTTTATTAAGATTTGTATGGTTTTATGGGAATGAAAATAAAACTATGTATAGGATTTAGGAAAGATGTTACATGGAAGGGGGTGAATACTGAGATCACGGCAGCTACTGATGACAGGAAGAAGAGGGCAAGCTTCGGCGACCCCGAAATATATTGGTAAGAGAGCAAGAAGATGATGAACATTACCGCAAAACTGTGCATTTAGAGCATAGTGAGATTTTACAAACTGAAAGTAACATTATTCAACATTTACATGACTCCAACATTAAACAGCACTATGACCAACACCCAATAAATCACATGATCCACATAATAAGAATACCAACACTAGTGACAATTCAATTGATTCACATTTACCTACAGATCTACATATTATAGTATCCACACAATACAGAACAGTCACACCAACATACACATACCTACACCCATACACGTGTGAGCGCCATAATTTTCCCGAGAGCGAGAGTGCGTACGCGCAGACATAAACACCGGTTAGATCATATGTTTAGACTGGACGCGTCTAATACACCTAAGATACATGATCGACAATGTACTGAGGATTACGTATCAAATGTATTGAGAAACATTATTTAGATTATGTGGTACATTTCTTTGTAATAATTGAGTCATCTATTGGTGTTGATTTTAGCAGTCATCGTCCAGGAAAGTCGCATTTTTAAGATAATGGGTGGCGCCAAGATTTTTGTCGACCATTTCATTGGATGACTGGCTCAATAGTACCTACGTTTATATCACGTGTCGAATGAAAGTCTACAGGAAACGATTTAAGGAATACCCGACAAATTAGAAATAAAAACCCCAAAACGTCACGCATAGAAAGCATAAAGCATTGTCCTTGACCTATTGTGATTGTATTATGCGGTGTAAGAACCCATATTAGGTGTGAGCTCACCAAAAACCAATCCAGACCACAACATACAAATAAGAATATTTAAAGCAAAAACGATAAACAATCACAGTTATTTACCTATTAGGAAAACCAAACACAACACTGCACTAATACTAATGACATAGGAATTCGCCAAATACGACGATGCCACCAGGGAAGTGGTTGAGGATAGGTATAACATACTCGTAAATATATGATGAAACATATTGCGTTCTTCAAGTGCGGAATTTACAAAGTAATCTTGGACTATTTCGAGCAAAAAGTAGCTTTTCAAATGGTATTGGAGAGGAAATTCTTCATGTAACAATGTAATCAGAAGTGGAATGCAACATGTAGAGATTTTGAGAGCAAGAATTTACTATAGACAGGTGGTGAAAAGTTCACAATGGAATTCGAATAGTGCAAAATACACTGCCGAGATATTGGTAAACTTTGGAGGATTGCACTATTGATTACATTGGATGTTGCACCCTAGACATTTTCTGAAGACAGGCACATAAATGATGAATGGACTCCGATCAAAGTAACATTCGCAATATACAAGTTTCCCCAGGACGTTGCCAATATATTTCACAAGTAAGCGTAGGTATATCCTATCATGCGCATGTTTGCTAATTAAATAACACAATTATAGCAAAACTACACACATTACAACTACCGGCGATAAGCGATTAGTACAGTATGACTAACTGTTTCTATATTTATTTTAGTAACACAAACTAAAACATCAAATTGACTCACGCCAGCATCCGTGTACTAAAATCAAATTATTGTTCTGTGAAGAAACACCTTCGGTAACTTTGTAAGAACTAACAAACAATCATATTTGTTATGTTAGCACTCGCAGCACTCACGCAAATTCAAATACACTTTGCACTTTCGTCAAAACAGGAATGAAATTGAACTGTCAATGTTTTCATTGCAACTGAATACACAAACATATTTATCTTCAAATGTATTTCGAAGTAAGAAACAATTGGACACTGGACCGTGATGAAAGGCCGTAAATTTTGCTAGCACACAAAAAAATTCAAACACACTTTTGGCACTTTCACCAAAACACCATCAAAATTGGTTCGTTAACTCGCGGATTTCATTACAAATGACGGACATACTAACGTTTTAATATCTCGAATCGAAATGAAGTAAGCATTCAGGAGTGTCGTTTACTATGAGTCAGGGTGACACCGATGGCAGCATCACTACGAATCGTTGTTTGTTCTGCGCGTAAGCACCTATGCCTAACAGCTACGATTGGTAGCTAACTATTGGTTATTTATTAATACTGTGCGGCATTGATCACGTTATTAATGTGTGTGTGACAGCTGTTTTCCCTTTTAGAGTCAGGAGTTCTACATGGCGAGGTTTGCGGATAGTTAGTATTTAATAGCAATTAATTATAATACATAGTTTCCGAGCACATATGTCGGAATTATCTTAGCGGAAACTCTTGATTAGTTCTCGGCGCATTTATTAAAGATGTCGAGTAATATCTACTATTAAGATTTATTAAAGTTAATATCTTAATACTGCTCTTTTTTCTACCTCTTTTGATTATTTCCCATTCAAGATTCTGTAGTTTGCTCTGCGCCTTTTTAAGGACACCATTACTACTACAATCTGTTACATCGACACATCTTACACCATCACCTTTCCTAAGAAACCCCCTGTTTGCAGAACAGGTGTACTCCAGATAACATCTCAACAACATCTGACCTCTCATTCCCACCCGTCTCTAGTTATATCGTCATCTCTTTCATTCATATGCACCGTTGCAGGGGCTTTGCCCTCAGCGCGTGCGATACAGTTCCGTGCCTCAATGGAACGATCTGCTTATAATGTTCGTGAATTAAAACTATCAATATTTTAGATCATCTTGTATGACATTCTATGACGTATACCTTTGTCTATATGTTGATTTGTAAACAGTGATCCGTAGCTGATGAAAGTGTTACATTAAGAGCATTGTAAGTCTTTGTTACGCCATCTTATAACATTAATTCAAGGTGGCAACTTATTGTTTTGTCAGGTGTACATCCGGATGGCCATCTGTTTTCTTACTTGAACGGAAAAAATACTCTGGCGTTACAGATCTATACTGTAAGCAAAGCGGCAATGCATTTATACATAACTAGAAGCGCCCCGCGGTTTCACCCGCGTAAGTCTCGATCCATTGGGAATATCGGGATAAAAAGTATCCTATGTCCTATTCCACCCCTGTACCAATTTTCATCACAATCCGTTCAGCCGTTTTAGCGTGAAAGCATAACAAACAAACTTAACCCCCAATACATATAACTTTCTACCCCTTTTTAACCCCGTTAGGCGATGAGTTTCAATAAATTATGAAACACGTCTTCCATCAATTCTGTTAAAGAATGTTTATGCAAAATTTGAAGTAGATTGGACCAAAGAATCACGTTGTCCCATACAGACTTTGCCCCGTTTTCCACCCCCTTAGGGGTAGAATTTCAGAATATCCTTTCTTATCGGATGCCTACGTCATGCAAAGAACACACCCTCTAAGTTTCAGGTCTCTAGGATCAGCGGTTTAGGCTGTGCGTTGATCCGTCAGTCAGTCATTCCGGACAAAGCATTTTATATGTATACATTACGAGTATGTACATACATTTATAAGTTTTAACTAATAAAAAAACTAAGTTATCTTACAGTAGGTCTACTAGCACGAATATCTTGACGTAACTACAACATGTATCATCATCTCGTCATCTAGCCTTTTCCGAAGTATGTTGTGATCGGCTTCCAGTCTAACTGGATGCCGCTGGATACCAGTATTTTAGATAGATCAACTGCCTATACAACCTCCACAACTTAGTTACTGGTTCAAATGATACCCCTTGATACCTACTGTATCGTGAACGAAAAATGCAAACAATATTAATATAAATTGCTTTACTTGCTTACATATTTGAAATACACTAAGCAAATCCTTCAAAGACAATGCATTTCCTATCCTCAACCACTACACAGAAAGCCTAGATTTTCCACACGCCATTTTCCCAAGACAGAAAGTAGATATAAATATAGACTGTTATATAATTAGCCACAAGGCTATGTCTGGAGGAAAACCGGCGCGGAAACGAGCCGCCATTGTTGCTGCGTACGCGCATGGTCCACGACCACGACTTTGTTGAGGATTTTGTATGGAGGGTATGTGAGATAATTAGTGTATGGAGGAACACGGAAAGTTGCTATGGTAATAACTGAGGGATTGACGGAAGTTCAGAATTAGGGGGAAAAAAATACGTATGTTTTCAACTTGTGTTGTTTATGCTAAACAAAACATTATGCAATCAATATGCACCGTTTTATCTGTGAATTTCTGCAATTTTTCTCATTCATGATGAGAGGAAGCTTCGCTCTAAAATCAAACTTTAAGTTTTTTATAACTAACACAATTTGAAATATACTTATCTAAAAGCTTTTTGCATCAACAGCCTTCCTTCCTCAACATAATTTCAGCTGTTTATGTAACAATTATATGCATCTAGCATGCATTGTCTACCATTGACAACTTTTTCTAGTTTACCCATAGACAATGGGGAACAGTCCTCCATTCATGCATTTGTAACATCACGCGAAGTTTGAGCACAAATTAAAATGTTAATTAACTTGCTTCTAGACTGTTCCTGGCAGGGATTAGATAATTGTGTCAATTGCCACTGGTCTGAAGGGTCTGTCGTTCGTCAGATGTATGAGCTCACTTATCGTGAGTTATAGTGATGGCTGTTTTGAATGCAATCTATAAATGCATCTTGGAACGACTCAATATCATTGACCTATTTTGTTACTGGATGATTGACGATTTGATTAATAAATGGAGTCTCTCATTTTCTTATTAGTTCAAGGGTGTTTTTACCCGAACAACCAGACAAGCAAATATATTTATTTCTCTCTTTGCAATTACCAATTTAGACACTACCTCTATATTGGCGCAGCATAATTCGATACTCCTTCAATCTCCTAGACAAGTGACAATGGCTTCGAAAGCGTTTCCTATTTCAACAACGACATTCAACGGGATTGACATAAGCTTTTCGATAGCTTATGTCAGTCCTATACATCTTTTCCTTTTCCATCATCGTTATCGCTGATAGAATGTCACTTTGTCTAGCGCCTCTGATTTCAAAGAGGAAATTGAACTTGCGACCTCAGTTCGGCTTCGGATCCACCTTACCTGTCCATTTAGGTCAAAAAACAGCAAACAGACAAACGGCATCAAAATCCTATAAATATTAATTCTGTAAATATGTCAAGCGGTCATAAGTCCCGTATGGACGACCCCAGTCAGAGTCACTTGAAGTAAGTGAACGACCTAAGTATGGAACAGTGGCCTTGATTAAAAACTGGGGTAACATAATATTTTCGAGAAAATTCCACATCATTTAAAATAGGTTAACTGCAGTTATTAGTTTTTTACGTGTTTGATCTCGGCAACTTATGTGGCTGTCAAAAAACATCTGGGTCGATAGAATGTTTTGATCTGAGGAGTTGAGTTGAAATATGTTAAAATTTTATTGAAATGTAAGCAAATCAATCTTTATGTTTTTGATATCATCGAGTAGTGAGATGGAGGAAAAGTTTTTGCAAAAGGATGCAAGAAGTACTTTTATACAGATTTTAAAGAAATTGGACATTGAAATAAATTGGACTGAGTTATAAAACTCATATGAAGTTGGGCAGGGGACTTAGCAAGGCGCAGTGATGACAGGTAGACTAGGTAAGGCAATGACTGAGTGGTGTCCAAGGACTGGAAGACGAGGTGTCGTCCGGTGGCGAGATGGGCGGACGACATTGTCACCATCGCGGTTAGAACCTGGATGGCTCATCCACGTTCTAACCGAGAAAGCAGCGTAGTGATTGGCACAAGACAAGAGATGTTTATGCTCATCAATGGATGAGTCGGACTCTGCATGATGTTGGTGATGAGAATTCTACGCCACCAAGGCTTTCCTCCCAAAGGCTTATAAACTTTTGCCCGACAGTTAATTAAAATATCATAGTTACTTCAAAAACGAAGTTAACCTTGGTCCCATAAACACAAATCACACCTACATTGATATACAAAGGAATCAGTTGGAACACAAAGGGATAACTATATTTACCAAAGAATTCAGAACGTTCTGGTTTACAATATTTATTTATATTTCTGGGATGTTTTTACATAACATACTCGTTGTATATATACTCCTTGATCAGTTCTGACATAATCATGGGTTTAGATGTATTTATTCAGCAGTTTTTTAAATATTGTATGAGAAAATTTAGGTTTTGGGGTATTTTAATATCTGTGTTCCTCTGAGCTAAATTAATGCAGTTTTATTAAGACATAAATGATACAATTATGTGGTCAGAAGCCCGAATGTCTGACAAGCTGTCTTACTAAGGGGTATCGTGTTATCCATTAATTGGGTTGTAAATACCAGATAGGCCGTCGCTCCATGTAAGGCACTGGTATTCAGATGCATCCGGTTAGACTGGAAGTCGACCCCAATATAGTTGGGAAAAGGCTAGGCAGATGATGGCATAATGATCCCACATAGAAGAACTTTGGACGAATGGATTAGATACGTTTTTTCAATCGCTTTATTAAGTCTATTACTTCTAAGCTTTCACTGTTACGACAGTTGAAGTCTTATGGTAGAATCCCACGATAGGCAATATTGCAGACGGACACGCACGGCAGACGACCACAGACCGCCACGCACCGCGCCCCGAGCCGCTTCCGATGTCTCCGATACCCCGCACGTACACCTTCCCATGGTCCGTCGTCCGGGCTCGTCGGTCTGTCCGCAAAATCGCCAACCGTCGGCTCTCGGCATTATTTATTTATTATTGGTATTATCGGTCAATCTATTTCGTGCTAAGCTCTGGCTCTGCATATTTCACAAAAAAAAAACCTTCTTTCTTTGAAAAGCAATATCTTTTAAGTGGGTGTACTACAAGGCAAGGTACTTCTGGGCACGCTCGTTCCATCAAAGACCTACGTTTTGTCAGAGTACAGTAGTGTCGGACTTAAAGTATGTCGAACCAAAGTATTGTTGAAATAAAGACGTCGGAGTTCCGTAATGTCGAAATAAAATCTTGTCGTAGTTCAGTTTGGTAGTCACCTCATCCACCTCTTTCCATCAGGCAAGATCGAAGTCAAGAACTGGCCCAAACTCAATTTAAAAAAAATCTATGGACGCAATTAGCAATGATTCAAAAGTTAAGGACGGTCTATTATGAAAGTTTTCCAATAGCTACAACGATTAAGGTGCACCAGGGGGCCTACCACCACCGTTTACAGCAGTATTATTTTAATCTTAATTCGTGGGGGAAAGAGATGGAGCTATACGTCCTGTAGAGCTTCATCTCTTTCCTACACTGAAGTAACATTAACCCCTCCCCTGCTCTCAGAAATTCAGCCAGTTTTATTTACTACGAGTCAAGCAACATAACAAAGTGATTAGCAGTCTTTCAACTCAATGAATGATAATTAAATGATAAGCAACTCATTCACAGGTTTTCCATTCATTATGATAAGCTACGGACAGTTTGCATAAAAACCGGTTAATTATCAAAACAAACAGTTATAATTATGCTTATCGAAAGCGCGTGATAGTTACGTCCTTACTAAATATAGTAACTTGTTTGTATACTACTGTTTACAGGTAAAGTGCGTAGCAGGGTTTGACAACATTTTTGGATGAGAATGCGATATCATTTTAGCTTTTAAAACTTTATGATAAGTCATTTAAAGTTTTTACCCGAATGAAATTGCGGTTTGTAGAGTCCGCGCCACCACTGACGTCCATTTGACACGGCGCAGGCGCTAGTGTCATATCATTGCATTCAAAAAAAATTAAGTAATAAAGACTTTTTTTTTTCAATTTTACATAGAATATCTTATTAGTTAATCGATTAGTCTTTTACAGGCTGAATTTTTGAGATGATAATTCAGGGCGAAAACTGAAATCATCAATTAAATTGAGCAGTGACCAAAAGCGCCATGAGCTCGATTTATGTGAAAAGGCACTAAAACCTCATTTTTAGTTTTCGAATAAGCTCCTGTAGTTTTTCTTTTGCAAAAACCACTAGCATGAATGATATATATTCAAATAATAGATATTTCACTATGAAAATTACTTGTAATCGAATCGGTTATTTACCAAACAGTTCTGAATCGAACGACAGGTATCAATGATTGGATAGCTGTGCAAATTATTGCCATTAAACCGACTTTGGAATCCTCCACTTGATTTATTCATTAAATGGATATAATCAGTAGCGATCGTTCATTATTTCCATACTAATCTGATGAAAGAAATTCATTGTAATGCATTAATTACTATTTGTTAATTCACGTCTTGTCAATGGAATGCTGTCTTATAAGCCGCGTGATCAATTTATGTAGAAGTCACATTTACTAATGAATCAGGCAATTGAAATCGATGTAAGGAATTCATTGTCATTTTCATTAATGAAAGGAAACGGTCTTCATGTTTTCAAGCAGTCTGCATTGGAGAAAGTTAAGACGCCATTTTCCATGGTACTCTACCAATTTGGCATAATTCTCAGAAGCCTTATCTATGTTAAATATTTCCAACCACAGGGATATCTGGAAGCTAGAATCACGATGGTCAACATCCAGAGAAATACATCCGAGACAATGAAGGTCAGTAATGTCCTTATAAACTGTCTTGGAACACGCAACGAAGTCATGTTTCATTTTTTGCAGAGTATGAAATAATCTTAGCTCCCTGTTGCGTTTATATCAAGCAGGAGAAATAACAGTAGCCAGTTGTGCTTTAAGTTTATTCCTCGTGACACCACCAAGTTTACAACACTGGCTGGTGGTGTCACGGGGAGTAAACGGTGCTTTTTACGTGGCGGGTGACTCGGGGTCGGGGTTTACTCTCTAAGCCCGTCAACGAAGATACAGGCCCGTCCGAAAGTGGTTGATCCGTCAAAACAAGTGTCAGTAGGGACACCTGTCAAATCGTGTTGTCATTCATTTTTAGTTCGTGCCTCGAAGTATTCACATGTTCTTAAGTGAAACGGAGTAGGAAAGGCCCGTAACTTCGGCTGAAACTACGGATTTCGTGCTTAGAGAGTAGACCCCCTGCATTGCTTACACAATCGCAATCACTATAGGAACAGTTACACCTGAATTTTTACAGCTGAAAGGTTACTGTGACTACCACACGCAGTAAGGCCAAGACAACAAAACAAATGTAAGTTTTAACTGGCAATAAAACCAGGAGCCAACGATATATTTTAAACGTTTGTTTGTCGGCGTCAAACGTCGGAAATAAAACGAGCGAGGCCGCGAGCCACACTAGTTTATTGCTTACTTCGGGTTTGGAACTGAATCTATTTTATGATGTGGTCTTTGATCGTAGATTTCAGGTGTAAAGGTCGAAAAAAATGCTCGAAATTCCGGCGGTTTCATATTTGATACAATACCGTGATGCTATTATTAGATTGACCAAGAGGTAAATCTCTAATATATTGGCTCTCCTAGAGCAGTCGCTCTAAGAGAGCCAATGTATTAGAATTTCTTTTATAGAGGAGGTGCTCACGTGCTCAGTTTTTTTTTCCAGAACTGGGAAGCTCTTGACCTTCATCTCACCTGATAGGATCAGGCCGAACGTGGAAGCGAGCTTCACCCGACTTCATTATTACTGAAAGGCCATTTTCAGGATGAACATAAATTATTGTAGCCTGTAACATGATATTGCGGGGCTCCCCCTTACTTATATACCTACTCCTATGTATGTTATGGGGTTTCCGCACCTTAGTCCTTCAGGTGGACCATTGTGCATGCCCTCTACACCTACATATTTATTTCGAGAGCGTCCGGTCTGCGATTTGCCGAGGGACAATAAGAAAATAGTTGTACTGTACCTAAATACTAATTAACAAGTTGAAAACACAATACCTTACAACACTTCATGCACATTTCACCAGCAACTTACAAGCACATAAATCACTTAAACAATCCGTTACCCAACTATTATAAAATATGAGCACAAGTTTGGTGCGCTTGCGCCTATCCGTATCAAACAGGAAAGATGCAAGTATAACTATGTACTAATTACTTGCATAATCGCGTAGTTGGATGAGGTAAATAAACGTAGGTTTCAGGAATTTAGTTCAGATACTTATGTTTGTGCTGTTTTCAGGACAGACGAGCCTATCTTAGCTTTGTGTGTTGTTAACGTAATTTAATTAGCAGGAAGATATACGTAATTATGTCTCAAACAGATAGCTTTTAGACTTAATCTCAAAGCTATTTGAAAACCAGCCCCGATACGACGCATCATGATTCTGTAACCTTTATTCCAATTTATTTGGAGTTTCAGCAACGAGTAGATATCTAGAGGCACGGGAGTGCCCCCGCCAAGGCCAGGCAAGCGAAGCGCAAGGGCACTACGTACCTTTTCTCGAAGCGCTTCGTCGGTTTTTTTAACCCTCAAGTTCTGTGGGTTCAAAAAAACGACGAAGCGCTTACGTACAGTAGTGAAACGGCCAAGCCACATATTTTAACTAAGGTGTAGAGTTTATTTAGGGCTTGTAGAGTTAGGGCGTGTAGAGCTAGAAGCTTGAGCCTACATGAGATCTGATAACTTTTTGACAGTGCGGGCCATATGGTCTCGTCTTGGCAACATCTTACATGCAAATGTTTTTGGTGGGATATAAATATTCTGGTTACAACAACATGATTAAACTTACAACTTCACAAATTTGTTCAAAAAAATTGTAAGCAATATACTCAACGTCTACTGTATACAATGCACTTCACTCTACGTATATTTACGCTCCAAATTCATAATGCAATTGCTCAATTGCTGCCATTGCAAATGCTCAATTCCAACTTTTTATGATTCGTCCTCTCAAAGATTAAAGAAGGCAAACTCATTCCACTATTGGTTATTGGCAATCTTCACTTACCTGTATGACCGCGGCCGGGCCGCGCGCGGACCAAAATCTATTGTAGTTAATTAGAACGTCCTTGAAGAATTAAAATATGGAGTGAAATGCCAATCTAGATGTCAAAAAGTATAAGCTGTACAAGGATCTTTTGGCGCGTGACCAAAATCGGAACTAACGTCGCCATCTTGTTTTTTAAATACATTTCACAAAACAATCGCACCTCCTGAACCAGTGTAGGATTGATTCATAATTTCAGGCATGTTACGAGCGTAATATTCATAAATTTTTGGTTGGAATCTAATGAACATAGCCACTCACAATTGTGACGTCATCAGCTCCCTGTGCCAGTTTCAGGACAGCCTCAAGGTCTTGTGGTCCAAAGATTAATGTCAAGGATGTTACTAGTGACACTTATCATTGTCATTTGCATTATACTCATCTAACCATTACTGTAAGTACTTCTGTGTTGGTTGGTAATCATGTTTTGAGTCCTGCATATTCGATTTATTTAAAGAATATCTAACTTATTAAAAAAACAATGTGCTAGTCTAATTCTGCAATTATTTTACCGTGAAAACTTAGGTGAGGTGAACTGTCATTCCGCCTGATGCTAGGGAGTGACACTATTGACAACTCACTTCACCAAATTGTTCACGACGAGATTTTTACCGAATAAATCGCCAGCAAGCGTAGCATTACCACCGTAGAAACGGGTTTTGTCGACGGAAGAATAGGCAAAATGACAGATTTTGATTTGATGACAATCTGTCATTTTGTCTATTCTTCTACGCGTACACGAGTTTTACACGACACGGAGTTCCATAGTCTCAAAACAAAATGGTATGAGCAAAGAACAATAGGTAACTATTAGATACTAGGCATACGTTAGTGACTTATCATTTTAAAACAATCAAAATTGAAAGAGGAAAATGCGTAGCTTTAATATTATGCTACCGACACATATAATATAAGGAAACGTACGCTATTTTTAGTGCTAATTAAAATTTAACGGTTTTGTTTATCTACAATGAGTCCAAAATAATACTACTTAACTTCGCTATTAATTTTTAAGTAAGAATAGATACGTTTTGCAATATACAAGTGACCTAACGATAAACTTAAAATCCTTGATCACCTTATCAAATTAGCTTAGTTTAGTACCAGGGTAACGTAACCCTTTAACAGAATTACAAAAAAAATCTTTTAATTTTAGTAACTATGTCTGATTCTTACGGCTTTACGGCTGAACGGATGTCGATGAAATTTCGCACACATGTAGACCATGATACCCTTAGAACATAGGATACTTTTTATCCCCGTAGTATGTTCCCGGGATCATTTCCGACGTTCACACGGGCAAAAGCCAGTAATACACCACCTTATTAAATTGGCTTAGTCCAGTACCAGGATAACATAACTCTCTAAGAACACAACAAAACCATAACATAACATCACACCTTGTTTCTCCGAAGGGTTGTGCAGAGGTGTAACTATAGTAAACCCACATTTCGCCAGAAGTCCCATGTAATATGAGGCGAGCTTATTGCCATCAACCGGGCACAAATCCAGACTCCGGCCTGCTACTGAGAAATTCCATAAAAACCCAATAACCACCTTACCCGACCTGGGAATCGAACCCAGAACCTCATGCTCAGCAGTAGTGCTTGCGATCACTAGACTAACGAAGCAGATCCGAGAACAAAATCATCTTTTAATTTTATAACTAACTTGTTATGCTCACACTATCGGCTTGATCTTCGCCTGTCAGTAGAAAGAAATGACTAGATTATCATAAATTATGTAGATGCTATCTATTCTCGGCCACGACTATGTAACATGAATTACGATGGTCGGGAATTGAATCTCGGAATGTTCAGCCAATTAACATTCTTGGAACTTTACAGTCAATTAATTGAAAAAAATATTAAAATAGATGTAAGACAAAGCAGGGAGTTTGTGACAGGTTAGATCATTATGTATAAATTGAAATATAAGGTATTTTTATTCATATATTACGAGATGGGACTTAAACATAATTGGCGACATATGGGGGTCGGGGTACTATAGGTAGACCTCTGCCTAACCCTTCGGGGATTGCAGGCGTAATATGTGTTGTGGTGTTATATTATTATCAACAAACTGAAATAATAACCGCCTCTTTGGTTTAGTCGTCGCAAGCGCTACTGCTGACCATGAGGTCTTGGGTTCGATTCCCGGGTTGGGCAGTGTTATTGAGTTTTCCATCTGGAATTTATCAATCTGGATTTGTGCCCGGTTGATGGCAGTAGGTTCGCCCCCTATCACATGGAACTCAAACATAACTGGCGAAATGTGGGTGGCAGAGATGAACCTATAGTACATCTCTGCCTAACCCTTCGGGGATACAGGCGTGATGTTATGTTATGAAATAATGTAGAAAGTTTGAGGAACACTATTAGGATACTCGTAATAGTGTTTCTCTTGTTGTTAATAACAAAAACATGACATAGGTACTTTAGTAGGTAAATATCATACAGTCATGTAATTAGGTCTGACTATTTCATGACATACAAGTACTTAACCAATTACTTTGTTCAGCGACAGGCCTATATTGCCTTGACTGCAACGCTTATTAAATTGATTGATTTGTAAGAAAAATAACAGCATCTTACAGTAACTTGTGAAGTTACATAAACAACAGGAAACAATTCAGTATCTGAAAGCCAAGTCATTCAGTCATCATCCAAGTTAGATCGCGTGCCGGCAGACAGTTGTAACGAGCAATACAAAATCACTCACCATAAGATTATCCACGGAATTGTATCCGCAAATCACGTATCCCATCACTCTATTCGCCATTTTCTACGATCACCATTCACTAATCACCAGAACATCACTAATTTTGAGCACGTGTCAATCACAAGAACTTAAAAGTCCATCTCTCATTCACTTACACAAAAAGCGGAAAAGAGAAAGCACTATTAATCCAATTAGCAATCAATTATGTCAATTGTTGCAAAAACACAAACAATTTTGATCCTTATTGAGTTTGCATAAGGTTGATGACGAGAGCACTAGTATCTTCTGTTACGAAACTTTAAAGAAGTGTTAATTTGCACGTATTTTGTCATGTAGAGGAACAATTGGTATTTTTTTCATTAAAACGTGAACGTGTGTCATGATGTGCGGTCGGCGAGTGACTGATTGTTTCACAGCGGGTGCTGCGGGAGCCATGCGGGAATGGAACATGTAAATAAATCGAAACGAACAATGATCGTGGCGTGCGCAACTTTGGATGTGGACATAATCTGTCTTGTTGAATAACTAAAAAAAAATATTGAAGAATTTTTCATAATAGTGGGTCGCGTGCCAAAAAGTTTACAAGAAGAAAATATACTCCAATACAATCAAACAGATTTCCAAAGTTTTTTTTTTTTTTTATCTTACGTCAGACTATCAGAAACTCTTAACTAAATAAACGTATCAAAATTAAAAGATCTGTAATTTAATTGCAATAGCAGATCAGTAAACACAGTCAAATTGTGAAAACAATCCCTAAAGTTCAAATCACGATGTCAAAATATTAAGAAAAATATTTGTCTTCAAAACTTTCAATAGATTCACAGCGACTATTTAAATGTGTAACGGTTCACAGAGTGAAACATCAAAGTAAACGTGTTCAATTAAAGCTGTAATTAAAGTCATTGGCAATCTGCCTGTAGTTTGTTTTACGAATTAGCTCTACCGAAGTGCCATCAAAGAAGCTTAGCTTAGTTACCTTATCTGTGGTATCTATAGACAAATACTACGTAAAAGGTTAGGATCAGTTCACACCGAGACGCGACGTGACGCGCACTTTTTTATGATCCGATACAATATCGAATTTATTTACTACACAATAAGGTACACGCGCTGCGCAGCACCACAGTTACTTTGACATGTGTCAACGCTCGCACTGAAATTATACCTTTTTGGTGAAGAAAATAAGTTCGATAATTGTTAAAAGGTGCGTGCAGCGTCGTGTCGCTTCACTTCGCGGTCTGAACTGACCCTCTGCCACAACAATTTATCCTGACTGACCTGTGAGGTCAATGTGAACTTTATAATGCCTATCCAAGTAATTTAGCATCTTCTTTATCAACTTTGCTATTAGTTTTCACAATCAACATCTTCATCATCCTTCATAGCAGCTCTGCTGGACATAGGCCTGTCCAATATACGCCAGAAGCCTCGAATCTCAGCCTCTTTCATCCATCTTTTTTCAAACATAAGCTTTATAAAAAGGCTCTAAAAATGTGTTACAAATCATCTCAAAAACTACACAAGTTTAAAAGACTTGTAAAAAATTTCAATACTAAAATAAGTGCGCAGGCGCACCATCGTAAAAATTACCACTACTTACTACATCCTGAAAAAACATCGCATACTTCCATTAAAAATAAACATCCTGTCTTAAAACTTATAACAACAAGAGCATTGATTTGAAGACCAGATAAGTCCTGAACCCCTGACCCCTGATACTGCCGAATAGAGGTCGAGATCCCAACCTTGCCGAATGCGGAAGTCATCTTAATTGAGTCAAGTTTATTAAGTTATCTACGCTTGTTCATTCGGAGGGTTATACTTATTAATTTAGTTACAGAATGAATGTTTAAGACGGAATGGTCGATAGATTATTTAAGGTAGTGACATAGTTTGTTTGTCCAGCAACCTACATTATAATGGGCCCGTGTGGTGGATTATGACATTTATAGCCCACTCTCTCTCAAATAGAGAAGGCCTGAGTCTAATGGGGCCCGTGTGATGGACATTTATGGCCCACTCTCTGTCAAATAGAGAAGGCCTCAGTCCCAGTAGTGGAGATATTATAGACTGACTATATTATATATTGTTTTGAGCTTGTGTTTAGCAGTAGAAGTTGAAAATACCGTGAGAAACGGCTACTATAGAAGGCAAGTGGTATAATTTGAATTTGCATGTAGGGGTAATCTTCAGAGCTACTGATCCGATTCCGAAAATTCTTTCACTAATGGGAAGCTACGGTATTGCCGAGTGCCATAGTATATATTTTATGTTAAAACTAGAAATCAATATCAGACACGTAGTCTTTGGAGTAAACTGACAGTTTGTTACGCTTTTAAGCTAAAACTGCTGAACGATTTGGATGAATTTCGCGCATGGGTAAACCATGACCTGGGTTAGGACATAGGATACTTTTTATTATTATTTATTATTATTCACAAAATCCACAGCTCTTTAGAGAATTATCTTAGAAATATAAACTAGTCTTACAGCCAATTACGGATTTACAATTTAATAACTATACATGCAGCAGAGACACATACAGAGTGAGTAGTGAACTGCTAGTACCATCTAAGCATTGCTAAGTGTACACTGTACAGTGTGGGCGAGTGTAGGAGTGTGCATGAAGAGTTGTGAATGGGTGTGTGAATATGTCATAGTGGTAGTGGTATGCGGCGATTCTATTAAATGTGAACTTACTTTAATTTTTATTTAGATTTACTTGTCAATTCATCACATACTGACGTTATTAATTGTTTCTTGAATGTACCTTTTTTGGTGTTAAAAATATCAAGATGAGAGAATCTTTTGTTAAAATTATTTAGCGTCCTCTCGTCTCGTTTTATCCCGATATTCCCGCGGGATCAAGACTTATGCCGCGGTAAAACGCGGGGCGCAGGTGCTAGAATATAGTTTTATGTCTTCCGCGGGAATATAAACATATTTGCATTTTCTTTCACGTTTAGTCACGGCGCCAATTGTTATGAAACTCAGGGAACGCGTTCAGTCGTTTCCTATTGTTTACGAAGTTTCTTTAGTCAAGAATAGAGAGATTTTGCTTTCGATACACTCTATTTATTGCTTCCTTTCTTAAAAGCAACATGACTTTCGATATTTTAAATCCATTTATTGCACCTAGACGCATATGATTTAGAACGTCAGAATTTTGGATTTAATTAATGGAATTGAGGTCGTGCACTAGGGTTCAGAAACAATCACTATAAATACAAACGGGTATTCATACATAGTCTGCCAAGAACCGGCGATTTAGAGATTTTTATTAAGCCCAGCTCCAGAAAAAGACAAAAGTGCGCCGAAATTTTTTGACAAGGAAAGGAAGATGATGACATCCAACCCATTTCCAATTTCTAGATCATACAATGCTAAGTCATTATCTATCATGTAACCACAACTGAACACAGGTACCTACCTACCAGTCTAGTATTCTGTATCTTATTAATTCTGGAACAATCAACCTCAACCCTCAACCTTTTTGTATACCTAATTGGTGATGTTACATCATTGTAATGTTATCTTTACTTAGATCAACACCGAATTTCCTGAATCTACTCATCAAAATTCATTCAAACATCGCGACAATCCATAAACATGAATGGTAAGCAATATAAAACCTGTTTGTTTATCTGAACGTATCTATTTCAGCGGTTGCGTAGAATCAGGTCAGGCCGTGTCCTCGATTGAGCGTCTCAGACTGCATCAATCTATCAATCAATTTGCCGGTTTGTATTGAATTGACAGTTTTATTGGAGAGTCTTGGGCTATATGGGCATATAGGCCAGGCCTGTGAGGCTAAATATAGCCGTGACTCGTGCGTATTCGTTTTTTGGTAAAGATAAACAGATATTGAATCGCTACTAAAATTAATTCGTTATTTTTAAACGCTTCAAAAATACTGAACCAATTTAGATAAACGATATTGGCACAGACCCGGGGAAACTACGTTTTGTCCATAAGAATAAGCTTACTTTTTCAGGTATATTTATTTAATGTACTTAATGAAGAGAAGCGTACTTAATGTCATTAGCATTCTTTGCCAGTCAACCTTTTGGTGATGCAGAGACAAACAGTGTTTCATGCATTAACAAAAAATTGAGGAATAAATAAATATATAATTTAGGAGGACAAACGATCATTCGCTTGATGGTATGCTATCTCCACCTCCTAGAAAATCTCAATACCAGAGTATAAATATAAAGTCTATAACTTAATCATGAACCATTCTAACTTGACCGCGGTACTTTTCTTTATTAAAGGAATCTAAAGACTACAAAAATTGTCTAATGTCAGACCTAATTTGACCAATACCCATACCAAATCTAAAGTTTAACATAATCAGCCTATAATGTTCCCACTGCTGGGATACAGGCCTACACTCTATGGAGAGGGAGTGGACCGTAATCCACCACGTGGGCCCAGTGTGGGTTGTAAGACGTCACATGTCTTCAAATTTTTGTTTCTAGGACATGCCGGTTGCGCTCTCGTGACAACACGTCGTATTCCGGTTCGCGACTGGTCAATCGTCATCCTGACGATGCCTCTTTGAGAGGTTAAACACATGTCTATTTCTTACAGGATTTTTTATGACTCTTGAGGAATAGTTAAGCGAAATAGGCTACTAAATATATCTACGTCTATCGTATTTTATGCCGGTTTCCTCACGAATCCACAGTTTGCCATTGACAAAACAATAGTAACCATAAACAAAATTACCAATCATACTTACAACCATATTGAAAGGAGGCGAATTGCGGCATAGACACGAATTCGGTACTAAAATACTAAAACTAGTACAGAAATATAATAGCTCAACTCCTACTCATGACCATAAAGCTAGACCGTAATGTAATTGTGTTAGTAATTAAAACGAAATGATCTTGGTTTAACTGCGCTTGCGTTGCAGCGCAGAATGGCGAGTAGGTATTTATCATAATACAGCTACAATACTGGAAATGTATTATAAGCTCCAAAGAAAAGTGGTAAGGAGAATGTATACTATTGAGTAGAGTCAAGTTCTTCTAACTGAACAGGCAGCCGTGCTGCTGGACAGTTTGTTGCGCCACTTCTTCCCAGGTAAAGCACTAGGAAGTGGTGAATGGTGGGCGTTTTGGGGGACCATCTTATTTAATTTTGACGTTAAAAAGTGTTTATTTTCAACCTAATTTGAATAAATGATTTTTGATTTCGAATGCTGCCATAATCCTTTTTAGTTTTTGTGAACAGATTGGGGACACTACAAGTTAAGTGTAGGCGCTAAACTAGGATAGCTATTTATCCTTACTTATTACTAATATTATAAATGCGAAAGTAACTCGTATCTGTCTGTCTGGCGCGCTTTCACGCCAAAACTACTGAACCGATTTAAATGAAATTTGGTACACAGATAATCTAGAGCCTGAGAACGGACATAGGCTGAGAATTTTTATCGACATACCACGCGGGCGAAGCCGCGGGCGGAAGCTAGTATTATATAAATAAATAAAAACGAACCATAGTCCTAGATAGCTTCACTTTATCCACCCAAACCCATAATCCAATATCTTTCTTTCCATATCCTGCAATAGTCCATTCGGTCATTTGACCCAAGGACACACCCCGGTTAGTGTACCAACCGGGGTTGTCCTTAAGTACACTTGCATAGTGCGAACAGGGAAAATCGTCTGTTGGTGCCTTATTTCATTAAAAACGTTTAACGGGCCTCTGCGAGTTGACTTCGGCCCCTCGGACCCCAGGTTCCCGAGAATTGTCTAGAGACGTAAAAATAATAATGTGTTGCATTTAGATGTTAACGCAATAACATAATCTTTCCTGTTTGCTATTGTATTCAATAGTGATGTGATCTCAAAGTATCGATAAAGACCTATTTCGAGTTTAGATATGCTAACTGTTTCATTGATAAAACAAGAAACTGGTTGCGTGTTTGTTAATAGGCGTAGGACTCGGCTAAAGGAGATCAGATAAGATTCTACTACTGACATTAATAAACAGTTTACTAAGAAATATGATTTCCGGAGATTAATTGCGAATTGTTGGGGACTATATCAAACAAAGTCGCTTTTCTTATCTGTCTATGTGACCCCATTGTTCTTCTCAACTACGCAACAGATTTTGAACCGGTTTTCACCATCGTTGAGAGAATTTATTCCGGGAGGTGTGTGAAAAAGTTTAATATTAGTGTATACACACTAATATTTAACTTACATTAAACAGCAACCTCGATAATTTTTTTCACAGGCGTGTCGCTAGTTTTTTTGTATTTAATTATCTAAATTCCCCTTTGCCTTAGTCGATCCTAATGTCGAGGGTACGGGGGTCAAGCAATCCTAATTTCCGTTTTATTAATGGCTTCCCAATTGACTCCCCATTCCCAAGGGAGCATATCATGACAATTGACAATAGATATAGTGGAACGACATGCGGGTCTGGCTCAGCTATCACACGTTTCATCTATTGGTCGATGTAACGAGGCCAATTTGCCAAGTATCTAATTTTACAGTAGCGATATATTTGTTAGTTCACTTTTAGAATGTTTTCCAATGCAATAACTAAATACCGATGATTTTTTTAAACCACTTTGCCAAAATTTTACATGTTCTTAGGTATGGTTTAGTTCCGAGATGATACAGGAGTGCAGCATTCTGCAACAAACTACCATGGACAAAATTGCATGCAGAACCTTATAGAGGATCCTAAGCTGTTGACCAGGAGTGGGACGGAGCAGGATAGCAAAAAAAAGTCCATAATCGGTCTATAATGTTTCCACTGCTGGAACACAGGCCTCCTCTCTTTGAGAGGGAGTGGGCTGTAATCTACCACGCGAGCCCAGAGCGAGTTGGTACATGTCACATGTCTAATTTTTGGTTCCAGGACAAGCCTGTTTCCTCAAGATGTTTTCCTTCACCGTTTTTGAGAGCAGGGGTGATGGAATAAATTACACAAAGTAAAGCGCCTGCCTAGATCGGACCCACGACCTATAAACTCGTAAGTCGGGGCCGTTACAACTGGATCACCACTGCTCGCAAAGAAAAAATATCCGAAGTTTGCATTGAATTTGGGGCAAACTCCTTCATTCAAAACATTCATTATCCTTCAAATTGCACGGACCAACTTCAGACAAGCATACAAACAACAGCATTTACCATTAATCACCATTACAATTTACCCGTTTTACTTAATAACCTCCGATAACGGAATCAATTACATAGCCCACAGTTATGAACAGTATTTATCTGTAATTGGATGCACTTTCTCATTCTAAATGGCTTATAAACTTCTCTGATATAAGGTCGTCGAGTGCGTTTTTATGAGCATGTATTTGTCGTAGATAACAAGTAGTTGTCATTACTCCCCCCACAGTTATGAACAGTATTTATCTGTAATTGGATGCACTTTCTCATTCTAAATGGCTTATAAACTTCTCTGATATAAGGTCGTCGAGTGCGTTTTTATGAGCATGTATTTGTCGTAGATAACAAGTAGTTGTCATTACTCCCAGTTTTGATAAGTTTTGTTTGTAAATACTAATACGCCAATTTATTTCGTTTATTGAGATATTAATGAACTATTATTTTTACTGACATAGCTTCAGGTATGAGGAACAGGGTGTAAAGTTCACTCATCCTCTACAGAAAAGAGGGGATCCTCCGACCAGACGGGTGTCGTGTCTGGCGGGCAACTGCCCCAACGATTGATGTTGGAATGTTGTATTTATATAAGTTGATCGCGCGGTAAACTCTAATTGCGCGATGCAGGATTTTGTGTGACGTCAGTAATGCGTAATTCGCATGTGGCGATGTAGATAACTATTAAAAATAATCACCTATTACTAGAACGGTTATTCTTTCGCGATCGTTTATAAAAACCCAGGTCCACCAGGGCTAAGTAAATCTATGAATTATATAAAACATAGTCGATTTTCATGTCCGTCTGTGTGCCAGCTTAGTTCTTCTAAACTACAAAATGGATTATGATGTTTTCACCATCATTTAGAAAAATTCTGGAAAGTTTATGGGTATAATCAATCCTAACTTAACATTTTAAATGCGAATGTGAGTTTGTTTGTTTGTTACGTTTTCACGCGAAAACGGCTGAACAGATTTGGATGAAATTTGTTTTGTTTTTTTTTTTGTTTATCAAATCAGCAAATCAAAAATTATATCTATAAAGAAGGCTCGAGCAAGAAACTTATCGATATTTTTTTTTACTTTTATATCCCATCCCTATTTAGATGAATTGTTTAAATAACACAATCACGATATGTGTGCAGTTATTTCACGCTATTGTATTGCGGAGCCCGGCACATCCGCTGCTGTGCTGACTGGTTCACATCATACATTTATTAGTAAATTATGTTTTTATTTTTGAAAATTATTTCCGCTTTGCTATAGTCGCCATCAGAAATGTAGAGATTCGTAGGAGAACCAAGGTAACCGACATAGCCCGAAGCATTGCCAAACTTAAGTGGCAGTGAGCAGGGCACATTGCTTGCAGAACAGATGGCCGCGTACCGGAAGACGTAGCATTGGAAAGCCCCAGGACCTGGTTGACCTGGTGAAGGTCGCAGGAATCCACTGGATGCGAGAAACACGGAACCAGTCGAAATGGAGGTGCTTGGGGAGACCTATTTCCAGCAATAGACGTCTTTCGGACGCATAATATATTTTAAAACTATTAATTATGTGACTAGTTGGCTACTACTATGCAAAATTATAAAAGATGAATAAACAAAAAGTCGCCTCTTTGTTCAATGAGGGGGAATCCTTCCCCATCCTCTAAATTTAATTATGTAAGTAATAATGTGGATTCATCCGAAGTTTAATGCTAATTTAAAAAAAATAAAGTAATAAAAACTTCAAAAAAATCCGGAGTCAATCTGTTCGATTTATGCCCTAACACGTGTGACTCCGGATTTTTAATTTGTCTGTCTGTAGTGTCTTGTTTTTACCTTTTTAGCTGATTGACTTATTTCTCGTAGTTGGGTTTTACTATTTTTTTTATCGTTTTGGGGTTAAAATACATATATTTTTGAAATGTATTAATTAAATGCCCTTTCATTTGATACATTTTGGGTATCAAATGAAAGGGCTAAATTAGCACATATTAGTATGATTAAAAGATATTTTTTTTTTAGTTTATGACTTTGTCCTCTAGAGGGCGCCATTTAATGTGACGTCACATAGTCTATAACCAGTGGACGATCAAGACGCGTCCAACGATACCTCATTTGTCAAATTGTGATGAGTCGTATAAATGTCTGTATGTTTGTTTGACTGACTGTCTGACTGTTTGTCTGTCTGATAAAAAATACATTTATCCACCACTACTTTAGGATTCGAGCTTTACTTATAAAATAAGAAACATGAATTGAGAGGTATGGCAGGAAATATCGAGCAGGTAAATATATTTTCCTCAGCCTAAGTTCAAGTTACTAAATCAACAAGCTATTCTTAAATGCTATTATTTATACACTAGTGAGATTATTTATTCGCGCCGCTGACTGTAAACAATGCAACTGGAACATAACTGATTACATTCGTCCTTACATGATTCACAGCATCTAAATATAGACGGCCCTTGGCGAGCTGAACAAATATCTGATAACCGTAGATAGCTACTGAAATAGAACATTTTACTACTGAGTGTAGGGTGCACATGTTTGATGGAAAACGTAGGATTTTTGTTTTGTGTCATTCACACTTTGACAGCAGAGATATGGGAAGGGAAAGGGTACACGGACAAAAAAAAATTGCGGTAAAAAATTGATGATTTGCAAATTTTGCATGTTTCGTGTCAACTAACACCACGATATGAAATTATTTCTACTTATCATGAGTAACTTTAGGCATACTCTTTTTATTCATTTTGTCCCCTATATTCTACATTTTACTACTAACTGTAAGGTGCACAGGTTTGAGGGAAAGGTTAGGACTTCTGTTTTGTGTCATTCTCACGTTGATAGCAGATATTTGCGAAGGGAATGGGTTGATGATATTATGCAAAGTGTTTATGTTAAGTGTCAGTCAACTAACACCACGATCTGAAATTATTTTTTACTTATCAGGAGGAACGTTAGGCATACTCTTTTTTAAATTTTGTCCCCTATATTTTTTTAATGTTTTCTTTAGACATTTTTATTTTAGACATAGGTAATTATGCGAAAACAGCATTTATTAGGTTAACTTTGTATGTGTTATCTAACTACTGGTAAAAACAAGTGAAAATTAAATTTCGTCCGGATTTTAAATACTGAAATCTTGCCCACCCTAACAGAGACGCAGTTTGTGTTGATAAAAGATCCGCATTTCTTATCATTATATAAATAGTAACGTTTGATTGTGCCGGCGATCTCTCAAAATTATCCCAAGGACGTGTGCTACTCATATGTAGGTATGTGAGCATATAATAATAAGATATACACGTCTTTGTTGACACTGTATCCTATTTGTTTATCTAAGATCGAGATGATTACGTAGAAAAAAAATATTTTTCTTCATATTTAATCGAGACCTCAAAACTATGTAAAAATTAAAAATATCTACGGGTAGAAGTTATTTATAATTTTTTACGCATTTACCACACTGACTTTGCGAGGGTCTACTAGAATAAATTAATTGTGGCTCAACCACAACCACACAAAGAGACCACAGTCCGTGTCACCCAACGTGACTTGATGAAAACTGCAGAAACTAATCCTACTAATATTATAAATGTGATAGTTTGTGTGTTTGTGTATATGTGTTTGTGTGTTTGGATGTTTGTTACTCAATCACGCAAAAACGACTGAATGGATTTGGATGAAATTTGGCAAACAGACTGTTTATAACCTGGATTAACACATAGGATACTTTTTATCCCGATATTCCCACGGGATCGAGACTTACGCGGGTGAAACCGCGGGGCGCAGCTAGTAAGTTATAAAGTTATTTTTCACTTATTAGTGTTTTTAATTCGTTTGTTTTTTTACTTAAGAACGTCTCTACCTAGGTCTACAACAAATTATGGGGTTTATTCCTAAACGATGATTCAAGTTAAGTGCCGTTCAAACGTCAAAAATTTATGGTTAAACAGTCGCTAATCATTACTTAACTTTAAGCAACGTTTATAAATAAAGGGGTAAGTGTTAATTTTACTGCAATATTTTAAAATAGCCACTAGAGGCTCACAAATATCCCAACAACTGCGAGGCCGAGCTATAACCCCAACCACAGACCGTGCCACCCAACGTGACTTCATGAAAAGTGAGGAAACTAATATAAAAAGTAATATGTGATGAATACACGTGATGACACTTCGTGCCTATCGAGTTGCGGCTAATAATATACACAAATAGCTCTTCAAACCAATACTAATTGGATCGCTATTTGTCATCAGTGGGAGCTTGAGGTAACTTAGCTTGAGGTAACATGATTGCAGGATTATGAAATAACCAGCGACCCACCCCTGCTTCGCACGGCTTTTACGACTTGACAAAACATCGAAATTACTTTATTAATATTATTTATAAACAATTGTGATATTAAAATATACATTAAATATTAAAATTATTAATATATTTACAATCATAACTAATATTATAAATGCGAAAGTGAGTTTGTTTGTTTATTTAACTTACACGCTAAAACGGCTGAACGGATTTGGATGAAATTTGGCACAGGGGTAAACCATGGCCTGGAATAAGACATAGGATATTTTAATACCGATATTCCCACGGGATCGAGACTTACGCGGGTGAAACCGCGGGGCGCAGCTAGTTATGTAATATTAATATTACTTTATTAATGTAAGTTTAATATGAATGTATTATACGCATCCCGCTGGATGCGGGAAGCACAGAACCGATCGAAGTGGCGGTGCTTTGGAGAGGCCTATGTCCAGCAGTGGACGTCTTTCGGCAAAAATTAGGATACACATAAGCCTTCCGGATTAAATTCTCTAAATGATGATGAAAACTGCAATCAAACCCGTTGCGTACTAGAGAAGAATAACGCAGTCACACAAACAGACACGAATAGCAACTTTTTATAATAAGTATGTATAGAAGATGACACGGTACCTAAAAGCCTCGTCATGTAGCTAAATCCCTCTTCCAAGGCACTACACTACACATGCATTGTTAGAGTATGGATTCTACCACTCCTGAATCGAATGGGCTCCCCCCTAGTAAACGGGACTAAAATAGATATGACGAAAAGTATATACTCTGCCTAAGCCTTCAAGGGAAATAGGCGTGATGTTATGTTTATGATATTTGTTAAAAATACGTAAGTAGATGAGAATTTTTCTTCAAACAGTCAAAAACCAAATTTAACCACACAGGTATAAGCACCAACTTCTAACCATCTCATGAAATACGCAGCAATTTTCACATTTGTCGCAAATGCTGTAATAACGACGCAACGAATAGATCGCACGAGACTGGGCTTGGCAAACGTGATATATACTCGTAATATCAATAGTACGGGATATAGTGTCTGTACTGTGAAGGTACAGTATTGCCCACTGGTCTAGGCTAAATCGACTAATGATATGCTTGGAGCTTGTAGCCCTGAACTTTGGAATCGGCCCTTCATATCTCTTAATCCATTTATCTCTATCAGCCATCGTGTCAGTGTGCTAAGTACCTATCACAAGTGCATTCCTGTAACAACAAATAACATCTAGGAATACGTAATAAAAATAAAAATAATTTACGACACAGAAAAACGCTATCGTTAAATTCAAGAGTTGTCACTAAAAATAACCAGTTAATCCCTTCAAACCATCTATATTTTTACACCTCATATATATTCATGTCTACCGACGAGATACGTGACGTCATATGACGTATTCATGTTCATATTAAATTAATTAATTATCTTATCTTAATCCCAGAGGTTCTCCAGTTTTTACCAAACATCAACCCACGTGAGTGACGTAGGAACTATGGGCAATAATACCTCGATTTTGAAGTTTTTTTTTTTTGCCAAGCTATAAACAATGGCGACAAATGTCAAAAGAAGCGGGAGGAATGAGATGCTATTGGAGATGCCTTTGTCCAGCGTGGCTGATGATGAAGATGCTGATACCGGAGAAGCTAGGACATCTAAACAAAAGCCGGAACTTTACTACGGAATCTCTAACTCAGCTCAAAGCAGACCACGCTGCCTTCAGTGCAGCACGATGGGCTAACAGGAGTAAATAATGGACCTATGGTCTTACGAAGGCTGACAGAATTTCTAAGAAAGGCCAAGAAACCTCATATCTGAACATATTATAAACTAGCTTCCACCCGCGGCTTCGCCCGCGTGGTATGTCGATAAAAAGTAGGCTATGTCCTTTCTCAGGCTCTAGACCATCTGTGTACTAAATTTCATTTAAATCAGTTCAGTAGTTTTGACATGAAAGCGGGACAGACAGACAGACAGAGTTACTTTCGCATTTATAATGTTATAGTAAGGAAGTAAGGATTAAAGTCGCTTTTGGTGTTTGTCTGTATGTCTACGTTGTTCTTCTAAACCACGCAACAGATTTTGATGAGGTTTTCACCATTGTTTAGAGAATTTATTCTGGAAGGTTTATGTGTATTTTTATTAAAGCTACATACATATAACTAAGAAATCTCGATGTGTTGTCATGTCGTAAAAACCGTGCGAAGGAGGTGCGGGTCGCTAGTGATATAACATAGGATTTTTCACAGCTTATCTCACACGTCACAGTCCAAAAGATTTTACTCTAAGCCCATAAGCTCTGACTTCCACCACTCCAATCCCTTCATTCACGAAAACAATGTTTTATTTTTTCATTGCCATTGAAGTTTTCCGAAACACAAGATACGACGGCACATTGACATGACATGTCTTTAAGCTTGTGAACTGACGAGTCGTTTTAGAATAAATTATTGATTTATCTTACAAGGTCTTTTGCAGCAAGATTGACAGTATCCGGTCATATATTTTGTAAATAAAATGATTTCCTACAGAGCACACCAATATGTTTGTCAAGTGTGGTATTTTGGTCAAATTCAAGAAGTGTCTTCTCAAGTGCTCATGGTATTATTCAGATAACAGTGTTTTTGGCCCATATTCAATGGACGTTTCGACATCATCCTTCTGCCTTTATCCACACATTTCAATCAGCTGATACCTCAGTGTTCACTCCCTTTCTAGCCTTAATCATCTTCCACACAATTCATCTATCTTGTCTTTGGTGTTCCTTTATTCTGAAAGCAATCCTCGACAATGGATTTTGTAACAATATAATTTAAAAGTGTCTATGATTTTATTTCCCTTTCTCGTCAGTGTACCTACGCTTTGGAATGGGCAAATAGTTGCTTCTGACTGACCGACTGCTTGACAATTCAAAAGTGCCTCTTTGGAATAGGCAAATAGCTTCTTCTGACTGACCGACTGCTTGACAAATCAAAAGTGTAAATGGTTTAATTTAAATAATAGCTTTGAGTTTCAGTTTTTACGGACTAATATGAAAGTATGAAAAGCAATGTGAATGTACGATATTACGAGAGTTTTATTCAAATAACTGTAAAGTAAATAAACATTGTAATGTTTATGAGTGAGTTCACTGTAACATACGTCACTGATTCTTTATTGTATTTGTAAGCGGACGAGAAATGAGTTTCTTTTGTTCATTTATTTATTGAAACGTCACATGGGTGGTGTGCAGTCAGGAATTTGTATCCTAGAACCTAGTATTCAGTCAGCATTAAAATAGTTTTTTAGACTACCAAGCACAAACTTCAGCTAGTTTTAACGAAAGTTGCAATCAGACTTGTAAAGTTGTGAACAATGTGTGGCCAATTCACTGCACTCCGAAGTACACTGACATCGGTCAATTACGTCTAAATTAGCCGCGCGGGCTCGCTGACCGAGCAACACCGGCGCCAGCGCAGACATACCCTGCGTATGGGAGAGAAATAAGAAGGCTCACTAAAGAATTCATTCATTTGTTATGTCGAATAGAAGAGGAAGGCTTCTTCTAAGGAGTTGAAGGTTGTAAATGAAAAGAATTTTGCATTAAAAAATCAGGCTCTTGGGTACTATCAGCTTCCAATTTTTTCTGACTAGTGACTGCTAATCGATCCACCACAATAGAGGCTTTACATTTTAATGTATACAGATAGCTTGTTCATTCAACGCTAGCAAGACATAAAACAACTTCAAATCAGAGTATAATTAACACAGATTGAACACGCGTAAACGCATAACAAGTGCATACTATAGATAGAAATATCACTAGAATGCACTTTTTATCATCCACTAAACGTACTTTCAGACCTTCTGCTACTATTTTTTATTCCGCAGTAGAAAACGTGTGTGAACGTACATTACGTGTGTATATAATTGTACACTACAGAGTACAGCGTAGCGCCGCATGTATTTAGGTACTTACATAAGTATGTATGTGAGCATACATCAACGTGCGTTTAAAGGTGAGTGCGCACACTTGAAGATGTGCGATTGTGTTTAAGCCTTTTGGGATAGCCAAGCAGCAGTGTAAGACCAGATCACACATTCTATCCTCTGCAAGGAGATATATATATATATATTATAGTCAGGCATAATATGGTTTAAAACTTGATAGTAAAGCCGACATTATGTCTTCGTTTATAAAATCCTCTAGATATTGAAAAATTTTACAAGAAATAAAACAAACTAAAGGACACTATCAGATAGACTTCATTGCTTTAGGCCATCACTAGGTCTTCCGTTAAGTTTTTTCTGTCCAAGATTTCCTACTAGATTTTAATAGATAAAGCTGACGAAACGCACATGTAAAGTATAATTTGTACACCTACTACCGACATGCGACAAATAAGTCGCAGACGCAACTCCGCGCCCACACTAACGGCGCGGCGATAAGCCAAGAATGTTGGCCGGTTATGAATGGGCAGCCATTCATAGAATCGAACGACGACATTAGTAAAGAATGCTTTGATTCAAACTACCAGGAATCGAGTGTTTGATAATATCGATAAAATAACATCGATTTATTAGTAACGGAATTTGGAATTTGAGAAGGAATTTGGAATTAATTAAATATCAACTAGTGATTCTTCTTATAACATGCTGACTGAAATGTTTATCATTTCAGACGCCCATTTTATTATATTACTAGCTGATGCCCGCGACTTCGCCCGCGTGGATGTCGGTTATTATATACTAAAACCTTACTCGAGAACCACTCTACCCATTGGTGAAAACAGCATGAAAATCGGTACAGTATTTTTTAGTTTATCGCGTACAGGACGACAGACAGACGCGGTGAAGGACTTACAGGACGACAGACAGACGCGGTGAAGGACTTTGTTTTATAATATGTAAGGATAAAAATGTGTTAATTAAGTATAAATTAATAATATAAGGATGAAGATTTTAAAGATGCCATTACAGATCAGTTCTGTAAGACCAAACAGGAATGTGTTATCCTTCATAACATTTTTTTTTCTAAACTTTTCACACGTCATAAGGTTCCAAGATGGACTTAATGTTAGGCATTCTCTACCAGTAACCAGTCAACCAAGGGTGGTGAAGAGATGATCCAATGGAACAAATATAAAATGGTGTAAACAAATACTGCTATAAATCCTTTTTAACATTTTCGTCTATGAATTTAACATAAATTCGACGTGGATGCGTGAAGATGGCGCCAGGAAAAATATGTATGGCGCCAACGTGACAGGACGTCGTAAAATCATCGAATTGTTATTCAAACATGTTATCAAATTACTTTTATACTTTATATCACTTTGTTGAACTTTAACAACTTCCTTTAAGGGCGATGCGCCAAGGTAGCAAGGTAGCCAAGGAGCTGTATTGCTGGTTCTAATGATTATATTTCTGTAAATCCATATGTTTTACGGCCGCTAATCATATTTAGATCAACATACAACCTGATACTGACCTGCAAATTGCAAAAAACGTAAGAAAGTTTGAATTTCGCGGGCTACCTTGATTTATCCCTCTTAATTAATTTTGTAACACAGAGGACTACAACGATGTGGTGGGACGAATGATACTTGAAGATTGTTAAGTAGGTAGATACAACTGCGGTGTAATTGTATAAGAAATTCAAAGTCAAATAATTTATTTCAATTAGGCACATAAAAGGCATTTTTGTACGTCAAAAACGAACAAAATAGAACTGATTCTAGTAGCCCACTATAAATTGCTACTTTTATTTTAGGTAAAGAATTAGGGTCCACGCGAGTAGCCGCACTAGCCGCGGGCGGCAGCTAGTAATAAAAATATATCGGTTAAAATCCAAAAAATGTATACAGTGGAAAAACCCAACAGAATCCAAAAACTCTGGAAGCAGTATAAAACGCCTTGCTTCATAGGAGCTATCCAAACCGTGCCATTGATTCAGTGCCAGACTTCTGACGTAAGCCCTGACATCGGGTGCAAGGATACACTAAATTACATTTCATGATCATTTCTCTGTTTCGAAATAATATACTCCTCCAGACATTTAACGAATTTGAACGTATGCGTCATTTGACTTTTATTTCATTGACATAAGGTTTAAATTGCTTTTAATAACTCACGTTGTATACTGCAACAACTATTGATGCTTAGCAATGTTTGAGTATCTATCTGTTAGTTTAACGATTCAACCCCTTATAAGTATAGTTTGACTTAAATCGCTGTACCGCGCCTTAGTTATGTGCACGGCGAGAGTGCAGGCCGCTCATTCTTCAACGCTCACGACGTCCCGCCGCTCATACGTCAACGCTGCCAACCGCCTCGCCGCGCATTCCTAAGGCGCGGTACAGCGGTCCCAGTTAAAGTATAGTAAACAGTGTTATGTGTAAATCTTTTGGCCTGCTATTGGGCTCGTAGCGCGCTAAACGCTTTCAAATGAGCTCACTAAAGCATATTCTAACTGACAAAAAAACATTATTTCAAAAAACCATATAATTGAAGTAGGCTGGTCTACTAGACCGATTTAAAGATTTCTGATAAACCTAATCGATCTCGTACTCGATCATAACTGCCATAAAAATCACAAATAATCATTGTATTTAACATACGAGCGTAATCCTACATCCAAGTAAAGAAAAGAAACCACTATTAAAAAATATGTTCCATTCTGGTCGATTATCGATATCGCTTTCGAATCATAAGCTCCTTAAAATAAGCACTAACCTGCGTATCCCTGAGATCAGGCTCACTGGCCGCAGCCGGCAACACATCCCCCTGCATGTCTGCGACCGCGCCGGTGACGTCACCAGCGCTTGCGCTCAGCGCACGCCGTCGCTCCTCCTTCTGTCGCTCGCGGTCCTTTCCGGTAAGCATATGCTTCGTCTTCGAGAGGAGGTTTAGAGGCTTTATTGATTTCCGAACCTTGGGGATAAAAAAATATTATATATTCATTGGATGGTAAACTTATGTTCACCAGAAAAATGGAAGGAAATAGACCCCGGGGTCTTATCTTTACTCTTAACACATTGTTGGTCTAATCAATTGAAACGCATGTAACTAAAAGAGTGATGAATATAAATTTTGATGGATGGAAAGGGAGAGGAAGCCCAAGAAAAGATGGATGGATTGTGTGAGAGATGGTTATGAGAGAAAAAGATGTGAATTATATAGTGACGGCTGACAGGGGGAAACGGAAGAAAAAACGTGCCGCGCCGACACAAAGTAACATGGGACAAGGGCAGGAAGATGATGTTCGTCTGATCAAGTGAAGCAATACCAAGGAAGGTATTACAGACCCTAACGCAGCACTACTTTAAGCTAGATTACGATTACAAATGGAGGAAAATCGTCAAAAAGTTTAGTCGTGCACGTCAAAACGCTCGAGTGAGGTTCTGTAATACGGGCTTTAGTCATCAAGATCTTCGACGCACTAGAACAGGTCAAAGATGGTCCCAAATGGAGAGCGATCGTCAGAAAGTTGGGGACACGAGCAGTAATCAAAAAAATTTTGGAAAAGAAATTACGTTTATTTGCAGTAAACATGACGCAAAGAAAGAATCCAATCACAAAAAAGAACAAGTTGGGGGAAAATATGCGTCACATCCACGCGAAACGGCCATCGCTCAGCATAATGCTGCAACCCTATGCGAGACGCCCCAGCGCTAGTTGCCAGCGACAGCCGGCGTTGACGTTATGACGTCGACCGGTGCAGCATACAATGAGATATAAAAAATAAAATAAACATATATTTAAAGAAAAGGGATGGCAAACACGCCGAAGACCCACCTCATTGTATGTAGTCACCACTGCATATAGGCATCTGAAATACCAGAACCATTTCAGATGCGGTGCCATCACATAGACAACGCTGAACTGTGTCATGTGCCTGCTGTACCGGCCCTTATTGTTATTAATGCAGTAACACATCGATGCTGTTTGGAGTCAGAAATAGGTATGAGAAAAGGCAGGTAGGAATGGTATAAAGAAAGTTCCAATGGTAATCACCACATACCACAGTTCTAAATAAAGAAAAATAAAATGACTGTTTACAGCTACTGTTTTATAATAAAACAATCATGCCATTGATTATTATGAAGGATTTGTATAATATGCAGACGGTAAATAAAATAAAACAAAGCCAAAGACAACCACTTACGGATCTATTGGCAGAAAACTGATTTACTTTTTGAAATATGAACACTCACCTTGCATTTGACGCTGCCAGGATGCACAAAATTATCATCATCTTTATCCCTCACAGGGGGTGGGTCTCTTAGCCCTAACACCAACATATCATCCAGGGAAGCCTGCATATGCCGCCTCCGGGATGGTCTGGCTTCCTCATGCGATCTTGAAGAGTACATGGACACAGAATCCATACTTGCTTTACTGGTCCCCCCAGATATCACTGTCACATTTTCCACAGACTCGTTCGACTGCCAATCGGGGGGATGTCTTGGTCTTTCTTCATATATTTCCACTGAGTTGAAAGTTTCAGCTACTCGATCGATCTCAAGATCCATGTCCAATTGTGGCGGGATAAATTCATAGTGATGTCCCTCAGTTTCTGTATACACTTGGTCATAAACTGCTCCATTGACGTAACCTCTGGAACTTGAAGGTATATTCCCATACAGATTATTGTAGTTGTAATTATCGTCCTCATTTCTAGGACTGACGTGACGAACGGTTTGAAGGTCATTCGCGTTTAGGATGACGTCATCCAGGTTTAGAGGTCTCCCTTGTCCTCCAAAGCCGTCTACGACAGGGGTCGTGTTGGAAAGGAAGGAACCATCGGCGTCGAAGCTACTGCAGCCAACTAACCCGATCGGTCGTCGAGGCATGTCTTGACGGAATCTGTTTGGCGCTGGTTGCTGTCCAGCAAAGTCTACCACTAAGATTCTGTCCGCGATATTTCGACAGTCATTATGGAAACCTATACCAGAGTCGCTGTTGCTCGATGTAGTTGTGATCTCGCTGTGGTTGCTTGGTTGAGGGGAATTCGCGACGAAGTCCTGAGCTTCTACCCTCTCCTCGTGTCTACAAGGACGTCTATCTCGCGGTACACGGAAGACCGGTCTGTTACATCTCGAAAAGTTACCCAAAGCGGGACTATCTCCTTTTATCGTTAGCTTGGAAATCTGCTGTAAATTGGGACTTGAACAATCCTCTGCTGGTAAAGAGTACATTCCTCTAATAACACCAATAACATATTCCGCCGAAGGTGGAAACTCCAAACATCTTTCAGCCACTGGGTCCCTCGTACACACGATTTGGAACTCCCGCGCCCTCGTTACATGTGCATCATGTTCCGCCATTCTTGGATCTACAGCGAAAACATGGCAGCTATGTGAGGCTTCGGCCTCCGAAGTTTCTGCTGACGTCACAAGGCCGAAGTACCTTCTATCAGCGTCTGAACCACATCCTGCGTAGACTATTCTCTCTCGTTGGTATTGAGCTAAGACCTGGCCATTTGGACGACGTAGGAGTAGCGAATTTGGGAGTACAGAGAGTAGCACAGGAGCTGCAGGACGTCTTTCTTGTCTTAGCTTTCTGACGGCAGTTCTGACGTCTCCCGGAGCAGCATTGGAAGCGGCTTGTGGTGTTTCTATGGTGCCTAAATAGCCGACTACTGCGCGGCATTCGAGTCTGGCTGCGATGTTTGGCGTCAGCTGTGCTCTGCTCAGGTTTTGAAGGATCTCGTTGACGCCTGATGTGCTGGGCGCCGCGTGGCAGCCTGGAAGCATAATAGTAAGGAGATGAGAAATGATTTATAATTAAGGGTATTATATGGTCTACATTCTACATATTATAGAGTATTCTATATATAAGTTTGTATGTATGAGTATATGCTATTCTTTATCATGATTAGTTATTTAATCTTTACAGTTATACCTCACATTGACTAGTATATATTTTAAAAGTTGTATGTTACACCAGCACAAAACAGAAATCATGAAGTAAGTCATCATTCTCTTCCCTTATCCAAATTTGTTTGGGATTGGTGTAGAAATTCCATAGTTCTTCGTTCACAGGTATTTCCCTACTCTTATAGCCATCCACATTAATACTCAAATCTAGAGATTTCAATATAGTATAGAAGGAAATGTTTCAAACTATTAAATACAAAAATTAGTAGTTTACAAAACATGCATTGTGATTATTTTTACAAGGAAGGTATCTAAGCATCAAAATATTTGTGTTATTAAAGCAAAAAAAAAAGAATGAATGCAGCAAAGCATTTGAGTGCAAAGAATTAAATAATGTGGTATCAATCAAAGGCATTTATTGTCAAATGCAACATAATATTGGACTTGAAAAAGCACATGTCTATTTCATGGCACTTGAACTTAGTGGCTCTTATAAATAAAACTGCTTTTCAATCAATTTATTCCAGCTGTCCCTACATGGAATTAATTAATTGAAAAGCAGTTCGAAAAGAGCATCTATACAAAAATACATTCATTTATTTAAAAAAACATAATACAATTTAATATTGATTCTATTTCAAAGTAAATCGAAATTACTCTGAGTCATACAGCCATATGCCCAATTCTTGCTATAAGAGTTCAATAGGCACTCAGACTACCAGACAATTTAGAGAGGAAATAAATTAAGACAACTTATTTTAGTACACAGTGCAGGCACACAATACATTGACAGTGTGTTGTTGTATTGCACTCACATAATAGTCAACTGTTGCCAATCCATCTGCAAAAACAATAAACAAACCACTTTTTAAGTATAATACAGTTATTCGGTAAGATGTCAGATGAGTGGATTTGTGCCCAGTTGATGGCAATGGGCTCGCCCCCTATTACATAGGACATGTCAGTGTACTATTAGGCACACCTCTGCCTAACCCTTCACAGATTATAGGTGGGATGTTGTGTCATGTAGGCTGATATTAGCCCTTTGTAAACTCAGAATTTGCCTAGCTTTAACCCAATAAACTCCATCCAATGAACAATTTTGTGCTTCTAGCACTAGTACATCACCAATCCAAGTAGAAAATTCAAGTTTCTTCAACTAGAGGAGGAGACCCACACATAAACATACTTAAAATATTATAATTAAGGTTTCTTTACAGTAAATATGTATTAGAAGTACTAACTCAATCTATCGCCTGTTTATAAAGCATTTTACAATATTGTTAATATTAAAATGGTGGTCATTAAGGAGATCTATATCATATTATGCACCAACCCCAGATGAACCAAACACAAATAATAAACATAAGCTTTCAACTACTATCTCAACTTACCAGGGTGATGTAGCATGGCTTGAGGCCTACGTCTCGGCGGTGGATGCCGTCTCCTCGTCCTTGCTCGCTCATCAGGCTCTGTATCCTCAGTATCCGTTGGTGGCGCCTCCCGAGGAGACACAGACAAGGCTATAGCCCCTGGCGCAGCTGCCACCATGCGAGCCACAGAGGCATGCGGCGCCCGAGCCACGCTAGCCCCGTCCACGGCCAGCAGAGCGTCCCCAGCACGAAGACCTGCACGCTCAGCCGGCCCGCCAGCCGCCACCGCAGACACCACACACGGCCGCTGTCCCGCTATCGTGAACCCAAACCCCCCAGCTCCTCTAGCAACAACAACACGCCGCTCAGCTGTCCGCGCCAGCGCCGCACGGCGACGTCTTCGTCGTTGCTGCTGAGGCACCATCACAATAACTTCACAAAACTAGTATTTTTTACTAAAACAATCCCATTTTTGGTTTCCTATTGATAAATACGAGACTAGTGTAAAAGAAAACGAATATTTCTGTTCGTTACAAGCACAGTTTTATTTTAGAAAACTAGAAAAACGAGAATTAAGAAAGTATCGAGGCCTTTTGTAACTGACATTTAGAAAGTTTGAATGCGTTCAAAAATTTTTGTAGAAAAGTTTTGTAAAACTTTTAAAAGTTTACGCAAATCAATAAAAGAACATTATTCAAAATGTTGAAATATTTTTAACTGAAAAAACTTAGGATCCCGTTGAAAAGTAAAACAACCAATAATAACTTGCTTTTGTGGTTCTAATAACATTTAACACTCGGATAACATTTTTTAACTGCACACCCTGCGATTCTCAGTTGTCACTTGTCAAAAGGGTTCCCGTCTGTCAAACATAATAACCCACGTTGGTTTGTTATTTTGTGAAAATCAAAATACGATTTTTTCTAATTCTATTAACTGAATAGTGTGAAAAATAAGTATCAAAAATGGCTGTAAGTATTTACATAAACTATTACACTCTGTAAAGACCTAACTCCTCGTAAAAATACACATAACCAAAACATACTTTTGAAACCATACATAATCGCAATATTCTTAACAATTTTGCAGAAAAAAGGCAAAGCTAAGATCAGTAAAGTGAAGAGGAACAACCAGACTACGAATAAAATGCGGAAGAAGGGTCAGCTGAAGTTGCAAAGGCACAAAAGGCATACACAAAAGCAGAAGCAACCAACCCAGCAGGAACAGATAGAATACAGCAGTGAGAGTGAACCGGCATCAGGAGATGAGTTCGGAGACATGTTGGATGATGACGAGCAGCAGTACCTTATGAAGCGACTGGCCAAACAGCCATCATTGCTGGCTAATGTGCCAGAAAATGAGAAGCAGGATAAAAAGTTAGTGTCAAATGTTTCCATGCATATCTAGCAGGCTGGCGGTCAGTGGGTCATCTTAGGGGTTTCACACATACTCATGCTCAAAGATAATCATAAGTAAGAGGCAATGAAGCTTAGTATACGCACACAAGAATTATAGCATAACGCAATATCATGCCTGTATTCCCTGAAGGGTTAGCCAAAGGTGTACCTACAGTACACCAACATTTCGCCAGTGATATTAAAGTCCTATGTAATAGTGGACGAGCCTATTGTCAACACAAATCCAGAATCCGGGCTGCTGCTTTTTAATTCCAGATGAAACAACAAGAATGTCAGCTATTAATATGCCTTTTACAATTACCAGGTCAAAAAAACGCAAGAGAGAGAAGAAAGAACGTGTCCCAAAGCCAACCATGGGTAGTGACAGTGGGGCTGAGAGTGATGGCCTATCAGACAGTGACATTGAAGACAAATATGAGAAGGAACAAGAAGATAGACCGGTGAAGAAGATGAGGGCACTCCTGCCTATCAAGACAAAGGAAGGATTGATGGAGAGGTCTGAGGAGTGTGAAGGTTAGTGTTGTTGTCATTATGTAATGTTGTGCAAGAGTATTCTGATATGAAGATAAAAATGTAGGAGTATAGTACTCTGAACTACTCTGTATGCACTGTACTAAGAAATTCCTAATGGAAAACCCAATAACACAGCCCAGAGTTTGGAAGTTTGCAGTATGATAACCCCATGCATCCCAAGGCAAGCTATTGGCCCTGCACCTGATCTCTCTCTGGTCGGGTCGGATTTCCGCCCCATTAGTCTATGAGAGTGAAGGAAGAGAGGGTGCACTTGTGTCTTAACACACACTTATGCACAGTATCTTTCGCGCCGAATGCTGGTCTCTGCTGGGATCGGTCGCGATGGCCGAAATTCGTTCTGGAGGACTTTTATTATTATGCACTGTAATCTGCTGAAGATGTCAATGTAATGGGTTGGATTAGCATCCTCCTGCCGCTATCCCAATTCATTTGAGGTTGTTGCTAAAGGTCTTCTTCTCCCATAGACTGCCTCTGTGGTCTAGTGGAAAGACCACCAGTCTCAAACCCAGTGGTCACAGGCTTGATTCCCTTTCTGTTTGGTTTGGTTAGTGGCAGTGGCAAGGCTTGTTCTATGTCAGCCAAGGTAGCTACCACCATCTTATCTAAGTCTGTTGCCATAACAACAATGTTAACCTTAACAGCATTGTTGTGTTTCGGTAGTTAAAGTTAAGATAGCCAGTTCCTCTGTGGTTGAGGATTCCGAGTGAAGCTCGCTTCCACCTTTGGCCTGATCATCACTTACTCAGGTGAGATGAAGACCAAGAGTTTCCTTGGATAAAAAAAAATAATAATATACAAGGTGCAGTTTTGGATCTGCAAAACATTTTAGGAGGTAATTATGTTAGTGATTCTCGACCCGAATCAACAATAAAATGGGCAGGTATTTTTTTTTCATTTTATTCTTATTTACGGAAATCGGTAAGTGTGAACTCCCTTTTTTAAAACGCGGCCAATCTGTACGTGTCCTTAAACTGCGCTTTCACACACACAAACAAACGCAACCGACATTTCTTTCATAAATCCAAAGCACCAACCACCGCCCGCTCCCTCTCCCCCGCCACGCCCCCGCGGCCATCGCAACTTATTAGTGTAATTGATGACGCCGGTATGTGCATACGCTTGCAAATTCCGCCCCTCAAGTGCGCCTTCGATTAACGGTCGCGATAGGTACCTACTACCTAGTTGTAAAGATGACGGACCAATACTCCAATGTAGAGTTGGCCGGAATGAGCTTGTATGCCATCAGTGGAGACAATGTATCTCGAGCCATCGAAATGTTCGCGGAGTTATTCCCCAATCGGCAACGTCCCTCACACAGGGTAATACTGACTGCTACGCAGAGACTGCGCGATCATCGGCAGTTCGACGTTCCCCAGCATGCTGAAGGTCGCGGCAACGAAGGCCTGCCTGTCGCCTTGCAGGAAGATATCCTGGAATTCTTCCGGCGAGAGCCACGGGCAAGCACGCGGGAGGCTGGTCGACGGTTTGGAGAGCACCACTCCACAGTGTGGCGGCTACTCCACAAAGAAATGCAGCATCCTTTTCATTACCGCAAGGTACAGAATCTCCACCAAAGTGATAACGCCGCGCGAGTTACATTTTGACGCTGGTTGCTGGAACACCAAGACGCCAAAATCCTGTGGACTGACGAGTGTTTATTTACTCGAGTTGGCGTCTACAATGTTCATAACGAACGCTGGTGGGTAAAAGATTCGTGTACACAGACGAAATCACCAGTGTTACCCAACTACGTGCAAAAGTGATCAGTGCTTTCGACACAATAAAAACGAATGTGTTTTGTGTTACGTAAGCTGAAGGAAAATCAGCAACGTCGTGCTAGACTGTGCCTGGAGTGTGACGGTGGAAACTTTGAACAATATCTCCAAGTAACATAAGTAGGTAATTTATTTATTTATTTGTACATAGACAATAATTTTTAAATACGATGTTAGCTAAATCAACTTGATTAGTGTAAATAAGTTGATTTTAAATTTTTAACTAGGTACGCCAAAAATACCTATCAGACAAAATGGTAACACATGGGTACCTACCTACTTAACTAGCACAAATTATCTTGATGTATTTCTGTCGGTCCTCAGCCCGTTAAAAAGTAGGAAGGAAAATCTTAAATCAACCAATTTAATCTACAAATAAAAACGAAAACCGTCCTTGGGGCTAAATTTACCTACAGAGCGCGCCGACTGCGCCGTGTACCTACATGCCTTATTATTATTATTAGGTGCCTACCTAAATCCCGCGCACGCGCTCGCGATCGTAGTTTCACAATTGTGCAACAGGAACTGCTTACGTGCTATGTAAGGTTTATTTATCTCCGCCTATCATTTTATTCATCAGCTGATAGGTAACTAACGACGCCAACGTGAACTTTTTTTGGCGCAGTTGTATCTACTTCCTACTATTATTATTTATCGTAATAGCCCAGTGGTTAAGGCTTTCTCCTCTCATGCATGAGGTTGCGGGTTCGCAACTGAGCAAGTACCATTGTGTTATTTTTTTAATTCATAATGATGTAAGTACTTTTTAAATTTATCTAGGACATCATTGAAATCCCGTGTTTCGGTAAGCACTTAATTAAAGCCTTTGGTTCGAATTGATTTGTAGCTCTCGGACGGTCGTTAGGTACCACACGGGTCGGTACGGGTCAATGACCTTACAGCCCTGCCGTATGGTCGTTGGTACGGGTAGTCAAAAGCCAGAAAGTCTGACAATTAGTCTAACAAATGGGTATCGTGTTATCAAGTAACTGGTTTGTTGAGGTCTGATACGCAGTCGCCCTACGTGATTCACTGGCACTCCATGTAGTGAGCTGCATACAGTTAAACTGAAAGCCGACCCTAACATAGTTGGGAACAGGCTCGGCAGATGATGAAGATTTTCGCATTGTAATGATGCTTAAAAATGAGTTATTATTTAGCGAAATTTAAAACAATAATGTAGGTACATTGTGATTTTCAAATTCGAACTACATCTAAGGTAAAATTATTTGCTATAAGTTGCTGTAGCTACAACAACTTGTACAGATCGCGGCACGTTGGTTGAACCTTCGATGCGCAGTAACAGATTTTCTACTCTTAATCGAAATGCGGTATGACGAGCATCGCGGGGGCTCCCCGTAACCATAGCAACGACCTTTATTTTAGTTCAACGTACGTGCCGCGTTCATTTCGTAGAAATGTGGGCGGAGACTCGTACAGGCTGACGTCACTGGTCATCGCATTCACGCACACAGTGACATGACGCGCGATACATTGCAATGGGTGATTCTGCTTTTTTGAAGAGGGTTATTAAGAGAGTTATTCTGAAAAACTATAAAATTGAAAAATCGAAAATAAAAAGTATTATTGATTATTGACTTGGTATCGTATTGTTATATGATTATTTACGAGTCTCATAACAACCTCCTGAAATGTTTTGCAGGTTCAAAACTGCACCTTGTATACATCTGTAAATGTCACTAGGCTCCAGTGCACACAAAAATGCAGTGCAGTGGGCACAAAAATTAAATTATTTTGTAGAATTTTAATACACTATTTTTGATCTGTATTGCATGTTCAATACCTTTTCCATAGTCTAGTCAGCTGCCGTATTATGAATCCAGTTTGAGAGAGAGACGGAGCTAGACTAGGCCACTAGCACCATCCCGTTTTCCTAGTGGAATAATGATGGCATTAATACTTCATAATACTACCCCAGGTCATGTTCTATTTCAGTCAATATGCTGGCTTGATTGGTTCAATGCTCAACATAGTGAACAGCCACTCATTTACTTTTCCATAGACTCAGAATCTGAAGAAGAAGAAGCCTATCAATCTAAGAAAAGCAAACAGACTGACAAACAATCAGATTCAGATGATTCAGCGTCAGACTCCGGCATGGAAGGTACAGAGGAGGGTGACGTCCCGCCTGAGGACAGTGAGGAGAAGGTGGTGACGGCTGTAGAGCTGTTAGCAGCTAGGAGAGACAAGCTTCAGCATGATAAATTGAGGATAGGAGCTCTGTGCTCTTCTTTGTTGGAGAGTCCAGAGAAGAAGGTGAGTTTTTGGTGATAAGTGTTTATTCTTTAACGGTTTAATAAATATGAATGCATCTATTTTACTTGATGATTAAATTATATCTGCAGCAGATAAAGACAAATGTTCTGGCACCTTCAGAAACCACTTTTTTGGTTTTTTTGAGTGTGGGACATCATCAAATAACTTCTCCAGCTCTGGGCGGAACGGGAGGATGTGTCAGACTTTTACTGACTAAAACCCAGCCGTGTTCCTTCAGTTGCCTGTTGCCAAGGGCCCCGGTATCCCTTTCGGACTTCCCGCAACCCTGCCAGGACCTTTTGAAAAACCCCTATGCTCATTATCTTTAATTCTGGAGATTATTAGTTGAATACCTGTAATCTTATTCGTAGACAATAATTATGATTTATGGTGCAAGGTCCATCATGGCTTCAACCATGACCTTCCCCAGAAAGAGAAACTCGCATATTGCCCAAATAAAATCACCCTTCCTGCACATTATCTTAGTGAAGCTGTATTTGTAGAACATCAAGACGCAAAAATTCGACACACATCGCACCTCCGCTCAAATAGTGTCGTAAGTCAAAAAATCAAACTTTCGAGAAAAAGATGTTTGAAATTTAACTTTCCAAAGAAACTTTCATTTAACATTATAATGCCACTAATGCCTTCTAGGGATAAAATATAAACCAGAAGTATGACACTATCTGAGATAAGATTTTGAAGTTTTCTGAAACGAATGGTACAATAAAAAAGGTTTTAATTTTTTTTGAGTTGTGACACTATTTGATCAGAGGTGCTACGTGTAATCCTAAAGTATATTACACGTTTACGTGTTGCCAAAGTCGAGTCATCGGTAAATATCCTTACCTTTTATAATTTTCAGCTGAAAAACCTGTTCCCAATCCTGTATTTAATGGAGGACCGTTTGAAAGACGGCTCATTAAACTTGCACTCTATTCGCAAGCTCGCCACCGTGTCCGCCTTCGAAGTTTTCAAGGATATTCTGCCGGAGTACATGATACGGCACCAGGATTACTCTAATATTAAATGTACGTATATTAAAACTTTCGTTGTTAGTTTATATTTTTATTTTCTTTTGTGTAGGATCACTGCAAATAGCAAGAAAAATGGACGGAACCCTTTACCTGGCAATAAAACATAAAAAAAATAAAAAAATATATCCTGATATTTTCTTGTCCATTTACTGATTGAGACTTGGAAAATCATCTTTTCTAGATTCATGAAATGAAAACATAGATTAGCGTATAGAGGTATGAGGAACAGGGTGTAAAGTTCACTCATTCTTCAAAGAAAAGGGAGGGTCTTCACACCAGACGGGTGTTGTATATGGTGGGCAACTGTCCAGTGATTGATGTCGGGACATTGTAAAGTATATACTCGTCGCGCGGTAAATTCTGCTAGCGCGATGCAGGATTTTGCGTGACGTCATCGTCAGTGTGATGCATAGTTCGCATGTGGCATTGCAGATGCCGCCACAAGTGCATTATAATCAGTTCAAAATCTGTTTCAGATTCAAATATTGGCAAACCACCTTAAAAAATTGCCAAATTGTGTCTTATTCTTTAACTTCTACTAATGATTTTTGTGTGATTCCACAGTAAAAAAAGACACATTATCCCTGTACAAGTACGAGAAGGAATTGTTGGAGTTCTACAAGAGATACCTGCAGCGATTAGAGAAAGCGGCCGGAGTGTTGCGACGGAAGAAGGGAGACACAAGGTACTTTATATCATCACTAGCTGCGCCCCGCGGTTTCACCCGCGTAAGTCTCGATCCCGTGGGAATATCGGGATAAAAAGTATCCTATGTCCTATTCCAGGTCATGGTCTACCCATGTGCCAAATTTCATCCAAATCCGTTCAGCCGTTTTAGCGTGAAAGCGTAGCAAACAAACAAACTCACTTTCGCATTTATAATATTAGTAAGGATTCTCTTGCCCTTATCCTAATTTATTTGTGGTCGGCGCAATATGGCTTTTTCTTCCATACTTCTCTATTTGGCTTCCTGTATATGAAACCGGAGCCGCACCGGCACCGGACCGCATGTTTGTGTATACGAATGAATATCACACACGGCGTATGTGTGATATATTCGATCATACAACCGAATACCGGACGGTAAAATAAAAAAAAACGGAATATCCGGCGTCATGTGTAGAAAGACTTGAATCTTGACCCTAAAGCCATATCACCTTTCACATACGGAACTATTGTATAATACATAATTATAATGATAATAGTACAATTTCCAGTTGGATAGTGCCATTTTAATTGTAAGTATTGCTAGGCCTGCAAAAAAAAAACTTTGTTACAGAAAACTGGACGAGCACACGATGTCCCTCGCCCTGGTATCTCTCCGCTGCATGTGTGGTCTGTTAGTGGCACGACCATACTTTAACTACGCCACCAATATAGCACAATCCGTGGTACCACACCTCGACAGTAAGGACGAGAAGGCCCGCAGTGCCGTCACTGAGTGCTGTACTAGTGTGTTCGCGGACGATAATAGAGGAGATATTACTCTTACTGTAAGTTTATTTTTATGTTATACTTGGTCAATGACTCGTGGTCTGTTAGTGGGCGACCACACTTCAACATAGCACAGTCCAGTAATTTATTATTATATTACCCATTTAAATATTTGTTATGTATAATTATGACTCAGTTTTATTTAGTTTGCTGCTCAGTTTTTACCGTCGAAATTGTTAATAAACATGCATTTTATGTAATTTTTTAATTTACCGAAACTACAAAAAAACAACTGCCGCTTTCAATCAGTTTTTCACGATTGGTCATACTTTATTCACATTACAATCTAGACCAAAGAGAATTAAACCACTTGAGAGCTGATAGACCGATTTCGTCTAGGCACACGACTCACTACTGCGGGCCGGGGGACGAAGAAATTACAGCGGTTGTGATTGGCCGATGCAACAATGTTAGGACGAAAGTACCAAACATAGTGATGCACAAGTCAGTTTTGCAACAATAATATCGATATCGATAAAATCGACGTCTACAATCCTAATTGAACAATAAATTATTTAAATTTGAATTTCACTTAAGAACACGGCGACGGATGAATTCTCCATACAAACTTAATACCTAAATCATTTGCAATTTGAGCATATTTCCACCATAATGTGTTGTTATTCGGATTGAGACAGTATTTATCTAGGTTCCTACATATTTTTTTTTTCCAAAAAACCTAACTAAAATGAAGTTGTAGCGAATTGAATTTCGCACATTTTTACAGCGTAAATGACATGTTTTCATGTTGTTTTTTCTGTATTATAAACAACAATACTTGTGATATTGTCTCAGCAGAAACATAATATTATCAAGTTACAAATTATCGAAAAAAAAATGGAAAAACATTAAGATTTCATTCATCATTTTTGGTATTACGGAACACACCCAAATTTATCATAAATTTTCAATAGCCAGTAGTGCTATCGCGTCAAGGAAATGTCATGTCAATGAAAATGTGTGCGTGGTCGTACAGTTCATGGTAGCTGTGTGTATCGCTCCGACAGGCACACTAGCGCAACATTTGTAGCACTTGATTCGTAGACGCGACCGAAGCTCCGCCGGCCCCTTAAAAGAATTTATTGTTCTATCCGACAGGGATTGACATTGCTATTACTTATTTTTAATCTGCTGTGAAATGCCTTAAACAAACAATGCTATATTTATTTGGAAACCAATTTTCCCTGTGAACTGCATTAATCCACTTTTCTTTCAATTACGGAACATTTTAAAATCTAAAATGTAAACATTAAGTACTTAATGTTACTTTTTTACCATTAGGAAACATCGTAATTTTTATCGACTTAGACTTTATTTTGAAGTTGTCACAACACTACAGTATAAGTGCACATAGAAAGGGACAGACTTATTGCAATACCCTAGTGAGAGAAAGGGACTTTTCAAAAAGACATCAACGCGTTGTACAATTTTGTGACATTTTACGTAAAAAACCAGTTTAGCTTGAGCCCTGCAATTATTCTTAATAAAATATTTATTTTACTTACCGATGAAAAGTAATGCAATCTTTTTATAGCTGGATGTTCTAGAGAATTTCCCACACCATTTAATTGAACAGGAACTCATAATTGTTTTTATTTATGCAGAAATGTTTTAAAATGTATCAAAATACCGGTGTGCAGAGATCCAATAACTGGTCAAAACTAAAATGGCCACTCGTGTTTCCATCTAGTATCAGTGCTATTCATCATATGTGTCGTGAGCCTGAGTCGCCCGCATGAGCAGTCAAGAGGTTATATAGTCATTGATCTAGACTATTAGCTAATAAGTAATTTAAATATAACTTAACTACTAAGTAACTATAAAATTAAGAAATCGACCAATCGTCTTTCTTATCCACTATACGCTAAGGGGAAGACACTTGATTCACGTGTTCTTTATAAAAGTTAGGACTTGCACTACAGTTTAAGTTCACTTACACTGATTTAAGAGCAGAGTAGATTTTAAAAAAAATATGAAAAAATATCTGCCTTTAACAAATTATTACCCTATCTTAATCAGCGTCTATCTCCTCTATATCGACACAAGAAAATTTATTCTAAAACCCTTCCCTCCGTAGGTGGTACGTCTAATAAACCAGTTAGTAAAGCGTCGCAACGAGCGATTAGACCCCGCTGCACTGGACTGTCTGCTGACCCTCAAGATACGAGACGTCGACATGGACGCCGAGGCCGAGGTCAAGACCAAGAAGAAACTAGACGAGAAACACAAGAAGAGGATTGTTAATTTGTCTAAGAAGGAGAAGAAGGTAAGGATAATGTAGGAATATTATGATATAACTGAACTATGGTTTGTTCCAAAAGTATCTGATGGAAATGTAAACAAATGAATTAGAAAGCGTACCTGTGGATGCCAATTTGTAGTCCTACTTAGGCTGTGGTCTACCTGACCACACGCCAACCGCGACCTACGCCGTGTAGCCGTCCGCAAATAACGTATACAACGTACGTACATTACGTATACTCTAGGAGGCCGTCCGTCAGCGACGGCCGAATGCTATATTCTTATGCCGGGGCTACATTGTCGCGTTATCGCGAACTTTACTTCGCGCGCTCTCTCTCGCACACCACTCGACGTCTCACTGAGCAACAGAGAGCGCGCGAAGTAAAGTTCGCGATAACGCGACAATGTAGCCCCGGCATTAAAGTCACGGGTGAACGACGGACAGTTGCGACGGTAGCAACCATATATACAGTAGTAATCTATGGTAGCAACGAACGTTTTGGCAACCGGCGCGGGGCGGCGTGTCGGTCGGCCGTTGTGACGTCACCGCACGGTGTTGTTAGCGTCTGACGTTTTAAAGAGACCTTACATATCGAGTGCTTTGTATAAAATTAACGTATTACAAGCTCAAAGACTCAAAGCACTAATTGTTACTATTATTTCAATGGCGGTCCGTACTCGACGCGACTTACTAACGCGTTATTAACTAGTTTTTGTTTGGTTGCGTCACGGGTCCGACTTGCACTTGGCCAGTTTTTTGAGAGTATTTAGGGGTATGAGGAACAGGGTGTAAAGTTCACTCATCCACCATAGAAAAGGGAGGATCCTCCGACCAGACGGGTGTTGTGTCTGGCGGGCAACTGCCCAACGATTGATAATGGATTTTTGTATATATGTTCACTGCACGGTAAACTCTAATTGCGCGATGCAGGATTTTTGTGACGTCAGGATTTTTTGTGTGACAGCAGGTCTTTGATGCGTAGTTCGAATGTGTCGATGTAGGTACCGCCACAAGTATGTATACTATGTATGTATATCTATTTCTTTGGCACGCTCTGTAGCCTAAACGGCTAGATGGATTTTAACATATGAGGTGTCGTTATTATTTATTTATCCAATAGATATAGTAGAAGGACTAAGTGCGGAAAACAATTCTGATAACAATAGAACATAGATAGATAATATACTACCTATTCGGAGTGTAAAACAGGTCCATATCGATTTATTAACTACTCAATCAAACTACAATTAATCAACATAATTTCAGCGAGCAAAAAAACTAAAGGAAGTCGAACGCGAGCTCCTAGAGACGCAAGCGCAGGAGAGCGAGATGGCGCGACGCAAACAGCTGACCGAGGTCACCAAGACCGTGTTCCACATCTACTTCCGACTGCTCAAGACTGCGCCACGGTCTAAGTTACTAGCTGCTGCACTTAATGGACTTGCCAAGTAAGATTAAGTGTTTTGTTGTATCTGCCTACCCCCGTAGGAAAAAGGCGTGAGTTTTTGTATGTCTTTAACTTATCATAATCAGCAAAAAGTCTTAGTGTAATACCACAGATGAATACAGATGGTTCACTCCGCAAAATCATTTAAATAAAAAGCGACTCTTGCTACGACACAATAAAGTGCAATTCAGGTCGCACAGCGCTAATTACCTACAGTAATATTCACCTAGAAGTTGCCTCTCTTTCTATCGCGCTACTCTCATATCGTCTGACCACGTTACATTCACTGAATTGGCCCGACAAGACGAGCCCGCCGCGTACTTGTAGCTTCATATCTAAAATGCGAAGTGAACCATCTGTATTCATGTGTGGCAAATACTTACTTTATTCTCTCACTCGTAGCGGACATAATCCATGACAAAAAACCTCGACAAAGCTAAAAAAACTACAATTTTATCGTACCTAGCACCAATGAGGTCACCAGTTAACCTCTGGGAGTAAAAATTATCATATCTAACTGCTTGCATTCTTCTTCATCTTGCAGGTTCACACACGTTATTAACCTAGAATACTACTCGGACCTCGTCTCGATCCTAGCCCGCCTCATATCAGACGAGCTGATAGGAGCACGGGAACGTCTCCTGTGCGTGCGCACCGTGCTCGCCATGCTGGCCGGCGCCGGCGACGCTTTGAATGTAGATCCTGCCAAGTTCCATGCGTATCTGTATGCGTGCATGTTGGGGGCTCATGCTGGTTAGTATAGCTATTACATTTTTGAATATACCGACATCAGAATTTCTGGAAAACTGTTTTCGAGACTTGTGATACTGCACTCTCACAATTTCAACTCAAAATACCTTTTAGGTATTGTCCCATACCTATTACGCATATTTTTTTACAGATTATCTTTTTTTAAAGGCGTTCTAAGCTGAACTATGCCAGAACCACAAAGTCCATTATTATTCTCATTAGCGTTTTCCAGGCAAGACCCACGCCGACTCGAAGATAATGCTCGAGTCAGTGACGCAGATCTGCGCGCGCGCACGTCGCGTGTCGCCCGCGATACTGCAGGCCTTCGCCAAGCGCGTCGCCACGCTCGCGCCACAGCTGCACCACAACGGGGCGCTCGCTAGCTTGGCGCTGTTGCATCAGTTGGCTCAGGTTTGTGATATTACTGTATTTTCAAAAGATAAAGGTCAAAAGTATGAACATTTGGTTTGTTCCGAATTTCAACCTTACTACAACAAAACCACTGTTTAGATTAGAATAATCCTTATTTGTGTAGGCAGGGTTTTGCTCTCAGCAAAGAATAATAGGCCATCTAACTTCCCGTTCACAAAATAGCGCGAGAGCATCTCTATGGGCCAATTTACATTGAGTCGTAAGGGTTTCGAAGAATTTATCATTTTAAATTACCTACAGTAAGCGTCAAATTTCGTGACGGTTCTGAAGTGCGGTACTCACTGCGCAGTACCGCACCTCTCATCCCCGCGGTCACAGGAATTAGTTCCTGCGCAGCTACTCGCTCGTATTCAGAGCCGCCCTCAAGATTACATCATCGACTGTGTCATGGGGCTGTACACAAATTCGAAATGATACTATCACTTTACGGCTAGCATCTTGCCAAAAGATTTGCGACTACTGTTGGCGACGTCGATACATAAGTCATTAATTCATCCCATACACGTTAGTGTATACTTGTGCAAGTTCCATTTTGCGCAAGTATATCGTAATGTGTGGGGCCTGCATAACGAAATGGGGTAAAATAGGATTTTGTTGTGAGTACAAAACTCTACTGATGTAGGAAAATTTTAACACAAGTATCCGAGCCATTCAGTGCCACGCATACTTGTGCAAGTCTAAACTTGCGCAAGTATATCGTAACGTGTATGGCTGCCATTAAACACAACAATATTTTTCCCAACAGCAAAGCAAGGCTGTTTCAACTCTCCTCGAAGCCGACAGCGAGGCGAGCGGGTCAGGTCGCTTCGACCCGACGCTGCCGTCGCCGGAACACTGCAACGCGCACGCGGCCGGCCTGCACGAGCTGTGCGCGCTCGTGCGACACTACCATCCCGCCGTGAGGACTGCCGCTACTGCAGTTATGAGAGGGAGCTTGCCGCAGGAGTTTCATAAGATGTAAGTGTCGTTGTTGCGAACTACAATCAAAAGTAACAGACAACTGTTCTTCCGCGCTGTTGAATTTACAACTCAGCCCCGGGGATTGAAAATACAACAGTGCAAAAGAACAGTTGACTGTTACTTTGGCTGTTTCTTTTGATGAAGAAACTGGCCGTAAGTCACTTTGAGAGAGAAAGTGAGATAACTATAAACTGAAACCTTTGTAGTACAGATGAGCAGAAACTACAGCAAAGTGAACAATTGTATTTTCCTGGAATGCGCATAGCGACCTACAAATTGCTTCCATTATTTTTTCCGAATATATCGAGACGTTATATTAAATTATGGACATTAACATTGTTGTTTAAATGTAACATGGAGAGCTTGATTATAAAAAAAAAAGATCTACCAATTACCCATGTTTGCAAAGAAATGAACGATTCGTTTTGTTGATTTTTAAAGTTACAGTAAAATTATGGTTCATTTTGCAGTAGCTTTGCGGTATACCACTACTTCTCAGATTAGGGTCAGCGCACACCAGGAGCAGAGCAGATTTAATGTATGGAATTGTCATAAGATTAATTTTTCAGTAGTCTCAGAAATTGCTCTCTCTGCTCTGCACTTGATGTGCGCTGACGCTTAAACACCAACAAGTGGCTGTCTTTTGACACTTTGACATTCAAAAAGACGGAAATAACAGCCAAAAAAAAAAATGATTTCTTGGGAGTGTTTTTCGTAAAATATGTTTTATTATTTCATTCCCAGGACGCCCTCCCAAATATTCAACGCATACGACGGCTCAGAGATGGCGTTCAAGCCATCCATACCTCCTCCGAAGAAATCCGACAGTACCAAGAAGTTAGCACACAACCATCTGTGGGCGCAGACTGACCTCAAGCAGATGTGCGAGGCAGTCGAGAGTGGTGTGCAAATGATCATTAGCGAGAGATGAGGAAATAAAAGGATTGTTCAGTCAAAAATATGGAGTTTTATTTATAATTAAGTTAAAGAAAATTTTATTAGAATAAACAACAGCTTACAACACAGAAAACACATTTTTTGCCTTTGGAATCGTTTTGCAAATTGAGAAACATAAAAATATTTGGTAGGCTATGTCCTTTAAATCAACATACAAACGATCTATTTATAGGATTCCGTAGCCAATCATGCCAACGGGACCCTAACTACTAAACCTACGCTACGCTATCCGTTAGTTAGACACACAAGACCGACAACTGAAAGAATTATATTATTTACATTGTTTATTTGTATGATACTTCAAGACGGTCAAAACTTTTCATCATCCAACCACTAGCTGTTGCCCGCAACTTCGTCTGTGATCCAGGATGAAAAGTAGCCTATTTTTTTTTTTTGAGTGTGGGAAATCATCCAATGACTTCTCCCGCTCTGGGCGGAGCGGAAGGGCGTGTCAGACTTTTACTGACTAAAACCCACCCGTGTTCCTTCATTTGCCTGTTGCCAAGGTCCCGGTATCCCTTTCGGACTTTCCCGCAACCCTGGCAAGCATCGGTCCTATTGGACCCCGTCAATTTTGCTGACATCTCTTTGAGGCGCGCGTGGAGAAGTAGCCTATCCTGCGTTTGCCATTTTGTAAAAATAACTGTAATAGCCACACATAAAGTTTAGTTTGAGTTGAACTTCAAACATTTTTATTTTTTCAATAGTTCTGGCCATTCTGTAATAAACTTAATTTACACTGAAATTAAGTTGACATTTGTGTGGACATAAAATCAATTGGAAACTAGCTTTTAAATATGGAATATGTCCTTCTCAAAGTCAAAGTCTACCCTTGTGCGAAATTTCATCCAAATCCGTTCAGCCGTTTCAGTGTAAACTCTCGCATTTATAATATTAGTTAGGATTTAGTGACAACACTATCGGCACCACGGAATTGATAAATAAGGTTGGAAAGGCCCTAGCTCCAATTTTGTATCAGGACCAGTGTCACCGCTTGTCTCCCACTATTTTAATTTCTACACATACGCACTCCTATGTTTACAAATATTTCGCACACAACCAAATCAGACACACATAAATCTCAGGGCAGATATTCGTTCGCACACTAGTACTAAGCCCTCGTAGGCATAGACACACACACACGCAAAAAAGCAATAAAAATTTTCATACACGCTAGTGCTTGATAAAGCCGATATTCTTTATCGATAAATTATCTGATGAATGTATGGGGGAAAATTAAACATGAAATAAATATTAAGAAATATTTATTTTACTTTTATTAATTACAAATAACCTGATTTTTTTATGATAAAATCATCTTTACTGAAATGTATAGAGCAAATAGTACTCGTCTTTGTCGGCATCCAGTTTCCTCTACCTGTCACGTCAATCCATTGTTCCCTGGCGTTAGGTTCTTTAGGAAACCTAAAATTTATAATTTATTGAGTAAAATTGGATTTTACTTATATTTTAATACTAAATACAATATAGTAAATACTTGTAGATGAGTACAATGATCTCGTATAATGTTGCCAATGAATTCAATTTCTCCCTGTAAATCTGTCATCTACAAGTATTTACTATATTGTATCATTCGTTCAATAATTATTGTAATATTTAATTGACTCATTATACATCTAACTAAAAATATACTATCATTAATTAAATATAAAATAATTCAAAAAGAATCTTTGTCGAACGTAAATTTATATTATTTGAGAACTCTATCGATGATTTTATTTAACCACATGGTCACCTCACTATCGACCGTGCATCACGGCCAATCAGGGCAAACGACGAAACGTCAATGGTTGAAGTGAAGAGGACGCGACGCATGCAGTACATTGTAAGCGGACTTAGTAATTGCGTTTATTACGCGAGTACACATCGTGCAATGTATATTTTTTTTTACTTGTTGCAATAATGTCGTTAATGTTTGGAATTTCATAGTGATCAGAATATTTTTATGTTTTTTACTAATAAAATTATAATTAAATGTTATTTTCGACTTACCGATGGAAAGATATACCCCCTCGCTCTATACTTGCGGTCTGACTTTTTGTTTTACAAGTTATAATTGCACAACACGGCATTTTAAAGCAGAGCTCTGTTCTCCGCAGTAGTCCGAAGCGCACGAAACGCGGTGAATTAATGAATCGGTCGAGTTATGATTATCGAATCATAATTGTGGCGCGCTTGCCACGCCCACATTACCATTCCAACCTTATTTATCTATTCCGTGATCGGCACAATCTATTTTGTGCGACCTTGACCTAATTCATTGTCTTAAATTATGATAATGAGATATTTATCTGCTTACACGATTAATTAATATAGTTTAAAATTAAGACAAACATGCATTTTTAACGATACATACATAATTATTACGAGTTCAAACACAAACACTACTTATATTACAACACCACACATCACTGCTCCAGCTTCTCGTTCCACTCTCGAATGTTGTTGGCAACTAGTTCAGCTCGGGTCGTGCGCGCCGTCTCCAGCAGGCGCTTAGAATTCGCGCGCTCAGTCGCGATTGTCTCTTGTAAGGCTGTCAGTTTCGTGCGCCAACTGTAATTAACAAAATAACATAAGCTCATGTGCACAAAAAATCTGAAATCTGCCTGTAAGCACAGGTTGATGGTAAACCCAATTTTCGCTAGATATGTTGCGAGTTCAAATCCGTGCAAGTACCAATGTGACTATTTCAATTCATATGCACTTTCTGAGTTTATCTTGGCTATACTGACATTGGTGAAGGAAAAACAACGTGAGCAAACCAGGACTTATAGTTAATATAAGTAAGAAATTGCCAACCCCTGCCTTCTCTGTATGAGAAGGGGCCTGTTTCCTGCAGTGGGACAGTATAATAGGCTGGTATTATTATCAGTTCATCATCTCACTAGCCTTTTCCCAACAATGTTGGGGTCGGCTTCCAGTCTAACCGGATGCAGCTGAATACCAGTATTTTACATGGAGCGACGGCCTATCTGACCTCCTAAACCCAGTAACTGGGTAATACAATCCCCCTGGGTTAGACTGACGTTAGTTAGTCTGACGACCCGTTACAACTGTCAAAGATCTAAAAATGACAACCGGCTTTCCGAGGCACGGAGGAGTCTCGGTATGTAAAGATGGTCAACCATCCACTGAACAACCGCGGCAAGCGTAGCTTAACCTCAACCTAATCGATCCTGTAATATCTGGAAAAAGTATTTAATTGTGACTAACATTTGTCTGACTTGTATACTCCGTACCATGACTTACGGTAGCCAAACATGGGCTTTAACTAAGCAAACACTAAGAAATTACAAACATGCCAACACAACATGGAAAGAAAGGACAAATTAAGCCTTAAACATATTAGAGGGAAAACAAAAATAGCGGACGTATCATACAATATAAAAAAGCTGAAATGAAAATGGGCGGGCCACCTAATCAGAGACAAAAAGGAGAAATGGCCTAAATTAGTAGCCGAATGGTACCCAGGAGAAGGCAAAAGGAAGAGAGGACGCCCGATAAGAAGGTGGGAAGACGATCTTAAAACGACAGCGGGGCCAATGTGGAGGAAGAAAGCCCATGACTAGAAACTGTGGACGAATATCGGGGAGGCCTATGCTAAAGCAAAACAATCTTCTGATGAAACCAATGTCTGAAGAATTAACTTTTATTTTATTAGTTAAATAATATAATATGTAAATGGATTGTAAGATTGTTAATAAAGGCTGTTCATTATCATTAACATTTGTCTTACTAACATGGTTGTCTAGGTAACTGACCTGTCATTCTGCTGTTCCCAGAACTTCAGCTCGGCGTCCACTCTGTGGTACTGCTCCCGCTGCTGCTTCAACTCTTGCATCCTGGCGTTCAGTTCCCGCAGCTCTGCGGCGGATGCGGCCACGTCTGTCGCTTCCTTGCTTGTCTCGTTGTCTAGCATGTCTTGCTCGCGTTGCACTGTGGTTTTCATCTCGCGGATCTTTGCGCGGGTTTCGTCCTGTTTAGAGAGAAAACATTGGTTACAGCATTGAGAGAAATTGTATGGTTGTTTCTGCGTATCTTGTTTAGCCAGATGGGCACGTATTTTCATGGCATAAAAATATGACTTGGTGATTAGAGTTATGAGGGCTTTTGATAAGTTATGGGTTGGGAGCAATTATGAAAATTGCATGCCTTGTATGTCACTTTGCCTCGTGAATCCCGGTACCATACTCACTTCTTCCCTAATCTATATACTGGTAATAATTTTCTTTACAGATGTCGCAGACATTAAATGCCCCTCAACTATTCTATTGTTTTAATACCATGAAAATATATTATATTGAATTAACTGTTTATGCTAAATTAAGTAACAATCTATCCAAATAAAAAAAAAACCCTATTAAATCATGAAACTAAAATCATGCCGCAAAATTCATCCGCATCGCTGTGGACTGGTAATCCTAATCCTAACTAATATTATAAATGTGAAACTGAGTTTGTTTGTTTGTTACGCTTTCACGCTAAAACGGCTGAGCGGATTTGTATGATATTTGGCACATGGGTTAACCATGACCTGAAGACGGGCCTGGACCGGGCGTACATAGGTTAGTTTTCATCCTGGATTGCAGTCGAAGTCGCGGGCAACAGCTAGTGTAAAATATTAGAAGTCGATAACTTACAAGTAGCGCAGCCCGTTTCCTTGCTAGAGCGGTCTTCTCCCGCGTTTGTTCTGAACGTTTCTGAGCCAGCAGTGTCGCCATTGAACGTAACGCATCCAGTCCGCGCGACACGCTGGTAGCACATTCAGCGCTCATCAGCTCCCTGGCAAACAAATATAATGTGATAACTTCAATCCCAAATCAAAGCAATTCATTTCAACTAAACCATTCACGAAAAGGTATAATTTCAGTGCGAGGCTTGATACGCGTCAAAGTACTCTGAGATGCGCGGTGCTGCGCAGCGCGTGTATCTTATTGTGTAGTAAATAAATTCGATATTGTATCGGATCATAAAAAAGTTCGCGTCGCGTTTCGGTGTGAACTGACCCTTACGCTCACTGAATTGGCCCGACAAGACGGGCCCGCCGCGTACTTGTATCTTCATACCTAAAATGTGGAGTGCGCCTTCTGTACTATTCTGTTGCTTAGGGCAGGGCTATGTCCAGCAGTGGACGTGTATCGGTTGAAATGACGATGCTGATGACATAAAATAATGTTAATTCTAAAACTTACTTCTCATCGATAGCCAGTGAGGCGAGGTCGGGGAACTGTGCTGATAAATGTATGAGTCCTTGTTTGTACTCCACGCAGCTGTCCAGGGTCTTCTTCTGCCAGAGAGCCAGCTCCGTCTCCTTGCTGAGCACCATCTGCAGAGGCGGTTCACAAATAAACAATGTGATCTAAGGTGTCTATAGTTTAAACACATGTGAAACAATACTTGACGAATACTGCTATCAACCCTTTATGTTATACAAATATTTAAAGCGTCGTCGGCTAGTAAATTAACAACACTTTCATGAATCCCTCTCACCATACTTTTGTCTGACGTGAAAATAAAATCTTTATATTGCACTAGCTTCCACCTGCGGCTTCGCCCGCGTGGTATGTCGATGAAAAGTAGCCTATGTCCTTTCTCAGGCTCTAGACTACCTGTGTAAAAAAAATTCATTTAAATCGGTTCAGTAGTTTTGGCGTGAAAGCGCGACAGACAGACAGTTACCTTTCGCATTTATAATATTATAGTAAGGATTAGCTATCTTTTTACATTGAACAACAATGACTAAATGGTAGTTACCTTCCCGATCTGCTCCGCGAGTGATCGCTTTGAATCTTGCACACGTAACGCGTAGTCCACTTCATCCAACAGTTTGGTGCGCTGTTCCACACTGAGGGACTGCGTCTCCAACTCTTGTTTGAGCTGCTGACTCTGCGTCCTGTAGTAATTATTATAATCAATCACCAATAAAAAAACAACTTTTACTATGAAGACGAACGTGAAATGGCGAAAAATAAATCCATCATTTTTTTTCTCGACAATGACTCGAATTGTTTTGAGAAATTAGTAAAAGTTGTTCATAATGATTAGTTTAATTTAATGCCAGGGGTATTTTCGGGTTTTGAGTTACTTCAATTACACCTTGATTGTGCTTTATTAAATCGTAGAAAACGCTCCATGAAAAATACTGGTATTAACTTCATCCTGTTACAGATAGTGCCATAGACGAAGACCACCCTACTCCGCGATAACTGTACATTAGTACGGAGCGGAGCGGAGGGGCGCGTCTTCGTCTATGGCACTATCTATACACTATGAGTTAACAAAACAAAGTCGGGAGAAGGCTATGCAGATGATGACAAGGTAACCGATATAACCCGAAGACTCGGCCAACTGGGCTGACACATTGCTCGCAAAACGGATAGCCTGGGGCTGGGGCTGAAGGAATCTGGACTGCTGACCTACTGGAGGTAGCGGCAATCCACTGGATGCGGGAAGTACAGGACCGGTCATTGTGGCGAAATTTGGGGAAGGCCTATGTCCAGCAGTGGACGTCTTTCGGCTATAATGATGACTTACGTGCTCCTCTCTATTTCTGAATCGATATTTTTGATGTGATCAGCCAGGTCAGTGCGCAGCGTGCACTGCACGTCGTAAGTCGCGCGGTCGGCTCTGCGCGCAGATCGCTGCGACTTCAGCCCGTTGAGGAGCGTGTCTCGTCGCTCGACGCGTCTCGCTTCGTCTGCGCGCGCGGCGGCTTCCACTTCGTCTTCAAGGCAGTGCTCGTATTCTGGAAGAGTGACGGTTATTTCATTAATAATAAGTACACCTAATAAAACCATTAAATTGGCATTTCAGTAACCAGGAGGCGTGTCAACTTACTTTTGATAGTCTGTTTCAACTCTACGATCCTCTCCTCGTCGTTGCCCAGCAACACCTTCAAGTTTTGCAAGTAATCGTCATTCAAGTCCTCAAACTGATGACCGGGGTCTTGAAATCTGTGTATCAGGAGAAAATATTTTTTATTTTATTTTAAAGAAGGCTTACAGACTAACAAACCAATGATATAAAGAAATTAATATTTAAAAAAATTGCTAATAACAAGCCTCCAAATACAGTTAAAGAAATAGTTGATAACAAAAAGTACATACAAGTTATTATAATTAGTTCTATTCTATTCTATTTTTTATTATGGCAAGCAAAGCCGTTGTCGACTATTCTGCCAATGTCTTAAGTGAGTTGGAAAAGCAAGTGTGTATCGAGACAGAAAAAAAAAAAAAAAAAAACTTAGGAAGATAAAAATCTTCAACGGTATTGTTGATCTATAGTTGATCTTGTGGGGTTAGTACTGGACTGGAACAAACAAAAAGATAAAATTACATTTTATATTATAATTGTTAGAACATTAAAATATACCACACAGACAGACTATTTGGTGGAACATATCATAATTTAATATTATTGTGACGGATGAAAATCATCAACGCCACAAGTAGTTCTGGGGAGGAATATGTTAATAGGGAGGGGAAATTAATAGGAAGAGGGATCTTGTATTTAAGGAGACGGCTATACAAATCGAGGGAGGGGATGTTATTAGGACATTCAAAGAATATGTGATCTAGGGTACCTTCCTCCAACCCGCACTCACAGAGAGAGGAGTCACGGACATGGATTTTGTGCAAGAAAACAGGAGTGCAACAAAAACCTAAGCGGATTCTACAAAGCACAGAAATAACAGTCTTTGACACTTTTTTGTGACCGAAAAACCATGGTTTTGGTTTTATGGTCGGTTGAACTGCATAAAAAAACCTGCCTTTCCTTTTGCTGGACATATTCCATTGCTCCTGCCAGGAACACTGCAGACTAAGTCTTGGAAGGGACAATAGGTCGTAACCCTGATGGGTATTGTACGTGAGATCTGACGATAAAGATGAACAAGCATCTTTAGCCAAAGCATCAACACACTCGTTACCCTTAATGCCGCAATGGCTAGGTATCCAAACTAGCTGAACATCTTTTTGATTACTAGCGCAGGAAAATAAAGATTTTTTAATTTTTAAAATAAGGGAACTTTGCAGTTTACTTTTATAGGGATTTTGGACTAATGCTTGTAAACAACTAAGGGAATCTGTAAAAATAACGGCTTTCTCAATATTATGGTGCGACTCTATGAAAAGACAAGCTTCCAGTATAGCCACACACTCCCCAGTGAATACAGAAGATTCCTTAGGGCATTTAAACTGTAGGGTAATTTTGGAGCTTTGATAATAAACCGCAGCGCCAGTGTGACTAAGATCGGTTAATTTTGAAGCATCCGTAAAAAATAATTGAAAACCATTCCATCGCTCGCCCACCACCGCATTGAAAGCCAAATTCGCTGACGGAGATTTTTTAAATATACCAATATGAAATAAAATGTTGGGGATATAAGTTAAGACTTCATATGCAAAATTGAAAAGGGGTAATCTGGGATATTGGACAATCGGGTTTGTTAAATTTAGAGTTAGACGAAAGGATTTTAGGATTAAGGGGATTTCTTTATTTTTCCAGTAATTTGAACTTCTGCATATGGTATCTAACTCGTTCAGTCTACCTATTAGAGGATGGGAGGATCTACATATTAGTCTAGACACAAAACGGGAGGCCAGAAATTGCCGTCTAAGGGCCAATGGAGGTTCAGCACATTCGACTTGCAATGCGTTAATGGGAGAGGACTTCATACAACCTGAGATGATTCGAAGGCACTTCGACTGAACACCATCCAGCCCAGCCAAAGCACTTTTGTTGCAAGGAATCAGGAGATATGTTCCATAGTCTAAAACGCTACGAACTAAGGCATTATAAACTAATTTCATGGTGTAGGGGTGAGCACCCCACCAAACCCCCGCAAGAACTTTTAAAATTGAAATAATTCTTTCACATTTTTGTATAAGAAAATTTATGTGATGTTTGCCAGTTAATTTTGTATCTAAAATAACGCCTAAAAATTTTACTTTATTAGCTATTGGAATATTGTGGCCTAAAATGTTTACTGAAATATGAGGGATAATTCTTTTGCGAGAGAAAATAACTGCCGAACTTTTTGGTGCAGACAACGACAGCCCATGGCTTAAAAGCCATTGGTTCAAAGAATCCAGAGACAGGCACAAAGATGACGCAGCGTCAACTATGGAAGAATCTGTCACATACAGAACAATGTCATCAGCGTATTGTAACATCCGACAATTGTTATTTAGGCAGGACCCAATATCAGCCGTGTACAAATTGTAGAGTATGGGACTGAGGACATAGCCTTGTGGGAGGCCCTTCCATGTCTGCCTTTCATCGAACACCTCACCCTGTACTCTCAGAACCAATGAGCGGGACAACAGAAGTTCACATATGCATTGTATCATCTTAGCCGGAAGACTCAGCTGTTGCAGTTTTTGCCTGAGTACTGGAAGAAGTACATTATCATATGCAGAGGAGATATCAAGGAAAGAGGCAACGACGGATTCGTTTTTAGAAAAAGCTAAGCGGATATCCGTTACTAAAATACCAACACTGTCCATTGTACTAAGACCTTTCCTAAAACCAAATTGGTGGTTCGGTAGTAAATCTCTCGATTCGATTATCCACTCGAGGCGATTCTTAATAAGGTGCTCTAGTAATTTGGCTAGGACTGAAGACAAAGCAATTGGCCTAAGGCCATTCGGATCATCTGCATGTTTGCCTGGTTTCAAAAGAGGGATAATAATTTGTATTTTCCATTGATCTGGGACCCATCCATGAATATAACAAAAATTTAAAATATTTAAAAAGAAGAATTTAGCCTTTTTGCCAGAATGTGTTATGAAAGAATACGGCACACCATCAATGCCAGGAGCTGAGTCCCGGACATGTTTGAGTACCATATTCAATTCCTCTAAAATAAATGGTGCGCCGAAAGGATCCTCTGTTACATTATGCAGGGGTGCGGTTTGACATTCAGATAAGAGTGGAACATAAGATGGTGCTATTTTGTCAAAAAATTGTTCAGCTGTTTCCCTAGTAATTGGTGAAGAGATTGATGGGGAACAACCACGTCTAAACCTATTGATATTTTTCCAGACAATTGAAGCTGGAGTGGAGGGAGATAAGGAGGTGCAAAACTTAACCCAACCCGTACGTTTCTTTTTACGGAGAAAACGTTTGGTTCTGGCATTGAGCTGAAAGTAAGCCAACAGATTTTCAGTGCTCATATCTGTGTTGTAACATACCTCTGCCTCGTCCCTATCCCTAATCGCCGAAGTGCATTCTGGATCCCACCACGGAGGTGAAGGGATTTTATTACGGGCGCTGTTTTTCAAAGGGAAGCAGGAATCTGCACTGCAGGTAATAGCTTTTACAAAACCCTCATAACAGCTCTTGGCATGGTAGTGACCAGAGGGTTCTGAAAAATTTGAATTTAAATTTGGAAGAGCATCAATTTTATCCTCCAACTAGCGACCCGCCCCGGCTTCGCACGGGTGCAATGCTGATACTAAATACACTACAGAAAAACTGTGAACGTTGCATATAAAAACATAGCGGCCCGCTCTGGCTTCGCACGGGTATAAAATATATAGCCTATGTGATTAAAATCGATTCAGTAGTTTTGATTTATTCATTACTGCCCGTGGCCCGCACGCGTTAAATTTGGAGTAAAACAATCCCCCTTTCCCTATACCATGAAGATTTCCTGCTATCTTTGGAATATCTAAATTCATACACTACATTTTTACTTATTTACTTTTTTAACTATTAATTTTATTTTTTTACAACATATTACAGAATGTCTTTATAAACAACGTTCACAGCTTTCTTGTCATTAGACAATACAAACATGTTTTCTCTGGAGGTCACTCTTGAAAGAGCGACATACAGTTGTCCATGTGAAAAACAGTCAACGCTCAAATCTAAGCCTGCAACGTTGAAGGTTTGACCCTGCGATTTATTAATGGTCATTGCAAAAGATGTCTTTACCGGAAACTGTAAACGTTTAAATTGGAAGGGTAAATCCGATGGTATCAGAGGGATTCGGGGAATCAATACATCTTCTCCGGTACCACATCCTGTGAGTATTGTGCACTCTATTATGAAAGTTTTCAATGATTTTACCAGCAAACGCGTGCCATTGCAAAGTTTAGGTGGATTCAGGTTTTTTAATAAAATAACAGGACAACCTACTTTCAACACCATTTTGTGAGGAGGGAGTCCAGACGGCGGCCGGCCCCGGCCGGTACCGCCGCAAACGCTACGTCCCGCAATTTTTAAATCTGTAATATCTTCGAAAATATTCACTTAAATCATACGGTGTAAAGGGCCATATAGATCTATATTAAATGAACAATGTATTCAAGGTATTTAATTGGTTAAGGATTAATGCTGTATTGGTTAAAATCGCTTCGAAAATTAGCCATTATTTGTCGTAAAAAGTAAATGACAAAAAATAGTTATTGTGGGTTATCCATAAGAGATAGACATATACCATCACGGACTTTTCTGTAGACCTTTTCAATGTGTACAATACTTAGTACATTATTTTGATAAAACTCGTAGGGTTCAGCCTGCGTTTGCAATGTAAGCGGAAAAAATTTAATTATTTACGACATCACATTAGAAACCTCAAAAATAACAGTACTTCTCCACTATTTAATGGATGTTATTATACATATAAACCTTCCTCTTGAATCACTCTATCTATTAAAAAAAACCGCATCAAAATCCGTTGCGTAGTTTCAAAGATTTAAGCATACAAAGGGACATAGGGACAGAGAAAGCGACTTTGTTTTATACTATGTAGTGATACATTATCACTACATAGTATAAATGCAAATTTTGACCAATCTGGTTTGGACAGGTTATATTTCAAAAGTGGAGGGGAAGTTTTTTCTGAATAAAATTTATTAATCAAGGATATAACAATAGGGTAGTGATCACTACCATGCGACAAGGTTGTGCATTCCCAGTGAGTCGATGCTGCTAACTCAACCGAACAAAATGTAAGGTCTACACAACTCTTTTGCTGTCCTGGAAGAGATCGTCGTGTTGAGCAACCATTGTTTAAAATGCAGAGATCCAAGTCATCCAAAAGATCAACTAGAGCCACACCAAAGGCATCACAGCGTTCAGACCCCCATCTGTAATGGTGGCAGTTAAAGTCACCCATGACCAGTATTGGACCCTGAAGGCTAGAAAAAATATCTTTTAAAATTATAAAAAAATCATGGTGAGGATGTGCAATATAAATTGAAAACACTGTGATGCCCTCAATCCTCGCCGCGGCAATGCTCATATCACCTGTAAGTGAAGGCAAAGTAAGGGGTAACAGTGGGACCCGGTTGTTGACCAAGAGAGCTGACCCTCCGTAGCCATCTGGTCTGTCACATCTGAGTATGTTGTAATGTGGCATACGAAAGCTAAGACTTGGAGTAAGCCAAGTCTCAGCTATGGAACAAGCTAATGGCTTGTATTTATTTAAAAGAAATATGAGATCGTGCTTTTTATGCCACACGCTCCTCACATTCCACTGAAGGAATACTTGGCGAGACGCCATTTCTAATATCTAGGAGAAGAGTTATAAGTTGGTCGGCAACGTTGGACGGTGATTGGGAACTAGAAGTAGAAGAAGAAATAACGATAGGTAAGAGTTTTATAAAAAGTTCAATAATAGAAGAGGAACTATTGTTGGAAGAGACATTATTATAATTGAGAGCGCAGCCATTAGGCTGTGAAAGTTGGGGGGAGCTAATTATCTGCTGATGAGCAGCTTTGTCATAAGACGGGGAAAGAGGAGCATGGGTCTTGGGCTTTAGGGTTACTGTCTTTCGATAAGACTGAGAAATCGGAGTTTTTGTGATATTGGCATAGTTGCGGGAAGTTGTTGGAATTAATTTACTAGCCTCAACATATGGAATAGATTTCTCAGCCATAACAGTCTTAATGGCTTTCTGTCTACCATGCTCGGGACATGACCTGCTATTAGCAAAGTGATTACCCGAACACAAAATACAGAAGGCCTCGCCCTCAGATATGTTGCAACCATCACCTGGGTGATCATGGCCACACTTACAGCAGCGTGGTTTTGACCTACATACATTTGCCACATGTCCGAATCTACAACATTTGCGACATTGAATGGTGGGATATATGTACTGCTCAACGGGAAGAGATGTGTAACAGCAGAAGATTCTCTTGGGTAAGACTTGACCATCAAACGTAATGACGCAAGTTTCTGTGGGCTTCCACTCGATATCCCCGTCTTTCTGGACTTTCCTGTTAATTCTACGAATTTTAAGGATTTCTCCACATCCTGAGGGCACAGACAAATATGTAATTGCCTCATCTTCTGAAATATCTGAAGGGACACCAGTTACTACTCCCATCCTTGTGATGTTGAATGTAGGGATAGAGGCAGTATAACTGTACTTGGTTAACAGAGTGTTAACCAAGAAAGAGTTGGCATCCTGAGGGGAAGCAAACTCAACTGATACGCGATTTCTACCAACCCTATTAACCCCACCACGAACTATGTTCGCGACGTTGTTGGTAATTAAAAATTTTCCAAAATTAACCGGGTGTAAGGTGGTCCCTGAGTTGGGTTGTGTCTCTATACGGGAAACGTGGACGATGTAAGGAGCTTTGTCAATTGCCGAATATTTGACACGACCAATTTGGCTTTTCTTTTGTTTGTTTGGGGGGGTAGGAGTCAAAATATCTTCATTACCGGGACGTTTACGGGAAGATTGGCTGTACTGGGATTGGGGGATTGATACATCCATCTCTGAAACACTACATACAACATCCGCGAATTGTGATAGTGGATTTGGGGAAAGAGGAAATGAAAGAACTGGGATGTCGGGGGGATCAGGATCGGGGGGTTTATTTTTATCCATCTTAGATGGAAGAAATTTAAAAAGACACAAAAAAATAGGACAATTACACTACAAACCTGTTTACGAACACAAGGACAACACACTTATTTACTAACAAGTCACTAAAAAGTCAACAAACACAAAAAAAAATATCAAAATTCTAAACACACGTGCTAGCCAAGAACACCGTGGCGAGAATCTCTATAATTAGTTTATATTAGTTAAGTAAATTATCCATGAAAAATGACTGTGCCAAAAGCCGTCTTAAGGTCGCCACACTGGTGCAGAACAAGTCAACATTAAGGTCCATAGGAAGCCTATCGAAACTAAGTGCACTTCTTCTTGAGAAAACTTCAAAATATGTACATTTGAGTTAATTATATTACTACCATCAGCCATTACTCAGTGATTGTAAGGTAAAATCCAAAAAATCTCATAAAAGAAAAGAACAATCATTGTTCATTAAGTAAGCTTAGGGGTGCTACCCACTGGTTCGGGTCGGCATGATCCGCACGAGCCGAATGAAAGCTGCATTATGACATGTGTAGTAAGTGCTTCGGGGTCGGTTTTGGTGTTTAAAAAATACTGCCGAACCGAATGTGACCCGAGCAAGTGTTTAGCAACCAAAACGCTCTGCGTATTAGCGATCAAAAAGTAAATGATTGTGGTTACATTGAATTTTTTTAATATATTACTAATATCCACTTGACCCACTTAAAACACGTAACATGCGTACCTGATCCAGCACTTGTACAAGTAATCCCTGCGCAGACACGACAACTCGTCCTTGCCGATGTACAGCCACTCGTCACACACCGGCATTTCCTACAACAACCATGGTGATTAAAATATCGTTAATACTTCTCTCAATAACCACGAATTAAGGGGGATGCGCCAGGGTAGCCCGCGAAATTCAAATTTTCTTACGTTTTTTGCAATTTGCAGGTCGGTGTTAGATTGTATGTTGATCTAAATATGATTTGCGCACGTAACAAATATGGATTTACAGAATTATAAACATTAGAATCAGCAATACAACTCTCTAAGTTCATGAAAGTCTCAAAACTCACGATTTCATGAAATCTCGACATTTGAGACTTTCATGAACTTAGATTTCTTTCTACTTGGCGTTCATTGTAACGATACAATGAACGCAAAGTAGAAAGAAATGTTACAGGTAAATGCTCACTCGTTGTGAACATTACGTCGAACACAGCATCAAGCATTCGCAGGAACGTTACATTACATGGAAATGCTCTCGGGTATATCTATAGATTGTGATTGTGACAGACGTGCATTCCAGTATCGCCTCTTGAGAACACTATTTTCTTTCTTCTATTTTAATGTAGCCTAAAACAAACTTTTCTGAGCAAACTGGTGGATGCAACTGCTAAAGCTCTTGACTTGAATCATCCTGTCCCCAAACCCTGACTCCAGTATTTCTTGAGTTCTTGTTCTCTACTTTTATTAGCTGTCCAAGGCACTGGAATAAAATTGAAGTCTCAGAGAGTAAAATAATAAATACTCACGATGTGGCAGGCGAGGTCCAACAAGTACGCTATAAGCGCCAACGCGTGCGGGAACGCGTGCAACGTGTTGACTGTCTTCAGCCAGGACTTGGAGACTGTTCCAGGGTACAGGATACGCTTCGATAAGTGCGGGAGCTGGTGGTGAAGCAAGCTAAGTATACATTTGTTAAGAGCCACAAAATCTGTAAATCTTCCATGCAATAAATAAATCATAATAAACTGGATAGGAACTAGGTATGGGGGAGGACTTTGCCCTTTATGGGACAACACAGGCCGATTTATTTAATTATGCCCTTTTATACTTTCCAGATTACTTGCTTACTTGCTTTTTCTTATTTGTGACAGTGCAGTGGTTAATGGTGTCGCTACTTCCTACATACTTTCTCATAAATATCACAGACTTTTAGGAACTCACCTTAGTAACATAGTTATCAGTATTAAGCTTAGCATCCTTAGTGATAGCCGACAGCAAGGCGGCCGCGATGTCCACGAAGCGCGCGATGGTGAGCGGGCGCATGAGCGCCATCGCCGGGCCCGCGCCGCCCGCGCGCGCCGCCAGCGCCTCGCCCACGCGCGCGCACTCCGCGCGCTGCCACGCTACGGCCGAGATAGGCCTGAGCGACACAAAGAACAAAAACCAACATGGCAGAGTGTAGTCACAAAAAAAAAATTCTAAGTAGATATCAGATACTATTGTACTGTCTGAGCGCGTATTTTGCGTAAGGTAGGTATACCCCTACCGAAAATACCTGACCGTTCGGCAAAAATTCGGCGTGGTTACGCCTGCAATATTTTATGACACAGTAGGCCGATATTACGCTTCGTAATCGGATTTCCAGCATGTGTGTTGTTATAATAATATAAATATGAGATAGATTCTCACACGAAATTAGTGGTTAGGTACAGTCACCGGCACATCAAGCTACTAAAATCTGTCAAATTTCTTTAGTAGATTTTGAACTTTATCGCTAAAGCATTAGGTTCAAGGTTGATTGGGAAAGTTTGACAGGTTCGGGTAGCTTAATGTGCTGGCGTCTGTACATGGAGTTGCTTATCTGAACATTGCCATACCAATCACTAAATTCAGTAATCCAACTAAGTCCCCCCGCCGTTGTCTGTCTGTCTGAACGCGATAAACTCATAAAAACTTTTAACAAAAAAAAAAAGAACCGACTTCCAAAAAAAACACTTAAAAAGTGAAAAGTTACTTTAATTTAGGATGTCGGTGGCAAAAAACGAAAATTAAAAAGCAAAGACACCAACCTTTCACTTTTTAGTTGTGGTACCTACCTACCCCACACAAATTCTAATACCACTACCTGCTATGTAAATAACAGTGATTGTATCAAATAAGATGTCGTCTATATAGACTAAGTGAGAAAAATACGTAATTATTAAAGCTAACTCAAAAACTACTAAAGCAAAGTTAATAAAATTTATATGGGACCACACGGGAAGCACCAGCTTTCAAATAAAAAAAGAATCATCAAAATCGGTTTACCCAGTCGAAAGTTCTGAGGTAAAAACATAAAAAAAAGAAAAAAAACAGACGAATTGATAACTTCCTCCTTTTTTTGAAGTCGGTTAAAAAACTAACGAAAACTACCAAACAGATTTTTATACGGTTTTCGCCAATGGACTAAGTGATTCATAAGGAAGGTTAAGGTGTATAATTCATTAAAGTGTGGTGTAAAATTGGCTGAAATATAATGACGATGATTGCTGAAAAATCCTGGTAGAACCTACTTTCCTGTGGGATATTTTCCGATATAGGTGCGGGCAAAAGCTAGTACTGAATAAAAAACATGTAATGGTAAAGGTAAAACTCAACTGACCTCTGATCTTTGATAGTAACAAAAGCCAAAGCTCTCTCAAGTGAAGTTTGCCAGCTACGAGTTGCACGATCTTCTGAAGGAGTTCTCTGTAAATAGGAAGAAACAATGTTTTTTTTGTTGTAGTTCCATCATTCGTCAGTTATTAACACAGGGTCATATAAAGACGATTTTACAGTTAATAAAGAGAATGGTCGAGTTATTTCTGTTTTCAGTAGTCAATAATAAAGTACATTAAAAAAATGATACAGGGTGAAATTGAATTTATTAGTCATAATGTACAGCAGCATCAGCTGAAGTACATTTTTTTTCTCGATTTTGGATTTAGTCACCTGTAGGTTAAAGTTAAAAAATAACTAAGATACTTACAACCGGTGTTGTAGTTGGTCTGGTAGCATATTGACTAGAACGCAGTGGTGTCATGGAGGACTGACCAAATCTCTCTCCTTGCTGGGAGCGGGATCTCTGTACAAGTAGGTCACATCGATTAGCATTATGCTAATAATCATATTCGCTCAATTGCTATGCTGTACTAAAGCCGTATAAATGGGACCTGTCGTACTCGTAACTTGTGTAATGTGGGTGTATTATAAATCTTTGCTCTAACCCTTTGGGGAATACAGAGTCAGTGGGTCGTCTTAGGGGTTGTTAATCTGTGGCAAGCTGCAAATGGGTACTCATTAGTAGCTACGGTAGGTCATCCAGTAAGATAATTTACTTACCTAGATAGTAATTTAACTTTATAATTATAAAAAGCTTTTGGCAGGTGTTAAGTAGTCAGACGGCCGCCTTACAATTTTTTCAGTGACTAAGACAGTTCTATATATTTAAATTAATGACAATTGAGTCTTTTTACAGAAAAGGCACAATTAAAACAGCACAAACTTACTCCATTCAGAGGTATTTTACTAGCAGAAGCTTCTCTGCTAAGCCTGCCACCTCCAAACGTTCCTCTGGCAGGCTCGGCACTGCTGGAGCGGTGTCCTGCAGCGCTGGGCCGCCGTGCCTCCATGGACAGGCGATCTGTGGAACCCGGGCGACGGGGCTTCGGCAGTAATGATACTTTGCCTTCTAGTCTGGAGTTATTGAACGATTTAAGTTGTTATTATCCTCGGAATCATGTTATAAACTAGTGCTAAATTAGTTTAAAATGTACCTTGATTTCCGCAGCACGCTGGATTGACCAGGTACATATCTATTTGGGTTCATTCTTAGCGAAATATGACGCAAAAGAAAGAAACAACAACAAAGAATTACAATTTATTTCACTTTTTCTATCACAACAAATTCAACAAGTTTTCGTTTGAGTTTGAAATTCAAAAATTCTGTCATAAATCAAAACTGTCATAAATCAAAGCGGTACAACCACAGAGTACTTTCATATATTGGGTACAACGTATAATCAGGAAGGGACATAGACAAAACAAGACCTCCGTGAAGTTAGCCGCACGATTTCATTATTATGAACTTTTGTTAATGCTAATCGTTAGAGAATCGTTAGAGAGGGTTAGAGAGAAAAGAATAATCGTTAGAGAGTAATTAGTTTTTATGTAAAAACGATTTTAATTTTTCATGTGAAGTTGGCCCCCCTTCCCGCAAAAATGGACTTAGATTTAATTTTATTTTTTTAATCGTTTGCGAATCGTTAGAGAGAGATTGAGAGTTACACAAAATCGTTAGAGAGTTACTATTTTATTTGATATTAAATCATTTCTAAGAGCGTGACGTTAGCCCACCTCTGTGAATTTTGCCTCCGATATAATTATTCTCAACTTTTGTTAATGCTAATCGTTAGAGAATGGTTAGAGAGAGTTAGAGAGAAAAGAAAAATCGTTAGAGAGTAATTAGTTTTATTTATCAATGATTTTAATTACTTTTATGAAATTGGCCCCCGTTCCCGCAAAAGTGGACTTGGACGTAATTTTTTTTTAAATATAGTTTGAGTATCGTTATAGAGAGATAGAGAGTTAAAAAAAATCATTATAGAGTTAATATTTTAATTGATATTAAATTATTTCTGAGAACGCGTTTTTCCCTGAGACCTGAGCAAGTTAAAGTTTAAAAACGTGCCACCCCAATAGGGGATAGGGCAGGGAGGAGAAAGAGAAAGGTTGGTAGATCCCCCCACTCCCCCCCCCCGGAGATACAAAGTTTTTTTAAATGATTTTTAAATACGACCTTTCTCATATGCTGGGCCCACACCAACGGATTATCGCGATAATAGACGTTAACGGTTGGTATACCACACCACAACTTACCTCGAGAATTTGTCAACGGCATTCACATGACGTTTAACGTTGGGTGCTAACTCCGGTGGCGGTATTTAGCGCAGATCAAAGAGATTTACCGCGAGAATTATTGCATTGAATGAAGCGGCAACACTTAGGTTTCTCATTGTACACCGTGAGCGCGAGTAGTACCGTGAGTAGTACTACTCATACGATACATGATGCAGAGGGACGATAGTTGAAGAGTGCTGAAGTTGTGTATTTGATCAACGATCATTTAACAGTGATACCCTGCAATCAATAAGAATACGAAATATTGTTGGTAGTTTCAATTTGATTAGGTACTTATTGCATCATTTATGCTCAAAACACACAAAAGGTCTTGGTCTTGTCTTGCAAAAGGCTAGTCGGGAGCTGGTCGTGTCGTTTTTAACCCACCGACTTGACTTGGTCAGAATCAGGAGGCAGTTGGTTCCTTATTACGATGCCCTTTTCCAATCGGGCGCGCGTAAGGATTCTGTGCCGATCCTGGCTCACACTGTTATAAGCGTGGTGAGCAGTCCACTTATTGTCTAACTCGGCACATATATTACGCCATATTGTGTTAGAATCCGTTGCACAGTGTGTTATGGGACCCGAGTTGCGGTCATCATCATTTTCAATGCTTATTAGAAAGATATTCTTGAAAATAGCATTTAAAAAATCCCCGTGACTTTATCTATATTTTTTCTGAGAAATTAAAAAAATCGAGAAAAGTCCATAGAAACCAAAAAAAATGTTTATTTCCATTCTATCTATTATTTTATTATAAACTGATTCGTGGTATAATAGATTACGACTAAAAGAACAAATTATCGTATAAATAACTGATTAATCAAGCTCTTACAAGCAATTTTTTTTTTTTTTACTTGATTCCGTAATTATTATTTTTCTGGTGAAACTTTGCATAGTCGCATCTTTCAGTGTATTTATATTTTGTACATTTATATGAATATTCATACAAAAAATCAGACGCTACAAAGGCTTTGTTCCAGAGATATCGATTTTTTAAGATTTTTTTAGGGTTGTCAACAAAGTAAGTGATTGTAACATTATTTTTTTTCAATTTTCGTTGTTGATTGACATCGTGTTGTATTGGGAAAGGGCCCTCGTTAAGCTATGCTAAAACCCAATACTCTTACACGATGTCCGGAGAAGGGAGGTGAGGCGTCATGGAGCTGGCAAAGACCCATGGCACTGCTTTGCCTCACCAGGAGCTGACTCGTCCTATTGGGGGATGTCATTTCGGGCCTCGACCGAGTGACTTAGTGCAAGAGTGACATGAGGGCGCCAACCCTTATGTTGGTCAGCGAGTGGTAGATATAGGTACTCTTTACTCTCCTGGTGTACCTGTTAATATACTAGGAGACCAATTATACAGTGACGATCGATCCGAAGCTTAGACTTATCTAGATTTATTTAAAATTTTCGAAAAAGAAGCTTATAAACGAGGCCCGAAAGTGCGGCCCGTCAACGGAAAATGTTGTTTCATGATCAGTTACCACTAAGTTCCATAGATGGTTGGTGATACCAGGTAAATGGCACCAGATGATGAACCCCTTTCACTGCCATCAGAAGAAACTTTAACTTTTTCTGATGATAACAACATGAAATAATACTTTTGAATTTTATGTTATGATTTTTTATTACGAAAATTGACAACCCTATTTCCATAGAAATTCCTCAAATACGATTTTAGTTTGTGAAATTTTAGAATATGATTAGTAATATTAGTGAGTATATTATGAGAAAAAAATAAAACGCTACATCGCTATAGTTTTATTTAAAAAAATATATATTTGAAATTCAGAAAAAAAATTCTTACTCTAAATAATTAAAGCTACAACCCTCTAATTGAATATTTAAATATATGAAATCCTGCAACATCATTTTCAATTCTAAAAAAACCCTAAAGTTTTATATTTTTTGAGTAATCTTGAAATTAAGATTTTCTTAAGGTCATTGCCCTCTCATTGAAAAATTCATATCTAAATAACTAAGCAAAAAAATGGTGTCGGTATTTTTAGCAAGGCTGTATCATGACTAGATCTATTTGATAGACACATAAACGAGACATGACCGCAACTCAGCTCCTATAACACACTGTGCGTTGGTGTGGGCCCAGCATATGAGAGAGGTCGTATTTAAAAATCATTTAAAAAAACTTTGTATCTCCGGGGGGGGGGAGTGGGGGGATCTACCAACCTTTCTCTTTCTCCTCCCTGCCCTATCCCCTATCGGGGTGGCACGTTTTTAAACTTTAACTTGCTCAGGTCTCAGGGAAAAACGCGTTCTCAGAAATAATATAATATCAATTAAAATATTAACTCTATAATGATTTTTTTTAACTCTCTTGCTTTCTCAACTATATTCAAACTATATTTAAAAAAAAATTACGTCCAAGTCCATTTTTGCGGGAATGGGGCCAATTTCATAAAAGTAATTAAAATCGTTGATAAATAAAACTAATTACTTACTCTCTAATGATTTTTCTTTTCTCTCTAACTCTCTCTAACCGTTCCCTAACGATTAGCATTAACAAAAGTTGAGAATAATTAAATCGGGGGCAAAATTCACAGAGGTGGGCTAACGTCACGCTCTTAGAAATGATTTAATATCAAATAAAATAGTAACTCTCTAACGATTTTGTGTAACTCTCAATCTCTCTCTAACGATTCGCAAACGATTAAAGAAATAAAATTAAGTCTAAGTTCATTTTTGCGGGAAGGGGGGCCAACTTCACATGAAAAATTAAAATAGTTTTTACATAAAAACTAATTACTCTCTAACGATTATTCTTTTCTCTCTAACGATTCTCTAACGATTAGCATTAACAAAAGTTCATAATAATGAAATCGTGCGGCTAACTTCACCGAGGTCAAAACAAGCGTGGGTAGGAAGAGAAAGCTCGGTGAAGTTAGCCGCACGATTTAATTATTATGAACTTTTGTCAATCCTAATCGTTAGAGAATCGTTAGAGAGGGTTAGAGAGAAAAGAAAAATCGTTAGAGAGTAATTAGTTTTTATGTAAATACAATTTTAATTTTTCGTGTGAAGTTGGCCCCCCCTCCCGCAAAAATGGACTTAGATGTAATTTTATTTTTTTAATCGTTTGCGAATCGTTAGAGAGAGATTGAGAGTTACACAAAATCGTTAGAGAGTTAATATTTTATTTGATATTAAATCATTTCTAAGAGCGTGACGTTAGCCCACCTCTGTGAATTTTGCCCCCGAATTAATTATTCTCAACTTTTGTTAATGCTAATCGTTAGAGAATCGTTAGAGAGAGTTAGAGAGAAAAGAAAAATCGTTAGAGAGTAATTAGTTTTATTTATCAACGATTTTAATTACTTTTGTGAGATTGGCCCCCATTCCCACAAAAATGGACTTAGACCTAATTAAAAAAAATATGTAGTTTGAGAATCGTTAGAGAGAGATAGAGAGTTAAAAAAAATCATTAGAGAGTTAATGTTTGATATTAAATTATTTCTGAGAACGCGTTTTACTCTAGAGCAGATTAAAGTTTAGAAACGTGCCGCCTCGATAGGAGATAGGGGAGGGAGGAGAGGGGGGAATGGTTAGTAGATCCCCCCACTCACCCTTGCAAGAGATACAAAGTTTTTTTTAATGATTTTTAAATATGACAAGTCTCATATGCTGGGACCACACACACGGATTATCACGATAATAGACGTTAACCGTGGGTGGAGCCACAACTTATTGAATTTGTCAATTGAATAATAATTTGTTAACCATTTAATTTGAAGAAGTACTTACCTATCTCTATAAAGAAAAACTGAATTCAGCGTGTTAACTTTTATGAACTTATCTCGTAGGAGTGACTATTCACCATGTATCTACCATGACCTGTCATTTTGTTGTTTGTCTTGTCGTATCCCTTTAGCATATGTAATGCCCTGTGTCGGATGACAGAAAGACGCACTGAGCGACAGGCGAGAAATGGCAGCTCATGTTAAGGCTCCCACAATCAGGCGCGATATCGCGGATGCGACAACATTAGCGCTGCCTGTCGCGCCTGCGATGTCACGCCTGTTTGGACGAGCCTTTAGGCTCCCTGTGTACTTTCCTATCTTCGCTGTCATAAAGTAAAAGTAAATTACTCGTAAGTTGAATATAAAAAAAATTAAGAGGCTCGCTACCAGCCCTTCCATTTAATATGTCACACTCACACTTAATATTATTGCGCATGCAAAAGGTACTTTTTTTTTGGTATTGTCCCCCAGAAGTGACTCCCATATTTAAAATATATTTATTTACGTTATACGTCCCATGTTTGGGTCACAATAAATTACCAAATTTCAACATTTTTGTGGGAACTTTTATTTTCTCGCCTATCCTTTTGTGTGAGCTGTCGTTGGAAAGGTCATTCAAAAATATGGTGAGTTTGTTTGAGATAAAAAAAAAATTATAAAAAAAAACAACCCACTTCCAAAAAAACACAAAAAAGTGAAAAATAACTCAAATTTCTTTGCTTTTCAATTTTCATTTTTTGCCACCGACTGTCTAAGTTCCTTTCCGAAAGTTATTTTTCACTTTTTACTGTTTTTTTTGGAAGTCGTTTGTTTTTTTTTGTAAAATGTTTTTATTTTTCACTTTTTAGTTGTGGTACCTACGCCTCTCAAATTCGAATACCACTACCTCCTATGTAAATAATAGTGACGGAGTCAAATAAGACATCATCTACATAGACTAAGTGGGAAAAAATACGTAATCATTGAAGCTAACTCAAAAACTGCTCAAGCAAAGTTAATAAAATTTATATGAGACCAAACAGGAAGCACCACCTTTCAAATAAAAAAAGAATCATCAAAATCGGTCCACCCACTCGAAAGTATTGAGGTAACAAAAATAAAAAAATAAATTAAAAAAACCGACGAATTGATAACCTCCTCCTTTTTTTGAAGTCGGTTAAAAACCATTTTTGGATTCAGGGATCCGTTTGCAAAATATTAAGCTTTAAAGTGCAAATTTTTGTTACAGTCAAATGTCTCCCCCCTTGCCAGCTAAATGGTTGGTTTTGGACATGTGCAAAATTCACGGCAGTAGTATGTATAAGCAACGAAATTAAAAGGAAAACTATCACAACAGTAGGCTATGGAAGAACAAGTATTTCAACTACGGAACCCTTGATTGTGCGTAGTACTACACGCACTTGGCCGGTTTTTATTCATTTGTTTTAGTCGCAAGAAGCCTCGCCGTTCGCACCGCGTCAAAATTCGCTGCAGTGGAATGTCCCGTGGCCAGACGGTTAAGTAATTTGGTATTATTATTATGTATAGAATCCTGCTATTACTATTGTATCTTACGAAATAAGGTTGAGAGATGTTGTGTAACAAGCAAATAATGTATGTTTGTAGCGATGCACGGCGTTTGCCTGCGCAGGCGGTGCCGTGCAGCGCCCCGCAACACGCGCCCCACGCTGCGGGCTCGCGCTCTTGAATCAAACTCAAACTCAAAGCATTTATTTCAATTAAACCATTTACAGACACTTTTGAATTGTCAAAGAGTCGGTCAGTTAGTCAAAAAGTTGAAGCTAGTTGCCCATTCCAATTCGTAGATCTCTATGGAGAAGAACGGGCAAGAAACTCCAAGGACTCTCTTTTAAAAATGTATATAGATATTACAAAATCCTGGATACAGTATTCTTGGTGCTTCTATATGTGAGAACAATGTCAAACGAAAAATAATCAAAAACAATTCAAAATATAAGATTAAAAATAAACCCTGGCAGATCAGATAAGAGATGACCAGTCTCAACTGAGGGCGCCCGTTCACGAACATGACACGTGGAATAAAAGATCAGTGCTGAGCAACAGCCCGCCCGAGTGCTACTTGTATTGTGTCCCGTACCTACTGTATCGAAATGCCACGGAAAGCTGCCGTTTCAGACGAAGAAGTAGTTAAATGCTTAAAAAAAAATTGAACTTATCTATCCTCGCCAAAACTGCCGGGATATTCCAACACAATATGGCGCAATATATGTGCTGAGTTAGACAATAAGTGGACTGCTCACCACGCTCATAACAGTATGAGCCAGGATCGGCACAGAATCCTTACGATCCCCGATTGGAAAAGGGCATCGTTATTAGGAACCAACTGCCTCCTGATTCTGACCAAGTCACGTCGGTGGGTTAAAAACTACCCGACCAGCTCCCGACAAGCACCCACCTTTTGTGTGTTTTGAGCATAAATGATGCACTATAAGTACCGAATCAAATTGAAACTACAAAAAATATTTTGTATTCTTATTGATTGCGGGGTATCACTGTTAAATGATGGTTGATCAAATACACAACTTTACCACTCTTATCTATTATCGTCTCTCTGCATCATGTATCGTATCAGTAGTACTACTCACGGTGCACAATGAGAAACGTAAGTGTGGCCGCTTCATTCAATGCAATAATTCTCGCGGTAAATTTCTTTGATCTGCCTAAAATACCGCCAACAGAGTTATCACCCAACGTTAAACGCGAATGTGAATGCCGTTGATAAATTCTCGAGGTAAGTTGTGGTGTGGTACACCAACCGTTAACGTTTATTATCGGGATAATCCGTTGGTGTGGTCCCAGCCTATAAGATTTGTCATATTTAAAAATGATTTAAAAAGAACTTTGTATCTCCGGCAGGGGCGAGTGGGGGAATCTACTAACCATTCCCCCCTCTCCTCCCTACCCTATCCCCATCGCGGCGGCACGTTTCTAAACTTTAATCTGCTCTAGAGTAAAACGCGTTCTCAGAAATAATTTAATATCAATTAAAACATTAACTCTCTAATGATTTTTTTTAACTCTCTATCTCTCTCTAACGATTCTCAAACTACATATTTTTTTTTATTAGGTCTAAGTTCATTTTTGCGGGAATGGGGGCCAATCTCACAAAAGTAATTAAAATCGTTGATAAATAAAACTAATTACTCTCTAACGATTTTTCTTTTCTCTCTAACGATTCTCTAACGATTAGCATTAACAAAAGTTGAGAATAATTAATTCGGGGGCAAAATTCACAGAGGTGGGCTAACGTCACGCTCTTAGAAATGATTTAATATTAAATAAAATATTAACTCTCTAACGATTTTGTGTAACTCTCAATCTCTCTCTAACGATTTGCAAACGATTAAAAAAATAAAATTACATCTAAGTCCATTTTTGCGAGAAGGGGGGCCAACTTCACACGAAAAATTCAAATTGTATTTACATAAAAACTAATTACTCTCTAACGATTTTTCTTTTCTCTCTAACCCTCTCTAACGATTCTCTAACGATTAGGATTAACAAAAGTTCATAATAATTAAATCGTGCGGCTAACTTCACGGAGGTGGAAGAGAACCAACACACAACAAAAACAAACTATAACCACAGATAATAGAATGTCCAAAACGATGCGTTCATGAATAACTACGGGCATGGTAATACACACAACGTTACGACTTCTTAATTATTTCATTGTTTAAAATCTTTTCTGTTTCAAAAACCAGCTGTGGGAATGTTGGGTCCAATAAACATAGTTTCATGAAATTGGTGAAATTAGTTGGTGTGTTGGAAGTATTCATCACATCTGGAATTAGAATTTGAAACAATAAAATTACATTTATCTTTAGATCTTCATAGTATTTAGCCAAGGAAAACAATATTAGCAATTCAGCCAATGGAACTACGTACTCATAAATAAACTATGGTGACTACTACATCTACATACCTTTATTTTGTAATACATGTCGTAGGACATCGTCCACATTTCGATATTTAGCGTTGATGATATTATGGTTAGCTTGCATACTACTGTAGTTTATCACAGGGAAATGTTGACCAAGCATCTGAAGGCATTGAGGTGGATTGGATTTTATTTGAAACTTTATTTTCCTTATCTGAAATATAATAGTTTGTGAGCGCGGCCAAGTTGGACCAAGTTGCGATTTAGCGTGGTAAGTGCGGCACTAACCGTGCGTTTGCACTGGCGAAACATTTAAGACAAAACATGTTAAAACCTCTACTTCCTGTCAAAAATTGTATGGAACATTGACAGAAAATAGACATTTCAACATGTTTTGTCTTGAATGTTTCACCACTGCAAACGCACGGTTACCGTACGTTTGCACTGGCGAAACATTACAACAAAACATGTTTAAATCTCTAGTTCCTGTCAAAAATTGTATGGAACATTGACAGAAAATAGAGATTCCAACATGTTTTATCGTAAATGTTTCGCCAGTGCAAACGCACGGTTAGACCAATAACTAAGACAAACGAAAGCACAGAGCACTATTTAATATGAACGAAAGGCATAAGTGCAACATTATCCTGCGATTCTAAAATGAGTAAAAAAACTTACTTCTTGACAAGAGTTGATAACGATTAGGATAAGAATATCTTCTTTATAAATTCCTTTTATTTTATGATGCATGTTAAACGATTCCAAAATCTTTGTATCTGTTGTTATTAAAAGTTGATCGTACTGAACACGAAGGAACGAGTTCGATATCTTGGATTCGTATTTGGTCCAACTTCCTCGCCATAACATTAGCTTATCAATCGGAGTCGACCATGAATCTGAAAAAAAAGTAAAAATTAATAACCATTGCAAATCTAAAACTACTGAATAATAATGGAGACCTATTACTGTTCATTTTGATATGTTTGCTGTTACTGAGTCGCCTGTTAGTCTTAAGAGTTCCCGCCAAATTTTGAGGCATAGGCCAATATGGTCTATAGGACTATAGGACTTTTAAAAAAAAACGGCACTGGATTTGAAAAATCGGATATATAAAAAAAACATAAATAAAAAGTTACATAACCGTGTGCAAGGATATTCTCCTAAATGCACAAACCGTGCGGCGAAGCCACAAAAAAAAAAAAAAAAAAAAAAAAAAAAAAAAAAAAAAAAAAAAGGATATTCTGGTCACAGAGTGGGTACGTTTTTATATTCTGGTAGTTTTCTTCGTTCCGGAGAAGCACTAACTTCATACATTTTTTTCAACAAAAAATAAAATTGCCACTTTTCCTAACAGATCGTATCCTATGATTGCATAACCGTGCGAGTTCTCTAAGTAGTCTGTGACCGTGCGTTAGCACTGGCGAAACATTCAAGACAAAACATGTTGAATTCTCTAGTTCCTGTCAAAAATTGTATGGAACTTTGACAGAAAGTAGAGATTTCAACATGTTTTGTCTTGAATGTTTCGCCAGTGCAAACGCACGGTAATGGCCATTCGATTTCAAGACGAAATTCGATTGCAAAAACCGACAGCGGCTCCTAAGTCTTCGAGAGCTTTTTTTCGATCCATGCGCCGCACCTCCGTGAAGTTAGCCGCACGATTTAATTATTATGAACTTTTGTTAATCCTAATCGTTAGAGAATCGTTAGAGAGGGTTAGAGAGAAAAGAAAAATCGTTAGAGAGTAATTAGTTTTTATGTAAATACAATTTTAATTTTTCGTGTGAAGTTGGCCCCCCTTCTCGCAAAAATGGACTTAGATGTAATTTTATTTTTTTAATCGTTTGCGAATCGTTACCGTGCGTTTGCACTGGCGAAACATTTAATATAAAACATGTTGAAATCTCTAGTTCCTGTCAAAAATTGTATGGAACATTGACAGAAAGTAGAGATTTCAACATGTTTTGTCTTGGATGTTTCGCCAGTGCAAACGCACGGTTAGAGAGAGATTGAGAGTTACACAAAATCGTTAGAGAGTTAATATTTTATTTAATATTAAATCATTTCTAAGAGCGTGACGTTAGCCCACCTCTGTGAATTTTGCCCCCGAATTAATTATTCTCAACTTTTGTTAATGCTAATCGTTAGAGAATCGTTAGAGAGAGTTAGAGAGAAAAGAAAAATCGTTAGATAGTAATTAGTTTTATTTATCAACGATTTTAATTACTTTTGTGAGATTGGCCCCCATTCCCGCAAAAATGAACTTAGACCTAATTTAAAAAAATATGTAGTTTGAGAATCGTTAGAGAGAGATAGAGAGTTAAAAAAAATCATTAGAGAGTTAATGTTTTAATTGATATTAAATTATTTCTGAGAACGCGTTTTACTCTAGAGCAGATTAAAGTTTAGAAACGTGCCGCCGCGATAGGGGATAGGGGAGGGAGGAGAGGGGGGAATGATTAGTAGATCCCCCCACTCACCCCTGCCGGAGATACAAAGTTCTTTTTAAATCATTTTTAAATATGACAAATCTTATAGGCTGGGACCACACCAACGGATTATCCCGATAATAAACGTTAACGGTTGGTGTACCACACCACAACTTACCTCGAGAATTTGTCAACGGCATTCACATTGGCGTTTAACGTTGGGTGATAACTCTGGTGGCGGTATTTTAGGCAGATCAAAGAAATTTACCGCGAGAATTATTGCATTGAATGAAGCGGCCACACTTACGTTTCTCATTGTGCACCGTGAGTAGTACTACTGATACGATACATGATGCAGAGAGACGATAATAGATAAGAGTGGTAAAGTTGTGTATTTGATCAACCATCATTTAACAGTGATACCCCGCAATCAATAAGAATACAAAATATTTTTTGTAGTTTCAATTTGATTCGGTACTTATAGTGCATCATTTATGCTCAAAACACACAAAAGGTGGGTGCTTGTCGGGAGCTGGTCGGGTAGTTTTTAACCCACCGACGTGACTTGGTCAGAATCAGGAGGCAGTTGGTTCCTAATAACGATGCCCTTTTCCAATCGGGGATCGTAAGGATTCTGTGCCGATCCTGGCTCATACTGTTATGAGCGTGGTGAGCAGTCCACTTATTGTCTAACTCGGCACATATATTGCGCCATATTGTGTTGGAATATCCCGGCAGTTTTGGCGAGGATAGAAAAGTTCAATTTTTTTTTAAGCATTTAACTACTTCTTCGTCTGAAACGGCAGCTTTCCGTGGCATTTCGATACAGTAGGTACGGGACACAATACAAGTAGCACTCGGGCGGGCTGTTGCTCAGCACTGATGTTTTATTCCACGTGTCATGTTCGTGAACGGGCGCCCTTAGTTGAGACTGGTCATCTCTTATCTGATCTGCCAGGGTTTATTATTAATCTTATATTTTGAATTGTTTTTGATTATTTTTCGTTTGACATTGTTCTCACATATAGAAGCACCAAGAATACTGTATCCAGGATTTTGTAATATCTATATACATTTTTAAAAAAGTGTCCTTGGAGTTTCTTGCACGTTCTTCTCCAAAGAGATCTACGAATTGGAATGGGCAACTAGCTTCAACTTTTTGACTAACTGACCGACTCTTTGACAATTCAAAAGTGTCTGTAAATGGTTTAATTGAAATAAATGCTTTGAGTTTGAGTTTGATTCAAGAGCGCGAGCCCGCAGCGTGGGGCGCGTGTTGCGGGGCGCTGCACGGCACCGCCTGCGCAGGCAAACGCCGTGCATCGCTACAAACATACATTATTTGCTTGTTACACAACATCTCTCAACCTTATTTCGTAAGATACAATAGTAATAGCAGGATTCAATACATAATAATAATACCAAATTACTTAACCGTCTGGCCACGGGACATTCCACTGCAGCGAATTTTCACGCGGTGCGAACGGCGAGGCTTCTTGCGACTAAAACAAATGAATAAAAACCGGCCAAGTGCGTGTCGTACTACGCACAATGAAGGGTTCCGTAGTTGAAATACTTCTTCTTCCATAGCCTACTGTTGTGATAGTTTTCCTTTTAATTTCGTTGCTTATACATACTACTGCCGTGAATTTTGCACATGTCCAAAACCAACCATTTAGCTGGCAAGGGGGGAGACACTTGACTGTAACAAAAATTTGCACTTTAAAGCTTAATATTTTGCAAACGGATTCCTGAATCCAAAAATGGTTTTTAACCGACTTCAAAAAAAGGAGGAGGTTATCAATTCGTCGGTTTTTTTAATTTATTTTTTTATTTTTGTTCCCTCAATACTTTCGAGTGGGTGGACCGATTTTGATGATTCTTTTTTTATTTGAAAGGTGGTCCTTCCTGTTTGGTCTCATATAAATTTTATTAACTTTGCTTGAGCAGTTTTTGAGTTAGCTTCAATGATTACGTATTTTTTCCCACTTAGTATATGTAGATGATATCTTATTTGACTCCGTCACTATTATTTACATAGGAGGTAGTGGTATTCGAATTTGAGAGGCGTAGGTACCACAACTAAAAAGTGAAAAATAAAAACATTTTAGAAAAAAAAACAAACGACTTCCAAAAAAAACAGTAAAAAGTGAAAAATAACTTTCGGAAAGGAACTTAGACAGTCGGTGGCAAAAAATGAAAAATAAAAAGCAAAGAAATTTAAGTTATTTTTCATTTTTGTCATTTAGTCATTTTTTCATTAGTCATTTTTGGAAGTCGGTTGTTTTTTTTTATAAAAAAAAATTATCTCAAACAAACTCACCATATTTTTGAATGACCTTTCCAACGACAGCTCACACAAAAGTATAGGCGAGAAAATAAAAGTTCCCACAAAAATGTTGAAATTTGGTAATTTATTGTGACCCAAACATGGGACGTATAACGTAAATAAATACATTTTGAACATGGGAGTCACTTCTGGGGGACAATACCAAAAAAAAAGTACCTTTTGCATGCGCAATAATATTAACAGTGTGAGTGTGACATATTAAATGGAAGGGCTGGTAGTGAGGCTCTTAATTTTTTTTATATTCAACTTACGAGTAATTTACTGTTACTTTACGACAGCGAAGATAGGAAAGTACACAGGGAGCCTAAAGGCTCGTCCAAACAGGCGTGATATCGCAGGCGCGATAGGCAACGCTAATGTTGTCGCATCCGCGATATCGCGCCTGATTGTGGGAGCCTTAACATGAGCTGCCATTTCTCGCCTGTCGCTCAGTGCATCTTTCTGTCATCCGACACAGGGCATTACATATGCTAAAGGGATACGACCAGACAAACAACAAAATGACAGGTCATGGTAGATACATGGTGAATAGTCACTCCTACGAGATAAGTTCATAAAAGTTAACACGCTGAATTCAGTTTTTCTTTATAGAGATAGGTAAGTACTTCTTCAAATTAAATGGTTAACAAATTATTATTCAATTGACAAATTCAATAAGTTGTGGCTCCACCCACGGTTAACGTCTATTATCGTAATAATCCGTGTGTGTGGTCCCAGCATATGAGACTTGTCATATTTAAAAATCATTAAAAAAAACTTTGTATCTCCGGCAGGGGTGAGTGGGGGGATCTACTAACCATTCCCCCCTCTCCTCCCTCCCCTATCTCCTATCGAGGCGGCACGTTTCTAAACTTTAATCTGCTCTAGAGTAAAACGCGTTCTCAGAAATAATTTAATATCAAACATTAACTCTCTAATGATTTTTTTTAACTCTCTATCTCTCTCTAACGATTCTCAAACTACATATTCTTTTTAATTAGGTCTAAGTCCATTTTTGTGGGAATGGGGGCCAATCTCACAAAAGTAATTAAAATCGTTGATAAATAAAACTAATTACTCTCTAACGATTTTTCTTTTCTCTCTAACTCTCTCTAACGATTCTCTAACGATTAGCATTAACAAAAGTTGAGAATAATTAATTCGGGGGCAAAATTCACAGAGGTGGGCTAACGTCACGCTCTTAGAAATGATTTAATATCAAATAAAATATTAACTCTCTAACGATTTTGTGTAACTCTCAATCTCTCTCTAACGATTCGCAAACGATTAAAAAAATAAAATTACATCTAAGTCCATTTTTGCGGGAGGGGGGGCCAACTTCACACGAAAAATTTAAATAGTATTTACATAAAAACTAATTACTCTCTAACGATTTTTCTTTTCTCTCTAACCCTCTCTAACGATTCTCTAACGATTAGGATTAACAAAAGTTCATAATAATTAAATCGTGCGGCTAACTTCACCGAGCTATGCGCCGCGCCGCAATTTATTCTTGTGCGTCCTACAACAGTGGACTGTGGAGCCAACATTACGACCAGGGTTGGATGTAGGTGTGTTGAAAAAGATAGTACAAAAAAATGAAAAGGAGAGTATTAAAAAAAAAAAATAGTACTCTTTCATTATTTTTAATTTAACATTTAAAATCAATACCCGTTATGGCAAAATTTACTTTGGGGTGAATACTCCCGCTTTATCGTCATTTTCAGAACCATCAGTGTTGCCACTTTCCATAATTAACATTGAAAACGTTTTATTTTACAAAAAAAAAAACGCAAGCGATTGTTAAAACATTGAGCAAACTTTGATTGAATTTCGAATGGAATGGAAGGAACGAGATTAGTGGAAAAAGAGAAGTGTACTGCGGAGGATACACACACACGCACGGTCGAAATATTCACTATTCCCGAATGCTTAAGTTTTACGTCATATTATTAATACGATTATATTCAAACAAACAAACTTTAAATTATACTTAGATGTGGATAGTATATAGTACAAAGGGCAAAATTATAGTACAAACACTATAATTGTAGTACAAAATCCAACCCTGATTACGGCATAGGAACTATTTGATGAAACGCACTCGGCACTCTAGTTAATTGCTATTGTGAACGCATCATTGGGCTGTTTGACAAATTCAATGTTGACATTTTAACAGTGACTGACATTGTCTTGTCATTATTTTGGGAAGTTGGTGACACAATAAAAAATAGAGATTTCGTGAATTTTACTGTTTTCACTACAGTTTTATGAAATTAAAAGTTCAGGATGTCGGCAGGAACTTACTATTTCGTCATCGTCGGGCACTCCGACAACCCAATATTTGAAATGGATTTCATTCCAGTCACGAAAGAACCAAAGGTATTCATCCCACCTTTATTTCGTACTAGCTTCCGCCCGCGCGGCATGTCTATAAAAAGTAGCCTATGTCCTTACTCAGGGTGCCACCTATCTCCTCGCCAAGTTTTATCGAAATCCGTTCAGTGGTTAAGGCGGTAAAAGGTAACATACTGACAAACAGTTACTTTCGAATTTATAATATTAGTATGGATTCCTCCAATAATTTGCCTGGTTTCTGTCTTCAGGAGTTGAGGAACTACTGTGTTATTAATCGAACCTCGCTGTACCTAATTTGTTTGTTTATGTGGAAATTATTATTGCAGAAAGAAGACAATAGACATTTGAATCAGTTCATAGCCCATGCAGCATTAGACCTAGTAGATGAACATATGTGGAAAGTTACAAACACCTACTTGAAATCTGTTGACAAGTTCAACCAGTGGTTTGTGTCTGCATTTGTAACTGCTAGCCAGGTAAGCATAATAAGGCTCTAATTCTTATAGTTACTACAATGGAAGTGTGTGGTAAAAACAACCCACAATATCAAAATGCTGCACTAATACTATACTGGTTGCAAGCAGTTTGATGTTACAGCTGCCGATACGAACATCTTAGTGTTTTCTTTTTTTACAAATTCTGGGAGATCACTTTTGTCTTGTAATGACAAGCTAAAGTTTTAGTTGATACTAATTATCTCAACAAAACCTTTTCAATAATTTCCAGATGAGATTGATAATGGTCCATGATGCGCGCAATGAGGACAGCATCAAGAACTTCTTCACAGATGTCTATGAAGCGTACATCAAGTTGATGCTGAACCCCTTCTACAAAGAAGACACCCTTATTACATTGCCAGCTTTTGAGAAAAAGGTCCAGTTTCTAGGCAAGAAATATTTAACATAAGCTAGAGTAAGTTTAGTGAATAAAATGTATTTATTGGAGCTAGGTAAATAATAAGCTATAAATGTTATGCATAGAACAACCAGTCCTAACAACACATCAATGGAGTGGAGTGCTACAATATGGCTGATGTAACTTGGTTTTAATGTACAACAGTTACGTTTAGCAGAGCGTGGAAAGGTTCCGGAGACGGTTATGTACACAACACAGTTATAAATAACTGTGTTGTGAAAAATTCATATTTGCCAAAGAATATGAATTTTTCACTTTCATAAGTCATATTCACAAGACACACACTGACACTTCATTTGTCTTGTTTTTTTTTTGTTCCGTCTTTGAATACCTACTGAGGTATATAAACTAACAGTCGCAAGCACTACTTCTGAGCATGAGGTCCTGAGTTTGATTCAGGGTCAGGCGTAGTATTATTAGGTTTTTCCATCTGGAGTTTCTCAGTAGCAGCCCGAAGTCTGGCTCTGTGCCCAGTTGATGGCAATATTTTCGCCCCCTATTAGATGGGACCTGGTGAATTGTGGGTGTACTATAGGTACACCCACATTTCACCATACTGCGCCTTTAACTTCAGGGAGTACAGGCATGATATTATGTATATGTAAGTTTTATCAGTGAGGTGAGATTTTAGATTATTTTTACTGATCTAGGTCTGCACAGGAACACACTACATATAATATTTTTATTCATTGATAGTTGATAAGTCATAATTATCTACTACTGTTGCTCCTGTGATGTTAGGACTTGGTTTTCTGTCTATAACAAAGAATAAGCTGAATGATTATAATTATATTCTGTTATGTTGTTCTGATGAGAGTGTATCAGTATAAAATAAAAGATGTAAATATTTCTTATAATAAATTACTTTTATACCAATTTTAATCACATTTTATTTCAATTTAGTTTGAAAATGTTTCAAATACTTGAATCATAATACTGAAATTTAGCATCTAAATCACTGTCACTGGGATAACACATGGACCGATATTCTTTTCAATTTAGATGACGCAACCATGTTTATGGTTTTTTTTTTTTAAATGAATTTGGATTGATTTTGAAGAACCATGTATTATTTGCTATTAGTAGATTATTCAATAAAATGCACGTCTCTAATAAGAATATAATTCAAGAACATGCATGGTGAGCAAGCTGCCACATAATCCAATTAACTGACAGTGTTGCAAGTCAAGAAATGACAGAAGGACCTTAGAATAATACTATTTCTATGCAGACTGCAGCCAGCTTGGACTTACAAATCCAAATAATTTCTTAGAATAAATTAACATGTGGAGTAGTAAGAAGTTTTGAACAACTATAAATTAGGTACTTACTCATAATTTTTTACTGTAAAGTCACACTTTGATTAAGAACTTAGGCCCATTTTAGTAAACCATTCTCAATAATATTCTTGAGAGCAACATTTCTCTAGCGAGTCCTTCCACTTCTCATTAATGGCTTTTGTGGACGAGACACCACAACATCACTTTGGTTCCATGAAGACCATCAAACGCTGGTTCTACTGTGTCAACTTAAAACATTTCAAGCCTTGTCACTAACTTGAGAGTGGATTAATAAAACAGGCCTGATTAAGGGTGTGGCGACCGATGAATTGTCCATACAAACGTAATACCAAAATCATTTGCAATTTGAGCATATTTCCACCATATTAAGTTGATATTCGGATTTAGACAGTATTTATCTAGGTTCCTACAGCTTTTTTTTTCCAAAAATCTTACCTAAAATGAAGTTTAAGCGAATTGAATTTCGCACATTTTTACAGAGTAAATGACATGTTTTCATATTGTTTTTTCTGTATTATAAACAACAATATTTGTAATATTGTTTCAGCAGAAACATAGCTCACATTATCAAGTTACAAATTATAGAAAAAGAATTGGAAATACATTAAGTTTTCATTCATCATTTTTGGTATTACGGAACACATCTAAATTTCTCATAAAATGTCAATAGCCAGTATTGCTATTGCTTCACGCGTATGTCAATGTGTGCGTGATCGTACAGCTCACGGTAGCTGTGTGTATCGCTTCGATAGGCACATTAGGCATCTAGCGCAACGGGCGCCGGGGGTTGAGTGAGGCTCGTTCGGGGTGTTTGTTGTCAGTGTTAGACGATTACTTTAAACTTTTAAATTACTGTGCGTGCGTAATTAATTATTTGTTTGCTAAATTTTATTGTAATCTTTCTGACACAGACCTATGCTACGAACTTGGATTTTGATTTGCCTTGTGATTTGGTATCCAGTAACCTACATTCTTACGAACTTTTTTTTGTTTACGGACTTCGAATATTATTGTTTACGATGTGGATTTGGTTGAAAACATGGCCTCCGAACGGAGGGATGTATCTCACAGTAAGTATTACCCAATGATAAGATAAGATAAAAGATGATAAGATATGATAAGTTTATAAGTTACCTATAGGTACTTTTTTAGCTAAGTACTAATTGTTTACATATTTACAACTTAGCCCAAGAAAATAAAGACATTTTTTTCTTGCTATTTTCGTTTCTATCTTTAGATGACATTTAGATCTTATCCGTTTCACACTAATATTAATTGGAAGGTACCTACTTATGTATCTAAAGAGCCTCTGTGAGCTGTGGGCTCAGCTAGTGTTTTGTAGTTTGTACGTTACGTATTTGTCATAAAGTTCATTATGCTTTGACCCAATTTCGTGAAAATAAACTTCATTCCGTACCGCGGCAATGTAAATTGAGCCTTATCGTGAGTACCTACTGGCCGAGCCCGCCGAGCCGGTATAAGCTGGTTTCTCTCCGTACGCGACGAACCCGCCATCTCAGCCGTCAAGCAGTCAAGCTTGTAGTAGTGTACCTATCATAGCGCGGTTGAATGAAGCTTTGTCATGTCACTGTTCCGTTTCTTTACCTACTCATATGACCGAGCGGGCGTCATTATTTCAAAGACACTGGTGATAACACTGCTTGCCACTTGACTGTGATAGGGAAGGTGTGTATTTACGCGACCAGGTTTTTACACCAGGTATTTACTTGCTGCGGGAAAGTCCGAAAGGGATACCGGGACCTTGGCAACAGGCAACTGAAGGAACACAGGTGGGTTTTAGTCAGTAAAAGTCTGACACGCCCTTCCGCTCCGCCCAGAGCGGGAGAAGTCATTTGATGATTTACCACCATCAGGAAAAAAAAAAGGTATTTACTTGCAAGTACGCCGACCAAGTGCGGACCCGAAATACTTCAAAGTATTTTGCTCCATCGACCCTCGACGCTATTCTGATCCTTATTCGTATGTAAGATAAGGATCAATGTTCTGTGAAAGTATTTTTACTTTAAAGGTTGGAAGTATATTTTTTTGTGGACGCAATTCTGCTCCTTATTTATATTACATTATGAATCAATATTCTATGCAAGTATTTTTCTACCAACAAGGCTTGGATCTTATGCAAGTATTTTTCCTTTAAAGTTTTGGAAGTATTTTTTTTGTAAACACGATTGTGCTCTTTATTTATATAAAGTTACGGATCAATGTTCTATGCAAGGATTTTTCTTCCACCAAGGCTTGGTCAGAAGTTGGACGTATAGTTTTTTGCATACGCGATTGTACTCCTTATTTGTATAGTCTTACGGATTTATTTTCCATGCAGAAAAAAAATACTTGAAAGTAAGTATTCATTCTTGTATTCATTATTTACTAATGAATACAAGAATGAATGAATACATGTTCTCCCATACAAAATGTATGGGAGAACATGTTTAAGCAACTGCAAATTAAAGTTGGTCGATTATTACTCGGTAACTGGTGGAGCCTTCGTAGCGGTGATAGTTTTCCTTTTAATTTCGTTATATATACTACTGCCGTGAATTTTTTCACATTTCCAAACCCAACCATTTAGCTAGCAGGGGGGGACAATTGACTCTAACAAAAATTTGCACTTTAAAGCTTAATATTCCGCAAACGGATCCCTGAATCCAAAAATGGTTTTCACAAACTCCCATTATTTTTAAACGACCTTTCCAACGACACCCCACACCATGGGATTGACGAGAAAAAAAAACAATCCCCACTTTAAATGGAGGGGAGGTACCCTTAAAAAACATATTTTTACCACTTTGTCGGCGTGTTTTATATGTATATCCATACCAAATTACAGCTTTCTAGTACCAACGGTCTTTGAGCTAAGCCACGGACAGACGGACAGACAGCCGGACATGGCGAAACTATAAGGGTTCCTTGTTGACTACGGTACCCTAAAAAACCTTCGTTTATTCAAGTGAGACCACCCAAAGGAAATAAATAAACATGTGTTTATTGATTTCCTTTAGGGTTAAAATAAATAAAAATAATAAATTGTAATAATAAATACCCCAATAATTTATATTTACGCGACGTGTGTGTGTCAACTTTAGCGCCGTTCTTCGGTTCATTTGCCCCCAAGGCCACGCACGATATCGATGTAGGTTACCTTATTTGAGATCTATTAAATTTTCTTTACATGGCCTAGATCTCGAGATATCCTAATAAGTTGAGATATTGGCATGGAAAAGAAATTTCCAAAAAACGCATTACTAGTCTATACATTCACTAACGATTCCCCAAAGTAGTCAACAAAAATAAAGCAATTATTGAACATACCTAATTACTAATAATAAATATAAATGCCGTGTGGACTCGATGAATGAATGGCAAGTACAGCTAACAATATCTATCTATCCACTCACACACACACACCGCTTCTCCCGCCGGCGTTCATTTGTCAAACAGAGATAGCAATATACCTAAAAAACTTTCGCTCGCATCTCGATTTGTAGTTGAGAGCCGTGTACGGTGGCCTCTTAAACAGAAATTATACTTGGGATTAAAACATAAGTTGGGAATTAATTATCTATTAGTGAATTCTGACTGCACCCTTAACTTCAATATATCAACAAGATGGTTGGTGTGACAATCACCAGGGTCCTATATTATTAGTTTATAACTATCATTGCTATTTTAAGTGTTCAGTACAAATCAGGGAGGCCTAGGTCATCGTCTGGTACACTTCCAGTTGAGAAATCATCTGAAAAGAGAAAGTTACAAGGTATTGGAACAATTCAACAAAAATAATATTGTTTTTAATTCCCACATTGTTGTAAGTCTGAAGCAAACAGATAATTTGACCAGTTTGAATAATTCCCTTTACATAAACTCTTTTATTCCTCTTCCTTTTCTCAAACCCTTTCTCTACATATCCAGTTCAGTCTAAACTCCAACTGAGGCTTAATTAGTCACCCTAAGACAAGTCTAAGCCCGTATTACAGACCCTAACTCAAAACTCAAGCATTACTTAAAACTAGTTTTAATCAATCAAAAGGCTTTAAACGAGTTCTAAGTAATGCTTGAGTTTTGAGTGAGGTTCTGTATTACGGCCCTTAGATATTGTGCTTTTTAGTAGTTTACTTAATTTTTTACTTGCCACTTTTTAGCCAGCTTAAAGTAATAATTCTCACAAAGACTTTACATTGAAAGTTTTATTTTAATAATACAAAATTATTTCACCTTTAAAGAATTCATCCTGGTATGAGCAGTTGAAATCGATGCTGTATCTTTTGGTAGCCGGTGGAGGAGTGTTGGGTGGAGAGAACTGCTTCAGGATCTCAGGTTCCGGCACAGGCAGGTAGTCAAATAAGTCTCTATGGTGATTGTCTGTGGCAAAAGAAAATTATTTGTGATATAACTTGAATAAATAGCTATTAGTGCTTTAACTTACCTGATAAACAATAATAAGAAAAATGTTTATTTTTATTTGTTTTGGAAATACCTACCCTCATATTTTAGGAGTACTATAACTGTTGTTTGCAAACCATTTATAAGGATTGTATATTTATAAAATTACCATGAAATAATAGAGATATTTCTTTTGATACCACTAAAATCAATGATGTTTTTCCAAACTTACCATACTTATATGAGGGTTTGTGGAACTCCACATCATCCCCACAGAGTTGCTTATCATTGTTTTCATCACTATATATCATGGAGCCAACATTAACGGCTCTAGGAGTGAATACATTCCTCACAGGAGTATTCTTCAACGCCTTCCCCGTGTTAGAGAGAAAAGATTTCTTAGGAAGTTCTGACTTCTTTACAGGCTCATTAGGCTTCACCGGGCCAGCAGAGGCGATCTTGCCCATGTTTTCTGAAAACGTTAACATTCAAGAAGATAATTTTTTTTTACAAGGGGGTAACTTTTACTGTTCATCAATGGTAGGAAAAATTCAGTCTATCATGTTTTAACAGGGTCAGGACCAGCTACCAACTATGTCCTAATGATATCATGCATATAATGTTAGACAAAGTGATGAAAATAAAAGTTTTTACCGATATTCGATAGCGGTTGGCGCGAAACATTTTTCACAGCCTGCCTGGTGAGGTGGTCGCCGAAAATATCGAACAGTGACTCGGCCATGTCGTCAAGGATACAAATTGCAATCTAATTCAATTAATAACTCGAATTTATTCGGAAATCAGTAATTATATTATATTTATAAGAATTGGAATCGCACAAACAAACAAAACAATCGTTGAATGCCAAACGGTTTTTTGAATAATTTGTTTTTGTTTTTTTACCGACGCTTGATCTGTCAAATGTGTTACTGAGTCTTTTGGCATTGGCACGTCCACCGTAACAACGATCAACGATGATGAATGCCGCGTCACCACTAGAGCTGCGTGACTCCGCTCCGTGAGGGGCGTGAGGCCAAGCCAAGCCGCGCGGATGAGGACTAGCCGTACGGCCGAGAGAGACTCGTGAGTCGCACGAGTCTCGGCCGTACGGCTAGTCCTCAAAATCATTGTTTCCTGTTTTCACAATTTCTGAACGAAAATAATTTTGTCAACACGTCAAAATAACCAAATCATTTTGACAGATCTTGACTTCAAAATAAACTAATTAGCTCACGCGTATTTATTTTATTCCATTGAACATTAAGTTACAAACCGATAAAATGTCTGAAGATAAGTCTTCGAAGACGAATGGTCTCGGGCCCGACCCCATGCAACGGCTGGCTACGTTCAAACCACCCCGCGACCTCACATTGGGTGGAATTAAAACGAATAAAAAAGTATTCACACCGAATTTAAACGTGTCCAGGAATAAAAATAAAGGGTAATTACGTGTTTAATTTATTGTTTAAGCTTTCGTCGACTTATATTATTTACACTCGATAAAATTTTGATTTGTAAGCAATGCGACATTGTACGAATCACGATTACTAACTCATGATGGTCTTCGGCTAGTCGTAAATTAAGTAAGTAAGTTTATTTATTTGTATAAACATGGTGTACGTACATTGCATGCAAGATATTAAATACAGAAATGTTCTATCATGTTCAGCCGCGTATTGTGGCGTACAAATTGATAGGAATAGATGATGCACAAACCTCGACTACATTTATCAAAATTAAATTATATAAAATTATTTATCAAATCATAATTATTATATGATAATATTACAGTTCAATGTCCATACTTATTATTAATTAAGTCATTGCGAAATTCCATCAAAAATAAAAAGCATTTTATAATATGGAGTGATCTTATTACACAGTAGTAGAAACCTTCTTACTAATGCTTACTAGTTTGGGAACTAGTATGTAAGCAATATTTTGTTGACTAAGTACTCTGAAATGTGTCTGATGCAGAGCTCATTTAGTCAGCAGTACGTACTGTAGTATGGTGAGGTAAGATAACACGATTGATGTTTGAAGTATCAGGAGCTGTTACACTGTAATAAACATTTTTATTACTTTTACCTAAATAGTTGGAGCACTTGGGTCTTATGATTCCTATTGAAGTGAGAGCAAAAAATGTCTGCATTCAACACAACTTCCATTGTATTTTTTCTAAATTAGGAAATATGTACCTTATTACCACAAAACTGTGTTTATCCGTGTTTTAGCCTAAACACCATAGAAACATGACATTACTTTATGGAGTTTGACATAAAACTGACATTAAATGTACGTTGAACAAGTGTCTAAGTTCTTGTGGTAAGGCCCATAATGTTTTAAGACAAGTATTCAGTTCTTAGTGCTTGTAAGCTGCCAATGTGATGATGATGTTTTACATAAACTCACACCTTCTTTCCATGGGGGCAGGCAGAAACTATAGAACTCCGACTGCTACGGTCTTTACATACTCCTTTTGCTTCATTTACGTTCATACATCAGACGTTCATGCAGACAGAAGAATAGACCAAATGACAGATAAACAATCACAATCTATCATTTTGTCTATTCTTCCGTCGACAATACCCATTTCTACTGTGGTCATAGTACTACTTAGTCTATGGTGGTCATGCTATGCGAGCTGATCATACATGCACGCTGGTGATGTGTCATGTTGATAAAATCCAGCAATAGCTTTCATTCTGTATTTGTTATACAATGGTATTAAATTGTTATTAAATCTTTATAAAAATAATTTCAGCCCATCAAAACCACAACAGAATCAGAGAAAAGATGACAAAGATAGAAAGGAAAGAAGAAATGACAGAAATAAGAACTTCAGGAATGGGCCCAACATTATTAAATCCAGTGGAGTGTTCTCAGAAGGTAATCTGAATAAATTAAAATCTTCCACAAGTATAATACAACTCTATTATTGTGTCACTTTTGCAATCGTAGCATGAGCACCATAGAAACGGGTTTTGTCGACAGAAGAATAGACAAAATGACAGATTGTGATTGTGTATCTGTCATAGTGTCTACATTTCTGTTGATAAAACCTGTTTCTATGGTGGTCATGCTACGTGTGCAGGGCAGAGTCTTCTTCTTATAGGTACACAGATGCCTCAAGGTATTTATCAAAATGCTTGCTATATTATAATAATATTTGTTGGCTATTTCAGACTTACATTTGAGCCTCCACAAGTAAATTCCTATTGTATAAAATCAGCGTTTACAGATAACATGAATTTTTTTAAGCTAATTTTATATGTATAGGCCATTAGTGTATTTGTACTTATTGAATAAATAAATAAAGTGCTTAAAACAATTTATTTCTTGATTTGTTATCCATAATACTTTCCAGGCCTGGGCAGTGCTGAGCGACATTCATCGCGAGCATCATATGGCAGCAGAGACTCAGATAGAGATACTGGACAGGCTATGCAGAAGCCTACCATTAGAGTTAAAGATGTTATCAAGGTAATATTGCATATCTAGAGCCCGTGTGTATGTGGAGAAATATTTGATTGATCCTCTAAAAGCTTATTGTCCTTGTTGAAAGGCCTACACTGTCCTCCCATGCCTACTAACACTGTAATTTGAAAATATTGTAAAAGCCAATTATTTTTAAAAGAATAACCATGGAGTTTCTTGCGGCTCTTCTCTTCTGACATTTCATAAGTGCCCATGTAGGTTTATGTGGATTAAAATATTTTGATTTTATTTGATTGATTGACCTTCTAATGATGTAGGTACTTATGCTTATTTAAATAAATGAACCTCTTTGTAAACATTCTGGGCTTTTATCAAAGTTGATTGCAACAGCTCATGCAGAAGCCCACTATAAGAGTTATTCAGGCATACAAACCGCCATCCTCATGTCACTGACATGGATACAGAAATCGTAACTTCCTAACTAATATTGTAAATGAGAAAGTGAGTTTGTTTGTTATGCTTTAATGCTTAAATGGCTGAACAGATTTTATATTTGGCATTTGGGCAGACCATGACCTGGCTTAGGACAGGATACTTTTTATCCATTCCCGCGGGATCGAAACTTATGCGGGTGAAACCGCGGGGCGCAGCTAGTTCATAATAAAAATCAACACATATTGAACCCCCCTTTGCGCATCCATCATATGTTCACGTGTCGATGATTCATTTCCAGATCGACAGAGAATTAGAAGAGCAAAAGATAAAGTCAGTGCTTAACGATGGCAGCAACTTGGCAGATGAGGACAGCAGTGAGGACTTCAAGCACGTGAAGGAGAGGGATGCGCCCATCAAACTGCCCATGGATGATGGTGGTACGTACCCTTTATAATCACAATAAAATTATAAATGCGAAAATAACTCCGTCTGTTTGTATGTTAACTCATCACGACTAAAACACTGAAGCGATGGTATGAAAATTTGATAAAGAGATAGTATATTTATAACTAGCTTCCGTCCGCGGCTTCGCCCGCGTGGTATGTCGATAAAAAGTAGCCTATGTCCTTTCTCAGGCTCTTGACTATCAGTGTACCAAATTTCGTTTAAATCGGTTCAGTAGTTTTGGCGTGAAAGTGCGACAGACAGACAGAGATACTTTCGCATTTATAATATTAAGTAAGGATAAAGTACCAAACTTAGGGTATGTAGAGGAAGTCGTGGGCAACTGCTATAGTCGTCGCATTAAGAACTGAGTCGTCGGGCCATAAATCATTGTTATTAGTCTGTCTCGCTCGCACTTAAAGTAGCAAACGATCGATAAGACGCAAGACATTGCACATTCTTATTGCTACTGACATTTATGGCCCGATGACTCAGTTCATAACGCGGTGACTGTAGTGTTCTATAATTATGTATGTTGTGTTAGCATGGTTAGATAGAGTAGTCTTTACTGCAGACCAAAAAAAATACAAAAAAGGGTGATAAAATAGGGTGGATGATCTTATCACAATCAGCGATTACAGAATGGTTGTGTGAAATGCAGTAGGATTAGTGCCCGTTTTTACTAACACAACACGACTCTTAAATGTATTACTTACCTTAGAAAAGTGCCCAGTTGGATTTCCAACACTCCGTTCAGCGCCGAGAGTTGAATATCCAATACGGCGATTTTATTAGGCTTCACATTTTAGGTGTCGCGTAGTGTGAGTGAAAATTGGCATAAGAGTGGGTATTAGACTATCATTATATTGAGCGTAGGTCTAGCGTATGCGTAAAAATGTATGTATAGTACGCTGCGCTGGCGACGCGTTGACGAGATTGATTTATAACCTCCTTCTTTTTGAAGTCGGTAAAAAAATACGTCGCGATGACGCGGCGTTAGCGTTGCGTTAGTGCAGTATGCGTATGCGTTAAATGTGAGCGTGTGTGAAAGTTGATAGAATTAAAATGTAGTAATAATGTAGCTCAATAAAATTTATAATAATATCGTGCCAGCGACATGAAGAAGAATATAGACATTTGCTTTAGTAAACGTTTTTTAGGAAACTTTCTTAGAAAGTATATTGTTTCTCTATCATCTGTGATATTTAGGTTTAATTTAGGATCACGGAAACGACACACGTACCTAACATAAATCTTGTAAACCATGTGCATTTCATTTTTATTATAATTACAAATTGTATTTATAAGTATTGCAATTATAAATTTTACTTATATTACAATTACAAATTTTTGTTATAAGTATTACAATTATAAATTTTACTTATCTTACAATTATAAATTTTATTTATATTACAATTATAAATTTTATTTATATTACAATTATAAATTTTATTTATATTATTGCAATTATAAATTGTATTTATATTTTATATAATATTTATTATAAAATACGACGTAGATATATTTAGTAACCTATTCCACGACGTGTTGCCACCGAGCGCTGGACGCTCGGTGTGGCAACACGTCGTGTTCTGGTTTGCAATTGGTCAATCGTCATCCTGAGGATGCCTCGTTGAGAGGTGAAACACGTGTCGATCTTACAGGGTTTTTTATGACTCTTGAAGAATTGTTAAGCGGAATAGCTTACTAAATATATCTACGTCTATTGTATTTTATAATGGATTTCCGCAAAGTCACACCTGAATCAATTAACAATATACATATATTATAATTATTAATTATTTCTATGAAAGTTAAAGTTCCATGTTTCAGGACTTTCAGGACCCATTCACTATATTTATTAGTGTCATCGTCATCGTTGTTGTCTAACATTGAATGGTATTTTTTATAGGCTGGCCCAAAGTAAAACCGACCGTGAAGGTAAAACAGGAGGTGATCGTCAAGCGTGAGCCGGAGGATAATGACTGCGGTATTCTATTATTGTAGTAATGTCCTGACTTACGTGGTTTCGGAGATACGCGGTTTTTGTTGGTCTTGGTTATATTTTGACTGGTTAATGAAATGCTAAAAATCCATCTATTATAATAATGAATTATGTTCTAAACTTATATGTTGACCAACCAAGGAAGGGATGGTCGTGTCATGAGAGCTGACTAAATATAAAATCAGTGCCTCGGCTGACACTGGAGTGGTACTTCGCAAGCCGTATACCACATAACTTTGGGCATCACTCTGTTAAACTCGCAGCTCTGCTTCGCCGTGCGAACTGTTTCCATTGGCTAAAGGAGCGGCTATATTGGCAGTGGATATATTTAACTATTAATTAGGCACTTTCGATGCATTCCTTGTGTATTCGAAATTGATATTTGTTTATATGTATTGTTTTTGTGTTTTTTGACTGGATAAACAGATTCCACTTATTGAGAAACCCGGAGTTAAATTATGCAAAACATAAATCACGATATTTTTTTTGGTTAATCTGTACGATACGGTCGATGAATCATGGCCGGTCTGAACATAGGCTCTCTGAACTTTCGCGCATGTTCTCTCACTCCCGCTCCCCTCTTGTCACCATTTGGTTCATAAACGATGTTAGTGCGCAGCCCTCTGCGCAAAGTTCGGACCGGCCATGATTCCATCGGCTGTATTGTAAGTTATTATTACTGATTGTAACTATACTCCGCGTTTATTAAAAAGGTGGACATGGAATTAAATTATTTCTATTTATCGGAGATGAAATTCAGTAAAAAAATACCGAGACTTGCCATTAGTTTTTGTTAGTAAAATAAATAATTTCAACTTTACGTTAAACGGAATAGAGAACGGATATTTTAAACCAAAATAATTGAAAACACTGATTTTGGTTTCAAATATCGTAGGTATAGTATTTTTATATTGTACACTTTCCAGCATATCAAGCTTTTAAGAATGTAAAAATGAAATTAATATAATGAAGGGTCATCATAATCATTTTGTTTTCGACATTGGCTACACGCTGTTTTAAGCAGATAAGCGTAAAACACCCTTTGCTTGGGGCTTTATTTCACGCTCCTATATATACTTCTCCTGTTCATACGGCGATGATGAGTACGATTTTTTACGATAATCAATTGGGATCACACTCTCACACGATAACATTCCGCTGTTCATACGGTTAAAAACAAATACAGTTTGAAACTGCCAAGAGATCCCAAAATTAGAGACTAAAATGTGTCATGCCGAGATCCGACCATCGGCGATTTTGCGGACGGACACGTACGGCAGACGACCACAGACCGCCACGCACCGCGCACCGAGGCGGTTCCGATGTCTGCGATACCCTGGACGTACACCTTCACACGGTCCGTCAAAATCAAAAATCAAAATCAAAATATTTTATTTCACATAAACCTACATGGGCACTTATGAAACGTCAGAAGCTAGGTGCACGGTTCCAATTGCTCGTTTCCTATGGAGAAGAGCCGGGAAGAAACTCCATGGTTACTCTTTTAAAAGATAATTAGCTTTTACAATATCTTCGAATTACAGTGTTAATAGTTATGGGAGGACAGTGTAGGCCTTTCAAAAAGACTCAAGTAGGTAGCTAAATAAAAAAAAAAATTGAAATTTTTCGTCGTCCGGACTCGTCGGTGTCCGTCCGCAAAATCCGGGATCGTGGGATTTCGGTATTACTGATCATCGCCGTGTGAACGTATGTTGTGGATATTTCGATGGTGGCTTATTCAAATAACCATTTTATTTGAATTGAGTATCAACTAAAGTTTCCTTGCAGTGTTGACAGAGGCGGAAGAAAAGGCGCGCCCTGATGTCAAAGAAGTGTTTGAAGATACAGACGTCGTCAATCTGCTGAGGAGTGATCAGCCGACCCTTATATTGTTACAGGTGCGATGGTAATATTAAAAAAAATGAAGGATTTTCTGATGACATTGAATAATACACTTTATTATTAGCGTCATAAAGTAAAAAGTTGTACGGATATCGATTAAGATGTTAAACTACTCCTCTGGTGTCTTCAATCGCGCTTGTGCAGTCTTGTTTGCATTTTAAGGCACTGATAATAAGGGTTATTATTCAATGTGGTAAAAAATCTTTTGGTCGGTCCAAAACTAACTAGAACAGTATAACTAGCATGGGTTATCTATTGAAGTTTTTGGATTGCTACTGAAGATAAAATTGCTAAAATTCATTTAGCAATCAGATTGGTGTAATTTGGCTGTCATTCGTGGATCTTTAATAGTCGTTACGGGTCTTCAGAAGCCCGAAAATCAGACAACCAGTCTTACCAAGGGGTATCGTATTACCCAGTTATTGGGTTGTGGAGGTCAGATAGGCAGTCGCTCCATGCAAAATACTGATATTCAGCTGCATCCGGACTGGAAGACGACCCCAACATAGTAAGGAAAAGGCTAGGTAGATTAATTTGTGTAATTTCGAATTTTTCTAAACAAGTTTTGGGCATAAAAGTTTTCCAATTTTACATTATACTGTATTTATTTAAACAATACATTTCTATGATCTTCAGCACGCGTAGCATAACCACCGTAAAACGGGTTTTGTCGACGGAGGAATAGACAAATAACAGATTGTGATAGTTTATATGTCATTTTGTCTATTCTTCCATCGACAAAACCCGTATAATAACAGGGGTAGCCGACTCTTCTAATAATACTAACAATTTAGTTACAAAACTACTAAAGGTTTGTAATCACAGTTACCAGATTCGCTGCCGGGCCGCGGCGGCAAGGTGGAAGACGACATGCCTCGACGCAAGATCAATGACGAACCTTCCACCTCTACAGGCGAAGAAAAGGTGGACAAACCAGTAAGTATGGTTGGGCATAGGTACGCGGGAACCTTGCTTATGACAGGGGTGTCCAAAAAACATTTCCTTAAATTTAACTGCTACGCATTCAGTAGTTATGTTTTTTGAGAAACTTCTTTTTGTTGTTATTTCAATATTAGATGCCGAATTGCCGATATCCATAACAACTGTGAAGATTTCGCTAAATAATAAAATAAAAATACCGGCCAAGTGCGAGGTGGACTCGCGCATGAAGGGTTCCGTACCATTATCTATAAAAATGGCAAAAAAATCACAGCAACAGAAATACATCATCTGTGAAAATTTCAACTGTCTAACTATCACGGTTCATGAGATACAGCCTGATCACACACGGACAGACAGACAGCGGAGTCTTAGTAATAGGGTCCCGTTTTACCCTTTGGGTACGGAACCCTAAAAACCTCCTTTTGGGGCTTCGTCCTTCGTAGCAGTTGGGTCTAAGTATCGATGTTCACTAAATACCTGTGTAAAGTACAGTGGGCAAAATACTGCTTGCTAAATACTACTATCAATATTTCGACTTTGCTCTGACGTGACTTAAACGTTTTAATACGCATTCAAGAGGGGTATCCAATTATTTTAGACGTTTGTCCGTACCTTAAAAATACGTATGGAGTATCAATTATTGGCGTGTAGTTGCATGTTAGTCTTCGACCCCACAAACATTATCCAGAATGCACAAAAATGGCAATAAAATTATCCAAAACCTCACAAAAGAGCAGTAAAAATGATAGCCATATTTGTCAGGTGTGGGGTTCGAACCCACGCTCCCTCTCGGGAACCAGAGCTTAAATCTGGCGCCTTAGACCACTCGGCCAACCTGACATGATTACTACTAATGAAATAGCATTACTATAGCCAGTAGTGATTCATACCGGAATGAAACTGTGAAATCGTAATTATGATAACAAATTAATAACGATTCATGACATTAAACGTTTTCAAAACGTTCTTCTTATTAGCGCATAGGGGTGATAAATTGCCGGCTTTGGTGCGGTTATAGGTTCGATTCTCAAACTGAAGAAATATTTTAAAACTTTACAGAGATAGTAATTTACTTCCTGGTCTGGTGTTTGTGAACCTACCATATTCGCGTGTGTTAGGGACACCTCCTTGTGATTTTCTTAGTTATAGACAATTCGCTTCATTGGGAGAGAAGTGGCAAGTGTCTCCCTAAAGTCAGAGCCCGAGGACGATTCCCTGATCAAGGTGTTGGGCACTCCAGTACCTAGTTGAAAGTAGTCTGTGTAGGACAACCTAACTGATTCAGTTATATGTACCGTACACACGTTTCGTTTCACAGTTATTTAGCTCAGAGGGCCTAGACAAGTGACAATCGCTTCGAAAACGTTTCGTATTTCTACAACGACTTTCAACAGAATTGAAAGCTTTTCGATAGCTTATGTCAGTCCTATACATTTTTACCTTTTCTATCATCGTTATCGCTGACAGAATGTCACTTTGTCTAGGCCCTCTGGTTTTGTATTTATCTTCAAAATCACAGTGATCTTTAGACTGGTTCCGTTTGGCACCCTTCGGGTACAGAACCCTTAAAACAAGATGGCGGCGTTAGTTCCGAATTTTTCCACGGGCCTAAAGATTCTTTTCCAACTTTAGCTATGTAATTACCTAAATTAACATTGTTTTTGATCGCAGGTAGACAACAGATGTCGTTTGTCTGATTTAGAAGAAGGTCGCATCGGGAAGCTGTGTGTGCATCGCTCTGGACGAGTCAGCTTATCTCTCGGTGATACTATGTTTGAAGTAAGTGACAGTATTCCCTTAATGAAAGGCCCAAACTACCTCGGCTCAAATTCCCTTTTTATCTCGCTCTCACCATACTGCTCGCGAATTGAATGAGAGCGAGACTGAGTGGGGAGCACGCGGCTCCAAGACGCCAATAGTTTAAGGTGGATGCGCCAAGGTAGCCCGCTACATTCAAATTTTCTTACGTTTTTTGCAATTTGCAGGTCAGTGTCAGGTTGTATGTTAATCTAAATATTATTAGCGGCCGTAACAAATATGGGTTTACAGAATTATAAACATAAGAATCAGCAATACAACTCTCTAAGTTCATGAAAGTGCCAAATGTCATGGTTTCATTAAATAGTCATTCAATGCACTTACGTAAGAAAATTTGAATTTCGCGGGCTACCTTGGCGCATTTCTTTTTACGGTGAAAATAATGATAAGATAAAAAAATCATGGTCACTGCTTTATTAGTTCAGTTATTCTTGTTATGTAAAGTTTCATGATTAATTTTAAGTATTTTCTTAATACCAGTGGTTTATTGTTCTATTTGGAGGTAGATTTAGTTTTTTTTTTCTATCAACAAAATTTTATGGACTTAAACATAATAAACTTTCAAAATGAATGCTGCAGTATTTACCCACTTGAACCTAGCCTAGCAACGTTTTCCTGTGTCTAATGTCCATGTTGCGAGCTCAGACCAACAAAAAAGGTTGCGAGACATTTTTCCTTGCTACAGCAAGATCGTCTTTTTTAAATATTTTTTTAGTTTGTTTTACTGATGGTCATCTGCAGAGCCTTTTCCCAACAATATTTTTTTTTTTTTATTATTTTTGTACATACAGTAAAATACATAGAGATACAACATAATTATAATATGAGTACAAAGATACTGCTTATTTCTCAAGAAATTTCTTCCAGCAGATCTGCGAAAGGAGAAATGGGAAAGAAATGTAGACAATAGTGTGTGAGAACAAGAAGAGAAAAACATGATTATGCGAAGAATTAGAATAATGTTGGGGTCGGCTTCCAGTCACCTATCTGACTTCTACAACCCACTTAATCATGACAGTAATTTTCTTTTTGGAACGAAGTTCCTTAAAACTGCTTGCGTTAAGAGTTGACAGGTAGAAATCGTCACGTAAGGAAAAAGCGTTATGTGTTCGCTCTATGCTATTTTCTCTTTCAATTATACAATATTTTTATCCCAGGTTTGTATGGGCACGAAGGCAGCATTTCACCAGGAGGTGATGTCAGTGGGCACGGACGACGCGTCGCGCTCCGCCAGCCTGGTGGCCCTCGGAGCCCTACAGCACAAGCTCAACCTCGTGCCCAACTGGGAGACCATGTTCCATGACATGTCAGTATAGTGTACACAGAATAAATGGTGATAAATTGTAAAATTGTGGTTTTATTTGGTTTCCAAGTCCACTGCATGTGTTGTTTGTGTATTGCAAGAATTTTGTAGTCATACAAAGCGTTTAAGAGGGAGTAGAATATGTATGTTTATGGATGAAGGGGGAGAGGAAGACTAAACAAACGATGGATGGGTTGTGTGAGGGATGATAATTAATGAAAAGCGTGAATGACAGCGTGACTGCTAACAACATAAAAGATTGGGAGTGCGATGCTTTTTATCGAAATTACAGCTAGAATTGAAAAGATTCAGAAATTCTTACATAATTATTTATTGTACCTAAATTATTTACAAAACAAACTAATCTGTTACTTCTAAGCAGTAGCACTGGCGGCCTTATCTTCCTTTGCATTTGTTATCTGTGTGTCTCTACCCTGAAACTTGTTGCCTTTCAGGTCTATTGCAAAGTTGTAGTCTATAGGGTTCGCCAGAGCATGGTCTATGGCAGCTTCAAGGGTCTCCGGTGTTATGAATGTTGCACTCAGTTCCTGAAAAAATATATGTTTTTTTTAAATTTCATTATCTGATTACGTGAAGTACATTACTGAAGAGCAGGTTTAAGTAAAGGAATTTTGTAAATTAAACAATAAATTCTCAAAATTCCTCAAACTCTACGTACTCACAAAACAAAAGAATTATCTAAGCAGTTTATAATATAAATCTCTAGTAAAATATCATTGGTCATTGGTCATATTTCAGAAGAATTTCATTATTATTTGTTGATTACTAATTTTGACTAATGACTTTTATTTACCTTCTGTAGTTTGACTTCCTCGGAAGCTATCGCGATTCTCTCCTTCAGCTTGCGATCGTGTGCCTCCATCCTCTTCAGGGCGTATTCCTCAAGAGCGATCACCTCCACTTTCCTTCTCTCCTCACGTTCCACCGCGACCTGCGAATTCCACTTCTCGTTCAGCTCCACGCACCGAGCCCATTCCTCGGCCTCCAGGCGTTGAGACATCTCTGAACTAGCACTCTCTCTCGTTGACTTCTCTTTGATCATCTCTTCATGGTAGAACCTCCTTATAGCCCGCATCTGAGTCTTATAGTTATTGTGAAGACGTAGAAGCTCTAAACGTTCTTCTTCCGAAACAACGGGACGTTTTGGTATACGATAGATTTTACTTTTAGCGACTGGTAGCCATCGAGGTTTTCTGTGTGCCTCCGCGCATTGTACTAGCATGGGCCAGGTACGCTTTAGTAAAGAATTTTGCGAAAGCATTATTTTCGATTAACTTTTCCGTTTTTGTGTTATTTTGTATAACTATAAAGATTTTTTTAGAAATACAGCCTCATAACCTCAACCTTTATTTGACGTTTGTCAATTATCAAACTCAAATCAAAAATTTCATTTTTTTTTTAGCAATCCACGTTATCCACGCGTTCGTAATGAACAACATCAAAACTTCATGCATCAGCATTGCGCTCTACGCACAGAACATTAGTACTCTACGGCTCTACACTGTATCTACCATGGTTCATTTCAACCAATAGTTATTTAATAAAATCTTACTTTTTTCAGGGTTCCGTAGCCAACAAGGAACGCTTATAGTTTCTATCTACTTACCTGAAATCTTTTATTAGTTTCTGAACTAACATCCATATCTCGAACGTCAATTATTTATTGTCAATGTCAAGTAAAGACAAAACAAATGTCAGAGTTACGGAAGCGGACTGTTCACCGGGTTTCGCTGTTTATTTATCAAAAAATCAATGATCAAAACAATTCAAGCTGAGTATCAAGATGATAAAAATATCTGCATTGAATGAAGAATCGGAGGAGGACAGCGGATCCGAAGAAGAGGTGACAAGAGAGGCGTCCGAGCAGATAGCGTTGCAACAATACGCGAATGCACTTGAGCTTCAAAGAAAAGGTAATCTAAAAGATGCCACTCAGTTACTTAAGGACCTTCTCGATACAGAACTGCTATATGATGTTAAAAAACCGGCACAAGGGGAGAAAGTACCAGGTCCTTTGTTTAATTTAAAGTATTTATCGTATAAAAATCTAGCGACTATGTTAACCGCATCGGAAGAAGTAGACGCGGCTATTGAAGCATACTGTGCGGCTGCAGAGCTAGACGACACTGACGTAACTCTGTGGCATCGCCTGGGACAGCTCTGTATGCGCGCTAAACGCTACGAAATGGCTCTCCACGCTTTCCAACGCGGCGCGGACCGCAATCCTCGTCACTGGCCTTGCCTCGACAAGATCGTGACACTGCTCCTCGGTCTAGACTACAAAGAGGAATGTATTTCAACCATACATGATGCACTTCAATTAGACCCTGGATACTTGCGAGGCCTGGCATACCGAAAACATATATTCACAGCATATCCTTATATAAGAGACTTTATGGAATATCTTAATCCAATTTACAAATGGAATGAAAAAGAAGATGAACCAATTGATGAGGAAAAAGCTGAGAAACTCATAAAAGAAGCAGACAAGATTAATGAAATATTTCTTGAGCAACAGAGAGCTGAGCAATTTAAATATGTTTTGCCTGAATTAAAGTTGGTTAAACCTATTACCAATTTAAGTTGGAGATCAGTTGGAGACTCACTTGTTCATATGCATCACCATATGTCAGAGCATTATTATAGTCATGCCTGCAAAATTGAAATGATTTTTGAGAAAGATGATAAAGAAGAAACTATGGAGGTGTGTGAGGAGCCCAAAGAAATAGAGCCAGAGGAAAATAAAATTGAAGAAGCTTTACCAGAAACTGAAAAGAACGCAGAAAATGTATCAGAGAATGAAACCAATGATTTATCAGACAAGGAAAAAGCAGCAACTGACACAGAAAAGATTGAGAGTGATGTTGAAATGGTTGCAGAGTCTGCTGAAGCACCTTCGGACAGTAAAGTAGCCAAGAAAGGTCCAGTTAGAAGGAGAGGTAGTGCACTCAGCTTTCTAGAAATGTGGGAATGGTGCACTAAGAGAAGATCTGGACGAAAAAAACCTGTTCGCAAACAAGAACAAGATGATAACATCTATGAGACACTGCGCAAAATGGTGCCTGTTTCTTTAGTGCCAGAAATGGTTGAGAAGAAAGAAAATCAAGCTAGAGAGACATCTCCAGACACATCAGACCTTGATAAACTATTTGAAGAGAAGGAAAAACTTGAAGAACGAAAAGAGTATTTTGGGTCAGAAGATGAGCAATTAGATGTTAAGAACTTCATTAACCAGTACACAGAAAACAAAAGAGACATCATTGATATTTTGAAAGATTACCTTAGTATTTTAGCTGTTAAGTGGAGAGAGAAATGGCCACAGGGCCTCCCAGAGGTATTTATTGAAGCTAACAAATGCTATCTCAATCATGTTGATGTTCCAACGTGCACCGGTGACAATGATGAGGAGCTGCTACACTATACCACAGTCAACATCTTGGTGGAAGAGTTTTCAGTAAATGAAAAATTTAACACATCTCCGACAGATGACAAGCAGAAACATGATTTAAGTGTGATTGAAACTATAGGGATCACATTGAGTTTAAAGCCTCACATTTTCGAAAGTACCGAGTGCTTAGAACTGACACTACGTTATCTCTGGGTAAAACTCCACATTCAATTGTTAAACAAATGCTGTGACTTTGCTCTAGACTGCTTGTACCAGCTTCAGTATGAATTCGAAGCCATGGGAGAGCACCATGACACATACAATTTAAACGTCGTCAACTTTACATTTAAACCAACAGTCAACGAGAATGAAGTTTTAGCTGGTGTTAAGTTCCTTGAGAGAAATAAGAAGCTTTCTACTGTTATGGAGTCATATGAGAGAGGAAACTATGAAGAGGTGTTATCGATAGTAATTGATACTTTTGAACACTGCAAGACTATGGCTAGGAATGAAGAAGAGGTATCCCTAGATTTTGCAGTTCACTTATCTGTTATATTAGACACTTACTGGGCTTTAGACAAACCAGATGAATGCTTCAAATGGTCTCTGACATGCTTACATGAAGCTCTAAAGCATTACTTTAGATTCACAACAGGATCTCAGGAATATGATAAATGGACCCTTACAGTTGTTAAGATACTTTGTTGCATGGAACACATACTCACAACAGAAGGCCTGACATGTTTGGATACTGTGTCTCAAAAGGAACTGAGTCAGGGTCTAGAAGATCTCATCAGAGTCATTGGCCACCAAGTGGAGACAAATGCTTCTGAAATGCCTTTTGGCACTGTCATCCCATGGATCGTAGTGCATTACATATTGCAGAGAGAGGAGGATCAAGGGAGGGTTAGAATAGAAAAGGAAAAAGTGGCGTGCGATGAAGTTCCTAATCCTTTAATGGTTTTATTTATTGCACATGAACAGCTGGGCAAGAGAGGTTGGTGTTGTAAGTCTGAAGCGAAACTACTCTATTTTACTTTAGACACGGTGGTGCCGAGGCTGCGGTCGCCGTCATTGGCCAAGTCTCTAGATCAAGTGGTCCAGTACATGGAACAGTGTGTTTTCTGCTTATTTGGGCATCCTGGAAGAAAAAATAAGTTAAAATATCTTGTGGATCATAATGTAACATCATCTACTTTAGACTGGAAACGAGCGCAGCAACTGTATGAGATCTTTAGACCTCCGATGTTACCGGCTCTGGAAGGCAAACTGCCCGGCATCACTGCCGATACCGAACAGTTATTCCATAAAATACTTGCGCTGCTTCCTCCAGAATGTGACCCTCAGAAATACCTTCCAGAGATCGAAAAATTCATTAAAGGTTTGGAAGATAAGCTACCTTACACTCCATCACTATTACCATACAAAATGAAGGATATTTATTTTTTGCTCGGCGATTACTATTATAAAAAAGAAGAAGTGAAGTTGGGTGTAAAGTTTAACATGTTAGACGTCGCCGTAAACAATGACAGAGTAGAATCGTGGGCGAGAATATCTTTAGCAAAAGCTGTTAATTTAGATGCAATGCTAAGTTCTTGTAAGAATCTCATCAACCATGAAAGAGAATATTTGAATCCTGCAAAATCTGTGATACGATGTTTTAAAAGATCGATGGACTTGGATCCCACACTTAGTCACATGTGGACGGAGTATGGAATGTTCGCGTATACAGTTCAGTCGTTCTGCTCTCGAGTACTGAAACAGGCGAGCGAGTCCTTGAGTATGGAAGATTTCGAGTCTTTGGAGAAGCAAAAGGAAGACATGTTAGATACGACACAAAAATGTTTCATGACTGTGCTTGTCGATCCAAATAGCAGTACGGACGATGATTCGTGGCAGTTTTTCTATATGTTGGGCAAAGTGGGTGAGAAACGCAACAAGCCACCATCTGTATACTTAGATTATTACATGAAGGCCGTGAAGAGTTTAAAGGAAAATGATGCGACGTATCCTCTGAAGATAAATTACAACACACCGACCCATTTGTGCATAGAAGTATTAGAGGTACACTATCGAATTCATGCATCTATTTTAAAATACATAGAACAACATGAAAACAAGCCAATACCTGCATCAGTGGGCAGGGTTTTCTCAACGTGTATTGAAGAGTGGAAGAAAGGTCCTTTTACTAGAAAACCTAAAAAAGATGGTGCGGCAGACATAGAAACGAACACAGAGCCGAAACCTGCTGAACCAGTTCATCCGGCCAACATTCTCAAGCGATCCATTAGCGACGCAGGTGAAGAGGAGTCTCATGAAGCCAAGCGATTGAAGATGGAAGCGGCGGCAGCTAAAGTGAGGAGGTCCGCCTCTTACGACACGGAAAGAACACCTAAAGAACCGATTGTGCAAAGTACAGAAGTGGCTGAGGCAAAAGCCGTCGCGGCCGCCGAAGAAAACCAACAAGAAATTGTTGTTATAGACGATAAGTCGCCACAACCAACAGTGCCATCAACCCCGCCACCATTAGAACCTGTCAAAGAAAAAACACCTGAAATAGAAAAGCCGTCGGAAGAAAAAAAAGACGAAACTGATGCTGAGAAAAAAGAAGACAGTTCTTCTTCGTCTTCCTCGTCATCGTCTGATTCCAGTTCCAGTGAGTCGTCGTCGGATAGCAGTAGCGACTCGAGTAGCGATAGCGACACCTCCAAATCGTCCAACGACTCTAAACCTCTCACAGATGACGAAATCATGAAGATCGTAGCGGCCTGTCTCGACGCGCTAGAAGACTGCGCGAGCCGTTTCCCTCCACATTACAAAGCCATATACAGACTTGCTCACTATCACTTTTACTACAAAAAGGGTAAAGACATCGAGAGATGTCGAGATCTAATGTTATCCAATTTCACTTCAAGATCGGGTCAAAAATTGGGCGGACTATTCAGTGAAAAGAAACCTTCAAACTTTTTCAACAACATTTGGAAAATACCTTCATCAGAAGTAGACAGACCGGGCAGCTTCATTTTCCACATGAATCGCTCCGTCCTTCTCACTATGGAGATATTGAAAGAGATAGACGATCACAAAACTCTTTTGGACCTGAGCTTGCACTTGCAGAGAACACCTGATCCTGACAAGAAGTACCTCCGTGACTCTGACCGAGAGGAGCTAGCTCAGCAAGCATTTTCGCTTTGCGTTCAATCACTAAAAGGACAACTGACCAAGTTCAGCCAGCAAGCTGATTTGAAGAGCAATGAAGTGGAGCGGCAAGCGCTGAACAGTTTAATGTTGGATATTTACAGAGCGTACCAGAGAGCGCAGAAACAACCGAATTCTAAACAATTCACGAACTTACTAATCGAGGGTTACAAGCTAGCCACAAGTGAAACGATCGCTGAAAATACTAATCTAGTCGACATCAGCATGAAATACTGTCAGAGGTTGATTCAAAAGCTGAAGCATGAAGCGATGATGTCTAGTTTGGATAAAAGTCAGAACGCTCAAAAGAAACAAGCTGCTAAAGCTGCTGTTGCTGAAACTGTGAAGGTTACCACTTCTAGTATGACGAGTCTGCCGAAGCCGGAGCAGAAAGCGCCACAGCCTTCGACATCAACGGCATCGGCTTCAAGTTTACCAAAAATGTCGGCACACGACATGGCCGCCGCTTTCCAGAGCTTCATGCCGATACTGAACGATCCCATGCAACAAGCGGCGGCCGCTCTTTCTCTATCTTACTTATCCAACATAAACGCTCTAGCTTACGGCCCATCATTGCAGAACGCGTTGCAGAGTACTCTGCAGAATTCGTTCCAGGCTGAATTCTACCGTCAGTTCTTAGGACAGAGTTTCTCGTCGTCGTTTATGCCGCCTGCAAAAAAACAGAAACGCGGTCCGAAGCCTGGTTCGGTGCGACCTCCAGCGAACCCGCAGATGAAGGCGTCGAAATCTTTCACTGCGCCGACAATGCCTCCAGTGAGCAAGGCTGCGCCTACGACTGTGAGTGCGCTTCAGAAGTCGAATTCGACTCCCTTAACGCCGAGTATGGGGACGGTGCTACAGAACCTGCCTGCCTCGATGACTGCCAACCTGGCCTCGTTTGGGGCGGTGCACTCTACGTCACACTCTTCACATTCGACGTCACACGCTTCACACACGTCACATTCAACGTCACACACTTCACATACGTCGACACACTCGACGCACACGATGCCTGCGCAGGCGCACATGTCCACAGCATCGACTGTGAGCGCCGCTATCCACACGAAGCCTCCGATGCCGCATCAACAGGTCAGTCCGGGGAAGACGCTGCAAGAGAAGCTGGCAGAACGGCAAAAACACCTCCCGATATCAAAGAGCCACGAGATCAACGCATCCATCAGTAAGCTACCATCCTCTTTGACCATCACAAAAACCTCGGTGCCTAAGCAAGGGATGAAGAAGCCCGACGCTAAGAAACAACTGCCTTTCACGGAGAGACCCAAACCTATCACTACAGATGAAGTTATAGTACTAGATGATGATTAAATTATCATTACTTATTTATCAATTAACCGCTCCGGTTGGATTAATACGACAAAATATTTTTTTCGTGCCCGTGCTGCAATTGTCAGTCGTATAAATACGACTGAGAACCTATGTTAGTATTTTGTTTTTATGTCATTGCACGACCCTATTTAGGTATTTATTTGTCGATTTATGAGCTGGGCGCTGGGAGCACGGCAATTGATATAAAACAATCAATCAATAGGTTTATGTAGAAATTAATCTAAAATGTATGTCATGGACTTTATAACCTTACAACTAATAAATGAAATACAATGAGATAAACGCATTTTAATTTATTTCTTATAAAATATTAATTATTTTACTATTTACAAAATAATGCAATTATACCAAAATAATTGTTATAGTTGTTACATTATTTTACATTGCTCACGTATGCTTTATTAAGTAATATCAGTGTTTGTAAGGAATTATTTCGAGGGCTTGTATTTAAGGGTTTTTTTTTTAATTTAGTCATACAAAATCTAATTTATTTAAACTTTTCGCACTCAAATGGTACAAAGGCGGACTTAATGACTTGGGCATTCTCTACCAGTAAACCGTGTGGTGAAAAGATTATTGATTGATTTCTGTTTGACAAACAACCACTGAATACACAGGTACCTATTGAAATTAAAGTAATAATACAAGGTGGTTATATATTGGCATTCATCCCGATTGAATATTTAATATTTTCATAGAATGAGGTTATGTGTATGCGTATTGCATTATGTTTCTTATTTGACACTATTTCCCTTCATTACTCACCTTAAAATATTATGATAGTACAGTACTTTTTATGTTATAAGTTTATAACACTAAAAAAACTGCATCACTTGTAAAATTAAACAGAACTCATTTCTTGTGATTTTGAAAACTGATCATGCATTTTGCTGTTCAGTATATATGTATGTGCCTGACCGTAAGAGCCGGCGCACATTAGCTCGGTTTTTTATCAACCTTGCGCTAATTAAATTCATCATCTGCCTAGCATTTCCCCAACTCTGTTGAGGTCGGCTTCTAGTCTAACCGGATGCAGCTAAATACTAGTATTTTACATAGAGCGACTGCTTATCTGAGGTCCACAACCCAGTTCCTGGGTTGCGCTCGCTAGTTAAAATAAAGTTGAAAATAGTTTGGCAGGTAACACCGGGCTATAAGTACTGCGCTGCGACAGTTCTGCGCCGGCGCCGGCCTGACTAAAACACTAAATTTTCATAAGAAATCTCCGCCTACCCTCATTAACAAGTGATGCAAATATTTTCTAGATCAGTGTAGTATTCTCATCATGTAGAAGGACATGAGCATTGCGCTGAGGTTCCAGCCCATGAGGATGGTGAAGAGGTAGGTCAGCACTAGGATCGGTAGCGGTAGTAAGAATACGCGCGCGTTTTGAAGCATCGGGAGATCTGTAGGACAAGAGAAAACGGAAATAAAAACTGAGAAAATGCTCGTCGTACTCCCAAACAAAGGGTTCCGTACTACCAAAGCTGTTCCAGTCTTATTACAAAACAATTCTAACTTTGGTCAAACCTTTCAGTCAGTTTTTGTATTTCGAACGTTTTTCCCTCTGAGGTAAGTTCTCAATATAAAATTGACAACTTACGCCCAGTTTCTTCATCTAAAGTAACAGCCAAAGTTGTTACTTTGGCTGTTGACAACTTTGGCTTTGTTTGTTTGTAACAGTTGACTGTTATCAACTGTTCTTCCGCGCTGTTGGATTTACAACCCTCGCCTCAGCGCCGAGGATTGAAAATACAACAGTGCAAAACTTTTGATGAAGAAACTGGCCGTTAGACTCAGTTTTTGTACTTAGAACTTTAACGTAGTCGGAATTCAGTTCAAAATAAAAAAGTGGCTGTGGTGGAAACCTGGTTCTAAAGATAAATCTTGTTTTTTAATAAGGCCCTTATGGTTTACGAACGTAGTTATAAGTATGTGCGTTTCATCAAATAGTACCAATGCCGTAATGTTGGCTCCAATGTTGTAGAAACACTACGAATAAGCTACGCCGGTAAAACGGCTACCTAATAGGTCCGTTTTCAAAATTTAACAGTGGAGCCAACATTACGGCATAGGAACTATTTGATGAAACGCACTCTATTCTGTAATTGTTTAAACTGCCTACCATATCGTTTAAAAAATACAGAAGTGTGACAGACGAACGGACAGACAGCGTAGGTAGGAATCCTAACAGGATTTGTGCTTCCAGAGTGACTAGCACCCTAATTGTGTATTGCACGATCGGTCAGAATTGGAATCGGTTTGAAACAAATGTCTAATCCAATGCTTCATAAGTTCGAAAACAAATATCTGCTCCACAAGTTAACTCACGAATTTATGAAGCTATATATATTTCTAGCTGATGCCCGCGGCTTCGCCCGCGTGGATATCGGTTATTATATACTAAAACCTTCCTCGAGAACCAATCTATCCATTGGTGAAAACAGCATGAAAATCGGTGCAGTAAATTTTAAATTTATCGCAAATTGACATACAGACAGACGCGGCGGAGGACTTTGTTTTATAATATGTAGTGATAAATTAAAGTCGCTTTTTGTGTTTGTCTGTATGACCGCGTTGTTCTTCTAACTCAACAGATTTAGATGAGGTTTTCATCATCGTTTAGAGAATTTATTCCGGAAGGTTTATGTGTATAATGCGTTAATATTAAAGTTACTTATAACTAAGAAATCTCGATGTTTTGTCAAGACGTAAGAACCGTGCGAAGGACGCTAGTATTCCATATACCTCTAGCCGATTCGCGAGAAGTTATAAAACCCATATTTTAATGTAGTTCCCCATTCATGTTCAGACTTACCGCAATCAACAACTTTTCCATAATCTGAAAGTCAATTTTAATTTTAATTTTAATTCTTGTACAGTCACGGGCAAAAATATGTATACACATAGCGAAATTAAGAGTGACTTTTCGGAAAAATTACTTTTTTATTATGAGTCTCTGTCCTGTGCGCTAATATACTAATATTATAAATGCAAAAGTGAGTTGGTTTGTTACGCTTTCACGCTAAAACGGCTGAACAGATTTGGATGAAATTTGGCACATGGGCAGACCGTGATCTGGATTAGGGCATAGGATATTTTTTATCCAGACATTCCCATGGGATCGAGCCTTGTGCGGGTGAAACCGCGGGGCACAGCTAGTATAGGAATAAGCCTGCAATTAATGTTGATAATTTTAAGCAGTGTTTTAAAAGTTCTATTCATAATTTATTTTTGACGTGAAATCTGATGGCTACCTTGGTACAATGAAATTATTTAATAAGAAAAAACAATTCAATTTCGCTATGTGTACATATTTTTGCTCATGACAGAGGTCATAGATAAATAACAGTTGTACTGTCAACGGCAAAAATATACAACATGACCCGGAATGAACGCACACCACCAAGCACTCCAATTAGAATATTATGTTATAATATACAACATGACCCGGAATGAACGCACACCACCAAGCACTCCAATTAGAATATTATGTTATAATATACAACATGATCCGGAATGAACGCACACCACCAAGCACTCCAATTAGAATATTATGTTATAATATACAACATGACCCGGAATGAACGCACACCACCAAGCACTCCAATTAGAATATTATGTTATAATATACAACATGATCCGGAATGAACGCACACCACCAAGCACTCCAATTAGAATATTATGTTATAATATACAACATGATCCGGAATGAACGCACACCATCAAGCACTCCAATTAGAATATTATGTTATAATATACAACATGACCCGGAATGAACGCACACCACCAAGCACTCCAATTAGAATATTATGTTATAATATACAACATGATCCGGAATGAACGCACACCACCAAGCACTCCAATTAGAATATTATGTTATAATCATAATAAATTCACAATTTTTTTATTATCCTAACTAATATTATAAATGCGAAAGTGAGTTTGTTTATTTTGTTACGCTTTCACGCTAAAACGGCTGAACGGATTTGGATGAAATTTGGTATCGGTATACTTTGAACCTTGGAGAAGGACATAGGCTCCTTTTTATCAACATACCACGTGGGCGAAGCCGCGGTCAGAAACTATAGTCCTAACTAATATTATAAATGCGAAAGTAAGTTTGTTCCTTTGTTTGTTACGTTTTCACTCTAAAACGGCTGAACGGATTTGGATGAAATTTCGCACAGGGGGTAGACATTGACCTGGAGAAGGACATAGGCTACTTGAAAATATTGTTTTTTTAATTAAATTAGTTATACTGATTGTAGGAGAAAATTGTGGGTACATTACAAATCTACGCACGCACACAGTCGCACACGTGTAAATGTCTAGCGTAGTAGATACTTCGTCCAGTTTAGTTTTTTTTGAATGTACAGAGGAAGTGTGACTGATTGATAAAAAAATTCGTATATTAAAAACGAAACAATTGGATTTAGTAAACAATTCTGAACAAACTACTTTTATAATGTGCATTAATTTAGCTAGACTACCTATCTATTAAAATTGTGAGATATTAAATATACAGTATCTGCCTGCATACCATTACAGCGCACTGATATTTAATAATGTTAGTCAAAATAAACTCAAGACAAATTCCGCCTTTGTATATTTATGTTGAATAAAGTTTAATTAAAAAAAAATACTGTTGGAAAAATCGCAAGTGTGTGTATAGATATTTTTGCCTCTGACTGTTCTACAGAAGTAATACTTACTGCTGTATCCCAAGAATGTGATATAAAGGTAGTAGATGATGGAGGCGAGCCAGAATGAATTTGCGACCAGACAGGAAAAGAAACCGTCCCGGAATAGTAAGTCTGAAATAAGAAAAACATACTTTATTAGAACTGCCTAAGGTACGATTTACACCGACCAGCGCGTCCGAAGATGGTGGAGTGCATTTTACAATGCGAGAAAGAAAATTGAAGTTTACATACAGTAATTAAAGTTCATATTCGCATGCGCTCCAACACCGTTCAAATACGGTGGGCCTTGAAGACTCTGAAACTTAGTCCTCGAGAAAGTAAAGAAAATCAAGATGCTGTTTTGATCAAGCTGGTTCCTTAAATAAACCTCCAAGACTGGGCCAGCACACCTTACTTAGTTTTTAATTGGATATCAACGTCAGTTGCAGAGTAACTTGAATTGCCCTGTAGGCAGGTTGTTGTTGTGGCTTTTTGATGATAGCAGGTCGTCACGCTAAAACGGCTGAACAGATTTGGATGAAAGTTGGCACATAGGTAGACCATGACTTGGGTTAGGAAATAGGATACTTTTATCCCGATATTCCCACGGGATTGAGACTTATCCGGGTGAAACCGCGGGGTGCAACTAGTATATAATAGAGTACTTACTGTCAAAGAACACAATCTGGAAGAAGTGCAGCAAGGACAGCGGCGGGAAGAACGCGTTGATGTGCACGTCGAACGCGTAGCCCCACTCCACGTCCGGCCCGTCCTGGTCGCGCCGCAAGTACTTGTTGCTTACATACCTGTCAGTAGTAGCAGTATAGTTATAATTAGACACCGGAATACGATATGTATCTAAAATACAATAGTCGTAGATATATGACGTACACGACGTGTTGCCACACCGAGCGCTGGGCACAGAACCCTGCGTCCAGCGCTCAGTGTGGCAGCACGTCGTGTTCCGGTTTACAATTGGTCAATCGTCATCCTGAGGATGCGTCGTTGAGAGGTGAAACACGTGTCGATTTCTTACAGGTTTTTTTATGACTCTTGAAGAATAGTTAAGCGGAATAGGTTACTAAATCTATCTACGTCTATTGTATTTTATAATGAATTTCCGCAAAGTCACGCCTGAATCAATTAACTATTTTAGATATGTACCTAGTCAATAAACATCTTAAATTCATTAATTCCTTCACTGACAGACAACGCACAGCCTAAAGTGCACGCTCTAGAAGCATGAAATTTTACACAAGAGTTCCTTTTGTAATGAAGGTGAGTATTGAGGAAGGGTTTTTGAAAATTCATCCCCTGATGGGGTTAAATATAGGATGGAAAGTTTGTATGGAAGTTCGACATTTTGCCGATGGGAAATTGCATTCGACACACGGCTTGAAACTAAAAAACGAATACCAAAATCTTGAATTCGGGCACATTACCCACAATTTATTAGTATTACTTAAACTATGTTTGTATAAATTAAGAAATAAAAAACAGTTTATCAATTTCCACACTTATGTAGTTTTATCATCAGCTTGCATCTTTAATTTTTAATTCATTATCCGCCCACCCATGCCTCAAGACGAATGCAACACATTATCAACATTTATGCGAAACTGTTGGATTGGGGCGTGCGCTATCGTTCAAGTAGTTGTACTGAAAGCACTATTGCATGTGCTGTGACAGTAAACATTCATCTTCAAATGAATGTTTTTTTTTAATTTGTTTAGTTTTTTTTAAATAAAATATGATTTTAACAAACAATTCTATTTCTAACTAACCATAGTAACGTTGACACGAGTACACCGGCGCCGATGAAGTCCACAAACACGACGAATAATACAAATAGCGCCACTTTCGCTGCAGACAAGCTCAGTGCCAGGCCCAGACATATTGACGATACTGGAAATATTACACAGAGTTTATAATTATCACAATTTCATTCTGCCTAGAAATGACAATGCTTTACCTTGCTAGTGTACAATGGCTGACACAGATTTGGGCGGGCCGTACCGCATTGCAAAAATACACTTTGGTGCATTTTTTATGAACCATCGTACACAACTGGTGCGCCGCACCGCACTTTTTTGTATTGAAATGCGATACGCTGTGGCCCGTTACGGCTGTGATTTGCGCTTAGAGGGATAAGATAGGTCAGGCAGCGAAATTAAAAAAAAAAAAATGTCCCGGAATCCCCACTTAGGTAATGAAAATGTATGTTTTATGATATTTAAGTTTAAATAGACAGACATGTTGTTGTTGTTTATTTATGGCACTTATTTAAAGCGGCAGTTATTTATTGTAGTTTTGGTAAATGCATGTTTATTGACAAGTTCGGGAGTAAGAAAAGGGCAGTAAACTGAATAAAAATGAGTACTAACAAATATTTACATGGGTAATTAAATAAATAATTGGGCAGTAAAATGACTGAACGGGCAGTTTGGTGTGGGCAGTTAATAAACTCAGAGCATTTATTTCAATTAAACCATTTACAGGCACTTTTGAATTGTCAAGGAGTCGGTCAGTCAGAAATATGAAGCTAGTTGCCCATTCCAAAGTGTAGTAGGTACCTATGGAGAAATACGGGCAAGAAACTCCACGGACAATTGTTTACATCAAAAAAATGTTACAAAAAATTGGTTAAATCATTCATGTTGAAATTACACATGTGAGAACAATGTAGAAAGACCGTTAAAAGCGTCCACGATCATAAAATAAAAACAAAAAGCAATTAAAAATGAAATCCGAATTAGTTAGTAAGAAATCTAACTTGGAAGTAGTGTATGTTTTTGAAGCAGCTGATTAAACTCTGTAGATGGTTGATAAGATTATGTATAGTAATTTTACTGTCTACCATAGTAGCACATTTTGCAGTGAAATCTAATTATTATTATTATACATTTGTCACAGACAGTAATAAATAGGTATTTGTTCATTGTTCTACAATTTTTTATGGTCACTCAATAAAGTTTTAAATCTTTACTAATATCATAAACGCGAAAGTGAGTTTGTTTGTTTGTTACGCTTTTACGCTAAAACGGCTGAATGGATTCAGATTAAATTTGGTACATGGTTAGACTATGACCTGGAATAGGACACAGGATACTTTTTATCCCGATATTCCCCCGGGATCGAGACTTACGCGGGTGAAGCCGTGGGGCGCAGCTAGTTAACAATATTTTGTAAGCTTCTTTGAGCTGTAAAGGGGAACTGAGCTGTCAAAAATAATTGATGACGTGTTTTGGGTCTATGGCTGCTGGTCAGAAGAAAAAAATCTGTTTTTTTTTATCATGTTTAGATGTTTATAACCATTATGTCTGAAAAGTTTAAACAAAAAAACGGTTGTTGACCCCAGAAATTAATATCAAATATTTAATTTAATTGTTTTATCATTTTTAGATAAAGATACCACATCTGCGGAGTTTCAAATTCAATTAGTTAGCATAATTGAATTTAACTCTGTATATGTTGCATTCTGTTAACTAAATTAATTAAATAGGATACTTACAGAATAACCATACACTAAGTAAGACTAAGAACGCGGGGTCATCTCTGGCAAACTGTGACTTAGTATCTGAAATTGACAATAAATTCATAAAACTAAAGGTTTTTGAAGAAAAATTGTTTCCTAAATCTAAAATTTCACCGTTTAAATAAAGTTTTATAAATACTAAACTTATTGTAAATACTTACTGTTTTGTTTTGAGCATACTTCTATGACCTTAGAAGAGCCTTTTTGATATGCATCTATAGACTATAGACCTCAAATAAAACTATTATATTGTACAAACACAAGACAGGTTCTTCAAACTTTCTTATCATTGTTATGTACCTAAATATGGCCACTATAACCACAAATAGTAACTGTATTCTTTCAAGATCTTGACAACAGAAGAACTAAACTACTAAAATGCACTGTTCATTCACACAGTACTTACGTTTTCTATAATTGAAATTCCTAAACACTTTCTGTGGCGCCACAAACAGGTACACCATTTGCCATGCAGCGAATTCAAAGTCCATTTGATTGAATTGGAACAGTCTTCTGATGTACTTGTAGCGCTTCACCGCCGCGCTGGCCGTGGTAGGCTGGTAATTAGCTGGCGCTGGCAAAGGAGACGTACTCCTTGGATAGTTACTTGTCCCAGGAGTAGGCGACGTCGGATATTTCATTTTGAACAGATTTTGCTACCCAAAATTACCACAATCACGTCATTAAGACTTTTAGGAAAGTTTAATATTAATTCTTAAGGCTGTTTAATAGAAATTAAAACATGTTTATTTATTTTAATCAAATAAAAACGTAAGATTAGTCACGGCGTAATGTCAATTTATTTAGCTGAAAGATAAACGTCAAAACGTCACTAACGTCAACGTCATTGATGAGTTTACTCTTTCTAAAGTATAGTGAGTAAGAAAGACAACCACAACTTACATGTTTAAAATATGATTATTTTTTAGGGTGACGTTTAACATTTGACGTTCGGAAATCCTATAGGAAGGATTTATTTACATTCATGCGAACCTTAAACGTAAACAATACAATTGCAACTTTCCATTTGCCAGTTTTACTGCGGGGCGAGCACAGCCTTGTGACATGGCTCTAGTCACACATTCTCCCCTTTATTCATAAACGTTGCTTTAAAGGCGACTGTTTAACCAAGGTTTAACCATACATTTTTGACGTCTGAACGTCACGTTACTTTAATCATCGTTTATGAATAAACCCCTATAACACAGTTTAGTCACATCAAATGTGTCGTGTATTCCCGTTCGTCCCACTGTCGTCGTCCCAGTCATCCCACTGGTGGAGCGAACGGGAGTTTAATACATAATATTAAGTAAATTTATTCCTGTTCGTCCCACTGATTTTGTTAGTGGGACGAGCGGGAATAATTTAGTAATTTTATTTTTAATTCCCATTGGTCCCACTAAATAATTTGTCTGGTTGTTCAATTGTAAAAAAAAACATTTACGAGTATTTATCCTTACATATTTATGTAGGTACTTATCTTCTACAGGGTTACTGGTAACTCGACGTATTCCTTGCAGGACGTCATAGTAGGGTTAAAATGCAACAAATTAAGCCACCAAATGTTCTACCGAAATTCAGTAGTTTTGAGTTTTAGTTTTTGAAGTAATAGCAAAAATTACAAAAAATTAAATGTTTTGTTAGTGATATTTGTCAAAGTTTTAGGCATTATTGAACTTTTAATTATTAACAAAGGTCTGCTACGGCGTCAACTATGATAATAACTTAAATTTCAGTACAGTCGCGCCGTAAATCATTTTTAAATGGGTTCAAATGATTTAATCTGGGATTTTCATTAAAAAACTAAAACTGTTAACTAATTCAAAAACTACTGAATTTCGGTAGAACATTTGGTGGCTTAATTTGTTGCATTTTAACCCTACTATGACGTCCTTTTTTTTTTTTTTTTTTTGAGGGTGGGAAATCATCCAATGACTTCTCCCGCTCTGGGCGGAGCGGAAGGGCGTGTCAGACTTTTACTGACTAAAACCCACCCGTGTTCCTTCATTTGCCTGTTGCCAAGGTCCCGGTATCCCTTTCGGACTTTCCCGCAACCCTGGCAGGCATCGGTCCTATTGGACCCCGTCATTTTTGCTGACATCTCTTTGAGGCGCGCGTGGAACACGACGCGCCATCGACCCGGGCCTGGTCCTTATCGGACGGCGAGCTGCCCGTTGCTCGCCGTCCGCAAGCCCGCAACTATGACGTCCTGCAAGGAATACGTCGAGTTACCAGTAACCCTGTATAAAGGAAACCGTGACTGTCTGAGATCTATCAAAGCACAGGCGAAACTACTGTAGGAACGTAAACTTTTGCTGGCTTCCTTTTATAATGTAGAGCAACTAAGAAAAGGTTCTTTCAAATTCGACCTATTTTACTTTTACATGTTTTCTTGTTTTATTTTTATTATTTATTTATTTCAAACAACTTTGGATCATACAATTAAAACTAAGTTACAAATTGTATTTAATTGATTACAAAAATAATACTTATCTTATTATTAGTCAGTACGTGAACCATACAGCAGTGGTTCACGTACTGACAGTCGAAACGTTCAGATAAAGCGTTCAGGATACTGTTGCAGCTGGCCCGTACCCTACACACCAGGGACTGGCACATGTGATTGCGCATGATTGTGTGGAAACAATCCACATGCGCCTCGGCAAACATTCCCGACGCGCTACAGAGTGTAACGCCTTTATAATTAAACGTCAACAACCATTGAGCTTCAGGCGTTCCAGCAGATTTATGACACCGCTAACAAAAAAAAATCGGGTGACGTTTTTATTGCGCCTACCTCCATAAAGTAAAGTGTTTTGGGTTCTTGAATAAACAGACCATACTATTAATATGCACAATCACATCGAGTTTTAGAAAGAGACTTTTAGGGGGAATTTCACCAATGAAATTGAACGCGATCAACACATCTAAACCGCGTTCAAGAGCTGTCAGTGTTAAATACGATACTGACAGCTCTTGAACGCGGTTTAAACCGTGTGATTATGTGCACATAACGAAATGAAGGGATCTATACTTAATTTTATCGACGGCAAAAATACAAAAAAAATCTATTTTTTAAATGGAGTTTTAAAAAATTTTGTTCGCTACTGTGACCCCTGTGTAAGTGGAGACCTGAACTTTGTTTCATCGTGATAGATCATTTAGTTTAAAAGTTACACCGTTTTGTTTACATAGGGGTCACAGTATCTGCCAGGGTTGCGGGAAAGTCCGAAAGGGATACCGGGACCTTGGCAACAGGCAAATGAAGGAACACGGGTGGGTTTTAGTCAGTAAAAGTCTGACACGCCCTTCCGCTCCGCCCAGAGCGGGAGAAGTCATTGGATGATTTCCCACCCTCAAAAAAAAAAAAAAAAAAGGGGGTCACAGTATGTAGCGAACAAATTTTTTTAAAGTCCATAAATAAAAAAGATTTTTTTAAATATTTTTACCATCGATAAAATTTATCATAGATTCCTTCATTTCGATATGTGCACATTATAAATAATCACACTATATGTGCTTCTGCTTACACCGGTATGACTGATGATGATGAGATACATTGCATACCTTGGAACTTGATGCTTTGATTTTGTTAAGTGTAATCAAGTTTGAAACCAGAGAAAAACGAAATAAGTACGAAATATTATTTTAATTTATTTCTCTTAAAACTAACAGTCAGTTAAAACATTATCACAATGATTGATTACAATTCACATCATAATTTTAATTAGAGAACAAGTTTCATTTAAATTAAGATAAGTGCAAAGATTTTAAGTGAATTTTAAATAAATTATTGATTGAATTTAAATACTATTTTACCTTACATTCAACTTATTTATTAAGTATTATTATGAGTTCATTTGGTAACATTATGGAAGACGGTAGAGAAGCACCTGAAATTATGATATTTTCACAATTATTCGTTCATACATACTATTTCTAAACCTAAAAAAGGCGTCTACTGCGACTACATTTTTAAAAACGGTTTTTTTTCAATCAAGTTTTCCCGTTACATAAATCGACACACAATATTGTCAAAGATTAATTACATATTTCGAAATATATATATATATATATATACGTATTGTCTTTAACTACCTACTAGAACATAATTAATTAAAGTTACTAACACTTTGACTGTAGGTACTTAGGTACTTATACGTAATTATCCTTTACACTGTATTTTGCAGCAACCAGTTGGAGTAGTGCGTGACTCTGGTATACACGCCGGGGTACCCTGGCTCCCCGCACTTGTTTCCGAACGAAACTACACCGATCTGTGTCCAACGACCGCCCACTTGCAGCATGAGAGGTCCTCCTGAGTCACCCTAGAACGTAAGATTTAGATAAAATATTAGTTGTTTTTGGGGATGAACCGTGGGCACTCTATGTAGCCTGTTTTGTATTCCAAAGCGTGGGGTTCCAATCCAATCTGGGGATCAAACCCAGGATACAGCAAAATATACAGCTAAATTCATCAAAGCTATAAGAGCTTATTCTTCTTCTCGTGTCGATATTATATTTGACCTCGTAGCGACCTGGACAGCACTGTTTTTTGCCGCATTTTAGATTTGGAGCATTCACAATGAGCAGCAGAGAAAATGCGGAATATCCTGTGACGGGGCTCCATACTCACCCGGTTACAACTAGGTACGCTAACAGGCAATAAGCCATTATCGAAGAAGACAACCACGTAATAGAAGTTACTGCAAAAATCTTTACCTGACAAGCATCAACACCGCCTCTCGCATAACCCGCACAAAGGAACGTGTCTGTGATAGGCTGGAAGTACGCGCGGTCACAGTCTTCGTTCCTCCACACCGGCATCTTGGCTTCCAGCTGCTTGGAGCTCTCCCCTCCTCCGTAGCGAGTGGTGCCCCACCCTACCACGGTAGCTACTGAGTTGTCGAACGACTGTCTCGTCAGCTCACCGTGTGGCAAACAGATTGGGATCACGTATTTAGATTTCTGGACGTTATCTGTAATAAATTAAAATGTTTTATTAAAATCTGTGTAGTTATACAATCTCGTTCTTCTTCGTGGCGCGGGCACAACAGTATTTCAGATTTTGTTGTTAAACTTCGCCAATAAAATACAATCCATTTCACTTTGAACATTTGGCGCCTTCTAATTAGCACTATCTTGTCGATGGGTCTCTCGCATTACTACAAGAATATCACTTGGGATTTTTCGCTACTTAAGTAGGCACCAAGATGTAAAATATTTACTGGAATCATCTTGGTCTGTGAGTTCCTGTCCTTTTTTAATGTGCATTCATTCATTCTCACTTTCGGAAACCTACTCCGCACGAAGATTCTAGCAAATTGCTGATTGTTTTTTTTTATTTTTACCAATAGTTCATGCTTATATAGAGATCTTAAAAATGAAGAAATATTATCTTGTGTGAGGAGCTCGTGGCTAAGTAATAACAGCCACACGGGTCGATCCATCAGGTTAAGCTACACTTGCCGGGGTTGGTCGGTGGATGGGTGACCATCTTTACATACCGAGATTCCTCCGTGCCTCGAAAAGCACGTTAAGCCGTTGGTCCCGGTTGTCATTCGTGGATCTTTGACAGTCGTTACGGGTCGCAGAAGCCCGAAAGTCTGACAACCAGTCTTACCAAGGGGTATCGTATTACCCAGTTACTGGGTTGTGGAGGTCAGATAGGCAGTCGCTTCATGTAAAATACTGGAATTCAGCTGCATCCGGTTAGACTGGAAGCCGATCCCAACATAGTTGGGAATAGGCTAGGCAGATTGATTGGTGTGTCCATACCTGATAGCACGAGTATCGCAATATCGTTATAGAAGCCGACTCTGGAGAACTGGTCATGCGCGCGAACTGCCGTAACACGCAACGTGACAGGCCGGGACGGCTCATCATCACGCGCCAAGTCCACGTCTCCAAGACGGACGCTGAACTGACGGGCTGGGAACCTGAGGAGTATATAAAATAAATGAATTCGTCAATTAATCAGACATGGTGTACTGGTACAGCCAGAGCACATGAAATACAACAATAGTAAGTAACGTTGTTGCCTGGATCATTCACGAGTATTTTGGTTAAGAAGATGTGCCTCTTAGTCGTCACACGGTTCTAATCCTAGTCACTTTAGCATGCAGGGGCAAGGAATCTCCACATTTTTCGGCAACTTTGGGTGTGTTTCTTTCTGGAAGGGATTACCAAAAGCCATTAGAAGCCGAGACAAGTGGTAATCGCTTCCAAAGCTTTTCGTCGACAACAACTTTCAACAGAATTGACATAAGCTTTTCGGTAGTTTAAGTCAATCCCAGTACATTTTTGACTTTTCCATCATCATGAACGCTGATAGAATATAACTTTGTCTAGGCTCTCAGCACTCCATTCAAATATACTCACGGCCTCTGCTTAGAATCTCTGGTGCAATGGGCAGCAGTGAGGACATGCCTCTTCCCGACCAGCGTGCCGCCGCACCAAAACTCCCTGCGTTTGCTGCCATGAAGGTAGATGGCTGCCATCCAGGGCCACGCGCCTGGCTTCGCCTCCGTTCCCCCCACGATGCGTCCGCCTTCGTCTTCTCGCTGGCCACAATCTGGAATTAGGGTTTGTTATGTTATTCATGGTCCTTTTTAACTCGTTGTTGAATTTTCTCCAGAGATGCATGAAATTATAATATAATATAACTTGGCAGTTCCGAACTTCGCGCAGTAACATTTTTTAGGAACAAAATGGTTACATGAGGCGAGTGTGAGTGAGAGAACATGCGCGAAAGTTTGTAGTGCTAGTGTGTTATGTTCAGACCTGCCAAGTTATAATGGCCGTATTAAAGGTCGATAGTACAGTCACGGACTTTAATTGATGAGCCACTTTCAAACTTTTAAATTTTCCTTTTTCGTACATTCACGAAATCACACGATTTAACAACACGTGCTCAAATCGCTTGCTCATAAACAAGATGACAAATTGCTAGTAATCGGAAATAGTCTTATCCATAGTGGTTGATTAATACGTTCTCAATGATAAATAAATACAATGTTTATCCAATCTATTTGATACTGACCTCCTTTGAATCAGAGCTCGTAACTCGATATTTCTGAAAACTTAACCGAAGACAGTGATAGTTGATATGTCGATGTCAGAGACGTTATTTTCGAATTTGTCGAAATGAGTAATTAAAATTTCTCTGTACGCTAACGTTACTATGGCTATGCTAAAACAATCGTCGCTAGGTTATGGTTGCTAGACCTGTAATTGGTTGACTTTGGGTAGTCACTCTGCTGTCAAGTTTGTAGTTCTGGCTCTCAGGTTAACCAACCGGTAAAGATATTAAATATAATTTTCTTCTTCTTTAATACGAAGACATGACTTTCCGTGTCTGGATGTCCGAGTATACCGACTAAGCCCGATTTGCATTACACGACTAAAATACGAACAGTGCCAAGTGGCTCATCAATTAAAGTCCGTGACTGTACATGATTGCAATATTGTATGTCAAAACGGGAATAGTTAAACTTACCTTGCAAGTTTCAAGAGCGCTTTGGCAATAACTCGAGTGCTTTTATTAGATTAGGTACAGCTATTCCTTAGATCTAAAATCATATTCTTACCCTCGATATCAACAACATTGGAGAAATTAGTGATAACAGGTGGCGTGACTGTGTAGTATGAGGTGGTTCTCGGTGTAGTCAACGTGGTGGTGGTCGCTGGTCGCCTGGTCGTGGTCGCTGGTCGCCTGGTCGTAGTTGGCGGTCGCTTTGTGGTCGTCACCGGTTTGGGCTTCTTTGTAGTTAATACTAATACAGCTGATGGCTTCTTCGTTGTTCCAGGCTTGGGTTTAGGCTTCTGTGTTGTCACTGGTACTAAGTAAGTCGGTTTACTCGTCGACGCAATAATCGGTATCTCTGATTGCGGCACAATGGCGTCCTTAGGGCAACACACCCCAGGCACAAACAGATCTTTGAAACACAAAGATTCCCTGAGATTCACCAAGTTTAACAGCAGCTGGGGACAATTGCTGAGGTCTTCACAAATGCCTTCCTCTCCTTCAGGCGTCGTACAAAACTTTCCATCTTCATCATCAACACGGTCTGCAGTTGCAATTTTAGTGATAGGAGCATCTGGTAACACTTTTGGTAACGCCTTCTTCACTATAGGAGCTATTTTATCAGTTACGTTTCTACCCAAAACGTTTTTACTTATGGTGTAAAGAGCTTGAGGTAGTTGCTGTATGGTTGGGTCTGTCTCGTTCCTTTCATGGGAGTCATTAACCATGTCTACTAAGTAGTGGCCTACAGTGTTTATGGCACCTAGAGTCTCGGATATTCTAGTAAATGCTGAGTCTGATAGGAGCCTAGGATCATTTGGATTTCTCGAATCTGCTTGGATAAAACCTACAGAAGATCTGCTGTCGAAATATTGAGGTCCTTGAAAGTTTGGCACTGGGTTGTATTGGTTCGGGCTATACTGATTGTTATGGCCAAATTGTGGTTGTTGATAATGATTGTTATGGCCAAATTGTGGTTGCTCATAGTGATTGTTTTGGGCGAATTGAGTTTGCTCATACTGGTTATTAGGGGCAAGTTGAGTTTGCTCATACTGATTGTTCCCGTAGTAAAGACTTTGTACGGCTTCTGATGATCTTTTCCTTGGAGAGGAGAACTGATGCCATGGCGGATTCCTTTGCTGTGCATGAGGATTCCAGTCACCCGGCGTCCGCATGTGGCTCACTGAAAAACGAAGGCTTGCTTAAAGTTTTATTAGGAAAATGGAAGGGAGTGGGTGGCTAGGAGCATTGATGCGTACCTACCCATGTGGTGTTCTGCGTACTGGCATTCTGCTGGTGGTGTTAGTATTAAGGTACCTGTAATTAGAAAAGAGAAAATAAATGAGTAAGTATACTAAACACAACTGTTTTGCAATTCTCAGCTAGTAGTCAGTTTTATCAATTAAAAGTGAAATCCATGTGTGCCCAATGGGACAAAAAAAAAGTATGCATCTACTTTCTTTGGTTTAAATACTTATCAACGGATGTTAAATGTCGTACCCACAATATCATAAGTTAAAAAAGTCCTGTAAATATCAGTTCGGCAATAATAATGGTGATTATGCATAATTATGTTGTTTTTTGTTGTTGTTGTTGTGTTCCTTTATGTTATTATATATCTTCGAACCTAAATCGAACACACGAAATATTTCGAGAAATCGTGAGAGCGACAATGACCCAAAACTTCAGAAATCGTCCTTCCATTTTGGATTTGTCCATATTACCAGTTTGCAATAGTAATCCATAGACAGATTACGAGAAATTTTTCATTTATGATGATTAAAGTGCTTACGACAAACACGAGTGAAATGAGTGCTTTCTTAAAACAGCTACAATTAAGTTTTTGTTTTTATTTGCAAAGTTATTAGCGAGGTGTCGTGATGATGTGTCTCGTGAAAGAATTTTTAACGAAACCGTCGCGAGGTTTTCTATCTTGATTATTGTTTTTGACGGAAGTCACGCAACGATAAGTAAGTTTTAAAAGATGATTGGCGCAATCTTATGAATGTATGTTGAATGGAATGATAGCAAAGCGTTATTTAAATGAAACTATCTGTTAAGTTGAGATTAGTGATGGTCAATTTAAATATAGGTATTTACATATAGATATAGAGCTAGATTATCATGGCTGGGGCCATTGATTACAAGTGAATCTTCCGATGTCCCGGTCATATAAATAAGTAGTCGCATAGTAGGTAAGCATCTCTGTTGAAGGACATAGGTATGGCCTTTGCAGCGGACGAAGTCCTCAGTGTAAGGAAACGTAATGAATTAATGGATGAGGTGGATATCCTCATTTTATTAAATCGACGTTCTAGAATGACGACGAAGCTGGAATCGACTATCGGCGGATTCCTAAAATTTACCATTAGGTAATGAAGCAAAGACCTCATAGCTAGTAGACCGTCCCATATGGAAGTAGCTCTATCACAGGTATAATTAGCTTACGAATCTATATAAATGCCCAGTTTGGCAATAAAAAAATCTACCATTGGTAAGCAATACGATTCGTTTTGTTTATGGGAACCGAGCATTAAAGCGGTAGAGCCATTGAATTTGATATTGTTACTCAATAAGGTGGAGAACTATGGGAATATGGAGTAGTTATGTAATCTACTAGTCTACTATTCTAAAAGATTTATGCCCATCTAAACTATACTTTCTCACAAGACGTAAGGTACGGCCTGCAGAAATATTAAATTAATTTTATGTATTGAATCGAAAGGCTATAATTTATCCCGATAATAGTCCAGTATCCGCGACCTAGTTTCCCGCGAGAACTTACAATTTCTCTATTAAATATCAAAATGGCTGCTTAATTGGACTATATAGGGTAATGGGTAAGTAACGATTATTACGGTTGGGAACTTCAAAGCTAGATGTTTCGAGTTTGATTCTCATGTTTGGTAAAAATGGAGTACCTAAGGCAGCCATAGCGGCAGTTATCACAATTTATTATTTAAAAATAATGGTGGTAGAATATATTCGTTACGGGTCGTCAGAAGCCCGAAAGTCTGACAATCAGTCTTACTTAGGGGTATTGTATTACCCAGTTACTGGGTTGTGGAGGTCAGATAGGCAGTCGCTCCATGTAAAATACTGGTATTCAGCTGCATCCGGTTAGACTGGAAGCCGACCCCAACATAGTTGGGAAAAGGCTAGGCAGATTGATTGGTGGTAGAATATTCTAACTTTATTTTTTTTCATCCTGTATTGTCCCACTGTTGGACAAAGATCTCCCCTAAAGCTTTAAATTCTTCCCTATGCCTTTGCCTTCTCCGGCCAATCTCCATAAACACGTCTGAGTCATCCATGCCAGCGTTTCCTCGGCCTCCCTCCGGCGACGCCGCCAGAATTTTCTAGCTATGACATCTTTTTCAAAGAGTACTTTTATCAGGACCTCTAGTTCTAGTAGTGGTTATTATATTTCTTTAAATTAACAGACCTTGGCCAAAGTGTCAAAAGCCTACTACGCTTTGGAATTGGCAACTTGCTTCATAAAATTCTGAATGACCGACTCCTTGACAATTCAGAAGTGCCTGTAAATGGTTTAATTGAAAAAAAAAAGCTTTGAGATTGATGTCGAGACTTCGATGGTCCAGGTAGGTAATATGAAGAGACGTAAAATTTCATCAATATGCCAGAAAAAGAAGAATTAACAACATCTACTCATTCATCCAGATTCCAAACATTAATCTATATGGCGCGTAAATCCAGCAGAATTAGCATTCAAGATGGCGGTGCCAGTGACGTGCGCTTACCTCGAATTATGGTCATTATGACTCAGTAGAAAGTTTATGCAAACTGAGACAGTTATGTAATGTGCCTTGAGGACGGCTTTTGTTTTCGTGTGGTGATGAAATGCAGGAATTTGGGCATGGTGATAGGTGGCTGCCTTCCGGAGTAATATGACCTACTTCTTTGTTAAAAACGAATGGGCTGGGGTGGGTTACATATCAACTATTCTGGTGACAGAGACAATGAGGAGATCTATTAGAAGGTCTCTTTAGTCGTAGATACAGCAGTTTCCTATGCCTTGTAATCCATATAGAGCCAGTAAGGCTCGGAGCCAAGATGCCCAAGAAGGTAGGGGATGTAATTAGATCAACATTTTTGCCCAGGACGTAATTAGATCAACATAATATTACTTGTCTAGTAAGTGCTGGCGAAGAGGCGAAATTAAGGATAATTTAGACTAGAACAAGCCAAGCCGAAAATAACGCTAGCCTGAATCACTTCATCCTTCGTGAACGCTATAAACCCTAATCCACATTTTTCACTAAAATAATTGAATGTGTTATCATTCTGTTTAATTTTCTCACATAGAGGAGACCTGTCCCAGCAGTGGAACATTATGGACTGATTATGTTTAATATATTGTTTTAATTCCGTGACAAGTTTAATAGAGCCCTGCATCGCGTATAAAAGGCGACCTCGTTACCAATGTTACACCAAATAGTATCTGGAATCTCGTCCCTCCTCAGCTCAAAGGTAGGAGGTAATTACTAGCCATTCATTGCCTCATTATGGAGCGACTCGGGTAAACAAATGATGTAACACTAGTCTGTAAGGCATTTGTAACGGAAACTGGGTTAAGTACCATCATAAGCATGTTCTTTACGTAAATAAAACAGGAGCACAGCAGTTCTGAAAGCAGTGACAAGATGCATTTAGCTGCAGAACGAATTTGATCTAAGTTGTGTTGAATAACTAACGACTGTCTTTTTCGGTAAAAAAAAGTATACCTACCTAGTTACTTGTGGAAGCAAGAAATTGCGGAAACTAGTTTAAAAAAAAAATAGAATTTATTCTGGAACCTGGACCTATGTGTTTAAAACATAAACTTAGATATAGCACAGAAATTCGATGTTTGACATATCACCACATTAGAACTAGCTCTTGTGCGAAGCGGAATAAATGTAATACGAATACTTCAGATAGCTTCAACTGTATCTATTTCACATTATCAGAAGCGTAATCAGATATTCCACGTCAATTTGTACCGCAAACTGGAATCAAATGAGCCAGTTCTAGGAACAGGTCTAATATAAGCTGACCTGAAATTCGTCCTAGATAGCCGTTGTCAAGGTTTACCGCTAATAGACAACTTAACAAAATAATAATTATTGGTACTTATATAGAAACGGTGAAACGCGCGCTGTTTGAGGAAATACCCTATTCAGTTATATATTTTAACGAGAACATCAGTTTTATAGTTAACCAGTGAAAGTCCCGTCAAAATAGGTCCAGCTGTTTCGGAGATTAGCCGGAAAAACAGACAAACAGACACAAATTAAAAATTGTTTATTTTTGTTAAGTCATAATATACTTTCATGTGCATTTAGTAAAAATATTGATAATTACAAACATACACTTCAATTTTATTTATATAGACATTGGTTTCTGTGAGTATGTTTGTTGGTACAAACACTTTACCCTACGGATTTTTTTTTTTACTAGGATTAAATATCCCTTATCAAAACAGGGTTCCTGAAAATGGATAAGTACTATTTTCAGAAACCGTCTTTTGTTATTGTACATTGTAAAGAAAAGCTTTTACGAGAAATCTCACGTGAAGCCAGAGCAAGCTTCAACCTTTGGACTGTTATAAATTTCATACCAGTAATGGTTCTTAGAAAACGTATCGCTTTATATTTACCTGGAGATTCCAGTTGGATTTACTTTAAATCATAAGTTTCATGACTAGAATTTTAATTAAAATGATTCTTATTCTTGGGATTTTCGGGAATCGCAAGGATTTTATTACAAACCCTGAGTGTTATGACTCAGTAATCGAGTGTTCTTTCATTTGTTTGGATTTTTTATAAGCGTGTCGTGGATTAGGTATATCCGAACCAATTAGGTATTGACTGCTGACTGGCTCAGCCACTTTCACAATGTCCGTGAACTCCTTGTACAGGTTTCTAGCAGTGCAAGTATTACACAACAAGCACTAAAAAGCAGGACATAGACAGTAAGTGGGGCATCATCTGTTCTGTCAACAGTCACACGATGCTTCACGGGAGTATTCCCATTTGGCATCTGCTGTACGCCACCTGTATTGGCAGTCAGTTCATAGGTTTATGAGCAATGTCGGGAAACGTGCTGAAACGTGTTTTAAGTGCATTTAAGGCCTTTGCCTTAAATGCACCTGAAACACGACATTGCTCATAAACCTATGAACTGACACTGAATTACTTGCTTTCATGTCATCTAAGCAAGCGATTGCATTTCTATTTCTTCTATAGTCATCACCGCATCATTATTCTCCTGTCCATATCTCAATTTATCTGGGGTTGGGGCAACTTTTTTTTCTTCTAGATACTTCTTTTATATGGAGCTCGTAATAATAAATAGTTCATACCGTCGTCACTGTTAAAGAACAGTGACGACAAATATGATCATCTAGTGCGCCTTGAGCACTCAGCTCCGCTACCAACCTGCTGACTTTAAAGCTTATCCTACGAAGGCATGAACTATTATTATTTCATTTATTTATTATTACGAGCTCACTATAGAAGAAGTATATGGAAAAAAAAATATGTTGCCCCGACCCCAGATAAATTGGGATAAGGACAGGACGAATGCTGATGCGATGATGGCTATAGAAGAATTAGAAATGCAATCGCTTGCTTAGATGACATGAAAGCAAGTAATTCTTAAGATCCGGCAAATCAGGATAACCAATCGGGGCCAGATGATCAGAAGCACGTATACCGGAGCAATATTAAGGACCTGTCATTTCGCAAGTCTGACCTCGATGCCGCAACCTCGGGGAAATACGCCTCGTTATATTACTCATGCGCATTGATTGGTAAGTTGTTGCTGTTGAGGATGGGTGGGCCAACTAGGTGTAGTTACGCAGTATTATGTAACATAATAGGTGTCGTATACGTTTAGACACTGTTATTGTTTGTGATCGCCTGTAATTGCGTCTTACTGCAGATTTAAAGCTTCCTTTTCTATTTCACTTGTCTCTATAACTGTAGATATACGAGTATATTCTTTAAACTAGTGTTTGCCCGCGTGGATGTCGGAAATTATCCCACGGGAACATATTAACGGGATAAAAGTATCCTATGTCCTATAACCCGCGTGGTCTGTCTAGGCGACCTAGGCGTTACGGCGTAAAAGTAACAGACATGAGACAGCCAGTAACTTTAATATTAGTGATAGTCCATACTTATATTGTGGTGATAGTGTGGATGGCATGGACAGACGTATGAAACTATGTTCAAAGATGACAAAGTAGCTAATTTTATTATCTAGCCACAAAGACAACTCTTTTGTGCCTACAACCATGAACGAGCAATTCCTTTTTGCCGTTTGTGAGGTTTCTGAATCCCTTGTTCAACTATAAAATTGACAGCCCAATAAGCACACCGTATGTTATATGTTCTTCAGACCATTTGCAGACTGACCAAAACAGAAACTTAGCGTCATTCCTGTAATGCTTGTTGGTATGCATCGTTTGTGTACCTCTCAACACAAGAAGCCCATGACACTAGATTATGTTAATGTTTACGTAACCTTAGCATCATTGAAGGAAACTTTCGCTATCTAGAGAGTCTTGAACGCACTACAAGGACATTCAACGAATCACGTTTAGGTACACAATTTGTGTAACTGAACTTGGATTGGTGACTTTCGCATCATATATGTTCATGTAGCTTAAGTTGTGGGAAGACAAGCATCCAACTCCTGGAACATTGGCCACCCGGCCCTGATAAGCAGAGGTCTCAATCGATTGCGAACCCAGGTAGGCCGCTGTCTGTTAGCTTGCCGTCCGATAAGAGCTTGCCGTCCGATAAGGACCAGGCCCGGGTCGACGGCGCGTTGTGTTCGCGCGCCTCAAAGAGATGTCAGTACAATTGACGGGGTCCGCCAGGATCGATGCCTGCCAGGGTTGCGGGAAAACCGTCTTAAAGGGATACCGGGACCCTTGGCAACAGGAAACTGATGGAACACGGGTGGGTTTCAGTCAGTACAAGTCTGACACGCCCTCCCACTCCGCCCAGAGCGGGAGAAGTCTTCTTACGATTTACCAAGATCAAAAAAAAAAAAGGTAGGCCGCTGTCGATGTGGATTACTGACCCATCCAACAGCCAGTGCGAGTGCAGTACTACCTGATTGAAAAAGAATAAGAGTATAATAAAAAATCATACATTTCTGCCAAAGTCTTATTAATGTGCTGATTATGAAAAAGCAATACAGAATAAATAATTGCCTCAGAATTATCAGTATCAAGAGGCTCTTCAATATAGGTCAAGAGCGTAATATTATGTGAATTAATGAGGACCGAGTACATTACATAAAAGATACCGGCAGATTCCAGGCTCCTCCAGAATCGTCCGCTCTGCAAGTTTATTGACCATTCCTTTTAGCGCTGACCAATAAAACGGACCCAAGTCGTTGTTTTAGGAAAAAACTGCTGTAATTCAGCACTTGCTTTACTATCGGTTTCGTATTGTGTTTATTTTCAAATTTCAAGGAGTTATGTCTTTGACGAGAACCTTATTAAATACGGAAAGATATGTGTCACGCTTTGTTAAATCTTTTTATGTTAAAATCATTTTCCTAGTTTTTCGGTTCGGTTGGTTTAGTTCTACAGCACTCGCAGCTAGGGCTCATCACAAAAAGATCGGATATCAAAATGTGAATTATTTGGGGATGGATTATACATGCCAATAGCAACGCGTATCGCGTACCACCAGATGCATTATGGTCCTTAGTCGTGCATGCATCATGCAATAGATGTTGCAAGTTTACAACACATAAAATTAATGGTTTTAGCAATAATGTTCACAATATGTTATTGTTGCATGTGAAGCGGTACTAACTAGTCATATAGTGAAGAAATAAACTTGTTATACTTATCATATTTAGCCATGAGAATAGAAACACATTGTGGATGACTTTGGGTGTGTCGCCATTTTTTTTCCTTGAGTACTTACTTCGTGATTTCATGCTTCGTCGTCATGATTTCTACATCTAGATCTGTTTTTTTGTAGACTTGTATATTTATTATTATTAAGTCTAATTTTTCAATTATGTACTTAAATAAAAACATCTAGACAGATTTATAACTGTAATCCATATGGTGTACATAATTAAGAATATTATATTATATTCTGTTCGTTGGTCTAGTGGTCGCAAGCGCCGCAGCTGACCGTGGTGTCTTGAGTCTAATTATCAGGTCGGCCAAAGAGTTTTTGGGTTTGTCCATCAGTATTTTCTCTGTACCAGTCCATAGTCTGGATTTGTACTCGATAAATGGTCATAGGCTTGCCACGTAATACATTGAACTACAGATATATCTCAGCCTATCCTTTCAGGGGCGATTATATACCCACTGTCATCAAATTCATCATAATAATTATTTCAAAGCCACAAATGATCACAAGCTTCCTCTTATTCATCTGCCATTCCCCTAGCACTGCTATGTACATCTTATTGGTTAAATCATTTCCCAAAACGATTATTACTGAAATTCAAACGATGTTGCCAGTTCATTTATTTGTTAGCTATCTACACATACAGCTGTAAACTATTGCATCAGTCTGGAATTTCTACATGGAGTATGTTTTCTGTTTCATAAGAATTTTTACTAGCCTTGTTCCAAATGCGATGTTGCATTGTTTTTAGTTGGTATGTATTGAATGTTGGCCCGTTTATTAGTACCGTAACGTTTTTCAATACCTACGTAGATAAGCATTGTTTTCATGCATTAGTTACAAAGTATCAAATGCGTTTCAAAATGTGCTTGCATCTATTTAAAAAATACCACTATCATATCATCATCATCATCATTGGCAGCATTGTTCTACTCACAGTTCCTTCTTTATCAGGTCTTACCTATGGTCTTCTGAATCATCATCCATCTATCTAACTGCTGCTCTACGAACGCTCCTATCTACTGTGTCTATGTTACCATTCAGTTAGAGCTTTGCTTCACCTGCCATCACTTCCAGTCACCACCTAGCGGCATTATTTTTTCCTTAGATTCTCCTGACCACTTACCAATATGGACAGCTCCATATAAAGCAACGAAAGTTTGACTTCTAAAATAAGCTGATGACTCACCATCGAAAGTTCATTCCCACGATCAAAGTCACAAATAGAAAATATGATAATTTATTACCCATGTTCACAACACAAAACAATAGGCCTAAACTACATCTTAACATAACAAGCACTATAGAGTTACAAATTAATGACACTAACACTGTTTTCATCTAGATAAAAGTTGCAGAATTATAATTTCATCAAGATAAACCAATTATCATTCTTAAGGTAAGTTTAGCTTCAGAATAATATGTGCAGAAGTTTAATTTCAGACAATACTTGAAGACATATTTACGGAAGCATAAATGTTGAAACAATGCCGTCACATGATATAGAAATATCGATGAAGTATGCAATCTGCGTACAAAGCAATCGACAGAAAATGGTCAGAAGAGATGATTTACAGTGGACGATGCCTTCAACATTCAGATGAATGAACCAATGCCTGATAATTAATATGAAACAAAGAAAAAAAATTGACACAGATGTTTGACAAATTATATTTGTGTCGTTGGTATTGATGCTAACGTTGACACTGTTGTTTTTCACGATGCAATTCGAAAGTCTAAAGCAATATAAGAAGTTTAGTTACAGCGGCAAGCCCTAAAAGATAGCTGAACTCCTTCTTAAAGGACTGGCCCAAAATTGCAGAAGACCGGGAAAGGATGGAAGGCTCAAGGGAGGCCTTTGCCCTACAGTGGGATAGCACAGGCTAAGAATAATAAATAAGCAACCTATGCTTGGTTACAACCTTACGGCAATATAGTAAAGCCTATTTCTCTACCGATAAGAATGCAGAGAGATAAATATACCTAACAACAAAGAAATAGTTCGTAATATAAAAATGTAACCGGTTTTAAAATATTTCAAAGTAATGGTTCGTCTCTTAACCTTCTTATTTTGCATTCAAACATAAGTGGCATTTCGCGTTCAACAATGGGTTACATAAGCTGCGCGCGCGTCGCTGACATCACCGGCTTTCACTATCGTTCGGATAAGGCGGTCATTGAGTCAAAAATGCGGGTTAAGACTGTCCACGTTGTTGAGGATGTAAATAGTAGTGTTTAGTTAGATTAAGTATAAAAATAATTTCGCGTAAACTAGGATGGATCAAAGATTGAGCCCTATGGAACTCTGTAGAGAAAACAACCCGAAGTCTGGTTTTGAGGCCGGTTGATAGTAATAGGCGCGCCTCTTATTACATGGGACTTAACATAACTGGCGAATATGTGAGAGTACTATATAACTACACTTCTTGCCCTGTATTTTACTTCATGGCCCTGCCTAACCCTTCAGGGAAATACAGGTTTTAAAATATTATCACTTTTTTAAACATTTGGATCATCCTTTTAGGTGAAAAGTTGACTTTGCATACGGGCACACGGCTTCTTAGCTATAAATAGGTACATACTTATATTTCTTCGTGTACCATTTACATATTAAATCAGCAGTTTATTATAGGTGCTATTTTGCCGACATTAACGAGAGTATTATGCACCAGAATGGAACCAGTTGTACGCATAGTTTAGCAGGTTGTATAAATTTTCACATTTTCTCATGTTCAGAGAGCCGCTGCAGCATTTAAATATTACTGAAAAGTGCTGAAAGCGCTTTAAATTATATTTTCACAAGGACTTAAATGCTTCTAGTTACATTCATCTATCTAGATCGATATCTATTATATAAACACATTATAAAATAAAGTCGCGTTTCAAGTCTGTCTGTATGACCCAGTTGTTCTTCGAAACTACGCTACAGATTTTAATGCGAGTTTCACCATCATTTAGAGAATTTATTCCAGAAGGTTTATGTGTATAATACATTAATATTAAACTTACATGTAATAAACGAATTTCCATGTTTTGTGAAGTTGTAAAAACCGTGCGAAGCAGGAGCGGGTTGCTAGTTTGATAATAAACAGTCAACAATTCAAGATTTTATTCCATTGGTGTTAGTGTTTCTTTTATATTTTTTGCCATTAGTTAATTCAACGCGGATACGGCAGGTATAATAAATGTAATTAACGAGCCACATAATCCACATGGCTGATATGTTTAAGGTGTTGAATGATAAAATATTGCGCCATTTTAATTGATCGACTTGATTGACCACATAGTTTTGAAAGTATAAAATGCATTCGTTACTAAGGCTGCAGGTCATAGGAGAATTATCTAAGACAAGACGGTCATTATCTTGAGCAACAACATTACAATCACTCTGAATTTGATCAGACAAGGATTACCAAAATTTTTGACAATGAATGGAATGTAAATTAGAGGAAAACCCATCTTCCGTACCAACCTTAAACCTTAACAATTGGAAGAAACCAATTGCGTTTTAAAGGCAGTAAAATTGTACTCAAACTTGAAGACCTAAAAATGACTCACACTTCGCAAGATATTTCGAAGAAAAACATGCCTTTCAGGATGTCCTGTTCTCAAAATTATTGACACACACGTTATGTCATGAAATTATCTACCAATAGGAAACACAGTGTTTTGCAAACGGATCTAGACTTTGCAGCTGTCTTATTACGATGCATTGTTACAAAATTGTAGGTAACAGCTGGTAATATGTTTGTAACGTTACCAAAGATTCATTCATATGCTGTTGAGTAATCTTTTGTAATGTGTCCGATTTGCATAATGTTATCACGGATGTTTATATGCAAGAGAATGTTCTATCGCACGAGCGTGGAGAATTATGACTGCTGTAATTTTATCTGTGTCCAAAACACTAATTTGGTGTTACACTTTGGGAATATGTAAAAGAACTTGTTATGGCGTGACAGGTATCGATGGCTCGACGGTGTATTTTTTTTTGGCCCAAATCTTTTTCGCACATACTCGTATGTCGCTATTGCTGCAGTTTTTGGGGCGCAGAGGGCAGGATAGGAGGTGGGACAATAGTAGAATGGATACTCAAGTATTAATGACCTCTTTTATTAGATTATTTCTTTTAGTCACCTAATGTTTCAATTTGCAATATAGATTTTACTCAAAACTACATAATTAAGACCAAGTGTCTTCCATTAGACAGCAAAAACTCAATTGTGTAACTAATATTATCAATATCTTCCCTTACTCGTAAATTATATGTAAAAGCACATACTACGCTGAAATAGATTCTATTATCTATCGGAACTGGAAATAGTTACAGAATTTCTTGCTGGAAGTGTTTGGCTTAAAAGTAGATAAAGCTGTACTCTGGATGAAGTATTTTAATGGTTACATCGAGGTCGCTGTCCTATGCGATAACAATTGACAGTGATATACCTCAAGTTTTATTTAACTGTTTTATATAATAAAAGCTCTTAATCTTTCGTAAAAAGTTTTTTGGCTTAAATCTTGGCAACCAAACAGCAAGAAGACTGGACTCATTGAGGCCCTAATTTTCACCTTTTTTGGTAGGGTTAGAAAGCCCGCTAAAACTTAAGAACAAATCTATGATCCGCATACTTTAACGGCAATAATGCGTTCGGAAACACCGCCAAAATATAAAGTAGTGTGTAGGTTATAGAAAGTTGAAAGCGTTCGATACGATAGAGATAGTTGAAGAGAGAACGTTGATATTTTTTTTGCTCCTCACTTTTTAATTAGAACAAGTCGTATAAAGTGGATTTTATCACATTAAACTACTATTACCTTAAAGCCAGTGAAATAACTCATCAACCTGTGAAAGTTCTGATGTGATACGTCTGAGTTAAGCAAAGTTATAGTGATAATAAAGTGCGACAAAAATTTGAAAAAATCTAACGTCTGTGAACCCTGACCTACGACAACCCGCAGCGCGCTCGATACTCCCCGCACTTACCACCTACTCCCCGTCGTCGCCTAAGTATGACTCAGTACATTAGTGATCAACAATTTCGACTATATACGTAAAGCTTTGATGGCGTGGAGAAATAACATATCCACTGCTACTCACAGTGGCGCTGGATCAAATCTCGCCGGAAATTATGTACACTTTTTGTGAATTAAGAATTTACATTTCTTTATTCTAATTCACCTCCACCGAAGTGTGTGATAAAACATCAGGAAAAAAACCAAAATGAATTTCTTCGAGAACATAACTTTGCGCCGTACTCGTACTAAATCGGATTCTAACACCGTCACCAACGAAACAATAAATAGTACATTCGAAGATACTATTTCCAGCCTACCCGACTTATCCAATGATGACATCAGTGAAGCAAAACAACAGCAAATTACAAAGTTAAAGGAACAAATTGACAAACTTACGTTAGATTTAAATGGCGCACATCAAGAAGTTGAGTCTCTTTCTTTAGAAAATAGCAATCTAAAACAAATAAACTTGGACTTGCAACGGAAAAATGATCTATTCACAAAAATTAGCAGCCCAGTTAAAAAACGCACAAAGTCTACGCCTGTAAAGAAATCCTTAAATAAAGACAAATCGACACAAACGGAACCTTTAACTAAACTGGATCAGGACGAAACTCTGACATCAGCTTCACCATCTCGTGTACGAAATAAAATTAGCAGAAATGAGCCCAAGACCTCGATCAATTTTTGCAAGGAAATAACAGTTGACACTCTCAACCAAGACACTCAAACACCCTTAACGCAAAAAAATAACCAGACACCACATTCACACTTGCGTAATGCTGCTACAAAAAAACCACTAGGCGAATCTGAACCAAAACATAAAAATAGACTAGCAATAATGAGTAGCAGTTGTACAAAAGGAACACTGCCGCTAATCGACGAACTCTTCAATAATCAATTTAATTACTGTCATTATTTGCTGCAAAACGCCACCACAGAAGAGTTGTTAAGCACCGTCAGAGACAACTTAAAAAACTTCACAATGCAAGACTACTGCCTGATCTTCATAGGAAAGAATGATTTAAGAAATTGCGAGTATCTAGATATCCTCAAAAGCCTGAAAAACTCGTTAATAAACATTAAACACACAAATATTGTTATATGCGCACCGACTTATATAAGAGGAGCTCTGATTCATAATTATAAAGTCGAGATATTTAACAACCTACTCAGTTTAGACATAATAAATCAAGAATATGCATACTTTTTTGACAGTAATCACACTCTGACGCTTGACATGTTTTCGTACAATACAGGAAAAATTAACAAATACGGATGGAGAGACATCTTTGACCGGATCAAATCCAACATATTAATTGACTACAATCAAGATTATAATAAGGTTAGCGACGATATCCATCTCCTTGAAGAAAACCACAGTGAAACATCCCGCCTCCAACATAAATCCAATAGTGATCAAGTTACTGAACTGTTTTTTCTCTAGTAAATATCTCAAAATCTTGCATCAAAATATTGCAGGCATAATAACAAAATCTAACTCTCTCACTGTATGTTTAGATGAACTTGCTGGAAAAAATGTAAATGTGGATGTTCTGTGCATTACAGAGCACTTTATTATGGAAGGATATCAAAATCAGTTATACATCCCAAATTATTGTTTGGCTGCTAGTTTCTGTAGAGAGGGAAAAAAAAGGGGAGGAGCTTGTATCCTAGCTAAAAATAATATACAATGGAAAGAATTACCGAAAATTTCGAATCTTTCATTATCAGGTATATTTGAATGCTGTGCTATTGAGCTTACGCAATTTAGGATAGCTGTAATCTGCATTTATAGAGTACCAAATGTCAATAATTTAAGCTGCTGCCTAGATAAACTTGAAATTGTACTGCAAGAAATATCACGGGCACATTATAAAAACATTGTTATTGCTGGAGATTTTAACATAGATATGCTTAAAGGAAATAATCACACAAGGGCATTTGAATATTTGTTGATGAGGTTTAATTTGAAATTGGCATTGAGACAGCCTACTCGCATGGCAAGCATGACATGCATAGATAATTTTGCGCATAACTTTGGTAAATCCTGCAAAACTGACGTCATAGAATTTGCGTTGTCCGATCACACAGCACAGCTCCTACACTGTCCTGTTCAAACACAATGTGTCATAAATAGTTGGTATGCGACTAAAAGGGATGATAGTGTGGAAAATATAACCAAGTTCAAGGGCTACATTAAGAGTCTTTCCTTTTCTGATATTTACGACACGGATGATCCGAATGTAGCATACAGTAGTTTTATCGACACTTTCAAGCTTTTGTATGATCTGTGCTTTCCGATTAAATTAATCAAAATTGATGTTATTAAAAAACTTAAGTGGCTGTCAAAAGGAATTAAACTGTGCAGCCAAAGAAAAAGAAAACTTCTGTGGCAGATGAGAATAAACCGAAATACAGAAAATAAAACTAAATTCACAGAATATTCGAAAATGCACAAAAAAATTATACACTTGACACAAAAAGCACAAAACAATCAAAGAATCTATTTATCTAAAAATAAATCCAAAACTACGTGGCAAATTATTAATCGCGCAAAGCATAATTTACCCAAACGAATCATTTATAAAATTAAGGTCGGAAACCGTATTCTATCTAATCCCAATAGTATTGCTGAAGCGTTTAATAACTACTTTATCGATAAAATACAGCCGAAACAGAATGATACCGGGGAACCCAAACGCTTTAAAATAAACACGAGCACTCAATCAATGTTCATGTCGCCTGGTGTACCTTTAGAAATACATAAAATAATAATGACATTGAATAATACAAGTAGCGTAGGGTATGATGGTATCAGTACAAAAATATTGAAACACGTATCTATGGAAATAAGTGGTCACCTTAGTCATATAATTAATCTCTCTATCAGCGCAGGCATCTTCCCAGATGCCTTAAAAACTTCGATTATAAAGCCAATGTTTAAGAAAGAAAATAGAGAATTAATGGAATATTACCGGCCAATCGCACTCATACCTGTGATTTCCAAAATATTTGAGAAATACATTTATAACGAACTATACAAATTTATTGACAAAAATAACGTTCTTTGTGACGAACAAAAAGGGTTTAGACAACATAGGACTATTAATATGGCTATATTTGACTTTATATATAATGTGATACAGAATGTCGATAAACGAATACCAGTATGTAGCATTTTTTGTGACATGACTCAGGCCTTTGACTACGTTGATTATGCTATTCTATTGAGAAAACTTGAAGCTTATGGCATTAGAGGCAATTTACTTAGTCTTCTTGAGTCTTACTTAAAAGGCCGAAAACAAATAACTGAAATTTGTCAAATTAATCCAGTTACCAAGCGTGAAGAGATACATAGATCCTCAGAGCGTGAAGTTATCTTTGGCGTACCCCAGGGGAGCGTATTGGGTCCTTTCATATTCATACTGTACATAAACGATCTACCTAAATGCATTGAACAAGCAATGACACTGTTTGCGGACGATAGTACCGTGACAATACCATGTAAAAATGTGGAGACATATGAATGGGACATTAACAATTGTTTACAAAACGTTGTAAATTGGTTAGAAGAAAATAATTTAAAAATTAACTTAAAAAAAACAAAAGTTGTGAATTTCAATCAGCGGATTACCAGCATTAGCCCTAATATACACAACAACAATGAACTTGTAGAAGAAGTAGAAAATACTAAATTTCTGGGACTTTTAATAGATAAAAATCTAAATTGGAAAGCACACACTGATAGTTTATGTAAGAGAATTAGTAGGTCCGCATACGCTCTGCATTCACTATCTCCAGTAATTAACATGGATGCACTATTAATTGCTTATTATGGTATAGTAGAATCGCACTTACGTTACGGTGTAATATTCTGGGGAAATTCAACCGAAAGAGAAACAGTTTTTAAAGCCCAGAAAAGATGCTTACGGGCTATGTTTAAGCTTAAATCCACTGATAGTTGCATGCCATACTTTAAACAACACAAAATATTAACACTTCCTAGCTTGTACATAATGGAGGTAGCTGTGTTTGTGAAGTCAAACCCAAATCGTTTTAAACGTCTAGCCGACGTAGTCCCACGTAATAGACGCGACAATAACCAAGTATGCTCCCATCCCGCCAAAACGGCACTACTGCGCAAGAGTGTCTATTGCATGGGTCCGGTTATTTATAATAAATTACCTAAGCAATGGAAAGAACTACCATTAACAATATTCAAAACTAGGCTTAAACGCTTTTTAACGCATAAAGCATATTATAATATCAGCGAATTCCTTACGGAGAAAGAATTTGTTTGTTCTCCAAATTGATTTGGTTTATTTTATTTTTATATTTGTTTACTCTACCTACTACTCTACTTTTAAATATTGACATTTGTTTTGAATTGTGCCTTGATTAAAATTAATTTAAATTTTTGACATTGTGATTTCTTAATTTTATTATTTATTTGTCTACTGAGACTAATTTTGTACGCCATAATGGCAAAACATGTAAGTACTCAATAACAAGACTTGTAAGGCTGTAATCATCATATTCACTAAAACTGTAATTAAATTCATTTTTGTAGTGGTTCTCTTCAATGTATCATAATATGATTGCCTTTGTTGTTGTTTTAGCGTGAAACTCTTATTTAAGTTTTGCATGCCTGTCGGTAAGATATGGCTGAACCTATCTATTTAAAAATTATCACCTTTTACTGTACCCATATTTGCAAAATAAACGACTTACTTACTTACTTACTTCGTTTTGTGGCGTTTTGTTAAACACACACGATTTTCTTTTGATGACAATGCTATTGTTTTTAAATGCTTGTGTGTGATGATTGTGGGCCATCGCAAGACATGCGATTTTCAAGGTATAAGGAGGTCATTGTTGTTTGGTTTGAGCGCTGTTTTAACATAATTTATGTAAGGAAACGGTCAAGGTAAAGAAGCTTCATAAAGTTGATCCAAAATCTTTGCGACGTAATGCTCCGTTGTTAGTCATAAAGAAGTTAATTTGAGATTGCGCCTACTTCTACAAGGTATTCATTTTTAACATAACCATGACAAAAACAGCCGGAAATCTGAAAAAACATCGGTTTTTTTATGTATTTTTGTACCTATTGCCAAATTCGTATTTGCCATGGAGATTTATGCAAGAGCTGATTACTAACAAGCTGCAGGAAAAGTATTGGTCAATGGCAGACATAATATCCTGTACAAGTTTATCAAACTGGGCATCTAACCTGGTGTCAGAGTTTTAAAGCCGCCCATGGGCCTCTGACTTGGCTTCACATGCCGTCGAGAAATATCTATCAGGTAAGCCGGTTTCCTCACGATGTAACTGGGATGTAACGCTGTGACTGGGTTAGTAGTAAAAACAAAAATAAACAAGAAAGATATTTAAGGTCATTAGGTGCGACCGGAAATACCCAATTATGGAGAGGACTCACACAAAAACAAAACAGATAATGAAAAACGAAAATTACAGAGATAAGAATGATTGTCTTTTTGGAACAACCCAACAACCACTGCAGCTCCTGTAGCCAACTGCCAGAATCTACTTAACTCTAGTGGCAACCACAAGAAAACTGCCAAAAAATTGAGAATTCCAGATAAAATGTCTTGGAAGACCTCGTTGCCTTGGCTAGACGGAACAACCTTAAGAAAGCGGCTGGGACAGATTGGATGCAGCAGGCGGAGGATAGGATGTTGTGGCTTAGCTTGGGAGAGGCCTATGTCCAGCAGTGGACTGCGATAGGCAGAGTTGATTGTCTTGGAATTCACAATGAAATCCATCACTAAAATAATAGTGGAGACAGAATAGAGTTGGTCATAGACACAAAGAGACGTTGACAACTGCGATAAGCCCAGTTGTTCAGCACACGGATTAACACAATCATGCAATGAGTCCTATTGTCGTGTTACATCATTTTGATTCCAAAAATAAAAGTCAGTTCCCGTTGGGACTAGCAAGCTAATTGCGTAACAAACACACCTTCAATCACAATCCAAGGGTTATGAAGGAAAATCCTTATCCATTGCTTCATAGGTTTGAAAAATTCGTCTGCTCAACAACGTAAATAACGCAATGAACGTAGCTGAACCGTCAAAATGAACGAAAGAAAGACATTGCGATCGATTGAGCTTTTATTTTGTGGTTCTTTCCTCAAAAGACCATTTCAGACGCTAATCTACATGGTCCTCATATGGCAAGAACAAGATTATGTCTGGACTTTAAAAGAGACTGCGACCTCTGAGTTTGTTTCGGCCTTTCTTCTCAGAGTAGTCGGATAGGAAACGCCGACCTCATCTAGCTTATTTTCAATATTTTTTAATATGACGTGTAAAAGTGATTCCAATATACAGAATAAACAATTTCATTTCATTTCAATATGTATGTTACGCAATCCCCGCAGATAACATTGAAAAGTTAAAAGTGAAAAGCACCAACTTTTCAGAGTTCGGCGAGGGTGGTTACTTGGTCTTCCAAGTAACCAGCCTCACCGAACTCTCTGTCCGACCGCCCAGAGAGAAGCCGAGAAACGTACGAAGTGTAAGAACATCATACATAAAGCCATGAAGGCCGTTCAGGGACACGACCTTCAGTAACAAAGGTCGACCAAAAAGAAGAATAACAGATAAACATCACAAACACAACAGAGATAGTTTACTTGCACATCGTTTAGAACAAAACCGTCACTTTATATGCGAAGACACGGCGCACATAATTCATAGCTCGCGTCGCGGTGGGTGTCAAGGCTAATGTGATGTTACGGTGAATACTTTCTGTGTAGGTAATTAGACTTACGACTACACGTGTGTGTTAATGTCCCGTAATTACTAGGTACAGGTAATTTACAGGGTTTTTGATTAAAGCGTTGAAGTCTTTTGTTAGGTTGTGCGTTGTAGAAAATGTAGTGGACTTGAAATTTAGTTTTCTTTGCATATTAAATCACCATGTCACAAAAAAATCCTCAATCACCATCATAATTCTCCTCCCCTTATCTCAATTCATTAGGGGTCAGCACACAAAAAAAACCCTAAATATCTAACATTTAAAAACCATTCTAAATGTATCCTTTTGAGCCAGTTTCATCTAACCAAGATCCGTGTGAAATCTAAAACAATATTCTCGTATGATCCAGGATCCAAGATGGCGGCTGTAAGGTAAGTTGGTTAGCCATCGTACGACACAAACCGAGTTAGCGGCAGACGACAGAGCTTGGCTAATGCGGTGCGCGGATAAGGGTGGTAATCGCATTGTACACGATAGCAGATGAGTATGTTAAAGTTTTGTAAAGGGTAAGATATAAATAGAGGCGGTTTAAGATTTTTTTTATGACTGACTTAAGGCGTTTTGGTCCTAGGACCTCACAACAGACTTTATCAATCTAGAGTCAAGCTTAGGGTTTGCGGCCATAACGGCCACAGTGATGGCTATCATGAAAATGATGACATCGGGGTTTGCGGTGTCAAAAAACGCTCTCTAGGGAATCACACCAACTTACCTACTTTCATAAATAATGTTTCAGTGAGTCAGTAGCGTGTCAATGGCGACATCCGACGGTACATTGCGGACGTCATGTGGCGTTCACCGCAATCTGAGGAAACCCTAGAGACCTTGTCGTGTATAAAGGGCCTTACGGACCGCTACTAGGGCTGGGACATTCTGGCTACTCATGGGTGATTTGAGTTTGTGAGTAACGATTGGCCTTACTCTTGTATAGACAATCTAAATATTTCATGTCAATTCATTTCAACCGAAAGACGTTCACTGCTGGACACAGGCCTCCCCCAAGCACCACCACGTCGACCGGTTCTGAGCTTCCGGCATCCAGCCGATTCCTGCGGCCTCAACAAGACATCATCGGTCCACCTTGTGGGAGACAATCTAAATGTATCTTACGTTATTCGCAAATATTTTTGGCACGAAATCATTTATTTTTACTTGTCTATACTAATATTATAAAGACGTAAAATTGGTGAGTTGTAGACTCACCATCTTTGTAATTTCCGAAGCCGTGGCCAGAAGCTAGTGTAAAATAAAGTACTTAGTTATATAAGTATATGTATTACAAAACACTTGCTTCGTGCAAGTTTATGTAGAGGGCGGTTTCCCAGTGACGCACACTGGTGCTAAATAAAACGGAGTCTGCTTAAGCAAAACCGGAGAAAGAAAATAAGTCGAGAAAATACGATATCCTTAGCGAAAATAGAGAAAAATTCTCTTGCCAGGGGCCTAAAGCCTTTACAGGAATATTTTATAGTCAAAATAAAAATAGGAAGCGAGCGTTGTATTCTGAGGATTGCGAAAGTGAGTTTCTTTGTTACGCCTTCACGCAAAAACGGCTGAACGAATTTAGATGAAATTTGGCGCATGGGTAGACCATGACCTGGAATAGGACATAGGATACTTTTTATCCCGATATTCTTACGGCACCGAGACTTACGCGGGTGAAAACACGGGGCGCAGCTAGTGGAAAAATGTAATGAAGTTACGCAGGATGCTTGACTCACAAATAAATAATAATTTAAAACTTATCATAACATCACGCCTTTTTTCCGAAGGGGTGGGTAGATGTGTACCAATAGTAGGTACACACTAATTTCGCTAGTTATACTTAAGTCCCATGTAATGGGTGCGAGCCTATTGCCATTAAACGGGTACAAATCCAGATTCCTACTGAGAAATTCTAGTTGGAATAATCCAGTAACACTGTGCGATCTGGGAATTCAACTAATGAATGGATTACGAAAAACAAGACGTTATTTACAGATGTTTTTATTAAATAAAATTGTGGGTGCATAAACCTACTTAATTAAAAGTTGTGTAACGCCAATAATTTTCCGATCGTGGTCTATAAAATTTTGATTGGAGTTTAATTAACGAACTATTTTGTTTTAAAAGCTCTTTGAAGTGAACCACTAGAGCTAGTTTGACGTCAGATCCGCTATTTGGTACCTACTATTATGTAAGTAGGTAAATACGTACTGGAACTTTCTTAATCCGCAGTCTCGCTGAATTTATGGCTTTATTTTTTAAACCTAATTAAAAATAATCAATAATTTTTTATTCGGACTGAACAAAACTAAAAAAAAAAATCATACGCCGTTGAAAAAAATGAATAAACTTGACAGCTTTATTTTTTAAACGCGCGTAGATAGTTAAGCGCTGACACAAAAACGAGCACGTAGCAAATTAATCGATTAGACCGTAATTGTTACGTGAGTGTGATAATCGATCATGCAATACGCTATTAAAGTAGTAACGTAACAATATCAAGTTTTTGTGTGCTACATAAAATAGCAATCCGTTTGTTACACGTCATTTTCAATTCATAAAATTAAACCGACGAAAAAAGAACTGAAAAGCGAAAAACAAATAACTTTAATTTCGGAAGTCGGTGTCTTCGCTTTTCAATTTTCGTTTTTTGCCACTGACTACCGAGGGGCGTAGTTTATTTTCGCTTATGCATAAATACCTCGTTGAGTACCCCATTTTCTACATGATTTTTTTAATGGCATGCATTTAGGTCCTCTAATAATTTTGCTTTCCTAAAAATATTATTGAATATTTTTTGTGAACCACAGTAATTCCTATTGGGATCCTAAAAATACTAAAAGCCAAGTAACTGCGAGGACCAACTTGGATGTAGTGCTCGCCGGCCGCAGCACCACTCGCTTCGATCGCTCGGCTCGCGCATTGTTGGTCACAGTTCCGGCCTAAACTAACCCAAACTGGTTAGTTTAGGGGTCGGGGTACCCTAACTTAGTTACTGAGACCAACTGTGAGAAAAGGCCAGAAAGTTAAAAAATGGCACAATTATTAAAAAAGTTTTTAGAGGTTCATTTATTTAAAAAAGCATTCATAGAAGGTCAATAAGTTTTTAGAAGATCAGTTGTATATTCCCCTTTTTTATAAGTAAATAGGTACACATACTGAAGGTTAGGACTAAAGTTTATACTTTAAATTGGAACTGAACCCTTTTATTTATGTGTATTTATATATAGTAAACTTGCAAAAGAATCTAAAATAATCTTTTCTATTAGGTAGAGCAGACGTACAAAAACTCAGCTGTAGTCTGGTGCAGTCTGAGGCGAAACAAAAGCCCCTCCGCTCTTTCCCTCCGTCCATTTTATACTTTTTTCATTGAAACCTCCTCGGTTAATTGTTATAAAAGAAAAACACGGCTTTCTCTGTTTAGTTTCTAATTTAAAATGAAATATCTTAGTTCCTACGTCGTTACGGAGAGATTTTTAAAAAGACTAGGTAGATAAGTACGTGTATTTTATTTTGTACTTATGTGTGTTCCGTGTGTGTGTGTAAGTAGATAGGTACCTACGTGTATTTTATTTTGTACTTATGTATGTTGTGTGTGTGTGTAACTTGTGTAAGTACTTACGGGTCTCTTTTAATTAATAAATGCATTTTAACTGTTGATGTTATGAACAAAGGAAGTGCACATAACAACACCACTACTAGAAACGAATATGCGTGCTTCTCAACAGGGATGTAGTTTATGCAATAAAAATAAAAAAGTAAATGTAAAATAAATGAAAAAAAATATATTGTGTAAAAGAGCGTATAGAGTGTATAGTGACCGACTGTGTAAAAGAGCGTCACATTCACCCAAAACGGCCATCACTCAGCATAATGCTGCGACCCTATGCGAGACAGAGCCCAAAGATGATATGGCTAGAAAGGGGGTGACTACCGAGATGACGACAAATAGAGAAGTATGGAAGAAAAAGACATGCTGCGCCGACCGCAAATAAAATGTTATAAGAGCAGAAGAATGACGATATACTATATCGTTAATATGGCTATTTAAACGCTTCGCTTCTCCACAAAGATTTGAGCAAATGGACAAAGTTATTCAAAGACACTATTTTGTTCCTTGCAATGAGAAATGAGAATATCTTACTTACATTTCCCGACTGTAACAGTATTTTCTAGTAGGATATATATATTATATATAAATTATCAATCTGCCTAGCCTTTCCCCAACTATGTTGAGGTCGGCTTCCAGTCTAACCCGATGCAGCTGAATACCAGTATTTTACAGGTAGTGACTGCCTATCTGATCTCGACAACCCAGTGGGTAACACGATACTCCTTGGTAAGACTGGTTATCAGACTTTTGGGTTTCTGGCTACCTGTAACGACTGTCAAAGATCTTTATGATAGCCGGGACCAATGCCTTAACGTGCTTTCCGAGGCACGGCTATAAAAATTATATTGTTACTTTGTTCTGTTATTTGTATAAGCACCTAATTTAAGGTCCTAAGCAACTCGTCTTAACAACTCTACACAAGCTGAAAGAGAAAAGCTAGAGATAAGATTTACTGATAAGAGTAACGTAGCCTGTGCTTATCACAGCACAATTTGTGAGCGTGAGTTTAAAAGCCTTTCTGATATGAACGATAGCCCCTATCAAGTCGAGACGGTACAATCGAGTTGGAAATAGTTGGCATGGTTTCTTTCGAAAGCACTGCACTACTTAGAGCAGTGTTTTTCAAACTGTGAAGCTTTTCTCGGGGGGTCGAGGGCAAAAGAAAAAAGTCAAGTGTTTCTAAGTCCTACACTAAACACTAAAAATACAATTTCAGTCAGAAGGATGGCCCTAGCGCCCAAAAACATTGAAAAACACTGACTTAGAGCATGTAGCAGGAATATGTTTATTAATTTAGGATCTCCAACAAAGGATACACACACAATATAAATTACAATAACAAAAACGGTTCTTTCACGTGTGTCCTTCAATTACAGGAGACCACAGCATGCACATAATATAACTAACTACGTGTAAACAGGATAAAAATAAAAATAAGGAAAAATAAATTAATGATAAAATTGTAAAAAATAAGAAAAATTAACATGTCAAGATTGAGCAAATGAGCATTCATATTACAATTGTTCAGTATACTTTATAATAATTATCTTGGGCATTATTGTCATTAAGGGTAGATACAAAATAAGCAGCAAGACGGGGAACGCAGGCGTGTCGTTATGTTATCTTTACATACTATAAAACAAAGTCCTCCGCCGCCGCGTCTGTCTGTCGTCCTGTACGCGATAAACTCAAAAACTCCTGCACCGATTTTCATGCTGTTTTCACCAATGGGTAGAGTGGTTCTCGAGTAAGGTTTTAGTATATAATAACCGGTATCCACGCGGGCGAAGTCGTGGGCATCAGCTATTAATAAATATTAATAAGTAAACCATGTGGATAAGGATAGGTTTATAAGTAATATGTAAATTATTTTGATTACAAAGATTTTAGTTAAAGTTCAGATTCAATTTTGTAGGCTAATTACGGAATATCGAGGCTAGATAACATAGATATTCCAGTTGCTAGTCAGATTATTTTAGTAATAGATAGGACTTAAATGTTTTATAATATAATTGATGTAATGCCGTCTAGTTATTTTATTGGGGAAATATCAGAACCTTAATTTCCAAGTTCGGAAGATAGATAGATAAATGGGTAGTAGTTATATTTACTTATATTTTTTAATGTAATAAGTAAACGTTTTACGTTTGGTGAATCCTAGTGAAGTACCTATTTGAATGTAACAGTCGCGAAAGGCAGTAGACGAGTTTCAAAAAACATCACCACTTTTAGAAATTCTTTCAAAGATTTTATTTTAGCTGGCTGAAAAAAGGTATGAATTAGTTCACGAAAAAAAATATGAACTCACCAAAAAGTCCGAAAACAGTAAGACACCGCTTCCCGAAACGAGCTATATCCGCCATAATAATAATAACAGCTCTAATGTAACGATTACGTCACGCCACTTTCACTGCGCGACCACACAATAACATTCTACAACCACTTATGAAACTGGGGACGGTGCACTCCAGAGTTCGACGCACTTTGAAAACAAATTAAAAAAAATATCCCAAAAAAGTTTATGGTTTTCGGACGAACTCCGTGTTGAGTTTGACTTTGACGTTTTTTTTGGCGGGAGATTTTGACATAACGCGTGAAGCGCGCTCACTCTCGTAATGGACAGTGAATTGGCCGCGGTGGTGCGTTTTGCTTTTACTTTCTGCGTTCAGTGGGGAGTATCGGTTCGCAGGTCCGTCTCGCTGATCATTGTCCTCAGTTCAGATGTAGGAAAGTCGTAATGGTACGACGGCACGAGCGTCTTGACAGTAATTGTGCGGGATGAAAAAAGGCTCAATGACGAGAGAGCCATCAGTCCTCTCTCGTCAGTGTACATTTCCTGATTTAAAACGTTGAAATCATTCATAGATTTGAAGAGAAGTAGAGAATATGTGAAATGTGTGTAAGATGACACGGATGGGAGAAAGAAGACTGTGACGGGCAGTCGCCCGATCGGCTGATAGAGTCAAAAAGTATGAACTATGAAGTAACTTCAAGTACCTATCCAGGGCCGTAGGCAGCGGGGGATTTTGGGGGTTCAAGCCCCCTCCGAAATGTGAGAAACCAGAATCTCAATCCAGAGATCGACCCCCGTAGGCTACCTCCGTACAGATAATTGTACTTAATCTATTTCGCATCTAGGCGTACTTTATATTCCATAAAAGCAGTAAGAGTACGCTTAAATGCTCAGCTTTCTCTGAGAGAGTCTAACCTATCACAGGGTGCTAAAATTTTTGAGGTCGCTTCGCTCGTTCTTTCATCCTACATTCTCTTAATTCTCAAACTTTTCTGCATAAGTCGATACACTTACTTCTATTTCTGTATGAACGGTCAAAGAGAAAGAAAACCTAACTTGTTCGGAGCGGGATGCTAAAAATTTCGAGCTCGCTTCGCTCACTCTTGCATCCTATATTCTCCATAGCGGTCCCATTATGGTAAGTGGCCTTTAAAGTTAAAGTCCCTGTTTTTGGTTATGATTTCAGAGTGACGGGAAGAGAGAAACTGGGCTTTATTGAAATTCATAATAACTAAGCTATGCATCAATTTTATTTCTGACTTAGAATGTCTAAGGTCGTAATATCAGTTAAAAGAACAAAAAATGCGATTATTTATTTATAAATCAGTATTTACCCTCTCTGAAATCAGAACTAATTTATTTCTTCTAAAAAAAAGTTAGCAACCCTAAACCCTCCGAAATGAATTCCTGGCTACGGCCATGTACTTATCTAAGTACCACTCTCCATATTATGTAGGTATTAACTTATTAACTAGGATTTTCTTCCGCATCCGGAAAATCCAATAAAGAAGTTATCGACAACTATTTCGTAACAAATAACTCTGTTATTAACTTCTTAACTCAATAAAATACTAACGACTTGATGAGAGTCAGAAGAATGTTAAATCATTGATTCCGGAGTGACTTTGTGGAAATCCATCATAAAATACAAAAGATGTAGATATATTTAGTAAATAGTTAAGCGAAATAGGTTACTAAATATATCTACGTCTATTGTATTTTCAGAAGAATACTTTAATTGTTGGTATCAGTGACAATGCCAAATGAGTAGAGGAAAGTACCTACCTACATTCTATTATCTGCCTGTCTGCTAACACATAAAATCAACTGTAAATAAATTAAATAACTTTGTTTTATTATAAATCAGAGGACGCATCGACAACGTCGTAAAATTTATTGCACATGCAATTATTCATTACACTGATACTTAATTAATTATTACACAATGAAATGATATAAGTATTATTATTTTTACTAGTAAATATGTGCAATAAAGGCTTACTTATACTAAAAGCAGAGATGTATCTCAGACCAAATAAAAAAACCCAAAACATAACTAGCTCTGCGAAAAATACAGTGAAGCATGCCAAAACTATACCGTTGTGCTTACACGCTCATATTTAGGTACAACCATTTACAATCAAACTACACCTCTCTAAGAGCACACAATGTCTACGAAACCGGCACTGTTGACAGCGCTCTGTCTTGGTTTTTTATTTGGTTTGAGGCCTACACATAGATTTTCTATGAATACTTATTTTCCATTTTCACAAGTTCCTATTGAAAATCACTTTTATTTGTGCAGTGACAACTTTTTCGATGCTGATGCTGCTATATCCACGAACAGTGGACTACGATAGTTCGTCTTGTTTAAATTAGGTTCATATCATACCTTCTTCGTGGTGAGGAAATTATAAAAAGGCTACAGCGACAATCCAATGCCAAACCAAAGGAAAATGATATTCTTATTTATGCAACATAAGTTAAAACGTAAAAACCTAAGTTACTCAATATGGCGGCCCAAGCGATCGCTTCTTAAAATCGTATTTCAAAATCGGCAACTCGAGAAGGTCCGGTACGGTAATGATGACCAAAAAGTCTACAACTCCACATGTATGGCCCGCTGTGCACACAGTGGTTCCAAAATAAACGACATTGTGTAGTTTTTTCCTTGTTAGCAAGAGAATTATGGGATTTTATTGGGCGTGTTGAAATAAGATTTGTTCATCGGATTTGTTATTAAAATAAGATTTACTTACACCCGATTTCTGGATTCGGAATTTGCGGGCTACATTAATGAAACCTTTTAATGGATAGGATACTCTTTACTACGTATCTACCTACACCATAAAATAGGTGTGACACAATGGGAGTCTTTTTTTATATGAGTTTTTTTTTATATGGTTGATCCTATTTACAGAATAAACAATTTCATTTCATTTCATAACTCTAAAGGTGATTTTTTCTTTCTCTTTTTTTTGACTAAAGGTGAGTTTGATAAATTCTCTATTCAGAAAACGAGTGTTCATTTTACAAATACTTATTATGTTCAAATGAGGTCCTAATGAGATCATCATAATCAGCTTATAACGTTCCCACTGCTGGGACACACGCCTCCTCTCTGTGAGACATCTACCAACCCGCACTGGGCCCGCGTGGTCCCTACCATGCAGGCCCAGTGCGGGTTGGTAGATGTCACATATCTTCGAATTTTTGGTTCTATAGGACGTGCCGGTTTCCTCACGATGTTTTCCTTCACCGTTTTGAGAGCAGTAGTGATGATATAATTTACACAAAGTAAAGCGCCTGGCAGGGTTCGAACCTACGACCTACAAGTCGTAAGTCGCGGCCGTTACCACTGGGCCACCACTGCTCTCTTATAAGATGTACTCAGATAATTAATGTGTATTACTTAGGTATTAGCAATAGCAACAAACATTAGCCGTAGCAGACCTTGAAGTCGTCTTACTCAACTCCAGGGAAACGAGTTACCTAATGTTTGCGAAAATGTCGTTCAAAATTCCGCTTAGCACTCATTTCCTGAAACTTCTTACGTAGCTTACTCTCTACTCTTGAGAGCTGGTACTGGTTTTTAAGTGAAGGTAGAGGTATTACCCCAGTATTTGAATAATAACTGTTCTGCGGTGGAGGAAATTTTATTTAATCACTAGAGGCAGAGGTTCTGTAACAACAAATAGGTACATTACTGCTTTTAAAGCGTAAAAACTCTTCGATCGCGTCCTAACCATAGCGATCGTTTTGTTCGGCGAAACTAAACAAAACTATTTGTGGTTGCGCCGACAAAGCGTGCCTTCCGGCTTTCCGAACAAATGAATGACATAAGAACGCAATGATCGCGTATTAATGCGACCGATCGCCTTGGTTAGGTCGCGGGGTTCAAATCAAATCAAATCATATCGTTTATTGCAATGTATGTGTTTTTTGTTTACACTTTTCATTAGTATTCACAAAATAGCACAAGTTGTATATCTTATTACGAGAAAACATATTTGACGTGTTAGTGTTAGCCCAAATCGTTGGCCTGTGTGCCTTCGAATTGAGAACAAGGTTAGGCCAGGTCGGCCTCCTATATCCGCGCCTGAAATTTCAATACCATTTCAATTTCCCCCAATCTTCTCGTCCGCCATTTTCCCGGGTACTGTATAATTTTTTTTGATAAAAAATACAATAAATACTCATCCCGGATACGTAGTGTATGCAGACAGGCTTCATCCTGTCTATTGTGAATATCTCAGCTGCGTTTAGGGGTTGTGAAAGTGGTTGACTGGTTGTAATATGTATATACCTGTAGGCTGTAGGGAAAAACCTGTGCCGATAACATGAGTGTGTATACTGTGATGACCTACATTTAGTTACTTTTGCTTGTAGTTCCTTGAAGATGTGGGAGTGTGTGTAGTGGGTACTTACCCTACCTTTAATATACCTACTCATATTTTGCTGATTCAGCGCCAGTTTGTTATTAGCGTCATATTTTCTATCCAAAAACTAGTTATTGAACTCTGAAAATCACCCGAACTGCATATACACGATCAATCACAATCTGAATAGGTTTGAAACAAATTGCTAATCCAATGATTCATAAGTTCGAAAAAAAAAAAACTGCTAAAAACGTAAATAATGCAATGAATGTTGTTGAACTGTCAAAATGAAACAGATTAGTCTAAATCGGTTACTAAAATAAGTTATACAATTAGATAGCTGAATCTCACATTCGACAGTCTATGGGGACCTGTGTCACGAAGAAAAAATCCTCGGTACGAGTTATAATATAGCAATTCAAGAGTAGTACCTACAGTCAAATAGCGATTTCAGATTCAGACAAGTCATCGTTGGGTAATTACTAACCACATTAGTCAATAAAATACTACTAACATAAACTGCTGTTACATAACATAAAAGTTAAAATTATTTTTTATTTTATTAGTCATTACTATTGCCATTCGGTGTGATGTGGCTTATTACTAATTTTATGATCATCGTAACTTTTTCAATGTAAGAGCATTTCCACATTGTAAGTACGTAACCAACTATCATTTTAAAACACAATTTTGATAAATTCGTTTTATCGCGTAAGGCGTCGAAAACATAATCCACAACCCTAGCAAGAAGTCATCTATATTCAAAAGACTTGAGGGCCATTGTGTTGGACCCACCAGGTGCTATATTAGGTCTTAAATAATACCCTTCGTATTTGAAAATTCACTCCACGCGCTTTATTGAGAGCGCCTGCCATTTTATTGCGAGCAACGACCACGCGTTGTGAGAATATCTTTTGTGCAGGCGCTCAAGTGTGGTTTTGTAAATGATTTCCAAGGAACTTTTATGTTTTTTCTTTTATGAGATCAGGATCTTAGGTGGAATAAATTGGATTAGGTCGGCCGCATAATAAAAACCTGAATTTAAATTCAAGATTTTGTTGTAGTTGAGTGATAGCATTTTTTTTCTTAATCATAATACCTATGTGATCACGTTATAGTACCTAGAAGGTTTCGAAATAGAAATAACTAAACATTTACCCCCTTACCACAAAAAGTTATACTTGTTCAAAGCGTGTCTTATTTCAGTTTTTTGTCAAACTCCCTAAAGAAATGTCGTGTTCTATGCTACCGCGTGGTACACCTGCGTACCAAAAACCATTGTAGTTAATTAGAATGTCCTTGAAGAATTAAAAGGTGTTTAACGTAGAAAGAGAATCTAAACAATAGTTAAACACGGTTTTGTCATATTTTGAATTTGGAAAGAAAATACTCGTTTTTAGAATGCCAAAATATACAAACGTCGTGTTATTAGTTTCAAAGTACTTGTTTAAACATTACCTTTGTTAAATAAACTGAATCAATCAATCTGCCTAGCCTTTTTCCAACTATGCTGGCGTCAGCTTCCAGTCTAACCGGATGCAGCTGATTACCAGTATTTTTCATGGAGCGACTGCCTCTGATCTCCACAACCCAGCAGTTACTGGGTAACACGATGCCCCTTGGTAAGACTGGTTGTCAGACTTTTGAGCTCCTGAATACCCATGTTAGAGATCTACGGAGAGAATGACAGCCGGGACCAACGGTGAGGCACGAAGGAGTCTCGTTAAGTAATGGATGGTCACCCATCTACGAACCGACCGCAGCAAAAGTGGCTTAACCTTCGATCGAACCGTGCGGCTGTTATTATTTAGTCACGAGCCCGCTGTTCAATTCTCGTATAACTTATCTAATTCATAACTGGCTCAGCGTCAGGGACCGCGGAAGTCCGGCAGAGGGGGCCAAATGGACCCCTAAAATCAAACGAAAGATTTCGGGTCCCCTCCAATTCTACTACCTGGTAAAGAAGGTTTGTGCTATCCTTCACAGAGCTTTTTGTCAAATGAAAAAAACGCTTGTTCGTAAGAGAAATTGTCGGACAGAGCAGAGCATAAAGCAGAGGCAATCAAGATAGTGTGGCGGCGTGCAGGAAAGAGGTACTTATAACATGACCGTTTTTATAATTTGACTAATAGTTTGATTGACCTGTCATCTCTTTTTCGTATTATAACTGCAGTAAATTGACCCCCTCGTCATGGAGTGCTTCCGCGGTCCCTGCTCAGCGTTGGCGGAAATCTCTGGTACGAACGCGAATCATGTACGATAATTACTTAGCCGGGCCCGTGGCCGACGAAGATAGAATTATGCGTGTATTCCCGTTCGTCCCACTGCCGTCGTCCCACTGGTGGGACGAACGGGAATTTAATAAATTATATTAAATTTATTCCCGCTCGTCCCACTGACTTTGTTAGTGGGACGAACGGGAATGATTTAGTCATTTTATTTTTAATTCCCATTGGTCCCACTGAATAATTTGAGTCTGGTTGCTGTTCAATTATACACTTATTTATCCTAACTAATACTATATGTATATGCGAAAGTGAGTTTGTTTGTTTGTTAGGTACACTTTCACGCTAAAACGGCTGAAATGATTTAAATGCAATTTGGCACATGGGTAGACCATGACCTAGGTTAAGACATAGGATAGATACTTTTTATTTCTGTAGTACGTTGCATGCATACAAGGCGGTATTCTATGTAAAACACTTTGTGCACAATTTATGAGCAGTACCTAACCTAACAAAAAGTACTAGGCTTGCATGAATTCAGGATAGTATTTCAATCATAAGTTTTATCTAAGTTATAGAATTTGAACGACAGATAGTTTATTTAACACGTAGGATACTTTTTATCCCTGTAGCTGTACATGCAAACAAGATGGTATTCTGTTCACGATACCTTGTGAACAATTTCTAAGCAGTAACCTAACAAGAAGTACTAGGCTTGCATGAATTCAATCATTAGTATTATGCCTCTAGTAGGTAGGTAGGTAGGGTAGGTACCCTGCCTATCTACCCTACCGAGAACGGGATAAAAAGTATTCTAAGTCCGGCTCCTGGTTCTAAGCTACCTCTCCACTAATTTTCAGCCAAATCGGTTCAGTAGTTTCGGAGCCTATTCAATGCAAACAAACAAACGAATCAAATCTTAACTCTTTATAATATTAGTATAGATAAAACGAATGATTAAAATAAATACTATCCTGAATTCATGCAAACCTAGTACTTTTTGTTAGGTTAGGTACTGCTCATGCTCATAAATTGTGCACAAAGTTCTTTGCTCAGAATACCGCCTTGTATGCATGCAACGTACTACAGAAATAAAAAGTATCTGGTCATGGTCTACCCATGTGCGATTTTGCATTTAAATAATTTCAGCCGTTTTAGCGTGAAACTGTACCTAGCAAATACACAAACAAACTCAATTTTGCATTTATAGTATTAGTTAGGATAAATAAGTGAATAATTGAACAACAACCAGACTCAAATTATTCAGTGGGACCAATGGGAATTAAAAATAAAATGATTAAATCATTCCCGTTCGTCCCACTGACTTTGTTAGTGGGACGAGCGGGAATAAATTTAATATAATTTATTAAATTCCCGTTCGTCCCACCAGTGGGACGACGGCAGTGGGACGAACGGGAATACACGGAATTATGAATGGTTGTCATAAAATTAAAATCAACATATTTATTTGCACAATATTTCTCCATTTAACTCAAAACATAACATCACACCAGTATTCCCAGAAGGGGTTGGCAGAGGTATATTTAATACACCCACATTTTATGTTTGCCAGTTATGTTTATATTCCATTTAAAAATTAGCGAATCTATTGCTTGTTACCTGGCACTGTATCAACCTAGGGTCGGGTTCGCTAGAACATATACTTTTAGGTATCCAGTGTCAGACAGCATTTGTCTGGCATTAATGCTGAAATGAACCTTTTTGGCGCAGCCATGGTGAGGCATACATTATTGTTAAAACATTTTATATTGTGTGTGTTTCACGAACTGTGTCCAAACAAATGTTATTAGTTCTTTCTCTCTACGTAATTTGCAATACTACGAGGAGGCGAGCCCTATATTAGAAACGATACCTCATTATAAACCGGTACAACACCAAAGCAGAACTCTCTGTTACCAGAGAAATAGTAGGTATTGCCATCAAAGGACTTTACCCATGCCGCCGAGTCAAATGTCAAATGAAAGGTTACTTCGACACGTGCCCTAACTTAATATAAAGTTTATCGAGTGTGCAACTTTCAGGTTGCAGTAATAATATGAATATCAAACAGTACAGTCTAGTAAAAGCGGTTGCCCACGCTCACGACTTCATCTACATAACGTATTCGTGTATTTTTTATTTCATCCTAACTATAATCCATACTAATTAATATTATAAATTCGAAAGTAACTCTGTCTGTCTGTCTGTATGTTACCTTTTCACGCCTAAACCACTGACCGGATTTCGACAAAATTTGGCAAGGAGATAGGGATCCTGGGGAAGGACATACCATGCGGGCGAAGCCGCGGGCGGAAGCTAGTAACTAATATTATAAATGCGAAAGTGAGTTTGTCTATTTGTTACACTTTGACACTAAAATGGCTGAACGGATTTGGATGAAAATTGGCACATGGGTGGACCATGATCTGGAGAAGGACATAGGATACCTTTTATCCCGATATTCCCACAGGATCGACACTTATGCGGGTGAAGCAATAGGGCGCAGGTAAGCGCATCACTTGAGAACGGCTGGACCGATTTGTATTTTTTTTAATGTTCCTTATTACTTATAGTCCGAATAACGTTTTTAGGGAAAGAAAAATTGGAAAACATGCTCGAAAAATGGGAAAATTCTGGAATTTTTTTAAGTGATATCTTGCTAGCATTATTGGAACGTCTGTAGGGTAGCAGCTAGTTTGCAATACAAATATCTAGGATGAAAAGTAGCCTATGTCTTTCTCCAGGCGGCGTGAAAAGGTAGCAGACGACAGACACAGTTACTTTCCCATTAATAACTTATATAAGGAGCTCGTGGCTAAGTAATAACAGCCGCACGGGTCGATCCATCAGGTTAAGCTACGCTTGCCGGGGTTGGTCCGTGGATTGTTGACCATCTTTACATACCGAGACTCCTCCGTGCCTCGCAAAGCACGTAAGCCATTGGTCCCGGCTGTCATTCGGATCTTTGACAATCGTTACGGGTCGTCAGAAGCCCGAAAGTCTGACAACCAATCTTATCATGGGGTATCGTGTTACGTTACTGTGTTGTGGAGGTCAGATAGGCAGTCGCTCCATGTAAAATACTGGTATTCAGCTGCATCCGGTTTGACTGGAAGCCAACCCTAAAATAGTTGGGAAAAGGCTAGGCAGATTTTGAACTAATATTATTAATGGGAAAGTAACTCTGTCTGTATGGATAGAAACTACTATTATTTTGCTTAACTCTATGTTATGGAGTTGACTGTGTCTCGGTTTGACGTGTAGAAAGCAGCCATCAGCCATGACAGTTAATATTTGGTGGTGGACGACGACATCTTTACTAGGGTGTGGAAGAGCTGTGGATGGTATGGTTTGAGGTAAAGGAAATAGCGATTCACATTTCGCACACCCAGGCCTATAAAGGCGTAAGATTAATCTTCTAATATATCAAATTCTCGTGTCATACTGTTAGGTGCCATACTCCTCCGAAACGCTGCCGTGCTAGCGATAAATGCCGTAAGTATGATCGTATGCAGAACATACTTACGGCACTTATCGCTAGCACGGCAGAACGGCTTGACCGATTTTTATGAATATAAATGTATAGGTGGGGTAGGTGGGGTAGGTAGGGTAGGTAGGGTAGGTAGGGTAGGTAGGGTAGGTAGGGTAGGTAGGGTAGGTAGGGTAGGTAGGGTAGGTAGGGTAGGTAGGGTAGGTAGGGTAGGTAGGGTAGGTAGGGTAGGTAGGGTAGGTAGGGTAGGTAGGGTAGGTAGGGTAGGTAGGGTAGGTAGGGTAGGTAGGGTAGGGTAGGTAGGGTAGATACTTAGTGCTACCCGTGCGAAGCCGGGACGGGCAGCTAGTATCAAGTATATTCCTCTTACGCCTTTATGGGCCCGGGTGTGCGATGTATGTAAAAAATTTAATACAAATGAAAAGTAACTTGCTTCAGCTTTCTGAATGATATTATCGTCAAGGAGGACTCCTTGACAAAAAAAAAAGAGCCTTGTAAAACTGTTAATGATTTACCTAATTGAAAAAACTGCTTTGAGTTTGAGGCTTGCAATTGTATAATAAGATACTTGTGGAGGTTGTACGGGTGAAATGGGGGCTGATAAGTGTGGTGGACGTAGTGTATCAAGGCATAAGCCCCATTGGTGTAACGATGATATCTCTATATATTATAAATTAAAGTCGCAATTTGTGTATGTCCGTATGTCCGCGTTGTTATTCTAAACCACGCAACAGATTTTGATGAGGTTTTCACCATAGTTTGGAGAATTTATTCCGCAAGGTTGATGTATATAATACGTGAATATTAAAGATACATATAACTAAGAAATCTCGATGTTTTGTCAAGTCGTAAAAACCGTGAGAAGCAGGAGCGAGTGATGCAGAAAAAAAACATCTGCGCCTTATTACTTTTTTTGGAAAATAAACAAAATCAAAGTGCTATGACAACACCCTCATATTATTATAACTTTACACAAGTCTCGGATCATAAAACCTTAAGTTATTGTAAAGTATCGCTTCCTTTCGCATTCGTATCAACGACAACATCGCTCTCCGCTCGTGGCACGGACCATAACCCACATTGAAGGCATCGCCGCCATGTCAAACTTGTCACCGAGGCGCCCTCATTTCTATCGGACCCACACTGTAGACACCGCAATTTAGTTGTTGTTGATACATTACGCCTCGTCAACTTTACTAAGGAACGTAATTACAGACGACTCTATCCTTTACGAACGAATATAAAATTATTAAAAAAATTACGTCTTTCTGTTTGTCTGTTAGGAACTTATAACTCAAGAATTAGTACCTACTTACCGATTTCCGAGGCTTTCTTTGGTGTTCATTATATTATGATCTTTACTCGTTCCATTCACAAAAAGTATTCTGAAATCTAAAAAAAAATGTTTGATATTTTACAGCGTGCATGTAGTAATGACTGTACCGACACGAGTTTAAATAAATTAATATCCATACAGTAGCGGCCATGTCTGTGCGAACAAACAAGAAGAAAATATAATATACAAATGGTGTTAAAATGGAGGCGACTTTTGTTTAAAATTTTTGGACAAATGCAACATGTGATATCTTATAGTAAACATTGTGATATGAGCTGAACGACTTTGTTTTTTTCCTTTGTAAAGTATCACCAACTATGATAGTTTCAGCCGATTAGCTAATAAGTAATATACAATATATCTATACATCTATACATTATTATAAATTAAAGTCGCTTTTTTCGAGTTTGTCTGTATGTCTTTGTTGTTCTTCTAAACCTCGATTTAGATGAGGTTTTCACCATCGTTTAGTGAATTTATTCCGGAAGGTTTATGTGTATAATACGTTAATATTAAAGTTACATATGACTGAGAAATGGCGATATATTGTCAAGTTGTAAAAACCGGGCGAAGCACGAGTGGGTCGTTAGTTTAAATATAACTTAAACTGCTACATCACAATATAATTAAAAAAACTGTCCAAAAACATTTTTCTCATTCACATTTACAATGTAGTTTTAGGCTCTAACAAAAAATCCAATTATGTAGTTTACTTTAACTTTTTTATTTTTATACTAACGAGCTTATGCTAAGCGACCGACCCCTCTAAAAAGTTAATTCGATTTTTAACAATTTTTTAACTAGCCTCATTCATGGGCACCCTAAACTGTCGGAAAGTTTTTCAATTTACTGACAGATGATGGTTGTATCGCGACTCGAGTAAGGCCCATCGTCCACGACCCTTCTCAAAAGTAACGTGTTATAAACTAAAATGAAGAAAAGGAAAATAACGAAAATATGTTTATTTGACACATGACATAAGTCAACACAATATTTAAAAACAAACAAGGAAAATAAAACATAATTGTTAAAAAAACCGGCCAAGTGCGAGTCGCACACGAAGGGTTCCGTACCTTATTGTTATTAGTATCAAGCAAATAAAACGTCGAAAACAATACGTTGCTTTTAAGGGGATCTTTAATTATTTGTTGTTGTAGCAGCAATACAAATACTCAATCTGTGAAAATTTCAACTGTCTTACTTATTACGGTTCATGAGATACGGCCCGCTGACAGATAGACGGATGGACAGCGGAGGCTTAGTGGTTCCGTTTGGCACCGTTCGGGTACCAAACCCTAAAAGTCTTACGACTGTGCCAAATCAACAATGATTGGCCAGAATGTCATAGCATAGCATATATCATATTTTCAATGACGGTCAGTACACGAAGCGACTTACTAACGCGTTATTAACTAGTTTGTGATTGTTTGCGTCCACCATTGAAATACTAGTGCTGTGACATTCTGGCAGCGTCACCGTCGACGACGGGCCTTAAAAAAATGTCTGCTTTTGAGAGAATGTTAACTTATGTTATTTTGTGTTTGAAATTCTTTAGGGTACTTATATACCAATAATGATCAGTGATTAGTCTGCACATTCCTAAGAGCAAGTTAGCTCGTTTAGGGACGTTGTTTGCGAATAGAGGTTTCAAACTGGAAATACCTTGGAAGAAATGAAGTTACTTGTAAAGGAGAATTTACAAGAAAGTACGTATAAGCTTCAGACGACCTCTGAGTACAAACATCGACACAAACTCAGGGATGACGTCTCTTTTAAATTATTTTCGAGACTATAATGTTGGTCTATTCTGTAACTGTATATTGTAACTGTAAGGATTAAAACACAATTGATAGCGCACTTCAAGCACGCTTCTCATAAGTTTTCACGGGAATTTTTTGCAGAATAGAGCTGGAATGTCCACACATTCTTTTTACAGATGGTATATAGGAGAAAATATCATAATAAAAAGCTACATTTAAGTATCACATGTAAAACGAATATTTATAAAAAAAGACTAGCGAATTGCTCCTGCTTCGCACGGTTCTTACGACTTGAAAAAACATCGAGATTTCTTAGTTATATGTAACTTTAATATTACCGTATAATACACATAAACCTTCCGCAATAAATTCTCTAAAAGATGGTAAACCTCATCAAAATCTGTTGCGTAGATTATTATAGAAAAACAACGCGGACATACAGACCAACAGGAAAAGCGACTTTAATTCATAATATGTATATAGATACAGAAGAGTCTCAACACAGTTGTTAATGTAGCAGACTAGCAGTCACGCGGACGTGCTCGTGTCACGTCACAACTTCACAAGTAATTGGATAACTCCGGAAATCTGCAGCATTTCATTCCCGTGAAAGTGAGCTGTCGCACGTGCGGGTTATAAATAAACATATCGATGTTTTATATAAATACTAGCTTCCGCCCGCGGCTTCGCCCGCGTGGTATGTCTATAAAACGTAGCCTATGTCCTTTCTCAGGCTCGTAGACTATCTGTATACCAAATTTCATTTTAAATCGGTTCAGTAGTTTTGGCGTGAAAGCGCGACAGACAGACAGAGTTACTTTCGCATTTATAATATTATATATAAATATATAATATATACAGAGTTACTGGTAACTCGACGTATTCCTTGCAGGACGTCATAGTAGGGTTAAAATGCAACAAATTAAGCCACCAAATGTTCTACCGAAATTCAGTAGTTTTTGAATTAGTTAAGAGTTTTAGAGCTAAAAATTACAAAAAATTAAATGTTTTGTTAGTGATATTTGCCAAAGTTTTAGGCATTATTGAACTTTTAATTATTAACAAAGGTCTGCTACGGCGTCAACTATGATAATAACTTAAATTTCAGTACAGTCGCGCCGTAAATCATTTTTAAATTGGTTTCAAATGGTTTAATCTGGGATTTTTCATTAAAAAACTAAAACTTAACTAATTCAAAAACTACTGAATTTCGGTAGAACATTTGGTGGCTTAATTTGTTGCATTTTAACCCTACTATGACGTCCTGCAAGGAATACGTCGAGTTACCAGTAACCCTGTATAGTAAGGATTATTTAGATAATGCACATCGAGTTTAGTGGAAATTTATCTTCGTAGGGAAATTTATCTTCAAAGTCTCTGTTAGCCAGCTGTCGTAACATGATGCCTACGTTAAAACTCATCATGTGCCTAGTGTCCCAACTATCTTGGGGTCGGCTTCCAGTCTTACCGGATGCAGCTGAATACCAAAATTTTACAAGGAGCGACTTCCCCTCTGATCACCGCAACCCAGTTATTGGTTAATACGATACCTTCTTGGTAAGACTGGTTGTCAGACTTTCGGGCTTCTGAAGAACCGTAACGACTGTCAAAGATCCACGAATGACAGCCGGGACCAACGGCTTAACGTGCTTTCCGAAGCACGAAGGAGTTTCGGTATGTAAAAATGGTCACCCATCCACGGACCAACCCCAGCAAGCGTAGCATAACCTGATGGATGACTGTCAAAGGTCCTCGAATGACAGCCGGCGAATGGCAGCTATTTCCAAGTAATCGGCAGCACATGTTATTGCCTTCGCATATCGCGTATTGACACATAATGTTACTTAGTACATGTACTTGTGTCCCTCGGGTTCAGTATGTAGGTATATTTTCGCGGAACACGTTTTAAACAGTATTTAGCAGAAATTATTTTACTGTGAAACCCTTTACCGTGAAGTCCCTTGTAAAATAATTAAAATCAGTAGAGCTCTCTTTGTAAAGGACTTCGGGGAAGTAACCAGTGTACCTGTGTTCAGTTTTTTCTTAGCATCATATTAAGATGTCGAGATACTTTTTTTAAATTTTAACCAATATTATTTGTTAATCACCTGTAAAATCAACCTATAGTGTTCCCACTGCTGGGACACAGGCCTCCTCTCATCAAGAGGGAGTGGGCTGTAATGTATCACGCGGGCAGTGCGGGTTGGTAGATGGCACATGTGTTCGAATTTTTGCTTCTAGGACATGCCGCTTGCCTCACGATGGTTTCCTTCACCGTTTTGAGAGCAGTGGTGATGCAATTATTAACACAAAGTATCTTGGCTGCCTGGGTTCAAACCCCACGAACTAAAAACTCGTAAGCCGGGGTTGTTACCACTGGGCCACCACTGCTCTCTCTGCGTGCATGACCACTTACTATACGGTTGACCGCCTGTTAGATTGCTACCATAAATACAATCCACTTTTAAAGAATCTTATCCCCAAAAATTACATACATTTAAGTACGATTTTCGTAAAACCTAACCAATTAAAGAAAATTACTCAATAACAATCCACCTTCTCGCTAGCTAGACTTGTAACGTGTGTAATTATGTACTCGTGTAACCCTTAATATAATTGCAGTGCCTCAGGAGGTAACAAAGAGGAGCGACTTGTTCATGTTTCCCTCACTTTAAAAAGGTAACGAGCTCACCTGTGCACAGTACTTACGTGTATTTAGTTACATATACTTAACATACCGTAGAGACGTAGATATAGCTACAAAAGGTGAACAAAGAAGGAAATGCGATTTAAAAAAATGGCACAGATTCGTAACCTGATCCTAAGTAATTATTCTAGACAGAATCCACTGTCATTAAAATCACTAGTTAAATAGTGCTACATTTTTTGTCAAGTTGTACTTGATTGTTGCATGAATAAGCCGGCGAAACTTTGCAAAAAGTAAAATGTATAACATTCTACTCGATTGACAAAAACATAGCATCTACAATGTTCAGCGAAGTACCTTTCACGTACGGCGTAGTAGGTGCTACGTACGGCGTAGTACCTGCTACCTACGGCGTAGTACTTGCTACGTACAGCGTAGTAGTTGTTTTGTACGGCGTAGTACCTACTCCGTATAGAGTAATAGGTAGTACGCTTTATTATCACATTGCAGAATTAATTAATTCTCTTGCGCCACAATAATATTATGGTACTTCTGACACCTTCATTATATCTGTCACGAGAGGTGGAGTAGGTACTAAATGCCTTAAAATGTGTGTTCAAAATGTTTTAGCCACTTTTGAATCCGTCTGCGAAATTATGAACAGGTACACACGGCTACACATCAAGCTATAAATTTCCAGTATAAGCTGACCTCGCATTGTACAGAGATCTTATACAATGCGAGATCAGCATAAACTGGAAATTATAGCTTGATGTCTAGTCGTGTGTACCTACACTCACAACACTTTGAACTGTTATGCCTAATAGCATCGAGCACAGATCAATCATTGGATCATGCAGAATGTAGTTTCACCCTTTGGGAATTATAGGTACGTGAAATGTACAGAGATAGAGAAGAACCATTTTCTATAAAATATTCTTGGTGAATTAAATCGAAACTGCGGCATTTGAGGGCGTTGCGGCGAACCGACGATTTACGGATTTCGAGATGTCTATGATGGTCAAATTAATCAGGGGGATGTGGGCTGTGGGTACAGGAATCTGTGAGTACAGGGTTGTGATTCTGTAAGACCTCATTCTAAACTTCGAAATTGAATCCGCTGTGAGTTTCTTGATTGGCATTCTAAAAACTCGATTGCGACACTAGCGCTACCCTTGCGAGCGTGTCAGTGAGTTGAACTAAATTGACCGTGAGATTTTGACAGATAAAGTATGAGATGACGTAAGAAGTGGCATTCAGTAAGGTAATTACCCCGTCACTTCGACCCTCACTTCGCACTCGAACACGAACATATTTTGAACCTTATGCGAAGTGAAAGTGAATAGCAATGTGAGATGCGAGTTGTTGTTTGAATTTTACAGAATCGACGTACAGCAATAAGTACCGAATCGAAATGTGAATTCTAACGATTTTTATATCATACATCTTAGAAGGAACAGATGTGTAGCATATCCAGGCGCACGTATTACGCTGATTGCATTTAATAACGTAACATACCATCGCGGCTTGTTTCCCCGAAGGGTTGGGCAGAGGTGTACCTATAGTACACCCACAATATAAAGGTATGAGGGTGTAAAGTTCACTCTTCCTCAATAGAAAAGGGAGGATCAGACGGGTGATGTGTCTGATGGACAACGGATGATTGATGTCGGGACGTTGAATATATATCTGTCACGCGGTAAACACTGCTTGCGCGATGCAGGATTTGTCTGACGTCAGGTCTTTTTGATGCGTAGTTCACATGTGGAGTTGTAGATGCCGCCACAGAAACAAAGTTGACTGTATTCCGACTATATAAGCCAAACCTCATTTTCATTCAACAACGTAAACCTTCGTTGATTTCTACGTCTTCCCTCATTACTATACGTATACATTTGCATCAAGATTACCATAATTTTTAGAAACCCGCGCCAAGAGCCATGACTATCAAAAATTATCGAGTTCTCATCTCGGCTGCACGCGTTCTATTTATAAACGACTGTTTGGCCAATCGATTCTGTTCGAGTCCTTTCAGAATTTTCACGTTTGTGTACGGTACCCGTGTGTTGATTTGACATAACGAGCTGTAGAAGAAGATACACAGCTGTAGAAGAAGATACACACAGCGCTCTTCTCTACGAAACTTTTATTAAAGTTGAAGTGTAAGGTGCTTGTACTGTATTTATTAACGGCGCAGGATAGCCTTTACCAGAAATGATAATCGTATTATTGGTTCAGCAGCTTGAATATTTGACTGTGCCGGAATATTTTGTGGTGGACGTAGTACGACCACAGCCACCACGCTACCACCAGCAGTGTCACTCGCGACTTTTTCTGTGATTCCAGTAACTACGTAACAAAACTAGACGGCGCCACTTGCTGCGCTGTCATATTTATTAAAAAGTAAAGTTAAAAAAGTAAACTTGTAAAGAGCATATTTCGTCTGACGTAGGTTATAACAACAACGTAACACTTGAAATTATTTGACTATGTGATACAAAAATAATAAAAAACATAAATAAAATGAAGAAAAAAAAAACAGTAAACTTAATTACAATTTATTTATAGAAAAAATCATAAATTGTTCGGATTCAAATTCAAGGTAAATTCTTGCTTGATCTTATTCATAAAGTTGCTTATACCTCAAAAATGTATCGTTAAACAGGCGCTAATCATAAGTAGCGTTTATGAATAAAGGGGTTAATTTCCTACACTACCTTCATTACATTTGAATGTTTTCAGGAGTAGTTTACAAGCCTCGTTGATAAATAATTTGCGCTTAAAAGCCTCTTTCGTCTAGTTGGCTGCACTCGTCGATAATAACTTAATTGAAAATCGTTAATTGGTCGCTCGGGTTCCAATATCAATAAATAACGGATCGTTAAAACTACCAATCGTTATTTAGTGCTTCAAAAATATGAAATGGTCTGCGATAAAGACCATTTCATATTTTATTTTAGATAGTCGTTATATCGATGTGTTATCGATATAACGACTATAAAAGTACTAAAACTAAACGAAAACGATCGCTAAGAATCGGGCGTAAATAATTTGTTCATTCATCCATTCAGGCAGAAAATATCATAGGTCTTACACGATATTCATCATTTTTTTTTCCACAAAAATGATCTTTTTTTTTTTGTAGTTTTTTTGATGATGACAATAATCAGTAGTGGTCTAGCAGGAGGGTAGGTTAAACAATAAAATGGTAAGTGGCCGTTATTAGGGTGTGCAGGTGGGCTCCAATGCTCCATAAATACAGTAGTGAGGGAACGCGTCGCCGGGCGCAGTGCCACTGTAGTTATACTGTGAATGCTGTCCATTGCTGGGTGAGGTTCTTTTGTTTTTAATGTTTTCAGGGTTCATGTATGCTTGGCAGGGTTGCGGGAAAATCCGAAAGGGATACTGGGACCCTTGGCAACTTACTAGATACTCTTTTTTACTTGACAGGCAACTGAAGGAACACGGGTAGGTTTTAATCAGTAAAAGCAAGACACGCCGTCAAAAAAATAATTAAAGGTTTCATATATGAACTCGTATTTATGTGAGTTTTTTGTTCCACAATAACTTTTAAATGCCTGAACAGATTTGAATGTATGGAGTATCGTTAAAATCTTTAGATTATACCGACTGACATAAGCTATATTAAAAAAAAAAAAAAACAATATAGCGGCCGTCAAGTTCCATATTCAAATGTGTAAAAAAAAGATTGGTAAATGGGTCATCTTAGGGGCGGAGTTTTCTTCCCTATACTAGCGACCCGCTCTTGCTTCACACGGTTTTTACTACTTGACAAAACATCGAGATTTCTTAATTATAGGTACCTATGTAACTTTAATATTCACGAAACCTTACGGAATAAATTCACTAAACGATGGTGAAAACCTCATCAAAATCTGTTGCGTGGTTTAGAAAAACAACGCGGACATACAGACAAAGACGAAAAGCGACTTTAATTTATAATAATATGTATAGAATAGGTATCCGATCGAAGGTCTTGATTAGCACATTCCACAACTATATAATATATTTATTTTGTGTAACGGTACTGTATATTTGTTTTAATCATAGTTGCTTCCTAAGGATTGGGTGAAACACTATAACAAAGAAGTTAACTCTGAGAGGACGGCTAGTAGATGAGTGGAAGATAAGACGTTTAGAGGCATGAGGAACAGGGTGTAAAGTTCACTCATTCTCTGTATAAAAGGGAGGATCCTCCGATCAGACGGGTGTAATGTCTGTCGGGCAACTGCCCAACGATTGATGTCGGGATCTTGTATAATATATGTTGATCGCGCGGTAAACACTGATTGCGCGATGCAGGACTTTTGTGTGACGTCAGGTCTTTGATGCATAGTTCGCATGTGGCGATGTAGATGCCACCACAGACGTACTGCGCCGGCAACAAATAACTGGTGTACTGGCTGAGGAAGTGAGGACCAATTTGGTGTCGAACTGTAATTCACATGGCATACGCGTGTCGTAGCACAGTGCACGTCATCTAAATACAAAGTTCAAAAAGGCTCATGCAGTTAAAACTGAAAACAGAAATGAAAAGTTTTTATTACTCAAACGTCACAGAACTGCATCAGATCAATAGTCATAAACTACAACAATTTTACGACCACTATTATAGGTATGTACATACGAGTATTAGTGTAGCTTAGTCTTTGTACGATTTTAATTTTTATGATTATGCCCTATAATTAAATTAAAAATTCAACAACTATTTGGCTACTTATTCCATTTTATTTACTCAGTACTTTTATGTACAATGGTGGTGACGGACTTTATGACACATGTTATTCTTCGCATTGTTTTTCAATGTAAATAAATAAAAAAACAAGTCTAAAATATAATTAGATGGTTTTCAAAACATTTATAAATACGTCCAAGACCTTGATGACGATATAGATAATTGCCAAATATTTCAAGTAAGTACCCATACATTTTTATGCAGATCATTAATCTTACAGACTGGTAGGCCGTCAAACGTTGCGCCACCACTTTTTTATTTTAAACTGTCGTTTGCGCATCTTCGTCTAATATTTATGACGGATCGGTGCCAAAACATATTTAGACGTCTGTCTGTCCAAGATAGGCAGACCGGATAATAGGTGGTTAAGTTTACATAATTGTTATGTTTCAGTGACAAATTTTTCAGTATAGTAATTGATACATTTCACGAAGGCGCGACTGTCATAGCAATTTATACTTTATAACAATGATAAAAGAGTCACATGACCCGTGCTCGTGAGTTGCAATGCAAGGTCCATAGCAATTTTTTATTGTTGGCTGTCTGTGACTGAAGAAGATGTTAATTGATGATAATGAATAATAAAAGTGGATGAATGAAATGAAAACAGGGCGTTTTTTGTTATTATGAGCTAGAAATCATTTTTAAAGCTGTTTGAAATAGGAAAGTGTCTGATGAGTTTCAAACGGTTTTTAGCTGTCTGATCTTTTGCATTTTGCTTTTTCAATTCAATCGGATGCCAAATTGCTTTAATTTATGTTGGTATCGCTTAACCTTTGTAATTTTTGTCTTACATAAAAACATACATAGATTGACAGTAGCCACCATGACTTTAGATAATTATAAGTCTGCGTAATAAAATGTTCATTAAATCACATAATATAACATTTTGGTATCAATATCATCGCATAGTGACCCTTAATATCCCCGAGCCAGCAATGGACATCCCCCTTACATTTCCCGTCAAATATTCCTGAAGGCTGGCAGGCAGCAGGGCCGGATGCTGCGCGATCTCTCCGATCAATAGTAACGCCCGCCATCCCGCCAGGGCTCAGTACCGCGCCCGAGCCCGCCCCGCACACATTACGTACCTTTTTTAATAACTATTTTTTAAACAAACACGGTTTTTTTAACAGCCATCTTCTTATGAGGTTCTTTTTTTAAATTCCGAGTTGTGACGCTGCGGGGTCGTCTAGAAATGGGACTCTGTTGAGGTGAGTTTTCTTTTTGACATTTTTTTTATTAGATGTGTTTTTTTGTTTTTTATTAGGCTGTGACGATGGTTTTCTACATGGTTAAATGTGCCTGTGGTTTTTATGATTTTTGTATTTATATTTTGGAGGTGAATATTTTAGGGGGGCGTGGTTGGCAGTTACATATTTCTAATCGATCGGATTTCATGTGAAAAAAAAATCCATCTTTAAAAAATACCATTGTAATTAAATTATTTATAGCAACATTTGTAGCCCGGTTTTCCCTTTAAATTAGATAGGTATTTAACAAAAAAAGTATATGATGAATTAATTCATCAATTTTAATAACACGATCAACGATTCCTGTCAACGCATCACACGATACATGTTATAGGAATTGTTGCAATTAATCGATAAACCCACCTGATTTTTTTGTAGACAAATGCTACAAGAAAAATCTGTGATCACTTTATTAAGATAGAAAAAATATAAATAATACAATAGGTTTATAATACAAAATATAAATAGATAGGTACTAAATGTGCTTACTCGTTGTGGTATTTATTTAATAAAGGTAATACATGTCATGCAATGCATAGTTTCTATCTAGGTCATGATAATCACGGCATGGACACCTAGGTACTTACCATTAAAAAGATAATTGCAGTTCTCTATCTATTTAAAATCTATTTTTTTTCTTTTTCATAACAGCTTTATCGTGTCATTTTACAATATTTACTATAATACCTACCTTTTTTATAAGTGTTCACAAAATATATAAATCCAAATGTCAAAACTATAACAATTTATCGGCAGCCATTTTTTGAATTTTTATTTGGTACACCACAAAGCATTTATTTTTAATTTTCATTGTTTTATTTATTCAGCCTGATCGATTGTTGTAAATAGGTAACAGAAAGCTGTTAAACGTGTTAACACAAATGACAGATATCTCTATCCGTGACAGATTGAGACAAATCGGGTCATGATCGGAACATATCTCGAGTCGAACTGGGTGGGGCGTCTACTTGAAATTCTGAAAACGGCTGAAAATACGTATGTGTTGATTGTAATCGTTATTTTATTTGTAGGGACTGTTTTCGGATAGTTTGTGTAAACATTAATCTCATTGGTAGCAGCCCGGAGTCTGAACTCGTGTCCGGGCGATGACAATAGGCTCGCCCCCGATTTCCTGGGGTTTAAACATAACTGGCGAAATATGGGTTTACTATTGCTCGGTTCCTATATACAATAACGAATCGTTTTAATAACCAATTGTTGTTATTTTTATTGCCAAACTGGGCATATATACTTAAATAGATTCGTAAGCAAATTTTACCTGTGATAGCTACTTCCATATGGGAGGGTCTACTATGCAAAGCTTGAGGTATTTACTTCATTTTTGGAAAAGATACAAGGGTCTTAATTTTAACCAATATCGGTCCGTCAATTGTAGGAATCGGCCGTAAAGGTACACCTCTGCCTAACCCTTCGGGGAATACAGGCATGAGATAATGTTATGGTATTATAATCTATTACTTTTAATCTCCCTATTGCACACTATGGTGAAAAGGAGTTTTCCTTATTTATTACATTCATATGCTACGTTTGTTAAAGATATCAGTTATGGGGGCTTAGAACAGTCACTTTGGCAGAATCATAATAGAAAAATATTATGAATCATCGTAAAATGTCACAAACTGACTGCGTGCGATTCATATTACAAAATAAATCATCTGTTTGACAGTTTTCTATGGAGATTCGTAAAATAGTCCACACATTATGAATTGCTTTTATGTCAAATTAGAGGAATTGCTAATGAAAGCTGGAAATTCAGGAAATGAATTGCTTTTAGAGGAATTGCTAATGTGTCCGTTTTAGGCTCCCTGATTTTTACACAATGTTTTCCTATCTCGTAAATTATAATGTGTGAAAATTCCTTCGGATGGCTGTTATGTTAAAATGGTCCTACAAATATTTGGTCAGGTCACTTTTAACCCGGTGTTCCGACACCCATGCGGGTGAAGTCGCCAAGTTAATATTTTATATTTATCAGTTTAAAAGTAAGTCCATACTAAATAATGAATTGATAGACATTGCATGTTGCACATTATATGACCTGGAGATCCTAGATAAGAGTCCTCGTTATATATACAGGTGCCTGTCACACGAGATGACAAAAACCAATCTGCAATTACATTCGGAGTAAACACATAGGTACCTTATTACCACAAAACCGTGTTTATCAGTTGTTTATCCTAAACACCTTTTAAACATGACATTTCTCTACGGAGTTTGACATAAAACTGACATTAGACACGCGTTGAACAAGTGTCTTAGTTTTTGTGGAAAGACTGAAGGGTATTTGCTGTGCAATTTAAATCTAAGTATACCAATGATAAATTAAAGTCACTTTTCGTTATCTGTCATGATCGCTTAGACCTTCAAACTGCATAATGGATTTTCATGCGGTTTTCAGCGCCATTTAGGGAATTTATTCCGGAAGATTTAAGAGTATAATAAATTAATATTTAACTTAGTAATAGCACAGAAATGTCGATGTTTCGACATTTCGCCACATCAGTAGGTAAATTGCACCCGTGCGAAGCAGAAGCGGGTGGCTAGTGGCTAGAGATATAAATTGTTCACTAATCCACCAGTAAGTCACTTTATTCTAACTATATTCTAACTAATATTATAAATGCGAAAGTGAGTTTGTTTGTTACGCTTTCACGCCAAATTGGCTGAACAGAATTGGATGAAATTTGGCACATGGGTAGACCATGACCTAGGTTAGGACATAGGATACTTTTATCCCGGTAGTAAATTCCCGTGGGATAATTTCTGCCCTCTACGCGGGCGAAGCCAATGTTTTATGCTACCCTTCATCGATATTTTTAATACAACTTGACAGTCTGATCTTATATTATGAACGCGCCCTTTTATATCTGCAGTAAAGCGTCGTCTGTATTGGAAATGGAACAAGGAAAAATGTCAGTTCCAGCTCGTTTTTATCCGACTGAGCGACAACAAAGACAGGGTTATGTTTTTCTTATTTCTCATTCAGCCGCAGGAAGCCGCTGGATGCGAGAAGCACAGAACCGGTCGAAATGGGGGTACTTGGGGGAGGCCTAAGTCCAGCAATGGAAGCCTTTCGTCAAAAAAATTTTTTTTTGGGTACCTCCCCTACATTTAATTTGGGTATTGTTTTTTTTTTCTCGTCAATCCCATGGTGTGGGATATCGTTGGAAAGGTCGTTTAAAAATAATGGGAGTTTGTGAAAACCATTTTTGGATTCAGGGATCCGTTTGCGGAATATTAAGCAAATTTTTGTTAGAGTCAAGTGTCTTCCCCCCCTGCCAGCTAAATGGTTGGGTTTGGAAATGTGAAAAAATTCACGGCAGTAGTATATATAACGAAATTAAAAGGAAAACTATCACAGCTACGACGGCTCCACCAGTTACCGAGTAAAAATCGACCAACTTTATTTAATTTGCAGTTGCAAAAACATGTTCTCCCGTACATTCTGTATGGGAGAACAAGTTTTTTAACTATAATGTTAAGTTTGTTGGATAAATTCATCCCAACTACGGAACCCTTCATTGTGCGTGATTCGACATGCACTTGGCCGGTTTTTTTGTTTTGTTCGCCTCACTACTGACTGAAAATGAAATTAGGACAAACCCAAAGGAACACCCGAAATATCGAAAAAAACGAGATTTTGTTTCACGTGGCACAAACCGGCACCGACTCATCTATTAAACAATAATTAAATGTTCTTACCCTTTACAACCAGCTTATCTTCTTTTATTTTCCATTTATTCATCTTTATGCATCTAACTAAGATCAGTTATCTTTTTGTATGCACGTGTTTTTGTGACAAATAAACCTATTTTTCTTTATTTCTTTCTTACTTCTTTATCAGTACGAGTATCAATAGCGAATCTATGTTCTAATTCCTTTTGACATTTCCCGAGAGGAGTACGCGGGAAAATCGACCTTGTCACGTTGACAATTTAATTGCACGCCCCCCGTGGCAAAAGTATCGTCGTATTCAGCCAAAAGGACGCGCGGTGGCCAGTTGCTGAGCGGTTGCCATACGGAACGGGCGTCGATATACTATCAAAGTATTTGGAGAAATAGTTCGAGGAGTATGATACGGTGTTTTTATAAAATAGTGCAGTGATTAACATGTTTTATAAATAAAAGTGTGGTTAAAATAAAAGAAGAAAGTTCAGTAGCAGAGCTCGTGGGTTTATTTTTACTCCCGGATTTAATTAACGGTGAGTTTTAACTTCGAACTACGACTTTAAAAACCTAATAAACTTTTAAATGAAAATAAAATACAAGAAATGCCAGTCTCTAAAACATCATAAATTAAATTATTTAATAGTTTAGTTAAAACAGTACCTGGTTGAAATATTTTATCTCGCACATAATTCTTTCTTTCATAACAAAATTATATAGCAAAATTAATAGTTTCATATTAATAATTATTATAATAATGTAAAAGAACGCCGAAATATCGTCTGCCAGTTATTTGACAACGTAACAAGATAAACAGATATCTTGTAACTATATTTTGTACATCTGGCATTTATCCAATTGGTAAAAAAAACTCGGTACTGTACCTAACATTACGTATTTAACTGCAGATTTAACAGCATTTAAAGTACTTACACAGTTTACATTACATCATGAAAAAAACTTTAGCTATTTGTTAGGTACCGACATCTTCTTATTATTATAATTATAATATGATTACCTACTTATTAAGGTGACGGCGAAAACATAAATGCATTTTAAAATATTTAAATCTTTTATTGATGTTGAATTCTTTAAAAATTAAGGAAATACCTTTTTTATATAAAGTTGTTCATTTTCTTTCAATAATCTTGGGTAAAAACATTTATATAAAAACATGTTTACTTAAAAAGATAATTATAAATATTTTATCTCGAGGATAGATATCCTATTTATCGAAGCTTGTGTAGGCTTCGATTCGCGCCGCGGAGGCTCTACGAGATCCAACTAGCATAGCAGCCACCAGTTCTTTACGACATGCTTAGGCTCTACTAGCGACGTCTTGCATCTAGGCTCCACGAGTTTTGAATTTCGCTTTTATACATAGAAAAAATGTGTCATTCGTAGATCTTTGACAGACGTTAAGGGTCGTCAGAAGCCCGAAAGTCTGACAACCAGTCTTACCAAGGACTAAGGAGTATCCAGTTACTGGGTTGTGGAGGTCAGATAGGCAGTCGCTCCATGTAAAATAATGGTACTCTGCTGCATCCAGTTAGACTGGAAGCCAACCCCTACACAGTTGCGAAAAAATAGGCAGATGACAATGGAGACTGAAATATGATGATCCTATTCTTTCCTAAATAAAACACTGCTAATAACAGAGTTCATGTAACATAATTTGATATAATTTAATTTTTACCCTATCGTATGGTTTTACCCTTTACGGTATAATTGTTGGAATAAGTATTAGTGATGAATTTTATATGTGTTCAAGGTTTGAATATATCACTGTCCCAGTTTAGCTTATTTTTCTATTTCTTTAAATATCTAAATATCAAACAGAATCCCTTTGTACCTTTGAACTTGCCCATTCACTGTTCACATTTAAAGTTTAAAGGTTGTTCCAAGGAATCCAAAATGGCCTATTAATAGTTCCGAAGCAAACTGATGCGCAAAGCGTTATATTTCTCTAACGAGACGTGATTACTAGATATTGTATTGCAAGACTCTCTCATATAGGAATATGGATTTAAATTCAATGAGTACTAGAGTATTGTATTGATATATAATGAAGGCTTTTATTTAGTAGTTACCTATTGTTGGAATAAGTGACCATCATCATCTTCCGTCCTGCTCTTGTCCCATGTCACTTGGGGTCGGCGCAATACGTTTCGTCTTTCTATTCTAAGCAAAAGTGTTTTTTGCATGGCCCCCATTATTTATAACTAGCTGATGCCCGCGGTGTTGCCCGCGTGGATGTCGGTTTTTACATACTAAAACTTTACTCGAGAACCCCCTCTATCCATTGGTGAAAACAGCATGAAAATCGGTGCAGTAGTTTTTGAGTTTATCGCGTACAGGACGACAGACAGACGCGGCGGAGGACTTTGTTTTATAATATGTAAGGATAAGTTACCAAAAAGTTGGAGAGAGGTTAATAATTTACAATTGAAGAAACAACTAACAAGCAAGCGGCAAGTATGCCGCTTGTCGGTTAGAAATGGATTTAGTTGATTAAAAAAAAAAAAAAACATAAAATCTATGACAGAACTATTTATTTTGATATAGATTTTATTAAATCTATGTGTTTGTGACAGAACCATTTATTTTGACATAGATTTTATGAATTATTTTTATTTACTGTTGACATTTATAATTTACTAAAGTATGCTAAATTCAATGTAGGTAAATTAATAATATTGACTTGACTACCAAAATTTTATTATAAACAGTCATAATTATTCATATTTGCACGCCTTAATATGTGGGAAACATGTCTGAACCTATATTTTTTTAATGCTATCCTGCAATGTCCTGCATGCACGTTTTTATTTCTGTGTATGTACGTATGTATGTATGTATATGTACTACACATGTTTCAGCAAATAAAATGTTATGTTATCTTATCTTATTCTCCCTTGCCAATCGTCACGATATCATATCATTCCTAACACAAATCCATCCATCTTTTCTTTGGCCGTCCTCTCCCTCTCCATCCATCAACATCTATTGTTGGAATATGTATTGGTTTGTGATGAATTTTATTATATTTGTTGAAGGTTCGCTCGTGACTTGTTATTTTAAAAATACGTCGTTTCAGGTTCTATTTTCAGCGATTTAAGGTACAACATGGTCAGTGTACATGGTTAGTTCTACATTCGGATCCGTCTTATCTGACCGAAATCCGTAATTTGTGCGGCTGTTTCAGCCTCAAAAGTGCCTTTTTAAGTGCCTAATTTAAATCAATTATTTGAGTTTAAGAGCAAATAATTGAAACTATACTAAACAGTCTCGTCGTTTCATGAATGTGTAAGCATGTAGTCAGATCGATCGGGCGTGGCTCCTTGGATTGTTCCGTTCGTGTATGGTAATCCTAAAATGCCAGAGACAACACATGTCAATAATAACGCGGTTTTTGAATTGAGAATTTAAAGTTGAGAACTTTAGCATTAAAATTTTTGTAAATATGTGAGCACCATGTATCTATCCATTAATTTATTTGTCATTGCTCCATTTCTAATTCTTTTTACCTTTTGTGGTAGGTACAGTAATCTTATTGTAGGTGCATCGTCTCCACATATCCTTATATAATAATTGATGTATACAAAATATTGTAAAACATTTTTAAAAGAGTAACGGTAGTTTCTTGCCTATTCTTCTCCATACGAAAACTACCTTTTCGAAGGGGCAGCTAGAATCAGTTCTATTTCTTTGTTTTTTTTGACGTAAAAGTGCCTTATAAGTTCCTATTTGAAATAAATTATTTGACTTTGACTTTGACATAGATGGAAGCCGGCAACCTTGGATGAATAACCTTAACTAAGTAATGCTGCTGTGTGTAGTGTGTATGTAGTTCTCAACTTCAAATTCTCAAATCAAAAACCAGGTGTCAGCCGTTTTAAAATAGAGAAAGGTTGTTATAGTTATTATTGTGGTTACTAAAACATTCGGCGGTAATGTTTTGAGTGCAATTGGGTAACCATGCTGCATGTTAACTCTCTTAACGCCCACAGGGACTGTGAAGATTATCCGTTTATTTGCAATGCAGAGAACATGGCAATTGAGAAACAATATAATCTACATAGTAACACATTGTTTGATGTTCAAACAGTAACGTAAAGGTGGATACACATTTACTTGTAACAGAACGTCGAGTCACTCTAGTGTGTCACCCTTTAAAGAACTGGACATGGAACACGACGCTTGATGCTTGTCTGCAAGTGAATCTGCGAAAACTTACGACGCATGCAAAATAAATAATCATTAAACTCGACTGCAACTAAAAAGATCAAATCAAGCTCAAGCAGTTCGCTTTTGCAAGCAGTCTGATGCAGTGGGTAGCAGTTATTTTAGTTCAATCTCTGATTTGATGTCAAATGACAAAGATACGATGATACACAGATACGCATGAGAAACAACCATGGTCTTACTGTCATCGCAAAAATGTTATAAACATGGAAATCCTCTTAAAAATTGAGCTTCTGCTTATAGGTAATACGGGCTGGTGTCCGCAACTCCACGTCAAAGTCGCGCATTTTGCCATTCCATAGAGTGTTACATGAAATGGAAAATGATCTAGTGTGTCCTCACCTTAACATAACGTGAAATTATGCGTTGGCGCGCGCGGAACGCATTCTCGCATATACAAGAATAGTTACAAACTATTTCTGTCCTGTTAATGAGCTGATTCGTCTGTTATCAGCTGTGTGAGAATTTAGTTTAATTCTTGGTTGGCAGTTAACATTCGTTGTTAATGTTATGTGATTTGTCAAGGTATTTTTAAAAAACCCGTTTATTTCATGTGACGCAGGCCCATAGCTAAATACCATAACCTAAACATACATAATTTTACTATAAATTATTATACACAAAGTGATGACTGTGTCGGCGTCGTTTTGCGCTGCGGGGTGTCACGTAACCTTCACAAAAATGTTGGTACGGCCTACCTTTCGGCCAAAACTCTTCTTTCATGAAGGTTTCTGTGTACTGAGTTGGAACCCGCACCACAAACGACTTGAAGTTTATGTTATGGCGTGACTCCAACTTCTCTACTCTCAAAATCCACTTGATCTTGGTTCTGATTTATTCCACGATGTGTTCAGTTATCGTGGAGTGATGCAGACGGGATACTTACAGCTGCGTCGACGGTGTAGCACGACGCAGCAACATAGTTGGTCCGTAGATGGGTGACCATCGTTACATACCGAGACTCCTCCGTGCTTCGGAAAGCACGTTAAGCCGTTGGTCCCGGCTGTCATTCGTAGATCTTTGACAGTCGTTACGGGTCGTCAGAAGCCCGAAAGTCTGACAACCAGTCTTACCAAGTGGTATCGTGTTACTCAGTAACTGGGTTCTGGAGGTCAGATAGGCAATCGCCCCATGTAAATTTGTGAAAATATGTGATTTTTCGCATTGTTAAAATGTTTTGAAATATTATTGTTTAAACAAAATCAGCTTCAATAAGTTTTTATACCTAGCTGACATTTAAAAATAAGAAACCTCTGTGCTATTATGGATAGATTTTTCATGTTCGAAATTCATTATATCTTTTAAAAAGCGGTAGCCACAAAAAAAAAAACATTTTCTATTAGAAATACATCAAAGTACGAATCAAAACGTTTTCTGTACACATTTTTTTTCCAATTAATGTTTCCTTATTATCATCATGTAATATGGAGTATGTTAGGATCGCAGCAGATGATTTTTGTATTTATTTGTATGGTTCGTTAGTATGTGTCTGGGAAGTATAATAAGTTATACTCCACCATAGGCACCATACGAAGGCTTTTTGAGTTGCATAACTGTAGACGAAAAACTAATTGTGACTGGTTTTGTTAGCCCAATACTCGGAAATGTCAACCAAACGGGATAAACAATTTACCAGCTGTCTAAATCAACCAATTGAATTTGTCACGTAAACTCGTAAAACCTAGTTCTACGAATAGGTCTCTCGTAGCGCATTGCTGATCCGCTACGAGATGTCGTAGTGGGCGTAGCTCGTAGCTGAGCTACGCCGTAGCAATCCTATTATCCTTGACAGGATGAGAGCTACGACGAATTTCAATGAATATATAAATTCAAACTGGCGGTTTTTGGATACCTTCAGAGTTTTTATGTAACATTACATCACGCTTGGATTCCCCGAAGAGGTAGACAGAGGTGTTTTGATTATTTTCACATATTTAATATATAAAATAAATATCTATTATTTGATAAAGTTGGCTGGGACAGTCTGGATGCGGAAGGCGGAGAACAGGGTGTTGTGGCGCAGTTTGGGAGAGGCCTATGTCCAGCAGTGGACCGCGATAGGCTGGATTGATTGATTGATCTATTGTTTCACCAGTTATGTTTAAGTCACCTGTAATAATTGAATTGGGCAAGACTGTTTCCATTAACTGGGCACGAATACAGAATCCGGGTTGCTTTTGAGAATTTTCTGAGAGGAAAACCCAATAACTCTTTGCCCGACCCGGGGATCGAATGAGAAGCTCATGCTCAATAGCCGCGCCAGTTCCCTGGCCCAGTGTGACAGTATATACAGCCAGTGAAATTCGAAAGTTCAAATTAACGCTTATTTGAACTTTCGAAGTTCATTGAATTGGATAATTACTTAAATGAAACTGTAAATGTCAGATAACTTAGCTCTCTTGTCAATGGAATTAGCCCTAAAGTAAAACCAATTGAAAACATAAACTGACTGAATCGCAAAAATATTATCAGCTGTCTCATACATTAAATCAAACCTAATGTATGACACGGCAGATAATTTTTTCTCTGATCATTTGTAAGCTATGAAGGTTTATAAGGGACAGTTGATATTTTTTCGCGATTACGATGTTGGCCCCGTGGTGAAAGACGTTCAGTTTTATGGTCTGTTCCGTACCACACCCTTTAATATGACCACACCTGTCTGATACATGCTTTATAGTTAAAATGTTAGTTCACTTAGTAGTTTACTCTAGTGCACGCTAGATGGCGTTGCAACTAATGTGTGAACGTCCGCCGCCATGACAGCAGAATGGCGTCTAAAGTGAATGTAAAGTTACAGGGCTTAAGTTAGTTTTGTGTACCTAACGGGCACAGTTGTGCTCGTCATTTTGTATTTCGGACCTAGCATACGAAAAGATTAACTACAAATCCAACACCTTCGAAGTTCAAATTAATGATAATTAAAACTTTTGAAGTTCATTGAACTGCATAAAATATTTAAATCAAAGTGTAAATGTCAAGTAACTTCCTTCGCTATTCCGCCGACAGTGGAATTAAGCTCAACCTATTGAAAACATAAAAAGAGATAGTTAAAAGGTTAATTAAATAGTTTACTCTAGCGCACGCTAGATGGCGTAGTTAAATGTGTTTACATCCGCCGCCATGACAGCAAAATGGCGCCCAAAGTGATTGTAAAGTAACATGGATATAGTTATGTTAGGTTCGTGTAACGGGTACAGTTTCGCTCGTGCATTTTTGTATTTTGGACCTTAATTTAAATTCCTACTTTTATAAACTAAATAAACTTCTTTGAAAGGGACAAGATGCGTTCTTACACTTACACCAATAAAGCACAATACTAGGGTGTTAATATGACACAGAGCTTTAGCTTTATGAGTGACAGATATGACATAACTAAATATAATCTAGTCAGGAGTCATCTGAAACATAGTGCAGTAATTTGGGCTAATAATTTCATTACCATTGTTCTCAAAACGGTGAAGGAAAACATCGTGAGGAAACCGGCATGTCGTAGAACCAAATATTCGAAGACATGTGATATCTACCAACCCGCACTGGGCCCGCGTGGTGGATTACGGCCCACTCCCTCTCACAGAGAGGAGGCCTGTGTCCCAGCAGTAGGAACATTATAAGTAGGCTGATAGATGCCCACTATCGTCTTGCATTTTGGTTAAATTTTTACGACACGCACAATAAGTATCACCCATAGATATGAATAAAGTCTTAAAACTAAATAAATAAAGTGTGTGAGACGAGTACCTATTTTCAATTTAAATATCTTTCGCAACTGCATTGGCTGTTCACTGATAGTGGGGTGGGTATTCTAAATTCATGTAACTTAATTTAATAAGCTGTTGAGTTTCCAAATAAATAAATAAATAAATAATAAATAGATATTACGTTACGTCGAACAGCCACAGAACATTTTCAGTTTGAATTGTAACGCAGGAAGAACAACACGTAAGCCGTGATCACAACTTGCCAGTCAGCAAGAAAACTTGCTCCTCTACAAAAGTAAGCGACTGATTGCCCATTAAAATACGTGACATTTCATTTTAAAGATGCGACTTAAACTCAAATCCATTTCAAGTTACCAACCCTCTTTCTGTCCAGACGTTTAAATTCAATTTATTTGACGCCGTCCTTGTAAACGATTCTAAAACCAACCTCGCTCCTAGCTGCAACAATATTAACTTACAGTGGCTATTTTTAGGTCTACTAAAGGTACAGCTAAAAATAGCCGCTGTAAGTAATAACCACAGCAGGTAAAACTTCCGTTTTTATTTTATAAGAGACTAGCTGATGCCCGCGTCTTTGCCCGCTTAACAAATTATATACTACAACCTTCCTCGAGAACCACTCTATCCATTGGTGAAAACAGCATGAAAATCGGTGCAGTAGTTTTTGAGTTTATTGCAGACAGACAGACAGACGCGGCAGAGGACTTTGTTTTATAATATGTAGTGATTAAACTAGCTTACAGCCGACCACCCACCCGGTAGCGGTCATCATTATCATCACATCGCTACCTACAGACATCTGCAATACCAAAAGCATTACAGCAGCGTTGCCATCCTAGAGGCAAAGTTGTAATGCCTCCTTACCCTGTAATTACACTGCATGCCCTTCAAACCGGAAGGCAATAACGCTGCTTGGCGGCAAAAACAGAATAGAATAGAATTATCTTTATTCAAGTATCATGACTCAAAAATGGTTAGTAAGACTTACAACTATGTTAGTAAGAACTGACACTTCACAAAAATAAAAACAAATATGATGCGATCACCGCTGTGGCAACCCATGTGCGATGGCACAACAGCGACCCACGAAAACACAGTCTAGGTGTCTCGAAATCATGAATACAGATATAGTATTAGAACTTCCCCGGATGAGCTCCTTAAAATAAATGCTCCACTATTAACATCCATAGCATCACGTCTGTTATCCCCGAAGGGTTAAGCAGAGATGTACCAGTGTCCTACAGTATACCCACATTTCGCCAATTATGTTTGATTCCCATGAATTAGGTGCGAGCCTACTGCCATCAAGCGGGCACGAATCCAGACTCCCGGCTGCTCAAACTCAAAGCATTTATTTCAATTAAACCATTTACAGGCACTTTTGAATTGTCAAGGAGTCGCTCAGTCAGAAATATGAAGCTAGTTGCCCATTCCAAAGCGTAGTAGGTACCTATGCAGAAGAACGGGAGAGAAAATCCACGGACACTCTTTTAAATAAAAAAAAATTGATACAAAAATTGGTTATATCATTCATATTGAAATTATACATGTGAGAACAATGTAGAAAACACGTTAAAAGCGGCTGTAATTATAAAATAAAAACAAAAAACAGTTCAAAAATTAAAATATGCCGTGGCAGCTAAGAGATGACCAGTCACAACTGATGGCGCCCGTTCACGAACATGACGCATGGATCAGCACCGTTCAGCTCAACCATTTTAAAGGGAGCTAAATGATCCAACACACGCGCCACCATCAGCGAGACATGTGAGTGAGCATGCTAAACCACCTACCTAATAACACTGCCTGACTAAGAAATCAAACTCAGGATATCATGGCATGCAGGTAGCTAGACTAGACTTGACACTAGACAAACGAGGCAAACTCTACTACTATTCGGTAAATAATTCATATACTTTCTAAATACGTCTCCATCATCGTTTGTAAACAAAACTTCCTAATCGGCCCCTTGATTAAATATTCGCGTGATCCTAACTCAAACATTTGGCCGGTAGTTTCTAAATTAACGGTACATTTTTGAGGGTAGTTACAGTATTTAGGTCGGTACTTACTGTTACAGATAATGACTTTAATTTTTTATTCAGTTAATGGCCACCATTTTTTATGGGAGTTGATTGTCGATTAATGCGTGGACGTGGACTTTGTGTGTTGTTTTCTTTGTTTTAAATGGAACGTTCTTTGATAACAAAAACGTGTTACGAGACAATCGGTGATGATAATAGTTACCTGGAATCGTATGTCTTTATGTTTAGCAAGGATTGCCATACCTACACTAAGATAGCGGAAATTGAGTAGGAATATATAAGCTTTCATTAAGTCATGTGATAGATCTCCGAAATACACTCATCAGCTGCCTAGCTTTTTCCCAACTATGTTGGGGTCGGCTTCCAGTCTAATCGGAAGCAGCTGAATACCAGTATTTTACATGGAGCGACTGCTTATCTGACCTCCACAACTCAGTTACTGGGTAATACGATACCCCTTTGTGAGACTGGTTGTCAGACTTTCGATCTTCTGACGACCCGTAACGACTGTCAAAGATCTACAAAGGACAGACAAAGGCTTAAAAAAAAGGCTGTTACACATTTATTCTGAGTTTTCTTTTGTTTTGTACAAATTATTATGAGCATAATAAATTAAAACCATTATCATATCACAGGAAAAAATTGTGCATGATAATTCCCATTTCGACAAGCCAAAAATCAAATATCTCTTGTGATAAAATTATAATTTCCCGAATTAGGGTTCAGGGAATCGACCCTCAAAATCCCAATCGATTTACGATCGGAAAGCTTTACAAATTCAATTTCCTGCGGGTTCTGCATGACATGTCTGCCTGGGATATTAATTCCAATCGATTTTGAAATTGAAATGGGCCTCCATATCAATATTTAATTTTGTAGGATCATATAAAGCTGAGGGCCTAGAAAAAGTGACATTCTATGAATGGTTTAAAGAATCATTTTTTTTCTAACTGAACAGACAGCTGTGTTGCTGAGGAGTTTGTTGCGCCACTTCTTCCCAAGCACTAGGAAGTGGTGAAGGGAAATTTTGACGTTCGAAAAGTGCTGATTCTCAGCCTAATTTGAATAAATGACTTTTGATTTGATTTGATTATAATGATGGAAACGCAATTAATCCTGTTGAAAGTCGTTGTTGAATAACGAAACATTTTGAAAGAGATTGCTATTTGTCTAGACCTTCCAGTCTATCTAGTTGGCTTTGTGGTCGATCACCAGGTCGGACAAAGTGTTATTGCGTTTTTCCATTAGGAATTTCTCAGCAGCACCTTGGATTTGGCCAATTGATGGCTGTCCTCGTCGGTAAAATATATACAGGGTTACTGGTAACTCGACGTATTCCTTGCAGGACGTCATAGTAGGGCTAAAATGCAACAAATTAAGCCACCAAATGTTCTACCGAAATTCAGTAGTTTTTGAATTAGTTAAGAGTTTTAGAGCTAAAAATTACAAAAAATTAAATGTTTTGTTAGTGATATTTGCCAAAGATTTAGGCATTATTGAACTTTTAATTATTAACAAAGGTCTGCTACGGCGTCAACTATGATAATAACTTAAATTTCAGTACAGTCGCGCCGTAAATCATTTTTAAATTGGTTTCAAATGGTTTAATCTGGGATTTTCATTAAAAAACTAAAACTCTTAACTAATTCAAAAACTACTGAATTTCGGTAGAACATTTGGTGGCTTAATTTGTTGCATTTTAACCCTACTATGACGTCCTGCAAGGAATACGTCGAGTTACCAGTAATCCTGTATATAAACTTTTTTCAATACTGTGTTACATTATAAGCTGTTTTCCCTACAGAAGTTGGTTAGTGCCGAGATTGTATGTCAGTTTGTTTGATCAAATAATTGACGCGATAAGATAAAATTCATTCTCGGAAAAGGTTTTCTTTCAAACCATTATTTCGTTAATGGATTTCCGTAGCGTGTTTTGGGTATAATCATATCAGACGCTTTTACATTTGTGCTGGTTATTGAACTAACCGTAAAGGAAAATACTACATAACATCACGCCTACTTATAATACCCGAAGGGTTAGGCAGAGGTGTACTTACACCCACATTCCGCCAGTTATGTTAAGGTTCCATTTAATAAGCACCATATGGGACCATGTTATAATGATGGTGCTCGTTGTCAATACAATTTACAATTACACACAGACAGACAGTTATAGTTCCACTAGCTTCCGTCGGCGGCTTCTCCCGCGCGGTAGGTATGGCGATAAAAAGTAGCCTTTGTCCTTCCCCAGGGTGCCATCTATCTCCTTGCCATGTCGAAATCCGTTCAGTGGTTTAGGCGTAAAAGGTAACATACAGACAGACAGATAGACAGACAGAGTTACTTTCGAATTTATAATATTGGTATAGATTAACATATACAAACAACATGTCGTTACTATTCAAGAGCGCAAGTTAATTGGGTCGTCTCCCGGCCTTTCACCGTATGTATTATAAATAAAGTGCATTGGACACTGAAAGTTTACGCGGTCGGATGGCCGCCAGCATCGTTGCATTAGTAATGCTGTCTGCCCCGCGCACAGTACGACTAGGGATGGCCTGAGCTTTCTGCAAAATACGCTTTTTAATGAGATTTCGTATCTTATTTATTGATACAGCATTTCTGTATTTAAGTACTAGATTGTTGATTGAGCATTTTGACCTGGAATTTTATTTTACAACTGGCTCTCTCGCAAAGATCAACTGGCAATTTTCAAAGTTAGGATAGCAGTTTTAACTTTTAACTCCGACTAGGCAAGTGATTCTACTTATAATTCAACAATCCAACAACAACAATATTGGCTTAGATTTTCTTGGCATTTTCCCATTTACAGGTAAAGACAGGGAAATGAATTGTTTATTAAATAAATAACCTTCCAACTATAATTGACCGTAGGTATATACAACTATCATTCCTTGACAGATGTATGAACTGGCTTTTGGACACGGCAAATTGACGCAGTGGGTCAATTTGATAAACAGTTAATTTCCCTGAATGCACAAAATAATTTGCCAATAAAACCTGCCACTGACATTCAAATACGTCTATGCATACAAAAGAGTACAATGCAGTTGTCAAAGGAAGTCAATAGGAGATGCGATGTGAGGAGATACAAACTCAAAGAGATCTATGTATCAACTAGTGGATCCATCCTTTAATGATCAACGTTACAGTTTATATACATAATATGTACGTGATGACCTTCTACTTATTCGATGAACATATGTATCTATCTTAATTTAAACTATATGCTGATGTACATGTATTTGATGCACGTGTATGATGTACGTGACACAACACTACATCACCCTTCAAAAAGAAAAAAAAAACTAAGTTACATTGTTTTTTTATTGGTGAATAGAATAATGACAGTTTATTGCACGCAATGCATCCATATTGGCTATTGCAACGGTAGGGTTTAGACAAGTGACAATCGCTTCCGAAGCGTTTCGTATTTCTACAACGACTTTCAAAAAGATTGACAGAACTTTTCGATAGCTTATGTCAATCCTTTATATTTTTGCATTCTATCATTGCCGCTAAATAAAATCGAAGTGACTTCACTATAAAAGTCGGTGGCAAGTTTTCTGAATTTTTCAGTAAGTTAATCAAATAATGTTGGTAGTATATTCGTACGGTTTGTGCACCTTCTGAAAACAAATCGATCATTTCATGAATGACACGATGTTAAAAGTCTGGAATAGATGGATTTTCATATCTTTATAGATATTGGAGTTTACTTCTCCAGTATTAAATATTTCACCCGTTTATTGTATTTAGATATTAGATAGAGTTGTCTAAATTAAGATAAGAACTATACTAAACTATTGTTGATTGTTGCAGACGGAGGATGGACATCCCGCGGCCATCATGCGCCCTCGTATTGGTGTTGCTATTCCTCACACATCGCACAGAGTAAGTACTGTTTAATAATTATAGACAGCCTGTCATTGTCCTACTGCCTTTACCTCTACTTCATACCGTGAAAGAACAACCATGACGTTAGGTACTCACGTATTAGGCATTCACATTACGCTTTACCTCTTGGCCACGCCATCGAGCTTCGCGTGACCTTCAGGCGTCTGCGACCGTGGCGAGAACAAAATATCTCTCTATAAGTTAAACAGAGACTGCCATGAGTCGCCGCGGTGCGACTTGCGGACAGAAGCCCAAGTGTGAGTTTCTTTTAACTATCTCGACTTTACGCATCGACCGCGTTCGGCGCTCTGATTGGCCCTTCACTAACCTTCACTGGTGTAGGGCCAATAGGAGCGCCGAAAGCGGTCGATACGTAAAGTCGAGATGGTTAAAAGAAACTCACACTAGGGCCTCAGGAGAGCGGCGGCGGCGCGGGAACATTCGAACGCCATCCCGCGCTGCAAGACATACCGCCCTATGTCGTGGGCCTGAGGCCCTAGACAAAGTGACATTCTATGAGCGATAACGATGATGGTAAAGGCAAAATTGTATAGGACTGACACAAGCTTTCGAAAAGCTTATGTCAATCCTGTTGAAAGTCGTTGTAGAAATACGAAACTCTTTGGAAGTAATTGTCATTGTCCCATAATGTCACTTGTCTATTCCCTCAGGACTTAGAGCTCCGGCCACAAGCCCCGTTTTCAAATCAGAGGGTCAGTTCAGCGGCTCAGGCAGCTGATTAATGCGTATGGTCAGTACTGAACAGTACTCAAATGTACTCGTACAAGAAGTCAGTCAGTGAAAGGCCAATGACTGAACTGTCAACTGCTGGTCTGACTCTTAAACTAGCCTCTTGTCTGAAGCCCATTAATAATATAAGGAACTCAACTTTACGCACATGGTAATTAGCTGTGAGAAAAACTAATTGTTTGTCACTGTATGTGAATGGTGTTTCCGATTTCCTTGATGTTGACAGTAACTACTTACATAGATACCTACTTGGTAATTCAATCATAATGAAGACCACCATACCATAGTGAACCATAGTGAAGTGCTACTAAAATAGTCTTATGCCTTATTTATTAACAAAAGTTTTTGATCATAAAAGTATGTAGGTATGTATGTTAAGGTATTTTTCTATGGGCCTGTGTCGCCTGAAATAAATGGTATTATTATTATAATGTTCGTATACAAAATAATACTCCCCGTAATATCTCGTCTGACGGGAAATGCCCTCGTCTACAATTTTAACTGTAAGATGTCTGTGATTTATGCTCGAGAAGTTTTCTAACTTAATAATAAGCTCGCAGACAGCTTTCTGACTTTGACATATTTATTATTATACGAGTTTTTTCGTGAAGATTTTTTATTATTCTTTATACCTGACGGACGTAATGTTTACAAAATTGATATGCATGAATAAACAGTAAACTATTTATATACCAATTTATTTACTGGGCTAAGTAGTTAAAATAAACTGTGCCCCTACCTACCTACCTACTTAATCTATTAGCAGAACCTGTTTTTTTATATTACTATGAGTCGAACAAAGGTTATCTTCCTAATGGTTTCTTACGGAAATTAAAGTAAGGAGGATCATGTTCAAGAAAATATACCTAACTACGGCCTCGAAAAGATGTATACATTGACAAGAATTCATTTGATTGTTTACAATCCTTGTTCCATAATATTGTATCCATTTCGAGCCAAAAACATCGAACACTTTGGGTATTTAGGTAATTAAACTTTGATACAAAACTATCTAATAAATTTTTGCCGATGCAAGTATACATTTATCATTTAAGTATATACATCTTTTATACATCTACATATGTACATCTATATGTATTTTTTTTTAATTCTATATGTCACTGTACCTTCATTTCTTCATTCAGGTTGAAGCTTCCATCTTTAGGTGAAAAATAAAAACACTGATTCTTTTCAATAATTGGTTATTAAAAAATAATATTATAGATACTTTGTCAACCTTTCATTCGTCATTCGTCAACTATATTTAAGCTAGGCAAGGTTTAAGCAGATAATATATTCATCTTTAAATGACCAACGTCAATCATACATCGCAGTAATGGAAACTCATAAAGAACAATATACTTTTTATTTATTATAATGGCGTAGGTAGGGCTAACGTGTAGGTACTGCCCATCACCATTAAGATTATTATGAGAAAGCATATTTAAACTGGTTTATTCACAGACGAGAGCTAATTTATAAATAGCAGAGAGTAATAAAAACAATAAATAGCAGAAGAATTGAACCAGTACCAATTACTAAATTAACATCACACAAACACACACACATCACATCATACACACACATTTGTCAGGTTTTCGTTCACGATAATTGCCGTCAGGCTTTCCACATTATAAAACACCTTATTTTGAGTCCACAATATCATACACGCTATTTATTTATAACGTTAACAGAGAAATAAATCCTTCACATTTTATTAACTACACGTTCATTCATATAGTCCGCCCACAACTCAACTGGGTAATTTCTCACATCACCGTTCTTATCTCCCAAAATTAGGTATCCGGCAATTTATTTATATGATACCTACGCTTATTATTTAATTTCAGCCTAAAGTCGGATTGTATACCTCAAATTGCCTTCGTACAAAAGTACATAACCAATTTTCTACGTCAAGGTAGAATGTCAGTAATATTTAAGTCCAGTTTTGACTTTCAATCATTTATAATAGATTATTAAAACAAGTTGTTTCTCTAACTTTGTATCCACACCCATAGTTTGGAAGGTAATTATAATGAAATACGACGCATTTATCCGTCTTACCACTAAAAAGTGCTCTCAAAAAGTCTATGTAAGCACTGACTTTTTGAGAGCATATATCTCACTATCTTCATTCTCCATTATTGGGCGGAGCACCGCCGGCGCCGTGTCCTCGCGGAAGCGATTGGCGGCAATGACCTCTCGCGTCCGGCCCTGGTCCAGGCCATGGTACGGAGCGAGAGGTCATGGGAAGCCGTCACCTCCTTCTGCGAAGCAGTAATGCTCGCAAAGGAGGAGGCAGAACGCGTGAGGGAAAGGCAAAGTTTGCGCCCTCATGCCCCTAACCGCCGCCTTTGGAGACGCCCTGGGCATCGGGAATCCCAGGCGGATTCCCGGCCACCATAGGCGCGGGCTTGCGGACGTCGACCAACGGGCAGCTCGCCGTCCGATAAGAACCAGGCCCGGGTCGATGGCGCGTCGTGTTCCACGCGCGCCTCAAAGAGATGTCAGCACAATTAGCGGGGTCCGCTAGGACCGATGCCTGCCAGGGTTGCGGGAAAGTCCGAAAGGGATACCGGGATCTTGGCAACAGGCAAATGAAGGAACACGGGTGGGTTTTAGTCAGTAAAAGTCTGACACGCCCTTCCGCTCCGCCCAGAGCGGGAGAAGTCATTGGATGACTTCCCACCCTCAAAAAAAAAAAAGCTTACCTAATTATATTATGTCTGTAAGAATAAGATTGATTTCTGAATTTAGGCGACTCATGTTTGTCCACCTTCTCTTTATTTCCTTCACGTTCTCAATTCAAAACATTGACTAAATTTTTTCAACATCTACATATTTCTTTAAATTTCTCTGCCATTGTTCTACCTTTGATCAATCTGTGTAGGTTAAAACAACGCAACGTCAATTAGCCATTCTGTCATGTTGTCACAACAAACGATGCTGAACTAAGCCGAAGTGATATGTTGATACAATAAATTAACATTAGTCTCTCGTAAATTAATAAGGTCCCACCACGCTATGTGTTCTTTAACGTATCAGAAACTTAGTTTTACCTGAATAATAAAGCATGTATCAGAAAGGTGTGGTCATATTTAAACATGTGGAACAGAACATCAATTTCTCCATGGGACCAACATCGTAAACGTGAAAAAATAATCAGTCGTGCCATACATTTGGGTCGAGGTAGGTATTGAATTTTTTGTATGAGACAGTTGGTAATTTTTTTGGCGATTATGATGTTGTTTAGTTTAATGGTCTGCATCACACCTTTCTGATACAATCCTATATATTTTCTTTGGTCTTACATAAGGTTGATATAAAAAATGTGGTTAATAATAACAAACTCTTACGTAACTTTTAAACTTACTTTCGCCTTGTCGTCGACCATGCGACATAGTTTTGGCACAAAATTGTAGGTATGTGCTGAAAAATGTTATTAATTATTCAGTTCAATGAGCCGTAGTGCAAACGACACTAAAATTAACATACCTAACCGAGAAGTGGACAGAAATTGGTTTAAACATAAACAAGCAAGGATAGAATAATTTTTTCCGGTAAGAAATGCCCACGCCTCTTTTTTATTTGCATTCATTGCGATAGAGAATTCGATTTATCTCCTCGCGGGAACCACACATAGTTGCCGTGATCTTTAAAATGTATCATTTTATTGTCATGCGTGTTTACCGGTTGATCACATGTTCATAGGTATAGTCACAAAAAAATTATACTTATGTTCCAAGTTTTTTCTAATAAACTGCTGTTTTTATAGATAAAGAGAGTTATTTTCCGAAAAGAAGGTCATTTTAGAATGTTTAAATACCGAATTGCTTGCACTTGTAAATCTTTCAAATCCGAATTGTTATTTGAGGTTAAATTGATTAGTTGGTTAGTTAATACAGGTATAAAATATCACCACACATCACACACACCACACACACCACACATATACATCACACATCACATACATCATACATGTTATCTGTATACCTAAATTATAAGCAAATAAATTATTTCTATTTCAAATTCTACGTATGTCTAATAAATAATTATAGAATGAAAATATTAACTCAAAAAACCCAAAAAAAAAAAGGTATATCTTTAATTAGACTTCATTCTACACTCAATAACTGTTAAAATTGACATAGGTTAGTTGTACAAATTATTTCAGTTCTGATACAAAATTCCCACACAACAAATTAACCTATTCCTGAGCGCAAAAAAATAAACAACACTTTATTATTGTAAATTCTCAAAACATTCCATGGACACCAGACATTGTTGGCGGCAATAAATGAAACTGATCTAATTTATATTTCACGTAAAAAATATAGAGATGTCTAAAACATCAAACATTTCTTGAATCGTTAAGGGATCCATTAATCTTCGTAAGCCTCTAGCTGTCTCTACAGAATTGTTAAAAGGGTATTTTAGTTAAAACTTTCAAGCCACGAAACAATCTAAAGTTTTAGAACTCAAATTAGAAGACGAAGGAGAAATTAGAGACTTTTTGGTCTTCGTTTAAAGACTTTTTTTTACAATAAAGGTAGGTTGGTTGTGTCGATGACCCAAATAACGAGCGATTCGTAATTCCGCCTGCGTCATTGGTTCAATTCCCTTAAATACATAACAATCCGTGGTTAGCTACTTGCTGCCAAGAACAATATTGCTAGGAAAATGTCATGACTCAGACGTTTGACAAGTTTCACCGATATTGTCAACACATCTTATGAGAGAATCGGCTAGCCAGCAACCTAAACATTTATAACAGCAAAGGATTATGGCCCGCTTGCACATAAAATCACTTAATATATTAAACATACTTATTTAAAACATCGTTTACTGTGTCAAATTGTTAGAAGTTAACAGAGGCAGAATAACAGAATGATGTTTCAAATTATTTGTATTGTTTTTGTAATCCAGTACTATATATCTTTAATAATTATATCCTCTATTCAGTAACTTTTAACTAGATTCCAACCAATCCCAACATAACACTTTACCCCACCATACTTGTCACGGTAAAGACAAAGGCAAAAAGGACAATAAAGTCGAAAAAGAAACTCCTAATTGAACTCTTTTTTTCACAGATGCATGAACGGTGGCAAGATAAACTTCAGGGAGAAAGAAAAGCAGATCCTAGATCAGATCTTGGGCCCGGGACGGTACGACGCAAGGATCAGACCCTCGGGGATCAACGGCACTGGTGAGCAACCGCTTGGCTTCGAGCTTCGTAAGGTCCGTGGTGGAAGCGATGGCTAGGCTAGGGTTGATTACGTTCCCGTGACCCTCGGCGTAGGTGTGAGCTGGAACACCGGGGTGGTTTTTAATCAGTAAGAATCTGACAGACCCCTCCGCCCGCCCCAGGGCGAAGGACATCCATGAGGATTTTCACCCCAGGAAAAAAAAAATAGGGAAGTTGTTGGTGGTGGAAAAAGGTGGTGGTTGATAGTGGAAGAGATAGGGTATTATGGGTACGATAAAGGGAATTGTTGGAAGCTCTAGAGTAGGGTGATAAAAATAAATGCTTGCATTCATAGATATTCTGGGACACAGTAGAATAAGTAGTATGAGTGTAATGAAGGAGGACATGGTAGAATGATAGATCTGGACATGATAAGTGATGGAGACAAAATTAAATCTAGAATCTATTGTTAAGGGTTGATAAGTGATGGAGAAATAGGTAGAGCTTTCATTGCTAGGGTTGATAATTACATATACTGGGAGAGGTAGAAGCAAGAATAGGTGTCATAAAGGGAATTGTTAACACAAGTCTGGTGAAATAAAAAGAAGGCTAGAGTTGGTGACTGAGAAATAAATAAAGTTTGCATTGCTAAGGATGATAATATGTAATGAAAAAGATAGAAAAAGTATTATAGATGTAGTAAAGGACATAGTTGAAAGAATAGTTTAGAGTTTATAGGTAAATAGAGGTCAAGGTATTGGAGGAAGTAAACTGAACTGAGAAAGGAGACATTTCACGCTTGATACAACGTTGGGCCCAAAATCCAAAGTCACAGCTTTTTCAACTTTGAAAAACAGCTGAAGGAATGGTCGTAGAGATTCGGCGCCATTGTAAAAAAATATTAGGAGGACTATCCCGACATATTTTTTTCGCTGGCTTTTTGGCACTTTGGGTTTTGGGCCCAAAACAAATGGTCTCCTTTTTAGAAAAAAATGTTGAAGTAAGAGTGGAATACCGGCTTGAATAGTTATGAAATATGCATCCATTCGAATATGTCTTTATTGATGCACTGTATTCTGGAACTCGTAAAATGGTCAATTAAACTTAATATATAACCGGGACATTTACACAGCGTGACTGAGAGCTTAGTCCATTCATCTGTCGATGAACATAAATACGCATTTTACGCAATCATTAATGCGCACGGCGTTTTGTATGTGTTTCACAACATTAAAAAATAAAGGAGGTTAGCTGTCGCTTGTTTACTAAATATGGGGAAAGTATATATGTTTATCTACTGGATTAAGTAAGGTTAAACTCGTTCACTGACCTCATTTCTCATAAAAGCTTAGAACGTAAGTTTGTATAAAGAATCCATAATAAATCTATTTTGTATTGGGGTAGAGCACTTAGTGCTCAAGTCAGCTTTTGAAAGAAATAGCTACCTGTGTAAAGAAATCTACAATTCTAACAAAGAAAAGGGAACCATCTTGAAGTAGTTTTGACAACCATTTATCGTTGTTTCAATGGCGTCACTACCTACAATTTCTACTAGATTAATGACAAACCTGTTATAATATTTGCAAAAAGCTTTACCTTTCTTTATATTAGAGTCTATTGTTCAGCTTATATGTATTTCCTGTCAATAGCTAAACTACTATACTACCATGATCATACCCTTCTGACTTCTTCTGTTACGTTCTTCCTATTATCATCTTATAATACCAATTCTCTTATATCCTTAAACTGACCCGACAGGCCATATTTATCGACTACTAAATTCAATTCCCTTCAGACTTGCCATCTCGTTTGCCAACTCAATTAATTCAAGCAAGTCCATCTGGCCTCATTTACAAACGTGTGATGTATTCCCTTCTCCATAATGGCTTCGTCAAAGCATCTAACGCTTGTATAACCAACCGTATCTTCCATTAGTCATTTGTTTACTTCACCTGTTAATCTCCTATTTATATCATACTACATACTCGTATCTATCATACTGGAAAGCTTTGCTACAAATAGTACAGTTTCTATATTCTTAAAGTTGGCAAGGTACGGTCCATTATGTGCACTCCCGGATATATTTTATCAGTTTTTGGCACTTGTTAATGTGAATTAGGTGTAAATGCGCTTCGTTCATTAAACGTGATAGCCATTTATATAAGTATCCTCCCACCATTTCCTCATTATGAAAGGTCACGATTAAAAATTTATTAAGCGCTGTCTAATTTAGTTTTTAAGTAGTAAAACAAACGAAAGTAAATGTTTAGTGGTCGATATAGAACTATAAACGGAATAATTTTCGATTGCGTTTTAGATACTTGGATAGGAATATATAAAATACAGAACATTTTACTATTAGAGTAACAGCTATCGCTTCAACCACATCTGGACCCAAGCTAATAGAAACATTGAATAGTGTATTTTAACATTACGTAATAGAGTTCAAATCGATGTACTTGCTGACTGAATTAGAAGTGTGTCTTCCATTTCTGAAAGGATTACAAAAGACGCTTACGATGTAAGGTATTTTTTTGTTTTTTATGTACATGACTATGCTATCTTTAATTTTGTTCTAATCGTTTTAATCGAAACTAACAATTACGGTCATAAAAATGATCAACAATTACCTACTGGCTCTACGAACATAATTTTATGAAACGTCTAAAAATTAGCAAGTATCGTCACCACACTATTTTTTTAAAGAAAGAGTAAGTAGCAATCTCGTTTGCCAATTTTGCATCAGCATCTCTTATAAATATGCTGCATTTCTCGTCTATAAATTACCTCCCGGAATGTGCGGACCACATGTGAACTATAATAAATGTACGTCTAAAGGAGAATGCGACTTAAAATATACCAGAGAATGTGCGTTTTTTGATAGTTAACGCTAAATTCGTAATCCGAGTCACTTGTAACTGTTTTTTTTTTTGTCTTCAGTGAATAAAAGTTCAAATAATGGATAACTAGACCAAGTCGTTTGATTCTTCGGTCAATATTTTTGGCGTTAATTCAAATATTATGTCATTTATAACTATCTGAATAATTTGTTGAACTTTACTAAAGTTTTTCATTCTATTTGATGGTTCTATATTCCATGGCGTCTCATATCCTAAACTGTTTTGATTGTCTTCTGATTCATTGGACTGTATTTATAATTTCGAAACTACGTATTGTTCGTTACCTGTGATTATTATATTATCAACGTAAACGTCAGTCGTACGTCTATAAGTCAATTAATCAATGTGGTGGTAACATTTAGATCATCTACAGTAATATATCGAGCTGTCTCAAATTCCACGTCTACCGAAGCCTTCATTGCTTCGTATGTTTTTATATAGCTATATTTCTATGGTTAGTGGATGATTCCTTGAAAGGTTTTTAGCTAATATCTTGGGTATTGAAGGGAAGTCATTTGTCTGGCTGTCGGAACACATTAGCTTGATAATGCGGAAAAATACATCGTAACGCTATACTAGTACATAACATTATGTATCTATGATCGATTACTTAATGTTTACATACGTTCAAATGTTGTTAAGCAATAACATTATAAGTATTACCTACTTATAATTATGATTTTTGATAGGTGTTCAATTCTTCTAACAAAATAGTAACAATTCTGCAATTTCACCTTTGACACATTATATCAAAAATATTTCAACGACGAGATCAGTATTCTAAAGTGGTACACAAAAAGCATCAAAGTGCCACTCAGGCGCTACATCTCGTAATTTCCACAAGTTCATTTCGTAACAAAAGACGAACGTGAAAACCATAAATCACGTCGCATTTTTTGTTCCGCCATCTTTTTCCAGCTTCGTGCGGGAATTGGTAATGGAAAAACATTTCTCGTAGCTCCTAAGTGTGATTTTTTATGATTTTGTACAGTTTTCGTGTTAATGGAAAGGCATTTAGATTGTAAGAGGTTCGTGAAAATGTGAAAGTCAGCAGAGTTAGCGGTTAGAAGTAAAAGGTTGGAAACTTATCGTTGGTTTGCGTGATTTTATTATTCTCAGATTTGTATCGATTGCTCTTCTTAATGTTGCTGGTGTTTCAAAGAGATATCTTCTGTCATTTCTTACATTATACTTCCTTTTGCTTCACACCTTAATAAAATTCAACAATTTATGTTCTCAAAGTGCTTTTGACATCTTCCTTCTAAGAATCGTTGAGTCCGCTTCTCATTCAGTCTTCAAAGATTTTATTAACAAATCTAAAAAGAGCCAATCTATCATTTAAGTCCTGAATGCGAAATTGGATAAGCGTAGTATAATCCAAAATGACAGGATCCTCCTTGGACGTTTTATTGGTAAATGTGGACCAAGAATGAAGAATGTACATAAAGAAATAATAGGACATGAATTGCTAACAATTCATCTTGTTAAAGTGTTTCTATTCTTTAGGAGACCTAGAATTTTTAAAGACTTGCTTAGGATTTTAAGATTATAGAGGAAGGTCAAGTGACTGGCGGGAATGGCAACTTGTGAGTGTAATAAGCTGATACCCATTGATAAATTACCAAATATTCACCAAAATATTGGGTGTCGTTTAAGTCGAAATGGCTTCACCAGGTACGGTTCGCGCCTAATTATTTTCTTCAACAATATCCTTAAATTAATCACACACGTTCCAATAGAGTTGCTTTCTTTGTCGCCATCGTCTGCTATCATTGAATTGACCCCAAACGGCTTCGCAGAGGTTTCATTAATCACCTACCTAATGGGTCAGGGCTGTCATGCTTCTGAATCAATTATCCATGCTCTAAAAATCCCAGGTCCATTTCGAAGCTTGATATTAATGGTCAGCTCGGTTTGGTGTTTTGGAAAAACGTTGCCGATATCAGAACTTTCTTTATTGTTGTTGATAGAGAATTTGTGATTCCATTCTTATTTAGCTGAAGTTCTACAGCTGTTCTAACACTAAATTATCTTTTACTATATTATTAATATGTTATATATCCCTAACGCGTTTAGATTTTTTTTTTGCAGTCTCCTATGTTCAATTGTAACCGGTATGTATTTTTAGGAAACGATTTATCGTCTAGGTAAGTCGACAGCCCTGTTTATAAACTTTCTATTTGCGGTGTGCCCGGCTGTCAACTACAGTAGGTATTTTGAACTCATTTGAACCATTCACTAGCAGTTCATGCGTTTTTCATTTGGGAAAGGCTTTATGGCATATTTTCCTTCATAAACTTACAGAAAATAGTTTTTTCCTCAAAAACGACTATTCAGGTACCAACATCGATTTTAATTTTGCTGTTTTTCTCATTCAAAATTACGTAATTTGGCGATCATCAACATTTCTGTTACATTACTTTTCTCCTTTTTATTTTCTTTGATCGAATCTTCAGGCAGATCTAATACAACTTCAGCAGAGACCTCAACATTTCCAAAATTTTGTTATTTTCTTTATAGTTACCTACCTGTTTATTACCAAATCGTTAAAGCATTAATTTAATTACACATAAATAATAATCGGTTCCTTTCCAAACAGCTACAATTTTAATCAAAGTTATAGTATTAATTTCCTTTTCGGGCTACCTATTAACGCATGGGTACTAACGTTGAATTATTTATGTGTTAACTATCACGCGAACGGTTACTGTTTCCCTGTACTATAGATAAGACCTAGACACGTTCCAAAACATAATAAATAGCCTTTCATTATTATGTTATCAAAATGAAATAATAATTCGGCCTGAATTTGATTGACTTATTTCAATCGCGTCATTAATTAAGTTGGTGTGCTCATCATCATTGCCTATCTTAGTTGCTTATGTCATAATGATTTCGTCTGTACTTTTATACATATTTAGTTCTTATAAATCAGACATAACACTAATATAATTCACAATTAATTCAATTCAAACAATTGATTATTCGAATTCACTGAATTGAATATTAATTGTTTCAATGATTGATTAACGTGACAGTCTGATTGATACAATTTTAATTATATAATGGACTAGTTGGTAGGACTCAGATTTTTTTTTATTGATTTATCTGATACGTTTTAACAGATGGCCCAGCTGTAGTTAATATAAACCTGTTCGTGAGAAGTATAACGACTATAAGCGACATAAAGATGGTTAGTAACGGAAAGAGAGAGAGAGACGTAATATTTTATGTTAGTGTCGTTAGATAACAACAGTATGAGGTGCCAATGGACAAGACCACAATCTTTGATCACTAAAAGTTGGAAAATCAATGAAATATATTGGATTGATGAGCGACAGAACGGTAACGTGATACAAAAATGTCAATTCATATAAATCCTTGACTTTTCTATTTCTCAACGATCATAGATTGCTATCTTGTTTAAGAGAGCAGACCTTAAAGAGGTTGTAGCGTTTGTTTGTTAAATAACAAAATTAGAATGATCAATCATTGTGACTTCAGTGTAAGGAAAAAATCAGACTTTAATTTTCCAAGCTCGTACCTGCACTTTTTGAAGTACCTTGTAGGAAAATTTAGTGAGGCAAAAGTATAATTATACTTAATTTAGATTATTAAGACCTAATTAAGGCAGATTGGCACGAACTTAATAGTTATAATATTATAATTATTCAAAATTTTAATGGTTTATTTTTGGTTTTCATATTGATATTTTTTTTGTTTGTTGATATGGCACGTACATTTTGCTCATATTACGATCTTGGACAAATTAATATTTAATTGGACGTATGAAAACATCAGAAACAAATGTTACAGCCTATTTAACTTTGTTTCCTTACGGGAGCGGGCGTGTTACGGTAAACGAGAGAGCAGTTCCTTCATTTTGTTTTTAATCAAAGATTATTTTCTATATTTATTGAATGATTGATATTTATAATATTTCATGTGCTGTCATTTTATTTTGCTGATGTCTTTCTTGGTGATCCCAATTGAAATCCTTGTTATTATGATATTTATTTTTGGTTTCTGTTTTTATTAAGTTTAATTAATTTACATTATAGGTTTCCTATAGCTTGCATAAACAGGTACCTAATATATTATAATCAGCCCAACAGTCAATTAAAATTATCAATATAAAATGTCCAAACACGAGCTGATTTACCCAAAAATATGTATCTGTTTTAAAATAATGACGCTGAAAACAAACATAATAAAATGTATAAATCACTTACTTTAAAGGGGATGCGCTAAGGTAGTCCACGAAATTCAAATTGTCTTACATTTTTTGCAATTTGCAGGTCTGTGTCAGGTTGTATGTTAATCTAAATATTATTTGCGGCCGTAACAAATATGGGTTTACAGAATTATAAACATTAGAATCAGCAATACAACTCTCTAAGTTCATGAAAGTGCCAAATGTCATGATTTCATGAAATAGTCATTCAATGCAGTTACATAAATTTAGAGAGTGGTATTGCTGATTCTAATGTTTATAATTCTGAAAATCCATATTTGTTACGGCCGCGAAAATTTGAATTTCGCGGGCAACCTTGGCGCATCCACCTTAATAGGGAATCCTCTCTTTATAAGCAGATATATCATATAGACGCAAAAATATCTGTGTTTTTATACAAGTGGCAATGGAGTGTGCTTTTAAAAATGTATGCTTTTACACGTTTCGTGACACTCTCTCTATCAGTTACTCAACGAAATGTAGCAGTGTTATTAAAATAATCGATGAAATATCCTGATCACGCGAACATAACGATTTGTATGAAAAAAAAACTAATTGTCACGAAATAATAAATACTTTGTAGCTTTACATCCAACAATCACAATTATTGTTCCAGTTTTTATACTAGACTTGGTTCATGGATATTAGCAAGTATAACTAAGAAATGTTTTTTTGTAGTTTAGCTTTATTTATTCATATTTCAGGTAGGCTTTTAAAAAAGCCATCCAATACGTTTAAGTTGAAACCGATAGCGTCGTTAGAAAGCTATTAAGAGCGAAATTTCATTATTTATTCTACAAAAATTATTAGATTATTCTTAGACGATGTTTTCATCACAAGGCTCGGAGATAGATATGTTTGTTTGTATTTGAGAATGTTCTTGTAAACCACCTAATAAAAAGTTAGTAAGTAAATGAGATAAACAGATTTCTGTACTATATGATTCACTACTTGAAGTAGGTATACAATATACATAATTAGTATTGGTTAAGCTCTTATAGTACTGACCAATTATACAAAAAAAAGTGTTATTAATTAGACAAAAAGGTTAAAGGTCACGATATCATAACGACAATCGAGCATGTTTTGGGTAAACCTGCAAACGTTTTTTTATGATTAAAAAATGTATGATTCTTATGGAAAGTTCATTTACCTAAAATTAACTTTCCATTAGAACCATAAATAAATAAATTAAATACTAAATTCAAACTGACAGTTAACTTAATCCAGATTAACGTTGAACAAACTAAACAAACCCTATTTAACAAGGAACACGTAGCTTTCTGAAACAAAATGTTAATTTCCGGCACACGCCATGTTTCCCCTCAAGACGGTGTTCTCTCAACCCCGAAACGTGATAAAGCGTTTTTATATCGACATTAAGAAAAGTATACCGCAAAATATAATTTTATTAATGTAGGATAAATTGCTAAGGAACATAGATATTATGAATATCAGGTAGGAGTAGCGAAATATAAAATCTAAAATCCACCATTCTTCATAAACTATTCTCTTCTTATTTTTTTATTTGAAAAGCTTTTTTCTCAAATAAATGTCATTCTAGATAAATTATTACTAATTTACTTTATTTCAACCCATAAGAGCAATAATAATTACCTTTAATAAGTTATAATTATGTTTGAATAATAATTTCTTCTCATATAATTATATTTTCTGTAACAGTTTTAGTTATTTATTTTATTTTTAAATTAAAAGATACTGCTCTATATTACACTAACACAAATTCTCGTTGACAACCGACATTAAGGATTGTTTGCAGCGTTTTATTTTAACCCGATGTCGTTTGATTTGATGTTAGAGGTTTTATTTGATCACAATTATCTTTATGTTCGTTTGTGTGATCATACTGTCGGATCATTCATGAGCATAGTGTACATTATGTTTACAGGTGGACAGGTGAGTCGCTAGACACTGATATATAACGCGCATTCACAAACTAATGTTAGGCCGTAGTATCATAATAATACCGTGATTTATCGTATATTTTGCTTGGTACTTAGATGGGCCAGCGGTAGTGAGCGTCAATATATTTGTCCGAAGTATATCAAAGATCGATGACGTCACAATGGTAAGTCAATAAGGACAGACTGGGCCGCTACTAGTGTTACAAACGTATAAGTTTTCTGTATCCACGCGGTTCAAACAAGTCAAATGAATGGGCAACTCTCTCCTGTTGACTAGGAGTGATTTACCCGACACTATGTGTAATGTTCATTTTTTCTTATTCTTTATTTTTTCCTTTCGATTTCTCTTTAATCCCGTTTGGTGTTGACGACCAAAATCGTTTTTAGACGCGCGTCTGTTATTTCTTAGATCGCCAGTATTGGTATAATCCTAGCTTTATTCATCATCTAAAACTAACTATACATAGAATAAAAAACATAGTCTTTATAGTTTTTAGTTTTGTTTCTTTTTAATTTTAGACTGGCTGGTTGTCCTTATGAGTTCATCTGACGGGGCATTAGCTTCCTATAATGAAATGGACTGATCTGTGTGGTCAGCGAAGTTGTTGTGATCACTGTCGGCTCCACTTCATTATTATCTTTAAGCATCTAACATTATCATCAACTTGCGTACTTCTCTCACGATGCTATTCGTATAGTGTGGTTAGGTGTTTTATATGAAGCGGTACAAACAATATAAAAATTTAAATTGTTGTTTTCTGTCGTTAAGGCTATGCGCCAACGTTAGTCCATGTCAACATGTATCTACGGTCCATCAGCAAAATAGATGATTACAAAATGGTGAGTGTTTTCACATGACCTGATGTAATCTGTGACATTTTTATTATAAACTAAAGTTTAGATTTCTCTGTGGGATTTCGCGATCCACTGCTCTACCGTCGATGCAACCAAACAGTTCCTCAGACCGCGGCAGCAGTGGACCGCGCCCAGTATTAGATTTGTCTTGTCAACTTTGTTTATAATAAAAATTTAATATTATGCAATATCTGCACTACGCTAAACATTCTCAAGCTATTCGTAAATGATTGTGTTCGTGATTTTGTTTCTTTTATTTTCCCCTGTTTTTTTTTTCGTTTTCTCTAATTTGTGCACCTTTCTTTTTCCTTTCCTTAATGTATCATTTAACCCACCCTTAATGTTAAAAGTTAAATGTTTAACTAAATCTGTTGCTAAATTTTACCGTGGTGCGGTGCCGCGCACATTATTATTTTATTTTATGTTTTTTTTTTATATTAAACTCAGACTACCTTAGTCTGACCACGCCTAAATTAAAAATCCTACATCTAAAATTTATTGATAATCAAAATTGTCGCTTAATTTTCTTCATAAAATTTACTTTTCTGTTTCTTTTTTTCTATTCCTTATTATTTTCTTTGTGTTTGTTTACCTATATTTAGAGAACACTCCTGCAGGAGCGTCTCGAGCTGTAAAAACACGTACAGGATGGACTATTGGCACTAAAAGTAGATAGCACTAAATTATTGATCAGCAAACTCAACCGCTTCAGTATCACAGCACTGATACGTTCAAAATTCCATTTGAACTCAATTGCCTTAGAAACAAAATTTAATCACGTAATGTCTAACTGAAAGAATCCGGCCACGCTTGTAGGTACCACGGGAACCGCGGCCCGCACCAGACACCATCATTTTATTTATTTTCCTTATATTTGTTTGATCATGCTTGTTATATTGATTTCACGCAGATGAGGAGATTATAAAAACTATTTTGGTCGTGTACGTTGATTGTAATTAATTGTTGATATGTCTTGTTCATGTGAATTTGTGTTGTGTAATCGGGACTTACCGCCGCGCCCGCACTCGCCTTCGTGCTTGGAACGGTGGCTGCCCACCAATATGTGACACCCGACCCCAAACAACAGCTAGACGTTTCGTAGCTCTAGTTATACTGGCCGATTGTGCATGAAGGTAATTAAAGCATTCCTTCAACGAATGCTGAGGACGGTAAGTTCGATCTGGGCTTCGCTTCTGTGCATGTTGCTTCGACTTGTGGCGCTCGAACGTTCACTTTTGGATAAGGACGATTTATTTTGGCCAGTGGAGTTAACATTAGGTTGAGAAACCTTCATTTCCTTCATATCATGTATTTTGAAGCCGATATCTTTAAGTTCATCAACTTTGTGAAATCCATCAACATCTCTTCTATCATAAACATCGTTCTAACCACTTGTAAAATTCGAGTCCAAAAGTAAATTTTCGAGTGAGCATGTTTGAACTTCTTCTGTAAGCATCTGCCGGCTTTTGTTGTACGATAATTCATTTGACTTGCTGAGATGTCGAGGGATCCTCTAGTGCATTGTGCCTTGATGTCAAATTAATTATTGAGCGAACCTTCGACACCGTCCCTTCCCTTAGTGTAATATTTCTATATGTATAATCATGTTGTGCCAGTAACACCTAGTTTGAAACTTTCGCACTTACAACTCTTGGCACTATTTTATATATTATAGTAAAAAAAGTTTCTAAACAGGTTGATATTGGCACAAATAATAACACGTTAAAAGCTTACTGGTAAAATAAAGTCATTAGTTAATAGCTTTGTGCGTAAACTAAAAGACTAGACGATAAAGATGAAATTAAAAGTGATGAAGCTTTTAGATGCACAGATGCTACGAAATCAAAGTGGAGAAGATGTGGTTAGCATAGAATAACTTGGTGTTACATTGAAATATTGTCAAAATGGCAAAAGTAATTTTGTACCAGACTTCGAGACCTATGATATTAATGTTATACATAATCGTATTTTAGAGCAACCATGAATCAATTTCTCCATAAACATTTAAAGTATTTTCTTCTACGTTTCCAGAATTACCAATTGAATCGTTGTGTGTATGTTTTTTGACAATATATCAATGTGTTTGTTCTGATTTACGAGAGCTTGCTACAGGTGGATGTTATGTTTTCAGGAATACTCAGTACAGTTAACGTTTCGAGAACAATGGTTAGATGAGCGGCTGAAGTTCAATAACTTGGGAGGTAAGTGTCCTATATCAATCTTTGACTGAAACCACTTCTTTGAATAAGTAAGGCTAAAAACGCAGATTGCAAATATCCAGAAAAAGATTCTGAGGGATATAGCGATTTGTTTAAAGAAAAAGGTTTTTTCGCAGTCTTTTCATGGCCATAAATAAAGGCTGAAGTGCCGTTGCAAATCCAAGATAATCTTCTTATTGCACATTCACGTTACTTTATCATTCTTCCAAATTGCAGTCTTGAGCCTTTAAATCCGCAAAATTACTCCAAATTCTCTCTATTCTAATTTTTTGCCTAGTGGATTTCTCTGTGGATTTTAATTTTCAAAATCAGTGTCTGTTTCAGAAGCAACTTGTATCTACATTATACATATTATGTGATTCATCAATAACTATTTCCGTACTTAGAAAGTTGCCTTTTAAAACTGTGACTCTGATCCTCCTATAGATTTAATTAATCACAAGTCATTTACATACTTAAACTTTTTTTTTTAAATATTTATTGCCCTTTTCTCCCCAGGTCGCCTCAAGTACCTGACCCTGACCGAAGCCAACAGGGTCTGGATGCCTGACTTGTTCTTCTCAAATGAGAAGGAAGGCCACTTTCACAACATCATCATGCCTAACGTCTACATCCGTATCTTCCCCAATGGAAACGTGCTGTACAGCATCCGAATCTCTCTCACACTGTCTTGCCCTATGAACCTCAAGCTGTACCCCCTGGATAAACAGACCTGCTCGCTGAGAATGGCCAGTTGTGAGTATTTTAGTTATTACTTTCTTCATTATCATCATTATTATTCAGCCGAAAGACGTCCTCTGCTGAATTTAATCCTCTCCCGGGTATCGCCACAACGACCGGGCCTGTGCCTCCTGAATCAAGCGAATTCTTAAAACCTTCACCAGATCGTCGGTTTACCTTGAGGGATGCTGTTTACATGGGAAGTTTTCTGCACAAGAAAACAAACTCCTTTCTATGGACTTTTGTTAAGCGATCTATAAAGACCAAATATCAATTTGACGACTTAGAATACAAGATTCCGTTTAATTAATTGTTAGTCTCCAAATTAATCTATGTGAAACAATGGCCCAGCTATAACCGTTTACGAACGGTAAAACAACATGTCATGATAACGTGTACAAAAATTACTTAGCCCAGCTGCTCCCAACAGTTTGCGGGCAGATATTTGGGCGTTCCGTTTACATTTCATTACGAAATAACCTTGTTTACATTGCGTGCTGTCTTCACGAATCGCGTTGATTTTCAACACCCCTGTAAACAATCGGAGCCTTGGATTTGTAAAAAGGTGTTTATTTTTATTGTCATTCTATTTTTTGTAATGAGAGTTTAAGAATAGCATTTGTTTGTGAATAAAACATCTAGTTAGTCCTATTGGATCACATGCCATTTAGTTTTATTAGCTACTTAGTATCACTACTCATCAACGAATTGCTAATCAGCATCATTATCATTGGCTGTTGTTAAACCATCTGCTAGTTTTAAGTCTTCTTTATTATTCTAATGTCATATACCCCTGTCCATGTTTTGCTGGTCCTCACAAACATTTGCAATATTTTCATTCAAACAAAGATCACATCATCATAAGCGTTTCCCTTTCAGACGGCTGGACCACTGATGACTTGGTCTTCTTGTGGAAGGAAGGCGACCCCGTCCAGGTCGTGAAGAACTTACACCTACCTCGGTTCACGCTTGAGAAGTTCCTCACTGATTACTGTAACAGTAAGACTAATACCGGTAAGTTGAGCCTTCGGTTCGTCATTTTATTGACTATCCTATAAATTACTAAAAATGTCTTAAAATATCTAAGTAAACAATAATCATCCCTAATGTTTATAATTTCCACTCGACTAGCCTCCCGCGTGTTGGATTACGGTCTTCCTCTAAATGAGGAGAGGTCTGAGTCCTAGTAGAGGGAACATTATAGGCTTATTATTGTATGATCCTAGCTAAAACCGGCTGTGCAAGTAGGTATGTGGAGTTGAAAAAAAATAAACAAAGTAAAATATAATTATTTGAACAAATAAATTGTAGAGTTGTACAATTTTACGTGAGATGAACTTTCGCAACTCTCGCACCGATTAAAACCCATATTCTACGATATCATAGCACTCATCACTACAAAATTGTTCCGCTTCCAGGTGAATACAGTTGCCTGAAGGTAGACCTGCTGTTCAAGCGGGAGTTCAGTTACTACCTCATCCAGATCTACATTCCATGCTGCATGCTTGTCATCGTGTCGTGGGTGTCCTTCTGGCTGGACCAGGGAGCTGTGCCGGCAAGAGTGTCACTAGGTAATGTATCTATTTAGATAATTAATCCTTCAGAATCGCCTCTTCAGCTTGAAACTTAGCCTGCCGTAAAAGTAACGTCTTACGAATAATATTTTTGAATGATTTTCTTCGTCTAGATTTGTCCAAGTTTTTTCTTACGAGGACATGCTCATCTGCTCAAAAGGCGTTCACAAGTTTAATACCAAGTGGCAGACTCTATAACACGCATAGATGCATCAATAATGTGTACCCATAACAAACAGTATATCTTCAGATAACACCCAACAACGTTCGATGTCATTGTTTATGATTTTATTCAATGATGGATATTTGAAATGGATAAATTCCTGAAAATTGAAATTCATATTCATGTCAATCGTTACAAGCAAGCACGTGAACCAAGTTCTAGGAATTCTCCAGAACACAGTTCACAAATTCCACGAGTTTATTCGTAGGAAACTTTGTGTGAACGTTCATGTGACCATTTATTAGTTTCTAAGAAAGGTCTGTGGCGTTTTTTTGTGATATTGTTTTCCTTAATGTTTCAACACAACAATATGTGATCAATATTATCCTTCATTTTATTAGTAGTATTTACTACCAAACTGATAGTTTGAGAATTGTAGGCAGTTTAAGGGCACGTTACGTAAAGCTGATGTTTTCTAGTGTGTTTCCAAGGCATAGTCGATGAATGCCAAATTCTTATAATGCCTAGCACTTTACAAATGCCTAATTCGACAAATGGTTGATTCGCAAAAGGACTCATTCTTAAAATGGCCAATTCGCAAAAGGACTAGTTCTTAAAATGCTACTATTCAGGTATTTAGATCACGAATTCTCTATTTCAGGAGTGACCACCTTGCTCACGATGGCTACTCAGTCATCAGGCATCAATGCCTCCTTACCGCCCGTGTCTTACACCAAAGCTATTGATGTCTGGACCGGCGTGTGCCTCACGTTCGTCTTTGGAGCGCTACTAGAGTTCGCTCTAGTAAACTATGCGTCTCGCTCTGACATGCATAGAGAAAACATGAAGAAAGCGAGACGGGAGATGGAAGCAGCTAGCATGGATGCTGCCTCCGATCTTCTCGATACTGATAGCAATACCACTTTTGCTATGGTGAGCTCAAATCCAGTATTTTCAAAACTTTTGTGATAGTGCTTTTGGATTGAAATATAGTTACGCATTTTCTTAGATGTTTGGTATTTTGTGAGTTTTGATACTTATCTAGATATAGTTTATTATAATATTTTTGCATACTGTTTAGGCTTTTTCGAATTATAGACGTGGTGAATTGAGTTTGTATGATGTGAATGATTTATTCGACTGATAGGATTTATTTGATCATATTTTCTTTCGAATTATGTAGCATAGGTAGTAAAGACGACAGTTTTGGTAGAACTATGGTAGTTGCAGTACTTAACTTAGGATTTGGAGTCTATTTTGTTCGTAACGTTATTTTTGGAAACTTTTATTGCATCTCCGTGGCCCAATATGCATGCACTTCATGGAGATGATTTAGAAAAAAAACACCGAATTTTTTAAAATTACTTTTTCCAAAAGTTAGAATTTGAATTCAAAAGCACATAGCCATATGATTTAGTAGAAGATGCAATATGTCCTGCCTCCCTGACCGGTCTGCAACAAACAGAAACCCTTGGTGCGCGGCGGCCCGGTGGAAAACAAGATGCGGCAGTGCGAGATCCACATCAATCCACCACGCAAGAACTGCTGCCGCCTGTGGATGTCCAAGTTCCCCACTCGTTCCAAGAGGATAGATGTCATCTCCAGGATCACCTTCCCACTTGTGTTCGCTTTGTTTAATCTGGCTTATTGGTGAGTATGATTCCGAATGTTTAGATTGGGTATTGATTGGGTATTCTCCTTGTCAAAGAATAAAAAATCAGTAACCTAATTCACCCTCTATGTTGTGAACTCCCTAGAATTAAATTTTGAGGTGTGGTGTTGGATCTGAATTAACCATTCTTCTTTGCGATTAGATATTAATATACTCCTCCCGTAGATGTAATAAGAGGTGACAAATGAAAGTCAAGAATGTGCAATATCCAGTTACCCACCCGTGTTCTAATAATTTTATTGTGAGTTATTGTGGAAAATCTTTCAGGACTATAAGTAAGGAATGAAGTCAGCTCTAACGCCGTCACTTCTTGACAATTCAAAAGTGCCTGTAAGTGGTATAATTGAAATAAATGCTTTGACTTTCAAACAATCATTTTAGACTTATAGGTTTTATTACTTAGAAAAGCCTTATAAATCCATGCCTTTTCCGAATCGTCATCATCGATTCCTGGTTTTCCAAATTTTTAAATAAAACTGTGCGTATCGTGTGGTCAGGTCGACGTATCTGTTCCGCGACGAGGACGAGGAGAAGTGATTCTCCGACTCCCTGGAGCGGGGCGCGGGTCCGCTGATGCGCCTGGTGGCGGCCGTGCTGGTGCCGTACGTGCTGTTCGCGCTGGCGTACGCGCTGTGCTTCCGCCTGGGGGGCCCGCGCGCCGTGGGCGCCCTGCCGCCGCTGCCGGCGCTGCCGCCGCTGCTGCGCCGCCACGCGCGCCGCCCCCGAGATGGCACGCCGACGTAGAGGCCTAGAACTCACCCCATTCATTTATCGTGAAATAGTTTGTGCATTCTTTTAATCACCGTCTTCCTTGTGGCAGATTCCCACTCAGTATTCGTTGGCGTTAGTGTAATTATTAGTAAAGCTCAAAGTGTCTATATGTATATAAATGTGCCCAGTGCCAGTGGTAGACCAGGCTTCCGTTTATAATATAAAAGGAACAGTTCATAAAAATTGTAAAACAAAATTAAAGATTGATCGATCGTATAACAAACGGTACGTCTATTTCGGCACTTATCAAGTCCCTACTTATTGTGTACAAAAATATATTACTTTCCGAGAATTAAAAATTTTCGATAATTTTACCAAAGATATGACTCCTTGTATGGATTCGTACGTAATCTAACCTAGGTTAAGACGTATTAGAAACCACTTAAGAGGTTTCTACATGATACTTTAGCCCTTAAAGTATTAGGTATTTAAGGACTAGAATGCAATGGCACTAATGTTGATGTGAAGGGTATTTTAACATTTAAGTATTACATTAGTAGTTGAAAGTACGCGAAGGACTTTATCTATTAGAGAAAAAAGGGTCGTTTTAACTCTAGATATATGTAGATTACATGTCGGAACCGCCAAAGACGGACAGCTGTTATCGTTGAATATTAATATAACGGGTACAGTTCATTATGTATTATTAAGTCAACTGCAGTTGGCAAACTTAATTAATCAGTAAAAGTTACTGGCTCCCCAACATTTTAAAGACTTCCAATTTGTACCAAATATTGATAATATAGCTGTTTGTCGATGGCAGGCGTAAGTGGCCTAGTTATGTATCATGTAGGTATCATTTACGACACATACTTATTTAAGATAAAACTCGTATGCAAAAGAAGGAATTTATAAAAACCAGCTGTTATATAATTATATAAACTTAAGTATTATTAATCAGGTATTTTCTTGCTGGAAATTTTAATATGTTATTGTATCACGGAGGCCAATCCAAAATGAAATACTTACTAATTATTCCGAAAGTTAACAGGTAGACATGGCAACAGGATATTATCAGATGGAAATGCTTCATTATTTTTTATTTTTTTGTACGTAACAAAAAGTAAGCATGTACCTATAATAAATTAATGGCTTACCGTGCACCTGCAATGTCTTTGATTTCAAGTCTAGTTTATATTAACTTCGAAATCGAAATAATTATCAATAATTTAGTTTTACTGTATGCTGATTTAACTTCATAGTTCAAAATAATTGAAGAATGTATTTGTTGTTATTTAAATTCACAAGCCATGTTTTTATAAATATTCAACTATAGCTTCCATGATTAATTGCACATTAAGGTTTTCACTAAGACACGTAGGTAAATGGTAAACGTGTAAATAGTTGGGCCTACAACTTTCTACACCTGTGTCGCTCATTGTACAGTTACCTATATTTAAAATTACAATTATATCATGATAAACAAATGATAAGATTTTATTACCGTTAATTTCTCTGTCTTTACGTATCACTGTAAATATTACTCAATGTTTCCTATATTATTCGTAGATAATTGTCCCTTGAGCTATTGTTTCAAAGTTGTATAAAGTAAATATCTAATTCATAGTTTATCCTTTATATTTTTTTGACCAGATCGTAGTTAAGTGAACTTTATCGTGCCGTATTAGTTTGAAAGCACTGTATTCAATCTTACTAACATTTAATTTTATTTTGAATCCATGGCTCAAGGGATGTCATATGGATACATTTAAATCTACTTCTCAATGTGTATTATGACACCCACATAACAAAATATCACTAATGCTGTGTTCGGCTGTTAAATACAATAAGTCGTACATTAATGGCTTAGGCACGTTCGTTTTTATTATTCGACGGAGAGAACGGATCTGTTTTAAAATCTAGAAGATAACAACAGGCCTCAATGTTACTAAAATTTGTTGACCTTGCTTCTCATTCTGATCTTAATTATGTATGTGAGTCACAGATACATCTTGATCTGCAATGTTGAAAGGTGCTAAATTCAGATTGGTCAACTATCCAATCATGAGGTACATGATTTCAATGCCACACGTTGTTCGTTTCAGTTTGACTACGAAAGCTCTAGAAATGAATAAGGCTTTGATTTCATACGCTTTTTGCTCATTTTTCTCTTCCGTCCTTTAATTTGAATTTAGGTCTTGTGCAATACTGTAATGGTTTAGATGTGTCCTTAAAAATGTATTCTTGGGCTGTGACGAGCGGTAGCATCTTCATTATTATAATATAGTAATTTCGTTTACCATTCATTGTATGTAAGGGAAATATTAGCCTATGTCCAACGCTCAAAATCTCGTAGACGTATTAGGCACACATACATGTAACCTTTTCGTATGTATGTTAATTATTGTAGACTGGATGTCTTAATTGTTGTTATCGATAACACTGCGATCTGACGGAATAGTAGACAGTAGTTTACTCAATACCCAATTTTGATCTATTTGGAGTTCGTTATCAGTCAGCAGAGTAGCCATTAGTTAAGTTACTACATATTTACAATTAATGGTTCCTTTATTAGGATATATAAATGTATTACTATTGAAAGCAGCTTTTCAAGGTACCACAGTTAATTCGGTGATTCTTCTTGAGTTTGCATTCGATAAAAATTAAACACAACAGTAATATCGATGATGATTTGACAGAGTCTTTATTGCCTCGTACGGACAAAATTATTAAAACATTTTCAATACATGTTCTACGCATGTTATTGCCGTAACCCTCACATTTAATTGTAAAGTCAATTACACCACTGTATAATAATACATTTTCAACATATCTTTCACTGTTAAGATTTAATTTGGTCCGACGACAGAGTTGACAAAGACGAAAATTGAAGCACCTGACAGAGTATTATAATGATCTGCTACGAATAGGAAGATTTAAATCTTTACGTTGAATCTGGAAGAGGTAATGCATGAAAGTAGGTTTAAGTTACTATAATATAATGACCAGATTTTAGAAGTCATAATGGTCGATTTACCTCTTAAGATTAAAGTAAAGGTAGAAAGTTTCAATCATAAGCTATGTTAAACATAATAAATTGATTTGACACAGCTAATGACTGAGCTAGGTCATCTATTATTAAAAATGCATCCGACGGTGACAAAGAAAGACGTAATACCTCCTTCTCTAACCATTTCCATTTAATTATAAAGGAACGATGTAAAACATAATGATTTTAATAAAAGTATACCGAAATATGTAAATGTGTTTTAATTATAATAACAAACTGACCCAGCTATGCACACTGATATAAACTCATAAATTCAGAACCTACGAATGCACATATTAATGTGCATTCGTAGATTCTGAATTTATGAGTTTTTATAAAAATAAAACAACATTTTTTACTTATTTAATTAATTAATATTACAGTAGTTAGAATCATTGTATTTCATAAATGATCCAGCCGCTCTTTTACTTACATTCATATAAAGCCTCAGGCAGATAGAGGAATATTTAGAAATATCTGCAGGCTAAACATTAAATTAGGTGTACCGCAGGGGAGCATCGAGTTTACCAAAGCGTTCGACTCAATGAACTATCTCCCTAATACATTATCTACCGAATATTATATGAGAATAATTGCTTTTATTATAGTGTTACATATATATTGGCCCGCTAAGATGCTGGCAACACGGTCGGCACGCCTTCACCACTGTCGAGCCCCTCCACTCACTTCAAGACGCCATGACGGGTAATGGTGCATAAATAAGCGTGCACGTCATTTCTCGGCCCTAAGACTCCACAGATGTACACATACATCTGTTGCGCGGCGTGTGCTAAGTTAATATAGGCATGCCGCGTAACTAAACACAGACATCCACCACTATACAGACGCCGTTATACATAACACGTGCGGGCGCGACGTGGGCCACGACGCACGCAATCATTGAGCGGCGGTACACAACAATACAAGCCGCTCATACATACATACAGTTTCTCCTTCAAACCGCGAACGGCTAGATCTGTGACCGGGGCGAAGGAAAACTACACCTTACTCTGTAGGAGCGTCGAGTCGGCATCTCCGTCGCTGGTCGTCACCCGCTGGGCCTCCCCTAGGCAACTAGGGGTCTCACCTGGCGGTGACTGACCGCCGAGATGTCGTGAAGAAAGCGGCGCTATGGACATAGCGCCGTGGCGCGCCTACAGAAAAACTCATTGCAATTTGTCACACGGACGCGTTATTAGTAACGCGTCCGACTTACGCCATGAGCCGCTCAAGGCACATAATATAAGGATGGGCCCGCAGTTGCGGGCCACGGTAAAGCATCCGCGGGAGAGGGGCGGAGCCCCGTCCTCGCACGCCACGTCCCCTGACGGGGACGTAGCGATGTCTACTCGGTTTCTCGGCCCTTTTTCCACACGGACAACTAAACAGGTCGAACCTCTGCCAATCTGTTAAATGATTCCATTTTGTGCTGATAATTAAAACCCGATAAGTATATATATAATCTTTTGATTTATATTGTACCTATTAAAATGACGGTAGTTAAATATTTATGTATAAGTTTTGATTAGTGATTGTTAATTTGTTTTTTGTGTGATTAAATTATAACGGATCTTAGCTCAAATAAGTTACCTACTATGATTTCTAAATAACTAATTAAAATAATTTACTAAGGTTGTTGAATTTCATTTATTATAATCCCTGTGTTTAATCATGTTACAATAGCATACCATAGATACATAACACATTTAAATAAACGAATGCACGTAATTTTAGTAAATAAATTCTGAATGACGCAAAAACCGACGAATTCTAATAAAGTTTCCCTTCACGTTGACAAGCAAGTATTTTTTCTCCTTCCGTCTGCAAAAGAAAATACAAATTTTAATCTAAGAGTAATATAATAATTTAAATAATATAGCCTGATGGCATATCAATCCTGTATCATATGAAGAAAAAAATAGGTTGTATCTGTATACGTGTAGGTACACCATCGTCAGCTGTTCATCGAGAGTGAGTCTTCGATAAAATCACATTACAGTTTACATATTATTGATAGAAGCGCTTGTACTGCTGAGCATGAGGTCCTGGGTTCGGTTCCTAGGTCGGGAAAAGTGTTATTTTGTTTTTCCAGCTGGAATTGCTCAGTGGCAGACCGGAGTCTGGATTAGTGCCCGGTTGATAGTAAAAGACACTTAGGCCGCTTTCACATTAGGACGTTAGCAGCGCAACAGTAGAAGCACAATCCTTCACATTTTATGGATAGTACGTCGGTCTGTCTGTCTGTCTGTCCGTTTGTCACAGCATATTTGCTCCAAATTTGGTACACATATGTATTTCTGTGAATAATTTGAAGGAATGTGCTTCTGCCGCGCTACAGTCGCGCTGCTAACCTTCTAATGTGAAAGCGGCCTTAAACTTAACTGGCGACATGTGGGTGTTACTATGGGTACACCTCTGCCTAACCCTTCGGGGATTACAGGCGTGATGTTATGTTTATGATAGAAGATAAAAATACAACCAGAATAAACTTAAAAACTGAAAAACTTTGTTGATAAGACAACGTAAGTAAGTATATTAAGTATTATACATACATCAACACGGTCTAGGGATATTTAAAAAAAAGCGAATTACTATCAATGTGTTAATTATTTATATGACATGTATACATTTAAAAGATACGTTATTTAATATTCTACCATTTTTTAATAATGGTTAAGGTACTTCGATTAAAATTTCAGGATTTTATGGAAAAAAAATGAAGCATAGACGGAAACCGTATATGAATTAACTTTTACTTTATGAGTAAAAACTGAAAAAAATAGAAAAATCATTTAATTTGTGTTTATAAACTTGAAGTTAGTAGTCTGAGAAAGCGCCCATGATGTTCATAACACATCGGCAACGATTCGGCATGCTCAGAACAAGGTTGTCAATGTCTTGCTGCGGAATATTGTCCCATGTCCTTCTGAGGTGCGCAAAAAGTTGATCTTCTGTAGCCAGATTTTCAGGAACTTCCTTCAGAGCTCTTCTTTACAGCATATCCCACGCATGCTCAATGGGATTTAGATCTGGCGATTGAGCAGGCCAGTCTAAGGCCCTAACATTGTGTGTATGTAATCAAGCTGCTACCGTTCTCGCCGTGTGTGCCCGGGCATTGTCGTGCATGAGCAGGAAATCTTGTCCCATTTGTGTTCTGTGGGGGCAAGATTACGGGCCCCAGCACCTGTTGGACGTATCGTTCTGCCGTCATATTGCCCCGCACCCAAACGAGATCCGTCCGTCCTCCAAGACGAATTCCTGCCAAAACCATAATTGTTCCTCCTTGGTATGGGTGAACTTCCTGAGGGTTCTGAAGACGGCTCCGTCGTCCAGGAACTCGCCAAACACGCGTCCTTCGTGAATCTGGATGGAAGCCGAACCTGGATTCATCCGTGAACAGCACATTGGACCATTGCTCACGGCCCCAGTCCACGTGGTTCCGAACCCATTCTAATCGTCGTCCACGATTGCCTCTCCGTACAGGTGGGACCCGGAGTGGTCTACGAGAGCGTAGATTGCTTTCATGCAGTCGCCTTCTTACAGTTTAGTCACTCAAAAGCACTTGGTGTTCCACTCGCAGCCTTTGGACCAATTGAGTCGCCGTTGCATTTGGTTGAGCTCGCGCAGTAATTTGCAAAAATCGGTCTTGTCTGGGGGTAGTGATGCGACTTGGCCCCCGGTGCCTCTCCGCTACTTCACCTGTGGCACGATAGCGTGTCCACAATCTTGAAATTACATTTTGGTGGGTCCCTATGGCCTCAGCAACATTACGCTGAACAGACCCAGCTTCCAGCATTCCCACAGCTCGTAACATCTCCGCCCTCGTCAAATGTTGGCGTTGCATGGCTACAATACCTCAATTTTAACTTTATCTTTCGTTTAAAAATGAAAAACAACTGTAACTAAACGTAATTCATATTGTTTTCTAAATTTCGCACAAATGAAAATTCCCTCTCCTACACATCAAGACATTTTTATGCCACCGAAACAAAAGAATTTACAAAAATTTGAATTTGGAATTAGTCTGAGATAAATTACAAACAAATCGGTGTATAAAAGATTCCAATGCGGCCAGTACTTTTCGAGTTATTTAATTGAGTATGAAATATCCCTAGACCGTTTTGATGTGTGTATTAGGTTAGTAGGTACTATTGTCTACATAAGCTTGACTAAATAAGTATCTCTTTGAAATCAACTTAATTTGAGTGTTCTTACAGCTCCTGAATTCGTGATTGTAAAAAGGGCTTTGTAAACATTTCATGGAAAATATCTTAGATGCATAGTAAACGATTAGCATTTTCCTTTGTTTGGAATTTTAATTAAGAATTGAAGAATGTTCCTACTCGTTAGATGCTTTTAAATTGAGAAAATTGGAAACAACAGTAAAGACTGCCTGCGTACGGCGTAGTATATGCGTAGTAACGTATTAAACACTCACCACAATGAGCTTGTATATTTGATAAATCGCTTCTTTGGAGTTACAGTCATCATTAACTTGTTCAGAACTCATGGACCTTTTTCCGTTGCCCCAGCCGGAGCTGAAAGTCAACTGACCATCAATCAGAACAGCTACAGCAGCTACAAACAGGAACAAGACGAGAAAACGGCACATTTTGATAATAGCTATACTTTCCACAGCTCTGCTCTACACAGAATGGTCATTTGAAGAGTTGCCTCGAGTTTTTATAGCCCCCTGTATTAATTACTAGCACTTTGCCCGCGACTTCGTCCGCGTGGATTTCGTACTTTCCTCTAAAAACTTCAACAAACACCTCCACCCAGCCCCTTTGAAGGATAGTTTATAAAAAATAATGTTTACGGTCTGCCTTTACCCCTTTATTACCCTTTTACACCCCGTTAGGAGCAGATTTTTGAAAAAACGCGAAATTTTTATTTTTATTTTTAAGCGACTTAAAAAAAAGGCGTAGGATATCAATTCGTCTGTATTTTTATTTTATTTTTATGTTTTTTACTTCAGAACTTTCGACTGGGTGAACCGATTTCGATGATTCTTTTTTTATTTGAAAGCTGGTGCTTCCCGTGTGGTCCCATATAAGTTTTATTAACTTTGCTTGAGTAGTTTTTGAGTTAGCTTCAATAATTACGTTTTTTCTCACTTGGTCTATATAGACCACATCTTATTTGATACAATCACTGTTATTTAAATAGCAGGTAGTGGTATTAGAATTTGTGCGGGGTAGGTATCACAACTAAAAAGTGAAAAATAAAAACTTTTTCCAAAAAGAAAAAACAACCGACTTGCAAAAAAACACTTAAAAAATTTAAAATAACTTTAATTTCGGAAGTCGGTGGCAAAAAACGAAAATTGAAAAGCAAAGACTTTATAAGTGTTTTTTTTGCAAGTCGGTTGTTTTTTTTTTTATAAAAAGTTTTTTTGTTTGACGTACTCAGTACCGACCGTATAACCCGACTTTGTTTTATAAACAGGATTAAACTCGTGATATCTTTCGAATAGAATGTCCGAATTGAATAATTCAAAAAGTTGTATAAAGGTATTTAAGCAGTCTTGAATATGAAGTAATTTATTTTGTTAAGGATTAGTACCAAGATAAAAAAAAATCAAATCGGTTCAGTAGTTTCGGAGCCTATTCAATGCAAACAAACAAACAAACAATCAAATCTTTCCTCTTTATAATATTAGTATAGAAAATAACTCGCCTTTAAGGTTTTCTATGCAAATCAAATGAAGCCTGTCCAATGTTAATGAAATGCCCACATTTGATAGCGTATATCTCAAGTTTTTCGTTCTGGAAGATAATAAAAATGTTTTTCAATTGTTTTTGGGATGTTTGGTCATTTTCCCGCGTGACCTTTTCGCCGTCGGGACCGAAATCATTCATAGGATGTAGGTGGACACTAAAAGGTCTCCGTCGGAATCGATAGATGTGGTTTTTACTGGCCGACTAGGGATGAGGCGTAGGTATTTATCGTAACAGATAGAAATAACAGATATTAAAAAATAACAGCATTGCTATTCTGTAACATGAATTCGAAAAGTCGGAGGTTTAGGTTCGAACTCGAGACCTACGACTTGGCAGCCCGACGTTCATACCACTAGGCTATCACTGCTATAATAATTTAATTTCGGAAAAATAAATTTAATTTCGGAAGTCGGTGTCTTTGCTTTCCAATTTTCGTTTTTTTCCACCGACTTCCGAATACGAATAAGAATATATTTATTTGGAAGTCGGTTGTTTTTTCTTGTAAAAGTTTTTATTTTTGACTTTTTAGTTGTGGTACCTACCTCACATAAATTCGAATATCACTACCTTTTTTTTTTTTTTTTTTTTTTGAGGGTGGGAAATCATCCAATGACTTCTCCCGCTCTGGGCGGAGCGGAAGGGCGTGTCAGACTTTTACTGACTAAAACCCACCCGTGTTCCTTCATTTGCCTGTTGCCAAGGTCCCGGTATCCCTTTCGGACTTTCCCGCAACCCTGGCAGGCATCGGTCCTATTGGACCCCGTCATTTTTGCTGACATCTCTTTGAGGCGCGCGTGGAACACGACGCGCCATCGACCCGGGCCTGGTCCTTATCGGACGGCGAGCTGCCCGTTGCTCGCCGTCCGCAAGCCCGCGCCTATGGTGGCCGGAAATCCGCCTGGGATTCCCGACGCCCAGGGCGTCTCCAAAGGCGGCGGTTAGGGGCGTGAGGGCGCAAACTTTGCCTTTCCCTCACGCGTTCCGCCTCCTCCTTCGCGAGCATTACTGCTTCGCAGAAGGAGGTGACGGCTTCCCATGCCCTCTCGCTCCGTACCATGGCCTGAACCAGGGCCGGACGCGAGAGGTCACCGCCGCCAATCGCCTCCGCGAGGACACGGCGGTGCTCCGCCCAAGCAGGGCACACCTCAACCGTATGCTCCACCGTGTCCTCCGGGCGATCCACACAGTGGTGACACCCGGGCGTTTCCTCCCGCCTAATCCTACACAGGTACCTCCCGAAGCTGCCATGTCCGGTGAGGACCTGTGTCAGGCGGAAGGTGAGGACGCCGTGGCGCCTCTCTATCCACTCCTCAAAGAGGGGACTTATCGCCGCTATTGTGGCGTGCCCAAAATTGTGGCGTGCCCAGAATATCACTACCTGCTATGTAAATAACAGTGACGGAGCCAAATAAGATATCATCTACATAGACTAAGTGGGAAAATTACGTAATTATTGAAGCTAACTCAAAAACTTCGCAAGCAAAATTAATAAAATTTATATAGAACCGCCTCTGAAGCATAACCTACCAAACAAAAAAAGAATCCTCAAAATCGATTTGAAACTGGCGGAGTAATCGAGTAACATATATACATTAAAAAAAACATACCTACATACGAATTGAGAACCTCCTCCTTTTTGAAGAAGTCGGTTAAAAAATATTCGTGATAGATGGTTATTAACAAGTCCTTTCCCCTAAAGAATCAGAATACAAAGATAAGGAAGGATAATGCCAATGTCTCAACCCATTATCTATAATCTACAGCAATTAAAACAGATGCCCGCGTCACAGACATGCAATCACATGCAAATTAAAACTGCTAAGGCTTCTATCAATTTATCTTCACATATTTGTTCCTATAAAAGGCTCAAATTCTCTCACTGCAGCATCACATCTCCTCCACCTTTTCATCCATTACCAAGTATCTGTTACGTCATCGTCATCATGAAAAATATCAGTCTGTTTGTCCTGATCGTGGCTTGTGTGTGCATGCTTGCTAATGCTCAGTTGACGTTCACATCCAGTTGGGGAGGCAAAAGAGGTGCCGTTGCTGCTACCATGTCTTGCAGGAGTGAAGAAACTATTGCTGCTATTTATAAGTTGATCCAGGTAACTATGTTGATTTTTCTTAGTTTAAGTATCCTTACATATAAAACAAAGACCTCCGCTGCATCTGCCTGTCCTGTCCAGTACGCGATAAACTCATTAACTACTGTACCGATTTTAATGCTGTTTTCACCAATGGATAGAGTGGTTCTCGAGTAAGGTTTTAGTATATAATATACGACATACACACGGGCGAAGTCGCGGGCATCAGCTAGTTACGAATAAATTATAGGATTTTAATTCAATTGTGAGTTTGCATGACGATTGATGAATGAAGTAAGCGAAATAAGTATGTGGAACCATCTTATTTTTAAGACCTGAGGCACGTACCGTATTTCATGCAAATAAAGATATTGGGTACTATATTTACTTACCTAGTTAAAAATGCAGGTTCAAGTGTCCTTTTTTTTTTTTTTTTTTTTTTTTTTTGAGGGTGGGAAATCATCCAATGACTTCTCCCGCTCTGGGCGGAGCGGAAGGGCGTGTCAGACTTTTACTGACTAAAACCCACCCGTGTTCCTTCATTTGCCTGTTGCCAAGGTCCCGGTATCCCTTTCGGACTTTCCCGCAACCCTGGCAGGCATCGGTCCTACCGGACCCCGTCAATTTTGCTGACATCTCTTTGAGGCGCGCGTGGAACACGACGCGCCATCGACCCGGGCCTGGTCCTTATCGGACGGCGAGCTGCCCGTTGCTCGCCGTCCGCAAGCCCGCGCCTATGGTGGCCGGAAATCCGCCTGGGATTCCCGACGCCCAGGGCGTCTCCAACGGCGGCGGTTAGGGGCGTGAGGGCGCAAACTTTGCCTTTCCCTCACGCGTTCCGCCTCCTCCTTCGCGAGCATTACTGCTTCGCAGAAGGAGGAGGTTCAAGTGTCCTGGAATCGATTTCTAGACGGACAGACGAAGTGCAGTTTTCTCAACCCGATATCTAATTCCGTAACTTATTTTGCCCCTGCACCCCTACATGCACCCGTAGCACAGATACGTAGGTAAATATGACACATCGAATGAAATAACAATATTATAATTGCGTAGTCAAATAAAAAAAAACAGTGCCTATAATTTTTCAGAGATTTACAGCGTAATTAACTGTTTAGGTGTGGTACGTCAAATAATATCTATGTATTTTCATTTTTCCAGAATGAGGCTGAGAAACTCCTCCTGTGCCAGAAGCCCTGAAGAGAAAACTTCTCGATCAAGTTTTTTATCAAACGTCGCCGCAATTATTAAATGGAGAGTTTGTTTTATAATTATTGTTGTGACTACACGGTTTTAGCGCAACTTTGGGTCCACGCTGTGTTGAATAATTGGTTGATTTCGCTTTAAATAAAATAAAATAATGCTTTGTTAATTTCTTTGTTTTAATTTAAATGTAGGTAGTAATTTAAACTACCCGAAATAAATTCGGGCGATTCGCTTACCGAACGATTAACGAGAACAGAGTAGAGCTAGGAACAAAAAACCGGCCATGTGCGTGTCAGACCACGCACAATGTAGGGTTCCGTAGTTGGAATGAATTTATACCAAGCACAAACATAACATTATAGTTGAAAAACATTGTCTCCCATACGGAATATAATATGGGAGAACATGTTTTTGCAACTGCAAATGTAAGTCGGTCGATTATTTAATTATTTGTAGACAATCTAACAGACACTTGGCCCTAACAAAAATTATCTATGCTACCGCGCGGTACACCTGCGTACCAAAAACCATTGTAGTTGATTAGAATGTCCTTGAAGAATTAACATTTCGCAATCCTGAATCCAAAAAAGGTTTTCACAAAATCGCAATATTTTCTCGCGACCTTTCCAAAGACACCCCACACCATTGAATAGACGAGAAAAAAAAACATCCCCACTCTACGCGTAGGGGATGCTAGTCGGTAGCCTAGTCCACTGACTAACCGTTGGGCTATTCAAGTTTTTTACTTCAAATACATAATTCCAAGTAGGTACATCATATCATAATCAGCCTAGAACGTTCCCACACCTGGGACACAGGCCTCCTCTCTGTGAGAGGGAGTGGGCCGTAATCCACCACGCGGGCCCAGTGCGAGTTGGTAGATGTCACGTCTTCGATTTTTTGGTTCTAAGACATGCCGGTTTCCTCAAGATGTTTTCCTTCACCGTTTTGGTAATGAAATAATTTAATGCCGTAAGTCGCGGCCGTTACCACTGGGCCACCACTGCTCTCATAATTCTACAGGTGTAGAGATATTATAGTACATTACTGTCGCGGCCAGCAATAAGGGAACTGATGGACGATCGTGAAAATGAGGGCCGAGGCACTCATGCGTGAGTCCATCAATTCCTGATTGCGGCCAAGGCTTGTATAGTACTTTTTTCAAACAACGCGCGGAAATTCAAACTGAGTAAATTAAATAGAAATTCCAGAATCAATGACGAATAACTATCATTTTTCATGCGCCAATATGTTCATTTGTTTCTTCTTTGTTCTATTTGCAAGCCAATTAGAAATTTAAATAAAATCTTTATAAGTTACCTCCTTGGTTGCCGTGTGTTGAAGTAAAAAGTTCGTTCCATTTTTAAATAACGCGACAGATATGAGTTTTCATACTAATTTATTTGGCCGCTAAACACGCCAGATATGGATTTTTATAGTTACTTTGCTGGCCGCATCGTCACTTGTTTTTTACCAGTACAGCAATTTTGATTTATCTTGAAGAAGGTCGTCAAATAATGCTCGAATTTCCAAGCATGTTTGAAAAAATAAATTAAAATACTATCAATAGTTTATATAAAATTTATTTAATTATCTAGTCATAATAATGTTACAACTTAAAACTATTAATAGATAAGTCCTGCTAATCTTGAAATAATGAAATTGAACTGCTCTCATTATCTAGAGATGTTGTAAAAAAAAATTTGTCCATGTAATTGATTATTGAAAAATATTGGACACATATTATTCAATAATCAATTACATGGACAATAATTTTATAGAGATGTTGAAAAAAAATTTTAGTTCATGTAATTGATTATTAAAAAATATTGGACACGTATTTTTTATTACTTTATGTTATAGAAAAGTAATGGCAATACATTGAGTTTAAATGTAGCATGAAATCACTGGTCGGTTTATTTTATAATGACTTGTGTGACGTACGGAGCCTTCAATCCCCAACTTTAATGAGTTTTAACTAAATCATTTTTTATTAATATGATAAAGCAAAAAATACGTGTCTAATATTTTTTATTAATTGACTGATGGACTACATTTTTTTTTTTACCCAATCGACATCCTTATTCAATAACATACTAAAATTCCTTAGCTTTTAATTTGACAAGTCAGCAGTTGTGTTGATGCAGTACCAAATCGATAATGTAATTGGCTCAGTAAATGTTCAGTACTGAAATAATGCCAAATGACAAACAATAATATTTAAAAAACTGCATCCTTTAACCGTAACATGATCGTATATTCTGCTGACTGACTCATTTACAATACATGGATTGAGAGTATAAGATAAATGTACAAAAAAATAAATGCCAGTGTTTTTAATAAAATAATTAAAATTGTCCAAATAGTTCTAATATCAGGCTCTACTCTATTTTACACTATGACGCAGAAGGTGACAGCACTGTTGACACCCCACTAGTATCCAAAGACATCCTGCTAGACCCAGTGTGGGGAATATCATCTTCATCCAAAAGTTCCCTCATCCTCCGCTTATAAATCTCACTGTCCGGGTTATTTTCTTGATTCCTACATCGATCCAGCTTCTTTTCAATAAGTCTGACTTTTTCACGAGCAGGACTTTCAACCATTTTCACGAGTGATCTGATCTTCCTCACAGCTTCTATTAATACCGCTAACTTGTCCTGCCCAGCTTCCCTAAACAGCATGTCTGTTACGTAACTATCTAGGTTCTCTTGCTCTTTACTTGCTGCATGTAGAACGGCTGCTAAAGCTATTTGTGAGGGAGCATATAATAGACAAGCGTCAGTCAAAAATACCTTTTCAAGGAACTCGTCAATGCCTCCTCTCAGACGTTCTGGGTTTGCTAAAGAACACCTAGTTTTAATATCAATTAGGAATCCTTCTACAGGTCGGAAGGGATTGTGAATAGTCAAATGATAGTTTAACTGTTGCATCAGTAATAATTCGTTGTTCAATATAATGTCAGAGGCCTTGTCCCTGTCGCCTTTAATATTAGCGACGAACTGACCAATGGACACGTTAAATTCTTCTACTTTGCAAGCCAAATAGACGCAGGTCGCAAGAATTTCCTTCGGATGATAATCCATGGTCGAATTATAGAGATAAAATCGTTTAAAATAGTGGAACGCTGTTCCAACAACACCCTTTGGCATGGGAGGGCTGAACCGCTTGCAGAATTCCTTCAGGTGCAGCTCGTACTGTTTCAGAAGCAGTCTTTCCTCGTCAGGAGATAAAAAGAAATTGTACCGTTGAAATTCATCAATGTGTGTTCCATGTTTCGAAATATAGTTAAGGTTATGCTTTTCTCGCAGAATGGCTAGTTCACCCTCGTCGCTGAACGTCCAGAATTTCCTTTGGGAGCTCGTTGAAAACATTTTAGTAACTGTAACAGATTTCCTGGGTTTAAATTAACTACAAACACAATAACAAACCCCCACAAACGGCCTCGTAATTTGAGTTAGACAGTAAATTGACATTTGACATTTTAACAATATTGACATTGCGATACATCGGGCTGCCCTACTACAAAAATAATTCTTGGAAAGAGAAACAGCTAATAGCTACATTTTTTAACTACTTCGTTATCTTTTGAAAATTCATGAATCTTGCGTGATAAGAGGTACACGTACATGGGATATCCATTTTCACTATACCAAATTCTTTAAATAAACTTTTTTAAAGAAATCTTATTATTTTATGGCTACATTGCATCATCTGACTCAACGCTTCATCAAACGCAGTAATTTTGTGAAAAGTAGTCCAAAATTACTGGTAGAAGTGGCAGCAAAAATATTCTTTACTTCCAGTCTTACATTTTGTATTTTCGCTACTATATTTTTTCTTAATAGCTTCATTTTGATAGCTTATATTGTTTTTTACAGTTCAAGTTCTAATACTAATAGTACTTTGGTAATTCATCGTAATTTCAGCAAAGGAACGTGCTCACACGGTTTTATCTCTTTCCCACTTGTTGCGTTCCGGTTCTCCATCTCAGACGCATTTGAGTCATCTTCAGTGAGTGCTGCTGATTGTCATTTATTAAAGAAGTTAGACTATTTTTATAGCAATAATAATTTTAAATCGTTGATAACAAGTGAAATCAAAATGTCACGACCGGGTGATAGACCAAACCAAGCCCAAACATACAAACTAGTCGTCGTCGGCGGTGGCGGTGTGGGAAAAAGTGCAATCACAATACAATTTATTCAGGTATTTATCGCCGTATCAGGCCGAGATCCGGCTGCGGAACAGATGTTACACTACACTTAGGGTTTCTATTGATAATACTGGGAACTCGTTGGTTTCTTGAGTAATTGAAATGATGTGTTCATGCTTAAAAATAGTGTTTGTGAGCCAGTCTATGTCAAGGCCTGTTTGAAGGCGACTCCGCCCACTGGCGTCACCGCATCTGGTGCTGAAATGCTATCGTTTGGTCTTCCAGAGCTACTTCGTGACTGACTATGACCCCACCATCGAGGATAGTTACACCAAGCAGTGTGTTATTGATGATGTACCGGCTAAACTTGACAGTGAGTACACCTTTATGGTATCCTGGTTTTTCAATATTGTGGGTGGGTTGAAGAAAGCTAATAATGTCTTGATATAAACATATCAAGGGCATTGCCTCAATACTTTGTATACAATGTTATTAGTCATGGCTACCTGTTGCTGCATGATCAAATTTCTGAGAATACTGATTTAAACTTATATTAAAATTAATTTAATTCTGTGTAAACATGTGATGCACCTTGACCAATTGCTGCCGTCCTGCTCCGCCTGTCGCCTATGTCCAGCAGTGGATGTATTTCTGCTCAGTTAATGATGAAAATAAATAAAAATAAAATAAAAGAATCTGGAGTAAAACCAGCAATCAAATGTTGACCTTCATCAGATAAGTCCTCTGCTGGACATAGGCCTCTCCCTTTACACCGTTAAATGAGGTGCTCCACCATCCACATTGCAAGGGCTACAATAGAAATTAACACAAAATCATGTACACATATTTGTTCCTAATTATTATCTCCATTATCAAAAAGTTCTGTAACACAAGATAAATGGTATCTGATACAATCTTGCAGCTTCATGAGTCATCTTATTTTTAGTCTTGTAGTATGGTATGCATTTTATACAAATTCCTTAAATAGGAAATATACTTAATTCACCTTGTGCTAGTTAGGAAAAAAAAACTTAAATTCAAATGAATGCATGGTATTTACTTTTTATGGCATAATTTGTATGTTTGTATCTTTATGTGGTCAAGGTATATTTTTTGCAGTAATATGACACCACCTGGTCAATTTGTCTGTAAAGGTATATGCAACACAGAAAAGAGATTTGAGGGCCTCTGCCCTAATACGATAAAAAAAGATAGAACTTGAATTGTTTTTAAATGCTGAAAACTAAGTCATGAGAACCTACCAACATCAATATCAATCTTGCAAACAAAAAATAAACTAGGTTGTAACAGATGTAACTAATTTAAAGTTATACATACAAATGATTGATTGAATTTGTTGCATTATTTTTAGCTGTGTCTTTCATGATGTTTTTGTTGATTAATTAATTAATAAGAATGCCAAATTCATTCAATAAATCACAATATCTGAAGTGTAAAATACTGTATCTTATTTACATAATAGTACTTATGTCCATTTGGTAAATGACTCTAGAAGTAAGCCAAAATGAGCTTTGTCAATCATCTATTTCATAATTCTAGCTCATTTTGGCTCGCCCACTACGCAGCCAACATCACGACTAGTCACATGACGGCAAATATATTGGCCACGGAAGCCCCAACGGAGATGCTTTTGTATGAAGTATGGTTGTTGCAGCCTAATGCGCATTGCTCAGTGCGGCCTCTGGTCGTGGTCGTGGTTGCGGAGTATGCAGGGTCCCTTAGCACTATCAAAAAATATTTAAGTCTGCACATACAGGTATATCATAATTTCTTCCTCCAACAGTTCTGGACACAGCCGGTCAAGAGGAATTCAGTGCTATGCGAGAACAATACATGAGGTCCGGCGAAGGGTTTCTCCTCGTATTTTCAGTAGCCGACCATGCGAGCTTCGACGAGCTGTACAAGTTCCATAAACAGATCCTCCGCGTCAAAGACAGGGACGAGTTCCCCATGCTGCTTGTTGGGAATAAGGCGGATTTGGAAAATCAAAGGGTGGTGAGTGTCCTGGTATAAGCTATAAGTTGTTTTGTGTACAGCTGGGGAGTTTATGGTGCTGCATTTTCTTTCCAGCGGGCAATGAGGAAGAGGTGAAGGTCAGTCAGGCATATAAGTGGGTTGATTTGCAAAAAGTGCTTTTAGTTTAAAAAAATGTCTTATTTACCCGACTATGGCAAAGTCAAAAGGAGGTTTATGATTTTAAAGACTATTTATTTATTAGGGCCCGAAATTCTCCTATTTTTTTAGAAATAGATTTTCGAGATTTTGCCCTCATAATAATAAGTAATAGACTGATTTTGTAATAAGAATGAATAGTAGTATACTCTAATACAGCAATGAGGTCACCTCTATAAAACAGTCATTGCCAGTTTGACCTAAAACTAGACAATACTAACTACTACTAGTCATCAACATCATAGTAATAAATATGCAGGGTCAAATTAACTTAGCTAGCGAAACTTCACAAACGTGTTGGGTATCAATATATCAAAACGATAAAACAGATTTTATCAAAGTCAAACAATTTATTTAAATGATGCGTATAAAAGGCACTTTTGAACGTCAAAAACAAAGAAATAGAACTGATTCTAGTTGCCCCTTCCAATAGGTAGTTTTCGTATGGAGAAGAATGGGTAAGAAACTCAACCGTTACTCTTTTGAAAATGTTTTACAATATTTTGTATACATCAATAATTAATTATATGTGAAGACGATGCACCTAGAATAAGATTACTGTACCACAATAGGTAAAAAGAATTTAAAATGGAGCAGTGACAAATAAATTAATTATGTGATAGATACATGGTGATCACATATTTGCAAACATTGTAAAAGTACTTATATCATAATATTACAAACATTTTTACGATATCCCAATATTCCTAAAAACTCACACTTCAATTAACAACAAAGGCAGCGGCCAATGACACCAAAAAAAAATTTTTTTGAAGTTCATTTCACAGTTCAAAAAATTCTCAATATTCTCCATGTGGCAATATGATATTATTAAAATGGAAATTTCGGATTGAGTCATAGGGAATCCTGAAATCGCAATGTTTTCATGTTTGTATTACATACGTCAGGATTTATGAATGACGATTGTTATTGTTCGGTGTTTATCATAAATATATAGTAAACACGTATTCTTCCTGTTTTGTAGTGGATTTATTGTATTGAGAAAATGCCTATTGAGCTCATTCATAACTAATATCGTTATCATCAATCACTGGGTGGTTTTAAGACACGGCCTGACGACCGATCGTGAGTTCGACCCCACCTATGAACAAAGTGTTCATGATTCGACCTAAAGGTTAAATCAGGATAATTGTCAGCGCGTAAATAGCTGTCGTAACTAAGGATCATAATATTATCCTTTATGAGGAAAATCAAGCCGGAGTGCTGGATGCTGGACACATTATTTCCTCTATTCTACTACACAAATATAGATTTATTAGTCAATAATTCTATGTATTTATGTTTTGCCAATTTTCCCAAAGTATAATCATAATTATGTCAATATTATGCCCATGTTATAACCCACATTAATGTTCACAGGTTTCACTGGAAGAGGCACAAGCCCTATCGCGCCAACTCAAAGTCCCATACATTGAGTGCAGTGCCAAAGCACGGATGAACGTCGACCAAGCTTTCCACGAGCTCGTCAGACTAGTCCGTCGTTTCCAAGAGGCAGAGCGCATCAACATCAAGTCAGACTATGGTGGTGGCAAGAAGAAAAAATGCACCATCCTGTAACACATTAGATCCTCATTAGTTCGCGCCGTTCCGATGACAGATGTTGTTTTTATTTTATTTCTGCAAAGATGTTTGATTGTTTTCTTTTTAATACTAGAGATGTACTGACTATCTATGGAGGGTTTAGTAGACTACCTACCAAAAGCTTTAATTTAAAAAAATGTGTTTTAGCTCACTCTTATGCTAAACAGTCAATGATTGAATAGATAGTTTGTACATTTTTAATGAAATTATTTGGGTTGTAATATAATTAATATTTATCAATACATCTCTATCTTTATCTACTTCATTAGTTTTATAATGCATACAAACATTATTCTTATATTTATTTATTACATTTTAGTTTATATGAATTATTTTAATGGAAAAGCACATTGAAATACAATTCACCTGTTTTTTATTGTTCTCGATTAAGAATAGATGAGATGCAATTTCACCCTAATTTTATAATTGTGGTACTATTTTGTCTCTAGTGCCATACTTGAAGTAGACTGTGTCGAAATTTTAACCCGAAATATTGCTTTTTACAATGTGAATTTAATTGAAAAGACTTCAATAATTAATTTATTTCTTGTTTGAAATTGTAAAATAAAATAATAGAGTTTTTTTTTTCTGGATTATATACAGTCAGCGACAAAAGTGATTGAATATTTCAAAGATTCCAAACTGTTTTAAAAATGAAAAACAATACAATGAAAAAGATGTGTTTATCTTAAAGTAATCATTGATTTCTGTCATATTCACAAACTTGCTGATGATTGTAGTTTTTATTCTGTGGTAGCTAACATAATATAATCTTACACACACATTTTTAAAAGAAAACGAGGCGTAAATAATATTCAATCGAACAAAGATTTAATTTCGGGTGTGTGTGTAAAGGCTTGTCACAAATATCAAGTGTATGTTGAGCACATTTTTTTTATAAAACGGTGCTTAATTTATATCTTTATAGTCTTTTAGCACAATTTTCGTGGGATATAATCCCCATTGTTATTTTTACAGGTCATTTTTTATTTAGTTTGCGTTTTCATAAGCAAAATTTTTTTAATGCGATTCTTTTTTTTAAATATCTTAGTAAGTAACTATTGATATTTATTATAATTTTCGTTTTTAAAGTTGGGTCCGAATTGGACGCGTTTAGCTTTTGTTTACATGATAATATTGTACCATAAGCATACAAATATTTATTGTGTAATCAAACCCAACCGTAACGCATCCATATTTTTTTTAAATATTATTTTTATAAATATATATACATCGTCGGTGTTCATTTAAAATTTCATTAAAACTTGTTGGTGTAAAATAAATAACACATTTTTAATTAATAAAATTGCGTGTAAATCTATATAAATATTTGTACGTATAATATTATAAACGTCTAAATACCAAATACTAATGTGTATAAATATTTTTGTTACTTTTTGTCGTTCAATAATTAATTTTAGGTTAGCGTTAGTAGTTTGAATTTAATGTATCATTTGAATAGAAAATGTAATTCCTACCATTATTCCATAGTTTTGTCGGATAGACACATTTTTAATGAACCTAATTGTAATCATTATTATAAATTTATATATAATTGATTGAAATAAGCAATTTTATACATAGAACGTTACTGTTCTGGAAATAATATAATTTTATTCAAATGAAACATTGAATTTTTTACAAGCATTTTGGAAATGTATATCTAAAACAGCTTTCTGGCTATTGGTAACGAATAAATGGGTAGACTTTGTATGAGGTGGCATTATAACACACTATGTGCCAATGACATTATTATGGTCCTATGTGGCAAGTTTGAGTCTACGGGACCCCCCGTAGACTCTTAAACTCGCCGATTACACAAGACAATTATGAACAATTTATACATACATATTATAAATTAAAGTAGCTTTTCGTGTCTGTCTGTTTGCCCACGTTGTTCTTCTGAATTCCGCAACTGATTTTAATGCGGTTTTCACAATCATTTAGAGAACTTATTCCGAAAGGGTTTATGTGTATGATACATTAATATCAACAATAAAGAAATATCGATGTTTTGTCAAGTCGTCAAAACCGCGTGAAGGGCTGGTCGCAAATTTTTAATATTTGATTGTATAATAGTACCTCTAACCAGAAAGCTCACAAACATTTCGTAAGTTAATTTTAAAAAGAGATATATATTTTTATATCATAGTATTGGTTTTTACACATTTTTTGCTAAGCATGTATATTACTTAGTTGGTGCACAACTGATTTTGATACACATATTTACAATGATTTTTTTATCGATTTAGCTTTTAAAGTAATCTGTAGAGAGAGATGTTTTACAATAATTGTTTTTATCAGCTTTATAAAATAGGTAAGGGAAAGATGTTTTTTGTCAACGTTTTTCGTGGAGGTATGATTGGTCACGTTTTTCGGGTAATATTTGCCAGTGATTTGAACAACTATATAAAAATAATTAAATTATATTAAAAATATATTTAATGGAATCAACATTTATTTATTTATTAGCGACTGCATTAAATCTTGTACAGTCAGTAACAGTATTTTTTTGTGTTGTGAACTCATTCAGTATGTAATTATAGTGTCTTATGATTGTATCTACATTATTATAATTTAATACTGGTTCAGTTATTAATGTTTTCAATGCGATGTCTCCGAAATATTCATATATTTTTTGTACCTATATATATAGCCTAAGTATAAATTGGTGTGAAATCTAGTTATTTTACTTATCAACAGGTAACACTAAATCAAAAAAAGACTCGAATTCGAATTTGGAATTCAACACTGGAAAAACCGATAACTGTTTTATAGTGTTGCCGAGTAAAGAGATCCAGGCTTGTAAAAAAAATGTTTTATATATTGTGAGCTCGCTTGGTGCACGAAATATGTGATTATTTCCCGGAAGTAGCCCATTACGGGCTTATTGCCCGTACCATGTAGAGTTTGCAACGGTGGAGTCACAGTGCAGGTGCAATATTGTAAAAAGAGCTTTAACTTGTGGCGTTCTATCGCCCTAACCTACTAAACTGAGAACTGTTGTCCAGCTAATTATTGTATTTGTAAAATAAATCATTGTAACATATCATTGCTTTTCATTATCAGCACAAAATAAGCCTTGGGCATGACCAGTTTATGTTCGCAGTTCACGGTGGCGCTGCCTGTAAAGAAAAATGCAGCAGCATGACAACTTTTGTACATAACAATTTAGTTGTGTTTTGCCGCCTGCAAACATAAGTTGGGCGGTTTTACTAGGTAGGATTTGCGTTACCTAGCGCCGTCATTGCAGGTACTCAGAGCAGTAAAATGAGCATGTTTTTGGCTATCAGGTTTGCTCAAAGATCATGTCAAGTTTTGAGTGAAAATATGCGCGAGCATGCTCAAACACGCCACGGGATCATCTTGATCATCACGATTTTGAACTCGAAAGTTATGTTACATAGTCTATTATCATTGAAAAAATTCTCGTGAAATCTACTACTTAGTCTGCGCTTACCATTACTCTTGTGTCACAGCGGTCAATATTTGGTATTCATGTAAATAATTCATGCTTGTATTCATGGTAAACAAATATTGCGCAACGTTTTTGTAGTTATTGCTGGCAACATTGCACGCAGAATGTGTGAACATTCATAAAAACTAAACAGCAGCACAGGATCATGTTTTTGTGTCTCATTTCATGCTGCACCGGTTCGTCATCCCGTCCATAGACTAATATTGATCCCGTCACGTCAACGCCGGCTGTCGCTGAAAACCAGCGCTGTGGCTCTGTTTCGCATACAGGTCGAAGCATTATGCTGAGCGATGGCCGTTTTGCGTGGATGTGATGTTTATTTTCCTCTCAACTTAGTTGTTTTTTTTTTCTTTGCGTCATGTTCTAAGTTTCTAACGCAGATCTATACTAATATTATAAATTCGAAAGTACGCCTAAACCACAACGGATTTCGACAAATTTGGCAAGAAGATGGATGTCATCCCGGGGAAGGACATAGGCTACTTTTTATCGATATACCACGCGGGCGATGCCGCGGGTCGAAGCTAGTTCTACATCTTAGAAACATGCATTGCCTTTGTACGTATTTTTCTGTTCCTTTCTTCTTGTCTGTAAAATCATATGTGCATACTCAGACCAACTTTGGTTGGTCTGAGTGTGCAAAAATAAATAAAAAATTAAATATTTTCTTTCATTCTTTTTCACAATTTTGATATACTGTTTTATGAATAGATCCAATAAAAGCCACGAAAACTAACTCGAACGATGATTTAATTATTTAATCACATTATATTACATGTATATATAAGTCTACGCGTGTTCACTTCCTGGCGGCGAGGGCTGACAGGTCTGCGATGCAGCGGTCAAGGTTCGCCTTCTCCTGGTCGGGGGTGATGGCCTTGCTCACATTGGTTACTACCCAGTCCACCAATTGCCTCTGGGCCAGGCGACGTTCCAAGTTGGACTTCTCAAGTTGGTAGTCAAGGCGACGCTTTACCTGGAATCGAGGAGTGTGAGGTTAATTTCGGTATATTTGGGCTGTCGAAACAATACAATAATAGGTAAGGCGCCATCCCCACGGGTGAGATAATCGCGGCGATAGCCTCGCCGTGACAATATCGCCGTGTGGAAATTCCTTCATACAGTTTCTATTGAATTTGATGCCATGACGCACTGTGGATCGAAAAAAGGCTATCGAAGACTTTTGGAGCTTACATTTTAAAATGACGGTTTATCGCTTAAAATGGCTTCTAATAGCCAATATTAATAATGTTACATTCGATATTGACCTCAGTATCTTGTTTTGGACTTGTATGATAAGTAAAAAACAAGATACTGAGGCTAATAGTAAATGTACCATGGTATGTCACCAAAGCCGAACTGTACCAAAATCGTGAAGGGTGATACGTGATGCCAAAATATAAGGTACGGCTGATAAATCATCCTAATGAACTGGCACGCCAGTTGACCATCCAAGACTATGCCGACCGGCTCAAACGACGTAATGTTCTAGAGCTGTAAAAATGGACAGTAGCACCAGGCTACTAACTATGAGTAGGTACCCTCGATGGAGAGCTTGCATGCAAACCGCTGAAACATCACATCTGCTCATAGCCCCAGGACTGATCGCCGATATTATAACACAACAAAAAAAACTTAACTGTTGTGAAAAACTGACTATGTTTTCATGGACAAGTTGCCAGGCTATTAAAATTATGAAAAAACCTCATTTTTATAAACATGAATGAAAACTGATCACCTCACTTGCCAATATAATAACAGCTAAAATTGTTTATCCAATGTCTATTTACCTCAGAGTAAGTGTTCATGAGGCGTTCCCTGTATGCAGCCTCGAGCTGCAGCAGAACATTTTCCTTCTTAGCCTGGATGAGAAGCTCCTGGCCCTCTGCACGCCACTGGGCAGTCTTCTCCGACTCTACTGCCTGCTCCAAACTCTTGATGGAGTCTGAGCGGCTCTCGTTCCATTCTGATTCGATTGTCTGGAAAAATTGCGATTTTATTTTGTTTAAAGTAGATCTTAAAAATGTGTCAAGAATATTTGCAAAAAAAAACGGGCCTTAACAGTCATTGGCTATTCTATAGATAATATTAATATGTTTACTATGTCATTAGCATAAATTACTAGTAATTTCTTATTATCAATACGAATATCGATTTTTGGCTACACCCCTCTTCCAGTAGTGCTACAATTTTACTAGGTCTAATTGTTTTTTCTGCCATTACAATCGACTCAAAGATATCTGTTTTAATTCACAATAAGGCTGGATTAAGCGACAAAAATAAATTATTCTACTAAAAATAACAAGACATTAGTTTTAGTTGCCAGGATAACCTTTTAACCGCAAACCCGCAAAAAGTTAGTAAAAGTCACAAACTGAAAAAGGGATTATTATTGTTTTAATCAAAAGTTTCGAATTTGGAATTAACTTTTTTTTATACCCAGACTCTTTATTAAGTGCCATTAACATAGTTTAGCTATTAAAACCTGTTTACAACTAAATGATTATCAATCATGTAAAAAAATCAAAACCGCCCGTTTGTATATCATTGTATTTATGAATGCAGTGTGTAAAGTAGTGCTTGTAGGGGCAATGCGACGTGGAGCCAAGTTGGTCAAATAAAATAATGCTGAACTCGGAATATGTTCTAATTTTAAATCCAGCTTTATTTTATTTACTACTAGCTGACGCCCGCGGCGATGTCGGTAATTTTACACTAAAACCTTCCTCGAGAAAACAGCATGAAAATCGGTGCAGTAGTTATTGAGTTTATCCCGAACGGACAGACAGACGCGGCGGAGGACTTTATTTTATAATATGTAGTGATAACAGTTTCATGCATAGATTGCTAGAGAGGATATTTGTAGCGCACTTCAGAGCCGCCATAAAGTTTGACGTGTACTATACCAGTGTGTCTGTTATTAAGCTATATTTTCAGCCTTATAACATCATCATCAAAATCTGGCCAGCGGTTTCGGAGATTAGCGAGAACAAACAGACAGAGATGGACATTTTTTTTTAATTTTTTTGTTTTTCATAAGTTCTGCAATTATAATATTTTCATATGCATTTATTAAAAAGCTGTTATTTCGACAATTTTATTTAAATAGATAGAAATGAGTTACTTACTCCAACTTCCTTGTCCAACCAGGCGGCTAGGTTAGGTCCGAGTTTCTTAGCGGCAATGGCAACCATCAGCAGCAGTGACAGACCAGTGTAGTATTCGTGCTCCATAACGTAGATCTCCTTGCTGCAGAGGTACGTGGCCAAACCAACTCCGAAGGTGTACGGACCAGTCACACCGGTCTTTGAGTGGAAGAACTGGAACCTGGAATGGGTAATTTTGTAAGATAAAAGATAGTTTATTTTGTGTATTATTCAAGTTGGACTCTTATAAGCTGCAGCATTTTTCATATTATTATAAAAATCTGTTGGCTTAGTTTTAATTATATTTTAAAAAAATACATTTATTTTACAATATTTACTTGTGTAATTTAGACAGAAAAAATAAATAGATTTATTCATTTGGTTTATAAAATTAGTCTCCAAAAATCCTAACAAGAATTCACAATCTGAATACCATACAATCATGTATTTTTTCACACACATTTTTATTTTAACAGAATGATTATGTTTTACAAAATACACCCAATTTCAATAAAACTGCTGAGATTAGATTAGCCATAATTATTATTTTGTTACATTGGCTATAAGAATGGGAGCAGACCAAAGAAACAATGGATGGACTGAGTAAAAGATGATATGGCTATAAAGGGGGTTGGTACAGAGATAATGACTAATAGAGAACTATGGTGCCGTGTAGTATATAATATTAATAGACAGAAAAATGTTGCGCCGGCCTCAAATAAATTAGGATAATTAATATAATATAATCTTTATTACACAAAAAAGTGGTTAAAATAATGGCAAGAGGAAGATGACATTACAAAACCATTTGCTCAATTTTAGAAACTTACCATTCTTCAGGGATGAAGCCAAGTCTGACTTTGCCGGGCTCTCCTCGGACTGGCCTGGGGAAGTTTGTTTCATCGCGGTTACCGGAGACGGCCGACGCGGAGCCCCGAGCGACCAGCGCTGTGGACTGTCTGGTCGCAGCTGTGAAGTTTTTAAATGATATTATTACTATATAATTATAATAAAGAAGTAAGACTCCACACATTACTTGAAAATCTTATCTGAAAATAATTTTTAACTTTTAATATTTCATTTGTGAGGTTTCTAGATATTAGACAAGAGCAATAATACTAAGAAAGAGGATACTATATTACGCTGTATCCCAAAAATTGTAACTTATGACACTAATCAGCTGCAGTGCAGATTATTTTATTATCAGAGGCAGTCTATGTATTATTGGTTATATTATCTTGATATGCTCAAATATTGAAATTGTACGGCTGGAACAAGTTAATTAATATTCACAACTCATAATTATCATGTAAAAACGCAAATTTTAAACGAAATAATTTCCACAATCGCGGAGATATCCGTCAAATCGGTGATTACATAAACCTCCGTAACCCAGGGTTAAGGTTAAAAAATAAGCTTTAACAACACATTTAATAATTTTTATATAAACTATTCGTTAATTACACATACCTGAACGCAAAGCTACGCGCGATAGCATGTTGTAAAAGCAATTTGCAATTTATTTTACTAAAATCGACAGTCCCCGAGCAAAATGTACTTTGCGTTAGGGATGTACTGAGAGATCAGATCGATACAGAAATAAAAAATAGTCGATCGATTATGTTAAGTTTAGTGTTGGACTTTTACATTATTGGTAGATAATTATTTACTGGTATTGATCTAGAAACGTAATTGAATAGAAATTAGATAATTCAAGAGTAAATCTTTTTTTTGTTTCGCCTTCCGTGACATAAATATGATTTTATTACTTGGTCATGATTAGTCATGAATTCATGATGACATTCGATCAATAACTGCTGGGACCTCTTCTATTTTTGTTTATTTGTGGCTACTTGTGCCCATTTTCTATAACAGTAATCGGTAACATTAGTGGCATTGCTAGTAGTTTACATATCGGTAGCTGTTAAGCTATGGCCAATATGCACCACTGGATCTGGCAGCGAATGGTGAAGTGATGGAATTTATTTCATTTTATCTTGACGCTTATAAAAAAATATCTGCTATTTTGCAATTAACTTACAACTTTTATGACTTCAACTTCTACTCTTCTTTTGTGGGGGACACAACAACTTTAACCAATAAAGTCTATTTGATAAACTCACAATAAACTTGAATGTGGATGTCAATATGAACCCGCGATGTCCTGACATTACAATTCGTTTTTTGTTGTTGAACACCTTCGTTTTATAAACAAACAGTCAGTTATTTTAGAACCCTTTATTGATTTTTGAACGTAACTAGACTAGTTTCTATTCGTTTTTAAACGCTCCACAAGCTGTCAATTTGACGATGATGATTGACGTGTGTGGTGTGATTGTGTGACTAGTGATAAAAAAGTGAGATTGTAGTTTTTATGTTTTTTGTTCGAAAACAACATCTTTTTCTAAAATGGGGCTCTTCACATCCTGCTGTAGACCTTCAGCTTCCGAGGTGTTGACTCCTGACTCTGTAAGTTGCCATAGTTAACATACAGATTACAAATACGTTTAAAATCCAACTGGTATTCCACAATTCTGTTTGTACCTATTTATATTTATTTCTAGAATGGGTAGGAATTTCTTTAAAACTGGTTTTTATTGCGACACTGATTATTTAGGTACTACATCATTTAGCGTGATTTGTAGAATCGGAAAACTTATTCATATGTTTAGTTTTTTGAATTTTTGCAAAAACTTTACAATATTTACTTTTTACAGTTTTTACCGTCTTTACCATTATGACAAACAATGAGAAGACAGAAAGAAAATCGAGACTAAAACATTATTTCTCATGTAAAATAACAATCAAGTTTCTCTTTATTTTGCAAAATAAAGACAAACTATATTCATGAACCTCTTGCTTGGTACCAGGAGACCAGACGTCGCCAGCAGAGCGAGGCGGCTGAACGTCGCGCGGCTCAGGATGCCGCCCGCGGCATCAAAGACCCCAGTAAGATGGAGCGTATTCAAAAGAAATCAGAGGAAATGGAGAAGAGAGAACAGGAACTGAGCCGGCAGGGTGGCCCTGGTTTAAAGGTAAGAATATTCTATATTTTAATTCAGAACCCCAGATAATCATAAAGTTTTTGGAAAACAAACCTAATGACACATGAGACAAAGTATAAATTCCATTGCATCTCATTTTATTATAAACTAGCTGATGCCCGCGACTTCGCCCGATGGATGTCGGTTATTATATACTAAAACGTTACTCGAAAACCACTATCCATTGGTGAAAACAGCATGAAAATCGGTACAGTCGTTTTTGAGTTAATCGCGTACAGGACAACAGACAGACGCGGCGGAGGACTTTGTTTTATATGTAAGGATGGTTAATCAAAATTCAACTTGGATTGTTACTTTAGTGTTACTAAAGTGGATAGTTGATTAAGCAACAGTATATGTTTATTGTTTAAGATTGGTTATTCAAGCAGGTATATGATTTTTATTCAGGAAGTTTCTAGAACCCAAACTCAACATCCTAATCCTACATTTGAAAGTTCAATTTCTATTGTCTGAAATTTTTAGTACAATTTCATTATAACAATAAAAAATAAACATAAACAATACCTATATTATAATAAATAATAATATATTGATGAATAAATAAATAAATTCATTCATTTCAGGTAAACAACACCCATTGCCAAACACAGATTAATAGAAATCATAAATTATCAAATAATATTAAACTAAAACAAATAAAAATCAAACAAAATTATATTTAACTGAATAAAATGAACTCAAATCAAAATACATGTCATCAAAACAATAAAATTAATAACTTCTCTCTGACACTGGTACACATCAAGCTATATATTTTCAGTATAAACTGACCTCACATTGTACGGAAATCCTATACAATGCGAGATCAGCATAAACTGGAAATGTGTAGCTTGATGTGTAGCCCTGTGTACAACGAAGATTGGGTATTCAAGTACGAGAAATGGAATCGGGATAGTCATTTCATTGTGAGGATAGTCAAAGTCAAATAATTTATTTCAAATAGGCACAGCAAAGTATAATGTATATTACAGTGTAATAATTAACATTAACAAAGAATAAAAAATACAATAGCGGTTGTGAGATGCAATCAATATTTTTAAACGAAGTAATAATTAGATTTTGATGTAACAGGAAATAATTTAAAAACACATTTGAGGTATTTTATATTAATGCAACAGTGACGCAAAACTCCGAGAAACAATGCAACAAAAAAGTCTGTCTTTTAATCTCATAGACAAATTTTACATTTACACGTGTCAAATTAGTGGATGAGATTAAAAAAACAGACTTTAGTTTATTAATTTATTGTGTCTCACTCGTTGATCCTGGAGTTGTTATTACTATTTTTTTCATTTTTACAGTGGACGGCCAACTGAGATCAGGCTCCCAGTGGGAGCGGTCAAAGCGGTCAGACTGAGCCCAAGAGCCCTGAAGACAAGAATGAAAAATACAAGTATAAGAACTGACCGCATCAGCAACTGCCACAAGTCTGTTCTACACAATATAATGTTAGTTACACGGAGTAGTAAGAAATGGAGGATGAATGCAGTATTTTTTTGTACACACACAAAATAAAGATGACTACAGATTGGCTTGATTTTCGACGGTAGTTATTGTCGCTTGATACGCTGTGTTTTGACGACCAATATGACTTGTCAGCTTGTTCCAGATTTGCTCGATTTTATCGATCGCTATCGTCGCTTGTTCGATTGAGAGAGGCGTAGACATACCTTCTTGATGAATCCTCAGTCATCATCATCAAGGTGATAGCAAGAATAGGCTATTGGACTCCTGCAGTATGACTCATTCACCCATTGATTGGCAAGTTATTCCTGCCAAGCAAACCATTTCTTAATACTTTATGAAGCACTATACTACTGCAGCAATGCACTCTTTCAAATATCTAAACTTAGGCCGCTTTCACATTAGGACGTTAGCAGCGCGACTGTAGCGCGGCAGAAGCACATTCCTTCAAATTATTCACAGAAATACATATGTGTACCAAATTTGGAGCAAATATGCTGTGACAAACGGACAGACAGACAGACAGACCGACGTACTATTCATAAAATGTGAAGGATTGTGCTTTTGCCGCGCTACTGTCGCGCTGCTAACGTCCTAATGTGAAAGCGGCCTAAAACTGAAATGTATTCTCCGTATATTTGATATTGAACCTTATTTGAAGAGAGATATGGTTGAAAATTGTATAAAGTATTTGTTAGCACTATATTTCGGATAATTCTTTGGAGTTATGAACTCTATGGCAGTAAAATAAGGTTCAATATTGTATGTTATATTAGTCTTGTTTCCGTCTGTTAAACCCACTGTTAGCCACGTAAGAAAACTTAAAGTAGTTGACTTTCTCGATGAGTCAAAAAAAAAGAAAGAAATGTGTAATCATGATCAATAATCATGGCTTTTGTATTGGATATATTGTGTCTACTTATTATGAAAACTATAATTAATTATAATATAATATAGTAAAAGACATTTTCCTGAAGGTATTTTTTGGCATGCCTGTAAGTATTTATATTTTCTGGAAGCATCTCCAGAAAATTGCGTGTTTTTAATACATCAGTGGATTATCAATATTTTGTATGGAGTCACAGTACAGATAAAACAGTAAATCAACTGATTTTTTTTAAATCCATGTCATTATTAGGTACTGTATGCCGCACGCCTGTGGAACCAGTATAAGCTGGCCTCGCATCTTATTGAAATTCCGTACTATGCTAAGCCAGCTCAAGCTCGAATTGTTACCAACGAGTTGCGGTCTACTGTACATATCTCGTGTTTATTATAAGACCAGTAATGAAGCATTTGGATATATTGATCTTGCCTTCAATATAAAACTCTTGTAGATGGTCTTGATATTACTGGAACTTATTTACATTACAGTATCTTATCATCACTTATTTATATGCTTGTACTGTAGGTAAACGTAGGAAAATGAATTGTTTATCAAAATGACTACCAATTGAAATTGTCCGTATATTCAAACCATAACAGTTGTTCTGTGACAGTCTTATGAAAATGCTATAACACGGCAAATTGACGAAATATCAATTTGATAGACAGTTAATTTACCTGACTACCTACTAATTATCGCGCATTGTAGGAGCGTGGGCTTTTTGTGTCCATTTATTAAATATTGGTAAATGTTTTTAAAAGAATATTCAAAATACTTTATATTTTCTCCTTTAAATTCAGACCTTTCCATGGGGGTAGGCAGAATCTACAGAACGCCATCTGGTACGACACATACTCCTTTTGCTTCGTTTACGTTCATACGTCACACACCCGGTTGCGTGTATTCGGACGCCGTTACTCGAAAATGAGCTACAGATGTGAAAAGCGAATTGTGGAGTCGCCTTTTAATGACAAATTTAAATTACTGTTTTATATCTTCTGTGGTACCTATGTATGTAGAATATTGATGACTTGTCTATCAATCAATATTTTATCCAATGTTTAAAATATAAATAAGCGATATTTTGCGAACACCATCTTATTGTTTATGTAATAAGTGTATAATAAATGTTAGATATTGTGAATAATTTATGTTGTAGCCACTTTGCGAAACGGTTGGTTTTGAAAAATTACTGGATATTTCTGTGTTACACTTGCGATTATTTGCTTAGTATTTTATTGTAACTTGAAAACGATCAAGATATTTACAATAATAATGGCAATTGGCGAAAAATTAGGTATGATATTATACCGGTTTTGGGATCATTAAGCAAAGAAATCTGCATATAAATATGATTAAATTCTGACTGATGCTCGTATATTTTGATCAGTATTGTTGGTAATTATTGGAAATCTATAGGAATCAAACAATTTTACCTAATTCACTGTAGGATCACACACTATGGCCTATTGTAAATAGTGTGATAGAAAAAAAAACATGACTTGGCTCGAATTTAAAAAAATATATTGCTCAAAAAAAAAAATGTACCAAGTTTTAGACTTGATATTAAAAATCATCAGTATTTTTGCTATTGATACATACACGTGAATGTCCTAATCTGCGATGTGGCTACTACATACGCACAGATTGTTAGTAATTTAAGGTATTTATATTAAAAATAAATGTAATTAAATGTGTTATAAATCTGGCCGTGTTTATCTTTCCATCAGATGATAATTTCCATCCGTGGTCCACTTGCGAGTCCCTGAATAGTCTCCGAACCCAAGTGGAGGTGTAAATTGACCCTCGTAACGTCGGGCTACCTCGACGTAACGGTAGTAGGGTGTGGATGTGGAGCTGTGGCACAAACTATGCTCCACACAACACGCAACGGCGCAATCACCAGCACAAACTATCCTGCTTTTTTTTGTGCCACAAAACATGCAGTTAAAGTGACCTGTGTGCTGTCACCGATGACGCCGGAAGCTAGGAGCATTTACTAACCTACGCGTGAAAGTGGCCAAGTTTTGGGCCAACAAAATTTGATTTAGGTGCTGTGTGGCCTACGCGGCAGCGTTCAAAAAGTTCGAACGATCGTGTATTCGCGCGACGATCGCTTTGAAATAGGATGGAGTCCGAACTCTGATAGGAGTAATAGTGTTCTGCGACGGGGTCTCCCATAGCAGGTATGAACAAAAGTATGCTAGGTTGATTGAACATTCAAATGTCCAACCTACATACTTTTGTATACACAGTCGATTATCGTGTTGGTCCAATTCACAAACACGGCTGCTATCATCATTATTCCTGCGGCCCTTATCCCAATTTATTTGTGGTCGGCGCAAATGTAGGTAGGTAGGTATGTTTCTTCCATACTTCTCTATTAGTCGTCATCTCGGTAGTCTTTTTGGATTCATGTCCGTATACTTGAAGGAATCGTCCGGTACGTGAAGGAAAACATCGTGGGGAAAACCGACATGCCAGAGAGATATTTCTCGACGGCATGTGAAGCCAAGTCAGAGACCCTTGGGCGGGTTTAAAACTTTAGTCACTAACCACACAAAAAGAAGATCTCGGTAGTCACTCCTTTTCTAGCCATATCATTGAAAGCGATAAAGTAATTTAAAAAAAATGCATATTACATTTGGAGTAGGTACTTTAACACGAATCCACGATTAAAGGCCAGTAGGTACTGTTGCACTGGTGTAATCTATTATAAGAATGAAGTTTGAGTTAAAATAATTATTGTTTCTTGATATCACATAGCTACAAGGTGGATTAGTGACCGAGAGCATTTTTGCATTGCTTGGCATGAACGTAGTATGCTTCACACAACATTTCAGGGTATTTATGAGCAGATAAACCCAATATTTTTTTTTTTTTTAAATCAGGAATACTATCTCAGTAATAATTCGAGTCGGGGCTTGTGCCCGGTTGATGGCAATAGGCTCGCCCCCGTTTACATGGGACTTAAAGTCTTAAACGTAACTGGCGAAATGTGGGTGTGGCTCAACTTTGCCTTCGCTTTCGGGGATTACATGCGTGATTTATGATTATGCGTGTAAAAGTAAAACGTTTCGTTTCTCTAACTCTTCGATGAAACGAAACGTTTTGACAATCATCTGTTTGCCGAAATTGCTGTCAAAATTGACAAGTGAAGTAATAAAACACCGCGCGTTTCTCACCTCGGGATCGATTTGTTGTGATAGGTACTCTAGTATTGTATCAGTATTATTACATTAAGGAATAATGTCTGACTCGAGAGACGGAGATAAGAAGGTAATAAATAGTTTTTATCTATAGTGTGACTGAATTATGTTTGATATCGCACGACGAGTGCCAATCGGTTAGCATTTATTTATCTTCCATGACCTTGCTACGGCTTAGAGGTCGACGATGGGTCACATAAAATCATTAAGTTTTGCTTCTATTTTCCACACATGTCATGATAATCAAATAGTTTTAATAAAGTTTATGGAACCTCGTTTATAGAAGCTCGCTGCCTCCGCAATAGAGACGCACGATGAGTTTGACATAAAATAAATTGTGCGTAAAATGTTTGCCGCCTATTTTTAAAAGTCGTAACAGGCTATGTTTTTAATTTGGAATAAATTCAATAAATACATTTATTATTTTAAAACAGGGAGCTTAGAATAATGTACTTCCTACTTGGAAAAAGATTAATTTCTTGTACCCACATGCAAAAATAATATTTGTTGATTACCTTGAAGAGGCCTTACCTAGCCTTGAGGGAGCTTTAATAATCATTATAAAAAAATGTGCTTCATCATTACCTGTACACAGTTTTCATATATAATATTTTTTTTTTGCTATAACATTTATTAACACTTTGATGACAAACAATTTAAAGGTAAATACTTAATTACTAAAGGCGAGTGTTATTAGAAATAATATGTAGTATTTGTTGTTTGTTGTACTTAGATTATTAATAATCAAATTATATAAAACTGCATTATTTATTAACTGTTGTTTCTGCAAAATAAGGTACCTAAAGTAAGACCACACTCAGAAGTTCCACAAGTCATCTTCAAAAAACTGAAATAATAAAATTAAAAAGCAAAAGTTTTTTTTTTTGCATCAAATTGACATAATGAATGGAACCTATAGCCATGGTCATACTATACCTGTGTAGATGATCTTTCTGCTTAAACACTTCTTGCAGCAATAACTCTAATAAAATTGTTGTCTATCTGTGGTGCTTAATTTCTTTTTTATTCACAAACCTTTCAGGCTGATGACAACAGGCTGAAGCCAGCGGTAAGCTTACTTGGCTGCACTCTTCTATGTTAAAGTTTATAACAATTTATTTATTTATTTATTTATTTATTTTATTATTTATGTACACACAGTAAAATACATAGAGATACAACATAATTATACTATGAGTACAAAGGTACTGCTTATTTCTTAAGAAATTTCTTTTGCTTATTTATCATATGTGTACCAATTTTGTGTAGATAATATTTATGTGGTTCATGGTGTAGTATTTGTTTAGAAATATTGTTATTTCTTTTTTTGTCATGAAGGATTTATATCAGACCATAGATTAAGATTTTTCAATTAGCAAATGGAGCAGTAGTTCTTTTTTTATTATCTGGTCTTAGATTTTACAAACTTTATTGTCATTCCCAATCTCATCATCATGCATATAGCTGTTATTAACAAATTGTGTTTTTTTAACCCATAGACTAGCATGTTCAATTTTATTATAGCTTGGTCTGTTTCATAATCTTGTAAGACTAATTTGACAGGTGCCAAAGTCAAACTCTATATTGAAAAAACAGAGAACAATCACTTGAAATGTCAAATTAGACTGGGAGATTAAAAAATAGACTTTAGTAAATAATAACATCTTGGTGGTGTTATTCTAACATTTACTTTTAGATAGTAGGTACATTTTAAATTCTGAAACAGAAAAAAATATATTTTAATTAATTTTAACTTGTTAGTAACTCCTAAGTAGGTTTGTTAATAGTCATTTTGCATTATGGCTAATATTATTTTATAATAACGACTGCATGAACATTTTCTTTCCTTGTATGCATGATTTTTACATACTAGTCATAGATTTACGCACAATAATTGTGTGTGGCGGGAAAAACCATAAATTAAAAAAACCTGAGATACTTTAGGGAATAAGGAAAAATACGTTTTGTTTTTCCTGTATTTTTTGCTACTGGTACTTAAAACCGTAGCTAAACGATCGATATATCGGTATATTTGATAAAAAAAATTAGGTAGGTACGTAATAATTGTTTAGAATCAGCTTACAAAATGAAAAACTATAATTTATTGGGAAATTACTTAAAAAAAACAGCTAGCCTGGTGACAGACGGACAGACAGACGTCCCTTTGGGTACGGAATCCTAAAAACGCACTTTAATTAATGACAAGCTCCTCTACAGTAGCAACAGCTGTTTATCGAATTGTAAGTATTATCGATAAACAACTAGGATATAATCATCTAAAAATCGGCAACGACATGACATATTGATCAAGAGGCATCTATACCAATAAAACTGCGATTATTGAATAGAAAGGTTCGAATTTTAAAAACTCTTTCCACCACGCTAGCGAATAAAATGCACTTTTTCTCAAAAATGCTTGGAAATTCGAGCATTATTTTGACAACCTTCTTCGAGATAAATCAAAATTGCTGTACTGGTAAAAAACAAGTGACGATGCGGCCAGCAAAGTTACTATGAAAATTCATATCTGGCGTGTTTAGCGGCCAAATAAATTACGATGAAAACTCATATCTGTCGTGTTATTTAAAAATGGAACGAACTTTTTACTTCAACACACGGCAACCAAGGAGGTAACTTATAAAAGATTTTATTTAAATTTCGAATTGGTTTGCAAATAGAACAAAGAAGAAACAAATTAATATATTGGCGCATGAAAAATGATAGTTATTCGTCATTGATTCTGGAATTTCTATTTAATTTACTCAGTTTGAATTTCCGCGCGTTGTTTGAGAAAAGTACTATACAAGCCTTGGCCGCAATCAGGAATTGATGGACTCACGCATGAGTGCCTCGGCTTCGCCTCGGCCCTCATTTTCACGATCGTCCATCAATTCCCTTATTGCAGGCCGCGACAGTAATGTACTATTGTTCAAACTAGGCTGAGAATCTGCACTTTTCGAACGTCAAAACAGTCAATTCTATAAAAAAGGACAATTCACGACAAAGATGGTCCACTGCTTTAGCAAGTTGTCTCCATCGGCTACGTATATGCGAGCCCCTACAAAATGTGGAAAGTCGTGGTCGCGAGTGTCCCATCTGCATGTGCCTTTAATAAGCTGCGTAAAAATGCCTTTCAGTGATTTTCGAACCGATTTGAACGTCACCAGTTTCCAGATAATGCGATTACCCACCGCGAAATCGTGACACACACTATTTTAACGGCTCCGTAGGCACTTCATGAAAGTCCCTCGTGAATAACTGCTTTAGCATTGATAAACTGACATGAACAGTTTTTGCAAAAGAACCAAAGATTCAAGCTATTGCTATCTTTCTCGCATTTGAAAACCATAGAGTCGCGATTTTTTCTTGGGAACATGCTCGTGGTCCCAGATGGGTTCATAACTTCTGACATGCCCGCTTCTTTTGTCTATGAGAGTGGGTGTTTCTGGGCAATAGCTTATCATAGTTCTCATATTAATATGTTAACATGTAAAATATAATCAGTCTTTTGCATCAGCTACTAGATTAACGACACAGTCGTAAGTGGGTGTGTCAGCAAATCTGATGTTATAACAACATGTTGGATTGCTACGAGGCAGCGGCAGAGCCTTTTTCGCAAGTCAGAGTCAAAAACGCAGTCTCATTCAATCTTGCTTCACGGTAATACAAAAAAAGCAATTAGACAGTTAGTCATCTTGGCTATGATCAGCATATTTTCCGCTAATTCCGTTATAATTTAATTGGATACCAATTTAATTATGATATATGATAGATTTGATCCTGACAAGATTAGGCAAGTATTAACGTTATTACAACATGTTTTATCACGGATTTTGACACACACCCACTCGAGCTTCTGTGTGTGTCCAAAAATGGGAATGACAGCAGGGTGTGGGTGCGGAACTGTGTCACAAACTATGCTCTATTTCCTATCCTGTCCTCTGTGTCTCAAAACATGCAGCCAAAGTGGTCTCTGCGCCTCCGATAACGCCGTGGAAGTGACGGGTTTTGGGCCAAGAAAATCTGAATTACTGTCGTGCCAGCGACACGAAAAGATGAAGACGAAAGATATAGCTATTCTTTCTATATGATTACTTCACGTTAGCCTTACTAAGGTTAAATCTGATTCTGTGCACGGCAAGACTGCCATGATGGATTATGATCCAGCTGTCCCAACGATCATACAGCCTGTCCCTAGCCACCTCAATTTGATTGGTGACTTGCGTCACCGAACCAGAGACTATTCTCGGTAAATCTTTTTGACAAAACCTTCTTTTTTATTTCTTTAAACATAACTGGCGAAATGTATACTATAGGTAGAGGTCTGCCTAACCCCTTGGGGAGTATAGGTGTGAAGTTATGAATGTTCTTCTGGATTGCCAGAGTCTAGAAAATCTAATAGTTGACCCATAAATAGATTATGATCGAAATTTTACATCAAAAAAAAATTGACCGACTTCAAAAAAAACAAAACAAAAAAGGACTACTGTACTAAAACCAAACGACAAAAGTACTTCTTTAATAATAAGAGAAAAATAAAAAAATAACTTTAATTTAGGAAGTCGGTGTCTTTGCTTTTAATTTTAGTTTTTGGCCACAGGCTTCCTAAATTAAAGTTATTTTTTTATTTTTCTCTTATTATTAAAGAAGTACTTTTGTCGTTTGGTTTTAGTACAGTAGTCCTTTTTTGTTTTGTTTTTTTTGAAGTCGGTCAATTTTTTTTTAAATGTTTTATCTATTTTTCCATTTTTTGTGTAATTTGATTTTTGTAATCATCATGGGTAGACCAACTAAAGGAGCCGCCCGCATGAAGAAAAACAGAATTAAAGAGACTAATACTGCTGAAAAAGAACGCCTATCTAAGAATCGCAAACGGAGTGTTATGTCCGGTTCCCAAGAATCACCGTTAGCTCTTCATGCTAGGTTATCTCAGATGAGAAATTACATGCATTCTCATTTGTCGCAGGAGTCGCCAAATGATAAGATCTGCCGACTCAATCTTATTCAAAAACGATTAAGTGGCGAGTCGTCTGAACAGCGCAAGTATCGTTTAGATGTTATACGAAACTGGCTGGCTAATGAGACTCCCGTGCCTTCTCAAGAATATAAGGGTGAACACTATACATTTGCTTACACTGTATAGTTCCCCTCATCATCATATTATAAGGTGACCATAATCAGATCTGTAATGTCACTTACAACCTATATGGTTGCAAAGTTCTTATCAATATAAATGAATTAAGTCCAAACACAAGGTAATTACTGAGAACCGTTGAGGAGCTCCGTTAATCGTCCTTCGTCTTCATCATCAGACCCTTAACGACAGTCACAACCCATCCAAGTGTAAGGTTCTTATCAATACAAATTAATCAAGCCCAAACACAAGATATCTGCTCTAAACCACTGAGGAGTTCCCTCGACTGTCTTTCGTCTTCATCATCAGACCCCTAACGACAGTCACAACCCATCAAAGTGTAAAGTTTTTATCAATACAAATTAATTAAGCCCAAACACGAGGTATCTGCTGTAAGCCATTGAGGAGTTCCCTTGACTGTCTTTCGGCTCCATCATCAGATCGACTCCAGACCTTCATAAAATTGTAGTGCTGTAAAATACTTAATGAATAAATTAAGGAATGCACTAGTTGCCCTTACGATTTTTGAAAGTTCCCCTCGATTTCTCTAGGATCCCATCATCAGATCCTGACTTGGTGACAATGGGACCACCTCAGAAGTATAAGCTTTTGAACAAAAAAAGAATTTTTTAAATCGGTTCACAAACGGCGGAGTAATCGGTGAACATACATAAAAAAAAAAAAAAAAAACAATCATCCCGAACATAGTACCTCCTCCTTTTTTGAAGTCGGTGAAAATACTCGTCTTCACACATTGGATAGGACTTATCTTGATTGAGTGTAAGCTTTTCAGCTAAGCTAGTGTAAGAGCTATACTTGTTTTTCAAGAAAATTTTATTTTAAAGTCTCAAACAGGTCGTTCTTCTGTTTTTTATGGTTTCGTACCGTAACAGAAAAAAAATGGTACCCATAAAGGATCACTTTGTTGTCCGTCTGTCTGTCTGTCAGTCTGTCAAGCCCCGTTTTCTCAGGAGGCGCGACGCGGCGCAACGCGTGGAGGTATCAAGTTGAATTACGTAGGTCCACGGTCCCTCGCCTCCGAGGGACCGTGGACCTACGTATTTCAACTTTGTTTTTAAACTACAACGTTAAGTTTGTGTTTGGGATAAATGCATCCCAACTATGGAACCCTTCATTGTGGGTGGATCATATAATACGATTTCGGACACAATGTAAATAGTTTGTGAATATATAAATTGAATTGACCGATACGCCTCTGCCCGGTTTTTTTTTCGCTTCCTCTAAGCTGGTGGTCAAGGTACAAGGTTCGCGTAGTAGTTAGTTCTTTGTGTTGTGGTTTTGCTGCAGTTTATTTATGCAATTAATATGTATAATATACATATCGATATATTATATAGATATGAAACATACCTGCGCGAATATTTCCAGGTATCTTCAGTCTTGTCTCTTCCCGTAATTCTTCGCTTATAAATTAGGTGTATCACTATCAATCATGTTCATGGCCACTTGTAGACAATATTCGAAATCATCTGAGTTAATAATGGTTCAGACGCATTCACGATGATACCTTATCAACTAGGTACTTATATATTATTTATTTGTCACAATCATAGCAGTCTGTAGTCGGCCATTGCGTTCTGAGCGAGTACGCGCATCGTCTCCCGCTAAAATCTTTTGAATTACGAACGATAAAGTGCTTGTGATTTTTTTTTTTTTAAGTACTAGGAATTGATAACTGAAATGGATTTACTAAGCAAGGTTGGTTGAAATTCATTGCTTTTTATTTAATAATAATCATGATTTTCTTGCCCTCTAATGTTCTTTTGAGGTCGTTAGGTTCACGAATTGATAATGCGGTTTTGAATGAGTGGGTTCTACTGATTCTCATTAACTCTCTGGATGCGTGGCGCGCATGTCTATCGCGGAACTTGCCATTATTTATATTATTTTTTATCCAAGATATTTTAAAGTTAGGTGGGTACTTACTTATTCTTTGAATTAAATTAGTAGTGTTTAATTAGCGAATGCTAATTAAATACTACTAATTATGTTTTTTTTTTTTTTAAATTAGCTTTATCAATAGGTACTGCGATTCGCTTCGTATTCTTATCACAGAGTACCTAGGTACATACCTACCTTAAGCTGTTTCTTTACTCATGATGTGGTCTTGTTCCGTTTTGTGTTTTAAAACGCCAATTAATTGTAGATTTTTTTTTAAATATAATTATTTTAGATAAACTACCACACACAGCACATAATGGACTCGAACTTGAAATAGTCTTTGTAGTTTGCAATGTCATTTAAATAGACGAGAACGTGTGATGTGAGTACAACGCTAAATAATAAGGGTTGCCAAAGTGCTCGCAAAGTTACAATATTTTGACACGAACAAGTTACGTTTGCTATTATAAGACCAAACAACGTAACTTGTTTTTAGTTTTGATGATGGTAACTAAGCCTTGCTTAGTGAAAAAAGTTATTTATAAAAAACAATTTAAGAAAGAATAGGTACATTTACGTATCTATTATTTAGTGAATAAATAATTAACTTAGTAAAAACGTGTACCTACTTATAAATTATAAAAATTAAAACTGAGCTCAATGAAATATCCGCATTCTATATCAATTTGCGATATTGTTTACAAGATATTTTGAGAAAAGCACTTTGATTTTATACGTTTTTATTTGGTTTTTGATTGTATGTTCAATAGCCTCATAACTGGAAAATGCCGGTGTAGGTTACTATCCCTAATGCTACTATTGGCTTGGAGTTTTACATCGTAGAGTATAGGTACCGTTGTTTGTCGTTAACTGTTTGTCTTGTTAATTATTGTTTATCAAATCAAAATCAAATCGGCATTTTTTTGCCCGTGGTGATAGCTAGTGTTATCGTGCTCTTATCAAAATTGCTGCCTCGTAATAATGACCCTTAATATCAGCCACTTGAGGAAGATATTGACAATTATAATCTGTGCGATGCTTCCTGTCTGTTTAGTACATACCTAATTGTTATCTTATGTCAGTACACTTAGGTACGAGGAATAGCCTGTGTTGTCGTAAAAAGATCGACAACCGTCAACACGTCACCGCTCGTGTATGCGGCAACTGCAGCCGTCGACACTGCGCCGGCAGACGTCGACACTCTTCGCCGGCAGCCGTAGACGCGTCGACGGCTGCAGTTGCCTCTGCCGTTGGCGCGTGCCGCTCGTGTAAATGAGCACTAACTTGTAACTTCATTTATTCATTGTTTTGTGACGATCACAATTTCATTCCGAGTGTATCTTTAGAGCGTGCATACTGAAAGTGGGCAACGTCGCAGACATACTAACTAGAACTAAAATATTGATTATGAAATGCAATAATTAATATCGTAACACCAAATATATAGTTTTAGATGTTAGAAAAGTATTTGTGAACTTTCTAAATGCCTTTTTTACACCTAAACCGGTTACAATACAATATCAAATTCAGTGTTTTAATTTCAATTCATTAAGTATTAATATTCCAGTTTACTAGTTAGCGATATTTCATATTTCCATACAGTAATATTGCCAAATTAATCAAAACAGATTACTATTTGACAGCAATTTGCGGCGGTGCCAACTTTTAGAATGAGCGCTCTTAAGTCCGCTTATGAACTTCTTAATTGTATTAAGTTTAATGAATAAATAATTGTGAACGGAATGTAAATGATGTAGTTTGTAAATTCAATCTTTCAACATTGACAACCTTACCGTGATTGCTACGCAATCACCATCACAATAGGTCTAAGACTAGATTCATACGATTCAACTGCGCACTACATTGATGACATTGATGTCAATTTACTGTAAGTACCCACACAGTCAACGTGATTAACCAAACATATAAATAGCAGAATTACTGTTTTTTTATGAAAATTTGTTGAAAAACATATAATAACTTGTCGGAGGAAAAAAAGCACGGTCTTTAAATGTCAAAGTACAACGGTAACTTTTTACTACAGTAAACACTCAGACCAATCTATTTTGGTTGGTCTGAGAGTAAACATGATTTTAAGTTTTTTGCGTCGATAATTAGGTAGGATAGGATTGAAATTTACGATTTAATATTATGATGATAAGTGATAACCCTATGCAGGAATGAATGTCGTAATAAATAATTATAATGAACAATTCTCTAGTCTGTGGTCTGTGGTGATTTGCGCGGGAAATCGACTGACGTATGGCACGTGTAACAGTGTATCGTCACATAAGTCATTTTCATGATATTTTTAGTTTGTTTGTTTTTGCTTTCATTCATGCAAGAACTTATATCTAAATAACTAAATAAAATGTCACCTAAAGGTAACCAAATAAAATCAGCTTTATCTTGCTGAGGTACTCATAAAAATAATCAGAATTTTATCGCATCCGTTTGTCGTAGTTTAATTGACACTGACAGTACAGTCAACTTGCAAAGCAGTTAATGACTTTTCAAGGTTTTCAGTTTTTCATGATGTATGGAAACTACCTGATTCTTTTGTACACCGACACTGAGTCATCATCATGCCCTTATACCAATTTATCGGGTCGGCGCAACATGTATTTTCTTTTATAACTTCTCTATTCGTCATCTCGGTAGTGAACCCCTTTCTAGCTATATCATATTTTAGACAGTCCATCCATCGTTTCATTGAGAAACTAACTAAAATAAAACATTTGACCAATTAAGAAAAATAATTCATTTAATTCGTTTTGATGGCGATTTTGTGAAAAGTTGTTGGACTATACATACTCGTAGTTATCCACTGAAACTTATTGTAGTTTCTCGCCCGTTCTTCTCCATAGAAACCTACTATGCTTTGGAATGGGCAATTCAAAAGTGCCTGTAATTGGTTTATTTGAAATTAATGCTTTGAATTTGAGTTCAAACACGAAATATATAAACGCTAGATAACGGTCGGCAGACAATGACTTTCTTTGACGTCAGTTGCTAATGCATTTAATTATTTATAATGAGGTACCCCCCTTATCCCCCTCCCCTTATCCTGATTCCTTATCTTCTATCAGGTTAAGGTTCAAAGATTACCGTTGTGCATCAAGTGCAGCAATTATCATTGCAATATTAAGTAGGTAGAGGAGCTCGTGGCTAAGTAATAACAGCCGCACGGTTTGATCCATCAGGTTAAGCTACGCTTGCCGGGGTTGGTCCGTGGATGGGTGACCATGTTTACATACCGAGACTCCTCCGCGCCTCGGATAGCACGTTAAGCCGTTGGTCCCGGTTGTCATTTGTGGATCTTTGATAGTCGTAACGCGTCGTCAGAAGCCCGAAAGTCTGACAACCAGTCTTGCCGAGGGGTATTGTATTACCCAGGTAATGGGTTGTGGAGGTCAGATAGGCAGTCGCTCCATGTAAAATACTGGTATCCAGCTGCATCCGGTTAGACTGGAAGCCGACCCCAATATAGTTGGGAAAAGGCTAGACAGATGATGATATTCAAAGTGCTCAAGGTTATACAGTATGTTATCTAACGAGAGCGTTCCCATTAAACTGCAATAGTATAGCGTCTATACATGCAAAAAAAAAGCTTTATTTTATTTTTTTATAGTAAAGATTCACTTTTTTTTTGAGTTGTTTGTTTTTTTTTTGCATTTGTTGACGCTATACTATTGCCGATTAACGGGAACGGCCTTTGTTAACTAACAAAGGGCTTAATGAATTTAAAATAAAATACCTACTTGGCCAGGCATAAAAAAAACAAGTGGATGTCTTCACATATAATTATATTATTCATGTACCTATACAAAATATTGTAAAACATTTTTGAAAAGAGTAACGGTGGAGTTTCTTGCCCATTCTTCTCCATACGAAAGCTACCTTTTGGAATGGGCAACTAAAATCAATTCTATTTCTTTGTTTTTCATTGACGTTCAAAAGTGCCTTTTATGTGCCTATTTGAAATAAATTATTTGACTTTGACTTTGATGAATTAGGACTGCAATTAAAATAAAAAACCGCGAAAACAAAAATTTGCTCAGCTTTCCTTCCGTACGTTCTCAACCAATCACGAGCCGAGGACACGCCTTGTTATTTAACAAAGCGGCACTAATAGCCAATAATGGATTAAAAACTGATTTGTTACGTGTATTACCGAAGAAAATGCAAGGTTTACCGTGGCCAATCGGTAATGCAGCAATGTACAGCTGTATAATTAAAGCAAAAATATTTATCGAAATTATGAAGAAAGTTGAAGCAGATGTTCTAGATTGATAAAAAAGGGCAATAAATATTTTTCTTTAAAATGCGGGTACCTAAAGATTTTCTTATATTATTTTCTTTTCATTGCATGATGTTTGTAAAGGCTTTGTAGACGTTAATTTATTATTAAACAATCATAACGTTAATGAGTTTGTTTATTTACTTAATAGCATAATACCATCATACGTACTAGTAGTCTGCAAATAATAGGTAATTTCTCGGCAATCGCGTAAAAGGACGTAAGTAACTTATGTCTTTTTACCCAATTGCCGTGTTAGAGAGAGAGAAAGGGTAATGTTTCTAATATTACTTCAGTTTTCATAATCTGGGTGAAACTGAACTGCACCCTAATTGAGTAATACACGATCAATCACAATCTGAATCATTTCGAAACAGATTGCTAATCCATTGCTTCATAAATTCGAAAAAAAAATCTACTTGACAACGTAAATAACGCAACGAACGTTGTTGAACTGTCAAAATGAAACGGATTAGTTTACGAAAATGTGTTACGCAATTAGATAGCTGGGCGGGCTGCGTCTGCGCATAGCCAAAGTTCGTACCAACATAACAAGCGAAAAAACATAAATAAGAATCAACGTAGGCTGTCCTTATCTACGTTGAATATAATTAGTCTGACGTGACGTGATTTAGTTTACCATTAAAAACCTAAACAGTTTATCGTTCAAGGTTTTAACGACAAAATAGGTATTATTAGGTATATATAACGCGGTGTCCTGCGTGAGCGAATACGACGCGACGCGACGACGCGACGTAATGCGACGCGATGCTACACGCGACAAATGTCCTACGTGATTTTGGTCATTACTTCTCGTATCATGGAGAAGTACAGTACAATTTTGCTCTGTCGCGTCTGGTCGCCCTCAAAATAAGTACGCGTTACGTCGCGTCTTGCCGCAGACTGCTATATAGGCCGCAAGCAGGGTATGCCGTTGAGTTGATCGCGTTAGTCGCGTTCGCAGCGTCGCGTCGCGTCGTATTCGTCGCTCACGCAGGACACCGCGTTACAGCATAAGAACCAGGCTGGGACTCTCACCTAACCTAGTAAATATTTCTATACTAGATGACCCGATAGACGTTGTCCTATCCGAAATCCCACAGAAAAAGGACGTTAAATTTTTCCCGAATTTGGATATTTTCCGGGAAACTTTTCAAATTTTTCATTCCATATAAATCTGATTCGGGCTATTACGAACAAAAAAAAAGACATACATACGCTACAAACGAAGAACCTCCTCCTTTTTTGAAGTCGGTAAAAAATGGCCACATCGGTCTAGGCGTTCTCAAGTGATGCGCTTACCAACGAACAGCAAGTTTTATGTCCCAAATAAATTATTTCGGCAATTCCGCAATGTCAAGTCCATTCGGTGTTAATATATCCGTGCGCACGCGCGATAACCCCCAATTATCGAATCAAACGCAGTCAGCAGATAGAAATTGGCAACGACGGACGTGCGTAACGAACCTTATGTTCTGTTTGTGAAAATTGTTCGTGAAAATCATGGAATTTGAGGCTGAACAGTGCAGGTCCTGGGTATGTGAAGTTATTGGACTTCTCATGTAATAATTACATTCCCCACAATTATTGTGGAGAATATTGGTTTAATTGTGTGGGCTATTTCGGTTGCCATTGTCAAATAAATTAGTCTGGCCGGCAAAGGACGCTCAATTCAAGGCTGAGTCTAGAGGATAAGACTACGCATTGGTTATAGCTAGTTCTAGGTAACGCTAGAAAAAAGATAAACAAATTAAATCATAGATAGGAACGTGCTTGAATAATGAGTAAAACTGTCTTTAACTATGTTTTAACGTCAACATATTAGTTGATATCGATATCCCTATGACCGCAGACCAGAATACATGATCATTTCAGCTGAAAGACGTCCACTGCTGGACATAGGCCTCCCCAAGCCCCGCCACTTCGACCTGTTCTGTGCTTTCCGCATCCAGCGGATTGCTGTGGCCCTCACAAGGTCATTGGTACACCTTGTGGAAACCCTTCCAACGCTACGTCTTCCAGACTACAAATAATATTCAATTAGTGGCCTCTTTAGACGTAGACCATATACAAAATAATATGCAGATGTATTTTATTTGCATGTACTTATTTCAAATCCTTACTAATATTATAAATGCGTAAGTAACTCTGTTTGTGTGTCTGTCTGTCGCGCTTTCACGCCAAAACTACTGAACCGATTTAAATAAAATTTGGTACACAGATAGTCTAGAGCCTGAGAAAGGACATAGGCTCCTTTTTATCGACATACCACGCGGGCGAAGCCGCGGGCGGAAGCTAGTATTAATATAAGCTATCGCAAATTAATTATGTACCTATATAATGACGACGAATTCATTTGAGTAAAAGTTTCCTTAGTTTTTTCAATTTACTTTTAGTAATTATTTATTAGATATATAGTCTAATTCCTGCTACATAACATAACACCTTTTGTCCCCGAAGGGTTAGGCAGGCAGAGGTGTACCTATAGTGCACCCATATTTCGCCAGTTTAAAGGCTTGTGCAAACTGGCGCGATATCGCGGGCGGGATAGGCAGCGCGACCCTTATCGCGCCCGCGATACCCCACCAGTTTGCACGAGCCTTAAGTCCCATGTAAAAGGGGGCGAGCCTATTGCCATCAGCCGGGCACAAATTTCTACTAGGTACTTCCTTACATATTATAAAACAAAGTCCTCCGCCGTGTCTGTCTGTCGTCCTCTTCGCGATAAACTCAAAAACTACTGCACCGATTTTCATGCTGTTTTCACCAATGGATAGAGTGGGTCTCGAGTAAGGTTTTAGTATATACTTAATTTGTCAAACGGGCGAAGCCAATCAGCTAGTGTTCTAATGTTTGAGATTTGCATGTTTTTGTTGATACACTGAGCGAAGCCTTAGGCCAACTCCCCAAAACCGATATGATAACATTATCGTATGATAATGTAGGTATTATGTAGGTACACACGGCTACACATCAAGCTATACATTTCCAGTATAAGCTGACCTCGCATTGTACGGAAATCCTATGCAAATGCAAGATCAGCATAAACTGGAAATGTATAAGCTTGATATGTAGCCGTGTGTACTTACAGGTGTAATTTAATCTCAGAAAACAATTAGGAACATAATTCTACACAAACTGTATCTAAGATAAGATTACATCTAAACTAAACAAGAGGTAACGAATAATAACTACCTAACAACAGGCTGAAGAAGCTATTTATTATGTACCAATCATTGAACCTGACTTGATTTCCGTACGACTTTATCGGGTGACCACTGAAAATCAGCGCTGTGCTGTGGGTCCCCCATAGCTCAGCATCATGCTGAGTGGAAGCCAAGAAGGCGTCACAGTCATGACGCGTAGCTGCTAACTGTTTTTTTTTTAATATGTTGTATGTGTAATATTATGATTAAGTACTGTTATCTTTTTGTATGTGCGTGTTTCTGTGACAAATAAACCTATTTTTCTTTTCTTTTCTTTTGTATCGCGTTTTTACTGCATGTCAATTGAGGAATTATTAAGATTTAGACTAACTTCATTCTTCAAGGACTTTCTAATTAACTACAATAGTTTTTGGTCCGCGCGCGGCCCGTCAGCGGTCATACAGGTTAAAGTAGGTAGGTTACACGATGCAAGTTTGCCTATGGCATACAATAAAATTGAAGCAACAAATTACTTGCATCGTTAAACACTGTTTAAACGCTGCAACTTTTATAGTTGCTTCAGCTTATTTATAGTTTGCCACACGCAATTAAATCGCATCGTGTAATCAGGCTTTACAATGATGGGTGCCAGGAGCCAGCCAACTAGCTAACTGTCCATGGATCTTTGGCATGTGGCCAAAATCAGAACTAAAGCCGCCATCTTGTTTTTCCAATACATTTTACAAAACAATTGCACAAAATAATGTATACCTTTTTAGTTGATTAACTTTTTTGTCGTAGTTGGGTTTTAGTTTTTATTACTTTAATTTTTTCACTTATTAGTTGTGGTACCTACCCCACACAAATTCGAATATTACTACCTGCTATGTAAATAACAGTGACGGTGTAAATAACAGTCACATAGAATATCGTCCACATATACTAAGTGGGAAAAATACGTAATATTGAATGAAGCTAACGCAAAACTACGCAAGCAAAGTTAATAACATTTATAAGGGACCACCTCTGAAGCATGACCTACCAAAAAAAAAAAGAATCATCCAAATCGATTCATATTTGGCGGAGTCATCGCGTAACATAAACATTTAAAAAAAACATACAGACGATTTAAGAACCAACTTTTTGAAGAAGTCGGTTAAAAATAAAAATAGATCCCTGGCTTTACGCAAAAGTGTCATCTGCATGGCTCCAACTATATTTAACAAGCTACCTAAGCGTTGGAAGGAGCTACGAGTAAGTATCAATGCGTTCAAACGTCAGTTGATAGTGTTTTTATCGCAAAAAGCTTATTATAGTGTGTCTGAATTTTTAGTTGAAAAACTTGTCTAACATTAATTTTACTATACTGAAGTCTATTGATTACTTATAATAATATTTAGTAATGTGACTAAAATATTTGTACGCCAATATATTACAAGGCTAAACATGATTGGACTATAATGTAACTGATTAACATATTGCATGCTCTTGTGTGTGTATACCATGTTTATACAAATAAATAAATCTTATCTTATCTTATCTTATCTTACGGAACTTACTCGTGATTTCAGGATCCCCAATTTGCTTTCATAAGTTGTGCAACTGCATATATGGTATCAGCATAAGTTGTTAGTTTACCAAAAACCCAAAAATACATTCCATATTTTAAATGATATTATTTTGTACATTTTCAATAGCGTTATGAGGGTTCTATTCAAGCCAGTTCTACTACAATTTGTATGGCATATTCTGCAAGTAATCGACGATTAGGTAAAACAGTAACTTGCCATTGGAAACATATAAAAACGGCCTTCTATAGTCACGGTACGCAATTAATAGGTGACCAAGTAAATATTTAAAATGAATAGGTACCTACCTACCTCAATGACATTGCAATGCAAATATTATTAGAAAAACAAAGTAAGGTCGATGCTTTAGCTCTGATGGTTCCACGTTGTTTGTCCAAGCCCAATAATATTTATAGAGGGTACTGGTTATTGCTCACGATAATTATAAACATTAAATACACATTAAAAAAAAACACAAAAACCCCATAAAATTTTATGTAAAAGTAAGGAAAAACACTTTTATAATAGGTCATTTAGTTAAAGCGTGTGTTTGTTTTGCAATCAATTTTATCGGTTTTTTTTATAGGGCTTTACGTGTCCTGTAACCCTTTCATGAAATCGCGAGGAATTACCAGTGACTTTGTATATACCAACCACACACACGGTAAGATATCAGATCAGACGAAGGTCGAACTAGCCATGCATATCTTTCGAGATACACTAGGAAATATTTGTTCAAAAATCAACCTTTATGGCGAAAGCGTCAGGGTAGACTGCGAAATAATATTTAAATCAAGATACAATCTGACTCTGATCTGAGATTGCAAAAAACATAAGAAAATTTGAATTTCGCGGGCTACCTTAGCGCATCCCCCTTAACTCTGTGTAGTTTAGTTTTCCTCTTACTCAGATTCCAAAATCCTCTGTCCATAATAAATACTCAAAGTCTTAATCTGACTTCCAGATCCGCAGCCACCAAAGAACACCTTCGGGTTCCCGGGACTTCAAGGAGGCGACGAAGCGCGATGCCCTCACTCGGCTAGAGGCGGAGTTGGAAAGACTCTTGGCTGGAATCCACGAGCCCAGGCGCCCCCTGGTTGAGAAGGAGTACAAAGGGTTCAAGAACCTCTTCGGCAGATTTTTAGCTGAACGTAAGTCATCATCATTCTCTTGCCTTATCCCAATTTTTTACTGGTCGGCGTAAAATTTTTTTTCTTCCATACTTCTCCATTAGTCGTCATCTCGGAAAACATCCCTTTCTAGCCGTATCACCTTTCACAAAGTCCACCCATCGTTTTTAGGGTTCTGTACCCAAAGGGTAAAACGGGACCCTTTTGCTAAGACTCCGCTGTCGGTCGGTCTGTCTGTCTGTCTGTCCGTCCGTCCGTCCGTCCGTCCGTCCGTCCGTCTGTCACCAGGCTGTATCTCATGAACCGTGATAGATAGTTGAAATTTGATGATGTATTTCTGTTGCCGCTATAACAACAGAATAAAATAAATATTTAAATAGATTTGTTTGCCGTTTTTATAGATAATGGTACGGAACCCTTCGTGCGCGAGTCCGACTCGCACTTGGCCGGTTTTTTATTATTCCCTACTCTTCATACTCAAAACTTTCCTCAAGAAATTTCCCTTTGGCTGATCGTAAGTAAGCGGATTCTGTCAATTTTGTTTAGAGTGTCGTACCCAAAGGTCCCAATGGGACCCCGCGTATGTAGTTGTAATATTTTGGGCACTTTTTCACGATGGAACCCTAAACACCAATTCCGGTTGGGCCAAGATAACTTAAAAACTGCTAGCGGTTTTGATAAAGCACAACAAGCTAGCGTATTGTATTGTTTCTGAAAACTTGTAGTGGACATGACAAAGAATAATATTAAACTAAATATATTATCATTATTCCACCATGGCTGGTAAGAGCAATACGTCTAGCTAACATAATCTGGGCGTTAATATGGCAACATTGAGTTTTTTAGAAAGTTGCCTTTTTTTCTGTCTTGTTTGTTGTGCTTGTGTCTTGTCGTGTCTGTCTTGATACCTGTGTGCTATATAGTCTCTTTCGAAATCAACCTTGCACTAGTTAAAATAAAGTTGAAAATGGAGCATCAAAGCGTACTGAGGTGTATGCGGTTAAGGTTTTTTATTCTCGACTTTATTTTAACTAATGCAAGGTTGATTTTTGTTTGGCAGAGATAACCGCGCGTGTCATATTAACGTCCGGGTCCTGTTATCAAATACCCAGAATTGTTTTGTTGCTACTGGTTTCCTATGCAGGATGAATTACTTTTTGCTTAGAAAAGCAGTACCGAAAACTAATTTTTTTAACGTCCATCTCATGAATTGTTTTCAAACTCTCTTTTAGAATAAGAACTACGACTCTTTGTATCCCCAGTTTCAGAAGCTATGATTTATAAAATTCTACAATTGCTTAGCCAACATACAGCACCGAATAAAAATATTTTGCCTTTCATTTAAACCGGCTCTCCTAGCCTTTTGGGGTCGGCTTCCAGTCTAACCGGATGCAGCTGAATACCGGTGTTTTACATGGAGCGACTGCTTATCTGACCTCCACAACCCAGTTAACACAATATCCCTTAGTAAGACTAGTTGTCAGACTAGTGGGCTTCTGACGATCCGTAACGACTTTCAAAGATCTACAAATGCAACCGGGACCAACGGCTTTACGTGCTTTCTGAGGATTCATTTAAACTGACAACTGGCTACATTCCAAAAAAACGAAAGCGATTTTTTTTTTAAATAACATCAAAATCTCAAATTTTCTTACAGAGGGTCCTTCAGTGACATGGGAGAAGATTCAGAAGCTGCCAGAAGGTGCTGTCATCGACTACACCTCACTCACCACCCCTACCACAGATAACATTCACCATATGCTAGATAAGCTGGTGGTGGTCAAACTCAACGGAGGTCTGGGCACATCTATGGGATGCAAAGGTCCTAAGTCTGTGATACAAGTCAGAAATGATCTGACGTTCTTGGATCTTACTGTACAACAGATTGAGGTTAGTTTGGAGGTTGACATTTTAATTTATTATTAGTGTTTAGAGATGAAGTACAGTAGGCTGCACGTCAGTGGTAACTCTGATCACTCCTATGCGGTGGTGTAGGATTGCCGTCCCATCGGACTATGAGAGTGAGGGAAGAGAGAGTGCACCTGTGTCTACACACGCCTGCACTATAATGTCTCCCGCGCCGAAAGCTGGTCTCCGCTGAAATTGGTCGCCGTGGCCGAATTCCGGTCTGGAGGAGTATTATTAGCATGAGGTCCTGGGTTGGAATCCCGGGTCGGGCAAAGTGTTATTCCAGTCATTGGGTTGTCGGTTTTTTCTTAACCCTACGTCAGCGGAAGTCATATGGGATAGGATTAGAATTTTTATAATCGAGATTTTTGTTATTGGCTGTTATTACTTTTATTTAGGAAAACAAATAAGAATTGTGATATTTATTAGTTTAAAAGTTTAAATGGATGAATTGATGGATAGATGGTTGGATGGGTTGATCTACTGGTCGCAAAAGCTACTGCTGAGCATGAGGTCTTGGGGTCGATTCCCAATGGGGCAAAGTATTATTGGGTATTGGGCATTACGAATTTTTCAGTAGTAGCCCGAAGTCTGGATTTGTGCCCGGTTGATGGCAATAGGCTGGCCCCCTATTACATGGGACTCAAAACTGGCTGTGGGTGTGCTATAGGTACACCTCTGCCTAACCCTTCGGGAAATACGGGCGTGATGTTATGTGTTAAAACACCACTTAATCTTTTCAGCACCTGAACAAAACCTACAAATGCAACGTTCCCCTAGTCCTGATGAACTCCTTCAACACTGACGAGGACACGCAGAAGGTCATCCGCAAATACCAGGGTCTGAAGCTGAAGATCCACACCTTCAACCAGTCCTGCCACCCCAGGGTCAACCGCGAGTCCTTGCTGCCAGTGCCCAGGCATGCTGATGTGCAGGCCGATATTGAGTCGTTAGTATTAGTTGATACTAGCATGTAGTACTGTTAGGGTCTGAAGCCGGAAGTCCACCAAGCTCGCCCCCTATTACATGGCGAAATGTAGGTGTACTTAGTACACCTCTGCCTTTCCTTTCGCGGAAAACAGGCATCATTTTTGGTCCTGTTATGATTGATCTCAAAACTCTTCCAGATGGTACCCCCCCGGCCACGGAGACTTCTACGAGTCGTTCTACAACTCGGGTCTTCTCCAGAAATTCATCAAAGAAGGAAGAACCTACTGCTTCATCAGCAATATCGACAACCTTGGAGCAACCGTCGACCTGAACATTTTAAACCTACTCCTCAACCCAGACCCTCAGAAAATTATCTCAGAATTCGTCATGGAGGTCACTGATAAGACCAGAGCTGACGTAAAAGGAGGTACTCTTATCCAATACGAGGATAAACTGAGATTGTTGGAGATCGCTCAGGTACCAAAAGAGCATGTTGACGATTTCAAATCCGTCAGTCAGTTCAAATTCTTCAACACGAACAATTTGTGGGCGAAATTGGATGCTGTCCAGAGAGTGGTGGAGCAAGGGTCTCTGAATATGGAGATTATTGTTAACAATAAGCATTTGGCTGATGGCCTAAACGTCATACAACTAGAAACAGCCGTAGGCGCAGCCATGAAATGCTTCGATGGAGGAATCGGAGTGAACGTCCCAAGATCTCGCTTCTTACCCGTTAAAAAGACCTCAGACTTGCTGCTAGTGATGTCCAATCTGTACAGCTTGTCCCACGGCTCGCTAGTGATGTCCCCGCAGCGCATGTTCCCGTCGACTCCTCTCGTGAAGCTGGGTGACAACCACTTTGCGAAGGTGAAGGAGTTCTTGAACAGGTTCGCGACGATACCAGACTTGATTGAACTGGACCATCTCACGGTGTCCGGGGATGTTACCTTCGGCAGGGGAGTCGCTTTAAAGGTCAGTTGAGACTATTTAGCTTATTTATTGGGTCCCCCCTAAAAATAATGGTATTGTTAAGGCGGATGCGCCAAGGTCGCCCGCGACATTAAAATTTACTTAAGTTTTTTTGCAATTTGCAGGTCAGTATCAGGTTGTATGTTGATCTAAATATTATGATTCGCGACCGTATCAAATATTTATTTAAGTATAGAATTAATCATCCCCTTTTTTTCTATATTTCAATTCAGAATTTGAGATAATTATACGCAGTACAGCTACAGCACTATGATTTTTTTTTCTTTTTTTGTCTTAATTTTTTTGTTTTGTTTGAACAGGGCACAGTGATCATAATAGCGAACCACGGCGACCGTATCGATATACCATCGGGGGCGCTTCTAGAAAACAAGATAGTTTCCGGCAATCTTCGTATTTTGGATCACTAAATATGAACTACACCTATAGCTTCAGAACCAAACTGCGTAAAGCAAGACGGCCAATTCCCGTAATTAAAAATGTTTAAAATCTAGTCGCAATCTCATCTCAGCGACAATCAATGTCAAAAACTTGTTAAAAATGTAGAGAAATGTGAGATATTTTTGACAGATTGAGACTGAGATTAGATGCGAACGAATTGCCCCTCTGATCTATATAAAGGCTTTATGTTAATACACGAGGAAACATCAAACTATACTTTTCCGGAATAAGATGACCTGGAAATGAATAGGCTTTCAGTATAATGAGAGGTCAACGTATACTGAAAATATATACACTGATACCAAGTCTTTTGCCGCTCGAATGACATTGACAGGCGGTGCTGTCACTTGAAATGTTTCAACAAGATGGCGGCGTTAGTTCCAAATATGGCCACGTGCCAACACAACCAAGCATCGCTATTGTCAGATGTGTCGTCGTGTGTACACAGCTGAAAGATAAATACGTTTATTTTAAAAATTACATACAGCAGCAGATGGTTCATTTTATGCTTGCACAAAACTTGGCGTGTTTGTCCAAAGTTGTTATTAGATCAATACAAAATAAACCACAATCCTAATGGAGTAAAGTTCATTATTCTGGATATGCGACATAATGTGAATATTTGTGCGACAAATATGCCAAGTATAGTGCTAACAGTAACGAGTGTCTCTGACCTTTAAAACTGCATAGATATTCATCACTAAGATACTGTACTGTATGGATCTGAAAATATTCAACCTAAAAGAAATTGGCATTGTAAAGTTTTAAATTAATTTACGTGTTTTTAAGGTGTTAAATAAAACAAAACTGTCTTTAAGAAATATGTGAGAATTTAAAAAATAAGTAAAAACATTCGTATATAATATGAGTCTAACCACAAAAACTTAGACACTTGCGCGTGTCTACTGTCAGTTTTATGTCAAAGTCCATAAATAAATGTCGTTTTTAAACGGTGTTTAAGCTAAACAACTGATAAACACGATTTTGTGGTAATATGGACAATGTTTATATTAATTACTAGCTGCGCCCCACGGTTTCACCCGCGTAAGTCTCGATCCCGTGGGAATATCGGGATAAAAAGTATCCTATGTGTTAATCCAGGTTATAAACTGTCTGTTTGCCGAATTTCATCCAAATCCATTCAGCCAATTTTGCGTGATTGAGTAACAAACATCCAAACACACAAACACATAAACACACAAACACACAAACTTTCACATTTATAATATTAGTAGGATGTTCTCGACGAATTATTATAAATAAAATAATGTTTTGTATTTATTCTTATTTGATATTTAAATAGAGTAAATAGCATAACTTTATAGGGTCGAATTATTATTATTATATTAATGTACTGCACTAAGATATTTCTTAGTTACATTTTTTTTGTAATAATAAATAAAAACGTTTATGACAAATAAACGTTTCTATTTATTATTAAATACCGGAATATCAACGGGACTTAGCAAAGGCCATTTTTTTATTTATTATTCATAATAATGTAGATTAAGCTATTATTTTTATTACTTCTAATTATAAATAGGGTTTTGTAAATTGTAATCAATGAAATTTTGTTGTGGGTTTTGTAATTTTTTTTTTTTACAATTTTTATTTTTTATATAAAATTATTAAAAAGATGTTTTGCTTTTTTTATGATGTCCGTTATAGGTTTTTCGTTTTTATTTTTTCCTAAAAAGCTTGTTCCCAAATATACAACGATTTTTTTTCTATGTTTGAAATTTTCTTAGTAAACGGCAAAAAAATATTTTTTTTACTTAAAGCGAATTCCTGGTATTTGCGATCAAAAACTTTTTCATCACATAAAAAGTGTACACTTGTTAGTATTAATGCTTAAGATTTTTTAGTGTTAAATCAAAATTTATAAATAATGTTCATAGGTCAGTCTTACCCCGCGTCTATTGAAAAGCGATCGTGGCGTGAATACACGATCGTTCGAACTTTTTGTTCGGTGCACCTGATCGCGTGGTCGCGCCGACAGAGGGCGCTTGCTGACAAGCACGCGACCGATTGCGTATTCGCGCGACGTTCGCTTTTAAATAAGACAGGGCTCTAATGGCCTTAGGGTGCTTGCATAAAGATACAAGATTGTCGTTCCTGATTTGTCGCTAATACAATGATATAATAGGTATGGATCAACGCACGAGTGCCCGATAAGAAATGTAATCATGTAGTCGGTAGCGACAGTCAACCGGTTTTTTAATGTGCGAGCACATGAATACACAGGTTGGTATACAGAAAGAATAGGATAATTTCACCCGCATCGACCGGTACGGAGCCTGGGTATTCCGGAGTCTAGTTGTGTGCCCGGTTGGGGACAATAGGCTCGCCTTTTCTTACATGGGACTTAAACAACTGACGAAATGTGGGTGTATGTACATTATTGTAAATAGGAATATAAACGCTCCTATACTAATTTACTTGTTAATTGCAATACGCTAAGCAGTAATCAAACTTGTGTCGTCTGAATTAATAATTCGCTTATGCAGCTTTTAGGCATCCAATATGTCGTACTCAAAAGTCAATGTACCTACCAGCTTGATTGTAAATACTGTTCTAATACTTGTGTACTTATTCGGCTCCGCACATTCGATTGGGCATTATTTAACAACTAAGCCGAATTATTTATTAAACAGCTAAGCCGAATTATTTATTGAACAACTAGCCCGAATTATTTATTGAACAACTAGGCCGAATTATTTGTTGAACAACTAGGCCGAATTATTTGTTGAACAACTAGCCCGAATTATTTATTGAACAACTAAGCCGACCGTCTTTTCCCCGAACATATATCTATATATTCGATTTTGCCACTCGGCTGTGCCGAACGTGCCGACCCGAACAAGTCTGTAGTACCCCTTACAGTAAATAGCATCCACCATTTTTTCATAATTTTTTTAATCACACGGGTACATTTTTTTATAATTATGGTTCGAGTGTAAAACATGTTTGTAACACCAGATGTTGCGGCGACAATGTTACGCGACTTGTTTCGCATAATTTGGGGTTTTAATGCTTGCAAAAACTGTGTAATATAATACACTATGAAATAAGTTTATGATTTAGTGCCATTACGTAGGTCAAACTGTTGTAATAAATATAATTATTATGTCTAAAAAAATGTTTTTTCTTCCGACAACATTTTGCAACATCCATTACCAAAAAGAAATTGAAAAAAAAAAAAAACTTTTCACCAAAATTATTTTTTATTTAAAATTACCTTAAATCTAAGAATTAATTATTTAATAGAGTGGTCCAGATATACAGGGTTGTTGTTTTAGTCACCCTGTCACATAGCGGAGTTCGATGGTAGGTAAAATAAATATGGGTTTAATAGAGTTTGTCCAGTATCTTTTGCAACGTTACGACGAACGTAGCGACTGTTGGGCCAGATCCTGGGTTCGAGCCTGGGTCAGGCAAAATGTTATTGTTTATTTTCCATTAGGAATTTCTCTTCTTTCTGCCCGGAGTTTGGAAGTTGAAAGTTGGCGGTGGATAGCACGGTCGTCGTTGGTCCTGCGCCTGATCTCTCTCCGGTGGGGTCGGATTGCCGTCCCATCGGACTGTGAGAGTGAGGAAAGAGAGAGTGCACCTGTGTCTGCACACTGCGCACACACTCCTGCACTATAGGTAAGCCCCCTGCGCCGAAGGCTGGTCTCTGCTGAGATCACTCACCATGGCCGAAATTCGGTCTGGAGGGCCATTTTTTTATTTTGTCCTAGCGCATATTACACCCGCCTCTGCCGCAACGCATCGCATTCCAATACAAAATAGTCCGATATGGCCTGCCGTCAAAATAGGGGGCGATGGTTTAAATAAAATGAACGAATAAGGCCTAATTGAAATAAATGGTTTGACTTTTGCAATGCGACAAGGCCTGAATGTGCGCCTTAAAACAACAACCTGTAGATATATTTCCCAGATTTTTCACGTTTGACTAGCTGTTAATATTAGCACTTCTATAAGAATTATAAAAGTGAAATAATAAGGGGGATGCGCTAAGGTAGCCCGCGAAATTTAAATTTTCTTACGTTTTTTGCAATTTGCAGATCAGTGTCAGGTTGTAGGTTGGAATAAATATGTATTGATCTGCAATTTGCTTAAAACGTTACAAAATATGACTTGCTCTGACGCTTTCGCCTTAAGTGTCATCATAACTCCGTGGTAGGTTCGTGTGTTTCCGCCGGCATTCGGCTGGCGACGAGGCAGCCGGCGGCCGCCAGCGCCGCCAGCACCGCGCTGGCCGCGCACGCCAGCCAGAGCGAGGGGAAGTGCAGCAGGCACCCGCCGTTAGCTGGGTATGCGCAGGTTTGATCTGGAAATGTTGAACATATCATTGCTATAGCATAGGGTGAGGTCCCTAAAGCACCCCACCCACTGGACGCCGACGAGGGAGGGACGAATATTTCCTCGCTGAAGAAACTTACCAAAGATATTGTAGGTCCCGTGTTAGTAAAAGAGACGAACTCTCTATTGTACGTGTCTTGAGCGAAAAAAAGTCGATAGGCTGACTAGCCTATCGACTTTTTACATATGGAGCGACTGCTCCATATGTTTATATCTAGCTGGCCTCCCTGAGCACGGCATTTTTAGATGACGGGACCAGCTTGCCTTCTACCGAAAGGACTTGCCGGCTAGCCAAAGAAACAATTTATGTGAAAGATGCAGATATCTCTTTGAGGGTGGGAAATCATCAAATGACTTCTCCCGCTCTGGGCGGAGCGGGAGGGCGTGTCAGACTTTTATTGACTAAAACCCACCCGTGTTCCTTCAGTTGCCTGTTGCCAAGGTCCCGGTATCCCTTTCGGAGATATCTCTTGTCCTGCAGTGGAACAATACAGGCTAGTAACTAGTAGCCTATAAGATTAGAATTTTCCATTTAACTTTTTTTTTTCTGACGGACAAATAATCACCCCAATGTCCTACATGGACTCTCCTCATAAAGAGATTTACTTACGACTGATGAGCATGTAGATCAGGCGTCCTAACACGAAGGAGAGAAGTGCGACCACGGCCAGGGTGCTCCCGACAGCTATCACCTTGTCAGCTGGTCGCACCGCGCGCAGCACTGCCATGCCTTGCATCAGGAAGCTGGACGCTGAAAAGAAGCGTGTATTTATTTATAGCTTGCCCACGGTTTGATCTGTGAATGAATACACGAACTATCTGTGAAATAGTTTAATACACGAACTATCTCGACTCATCCGTAGAATAAAGTCCGATCTGCAGGGTTGATAGTTTTCAATAGGGGCTAGAGAAGTTGTTGACTTGTGTAACTCTTAAACGGTGTGACTTGACATTTAGATTTTTTGGTATGTTGTAGCAACGCCCCAGCCTAGTTAAATGTGTAGTGTATATTTCTTATCCTTTTATTTCCCGAGATAGTGAGTTCCATATCAACATAGGACGTTTTATGGCGGAAGAGCGGGGGTCCGTAGTGAACATTATACGTTGTTTTACGGAGACATCTGAATTAAGTGACGTTCTCTATTAACATGGATAATTTTTTTTTGGAATTACCCATCCATTATGAGTCCTTTGTGAATAACCTCCTCAAAATATTTAAACATAATGTTAGCCATATTATAACTACCCTCCCATATAACTAAATAAAACATGAAATTATTATTTAAAACTGTTTATTAATTTAAAAAATCTCAAAATAGATAACAAAACTTTTAGATTACATCACTTTGAACAGCAATCACATCACAGTTAGGTACGGACTTAAAATTAGCATAGTCTAAAACTTACCTATTAGAACTATGCAGGAGACGCGCATGAAGTTATTTAAACTTCGCATTAGTGACAAAAATTTTTTTTTTTTTTTCAAAATAACATTCAATCTTTATAATTTACCCAATTAGAAGCATCGTGACCTAGACGAGGTTCTATACTTAACAAAAATGAAACTGTACATGTATCTAAAACTGCCTTGGTAGCATAATAGTTCAAACTTAAAATAGTAATTAATGGCATATTGTATCACAGCATGGTAACTAGGTAACAGTTAGCAGTCTTAAACTTATATTAATGTCATGTAGACTCTTTCTCTGTGATTTCTTCGTTGTCATTTAGCACCACGAACTCACCTGCTACTTCGCACCCAAGCGATCGCACCATGAGTCCTGAAACGACACGAAAAGAATGGACAGACCTCAACAAATATTGCGATAAAATGAAGAAGAAAAGATGCCTGAATCAAGGTACTCCTTTTATCAGGAAACATACTTTTAAGTAAATCTGTCGGTGATCACAGGTTCTAGCGAATCTCACTGCGAGAAAACAGAAGTATGCCAAACAGACGGGGTCTGGATTCAGGCATCTTTTCTTCTTTATCGCAATATTTGTTGATGAAATTCCACTGCATAGCTCGATCTCCCAGTTGCAAAAATTTTGTGAAGCAGTCCAGCCGCTGTTCTTGAGATATTTTATCAGGGCATTTGTAACGACATTTGCATGATGGACCCATCGTTTTTTCGTCTACGTCTTTTCCCCTTTTCGCTACATATTTCTTACCTAAGTTCTGAAGGCTGCGTTTAAGGTCTGTCTATTCTTTTGGGCGCCTCTGTCGTTTTCTAGTCGTGTCAGGAGTCACAGTGCGATTGCTTGGGTGCACAGTAGCCGGTGAATTCGTGATGCTAAATGACAAAGAAGAGATCACAGAGAAACTGTCTACATGATTAGGGGCAGAATTTGATATCACAGATTGAATGGACATTAGTAAGGAGACCGCATAGGAGTTGGTACTGACAGTTCCAAATTAACCAGGGTAGATCTGCGAAACTTCTAACAGCTCTTCAAGTTGTATTAATTGTGAATTTTCAAAACTAGAAGGCACTTCCAAAGAAAATGTACTAGGCTGATTGCTGTAAAAATCCTCGGTAATCGGATCAGACATGACATTCGGTATTGAGCTGTCGCAGGTAATTTCTTTGGTCCCACCATCTTCATGCAGAACTTCTTCCCATATACCAGCTAGTTCCTGACTGATTTCTGCTACACCAGGAGGCAAAAGTGATGATTGCTGTGTCATGCTGTTGTTCTTAACATTCACTACTAAAATAAATTAAAAAAACGGTATATTATTATAAGTATTCATAAAATACTAATGTAGATTGGAAGATAAATGTACCTAGTAATTAATTTAACAAATCACAAATTAAAATCTTTATATTTAAAGATATTTTTAAATGCATAACGTCCTCACTGATTTAATTATTCCAGTAACAACGTCCCATCTCAATATCGAACCAACAAATCGTATCACAGATTCTGTAGAAAAACGTCCTATAATCACATGAAACGCTTAGAAGTTCAATAATGTTCGTATAAAATCGTCCTAATATTTCATAAGACTTCTAATTTTTACCGACTTCAAAAAAGGAGGAGGTACTATGTTCGGGATGATTGTTTTTTTTTTTTTTTTTTTTTTTTTTATGTATGTTCACCGATTACACCGCCGTTTGTGAACCGATTTCAAAAATTCTTTTTTTGTTCAAAAGCTTATACTTCTGAGGTGGTCCCATTGTCACCAAGTCAGGATCTGATGATGGGATCCTAGAGAAATCGAGGGGAACTTTCAAAAATCGTAAGGGCAACTAGTGCATTCCTTAATTTATTCATTAAGTATTTTACAGCACTACAATTTTATGAAGGTCTGGAGTCGATCTGATGATGGAGCCGAAAGACAGTCAAGGGAACTCCTCAATGGTTTACAGCAGATACCTCGTGTTTGGGCTTGATTAATTTGTATTGATAAAAACTTTACACTTTGATGGGTTGTGACTGTCGTTAGGGGTCTGATGATGAAGACGAAAGACAGTCGAGGGAACTCCTCAGTGGTTTACAGCAGATATCTTGTGTTTGGGCTTGATTAATTTGTATTGATAAGAACCTTACACTTGGATGGGTTGTGACTGTCGTTAAGGGTCTGATGATGAAGACGAAGGACGATTAACGGAACTCCTCAACGGTTCACAGTAATTACCTTGTGTTTGGACTTAATTCATTTAAGAACTTTGCAACCATATAGGTTGTAAGTGACATTACAGATCTGATTATGGTCACCTTATAATATGATGATGAGGGAAACTATACAGTGTAAGCAAATGTATAGTGTTCACCCTTATATTCTTGAGAAGGCACGGGAGTCTCATTAGCCAGCCGGTTTCGTATAACATCTAAACGATACTTGCGCTATTCAGACGACTCGCCACTTAATCGTTTTTGAATAAGATTGAGTCGGCAGATCTTATCATTTAGCGACTCCTGCGACAAATGAGAATGCATGTAATTTCTCATCTGAGATAACCTAGCATGAAGAGCTAACGGTGATTCTTGGGAACCGGACACTCCGTTTGCGATTCTTAGATAGGCGTTCTTTTTCAGCAGTATTAGTCTCTTTCATTCTGTTTTTCTTCATGCGGGCGGCTCCTTTAGTTGGTCTACCCATGGTGATTACAAAAATCAAATTACACAAAAAATTGAAAAATAATAAAACTTTAAAAAAAAAAATTGACCGACTTCAAAAAAAAACAAAACATAAAAGGACTACTGTACTAAAACCAAACGACAAAAGTACTTCTTTAATAATAAGAGAAAAATAAAAAAATAACTTTAATTTCGGAAGTCGGTGGCCAAAAACTAAAATTAAAAGCAAAGACACCGACTTCCGAAATTAAAGTTATTTTTTTATTTTTCTCTTATTATTAAAGAAGTACTTTTGTCGTTTGGTTTTAGTACAGTAGTCCTTTTATGTTTTGTTTTTTTTACTGTTTATTATTACAGAAAGAATGATTACCTTGTGAATATGCATTGCGCCAATCGTATTTTCGCACTAAAAATGCTTTTCTATTATTCTCCGTCAAAAAACATCCTATATAAAAATCGATCGCCCACAACTGTTTACTGCGTCAAAAAAAACAATTAGACATATTTTTTATTAATTTAAGAACTTAATAGTGTATATCACGAAATAATACAACTGAAATCGTTAACTTATCAGCATTTACACTTGTCTTCTTAAAAACAGCAGGAATATTTGAAAATAATGAACTAAGCACAGGGCTTTCTGCATCCTCTTTAAGCATATCCAACATTTACCGTGAACGTGACATCTCTAAAAATATGTTTTTCCATGCAAAACACTTGTTATATTATTTTTTTCTTCAAACCGAATAAAAGCTAAGCTCGTGACACAAAAATGCCCTCTCTCCAACAAACAACGGCCGACCTGACGAACGGACGGGGCGCCCGCACCACCTCCGCTTCCCGCGCGCCGTCTCTTGATCACTCCGTGCGTTTTTATGCGGAGCTAATGTCAGATTGAACGTTATTCGATTCTATATTTCCGAAACTAAATAAGATACGAAAATTCTAAAAACGTAACTCAGTAGAGTTCGTATTGCTTATCTCGACTAGCTATTTAACTATCTATAACTATCTGTGAAATAGTTTAATACACGAACTATCTGTGAAATAGTTAAATACACGAACTATCTGTGAAATTGTTTAATACACGAACTATCTGTAAAATAGTTTAATACACGAACTATCTGTGAAATAGTTAAATACACGAACTATCTGTGAAATAGTTTGATACACGAACTATCTGTGAAATAGTTTGATACACGAACTATCTGTGAAATAGTTTAATACACGAACTATCTGTGAAATAGTTTGATACACGAACTATCTGTGAAATAGTTTGATACACGAACTATCTGTGAAATAGTTTAATACACGAACTATCTGTGAAATAGTTTGATACACGAACTATCTGTGAAATAGTTTGATACACGAACTATCTGTGAAATAGTTTGATACACGAACTATCTGTGAAATAGTTTAATACACGAACTATCTGTGAAATAGTTTGATACACGAACTATCTGTGAAATAGTTTGATACACGAACTATCTGTGAAATAGTTTGATACACGAACTGTCTGTGAAATAGTTTGATACACGAACTATCTGTGAAATAGTTTAATACACGAACTATCTGTGAAATAGTTTGATACACGAACTATCTGTGAAATAGTTTGATACACGAACTATCTGTGAAATAGTTTGATACACGAACTATCTGTGAAATAGTTTAATACACGAACTATCTGTGAAATAGTTTGATACACGAACTATCTGTGAAATAGTTTGATACACGAACTATCTGTGAAATAGTTTAATATACGAACTATCTGTGAATAAGTTTAATACACGAAATATCTGTGAAACAGTTTAATACACGAACTATCTGTGAAATAGTTTGATACACGAACCATCTGTGAAATAGTTTAATACACGAACTATCTGTGAAATAGTTTGATACACGAACTGTCTGTGAAATAGTTTGATACACGAACTATCTGTGAAATAGTTTGATACACGAACTATCTGTGAAATAGTTTGATACACGAACTATCTGTGAAATAGTTTAATACACGAACTATCTGTGAAATAGTTTAATACACGAACTATCTGTGAAATAGTTTGATACACGAACTATCTGTGAAATAGTTTGATACACGAACTATCTGTGAAATAGTTTAATACACGAACTATCTGTGAAACAGTTTAATACACGAACTATCTGTGAAATAGTTTAATACGCGAACAGATTCACATTCATTCCGTCAAGCATGCTCAAGCAAGCATATCAAACTTAATTCTAAACCGTTAAAATTTCTTTACAAGCATCTTGCTACAAACAGTCTATGGACCACATACGGATACTGCTGTGACCTGCATACGGCATAATGGCAGCATCAGCAAACGGTATTCGTTGCTGAATTTTGAGTCAAACAATTATATATTTTTATGTATATTTTTGCCATCCACCCGCTAAGACGAAGATAAGTGGCCCACGCACACCTATACTTACCAGAAACCGCTAGCATGATGGTGTACACGACCTGATAAACGGAGTAGGCGAGCATGCACGTGTCGAGTGTGCACGAACCACGCACAGCACGCTGCGTGCCCGACGCACACGTACAATCTTGGAACAACCTGCAACCAATCGGTCCGGGAACATTTCAGGGGCTATCTTTTCTAACTTTTAGCTTTTGGCAAAGTTCTGTTTCTTAGCCCATCCTAAAGCAGCTGACTACTGTTATAATACCAGCCTATTTTTGTCAATCTGCAGGGCAAAGGCCTACTTCAAGGCAAAGAAGGTACGAGCATTGATCACCACTCATGCTCAAGACCGTTTGCGATTCTGGTGTCGTCACGATGTTTTCCTTCACCGACGTCAGTAATGTGACTATGTAGTTAAACTCAGAAAATACAACGGAGTTGAATGAAGGAATTTAGTACAGTTCGATTCAAACTTAATGGCGGCTCGGAACATGAGGCGAGTCGCTGCGCAGTAACAATTGCATGTATCAGCGGGCGTGAGGGGTGGGGACTCCGCAGCGAGTATATAGCTAACTTCTGAGCCGCCATTAAGTTTGAATCGAAATGTACCTACCTACACGCTTAAATATGAAGTTTTCGGGAGAGACTCCTCGTCCTTATCACGCGCGCGTAAGACGTAAATACCTAAACTGTAACGTTGTGGCTTCACAACTGGACTTAGTCGAGTAGCTATTATATTACTAAGTGGTTAAGCACAACACCAAAATTACATGCCCAACACTAGATGAAATGAACGAGTAATGTCAGTCAACTAGCGTTGGGCATGTATTTTAGTGTTGTGCTTAACCACTTAGTAATATAATAGCTACTCGACTAAGTTCAGTTGTGAAGCCCATCGTTACAACACAATGCGTGTAACTTGCACAAAAGTATGAAAAAATGATGAAATATAAATTACACACAGACGAAGTTGCAAGCAACAGCTAGTATAAGATTACGTGAGTCAAGATGATTCCAGAAAAGCAGAAGGAGGAGACTTACTGGAATCCGTTGAGGTCCTCGTATTGCGAGCAACCGGCGTGGCAAGGCGAGAAGTAGGTGATGCCGGTGTCCAGCGAGCACACGGGACTGTAGCCGTAGCGCTCGGAGGCACATCTGTAACGAAGATATTATTATTATTTGATTACTTTCTGCTCTTTCATGTCCAGGGGCTGATGTGATTCGTTTCACGGTTTCTCGCCATCTATTCAGTTTAATGGGTTTTTAGTGCACTCATACAAGGGACTGCCTCGTTGGTCTAGTGGTTGCAAGCGCTACTGCTGAGCATGAGGTTCGATTCCCGGGTCGGATAAAGTGTTATTGGATTTTTTCCATCTGGAATTTCTCAGTGGCAGCTCGGAGTCTGGATTTGTGCCCGGATGACGGCAATAGGTTCGGCTCCTATTACATGGGACTTAAACATAACTGACGAAATGTGGGTGTACTAGAGGTACACCTCTGCTTAACCCTTAACGGACCTTCAATATCTCCGTAACAACAAAGTTTTAAGTATGGCCCAGTACAAAAAAAAAATCACAATAACGGGGAGTTCAAGTGACTCTCGGCTCGGCTTCGTTAGCCGCCATTTTACACGCGTTATTTACAAAGCAAACGGAGGTTTACTCACCCACAGATGTTGCTGCAAGAAGGCTGCTCGTAACCCACTGACTGCAGCCCACTCACGGTGCCAGTGTCACAGCCCAGGACAGCCAGCACGACGAAAAAGATGGCCACAAAAATGGCGATCACACCAGCGACGCGCGAGGCCGTGTTCGTCTTCACACCTTCCGGACGACGCGCCGAGAAACGGATTCGGAAAATCTGGAAGAAAACACCACAACAAATAAAGAGGTATGTATGGGTAATCTTTGGAAGTTTTACTGATCCGATTCCAAAAATTCTTTCGCTAATGGGAAGCTACTTTTTTGTCATAGAATAAATTATGTTAAAATAAGAAACTCGCGGACGTAGAGTCTGTCCAACGAAAGCTGACCACGAATTATAATCTGTTGAATATTTTACTTCACTTCCAAGTAAAATATTACATGTCGAATTATTATATAAATATGAAATACTGGATGTAAGTATCGCATAATATGTCTTGAATAATAAATAGTGTCGACTGCGTCAATAATAAATAGTGTCGACTGCGTCAATAATAAATAGTGTCGACTGCGTCAATAATAAATAGTGTCGACTGCGTCAATAATAAATAGTGTCGACTGCGTCAATAATAAATAGTGTCGAATGCGTCAATAATAAATAGTGTCGAATGCGTCAATAATAAATAGTGTCGAATGCGTCAATAATAAATAGTGTCGAATGCGTCAATAATAAATAGTGTCGACTGCGTCAATTGCGTGTACAGACATCCTGATTATTAAAATTGTCGCTTTTTTTCATGGACAGCTTTCGTTGGACAGACTCTAGTCGAAGAAGTTAATATTTTTTTATTTGAGGTTGGATATTTTATGATCTGTTGCACTTGTTCTGTATAAGTTCCAGCAAAGTTAGCTGGTAAGTAACATCGCGAGGAAACCGGCATGTTTCAGAATAAAAAAATCGAAGATATGTGACATCTGCAAACCCATCACTGGGTCCGCGCGGTGAATTAAATATCTACCGTCCACTACCTCTCACAGAGAAGAGGATGTGTTGTCGCATTGGGAAAGTTATAGGTTGATTATGCTCCATCATCTGCCTAGCTTTGTCCCAGCTATGTCAGCTTCCAGTCATACCGGATGCAGCTGAATATCATTATTTTACATGGAGCGATTGCTTATCTGACCTGCAAAACCCAGTTACTGAGTAACACGATACCCCTTGGCAAGACTGGTTGTCAGAATTTCGGGCTTTTGTGAACTCACAAGGCTGATTATGCTGTGTTGTGCTATAATGATTTCATGTTTACTTGTATTCTTACCATGACGAAGAAAATGATGACCAGAGCTCGGAATATGTCGGAGAGAGCCCGGGAAGTCCGAGGGTCCTGACGAATCGACTCCACTCGGTATCTTGCCTGGAAATAACACAAATTAGACTACATACAGTATAAGGAGTGAGCTGTCTTCTTGTTTTTGAAATCGTTTTCAAAATCCATTTTTAGAAATCGATTTCAGGTGAGGCTCCTGCGCCTCCCGCTCGCATTTTCAATCGCAATATATGTAATTCGATTTAAGTGCATCGATCAATTCAAAACTATCCAAACATAAACAAATACTTGCTTACGCAAATCTACTCTTGCCGTGGTTTCGAGAAATCTGTTTGTCTAGTTCTGAGTATCGATACGATTCAATTTCTGATTAAAGTCGGATTTCAGATTCGTTTTCATGTATCTTATGCATGTCTAACAAGTTGAACATCAGTTTTATTATTTCAATGTACCGGATAACCTATACAAAAACTGTCGGAGCAGTTTTTGAAACCAGTTTACCTGAACGTAAGCGTTGTCGTAGTGCACGTAGACCAGCACGGCAGTATTGAGACAGGAGAGAGCCAGGGTCTGTGTCACCAGCGCCTTATTACACACCAGCCGGCCCAGAGATGACCATAATCCTGGGAAAAGTTTGTTTAGTATGTAAGGTTATATCTCTTCTGATGATATAGTGGTCAAAAAACTTGCCTACATGGCAAAATATTCGTAAATATCTCTTGAGATACCTAATGGACAAGTTCAGGCCAGGTAAGTACAAGTCTGTTTGAGAAAAAATATAATTATTGTCTCGCGAATTACCGTGGTTTTCAGGGTAGGTATCATTTCTTAAAAGTCAGTATTGTACCCGGTAGAATTCTCGAGAATCTTGACGCTATTTCTTTTACTATAAATTGGTTGGGTGCAAGAGGTTAACTAAGCTGTGCATCATAAAATTTGGAGGGGTCACTACAAGCTGGTTTGATGCCTAATAGGGTTTCGTGTATAATAGTGAAGCTGCATGAGCATGAGAGAGATGAAGTTTAACATTTGCTCCACATTTTCCGCAACATGAGCTCAAATACTATAAGTACCACCAACCGCCAGCAACATCGGAATCCCTCCTCTCATCCAACTCCTTGAAGGAGGACATCCTGGTAGGGAACAGAGTGAAGAGGAAGGCGAACATGAAGGTCAGCATGCAGACTGACAGGTGAGCCTCCCACCAGTCTTCGCGTTCAGAGCTGGGGCGCAGCCAGTTGGTACCGCTCAGGCCCAGCGAGAGGCGGATGGAGATGAGGATTCCTGAAAGAGTTGATAAGAGTTGAAATAATAATAAAAAATAAATTAAATAAAGTAGCACAGAACCGGTTGACTTGGGAGGAGGCCTATGTTCAGCTGTGGACGTCCTTCGGCTGGAATGATGATGATAAAAATAAAGTTTTTTTGTTATAAAATTGCACCTTAAATACATGAATACACTGGTCCTCACATTAGGATTTCCTATGTCGTGAGTACCAGGATCTTCCATAACTTTGTATTCAAATCAATGAAACAATAACACACCTAAAATAAATTAAGAAAAAAAAATATAACCTATTAACCGGATGCAGCTGAATACCAGTACTTTACATGAAGTGACCTATCTGACCTCCAGAATAGGCTGACAGACAATTTGTATTAGTTAATAAGCATAAGCATCATCAGCCTATAATGTTCCCACTGCTGGACACAGGCCTCCTCTCAGTGAGAGGGAGTGGGCCGTAATCCACCACGCGGGCCCAGTGCGGGATGGTAGATGCCACATGTCTTCGAATTTTTGGTTCTATAGGACATGCCGGTTTTCTCACGATGTTTTCCTTCACCGTTTTGAGAGCAGTGGCGATTAAATCATTTACACAAAGTAAAGCGCCTGCCGAACAGAAGCCTACGCATCTGTATAACCAATCTCTTTGAATTATATTCTTTCTTACCGTAAAAGTACGGTCCATTCTGAGGGTCATGGTCATCAAGATACGTTAGTCCGTGCGCCCATATACTGAGCTTGGTCAGCCCACACAGCACTGCAGTGATGACCAGGAAAGCAGTTCTGGCTGCTACGTTGTTGTCCGAAGCGTCGTCGAGGACCGTCTGCTCGCCACATAACTCTGGAAATGATTGTATGGTTAATTGGAGTTTTAGATCAGTTTTCGTAATTCAAAATTAAAATATGTATATGCTTTGTTGTCCTCTACTTAACAGTTCAGGAAATAGAGGCGGCATATGATATGTTATTCGTTATTTTTAAGTGTCAATTAATTCAGCAACTTACCCACACTAGCAGGATTAGACTTAGCGAACGGGAAGGCGAAGACCATCAGTCCAGCGGCTGACGTGGCCACCAGCCAGCCGGAGAGAGCCAGCTGCCTTCGTCCTCGACCCCACCAGGCCACGGCAGCACCCAAGACGAACTCCGCGCCCGCAGCTCCAAGCATCACATAGTCTGGAATAAGCAAAAAGTAGAAAGATTTTGGAAAGAAGAAGCCTTAGAGTGATCGAGAGATTTTACATAGTACGCGCCACGAAAGAAGGCCCGCGGAAAATTGTGGAACTAAATTTTTTTAATGCAATGTGGTACAATGGTGAAGACACTAGACCCGCGTCAAAGGGACTTGTTCTTCAGTGGTGGCGTGGACTCTAAATGGCTAGTTGGCTTTAAAAAGAACCGCCGCAAAGCCCGTAACCTCAAAAAACTTGCACCTACACTTATGTGAACAAAAAATTTGTATAATAAGTGCAATCGTTATGAAACACGAATAGCTAGTGTGAGACCTGGAGAAGGATACGGGCTATTTCATCACACAAAAATGATTAAACGGAAGGAGTATTTAAGGATCGTAGCAGGTGGCGTTCTGTAGTTTCTGCCTACCCCCTTGGGAAGTAGCTGGCATGACTTTATTTATGTAAAATGATGAAATACAAAATACACACATAGTATTTTTATATACCTTCAACGAGTACGGAGTGGTACCCTTCATTGGCATCTCTCCTCAGCAGCAGCAAGACGTTGCTCTCCAGCAAGATGACGATGAGGAAGGAACCTTGCAGGAACAGGTCGAATGTCTTCAGCATCAGCACGTAGGTGCGCAGGAAGTACCATAGCTTGTGGAAGACTGAGGATATAACGAAAATGTTAAGTCTTCAAGGGATGGTACTTACATAATTATGAAGTTTTTTACCTTTGTCCATAGGTAAAAACTGTATATACCTCTAGGTTGCTCATATAGTAGATATAGGTACTTATGACTTTTGTCCCTGAGAAACCCCTTTTAAGTGCTGTGTGGTATTCTGCCGTGCCAACGATAAGTGCCGTAAGTATGTTCTGCATACGAACATACTTACGGCACTTATCGCTAGCAAGGCAGTATTGTTATCTGACCAGTCTGTATGTCCTTCAAGAGCCTCCCGGCGTTTTCTTAGCGTCCAACATTCGCTTATCATTCGTCCTCTTTATGTGACTAAACCAAACACATCTATGTTATAATAATATCTTCAATTTCCCTCCTAGGGGGCAGAAGCTGATTAAAATCGGCAATCGGCTCGGGCTGAATTATCTACAGTTATCTTTCAAATCAGATTAGTACACTGAGTTGGGGTTACCGCTAAAAATCAAGAAAATTACTAGGTACAAAATCTCGTTCACTTCGGTTTTGGAGATTGAAGATCCAAACAGAAAAAATGCTAACGAAAACTTCTTACCAACTACTTACTATCTTTGTAATTACATTCTAGGTAAAACTACTTTTGCTCAGGATCTGCGATATACCTATACTGCTAATATACATTTTTCATACTTTTGTCGTTTCTGTAAAGTATGCGGCACACTTGTTCGGGTCGGTATAATTCGGCACACCCGATATACCATCACGTCTACGGAGTTTCACTAAATAATTTAATTTGATCTCGTTTATTCGGGAAAAAGCCTCTCGGTTTAGTTCGAACGAAGTTTGCCGATTGGCACGAGTGAATGAAAACCGAATTGTGTGGTGATTGTATTTTATCGGATACTAGCAGATGCCCGCAACTTCGCCCGCGTGGATGTCGGTTATCTCTAAATATATATAACTCAAATCAAAATCCTTTCTTAGCGGATGCCTACGTCATTACATCTACCTGCATGCCAAATTTCAGCCCGATCCGTCCAGTGGTTTGGGCTGTGTGTTGATAGATCACTATGTCAGTCAGTCAGTCAGTCACCTTTGAGTTATATACAACATGTAACGTAATTAACGCACACTCTCAAACACCCCAATTAGAATATTATGTTATAATCATAATACATACACTGAATTTTTAATTTAACATGTATATGCATTGTTATTTACTAAATTAGTTATACCAATTCTTGGAGAACTTTTTAGTAATTTGTATTTTGTATTTTATTTTGTATTGAATGATAGAATTTGTATGAATACAAATAAAACTGCGATTTTAAAAGTCTTATTACTTTGATTTACGGTCCATTTCAATTTGTTTTGACTGTACAGCGTTAATATGACAATAATTTCCGTAGTTTTAATTATTTTTGGGATAAAAAATTACCTATATTAAAAATTATATAAATCGATTCAGTAAACGATTCTGAACAAACTATTTTCAGGATGTGCGTTAATTAAGTTACATGTTGTATATTTAGATGTAGTTAAAAAAATACTGAATACACTGCTGATCCGAATATGTGAGCAGTTGTCACGAAAGTGGCAGCTTTCAATAATTAAACGAATTTTTAAAATTAGTGCAAAACGCATCTCAACTTTTCGCCTCCCGTTTTGCAAGTAATTTATCGACTTATTACGGATTTGTACATAATTAGCATTAACTACTCTTCACTTATCTAAAGTGATAATTTTGATAATTTAATAAATTCCAGTAGCACTTATTTCGTGATAAAAAAACGTGCGTTACTAGGTAATTACTTGAATTAGTTTTCTTTAGGATTTTAGTATGAATTCAAGACCTTTGGGAGGACAAGGATATCGTCTTTCTTATCGCTCTCAGTTTTATCCGAATGTTCTAATTTCCCGGGAAACTTCTTCTTCTCCTATAAATCTTACTACAGCTCGGCAAAAAATAGTGTGCAAAAAAATGAGGGCACCACTATCGCACTTAAGTCACTTCAGACTCTTTTATGACGTCCTGTACCTGGACCATAAAGGACATTTAAAAAAATAAACAAATCGGCCCAGCCGTTCTCAGGTGATGTGCTTACCAACGAACAGCATGTAATTTTTATTTATACTGGGTCAAATAAATTATCTAGCGAAACTCCGCAGATGTTATGGATATCGATGACATTAAAAAAAACAAAAAAACTCATAATTTCACTTTTCAAGTAACTAACCAGCGGCCGTTGACCCCTAGTGAGGGGTAGTTTCGTGAAATTAAATAGATAAATAAATCAACATTTATTGCTGAATCACTTCCATATATTTTGTTAGTAACAATGTGAACTTACGAAACTACCCTACTTGTTAACTTATGTTTTTCTTCTTTAGATATCGGTACCCATCATCATCTGTATGGAAAATAAATAGGAAAAAATACTTACTTGTTTTTCCTTCTAACAATAACATTTTGATATCTATATTAATACTACCGACTCCACTTTTAAATACACAACACCATTTCTATTCACTGTCTTATGTTGTTATTTTCAATCATAATTCATAACTGTGTAATAAATTCAGCCAATTGAAATGAGCATACTCTTAAAATAGTTCACGTTCTGACTATAATTTAAATACCATAATAAAATTCTACTAATATTTTACTAAAACTTAACACAGTATTGTTAAAAATGCGTGTTTGGCCCCAAATATTGTCACTGACTACGGTTATCACTCAAACAAATACGACTTATCACTGGCCAATCGCGTTGTATTAATTTACAATAATCTCTGAGTTGATAACAAGGATAAAAATGACGCCGAACATGCCGGAACTAGATAGAACAAGATTTTTATAACTTTAAATATGTACCAACCAACTATCTTCCTTTGTTTTTTTTTAGAGAATTTTTGTAACATTACAAGTTACATAAATTTTTTATTTAATCCCGTATTTTAAAGAACGTTCGCCTTCTTATCTGAGTCTTAATCTGACAAAAAAAAAACTCAAATTCTCTAAATTTTTTACAAGTTTTTAAAATGGATCGTCGCTGAGATGACATTGCGAACGTTTGTTAAGTACCACACGCTATAATTATGTAATTAATTTGTTTGTTTGTTTGTTAACTTATCAATATACATGCTTTGAATATTATCAAGCTGATACAGATTGTTGATATGTTCGTTATTTCCGAAATGACCTCATTTTGAGTGTGGTCGTTTTGGGATTCATAGGACCAATTTCGAAGGAAAACATCGTGTAGGAAACCACGGCCACTTTGGCAGAATCATAATAGGAAAATATTATGAGTCATCGTAAAATGTCACAAACTGACAATTCATAATATGATTTGCGTGCGTTTCATATTACGAAATAATGCATCTGTTTGACAGTTTTCCATGGAGATTCGTAAAGTGGTCCACAAATTATGAATTGCTTTTATGTCAAAAAGAGGAATTGCTAATCATAGCTGGGATTCAGGAAATGAACTGCTTTTGGAAGAATTGCTATTGCGGCCGGTTTAGGCCCCCTGGTAAGCAATACCCTTCAAAACTCTCGGATTGTGATTCAAAGTGTATTACGCAATTCGGGTGCTAGTTTCAGATACTATTCCGGCTGCTTACACTTATAATTGAAATGTGGGTACTCTTTTAAAACCTTATTAACATCGGGATACATAAAAGTCATAAATTCAACGTGAGCATTTATTAAATTATAATCACTGGTTGCGTCTTCAGAGTAAAAAAATATTTTTAGTGACAAGAACTACGCTTACAAATAGGTAAATTAAATCTATAAACATTAATTATAACAGTAGTCAATACTTATGATTAAATTATAACTTAATTCTTACAACAGTTAAATGAGAGCTTGTTTGAGATTTACTTAACGTGGCGTCAAAATGTTACACTTACGAAGAGGCTGCCTCGATTTGAGTCAAACGTTTTAATGGTGGACGCACACAACAACAAACATCGCCGTTGACAATTAAGTAGGTCACCAGTGAAGTTTGAATACATTAAATATCACAGAAAGAAAGTTCAAAAACAAAGAAAACAATACTACTCAGATCCAATTTTGTGTCATAAAGGAAATAACATTCGAAAACTTAACATTAAAAAACTTCATTCGAGGCAGCCTCACCAGAAGCAACTTGTAAACTGTTTAAAATTAAAGCCTAAAAAAGTTAAATTAATCGAAACAAAAGACAAGATCACAGTCACGTCGAGGAGTATCCTACAACCTTCTCTTCGATCCAGGGTACGAAGTGTGTGACCCTGGAGTATACTCCAGGGAAGTTGGCTTCGGCACACTTCTTGCCGTAGGAGACCACGCCGATCTGGTAGAAGAACGTCTTTAATGTGTCTTGGCTCCACTGTAAGAGAAGAAAAATTATGTTAGTAGTCTGAAAAAAATTCCTTCTGGAATGTGTTTTCCCTTTCGATGATACATTATCTGTAGAAGCACTAGAACCCTCAGAAAATGCTGAAAATTGCCTGTTTAGACCGCTATCATCAGAGGCCTATTGTACAAATTTGACAACTATAAATGAAAAATGAAAAACAGGGGCACATCCTTCTTATTCAATTTATAAAATATCTTTCAAATTGGTCCAATATTGGAGGAGGAAATAGATGAGAGCTGAACTTCAAATTAGAAAGAAAGAAAGAAAGTACATTTATTCAGCACAGACTGAAAGGCACACAATATACATAATATACAGCAGATAACAAAAAAAAATAAAAAATAAATAAATAGAAAATGTGTACAGGTGCGATGTAGGGGAGTGTGCGTCACGGCTGCACCAAAAAGGTCCAGTTCAGCAAAAATGCCAGACAATTATAAGTGCCTGTGCCTGCTAATTATGACTTTTTGTATGGAGAAAAAGACTGACCCTATTTCCTCTTAAGATAAACTCTCTTCTAAGATTCATCACTCTACGCGTCAGCCTGTATTATGATTAGTACAGCAAAAGCATACTCTTTATCGTGGAGATCAATGCGCATGCCTTCTCTGTATGAGCAGAGGCTTTTGCCCTACAATGGGAAAGTAAGTCTGGTATTATCTTTAATACTCACAATAGGCTGCATCAGCGGTCCACCACTGTCTCCCTGACAGGCATCCTTGCCTCCCTTCTTGAACCCTGCGCACAGTACTCGGTCGTCGATCTTCTGCGCCTTATACGCGCTGTACGCTTGAGTACAGTACTCGTTGCTGACTACTGGCAGCTGTAGAACTTGCAGATGCGAGGCTCCTTGACCATCTGGAACAGGATATGAGGATATGTTAAGAAAGATTAACATGCTTAGTAATTAAAGATTTTTTTCGTTTTGGTGCAGGGTGAAGCCAAACCATACTTCTAATCCATACTCCATACTATTATTATAAATGCTAAAGTAACTCTGTCTGACTGTTGTTACCTTTTCACGCCATTTGTATGAAATCTGGCACAAGGATAGACCTGGGTTAGTAGGACATAGGATACTTTTTATATCGGCAGGTGGTTCCAGTGGGATATACGTATTATCTACACTAATAAAAGAGACAAGATTTGTATTTTGTTTGTAATGTATAAACTCAAACCCTACTGGACGGATTTTAAAATGCTTTCAAACATGTAACATGGCTATAATTTATAAAAAAAAAACACGCGGGCGAAGCGGCTGGCGCATGCTAGTATTTGATATTTTCATAACTGTTCATTACAGATTTGCAGCTTCTCAGTACTGAACGTATTAGAACATCAGTGATGATGATCGTATTGTTTTGTATACGGGCTGGTGTCGGCAAATCCACGTTTACGCATCTGCGATGATGATGTCACAACATAATCAGCCTATAAAATGGCCCAAGTCCAAAAGTGTCTACTAGAATCAGGCCATTTATCCGTGAGAGGAGCGGGCCGTAAACAACAACGCGGTCCAGTGCGGATCGGCAATGATGATGATATATAGGTTACTTATAACTTACGGAATTCAGTGTGACCCCACCCGGCGATCATAGGGTTGTAGTCTTCGAAGGTCGTGGCTCTTAGCTTGCTGTCCTTCGGGATGCAGATCGGCTTGATTAGGTCTGAAATGTGGAAAACAAAAATCTCGTTATAGAATATTATAGTTCTTTGTAATGCGACTCATAGAGGGGATAAAAAGCATCAAAACAGCACGCCATTTTTTGGATCCTATGCAATATATTATTGGGTAAAAAAACCACCTATTATATCACAGGAATATAAAATAGTCTTGATTGCACCACCTTTGATATTTAGAGGTATGAAGAACAGGGTGTAAAGTTCACTCATCCTCTATAGAAAAGGGAGGATCCTCCGACTAGACCGGTCTGGCGGGCAACTGTCCAACGATTGATGTCGGGATCTTGTGTATATGTTGATCGCGTGGTAAACTCTAATTGCGTAATGCAGGATTTTGTGTGACGACAGGTGTTTGATGCGTAGTTCGCATGTGCGATGTAGATAAAACTTCTGCATTTAAAATCAATCTTTACTATTTCTATTGCATGGGATAGATTTCTTCTCATACGGAGAAAGAACAGAATCGAAAACCAAAATTTACGAGTTACACTATAATTAACGTTCAGTGCATCCTCAGTCGCATTCAGTGTCGCTATCATCAAGACCTTGCTGACGGACTGTAGTCTGTCATCATCATTCTCTTGCCTTTATCCCAATTTATTTGAGGTCGGTGCAACATGTCTTTTTCTTCCATACTTCTCTCTTAGTCGTCGTCTCTGTAGTGACCCCTTTTCAGCCGTATCATCTTTCAAACAGTCCACCCATCATTTCTTTGGTCTGACGGACTGCTACTGTGGCGGCATCTACATCGCCACATGCGAACTACGCATTAAAGACCTGACGTCACATAAATCCTGCATCGCACAATTAGAGTTTACCGCGCGATGGACATATATGTATACAAGATTCCGACATCAATCGTAGGGCCAGTTGCCCGCCAGACATGACACCCATCTGGTCGCAGGATTCTCCCTTTTAATAGAGGATGAGTGAACTTTACACCCTTTTCCTCATAGCCACAAACTACTATAAGCTATTCTTTTAAGGGTATATCTTGCCAATACGAGTGAAGTAAACTTACCAGTGAACGTGACTTCGTGGTCTAACAGCAGGATTCCGATGTCGTTGGTGAAAGCGGTGGCACTGTACTGCTCATGCTTGTACTTCTGCTTGATCAGGACGTCTACTGGAGTCGCACCATCATCTTCTCTTTCCAGGTCCAGTTCTCCCAGGCGGACTACGTAACTGGAATAGATATTTTTTTAATTAGATCATTGGATATTCACATCTTTATGCTGAGCAGTGGTGGCCCAGTAGTAAAGGCTTGTAAATCGGTTCGAACCCTGATAGCAGTTTCCTTTGTGTAAATTATTTCATCACCACTGCTCTCAAAACGGTGAAGGAAAACAACGTGAGGAAACTGGCATACGTCCTAGAACCAAAAATTCGAAGACATGGTGTCATCTACGAACCTGCACTGGGACTGCGTGGTGAATTACGGCCCACTCCCTCTCGCAGAGAGGAGGCCTGAGTTCCAGCAGTGGGAACATTATAGGCTGATTATGCTTTGGCCATTTTGTGTGTATGTGACGAATATTTCCCCCCAATTTGTTATTTTTTATGTTTGTGTTTTTTCTTTGCGTCAAGGTTTACCGCAAATGACGTTTCATACAAATATGAACCTTAACTTTATGCAAATAATGATAATATTCCTAAGAGCAAATGTGAATGAGATTTTCATACTAAAGAACCCTATCTATTATCCATAATATTTATTTATTTATTTAATTAATGTTGATATTTGTATGACACGCCTACTTAGCAAAGTAAATGCAATCCATGAATTTTGTCCTAACACAAGAAATTATCGACTTCCTTAAAGGCTCGCTATATAATTTTATAGTCTATTACTGTTTATAGAGTTCAGTTATTTATCGATTTAATGTTCTATGCTGCTAAGTACCAGCAGTACGTTCCGCAGTTGGTCAAGTACAACTAGGATATAAAAATATACTGCAGCGCGGCGCGTGTGAGTTTAATGGAGGTACTTGGTGTATACAGGCCGTTATAAAAGTGCCTGTATACATTTTTAAGCATTCCAAACGCGGCTAACTGAACTAAGTGCTGTGATCAGCAGGAAGTTCAGTTAGCCGCTGTCGCGTCGGTCCCAAATTCCCGACGATCATTAATAGATCTTTGACAGTCGATAATCCCGAAATTCTAACAATCCGTCTTACCAAAAGTATCGTGTGGGGTGTGGATTACAGATAGGCACTCTATGTAACATACTGGAACCTATTCAACTGCATCCACTCAGACTGGACCCAACTATGTTGTAGGCAACACCCTGTGTTCACGTCACATTATCGGCGCGGGAGCACTTGCTTAATTCAATTACAAATAACAACCGGTTTGCCCAAGTACTGATGTAGTAATTCAGACTGAACTTGAAGATTGATGGGTTCCGATAGCCCTTAATGTCCCAACCAGTTTGGATAACAAACATGAATAGGAAATCGGAAGCCTGTCATAAAATGCTTGCTTGATAACGGTTTAGGTATTACTTGTTTTAAGTACTATTTAAATAAGCATTGCAAGCAATTGGGACAGCAGGATACGTCGCGTCGTTTCTTCGAGATGTCATGATAACATAAAGGAATTGTTTATGAGTCAAGGTACTTTAACATTGACGAGTGTGACAAGCTCATCATCTGCCTTATTAAAGAGCATATATACTAGCAGAAGAAGTTTATAGGTTAACAGATTCTAATCTGATGAATCATCATTTGCTTCAACTTTTTTAAACTATGTTGGGGTCGCCAGTCTAACCGGATGCAGCTGAATACCAATATGAACATGAAACGACTGCCTATCTGACCTCCACAACCTAGTTACTGGGTAACACGATACTCCTTGGTAAGACATGCTTCTGACTACCCACCCGTTACGACTGTTAAAGATCTACCAATGACAGCCGCTTTGCTGACTGGTCTTCTTCTTTTCGTGTGGTTGGTGACTAACCTGGTGTCAGTATTATAAAGCCGCATGAGCCTCTGATTTGGCTTCACATGCCGTCGAGAAATATCTCTCAGGTATTCGTATCCTCTCCAAGGCTGGACCGGGCTGGGGCCGCCTTGAGGCGGCTCCTGCCCAATCTAGGGGGTCCAAACGCCTCCTGCCGGAGGCTCTATGCGGGGGTCGTGCGGTCCATGGCCCTTTACGGGGCACCGGTGTGGGCGCGTTCCCTTAGGCTGCGGCCAGCACGCCGGTTGAACGCGTCCCAAAGGGTCATGGCCATTCGGCTGGCCCGGGGATACCGCACGGTCTCCCGTGAGGCGGCGAGCCTCCTTGCCGGATTACCGCCATGGGATCTGGAGGCGAAGGTCCTCGCGCACATCTGGGAGTGGCGCGAGGAGGTGAAGCGCCGGGGTGTAACTCCGCTGCCGCGAGAAATCGCGGCACAGCGGACAGAGCTCCGGCAAGATCTCATGGCGGCATGGAGAGTGCGATTGTCGCAACCCAGTGCTGGGCACGCCACAATAGCGGCGATAAGTCCCCTCTTTGAGGAGTGGATAGAGAGGCGCCACGGCGTCCTCACCTTCCGCCTGACACAGGTCCTCACCGGACATGGCAGCTTCGGGAGGTACCTGTGTAGGATTAGGCGGGAGGAAACGCCCGGGTGTCACCACTGTGTGGATCGCCCGGAGGACACGGTGGAGCATACGGTTGAGGTGTGCCCTGCTTGGGCGGAGCACCGCCGTGTCCTCGCGGAGGCGATTGGCGGCGGTGACCTCTCGCGTCCGGCCCTGGTTCAGGCCATGGTACGGAGCGAGAGGGCATGGGAAGCCGTCACCTCCTTCTGCGAAGCAGTAATGCTCGCGAAGGAGGAGGCGGAACGCGTGAGGGAAAGGCAAAGTTTGCGCCCTCACGCCCCTAACCGCCGCCGTTGGAGACGCCCTGGGCGTCGGGAATCCCAGGCGGATTTCCGGCCACCATAGGCGCGGGCTTGCGGACGGCGAGCAACGGGCAGCTCGCCGTCCGATAAGGACCAGGCCCGGGTCGATGGCGCGTCGTGTTCCACGCGCGCCTCAAAGAGATGTCAGCAAAAATGACGGGGTCCAATAGGACCGATGCCTGCCAAGGTTGCGGGAAAGTCCGAAAGGGATACCGGGACCTTGGCAACAGGCAAATGAAGGAACACGGGTGGGTTTTAGTCAGTAAAAGTCTGACACGCCCTTCCGCTCCGCCCAGAGCGGGAGAAGTCATTGAATGATTTCCCACCCTCAAAAAAAAAAAAAAAAAAAAAGGTATTCGTATCCTCACGATGTTTTCCGTCACCGTTTTTGAAGCAAGTGATAGTTATACAATGCGCATATGAATAAAAAAGTCAGAGGTGCGTTGCCTTGGGTTCAAAATTGAGATCTAAGACTTGGCAGTCTGACGCCGGTCACACCACTGGGCTATCACTGCTCTGCGACTGGTTACTTTTATACATATTACATAGTATGAGCCGATGCTGGAGAAGGCTAAGCATGTGCCAACATAATGCTCGTTTCCTTCGGTAGCAAAAATCCATATGGGTAAGTACTTACATATAATAGGTTCTCTTGACATGACGTAAAAACGCTAAAGTAACTGTGATCTGGCATTGTATCTGTATTACATAACGTGATAAACAATCATTTTCACCATCACCCCAGAACGCGTGGGAAAAAATCATGACGTTGTAACATTCTATGAATTTTATCTGTAAAGGTACTTAACTTAATTCATGATTTTTTAATGTTGATGTCGATTACATAATAGGGTGACTGGTAGTATTGTTTTTTCCTACTATCGAAATTTAAAAATAACGCGTTTGTGGCGGCTCTGACCGAATTGACCCGGTCTGATAGAATCTTACACACTTACCTACCTAAATAACCAAGAAGACCGAGATAAAGTTTAAAGATTTCTCAAGTATTACTTGTACTTCATTTAGGTAATTGAGCGCTGCAATTTTAAACAAAACTAAATAAATGAATTTCGCGGGCGACCAGCGGGTTATGATATTATTTATGTATTTGAATATAAGTGTGAGTTCGAATCTTCATCTTCGTCGTGTCAATGGCACGACATTTTGCTGGCTCATAACTTCTCCACTTCCACGGCATCACGGATGGTCGCAATGGATGCATTTTTGGGACACAGAGGGGAGGATAGGAAGTGGGACATAGTTTGATCCACACCCTGAGTTCGAATGAATCATAACCAGTACATACTTTTTCGCAAAACCGTATGATAGAAGGTACCTCACTTAAAACTCAATCATTAATTAGCTAAACTTTTTGAGTCCCTGATTCTGAGCCGCCTCCGCAAACTTACTGAGCATCTCCTCATCCCAGAACAATTCGGATTTCGCAAATCCCACTCCACAGTCCAACAGCTAGCTAGAGTTGCTGAGCACATTGTTGACAACCTCAACAATGACAAATCCACTGGTATGGTGCTTTTAGATATTGAAAAGGCTTTTGATACAGTGTGGCATGCGGGTTTAATCCACAAATTGATAATCAACCACATTCCTTTATCCCTCGTTAAGCTGCTTCAGTCTTATTTGGGTGAACGAACCTTTTCAGTGGCCATTGGAAATCAAACATCCATACAGAGACAACTCTTCGCCGGAGTACCTCAAGGATCAATATTAGGACCGTACCTCTTTATTTTGTATCTCAATGACATTCCGAAGCAAAGGCTAACGCATCTAGCTGTGTACGCCGATGACACTGCAACATACACCTCGTCCGATGACCTTGACCTAGTCATTCAACGACTGCAACTCTCGCTTGATCTTCTTCTAGACTACTTCTCTAAATGGAAGCTAAAAGTGAATTCTACTAAAACGGAGATTATTATGTTCTCCAGAAAGCGCTCACTTCCCTCCCGCTTTGTTAAAATTGAAGGCTACAACATTCCGTGGCAGAAATCAGTCAAATATTTAGGAACAACGTTAGACGATAAAGTAAGCTGGTTAAAAAATATGGAAGAACTTCGTTTAAAAGGAGTCAAATCCCTTAACTGCTTAAAACCAATCCTTAATCGTAAATCTAATTTGAGCCCTCAAACCAAATTATGCATTTATTCCACTCTAGTTCGTCCTTGTATGACATATGCATCCCCTGTTTGGAGTAGTATTAGTGACACTAACTACAAAAAACTCCAGGTTGTTCAGAACAAAGCACTCAAAATAGCATTCAACACACCTCTCTACACAAACCTCAAACAACTACATAATGATATCAAGTTTCCACCTCTAAAGGATTTCATTCTGAAAGTATCCCGAAAATTCTATCTCCTTAATAATCCACGTCATCGTAATACTCTGGTCTCACACATTGGTAAGAGTAGATTAGCCCGATTACCTTATGCCAGGACTTATAAAAAGTACAAACTCCCTCATCACCACTTCATGGTAGATTAACGTTAGCTTACTTACCACCCATCCAGCGCGATTGCTGTCATCTAACTCAATAAAATGTACATTACATTATATCACTTCCTAGACATATTATGCTTCTATTTTGTTATAATCTACAATTCTTTGTAATGTAACAAATTGATAATGTTAAAAACAAATATTAAAAATGTGGGTCTGCAAACCCTACATAACTGTTCGATCTCATAATATGTATCTAATAAATTAGTAGTTTCAATAACAATCATACATGTTGTATGTTAAGAGAGGCGATTCAGCCTATTTAACATTGCTCGGATTATGTTAGTTTACATTTAGAATAAGATCTTTTTGTTAACTTGTATTAATTTTTTTCTGTTAATAAAGACCTTTAAAAATCAATCAAATCAATCATTAATTAAGACTAGGTTTAACCAATCAATATTTTGGGAGCATTTTTTCGAAGTTTTCCAGATCTTTTGAGCGTTTTCTTCAGAGATTATTATTGTGTAGGTAAAATAAGAAATAATAAAAGCCATGTAGGTAAATCTGATTGTAACTTTACACATGCTTGTTGCACAAACCTTGGCTAGTTAACCGCAAACTATTGACGTATAGTTTTAGCGCATCGTCGTGTGAGCATAAACCCATGGACAAATAGTCAGCCGGATGCCATCTATTCTGGGAATCTACTTTTGTTACCATCTTCATTAATAAAGAGAAGGTATACTAGCATTGGGAAAAATATTAAAAGGGTTGGGTTTGAATTATTTCCAGATGAAGATAGCTTACTTTCATACCTTCTTTGTCTAGGAATTTCAAATTGTGGTCGAAGCTTAGTTACCACGAGGTTCTACCATCGTTATCGCTGGTATTATGCCCCTTTGTCTGACTAGAGCCTCTGTTCATGTCAATTTGTTTTTAAATATAAGTTACTCTGCGATTCTGGGATCAATATATTAATACAAATAAAGTTTATTGTTTTTAAAAGTTGATACCTATGCAGCCTTTTCAGGTAACTTAGTTAAATTACATCAGTAATAATAATTGCAGGAAAACCTGTCGGTTGTAAAAATCTAGTCTAAAAATTCTCATAATATTGTTATAGTACGATTTGTGCAAGATACTTAATAATATCTCGGGAAATCCGCTTGATTGCATAGCTGCAGATTCTGTTTACTTAACAATTTCACGTAATGTGCCCCTGCGCATCATTATGTACAAATATAACCTCGAGGAAGTATTGTCAACATTATTGTACGCTATGAATATGTAAAGAGACGCACAATGATTTGAATGCCATGGTAAAAAAGGTTTTTGCAAATCTGCAGGTTTTTTTAAATTATTAAACTCATACACTATACGCCGGCCATTGTATTTATGTTTTGTAGTGTTAATATTTTTTTTTCTTTGTATTTTCTTGTGTTCAATAAAGTATATATGTATACATATATATATATATAAAAGAAAGAAAAGAAGACAGAAAAAGAAGAATGCTTACAGGTCTTCCTCATGGTTGTGGATGCAGTGGGCAGCAGTCAGCACATGTCGGGAGCTGACCAGGGATCCTCCGCAAAGCCAGCTGGTGGTACCAGTCCTCTTGCTCTTGTAACCCAGCAGGGCCATCCAGGGGAAGTCACCTGGTGGAGAAGGTGGATTTGTTAATCCTAACTAATATTATAAATGCGAAAGTGAGTTGGTTTGTTTGTTACGCTTTCACGCTATAACGGCTAAACGGATTTAGATTAAATTTGGCACATGGGTAGACCATGAGGACATAGTATACTTTTTATTGTGATATTCCCACAGGATCGAGACTTACGCGGGTGAAACCGCCGGGCGTAGCTAGTAATCTATCTTCCAATATAAGTATGTATAAGAATCCAATGTGTGTTTTTTCGTATTTTATGCGCTGGACGGCATTTTGGAGAATGAGCCAACTACTTACATGTTTTTTCCTGCCTTAGAACTTGAAAAGTAGTAATTAGGAAAAGGTTGAAATTATCTTTCTTAAAAAAAAAACTTAAGTTTAAAAAAACTCGTTTCTTGTATGGACCCCCTTTGATTTTGAACTTATTTTATTTTTATTATTTGTTGCTAGATAGCTGTGGTTGTTAGCGACAATAGAAATACACAATCTGTGAAATCAACGGTCTATCTATGTATTACGGTTCATGGGATACAGCCCGCTGACAGACGGATAGCGGAGGTTTAGTAATAGGGTTCCGTTTGGCACCCTTCGAGTTCGGAACCCTAAAAACAAGGCGAGTCTTACCTAGCTTAGCAGGAACGCCTCCTACCACTCTGCTGAAGGTAGCATTACTTTGTCCGCAGACGGGAGGCTGGGGGAGTGCGTCCACGAAGTCCCCGGAATTGGTCTTGGGTGCAGCGGTCTGGGGGGCTTGGGTTGGAGGGGGGGTCGGCGCAGGCGTTGGGGCTGGCGTCGGTGGCACGGGAGTTGCTGGTATACCTGGGCGGGGGCAGCATACCTGTGGAAAAGATAAGTTAGAATATAGCAAAGTTTCGGGATCAGGGGTAACATGGCAAATTCAGTGTACTGTCAGATCAGTCTGATTATTATGTCGTTATGATTACTGCTGACCACTGAGGTAATAGTGGGCGGTGTCAAAAAAAAGTAAATCTGTCTGTCTGTCTGTCTGTCTGAACACAACGGCTTTTGATAAAATTTGGCAAGGAGTTAAATGGCATCCCGGGTCTTATATATAATGCATGTGCCTTACCTTTGGAGTATTGCCCTCGAAGCCACAATGAGCTCTCCTCAACAGCTGCACAGCATTAGGGTTGGTCCTGGACTCCTGAAGCAAGCTTAAGTAGGGCTGGCAGTTCACTACCGGAATGCAGCTGCCGATGCCACCTTCCACCGTCTGGCAGCCCTCCACTGAAAACAGGGCGCTTGGTTACTCTATCTTATAACTACCCTCAATTACAACCCTTATAACCAAATTAATAATATATAATTTTAACTTTAAGCTACTTCCATTCCACTGTTTGTTTATTTTTATTGCATGATGTGGTCTCTTATACTTGAGGGAGCACATAGATTGTTATTCTTGTTTTTGTATTATAGCATGTAAGGTGTATTCTTTGTTGGAGATCCTAATAAAATAAAATAAAATAAAATAAAATAAAATAAAATAAAATAAAATAAAAAATGAAATGCTGTTCGTTGGTAAGCACATCACTTGACAACGGCTGGACCTATTTGGCTATTTTTTTTGTTTAAAAATGTTAGGTTTTTATGGAAAAAAATGGAAAAGTTTCCAGGAAAATTTTCAAATATGGGAAAAACTGAACGTTCCTATGGGATTTTTGTATGAATTATTGAAAGGACAGGCGTTTGTTGGGTCAGATATTTATTAGAATATAGTTCTTCTGCCTAACCCTTCAGGGATTACAGGCGTGATGTTAAACTATGCGATGCCGCTAGAATATTATATTGTATTATAAATTAATTAGGTATGAGTTGTTATCTACTCTAATATTATAAAGAGAAAAGATTTGTACTCATTTTTGTTTGTAATGAATAAACTTAGAAACTGTTGGGCCCATTTTAAACATTCTTTCACCAGTAGGTAGAATGCTATATTATCAATTTAGTAACAAAGGCTAATATATAAAGGTATAAGGCGGGCGAAGCCGCTGGTGGAAGCTAGTTTATGTATATTTGATTTTAATTCTGAATAAACAAGCATTTTTTCATACTGGGATTTTTAATTTTAATACTATGTTCTAAAATCATCAGGGATGTTTGCTGAACGTCGCGTAGTATAGTTTTACGCTTCAAATGACTTCTCCCTCTCTGGGCGGAGCGGGAGGGCGTGTTAGACTTTTACTGACTAAAACCCACCCGTGTTCCTTCAGTTGCCTGTTGCCAAGGGCCCCGGTATCCCTTTCGGTCTTTCCCGCAACCCTGGCAGGAGTATACTTTTACGCTACGGTGCGCATCTGTGGTGCGTAGAGTGCGTGGCAGCGCCAACAGCATCCTTAGTATGATCGCTTCTCGGCTCGACTGTGGTTACATCAATCATTGCTGCGCCATTTGTCATGGAATGGCGCGTTAGTGATTGTTGACTTTTCTTTTTTATTATGTTTTGTTGTGGGTAGTTTTAATTAAGTATTACACTAGTCTATAACAACATTGTTACTAACAAAATGGACACCATGGTCTGAAATAAAGTAATTTAATTTAAAATGCTTCGAGATGCAACTTGGGTACTTTACCTTATCAAGACAAGACACAGGCATAAACGAGTAGTAATGAGTATCTATTTCATAATTAAACGACCTCTGTACTGCTTTATGTAATTATACCAGTACCTACACTACCTACTTACTTATATTGTCACAACAAAGGCGTGGAAACCGGTTTTTAATGCTCATTTACATACGTATTTGTGTATTTTTTTAATTCAGTAATATTTCATCGTTTACTATAAAAAACAGAGTCTTTACGTATGATTGTATATTTTAGTCTGTTAGATCTTACCCGATGGTAAGAACTTTCACCCCGGTATGGTAAGTACCTACTTACGACTGATGTCTCGCTGATGGTGGCGCGTGAGTTGGATTATTCGGTTTCCTTCAAAATTGTTGAAGTGAATGGTGCTGAACCAAGCGTCAAGTTCGTGAACGGGCGCCGCCAGTTGAGACTGCCAGAGCTTATCTATTTTGAATTGTTTTTTGCAGTTACATTGTTCTTACATATGGAAGCAACAAGAAAAATGTACCCAGGATTTTGTAATACCTTGATTTGAAAGAGTGTTCTTAGAGGTTATTGCCCGTTCTTCTCCATAGATTTCTTCGTTTTGGAATGGGCAACTAGCTTCAACTTTGTCACTAACTTTTTGACCGACTCAAAAGTACCTACATGATTTAATTGAACTAAATGCTTTTAGTTTCAGTTTGACCCGACGAGTTTGACTTGACGATACTACCTTTTGGAAGGGGCAACTAGATCAATGAAGAACGTTTTTCTTTAAATTTTGACGTTCAAAAGTGTATTGTATGTGCCTGTTTGAAATAAACGATTTAAAAAAAAGGTTAGTATTTACTACATTCCCTATGGTAAGTGCTTCATGTTCGTAAACAAATTCATAAAAGACATTTATTATATCTGTCCATCTAGCCTGTATTGTCACACTGTTGGGCAAATGCCCTCTCCCTTTTCCACACAAGTCTGTCCTTTGCCCTTGTAAGCCATAATTTTAAAGAAATGCTTAGTGTATACTCGTATGATAATTATGGTATATCAGCTACATTTATATGTAATATCTACGCATTTTACTCAACAGCTCAATTGGCGAGACGGGAGCAAATACTCCTGATTGAAAAACGTTATAAGTGGCTTCACAAACAGTGAACAAAATTCAAAATCCGTTGCGTACTTTTGAAGAACAACGCGGTCACACAGGCAGACACGAAAGTTACCTCAAATTATACACATAGATATATAAACATAGTAACGAAGAATTCTTGTACGTTTGTCTGGATGTATGTTCCAAATTGGCGCAAAAACGGCTGAACGGATTTGGCTGAAATTTGGCACACAGATAGTTTATAACCTGGATTAACACATAAGATACTTTTAATGCCGGTAGTAGGTACGTTCCTGGGATATTTTACGACATCCAAAACTAGTTTATAGTATGTATAAATAGATTTACAAGCCAATAAACACTTTGAAACGACTGCTATATATCTACTTAGTATTTCACACCCGACCGATCACATTGAAGGACATGTCGACACTTTGAGTTCTTATAAATGCAACATCCGTCTCGAGTAGTTTTGCACCTACTAATATTTTAAGGAACTAATATTATAAATGCGAAAGTGAGTTTATTTGTTACGTTTCCGTAACAAACGTTTGTTAGTTCTCTATAAAACTGCATCGTATCCTTTAAAGCAAATTCAATTCTAGGCTGCGCTCTCCATTTTTTTTAAATGTTAGCCTTGTCTTTGGCCAACCCCAAGGCGGAATTTTTGCGATTCGGTGAGCGATCCATTAGACGATCAAAGAGGATAAGAACATGAAAAATATGAGTTAAGTTATCAGTGAAGGTCGGGAGGTCACCCACACAAGGTGGACTTGCCCCCGATAGCCGTGCCGTGACACACTTAACGGGATTTTGGAATAACAAGAGCTTTAATGCGCACCGAGGGACTGATATGTACCTAATGTCTTATAATCTTGTAGACTACTTTGATATTTCAAGTGATTATGTTCCTTGTTTTCAATTTGGAGTTTGACATTTGCACCTGTCAAATTAGTCTACGAGATTAAAACACATACTAATTGCGAAATAATTGCGTTCGTTTGGTAGGTATATGTATTAATTACTAACAAATGATTTGTTGTTAGATTTTATGATCTGGAAGTTAAACTATTTGGTTTGATAAAAAGCGTTAAAAATCCAGTGCACGGTAAAAAAACGTCACGGACAAAAAGCCTTACCATGGACGTGCTGTTGACCGTAGGTACAGGTAAATTCGAAGGAAGTCTACAATGGCAATGGCTTTCATTTTGACAACTCAACAACATTAATTGTGTTATTTACGTTATGAGCAGACAAATTGTTTTAAAAGATTTGAGAGATTGTGATTGAAAGGGTGTGGCCCGCGCGCGCTTCCAGACAGGGCGCGCGGGGGCCAAAAAGCTACCAGATAGGCCGCGCGCGGGCTAAAAAGCTACCAGACGGGCCGCGCGCGGGCCATAAGGCTACCAGACGGGCCGCGCGCGGGCCAAAAGACATTGTAGTTAATTAGAAATTCCTTGACGAATTAAGAGAGCATTTTTATTAGCACATTAGCAGGAGAGTATATTGAAGTGAGTGGGAATTTTGGTTTAGTGCGTGCACGCGTCGATCGCGTATTCGCGCGACTGTCGGTTTCGGTTAGGATTAGGACACAAGTATTTTAGTGGGTTTTAATAAAAAATCATGTATTTTGTTAAAAATACGTCTATTTATTATGGTTAACTCACTGAATGGTCCCTGGTTCGACTGGAAATTGAAGCTATTTCTTGATTCTGCGTCGACAGTTGGCACTGGCGTCAGCGGTGGTAGCGTGGTGCTCTCTTGTGGTGCTTTCGGAGTATCTTCCAAGTTCACCGAGTCATTCTCCTCCGGCACTCCGGTATCTGTTGAGTGTATCATAGGTATTAAGATAATATTTGGATCTATGAAAGCCTATTTGAACAGACTTATTTAATACAATAATTCAATAATATACATATAACACTAAAATATTTGAGTTCCCTTCAAAATGGTTGAGCTAAATGATGCTGATCCATGCGTCATGTTCGTGAACGGGCGCCATCGGTAGGGCCCGGTCATCTCTTAGCTGCCACGGCTTATTTTAATTTTTGAATTGTTTTGTCTCTTTTTATCTCTTTACGGACGCTTTTAAAGTGCGCGTTTTTCTACATTGTACTATCATGTATAATTTCAACATGAATGATGTAACCAATATATAGTAACAATATTCTGATTCAAAAGAGTGTCCGTGGAGATTCTTGCCCGTTCTTCTCCATAGGAACCTACGCTTTGGAATGGGCAACTAGCTTCATCTTTCTGACTGACCGACCCCTTGACAATTCAAAAGTGCCTGTAATTGGTTTATTTGAAATAAATGTTTTGAGTTAACTATCTAGTAACTAGTAACTATCTGATGCCCGCGACTTCGCCCGCGTTGATGTCAGTTATTATACACTAAAACTTTACTCGAGAACCACTCAATCCATTGGTGAAAACAGCATGAAAATCGGCGCAGTAGTTTTTGAGTTTATCGCGTACAGGATGACAGACAGACGCGGCGGAGGACTTTTTTATAATATGTAAGGATATGTACAAGTTTAAAACAGTTTGAGTAGTGGTGGCCCAGTGGTAACGGCCGTGACTTACGAGTTGTAGGTCATAGGTTCGAACCATAACAGGCGCTTTACTTTGTATAAATTATTTCATCAGCACTGCTCTCAAAACGGTGAAGGTAAACATCGTGAGGAAACCGGCATGTTCTAGAACCTAAAATTCGAAGACATGTGACATTTACCAACCCGCACTGGGTCCGTGTGGTGGATTACGGCCCACTCCCTCTCAGAGAGGAGGCCTGTGTCCCAGGAGTGGGAACTTTATAGTCTGATTATGTTATGTATGTATGTACAAGCTTTTAAAAAAAGGGGGGGAAATAATCATTATAGTGCATTTGGACAGACAAGTTTTATAGTGGCTGCTCTATAATAATATGATAAATACATAAGTCGCGAATCATATTTGTATCAACCCTTGCTTTGGTATGGTCAATTTCGAACAAAATATATTATATGGTTGGATAAGTAATTCCGATAAATTCACTGCATAGGTTTTACCTGCCTGACCAATTATGGAATGTTGAAGATTAATTTTTTACTAATATATCTATGTATGTCTATTGTATTTTTTATGGTTGATGTTTTTTGCTATCATCACGGGCACACTAAAGTCCCTAACTGCGTAACACACTTACAATCCGAGAGTTTTGAAGGAAACTAAATCATTCCATCATAGTTTTGAAAAACCTAAATAACGCAATGAACGTGGGTGAACTGTCAAAATGAAACCTATTGCGATCTATTGTCATTTTATGTGTGTTACACAATTACCCCGCGGAGCACAGCGACGCTGCTTGGCGGCAGAGAATGTTACCTATGGTGGTAGTAGATACCTACTTCCCCGGGCGAGCATCTTCACACAGAGGTCTCACTCATAAACATTGCCAAAAAACCGTTTTAACAAGTTAAATGGCGTGTAAATAAAAAGATGATACATACAATTTAGTCAAGTAACGGTCAATGACCCGATGTTATATGACGTGGTGTCAAAAGGTTATTTACAAAACGTGTTAATAACCTTTGCCAAAACTACAAAGCTTCTGATAAAACGTTTTATAGATACTTTGTCCATCGAGATATTTGCCCGGTCATCCAATTTAAGAAAAAAAGATTAAATAATTTGCTTTTTATGCGACACAAGTAGTCTCAAAAACTGTTTTTTGGAGAGCTCGATAGTTGACTGAACTGCAATTTGCACCGTATGTTGAAAGATTCATACTTTCAGGGCGAATAACACCAGTGAAACTGAACGCGATCGGCACATGTAAACTGCGCTTAAGAACTGTCAGTATCATTATTGTTGTGGAATATTGACACTGACAGCTCTTAAACGCGGTTTAGATGTGCTAATCGCGTTCAGTTTCAATGGTGAAATTCGACCTTAGATGTTTAAAAACTAGATGTGGCAAGTAGAGAAATGATGATAAGGCTTAAATTTTAAAAGATTAGGGTGAATTTCAGGGTGGTTTTGCAGTGTGGCTGGTAGCAGCTGGATGAGAGTTGTCGAGAATCGAGCTGAATGGCTTGAAATTGGAGAGGCCTATGTCCAGCAGTGGACTGCTATAGGCTAATGATGAGCGTGATTTTCATCAATGAAACTGAATGCGATCAGGACATGTAAACTGCGTTCAAGAGCTGTCAGTGTCAAAATTTCATAGCAATAATGATACTGACAACAGCTCTTGAACGCGGTTTAGATGTGCTGATCGCGTTCAGTTTCATTGATGAAATTGGCCCTAAATCTAAACAGGGAAAACGCAAATATGAATATATCTGACTGCGGAGTTGAAGAATGGTATATATCATAATATACTGTTTATACTGCTTTTAACGGGTTGCTCCCTAGAGGTCCACGATTCTATTGTCTATAACAACAAATTAAAAAATTTAGAAAATATAATAACAAATGGGTTACCTTCATTAGGTCTCACGTTGTTTTCCTGATTGTCCTCATTCTGGTATCCAGCATTCCCTCCATCTTGAGCTGGTGTGTCCTGATTATACACTCCCCCATTATCATAATTAAGTTGGAAGTTACCATTGTTTGGATTAGGTTGGAAATTAACATTGCCATTGTTCTGTCCATTCTCATTATACACTGGATTATTACTTGGAAAAGAGATAGGTCTTCCAAAGTTCTGTCCATTATAGTTATTGTAGTCGTTTTGTTGGTTTCCATCTTGTTGGTTGTCAATATTGATGGCTGGTCTGTTAGGCTGCAAGTTGAAAAGACCTGAGAATCTGTCCTTTATTCTTCTGGATCCTCCTTGCAACAATCCCTGGAAGCCATTGTTACGGTTTTCTCTTTGTGGGAAGAAACCTGTGAAAAAAAAAGCTAATTTAGACCATTTGTTCTGATAAAATACCTGTCTTAGGCTTTTGCTGTGATAAACTGATTTTCATTGATCCAGGACATAATTCCAACGCTAGAGTTCAGTGACACTTGATCGATATTCGATCAATATGCAAATTTCAATCCTGTTTACTATCCAGTATCTAGAGCTGGATTTGAATAGAACAGTCGCTTCAATAAGCGCCTGGTGGCTTGTTGCGCTGGAGCAAACTACTGAATCAATGTTAATCAGCATTACGGCTGCCCTTCCACCAGAGTTGTGTGCAGTAGATAAGCGCTGAAGCTAAACTTCAAAACTATGTGTCTACTTTCACCAGCGGGGCAGTTGAATAACACACTTACAATGGCAATGCTTTTCATTTTGACAGTTTAACAATATTCATTGCGATTTTATCAAAGGTATAAATGGCTACAATGGCTTAGCAATTTTCTTCAAAATCTTTCGGATTGCGATTGAAATTGCGATTGCGGTGTAGCGGAGCGGGGTAAGATATGCTATGAAGGTGCGCTTTGCACGTATGTAAAAATAGCAATCTTATTGGTTCTCATCCTTCGTTAAAGAGCAGCAAATACCCAAGCTGATTGATTGAAGTGACCGTGATACCCATTTCTCGGTTACAAGAAAGATTAACACTATTATCATATAGATATACTTATTCTGAACTGCATCCACCACAACAATCACGTTATTTCCTGCTACGATTTACACGTTGTTCCGGTTAACTACTGGTTCCGGACTTAACTACTTTTCAAGAACATTACCTATGTTGTTACAATGAGGGCTGGACTGACCGGTTACCTATAATTTTTGACGTCATGAGAATTACCGGTTTCATTTTGACCGTAGATAATTACCTACTTCGCTATAATCTTAATTGGAAAATGTAGGATTATTAATAAGCGGGCTGCAATTGCCAACACGCCGCCGCGAGCAACAGTACACCTAGTGAAATATTTTGGCATCTCTCAGTCTCACACAAACTAAAGTGCATAGATCCGCAAACAAGAAAGAACGGGAGGAAAATATGTGCTTAAACTTTAGAATACATCATTATGTATCAAACTATTGTTAGCATTTGTTACATGCTGTGGGGCTTTGATCACAATGTATTATTGTATCATTGCACTCTTCGATGCAATATTGAGATCCTCGATATACGCTGTATCGTTTTTCTGTTGTAGCTTCTACTACGATACACAATGTAGCAGATTGTTAACACATTCAAGGACATTATACGCCCATAAGAATATAACAATAAAACTTCTATTGTAACTTGTCCTTCAACGCATTAATCTCATCTTTATTGTTTTAGTAATTTCTATGTGAATACTTAAAATATACTTATTCCTTTATCATTTCATTTATCCATAGAAAAAAAAAGGAATTAAATTTGATCACACGTCTCTTTCGATTTAAAAATAGATGATCATAATCCTCACTTGCTCTAATCGATCCAGGATGAAAAGTAGCCAATGTCCATACCCAGGTCATGGTCTGCCCATGTGCCAAATTTCATCCAAATCCGTTCAGCCGTTTTAGCGTGAAAGCGTAACGAACAAACAAACAGACCTACTTTCGCATTTTGCATTTATAATATAAGTTAGGATTTAAAGATAGGTAGGTACTCGATGATTCATCAGTGCGTGAGATGACATGATTTTATGATTTGTTATAAAAATACTCTGTTTACATTATCAAACTATATCCCAACCATGTGAAATGGTATTTCCACGCTACTATTTACATAGTGTTTTCCTGTCCACATAATAAAGGTATGATTCCGAACAAAGCAGCACGCGGCAGTGCCGCCGCGACATTGCTGCCACGGCAGTGCTTTGCGTCGGTGTTACCTGCCGCGTGATTTCGATACCGCGGCGCGGCACTGCTGTTCGTGGTTTACGTCTCAACAGTTGTCAACATTCACGTGTTTGTGATGAACGCCGCACTACCGGTGGTACCACTACCTGTCGCGGTGGCAGAGCGACACTGCCGCGCAACAGTCAGCAATGCCGTCGCAGCAATGACGCGCAGCATTGCTGCCGTGCTTGGAATGTAATCTCATATAATTATAAACCTACAGAAAATGTATGGGGACCAATAAAAGTGACGCGGCAGCAATGCCGCGTGCGGCGTGGTTCAGGATCATACCTTAAGTCGTTGAGTTCAGTGTCAATTGGCATCGTTTAGTTGCCTTTGACACTTTGTTATTTTTATAGCAAGCGTAATTAGTTATTATTTCCACAGAGATTCTGTTAGATTCCATAAACGTAACCCACCTAGAACTATTGTTGATAGCACAAGGTGTGTATTTATGCTTTTTAACTTAGCATTACATCACGCTTGTTTTTTCAAAAGGGTCAGGCAGATTCGAAGTAAACCTACGGTTCAGTTTTCAGTTCCTTGTGTAGGGGCGAGCCTATTGCCATCAACCGGGCACGAATACAGACTCCGGGCTGTTACTGAGACATTATTGATGGAAAAACCCAATAACATTTTGCCAGACCTGAGCATCGTAACTAGGACCTCATGCTAAACAATCGAACTTACGACCGGAAGACCAAGGAAGCAATCCTCTTCATTTCTTTTTATGTTTGTGTAAAGTAATCTACTGCATACATCTGTATGCAGTAGATCATTGTCAATTCTTACTTTAAGAACCTAAACTTTTATTTTATTTCCGTTTTTTATATTTGTTTCTTTTTTACTTGTAGTTAAATAAATATATTTTCTTTTGTTGAATAACTTTATAACTAGTCGAGATTTTTAATTTATATTCTTTAAGGCACTTCTTTTAGGTCATGAGGTACCCGAATATATAAAAAAAATATTTGGCCTAGGACTAAAGGCGAGAAAATAATTCGCTGTTACAATGTGTAATGAGACGGTGTGGTTTAGAAGATATAAAGGTAAGGGTAATAAAAGTTTGAGTCGTTAATCCAAATTGTTGTTAATGTTTTGTTTCCAAACTGGTAAAAGTTCTACTGCTAAGATTTCTGATTTTATTCCTATAGGTATTTAGTCATAAATATATAAATATATGTTTTAAGGTCCAGAATGAGATGGTGGAACGACCTCGACACTATTGCCGAATTCTTACTTATAATTATGCTTTGTTACAAGATTGTTGTGATTCACACATAAGTACAATGATATAAACGTGGCGGTTTCATAAAAAAAAACAGTCATAGATGGTCGTTACTATAATTATCCACAATTATCGAGAATGCGATTTTGCAAATGTCCGTGCAATTAATCTATCTATCTATCTATATATAAAAATCAATTCCCGTGCATTAGTCTCGCAAAATCTCTAAAATGACTCGGACAACTTGTTTTTTTTTTTTTGATCGCCTAAATTCTGGTGTGGTTTAGGTAAAAAGAAAATTAGGAAGAAAAAAAAAAATATTGAAAATCGAAAAAAAAAAATATCTGATGTGTTACGAAGTTCACCGGGTTATCTAGTACCTTTATATATATTACAAAAGAAAGTCGCTTTCTATGTCAGTCTGTGTGACCACTCACCATTATTTAGAGCATTTATTTCGAAAGGTGTGTCTATTACGTTCGCATTATTTTAACTTTGTTAGAACACAGTAATCTCGATGTTTAGACAAATTAGACATGTCGTTATTGCCGTGCAAAGCAGTAGGTAGTGGGAGTTATAAATATAACGTTTTTTAAATGAACAGTGAATATTTATTGCACACTACCCAGGCAGTTGTGTTGCTCGAGTAAAAGTAATTCCTTTGCAGTTTAAATTAAAACTGACATCCAAACTGCAGTGTCATACCATTTTGTTTATTCATGATATTGGTATGATTCAACAAAGTATAGCCGTCAGCAGTGGCCATTTACACTTGGTTATTATGACAGTTCAAATTAGCCATAATTCCAATATTTTGGAGTTACTCAACCATGAAGATCAAGGGGGAATCACAACCAGACAACACTTCATGGGGATTTTTTTACATATTTTTGCAAATATTGTATTAGATCATTATAATAATACACTGATATAGGTATTGCTATGTAAATAAAAAGTGCCGGATGTGGTCTCAAAAGCTGCTAATTTGATGGTTTTTTCGTTTCATGAGGAAAATGACTGTATACAATGATCATACTAATATAAATTATACAGTTATGTATAGGGTGGTGTGGCCATGATAAAATGTAATTATTACCTATGGTTCATAGCCCCGATACTCGAGGGGTCAAGGCTGACCTATGTTAATGTTTTACACATAAATCATTGATTTTGGAACATATAAAGCAAATGTGTTTTTGCAGTTGTTTTTTTTTTTTATAATTTTCTTTATTTCAAGCTTTTTATTGTTTTTTTGCAGACGCAATTTATAAGTGTACAATAAGGATACCACATATGCAATAAATGAAACCACAAGTAATACTAGTCCACAGAAGTCTAACAAAATTCCTATGTCACTCCCACAATCAAGACGAATCTTCATAGGTACTCGTATGTTAAAATCCATCAAGATCGTTTAGGCTACAGAGTGTGCCAAAGAAATAGATATACATACATATTACATATTATACATATTATTTTCGAAAAACATTACCCTCCGTCTGGAGCAGTCGGGTAAAAAGACTAGTGGTTTTAGAGAGATAGAAGATAGAAGGAGAAAGTCACATTGGTCTTTGCCCGGATTTGAACCCACAACGTGCATGAGAGGCGAGATCTTAACTACTGGGCCACCACGACAAATACTCGGATTAGTTAAATTAATTCCACCAATAACACGAATACCTGCTCAGTACAATGTCCTGGACAATTTGTACGTACAAATCCGCCTAGCCTTTTCCCAACTATGCAGGGTTCAGCTTCCAGTCTAACCGGATGCAACTGAATACCAGTATTTTACATGGAGAGACTGCCTATCTGACCTCCATAACACAGCTACTGAGTGATACCCCTTGGTTAAAACTGTTTGTCTGACTTTCGGGCTTCTGACTACCCGTACCGACTGTCAAAGATCTACGACTGACAGCCAGGACTAACGGCTTAACGTGCTTTCCGAGGCACGGAGAGGTCTGATACCTATGTAATGTATGGTCACCCATCCACAAACCGACCGCGGCAAGCAGCTTAACCTTCGATAGACTCGTGCAGCTGCTATTATTTAGCTACCAGCCCCTCCTATCAATATTTATCATGACATGAAGAAAAGGGGAAGCCCTTCCTATAAACATCCATGGCATTGGCCTTTCGATCTTAGATAACATGATTTGTAAATAATCGTAGTTATTTGTGATACCAAGCGCCAATCTTAAATATGTTTTATACTCATATATTTTTTCTTAGTTTTTGCCTGAAATGTAAACTGTTGTTGAATACATTATTCTTCTACCTACACTGTATTTTTGTTGTTAGTTTATTTATCAAGGTAAGTAAATTGATGCGAAGCTAGGGGATCCAATCTGTAGAATCCCCTGTAACCTATCAAAATAGGTATATCAAACTCAAACTCGTAGGTATTTATTTCAATAAATACATAAATAAATAAATAATAGTTTATTAAATTATTATATTTTACTATTATTATATTATATTATAATTAAAGCAATTACAGGCACTTTTGAATTGTCAAGGGATCGGTCAGTCAGAAAGATGAAGCTAGTTGCCCATTCCAAATCGTAGGTTCCTATGGAGAAGAACGGGCAAGAAACTCCATGGACACTACCTATATATGTCTATGGTTTTCCTTTAATTATATATTTAAACTTCTCGCACTCAAAAAAAAAGGTACAAAGGCGGACTTAATGCCTTTGGCATTCTCTACTAGTCAACTAAGGGTGGTGAAGGGATTAGATGGCAGGTGCTCTGATTGAGAGTAACAAAGAGAAGAAAAAAAAATTACACGTATAATATTACCTTAGGGTTAACTCCCCAACCCCCCCCTCCCTCCCTTTAACCTTATGGTTTTCAGACCTGCGCAAAGGCACCTGTACCCGTATAGCCTAATGCCTTCGCAAATAAATAAATAATCTAACCTTTTTGGTCATCACGACTTGAGTAATAAAAATATAGAAGAAAAAACAAATAAATGTTTTTATTACACATAATTTGTGTTTGTAATAAACAGCGGAATGATGTTCGTATTATAGCAAATCGAATCGAAGTTACGAGTAATTAACTTTTTTCTCTGCACTAATTGCGTTATGTTATTGATAAAACCTTGCAGTCTTATGTAAGGTCACTGAGGCTTATGTTTTATTATTTAAATATTGAGGATAAGAAATCACAATTGCAATAATATTTTTTGTGAATCGATTTCAAAACAAAAATTTTGATATTCCATTTTAAAAAAAAAAAAAAAACATTCTTTAAATAACAACTCACCGAACTGACACACCACATTTTGCACACACAAACAAACACACAGAAAAGCACAAAAACCCTTAACCATTATCACACACACACGTCGTGTTCTCACGAACACTTGGACTCGAATGACACTTCGGCAGCGTCCGACAGATTCCGAATATCTACGAAGACTGAACTTCACGGTCGAACTGATGCGATATAAGCTTAACGATTGCTTACGTCACTTATGATAGGGAAATTCATAATATAAGTACGTGAGTACATTTGGGTATTTTGATACGCTATCCGGAATGGGGGATGTAGTTTGTGGAATTGGCTTGTGTCTTTTAATCACCAAAGGAGCCGTCAAGGTTGTTAATTAGCCTTCATCGTTCACACATAATGGGATACAGGCCTCCTCTCTGAGATATTGGGCTGTACCCGGGCCCATTGCGGGTTGGTGGCTCTCAGATCTTCTTTTCGTGTGATTACTGACTAACCTGCTGTCAGAGTTTTAATGCCACCCATGGGTTCTCTGACTTTACTTCACATGCTGTCGAGAAATATCTCTCAGGCATGGTTTCCTCACGATGTTTTCCTTCACCGTTTTTGAAGCAAGTGATAATTATACAATACGCACATGAATCCGCAAAGTCAGAGGTGCGTGTCTTGGGTCCGAACTCGAGACTTATGACTTGGCAGTCTGACGGTCACACCACTAGGTTATCACTGCTTGAGATGTCTTGAAATGTCTGGTTCTAGGACATGCCGGTTTCCTCACGAAGTTTTCTTTCATCCTTCATCTTATGAATTATTTGCACAAATTAAAGTGTATGCCTTTGTTGGATTGGAACCCGCGACCAAGGGACAACTCGTAAGTTGGGACCAGTGGGCTACCACTGTTCTCATAATAATATTTAACCAATTTTTGTTATGTATAAAAGAGTGTGTCCGTAATTCCATATGTCCGTTCTTCTCTATAGCTACTATAATCTAGAACGGGCAACTAGCATTGATTTAAAAAGTATAATGGGGTTTATTCATAAACGATGATTAAAGTTAAGTGACGTTCAAACGACAAAAATGTATGGTTAAACAGTCGCTAATCATTACTTAACTTTAAGCAACGTTTATGAATAAAGGGGAATAAGTCAATGGCAACTAGCTTCATATTTCTGACTGACCGACTCCTTGACAATTCTAAAGCGCATAAACTCGCCTACCTTTAATTGAAATAAACGCTGAGTTTGAGTTTGATAGACATCAATGACGTGCTGACTGCGAGATGAAGATGATTAGGTAAGTACATATGGTTATCTTACAATAGTTTTCTTTACCGTTGGTGCATCGAATTAACTTGAAACGTACGGACGACTGTGAAGATTGAAATTGATACATGAACCAAGGCACAATGACTTGTTGCTAAAGATGCTACTTTATTTTTTTCTTATTCTATATAAGGTGTTAAATCCCAACTAAATGTTTATTTAAGTACCTTTTTTATAGCTATCTATAATTTACAATTTAATTTTCAATATTAATAACTTACTATTACTTAGTTAATGAAATCCTAACTAATATTAATTAAAACTAACTATACAAATAAACAAGTAATAACTAAAATATGGCGTCGAAAAATTCCTCCGCATCGCTGTCGGCTGGTAATGTACCCAAGGGACTGGCGGCATTGCCACGTTGTATGGTAATGCTTAGCCTGACGAATCATACAATCTGTCGTAAAAACGTTTTCACCATATTGTCTAATTATCTAGTCAATTAATTTTAAAGCTAAGCATTTATTTATAGTGGAAACATTATTTTTAAAGTGCGTTTATGTAATTCCCTTTATTAAAATACGCACCAGCCCTTTTCCCCTGCCACTTTTCTTGTTCGTCCTTTGAACTAACACAAGTTGAATAATGTTATTACATAATGAATGACTTACCTAACGCCTCTAGAAAATTCTTCATTAATGACTAGTTATTTATGTAATTGAATCCTTTATTTATTTATATAATTTACATCTTATATCTCTTTACTTTATTTGCGTAGTAAGTATAATTATTTATCTTAATAGCTTGTATTATTGAATGGATATGGTAATTGTAGTGTGTCTATTCAATACATAGTACCTGGGCGACTGAGCTGCTCTGATGAAAAAGAGAATGCTCGTTTAATAGTATAGGATAGTTCATATTAATTCCATTTACTTATAGTAGGTACATACTAATTCCATGCTGCCATGACATTATTCTAAGATCACCATCGTGTTCTAAACTTTGGGCGACCGAGTTCTGCTCGGGTGAAAATGGGAGAAAAACGAATTGTCCCAGAAATGAGCAATGGCTAGATCGATTTTTCGACCCTGTAAACCCCTTACTAATGTCAACTGTCAATAATCACGAATGGCGGGAAACAGTTTAAAAGTGAAGCGTGCCTGGACGAAAAGGCTCGGTGTGGTGATGAGCCAGTGTACTGATACAATCAGCCAAATACGGGATTCTACACTAATGCAAGGCGACACAGTTCCTTATATTCAATAGATGTTTTCAGACTGATGTTATCACAATAAAAAGGATAAGCTTATCAGCCATGGTTGCTTCGTCTGCAGCTCGTATAACAGAAAATAACCATTCCTCCAAACGTTTCCTCGTAGCAATTACTTTTTTCAAAAATATTCAATGCTCAATTTTGACTTTGATACGATTTTATTTTCAGTATCGATGTACAGATTAACAAGCGACCCGCCCCTGCTTCGCTCCGTCTACAGACCAAGATATCATTATTATAAGTAAGTGTCTAATAAATGTATAAATATAATTATAAGTACACCAAACCTTCCAGAATAAATTATCTAAATGATGCTGTAGTTTTGAAGAACCGCTCGATTACACGAAAAGCGACTTTAATTTATAATATCTAGAGATAACCAACCTATGTTTTATTTTACAGCCATATACTGTATTAAAAAAAATTAAAGTAATAAGAACTAAAACCCAACAACGACTAAAAAGGTATAAACAAGACACCACAGATAGATAAACTAAAAATCCGGAGTAACACGTGTTAGGGCATAAATCGAACAGATTACCTACGTGTGACTCCGGATTTTTTAATTGTCTGTCTGTGGTGCCTTAATTGTTTATACCTTTTTAGTCGTAGTTGGGTTTTAGCTTTTATTACTTAATTTTTTTTTAAATTCTTTTGGGGTTATAATATATATTTTTTTTTTTTTTGAAATGTGCTCATCAAGCCCTTTCATTTGATACCCAACATGGTAAGATTAAACAATTTTTTTTTTTAGTTCCCAACTTTATGTCCTCTAAAGGGCGCCATTTTTATGTGATTTCATTTAATGTGACGTCACATAGCCTATAACCAGCAGACGATCAAAACGCTTCCAAAGATACCTCATTTGTCAAATTGTGATGAGTGGTTTAGAAGATACGAGGGAACAGATGAACATACATACATACATAGATACCGGTTAAAATCATAACCATCCTTTTTGCTTCGCCATAGTCGGGTAAAAATATAGCCCGTTTAGGAGCACTTGATCAGTTGAGCTTCGGGATCGAGAAAGCTTACATGGCTAAACCACAGAATACTCGTACATTATTTTTATTTCTGTACCATCGATAGTTCTGTGTAAATAGATGACACCATAAAATGTTTACAGTACCTAGATACTAATGGGCACATACATTATATGGTACAATCATGTCTTTAAGTGTTTATCCATAAGATAAATAGGAAAATTGCTATAATTGCAGTCATCCGACAGATCATTAGCATCACTATGCGTATCATTATTATTTTGCAACGTAAGTAGATAAACAAACGGTTTTATTTTTAACCTCGATAGGAAAACCAAAAAGGATAAAACTATACAAAAATATTTATGATAAAGTCAATTTTAATAAATTTAAGGATAAAACTAGACAAAAATATTACTGATAAATTTAATAATAAATTAAAGGATAAAACTATACAAAAATATATCTAAATAAAGTTATTTTTAATACTAACTGTTCTTGTTTTTGTTGAATTAATGCCTACAGTTTTTTTTAATTATAATCTGCATGAAAACTTTAATTGCTGAATAGAAGCCTGCTGACTGCCTCGCTGGTCTAGTGGTCGCCAGCGGTGCTCCTGAGCATGAGGTCCTGGGTTCGATTCCCAGGACGCGCAAAGTGTTATTGGGTTTTCCACCGATTGATAGCAATAGGCTCGCCCCCTATTGAATACAGGAGTGATGTTCTGTTATAAGCCTACAAAAGCACCGCGCTGTTTTTTTTTTTAGCTTAGGTGATATTTTAATAATGCAAAGGAATAAAACCACCCCTCCACTAAGATTAATATACAAAGTTTTTCATTCGTTTTCTAAAAACTATTAAGACTTTGCATCAATCAATCAACTCAACCTATCGCAAACTTTGCAAAACTCCGGTAAACTCTAACCGATCCATTCTGTAAAAAATCTCACCGTGAAAACTTAGGTAAAGTGAGCTTAAATTATCCTGTCAATAGTGCCAATCCCAAGCATCAGGTGGAATGATTAGCCTTTTACCAAAGCGCCTGCATCAGAAATCCGCAATCTTTACGAGCATTGTGTTAAAACAAACATTTGTGTAGTGTATCTATTTATTTAGTTATGTAAACACTATCTCATGCACAACAGCAGTGAGGTCGCTGTCTCTAATGTCAGCTGTCAGTTCACCACGAATGGCGGGAAATGGTTGAAAGTGAAGCGAGATGCTGGGGGTGGTAAGGAGCTAGTGTAGTGATATAATCAGCTTAAATATGGGATTAACAGGATTCTACAATGTGATTCTTGTTTTAAGAGAACAGTAATAATATTATAATAATACCAAGCTATTATTTATTGGGGCAAAGAACCCTTCTCATACACATAAGGCACGAGCATTGATCACCATCGTTGCTCAAGCTGTGCAACTGTGCTTAGAGCACAGTTTGCTAAAATAAAATGTGATTTAGTGAATCTTACCTCCTTGAATTTTCCCATTCTTCTTCCTTCCTCCAATCCTAGTTTTTTTTACCACAACCTGGTACCTATTCTTGGTATTATAAACTTGAGTCGGGGCATATCCTGTGGAACTTATATTGCCACTTAACGAGTAAATATTTCCTTTCTTCAGCCCGTAAGCTCCGTAGCTGGGGTACCCTTGAAGCCCAGAGCCATAACTGTGGTAATTATTGCCAGTCGTGTAGACATATTGGTAGCATGGCTTTGATCCACCGTAAGATGGAGAGCTAGCCCATTTTTTTCCATACCCGTAGGAAGGATATTGACAGTTAGATACACTCGGAGTTTGGTACACAGGGTAGCCATGATCGCTACCTTCATTTCCATGGTAACCATGGCCGTATACGCCTTGGAATAACGCATCTAAAGCTTCGTAGTACTCTGGAGAGTGTGTAGGACTTGGAGGCTTGTATACTAAGGGAGTTTTGACACACCTCTGGGCATTTTGAGCCAGTATTAAAAACACGGGGAAAGATTGGATTAAACTACAAATTGTTCCTTCTTTGACCGTCATGGTGTGCTACTGGTGAAATGTCGAATGAAACTGATCGGAAAGTTGACATATTTGTGATTTCGCCGAAATTGGGTTATCGTTCGATCAGTCGTTAGTTATTTCGTAAAACTGTTTTGTGTATTGAGTAATGTAATGCATCAGTTGTTTATAAATGATATATGTATTATAAAACTAAACTACCGACCCGCCCTTGCTTCGCATGGTTTTTACGACCTTTTATAATATGATTTCTTTATAATATGTAAGTTTAATATTAATGTGTTATACACATAAGTAAAATTTCCGGAATTAATTCTCTAAGTGAGGGTGACAACCACAACAAAATTCGTTGCATAGTTTGGAAGAACAACACAGTCACAGACACGAAAAATAACTTTAATTTATAATATGTATAGACATAGAAGTTATTGTGTTGGGGTTTTGTCATAGTGTAATGGCGATCATTTTATTGTTTGATATCGATATGATCTGGAGTTTCCAAAAATAACTAGGTTACTTTCTATTTTGTTGGAGTTACTTTTGTTCTGATGTAACATGGAATGTATATGTACCTATAGGTTTTTCCCAAAATGGTTCTTAAAAACTTAATTTTTATCAATTCTATTAAAAACCTTTAAGAAATTCTTTAAATAGTTATTAAATAATCAGTGTACTTAATCTACTTGTTAAGAGCCTATACTAACTCAGCTCAAATTCACTTTATCACACTCGCGCCATACTACTCACGGACGGAGTGGGGTGCTGGCGGCTCCAAGCCTCGAATAGTTTAGGTAATTGCTTTTTACGGTGAAAATAACGGTAATAAAAAAATATAAAAAAAACGTAAGACCTGTTTTATAGTTAGTTCAGTTACTATGCAAAGTTTCATGATCTAATTTGAAGTAATTTTTGCAGCGGTTTATAGTTCGGTTTAGAGGTAACTTTGGATTTTTTTTCTATAGAGAAAATATTATGTAATCCTGTTTTTGTCAAACAAGCATCGATCCTCAACTTTACATATATTTATTTCAAAATTAATGCTGCAGTATTTTCGGCATAACGGAGGATCATGGTAAACAATTTGGGGTTGTATAGGCCTTAACAGAATCTAAGATATCCTTTGCTTGTCACCGGCTTGATGAGTGGAGAAACATTCAACAACAAGGTAAACATCTGACCACAAGGAAAGAAAAAGAAGAAAGAAAGAAAGAAAATACGTTTATTTGCGGTAAACATGATGCAAAGAAAGAACAGATACACGAAAATAACAATTTGGGGGAAATATGCGTCACATCCGTGCAAAACGGCCTTCGGAGAACATTTGAGGACAAGATAAAGATAAGATAAGATAAAAATAAAGATAAGATAAGATAAAGATATATTTATTACATAACTTACATCAGTTCTTATTAAACAAGGTTTGACCACAAGGACGATATGTCCGGTTCGGCATCGTTTCTATGTAGGTAGTTAAAAATGATTGCCGAAAGAGCAGCAGGGATAACTTGTCTACTTATTACACTATCGATATAGTCTGAAGTCCAGGGAACAATCCCTAAAGCCATGGAACCAGGGGTAATGAAAATTTACCCATGGACCCGGTAATGGATCGGCCCACCGGGACCACGGGTAAACACTCCAATAAACAGGGGTCAAAAATGATTTCCTTAAGCGTTGTCAAAGATTTTTTAGACACGAAACTCGACCCCCTCTGGGCCCTTAAGGTGGATTACGGACCACTGCCTCTCACAGAGAAGGTTCACGTCCCAGCAGTGGGAATATTGTGGACAAACAAATGGAGATAGGAATTCTGTCTATCTATTTAAAACTTAGACTTTGACTTTGAATCACAACTAACATTGATCTTTAAGTCAACTTTTAATTGCACAATAACACAATAGCTCAGTAGTAGAGTAACAGATTTTTTTAACATCCACTGCTGCTCTTGTATGCAAGACTTAAACGAATTCTCTAACTAATATTTCGATGAACTTCAAAGTTAAACATTTAATACGGCCAGCACGGAAATCTAATTTGTCACTGTCAGGTACCAAGGTTGTTATGACAATTTTGTTTATGACACCTCACTTTCAAATGATACCATTTCTGTCTTACTAGATCCTATTAGTCATGGCGAGAGAACAATAATCATAATTAATAATATAGTGACATTAACTGGAAACTGAAATAGGAATTCTTGACATACAGAATTCCGTTTCGATTTATCTGACATTGGTGGGATTCTTTGAACGTGTGTGTGGGTGGACTTGGATTTGAGTATGACTTGTTCAGATTTTTCTTTGGCTACGTTTTTCTCGTAAGGCGTCAAGGATTTCGGATGTTGTGACTTGTCGCCTATGATAAATAAGATTACTCATGAAAACACGTCTAGTTCCTAGAAACGTAGGTTAAGTAATTGATTTAACACAGGAACTTATTTCGGTCGGCAACAAACATGGCTGCGTTTCATACTAGTGTATGAAATGAGACTTGAGACACGGATATTGAAGATGTGTAGCCGTTTTGCGTGGATGTGACGCATGTTTCCCCCAACCCTTTCTTATTTTTTTTCTTTGTGTTCATTTTCTTTTTTGCTTCATCTTTATGAATGAATGAATGAATGAAATGCACCGACCCCAGCGTGGCTTAACCAGACTCGATAAATCGAATGAACCCCAGGATTTGCACTAGCCCCTGAAGCCTCATGATTCATGGGGTTTCAGCAGCCATTGCATATCCTGGAGTAGACCGGGGGGCGCGGGTAATGGTAGGGAAGAGTGTGCCCTTCGGGATAAGGAAGGATTTGCGAGCCTACCGGATATGCATCCTTGAGTAAGCAATGGACTAGTGGAGAGACGGGTAATAGTTATCTAAGGAGGGGCATCTTTTTACGACGTCGCCGCCAGTTGGCTCCGTTCAATCTTCACCGTTGAATCCATTGGCGGAGATACGCTTCGTTCTCGGCTCTTTTCTAACTCCTTGCTGTGCTATGCTACAATTTGCTGTTTTCTGTGTCTTCATCCGAAGACTCGCTGCTGTCCGTTTCAGGATTCTTGTATATCTCGCTGGCTGCTTTCTTGATCTTGTTTCGGTCTCCAGCCACGTCCATCCAGAAGTCGTTTTCCTTGTCGAAACGCGCCATGTCCTGTTTTAGGTTGTCGTTCCAAGTGTAAATAGGTCGGCCTACTTTCTTGGATTTGGCCTTGTACTGTAATGCTGCATATAATAGGTGTGGGTTGCCGCGTCTGTGAACATGTGCGAGATAGCACATCCTGTGGTTCTTGATGCGTTTGGTTACCGTCTTTCCGTCTAAGATTTCGTGCATTTTATTTGATCTTGGTTTGTTCTTAGCGTGACTAATCAAGTCCCTCATGATAACTCTCTCATATTTTCTCAGTCTAGACCTGTTAGCTTTGGTGATTGTCGATACCTTCAAACCGTGTATCATACACGGTACAATCACCATTCTATACATGAGCCTGGCTAGTTGCCAGTCCATCTTTGAGTTATCTATGAATGGTAATACTGACTTTGCGTTTCTAGTGGCCTGCTCACATCGTTTTCTGATTGTGCTTCTCCTGCCTAATGTAGATGTAATGTATGTGCCTAGGTATTTAATTTCATCGACTGTAGGTAGACTTAATCCATTCATTGACACGTGGGACATTTTCCGTGTAGCTAAGGGGTCTCTAATCAGTATTTTTGTTTTTGTTTCATTAATTTGTAGGCCGACACTAGCTAGTAGGGGTTTAATGTGGTATACAATTCCTTCTAGCTCTTCCAGGTCATCTGTAATGAAGATGAGATCATCCGCGAATGATAGCACCAGGGGGAGTGAGATTCCACGATCTTGGTCTAGTTTGATTAGTTGGGTTTCTTCTTCGAGGGTTCTGAGGAAGGACCTCATCTATTACCAGTGTAAAAAGTCGAGGGGATAACGGGCAACCTTGTTTGACCCCCTTTCTTTTGATGATCCGCCTACTTTGCTGGCCACACCATTTAATGTGTGTTCTTTCATTCATGCAAACCTTGATTATCCTGTTGGTTAATGTTATGTTCGTCCGTTGTATTAAAATGTCGCGTAATGCTTGAAGGTCTACATTGTCGAAGGCTTTTTCTATGTCCAGAGCGAGTACATAAATTCTTTTTCCTTCCCGCCATTCTTCGTCCAGTACCCTTTTCATCGTAAATATGTGGTCGTCTGTAGATCTATTGTTTAAAAAGGCTGCTTGATAATTGCCTAAATCTTTTATTATTTCGTCAAATTTTTTTTTTTGGTACGTAGGAGGCGTATATCCTGTAACCCGTGTTGCAAACTGATATTCGGCGATATTCGTTAGTATCTTCAGGGTCAGTTTTTTTCGGAATTGGTACCTGCACTGTTTCTAGCCACGTTTCGGGTGCTACATTCTGTGTCCAGGCTTTGTTCATATGTTTGGTGACGGCTTCCTGTAATATTTGTGGCATCGCTTTGTAGAGCTCGATTACCACTTGGTCTGTTCCTGGGACTGTCCCGTTACGCATGCCGTTAATGATTCCCATCACTTCATCCACCGTGGGTCCTTCATTTGGTGTATAGGTAGGCCTTCAGAGTTTTTTAGAATCTGCTCCCATTTAGACATTGGTATGTACTTACGCGTTTCGCTTCCGGCGTTTTGTTTCTAACTTTTTTTCTCCTATAAAATGAATAAAGTACCTGCATGCGTTTTGAAGGGTGTTTTTTCCCCAGTCCGGTAAAGAAGGCTCTGCATTGTTTTTTTCCTTCATGATGTTTAACCTTTTGAAGCGTTTCCTGGCATTTTTAACACGATAATGTCTATTCGGGTTATCGGGTTGTCTACTTTGTAAGAATTTAGCCTTTTGGAGGTTAGTAAGCGCTATACGATGCTCCCTCGAGTGACTCGGCTGAAAAGTTAAAGTTTCCTGGGCTGCCTCTGTTAATACTTCCGTTATGGTGTTCCATGGTATGTCGCTGCCTTTATCCGTTGACTTGATACCTATGTTTTCCAGTTTTTTGTTATGCACGCTTGGTATTTCTCTTTGGTGGATTTGATGTTGAGAGCGGCATAGTAGCATTGTTTGTGGTTGAAATCGTTGAGCTCAATTATTGTCTGTTTATTTTGTGTATTGTGTTTGGTGATTTCCGCTTTATTAAAAATTTTACTTGTTTGTAGCTGTCCCCAGATTATTTTATGGTCGGAGGTATTTCTACCGGACCATTCAGCTTTAATGAAAATAAAGAGTTTTCCTGTTGCCTGCGGTGTAATAATGTGATCCAATTGGGATTTCTGCGTGCCTTTTGACCATGTGATCCTGCATGATGTCCTCGCTTTTGTTGTTTCTATTTGCAGATTTTCCCTATTGACTATATCCATTAACATTTCCCCGTTGTAGTTAGAATATTCATGATATAATTTTTTTGTTCAATCAGCCCTTTGCGTTGGAAACTTTGTGTATCTAGTCTACCAATGTGGGCGTTGAAGTCGCCTAGGATTATTAGAGTACATTTCCTTGGTTTTTGTCTAATCAAATTTAGTAAACCTGTGAATGATCTTGTTGCTTTAGAGGTACAGCTGTTGATGTGGGAGTTAATTATATACAGAGGAGCAGATTTGTCGCTTCCCCTACCAACTTTAAGAGTGATTGACATCGCGTCGGTGTCATTTTTAATGTTCAGACTTTCAATTAGGGCATCCTTTCGGATTACAATTGCAAGTCCCCTATGTGCTTTACCCGCGTTTCCAGATAGATGCCATCTGTAGTGGGTGGAGTTGTATATTCCTAAGTTCATCCCTGGTTCTTGTAGGCAACCTATGTGGATACCCCTGTTTGAAAGTTCTGCATCTATTCTATCTTTTTTGGTCGGTTTTGAGGCCCCGCGGACGTTCCAAGTTGCAATACGTAGTTCTGGGCAAGCGTATCTACTAACGGAAGAAGGCGGGTTTCTAAGTATTGTGTATCCAGTGTCGTCCGTGACTTCCCCTGATGTCGGTGTATGTAATGTTGATGCTACTTGTACACAACAGTGTGTTAATGAGCTAGCTAATTGGGGGCTGTTCTGGAATCGGGGTTTTATGGACTGCCCTTGCATGTTATTGTTGTCTTGATCGTCGTTGATCCAGCTATCATAATGTTGATCCTTGTAGAGGATATGTATGTTACCGGGCACTGAATCTCCGGCAGGTGAATAAACCAGTATGTTCACGTTATTTATGTGTACATGGATATTTACGAGATAGAATTCGGACGCGGCGATTATGATGTCTTCTCCTCCCCAGGACGACTCGTTAAATTGCTCGGTTATGTATTTTGTTATCAATTGTTCCTGAGAAAGCTTGTTGTTAGGAAGAAGCTCTTGAATGTTATTCGTAAGTGCTAAACGAATTCTGGCGTTCCATCGGTTCGTTAAGACGTAGGTAGTGAGGTCTTGTCGAACAGACACGTGGTTGAATGTCAGTGCCATTAAGCTGTTTATTTGGTGTGCTATCGCCCTAAATAGGCAGTTACCATCTTTTTCCATGGGCACTATTGTTACCATTGTAAAAACGTTTGTTTGGGATTACTAACGGCGTCACACGTGCAGTGCAGGCTTTGTTTCGAGGGATACAAAAGTTTGGCAGCGTTGCGCTTTGCCTGGAGATTTATGAGCTTGACTCTTTTGTTTGACCGTAGAAATGAATCTTAAGTTTCCGGGTTAAGTATTTGTTTTTTGTTGAATGGGCCACATGTTGGCGTATTTTTGTTGACCGAGCGACTTTTTTGTAACGCTAAAGAAATAGTTGATTTTTTTTAATGTCGTTTCTGGGAATTAAGCTTGATGTTATAATCGTCAGCTTGCAGGAGGTTTTTAAGACTTTCACGAAATCGAAAGCGATAACGTTATTTTGTTAGAATGTTGTTGTATTTATAATGAATATTTAATACTTATTACGCATAGGAAATAAGAGTTGAATGTGCGACCTATTTTGCAGCGGAAAGCATCGTCCTGAAAGATATGGAAAGGTCTCCCCAGATTAGCTTGGGTCCGTTGAATGCCGTAGATTACTTGCGTGAGATCAGGAATGCACCTCAGTAATAATATATTTAGCATGCACAGAATGTTCTTATAAAATTGGCTTAGAAATTCAGAGTTATACGTTCGGCATCAAACGCCCGTCTTTTCACCACTGCGAATGCAGTGTTTTTCAACAATCAATCAGATAAAATACCGATTTTGCAGCGGGAAGTAAAACCCTGAAAGCCCTGAAAGATATGGAAAGATCTCACCAAATTAGCTTGGGTCCTTGCGTGCCCTGGATCGATCACTTGAGATCAGGAACTCACGTAGACATGCACCTCACTTTAGCACTATTTGCACCACACTTTAGCACTACTTTAAAGTAATTATTTAGTGTCCCAGCAGTATCAAAGTAAAAGAAAACACTGTTCGCTTCCGTCGGCAAGCGGGCGCCTGACGCAGTTGCATGTGCGGACCCAAGCGTATCGTAAAAAATTAAACGAGCTAGCGAACGACCGTCCGCTCCGGCGACCAAACAACAACCCATTTTCTTTTTTGCTTCATCTTTACCGTAAATAAACGATTTTTCTTTTTTTCTTTCCATAGCCCAAAAATAATTTTTCAAATCCGACTGGTAGTTCCAGAGGTTGAAACGACAAAAAAACTTTTCAACTTTATTTTATTAGTATACACCTGTGTCTCTAGATGACAGACACAATCTAAAACAACGAAGAACATGTCCTAAGTTATCATTAGACATATTGATAGTTGCAGGTAATTTGTGTTTCATTTCAGTGATCCAAATTAAAAGGTTCTCCTTTCATTCACCTCAAGATTTATACAGCAAAAACACACGATGTCATTGTGCAAATCGTCACTTGCCAAAATTAATCACTGAAATAGCCCTAGAGACAGACTCACATAATAAAATGCAGCCTTGCATTTGGTCTGATTCTAGTAATCTACTGTAATAGTGTCTTTCGCCTGTGCTTTTTAATCCCGTAGACTAATTTGACAGGTGCAAATGTGAAACTCCAAATTGAAAAAATAAACTATGACTTGAAACGTCAAAGTAGTCTACGAGATTAAAAAACAGACTTTAGAGTTTTAGACGAATGACAATCAAGATGATAACACAAAATAATAAACACGACAAACAACAAAGTTCCGAGAACCTTACTATAATAAAATGCCATAAAAACTCAACAATAATGTTTTCATCTCATGTTTTTTGGCGAAAACATACTCGGCTGAGAATACCGAGTTCTTTAACTTGAATCAAGCAAGGTCAAGACTGTTGATTCAGCGCAGGACTCTTATATTTTTAAACCAACTTCTTGAAAAAGAGGAGGTTCTCAATTCGTCTGTATATTTTTAAATGTATTTTAATCGATAGTTTCGTCAATTATGGACCGATTTTGAAAATTCTTTTTTCATTTCCCTTAGAAAAGCAGAGATGGATGGTAACCCCACATTTCATAACAAGCGAGCCTATGTCCATTAACTGGGCACATCTCCAAATTCTGGTCTGCCCGTGCCTCGGAAAGCACATTAAAGCGTTGGTCCCGGCTGTCATTTGTCGATCTTTGACAGTCGTTACGGGTCGTCAGAAGCCCGAAAGTCTGACAACCAGTCTTACCAAGGGGTATCGTATTACCCAGTTACTGGGTTGTGGAGGTCAGATAGGCAGTCGCTCCATGTAAAATACTGTTATTCAGCTGCATCCGGTTAGACTGGAAGCCGACCCCAACATGGTTGGGAAAAGGCTAGGCAGATGATGATCTCCAAATTCTGGTCTGCCACTGATAAATACTTACTGGAAAACGCAAATCACTTTGCTCGACCTGGGGATTGAATCCAGGAGCTTTCGCTAAGCATTCACTCGGCATCAGTATTAGGTGGTTCACGGCAAGTACTGAGTCCTGCACATATAATCTGTAGAGCCCGTACCGAACTTTAACAAATGACAACCCTTTTTACACACTAATACATAGATAAAAAGGTGGCTTCACTTTTGATGTTAGCAGCGCTCCGTCTTCCTTTTTTTCTTGGTCGGAGACTCCGTATCATATCCATCGTATCTTCAAGAATTGCCATGATCGCGTTGATGATCGGACAAAAACTGACTCGGCATGGATCGGGTCGTATCTCGTATCGAATCAGCTATCTAATTGCGTAACTTATTTTCATAACCGATTAAGACTAATTTGTTTCATTTTGACTGTTCAACAACATTAATTGCGGTATTTACGTTGTTATGTAGATTTTTTCTCGAACTTATGAAGCAATGGATTAGATATAATATGTTTCAAACCGATTCCAATTCTGATTATACGCAATAAGGGTGTTGAGCAGCGTACCGAGACTGCGTATCACGGTCGCGTATCAACACCCGTCCACATAGGCGATCATGATACGCGTCGGCGATACGGATACGGTGATCTGATCGGGCAAATGATACCTACATACGTGGACACGGCTTATGATATTGACTTAAAGGTGCTTGTGACTTTTTTAACATGAACAAAACAAGGTCAGTGCAGTTGACTCACATTCTGACAAGCTTTGATACATTTTGATTTATTGCCCGCTAGTGTCCGGTCGCCATTTCTCGGCCGAAGGTTTGACATTGACAATCTTGGACAATGTCTGTTCAAAGTCGCTTGTTAACTAACTACGAGCTACAAGAAGTACCTAATAAGGTCTTCGTTTTCAAAATTGATAAAATCAATGTACAATAAAGCATAATCTATCTTGAATCTATCAGTGAAAAGCGTTACAAAGAGCAGTCTACCTGCACCCTAATTGCGTAACACACGATCACGATCACAATCGGTTTCATTTTGACAGTTCAACAACATTCATTACGTTATTTACGTTGTTGTGCAAACAAATTTTTCAAACATATGAAGCAATGGATAGCGTTATCCTTCAAAATGATTCAGATTTCATAGATCGTTTGTTACATTAGGGTGCTGGTCTACAACGAGCAGTACAAATTCTTAATGATTTCGTTGCTGAGTTTCAAAAAATTCCATCTACGAGAAGTAGATAATGTACTTAGTTGTTTCTTGTTATATTTCGTTGTTACTTTGTTGCTAAAGCAGAACCTTACGTATATCTGTATTTTGGCGGTTTACAGACCATAACCAAAGAAAAGATGGAATAATGAGTATAACCTGATTTTTATAACTGTGCGCTTGTCAACGCCAAAATATTACAGTGTACTTATGTGGTTTAAATATGAACAATAAACACATAACGAATAATACCTATGACAGAACTGGAGGCGTCGGGGCACTGAGGATGTAACCGGGCGGGTGAATTCAATACTAACAACCGACGACTTTGACGGCTCCGGGCGCATAGATATAAAAATCGAGATATAGGTAGCCATAATTATAATTAATGAGGAGAACCTCGCAACTACTGATATAGTGAAAGGAAAGGATGATAACCATAGATTTAAGAAAGAAGATAATAACCTAAAGCCCATCGTTTAAATGTAAAATCGTACTTAGGTACTTGCGCAACAAATAAAAGCCATTTAATAAGTATTATCCTTTTCTTTCACACAGATTTTCCGATACAGCTGTAGGAAATGTCGCCATTCTAAATGTAGGTAAACACACTCACAGACTTTTCTCAGAACAGAAATAACTCAAAAATAACTGCCTTATGACACACTATGTTATATGGTAATTAAAATTGACCATTAATTACTTAATAAGTGGCTAGGAAACGCCCACACTAGTAAGCCGGTATTTTATGTACCTACTTACTAAGGCTTTTTGCTTTGTAATGGTACTTGACAGTATTTGCCAATAACTGCGTCTTATTTTAAAATCCTTGTGTTTTGTATTGTATTGCAGTATTTACTTTTAGCTCTGTTTAAAAATCGGTTGTAGCTTTGTTATATGTTGCAATTCAATCAATTAGTCTCAGCCTAATCTTTTCCCAACTGTGTTGGGGTCACCTTCCAGCTTCTTCTAACCGGATGCAGCTGAATATCTACCAATATTTTACATGGACCGACTGCCTATCTGACCTCCACAACCCAGTTACTGGGTAATACGATACCCCTTGGTAAGACTGTCAGAGTTTTTGGCTTTGCAATTGTATATCGCAATTAAAGACACAAAAAATGATGTTTCCCAGAGAAGTCTGCGATACCACTGAAACGCCGTAACGTAATCTTCTGATTCTATTGTTAGATATTTTGCTTTTTTATCTCGGTTTCAGACTTCAGTAGAAACGCAGCTATGCCTGAAGCTTATCGGTCTTTTCGTGTCCTGCTGTCTGCGCGTTACAGGAACTGATTGACGCAACTGAAAGCGCCAACCTCGTAGCCAAATTCTGGGTTTACTCTATTTAGATTGTCGACACGCCAAGATGAAGATAGGTGGTCAATTAATTAGCCCACTGCGTCATTAGATACTTTACTTAAATCTCCATGGGTACTTACTACGCTTTGGAAAGGGCAATTCGCTTCTTATTTCTAACTGACCGACTCCCTGACAATTCAAAAGTGCCTGTAAATGGTTTAATTGAAATAAATTTGAGTTTGAGTTTGATGGCTGTCCTAAAAATACCCTTAGAAAGTAAAAGAGTGTATGACTTTCTCTAGAAAATAAAACATAAGCTTGCTCTATATTCCTCGAACCATTAATGATACGCCAATGGGATAAACCAGTCTTGTTACGTCAATATCACCTGTAATGCTTGTTTCATTTAATGAGTCAGCCATTCATTTACGATGTACTTGTGTAAATATAAATAGTAAAGTTCACTCATTTTCTGAGAAGTTCCGTGAAAGGAATTTAAAGTGATATCTTTGTATGCTTGAATTTAAAAGTAAGTAGGTGTTTCTGTGTCACCGTCAACTATGGATCTGGACTGCAATATCGGAGGCATTGGCTATCCTTTTGTGTCCCTTGATACTAAGCTGAAATTTCATAAGTGTCTGTTATGACACTTATGAAATTTAACCTAGGTAATGACCTAGGTACACATTTACAGCAGTGGGTACCCAAATGCTTTCCTAACGAACGTCAAACATTTCGATCAATCAAAAGCGTCAAGCCATGGATCCCTGCCAAAAATTTGGATTCAAGTTCAAAAAACTAGCTGTTGCCAGCGGCTTCGCCCGCGTTGAGGTCGGAAACTATCCCACAGGAACGTACTAACTGGGATAAAAAGTATCCTATGTACCTACCGAGTAAACTGTATATGGTTTACCCATGGACCAAATTTCAACTGAATCCGTTGAGCCGTTTTAACGTGAAAGCGTTACAAACATGTTCCAAATAAACAAACTAACTTATTATATTAGTCGAATTTATTATATTAGTTAAGATTAGGATAAAATTGTTAATTCTAATCCTAACTAATATTATAAATTCGAAAGTCATTTCGCTAGCCCATTTTGTGGCCAAAGAATCAACATTGTCGATCCAATGCAATGCTGCCGCCACCGGCCGACTTTTCCTGTTGACAGCGATGCGGAGTTTTTGATGGCTCTAATTCCTTCCCCCTATTTTTAATACCTGTACACATTATTATTATTAATTCGTCAAGGACTTTCTAATTAACTGCAATGTCTTTTTGTCGGCGCGCGGTCCGTTTGGTAGTTATGTATAAGTATAATTATCTGTCGAGGCTGTAAATAAAATTATAATATTTATCATTTAGTCTTTGTGATCGGTAGCCAGTAAAACCCGATTTAACTATCGTTGAAAAGCAAGGTGATAATAAGTTTGTCACGTATGGCGTTCACATACGTCACGGCATTCCCGGTCACCATGTGACATTAAATAATATCATTTATAATAATTAATTTAATGAGTCATTTATTTAATGATTTCTTATAAAACTTATCTCACTTGACGGTCCGGAATTCCGGATGTTTTCAAATTGACATCCGCTAAGAAAACCCATCCGGTCAGCGTTCATTTGTATGTGAGGCTTGAATTTGTGAGGTCATACACTACTTCTAACATAGGTAGTTACTTCCGACTCTACTGACTTAAGATTCATTGAAACAGGGGGCCAAGTCTACTAATTTACAAACGTGTCAGTGGTCTCACAATGATCAGTTTTTGACAGATAAGCCATACAAAATCTGTCAAAAACTCATTATTGCGAGATCACTGACACGTTTGTAAATTAGTAGACTAGGGCCCTTGGTCCTAAGCGACTGCCTCGTTGATCAAGCGCTACTGCGGATCATGAGGTCCTGGGCTGATTCCCAGATCAGGCAGAGGGATTTGTTAGTAGCAGCAGCACGGAGTCCGGATTTATTTTAGAGGGATTACCGGCGTGATGTATGTATGTGTGATGTCTTTCATAACAGTCGTATTTTATTTATGAAAACAAGTTTTGTTAAAACTGTCAGCGGTTTCGAAAGAACACGTTTTTTATGAAAATTATGTGTCCTTTATAATTATAAAGTCACAAAACTGGTTTCAGTAATAGTTACAAGTATTTTGTTTTATTGGTGCTCAGTTGATAAACACCGTCGGAAGATGTTGCTAGGGGATTTATGAGGATTGAATTATTCCAGCAGACTCCAACTCAAAGCATTTAGTATTGAAATTAAACCAATTACAGGCACTTTTGAATGGTTGCGGGAAAGTCCGAAAGGGCTACCGGGACCTTGGCAACAGGCAACTGAAGGAACACGGGTGGCTTCATCAGTAAAAGCGCTCTCCCGCTCCGCCCAGCGGGAGAAGTCATATGATGTTTTCCCAGCCTCAAAAAAATGGCACTTTTGAATGGTCAAGGAGTCGATTAGTGAGAAAGAAGAAAAATAAAGCTAAGTAGAAACTCCGCAGTGGGCGGCCCATTACACGAATGCTCACATGTAACAGCCGACCGAGAAGGATGGCGTCGCAACGGGTCAGTGACAACTGGGCCCGAATCAAATCAAAACGCCGAAAAAAGTGGTGTGTACCGTCGCGTCGGCATGAAAAGTATCGACCTCTTAAAATATAAAAGATTTTTTTAATTTATTGATAGATTTTATTTATTTATTTTTATGAATAAATGCATAGGTATTATTATTTTGAATGAAATTGAATGCTATGAACTCGTTCTGCATTGAAGACTGTTTTTATTTAAGTATTTAAATACTTATTCCTATGCAGAAATCAAAGTCGCAGAAATCGCCTTCTTGTCTTTTATGTTCTACAAGACAATTGTTTTGATGTGAAAGAGTAAGATAGAAAACTTTTCTGTTGTTAGATCCGATGTGTATCATTATCTTAGCAAAGGAACGCTTGTCTTTTTTAGTCCAGACAATTTATATTTAAAACTAATGAACTTAGGATACTTATACAGATATCATAATTGAAATAGGTGTTGTAGATGATTATGTTTTACTGCTTTGTACCTACTTATGTGATTAAAACACCAAATTCTTCGGAAAACAAAATTAAATTCCTGATGATAATTAATTTCCTTTTTTTTTTAATAACTTATTTTAAAATATCGTTTTTCTGCGTGGCCATACAAATCACCGTAATCGGGAGTAAAATATCTGGTATTAATTTGGGTTGAGTTGACTCGGGCCCAGTTGTCACTGACCCGTCGTATCGTCAGGCAAATCACGGCTGTCCGAAATCTCACTGCAACCTGATGACCACGAGTCCACGACCGCTCTGTCAAGAGTGCACCGACAAAGAAGAAGAAGAGCAACTCTGTCTAATTGTCTGTCTGTCCGTTATACCTGGCACCATGACCTGGATTAGGACATAGGATACTTTTCATCCCGGTATAGTACGTTCCCATGGGATAATTTTCGACCTCCACGCGTTCGAAGTCGCGGGCAAAACTAGCACTTACATAAGTGTAAGTAAGGCCAGTCATTAAAACAAAAACTTAATAACTTGAAAATATGAATATGTTCACAAGGTGGACTGATGACCAGGTGAAGGTCGCGAAAAACCGATGGGAAGCGAGAAGCACAAGCCCAGTTGACGTTGCTATGCTTTGGGGAGGCCTATGTCCAGCTGTGGACGTATTCCGGCGAAATGATGATGATGATGAAGATATTGTGTTGCACCTGCACTTTGAAAACCTAATCATCCTCTGCCTAGCCTTCTCCCAACTACGTTGGGGTCGGCTTAGAGTCTAACCGGATGCAGCTGAATACACGTATTTCACATGGAGCGACTGCCTATCAGAATCTGACCTCCACAACCCAGTAACTGCAGGGTAATACGGTTTCCCTTGGTAAGACTGGTTGTCAGGCTTTCGGGCTTCTGGCGATCCGTAACTACTGTCAAAGATCCACGAATGACAGCCGGGACCTACGGATTAATGTGCTTTTCGAGACACGGAGGGGTCTTAGTATGAAAAAAAAAAAAGTAATAAAAACTAAAACCCAACTACGACTAAAAAGGTATAAACAAGACACCACAGACAGACAAATTAAAAATCCGGAGTCACACGTGTTAGGGCATAAATCAAACAGATTACGTGTGACAGCGGACAATCAAGACGCTTCCAATGATACCTCATTTGTCAAATTGTGATGAGTGGATTAGAAGATAGGAGGGAACAGATGAACATACTTACATACATACATACCGGTCAAAATCATAACCCTCCTTTTTTCTTCCCCGTAGTCGGGTAAAAAGTGGTCACCCATCTACGAATCAACCGCGGCAAGCGTAGTCTTATCCTGATCGACCCGTGTGGCTGTTATTACTTAGCCACAAACGAGGTACTACGAGTACGAGAACCCTGCTACGGCATTAAAGCGCTGTTCACGTTTGACTGTACTCATGAGTCTTTTGAAATTGCCTTAAATAATGATAATAGCAGCTTGACACTGTCCTCTTCTCGTACAGAGAGCATGAGTAATCATTGATCACTACGCTTACTAAAGACAGCTTGGCAATTTATATTAAATAGGTTTAATTAAGTTCAGGGGGCCTAAACCGGCCATATTAGCAATTCCTCTAAAAGGAAATCATTTCCTGAATTCCCAGCTGTCATTAGCAATTCCTATAATTTGACACAAAAGCAATTCTTAATTTGTGGACTATTTTACAAAATTCCATAGAAAGCTGTCAAACAGATGCATTATTTCGTATTAATATCGCACGCAGATCATATTATGAATTGTCAGTTTGTGACATTTTACGATGATTCATAATATTTTCCTATTATGATTCTGCCAAAGCGGCCGTGGTTTCCTACACGATGTTTTCCTTCGAAATTGGTCCTATGATTCCTAAAACGACCACACTCAAAATGAGGTCATTTCGGAAATAACGAACATATCAACAATCTGTATCAGCTTGATAATATTCAAAGCATGTATATTGATCAGTTAGCGGCCATATTAGTGATTCAAGTGGCTAACAATGAGGTCAGGGTTTGACAAGATGACCGCTCACCATCTGACTCGAATGTAAAATATTTAGACGATAAATAAATAAAATAGTACGTAATTCACTGGTTTTTCCTCAAATCCTGTTCAATGTAAAGGCTGAACCAAAAGTATTACATGATTATGTTGACAAATTGTGACAGTTCCTAAATTACCCTTTATTGTATTATATTAGGCGTTAATATTAGTATTTAGTTCGGTTGCCCTCTAAGGACCAAGGCCCGAACTACCCCGTACGACCCTTTAGAGCTCATCTCCACAAAGGACTCTCTCCCACCGCATTGAATAAAATGAATTCCCAAATATGTATGAAGTCCGATGCCTTGTCCCTTTCATAATGGTGCGCTTACGGTGCTCTTACCTGTGAACCCCTACGTTAGCGTAACAGGTATTTGGTCAGTCATTATTCATACGATACCTCACATCTGCACTGTCCACTCAGAGCAACACTTCCATAAAGTGACGCAAGCGGCTTTTCAGCGGCATTGCGTCGGCATCATGAGCTTTTCGAGACATGATCCCTAGCAGTTCTCTCGAACTGATAAACGTGACGAAGTTGCTTTCCCTGCGGCAACCGTGCGACCGTCCTGGTCTAGCAACGGGGCGGCTAGTTCCAGCGGCATTGCGTCGGCATCATGCTCTTAAGGAGAAATGGTCCCTATCAGTCCTTGAACTGGATATGAGATAGATGACGTGGTTACCAAAACCCCTGGAAATTCACCTTTTGTACAACACACTTATCTGCAAGACACGTGAACCAACCAGTCTGACCAAATTATTGGTCTGAGATAAAGAATACAACCTAGATAATAAAGTTGTTGTGAATCAACTCTCTTGAAGGTCTAAGACACCGCCAAAGCGCCCAATCTTCAAGTGTCTAGTGTTTGAGCTGGGAAGAAGAAGTGGCGCAACAAACTCCCCAGCAACACGTCTCTGTCTGTTTAGTTAAAAGAATATTATTGTAATGAAAGACACATCCCGTCGCTCCAACACACATATTATATACACATTAGTTTAATCTGGGCTTAATCCAGCCATATTTAGCGTAATAAATAATGCTCGCTATCTCACGATAGCCTCTTGGCATTCACCAAGTCTCCTAATTTAACTAGCGCGGACTATGACGCCTGCATCCTTTAAAATAGCGGTCCAAAACCGACTGCCTTTTTATTTTCTTTATTTTTCTCACATCTTAAAATCACCACGCTCAGCCCTTAGTTTTTTGTCTTTTTTATACAATTTCTCAATTTTTTTAAAGATCCCCGAAACTATCAATTTCAGTTGATCAATCGCCATCAATTTCAATTGTAGTAATGCTGTCAATCGCTTCAATTGCATTTGGTAGTCGATCAATTTGCGCATCAGTGTATATCAATCATAATTTACATTAAATACTAAGGTTCCGTTTAGGTTTTAACTTATGGTAACCAGATGTGGCTGGAATAATGTGGAATACGCTGCTGGGATTATTCCATTGGTTCTTAGAATTTGTAGAAGTATTGCATCATAAGTGATGTAAAATATAGCTTTCGACGTGCCTATCGACATTTTCCCTAGTAGGTAGGTAGGTTGTTTCCCATTAAATAGAGAATTTATGTGTATCTACGGTGTGACCATGTGTTGGTTTAAAATAAATAAATAAAATATTTTGTTATTAAATTGGAGTATCTACGAGACAGTCACAAAATGGATCAGAATCCACTCTGTGGATCATAATTTGTAGTGCCACTTACAAATTGAGTCCTTTGGTTTGATCATTTCAAGCCGAAGTATCTAATTTTATAATTTGAATTTTCGTCGATGCATTTTCAATTACAATTTAATAATATTATTTTTGAGAAAATGTTGTGAGAGCTAAGTTGAAACCTTCTAAGTACAGATGATTGTTTTACTAATTCCTTTTAGTGTGTGATTGCGTAAGAATTTAACCTGAAAAGCGTTTGTTAACACTTTCATCTGATGCTTTTGGTACAGATCATTGTTTGTCTGTTAAATCGATTAATCTGTTGGTTAAATTAAGGTCATTCTAAACTAAGATCAGTTTGGATAATCCACAGCACGATGGTCAAATGACGCATTAATCGATCAGTGGCCTACTGCTATTACAAAATCTTGCCATGAACCGAACCAGGATGAACATAAGATACCTAATTGCCTTCACCACTGAGTCAGGCACTAGTGACTTTTCCCACATTGCCTTTAATTTAATTCTGCAACATAGTAGCAATCCCAATAATATAAACTTTAATTTTGAAAGTCTCCCTGGCTGCAGCCCCTATAGATAGTTTTTTTAGACTTCTGTAACCAAGGGGTCCTAGCCTGCCTACGGGACTCTATTACCTACTAAGTCGCTCTAAGTTTGTCACTATGTCCGTTTGTGTATTCCAGAGTTTTAAGTGTTTAATCGATAGGCTATTATGGCCAATCATTGGGCGAAAGTTTATCTACAGAAAATATTAAGTAGGTATTTCAATCTTTCTACTTTTAAAATTTAAGCAGTTTTATCTCTTGGTTAACCGCATAAAGGTCATTTAGTTTTGTGAATGCGTAGATAGCTACTGAATAAGTCGTCGTAGTGTCTATAATAATAAGATTTTGTAAGGCTTGCTTTGGCGAGTGTTTTACGCAATAATATGAAATATCAGATCCGAAGACGCACGAAAGTCTTCGATATCGAAAAGCGTTATAGGGGAATCAAAAGGAGTTGGGCTCCTCACCTGGCTAGGCGTAGTGATGACAGGTGATGGCTGTGACAGAGTGGCGTCGAAGGACTGGAAGACGAGATATCGGTCGTCCAGCGGCTAGATGGGCACAGGTGCGTGGGGTATGGTACAAGAGCTCTATTTCCAGCAGTGGCGGAAGTCGGGCTGTGGATAATGATGATGCAATGTACTAAATCATTGATAAAGATCTTAAAGTCGCCGGAACTTAGTTGAAAGTATTATAAAATCCAACCTTGCCCTTGCTTCATTAGCACCGACAGAACCACAAGCATGAATATTCACATTCACAAGGTAACACATCTGTATAATGTAGTGATAGTTTACAGTTGCTGGTATTTTTGTTTATCATAGCCGTAATACCCCCAAGGTCTACATGGTCTGTTGATGATTGTATTTATTGACTGAAAGTTCCAAAGAAACTACAGTTCTTACCTTCTAGCCTCAGAAAATCAATATACATGCGAGGCTGAATGCATCAGAGTATGTCACTAAATCAGTAAAAAAAATTATAAGTTGTCACCCACTGATCTCCACGGAAAAATGCAACTACATGGTAGATCATAATATGATCCTTAGGGATGTAGTCTCAAGTATTTAGTCAAGGTTTTGGACTTTTTAAGAAATATTGTAAGTCCTTTCTAATTCATAAGTGCAATTTATTATTCTGCTTCTGCTTTTTGGAGATAAACTATTGGTAGTCTCGTTATTCTAAATTTATTTTTTCGTAATGTTATTTTATTTTTTATATAGGCTACCGTCGTATATGTATAAGTAGGTTAGAACGTATAATTTATAAATTCCAAAACCTTTGATTCAAAATATATTAGATTCGATTCTTTTTTAAACGTCGACCAGACATGATGTATTTTTTTATAAAACCCGTTTCTACAAGACAAAGCATCTGCATGTTTTTGGAATAACCTTCAAATCATCAATAAAACACAGTCTGGTATAAACATAGTATTTATTTTCCTTACATTTTAACTATTTAAACACGCTATGGCTCGCAATGGTCATTTACTTCAACGCTAACGTTTATATATTATTTACACATTTATAATTTATCGTTATTGTATTGTGTTCACGTTTTTATGACTTCTTGATGGATCGTAACGGATGGTGTGCAAACAAAGATGGTGATAGGTACATTGAATCAAATAATGGTTTATTCGAAACTCAAACTCAAACTCAAACTCAAACTCAAATCATTTATTTCAATTAAACCATTCACAGGCACTTTTGAATTGTCAAGGAAAGAAAGAAGATACCGCGATGTTTAAGAAACCGTGCTCGGTTAGATAAAACAACATTGAATATTAATCGTGTTTTTTACTTGTTTTTCTGTATGTGCCAAAAAAGTTGAATTTCTTCATTGTACTTTGTTTTTTTTTCTGGACTGACATAGTCGCAAAAAGCGTAAACAACTCTACAAAAAAAATACCTTTGAAGACATCTCAAGGAGTGAATTGCACCAAAGTTCATTTTATTTCATAATTTTGTGATATAAATCATAAAATAGACGTTTAACAATTATAATAAAATATCATTGTTTGATGCAAATTAATATAAGTCGCGCAATGGATGGCTGTTAATTAAAATAAAATAATAGGTATATTCATAACTACATAAAACATAAATGGCTGTATAATACAGACTATATTTATGTTTGACAGAATTTATTTAATTGACATGTGGGACAAGTTATTTATTAATAGTTGTACGTAATGGTCAATGTTTTAGTTTACGGCACAGGTGAAGCTGCAATTCCCACAAAATTGACCACTTTATCAATATTAATATAGACAAGCAGATTATCTATTTGACTTATAAACCACATACATATGGAACACTTAGAATCTTTTAAGACAGTTATAATAAGCCACATCAACTATAGTTTATGAGCAAGAACTATTGTGTATTTTCATAAACACATAGCTACAATCCGAGTGATTGATGGTGACTTGATGATAGCCAGACAAAAGATCCACGAAGGATTTTTTTTTGACAAACGTGCAAATTTGAAGACAAAACGATCTGTTGGTGCAACCCACTCATTTAGAACAATTGATAGATTTAATGACTACAAGGCATATTATGGCTTTACTTAGTCCTTAATATTATACTAATTATGTATTTACAAAATGATATAAATTAGTTTTATATTTGGTGGAATGTATTTTGTACACTCTGTGTCAGTTTTATTAAGTTCCGTATGGGGAACAAAGAATTGCCTTCATCCTTCATAAGGACTGTTTCTAAGACTCTCAAGACGTGTTTACCTACTACGTGGGAGTCAGAAAAACACTATGAAGATGCCATGTTGATTAATCGAGTAAAACAATATTCTAGGAAAGCAGATTTGTCAATATTTTTACGAGATATGATTCAAAATAATGATGGTGATATATTTCTTCGGAACTGTTACGAAAAATACATGAAATGTTTTTTTTGTCACTTTGGGTTTTGGAAATATAAGTACTGTCGAACAAGCTATTTGGTATACAGGCAAAATATATTCATTTTCCAGTAAAATGCCAAAATTCGTTTTGATTGTGACGTAAAAGGATTGTTGACTACTGAAAACACTCAAAAAATTGTTTAAAGTACTCGTAGTTGCAAGTTATCTTCCTGTATACCAAATAGCATGATCGACGGCACCACGTTTAAAAAAAAATCTATCTCATTTTTTATAATCGTGACACGTCTGGAAACATCACTTTCTGCAATGACTTGTCTAGGCTCAATTACTTGTATTTCAGTAACACATTTTCATTAATTTTACGGCCTTTTTTAGGGTTCCGTAGTCAACAAGGAACCCTTATAGTTTCGCCATGTCCGTCTGTCTGTCTGTCTGTCCGTCCGTCTGCCCGTCCGTCTGGCTTAGCTCAGAGACTGTTGGTACTAGAAGGTAGTAATTTGGTATGGATATACATATAAATCACGCCGACAAGGTGGTAAAAAAAAATCGTTTTAATTTTTTTAAGGTACTTCCCTACATCTTAAGTGGAAATGGTTTTTTTTTTCTCTTCAATTCCAAGGTGTGGGATATCGTTGGAAAGGTCGTTTAAAAATAATGCGAGTTTGTAAAAGCCATTTTTGGATTCAGGGATCTGTTTGCAAAATATTAAGCTTTAAAGTGCTAATTTTTGTTAGAGTCAAGTGTGTCCACCCTGGCAGCTAAATGGTTGGTTTTGGATATGTGAAAAAATTTACGGCAGTAGTATAAATAACGAAATTAAAAGGAAAACTATCACCGCTACGTAGGCTCCACAAGTTATCGAGTAATAATCGACGAACTTAAATTTGCAGTTGCAAAAACATGTTCTCCCATACATTCTGTATGGGAGAACATGTTTTTCAACTACAATGTTAAGTTTGTTGGATAAATTCATCCTAACTACGGAACCCTTCATTGTGCGTGGTTCGACATGCACTTGGCCGGTTTTTTTTAAGTGTATTTATCTAGGAGTGCCTGCCCATTTACTGTGCGCAACAATTTGCAACGCATTTACCTTACCCATAACTTAATCTTTGTGCAGTATTTTCACGACTGTCTTCTATCTCCGTTGGTGCTGGTAGTCAGTTGGAGTGGTTCCTAGCCGGGTGTGGAGTGTGCGTGGCGTGTGTGGGCAGGTGCGCGTGCGCCGCGTGTGGCGCGTGCAGCGCGGGGTTGGCCACGGCTATGATGCTGTCGCCCCGCGCGGCCACCACTTGTGGACGGGATTCGTCGGCATCCTGGAATTTAAGATGATGACGTATGTTTGACATTCTTACATTTTTAATTATCCTTAACTTTCATTTTTGTTCCCAACTACATAATATTTGATCCAACGCGATTATTAAACTACATATAATAATCAATTACTATTGTACTTCTAGCTAGATTTAGAACCGACGTGATTCTATTTTTAATCAGATTTTCAATATCGTCTTCTTCTTCGTCACGATATTTCCAATTAGAATCTTTATAGATTCCATTTGCTATGATAAAAAAAGCACCACTTTGAAAGCAGTAAGATGCTAATTAGAAATGTAAAGCAAAGTGACACAGAAATTGAACATGAAAATTTATGATAGGGCAAAATTTAGGGTAATAACCACCAGAAAAGCCAAGCAGACCAGCTGACAATGAATCGAGCCCCAGACAAATAATACAAATGTCCTGAGCCTAAAATAAAATGAGATTTCTTTTTTTTTAAGCTTACCGGTGGCGGCGTACTGGTACTGGAGTATGAACACCTGGAGTCAGCGTCGTCACTCTCAGCCTTCACGCCCCACCAGCTGGAAACAAACGAAAATAATTATTAACTTTAACACCACCCACCTTATAAAGCACTATTGTAATTGATCACAAACAATCTATTATGCTATAATAGATTTTTTCTGATCGTACATTGTGAACCTGGATGAGACTGGCATACGAACGTGCAAAATGGTTCAAGCAAAGAGGACCCTTGCAATGTGTCAAGTCAGACTGTGTATGATGATTACGATGAAGCAGCTAACAAGACACGATACAGAACATGGGTTTTATTGGACGTAATATCTACTTGGTGCGTTAAAAAGGACCAAATAGATATTATGTCCAATAAAACCCATTTCCTGTATCGTTTTTAATGTTAGAATCAGAAAAGGAATAATCTCTTATTAGAAATAAGAAAATAAGGTACCTATTAGAATTGCTCCTGGCCGCATCAGGACTTGCTCGGACAGCATTGCCTTCGTCACCTTCCTACATAAAAAACAAAAGATTTTGTTTACCTATAATACTGACAATTTATTGTTATTTAGTTTTAAGGACTGGTTTAAGTTAAACCTAGAGTTTATATTTTGTTCGTATTAAACCATTTCTGTTTTTTTTTAAATATAAAATAACGTCTTTATGACTATTCAAAAATAATCAAAGCAAAAAGTTAGTTTAATAAACTTCATAAGCAACATTAAATAATTTTAATAAACCATGCACTATATAATACATAAGAATTTTCTACTTACCAGATCAATATTTTGCCAAAACCATTCTAAAACAAAATGTACTACAGTGCATACCAAATTAATAAGAATTAGAACAGGCGTTTGATTCAGTCATGCTTACCTTTTATCTTATGAATGCAACTAAAAATAAATGCAATTACAGGTAACGTATTGCATGTAGTAGATATCAAATAATAGAAGTAATTTAATAAAATACCTAAAAAAAGACAAGCATTTTCGTTTAAAACTTCTGAAACTTTTTGGAGTATCCCAAGGACGTATTTTAGGCTATTTAATTTTAAGTTATCATTTTGTCACGTGTTTTTTGTAGAAACAGATAATTTCCCATACATTACTTCATTCGAATAGGAAACGAGATTAGTCCTTGAACCGATCATTCCAGTTAGTAACGATTTCCCTTTTAGAATGTTAATGTTATTGCAATTTTAGACCGTGAATTATGGAATCTTTTAATTATCTTTGAAGATGGCGTCTCACGTACCTATGCGGAAAAGGTCGATTCGTAAAAGTTGTCAAAAGAGTTTCACATCTTTCAACCCCAACAAAAAAGAGGAAGTAAGAATAATTATTTTTAGGAACAGTATTATTAATTATCGTATTATATGAAGGTTACGAAATGACGAGTGCGAAGAAAATGTCCACAAGTATACGGATTCTCTCGACTGACTGGAGTCTTGTCAGACTATCATCTCAAAGATTCCACAACACACGTCTCCCGACCGTGTCATCTACATATTTAGTGTCTATGTTAATTCAATCGCTGTCAGTTTCCCCTAGTGTTAGTACTAATTCGTGAGGTCTACAGTTGGGGGCGCCACCTGTCGCGGTCGCTTCGGAGGCGTCTCGTCCTCGTCGCGCTCCTCGCCGGTTGACGCTGTTGGTGGGAGGCTGAAATGAAAAAGAGAAATATAGTAAGTTTTGATAGCACACCAGAAATTGAATCGTTTGCGAGATTTATTTATTTTGTGATGGTTTTTAAGTCAACAACAATTATGCATATGCAGTTCTTGAGCAGGGTCTTTAACATTAACATCTGGCAATCCTGAAGTATACAACGACAATAAAAGGAAAATTACGTAATTAACTATTGCCTTGATGACGTTGACTTGCATTATGCATATGAATTATAATATGTTTTTAATCGTTATCTTATACGTTAGTGTTTTCATGGATTGAATACTAATCTGTAGCCGACGGGAATGCCGCGTTACATGTTTATCTCACGTGTTGCATCTTTGTGTTCTTCACCTTCATTCATCATAAACATTATTGTTTAGCGATTTAAATAGCATTTTATATATAGGTCTTCATTATTTCAATCAACTTTAATAGTATTAGTCACAAACAAGAGTTGAAAAAAAAATTGTGCTCATGCGGTATGTGCTCCGTAAAATATTCTTCTTAAGAAATAGGAAAAGCACAGACATGTATTTCAATAATTAATTACATTATGTATAATGTAAATAATTGATCACGGCAGTTGCATTGCAATGAGATATACTTTAAACATCTCATGTATAAAACTGACGCCATACAATAAATAAAATAAAATGGCTATGCTCGAAGTTTCTTTGAAGGATAAAATCAGAAATGAAATTTTCCGGAAAAGAACTGGAGTTACCGACATAGCTTGCAGAGTGAGCAAATTGAAATGGCAGTGGGCTGCCCTTGTTTGTCAAAGGACCGATGGCCGGTGGAGCAGACGAGCCCTGGAGTGGAGAACGCTTATCGGCAAGCGTAGCGTGGGACGCCTCCCAGCTAGATGGACCGACGACCTTAAGAATGTGGCTGGGACAGACTGGATGCGGAAGGCGGAGGACAGGGTGTTGTGGCACAGCCTAGAAGAAGCCTATGTCCAGCAGTGAACTACGATAGGCTGAGTTGATTGATTGATTGATTGACAATAAAATATTCAGAGTGACGGTGGTTAAAGTAAAAATATATATATTTGCAGTAGTCTTGAATTAAGAGCAAATCAATCAGTGTGATTCTTGACCCAGATTCTGAAATTCTGCAGCATAATTGCGTAATACACGATCGCAATCTGAATCGTTTTGAAACAGACTGGTAATCTATTGCTTCACGGATTCGAAATTTTTTTTTGTTAATCTTGAATAACTCAAAATTAAAATATTTATAACATAAAATAACACAACATCACGCCTGTATTCCCCGAAGGGTTTGGCAGAGGTATACTTATAGTACACCCACACACCCAGATTTCGCCAGTTATGTTTAAGTCCCATGTAATAGGGGGCGAGCCTATTTCCATCAACCGGGCACAAATCCAGACTCTGGGCTGCCACTTTGCACGATCCGTAACTTAACATAATATTTATCTTTATTACTCACGTTATCTAATTTATTTGTATGCAAGTGTTTCCGTCACAATTAAAATTAGTTCTTTTGGTAAGACTGGTTGTCAGACTTAATAGCACTTTCATTCATTCCATTTTTAGGGTTCCGTAGGCAACAAGGAAACTTTATAGTTTCGCCATGTCCGTCTTTCTGTCTATTACTTTTCAGATCAAAACACAAAACTTACCCGTGCTTAGAGTAGTGCAAACCGGCTCTCCTGACCAGCTGTCTCGCTAGCGGGAAAAGCTCGTCCCTCCGTGTCAGGAGCGCCGGCACGCAGCGACAGATTTGAGCTGCTGCTTCGTTCACCATCACCTGTTAATTGAATGGAGAAAACCTTACAACAAGGGGAATATCTTCATACAAAAAAAAAAAACAAAATTAAAAAAAAACACTGTCCATGTTTAAGAATGGATTAGGCCATTTCCAGATTGAGCTTTATTTATTTTATTATTTTAATTATTAATTTTAGGAAAATTTATAGGTAATATCTAGTTCAATGTGTAAAAGATGGCCAATTACAAACTTCCACTAACGATACTTAGGTATATTTATCAATATACGTAACGCATAAAGAAAGAAATAAATCATTGTTTCGGTTTCAGCCCATCTAAATAATGTACACACGGCTACACATCAAGCTATACATTTCCAGTATAAGTTGACCTCGCATTGTACGGAAATCCAATACAATGCGAGATCAGCATAAATTGGAAATGTATAGCTTGATGTGTAGCCGTGTGTACCATTACATTTGATTAATATCAGGTTAGATTAGACTAGAACCAGACAGCTAGTTTCTTAGAGGTTTAACAAATATCAATCTATGATGATATTGATGATACTGACCTCATGTAGCGTCAACGGCTTCTCAGGCTTCCTCTTACAGTCAAACCTCCCATATATCGCTGCGTACTTCCGGATCTCCTCCATCCGCCGCGGATCCGACTCCGGCATCATCATCACCAGCTCCAGATCCTTGCACATCTTCTTCTTAGTGTTCTGCGGCTTTGGCTCCAGTTGGGGCAAATGTTTGCTCAACTTTTCAGCCGCTGCCGCCAACTTCTGAACGTGAACATCTAAGAGTACAGGTGTCAACTGAACTGGTGATGTGACCGAACTCGGACTGGAACCAGCTGATGCAGGAGGACAGGCACTTTGTGGAGAGAAAGATCTAGAAGCGGTAGAGGTAACAGGGGCTGCGGGGGCAGGGGACGGCGGTAAGACTATTTTAGCGAAAGTATTCGCTTGGTGAACTGGACTGACGTTGGGGGCTGAGGCAGTTGAGCCACAACTGTTGTCAGGGGCACCTGGAGATGGACTATACATTGGTCTACTACTTTCCGGAGAGGCTACAGTCCTTGGTAAGACGTTAGGGATTGAAGGAGGCATATTGAGGAGTCTTTGGTTACATTGGATGAAGGGGTTTTCGGTAGGACAGAGGTTAGGAACAATTGGTATTTGAAAGAGAGCAGGGTTGTTGACCCACTCCTGGAGAGCTTTCTGTAAACGTCTAACATGGAGAGGCTTGGAAGCCATGCCCACTAGGGCCATTATTTCAAGGAATTCTTCCTCTCCGGCGTCACAGAGTTGTTGTACGTCGTCTCCACCTGGAACGGTAAAATATAAGCTTTAAAATAAAGAGGGATTCCGTAAAATGACAAATGCAAAGCTCATAAATTATGAATGTAGCTTTGTTTTCTGAGTCATACACAAAACTACATTAAAAAGGAACTCGGAAAGTCATTATTTATAAAACCCGATCCAAGAAAACACGACAAGAAAAATTATTATTTCTCAGAGTCCAAAAAAACGGACCGCGATAATCAGTTCTTTACATTCACATGACAGAAAAAACTGGACCATTGTTACAAACAGATAGATTAGTCCCATAAACATTAATATGCAAGACTATCTTGTGCCACCAGTTCATTTCGCTATGATTGTTCACAAAAACGTGAGATACCAAAAAAAAATAAGAGCTCACACACCAGTTTTAATTTAGGCAAATATGCAAATACCTACGTGACCATTTTGCAAAGGGGCGCCGAGAAAAAAAACAAAAGGATAAGGCTGACTGGCCAAACCCTTCCTTAGCTCCAGTAATCGGCGGTATTAAAAAGTAAAAGATTAAAAAAGTAATTTGCATGTCGACGCTGAGCTCGCGTTTTTTAGCGATATGGAGATTTTGTTAAGTTTTTTTCGTCTTTTTCTTTATTTCGACATGAGAAAGTGTTTTTTCTTGTGTTCCTATGATCTTGTGTTTAGTGTGGAAGGAGATGATAATATCTTTTGATAGCATTTTTTTAATTCTCTTTAGTAATTTCAGTGAATTATCTGATGTTGGATTATTTATGAGCAAGTTATTGTTTAAACATTTGTATAATAATAATATCATATTCAGCAATAGACTGGATATTTTTGAGAGGTATTCATTCAATTTTTTTATCAATTGTATAATCAATCCTTGAGCAAAATCTCCAAGAAATAGTGGTTTTTTGAGCCATAGCAACTTTGATTTTACCTGGTTCAACCGACGACATGAGTCTAGGTAAATCAGCTGGGGTCGGCTACCAGTCTAACCCGATGCAGCTGAATACTAGTTTAAACGGAGCGGCTGCCTATCTGTCCACCAGAAGTCAGAACCCAGTAAGTGGCAAAACTGGTTGTCAGAATTTCGGCGCTTTCGGGCTTCTTACTAATCGTAACGACTGTCAAAGATCTATGGACGACAACTGGACCAACGGCTTATACTTTCCGAGTCACGGCGGGTTCTCGATACCTAAGTAATGGATGGTCACCTATCCAATCTGAATGCGCTGAGTTTGATGAGTAAATACCAACCCATCTCTAGCAGCGTGTCGTAGTAAGCCAACAAGCTGGCTCGCTGCATCACCCTGTATAGCTGTAGCTCAGCCTCGTTGGCCGGAGCTGACGTCACCACCACTGGAAGGAAAGGAAATAGACCGTTAGACACCATTGACGTCTTTTGCTTAGGTAAGAATATTCTATTTTCAGTAAATTACATATTCTGTGACTAACGTTATGTAAAGCCGCGAACTTAGGCGATTAACACACGGCACCGCGCACCGCCGCGGTCTCTACCAGCTCGACCGCGGTCGGGCGGTGTGCGTGTGTTAGGCATCAGCGGATTTAATAGAGGCCAATGCGACATGAGACCGCATACCGTGGCGGTGCGCGGTGCAGTGTGCTAATCGTCTTAAGGGTTCTTTCCATGTTTTTAATAATAATGAATTAACGATACATTAGGTACTAACTACAAATAAAACATTTTCGTTCATATCACCAAAATCTAATGTAATTTAGAATTATAATAATTCTAGTATCATATTAATAATTTTGCGCAGGAAAACAATAACTGAATCGTTGAATGTTATAGAACTATATAAATCCATCCTGTATTCGCATAAATAGTTTTAAATTACGATGAATAGGTTGAACCACCAAGCTTCGTTTAAAATTAGCGCCAATTTTATCTCAAAACTCATTTAAAAGTCGACCAACAAAACTAAAAATGTTCTAGAAAATGACGCCCGATCATTTGCGTGCCCCAAACAATTTGAACAGCCAGAAATAGCGTGAGGAGACGCGCATATAAAAAAATAACCCCTTTTAATACAACCCCTGCCATTACCGAAAAGAATAGAGAACAGACGACCGTTATAATAAAAATAAATGAATAAGTTTTACATAAAGACTTCTTTGTTAGCTAGGGTTCACCAATGCGATGTGAGCGCGGGAAAAATATCGATCAGGGTTGCTACGAAAAAAATGTTGACACCCCCTGGTGCACTATTGGGTTTTTGTGTATTAAAAAAAAATGTGGGGTGGTTAGACTCCACCCCGGGGCGCAGGTAAAAGGAGGTTAGGTGCTACAAAAAAAAAATGGTTGAAAAAGTTTTGGGTTGTCGTTAAATAGGTTTATGTATTTGTTTATGTAAGACACTATTATGTTACATCTTTGGATAGATAAGAATCATAAACTAACCTAGGTTATATATCTACGTTAGATACCTAGCCACAATGCGTATTAGTTAGTAATTTTGTTTAAATTTTTAACCCTTATCTGAGTATCTTTAAAGGTACTTACTAGACTAGAAGCCAGTGTCTGTTTGTATGTTTGTCCTGCTTCCAAACTTCAAAATTTTTTTTTTTACGATATTCGACTTTTTCGAAAATATAACTTCTTAATTTTACATTGTACAAAGATCTTTTGAAATAATGAACACCGATTGACAAAACCCTGACTTATTGTTGGTATTACAAAACAAAACAACTATCACATTTTAAATAATAAACTTAATTACGGCTACAACTAAGTATCCACAAAGTTTTACTCTGTCGACACTAAACAAAATTATTGTAAAGAATGTTTAAGATAAATCAAATTATTCACAACAAATAATAACAATATAATAAAACACACAAAACTTTTTTGTTTCTACACTAAACAAAAAAAAAGTTCACATGAAAAGTATGAGAACTCATTTCTTCATACTTCAAACTTAACCCTATCTCAGCCGACGCACTTTATATCACTAAAAAAAGTATTTCTCACTCATCCGATGTCCAAAAAACACATTTACATAATCTTTTTGAGTAAAAAAATCGCCACAGTCGTATGCAAATTTCCATTTGATTCAGCGAAGGGGTAGCAGCGACCACAGTGAGTAGGTACTTTTGTTTTTTTTTTCTCTTTAAAAAGTGGTCACGTAGACATTTGCATACATGTATGTATTACAAGTTAATTTTATGCATCTCTCACGATGTCTTGGCGTTTTTTGCTGATTAGTAAAAAGTTTTTTTCTTGTCTCCAGTTTGTTAGTGCACCTTTGTTTAATTAGCGTAGGGTATACTCATTCGTGAGAAAATATGGAAAATGTTTTTTTTATTACTTGTATTTATTGGTGTAACTGCCCTTTGCTCATTCATTTAATTATTTTCTTTCATAAGTAATTACATTTTTAAATATTTCTTATATTAAAATGATAATATTTGATTTTATATGAGAAGCTCGTGGCTAAGTAATAACAGCCGCACCGGGTTGATCCATCAGGTAAAGCTACTAAGCTTGAGGAGTACTGCCTTCTGAATCAGGCGTTAGGCCAACCGCCTAACGAGAGCCTCGAGAGATGTTTATTATTATGATGTTATTTTTAATGACTATTTGGCATCTGCTATCATTTAGGCCTTTTTGGTATGCAAGCATAAATTGAAATAATTTCAGTAACTTGTAAAATGTATCAACATAGTTGCAACGTTGCCGCAGATGTCAACATGACATTTTAAACATATTAGTTTAGGATGAAAGATCTTGCTAACAACGTGGTCATGGACAAAGTTATTTTAAATTAATTAGAGCTGTCCTGTACTCTTTTAATTGAAAAATTCAGAGGAAATTTAACAAAAAAAGCCAAGGCAGACTACACAACCTGTGAATTTGCATACTGAAATGGTAGCAGGCCGGTTATTTTTACGAAATCGTTGATCATTATGAGTATGCAAATAGAAACGAGTAGAGGAAAAGGTGGATCGGAATGGGCACGAGTGAGGAAAGCTGTACTAGGACTAAAGTTATAGGGGTTGTTTTTTTTAAATTAAAGTCTAGACATTGTGTAGTGCATGTTATTGCTTAATTTAACTTTATGATAATAATAATAAATTAATAAGACTAAAATTGCTCTCATAACACATTAACTGTGTCAGAAAGATAAACATTCCAACAAATTATTAGAAAACAATATAATATAAACAGAAATACCTAAATCTAACCAATTGGAAACAAGCTAATCATTGAGCCCCTTTTTTACGATGAGATAAGATCCCACAAAATCCCAAACGAACATCAAATGACATAATAACTCGTAATACACTAATTCCCGCAAAAGAAACACAAATAATTAGCATAACAAACAACTTCCTATCTAATTACCTACTCGGTTACCACAACACACACGTGCATCTCGCACCGTGCGAAAATACCAACTAATTCCTCAATACGGTAATTAGCTGGTGAGGGTTAGATCGAAAAGAATAGAAAAAACTTGATCCTTTTATTCTATGGTGTGCTCGCGCATAATTTGAACGCATCTTTATTTTGGCGGAACGATTGTCTTTGGATCTTTGCCGCGAAAACTATTAGGTATTTGTTTTTATCAATTAGTCTTATAACTAAAAAATAGGTATTCATAGAAAATATAAATAATAGATGTCCATAATTATATTAATAATAGGTTAAAATTTAAAATTGATTCTAACGGTAAATATTACATGACTATTGTCATTAATACAGGTTAAAATTTAAAATTGATTCTATCGGTAAGTATTACATGACTATTTTCATTAATACCTACATACAAGCATGAAATTAGTACGTCCTATAAAGAAAAAAAACGAGCTCCTAATTGCTCATTAGGACAAGAACCTCAATAGCTGCTATGGACTTAGGAACAAAAAATCATCAATACATGACGAAAATGATTACAAAGCTCCAACATCTCACAGAATGTCTTCACATTATCACGCGTAAGATTAACGGATAAACAAAAACATTGTATTGTCACGAATTTGAATAAGCCACACAAAAAGAGATTCGCTATGAAAGGCGCTAATGACAGTAGAAGACAAAATGGCGGGGTGTGCCTGCGCATGCTATTAGATCCTTTTTAGCACTTGCATAGTGTAATGATTGATATGCGTAATATTGTGCCGATGTATGAATATTTATACGGCTTTGTACAGGTTGGGTTCACGAGGAATTTTTTCTAAGACTTTTTTTGTTTTCGAATTTTCTGTTGGTAAACTTCCGTGCGAATTTTGTGTGTGTCTGTGCATCTTGTTAAAAAAATCATGCTTAAGTTTTTTTTGCGAAATAAAAAACAAACGCACGTGAGAATAAATGCGGTACGAATTCAACATGGCAGATTAATATTTTTACTTGCATAATTTTCTAATTTTTGTGTTTATGCGAACATGGAAATAAAAACAAAATGCCAGGTTTTAAACGTTTCTCTCAGTCTAATTAATTGAAGTAAACTAATTACAGTTAATTGCGCATAGGTGAGGCTAATGTGTAGTGTCTCAATCTGCAAGATTTTTAGTCTTTACCTACAAATAGCCATTCGAAGAAGTATTTAGGTGTAATGTTGTGTTTTTGCTACCACATGACCAAAGATGAACTAAGATGAATTCTTAGTAAGATCCTATGGCCGATATCGGGTTTGCTTCCCATTTAATAAAAATAAAATAGAATAGTAAGATCCTAGATAGTTAACCCTTATGATGCGAAGGAATGAGGAAAATGCCGTGAGGAAAGTTTGGGTATGAATGACGAATGGCTTTATCATAGGCGAGCTAAAAACTACTTTGTTGCGCCACTTCTTCCCCCCAGCTAAAGCACTAAGAAGTGGTGAAGGGCGTTTTGGGGGACTGTCTTATGTTATTTTGACGTTTGAAAAGTGCTGATTCTCAGCCAAATTTGAAAAAAAAAAGAAACGGTGGACGGACTTTGTGAAGGATAATAAGGCTAGAAACTATTAGAGACTACCGAGATGACACAATATATAAACTGCTGAGTACCTAATCGATTGCAAAAGCGATAATCGATAAATAAACGGGTTATTAATATTTACAATCATGAGATAAAAATGATTTCCGGTCCCATATCTTCATAAATAAATGTACCTACATATAAATTGTTATCATTTCAACCTCATAAAGTTGCTCATAACCTATATCAACTGTCATTTAACACAACAACATATTATAACAGCACGCCTGTAATCCCCAAAGGGTTAGGTAGAGATGTATACCTCACCCACATTTCGCCAGTTATGTATAAGTCCCATGTAATAGGGGGCGAGTCTATTGCCATCAACCGGGCACAAATTCAGACCCCGGGCTGCTACTAAGAAATTCGTGATGGAAAAAAACAATTATTACTTTATCCGACCTGGGAATCGACCCCAAGACCTCATGCTCAGCAGTAGCGTTTGCGACCAGTAGACCCATCCAAACCATCCAACCATGTATTCAATTCATCCATTTAAACTAATAAAAATCACAATTCTATTTGTTTTCTTAAATAAAACGAATGACAGCCAATAAAAAATATCCCGATTATAAAAATTCTAATCCCATGCCATATGACTTCCGCTGACGTAGGGTTAAGAAAAAACCGACAAAAGACAATGACTGGTCGATTTACATACGAGATTAGGCCGAAAAAACTTTCTTCATACGTAACGATTTGGGGTTCCACACAAAAAAGATAAAAACGAATCTTCGTTGGAGTTACCCCGGAGGGTTGCGTAGTCAGACTGCAGCCGCTTCGGGTAAAATTCGACGTCATTCAGCTGATTACACTTTGTTCTTTCGGTATTAAAAAGAAAATTAGAAAAGCTACGTTACCTTAGGTATGTAATTAATTGGCAATTAATTAATATCTGGTAACAAATGTCTTTAAAGTAAGTAGACCATATGCTACTCGTAAGAATGAATGATGTAAAGTTAATTAGTATATTATGTGCTCTGCACAATATGTTGAAAATACGAAATTTCCGAAGTGGTTTGTCTAATTTACTTTGCGAAAATTGTCGAAAAGCTTTCAAATATTTCAAACCATTAACTTATTTTTTCCACTTCAATCATTCATTTATCGTTTTTGAGTGTTTTTTGTTTCGGAACTATACCTACAGAACCATCAACATTAGAATAAGACTCATTCAACTCATCAGGTTTTTAGATCTTTTCCATCGATCGAAAGTGAGATTTTCGGGCAGGTGGCACTGACCCAAACGCTTTTTCTAGTAATTAATCAGTGTTGCATCTGTTGGGTAATTACGACCCACCGCTCGCATTTGAAGGGTTAATCAAATATAATAAAGAAATTAGTTTGACCGGCATGTGTTTTTCTTGGTATGCAATTTGAATTGACTGTCGAGACTTAATTTTAGAGTAATTACGAGTAATTAGTTCGATAAAATTATCGAATAGTTTAGTGTTTTTCAGACGAAATATATGACAGCTACAACTATAATAATTAGCATTTGAAACTGAGTTCAACACATCACATACATACACGTACATTTAAAAAGCATTCGTACCAAACATTATTTATATTTATTCATTAACAAACTCTGCTTTGCTTTGTTCCTTTATCTTGCAATTTACAAAAAGTTTGCTCAAGATAATATATACAGGGTTACTGGTAACTCGACGTATTCCTTGCAGGACGTCATAGTAGGGTTAAAATGCAACAAATTAGGCCACCAAATGTTCTACCGAAATTCAGTAGTTTTTGAATTAGGTAAGTTTTAGTTTTTTAATGGAAAATCCCAGATTAAACCATTTGAAACCAATTTAAAAATGATTTACGGCGCGACTGTACTGAAATTTAAGTTATTATCATAGTTGACGCCGTAGCAGACCTTTGTTAATAATTAAAAGTTCAATAATGCCTAAAACTTTGGCAAATATCACTAACAAAACATTAAATTTTTTGTAATTTTTTGCTCTAAAACTCTTAACTAATTCAAAAACTACTGAATTTCGGTAGAACATTTGGTGGCTTAATTTGTTGCATTTTAACCCTACTATGACGTCCTGCAAGGAATACGTCGAGTTACCAGTAACCCTGTATATAAAATGAAAAAGAAAAAAAAAACTATTTACAGCCATAGATGATAAATGATATATACTATTTCTGTAAATTAGTTTTTAAACACTTTTACGCGTCAAAGATAAATAATGATTTAAAACTAGATGAAGTAAGGTTAGGTTATATAACTAGTTCATTTTAATCGAAATATCCACTCCTTTTTCTATGCCAGGTGACAAAGTAAGTTTTTTTTTGTTTCCAAGCTTATCTCGAACAAACCAATAAATCTAATTTCTCGTATGTTAACAAGTTTATCAGAAGTCTCTATCGTGTAAAATATTTCACTCTATCGCAGTAAGAGTGACCGCCCGAGATTAACAATAAATCGCCAACCCTCGGGTTTTTATGCTGACTCGACCCTGTTTTTGTGTGTCTAAATGTAGGGCTTTCACGAGAATGAAACACCGTGTGTGGGTAATAGGTAATGTTAATAAATTAGAAGCAAACAGAAATATATTTGGGAGTTTTGTTTTTAAATTATTTTAATCTAGATTTAAACAAAATTCATCATTTATTCTTCAATTCAAACATGACGTAAATCAGAATTTAAACGAAATCTAGATAACAATTCGAAAGAAAAGCATTACTATCATAATCACTTAAAAAAACGTTTTCAAATCGGTAAAAGGAACAAAATGCTACGGCGTAGCTTGGCGTAGTACGCGACTACGCAGAGCTACGCCGTAGCAGGAAACATTACTGTAGAATTTTCCGTAGTAAAAAATTAGTTTAAATCTTTTATTGCTTACGTCAAATAATGATTGAATTAAATTAGTGGCTAGACAACCCTACTTCTAAACCGTGCTCTCATCCTGAGTAACGCATAACAAAAAACAGGTTTGAGTCGAACCCTAAGTAAATGTAAAATGACCCAGTGCGCCACTGAACTCCATACAAATACTTTTTATCAAACATTCTTCTGTAAAAGGGAATAGTGAGATGAAGGGTTAGGTATTGTAATAGTAATCATTATTACGCAATAATTATAAGATAAATGACAAGAGGTTCCTATGTTTACTAAGGTGATGAATGTAGTGTCCTTAAAAATAAAATATTAGAAGTCTACTAACTAGGTACTAGTATGATTTTATATAAAGGATAGTAGCAATTTAACGCGCATGAGTTATTTAACCTTCATTATAAAGGACAAAAGACTACATTATCTTATCAGTGTCTTCTACAAACGAAATGCAGGTGTAATTATAATCTACGCGAGTGAAGTGGAGTTTCTTCATACTTCAGAGATCAACATCCAAAATAACGATTCAGCAGGGGCAAATAACTTTTTGACTTACAGCTGCTTTGAATTGATGACATTTTTGATAAATACAATTAATGAAGTTCTTGTTAAACACCTTGCTTGAAATAATTTACTTAAACATTCTCATCTACTACCACTTATAATCAATTCACTATTCTATCGACCTTTATTCTAAATTCAAAAAGCAATAAATTGGAACTCCACAAAAACGTTTTTACCCCGAAGCGCCACTTAGGACTTTTACACATGGTTCTTTGTTTCCATTACCCCGAGCGTCTAATTGATACCCTAGGCCTGAGGGTTTCATACTTAGCACCTCTACGGTCGAGACTTTTTTTCAACGTTTTTTTTACCTGTAAAAAGTGCGTTTTGACCACCATCGGCTGTGGTAGGGTTGAATTTATGTTAGGCGATAGGGGTGTCTCTACAATCTTTATTAGACATTATTTAGTGTTGTAAGTTTTGCTTATTTTGAATGCACGGTAAATTAAAAGGTTTAAATTACTATAAAACAAGGAAATAACCTTGATTCTTACTGACTAATAATTATGTTGTCAATTTTTAGCCTAACGTTATTATTTATTTTTCATCAAATGTAAAAACCACAAAGCGATACTGTGATGCTATTTGACTGCCATTACCAAACCACACCACCGAAAATATTTATTAGGTCAAAAACAAAAATAATAACCTAAAAATTGACTTCCGCATCGCTTCGAAAATGTAACAAAAACTAAAATGTCAGGCAACCCTATCCGTCTCGCGGCTAGCCATCTGTCAGTGAGTGACAGGCGCGAGTTAACCCTTCAACGGCGACCGTGTTTATGTTACACTGGGTACTATTGACACGGTCTACTAGTTTATACGTTTTAGTGTTAAACGAAGTGCATTGCCCGTTGATTGTAATTTTGTTGTTTATTATATTTTCAGTTGAACATATTATAAAGATATAGCTTAACAAAAGTTTTCTTTGACTTTTGATACGAAAACGCAAATTACACAAAATTCGTTGAAAGTTTTATCACATGATTTTATAATCCAAAAGGTACCGATTTTGTTACAACCGACTTCCAAAAAAAACACTAGAAAGTAAAAAATAACTTAAATTTCAGAAGTCTGTGGCAAATAAAGTTGTAAAGTCAACGTCCCGTCAACTAATGACATTAAGTACTTGTTAGAGGAACTAGTATTATATAGTACTCTTATAATTTCTAAACAAAAACGTATACATGAACATTTATCATGCAAGGGTATCTATTCTATTTTTAATTAATTTTCTATTGCAGAGTTATCAGAGAAAACCGATCGCAAAACATGATCAAATGATATCAATGAATGACCTTAGGAAGATTCGCTGAGTCCATTGGCAAAAAGTAGCAGAAAAGCATTCACATCGAGTAAATGTCTATTTGATCCTTAGATAAGCACCCTAATATCCATAAAATCTTGACCATGAGATCCGTTCGACGGAGCTACCCTTTGCACCCCATCCCTTTGTAACGTAGGTAACGTAAGTAACCGAACACTCTCGGTCCACCCAATAATGAACTTTTTATCTCTCCATATCCTCTCATTAAACCTCAAACATCTTCCCGGATGTTAATTCCGAGGGTCACTTATTCCCACCAACAGCACCTTACATACACGAAAAACAAACTAATAATTTTTAATACTAGCAACCCTTCCGTGTTTTTTTAAGTCCGAAGAACACCAGTCCATTCAGCCTCTTCCGTGAGAACGTCAAACATGACCATAGAGAAAAAGTGCTCCGTAAAAAATGAAATGGGGGCGAGTGGACAGTTGTCGGATAAAAAGCTCTCGCTTAGAAATGAATAATAAATAGGTTTGATGGCGTATTATCTGATTTAAAAATGTAAAGGTGGCTTTGATGTTGCGTTTTATTTTAATGATGGTGGTATTCGATTTAAATGATGTGTAAATAGTTAATTATCTGTGGGGGATTTTATAGTTGTTAATAACTTTATATTTTAACGATCTCTGTTGCTACTAGCGTAACGTAAAAAAAGTTAATGTCTTGCATGCTAAAAGCAGCACCCGAATGGCGTAACACACTTTGAATCACAATCCGAGAGCTTTGAAGGATACTGCTAAACTATTGTTTCATAGGTTTGATAAATTCGTCTGCTCAGGCTCTGGTGAACTGTCAAAATGAAACCCATTGCGATCAATTTTATTTGTGTCCACATCAATGACGAGCAATTAGGATATCCAATCTCTTGACCCCAACCAATATCTACCATCAATGCTTATACTCCACTTAAATTGCTTATTCAGATTCGTTATATAATTAATCAATAGTTTTTCAGAAGCAGCAATTTTTTTAAACCATTAATCTAATCAAAGATATAATGGCAAAACTCCTAAATTAATTTCTGCACCACCAAATTAGTTAATCTACAAATAACTTCACTTGTTCCCAGCTCCCTATCTTATCAAAACAAACCACCGCTTCACATTAATTCTCACGTTCGTTTCATAAGTTTTTTTCTAGTTTTTTGGCTCTCATCCTCAGGCAGTCAGGCACTCCCTCCCTCGCCTACAGGTGTCTTTATAAAAAACATTAACCATAGAGTGTGTACGTCAATATGAGTTCCCGCGTTTTTCTGCGTCCAAACTTTTTCAATTGTTTTGGTTTTAAATTGTGTTTGTTTGACCATCTGGAATTTCTCAATAGCAACCTGGAGTTTTGATTTGTGCCCGGTTGATGGCAATAAGCTCTCCCCCTATTGCATGGGATTTAACCATAACTGGCGAAATGTGGGTGTACTTACTATAGGTACACCGTCCTCTCATCCTCTGTTCAACCCTTCGGGGAAACAAGGCGAATTTCGACGATACCTTTCTCGTCTGTCCTAAAAAGTGCTAATAAAATGCTCTTGAATGATATCGCCGTAATTTTATGTAGCTAAGAATTATTGATTAAAATCCAACAGATGAGAAAAAAAATTAACACATCCTTGAAAACATACCGATTTTCTTTCGCATTTGTTGGATTTTAATCGAGAATGTCTTACTCTACATACCGAGACTCCTCCGTGTCTCGGAAAGCGGTAAGCCGTTGGTCCCGACTGTCATTCGTGGATCTTTGACAGTCGTTACGGATCGTCAGAAGCCCGAAAGCACCCGAAAGTCTGACGACCAGTTTTACAAAGGGGTATCATATTACCCAGTTACTGGGTTGTGGAGGCAGTCGTTCCATATAAAATACTGATATACAGCTGCATCCGGTGATACTGAAAGCCGACCTCAGACCAAAGACATTTTATGTCCAGGCAAATCACTGTCCATTCCAAGGTTGCCTGGAAGAGATCGCGGAAAGCGATAAGGCCGCCCATTGTATATTTTGTAGTGTTTGTTTTTTTCCTTTTATTATATATTTTTGTAGTGTACAATAAAGTATATATAAATAAATATAAATAAATAAATAAAGACTTAGTTGAGATAAGGCTAGGCAGATTGATTTGAAAAGAGGTCATACCTACGTAATAGGACATTTTAATCATATTCATTCAAGTTTAACATAAACAAGTACAACTTATAAAAAGAAAGAAGAAGATAAGTTAGAATGCGAATACAACTTGTCCGTCTGTCTGTCCACAACTCGATCAGTGGTCGTAAAAACTGGAAGCGAACAATAAAATTAAATATAATGACGAACACATCGACACATGTCACTTCCGATGCGTCGGCCATTAAAATCAGTTAACCCTAAAACGAATCCGAAAAACCAATGTCTCAGATAGACAATTAAAAAGAAATAAAACAAATCGTGGCGGGAAACAACTGTTGTCATTTTTTTTAATCAACAGGTGGCAAAGGGTTAGTGATGTAATGCCTATAGAGAAAGCGTAACAAATAGTCTGTCTAAACATGTGTTAGGTACGTTAATTAATTACTGGAGAAATTGAAAGTTACCCCTTTGCCGCGAGCGGTAATTTTTTTTCTACTTAGTTATATTGAAATCGAATGGGCAATGAAGGATGTAATTTATTACGTAACGTCTGTAGGTGTGATAATGTTTTTGTGACGTCAGCCAGGCTGTTTGAGTCACCCCGCGGTCATGCCTGTAAAAAATAAATCTGTGTCTATTGGGATATGGGAAGAACGAAAAAGTGAGTGAGTCAGCTGTTTGACGTCCCGTGTAACGTCTGGAGGTCAGCTGAGGGTACGATTCTCTAGAAAACTCGTTAGATAGGCTAGCAAAGAAATAAGGATCAACTTAGGAAGCTAAGTACTTGTCGGTGTTTGATAAGAGAATCAATAAAAAGAAAAGACGCACTAGACGCACTAGACGCAGTCAAGATGCTATAAATTAGCGTTAGGAACAATTATTATATTTCCTAACATTATTTTTCTGCATCTGCACAAATAAAAGCTTTGTTTGTCGAATGTTTTCGTTTTCAGTGTTCGGCAATTTCTGCGCAAATATCCAATTTTGGCTATTATCTTTTTCTGCTTTTAAATCAAATAGTTTATTGATAATTATGTTAATTTCTTTAAAAACACTTTAGTTTCAAACCAAATTGGTCCTTTTGTACGACAATTCTAGATTGGCTCCAATACCTATAAGTAATTTCGTATTATTAATTACGTGCTGATTAAAAGTAAAATAGAACTAAAAGAATGAAGAAGACATCATAAAATCAAGCCATTACAAATCATCTCACAAAAAAACTCACAAAAAACATGTCCTTTAAAAAATCATTTTACTCAAAACAAACAAAACGATTCAATCCCCATATCCTGTCATTACCATAATTACAAACATTAATACACACTGCCAGTCGACCGTCACCTCATTCCCGTTATTATAAGGTCGATAATAGCATAAATGTTACTTTGATATGAGAACTATTTTATAGATTAGGTACAGCCATGTCATTTGGGTCAAACGACAGTTGGCTTTGCTTTTTTTCTGATTCTAACTAGTAATACTTGTGACTAGCTAGGTAGTAAATCAGTTGTCATATTCTGTGGTCGTAGTTTTATTAATATTTGCGGTTTGTAAGAAGCGGTTTTAGAAAATTTGATCTCAGACAGCATGTTAGGGTTATGATTACGAAAAGTTTTAAATCATCAAGGAAATTATTAATGAAAATTGGTATTAAATTAAACATTTAATTGCATATTTTTTTTAATAACTAATGTACATTGTTGTTCGAACGAGCTAGATAGGTTCCATCAAAACTGGAAAAAGGAGCCGCGGGCTCGCGAAAGATGGAAGGAGTGGAGGGAGGCCTTTGCCAAGGAGTGGGACAGCATAGGCTAGTAAAAAAAAAAAAACAAAATGTACATTATAAAAAATGAAAATACGTACCAAATAGAAAATTTGTTTACCAAAACATGACAACGTAGGTATTTTATTTTCAATATTAAAAGTCACTACAATACAACAGACATCCCTATAACACCTGTCAATACAAAACACGAAATAAATAATTGTATCAATACAAACATTTGGGTGAGGTCTTTGACCTTTCGCGTACAAAAGGACCAAAAAAATCGTTTCAATTCAAACCTTAACATTCAGTTTCATGGTTCGATTTCACTTGTAGACATTGAACTTGAATCGAAACCCAGAATATTTTTTTGGAATTTCGAACATTGATGATAAATTGCAAAATCAAAAGGAAGAGCAATTTCTTTAGTTTTTAAAAATTGTGCGGGCCTTGACTTAGGAAAATATTGTAAATTCTTAGGGTTTCTAATTCTATAATAGTAAAAGTCCACGCTTTTCACTAAGCCCGTTCATTTACGAAGAAAATCCCAAAAGTGACTAAAGTTTTCTCAAAAAGCAAAATCTTCAAATTCAATTCAATTATTTAAATTATCCGTGCGGATATCCGCCTTAGCATCCAACACTCCACTGCTACAATTGTCCGAGCGGTAACATCTGCCCCACATCTGCTGATCATATCGGACCTGTCCGGTGGAAATCAACGCACGGCGGCAAGCGAAGGGTTAGCTTCGAGTTTAAAAAAAGAATATCAACGGCTTAGAGTTGATTAAAGATTAGGTAAGATTTAAGATTAGAAGCTTATAAGAATTCTGTTTTTAAATATATTAAGTTTGTTTTTTATTTTATGAACATAAACGAAGCAAAAGAAGTATTTCATGTAAAGATCGTAGCAGGTGGCGTTCTGTAGTTTCTGCCTACCCCCATGGGAAGACGGTGTGAGTTCAATATAATTTATATATGTATGTTTTATTTCCACGCAACATAAGTAAGTCAAAAAACAAAAGAAGTTCAAGATTAGTTTATCTACAAAATACGCTTTCATAAATTGATTAAAAATATATTCAAAAAAGCTTTCTGAACACTTTCGCGGTGTAAAAAGACCTTAATTAATGCAAGATAAGATATAACTTATGTTAACTTGTGTGTTAACAATAAGTGAACATGTTGACATTATTCATTAAGTACTTTATTTATAGCCACTGATAATGCAAGTATTTTATTTATTTTAAAACTTTAACCACTGTTTAATTTCATTTTAACATAACTGGCCAAATGTTAGGTATACTACAGGTAACAAATCTGCCTAATCCTTCGCTACCATACGACTCAAGGTAGGTGTACTCAACCAAAGAAGTTGCTTTAAAAATGTCATCAGAAAGGTCATCGCGGTTTTTTAGCAAATTGTTGCCTTTAACCTCACAGTCGATGTGGCGATGCCTGGGGCGGGGGGGAGGCCTATGTCTAGCAGTGGAAGTCTTTAAGCATACACTATAGATCTCAACAGTTCCCATAAAGATTTTTGGGAAAATTGTAGTACATAGATCCTATTTATTCGAAAAAAATAATGTGAGCGACCCATAATAGGTAATACTTGAAACTCCACTAAACTGGAAAGTCTTCTAGTCTCCTAGAAAAAGCTGTGAATACGCACAAAACCACAGCAGCTGTGATTGGCACAGTATCGTTAACGATCTTAAGCACACGAGTAACCTACTTTCGTGCTGGCAAAAAACTAACAATCGTTCTCTTATGTATGGCAACTGGCAACAAAAACAACGCGGCCAATTGCAGTCGATTTAATGTGAACATTATGGAAGATTGTAAATGGCGAGCTGATAAATGTTGCCATTTGATTGAAAGGTTCCGTAGGACTTTAATGTATTATTTTCATCTTCTTCTCCACAGGAACCTACTACGCTTTGCAATGGGCAACTAGCTTCATCGTTGTGACTGACCAACGACCCCTTGACAGTTCAAAAGACAACGATCCTCATGAGTGTAATCATCTCTTGGAACTTGGCGATTTTCATTTATTGGATGACGCAAAGTAACCTAATTATTTTTGCAATATTTTTAATCAACAAATAAGACCTCTTAATATTAATCTTTATCGTTCACAATAATCGTTTAATAAAGTTATTAACATTTAACATTTTTACGTCGGGTTGGAATGTATAAGCCGAAGCCCTTGATGGTAATCTGTGGTCGCGAACCAAAGCGCGCGAAAATAGCCGCGGCGTGCCAAAAAAACAGATGCGCAACTTTCCGGACTAAAATAAACAAGGACGGCGCGATTCGGCGCTAGCCACTTATTATAAATAATTAATGATTCCGTCCGCTCTTATGCACGATAAAATGCCATTACGGTTTTCATCGGTGGACTTGCAAAAAATAACGTGAGCCGCCGCCCGAACCCGTCCCAAACAAAAAACACGCTTAAAAGAGTGCGCGAGCATCGCTGAAATTCCCGCCGTTTCTTACCGCCGCTCGGTCATTTGACTCTGACCATTATCTGCGGAATTAACAACGGTAAAAAAATACACGATTCGATAAAAGTATATAGGCGTTGTCGCGAACAGTTTTTGTAATAAAATAAAGGGTACTGCGGGCGCTACGCCAGGCACCGACAGCGGCCGTAATGGCGTCAAACACGATAAATATTGCTACTCATGAAAATTCAGCGACGCATTATCCGATCGAGTGGCCCTGAAAAACATCGGACCTCATTCCTTTCCAGATATTTCATCACATCTTAGACTAAAAAATACATCATCGCTGCAGTCGCGCGTTTATTTTTATGCGACAAAAAAGTAGAGTCATTATAATGTTCCGTTTTACGTATGTGGCAAGCGGTGCGTTATAATATCAGAAATGACAGATGCGTCATTCCAACTTAAGTCAACGGACAGTAGCGTCGCGCACAAAAAATTATAAAAAACGCCAAGACAATTATACGATTTGCATATTCACACAGCAGTATTGTTAAATAAGCTGATTCAACGAATGAAAGGAGAAAAAAAGGGCTTTTTTCAAATACGTTTCGCTGTTTTCGAACGCATCTTTGCGTAACCGAGTTCTTTATTCGAATTGTATGACTGAACTAGCATTGTTCGAGCGGGGGAGTGCTAACAGGACCAAATAAAAGCGCTCATACAATATCCCCTTATCTCAATCATGACCCTTTAAAATATTTTTATATTTACTAATTGCAGTTGTTTTTCTTTCTTATGCTCATAAAAAAACCTTTTCCAATTATTTTATTATTTTGCCAAATAGAAATCAAATCAAACACCGCTCGAAGTTCTGTATAATTCTTTTAAGTATTAGGTACTACCTACTGTAAAAAAAATGGTCCTTCTATCCGCGACCACATACACAACACTTTCGTGTAGAAAAGTATAATACAAACTTAGGTTGAGTTGAAACTCAATCAATCGGCCTAGCCTTTTCCCAACTATGTTGGGGTCGGCTTCCAGTCTAACCGGATGCAGCTAAATACCAGTATTTTACATGGAGTGACTGCCTATCTGACCTCCACAACCCAGTACATGGTAATACGATACCCCTTCGTAAGACTGGTTGTCAGACTTTCGGGTTTCTAACGACCCGTAACGACTGTCAAAGATCCACGAATGACAGCCGGGACCAACGGCTTATCGTGCTTTCCGAGGCACGGAGGAGTCTCAGTATATAAAGATGGTCATCCACGGACCAACCCCGGCAAGCATAGCTTAACCTGATGGATCGAACCGTGCGGCTGTTATTACTTAGCCACGAGCTCCTCTTTAGGTTGAGTTGAAAGTAAAATTTATAAATCAAACGGTTAAGTAAGGCTCCAAAAGTCCAAACTGACGATCGAGTCAAGACAAGAACCCTTTCGTTTCGTAACATATAGGTAGCTTACTTAATTAAGGCTAAACTAAATAATAGTTACATGTACACACGGCTACACATCAAGCTATAAATTTCCAGTATAAGTTGACCTCGCATTGTACGATAATCCTATACAACGCGAGATCGGCATAAACTGGAAATGTATAGCTTGATGTCTAGCCGTGTGTACCAACAAATAGGTCCATAGAGCTTAATTAATATAGCCAGCTTAGCTACAGGGGGTCAAAATAAATTACATACCTATGTGTAAATGCAGCCCACATTAGTTACCCAGTAGCTTTATAACAAAAAGTACCGGTCCTAGGTACTTTTTGTGAAGCCAATTTAATAAAGAATGCTTTAATAGTGCTTTTAGTAATTTTTTATACGACACGTAGTGACATCTGTAGCATTGTTCTTTAATATCAAGCTGTTACGAATCCTCACAACGATTACTTTAAAATTAAACTGCAAAGAAACTAATTAAGATGACCTTTTACTCTGCTCAGTTGCTTGAAAAAAACTCCGTGTCAACCGCCTTAAGTGACGTGATATTTCACACAAGTGCGAAAACTAAAGAATTTGTAGTATGTCGATATATGGTGACCATTCGATATATTGTCTTAAACGGAGCCAATAAAAGTAATGACAGGAGACTTATTAAGAAAACATGTAGAGTGGAAACAGTGCTGCTGTGTAGCATTCGTGTTTTCGTCCTCCAGTCCTCCACCCTAGTTGCGTAATGCACGATCGGTCAGAATTGGAATCCGTTTGAAACAAATTTCTAATCCAGTCACAAAAAAGTTCGAAAAAAAATAATTGCCCAACAATGTAACTTAAACACAGCAGCACTGTCCACACGCTACATGTTATTGAGTTTCTATCTGGAATTTCCGAGTAGCAGCCCGGACTCTGGATTTGTGCCCGGTTGATGACAATAGGCTCGCCCCCTATTACATGGGACTTTAACATAATTGGGTGTACTGTATGTACATCTCTGCCTAACCCTTCGGGGAATACAAGCTATTTAATTAACATACCTACTAATTAAATTAATCCCAAAAGTATTTCAGGAGGGTGGTCTTTCTGTACCTACGTCAGGACCAAACGGTGCAAAATATTTAAAATTCTATCTATAAAAAACCGCTTGATGTCACTTCATTATATTCTATTTAAATGGAAAAATGTGACAGCTTATCCGGCACATTTTTCATCTGAATCGAGTTAAAATAAAAGTTTTTGTTTCAAGAAAGGAAGTGTAGTTACGGAGGCGCATACATTTGTATGTTTTAAAATATCATGTATGATATCATGCTAGAGTTTCGTAAAAATTGGCTCGCATCTACATATTATGCAGATTTTGTTGTGCTTGCTTAAAGGTAGGCTCTTTCATAGTTGGCGAGACCTGAGAACTTGAAACATTCAACTAAAACTGCATCCCAAGGACCGGAAATTAGAGACGCATTATGACGATCTGTCAAAATAAAACTGCGGTGTTTTGGGTATTCATATGCTTCAAAATTAATATTACCTACATTTATGTATACACAAATACACAATCACACAATTTACACAAGTATTTACCAATGAAAAGTTTTCATTAAAACTTTTTTTTTTTTTAAACCCGGGTAGCTCGTGGCCCGATGTTAAGTGCCGATCAGGCCGAAGGGAAGCGAGCTTCACCGGGAATCCTCAACCACAGAAGAATTGGCTATCGTACGCCGAAACACAACAATGTTATCGTTGTTGTTATGGCGACAGACTTAGATAAGATGGTGGTAGCTAGCCATGCGGACTTAGAACAAGCCCTACCACCAACCAAACCGAGCAAAAAAAATTGCCCCCACTGGGAATCGAAACCGGGACCTCTGGGAAAATCAGAAATTTCCGGTAAAAGTCAATCGCCGGACACAGAACAGAACTTCCCCTTATCAAACATTAGTTAGCAAGGCAAGGCCTGGCTCCGTCCCGTCTGCCCACGGAAAAAACTTCGCTAAAAATAAAAGTATTGCACCGCGCCTTAATAGCGTTCCGCGGAGCAGGGGAGAAACGCTCGGGGATTACCAAGTAGGTTCTAATAGGATTCCTTTAAATCGTTAGCTACCCTGCTTTGAAGATAGGGAAGATTTCAATACAAATAACTTAAAAAAAATGAAACAAAGTTTACTTAACATAGTTGTAAAAATGTTTGATAATCGAATAAGTAAATACCCTAATTTATTTGTGAAAAGGATATTAAAAATAAAAAAAACATTTAATTCAGGTCCTTGACCCATATTAAATACAAAAACAATACATATGTTAGTAAGTTTTGTGTCACAATTTTGAATTATATAAGTGTTAAATACAAAAATTAAAAATTAAAATTATACGTCATTACACAGTAACACAATGTCAAATCAACCACCCGAAATATGCCTGCTACAACAATGCCCTACGTAGGGGCAATCCAGTCGCTGACCAATCATCGCCAGCCTATTACTTACAGTATTTGTATAAGGTTTTCCAGCTTTTCCGAAAGTATACTATACCGGATATATATCAGATATATTTCGGATATATATCCGAAAGTATAACTCAAAAATTAATGGTCCGATTAAAAAAAATATTTCACCAGTTGAATGCTATAATATTATTGAGTAACTTATGCTATAATTTATAAAGATATCACACGGGCGAAATCGCTGGCGGAAGCTAATTTAATTAAAAATAAATAAAAACTGCAAATGTTTCAGCAGTCACAGTCTTGTATGAGAAAATATATTTTGTCTTTAGTGTTAGTGTTCATATTATCTCCCTGTAAACATAGGAAGATAGGTCATAATAACAATGTTTCGAGTTTTCGACGATCAATCTGTTGGATCCCACTGAGCGCAGGCAAACCCGTACTAGCACTACATAACATACAACGCCAGCGGCTTTTTGTCAGTTCAACAGAAAAACAATCAAAATAAACCCTACCCCTATTTGATGTAAATAACATATGATAATAATTTGATGTAAATAATAATACTATGACAATAATTTGATGTAAATGATACTATACAATAATAATAATTTGACGTAAATATTTGAATGCTGAATGGCAAAATATGGCTGATCTTTGTACTATATTATTTTGTAATATATTATTTATATACACTAAGTGTTAGTACACTTATTGATGTATTATCTACCCATATTTGCAAAAATAAAATTATTCTATTCTATTCTACGGAACCATCATCTTAAAACCAACTCTAGCATTTTTTTCCGACCAACCATTTTGTTTCATTTCGCTTAGTTTTTCAGGCGCACGGCAGACATAGTTATATACTTTATTACGAACGGATTAAATTCAGTCAAGATTTGTTTTTATTAACTTGCATTTTTATGGAACCATTTTGCATATAATGTCCTTTTTTTACCGCGTTGTACACGAAACGAAAAATAATTTTGACACTTGATACTTTTGTGGCGAAAATTATGTTTTTTTTTTGGTTTTCTTTATAGGAATATCAAAGATTGTTTCTGTCGTTTCCAATACAGAAGATTATGAATATGTTTTTGCTTGAAAATGTTCTTGGTAGGTAGTGTGCTTAATGCAGTGAGTAAGTTGGACCATGAAAGTGTTTATCTTGGGATTGCTGTGCAATACAGAAGATTATGAATAAGTTAGTTATTTTTCCTGAAAATTTAATTCCTGGTCGTAAATCATAACCCTCCTTTTTGTTTCGCCGTAGTCAGATAAATAATGGAAAAGCCGACGAGGAAAAGCCGCACCTACGAGTACTTTGGGCGTATAAAAGCCTAAGATGATGAAAATTATTGTCAACTAGCTGTTGCTCGCGACTTCGTCTGCAATCCAGGATGCAGAAAAGTAGCCTATGTCCTCCTCCAGGTCAAGGTCTACCTTTGAGCCAAATTTCATCCAAATCCGTTCAGTCGTTTTAGTGCGAAAGCGTGACAAACAAACTCACTTTCCCATTTCTTAATAAAAAAGTTGAGATTACCCTTCTCCCTTCACGTATTTTTTTTTACATTGAATTAGATTATTTCAATTGCAATTAAATTCAACTATTAATAACTTCAAATAGTGAATTCAGTATTTTTTGTTAAAAAAATATATAACGTTACATTATCACTTTATCAGGAAACTGCCAAGATCATGCCATACCAATCCATAACACTATTTATATTGATACAAAAACAAAATTAAAAACAAGGCAGAAGCACATTCATATTATCATGACTACTCCACACAACAATAAATGCGTTTTTTAATAACATTTCCAATGAACATGTGAAAAAACGTATGATATTCAAAGACGCACGCGATGGGAATCGAACCCGTTGCGTCGCGTAATTTGCGTTTTTCTGTGCCAAGCCTGGCGTCGGTTTGTCTTGGGCTAAACGTTTTTGTGTCTGCCTCGCTTCTTGATGGTTATAGCGCAGTTATGTCGTTTTGATAGTTGGTGACGTTAGTGTGAAGAATTTAAAACTGATTATGTAAAAGCAGCGCATATACTGTAACCTTATGGGTGACTACAGTTTTGAGCCGTTTGGGGTCGATAGGCTCGGGTCACGGGGCCAGAGTGCGCGTCTCCTTTTTAAGGAAACTCGCCGACTCGACTGGTCGAATGGGCTTATAGGTAACTACAGTTTTGAGCCATTTGGGGTCGAATCGCTCGGGTCATGGGGCCCGAGTGCACATCTCCTTTCCGACTGGTCGACACTTCACGTGACCAGAGGGCTGGCTCGTTCTTTGGCCAAAGAATTAGCATTTCCATTCAACATGGCAATGCTGCCAGTCTTCTGGGCATGTTGCCGGATGACAGCGATGCGGACGAGTACTTCAACGCCTAAATGTCCCTTTGTTTAGTATAAGTAGTTAGTTAGATAATCATTTAATTTAGTACCTAGTGTAAATAGTTTTGTTATATAATATACAAGAAATACATTTTAAACTGATTGAGTAGATTCCCCCATGGGAGGAAGGTGTGAGTTTGTATGTTTATGTGTGTTAGTTAGACATAAGTAAAGCAAGGGTTTTATGTATTTAGGAAGATGGTTTTTTGATTAAACTCCGTACATGGATGGATCGCAGACTTTATTACCATATAATTATAGAAACAATAATTGTTTGGCTCAGAGACAGCTGTACCACATGGATATTTACTGGACAAAGTTTGTTTTTTTTAAGATCAAATAAGACATAATTGTTTTGATTTTTTGGTCTAACAACAAGCTTCATACCCTGTTTTTAATTTATTAATAAGTTTTTTTAATCACCGTCATTGATGCCTTCGATCATAGAATAATTATATTCTCGATAGTAGGTATTGTTACAGTAAAAATAAACAGACGAATTGAGAACCTTTTCGAAGACGAAAAATTCAAAAACCGAAATAAAAGTGCACCAGGCACATTATTGACGTGAAATTAGTTTCTCACATATGTATTTCTCCATAGTATTTCTATTATATACATTTCAAAACATATTACGTTCACACAGCATTCTTGCGTCTAAATTAGGAGCGTAAAATAACTTTATACTTTCATAAAGAATTAAGTGATTAGCATTCTTGCTCCATTCCAAGAAGTAATGCTTGATACATGAATTTTTAGAAAAGGAACTACTCCGTTGTCTTTTTTTCTCTACAGTCTATACATACAAACAATGACAAACATACATAAATAAATAAAATTAAAGTGTCGGATTGTAATGACAAATTAAATAACAGATTTTACTAAATACATAATATGAAAATACATAATACATAATATGAAATATATAGGGTACTTATAAAAAAAACAATCTTTAAAAATATTGTCTGTCTGTCTGTTTGTTCCGGCTAATCTCTAAAACGGCTGAATCGATTTTACCGGGACTTTCACTGGAACTTAAATTTTTAGAAAAAGAATGTGAAATTAGTCTATTATTATACAAAAATACTATGGTATAATGCGTTATACGAGTATGTATAAACTCTTTTGGGATGGATATGGAATTTGATTAAGCATATTTTAATCGAGATCTTTATTTGGCTAAGCCTTTATTTTAATATGTTGTTTTCAAATTACACAGAGAAATTTTATTATGATTAGCATAATAAATAACCATAACAAAATTTATCTGGTAACTAGGTGAATATTCGAAAAGTAAATTAATAATAATGAATATTTTATTTATTTATTTGTAAATCTTTAAACAACATGGAATGCAAATAAAAATAACAATATGAATACCAAACAGGCAACTTTTATCATTACTAGACTCAAAATTGACTAATTAAATGACAATATGGAAATCCATACAAAACTATTCTGTCAAATGATCAAGTATCAAAACATTTCAATCCACGTTACATCTACAGTCAGCCCACAAAAACGCCTAGTTGCATGGATGTTGGAAAAACCGTGGAAACTGCGGAAAAAGTACGCTCACACTGAGAACTTAGAAAAACTGGCCACTCTGCTGTGAACGATTGTTCTTGCTGTACTTACGAACGGTTTTAATTAACGATTAGAAGTTCTTTGATACTGTATTTTTTTGTCACAATATACCTCGTTTTCCTGAATTTCTCGTTTGTTCATTGTTGGGAGTGTACTTATTGTTATTATTTTCGTAAATTGTTAGGTTACTGCCTGTTTGGAAGGGCTACTGTTGACTGCGTGAAGCGTTGCGCTACTGAGTTGAGCTCATGGGTCGATTGCCAGGTCGGGCAGTGTTAGTGTAAGTGTTATTGGGTTTTTCTATCAGGAATTTAATTCAGTAGCAGCCTGGAGTCTGGATTTGTGCCCGGTTGTTGGCATAAGGCTCGCTCGTTATTATGGAACTTAAAAACATAACTGGCGAACTGTGGGTGCCACATACTAAAGTACACCTCTTCCTAACCCTTAGGCGAATTACAGGCGTGATATTATGTGTAATAGAATTTTTATTTCTGTATAATTAATATTATTTACATTTACATTATGTAACTTATTATACTAAAAAACTAAAACGACTAACTAACCATGTGTAATAGTAATTTTTTTTGGTCCTAAGGTCCAGACTAAACATAATTCTGGTTGTTTTGCTAACTAATTATAAGGTGCTATTTTATATTATTTAGCAAGTCCTCTCAAAAGGTTCTGAAGTTCAGTTTAAGTTATACGAATCTATTAAAAATGTCATGTTCTTGTTGAAATTCGCGGAGGAACCTGAAGGCTTAATTTAATAATGTAGGTAGGTACCTAATTTTTTTAATTTCTTTTTTTGTACCTGTTCTTATTTCTTATGATATATTCAGAGCATGTGTACTCAATAATGTGTAAGCTGAGGTTACCTTGTAATTGAGTGTGAATTACGGAATAATGTTTATTAAACTAGTTGTATTATTGCAAAAGATAATTGTAATGTATCTCGTTGGATATATAAATATAAATAAAATAGGTAGGTTAAAACTTCCACATTCAAGTTGCATTCTGTCAAACTTGTAAAAAATCTTGGTACCTAAATATGATTGTATTTTTGACAGATTACGCATGAGATGCGAATGTGAATATTCTTAAAAATTACGCCTCTGATTGTTAATCACAATGACGGTCAGTGGGGACTATTAACAATTAACAATATAACTAAACATCACGCCCGTTTTTCCCGAAGGGTTAGGCAGAAATAGGTACATAGTAGGTACCTACAGTCTACACCCACATTTCGAAGGAGGCTTCAATTGGAAGAGGCTTTTAGCTTAGCAGTTGTATGATGCAAGCTGCGAGGTCTTTGAAAATAGTGTTGGAGCATGATTCTTTGGAAAATGTTTACAATAAACAATTAAAACTTTTCAGACGCTGAACAAATATTTTTTTAACGCTAAACATTGGCTTTGATTATCGAGGCTACTTAAACTATTTCTAAAAACTATCGACCATACCTACCCAGGATATGTTTTTTAAAATTCTTTATAAATGAAATGAAAAACAGACGACTCCGGCAAAAATAATTTAAATAAATCTTCAAATTACTTACAGTTTATAACCTTATCAGGTTCAATGGGTCATCTTAGGGCAGATCTTTTTAAACTGGGTAGTCTAAATATTTTTGTTAAATTATTAGTTACTAGCTGCGCCCCGCGGTTTCACCCGCGTAAGTCTCGATCCCGTGGGAATATCGGGATAAAAATTATCCTATGTGTTAATCCAGGTCATAAACTATCTGTTTGCCAAATTTCATCCAAATCCATTCAGCCGTTTTTGCGTGATTGAGTAACAAACATCCAAACACACAAACACATAAACACACAAACACACAAACTTTCACATTTATAATATTAGTAGGATGAGCAGGTTATTCTTAGACTGTATTTATTGTGTATTTTCTAATGAATTCTTCACATAAAGAGAGTTGCTTGTCCCTACCACAATTTGCTACCTCCTGTTGCAAAAGTTTTAAGCGCAGTTGACGCAAACTTTTTAATTCATATAAAATTGCAGGCAATTTAGTAAACGTCATATAAAATTCCGTCCCCATCACAAAAGCTCGTAAATACGATGAAAGGTGCCGGCGGCATTTAAAATTGAGCAAAAAAATATAAAACATTAACAAATTAATTGCACTGCGTGACTTACTGGTCCCATTCACATTTCGTCCGATGATCTTATTGGAGCCATTCGGCGGCGGGCCGGCGGGGGTGTGCGGTGCGGGAGGCACTACCCGTCCCGTTTCCTCGCCCGGGCTTTCCATATTACACCTCTCGCTCGCACACATCAACCCGACACCCGCCAATTCGAAAACTTCACAAAAATATTGGCAACTTTTTTCCGAAAAAAAAAATTACATTTCAAGGATAAAAAGCCCGATATCACAGTTCGAATTTTAAGAAATATTATGAATTTTGGAACAATGGCGTGACGAACTCCGATTTTGGCGGTAAAAGTTGAAGGGTAGCCGTGACGTGTCGTGATGACGCGCGCGCCTCGACTGGCGGCCGCCGGCGGAGCCCTAGTGCAGCTGCATCGCCCCGCCCAGCACCCCACGCGACCCCTCCACGTGGCCCCACGCTTTCCTTGCCCTCGGCTTATGTAAAAAAACATAAAGGCCTTAAATTTCGTGAGTGTGTGCGTTAAGTTTGTGTTGTCATAGTGTGCGGGGAAGGGGCCGAAAGGGTACGACTTGAGGGTCGACGGGTGATCATTATTGTGTTTTTTTAAATCAGTCTTGTTCTTATCGATCGTAGGTAAGTACTATGTTTGAATTTTCGGTCATGATACGACTGCTGATGCTGTGATTAAAACTACAAGTTACCATGTCTGGTGAAGAAAACGAAGAAGATTAGTTTGCAACAAATTAAAGACATCTATTAGATTGATTAGCTGCCCGTATATGCTACTGCCTTGTACGGGAGGATAAACACGAAAGTTATTTAAAGAATTTAGAGAGAGGCGAAGATTTTAGAAGCGCCTACAGTGCCATCGCTGTGTCAAGATTTCTAAGAATGTCATGTAATGGGAAAGAAATAAAACAGTGCCTTATGTTAACCGCAGCCATTGGAGAAACGAAACACATCCTAAAAAAACACTGAAGAAAGAGACAAACTGTAATACACACGGCTGTCCCATTTCAAAACCTAGTAAGGACTTGAAATTAAATTTAACAGTAGAGCGTATAAATGTAAATAGCGTCAGTCTTTGAAAAGTAAAAAAGTCTCAAAGACTAACTAGATTTTTAAATGGTTAAAGTGACTTAGTTGTGGAAAATGTAGAAGTCCTGAATTCGATTCAATCGGAAATTGGAGTCTTAGTCAATATCAATAATAAATGGTCAATTCTGTTCTGATTTTAAATTTTGTTCTGCTGATTCGCATCACACACATTGGCCTGACAGTTATTCCTGCCTTAACTCAGGCTTAAACTCCCACAGTTATAGAAAGGGTTAGGCCCTAACCAGTGACGGTTATATGCAAACCCCTAAAAAACGTGGCACATAATATTTGAGGGCACAGCGCCCTACGCAAGCTGTACTTGTAAATCAACGGACGACGGAAGCGAGTTATTTATAAAATGCCCAGTTTGGACATAATACGACGGCTTCACTCGGCTTTTGAGTTAAATGCTGCAAAATGCAGGGTCTCATTAAAGACCAGCGCTAATTGGGACTAAGAATTTTGAAGACGGTGCGATGGCTGAGTGAAAGATGTACCCAACGAATTATTCTATGGGTACCTACTTACTGAAGTTTTTCAAGTGCTTTATCTACACCTTTCTATGCCATAAAGAATTAAAGGGAAAAATAAATTAAAATAATGGTAAGTAAGTAGATGATACATTTACAATGACTAGGCTGTTACTTCTCTATGTAATTTTGACTGTCTGCAAGAATCTACGAAATTATGGATGAAAAAAAAACGAAGGAGTCTTACACTAGTTGCATAAGATCTGACATCTTGGCTGGCAGTACCAACCTCTCGGAAAAAGGGTTGGTACCATCTGACGGCAAACTCTCATTGGTCATTGGTCAAATTAAATAGCACGTGCTTTCCCGGATTCCTGTTACACACTTCCGTCCCTTTTCACGAAATCACTCCCACAATTTGCAGGAAAGCGAGAGAAAAGGTTCTACACATAAAAAAAACAAAAAAGATTGAAGATCGAGATCCAATTCGCATTGTAGATACTTCTTAAAACGAACTAATAATAGGTACAGGTATCATAGGGGAATAATTTAACGACAACGGAGTTCACAATATGCAAATACACGGACTCGACGTGATAATAATAGTGAAAGCAGTAGAAAGCAAAGGGCTAGGGCTGGCTCTAATGATCGAATGCAACGAATGCTTCGAGAGAGTGAAGTTATGCAATATACAATATGTTGGTTACTTCGGAAAATTGTCCTTAGATAAGCATCCTTTGAATGTTGGAAGAAATTGATGTTGATGATGGATAGAAATACATCACTTGTGAACTATCAGCTTATCAGATAGATACTGTACCAACATTAAAATGAACCATGACACCGAGTACTTGCAAATGGAAACCTGAGCCAATTTAAGACACTGAAAAATCAGCTGAAATTAATCAGCTTCTGACCTAAATTGGCGTAATTTTAGTAGGCAAGTTTGTAATCACGTCTAAACCTATATGGAGTAGTGACAGGCGCTGATTAATTTGACAGGCCTAAACTAAAATTTATCTTCTGTCCTTTTCTTAATAAAATAGAAAGAAAAAGATGCACTAAAATTTAATTTAATTTTGTTTGTGAACAACAGCATCGGCACCAATGTCTCAGAGCCAGGCAAGTAACACAAAAAATATGTGTAAATAGACCAATTACTTTAAAGTGTGCGTCAAACAACAACTTGTTGTGTGTGACTCTTCTATTCTTTCTTACTTTAATATAATCGCAAAACCTAAGCCTTCTTCTCATTTCGACGGTTTGGGTTTGGGTCCAGTTTATTGCAGCGTCAGAGGCGGTACTCAGATCGTCAAGGGTGAAGGTGAACGGACATTTGGGACACTAGCAGTTGGGACATAGGGTGGGATGGGTCTATTCAGAAGCATCGCACTCGCACTGGATGTTGAATGAATCGATAATGCCCCATTTCGCCAGCTTCTTTGTAGCGGCGTAGGTAGGTACTTGGGTACGCAATTCTACGTATGGAACAGGATCCTAGGACCACGATCTAGAAATAAGTTTTGGCAGATGAAAAAATAGATTTCTAGTTTTTAAATTAGTCGGTATCAGCAAAACCATACAACACACTAGCATAATTATCCTACATCAAAATCTTAAAACCAAAAGCCTAAGCCTATAATATTATCGACCCCAAAAAAAAATAGGTAGATAAAGGCTAAACAATTCAGCAAACTTCTATTTGACGAGAAAAAACAGCCCACAGAATGTTTCGTGTCGGTATCAAATTAAAAATGATAATCAGCTTGCAAGAGCTTAATTCGGTTGAGATACGAAAGCAGATTCTCGGAAACTGTAAAAAATACATAAAACTGCCGACCCAACAACGGTATACGGGTGATGTTGCAAAAAATCCTATATTTCGGGTTAACAGGCCTTTGGTATATGGGTTAATATAATTTTCTTGTGGGCTTATGGGCAGAGTGTATAATTTTGTTTGTGTCTTGCCGTTTCTTTTTTTGTATTTCGAACTGGATCTCATCTCATTAAATCGCACGCTTTTACCGAGATCAAACGAACGCTGTACCGTAACGCCAAATAAATTATGAGTAAGTAAGTAAAGTAAATCGCTAATTATGTAAAAAAAATTGAATCATTTCAAAATGTTTTAACAGGTAGATAGAATAATTCCAGTTACATACGTAGAAATTTTACAAGGGGTGACACAATGGCACAATGTAGTTTTCAATACCTACAACCTAAAACAATTTGACCTCCTTGGTGGTCTTGTGAAGAAGTAGAGACAAAAATAATAATTTTACAGTCAAGTTTTCTCGTTGCTCTAGGAAGTCGTGTGTTCAGCCTTTTTCACATCAAGCCTACAAAAAGGTGGCACCATAGTTTTCCCACAGTGTTGCCGTTAGTTTATCATCATATCGACATATTTCTAGCTATCTTGTGTTGCGACAACCTTTCACCGGCTCAAGGAAAAACCTACACTGCCTTAAGAGTCGGTCGGATATTATTTACAGAAAAAGTGAGGTCTTAAAAACAGCGGGTGGCTTATGAAACATAGGTAGTTATTAATTTTTGAAATGAAACTTCTTAGACTGAGCATTGAGGCCACGTTTAACATTTCGTTACATGAGAGAGAAGAAAGATATACAGGGTTACTGGTAACTCGACGTATTCCTTGCAGGACGTCATAGTAGGGTTAAAATGCAACAAATTAAGCCACCAAATGTTCTACCGAAATTCAGTAGTTTTTGAATTAGTTAAGAGTTTTAGAGCTAAAAATTACAAAAAATTAAATGTTTTGTTAGTGATATTTGCCAAAGTTTTAGGCATTATTGAACTTTTAATTATTAACAAAGGTCTGCTACGGCGTCAACTATGATAATAACTTAAATTTCAGTACAGTCGCGCCGTAAATCATTTTTAAATTGGTTTCAAATGGTTTAATCTGGGATTTTTCATTAAAAAACTAAAACTTAACTAAGTTCAAAAACTACTGAATTTCGGTAGAACATTTGGTGGCTTAATTTGTTGCATTTTAACCCTACTATGACGTCCTGCAAGGAATACGTCGAGTTACCAGTAACCCTGTATATAACTCTCTCTCTCTCCATGTCTCTCATAGTAAATCTCTCTTATTTAGAAGAGTTTCATTTCTATCACGGGAACGGTGCTGTTTGCATGATATTTTTTTTTTCAAACTCTTTTTTACGTTAAGTCAAACAAAGGTACGTAACATACTGAAATTGTTCATATTATCGATTGCTTTACCGAACAATTTAAGAATTCGCTTACTTAGCATGTCACAGCCAGAATGCCCGAGTCGGATAATATAGATTAGTATTTATTGTTCTCTAAGCGAAATTCGCGCCCAATATGAATCCTTCTTGGACTACATGGATTCTTATTGGACGTTAATTTGGAAAAACGTATAGAAAAAAGTTTAGAACAAATTCTCCTTAGGTATATGCAACTCAGAATACTTTAGACTTATAAGATCTCAATCTCATTTTTTGTCTTTTGCGAAATACTTAGGCCTTTCTCTTAACCTCGATCTCATCTGGTGGAAAGTGATGGATGAAGTCTACGATGGAACGAGCAAGCACAGAAGATGCCTGTTCACTCTTGCTTTGAAGACTGACGAGTTATAAGTAGATGGAAAGCACAGATGCTAGCAGTAAGTTCCACATAGTGGCCGTGCGCATAATAAATGTGGAGGAGAAGCGCTGAGTACGACTAGACGATATATCGACCAAGTGGATGGTACCCTGCAGTACGTCTGATAGTACGGTATTGGAAGGGAGATGGTGAGATCAGTCCTGGAGCTCCTGTGCACACTCTCCAAAGTACAGTCTGTAGAAGACCGACAAAGACTGACTGACCGACCTCTCAACTGCTACCGCTGCCCGCTCCGCTCAACGCTCCGCTGTTTCCCTAGCCCGTGTATACAGTAAAGACACTCTCGAATGAGTATTTTCTCACGGTGACCGGCCTCTCGCCTCTCTACATACAAGCTGTTAATTCCACACATTGCTCGCTGAACATTTTCATATGTTAGGCAAAGATTTGTGGACTATTACTCGTGCTTTCTAGACGAGCTGTTAGTCGTCTTGACTTGCCACCGAGAGAGAGTATGACGAAAATGCGAGGGAAATGAACACGGCTGTTGAGTGACCGTACATTTTTTACATTTTGACTCGGTACCTAAATTATTAATGTTATTAATAAAATTGTGACACCAAATTGTTAGGATTTAAGAACAGGCAAGCCATACTTATTTCAAATGTGCCAATAATTAGCTAGTTAAACATAACAACTTTCATTCTGTTTTTTTTTTGCAAAGTACGAGTAAGTATGTAGGTTTCATCATCATACCGGTTTTTATTTCTTATTTCTTTTCCTTTGTATTTGAGCAAATTTTAATAAGAAAATACGAGATTTATGACAACATTTAATTTATGTAGGTCGATGCGACGATTTGATCATAACTTCACAAAAAGGTGGTCTCCTAAGTGAAAGGGTACTTAAACAATGAAAAACCCCTGCTAGAGAAAAAATAAAATTGCTGCATTATAGAGCGACGACGCATGTGTTTCAAGCAAGTGGCATGCGTAGCAATATACGACTGCTATGATCGGAATTCAATTGACCAACAGTAAGATACTAACATTACATAGTTACTTGCTAAAACATTAATAAACTGTAACAGCTAAAAGCTTAAATTACTCGGCTCTTTATCTAAAATTTTTACACGCCTCGTCAAAATTAAATACAAAATAAAATATTTATGATATTAGGGATAAAGCAGCTATAAAAAATATCATTATACATAAACACCCATTCTCCAAACAAGAATTTCATCGGTAACTTTTTATCAGGCCGCAATTTTCGGAACGCGACCATCATTTCGAATCGTTTGCGCGGGAAAAACTATAAAATGGCCGACGGCGTGCGTCCAATGCAAATTGCGCGCGGAAAAAGCTCGCGAGCGGTAAAAACTGAAAGGAACTCATAGTATTTCATCGACGTCGCCAGTTATTGAGCGGGGTTAATGTTTTTGTGTAGATTCCAGTGGTGGCGACGAGGCGACTTTTTGCGCGTTGCGGAGTCTGGGAAGCGCTCGGCGGCAACTCTCGTCGCGGGCAAAAAGCAAACGAGGGCCGCCATAACGCTGCTAACCGACGCAAAAACGTTGCGACATACGGATAGAATTAATGCGGCGACTCTTTAATTTTCTTCAAGAAAGCGCGGGAGGAAATGGTGTAGGTAATGAGTGTTGCCAGACGCAAAAACTATCTGTATAATGACGTAGCTCATTTATCCAGTTTATTTTTCTGTACTTGATGGTTCATAATATGTAAAAAGTGCATGTAGGAATGTTTTAAAAGCCTCATTCCTATTAGACACGATTGAAGAATGTTAGATCTAATAAGAAACGGTAGCGTATAATGGTCGTCCATTTCTAATAGGAACATTGTATGTAAGTAGTAATCAGTTGTGGTGGCTGTGTCTTATTTGTTCTTTGGAATACAATTTTGCATTTTATGTGGTCTTAAATATGCCTGGATATGATATGTTAATTATGGGATCTGCACTGCTTATAAGTAAGCCCATAACCGTGTGTAGCATAAATAAGTAATAGGTAGTAGGTACATAATGGTTGAAGCGAAACTGTTAAGATTGTGATTCTGCTAGGACCTATCCGGAGACAAAAATTATTTTCACATGAGCTCCGAATTGGATTTCTAGAGCAACATTATCTTATTGTTTTGCAAACCACCAAAGTCAAAAGTCCACTTTTCAAGGGAAACTTTGATTTTGGTGGATTATGGGCCCACTCCTTGTCACAGAGAGGAGACTTGCGTCCTAGCAGTGGAAACGTTAAAGGCAGGCGATATGCAGGTGTAGGTATTGGTCATTGATAGCCGATTATTCGCTCCGACAGACAGGCAGACACTGCTGCCCATCCTCTCCTCCGTCCCCATTTATGACGCTCCTGGTAGTCATGGGCGTTTTTGGATTTTTACACAAACAGTTAAATACTTATACGATAGCAGATTTTCAAATCTTTTTCAAAATCCGTTTTTGGATATCGATTTCAGAAGCGACTCCGGCGCCTCCTTCTCTCAGTTACGACCGTAAAGTAGAGTAAAGAAATCTCTACTCATGTGATAATTTAAGAAATGAAACGAAGAAGTATAAAAAAGATAAGTTGGAACCATCTACTCCATATTTATATTGTGCATTTACTTACCATACCTCCTGCGCAATATATTTACCAATATGATCTATTCAAAAAAGTTTTCAAGAATTTACATAGTCTTAAAGTAAACCTTTTTATTGATGAACTGTTTACATTAATAAGTAATGCAATGGAGACAAAACTTATGCCAGGACATCTGCTTATTTTTATTGTACAATTTATTGAAATCAACATAAGTTTTTGTACACCACTTGAAAATGCCTACCTAGGAATTCTTTTTTTTTTATACCTACATGGTTTATCATAACGTAAAACGTAATAAAAATATTGGTTTGGAGATGGCAATAGGTATGTATGTTGGTGTATTTATTTTTTATTTATTTTATTTATTTATTCTTCAGAAAGCTTACAGACTAATATCTTTAAAGTAGGTTATGTACAATAGCGTTTACAATTGCCATTTACAAGCTTCCACAAATTAAAAACTATGGAGGGGTGGTGACTGAGCTGAGTTGGCTCATTATATGACTAGGCACCATTGAAAGTAAAAGTGCGGCATTATGAAGTCTTGAAATTGCGGTTCGAGCACAGGACTAGCAGATAAGCATTTGTGTTAGAAGCGCCTGCGTTAGTCCTTTAGCAAATAAAGGTTGTAGATTTGCTTGCTATGTTTTATTCGATCATTTGGACATGTTTGCTGTGACGTATTCATTCATTCTACGTTTCATTTCATAGTACGTCGTACACGCCGTGCGTACACGCCATGTTGATATTATAATCATTGGCTATCATTAAATTTTAATGCAGAGTAATATTAGAAATTATTACAACTTTTGCATAACAGAACGCAGGATAATATATTAATTTTATAGTTCTCAGAGATGTCCGTGTTTCTAAAATCTTAGTCGATTTTATTTCTAAATGAATTGCATACAATGTGAATAGGGTAATTAGTTCTATTCGAAAACGAATCGTAATTTTTTGACATGTCTCAAAAACCTAGTATCCCGATTAGGATAACAACATCAGATTTGAATTTTGTTTGAAGCCCAGCACCGTTCAACGGATATTCTGACAATTTCAAATAAAGTGACGAGTTTTTGGTGAATTTATTTAAAAAACAATTGTAGTGGAGTGTTTATTTGCGAATATTTTATGTGTATTGTGTCAAGATGACGACGGATAAGATTCGGAAGGACAAGAACCAGAACATTCAGGTTTCCATTCGTTTGAGGTAAATATTCAAGTAAAACTTGGACTGGTGTACTAATTTTTCGTTAACGGCATGACTCCCTGGATTATTCGTTGTATTTCATCATAATTCCTCTTATAGTCCTCAAATCTTCATTATAAAATTGCATTTATTGTATAGTTGTGCAATTCTGTATTCTAATCATGCTGGAATTAGCTAAACAAAACTGTATGAGCTCAATTCAATAGTCCACAAAACCGTCATTGTTTACGGTAATTATTTATAATAACTAATGATATTAGGTTCATATACCTAATTAAATGTAATAATTTGCAAGTAAACAAACAAATAATCCCATATTCTTCTCTACCTAAAAATATACCACTCTACAAATCATTTCCTGAATCCATTGTGAGCTGATTGACTGTTCCAAGTGCAACATAATACCTATGAATTTAACTAACACATCCCTCTGGCCAGTTATTAATTCAATCCATCCAATAAATCCTTCTATTTAACTGCTAAATGGCCTATCTATGTAGTCATGAGGTGCGGCCTATGTAGGTCAGTAACATTATGGAATCACTCCTGTATCTAACCATGACCACAGAGTCTTAGGTGGAGTTTAATTACGAATGGATCAAGTACCAGAGGTGATTATTTAAAACAAAAAGTCTAAGAAGACAAAAATCATATATTTGTATGTACCATGTAGTTTAATGTGGCAAATAAAACACCACTATAATAATAATGGAGAATCAATAAATACAATTCTTATATTGCTAAATAAAAATATGGATAGTAGTTTCCATAAGACGTATTCTTAGGTCAAAAATCAAGAATTCTTTCAATAATTAAAACCAGTTTACTGAATAAGGTACACACGGCTACATATCAAGCTATACATTTCCAGTATAAGCTGACCTCGCATTGTACGGAAATGCTATAGAATGCGGGATCAGCATAAACTGGACAGGCTTGATGTGTAGCCGTGTGTACCTCTAGGCTAATAGAACACTTATAACAAAAGAAAAGTCAAACCATTCCTTTTCCTTACATCATGGGTTCAATAACTAATTCATAAAACATATACTTTTCCCCAGACCACTAAACCAGCGTGAGAAGGACATCAAGTCGCTGGGTGTGATCGAGGTGGTAAACAACCGTGAAGTGGTGGTGCGGCAGTCACAACAGAACTCATACAATAAGAAGTTCACCTTTGACCGGGCCTTCGGACCCAATGCTAGTCAGGTATGATAACAACATATAAGTAGTTCAGAATACCAGTCTGCAGCCAGCAGGAATTTCGCCCATGGTGATAAATCTTTGCGGGCTAGTCTGTGGCATGGGATATATTATAGTGCACAAGACACAGGTGCACACTCTTCCCCTACTCCCAACAGTCCTCTACGTACAACTAAGTAGGTAACAAAAACTTTTACACAACAGGTTGGTCTTTCCTATCCTACTCTGAGATAAAACACTGATCTCTAAAGTCCAGATATTATCCTGGTCAGATTATGTGAGGCCCATTTTATTGAAATATATAATTATCTTACCTGATGGTAAGGATACCCTTGGGTGCAGTGATCAATGAACAAAATAACTAATAGTATGTTTTAAGAACAGACAGCTGTGCGGCTGGGGAGTTTATTGCGCTGCTTCTTCCTAGCTCAAGCACTAGGAAATGGTGAAGGGTGGGGGTTTTGGGGGACTGTCTTATGTAATATTTTGACGTTCGAAAAGTGCTGATTTTCGGCCTAGTTTGAATAAATGAAATTCTATTGTAAAATAGTTCAGTGGATTTTTCAGTATCCAGTTCTGTGTAGTTTTTGTAGTTTAATAGGACTGGTGGTTGTTGGACTACCTAATCTCTGATTAACTGATCAACTCTTTACCAATTCAAAGGCACTTTCAAATGGTCTAAAATATGAAGGCATCAACCAAGTTTTTGCAATGATAAACAACAGGGCTATAGCATTTTGTTTAGCAATTAGAAGCTCCAAGGTCAATTATAATATTATTTCATAGAACAAGTTTAACTTTGAAAGAGTTCATAAACACAATGTTTTAAAATCCATTAGTCCATTTCAGCATTAATGCCAGACAGATGCTGTCTGACGCTGGTTTTCTAATGAACCTTTAGGCACAACTTTGTCACACTTGGCTATATTGTTTGATAGAATAGTCTACACCAAACAAGAGTGCTCCAGGCTCAAAGTCCACCTCTCATCTACATCCCACATCTTTTCAAACAATATTCCTTTTGCTTCCAGCTCCACATATACCAAGAGGTGGTGAGTCCTCTGATAGAGGAGGTCCTCAATGGCTACAACTGCACAGTGTTCGCGTATGGGCAGACTGGCACCGGCAAGACACACACCATGGTGGGAGAGCATACTGGCAGTGATACGCACTGGCAGAATGTGAGTATACCAAGATGTAAAAATAATAAAATAAAGTTTATTTTACAAAAATTGCACCATAAACAATAAGCTGTCTTTGCAATACCTATCTTGCACGGTATAAATATACAGCCAAGTCAATAGTTGTAACATTTTCCATCCAAAATATCAACATGCACAGCAAAACTTTGTAGTCAACATCATACATTTTAGATTGCAAAAGGTTTCTTTTATTTTATTCCTTCAGAAAAAGCTAGGATATTGATAGTGAAACATTGCAATTAAAAGTTTTCTCTAATAATTTTAGAGAAGAAAAAGAAACAGTGGACGGCCAGAAAGAGTTAAAAGTAAAAACATGTAGAGAGAAAAGTTTACATAGACTAATAAAACAGTTTCAGTGATCTTCAAAAAAATATATAACAACTTTTCGGTTGAGGAGTTTTTCAAATTCACTTTTACAGATCCAACATTACCATACCATCTAACCAACAACTTTTTAACCGACTTAAAAACAAAAGAAGGTTCTAAATTCAACCTGTATGCTTCCATGTACCCAGGACCCGCTGGCCGGTATAATCCCGCGCGCGCTCTCGCAGCTGTTCGACGAGTTACGTCTCACCAACACCGAGTACACAGTGCGCGTGTCCTACCTCGAGCTGTACAACGAAGAGCTGTTCGATCTGCTGTCCAGCTCCGAGGACAACTCCAAGCTGAGGATATACGAAGATGTGACGAGGAAGGGATCCAATATTGTTAATGGATTGGAGGAGATTACGGTAGGTGGAGTGTTCTCTATAGGAAAAAAAACATGCAGGGCAGTCTTTGGGGACTGCCGATAGAAGTGAAAACTAAGCAACAATGCGTAACCTCAACGTAATTCAAACGGCAGACGGTAGATGGCGTTTAAAACAATTTTTTATGCGTGACGGTGACGATGACGCGATTTCCATGATTTATGTTCACCCAAAAAGTGATCAACGCGCCTAAAGAAGTTTTCACTTTAAAACTTGTAGCTGCTTATCGTTTCAGTTAAAAATACAATATTTTTTTTGTGACAGGTTTACAACAAAAATGAAGTGTACAAGATCATGGCTCAGGGTCAAGAGAGGAAGAGAGTGGCTTCCACACTTATGAATGCTCAATCAAGGTAACATACCATAGTTTCTAATCATAGTTAAGTACCTGGTACTTGAGTATGAGTGCTTGTGCTGATAGGATTTCGTCAAAAATTACGAACTTTCACAAAAACTTTTATCCTTTATGGGGATGAAATTTCAAGAATCCTTCCTTAGTTGTTCACTTTCACTACAGTATAAGGAAGTCTTGTGTAAAATTTCATCCTTATAGACCCAGCAGTTTAGGCTGTATGTCTGAATGAATTTAAGATTTTTTTTATTAAGAAGATGCAATCTTGTTTTTATTTGTATTACTTTTTCTTAATTAAATGTAAATAATTTTAATATTGCAGCAGCCTTCCCAATGGCAAAACTAATATGTTGTAAGTGTTCCAAACATAGTAGAAGGTTTTGTTTATGCTTCTTCTTTTTTACTTGTCTCTTGCTTAATTTTTTGCATTGGGTCGGTTTCTTCAATAGTATGCTGAGGAAGCATGATCAAACATGATAGATGAGCCACATACCTGCTCTAGTTCAGTTCTCTTATATATATAATTATGTTGATCTTCCTAGAAACACCTACAAAAATCAATTTGAATTAGATATCAGTAAAGCCGTAATTTGTTAGTCTTACTGTAGTTGACTGGTAGAAAATGTTTATGGCAGTAAGGGTCAGCTTAGACCGCTACGTGAAGCGACACGACGCGACGCTGCGCGCACTTTTTAACAATTATCGAACTTATTTTCTTCACAAAAAGGTATAATTTCAGTGCGAGGGTTGACACGTGTCAAAGTACGCTGAGATGCGCGGTGCTGCGCAGCGCGTGTACCTTATCGTGTAGTAAATAAATTCGATATTGTATCGGATCATAAAAAGTACGCGTCGCTTCGCGTCTCGGTGTTAACTGACCCTTAGTCCGCCTCTGTACATTTGTGTGCTTAAAGTATTTAATAAATAATAAAGTAGATTGCAGTAACAAATTCCTGATTAGTTGAGCCACAAAGTTTTTTTAGGTGATATATAGATTTAGGAAGAAATGGAGTCATCCTCTTCTGCGTAGCTCTTGTTAGAGCGGTCGTGGTCTTCATGTAGTTTTATGTCCAGGGGCTGATGTGATTCGCTTCACGATTTCTCTACACTCATGCAAGGGTTCGCTCACTGCATTTAATTTGGTCAGTCCAGCACATGGGTGACCGTCCGCTTGGTCTAGTGCCAAGCACGACTGGGCGCGCTATAGAGTCGCCCTCATGCCTCGAGATGTGTCCGAAATATTTGAGGATGGGCGTTTGGACCAGAACAGATAGACGCTTTTTGATGCCGAGTTCTTGGCGTATAGAAGTGTTGGTGCGAAACTCAGTAGAGTCATTCTTCCGTCCGTAAAATACATGGGGTTACGGAGGAATGTGATAATATAATACGGCCCTTTATGTCGCTGATGTGAAGCCGTACACGATCCTTCAAACATTTTTTTTTTTTTTTTGATAAAATTTTAATCAACAATCCCCTTCTTTATCCGTAGCCGCTCCCACACAGTCTTCACCATCGTAGTCCACATGAAAGAGAACAGTCCCGAAGGTGAAGAGCTGATGAAGATCGGGAAACTGAACCTGGTAGACCTGGCCGGGTCTGAGAACATCAGTAAGGCAGGGTCTGATAATCCTGCGAAGAAGGAACGCGCGAGAGAGTGCGTTAATATTAACCAGTCGTTGTTGACGCTTGGGAGGGTCATCACTGCGCTTGTTGAGAGACATCCCCATATACCTTACAGGTATGTATATAGTCAGTCCTGCAGACCGTATTTCGGCCATGGCGGCCAATGCCAACGTAGACTAGCCTTCGGCGCGGGAGATATTATAATTCAGGCGTGTCACAAGTGCACTCTCTCTTCCCTGACTCTCATAGTCCGATGGGACGGATAGAGATCAGGCGCAGGTATGTATGACAGATTAAGCGCATGAAATCTCATTTACCAAAATAATTATTCTTTCGCATGTCTGTTTACCCGACTGTGTGTCAGCAAGAACAGGGTAAGTTTTGTTTTTATAAAAACAAAATGGCGAATTTTAGACGTCATTAAGTATCGAATAAGAAATAGTACTTTGACCATGTGGTGTATCAAAATAGAAGGTTTGAAGAGACTATTCCAAAAATATGAGACACTAAAAGATGAATAAAAAAAAACAAAATATCGAAAAACCCGACTGCGACTATTTTAGTTCAATCTCTGATTTGCTGCCACCAACTGTATCATAGAGATTCAAAACTGATCTAGTTCAAAAAAAAATCATTTTGTAATTTTAAAAACTTGATCAATACAAATGTTCTACCATGCCCCACCACTAAATACGCACCAATGTCCACAGGGAATCCAAACTGACCCGTATCCTCCAAGAATCCCTGGGCGGTCGGACCAAGACCTCCATCATAGCGACCATATCCCCTGGACACAAGGACCTGGAGGAGACCATGAGCACCCTGGAGTATGCTCATCGCGCCAAGAACATACAGAACAAGCCGGAGGTTAATCAGAAGATGACTAAGAAGGCTATATTGAAGGAGTATGCAGAAGAAATTGATAGACTGAAGAGGGACTTGCAGGCTACCCGGGATAGGAATGGTAAGGAGAAACCATTACACAATTTTATTTATTTATGTATAAATAAATAAAAGCTAGTAGTAGTTAGTTTTTGTTCTTTAAAAGACTTACAGCTCCTTAAAACAGAATAAATATAGAAGTGTAACTGTCAGCCAGTTAAAAGGCTTCACTTATTAAAATAACTCGAGGAGCTTGTGGCTAAGTAATAACAGTTAAGCCACGCTTGCCGGGGTTGGTCCGCCGATGGGTGACCATCTTTACATACCGAGACTCCTCCGTGCCTCGGAAAGCACGTTAAGACTTTGGTCCCGGCTGTCATTCGTGGATCTTTGACAGTCGTTACGGGTCGTCAGAAGCCCGAAAGTCTGATAACCAGTCTTACCAAGGGGTATCATATTACCCAGTTACTGGGTTGTGGAGGACAGATAGGCAGTTCCTCTATGTAAAATACTGGTATTCAGCTGCACCCGGTTAGACTGGAAGCTGACCCCAACATAGTTGGGAAAAGATTAAGCAGATTGATGATTGATTGGTTGAAAAACAACAGTGAACAACAGCACTGCCCTCACAACACAACTAAAAAGACCTGTAACAATCATAACAGTAAACATAACATCACGCTCGTTTTCCCCGAAGGGTTAGGCAGAGGCTATTCCCGAAAACGTTGCATGCTGTCATGAAAAATATATTGGGACTAAGTGTAAAAAAAACATCTTATCTGTATACATACACTATCACTACACATTATAAAACAAAGTCCTCCGCCGCATCTGTCTGTCTGTTCGCGATAAGCTCAAAGACTTCTGCACCGATTTTTATGCTGTTTTCACCAATGGATATAGTGGTTCTCGAGGAAGGTTATAGTATATAATAACCAACATCCACGCGGGCGAAGCCGCGGGCATCAGCTAGTAGCAAATAATACATTTCTAGTATATTCTATTTTTCAATAATGAGCCAAAAATAATTACCCAAACATTTTGTTTCCTATAGGCGTATACCTAGCTAGCGAGACATACGCCGAATTGACGTTAAAGGAAGAGGAACAACGTAAGGAGATTCAAGAACTGCTCCTCAAGAAGCGGGCTATGGAGGAGGAGAGGGATCGCATGGAGGCGGTGTTCCAGGAGTTGAACCAGACGCTGGAGGTGAAGAGTAACGAGCTGGCGAGCACCGTCACAGAGCTTGAGGGAACGAAGCAGGAGCTGGCGAGTACTAGTCATGTGAGTACACCTTGGATGATGTTATTTTCGCGAGGATGTTGTAATTTTTTTATGTTAGACACGACCCGATTCTCAAATAGTACAGTCAACCGCACCTCAAACGTATCGGGTGCACGTCATAGCTACGAAAAGCGGCGCTGTCAAAGCTAAACTTGTTACTGAAGACGTATGGACGACTGTATTTACAATTCTGATTTTCCAAACCATCTTCTAACTCACAATTGCATGAGCTAACATGCCAACCAACTTCTCTAGAGAGCCTGAAACCCTGAACCTTGTAATATATTAGATGAATATTTTCGCTAAACACTGAAATCTCGCTTCTTTTTTCTTCAGAAACTGGTCCGCACCCAGCGAGCATGCGAGGAACAACAAGTGCTAGTATCAGCTCACTGCAGCACTGAGCTAGCTCTGAGCGCGCAGGCGCAGGAACTACTCGCCACTGCCGACCTGGCCACTAAACACGTCGCCTGTCTACACGATACTGTGGACAAGCGCAAGTAAGTTATACATATCAACAAGTGCTAATATCGACTCACTGCAGCACTGAGGTAGCTCTGTACTGTATGCAAACTACCAAAAACAACATACTAATTAAATACAAATATTAAGAAGCCTTCATGAATGACTCTCTCTCTCTCTCACCAGCACGCGTAGCATAACCACGGAAAAATAGACAAAATGACATAAACAATCACAGTCTGTCATATTGTCTATTCTTCCGTCGACTAACCGTTCCTATTTTGGTCATGCTACGCGTGCTGCCTTTCTTTAGTATCAATAAGAATGAATTTCATTCATCTTATACATCACCATCATAGTTATGTTTGTTGCACACACTGCTGAGTATAGGCGTCCTCCTTTGTTGGTACAAAAGAGACTTATCGCTAGCACGGCAGTATGCTTCCCTGGTCTGTGTGCGTTTCATCCACGAATGACTCGGAAGTTAGCTACTCGCTGCGCAGTACCCCTGACCTCCGCTGACACATTACCTCGCAGCGACTCGCCTCATGTTCGAACTGTACCCAATGATTTCAAAAACATATCGTTCTCCCCAGAAATGTGGAATCCACGAACCTGCAAATATGTCGCACGTACCGCGAGGAGTCCGAAGAACAGCGCGGCACTATAAGTACCGGAGTGGGGCACTTTGCCGACACCGTCAACAGCGCCTTCAGCAACCTGCAGACTGCACTAGGTAAATGTGTATTATATTGTAACAAACTGGCTATCCTCTCCTGCTTCGCACGGGTTTAATCTACTGATGTGGCGACCTATCAAGACATATCAGAATTTCTGTGCTGTATCCAAGTTAAACATGAATGTCTTCATTCTGCTGCCCTTATCCCAATTTATTTGATGTCGGCGCAACATGACCCTTTCTTCCATACTTCTCCATTAGCCGTCATCTCGGTAGTCACCCCTTTTCTAGCCATATCATCTTTCACACAGTCCATCCTTCGTTTCTTTGGTCTTCCTCTACTCTTATATAAAAGCCATCGACATTCATACCCAAAACTTTCGTCACGACATTTCCCTCATTCCTTCGCATCACGTGCCCATACTATGACAGCCGATTTCCGCACAACTTTTCAGGCACCGGTGCCACTTTCTGACTTACTCTCATTTACTCATTTCTTATTTTATCCATTTGTGTAACACCACACATTTATAAATGATGTGATTGTGAAATGTTTCACCATCACATCATTTAGCGTAGTTTAGAACTTACTTTACTATAAGATGTAGTGCAATAACATAGTTACTACATCACTATCCTGCTGTAGTTATTCGCAAAAAGATTTGTTCTTTTTGGGTTGGGTTCTTTTATTTTGATCAACCAATCATATCTTGCTTTGGTTGATTTATTGAGCAAAAATACGATCAGGATTATAATTTGTTAACTTAAGGGTGTGGCGACCGATGAATTGTCCATACAAACGTAATACCAAAATCATTTGCAATTTGAGCATATTTCCACCATATTAAGTTGATATTCGGATTTAGACAGTATTTATCTAGGTTCCTACAGCTTTTTTTTTCCAAAAAACTTACCTAAAAAAATGAAGTTTAAGCGAATTGAATTTCGCACATTTTTACAAAGTAAATGACATGTTTTCATATTGTTTTTTCTGTATTATAAACAACAATATTTGTAATATTGTTTCAGCAGAAACATAGCTTATATTATCAAGTTACAAATTATAGAAAAATAATTGGAAATACATTAAGTTTTCATTCATCATTTTTGGTATTACGGAACACATCTAAATTTCTCATAAAATTTCAATAGCCAGTATTGCTATCGCTTCACGCGTATGTCAATGTGTGCGTGGTCGTACAGCTCACGGTAGCTGTGTGTATCGCTTCGATAGGCACATTAGGCATCTAGCGCAACGGGCGCCGGGGGTTGAGTGAGGCTCGTTCGGGGTGTTTGTTGTCAGTGTTAGACGATTACTTTAAACTTTTAAAGTACTGTGCGTGCGTAATTAATTATTTGTTTGCTAAATTTTATTGTAATCTTTCTGACACAGACCTATGCTACGAACTTGGATTTTGATTTGCCTTGTGATTTGGTATCCAGTAACCTACATTCTTACGAACTTTTTTTTGTTTACGGACTTCGAATATTATTGTTTACGATGTGGATTTGGTTGAAAACATGGCCTCCGAACGGAGGGATGTATCTCACAGTAAGTATTACCCAATGATAGGATAAGATAAGATGATAAGATATGATAAGTTTATAAGTTACCTATAGGTACTTTTTTAGCTAAGTACTAATTGTTTACATATTTACAACTTAGCCCAAGAAAATAAAGACATTTTTTCTTGCTACTTTCGTTTCTATCTTTAGATAACATTTAGATCTTATCCGTTTCATACTAATATTAATTGGAAGGTACCTACTTATGTATCTAAAGAGCCTCTGTGAGCTGTGGGCTCAGCTAGTGTTTTGTAGTTTGTACGTTACGTTTTTGTCATAAAGTTCATTATGCTTTGACCCAATTTCGTGAAAATAAACTTCATTCCGTACCGCGGCAATGTAAATTGAGCCTTATCGTGAGTACCTACTGGCAGAGCCCGCCGAGCCGGTATAAGCTGGTTTCTCTCCGTACGCGACGAACCCGCCATCTCAGCCGTCAAGCAGTCAAGCTTGTAGTAGTGTACCTATCATAGCGCGGTTGAATGAAGCTTTGTCATGTCACTGTTCCGTTTCTTTACCTACTCATTTGACCGAGCGGGCGTCATTATTTCAAAGACACTGGTGATAACACTGCTTGCCACTTGACTGTGATAGGGAAGGTGGGTTTTTACACCAGGTATTTACTTGCTGCGGGAAAGTCCGAAAGGGATACCGGGACCTTGGCAACAGGCAACTGAAGGAACACGGGTGGGTTTTAGTCAGTAAAAGTCTGACACGCCCTTCCGCTCCGCCCAGAGCGGGGGAATTCATTTGATGATTTACCACCATCAAAAAAAAAAAAAGGTATTTACTTGCAAGTACCAAGTGCGGACCCGAAATACTTCTAAGTATTTTGCTCCGTCGACCCTCGACGCTATTCTGATCCTTATTCGTATGATAGATAAGGATCAATGTTCTGTGAAAGTATTTTTACTTTAAAGGTTTGGAAGTATATTTTTTTTGTGGACGCAATTCTGCTCCTTGTTTATATTACATTACGAATCAATGTTCTATGCAAGTATTTTTCTTCCACCAAGGCTTGGTTAGAAGTTGGACGTATAGTTTTTTGCATACGCGATTGTACTCCTTATTTGTATCGTCTTACGGATCTATTTTCCATGCAGATAGAAAATACTTGAAAGTATTTCGAGCTCTGGTTTTTGGAGCGGGTGTCCAACGTACTTGGAAGCCCTGGTACTCGATTTTGCAAGTACGACCCATGTCTACTGTGATGTTTGTGCAGCGTATCCGGGGTAGGGTGACCATACAATTTGATTCCGGATTTGTCTGAACAAGTGCGGCTTTATGTCCACGGTCCGGTTTTTGCTCGGACTTTTTTGTGAAATTCCTATTACATAAGTAAACATTGATAAAACTAAAATAAAAGTTCAAAGTCATTGTAGTTTATTTAATCATTCTAGGATTTTTATCTGGACTTTGGTGATCCTTACCTTGGGGAAGTTGCTCCGATAATAACTTGCTTGATAACTAACTGGCTAATCTTTTTAAAATGACAGGACCTATTCGGATATTGCCCGTGTCGACTTTGCCTGGTGGGATTTTAATATTATTTATACATAATAAAACTTCTTGCCGTTTGATTACGGTTGATTATCATCTTATGTATGGTACTGTAGATAACATAAAGTAACAAGCCAAATCTTATAATCAGAGTGTTTTGTGTGGATATTTGAGACTACCTATGTATTCTGATTACCATAATTGTATTTTTTATAATACGTTCAGTCGATAATATATGGTCACCCTACACGACGGATCGATTCATATTTAAAAACAAATTGAATCAATGTCTCTGATGTTAGAACATAACTAGGTAAATAAATGTTTTTTCTAAACACTTGTTTTTTATTTTTATTACTCTTAGCTCAGAACGCTGTTCTTTATCTGAATTTACATCGAGTAAATATAAATTATTGGAATATTTGTCTTTTAGAAAGAAAGAAAGAAAGAAAGAAAATACGTTTATTTGCGGCAAACATGACGCTAACAGGACAAATAAAATATACGAAAATAACAAGTTGCGGGAAAATATGCGTCACATTCACGCAAAACGGCAATCACTCAGCATAATGCTGCGACCCTATGCGGGACAGAGCCCCAGCGCTGGTTCTCAGTGACAGCCGGCGTTGACGTCATGACATCAAACGGTGTAGCACATAACGAATTAACAATAACAAAATAAGAAATAAAATAAATACACTATGTGTTTACAGAAATATAATATTTATGATGGCAACATTCCGTTCCGTCAGCGACTCACGCGCCACAGGCTTATTGCGTCTGTGCGCGTAGCTGTCATTTATACTATTTGGACTGTTTGACCTTGACACAGAGACGCTTAGACATACTACTGATACTTTGCATAGTAGTACATAGTAGTACCTACTTACACTTTTATTATTCGACTTGTATTCATTATTTACTAATAACAATATTTAAAGTCTAGTAAAAAGGAATAGGTAAGTACTGAAATAGGAAAGAAAAAGCCAGCCAAGTGCATGTCGAACCACGCACAATGAAGGGTTTCGTAGTTGGGATGAATTTATCCAACAAACTTAACATTGTAGTTGAAAAACTTGTTCTCCCATACAAAATGTATGAGAGAACATGTTTAAGCAACTGCAAATTAAAGTTGGTCGATTATTACTCGGTAACTGGTGGAGCCTTCGTAGCGGTGATAGTTTTCCTTTTAATTTCATTATATATACTACTGCCGTGAATTTTTTCACATTTTCGTACCCAACCATTTAGCTGGCAGGGGGGGGGGGACACTTGACTCTAACAAAAATTCGCACTTTAAAGCTTAATATTCCGCAAACGGATCCCTGAATCCAAAAATGGTTTTCACAAGCTCCCATTATTTTTAAACGACCTTTCCAACGATACCCCACACCATGGGATTGACGAGAAAAAAAAAAACAATCTCCAATTTAAATGTAGGGGAGGAACCTTAAAAAAAAAAAAAATCCCCATTGTCGGCGTGTTTTATATGTATATCCATACCAAATTACAGCTTTCTAGTACCAACGGTCTTTGAGCTAAGCCGCGGACAGACGGACAGACAGACGGACATGGCGAAACTATAAGGGTTCCTTGTTGACTACGGAACCCTAAAAAACCTTCGTTTATTCAAGTGAGACCACCCAAAAAAAAAAAATAAAAAAAAAATAAAAAAAAATAATAAATACCCCAATAATTTATATTTACGCGACGTGTGTGTATCAACTTTAGCGCCGTTCGTCGGTTCATTTGCCCCCAAGGCCACGCACGATATCGATGTAGGTTACCTTATTTGAGATCTATTAGATTTTCTTTACATACCTTAGATCTCGAGATATCCTAATAAGTTGAGATATTGGCATGGAAAAGAAATTTCCAAAAAACGCATTACTGGTCTATACATTCACTAACGATTCCCCAAAGTAGTCAACAAAAATAAAGCAATTATTGAACATACCTAATTACTAATAATAAATATAAATGTCGTGTGGACTCGATGAATGAATGGCAAGTATAGCTAACAATATCTATCTATCCACTCACACACACACACACGGCGGCACACCGCTTCTCCCGTCCGCGTTCATTTGTCAAACAGAGATAGCAATATACCTAAAAAACTTTCGCTCGCATCTCGATTTGTAGTTGAGAGCCGTTTACGGTGGCCTCTTAATAGAATTCATAAGAAAATATTTTCCTTTTACAGATACATACACAACTTCGAGTACGCAAACGCAGGAGCAAAATAAGCAACAATTGGAGAACTTGGTGCAGACTTTCATTGATATTATGAATGAGGTAAGAAACTAAACATGATCTTAGTTACAGGTTTCGTAAGCAGTTCTATAACAAGTCACGCTACTCGCTCCGAATTCGGTTCGGTATGATTCGGCGCAGCTGGGCGGCATAATGTACATTTCATTTTGCCGCCCGACTAATGCCGACTTGAACAAGTGTGTGGCTAGCCTCAGTCTTTTTGCAACGGGTTTTATCTTTGACAGGAGACTGATGTAGTAACAAAGGTGTAAGTTTTACGTAAAATCGTAATATTTTCAGATAAAATTGGCAACATCAGAGAGTCACACGCACCTCGTGCAGTCGAGCGCGTCGCACCGCAGTCAGCTGCAGTCGTCCGTGACGTCACACTGCGGCGCCGTGCGCAGCGCGCTGGCGAGCGTCGTGCGCGCCTGCGTGACGTCACTGGAGCACGTGCGGGCCGCGCGGGGCGCAGGGCATGTGGCGGCCGCAGTGCAGCAGTGGGTACGTTACTACAGATATTTATAGACTATTCCGCGTGTTCCCTTTTAAATTACCTTCCAACTAAATTCTAAATAATAATCGATATTTTTTTCTTCCTTGGGATGACTAAAAGCAAATTTTTTATACATACTCTATTACATGAGGATGTTTTAAGAGTATCAATAATTGAAAACTACCAATATAATAAATCTCAAAACGACTTTTAGCTGTCCGACAAAATCGTTAAAATAATTTATTTATCAGTTTTTACCATCGATAAATAAGGTCATATTATTCCATTCCGCAGTACAGCGGCGCGTCAGCTCGCGTGTCGTCGCTGCAGCGCGCGCACGCCGCGCACCAGGAGCGCGCGCGCGCGTGCGGCGTGCTGCGCGCGCACGCCGAGCGCGCGCAGCGAGACAACCGGCGCGCGCAGGTCGCACGACGAGCTAATAAAGCGCAAGCATGTCTAACGGTAACTTGTGATTTCTTTTTCCATCGCATATCTATGAGCCTATTCGTAGTGAAAAGATTAGTGCAACAACAAGATTTGTTAAGCTAACTGCCCAGATATAAAACTAAAATAAGCCCGCACTTCTTTTCGCTTAAAAAAATAGGTCAAAATAACAATAATTTCTTATAAGAATACCCAATCAAAACTCGTATTATTGTTATAAAAATATCATAATATTAGTCTTTTAGGTATTTCGTTACTCTTAAATTTTCTTTTCCATACATACATAAACTCACGCTTTCTTCCCATGAGGGAGGCAGAAACTACAGAACGCCACCTGCTACGATCCTACATACTCCTTTTGCTTCGTTTACGTTCAAACATTTAGTCATACACACAGAAATTATAAATTAGGACATTTTACATTTTATGATTTAATGGGATTGAATTAATTAATTTCATGGGATAATTATTATTGAACGAATGTTAACCTATTTTTGTCAGTCAATGTACAAAAGTGGTACTTAATAGGAACTGCTAAATTGAGCAAAATGGGCTGCGCAATTACGCAAACTTCATGTTATAAGACTGAAATTAAATCATATTACCTTCAGGAAATGGAAGAAGAATCAGCGCGCCTAGAACAGCTCCTAACCCAACAACTTTCCGACATCGAAACTGAACGGCAACAAACAGAAAACAGACTCCAAGAATGGATGGAAGAAAAACGAAGATTACTGGAAGAAGAACTAGCGAAGCACGTGGCGACAGAGAAACAGGCTTTAGAGGACAGACTGGGGAAGAAGGTGACAGAAATAGAGATGCAGAAGAAGATGTTAGGAGAACGAATGGAGCGCTACAAGGAGTGGCAGCAGATACAAGCGGAGGCAGATAGAGAAGAGTTGGAGACGGCGGAGGGAGAGCTAGAGGAGTGTGAGAATGGCAGGGAAGAGTGCGCTAAAGATATCAAGAAGTATGGCAAGGAGTTTGAGGAAGGTATGTTTTAAAATATTTATTTTATTGATTTTTTTAAAGAATATCGTCACGCTTTCACATTTCCCAAGTGTTGGAGTAAGTACCATTATATTGATAATGTCTGATATGATACTCTGATTATCATTGTACAATGTACATGATAGCCATTGTTTGTTGATACTGGCTATATTGTGATAAACAGGTCATCTCATTCGTGAACTTACTGTGGCGGCATCTACACCGCCAAATGCGAACTACGTATTACACTGACGTCATGCAAAATCCTGCATCGCGCAAGAGAAGTTCGACTCGCGACTAGCGTATATACAACGTCCCGACATCAATAGGCCACCATACACAACACCCATCTGGTCGGAGGATCCTCCCTTTTTTATGAAGGGTGAGGAACTTCACACCCTGTTTCTCATACCTCTACATGATCTATGAAATATTATGATTGTATGTTACTCATTTTATTTCTAGGAACGGACGCGATCAACGTGGACATGGAGATATTCAGCAAGAATGTGGTGGAGGTTGTGGAACACATCAATAACGAGATGCTGCGAGTGTTGGAGCAGACCAGGGTACAAGTTGAGGTATGTTACTAAAGGTTAACATGTCAAGGTGTAATTGGAATAACTAAAACCCTGAAAACGGGTCAATTATTATGGAAAATTATGGATATGGGACCAACTCTGTAATTGCGAAAACATCAGCTCTTCCATACATGTATATTTACATAAACCTACAAAATGTATGGAACAGCAGGATTTTTATAGGTTAAATGTGCTGCTTGTACATTTTTCTATCAGAAACTATTTGTTGAAAAGATTATACTCCTGGAGGTAATTTTGTATTATGAGAAATTGGTGGTATGTAGTTGTAGAAAAGATAAACTGCTTGTTCACATAAAGCATCTGGAATCGAACCCAATCTTTGGAACAAGAATTCCTACTCTGTATGAGCGAAAGTGTAACTTATTTTCTTTTCTGTAACAACATGAAATGTTTCATGTTGTGTTCAAAATATGTGGGTACTAGCAGCATCAGGGGAATATTGGGATAAAAAGTATCCTATGTGTTAACCTAGGTTACAAACTATCTGTGTGGCAAATTTCATCCAAATCCGTTAACCCTTTTTTACGTGATTGAGTAACAAACATCAAACTTTCGTAGGATTTGCAAGTCAACAAGATAGTATCGGAGCTGAGTGCCTAGGCTGATCCTAATAACAATTGCTAGCAATCTAGCATATAAAAAGGTCATCTAAATATAATCTTAATTTCTCTTACAGCAAGAAGTATCCAACGTGATATCGACAGACGAGGCTATGTGCAAGCAATTTGTGCAGGAAGCTGAGAATACGCTAACCAACATTGTGGATAGCACCAAACAGATTACTGACGCGTTTGTCAGTAAGATAGAGGTAAGAATGTATTTAATTGGCTTTAAGATTCATCCAAAATGAAAGGAGGTTAAGCGATGTGAATTGCACTATGTATTCAAATAAAACTTTACCTATTCGAGCATAAATCTACTGGCGCAGTACCTAATACATCTCATGTAAGATTGACTCGGCCACGACATCACCGCGCGACCTGCGGCTTGGGACTGTGAGTGCGGCCAGGACTAAGTGTGTGACTGGACTAAGTGATGTACCTAACATCTCTATGTAACAATATTCTCACAAATAGATTACTATTACTATTACAAGTTATTTGAGAGTGACGCGCGGGAGGCACGAGACGCGCGCGTGTTTCTGGCCCAACATAGTGATCGATCTACGTATACGCGATCTTCGATCCGATCGAAACTGTCGGCACAAAGAGACATTTTGCAGTGTCGAAGCGCGTACGGTGTTGCTTAGACGTGTTTTTTGTAGTAATTAGCTAATTACATCGTAATCTATTGTGCAGTAAACGGTCGGCCGTCCGGCCGAACCGGTTATCGCTCGCGCGAATCTACGCCTTATGCGTAATGAATACAGACGAGAATCATAATGAAGAAGTAATCAGTTCAATCACTATGGAGGACGAAGTAAATACACATTTAGAAGACATAACACAATTATTTGAGATTGAGGGTAATGAGACGTCGAAAGATGGAGTGGGACCTACAAAAAGAGGAAGAGAAGATGATGAATGGAACGAAGTTAGGAATAGTAAAACCAGGAAGAGAGGTAAGAGGGATAACGGAATTACGTGTTACTTGCAAAGATAAATTTCCTAAACAATTTGCACTCGCTAAATTGTTTAAGGAACAAAGAATAATGAATATAACAAAAGTTAAACATATAAATCCGTACAAAATTACTGTCGAAATTAATAATGCTGACAGTGCTGAGAAGTTAGTGAACGCCGAACATTTTAAAGGATTAGGGTGGAGGTTCCAGCGGCCCTTTGAAGTTGGTTTATCATATGGAGTCATTAAAAATATCGACTTAGACATTTCTGAGCATGAGCTACTTTCATGTCTATCAAGTACATATAAGGTCGTGAATGTGAGACGTCTACAACGAAGAGACAGAGAGGCAGCCAGTTGGACCGAAAGCGAGACATGGAGAATAGGATTTGAAGGACCATTGTTGCCCTCTTATGTGCTCATTTACGAAATGAGAGTACTGGTAGAACCTTACATTTTTCCTGTTACGCAATGCTCCAGGTGCTGGAGGTACGGTCACTCTGCTAAAATGTGCCCAACAACGAAAAGTATATGTCCGAAATGCGGAGGTAAACACGATAACTGCGAAACAAATTCTTTTAGGTGTGTGAATTGCACAAAGAATCACATGGCATTGGATAAAACTTGCCCAATGTACATTAAGGAAAGGAAAATACGCAATATTATGAGTGCTTTTAATATTTCATATAGAAAAGCATTGGATATGTATATACCTCCTCTTGCACCCTCCTACGAAACAGACGTCAATAGGCAGACACTTACACCTACCTATGAGACAGTCCCAGTTACGCTAGCACCTACCTCAATTACACCTATGTCACCTGTGTTACAATCGAAAGCTACAGTCGCACAAAGAACAGTGGCCACCTTAAGAGATACCACAAATGGTCAACAAACCAAAAATGTACCACAAAAGGACAAACCACAGACGGAGAAAGAAGAAGAGACAATAAAGAGAAGTAAGAAGAAAAAACATAAAAAGAAAGCGCCCCAATCTGAAGCTCCCCATACCCAGGATTGTTATATGGACTTTCAAGAGGATAGGGGCAAGGGAGATACAACTGGGGAAGAGGATGACAGTAAAAATGAGGATTCGGGAGACGATAGTTCATTTGGATGGTTGATAGATAAAATTAAATATATTTTATTCGTGAGAAATGATACCTTTAAGGACAAAATTATATCTGTTGTTCAAACTAGCGTGGAGTGGGCAATATCTTGTTTCTTAAATAAGATAATACCTCAAGACTTTTCCTCTTTAAAAAAATATTTCCGTAATGAAGACCGTTAAAATAAACATTTTACAATGGAACTCACAAAGCGTGTTACCCAAAAGACTAGATTTGGAACAAATTCTGTTTTTAGAAAAAGTTCATATTGCGGCGTTATGCGAAACTTGGTTGGATTCTGACTGTTATTTTAGTGTAAAAGATTATAACGTGTTTCGCTGCGACATACCTGACTCATATGGAGGAGTTGCAATTCTATGAATGAAATGCACCGACCCCAGCGTGGCTTAACCAGACTCGATAAATCGAATGAACCCCAGGATTTGCACTAGCCCCTGGAGCCTCATGGTTCATGGGGTTACAGAAGCCATTGAATATCAAAGAGTAGACCGGGGGGCGCGGGTAATGGTAGGGAATAGACCGTGCCCGTCAGGATATGGAAGGATTTGCGAGCCTACCGGATATGCATCCTTGAGTAAGCAATGGACTAGTGGAGAGACGGGTAATATTTATCTAAGGATGGGCATCTTTTTACGACGACGCCGCCAGTTGGCTCCGTTCCATTTTCACCGTTGAATCCATTGGCGGAGATATGCTTCGTTCTCGGCTCTTTTCTATCTCCCTGCTGTGCTGTGTTACACTTTGCTGTTTTCTGAGTCTTTGTCCAAGGACTCGCTGCTGTCCGTTTCAGGTTTCTTGTATATCTCGCTGGCTGCTTTCATGATCTTGTATCGGTCTTCAGCCATGTCCATCCAGAAGTTGATTTCCTTGTTGAAGCACGCCATGTCCTGTCTTAGGTTGTCGTTCCATGCGTAAATCGGTCAGCCTACTGTCTTGGATTTGGCCTTGTACTGCATTGCTGCATATAAAAGGTGTGGTTTGCCGCGTCTGTGAACATGTGCGAGATAGCACGTCCTGTGTTTCTTGATGTGTTTCGTACCAGTTTTTACTTCTAAGATTTCGTGCATTTACTTTTGTCTTGGTTTATTCCTAGCGTGGTTAATCAAGTCTCTCATGATGACTCTCTCTGTCAGGATAGTTCAAGTCCAGTTTCACCGGTGAATCTTTTGGCGGGGTAAACTGCTTTCTCGATTCTTTTCTTCTTAGTTCTGATGCGTTTTCAGCAGCACTGTTCAGATCGCGATCGGCCCGATCCTCGTTGTTTATGTTCAGCTCCGTCGCCGTACAAGTTCAATCTGTAGCTCGCCGCTGCTCACCTCGGGTTGATGCGATTGCAAATAATATAGTTCGGAGTTAAAAGCGCACTATTCGGCTCAAGTAATTAATAAGACCCCGACAAAAATCTCGACCCGCGTCACCCGAATTCTTCTTTTCTGTTCATAGTTACATCGCCGACACCCATAACCAACCACTTTCAAAACAAAATCCCGCGCACAAGATGACCACCTCTGTTACCGCCCAGGTTCTATAATAGCGTCCATGCGCCTTTGCTGGCTTTCCGCGATAGTACTATGGCGGGCGCGCATCGCATGTTCTATTCCCGCCTGCAGCGTTCAGCCACTATGTAACGCTTACCCATGCTGATCAACCAATAACATTGCAGCATCAGATTTTTGTAACGACCTCTTTCTTGTAAATGAAAATAGCGCCCAGGATATAGTAAACTTAAAAAGCGTTAAAACTTGATAGCATCCGTCATATTTGTTTTAAATTAGCTCGAGTATAAGCCCTTTTCAAGGATTGCACCTGCAGACAGCAGTTTGAGTGAATGAAAATCAAAGTAGATATGTCATATTCTACACAATCTACAGTTTACACTTTCACTGTCAGCAAATTTGTTGAGATGCCCCGTTGTGGCATTCTATAATATACCCAAATAGTGAGTATCTTAAAAGTTAAAATACCAATTGCTATGCGGCCTAAGGGTCGGCGCGGGCGCCCACATCTGGCGAAGGATATAGGGGCTGCGGAATTTTGTTTCCAAAGCCGTTAGGTATGCGTGCCCAAGACAATAGAGCACCACTGACCACTCACAAAAAAAAGGTCACTTGAACTCAATAACGATTTTGGAACACAATCACCTACGCATTATATCTTAAAGTTGGGTACATTATTTAGCCAATTAAACCTGTAGTGACTTAAAATGACGGAATTATGGCGTGTATTTTGCAGAGAGGAGCAAGTCACTGTAGTATGGAAAGATCTCACCAGATTAGCCTGCAGGTACACTTGTCGGCCACCACCACCATCAAAACAAAACACCAACATCACTTTAAAAACTCACTATCATTAAAAATAATCCATGAAACTACACATTACACAACACGCACCACCCGATAAAATACCGATTTTGCAGAGTTCGATTTCGCTGGCAAGCGAGGGGTGCTTGCCACATGGCACTATCATAAAAAATTTAGAGAGAGCGTCTCGAACACAACCGTCTTCGTTGACTGCTAAAGACCCAATCCATATGGAGGAGTTGCAATTCTAACTCATAAATCCATTAAGGCTCAACAATGTCATATAAGTATTCCAAATTCGAGTATTGAGATGGTCCATGTCAAAATTATTAATTGTACTTTCATTCAAAACGTTATCTCAATCTATTGCCCACCCAATGTTCGTACTACACAAAATGAGTGGGACTCGCTGCTTGCTATAGCTAACTCTAAAACTGTAATTTTAGGAGATTATAATGGTCATCACTCAAGTTGGTCCACGAGAACAGATCAAAGAGGTACTCAAATTTTTGACTCCCTAATTGACAATAATTTCGTCACTTTGAATGATGGGAAACCGACTCGTATTAAGCTAGTTAATGGAATTTTACAAAAGTCGGCCCCAGATTTATCTATAGCTTCGGCAGATGTAGCATTAATGTTTGATTGGAATGTAACTAATGAGTCCTTAGGCAGTGACCACATGATAATCAAACTGAAGATGTTGGATAACTGTGTACCACGCATTGTTAAAAAACGAAATTTCAAAAAAGCCGACTGGGTAAAGTACCGCTACTATATTCAAGAAAGACTAGTCGAGTGTACATTGCCTGTTAAACCCCAAGAAGCGTATAATTTTTTTTTAGATATCATTAACAGAGCCGCTGATGCAAGTATTCCTTATTTTAAATTTAACAAAAACCCCAGTAGTGATTTTAAACCGAAACCTTATTGGTCTCCAATATTATCTAAGGCGGTGGCGGAAAGACGATTGGCTTTAACGTACTTTAGAAAAAACCCAACACCAGATAACTTACAAAAATTACAAGATAGAACTCGAGAAACTCAAAAAGTAACTAGAGGTGCTCGTGATGAGGGATTCCGTAAGTTTTGTTCTTCAGTGGACGAGGTCAGTTCGGTTAGTGATATGTGGCGACGCATGCGCTGGTTGAAGGGATACCGTTCAGCTGGACTCCATGTGGACGAGACGTTGGCTGAACAACTCCTTTTTAATTTAGCTCCTGACTTTACATGCCCCCCATTACCTACTTTTTGCTCTCAAAATCATACATTGGATGTTGCTATAACAAGACAGGAGCTTGATAAATGTGTTAAATCTAAAGACACTGCACCGGGCTGCGATGATATTTCCTTTTCGATGATTAAAAATCTTCCGGACCTTGCTAAAAATATTTTGATACAACTTTATAATTTATTTTTTTCTTTAAATTTCGTTCCTGAGCAATGGCGTCAAGTCCGTATAGTGCCAATCCCCAAACCAGGTCGAGATTTGACTTCCGCTTCCGCAATAAGACCTATTTCTTTAATATCCTGTTTATGTAAAATCTTTCATTCCGTTATCAATAAGAGAATTGAGTGGTATTTAGAGAGTGGAGGGTTTTTGGCTAAAGAGACTGTAGGTTTCAAGAAAGCGCGCTCATGTTTACATAACTTAAATTTACTAACCTCAAAAATACAAATTAATTTCACCAAAAAACTTGTCACGATTGGATGTTTCCTTGATATTGATAACGCATACAATAACGTTGACGTCACTACTCTTCTGTTGACCTTGGACCAACTTGGTGTGGGAGCACAATACTGTAGATATTTATGGGAGTTTCTTAAAGAAAGATACTTAACGATTAATGGCATAGATAACACCGTAACTAGAATTGCCAGAAGGGGCTTGGCACAAGGTGACCCCTTGTCGCCACTACTATTTAATATTGCGACCATTCATATTTGTAAAGTAATACCTAGCTCCGTATCTATATCACAGTACGCCGATGACTATGTACTTTATATATCTTCTCATAACTCCGATCAAGCAGCCGCTGAGTTACAGAAAGCGGTGGATATCTTATGTGGTCAATTTGATACCCTAAATCTAAACATATCTCCAAATAAGAGTAAAATTTGCATTTTTAACAGGGGCTATAGGAGAATTTCAGTTAACTTGTCAATTAGAGGTAATAGATTGGAGGTTGTCGACACGGTTCGATACCTTGGTATGTGGTTGGATCGTTCGCTAAGGTGGGGAAAGCATATCAATGAAGTTTGCCAAAAAGTTCTTAAATTCATTAAAATGATTAAAGTGTTAGCCGGTTCAACTTGGGGTGTGCACCCAAAATATTTAAGAAAACTTTATATATCTTTAATTAGAAGCCGTATTGACTATGGAAGCGTTTTCTATGACAACAGTGCAAAGACTCACTTGGAGAAATTAAATAAAATACAGAACCAAGCTATGAGAGTAGTGGGTAGTTTTATTAAAACTACACCTATTCACGTGATGGAAAGCGAGCTATGCCTGCAACCGTTATATCTACGTCGACGATTCTTGGCTGGCAAATCCTGGCTTAAAACGAAAGCCTTTCAGGCAAATGCTGGAGGTATCAACTTACTTTCCGAGCTATCTACCTTGTGTAATAATTCTTCATATTGGCAAAATAAAAGAATCCCCCTGTTAATCTTGGTTCATGACTCACTACACACTTTAAAAGTTCATTGCAGTAATAAATTAGATATGTTTTCCCTGGATACATGGGTTAGTAGTATAGATAGCAACAATTTTATAAAACACGACGTGAGTTTTATGAACAGACCAAAAAGGCAATACAATCCTTTTAGCTTAAGCAATCTTTTTATTAATTACATTACTTCCGAATACTCGACTTATTTTAAAATATTTACAGACGGATCTAAGGACGGTGACGGTGTGGGGGCCGCCTTTTATGAGTCTGAAGGAAACACAATGAAATTTCAAATTAATGCCAGTGTGTGTGTAATGGAAGCGGAACTGATTGCGATCGCAGAAGCTCTGTCATATGTAGAATCAATTCGGCAAAGCAATATTGTCATTCTTACAGATTCCAGAAGTTCGCTCCAACACTTGGCTCGGTGTACCTCGACATTTCGAGGAACACCGATAGCCTACACCATACTGAACATGGTTTTGAAACTACAATCTGATGGAAAACACATAGTTCTTCAATGGATTCCATCTCATATCGGAATAAGAGGCAACGATATTGTTGATCGACTAGCCAAGCAGGCCATATGTGATGGAATTCCTGTTAATTTTTCTCCTTACTTTACTAACTTTATACCTAATATCAAACAGGATTGTTATTCGCTTTGGAAGGAGTACTTCAATGAAAGATCACAAGATAAAGGAATCTGGTACAAAACGATCCAACCACATCCCTTGCACTCACCGTGGATAGATAATCAGCTGTTGAACAGAAGTGATACTGTTATTGCACTAAGACTTCGTTCCGGACACATCCCGTGTAATAAGTTCTTATTCCTAATGGCAAAATCAACATCGACTAATTGTGATTTTTGTATTAACTCCGTGGATGATGTCTATCATATATTAACCGACTGTGTCCGCAACGAGGAATTTAGAAATAGCTTAGATTGTAGGATTAGAGAAATAGGTTACTGTAATAGTGTTCTAGCTGTGCCACTGTCTGATGCAGCTAGAGTACTTTACAAATTAGCTATGCTAAGGTTTTGATAAGTAGAATTTAGTATGATTCTGTTAACCCAACCAGGGCGGCATAATCGCATGTGCGACAAAGCCCTTTCATTTTGAATAAAAAAAAAAAAAAAAAAAAAGACATTTTGGTTCGCCCAACAAATGACCGCGACGAACATTTTCTATTAGTACACAGAGTAATTAATCATATAGAAAAAGAAAGAAAGTAAAAAATCATCACCATTAGCCACGTTCCGACTTCACCCAATTTGGGGCGGGCACAGGCCTCTCCTCGCTTGTACCAATCCGACACAGGGTAATACGATCCCCAAATCCAAATAATGAATTGAACTAATGTTAAAATAACTTATCGTTATATTTGAATATCTCGTGTAGTTATGTATTGCTTTATCAACAGTCGTCCTATAATTCTAAAGGGAAATCTTTATTCAAGAATGGCAGCACTTAATAAAGGTAGTTTTAATGCCAATATTGGCAATATTATCAATGGAATTACTTGTTAGCGAAAAATATTAACAAATAACATTTACTTTCAGTCAAACTCCAGCTCCGCAATCGAGCAACTATCCCACCTCAGCACATCGACTGCTGAGCTAATCTCCCTGTCCCTGTCGCACCGCTCGTCCCACTCGCACTCGTGCGCACGCGCACGGGAACAAGTCGCCAGGCTGCAGGCGCAGCTGTGCGACGCCATCGCTAGGCACGCGGAGCTGGAGGGGCAGTACCTCAGTGACGAGTACAAGGTGTATTCTCCTACTGGTGAGTTTCAGGCTTATTTTAATGTTATTAATTAAACATAACTGGCGACATGTGGATACAATAAATACACGTCCCCCCCCCCCAGGCGCGACGCCCGCGCGTGCACAGTACCGCTACCCGCGCGGCCTGGCCGCCACGTCGCCGCACGCGCGCCTGCTGCACAGGTTCCGCGCCATGAGACACGACCTGGACGATGTGAGTACTGCATTTCAAACATTATTCTCATCTTCAAACCAGTGATTGAAACAGAACAATGTTTCAGATTCCTTTTTGCGTTGAATGTGTTTAGTGATGTTGGTGGCACAGAATAGTACAGAGGGCGCACTCCGCATTTTGTATATGAAGCTACAAGTACGCGGCGGACTCGTCTGGTCGAGCCAATTCAGTGAGCGTAACGTAGCCAGAAGATGTAATAGTTACGCGAAAAAAATAGAGGCAACGTCTAGGTAAATATAACTGTAGGCAATTAGCGCTGTGCGACCTGAATTGCATTTTATTGTGTGGCAACAAGAGTCGCTTTTTATTTAAATGATTTTACGGAGTAAACCATCTGTACTAATCTGTGTCGATGGTGCAAGCGTGCCTTCTTTTTTTCTTATTAAAGCATAAACTTTACCTTCTTTTTCTCCCATCAGGACTGCGTAGTAATAGAATCCGACCCGGAGGCTCCTGCAGCGAGCGACTCGGAATGCTCCACGTGTGAAGACTCCGCAGTGTTCGCGGCGCCCTCGCCGCCCCTACTGAGCGTGCCCACCAGCAGAGCTAACAAGCAGATCGTCAAGAGTACCTCCGAGACTGACATACTCTATACTATGAAGAAGGTAAGCATGTCAAATATAATAAAAGAGAAGGAACTGTGTGGATCAAAAACCACTGCTGCACATTGCGTGTTTGTAGATCGCAAGCTTTGCAATATTTTCCTTTACTGCTGACACAGTATTATAAAAGGAACAGTATTCTGTCTCGGCAGTGACCTTGAAATAACCGGCCGCTCGGTAGATAAACCTTCCGCATCCGTGCGAAGCCGCCGCGCAGTCGTGACTGTTGCGTACTGGTATACACGGAGATTCCGAAGTCGGCCCTTTTCTATGAGGACATAGTACTGTTACTTGTTTATACTGTGCCGCTGATGTCTTAGATTAACAAGTTTTCGAATCCTCTACCACCTGCTTAAAAAGCACTTTCGTACGCCGCTGCAACCATATTATGTTCGCGTCTAAAGTTATTTTAACAGCTTGTTAGGAATCATCACATCAGTTAATTGTAACATTACTTTTTATACCAAGTTATATTTTGTATTAAAAATCGTTAAACCATTTTCTAATTTTCATTCACAGCAACAGGAAAACGCCAAAGAAAACGCGAACCGTTCCATTCCAAGCAAAAAGCCTTCCAAACTACCCGCACCCTCATCTCTCAAGAAACCTCTCGTGGAACGGAACGCCAACTGACGTCACAGTGAATATACCGTAGTATACTGTCCTGTACCTTTAGATAATATGGCGTGAAGATATTGTGTTCAATGTGAGTTCAGTTGCGATTTGTCGCCGCTAGAGGCGCTATTTGTGCTCTTGAAGTAAATCCTTTTTCATACTATTGAAATAGTTTTCCGATTGTAGTGTTGGTATTTTCGATTGTAGTGTTGATTCATCATAAAACATGTAAAAATGACTATTTTCGCGAGTGTTTTCAGCGACAATTTTCGCAGTTTTCGTAGAAAAATCTCACCGATTTGGATAAAAATGTGTTATTTTTATAAGAAGTAAGTATATATTCAGTGTGTCGATATGTAATCATAGTTAGTTATATTATGACAGTTGACAAACTGTAAATTGTATAGTATTTGACGAGTATAAAACATTATGTAGTTTAAAACATGCTATATTTTTTTATGATATCGTTAGGCGAGACTTACGACCAATTTCTTAACAAAAACTTATCTAAAATAAATACAATATAATGTACTAGCGACCCGCTCCTTCTTCGCACGGTTTTTACGACTTGACAAAACATCGAGATTTCTTAGCTACATGTAACGTATTGTACACATAAACTTTCCGGAATAAATTCTCTGAAAACCTCATCTATATCTGTTGCGTGGTTTAGAAGAACAACGCGGTCACACAGACAAACACGAAAAACGACGTATAAATTTTTCAGACAGGTAAATCTAAATACTAAAAAAACAATATTATAAAAAGCGAAAACAACACTTTTCTGAAAGAAAATTATTATGTTGACTGTCAAACTTAAAATAGTAATTATTATAATATTTATTGGATAAAAAAATTAGTTTCCCCTGATATTTATTATTTCTATTTTCTTTTACGCAAAAAAGTTCGGATTCTATCTTCCACTTACAACATTTTAATATTATTTATAAGTATTTTCAAACAATTACATCGTTCTTCATTAAATTTAAAATTTTATAAAAATAAATAGTTTTAATTGTAATGTACTATGTTAAGATCGATATTGTTCGGTATATTATTTTAGATAATTATTATATTATTTAGTTTGCCGCATATCGAATGTGTACCGTGTGCATGTGGATCGATAATAATATCGAATAGTTTGTTAGACAATATATTAACCATGTTTAAAAAGTATTTAAAATTAATTCTGAGAAGGGACCAATACTGGATTTAAAAAAACAACCTTAGGTACATGTTATACGTCAGGCATTATATTCTAGCCGCTCATAATGCTCAATTCTCGTATCTAGATTTTACGTAACGCAATTGACATAAAGCATTATGCTTTGTAGAATTTTGTTACGAAAATTCACTTCTATTCCGCGGCAATGTAAATTGAGTTTAATATTACTAGTAGCCAAGCCTTCCGACAGGTATAATTCTGTTATTTTTCAATACAAGCTCATTCATGTATAAAATGAAGCAAATATTTGATATATTTCATACATAATTAGTTTACAACGCTTTTCTGTATTCACGTGAGTGTAAGCTCTGAATAAATATATAATTTACTAATATAAAGATATGGTGTTTTTCTTATCGCCAAACCACCGATCCAGTTTCTTAGACTTATGGGTGATAAAGCGACCAAATTAAATGACGGCAGCTCTGGTGAATATTCTTTTTAGGTTGAAAATTATTTCCCAGTAGTGTTAGCCCGGTATGAAATTGCTTTTTTTAATTTTTTCCCGGCTGTGATTCGTGGATCTTTGACAGTCATTACGGGTAGTCAGATGCCGGAAATTCTGACAACCTATCTTACCAAGGGGTATCGTATCTATTACCCAGTAACTGGGTTGTGGAGGTTAGATAGGCAGTCGCTCCATGTAAAATACTGGTATTCAACTGCATCCTGTTAGACTGGAAGCCGACCCCAACATGTTAGGAAAAGGCTAGGCAGGTTGATTAACAGTGATTAATAAAACACAGGATAATTTTATCGTATTTATTAGCATATAGAGTACCTACATTTACAAGTATTTGAAATAAGATCAGGCTGATTCGTATCCCGTGATATGTTTTTGAACACAGTGCATCTAATATTCTCGTTTTCACAGTTCCAAGATCTTCTACATTATACTTTGAATATAGAATTCCATAACAAGCCGAAAAATCCTATTTAAAAAAAAATTTAGGCATGTGTGTGTATGACAAAAAACTGGGGAATGAGTCCACAGTCAACTACAAACTTGGGAATACTTTAAACTAACATTTCGCGAAATATCATATCAGTCTGATCCACTCAATAATATTTACAACCTCGCAAGGAGAGATACCAGATTCCACCACAATTTTAGTATAAAAGAAGCTTTGTGTAAGTACTTAAAATACCTATACAAAACATGATTTAAAACTTGTAACTAGTATAAATTTCTTTCCCACCGTGAGGTGCAAGTCACCGTGAGGTGGAATGTCACCGTGAGCTAGAATGTAACCGTAAGCTGGAATGTCACCGTGAGCTGGAATGTCACCGTGAGCTGGAATGTCACCGTGAGCTGGAATGTCACCGTGAGATGGAATGTCACCGTGAGATGGAATGTCACCGTGAGATGGAATGTCACCGTGAGGTGGAATGTCACCGTGAGATGGAATGTCACCGTGAGATGGAATGTCACTTGCACGTCGTTTATCGATGAGGTCTATTTTGCTTTCAAGACCAGTGTGACAGGTAAATAGTTTCATTACACGGTAAATTGAATGACTTTTTCATGAAATCGTGACATTAGAGAACAAATCTAACTTAAAGATATTTATGAATTATTCTTAAGTAAATACATATTTGTTACGGTCGCGAATCATATTGTGATCAAGATGCAACCTGACACTGACCTGCAAATTGCAAAAAACGTAAGAAAACTTGAATTTCGCGGGTTACTACTGTGGATCTACAAAAGTGAAAAAGAAATTTCGAGATCAACTATACATCAAAACAAATGAACCTTGAACAAACACATTATAAAATGTTGATCACAGTAAATAATAGTGTCCTTAGTGGTGGAACCAGGCGTAAACTAAAAATAAATAGTTTATTTTATAATCCGACAATTATGGCTGGATACTCTACGAAAAACACATAGATTATGTATTTTTAACAGCATAGCCTTTTATGTATAAAATAAAAATAGGTAATCTATCAGATTCTGCCTGCGTACATTTATTTTAATCGCCTAAATTCGACGTATCTCCTGAAAGTTACAAAATATTGATAGAAAAAACTATTTATTTTTATTTTTTGTTTAGTTTTTTTTTATTGTAGCGGAGCAGGCAGTTTCTTGTTCCATGAAATTCATAAATAAAGTAACTAGAAATACTAATTGTGTATGTAAATAATATAAATAATAGTTATTGTTTGGTTTTTCTTACTACAACTAAGATTATCTGTTTATTACTAAAATAAATTAATGTTACGTATGTAGGGATGTATTTGATAAATATTTTATTCAAAGAAGACTTTCTACCTGTGACCACAATACTTACTATTTATTGCACAAGAAAGACATTAAAAGCTAAAATATTAGGTGCCATACTTTTTAATCGGGCCCTTTTTCAAAATAATTTAAGTAAGCTTTAAATAAGCTATTCAGTACCAGGAAATCTTTTACCAATTTGCATAATTTTTGCATATAAAATAAGCCAATACTAGAACTGCTTGGTAAAAAATAATAAAAATTGATGGTGGACAATACGACAATAAATTACAAAACTGCGTATAATACCTAATGACGATCTCAGTTTGGATCCAAAAAATAATTTAAATATATCTAATAGTAGTTAGTCACTATAGCTAGTAAAACATTGGCCAAAACGGCCATAACTGTATTTCAGTTTATATGAAAAATAATGTTTTTTTAATTTCGATGTTGGGATTTATTAAATAGTTTCAAAATAATCCTACGCGTTAGTATTGTCACGTTTTATATTAACTCTTTTAAGTCGGTTTTTGCGAATTGTTCGTCAAAATAGAAAGCCTTGAAAACGTACCTTGACTAATGAAATTATAAAAAATTGCGAAGTCAAAAAAAAACAGTACAATTTGGAAAAATACAATATAAATTCGACTTTACCTTGACTGAGAAGATGGTGGGAGAGTGTGTAAACGACGACAAAAATAAATAATAGATCACTTAATAAAATAAATAACTTATATCTAAAGAAGTTGTTTTGTAATTATTTACATTGCAGCGTAGTCGACAGCAAATCGAATACTGTGCGGAAATAGTAATAATTTAAAATAAATATTGTTTAAATGCAGATATACAGTCATTTTATTATAAGTACCTAAGTCCTAATTTTATGAAGGTGAAACTTCAATACGAACAGAAAAAGTAATAAATTTGAAATAAAATCCTACATTGGGCCTATAAAGGAAAATGACGCCTCTGGTTAAACGAAATAAAGATGAATATTGTATGAACAAAATTGATAACAAGCAGATTTTTTCTGTTGTTCTTTATTTGTTATGAATTATGATAATAACTGTGCACATACTCACATTATTATGTGACACTTACTAACATAAGCTACAAAGCACCTGATTATATATTTTTTAATAAAACCGGCATGTCTTAGTAGCCATAGAAAAAAAAAAAAAACATCCCTCAAAATTCACACCATAAAAAATCCTAACTGTCCAAAACGAGTCAGAGAACCTTATTTTAAGGGAATAATGTTCATATTGCGAATATCAGCAAGCGTTTCATAGGAATATAAACCTTATCTTGTTAAAAATTAGATTGATATTCGTTTGAAACGCTAACTTTACTTAGCTAAGTAATTTCAAAGTGCGATGTGAAAACCTAGCTCTGAGTAATTAACTCCTGATCTCATCCAAAATGAACACCTATATATAGCTCACTTTTTACATGAGCAACAAACATTCACCTAACTCCAATTTTATTACAAAGCACTAGAGCTCATTCGGCTTGCTTTAATAACCGAAACCGCCAGTAGGTACAACCGAGCCTTACTTCAGAAACCTTGAGATTCATTGCGCTGTAGGTACTATAGGTTGTTGACGGATATGATTTGGTTGATCCAGCCGATGAATGAGGACACTTTCACATAGACTCCTGGTACATCTTGCCGACCGCAGCCGAAACCCCAGGAGACCAGCCCCACTAGTTCGTAAAAGCCATCGTCTTGGCATACTAGGGGCCCACCGCCGTCGCCCTGTGAAGATAATTTATCATAAGCTATTTACCAACATGCGAAAGGGAATTGGAAATTAGGCGAAACTAAAAACACCAATCCAAACAAACAATTTTCTTCCGACTTCAAAAAAAGAGCAGTTTCTATGTTCGTCAACGTATTTTTTTTTTTGTTATCAAGTGTTCAAATAAATTCAACCAAATATATTTTCCAGCAAGGCTTTTGTGAACGTGCTCTCCGCGGGTGCCAAGCGAACAAGCCGCGACTGTGCGACGTGTTTTCCGCGTTTTCACAATTATTGTACTGTCGCTTGTCTCAGTCTCTCTTCTACACTAACGTCAATCTCGTCCTGCGAACGCGGCGAACACGTTGATCACACGTGGCGTGCTCGCTACGCACACGCAGCGAGAGCGCTAAACAATCGCCTCGCTTGAAACAAGCTTGCAAATCGCCAGTCCGATAGGCCCATATTGTTTTCACGTTGCGCTACAAAAGGAATCTACCTTTGACACCTTCAATTACTTTTCTGCTACTAACCTGACAAGCATCGTTTCCGGGCTCGCCACCGGCGCAGAAGGAGCTGGCCGGCAGGATGAAGATCTTCTCGGTGACCGCGTTGACCTTACGGATACATTCCGCGTCGCTGACTATCGGCAGTTCTGCCTCGCGCACTCGTAAGGGGATGGGACCTGCTGGGAATTGACGACAAGTCAGATTTTTATGGTAAACAAAACTAGGTATTTCAGCATTTAGGTGCCTAGTGTTAATTATAAAAAGTATGAGCCGCTCGCTTTATATTGGTTTTGTTACCTTACCACTGACTTACGGTCTACCGTTCAGTAGAGACAACGCCGTGTCAACGTAGTAATACACTGTACTGCAGGCCTGTGTTACAGCCAATTTGACATTGGCTCTCTCAACGTTCATTATTGTTTATCTACGTCGAACTCCTTCAAGAATCACGTACGCATGGCCGGATTTATATAAGAACCTCGTCCGCTTCGTATAGAAAGTGCAAGTATATAATTTAGATAGGAAATAAGAGGGAATATCAACTTACTTTCTCCCATGTATCCGTAGCCGGTGACCGTGCACCGCTTGCCGGCTGCGTGGCTCACTCCTCGAGCCGGCAGACAAACCAGACATACTCCTGTTGAACATAATACATTAATTCATCACAAACGCCTGTGAAATTCCAACGTAAATACTTATCCGTCTTATCTCAAAACGAGTTCTAAGGTTTAGTTCAAGCTTGCTTGCTTCTTTGAGCCAGTCATTGTATTTTAACACGATTATAATTTCATGGTTTTTTAAAGAATTTCGTGGTCAATTCCATTTTACATTCGTAAGTACAATGCAACTTTTTTCTTAATGTCCCTCGGCAAACTTCGTGTTTCGTCAGTCGTTGGATTTCTATCAGTTGTCCTTTGCACTTGGTGCAGACCGGACGCTCTCAATCGACTTGGAAGTATATAGAGAGGTTAATGCTCTTTTAACATGTAATTTATTTTAAAAAATGGGAGGAAATAGTTTTACAGCACTATACAACATGTAACGTAATTAACGCACACTCTCAAACACCCCAATTAGAATATTATGTTATAATCATAATACATACACTGAATTTTTAATTTAACATGTATATGCATTGTTATTTACTAAATTAGTTATACCAATTCTTGGAGAACTTTTTAGTATTTAGTATTTTATTTTGTATTGAATGATGGAATTTGTATGAATACAAATAAAACTGCGATTTTAAAAGTCTTATTACTTTGATTTACGGTCCATTTCAATTTGTTTTGACTGTACAGCGTTAATATGACAATAATTTCCGTAGTTTTAATTATTTTTGGGATAAAAAATTACCTATATTAAAAATTATATAAATCGATTCAGTAAACGATTCTGAACAAACTATTTTCAGGATGTGCGTTAATTAAGTTACATATTGTATAGTTCACATGGAAATCAAAACAAAACAACAATAAAGTACTTAGTTCTGAATTCAAATTATTTTACACGATAAATGTAATAATTGATGGATATGGAAATTAGCATTCGTTTGTATTCGGAAATGCGATGATTCCCGAGACACATTAAGAAAATAGTTGTACTGTACTCTGTTCTATAACTCAATATCACCAAGAGAAATAAAACCACCCACCTTCTTTAAGCTCAGCCTTTCCATGCAGCTTCAGTAACGCTATATCGTTGTCCAGTGTCTGACTGTTGTGGTTATGATGTATGTACGTCGTGGCGACCCTCAGCGTCTGCGCACCAGGGGAGCCGTACTTGCGCGTCAGGTCGTGGTCGCCCACTCGCACGTAGATCGCGTCGCCAGAGCGGACGATACTGGAAAATGTTGGAAATAACTAACAAGGAGGGAGAAGTGAAGCCTAATCTACGTTCGCAATTTTAATTGGGAAATATTTATTGATCCTCTAAAAACTTGTTGACCTCCTAATGATGCACACACTTTTTTAAATAAATGAGCCTCTTTTTAACTTTCTGGTCTTTCCTTACAATTGGTCGCAGTAACTAAGTTATAGGGCACACCTACGAAATGGTTTAGATAAACTTAGAACTGTCACCAACCACGCTACACCAAAGCTGATCGCCATTGCTTGGCTATTTAGTAGTAGGTATTTTTAGGACCACAAAATGAACTATTTGAGGTTTGATTAGATACATGACATTTTATTTTCAAACATGTAAACAAATAAGAATTTAGAAAAAAAACCATTAAGTAATAAGGTCTCCAAATAACACCTCTCCTCACACCATCGTCACCTCTGCCGAACCCTGCGGGGAAACAGGCGTGATGATATAACACTCACTTGGTAACACAATGCGCGGCAGTGAGCACCCACTGGGTCCCGATGAGCGCGGCGCCGCACAGGTACTGGTTGAGCGAGTTGATGAGCGCCACCTGCCAGCACCACTCGCCGCGCTCGCCGTCCTCGCCGCCCATGACGCGCCCCGCGCGCCGCGCTGTGCGGGACGTCGTGCCTGGAACACGTGCAGGAGATTCCATTGTTCTAGATTCCAAACTTGAATGAAACTGAACGCGATCAACAAATCTAAACCGCGTTTAAGAACTGTCAGTATCATCTCAGCTGACAGCTCGTGAACGTGGCTTAGATCTGTACTGATCGCGTTCGGTTTCTTTGGTGAAATTCGCCTTTAGGCCCGCTCGCACCACACACCACTAATGCCCGTTTTAACAAAGACTAGAAAACACCTAACTTAAATTTCAACTCTGGGTGTAAACGGCCGGTTTTTAGGGTTCCGTACCTCAAAAGGAAAAACACGGAACCCTTATAGGATCACTCGTGTGTCTGTCTGTCCGTCTGTCACAGAAAATTTGCGCTTTTATTTAGGTATTTCAATTTTAATTCAATGAGGCAGTCAGATTCAAAACTAGGGCTCTCTATGTGCGGTTGTAGTTTTGTCAAGTAAGTCCACAAGCAACTTGACGAAACTATTAATACCGTTCATAGCCAGGCAAAAATAAAATCACCCTTAATATCGACTTGAAGGATTCATAGACTCATAGATTCATTGACTTTGCTCTTAATAATGTTCTTATGCGTATGCGACACTTACGCTTAGTGAAGTACATAAAGTCAAAGTGCGATCTGTGAATCTTGCCCTAAGTGTTTTCATAGTGAAATCTCTGTTTAACAATCCTGAAACCATTACCTTTGACTCCGCACACGTATTTGTTGTATTTTTCCGTTGAAGACAGAGTTGTGCCATAGCTCGGCTCGTATGGTGCTGAAATACAAGGAATGAAAATATTTAATAGAAATCTTCTAATTTTTTTTCTTGTTTTATTAGTAAGGGGTAGCTAAATAAAACATTAATTGATATTGGGTCTATAAATGCGGTCGCTTTGAAAGGAAAATTCACACCAGAAGTAAGCATTAAGAAGCAGGAATTTGATACGAGAAAATATTGTTATTCTAAGGCCGTGTCAGGAGCGCGACGATCGCGTACTTGCGCGACAATCGCTTCCGGTTAGGACACAGGGTTATATTAAAATCAAGCAATTTTTACCACTCTATCACCAAAAACAAATACCTACATTCAATTTGACTTAATAGAACGTTATTTTGGGATTCACCAATAGGCGTCGTATGCGTGTTCGCAAGTGCCGTGGTGTAATGCTGGTAATTGGTCGACGGCTGCGGCAGCGGCAACGGCGCCGTGTCATTGGCTGGTCGGCCCCCCACCACTTCGAGCACCTTTGACTTGGGGGCACAGCATTGGGTGCCTGCCTTCTTGCACTTGAATACGTCTGTCATCTCCGCGTTACCTGTGGAAATGGTTTATATGAGTTTTTGCTTGAAAACATGATTGCATTTCATGAGTTGCAGAAGTTGTCCTACTGATGATTCAGAAAGATTGATCTTACAGTAGGCTGCTGCTAGCAACTGTTCAAGGTGGATCCGTAGTGGTAGCTCGCGAAATACAAAGTATCTGAAGAGATTGCTGTGCAGCATCACAATACTCACGGAAACAGGTGAAGGAGAGCAGTGACACGATGCAGGAGCCAGGACAGTCGGGGCGAGGGTCTGCTGGCGCTGGAGTCGTGGTGGTAGTCGTGGTAGTGGTGGTTGGACGGCGAGTGGTGCGTGGTGGTACTCTGGGGGTTAAACGCAAATTTTGTATTAGCAAACATATACATAGTATTATCGAAACTACTACTACGAAACAGCGCTTTTTACAAAATTGCAATTTTAATTTAAAGAGAGAAAAAACAGTGCTCTTTATGACCACGTATTACATACCTAGTATTGTCACAGCATATATATCCTTCAGCGTTGCACTCAGTGCGATGTAGGATGACCGCTGGGGGGCTACAGAAGGCGGCCATGATGTTGTGCATGCAGGAACCTGGGCACCGGGGGAGAGGAGGCTGAAAACACAAGCACATATCGTTAGGGGTCTAACATTTTATACAGAAAATTTTCCCAATGTTTTATAAGAGATACAAGAGGTCATAAGCACTTAGGACAGTTAAAACTTACTTAATAGTACATTACTGTCGCGGCCAGTAATAAGGGGATTGATGGACGATCGTGAAAATGTGTGCCTCGGTCCACATTTTCACGATCGTCCATCAATTCCTGATTGCGGCCAAGGCTTGTATAGTACTTTTCTCAAATAATGCGCGGAAATTCAAACTGAATAACTTAAATAAAAATTCCAGAATCAATGACAAACAACTGCAATTTTTCACGCGCCAATATGTTCATTTGTTTCTTCTTTGCTTTAAACAGTTCTATTTGTAAGCCAAATCGAAATTTTAATAAAATCTTTGATAAGTTACTTTCTTGGTTGCCGTGTGTTGAAGTAAAGAGTTCGTTCCATTTTTAAATAACACGACAGATATGAGTTTTCATAGTAATTTATTTGGCCGCTAAACACGCCAGATATGGATTTTCATAGTAACTTTGCTGGCCGCAACGTCACTTGTTTTTGACCAGTACAGCAATTTCGATCTATCTCGAAGAAGGTTGTTAAAGTAATGCTCGAATTACCCAGCATGTTTGAGTTTTTTTTTTATTTAGAGCCTTTTCTTAACTTTCAATGTCTCCGTTGAGTGAATTTTTTTGGGAGCATTTAAAAATACACAGGTGACGGTACCGGCTCAATATGCTATGAGATGCAGATACGACGCAGTTTAAAGAATTTAGGGCACAAACCACGCAGAAAGAATGGCTAGTGAGGCCAAAATGTTTTGGTGTGGAGTCCGCGAAAGGCGCAGCATGAGTACAGCGACCCACAAATTGATTGGCCCGCTTTGTGGGTCACTGTAGTCACCCTTGGGGTCGTAGGAGTTTCAATACTGGTCTTTCTGGCGCTATTTAGCGGGGACGCTTATGACCAGCAATGGATATCTTTACACTAGATGATGATGATAATGATGATGATGAATAAAAATCATTTCTCCACTCAGGCACCATTACCTTACGAACCCTTACCGGCGTCTGCGGTCGATGCGTCGTGGGCCGCCTGGTAGTTGTCTCCGCAGCTTTGTTTTCGTTGATGCAGCACACGCCCTCGTTCGGACACACAGCATCCTCGTCCACGTTATCACAGAGCAATGAGAACAGCCCTGAGATGCACTCGCCGCGGCATTTGTGACCTGGCCTTTGCTTTGGAGCTGGTGTTGTTGTTAGCTGTGGAAGCGAAGTTGTGAGTTTTGTTAGTTGAGAAAAAGCTAAATGAACTAATGAACATTGAATAACCGCCAGGTGGGTCCAGTGAACCGTAGCAGTTCATCTATAGGTAAGTTTGGTATAAGACGGGCATTCTGAACTCCAGCTTCAAATCAAATCTTACAGAAAATCTATGCGAACTTTCTCCCTTCTGGGAATTATCTCAGGAGTCAGTTCCCTGGACATTTGGACAGGTGCACATTAATAACACCCAAATCTAACAAAATTTAATAATAATGGTTTATTCTGTTTTCATAGCTGTTGAGCGTACAAAAGTAAACATTTACCGCAGTAGTCGGCCGTTTAGTCGAATACTTCTTTTCGTTGGGCACGACCAGGTCTGGGGGAGGTCTGTCTCCGTAGTTGTCCTTCGAGACGCAGCAGAGCCGACCCTTGACGCAGAGGTCCGGGGAGTCAAGGTACGCCTCGCAGTACTGAGACAGGCGAGCCTCGACGCATACTCCAGGGCAGGCTATGTTACCTGTAACGTGATGGGAGGCTTTTAAATAACATTAATGACAAACAGACAGCTGTGCTGCTGGTGAGTTGGTTGCGCCACTTCTTCTTCCCAGCTAAAGCACTAGGAAGTGGTGCAGGGCGGGTGTTTTAGGGGACTGTCTTATCTAATTTTGACTTTCAAACAGTGCCTTATTTGAAGAAATTACTTTGAATACAGGAAAGTGATAAATTATAACGATGATGCAAAAGTCAAAATTGTACCTAATTAGATTGAATAAGCTACTGAAAAGATTATGTCAATCCTGTTGAAAGTAGTTGTAGAAATTAAGTCCTCAAGGTTTTGTATAATTGAATCTGGATAACAAATATTGTAGTCAAATTATCGGATTAAATGAAAAAAAATATTAATGAGAATGGTCAAATCATCTTTCTGACTGCTTGTAATAACAAACAGCGATCACCAATACGTTTGCCAAACGTGGTTAACATGGGAGTAGTAACTAGATAGATAGAATATGCTTAGGTAGGTATTTCGCTTTTTTACGTTCCATTCATCCGACCAGTAGACTTTGTATAGTCGCGCGTCCTAATCTGAGGGTGTCTTCGAAGGTATTTATCGATTCGCGGTGTCCACGGCGGAACACATCTGCTCCAACATCATTTTCATTCTGCTGCCCTTATCCCAATTTATTTGATGTCGGCGCAACATGTCCCTTTCTTCCATACTTCTCTATTAGTCATCATCTCGGTAGTCACCCCCTTTCTATCCATATCAACTTTCACACAGTCCTGAGTCCATCCATCGTTTCTTTGGTCTTCTCATACTCTTATTATCTATTCCAACGTCTATTCCATAATATTATCCCTTTTCTCTGACGGATGTGTCGAAAGAATTGATTAATCCTAATAGTTAATAGGGTGTACCTAATAATTACCACTGTTTTTGTATTTGTCTTGCGGCGCCTGCGTGGTGGGGTCGTCGTAGTCTTCATCAGATACCGTCGTGTGGCGCGTCGGCCGCGGACGCTGCGTCGTTATCATCGTCTCATTATCTGAAAGATTAGGTTATTGGTTAGGCTTGCAGGAAAGGGCTGTAGTGTTCAGTTACGGTACGATAAGTACCCAGAGGCATTTGAGTGTTTTCCTGTTTCATACGATAACAAACTGGGGTCACAAGTCTGCTAGGCGTGACGAAATGGACATTTAATGTCATCAAAATCTGAGATGATCGATTTTCTCCAACATCTCAGATCAAAATCGATGTGCAACGTGAATAAGAGAACCTCATCCTCTTTTTGAGAAGGACAGCACATAGAATTATAAAGTGAAAAATCATTCTATGTCAATTTATTTATTTTTGAAGTTATTAATATTTAGCTGGTACATGCTGCGAATAACGCTGTTGATCACATAATTGTTAAATTTTAAGTTTCATTGTTTTTATTATATATTATGTGAAATAAACACACATTTGTTTCGTCTTCCTTATAATATGTAAATGATTTCTTCCATACGTGTAGAAGCCGGTAGAAGTCGGTAGAAGTCCAACAAAATCTTTCCAACCGAAAGGCAAAGTAAAATAACAAATCCATCTCACTATTAGTCTCATCAGCACAGCACTTCATGGAGGGACTGGGGCACTCCACCTCTTCCAACACCTCGTTACACAGCAGCGCCGCGAGCGCATGCATGCAGGTGCCCGGGCAGTTCTTAGCCTCCATCTGCGTGTCCAGCGTGTCGAGTAGACCTGGAAAGTTGAGAAAATTGTGAATTAGAAATAGTTTCTTTAATTTAAATGTTTTTATTTTTATCTTGTGGGCGATGACTTTGTGGAAATAAAAAACTTCGTGTCTTCCACCAGAGCTGTGAGATGAGCGCGACATGATTGCATCAAAATAATTGCTTAGGTTTAAAAATGGAGCGAGTCTTTACCTCGCTCATTCACCATTATTTCACACAGCTCTTGTGGAAAACCGTCTTAGTCCAAAGCCGAGAAGAAATTGCTTCTGTGACCAGTAATCTACGGTCATTATCAGCAGGGTAAAACTGTCGTGTCATTCATGATTACCATGGCATAAACTAAGACTTCTTTCCTAATCCATTTGGAATGCGACACCCTCAAAATATGGCTCTCTAATAAACGACCTATACTCTACTTTCTGTTGGATTTCCTTTATAAACAGAACCTATTTATCCCTATCATAATTCATGAATAGAAATACATAGTCCTAATCTAACCTTAACTCATATCTAACTGGGCCATCGTCAATAATTACTGTCAGGCCTAATTTCCGCCATTTACAAAAATGGCAGGCGCCGTGCCCGTTAGTATCGTCCGCATTCTGTGCACGCATTGCGCCTGCGCCGGCTAGCGGCTGTTGTACGAATGTGTGCTATACGAGGCGACGCGAGGCGACTTGTGTGCTGTTATCAGGGGTGAAGAGTTCAGTAATCTGTCTAGGTGATGTTAAAACTGGATTAATCAGTTAATTTTAACTGCTTTACTTATTTTGATTTACCTATCTCTCCCTACCAACACGTTGTTCCTTAAGTCTTTACATAGATACTTTACATGCTATTTCTACATAATAATATTTTATGTGCTATTGCTATTTTGTAAGCTTACAGACATCGCAAGATGTATCTTTCAAAGTACCACGTTGTGCCAGATAGTTCATCAACCTTCATAATTAAGAATGGTGTCAAAAGTATAGGTAGATATTCATTACATTGTAAGTTGCCGTTGTGTGAGAAAATAAATCTAACCAGTTTAAGAACTGGCCAACACAAATAATCTCTAAAGTAATTTTACTTCCCTCTAATTCCACACTGACCCTCCCAAAACCCTCAATAAATAACATCAACCGATCTCCGAATAACCAAATCTAATCTCATCTCATCTCATAACATCACCCGTAACCCGCACGGCTACATTCCTCAAGCCCCATGGTGCTCTAAAACTGAGTGCCGTTAGCTCCTCCCGTCCGATGGATGGGTGACCGTCCTCCCCCCTGGCCCCTGCCTGCGCCCGCGACGCCCAGCGACCTCACGCCACTGACACAGAATTAGTCGGAGCCAAATGAAAGGAAAACAGACGACGACCTCGTTGATAAGCGGCAGCGGGTGATATATTGTAGTTTTGGTTAATTGTCCTTTAAACTGACTGGATCCTGCGATACAGGGTATCCTAATTTGGCATCCAGTGTCACATTTAAATCCTAACTAATATTATAAATGCGAAAGTGCGTTTATTTGATTGTTTGTTATCCTTTCACGCTATAACGGCAGAACGGATTTGGATGTGGGTAGACCATGACTAGGATACCTTTTTATCCCGATATTCCCACAGGATCGAGACCTATGCGGGTGAAACCGCGGGGCGCAGCTAGTAATGTAATAATATTATGTAATAATAAATAAACTTATTGGCTTTTTAAACATTTAAACATAATTATCGACCTGTATTCTCTAGGCAGAGCCCAGAGGCGACTATTACACCCCATTGCGTTTTGTTCATGAACCTCAGTCCAACCATATAATAAATAGGCTCTACAAGCTCCAGTAGTTCAACGTCATGTCAAACATTTTTGTTTTTTTCGTTTCATATATTGTGAAAATCGTATTTAACAGAAAAACATTAAGTACATGAATTACGATGACGATCATGAACATGATGATAATTTTACATGAAAATATGCAATTAGTGATTTGTTAGGTGCTGGCAATACCAGACAATCATGCTATGATTCGGTTTATCTTTCGCAGTAAACGAATTGAACGAAAACGTAAAATTACTTTTTCGTTCATTTTGTTGTATTTCCACCACGCGTACGTAATTCCGCTTTTTATCTTCTCTTTCTTTCATGAATTACGCCTGTTTCTGGTCACAAACCGTTACCCGATGACCTAATGCGCGGCGGGCGGTGAAATCGACCGCAAGCGCCGAAAACGAAAGTACATGCGTGCGAGCACGACACTGGACGGCGACGCGGGACGTCGAATGCGCCGAAAGGGCGGCAGGTAGCGCCGCATGACGCTGGTGAAGAACAGAAGAAGACTGAAGTCTGCAGCATCCTACCCTGACGTGATACAGCGGATACATAACATCACATCTGTCTTCCCCGAAGAGCTAGGCAGAGGTGTACCTATAGTACAGTACATTTCGCCAGTTATGTTTAATTCCCATGTATTAGGGGGCGAGCCTATTGACATTAACCGGGCACAAATCCAGCCTCCAGACTGCTACTGAGAAATTCATGGCGCAGATATTGAAACAACATCAACTTAGCAAGCTTATATGGCCCGGAAGCTTTAATTGGAACTGCGCAAATGTACAGTATTTCTAATTTTTACCCGACTGCGCTACAGCAAAGACAGGGTTATGTTTTTCACATGTATCTTAGTATGTGGTCAGGTGAGGTCAAGGGTTTAGAGTTACAACCCCCCATTGACCATTTGCTATTGTTGTATTTTAGATGGACATTTTTTTTTTTGTTAGCAGACGTTATACAAAAATAAATTTGTTTAGTGCCGGTCTATCAATTCACAGTTTACAATATAAACCACAAGCCTTAATAAGCCAAGCCAATATTTACCCTTCAATATACTAAGTACCATTATGGTATTCAGTATACTGAAGTGTAATTGTTTAAATAAAACCACAGATCAATCAGTAATAATATAAAATTTATATTGGCTGACTTGTGGTTTCATTTGAATTCGAAGTTCATTATCCTTACATTATATCTGACCGTCTGCATGTGCGTACCTATACAATAACTCGAAACCACAAAATATACGATATGGTATGGGTGATATTTCTTTGTTAAACTTGAAACCCCATGGAAGTCTCATGATTCATGAAAAAAAAAACACTTTTTATAAATGCAATCGAAATAGTCTGCTGCATTTATTGCATAATTTTTATTTTTCACACCATCAAAACTATGTATTGTTACCTACATTCTTTGCAAATAAATGATTTCTGATTCTGATTCATGAGTCTGATAGGGATACCCCCTTGACAGATGCAGGTTACTAAATCGCCAGCCTATAAATTAATCTACATGAACAACTAGTAATATGTAGCTATACCTATTCCAAATCAGTATATTTGTTTTTGCACAGCGCTTTTAGTTTTTATCTCATGTCGGTTTTTCTACGTATGTCCTTAAGGCCAGTGACACTTGACACTGATCGCGTTCAGTGATACAGTTTGTGGAGAAAAATTCAATACTATTACTAGTTAGTTTTGTCCTGTTTGTGTCCTTAAGGCATATGATTTGGTTCAAATTTGTAGAACAGAACAGAATTGGAGTGAACCAGCATAATCCTCGACATGATTCTCAATTAACTCGGCGAAAAACTAAATAGCGTATGCAACTACAATACCAATGCATCAACAAGTGGACAACCTACCAATTCTGTCACGAATAGCATTGCACCCGATATTATAAAATTCTCTGATATCACGATATTTCGGCCCTGATTGTTAAAGAGATATGTAAAAATCCAGTACATTTCAAGAATTTCAACTTAAACTCGCGACAATCTCAGTAGTCCGTTTTGACGTTTCGTTCTCGTACATGTAATAAAACGTTATGCCTTGAGAATCAGTTTTAATCAATGTAGATAAGTCGTCGATTACAAACTCTCTAAGCATGTTAAATCGATATGTCTCGAGAATCAGTATAAAAGTAACAATTTCTTTTTTCATCGCTACACCAATGATTTTTATTGCTGTCAAAACGGACTTCTTAGATTGTTGCGAGTTTAGTTGTCCATTTCGCTGTGTTAGCCATGAGATAGCATACGTGACAAGACAACTGTCTTGTCACGTATGCTATCTCACATAGAGCGACAGCGTGCGTGCGTCTGTGTGCGTGGCAGACTGCCGGATGCGATGAAGTGCAAACATGTCCTTATATAAGAATATACAGGGTGTTTTTGTTTGGATAAGGCAATGTGGGTTCAAGAGTCAAGAAATATAACCGCGCAATAACGTTTTGGTAAGTCTTGGAATAGTTTTCATGTTCAGATGAAGTTTGTTGAACTTAACATAATCAAATAAAACCACAAATCAATCAGTGTAATATTAATAACATTATTGATTGCCTCGAGGTTTTATTTAATTTCGGAGTTTATCATCCTTACATATCAAACGCAATGTGTGCGTATATAAATCGAAAACCACTTATCTGACTTAAGTGATGTTTCTATTGATACATAGATTAGATATGTTCTCTGGCAAATCTTTTGCATTTCATTTTTTTTTCATATTCATACACAATAGCAACTGTGTAGCTATAATTTCAAATGTAGGTATGGTGTGTTATGTTAGTTTTTGCACATCGCTGTCAGTTTTATCTCATGTAGGTTTTTCCGCGTATTTCCTTAAAGCCTTAGGCCAGTGACACTTGGCATCAATAGCGTTCAATGATACAGTTAAAGTAAGAAAATTTAAAACTGATTTGTAGTAATGTCACGTTGTGTTATTTCCAAAGTACTCCATTTTTTTGTTCTAAAAAGATAAGAATCTCTTACATTAATTCCCAAGTTACTACAAGGAATTATTATTATTTAAAAATATTTATTATTTTGTTCCCATTCTGCTCCATAGGTATCTGGAATGATTCTCAAAGTACTCCACCGATTATTCGTTATCAATTCTCAAACTGCTCCATCTACATACTCGTAATTACCTATAAAATATATTTCTTTACAGTCAGTTAAAAAATGTGTCCCAAGAATGCGAAATGTGAGTAAGATTAGGAAATTATATGTTGTAGAAGGAATAGAACAAAAGACTGTGTGACAATCGGTCTTACCAACAGCTATCGTGTTATCCATTGCAATAACTGGGTTGTGGAAGTCAGATAGGCAGTCGCTCCATGTAAATAAATAAAACATAGTTGGGAAAAGGCTACGCAGATTGATTAAGAAAGAAGAAAACAGACTTGGAGAGAACCAGAATCATAATCTCCGACATAATATGACTCTGAATGAACTTGGTGAGAATAGAAATGGAGCCTGTGCCCCAAATCGACTGCAATACCATTGCATACAACAAGTGGACAACCTCCCAATAGGTCACGGATGACATTGTATCCAATATTATGAAATTCTCTGATTATCACGAGTTTTCTTTTTCAGTATCACTGGCATCTAACCGTACATAAAGTATAATTTTTAGGACGATTTGACGAATTTAATCCTACTGTTCTATTCTTATTCCTTGAGCAAAAAAAATTTTAACTAATAGGATTAAAAGTGACGACAATGTGGGAAAACTTCCAAAACGCTTTCAAACTCTGGGGCGACCATACCCTCGGAGAACTAGAATATAATACGTGCAATTATGTACTATAATTTACTATAAATAATTGTTGCAAAAGCTATTATTAAACAAGGATAGACAAACTGTAGCCGATAACTATTTAATAACCAATAGATCAGCCAGCGAGTGCTTTCTACGGGGTCGATGACCGCGCGAAAGTCGCCACCACGGCTATGATACAACTGTGCTGTGACTTCATGTGACGATGCCTCGCGATTCGACGATTTACAGATTTTTTTTACAAACAAAATAAACTAATTTATAATATTGTTACTATTAGTTAGCATTGTCTTCAATATGGGAACAAAAGACTTCAACGCGTTGCTTGAAGCAAATTACTGGAATTGTAAAAAAGTTTTTAATAACTTAGCCAATCTTTTATTCTTATTACAAAATAAGAATTACAGATTGGTTAAGTTATTACTACAATGGTATTAATACATGCTTATTATTTTTAATACAACAATTACACAAAAGAAAAAAGAAATACATGACACACAACCACATTGTCAAGCAACATTGTCTTTAAATTAACTTCTAAAATATTCTCCAAAACTGGCTATCAACGGAAACAATAAGCTAGAACATTCCGGAACTGTAAATGAAACTCCGTATAGCACCTGTGTAAATAACTAAATGCTAGTACATTACATTCTGTAGCCTCTCCGGCCATGTTTTACATATTAATTCACTTTCAGCCGCCGCGTCGCGTCGCGTGCGGTTTTCACCGAGTTTCAGAGCAACGCGAAATAATAAATAATTACATGTCAGTCTAATAACATGCACTGAATACTGTGTTATTTCAGTTTTTATACGGTTGTTATTTTAATAATGAGTGATATTGAAGGGATTTGGTGTTAGGAAAATAGAAATATTTATGTACTTAATTACTCAATTACGGATAAAAATCAATTCTTTTTGAACACGATAAGAAAGTTATTGTTTTATAACCTTTACAACTAACCCATTAAAAAAAACCTCAAATCAATCCACAACCTATGATGATAAAGCAGAATAAATCCCATAATCTGTATCGACTATCGTGTAACGATTTACTTGACCATGATCGAAAGCTCGATTCCCTCACATAATCAACAAAACCAGATTGTCAATACTCAATGGTAATCGATCGTGGGACCGCTGGCTACCCACCGCAGTCCGGCGTCGTCGCGTCTGCAGGACTTTCTCTCATCCACTCCTCCCCTTCCCTCCTCACCAGCCACCCCTCCCCATCTTCCTCCCTCCCCCTTCAGCCTTTCCCTCCATGGTCAAGAGCTGCATTATTACGCGACATTGAATGTGATAGAGATTGAATAATCTGTTATATTGTGGCGTTGCCGTCATGTTTTGTACTTTTTTTATCAATGATAGTTGGTTTGGTTGTGGTTGGTTTGGGCGTTTTTTGTAAAGAGCTGAAAGGTGTTCATGTAATATATTGAATTGTTTATTTTGCTTGCTGAAAGAGTTTTGGTTATTAATATGTTTGGTTTAATGTTGTTTTTTTTTTTTCTTTTAGAGGAGTTTTATGAGCTTCAGACATCTGTTACTACATATTTTTTTTGTTACTTATTTTGTTTACTTTGCTAAGCATATATTTTTTAATCATATACCCAGTAATTTAAATCCTGTGATTGAAAAATATCATGTTTTTGGATCTGATAAAATACTAGATAAATACCCTGGATATAGGAATAAGGCTTTCTGACTTTTTTAAAAGCCTTACCAAAAACATTATCGTGTTTCTACTCACTGTTTAAATACAGTATTTTTAAAGTCAACCAAAACCTAAACAAACATACAGCACGTAACAAAAACCCTGTCCAATCCGAAAGAGGCACTTAGGAAATGCAATAAAATTACCAGATTTTTTTTTTTTTTTTTATTAGTTATTGCAATTTGAAATTCACATTTTGAGTACCAAAATTACCCCAATTTCATTATAAATCAGCTATTTTTCTACAGAGGTCTTATGCTATGACTTGTAGACACTCACTAGACGACGGCAGCCTGCGCCCCATGTAAAAACCCGGTAAAATTCCCCATTTAAAAAGAATGCGGCGCATATTTTTTTTTATTGTTCCACAAAAAAACCTCTTAAATGGACTCAATCTCAAACTCAACGCATTTATTTGAATTAAACCATTTACAGGCACTTTTGAATTGTCAAAGAGTCGATCAGTCAGAAATATGAAGCTAGTTGCCCATTCCAAAGCGTAGAAGGTACATAATTATGGAGAATAACGGGCAAAAAAATCGACGGACACTCTTTTTAATAAAAAAATGATACAAAAAATTGGTTATTGGTCACGTTGAAATTATACATGTGAGAACAATGTAGCTATAGAAAGTACTCTCAGTATGATTCTTAACAACACGGATCGGACAGGGTTTTTTTTACACGCTGTATAGAGTATAACAATCTCAACTATATTAAAAACAATAATTGCAAACAGCATAATATCTATGCCACACCTCTACAAGCTTACAACGCCACTGAATCACAGAATGCATAACGAAGTGAAATGTCACCGCGAGCGAGCATGAATCATGCACCCGCACATATCGGCATGTCAAACGTTCGCCGATTAATTAACCGGAGAACGAAGAGGCTTTCTTTTTCGTCTGTTGCTTGCCGCGGTTACGAAACTGATGGGTGACTCGGTTTTTCAGAAATTGAATGTTTGCGAATGTTTTGTTTAAACATTTTGTGTGAGTAAGAGGATGGAATTTGTTCTGAACGTTTGTTAGATTAGCAAACGGATTTAGGTAAAAGAATTTGACTGATTGATTATTCTCGATTATTAATGTTCATTGTTAATTAAAATGGTAACACCAATTACATTAATTAAAATAGAAATTGAAATAGGTATAGTAATCAAAAATATTTCAAAAACTATCATTTAATTGAGGACAACCTAGCATACTTACCTCGTAAAACATCAGACATACACGCATAATTGAACTGATATGAAGTCTTCGGCATCTCTTTATTTTCGGCTAAGACTGCTTGTATAGTCTCCATATCCCTTCTTATACGACTTCATATCTTTAGATCCAATCCAATTCAATAATTCAGCGGGGCCTAAACCGGCCACATTAGCAATTCCTCTAAAAGCAATTAATTTCCTGAATTTCCAGCTGTCATTAGCAATTCCTCTAATTTGACACAAAAGCAATTCATAATATGTGGACCATTTTACAAATCTCCATAGAAAACTGTCAAACAAATGAATTATTTCGTAATATGAATCGCACGCAGATCTTAATATGAATTGTCAGTTTGTGACATTTTACGATGATTCATAATATTTTCATATTATGCCCGCTTTTTTAAGCCCGCAGGACTTTATATCTCTGAAGATCCAATCAGTTAGAATAAATGTTTGGCATCGTGCTATTGGGCAAAAAATACCTGTTTTTATTTTTATCTGTAACGTAGACATAATTCCCAATAAATATATTTACCTAAATTCACTTCGTGGCAGGTGGCATTCTGTAGTTTTGCCTACCCCAATGGGAAGAAGGCTTGAGTTTATGTGTGGATTAACTTTACTAAAATTGTAATCAAATTAAATTACAATTATTTAATTGAACAGAATGAACGCGTTTATGTCTTTTGTACGCGCGTAGAGTTCGCGCGGAATTGGCGCAAGAATGCTATAAACCTAGTAACATTGTAATTGTTTTGCCGAAACTGTAACCAACTGCGAGTCTGTAATCATTACAATATAAGATCAGACTGTGTGTGTGAGAAAACGGTACGGAAGTCAAGAACGACCTATAAAAGTAAAATTATTGTCAAGTTATCGCGTTGATTCGTCGTAAATCATGACAATGTGTAAAAAACACCCTGTCCGATCAGTGAGGGTGTTGTTGAGAATCATTCTAAGAGTCTATTTATGTGGTTTACGATTTTATAGTGAAAAAAAAAATCACCGCTTTTTTTTCTCAATGGGAAATTTTACCGGGTTATTACATGGGGCGCGGGCTGCCGTCGTTCAGTGGGTGTCTACAAGTCATAACTTATGAACTCTGTAGAAAAGAAATTGGATTATTCAGAAACTAAAAACGTGAATTTTAAATAGTTACAAGTTTCAAATATTCACAAAAAAAACTTTTAATATTGTTTCGTTTTTAGTGCACTTTTATCGGACAGGGTTTTTGTTACATGCTTATACCAAGAAGTAAACGTTTTCCAATCCACTACAAATGCGTACAACACTATCAGTGATAAGGTGCGTGCTGGCGCTCCGACGCGCATGCTTAACGGAGCTCGCGCAGGCGCACCGTTAGCGTGCCCCATATACCACCGCTTAGCCATACTTAGATACCGAGGTAGTCTGATAGCAGACTGTTTTCATTTAATTTTTATGACATTTCTAGCAGACACAAAATTAACATTGAATTGTGTTGAGAGACTGCATTCAAGAGAACACTCTTATTTACATACATAACATCACGCCTGTATTGCCCGCCCGAAGGGTTAGGCAGAGGCCACATTTCACCAGTTATGTCTAAGTCCCAAGTAATAGGGGCCTATTGCCATCAACCGGGCACAAATTCAGACTCCGGGCTGCTACTGAGGAATTCCAGATGGAAAAACCCAATAACACTTTGCCCGAACTCTTATCTCTCTATCTGTAAACTCGTAATCTCATATTTGTATTTAAGTAGATCTATTCTGTTTAATATTGCTGATCAGTTATCTATTTTGTATGCACGTGTTTCTGTGACAAATAAACCGATTTTTCTTTCTTTCTTTCTTCTTATTTAATGTTTCCTTGCCACGTTAACAAGAGAGAAAGAAGTCATGTTTCTCAATTCCTAAAGCGCCCCCATCACTCCCTTTTTCCTCTCCCATCCTTTTCTCACTTACGGCTGCTTACTAGAAGAAGAAAATAGAGGCTTGACTGGCAGCAGCTTAGTCTTTATTTTTATTATATGGCAATCTTGATTTTCGACATTTCTACTAATTGTGGAAACATTTGGGAGGCAAGTCAAAGGCCCTGGATAATAAAAATATGACAACAATAATCACTACATATTATAAAACAAAGTCCTCCGCCGCGTCTGTCTGTTCGAAATAAACTCAAAAACTACTGCACCCATTTTCATGCTGTTTTCACCAATGGATAGAGTGGTTCTCGAGGAAGGTTTTAGTATACAATAACCGACATCCGCGTGGACGAACCTGCGGGCAATTTTATACTATTACTAGCTGATCTAGTAATAGTATAAAATTAATTAAGTAATTGCACGAAGTGTGATACTTGTCGACGGGCTGCAGCTTAGAATCTGCCCATCTGCTGACAACAACAAAAACTGACCCCCAAGACATCACACCTGCCAAGCAGGACAATAACAAATGCAATTTCAAATTGAATCATATACAGTAATGATTATGCCTCTCAGCCTAACCTATCCTAAGTAATAGATTATGAAGCCCAGGTTTTCCATTATCTTAATTACAATACTGTATTATCCTCAAAAACATTGGTAATATAAAAACAAAGAACACGAAGACAACGTTACACAACATGGTTCCGTACAATCAATTAGATATACTTTCCGTTTCCGTTCAAACAAAAAAGAGGAAGCTACCTGCAACTATAGTAAGTAAGGTGCACGAAATTCTATGAAATCGTGTAAGTAATAGGAAATAAATAATTTTCTATTGGTAATGAAGACTATAATTAACATTATTATTGTTCGAAACTAAGGCACGCACCTTTGGCTTTTCGGATTCATGTGCGTAATGTTTAATTATCACTTACTTCAAAAATGGTGAAGGAAAACATCGTGAGGAAACCAGAATGCCTGAGAGATATTTTCTCGACGGCGGGCGTGAGAAGCCAAGTCAGAGGCCCATGGGTGGCATACAAACTCTCACACCAGGTTAGTCACTAACCATATGATAAAGAAAAAGAAAAACCATTATTATTTGATTTTCAAATTGATATTTGTAACATGCCTAAAGACGTACTGTTGAACTAAAAGTTTTTTATGTTGGAATAATAATAAATTGACATACCTAATTTATTACAATGGAAACGATAGTTAAACAGTTTTTAATTATACCACTGTTGGAATTCCCATGCACAGGAAGAAATTGATCGACACCATGTTAAACACATCGATCATCGATCGGCACAGGTACTCAGAAATAAAAGAAATGTATTCTATTCTACAATGCATGAACACGATTTGATATTGGTACTAAGTAATATTCTCTCTTCAAGATATTTTCCGTTAACTAATGTCTTATTTGAGCAAAACAGCAGTACCTACGAACAATGAAATACATTGCAATAGACACCCTGACCCTTAAAAATACTTTCTGACTTGGCAATCTGCCAGTTTTCAATTCGCAACCATAACAGCGTGTAACTTACGAACACCGCAATTTTATAAAAAACTAAAATATATTCTTCAGTTTAAGACTACAATGGAGTACTGCAGGGGCGTGTCATGTGAACGAGGCCACTAAGCATTTAGTAGTTTATAGTCTCATACCAAGATTAGGGTCAATGTGTGTTCTAGTACAAATTGTGGTAGGTTATCGGTACCGGTAAATCATAATGATAATCAAGTCCCGAAACGATCTATTGCAATTGTCAATTTTTACGTGATTGATACACATTGATGCGCACTGAACGTCTACCAAATGCAATTGAAGCAATTGACAATATTACTAAAATTGAAATTCATCGTTTCGGAGACCCTAGAATGCCAAATATTTACCAACGGAAGACAGCATAAATCAGTCGATACTTTTAAAAATATAATTCCTGACTCACTCACGCACTGACTGACTCACTAGCCCAAACCACCTAGAAAGCTGAAATTTTTCACAGAGGTTTTTTAGAAATTCCCACTAGATGTATATGTATATAGAGCGAAAAATGCTTGTAGGAATATAGTTAATATCATTCTTACTAAAGAGCGCAAAAAATTCGAGTTGGGGTTGAATTTTGCTTATCAACAAGTAACTGTAGCATTTGGTCTTTCGGTCCGAAGGCGTACTAGACTGGCTATATTAATTTGATTGTCAGTCTGGAGTCTACCAGGTATGCTGTCTTATTTCTGGTTACATAGCTAATCAAAGCCGATCCTGCCAAGTTCTACATTTATTATAACACAAGATAAGCATCGAAATAACGCCATCGTAATTTCGATAAAAACTTCGAATGCTCTGTTATATTACGATAAATACAAAGAAATGTATGTAACCTATTTCCCATTTGCAAATGAATAACTCTAAAATGCCGTCATTTCAACAATATAGATAACGCAATAACTGTCGTGGTCGTTTTTTCGCCGTTATTTGTGTAAACTACATAGAGTCTATATCGCTACTGGATATTAATCTGTCTTCAAATTCGAAGACCTTGCTTGTCAGTTCTACACTTAAAATGATATAGTTAAATATAGTTAAATGGTAGTAGAATGGTCATTGAAGAAATACCTTTAAATAACCTATCAACAAAATTAGTGAGTTGTGGCCTGATAGGAACGGTAGGTACATATTATTTCTTGGTTTAAATACATGTATGGAATGGCAAGTTGGATCGATATCATATATTGCAATTTGAACAAAATTGGCGCAAAATGGAATACTTAGCTAAAGAAAATTTGTTTATTTACGGCCTCTAGTTTGTGATGATCATCATCATTATCATAAGCCTATATCAGTCCACTGCTGGACATAGGCCTCTCCAATTGCACGCCATTCAGCTCGATTCTCGGCAACTCTCATCCAGTTGCTATCAGCCACCCTGTGGAGATCATCGCTCCACCTAGCCTGAGGACATCCTACCTTACGTTTGCCGATTCACGGTCTCCACTCAAGAACGCGTCCACCCCAACGGTCATCGGTTCTACGGCTAATATGGCCGATAAACCTACGGTTAATATGATTTAAATATCGAGGCTATTTCACTGGCAGTTTTTATCCGGAACTGCGTTCAAAACTGTTTGACTTCAGATTTTTACGATCACTGTACTTCCCCGTACTCTCACAAGAGACTCCACTAGTACTACAGTTTGTATGTTTGTGTTTATAATAAATAAGAACTTCCTAATTTGTTAGTTTAATGCTCTGTTTCCTTATCTAGTAGCTCGAACGTACCCCGGATGACGGATGTGGACCACGAAAGTTACCAGTCGGACTCTGAACAATGTGTACAGACCGTAGCCGCCTGCGCAGATACGCAGAGATCCTACCCACCCTGTTACTGACCTAGCGTGATGCCGTGCGTTACTCCTCTCAGTTCGAAAGCTAGTTCAGCGCTATCACCATCAGAACACATTTCTAAATTACTTTTCTGTCACCGCCTTCACTGTATATGCTAAACTTATTCAAATCGTACGCATAAAACAGATAATTGTTAGATCAAAAACCTGTTACTTGATATTTTCATTAACATGCGTCCGTCATATAATTTTTGGAAAGTCTGAATACTTCACGTACCGTTATTTTGTTGGTAACACCTTTTAATAATATCTATTTAAACGAGCGACACTGTTACTTAGGACTGTATTACATACTTTTCATTTGATAGGTATATGATAGAAAATGGCGCTGTAGGAGATTAGAAAATCTTTGTAGCACGATCTCGAGAGACGGAAAATTGGCACAAGTAGGAGCTAGTAGGCATCACAAATCAATCATAGTTCTCTCGTAGCACACTGACCCAAAAGCGGGACCTATTTAGGGAAGAGTCTCACCGGACAACAGGGAGCTGGCGAAGGATTCCTGGCAGTGAGAATGGGGCAGTATGGCGGCGATGGCCAGCACGGCCACACTGAAGCGCGCCACTGTCATGGTCACTGGTTAAACTGTCCGATGGCGCTGTCTCGCATGGCGCGTCCACTGCCCGACTCGCGCGCGCGCGCACTGCCCTCCACCACCACCAACGTGTTTGGGTGCGTAAGCGCAGCTCACTGAGCAAGTTCTGCAGATGCGACAGTTGAAGCTTTTCAAAACTCCTCGAAGTACCAGCATTCTTTGAAGACGGTCCAGTAGGTTGCACTGGGCCGGACACAGATTTTTGTGGAGATTGTGTTGATTTAGCCTAAAATCGAGAATGGGAATTTGAGCTAATTAATTAAGGTTAAAAGACACTTTCTACTGGAAAACAAGAAAAAAAAGCTAATAAATTCTCGATTTCAGACACAATACATAGTGATGTTATATATAGGTAAGTACAATAATAATACAAGGATCTTTTGGTACTTGAATGACATTGATAGGGGGGCGTCGTTTGCTTATGCAATTGTTTTTTTTTAAATGTATTCAAAACAATAAGATGGCGGCGTTAGTTCTGATTTTATGCTAATCCTTACTAATCCTTACTTCCTTACTAATATTATAAATGCGAAAGTAACTCTGTCTGTCTGTCTGTCGCGCTTTCACGCCAAAACTACTGAACCGATTTAAATGAAATTTGGTACACAGATAGTCTAGAGCCTGAGAAAGGACATAGGCTACTTTTTATCGGCATACCACGCAGGCGAAGCCGCGGGCGGAAGCTAGTAAGCTATTAGTCTATCGAGATGTGTTAAAATGATCACGTATGACAAAATACTCCTAAATAATGGCCCGAAATAAAATTAGACAAACAAAAAGTTGTAAACGAAATAATTACACATTCAAATACTAGTTAGTACCGCAAGCTGCCTAAAGCTAAATTCTGTAAGTAGGCAATAAAGATTACAGCATGAATGCCACATCTCCATATTTATAATCTTTGTCCAAATTAGCATCATTTAACGGCAAATGCTGGTTACCGCGGATCGATAATATTGCAAGTAGTGCCATCGACGTGGCCACGTGATGGCCCATGAATGACCACGTAGTACCCATGAATGACCACGTAATACCAATCAATGACCACGTAGTACCCATCAATGACCACGTAGTACCCATCAATGCCCACGTAGTAGCAATCCATGACCACGTAATACCAATCAATGACCACGTAGTACCAATCAATGACCACGTAGTACCCATCAATGACCACGTAGTACCAATCAATGACCACGTAGTACCAATCAGTGACCACGTAGTACCAATCAATGACCACGTAGTACCCATCAATGACCACGTAGTACCAATCAATGACCACGTAGTACCAATGAGTGACCACGTAGTATCAATCAATGACCACGTAGTACCAATCAGTGACCACGTAGTACCAATCAATGACCACGTAGTACCCATCATGTTTTGTTCTAAATTGTACTTTTTTACCATCTTTATATACCGTTTTTTATGCAAATAAATATATTCTTCTTCTTCTTCTTATCAATGATCACGTAGTGCCCATCAATGACCATGTAGTATCACTTACCATCAGGTGAGACGCAGACCAAGAGATTCCAAGTCATGGTTAAAAAAAAAACTTGAATGGACAATAAGATAAGACAACAGTATACAACAACAAATATAAGCTTTGTTAGCAGGCAGCGTTTCTTTTGACTGCAAATCTAAGCAAGTTATATATTATGACAATGATGGAACTACATACTTATTCTTAGAAATAAACTTTAGTTCTTTACTTAGGTATGTTTATTTCCCAGACTAGTTATTCTACTCGATATTTTTTACTGTATCTACTTGCCAATACCTGAAGTCACAGCTGAAATTAATGAAGAAACATTATCAATGTTCTTATCAACGCATCCGGTTTTGAACATTGCCTTCGGTGTATACGAGTATTTCACCATAGAACTAGCTTCCTAGACCAGCAGAACCAAATCATCATTTTCCTGTCCTTATCCCAATTTAGTTGCTGTCGGCGCAACATGTCTTTTTTCTAACATACTTCACCGTCCTCTCAGTAGTCACCCCCTTTCTAGCCATATCATCTTTCACACAATACATCCATCGTTTTTTTTTACGATATGCGTTTAGTCTACTCTTTTCGACGGACTTGCACGCGGCCAACTATTATGATGTTAACGAGTGAACATTATTCTTGAAGCGAAGGTATTCACATCTACCCACTATCACTTTGCATTGATAATTTTACGCACCCTACCCGCCAAAAAATAAGTTTGGAAAAGCCAAAATGCAAAGATGTTTTTACCCAGATTCGTCAAAGAAATGAAGATTCCTGTCACAGTTTGAAGATAAATAAACACTTCAATTATCAGTAAGTAAGTACAAGTAGATATCCATCTTAGTGCCTAGCGTCGGGTCGTTTACCCCGTGGGGCCTAGACCTGTCCCCTGTCTCCATACCTGTCACTGACTACTTTCGCGGGAACTACTTGATATAATTCATAGACCAATAGATACGCAAGGTATCTATTAAAGTGCCGAGCAACCATGAACATAGAACACGAGATAAAGTTATATATGTACGAGTATATGACTTGGATAAACTTTAGCTAGAGCTTTTTCTTATTGGTTTTTTCAAAATGAAACTACTCCCAGATGAGAGGAATTTACCGAGTACGACCAATATATGTATATTAGATTTGCTTGTAAGTGAAATGAGCAGATTTCCTAACTGATGCTGAGTGGTAAACTTAGTCTGACTGCAAACTGCAATACAGTCACGTCCACCGTAATTCTAACCAGATTACAGTGATGCAGCATCGAGGCATATATGTATTATTAAGCATGGCAGTGTTCCCTGAAATAACTCTTTTTACGAAGAACTTCACTATATCTAGACGTAGATATTAGGGAAGAAGATAAAGTGAAGTTCTTTATGTGATTATCTATGGTTCAAGGCAAATAATTTTACATTAATGTTTGTGGGTTCCGTAGTAGGTGGATAAGTTATGAGGAGCAGCGTCCTTCTGTTTGCTAGTAAAAACCAACTATGATTACTAATGCATGTACAATTTTGGCAATTATTACTTTGTACATACCAATAATGTATTACAATTTTATTCAACAGCGACTAAAAACTTACTACCCTACATCACCAACTTTTACTTTTAAAGTGAGTAAGTTGGTCAATATTTGTCGTTTGTGCGTCCGAGTGTAATTTGCACCTATTAGGAGATAGTGCTCTCAATGCGACATGACAAACGGTTGGGTAGGGCAGACCGGGGTTAATCATCGTCTTCCACGGCAACAACGGTGCGGCAGCACTGCTGCGTGCAGCGGGGTTCAGAATCTTACCTTTAAACTAAAAGAAGAAGACACTGTCACAATAGCGTAAAACGAAAAGATGAAGTTATAGCAGACTTACAGGTATCCTAATCCTTACTTAATATTGTAAATCTGAAAGTGAGATTGTTTGTTTGTTACGCTTTCACGCCAAAACGGCTGAACGCATTTGGATGAAATTTGGTACATGGGTAGACCTTGACCTGGAGAAATACATAGGCTACTTTTTATCGCAGACTGATCGCAGACGAAGTCGCGGGCAACAGGTAGTTAAAATATAAATAGACAATAGTGTAATATTATATTACGTTAGAGTAGAGATGTCCGTCCTCGGCAAGGCTTGAATTTATAGTCCCACTAGTGGGTCTACGGCCATACTCCAACTTAGAGCGACAACTTTATATTATGCTGCGTCTTTAGGCATGGCCTGGAATTTCGCTTCTGAATAGCCAATATCAGTTCTATTAAGACTTTCTTTAGGAATTCGTTTTTGGTTTAGTTGTTATAAATGCGACTGCTGACGGCGAGAGATTTTTCGTTTTTCCGGAGGTCTTGACCAAGTGACATTCTGTCGACATTTATCGATCTTGGTTTGTCAAAAATGTATTGGATTAACTTATGCTACCGAAAAGTTTAGTCAATCCTGTTGAAAGTCGCTATGGAAAATGAAACGCTTTGATGGCGATTGCGACCATTCTAAGCCTCACACAGGGTTTTGAAAGCTTTTCAAAGATTCTGCTCGCCCTAAACTTTAATTTAATCATGCTATAGATATCGACCTTTAGCTCGTTTTGACACAGGTAGATATATGTATACTGCCTCGTTGACACAGGTAGATATATGTATACTGCCTCGTTCGTCTAGTGGACGCAAGCGCTACTGCTAACCAACAGGGGGCTTAAAACGGTCATCTTAGCAGAACCATAATATGACAATGACAATTCATAATATTTATGATCTGCGTGTAATTCATATTACGAAATAATTCATCTGACAAGTTTCTATGGAGATTCGTAAAATGGTCCACCAATTATGAATTGCTTTTATGTCAAATTAGAGGAATTGCTAACGACAGCTGGGATTCAGGAAATGAACAGCTTTTAGAAGAACTGCTAATGTGGCCGGTTTAGGCCCACTGGTCCTGGGTTCGATTCCCGGATCGGGCAAAGGGACCTCGGTGTTATTGGGTTTTTTCACCTGGAATCTCTCAGTAGCAGCCTGGAGTCCGGATTTGTGCCCGGTTGATGGCAATAGGCTCGCCCCCTATTACTTGGGACTTAAACATAAAACTGGCGAAATGAAGGTGTACTATAGGTACACCTTTGCCTAACGGTTAGGCAAAGGTGGTAGGAAAGGTGGAGGACATCACGTCTGTATTCTCCGAAGGGCTAGGCCCTAACCCTTCGGAGAATACAGACGTGATGTTAAGTTTCTTTAATGCTAGATATATACTTTACAGACGAATAAGTATACCTAGGTCTAGTCAGTCACAAGCAACTTCTTTTTCTTTCAAAACCTTAACTCGCCGAAGGTATAATGATCTAAAATTAATGTAGGTACTATTGTAATACCTGAGCGGGGGTAAAACCTAGCTCACACAATAAAATCAGTCATTCCAATAAGCATAATTATGTGGAAATTACGGTACATATTAGCTAGCGGGCAGTGGGTTCGACTCCGGGCGGACCTGTTTCGAACTGTAAACTAAAACAAGTGACGGTAACGGCTAGTAGTAAAAAGAGAAAGTTCCTTGGACATCATACGTTTAGTTAGTCGCCTCACTCAGTCAGCTGGCGCGTTAGAAGTATTTACCTTACTACGTAATCGAGGAAGCCTAGCCTTTTACTTATTTTGTTGAGGTCGGTTTCAACTAGTATTTTGAGATGACATCGATAATTCAAGGCTGATTCACTGTATCAATCCAATGGCGCTTGATCGATATTGGACCAATGGTAAAGCCTTTTCAATTCACATCCAGTCCAGCATACAATATGAAGCGCTGGATTTGAATAGCAGCCTTTAATTTGTGTTTCGACCCAACGTTACTGGATTCAAAAGAGGAAGAAAGAAAGAAAGAAAGAAAGTTTATTCTGCACAAACAAAAAGCTGGATGGAATTTAATACTGGATCAATGTAAATGATCAGCCTATTTAATTAATATACTCGGGTACCTACTTCTCCGTGCTTCGGAAAGCACGTTAAGCCGTTGGTCCCGGCTGTCATTCGTGGATCTTTGACAGTCGTTACGGGTCGTCAGAAGCCCGAAAGTCTGACAACCAGTCTTAGGGGTATCATATTACCCAGTTACTGGGTTGTGGAGATCAGATAGGCAGTCGCTCCATGTAAAATACTGGTATTCAGCTGCATCCGGTTAGACTGGAAGCCGACTCAAACACAGTTAGGAAAAGGCTAGGCAGATTGACTCTGGTACCTACTCAACGGCTTAGTTTGCTCGCAGATTATGGGAAAGCCTGGAGCAAACAATGTTAGGTACCTCAAGAACGTGGCAAAAGCATCGTTGGGAGGTTACCGGTCATTTACATAAATAACAGGAGACTTCGAGTCTCCTCTCAGATTTCTTCTCTTTTTTAGACAAAGATGATCCAGTCCAGCAGTTTCCACGAGGACAAAAAAGAGTCCATGGACTCTTTTATAATCTTTGTCCGTGTGTTTTTCAACGACTATTTAATTAATTAAGTAATTGCTTTATTATCAGGCAACTAAAGTCCATAGATAAAATATAAATACACAAAATAATAAACTAATACATAAAAACAACACTACAAAATCTATTTAGTACATATGGTCGGCGACGTATTTAAACTAATTCCTATCAACGTAGACCGATATTCCGATCAAATAGGTACCTGGTGCGTCTCACTATGCTCTAATGACAAAGGGATAAGAAACTTGCCTCTGTAACATTGATTCACTCTGTAATATGTCTTAGTCTGCGTCAAGAGTACCTATTGAAACTTTCGTTAAGCCAAGCATGGTGAGTGGTGATTATAAAAATCGCTTTTGATCCAACTTTCGTACATAAAACAGTTCCGTGGTGGTGAGCCAATATTCAGCAATAAACGTTAATGGCCCGATGACACGTAATATCACTAAAAACAAACAATCCAACGAACCTCGTACAGTAAATCCTTTTAAAAATCAAAACCCGTCGTCATATTTCAAGATTTCATTGACCAATAAAAGGATTACGAACGTGTATGTTACAAGCGGCCATTAATCTCTCAAAACAGAGGATATCGGCGTACGCCAGCGCAGGCGGCTGTTTCAAGACACGACGGATCGTTAATTTGCGGCCTTGTGGACTCCCACCGGGGTAACGGGACCTGGCAGACGGACTGGCCGGCATAGAGTATGGTGTAGAAAGGGCAAAGATTTTTGCCTAAAGGGTCACTACCAACTATCTGCCTAAACATCGACCACCTCATTTGTCGTCTCTTTGGAGTTATAAAATTTATAAAAAATAATGAATTATTCGAAATGTCCATAATAAAGTTAAATAGGCAGGAGGGACTAGATGGCACAGAAAACAACTTTGTTTCCTCTACATAATTATAGTTCTTTCTTTCCTCTCTGCGAGAGGAAGGGCGCCGTAATCTACCATGCACAGTGCGGGTTAGTGCATGCTATTGCGTTCAATCTTCAAAATTATGTCGCAAATACGTCACCTTACTCTTTGCCACATCACAAATATCAACAACATTACGGCTCAACTCTTTCATCGGGAGGTCCCACCGTCCCACGCATGCGCCTCCCCTGCGCCCTGCGCCCGCGCCGCCATTCGTGCACGCATTGATATAATTTCAATACTTTGTGGCTAACATCACATTTTAAATATAACCTTATAAATGGCACACGGATTTACAGTTGGTTCTCATCGTCCTGGTGTACCGTTATGTATGTACCTATGTACAATAAAATAAAAGTATCATCGCTTGTTGATGTGTTTTGTTAAGAGAATGAAATACGCGTGTATTAGCTGTGTGACGTAGGTAATATGTGAGGGTTCTTATAGATTAGCTCGATTTATTTCTGAAACCAAGCCAGAACTGATAATGGTGCGCAGTTCCTATTTCGAGTCGTTTTTCTTACCGATCCGAACTTAAAATCTCTCAAACGGTAAGTTACATTATGTTTTTATTTTATTAAGTTAAATCCACACTTAATAGAATACCAAACTTATTCTACGATATAGCGAAAATATTATAGATAGCGGTGCTTTTTTGCCTGAAACACGAACTTTCATACAAAAGATGTAAACGCGTGGTGTCCATGAAAATATTTTATTTTGGCATTTTTCATTGGTAATGTTGTTACTGTGTTTTATTTAAATTGTACACTTTCTGTTTTAGATACTCAGCACATTGGGAAGAAATTAATTTTGGCTTTTCGTACGCCCCTGCGATTTTAAACGCGTTCAGCAAAGCTATTTGTTCGATACGCTTCCGTGGCGAATCGAACATCAATCAATCTTATCGATGGAGTCCTCTTATCGCTGTTCACAAATCATGACATTTTAAACCAAATAAACGACAACTATTTTTCTGGCTATTTGTGGTCGGGGTCGAGACAAATCAGGTAACCTAAAATGTGTCCATTTTCGAATTGAAGCCTGTCGAATCGTTTTGAATTGCTATGCAGAACAATCGTAACGGTTCTGTGTAGTAAGTACCTATTTATTTTGCTATGGAATCGCTATTTCTGCTGTATGAATGATTATAAAACAAATATAGGGTGGCAGGGACATCGATGTGGAACCCCGGGAATATATCGTCGGTTATATTTTTTTAACAGCCGTTCCCTCTATAGTGCAATACCTACGCGGTCAAAATGTATGGAACGGCGAATTTTTTTTTAAATAACCAAATTTCCTTTTTTTTTTATCAGAATTCCAGAATCATGTACTGTATTTATGGTAACAGGTTGCAGCGTCGATGTCCCTGCCGCCCTGTACAGTTCAAAGAAATATAGTAGAATAATGTTGGAAAAAAAAACAAAATGAAAATAACTTTTCTTAAGTCTTTATTATGCCCAATCACATCTTAAGGCTATATATTTACACTTACATTTTCAATGGTATCACATATAACGACAGTGTCACTTATGAGTACAAAAAAATGAGGTGAAAAGCTTAATTGAGTGGTACAAAACCTTAAATAGTAAGATATTAGGTACTGTTTTCAGATGACTAAAACTCGGGCACTTTTATAGATCTTTTACACACATGTTAAATTGAAAAATAGTTAGGATAAGCAGAAAAAAAAATACCATTGGCATTGTGTCAGCCATAGACAGAAATGACTTCAAAAGTCTATGGTATAAAAATGATACACAACTGATATGTGCGTTTGCACTGGCGAAACTTTCACATGTTGAATGTTTCGCCAGTGTAAACGCAGCAATGATTTGATGATGTTAAATCATTTTATAAATGATTTTTTGTCGATTTAATCAAGTTAAGGAGCATTTGAATTTCTTAATTAATGTATTCCAATGTCCAAATATATTGTTTTTCCCTTTCAAGAATCAGCATAACATTTACACAAATAATCAATAAAGTTCAACTGCAAAGAACAATGTAGTTACTTGAATCAAGATTTGGTCAATCGCCTAGTTTTGCCAATTGTTGGGAATAGAAAATCGTTCGAAATTACGGTTACGTTTACGTCGCGCGTTCTTGCTAAGGCGTCTGTGCTTTACTCGATCTGAGAAGTACGTCGAGGGCTGTCCCTAGTCTGTGCTATAGTTTGACCGGGCCGCTGTTCCGCGCCTTAAGAATGTGCGGCGAGGCGGGGGGCAGCGTTGACCAATGAGCGGCGGGCGGGGGGCAGCGTTGAATAATGAGCGGCGGGCGGGGGGCGTCCGCTGGGAGCGGTGACTAATGAGCGGCCTGAACTGGCCGCCTATGAGCCGCGCACATACCTCCGGTGCGTAACAGCGGCCTCGGTCAGTCTTTATAGCTTAATATTTTTGTAGGTAGGCCTATATGCAACAAAGCCATTTACAAGACTAGTTAAAAAAAATAAAAATAAACGATGTTTTTCTTCAATTTGATTAAAGATGTGTGTATTCATTCTAAGTTAGAAATGTATCAAAACGTTTTATTTACATGCACTTATGGATATTTTAAAGTTACTAACATAATATTTTATGTCAGTCAGAAGTCTTATATTCTATTTCGTTTTCTGGACATTTTCTATGTACTAAGTTATGGTCATGAAAAAGCTGCTTCATAAATAAGATCACGCTTGTATTCCCTGTAGGGGTGGGCAATGGTGTACTACGTACGTAAATGTATACTACGTTCGCAATTTATATGCCAAACATGTAAACAAACACCTGTTTTAGGAAAAACTACTGTAATGCCTACACATAAGGTTCGGTTTGCGCTACAACTTCATACTTTTTATGACTTTTTCAACGGTACTAGTCACGCTAAAATCAACTTTATTTACACTAACATAAAGCTGATGTTTGTTTAATTAGAAATAAAATCAATATTGGAAACAAGGATTTAAATAGATCTTAGGGGCGAATCTATTTGTAATCCGATTAGTTTACTTTTAAACTTACCGAAAACTTTACCTCTTTCTGATACTAAATATATGTACTTATATTGTAATTTTGTAACATTTTTAGGTTTTAGGAAACATTAAATTTATTGATAAAGGACAATATTTTGTAAAAAAAAAAAGATAGTATAACAAAAGAAGTATAAAGGATCTGGCGCACTAGAAGGCCACGACCACGACCAGTAGTAGCAGCGACCAGGTAAACTATAGAAACCCGTAAGAATTGCGCACTTGGTTGCAACGGCCAAGTAGGCGCAGACCATAAAATACCACTAGACGGCCACGACTGGCCGGATTCATGGCCGTCTAGTGCGGGAGATCCTTTATACTTCTTTGGTGTAAATATGAAACGTTAGAGTTTTTAAAAGAAACTGTCAAACAGGTATGTGTGACGTAGGCTCTGCTCTACAACACAGAACTTTTTCTATAACTCCATATATACATAAACTCACGGCTTCTTACCATGAGGGTAGGCACAAACTACAGAACGCCACCTGCTACGATAATACTGCCATATATTTACACCCGCACTGCTACGATAATAACGCCATGTGCCATATTTACGGCCGCGCTTATTGTAGATTACTACTTGGTAGCTTTAAGGAATCTCGCGCTAGGCGCACTAGACGGCCACGACTTTTTGGTCGCACCGACCAGGTAAACTATAGAAACCGGCTAGTTGGCCGTTGCAACCAAAGTCGTGGCCATGGCCGTCTAGTGCGCCTGATCCCTTAGTAGTAGTAATAAGATAAAATGCTTGTTATTACTATTCTAGTTTTTAAATTGACGAAGCTCAGTGGTTACGGCGCCAAACTAGTTTGAATGAGGAAGTCAGTTTGAACCCTACCCATTGATGTGAACCCAAAATCCACTCCTAACACAATCATATTTATTATTTACCTCATTTACGATTATTTTATCAAAAATACTAGTGATAATCTACCAACATTTAAGATTATTAGTCGGTCATTAATTAATTTTTCAAATACAATATTGGTGGTCAATTATCTCTGTCTGTTTGTTATATTCTTACTCATAAACTACTTATGTACCTAGCGGATTTTGATGAAATTAGGCAGATAGGTAGCTTGGATATCCTAACTAATATTATAAATGCGAAAGTGAGTTTGTTTGTTACGCTTTCACGCTAAAACGGCTGAACGGATTTGAATGAAATTTGGCACATGGGTAGACCATGATCTGGTATAGGATATAAGATACTTTTTATCCCGATATTCTCACGGGATTGAGACGTATGTGGGGGAAACCGCGGGGCGCAGCTTGTTTTATATACTTTGAAAGCCCTATAATGTATTCCTAGAATCAATTTATGTGTATAAAAGCTTACAGGTAAAATTTGTTTCATCTAGTTTGATATCATCACTTTTTTATTATACAGGTTTTTAACCATGGAGCAGTCAAATGAAATAACTGGGGCCATATGCTAGAGCCATCTGTTCCAGTGTGTGAATGAGCTAGAGCTATGCAGGACCAATACCACTCTGCCTTTTCGGCAATGGTTGTGCCCAGCAGGCATAGAGGCGAATAAAAAAAATCTGTTGTTCCCTACATTTTGTCGAGTCACGCGAACATAAATGTATGGAACAAATGATTTTCTTTTAGAGATTTTAAAGTTGGTCCCATAGAAAAAGTTGTTCATTATGAGACCCTTTTTCAAGATTTCAGTTATTTCAATTAGCCTCGTATGTATACAAAGTATTATTTTCTGTTCCAACAACTCAGTTCAGAACAGCCAAGTTACTGCTCATCTTTCACTGCTTAGAACGAACACACACACCGCACTGTCCACTAGATCACTTCACTCTAACTCCATCGCATTCTTCATATAGTTGTCTAGCTCCTGGTCCAGCGCTGCCTTCGTGCAGGACATGTACTGGTCCAGCTGGGCGTCTAACTGGTCCTTGGTTAGGAGCAGCCGAGATTGGGACTGGCTGCGAGTTATGCCACCTGGAGAGAATTGTTGAGTGATATGATTTTAAGAGAAATTAACAAAAAAAATCGGATCATACAGGACGAAAGTCTAGATTTGTGAAAAATGCTAAAACACAGCATTATAATTAAGTATAAAGAAGTGAGTTCATTTTAAGCGTCAGTTCTAGGAATTGAACACCATTTTCTGTTGACTTTTTGCTAGCAATTCATTTTTTTACCAAGTTAGTTGTAGTCTATTTGTCAGTAGCGCACAATATAGTGTTTAACAGTTTCTCTTGGAAACCCGATACAGCGTAACTGAAGTTATTTAACGCAAACGACCCCGACATCGTAACTAAGACACAATGCATCGTTTCAACATAATTAATTAGTGGATAAAATCCAATGTAACGCCCAGCTTGGCAAGCTTTCTCCTTGGAGATAATATATTTCATTTTAGCAAAAGCCTGATTTAAAAAAAAAGTGATAAGTATTTCAAATAAAATATGTCTTTGATATTTTCCTTATGACTAAAAACATGAAAGGCTTAATACAGAAGTCAATATTTAAATACCCTGACTCTAATGTATATGTTCCTGTAGGAGTCAAAGATAGTTGTCTTCTAGGTTGAATAAAGACATCTTCCTCAACAGACAAGTACTTCAGTTCAACCAACACACGTTGGGCAGTCCGCCCTGCTACCTCGGCTGCTAATATTTTAATCATTACAAGAACTATTCTTATTTCAACTTTTGCTTCTTTGCTGACATGAATAATCGTAACTTCCTAACTAATATTATAACTGTGAAAGTGAGTTTGTTTGTTTGTTACGCTTTCACGCTAAACGGCTGAACGGATTAAGATGAAATTTGGCACGTGGGTAGACCATGACCTAGAATAGGACATATGATACTTTTTATCCCGATATTCCCAAGGTATCGAGACTTACGCGGGTATAGCCACGGGACACAGCTAGTAAAGTATATTTACCTCTGCCCCTTCCTCTCGCCCCCCCACGCCTGGCCACCTGAGGCCTTTGCCCTTGTGGCTGTTGATCTTGAGCCCCTGACTGTTGTTGCTGCCCATTGTTCTGTTGCTGGTTCGTGCGTTGAGCCCCCCTGCGTTGTTGAGTCCCCCTACGCTGCTGAGTCCCCCTGCGCTGTTGAAATCCTTGTCGCTGCTGGAATCCCATGCGTTGTTGGATTCCCATGCGTTGTTGTACACCTCTGCGTTGTTGCACGCCTCTGCGTTGTTGCATACCTATGCGTTGTTGAAATCGGTTGCGCTGTTGGAAGCCATTTACTTGGCCATTTTGACGAGGTACTCCTTGACGACCACCCCTGGAAGATGACGTATTTGTAATGTTATAGTTTCAAGATGTATATAGATTCCAGGCGATACGTAATCCGCCGGTTTGATCAAATTGCTATAGTAATTCATTCGTATTTTGTGTGCCACATAACATAGCACAAGCGCAAGTCTTTTTATCTGGGGATTGGGAGAAACTAAACACTTGTTTTACCTGAATCGTCCACGCAGTGCTCGCTGGCCACCTCCTCGCTTGCGGAACCCGCGCAGCGCTTTGCCGCGCCACGCGAGGTTTGTCAAATTGTTAAATGATGCTGATCTGCTGCAGAAGAAAAAAGAGAACCATCAGTTTCAATGTTTAGACTGAATGCATTTGTCTAATTGTCTGATATCCTAGTATCTCCAGCAAACTCTCAATAACTAATGTTCCAACAAAGTTCTTTCTTCTTGAATTTTCAGAAGTGCTAAGAATGCTAAGATAGGTATATGAAATCACTATCACTATTAAATGGTTAAACTCTAGTTAAAATACGTGTGTATTTGTTTTTGTGTTTTAACTGAGGCTGAATTTGCCAGAGGTATACCATGATCCAAATTTTGTTTTTGACAGCATTTCCATACATATTTGTGAATGGTTGATGGCAATAGGCTCGTCTGTATTACACAGATCTTATACAATATCGGTTACATGTGGATGTATTATAGGTCACCTCTGCCAAACCCACTGGGGTATACAGGAGTGATGTATATTGATACTTCCATACAAAAACTGTCAGATGCTAATTAAGGATAAAGGTTATCTGATGTTGGTAAAACCAGCAGACACACTTTACAACTTAACTTTACTTTTCAATACTATTTAGTACTTTACAAAGACTATTTATGTATACATGTGATTACTTTGTGATGGATACTTGTGAATAACCAGATTATTTAAAACTTAAAACATAAAGACAGTATGTTGTACAAACCTGAGATTGTTATTAGATTGTTTCCAGGAAACTCTACTCCTAACGCTCTGCTGGCTTAGGTTGCCGAAACTATTTGATCTCTTGAGTCCCGGCAAGCTGCTCTCACTGCCAAAACGACGGAAACCACCAGTTTGTTGGTAACCTATCCGCTGCCTCATTGCTTGCTGCAAATAATTGTTTGAAGAAATCATGGTCAGCTGGTTGTCTTATCATAACTCTGGCTTACTGTACTTTATTATCGGTTTTAAACCATTATAATTAAAGATAGTAAATAAATAATATTTGTGGGATTAAACAGCATCAGACTACAGGCTGCTACTGAGAATGACCATATTATGGAAAAACACAATAACTGTTTGTCATCTGACATGGGGATTGCCATTAGCCCAGGACCCCAAACTCAGCAGTTGTGATTGCAACCACTATACCAAAGAATCTTAAAAAATGTAACTCGAGAAAGTTAGTTGTATTTTGGGTACCACTGCCCTCCCAAAAGATTTATATTTTAAGTATTAATTTGTACTACGACTATGACTAAGATGTTAAGTTTTTTTCCAAATTCATGTAAAGTCGGTATGTACAGCAATATGTGAAAACTATGATAATAGTGATCAGCAGCTTAATAGTTCTATAATGTATCTAAATCAAAGTGTTAGGTGAGCTGAGCTGAAAGAAATCAAAGCATTACATCAAACAATAATGACAACTATAGACATTTATTGAGTCAAGTAAATGTAAAATATTTTATACAAAGTTCTCTATACCCTGTCCATAAAATTTTACAAATCTACATTATGAATTTCTCGAAAAGTACGTTGTGATTGCTATTTACTGTATTTAGGTGAACTTGTGGTAATATCTACCCGTTTGGTTTGCATCTCCAACCGGCGGGCGACTTGCTCAATCAACCGGTTGCTGTAGTTGTAATTTTGGCTTATTATGGACCCCGCCGAGGACCGTCTTTTCCGCTGCATAGCAACACGGTCCGGTGCCGCGTTCGTCAACAACGAAAATCGCTCGTTGAGGCTCAGCCCCGTCGCCTGAAGACCATGCACTTTCTCTATTACCATCTTTCTTAACTGTGGGTAATAACAAAACAAAAAATAACCTCAACAGCCACAGAAAAACGAACGATAACTTGCACTAATGAACAACAATCGCCATTACGGCATTACTGTTGATATAATACAAAATTCAGCGTAATTTGATACAAATATTTAGATGGAACAAGAACTAACACGGCAAAAAAAATTCAATGACGCTCGCGCGCTGCCAAAATTTAATAATCTGTGCACAGAGCACTATATACATATAGTATATAATACTGGTAAATCTGTGCTAGACTACCAGTGCTGCCACCCTGCCACTCTCACTCTGCCAGGTTCATTTGAATTCGAGTGTTGGGCGGTTGCGCGCCAATTCCACCCAAAAAAGCACTAGATTCCGCTAGACAAGTGTAATTTAAATTCTTCAAGGACTTTCTAATTAAATTACAATAGTTTTTGGTTCGCGCGCGGCCCGGCCATGCTATCTAAAAAAAATGTTGGGTTAGAATTTTTAAACAGGGACTAAAACATTGACGTTTGAAAAAAGTTTGCGTGACAGCGTTTCTAGGAACGTTACAGCTTTGACATTGACACTTTGACAGTGACATTTTAAAGCCATTCGTCATGTCAATCTCACTTGTTCCGACTTGTGCTTTCGGGCTTCAGCGTGATTTCGAAATGATTTCATAATATTTTCTAAGAAAATATTGAATCAAAACAGTTATAAATATATTTTTAAGGTACATGAGCTTTGATACTATTAAAATCTAGTCGTTAAGTAGTAGTTTTGTGTGATTATAAGCGTTACTAAGTGCTGTTTACGTTATAGGTCACAAAAGGTTACGCAGAGTTCGGTAGTCATGCTGGAGGTGCTTATAAGCGGTGGTCGCGAGGACTGGCGACTCATTTCGATCCAACCACCTATGTTGGAGGATAGCAACGGAACGCCAGTCGACGAGTTCGATTGCAGCGACATGGACGCCTGCTATGAAACATTTGATAAAGATGGGTATGTTTTTAATACCATTTTCGTAATTATTTTCAGGAAAGCTCGATTGGAAACTAGTCCTAGAAGTTACTGTTATTCACAGGACCGTTACTCAATTTAAGGAGGTCTTTGCATGGAGTTTTTATAAAAGAATTAATGAAAACTTAACTTGTTTTTATCATTGAAAGTTCATTTTGATTTTGTTTTTTTTTTTGTTGCCCTTGTAAACTTGAAGTGCTCATTGATGAATGAAAGTGCCATTCTGTCTCCTTTCTCTTCTATTTTGGCACAAGCATTTAATTTAAAATATAGTTCCTCTTCTGAAATCCACAGTTGTATTGGTTGAAAGTAATCGTACTGTCATTAAAATAATAAGTAATTACCTAACTAAAACATCTTTTTCAAAAATTAAATAATAATATAGTCAGTGGAAAGTTTTAACTTTAAAGTTCATTTCCCAAAAGTACAATTTTGGCGCTTTAGCATTTTCGCCTTTCCACTGACGATATTATAATAGAATTAATAATTTAAATTAATTTGAAATGCAAATTTTCTAATTGCATACATACTTAAAAATTGTATGTGCAAATGAAAGACTGAATGACTAGTTCAAATTAAATTACAATGCTATTATATGAATGTGTTTACACACATACAAAAGGATTTATTTTCTTTTGCCTGTGCCCTGAGTGGCAAACTACTTAACAGTTTCAATTAGCACTATCTATGGTACTATATGTTCTGTATAATACTTTTCTAGCCATTTTGTAAAAATCTGTTATTTTGACATTACAAACAGATTCTTCAATTTTATTTATTTGTATAGATTTTAATATCAAGTCAAGATTTTTTTTTGTAAGTAATTGGACTCACTGCAAATCAAACTATTAATACTTTCACCCAATTTAAAGAACTTTCTGATTATTCTAAATTCAAAAACTAAATTCTAATTAAAAAACTAAATTCCTTATGTGTAAAATGATTTTACCTTAGTTTTTTAAACCAAAAAGGAAGATTTTTCAGAAATAAACAGAATTAAAGAATAAAATCGATTGCTTGCGACCCACATCTTAAAAATCACATATCATAGGACCTATTTATTTATTAACAAGAACAAACCCAAACAAAAACAGTTGCCTAATCGAGCTCTGAGAATTTAACTCTAAACCACATAATGACAGCCACAATTGCACAAAAGTTAAAATTTGTTACTTTTTTCTACCCCTGAAATGAGAGTAATGATATTATATGTATAGGAAGGCTTCGTGATTAACTGATTACTTTATAGGTCCCTTTATCAGCTATCCTTACTAATATTTTTAATATTATAAATGCGAAAGTAACTTTGTCTGTCTGTCTGTCGCGCTCACGCCAAAACTACTGAACCAATTCAAATGAAATTTGGTACACAGATAGTCTAGAGCCCGAGAAAGGACATAGGCTACTTTTTATCGACATACCACGTTGGCGTAGCCCCGAGCAGAAGCTAGTATGACCTATATGCCTAAACCTAAAAAGTACCCTAAAATGCACCTATTGAAAAAAGAACAGAGCAGTTCCGTCGTGTGAAAATAAATGCCTCGCACATGTGATGTCAAACAAAAACATAATATCGACAGATGACGCGCGCTGTATCGATATTTAGTCAAGTTCGGCGTCGAGTGAACCTGTTATCGCCTATCTATTGTTTACTTGCAGCTTTACTTAGTTATATTTTAATTTAATTTTAGATTGGCACTTGTACAGGGTTGCTTAGTCATCCAAATATTTAGGAAAATTCTCCGACATCGCTTTCTTCACAGATAGTTTTTCTAATACAGCTCTTCTTTTTGTCCTGGACTTGTGCAGTTGTGCCTCATCAATCGTGGTCGCTCACGTGGTCTCGCGACTAGTCGCGCAACGCAACTTTAACAAAACAATTTCTGGGAAAACTTCACGGTAGAACAATTAACGGTGTCGCGTCGCGCTAATCTGCACGAGCCTTATACAAACACGTTTATTTTATCCTTAGTTCCTTATCCACTTCGCCAGATTACCTATATGTAGAGACTTATAGCAAAACACTGCGCCAAGTAACTACTTTTTTCCTTAAACTTAAATAAGTTAAGAAAAAACCAGTTTTCTTAATATTTAAGAATTCTAATTTCTCCAAAGACCAGTTGCTAAAACGTTCCTATTTCTTAATAGTTAATCTAAACCTTACCACATTCTGAAGAGTTAAGAGGCCAAGCCTTTTCTTGAATTTTTACTAAGAAAGCTAAAGGAACCATGACTTTTCCGGGATAAAAAATCACGTCGCTCCGTTAATACTCCGTTCTTGCGTGAAAAAGAACAATTCAACAAAGTCACTTATACGCATTTATTTTACTAAGGCAGATTTTTCCTACGCAATATCTTTGTCTGAGGAATTCCACGGATAAAAGATATCTGACGTTGAAAAAATCGGCTTTAGGCTTAGGCCCCTGTCCCACCGCCAACGAAAGTGACTAGCTATCAACGATATTCTCGCTCAAGAAACGTACAAAAGATTGTAGATCGCCGGCTATCAAACGGACTACTACACTACAGCGACCCTCGCTTGGCGGCCAGAATGGTTGTTGAGAGACTCGCACTTGGTACGCATACCAGCGAGTATTCGCTCATCGCCGCCGTCGCGCACTCGGTGCTCGTTGCTCGCAAACTCGTTTTAAGTTGCTAGCTAGCTATACTATCTTCTCGTTAATCACCCGGCGCGGCCGTGGGACAGGTGCTTCACGTTCAACTAAGGCTCATTTTCATTGGTCGTGAGAGCCCGCATGTGGGGTGCGCGAGATTTCTATAAAGCATGCCATAGGGCCCGTATTCGGGGAACCGTTTTCATTAGTCGATGGGAACGATTGCGGTATGTATGGAGAACTTGCAACGCAAGTTTCGCAGTTGCATTGAAGGCTCATTTTCATTGGGTGTGAGTCTCCGCACGCTTTTTACCGAACGATGAATGTCATTGGTCGCTACGCCCGCTACGGGGTTTCCCGCATGCGGTATATCGACCGAGTTATCGACTAATGAAAATGTGACATTAAGGCTGTACCATCACCATACTGCTCGCGACCTGAGTGAGAGCGAGACGGAGTGGGACGCTAGCGGCTCTCAAGCCTCAAAAAGTTTAGGTAATTGCTTTTTACGGTGAAAATAACGGTAATAAAAAATAAAAAAAACATGAGACCTGCTTTATAGATACGAGTAGTTCAGTTATTATGCAAAGTTTCATGATCTAATTTGAAGTATTTTTTTGAATACCAGCGGTTTATAGTTCTGTTTAGAGGTAACTTTGGACTTTTTTTTCTATCGAGAAAATTTGATGTAATCTTGTTTTCGCCAAACAGGACCTAGCATCAATCCTCAACTTTAACATATATTCATTTCAAAATTAATGCAGCAGTATTTTCGGCATAACGGAGTATCATACTAAGCAATTTCAGGTAGGGTACGCCCTTAAGTAGGATTATAAGCGAAACCATTCCTCGTTGCTATTTCTGCAAAATCGAGATGCTAGATCATTCCTCCTTCCGTACAGGGACGGGAAATTGAACCTCGACGAGTTCCGGGTGATCTGCAAGGCGCTGTTCCGTAACGACAAGGGCCACATCTACCCGCTGTCCGAGGAGAGGGCGCGGCACATCTTCCAGGTGTTCGATAAGAACGGGGACGGCTTCATTGATAAGGAGGAATTCACCTTCTGCTGGAACCATTGGATTAAAGTGGTGAGTTTATCAAGTTGTTTTTAGAACCCTCATGCCCGTTTTCGCTAACATTACATGACACCTAATTTCACCTGAATAAAAGCGCGCTGTTGAATTTCGAGGCATTTATATTTTAGGTGTCGCCTTTAAATAGTGTAAGTGAAAAAAGGTATTAGACTCTCCAGAGGATATAACTTGTTATAAGTATGTGTGAATGAGTAGATTTTGAGCAATTAATAACCTGATAAAACCATTTTATGGACTACGAAAAGCACATTTGTTTGTAATCAGTTAATTGCCGGAAAATTCTCATTAGTTACAATTACCCCACAGTCGAAATAGCCCCCAGACGTTATAGCTTTCTTTATTTATATATATATAGGCAAGTTTATTTTGAATAGGAATTAGACTTATTTTCTCTCCTTATAAAGGTTGTTTGTGTTTGTACGTAATTATTCATGCACTTTTTGCAAGTTTTGTAGCTAACAAAACTTTAAACATTAAAAAATTCAAACATTGAATTAATGTTTGAATTTTGACGCCCATTTGTACATTCATTTTAATGAAAATTATGTATTTGTACATTCGATTCAAACAGAATTATGTATTTGGGTAATATGGTAGCTGGTAAAAGTCCTGAACTTACGCCTATGTGTTACAGATATTATTTTGCGATGTTTTTGTCGTTAGATCGTGCGTCCGGTGAGCGCTTTCCTGATAGTGGACGTGCAGAACGACTTCATCTCCGGCACGCTCAACATCAGCAAGTGCAACGCGCAGCAGGATGGCAGTGAGGTCAGTTGCTTAGATATAGAAGGTGTACGGGACAGCCCTCCGCAGACTGATGGGATGAATTCAGCATATCATACTAAGACGACCGGTACATGAAATTATTTCAGGCACGTTATGGGAATTCAATAAACCTGATTTGTATTATTACCTCACGCGCAATGTATCGTTACCGTGACAAAACCCACGTAGCCGCATACCCCGTGGCGGGGGGCGCAGTCGAGCATTTTAACATCCATTCCTGGTTTTTTGATTTTAGATGTTTTATTTACATAAATGGAGCGCTGCGTACAGACAATGTCATTTTACATTGAAACAAAGGAATAGTAACTGAAAACACGATAAAAAAAATTTAAAACTTTCCTGAGAAAATTTCCAATGAAATATGATTCAAAATAAACAGTGAATGCCTCCTGTTAATTTGCGGAGGGCTGTCCCTTACACCCTGTATATTCGTCGGCCCATGTATCATGTATCCCTATTACAGCAAGCCTTAAGCTGAAAACGGTCTTTACTTTTTATTCATTATTGTCTTTCATTCGAAGTGAAATGTCTAAACACAAAATGAATCAAAAGTGAAAAATTACTTCAATAGTGAAGCGACCCAACGATGTTTGATTTTCGCATTCGGCATCATTCACTCGAGGTCGAAATGAAATGAAATGAGTAGTTGACGTGTAATTTTATCGGTGTCCTATAAACGTGGAATGAAACGATTTCATTAAAACGTTGTAAATTAAAATTAAAATTTCAGCGTTCTCTACAATATCTGAAGGAAACATGAAAACAAACGTAAACATTACAAGCAGTTTTTCAATATCTAAATAATAATGCACGTCATCTTTATCGACAATTGAAATGTGTGTGTCAAAAGATAATGATAAAAAATATTGATAATTTACACTGATACTGGATTGTTAAATATGTAATCTGTTCTTCTTCGTAATTAATAACAATAATAATTCAGTTCACAGTTATATCAATCAATCAATATTTATTTGTGAATTCCTTCACAAAACTTATCAATATGGTCATAAGAGTTAAAAATCCATTTTAGTGTGATCTCTATTTCATTAGCGACCCGCTCCATGTTTCGCACGGATGCAATGGCGACATGTCAAAACATCGAGTGTTATATATAGACTCCATTTGAAATAAGATTAGACATTTAAACAAACCTTTTTACAGTCCGTTCAACCGAATTTGACCCTATACCTTAGGAATAAGGATGCCATTAAAAGCAAAAAAGGTTACAAAATACCAACTGTTTACTGCAGCTGCCATTTGTCATGCCACTAACGCAACAGAAGTCAAAATCGGTTGAACGGACTGTTAAAAAGGCTTATTTAAATGTCTAATCTTATTTCAAACGAAGTATAAGTTAAAAGGAATAAATGCTCCAAATGTTGCTGAAAAACGCATCAAAGTCCAATGTGTAGTTTAGACCTACACGAGACACGAAAAGTGACTCTATGTATAGATCTAGTATATTATTAAGTATTTAATTTCCTTCCATTTGGTCAAAGTCTAATTCTAGTAATACATAGTAATCTCTTTCTTAAAGTCTCTGTAATATTTTGCAGTGTCTTAAAATTTACTGATATTGTCCTTTTGTTGTGGAAAATTTGTTTCTTTTCTAACGACGACAACGCAGCGCAGACGTCATTAAACAAATTTTGGTGATTGATAAAGTACTGACTCATAATCTCCCTTCCCACTTCTGCTTATTCCTATATATTGCCGTCTGGAGCCATCTCTTAAAACCTTTTCATCATCAGCTTCTCCTGCAGTCCTCTACTGGACATAGGTCTCCCCTAAAAATGGCCATAGCGACCACTCTTCACCTAAAAGTCTCAAATTGGGTACAGATAAAGACTACAAAAAGTGGAACATGTCCATCTTGGAACTCAAAATCTTCTTTAAAGACCACAATAAGCAAAACATGTCCATCTTATAAAGAATTTAGCCTCAAATAAGACCTCCTTGCATCATGATTTGTTATCCTAAACTTGGCAGCAGTAGTAGGTCAGGTTCCATGATTTTTCCGTACCGCACTAATACGTTACGGTAATATTTTTCGATAAGCAGGTACACGGTATGCTAATGCCGTCGATATGGGGGACTAGCACGAAGGCTGATCCCATGTACTGGTATAATTTAGCGGGAGGCCTTAATATGGCAGAAATGCTAGGCCCAGTATAAATCATGGGGTGCATTGGAAAATTTGCCAATAATAAATAGAATAGAATACTCTAAACCTCTCACTGTAATTTGAAGACATTGTAAAAGTTTTTGTAACAGTTTTTAAAAGAGTAGTAGTTCTTACCGGCTCTGCTCGATAGGAAACGACCAATTGGAACCGTGCATCTAGCTTCTGGTAGTTGTAGTATAAAATGTAGGTCTATGTGAAATAAAATATTTTGATTTTGATAAAATCACATACTTAATTTCGGTCTACTGGCTAGCTAGCTTATCAACAATTGCAAGAGCTCGCAAAAATAAACATAGACAGTTTACTCGTATACGAGTATGTCAACAAATCGATCTTAGCTTCCCAAACCACATCTACCTATAAGGAAACTAAGTTTTCGGTCTGATGTTATCAGATGACAGGCGAAAGCTTCTGTCGATCCCACGGATACCGATACCAGCCTATGTTGAGGTACTTACCACAAGATATGGACGTCTACCGTGAGCCGGAGCAAATGGGTATTTGTATAAATTATCGTTATTAGGCTCCGGAATATTCGACTTCCTGATACGTGGCTGAAAGTTACGAAGAGTGGCTGATACAATATTTGGTTCATTTGTTATGTTTTACAAATTGTTATTTCTCAAACATGCTTGGAAATTCGAGCATTATTTTGTCAACCTTCTTCGAGATAAATCGAAAATGCTGTACTGGTCGAATACATGCGAGCGCCCGGACGGAAATGTTTGTATGAAAATCCATATCTTTTGTGTTATGAATGGAACGAACTTTTTACTTCAACACGAAGCAGGTAACTTAACAAAGATTTTATTTAAATTTCGATTTGGGTTGCAAAATAGAGCTGTTTAAAGTAAAGAAGTAACAAATGAACATATTGGCGCGTGAATAATTGTCATTGTTCGTCATTCATTCTGGAATTTCTAATTAATTAGTTTAGTTGAATTTCCGCGTATTATTTGAGTAAAATACTATACAAGCCTTGGCCGCAACCAGGCATTGATGGACTCACGTATGTGTGTCTTGACTTCGCCTCGGCCCACATTTTCACTATCGTCCGTCAATGCCCTTGGTGGAGGCCGCAACAGTAATGTAGGCACAACTTTTAACGCAAAAAAAGGCGCATAAATTCATTGAAACACAGATCGCAACAGGAGTAGGTAGGGTGCATCCTAATTCAGTATTTCTCATCCCAGAAAATGTAGCAATATAAAAACAAGTACTTATACATTCCGGTGTAAAGTTCTTTTTCTTTGGTGCATGACCATCATATATTATTACAAAAAAATCATTGCTCCTTCTGTAGGCATCCATCCTACCGGCGACCAACCTAAAAACGCTCTTATTTTTAGCCACATCGAGTTAAACTTATCGCGCAGTTAGAAAAACCGTGAAAATCTACCTTCAAACCCCTAACCCACTTAAAAACGAATCCTCGTATTGTCATGTTTACTTCCGACAACGATCTCTGATAAGACTGACTCATTCAGAGCCAAGTATTTATAGCGACTGACGTCAAACATTCTTTTTTGTAAGGGATTACGTCGACATCCGTAGACAATAATAAAATTAATGCATCAGACTGCATAAGAATAGCCCAACGTGTAGGTGGAAAGACGTAAATCGTTTACCAATCATAGTCAGTCCACTGCTGGACAAAGGCCTCCCTCATGACTTCCAGCTATTTCGGTCTAGAGTTGGACATAGGCTGTCCTAAATTGTGCCATAACATTCGGCCATTTGCCTTCCTTTTTAAGGTTACCAGTCTATCTAGCTACCACTGCTCTGGTTCAATGGACCTTCGATAGACAATGACCAGTTCATAGCCTCTTCAACAAACTTTGGCTATCGTAAACAGAACAAAATTGTCTATCTTGGGTAAATCAGTATGCTATCTCTGACTCTCTGACAAAACAGTTTTGTCTAGGCAGTAGAATTTCGATAATTTGATTGAGATTTTTTGTTCAGAAGCCCGAAAGTCTGATAACCACTTGAGCTTCTTACTAAAGGGTATCGTGTAACCCAGTAACTGGGTTGTGGAGGTCAGGTATGCAGTCGCTCTACGTAAAATACTGGTATCCAGCCGATCGGCTGGTATCCGGTTAGACTGGAAGCCAACCCCAACCTAGTTGGAAAAAGGCTTGGTAGATGATGATGACGACAACGACGATGACAAATTTTTCGTTATATTTTTGTCCTATCCACTTCTAATCATGCCACATCAACAAAGATTGGTAACCATGGCAACATAAACACAATTGGAAGTCTTCGAACATTGATTATTATAGCGACGTCCTTAAGAGCTGGTGGCGCATGTCGTGACGTGTGCAACACACGCGTTGTGTGGCGACCAATCAATGGGCTCTGTTGGGTCGATACTATTACCGTGGTGAGATGATTATAGAGTTATTTTTTGTACTGCCCTTTGTTGGTAGGTTTTAAAGTGGTGTGGGATCTAAATATTTCGGTAGGTTCCTAATGTTGCTGTCCTTTATTTGCAGTTTTTAAAAAGAATGGGGTGGCAGAAATCCATACTAATATTATAAATTCGAAAGTAACTCTGTCTGTCTGTCTGCATGTTACCATTTCACTCCTAAACGACTTAACGGATTTCGATAAAATTTGGCAAGGAGATAGATGGCATCCCGGGGAAGGACATAGGCTACTTTTTATCGAAATACCACGCAGGCGGAAGCTAGTTAGATATATGAGAAGTATGTACCTATACTGAATCGGGTTGCAATACAACAACAATTTCTCAAATATTGTTCTCAGTAATAGGATTTTACACAGCATCATATTATTATTGTATCCCACTGAGCATCGTTATTTAATCCTTATAGTATTTTCACCCCTCTGTGCACTACGCAAAAGCTTAACTAAACACGTTATTATTTACCTACCTACATTTATAGGTTTTGCCATTTCTCAAGGAAAACGTATTAGTTTAATTATTCTTATACATCTAATCAAGCCACAACTGCATTATTTTTTCCTCGTAGGGAACAGAACTAAAGCAATAAAAAATATTAACACAATTTTTTTTCAGAAAAGTAATGCATGACGAATCTTTTTTCTCTATCTTTGTATTGTTGTTTGTCTGCAAAAACGTCTAATAACGGACTTAAAACTAAATGGTCCAAAATCAACAACATTCAAGCATTAATGGCGCACAAAAACAATTCTAAACTATTTGGTCTGAATTTCTGAATTCATCAACACACAGTGACCAAGCGTCATGATCATCTGCCTAGCCTTTTTCCAACAAGGTTGGGGTCGGCTTCCTGTCTCACCGGATGCAGCTGAATACCAGTATTTTATATGGAGCGACTGCCTATCTGACCTCCAAAACCCAGTTACTGGGTAACACGGTGGCTACTCTTTCCTTCATTATAGCGGAAAAGCATGTGTCGAAAAAAACAGGCTAACATTATACAACTATCATAGTCTCGCCGCATTCCAATCCTACTATAAATATGTATAATATTTTTATTATGTTTGTACATCTCGGGACCCTGGGGTCCCGGACCTTTAGAAGGCGTTCGAGGGGCCGAAGCCAACTCACAGAGGCCCCTTAGACAATTTTAAATGGAATGAGGCATCCACCGACGATTATCCCTGTTTGCACTATGCAAGTACAGCAAAGGATAACCCCCGGTTGGTGTAGGACTATTGCAGAACATGGAAAAAAAGATATTGGATTATGGGTTTGGGTGGCTAAGTGAACTGGTTATCTTGAACTATGGAAAGACTATGGCCCCTGCCTGACCAATGTTTATAAAAAATACACAAATAAAATGGCAGGGGGATACTTGCACACTCAATAATGGGCGAATACGGTCGCTAGCACATAGTGACGTAGCGACAAGGGGGCAACATGTCCTGAGGTGCTTAAGAGGAGTGGAGAGGTATTCCACGGCTATCAGGACAATCCCGGAAGTACGGTCGAGATCCCTACCAGCATCTTACTGGAATACTTCCTTCCTCCGAGCACGTTTGCTCTTGCGAATCTCCACTTCAGCCGGCCAATCAAGGCAAGCCAGAGGTGAGAAACAAGACTATAATTTATAATTATTATTTATTATATAATATAGATATTATATAAATTATAATTGTAAAAGTTTGTCTGTTTGTATGTTTGTTACTCAATCACGCAAAAACGGCTGAACGGAATTGTATGAAATTCGGCACACAGATAGTTTATAACCTGGATACATATAGAACATATAAAATATTTTTTATCCCAGTAGTACGTTCCCGTGGATAATTTCCGAGCTCAACGCGGGCGAAAGCTAATTTGTACTTAAGATATTAAATACAAAATAGCTTTCGCCCGCGCCTTGTACTTAAAAACTTTTATTACTAACAAGTAAACATTTCAAAGGTCACCGCACCTTTTATTAAAAGACGTAGTTTTATTCAATACATATATCATTTGACAATAAGTACTACGAAGGAGTTTCTTAAACATTATCAAATATTTCCTGTAAGCATGCAACGTTGAATAAAAGTTAAGTTTTTCCGATATTTATGTACTTAGCTGTAAATAATGTTATTATGTTTTGACGTCAGAATGAAAGTTGTACTAAAAACGAAAGAAGGGAATGAACCAAGTATTTTTTTTTTTTCAAATAATAATGTATTCAGTAATAAGCCTGCCAACAACAGTAGTAAATAGGTAATATTGGTGATTTAGATACCCCTTCGAGAGTACACTACCTCTGATATTTCTACAAACAGGTGAATGAGTGGGTGCTGCTAGCCGGCTAGGTCTGAATTGAGTACATAGAAACAGAAAACCTTTTAACTACATATTTAATAACACACAGACAAATAAATGCGCTCGCACACATACACCATCATTGCTATTCTGTAACCATCTCACCGTGAAAACTTAGGTGGAGTGAGCTGTCATTGTCATCGATACCTACTGATGCTATGGCAGTGGCAGTTCACTCCAAGCTCACTTCACCTAAGTTTTCACGGTGAGATTTTTACAGAATAGCACGACATCACACAGTTAGTTACTTAACGTTTTAGTTTACGTAAACCGTTGCATTTGAACTCTATTTTCTGAAACAGTACCTATCGGATGAGACTGGATACTGTGTCACAGCGCATCCTAGTGCGAGCTCCAGTGTCACATGGAAATGATAATACAATATTATTTGTGACAACATGCTGTATACTTACAAGCAGGGTCTTGAAACCTTATGAAATAACGTTAAATAACGATAAAATACAACTATGTATAGTTCCACTAACGATTATTTCTACCGTTCCACCCGGATTGTAACTAAATTAATAGTTGAAGATTTCGTTCCGATAGATTTTCGTTATATTGCCAAGAAATTAGTTCATAAATAGTTACTGGAACTATGCATAACACTATGACGTAACGTTATCGTACCTCTATTTTGAGTAACGTTTCAAGTCCCTGCTTACAAGTCATTAATCATACCTGAACCCATCCTGAACTAAATAATATTTTTTCAAGCAAATATTCGATTAAATTAAGTATCTATATGTACTTGCATAGCTAAAACGATTCCACAATCATTATAACACAATGCATGGACATAGTCACAAGTCACAACTCATGCGCATCGTCATAATGATCATCTGTCGGTCTGCGCGGGAGTGTCCCAAGGCGCGTTAGTTCATCTAGAATTATGTATGACGCAGCTGTTTATAGGCTAGTAGTAAAAAAGAATACCTATGTAACTATGCATGCTATGTATCGTCAGAAAGATCTTAGTAATATCCGGCAAGACAATAATACACACATCAACACGGTCTAGGGATATTTCATACTCAATTAAATAACTCGAAAAGTACTGGCCGCATTGGAATCTTTTATACACCGATTTGTTTGTAATTTATCTCAGACTAATACCAAATTCAAATTTTTGAAAATTCTTTTGTTTCGGTGGCATAAAAATGTCTTGATGTGTAGGAGAGGGAATTTTCATTTGTGCGAAATTTAGAAAACAATACGAATTACGTTTAGTTACAGTTTTTTTTTCATTTTTAAACGAAAGATAAAGTTAAAATTGAGGTATTGTAGCCATGCAACGCCAAAATTTGACGAGGGCGGAGATGTTACGAGCTGTGGGAATGCTGGAAGCTGGGTCTGTTCAGCGTAATGTTGCTGAGGCCATAGGGACCCACCAAAATGTAATTTCAAGATTGTGGACACGCTATCGTGCCACAGGTGAAGTAGCGGAGAGGCACCGGGGGCCAAGTCGCATCACTACCCCCAGACAAGACCGATTTTTGCAAATTACTGCGCGAGCTCAACCAAATGCAACGGCGACTCAATTGGTCCAAAGGCTGCGAGTGGAACACCAAGTGCTTGTGAGTGACCAAACTGTAAGAAGGTGACTGCATGAAAGCAATCTACGCTCTCGTAGACCACTCCGGGTCCCACCTTTACGGAGAGGCAATCGTGGACGACGATTAGAATGGGTTCGGAACCACGTGGACTGGGGCCGTGAGCAATGGTCCAATGTGCTGTTCACGGATGAATCCAGGTTCGGCTTCCATCCAGATTCACGAAGGACGCGTGTTTGGCGAGTTCCTGGACGATGGAGCCGTCTTCAGAACCCTCAGGAAGTTCACCCATATCAAGGAGGAACAATTATGGTTTGGGCAGGAATTCGTCTTGGAGGACGGACGGATCTCGTTTGGGTGCGGGGCAATATGACGGCAGAACGATACGTCCAACAGGTGCTGGGGCCCGTAATCTTGCCCCACAGAACACAAATGGGGCAAGATTTCCTGCTCATGCACGACAATGCCCGGGCACACACGGCGAGAACGGTAGCAGCTTGGTTACATACACACAATGTTAGGGCCTTAGACTGGCCTGCTCAATCGCCAGATCTAAATCCCATTGAGTATGCGTGGGATATGCTGCAAAGAAGAGCTCTGAAGGAAGTTCTTGAAAATCTGGCTACAGAACAGATCAACTTTTTGCGCACCTCAGAAGGACATGGGACAATATTCCGCAGCAAGACATTGACAACCTTGTTCTGAGCATGCCGAATCGTTGCCGATGTGTTATGAACATCATGGGCGCTTTCTCAGACTACTAACTTCAAGTTTATAAACACAAATTAAATGATTTTTCTATTTTTTTCGTTTGTCTGTTTTTACTCATAAATTAAAAGTTAATTCATATACGGTTTCCGTCTATGCTTCATTTTTTTTCCATAAAATCCTGAAATTTTAATCGAAGTACCTTAACCATTATTAAAAAATGGTAGAATATTAAATAACGTATCTTTTAAACATATACATGTCATATAAATAATTAACACATTGATAGTAATTCGCTTTTTTAAAAATATCCCTAGACCGTGTTGAGGTGTGTATTATAGAATATCTTTAAAAAAAAATACTATAATATAACTCAAACTCAAACTCAAATGTTTTATTGCATTCATGTGTACACCAGTTGTTACATAATAAAGTAAGATCCAACATGAAACCCGGTTAGGGCACGGCAACATAAAAGGTTAGATAAAACAAGCATCCAGTGAGTAGGTACACCCCAGAGTTGCGGGAAAGTCCGAAAGGGATACCGGGACCTTGGCAACAGGCAAATGAAGGAACACGGGTGGGTTTTAGTCAGTAAAAGTCTGACACGCCCTCCCGCTCTGCCCAGAGCGGGAGAAGTCATTGGGTGATTTCCCACCCTCAAAAAAAAAAAAAAAAGTGAGTAGGTACACTGGATAGCAAGTTTTTTACACAACTATAATTATTATCTATAGTATTATCTACTAGTATTTAGATTTATGTAGTTATTCTAATAATATTATGAGGTTAAATAGGTACCTATGTACACATACATTATTATTTTTTATTGCATTAAAAAGAATGATGATCACAACTTGACCTCATGAAAATATGCAGTAGCAGAGCAGCACATTTCAATAATTATCCGAGCATGAGATGCTGCAAACATAATTATTATAAATATTCTATGGAGTAGGAGGTACAATAAAACCACCTGTTTTGAAACTACATTTTAAAAATGAACAAAAGACAATAAAGGCTCTTACATACTGACGCGACTTGTCGCGCGACGCGACTTTTAACAAAACAATTTCTGAGAAACTTCACGGCAGAACAAAACAGGCGCGCGGCGGCGCGGCGTCGCGTCGCGCCAATATGTAAGAGCCTTAATGCTTGATTAAAAGCTGCTCAAGCTGTATATTGGCATTATTTTTCTTTATAACCATCAGGAGGCGCTGCTGCCAATCGTCTTGAAATTATCTTTTAGTCTTCTTTTCTGAAAACCACAGCTGGGTAAGAGAGAAAATAGAAAATCATGAAAAGTCCTATAGAGTTCATAAACGCGGTATTATGACTACCCATGTAGATATTATCAGGCCAAAAACATCGCGTGGAAGCAGCAATTTAACACTTTCAGAAGTCCAATCGGCACAAAAGTGGAATAGAGCCGTAACTCAGGGTTGCATGTTATCTGGTACCTACCTACCTCGTGCCTGCAATGAAATGATAGACAGCTGCCAAACTTTGCACGAAAAAAAACGGTGCCAACTTTGGGTTGATTTAAAAAAAAAAGGTTGTACATAGTTTGTGTAGATGAAACTTTCGTTAGAACTAACATGTTTTAAGGTACAATTCCGTAGCCCACCGCAGGCGGCAACAGTCTGTTAAACAAATCTGTCAAAAACTCATCATTGTGAGACCATTGACACGTTTGTAAATTAGTAGACTTGGCCCCCTGGTTTCTTTCTGGAAAATTGCAGTTGCTCTACATACTAACATTTCAAAAATCTAATCTTGGTTGATAAGTATGTGCTTCAGCAGCTCAGCAGCATTGCTATTATGTAACCAATTCACCGTGAAAACTTAGGTGAAGTGAGCGTGGAGTGAACTGTCACTGCCTTAGCATCAGCAGGTATGCAATGACAGCTCACTCCACGCTCACTTAAGTTTTCACGGTGAGATAGTTACAGAATAGCAATGCAGATCATGTTTACGTCGTGTCTTTAAAATAATTCAGAAACTTGCAAAAAAGGTTTAACATTGTATGCTTTACGATGCAAACGTTCAACTCTTTATTATCTCAAAATATCTGTGGTTATTGCAATTTGCAACTTCACATTGTGAAGACTATTATATTTTAGTACTACGTCATACATAACTGCACTCGTATGTAAAACATATTATTATTGCTTTTCTACTTAACTTACGTCTCATAGAGTCAAATGATTCTAAAAAGAGAACTAAAGTCATGTTTAGAAAATATTATTATATTAAATACAAGCTGCGCCCCGCGCTTTCATCCGCATAAGTCTCGATCCCGTAGGAATATCGGGATACAAAGTATCCTATGTCCTATTCCAGGTCAAGGTCTGCCCATGTGACAAATTTCATCCAAATCCGTTCAGCCGTTTTACCGTCAAAGCGTAACAAACAAACAAACTCACTTTCGCATTTATAATATTAGTTAGGATATTCATTTAATTGAGGCAGAACCATATTACATAAAATAAAATAAAAATTCACAATACTACCACATAATACATCAGAATAAAATGTAAATACAGTTAAAAAAAAATTAAGTAATACAAATTATAACCCAACTACGACTAAAAAGGTATAAACAAGACACCATAGACAGACAAATAAAAAATACTAATATAGTTCTTAATACTTAATTTTTTTTTAATTTCTTTTGTGGTTTTAATATGTACATGTATTTTTGAAATGTGCACATTAAGCCCTTTCATTTGATACCCAACATGGTACGATTAGACAATATTTTTTTTTTAGGTTCTGGGTTTATGTCCTCTAGAGAGCCTAATTTAATGTGACGTCACATAGCCTATAACCAGCGGACGATCAAGACGCTTCTAACGATACCTCATTTGTCAAATTGTGATGAGTGGTTTAGAAGATAGAAGGGAACAGATGAACATATTTACTTACATACATACATACATACTTACATACATACCGGTCAAAATCATAACCCTCCCTTTTTCTTCGCCGTAGTCGGGTAAAAATAAATGAATAAGTTGGAACAAATGAAAACTACTAAATTAACCCTCTCCAACTTTACTACAGTCAATTAAAAATCTCTCAACCGTGCCAAGCCCTTGTAAAATCAAACCATCATGCACCAAGTTTCACTCCAAACTCCGTCAGAACTGCAAATTGCCTGTCAAATTCGAAACTTAACCCAAAAATAATGTTGTAAAGATTAATTTGGAGCCGCTTGAAGTTCACACCTATCGGGGGATCGCAATTAGACTATCAGACCGATAGCCGCGTACCTGGTACCGTGGTGCCGCATAAGAAGGGTTGAACATTGAAAATGGTGTATTCTAAAATTGGTTTTTTGCCTTGTATTCATATGGGGTGTTGGTGAATGATGTCAGGTATTGGGGTTATTGGTATTTAAAGAGCTAAATACTGGCATTCAGCTGCATCCGGTTAGACTGGAAGCCAACCCCAACATAGTCGAGAAAAGGAGAGGTTGGTTCGATGGTATTTAAAGAGACATGATAAAAAACTTGCTTCTTAAAAAAAAACAATGGTTTGTAGTTGATCTGCCGTAAGTGTGAACGAAGCTGTCTTCAATTTCACGAAACTAGCATTTTCGTCTACCTAACCTAACCTAAGTTATAAAATGGTGTTAACCCACCAACCATTTGGGAAAATTCAGTTACATTTATCCAAATTATATTTTAAATGAAATATTCCATTAGTTAAATAATAATAACGTGTTTCCAGAAAGCCCAATTAAACAACCAACAATGTCCAATAAATTCGCGAAGCGAAAAATACTTACGGAACCAACTTCCATGTAATCAACTACCTTTCTAGTTTCGACAAGACCTTGCAGAACCTATAGGCATAGGCACGCTGCCAAATACCTGGAAATCTACCTAAAAAACCAACTCCCAAACTAAGTCAAGTCTATGTAAATCAATAGATTCATGGCATAGCACGTGTCTTGCGAACTGCACTGTCGTGCCAAGGTCACTGCAGGAAATGGAAGGTAATCTCAGACAAATGAAAGCAAATGCACCATCTGGTACGGAAGGAACCGCTGCATTGATTAATTGTGAAAGTTTTGATAAAAGAAATATAGGTGAAGTTTAAGTTAATTTTTCGGCTTAAGAACATTTTGCTGAAGTTTTACTTAATCTAGTTTCCATGAAAAGCCTAAGTGAACTCAATGAATTGGTATCAAGGCAAGAGGACAATGATAATGAAGGCTTAGTCCTACCAACTCCAAAAATATTATGAAGTTTTCAAATTGAGCGCGCATTGTATTAAGTGAGACTTCAAGGACTTGTGGCTTTATTCATAATTAATCAGTCGATCAATATCCTAACTAATATTATAAATGCGAAAGTGAGTTTGTTTGTTTCGCTTTCACGCTAGGACGCCTAAACGGATTTGGATGAGATTTGGCATATGGGTAGACCATGACCTGGGTTAGGACCTACGATACTTTTTATCTCAGTAGTACGTTCCCGCAGGATATGTACCGACATCCTCGCGGGCAAATGCTACTTGTTTATAACTAAGGTTCAAACTTAGCTTCTTAGATTTTCATCCAGTCTACCATCTAACTTATGCATGGTGAATGACATTACAAGTTTTGATAAGTGACTCGTACGTCGTTACGCGTAGTCAGCCAGTCTTGCCAACAGGAATCGTGTAACCCAGTAATTGGGTTGTGGAGGTCGGATAGGCAGTCGCTCAATGTAAAATACCGATATCGTATTCAGCTGTATCTGGTTAGACTGGAAGCCGATCCCTGGGTAGTTGGGAAAAGGCTAGGCAGATGATGATAAGTGATTCCTTTCTGCAGTGGAACTTGTCGCCTTTTGTGTAGTTTTTCATATCCATGAATTGGTTTTTGTGTCACTGATAATTGACTTGGAGTTAGAAGGAAATTCTCGCCTTAAATAGCAATTTGTCAAGGCGTTAATGCGTAAATAATGCGCTGTTACCGAGGTTCGGAAACTATTTCCAAAAAGTTCGACTCTAAGGAAGTTGTGTGGTGTTAAGATTGTATAGTTAGGATAGATAACTTTTGATAAGTTTTTAGTAAGCAGTGATAGTCTAGTGGTGTGACCATCGGACTGCGAAGTCATAGGTCTCGAGTTCTAACCCAAGACACGCACCTCTGACTTTTAGGATTCATGTCCGTATTGTATAATTATCACATGCTTTAAAAACGGTGAAGGAAAACATCGTGAGGAAACCGGCATGCCTGAGAGATATTCCTCGACGGAATGTGAAGCCAAGTCAGAGGCCCTTGGGTGGCTTTAAAACTCTGACACCAGGTTAGTCCCTAAACCACACGAAAAGAAGAAGATTCGTTTTAAAGTAATTTATGGTTGGAGACCGTGCGAAAAATTGGTCAGAAATTTACACATAGGTTCCAACTTAGGTCCGAAATATAGACTTGAGGGTTGTTTGTAAGTGCCGCGAAACTCATCCATAATAGGTAATTATAGTAATAGTGATTATAGTATTACCTAATTTATTTCCAAAACTTTCAATACACGTTACATCAATGAGGTTTCGACCCCTGAACTAGGACTTCTTGTATGACAGGGGTCGAGGTTTCTCCAGTTACACGGATGAGCATGAGAAATCACAGTGAATTTTTAAAATAATTAAATGTCAATTGAAATAAAAATGATTAATAATGAATTCTGTTAAAACATCATAGTTTTGGATTAGATCAGCGGTAGCAGTGTGTGTGTTGCCCGAGTCTATCCACTAGGTAAGATCACTGATCATGTTTTCCCTATCATCATAGCTATAGCTTTCAAGCCAAAGTAAGATTTCCTTTTTTTAGGGTTCCGTAGTCAACAACCCTTATAGTTTCGCCATGTCCGTCTGTCTGTCTGCTCGCGGCTTAGCTCAGAGACTCCTAGTACTAGAAAGTTATAATTTGGTGTGGTATACCTATACATATAAATCACGCCGAAAAAGTGGTAAAATAAAATCTGGAAAAAAAATTTTTTTTTAGGGTACTTCCCCTACTTGTGACGTTTGGATGTTTATTTTTTTGTCTATCCCATGGTGTGGGGTGTCGTTGGAAAGTTCGTTCAAAAATATTGTGAGTTAGTGAAAACCATTTTTGGATTCGTGGTTCCGTTTGCGAAATATTAAGCTTTATAGTGCTAATTTTTGTAAGAGTCAACCCTCCTTGCCAGCTAACTAGTTGGTTTTGGATATGTGAAAAATATCATGTATGGGAGAACAAGTTTTTCAACTACAATGTTAAGTTTGTTATTGGGATAAATTCATCCCAACTACGGAATCCTTCATTATGCGTGGTTTGACACACACTTGACCGGTTTTTATCAGGAAACTAGGGACTAAATTTTCTGTAGAGGCCTGGCTACATTAAAACTATTTTCATGAATTTAAAAGACCGACATTTCACATACACAATGTACGCATGGCTACACATCAAGCTATACATTTCTAGTTTATGCTGATCTCGCATTGTATAGGATTTCCGTACAATGCGAGGTCAGCTTATACTGGAAAAGTATAGCTTGATGTGTAGCCGTGTGTACAAAAGAAAATAACACTTATTTAACCTAATTCCATTTAAAACACCTCATTGAAAATGTCAACCTTCAGTAACGATATTACTGTTGAACGTTCCAGAAACTTGTATCGTGTAATTTTGCCTTTATTGACAGACTGAAGGACGAAGCCCACAATAGGACAATTGGTTGCCTTTAACCATTGTTATTATTGTTATATTCTGCATCTTTGGCCTCTTGGTCGCAAGTGCGACTGCTGAGCGTGGGGTCCTGGGTTCGATTCCCAGGTCGAGCGAAGCGGGAAACCTGCCAGGGTTGCGGGAAAGTCCGAAAGGGATACCGGGACCTTGGCAACAGGCAAATGAAGGAACACGGGTGGGTTTTAGTCAGTAAAAGTCTGACACGCCCTTCCGCTCCGCCCAGAGCGGGAGAAGTCATTGGATGATTTCCCACCCTCAAAAAAAAAAAAAATAATTGAGTTTTTCCATTAGGAATTTGTGATACTCCTGTTCCTTGAAAAGCACGTTACGCCGTTGGTCCAGCGCCTGATCTCTCTCCGGTCGTGTCGAATTGCCGTCCCATCGCACTAGACGGACTATGACAGTGATGGAAGAGAGAGTGCACCTGTGTCTGTGCACACACTTGTGCACTATAATATCTCCCGCGCCAATGGCTAGTCTAAACAGGTGACGCAGTAGATAGTGCTCCAGACGTACCTACGGTTTCATCTATTGTGAATGCTCATTCCGCAATATATCCTATGTCCAGTTCAGGGAACACCGACGTTTTTCTAGTGTAAATATGTCACTATCAACATTCTTATCCTAACGAAAGCCATATTGTTTGTTTTCGATGGGAAACGATACCCCATCAACATAATTATAAGGGAGTGGCTCACCAAAACCCATTCTTAGAATTAGCCGCATTTACCGGGTGCGAAAACCGTGTTTGCTGATTATAATCGCGTCTAAAAGGTTTCCGGACTCCATTCTATGTATAAATACGGATTAATTTTGTTAATTCTATTGAAAACCAAGCTATTCAAACCACAAACACGATCAACAATGGTGCTGCCACAATAGTTTGCCTTCAATAGCCATGTCAACTCATGAAAGATGGCAGCATTGTTATAAGTAATTGCTAGTAACTGTAAGGTCTTATATTTGCTCGTGGCTAAGTAATAACAGCCGCACGGCTCGATCCATAAGGTTGGTATGTCAGGCAGGTCCGTGGATGGGATCGTTACGGGTCGTCAGAAGCCCGAAAGTCTGACAACCAGTCTTACCAAGGGGTATCGTATTACCGAGTTACTGTGTTGTGGAGGTCAGATAGGCAGTCGCTCCATGTGAAATACTGGTATACAGCTGCATCTGGTTAGACTGGAGGCCGACCTCAACATACTTGGGAAAAGGCTAGGCAGATTGATTGATTTGAATTCAGTCTTGTATACTATACTAGCTACGTCCCCGGCTTCGCTCGGGTGCAATTTACTTGTGAAGACGGTATTCTGTTGACGTCACGTTGTGCACATGTTCTGAGCAGTAACCTAACAAAAAGTACTACGCTTGTATGCATTCAAGATAGTTTTCCATTAGTATTACTTTTTGTATATATTTATAAAATATATGTATAGCCTATTTCCGTCTGGAATAAAGTACCTGTCAATTGGTGACAGAATTTTTAAAATAGATGCTATGGTTCCGGAGATTACCCTCCACATATACACAAACTGACAAATTTCGCTTTCTCTCCTTATGATATTAGTATAGAGATAGTCTTTGTATATGAATGTCCTCAGGTTGCCGATGTCATTAATTTTGTCATTCGCATTTTTGCGGTAATATATTTGGTGGGGCACGCAAGGTTTGTAAGTTGATTTAGTGGTATTATTGTTACGTCGATTTTTATACATTATGTATTCTTGCATGAGGTTTTTTCTTCAATTTGTTGAGTGAATGATTGTTTCAACGCATTACTTACATACCTATTTGTTTTTATTGTTCAAAATTCTAGCGCATTGGCATCATTTTGACTTGGTAAAATAAGTTCCTTTAAAAAAAAAACAATAGAAGTAGATATATTTATTAACGCCGACCGCCAGACGCAGACAGAGAGGTTAGTTAAGCGGAATATGTTACTTAATATATCTAAGGTCAGGCGGGGCAAGGGCGCCATATTTTTTACGTAGATGATTTCGATGCAAAATATTTTTTTTGTAGCTGACTTTTGAACGTACATTTATTTAATTGACAACATTAGGTATTTTGTAGCTGCAGTAATCTTCGATTCAATAAAATCTATAAATAATTTTACGATATTTTTTAATAAATTGGATAACAAAAAGAAATTGGATATTGGAAAACACACTTACCCCTGGAAACGGGGCAAGTGCGCCAATATTTAAAAAATGGCTAAAATCGTACGTTACCAGAAACAGTTATTTTACTCATCAGAGTATTAACAACTAAACGCATTATTCTTGTTTTTTTTTAATTTAGTCGTCCTACAGGCAACTTTAGAAAAACATCTAAATTCTATATTCACCTCATTGGTTTGCCGCAACGATATTTAAAGATATAGGGGGATTATTATCACGTGGTCATCTCCGATAACAGATTTATATGACACTAAAACTAAAATGACAGATAAATCGAGTTATGGTGAACAGAGACGCCTTTTTTTTTTTTTTTTTGAGGGTGGGAAATCATCCAATGACTTCTCCCGCTCTGGGCGGAGCGGAAGGGCGTGTCAGACTTTTACTGACTAAAACCCACCCGTGTTCCTTCATTTGCCTGTTGCCAAGGTCCCGGTATCCCTTTCGGACTTTCCCGCAACCCTGGCAGGCATCGGTCCTATTGGACCCCGTCATTTTTGCTGACATCTCTTTGAGGCGCGCGTGGAACACGACGCGCCATCGACCCGGGCCTGGTCCTTATCGGACGGCGAGCTGCCCGTTGCTCGCCGTCCGCAAGCCCGCGCCTATGGTGGCCGGAAATCCGCCTGGGATTCCCGACGCCCAGGGCGTCTCCAACGGCGGCGGTTAGGGGCGTGAGGGCGCAAACTTTGCCTTTCCCTCACGCGTTCCGCCTCCTCCTTCGCGAGCATTACTGCTTCGCAGAAGGAGGTGACGGCTTCCCATGCCCTCTCGCTCCGTACCATGGCCTGAACCAGGGCCGGACGCGAGAGGTCACCGCCGCCAATCGCCTCCGCGAGGACACGGCGGTGCTCCGCCCAAGCAGGGCACACCTCAACCGAACAGAGACGCCTGTGATTGTGACGTGAACTGGGTTTTATTTTGTTGCATAGATGTAAGATGTCGTTAGTTGTATAATAGCTGTAGTTTTCGATATTTTAATCGTAGGTGCGCTTACCCCGTCGGCGCACTTGCCCCGCCTGACCTTACGTCTTATTGTATTTTATCATGGATTTCCGGAAAGTCACTTTTGAATCAATATACTATCAGTTTGTTTTGACGAATCTAACAAGAAAACCTGTTCCCATATTTGGCTATATGATTTTTCCTCGCGATATTAATTTCACAAGATCGTTTATTCAAGGATTTACCCAGGACTTATTCCCTTATAAATGCAGATTCCACACTGAACACTATCTAAAAGCTATTGACCATGTTCCTGACTCTGGCGACACAAACAAAAAGAATGAGACAGAATCTTATTCTAATGGTGGAATCCCACGATCGGCAATATTGCAGACGGACACGTACGGCAGACACCACAGACCGCCACACACGGCGCACCGAGGCGCTTCCGATGTCTGCGATACCCCGCACGTACACCTTCCCACGGTCCTTCGTCCGGGCTCGTCGGTACCCTTCCGCAAAACCGGCGATCGTCGGATCTCGGCATTAGACGCACCAACTAGAAATATTCGTAACGCAAGCAAACTTTATTGGTTGACGTCAAAACATCTTCATACAAGTTCCTATTTATATCCGTTTCAATGCCAAGCTAAAGCCTGTACTACTACAGGCTATATTATAGTCTATATTGTAGGCTATATTCCAGTCTACATTGCCATACATTAATGTATTAAACCTTCGGTACCGACTCCGGTCATCAATTGACATGACATTATTGAATACGGCCTGTAACCACATTATTATGTATTGGAACTGAATTTCTTGTTGAATGATATGATGTTATGGAAATTATTAGATGAAATTATGGTAAATTCTAGGTCTAAGTAAACGACCTATGATAGTCTTGACATTATCGAGAAGATTAGGTTTTGAGGTCACACGACGTCAAATCGTTGGCGTACGGTATATAGTTATGTTACATTGGATAAATCACGATTATAATCCTTATTTAGCTATTTATAAGTAATCAATAGAAACCACTTTTTAACCGACTTCTTCAAAAAGGAGGAGGTTCTCAATTCGAATGTTTTTTTTTTTGTGTGTATGTTACGCGATTACTCTGCCAATTATGAATCGATTTTGATGATTCTTTTTTTGTTTGGTAGGTCATGCTTCAGAGGTGGTCCTATATAAATTTTATTAACTTTGCTTGCGTAGTTTTTGAGTTAACTTAATAATTACGTATTTTTTCCACTTAGTCTGTGTAGACGATGTTTTATTTGACTCCGTCACTGTTATTTACATAGCAGGTAGTAGTATTCGAATTTGCGTGGGGTAGGTACCACAACTAAAAAGTAAAAAAATAACATTTTACAACAAAAAAAACCGAATCCAAAAAAACACAAAAAAAGTGAAAAATAACTTTAATTTTGTTGATGAATGATAGACACACTTCATATAATGTTCTGAAATTACTTGGGTCTTGGATTCGATTTCCAAGTCGGGTACAGTAGCTCAGTAGCGCCCGGAGTCTGTATGTTTGCTTGGTTAATAGCAATAAGGTCACGTCTGTTACATGTCACAGGCATGAGGAACAGGGTGTAAAGTTCACTCATCCTCTATAGAAAAGGGAGGATCCTCCGACCGTTGTTGTCTCTGGCTTGCAATTGCCCAACGATTAATGTCGGGATCTTGTAAATATGTTGATCGTGCGATAAACTCTAATTGCGCGATGCAGGATTTGTGTGACGTCAGGTCTTTGATGCGTAGTTCGCATGTGGCGATGTAGATGCCGCCACAATACTGGTGAAATGAGATTTACGATCAGCCTCAAAAATATCAATAAATCATTTGATAGTCTTAAATTTGTGTTCACAATATTGTATCAATGTTTAGCCAATATGTAATATACTTTGTGGGCTGTGGCTACTCTTTGATAAAAACATATGGGACAAAGATTGTAGACAGTACGTCCTCTATGACCTTTCGATGAATACAGGTGTGATATTTTGCACCTTTTTGATATTTTTCCACCCTCTGTTGCCGTGCAGGTGGTGGAACCAATCAACCGTCTGCTGGACTCGGTGCCATTCGACGCTGTGTTCTACTCGCTAGACTGGCACCCGCCCGACCACGTCTCTTTCATAGACAACGTGCACATGAGAGAGCTGCATCCTTCTAGCCCGGTAAGTCATAGACATTCTACTTCTGCTTTATTTTTATTTTATTGGACGGCACACAAGACTTTCCAAGGGGTTTCGTGTTACCCAGTAACTCGTTCGTGAAAGTCAGATAGGCAGTCACTCCTCGTAAAATATAGTATAGTCTGGAAGCCGACCCCAAAATAGTTGGGATATGGCTAGGCCCACCTGATAGAGTCCCTTATAGACTTGTGCAATAACAGAGGCATCGCAACTGCATTGCCATACCTACCCTAGCGACAAAACTAAAATCTCTCATAACAGTGTGTAATGTACCAAATGTTAATTAAATTTTATTTTTGATATAAATAAAGAACAGTGTATTTGCAATTTTGAAATCTGTCACTCATGTATCCATAATAATATATTTTTTAAGTTATAATATGTCTTTATGTTATTTTAGTTTTTAATTAATATATTTTAATACACGATGTCATAGTTGTTTATTTTTAAATAAAATTGCACCGGGACCCATAACCTAACAAAATTTGAACACAGCAACACTGCTTGGTGTCAGAAATAGTGATAAAGTAGCACTATCCTGGATGAAGTCCGCTTCAAAAAGAGAAAAAAGGAAAAGCTGCACTAAAGTTTTGATATAAAGATTTACCTGTCAGCAGGGTTGGTAACTAAAGATCAACAGTTATGGAACGAGATCTATTACTGACGGTGAAAATGCATTGAAAAAGAAGGTACCTAGGTTACCCATGGTGCGCTGAACGTCCTAATATCTTCATTAGATAATAATTATATGCAGAACTTTTATAAGCACGCACATCAGCAGATGTTCCTATTACGTCAGTATCCAGGCCATTAAGTCAATTCTTAGACTAGATAGACTTCAATTGATTCAATGTCATGCAGATTAAACTATTAACGATCCTAGTTTACCAGCAATTACATTATTTGAGCCCAATTTGCGAATAAACTATGTTCTTGCTAATTAGGAATTACTAAATTCGTATACTTGTAGATGACTGGGTAAATTGTGAATTTGGAGCTTCGGCCTTTAAGCACGGAATACCGTTGGGTCGTAATAACATTAGAAACTATTAAAATGACTTATTTATTGTCAATGAAAGTCCTTTTTGAGCTTCATTTTTATTAGCAATTCATATATACAAACAAACAATCTGCCTAGCTTTTGCCAAACTATTTTGGGGTTGGCTTCCAGTCTAACCGGATGCCGCTGAATACCAGTATGTTACATGGAGCGACTGCATCTTAACTCCATGACCCGGTAACTGGGTAACACGATACCCCTCAGTAAGACTGGTTTTTGTTTTTTGGTGTGAATCACGCATAACATTGTGTTGATGGGTGCATGCAACGGTTCAGGATTTATGCGGGTATTTAAAATTAAGTTACAACATTTAAAACTTGCTTTCTTTAAAAAACGTCTGAAAAAGTTGGGAATTTGACCTTCAATATCTCCGTAACCAGAAAGTTCTATCACAATGACGAACAAGTGACTTTCGGCTCATTAAGCGTTTTTTTACACCCATTATTTTTGGGATAAGCGCAAGAGAATGATATAAACAAAATATTATCCCCGATCATCAAAACAAATCATCCGATCCTCAAACAAGCTTCGCAGAATCATTGAGTTCAGGGTGAAATCTCAAACGATAAACAATAAAGCTTGGAGTGGTACATTGTACCCTCAGGCAAGTCCTCATAAAAATGCCAATAAAAATTTAATGGTGCAAACTTTTTGAAGACATCCGATTCAATTCGAACTTGACCTTGATTTTATTTTAAGGGCTGTCTCAAATGAATACTTTTATTGTTCTAAATGTTAAAAGATATCTACGAAAATTCCAGATGTCAGGCAGTCTTTTTCCACTTCTGGTAACGCTTAGAGCTGTGTCGTGATCGATACGATCCAGGATTGCGGGAAAGTCCGAAAGGATACCGGGGCGCTTGGCAACATGCAACTGCAGGAACACGGGTGGATTTTAGACAGTAAAAGTCTGACACGTCCTCCCGCTTCGCCCAGAGCGGGAGAAGATATAATATATTGATTTCTCACCCTAAAAAAAAAAAAGCTGTAACTTGATCCCACGCTACCACCAAAACTTGTCCAAACCTTAGAGCGAAAAATACTCGAACTAATTCCGCCTTAATACTAACTTACTGACTGGTATTTCGATAAAAGTCCGACATCCTTCGCTTTCTCAAGACGGTGTTTTGTTTATCTATCCGGATTCTAAAGGTGCATGGTTGTTGATTGTAGGAAGGCAAAAGTTACCAAACCAAGAACAAGTTCACATAGCGAAAAATCTATCAGTTCGTAAACCGATTACGGGAATGTCTATTTGACCCTGTCACCTTCCACCATTAACATTTTAGCCTATGCCAGCCCTACGCCACAAGCATGGCTGCCGTGCGTGCTAAACTTATTCGATGGTATCCACCCATCCCTTTGTTACTCAATCTTCATTAAATCGATATCTGTCGCGAATCACTTTTGTTCGATATTTGATTAGTTGAGAAAGGCCGCAGTGAGAGTGACACGAATTGATACAATTTTAGGGGGAGCTTAATTACAAAACTATTGGAAAATTCCCAGTTGAAACCGCACTTATTCTTATCATGGGGATGATCAAGATAAGTAAACATAATGGAGTGATGAAACAGCTTACAATTGTCGGTTACAGGATCATTTCGACACCACCAATAATACCTAGCCGTGTGTCTGTCATACGCATGATATCTGCATGGTCGTGATATGGCCTGACTGACTAAGATTATGTCTGGACTTTAGGGCCGGCGCACATCTAGCGAGGCGCAGCGCAGCGTATTCGTCACTGCCAAACAAATATCGAATCTGAAATAGTTGAAATAAAGCTGAAAATAAATAAACTTCCATTAGCTCGAGAGCGCGTCTAAGCGGAAAGAGGCGCGCGTCTGAGAAATTCTCAACTTTAGTTTTAAGACCATTTTAGAGGCCTCCTCCAGGGAGTTGTTCCTCATGCCTCTAAAATGTTCTTAAAACTTCACTTCACTCATCCTCTATAGGAAAGGGAGGATCCTCCGACCAGAGGGGTGTCGTGTCTGGCGGGCAATTGCCCAACGATTGATAAGCCTAATTAGATCGACATACATACATGATCCTGACCTTGTATATATGTCGATCTAATTAGGCGCTGCAGGATTTTGTGTGACGTCAGATCTTTATGCGTAGTTCGCATGTGGCGATGTAGATACCGCCACACCATCATCAGATGGGTATTAATATTATTAACCTTGTCAGCATCATTCCACTTACAGGTCCCAGCAGACAAAGCCCAAGCGTACGACACAGTGGTGTTCGCGGGCCCTCCTCCCATGAAGCAGCGTCTGTGGCCGCGCCACTGCGTGCAGGACACCTGGGGCGCGGAGCTGCACAAGGACTTGAAGGTGAGGAGCTCACACTTTCAGGTTGAAGACAAGTCATGTGTTCCAATAAGGTAGAAATCAGCCTAGTCTAGTAGAATTACATAAGACAGTACCCCAATCACCAAACAGACAATTTTATTTACCGCGCAATGGAATTCTCTTCGTATTCAAATACTTTTCCTATCTTTGCAGATAATGGATGGCGCAGTAAAGGTCTATAAAGGCACAAACCCCGAAGTGGACTCATATTCCGTGTTCTGGGACAACAAGAAGTTGACGGACACCAGTCTGGGCAACCAGCTGCGTCACAGAGGAGCCTCCGACATCTACATATGTGGGCTGGCGTATGACGTGTGTGTAGGTAGGGGAAATGATGCTTTGTACACATGGAGAGCAAAAATAACAGAATTACACATTACTTTTACCACATTTAAGCCCCTAAATCTCTGCTACAGTTGAGGGTAATAGTGATTGAAAATTCATTTACAGAGAGTATTTCATCTACCTGCCCTTGTCTCGTGTAACTTGTGGTCGGCGCAAAATATTATCCTTTTCTATTCTGTTTGCTGCCACGCTTTCATTCACTCCATTTTCTTTTATATTTTTCACTTTTTTTTTCCAGTCAGTAAAATTAATTGTCCAGTAAATCGATCGAGTCGATTTTGATGTTTCTTTTTTTGTTTGGTAGGTCATGCTTCAGAGGTGGCTGGTGGACCTATATTATTAACTTTGCTTGGGTAGTTTTTGAGTTAGCTTCAATATTACGGATTTTTTCCACTTAGTATAATTATGTGGACAATGTTTTCAGTTACTCCGACTCTGTTATTTACATAGCAGGTAGTGCATATCATGTGCGTGCGTTCTAGTGGTAGTGTTATTTGCATAACAACTAAAAAGTTAAAAATAAAATCGTTCTTTATTATTTAAAAATTAACGTTAACTTCGGAAAACGGTGGCAAAAACCGAAAATTGAAAAGCAAAGACACCGATTTCTGAAATTAAAGTTATTTTTTACTTTTTTGTGTTTTTTTTTTTTGATGTCTGTTGTTATTTTTTTTCCCCTTTCTAACTATAATATTTTTGTTTTGTGATTAGGGGCCACCATAGCCGACGCCCTCGCCATCGGATACCGCTCGATCCTCATCGAGGACGCGTCGCGAGGCGTCGACCTCGCCGACATTGAGAAGACCAAGTCTACCATCGTCAACAATAATGGCGTTATCGTTAACTCTGATGAGGTAATACTTGCTTCTTTATAACATAAAATATCGGAGAATCACACAAAGCCAGCGGTTCTGACAGTACCCATTTTTCAACCGTAGTAGTAAAAATTCTTAATATGTAATTTCCAGGTCTTAGCAATGGTTGAGGGTCGCGACCGACGGCCGGAATTAGGCTACAAACTAGCCATGGAGTTGAAGAATGCAATGGAAGATAAGTGAGGACCTAATACGAACAGCTATTTTATTAATTAGCGCGATTTATTTATTTATTGCCTATCATGCCAATAGTAAAGTTAAGTCTTCGCGAACTTAAAAAACAAGAGATATGTCGAATTTTGTCCCAGAAATATGACAAGTTTTGTGACATTTGTTACGCGTATAATGATGATCGGGAATTAGGAATAAAATTGCCTATTTTACAACGGCTATATTACTTACATTAAAAGCCATACTTGAATTCAGAATTTAAGATAATCTATAATTGTCACTTTAAACTATCAACTTTAACATTATGTGGACTAAGTTGATTTCAGAATGACAATTTACAAAAAAGATATCAACAGAATTTGAACTTTGTCATGTATGACTTTGAGTTTGTTGTTGTAAAACTTGATAGTTATCTAAGATTCAGAATTGAAGTTAAGCACTACAGCCGCAAAAGGCCGCAACGCATCGCATTGTAAAACAAAAATTGAGATGTGGGCCATCTGTTGTGTGCGATGGTTCATACATAAAGCGATGTAGAGGGATAATTGCAATGCGTTGCGATGCGACCCGCATAATTGTGTGCTAGCCTTAACATTTCTTTGAGTTCGCGAAAAGTGATACGTCATAATAACATAATTATAATTAACTTATTTATTTAAGAGTTAAAATGTTTACTGCAATGTTGCCAGCATGGTTTTTATTTTTTTGCATTGGCAACATTGGCCACACAATTGTTTAGTCTTTCTCAAAAATAGTGTTAGTTCGTTTTTGGCTGTAAAATAGTTTGAGACTATAGTGATAACGTTATTCCGCTAAAGCTAGTGAAAAAACAAATGTACTTATATTAATAATAATAGTCATTTTACCTAGCAAATAGTTTACTCAGTTCACTTAAAATTTGTATTTTATTGTTGACTGTTATAAACCAACTCAGCACCCTAATTGCTTAACACAATTTCAATCAAAATCCGAAAGATTTTGAAGGAAAATGCTAATCCACTGATTCATTTTTTATTTTTTATCGTCTGCTCGACAACTGAAACAACGCAATGAATGTTGTTGAAATGTCAAAAGGAAAGACATTGTAAGTGTGTTACGCTATTACCCCGAAAATCATGATTACAAGTTAAATAACTTTTCTGCCATTGGTCAATCATCAGTGAAATACAAATTCGAAGTGATTATTTGAGTGTCATTTTCCTCCTTCTAACGTATTGCAGGTCGGTACTATAAGTACTTATCTTTTAACATTTAATAATTAACGCGTAGTACAAAACCTTACTTAATTGTAGAACAAGTTTAAAGAACTTAATGATTTTACTTAACTAGAGCTAACTTAATTAATTGTCACTTTTTCCAGTTTGGGGTTGCTAGCATTAAAAATTATAGTTTTTTTTAAATAATCTTATGGCAATTCATCACTTGTGATCAAAATTATTAATTTAGAACTTAACTTTCTTGTATTCCTTTGTTTATTTAATGAATTAGCTTTAATGCGATTGGTAGAATTCGCTTTTCCAGTGTTGTTGATTTTTTATTCATCTTTTATCTTATTCTTAATGGTAAAGGTTTTAGTATACCAACACCTATAATAATTAGGCTTACTAAATTATTTATTTATTTTAGAATACATCACAAAATTCGTTCCTAAACCTTGGCAACACCATTTGATCGTAAATAGCGATTACTATTTAAAAAATTTAATGTTGCAACATAAAAAAATAATGCACTTGAGAAATTTGCAAGTATTTTAAAATAATGAGTACAAAATAAGAATGGATCTTATTAAAACGTGTGATAACTATAAACATATGCATAACTGCATTGAAATTGCGACATATGAAATATATATTTATTTAATAAATTTAATATTACGGTGGATTATTAGAAATCTCATATTTTTCATGACATAGTTTTTTTTTTTAATTCGGTTTAAATTTTATTATTTAAATCGGTTAGGCCGTTCTGCTTATCGATTGATAAATGAATTTGGTTGTTACATTTAGATTGATAAAAGCGAATATCTTATGTATACTTACCAAGATTCTTTTAAAATAAAGGAATCAAAACGTATATCAATCTAAAAATCTTAATATAATTTCAAGTAGTACTTTTACAGAACAGTCTTTAATAATTTGACAATCAATCAGTTTATTCCAGTGTTTGTTTTTTATTAATTTATTTGAAACTTTTATTAGTTGTAGGTATTTAAGTATAAGTGAATGCAATCGTTTATAAGATTCATTGCACTTTCATTATCAAAAGAAAATTTGACATTTTCGACCAAAAGAATTGATACATTTGTAATGGTGGATATATGATCAACCTGTAAGATTGATAGATTGATCAATTATCAGGTTGAACAAAAATGTTTTTTTTTTTGTAATGAATGTGTAAAGCTACTTTTCCCTAGAAGTACGGTGGCCGCCCCATAACGGCCGTCATAAAAATTGCGGGCGCCATGTGGCGGCCACCGCTCTTTTAGGAAACCGTAGCTATCGTCAAACATTAGAAAAACCAGAAGAATTGCATTTTACTTGCATTCCTTCTTTAGAGCACCTATTTAGACATTCCTGTAGGTTTAACTAGATAAATAACTATGAGAACGATGGATTGTACCGAAACTTAAACATATCTTCAAGCTTAGCACCTGCAGGGTAGACAATAACGTAGGCAGTAGTTAAATAACACTATTATATTAATAAATAGAGGGTCATTATCATACAAGTGAATTTAGAATAGGTACAGTTCGATTCAAACTTAATGGCGGTTCGGAAGTTATCTACTCGCTGCGCAGTACCCCACTTCTCCCCCCGCTGACACATGAAATTGTTACTGCGCAGCGACTCGCCTCATATTCCAAGCCGCCATTTAAATTTGAATCGAACTGTATTATACATTACTAGCTTCCGCCCGCGGCTTCGCCCGCGTGGTATGTCGCTAAAAAGTAGCCTATGTCCTTTCTCAGGCTCTAGACTATCTGTGTACCAAATTTCATTTAAATCGGTTCAGTAGTTTTGGCGTGAAAGCGCGACAGACAGACAGAGTTACTTTCGCATTTATAATATTAGTAAGGATGATTGCTGTCTGTCACCGACTTGTTCTTCTAAATCACGCAACAGATTTTGATGCAGTTTTCACCATCGTTAGGAGAATATATTTCGAAAGGTTTAGGGTATTTGTATAAATCTTGATGTTTTGTCAAGTTTTAATTTTAAATACCATGCGAAGCAGGGGCGGGTCGCTAGTCAGTTTATATCATGTTCCCACTGCTGGGACACAGGCCTTCTCTCTCTTGTAGTGGGCCATGATTCGCCACGCGGGCCCACTGCGGGTTTGTGGATGTCATATGTCTTTGAATTGTTAGTTCTAGGACATGTCACCCTACGCCATTTTCATCTGAAATCGCTTGTAAGATAAATACCTAATAGTATTCAAAATGATTTTTGGTGCGATCCGTCAAGATTTTAATCGATTCAGATTATGTGCCGTCCTTGTCTGTCATTGTGCTGTGTGAAAGAGACGGAATGATCTGTCGATTAAACTTTACCAAGATGTAGTGATAATCATATATCTGAGTGTGTGGCTTTTATTTATTAATACTGACATTATTTTTAAATTATTGAAATGCTGGAGTATGGCATCACAATTAAATTAATAATTATGTCAATCTGTGGTAAATAATGACAAATTAATAATTAACACACAATATGTAAACTTAGTGTATAGTATATGAATCTTATTAAGTTTGAAACTTTTTTTGTTAAAACGGGTTTATTACCCGACTGCGCGACAGCAATGACAGGTTATGTTTTTATTTACATGTTTACGTTACGGGCTGACTGCCCAAGATGTAATTATATTTGGTCTGCGGCGTAAACACAAACCTCTACTTACCGTTGTAGAATACTATAGTTTATCAGTATTATGATCAAAACCAATTAATATAATGTAGTTCAAAACGTGCATTTAAATCTCAGTATTGTATTGTAAACTAAATTCCTAGAACAATCAAAACTGTAATTAAACTGAAAAAAAAAGTGTTATTTGTATAATTTATTTTAGTTTCGTGTAGATGTTCTACACGCGTAGCACACCGTAGAAACGGGTTTTGTCGACGGAAGAATAGACAAAATGGCGGATGTGATTGTTTATCTGTCATTTTGTCGATTCTTCCGTCGACAAAACCCGTTTCTACTGTGGTCATGATACGTGTGCAGGAGGAATGATTACATTGATTGTAGATCATCTTATAATCATGTTTTTCCTTAATTATGGGATCAATATAATTTATATTTTGTATACTTAATATGAAATAATGGTTGTTTTAATATTGTCAGTGTTAATAAATCTGGGCCTGAGTGATCGTCATCAGTTGCCTTATATTACTAGATGTGATAGCTTACAGTAAATTGTTCCTGGATTTGTATACTGAGCACTCAATACAAATATTCAAAGATTCTACTTGTTTTATTTCATAACATCACACCATCACGTCATTATTTTGAAACAAGTACCTAAACTACATAACATCACACCTGTATTACCTGGAGTACTAGGCAGGGTACTAACGCTTGGTAAAAAAATTGCCACTAATTAGCGACAAAATTTGGGAGAAAACAGATCTTCGCTAGGTGCCCTAGCTTTTGAGATTCAAATTGGGCCAAGCTGGGGACACGCTCCCCAGATCGGCCACCTATAAACCCTTATAACTTTTGAACCAGTGACCAACAATATCTGATGTTTGGCGACAAATTAGCAACGAATTTTTGGTCTTGTCAAAATTAAAATCCTTGATGGTGGCCATGCCAGTGTCAGTCACACTCATACTCAATGACAAATCCATTTAAAAAGTAAACGATTTATTTTCCAACACCATTTTGTACAAAACATTCACTACAGATTAAAAACAAATTGAAAAGGTGCATCATACTTAATCTATTATCTAGAATATCCTCGTAATAAGTTTCTTTCAGACAAAGCATAAAATAATATCACCATGGTAAGGTTTGTCACACACATTCATCTCGAGACCATAAGAAAAATATTTAGAGACAATATTATTTTATATAGGGACTAATAAAAACTACAACAAAGATGATATAGTGAATTGAAGCCTTAATAAAAATGAGAAACAAAGATATAAATAAATAATATTTATTTGAGGGCGTCAGTGCGGACCTAAAGTTTGACATCACCTTTATACATTGTTAAACATAAGTAATAGATTCTTTATCCACAATAATGAAAAGTAAAAATTCTAATTACTTACCTAATTAGAATTTTTAATATTGTCCCAAGTACCTACTTATTTTGGGTACTTAAAAATCAATCACAGAGTGAAAATATCGTTAGTAATTATTATTAAACAGGAACATATTTTAAAATCATTTTTTTATACAATCTACAATAATTGTAAGAAGTAAATCAAACAATAATTTTAAGATCACTTTAGCAAGATAACTGACGTATGAAATCATAATTAACAAGTTTATACATTGAACAGAATATTATAACAAGATTATCACATAGGTGCCACGTACAGTAGGTACATCCAACATTCTAATTCTAACAGGAGGGCGGTGTTTTAAACACAGAATTGAACTATCTGTGTATTTACATATTAAGTATATTCCAATATAAATATTATCACTATATCTGGCTTGTATATCATTTTAATGGTCCTCAACATATAATTATCTTATCACCCAACATGTATGTAAGGCCCCATTTTATATACACCGACATCCAAATATATAAATATTGATATGTAGCTACTAATACATATTAATATTATGGTAAACTAACTTTAATTGTCATTTGTTACAAAGCATTTGAGCAACTATTATGCAGTGTACTTTTAAAACTATGTCATTAAAAAACTAAGATATCGCCGGGTTAAAGGCAAAACCAATTATTTAGTTCAAAAAATCAATATCAATTATTGGTTTTTAATTCTCTAAAGATACTTTTTCTCAATTTATTTGTTTCTTAATTCAGTCTAATGACAATATAATCGGTTTTTACATTCGATAACTCGGGAACGGTAAGTTCTGCGGTTTAGTTGGTTTTACCATTAGATAAAGAAATGAATGCCGATTCAAATGGTATATTAAAGTGAAAAACTGAAAAAAAATCGCAGATAAGTAGTCGGTTTTGCCTTTAACCCGGCGATATCAAATAGTATATACTAATATATTGTCATTCAATTAAATAAAAACTAAAATATTATTTTGTAGGCATGCAGTCGCGATGTTTCGAGAACTATTTATTTAGTTTGTGCATAAAAACCTATTTGCCCCACTATGGCTATTTTTTGTTCTTATTAAAGAGTGCAGAACTTAATTTACGAATGGAAAACTAAAAAACTCAACAAATAAGAATTATTAGTATTTCTGATTCTCCCAAAACAATGCCCTAACTCTTGTCAATTTCAATTTAAAAAAAAACCTTTTTTAGCAATATTAAAACTACGTTTATATCCAGATTGCTTTGCTCTTTTATCAAATAATAATTGTTATTAAACGAATTCTTCTTTTTCCTTTAAGTACTTACTCATTTCGGAAAATAAAATACGTATAAAAAAGTACTACTTTACAAATCAATGAAGGAAGCCTCGTAATATAACAACTGTTAATTTAGGAGCCATCATTAATTACTATCACAAAATAAGTTTCTTATACAGTTACTTGTAACAACTTGCACATGTACACTTGATTACTCACCTTCGTTTACAATAGACATTGTGTGTACAAGTGTTTACAAATGATTGTAAAATCGAGACCCCATTACTAAATCTACAGACATCCTTTTCACTGATATGTAACATTCGACAATACTTCTTTGCTAAGCTTCTGTGCGATAAACTCTAGGATTGTGAACACCAGTTCTCTTCGACTTGCCATGCACCCCATTAGGATCTGGAAGGCTCTCACGTAGTCAACTGGGTCCAGTCTACGGAGGTAGTTGAACACTATGTATAGTAACTCCTTGAGCTTCTCCTTGACGGTTTCCCATAGTTCTCGGAGTGATACTACCGCTGTAACAATGAAAGAATATTTTAGATTGGCCTAGGTCAGGCATTTTGTAATAAAAGTTGTCCATGAAATTTTCTAGGATAGTAGGAATTAGGATCTTGATGGGAATGATTGGAAATAGTGGTTCATGTAGCAAATGGTATTTATATGTTATCTGGCAAACAAACTGCCATATAAATAACTTGAGGGCTTGTCCAAATCAAATGAGAATATCCGCAGTTTCACAATGATGTCATATTTTTCTATTATCTTTGTTTAATTCCAAACTCCTTCCATACTTTAACAGCAGTAAGGAAAAATGTTTTGATGACTTAATTCATGTACTCACTTGATACTCCAAGTCCTGTAACTCCACCAATACTGGCACCAAGTGCTGCCCCGAGCCTGCCTCCTGCGTACCCACCCACCACTCCCCCAGCTACTGCCAGAGCCGTGGTCAGTAATGCAGCATTGTTGTCCCATACTATGCGGATCTCAAATGCATCCGCTACATGGAAGAAAAAGAAACATTAAGATTAGATCAATGTGAATTGAAATAAATGAAATAAGCCCTTCGTTATTTACCAAAAAGATTTTGGTCCAACAAGTTTAGCTGGACTTTGGGCTGATTGATAAATGGACTCAAAATATGTTTTTGGACTTATTATCTTTAGTAGTCTTCTTTGAGTTGAGTTCAGCAAATAGTTGAAATTTTTGTTGGAAAAGTTTTTGGCCTTGCACAGATTGCAAACACAATAAGCCTTGGTTTTATTTAGGTACTAGCTGCGCGCTCCGGCTTTGCACGGGTAGCACTAAGTACTTATCTACGGCGCACCTACCCTACTTATCTACGGCGCACCTACCCTACTTACCTACCTACTTATCCTACCCTACCTACCTACCTACCCTACCCTACCCTACCTACCTACCTACTCTACATACCTACCTAACCACCTACACCTACCTCCCTGCATATCTACCTACCCAATGATCAAAAAAGCCATTCTATACAAAATGTATGAGAAAACGAATTTTCTTCATATATTTTTTTTCGTGAATTTTTCCGAAGTTTTAATAGTTATTCTGCTATTCTGGGTGGAGACAAAGATCATCAAAATCGGTCCAGCAGTTCTCGAGTTATAAGTGCTTGAACAAACCCGACTTTGTTTTATATATATAGATAGAAGATAGATAAATCTGGCAACTCAAAGCGACGACATTATGTTTTCTCCTGTACAAGACACACAAGATAAGATTACAATAATAAGAATAAAGCATTAACTAAATATAAGAACACTGAAGTATTATCTTACTATTTACTTGTAGTGTGTCTATGTTATTATTTATGGTATCATCCGTCATCACTTTGACGTCTTGTCATGCTTATTTCTCTGTCTGTTACTTTTAATTATTACCTTGTGTTTTAGCAGAATAAAGCCAAGATTTCTAATGGTATTTTCGTTTAAATGTATCAATTTATTCTGCTAAAAAAAATATGTCTAGCAATGATACAAAACCGGATACGCAAAAATCCGAAAAATCTCCAAGCATGCTCCGATATTTACGACCGGACCGTTTCGATATCGAACCCGGAACGGTGGCGGCTGATTCAAAATGGAGGCATTGGTATACTACTTTCTCTAATTTTATAATGGAAGAGAATACTAGTATTTCTGATTCTATGAAACTGAAAATATTGGCGAATCATCTTTCTCCTATGATTTTCCTATTTATTAACGAATGCGATACGTTTGACAATGCTGTTACACGGCTTAATGAGATATATATCAAACCTTCCAATGAAATACATTCACGCCATGTTTTGTCAACTCGCAAACAGCAATCAGATGAATCGATATCCAAATATATCCAAGCTTTGAAACTACTCGCGCAAGATTGTACGTTTAAAAGCGTAACTGCTGATGAATATAAGCAAGAGTACATACGTGACGCATTCATATCAGGAATTTCTTCGCAAAAGATACGCCAAAGACTGCTAGAAAATACGGTACTAAGCCTAGATGACGCTTTTCGACAAGCTATTGCAATTGATTCGGCTGAGAAACATAGTCTCGCATTTGTAAACACGCTCGATTCATCACAACTTAATGCTATAACCTCGAATAATCATATCCAACCTTCTGAACCAAGCCAAAGCTCAAACTTAGCGGCCATGACACAAGGGAGAAGACGTTGTTTTTTTTGTGGATCTAATACTCTGCATCAACGCATCAAATGCCCTGCATTTAACTCCATATGTCAACTTTGTTCTAAAAAAGGGCACTTGGCACGTGTATGTCGATCTTCGAAACCATTCGCAAATGCAGCGGCCAACAATGATGAAAGCTACGCTTGTATTTCGGCTGCATCTCCGTCCAGTCTACGGAAAGCAACTATACCTATATTATTGAATGAATCTCGTGCTGAAGCACTAATTGACACGGGAAGTTCTGTAAGTTTTATCGACGAGGCTTTATCGAGAATAATGAATCTGAGAAGGAAGAACATTAATCAAACCGTTTCTTTGGCTTCACTTAATCATGTATCATTCGTCAATGGATTATGTCATGCGAATATCAAACTTGACAAACATATTTATAAACAACATCCTCTCCTCATCGTGCAGAACCTGTGTGCTGATGTAATCATTGGCCATGATCTCCTGAAACATCATCAATCGCTAGAATTCCAATTCGGAGGTGAAAGAGAACCTTTACATATATGCAACGTTATGCAAGCATCTGTGCCTCCAGTCTCTGTCTTTTCTAACCTCTCACTTGATATAAGGCCGATTGCTATCAAGTCTAGGTCCTACTCAGAAGAAGATGAACGATTTATTAAAGAAGAAGTATCTAAGTTATTAGCGAGTGGCATAATCGAACCGAGCATGTCACCATGGAGAGCCCAGGTTTTAGTAACGGGAGGTATTAGTCACCGTAGACGAATGGTAATAGATTACTCTCGTACTATAAACCGGTACACTGAATTGGATGCCTTCCCTTTGCCGAAAATAGAATCCATTATATCCAAAGTCTCAAAATACAACTTTTTCAGTCAAATAGACTTAAAATCCGCATATCATCAAGTGCCAATCTTATCGAAAGAAAAACCTATGACAGCTTTTGAAGCATGCGGAAATTTATATCAATTTACTCGAATACCGTTCGGTGTAACCAATGGCGTAGCTGCCTTTCAAAGAACTTTGTCTTTTATCATAGAATCTGAAAAGCTAGATGGCACATTCTCTTACCTTGATGACGTCACTGTCTGTGGCAAAACAAAAGAAGATCATGATACAAATCTGAGACGATTTATGGATGCAGTTACTAAATACAATTTGACTTTAAATGAACAAAAATGTAAATTTAGTTCTGAAGAAATAAACTTACTCGGGTATACAATCCACAATAATATTATAAAACCTGATGAGAATCGACTTAAACCTCTTTTGGATCTACCATTGCCAAACGACAGCGGCAGTCTTAAACGAACTCTTGGTATGTTTGCACACTACTCGAAGTGGATACCAAACTTCTCTTCAAAAATACAATCGCTGATTCGTGCAAACATTCCGCTAAACAAAGAATCAATTGAATGCTTTCAACAATTGAAATCTGAAATCGCCAAAGCCGCGTTAGTAGCCATAAATGATTCTGATTTACTTACCGTAGAAACTGACGCTTCTGAGTACGCTATCGCTGGCACTCTATCTCAATGTGGCAGGCCTGTCGCTTTCTTTTCTCGTTCTCTTAACGATTCAGAGAGAAAACACCCATCCATTGAAAAAGAAGCTTATGCGATCGTTGAATCCTTACGGAAATGGCGTCATTATTTGCTTGGAAGACACTTTTTATTAATCACAGACCAAAAATCTGTAGCTTTTATGCTGAATCAAAAGCACGCCAGCAAAATAAAAAATGAAAAAATCGAAAGGTGGCGCTTAGAACTCTCGTGTTTTAAATACGATGTGATATATCGTCCTGGCAAAGAAAACGTCTCTGCAGATGCTCTATCAAGAGTTTGTGCTGTAATGAACACGAATAAATTATATGAATTACACAATTCCCTTTGCCATCCGGGTATAGTCAGAATGGCGCATTGGGTTCGTACAAAGAATCTTCCCTTTACGATTAACGATGTAAAGTCTATGACAGCATCTTGCCGTGTCTGCGCGGAATTGAAACCACGTTTCATGAAAACCAAGAGTCACTTAATAAAAGCTATCGAACCTTTCCAGCGTCTGAACATTGACTTTAAAGGACCTCTGCCGTCTAACACTCATAACAAGTACATTCTCACTATCATTGACGAATACTCAAGATTCCCATTCGCATATCCATGTAGTGATCTTTCGGCGCAAACTGTTATCAAGTGTCTCAAAGACTTGTTCCTTACCTTTGGTTCTCCTGCCTATATTCATTCAGATAGGGGTACAGCATTTATGTCTCAAGAGCTAAAACAATTTCTGTATTCTTATAATGTTGCTTCTAGCAGGACAACTCCCTATAACCCTGAAGGAAATGGCCAAGTAGAGCGGCTAAATGGAACGCTTTGGAAAACAATCCAACTATTTCTGAAATCAAGACAGCTGCAAACTGCGGACTGGGAACGAGCGTTACCTACTGCGTTGCATTCGATTCGATCTCTATTATGTACAGCGACGAATGAGACACCCCATGAGCGATTTTTCTTCCACACCAGACGATCTCCGACAGGAGAATCAATCCCTTCATGATTATTGTCACCAGGTCAAGTGCTTATGAAAAGAAATGTAAGAACTTCAAAATATGATCCAATCATAGACGAAGTGGAGCTGTTACATGGAAATCCATCTTACTCGTTTGTCCGCTTGCCTGATGGTCGAGAGACCACTGTTTCTAATAGACAACTAGCACCACTACCTACCGAGGATCTGGAATCTGATGAAGAGGATTCGGAACATGAAATTCCAGAATCAGAACTAGCCGAACAGCCAACGCAGGAGCCTCCGGAGCACGAAATTGTAGAACAACCTCTGCGTCGATCCTCCCGCGAAAGGAGGCCACCAGCTAATCTTCGAGATTACTGCCTCACTAACTAAATTAGCAACGACAGAAAAACTGGTGGGGGTGAATGTAGTGTGTCTATGTTATTATTTATGGTATCATCCGTCATCACTTTGACGTCTTGTCATGCTTATTTCTCTGTCTGTTACTTTTAATTATTACCTTGTGTTTTAGCAGAATAAAGCCAAGATTTCTAATGGTATTTTCGTTTAAATGTATCATTACTTCAACTTATAATAAATTACATAATTATGTATAAAGTGGGCCCTGTATTTTTCCTCGTAACGATAGCAAAAATGTTTACTGTAAAAAAGTGGGTAATACTTTAAATAATCGGACCATTGTAACAACTTGTTACAAAGATAATTATTTACCAACAGTCGTTATTTCAGCCTTTATCATTTCGATATGAGCAACACTCACTGTACTGTATCTGACGATCTTATAACCTACGAAATTGTACGATGGTAAACTTCGCGTAAAAATGTAGAAATAACTATTTCTTACTTACCGATTTGCAAAAGAATTTGCTCTATCCAAACTCGATCAAATCTCAGTTCACGTTCAGTATAAGCTTCTAATTGCATATCCATTTTGTATTTATCGTGTGATTATTTGTGGTGTGAGATACTAATAATTATTTACGAAATGAATCAAACAACCCAAAATACAATTTCTTGGCAAGTAAACAAAAATATTACAAACGTCACTCACTCTAGGCCCTTTGACGTTAATAAAACAGATTAAAAATAATTACGTTCCGTATTCTAGAAGTGGTCTAGACAGAACGACACTTGAAGACCGACTGATTTGATTGATGAGAACTGAGAAGGCTGCTTTATTATTTTTAACCCACGACGGAAACAGACGGGTGTTATTTATCAAGTAATTAGATAACGCATTACGATGTTACGACATAAAGCTAATACGATTTATGTAATCAAAAGTTTTGTATTCTTATTCAAGCTAAACGTTAGGTTAGATTCTTTGGATTGGCCACAGGACTTGGCTTAAACCCAAACAAATCTAAAATTGCAGCAGACGCTCTGCTCTGGGCTCTGACTCATTTTGATCACTATCATGGAAGTAAACAACAACAATTACATTTTTATGATTGATGAATCTACCTACTAAAATTTCATTTAGAACGAAATCCAACAAAAGGAGTTGAATGAAAACAGGGCTCTGTAGAAGTACAGGTAAAAGCCCGCAAAGTGTATTGAGAAGTGCCTCGCTAAATTGTTTTCATACTTACCGATTTTTTTTTCTCAAAATGGCATTCACTTAAGTTTTGGGGATTACCCGTAAAATTTAAAACACGGGTTATGTACCTACCTTATACGTCTGGTCTGAAGATAAGGTTCAAAGTATTTTGGTATAAAAAAAGTGTATTCCATAATCATTTTGATAAGGGCCAGAGATTTTTTGACGGAGCTATGTTGTACTCTACTCTTAGAATATTTTGATGAACCATTTAGTTATCATAAGTGAAACAGAGAATACTGTAATGTAATCACCTTTGAACCAAAGTGAATGCCTAGTGTTTGAGTGGGCATTGTTTTTCCTGTTGGTTTTATCAGTAGGTAAACCACTAAAGATAAATATAGAAAACTACAGTCCTTGTTGGATAGAGGGTGAGTCGGTTAAGGACTTAAGGTACAGTGGGTAATAGCTGTTACCTGACCCACCCTAAAAACGAATGAATTTGAACCCTCTGTCTGTAACATTAAGGGTTATTCAATTTTTATGAGTTTATTAGACTAGCGCTACTCGATGAACAAATAACTACTGGTACTGCAGGTAATAATACACATACGCAAATTTGATCTTTAAAACGTTAGAGTTAGGATATTTATCAGAGTATTGTAATATAATTAGTGTCATTGCCTCGGACACCATGGCCTTTCCTGCAGTAAGAGCGCTGGTCGGTTGGTACGGCACGCAAGCATTAATGACATCATCCGTCGGGCTCTTGTCACCGCCGGGGTGCCAGCTGTTTTAGAAACCAATGGCTTGGCACGCGACGATGGGAAGAGACCAGACGGAATGACCATAATGCCTTGGAAGTTGGGTAGGCCTTTGGTGTGGGATGCAACCTGTGTCGACACCCTCGCGCCATCCCATCTTCCTAACACGGCGGGCTGTGCTGGGGCGGCTGCTGCAGGTGCAGAAAACCTCAAACGGCGCAAATATAACAACCTTATTGGTAGCTATATTTTTGAGCCGTTTGGGGTTGAAACACTAGGGCCATGGGGTCCAAGTGCTCATCGAGTATTTCGGGACATCGCCAAGCGGTTGGTCGACTCTTCACGTGACCAGAGGGCTGGCCAATTTCTAGGTCAAAGAATCAGCATTGCCATCCAACGTGGCAACGCTGCCAGCCTTTTGGGCACTTTTCCCACTGACAGCGATGCGGAAGAGTTTTTTGACGCCCTATGAGCCCTTTCTTTATGTATATAATCTGTATTTTGTTATTTTTATTTAGCAAACTCGAATGTATAATATGAATGTAAATAAAATAAACATTTTAAAGAAATTATTTAAAAAAAAAATTAGTGTCATTGCTAATAATAGCTTATTTTAACTACCTTAATCAAGTAAATTTGGTCTCGTGGTCCGTGATTAAGGCTGAGACGAACCAGATGCGAGTTCGAATCCTGCGTCGAAGACATGGTTTTGCTTTCAATTCAGAATTTAATCAACAAGTATTTCTTGCAATTGTAAAAAACTATAGACGGACACATTTTTCAAATACAAAATGTCTAAATTGATAATATTTTAGCCTAAGTTGTAATAAGTGGGTAGTTGGAAGACAAATATGTGTATTCATTATAGAACTGGTATTCAAATATTACTAAGGATACGGGTAGAAAAATAAAAATTAACCGTAACAATAAAGCTAAAGCCAGTCTACGCACAATTGTAGTGACTACGTGTGAACATTTTTTACCTTGCCTTCTAAATTGCGAAAAACACTTCTTTTTCAAATTTTTCAATTTCTATTTTTTTATTTTATTATCATGTCTCAATTGAGTGACTATTTAAAATACAAAATAATCTATTTGCACGAGGAGAATGTTGGCATCAGAGAGATTGCTAGGAGACTTAATATAGCAGTAAGTGTATTTATCTAATTTTATATTTCGTTTTTATACCTAGATATTCCTTATGCCGTGACGTAAGCAAACATATTTTTTATATAGGACTTAAACGTAAAGTGACACCTGTTTAATTTCTTTGTTTCAGAGAAATACAGTCAGATTGTGGCTAAGACGTTTTGAAGAAACAGGAAATGTTCAAAAGGATCGTACAGGACCAAAACCTATAATGTTTACTCCGGTATCAACGTGCGTTTGCACTGGCGAAACATTTAATACAAAACATGTTAAAATCTCTAGTTCCTGTCAAAAATTGTATGGAACATTGACAGAAAGTTGAGATTTCAACATGTTTTGTCTTGAATGTTTCGCCAGTGCAAACTCACGGTCAAGAACGGCACCAAGCGATTGTTAGTAGACATATTGAATTTCCTTTTACACCTACTCACTCAACTGCAGTGCAGCATAATGTTTCTGTTCAAACAGTTAGAAAACATTTGCATGCTGCTGGATTGAAACAATACAAGGCAGCACGTAAAATTCAATTAACTGCTTCTCATCGCCAAGCAAGAGTCAGCTTTGCCCAAGAATATCTGGATTTTAATTGGGAAGAAAATGTTGTAATTTTTTCTGATGAGAAGTCCTTCAAATCTGATAAGGATGGACGAAAATTTTTTTGGCGAAGGAAAGGTGAACGTTATAATGAAAATTGTTTACTGCCATACAGAACCAGCGGTAGAATAACTCTGGGTTATTGGGGCTGGATGTCTTCCATGGGACCTGGTGAACTTGTAGAAGTTGGTGGCCGATTTAATAGTCAGAAATATTTGGAAATATTACGTGATGTAATGTTGCCGACAGTGCGTGTTACTTACCCTTCGTGCAAGATAATTGTGCTATACACAGAGCTGCTGTGGTGCAAAATTGGCTAGCCAGCCAAGAAGGTATCAAAACAATAAGTTGGCCATCTAAAAGTCCTGACTTAAACCCAATAGAAAACTTGTGGGGTCAAATGATTTTAAATTGGGATTCATCAGAAGTCAGGACAAAAGAGAATTTGGCGCAACTTGTGACTTCAACGTGGGAACTCATGAGAGGAAGTGATGCTTGCTGGAACATGGTGTGCGGTATGCGGAGCCGCTTGCAACAAATTATAGAAAGAGATGGTGCTCCACTTCGCTATTAAGACAGCACCACCGCCCGCAATCAACAATACTTACGTATCAGCGTGTTAACATACACGCTGATACGTAAGTATTGTTGATTAGTAAACTGTTATTATCATAATTTCTAAGCAAGTGTTTCATACAATGAATAAGCAGGTCCTTTTTACGATCATAACCATATTTAAAACTAAAAATGCTTATTAAAGTAGGTAAAACATCAAATTATTTAGTGCTATTTCACTTATATTTTATAAGTAGGTATGAGAGTTAATGTGGTGATGTTATTGTTATAAAATAGAAATATTATAAATATTTCTAAACAAATAACATGTTGATTCACTACATTAAATACTTTGTAAAGTATTTAACAGATTACTTACCTACTTTAAAAATAATAAGGGGTATTCTATGAAACTATTGAAACGAAGAAACTGTTTTTTTGTCGCGTTAACAACTTAAATTTAAAAAATCTAGTTTATCATAAGTAGTATTCGAACTTCTTATATATATTTTAGCTTGATATATTTGACAAGTAATTATTTTTGTAAGTAATTGTTTTCCTTATATTTATATTGAATAAAATCGTTATCATAATCATTATGGTTTTTCATTTCTGTTATTATTTATATTAAAATAGTTAATTTAAATTAACTATTTTAATTTAATATTTAATAATATTTTGAATTAAAAAAACATAATTGAATATTGTAAACATAAAGCTACAAAAACTGTAAGGTTAGTTTTGAACTTACAACCATGTTGAGATTGGTTCACTGTTGCGACCACTAGACCAAATGATGTTGAAATTAACAAAACCTTTATGTGATAAAACAGTATTCAAAAGCTTATCTACCCTAACCTTACGTATTAAAGATCAAATTGGCATAACTGTATTCGATACTATTTGCTTATCTTGAACAAGCTCGTACGTTTCGAATTCCACTTCATCATCATCTGCCTAGCCTTTTCCCAACCATGTTGGGGTCGGCTTCCAGTCTAACCGGATGCAGCTGAATACCAAATTCGAATTCCACTTATCTACTGCTAATTGCAGAAGGTTCAAATTCGTCTAAATTTTAGTGGTTCAGCTAACGGCAGGGTGGGTCAGGTAACAGCTATTACCCACTGGTAAGGTAGGTACCTACGATGCCATTAGCTGTAAGCGAATATCTACTACAAGTACTTTAGAAATTTAATGAAGTCCAATTACGCAGCGATCTATCTGCCACCGACTTGTGTGGTGGTAAGTGCACACATTGTGTTAGATAAATAATTACCTACATATATTTATTTTTTATTGTAGATTTGTTTATAGGCAATGAATACAGCTTTCCTTTGGTGGGTTGAAATTATAGAATAAGTCTATATTTATTTAATTCGAAACAAACATTCCTCCATAAGACGTTATAGATACTGTCTAGAAACTACATAAAGTATTTTGTACTTGCTTGTACCACTGTATGGGGAAATTTTATTCTTTAATATCTTTTTAATTACACACCGAAAAAATCTGTAACTTGGTGACAAATTTGGACAAATTGGCGACAAAATATAGGAGAAGACACATCTTCGCTAGGTGCCTTAGTTTTTGAGATATAAATTTGGCCCTGCTGGGGAGACTCTCCAGCAGGGCCACCTATAAACCCTTATATCTTTTGAACCAGTGAACGACAAATTCTGATATTTGGTGACAAATTTGGACAAATTAACGACAAAATTTTTGTGTTACCAAAATTAAATTCCCTGTTGGTGGCCCTGCCAGAGAGAGTGACACGGCATCCACGCGGGCCAAGTCGCGGGCATCAGCTAGTCATATTATAAAACAAAGTCCTCCGCCGGTCTGGGTCAGGATGACTGGACCAAGAGAGATTTTTGAAGTTTGAGCAATACCAAGTTTTAGTACCTATTTGGTACCAGGCATCAAATAATTGGTACCTAGCTCTAGAGGGAAAATTATTACGAGGAAAGTGGCCAGCCATTCTGACTTCAGAATGGCTGGACCAAGTCGGCTGCACCTAATTGTAGGTGTTATAACTAGTACCTCATTGGTACCTCAACATATGTTTTTCTTAATGTTTTTCGATTAGCCAAAAAAAAGTTACACCTAGAAGAAATTTTGCATGTAATCTGGAGCACGTTGATTTCACCTAGTTGTAGGCGTTATAATTAGTTCATCTTTTCATTAAAATTTAGTACCTCATTGGAACCTCCACATATGTTTTTCTTAGATTTTTTCGATAAGCCTAAAATAAGTTAAACCTACAAGAAGTTTTGCATATACAGGAAAAGTTTGTAACCAGTGCGTAAATTTTTTTTGGTGGTTCTATATCAGTAATAGAACACATTTCCATTATTTATTCAATACTTTTTTTTGTTTTTTTATCCTACTTTAAATCAGCGAAATATGGACACAAACTATTCGTAATAATATCAATGGGCGCGTGCGGCGGCCGGCGCACTAGCGGCGGTGTTGCACGGGGGTGCAACCCCCTCCCGGGCGGCGCCGGGCGCTGTGGCCGACAGTTCGCTCATCGCACGCGCTGTCGTGTGACGTCGCGTCTAATCGCTTTCCCGCGCAAGCGCCGCGCCGCGCCGCGCGTGTGTCGTGCTTGTACCTACCGGTCACGATGTCGGACTTCAGTAATCGCGAGTTTTACGAGATGGTGCGAGTGTATGTACTGAGTGGTGAAAGTTTGCGAGCAGCTCGCAGAATGTATGCGACGAAGAGCATACTTCGAATGCGAGCCCTCAGACCAACAAAATAAGAAAGACGGAGCATTACGTACATCAAAAGTGAAGCCACCTTTTTATCTATGTGTTTGTAAAAAGGGTTGTCATTTGTTAAAGTTTTTCCCTATAATTTGGGGAATAATATTTTGGGTAGGATAATATTGTACGAGTAAGATATTGTTGAGTATGGTATTGTACCTCAATTGTTAGGAAGGATTCCGAAACAAAACCATTTTTTTTTTACATCGCAAAATAAAATAACAATTAAGTAAAAAGTGCATTTACATACAGCCCTATCGTCAATGGCTACATGAGGCAAGTCTGGTAAGTCCTACAAAAAAAAATACACGAATAATGGCAGCTTTTGATTAAAACCTTAGGAAGATAAATGAAGAATTAGGACATACTTGAACAAACGTACAGCCAGAACTTTGTGAAACTGAGTTTTCAGCAATTACGTAGGACGATGGAAATAACATCTAAAAAATAAAATTTGGTACAGTAGTATTTAAATTTGCTAGACTAAGCTGAGAAACTAACTAAATAAAAATAAAAAATACAGTCTCGTGTTTAATTACTGTTTTATAAAATCTCATTTTTGTTTTTCAAATTTTATATCCGCTTTTGATCACACGGCGAAGTCCACGATTAGTTGAATAAAGGTCATTATTATCAAAATGATCGGAACAAACCACGCTGGTTTTCGATGGCAGCCATTCTGGATAATTCCGACTATTTCTTATAGCTACTATCCATTTACTTTTATTTGCAATATTACTTGGAAATCTAAAAAATTTAATACATAAAAAAAACAGGCATACAATTACTCGAACAAAAAAATATCAAACGAGATAATTTCAAATCGTATTATGGCAACCCTCGCACTTTAAATGTCACTGTTTTCGTTCGTTCATTCGTTCAGGTTTTTGTTCCAAGTAACCTAAAATTCATAGTTAACTAAATTAAGAAACGATGTTATTTGAAGTACTTCCATGTGAAAAGTGATTCCGTGAGACTTTTTATGTGATTTGCTATTGTTTTTACAAGTTTTCACTACACAAGAAGGCATAATTCTATTTTTTTTATTGAAGTTTACTAGACGACGACTCGTGACGTACTAGGAGCGATGAGCATAGTTTTTGTGTAGGTGTGTGCGTGAGCCTGTGTGTTTACTTGCAGGAGCATAGTTTTGTGGCTACACGTTTGATATAGGTAGTGATCCCTCTTTCTTTTTTTGTTGGTCTGAGTGCGAGCCCATGGAATCCTTAACCCCGCCGTCCCTAATGAAAGGACCATTTAAGCGGCCACTCAAAGGCTGCTTGATCACGGACAGTTCAGAACCCCGAATCATGCAAGAGGGTCTGGCAGACCCCGACTGGCGATCGAAATCGAAGAAAGCATTTTTGATTTCTTTGAGCGAGATCCAAGAGCCAGTAACCCACGTAAATACCTACGCCGGCGAATCGAGCGAGCGCACAGCTGATAGGTAGGTACTTTCGCGCGTTCCGCTTCGCCGCGCGCCGCCGCGCCGGCGCCGGTTAGCCATACAACCACTTTTAAAATAAACATCTTTCGTTAACGATTTTTTTATTTTTTTGTATTAAGACGCATCAAAATAAAAAAATTATGTTTAATAAAACTAGTTTAAGGTTAATTTGTCAAAATTTGCGCAGTGGATAAAAACTTTTCCTGTATAATAATGTTTATTTTTGTACTAAGAAAATTACCGAAAATAAATCATAACACACATAAATATTACGTATAACATATATTCATTGATTGGCACATTCATATTTTTTTGCATATAAATAACCGTGTGCAAACATTTTGTTTTTACTAATTGTGATGTGAAGAGAACAGCTTGTGATTTAGTTAATGATTTCAAAATAGTCAAGTAGAATCAACGTGCTCCAGATTACATGCAAAATTACTATTAGGTGTAACTTTTTTTTTGCTTATCGAAAAAAATTAAGAAAAACATATGTTGAGGTACCAATGAGGTACTAGTTATAACACCTACAATTAGGTGCAGCCGACTTGGTCCAGCCATTCTGAAGTCAGAATGGCTGGCCACTTTCCTCGTAATAACTTTCCATCTAGAGCTAGGTACCAATTATTTGATGTCTGGTACCAAATAGGTACTAAAACTTGGTATTGCTCAAACTTCAAAAATCTCTCTTGGTCCAGTCATCCTGACCCAGACCTCCGCCGCATCTGTCTGTTCGCGATTAGCTCAAAAACTGCTGCACCGATTTTCATACTGTTTTCACCAATGGATAGTGGTTCTCAAGGAAGGTTTTAGTATATAATAACCGACTTCCACATGGGCATCAGCTAGTATTGTTTAAAGGTATCTCTGCTTAAGCCCCGGGATACAGCCGTTATGTTATGTAATGTGACATACTGTAGGTATCTATAGTTGATCTTTGTTTAGCAAACATGGGAAAGGTCAGAACGTTCAGGATACAAAAACAACCATTATTGTCAAGACTTCTTATTATATTTAACTTACATTAATGAAATACAAACATAATGATACATACACTTAAGAGATCTATAGATTAAAAACATTTATAAAATTGCTTACAAAATACAATGCTAATACAAAACTATGTCTAAATTACAATAAATCATTCATCACATCATCATTAACAAAATATTATTCTAATTCTAAAATTGACCAGCCATTATAATATTATGCATTCATGATAATAATATGTACTTAATTCCTAATAAGTCAAGCTCCATGATAATTTATTATTATCACGATCTACATGATAATAATAAATTATTCTAATAATTGTGTCAAAATTAGCAAGGATGTCACATTTCAAATGTCATAGCTTCTTAGAATACAATAATGATATAAAAATATACGATTCTATAATTCAATTATGTCAACATTTATTAAAATACTCTGTCTTCATTAAAATGAAAATTATAAAATGTTTACAAAGCAAAAATAGCTCAAGATTAGTCATACTTGAAAATGTTTTCATGTAAATTAAGAAGGATATTATGCTGGAGTGATGCTAGACAAAATCTTCTTGCCAAGGATACTGGAAGTCGTGTTCAGGATGATCATAGCAAGCTGAGTTTTGTCACCGGGCTGGGTGAGGAACATGGCTGCTCGCTTGTAGTCCTCCAAACCCATGCCAGCTAAGTAGTCATATACTATGTCAAATAACTCTGACAATTTGTTCCTTATGTCCTCCCAGATGCTTCTCATGGAAACAGCTATAACAAATAGAGAAATAGTTAAAAAAATTATGAGGGTAGTTGCAAAAATGTTTGAAATCTTTAAAAATAAAAAATTGAATCAGTGACAATGCTTCAAAGAAATCCCCAAATCCCAAACTGAATATACAATGCTTTGGAAGGTGAAGAATGAAAAGTTTTACCAGTAATATTCCTCTAGTTTTACAACTTAATGATACGCCATGCAACTGACTTAATTTGTAGAAGTCAGTTGTTTGCCATAATTTATTTGATTATACCTATTTGGTTTTATGCCATAATCTATTTTCACATGTTATTCAATAATCTAATGAAAAAAAGTTTTCTCAGAAGAAAAAAAAATGTATGCATATTTCTACCCTACAATCTAAAAATCACTATGTGGATGAAAGTAAAAAAACTTAGATACCTTGATTATATTTTATACAAATATTGCAATCAAACTCACCAACAACGCCAAGTCCGCACGCACCACCCACGGCTCCACCGAATGCAGCCCCCATTTTTCCGCCATAATGGCGACCAATGAGCCCCCCCGCTATTGCAAGTCCCGTCGTCACCAGCAAGGCTCCCTTCGCCCTCTCATCGCTCATTATCACACGGAAGTCGAATTTGTCACTAATTGTCAGGATCACATTCTCGATAGCCGTAGGATCGAAGGGCAAAGCGGCGTTTCTGCTGGACGCGCCACGGGCGCACACCTCTTCGTATCCGTTGTCGGAATCGGACCCAGAATTGTAATCAGACATTTTATTTCTATATTTTTACACACGATGACACTAAAGACCTAGCGACTGGTAGCGATAGATGCACTGATCGAAGAAGTAGAGAAGTGAGACCGGGGTCTTTTTTCTATGTTAGAATGACCTCTCGTGCCGATGCCGATGACCAATGTTGAGTAGATATTATTATTGTAATCAGTGAACAAAACTGTCGGTATTTGCGTAATTTTCTAACCATAGACAAACGTGGACAATATTCTCGTTCTCATTTTGAGTGTTGGTTCTTGGTAATAAAATAGAGGTGAGTTATACTAGGTAAAATACGTACTGAGTCCTGGAAGTACACGTCCGCCTAAATTTACAGGAGTTTAGGCGTCTCGAGTTTATTAACGTTTCCTTACGTAGCCAGTCTTCGTAAACTCGAGATCGAGCGGAGTAATGGAGTAGGTAGGTATTTTACAGTTTATGGATTATTTACGTCTATCAGAGTACGTGATACGCGCGGGTATTCGTATCTTTTCTACATTTTAAATTACTTAAAATTAAATCTTATTGAAAACTTCCCTTCATACTATATAGGCTTAGGACTGCCAGCTTATTTTATAAATATGACAAAAGAAACAGAAAAAAAAAAGTTGTTTGTATGTTTACCAAACTTAAAAACAATTAATAATGCACGCTGCTTACTAAAGTAATAGTAATTCTTTAAGAATGCATAACAAATAAACCGACTCGCAAAGAAATAATAATGCACGCTGCTTATTAAAGTAATAGTGATTATATTAATATGGACGTTCGGACGGTTTGGAATCGCAAAACAAATAAATCGACTCGCAAACATCGAGTGCCGAACCGAGCGTTTTTGAGCGAGTCCGAATGAGTCGCAACTAGACGCTAGTACCGTGTCAAACGCCATACGCCTAAATACTCGAGACGCGTTTATGTGGTGAGCACAGAATAGGTCTGAACATGTCCAGCCAAAAACCTGTTCTAAAAACCTATTCCAGTATTTACGTCTCACCTCTATAATAAACTCACTGGCGAGCTCAACAACTATTAACTGGGTGATAGACGTGACGTAGTACGCACGTTTTTAAGTTCGCAACTTTACTCGGCTCGCCGTCGGTGACACACGTGAAGCTTACTCAAAATGTCATTGTCAAATTGGCAGCTCGCGGCTTGCGGCAATGATAGACGGCGAGCCAAGGCGAGCAATGAGCAAAATTTCATACCTGTTGGATCGCCGACGAACTTACTCAGTGGTTTTAAAGTCCGCGTACTTAGCATGACACACGGGCGAGTAAGCCGCCGAGCCATAAGTACGCGTACTTGCTCGCACGTCTATCACCCGTTTTATACTTTATAGTGGTCTGGTACTACTTAGTCTGTGGTGCTCTGTGTCAACTACGACCAGCAATGGACGCATAAATGGACGTTTTTTTTCATAAATTTTTACAGTACTCGTAATATGAATGGACGTTATTTTTTCATAAATTTTTACAGTACTTGTAATATTTCTCATAAGACTCCCCCCCAATACGCCCCCATTACCTAACTAGTTTATTACATCGTTAAAAAAAAAAAGTCGTTTTTTTTATATTTTTGCAGTCGATCAAATTAATGCTCATTTCGATGTGTGTAGATTTTTTAAATCACACTTTAATGTACTCTTTGGTCTATTTCCCGTCAGAGTATCTGGTGTCAGCACTATTGGGATAGTAAAAACACATACTTTTATCTACACCCATGCTATAAATCCTCTTTAAAAGTTTCTGAAACAGCTTATTGCCAACATTAAAACAACCAGTGTCATAGTAACCATTCTATCATCCAAACGGGTGTTATAATGTGTAATAAATTTCATAATGCAACTCATTTTAAAAAAAGAACGCTATCATGCAGGCGCATTTCACTAACTTAGCTCAGTCATTTAAAAAAAACACTTGTATTTTATCCGAATTCAAAAAATTCGAATTCACGTGCGTTGTATCCCGCCATTTTTGTTCGATATTAGTATTACCGTGTGTTTGCACTGGCGAAACATTCAAGGCAAAACATGTTGAAATCTCTATTTTCTGTCAATGTTCCATACAATTTTTGACAGGAAGTAGAGATTTTAACATGTTTTGTCTTAAATGTTTCGCCAGTGCAAACGCACGGTTACAAAGAACCTTTTTTAGAGGATTCATAACATGGGTGTAGATAAAGTCTTGTACGCAACTGTAAATAAATACGCACTCATGTGATTGTACGTGTACGTTGTACAGCTTGGCAAAAAAGAGTTTGGAAAAAATGAGGGCGCCACTACCGCACTTATGTCACTTCAAATGGGAAATGCGTCAAAAAATTTAGACCAATAGTGAAAAACGCTGCTTTTACTGACTCAAAACCTACTAGCACTTGTCGGCAAAGTAGTGCCAACATTATAGGTTTGCATTACTTAAAGTAAAATATTTAGTTTCATCTGTCACCGCATCATACTCTTTTTTGCCAAGCTGTACGTGTGAACTGTAAATAAATAACTATTATAGGTCTATGGTCAGCATACTTTTATAGGTCTATGGTCAGCGCAGTGCATGAGTCTCCCTCCAGGCCCGGTCAACTATGTATAGGTGACCTTGGACTCTAATCAGGGCCTAAAACGTGACAAGAACAGCGAGTGTTTTTGTTGCCGACTCTTTCCAACAGACATGTCATGCACTTTAATGTTACCATGTAAAATAAAGTAAAATATCGATGTGCTATAAAAGCGTTTTCTTCAATATGCGTAGCTTATGAATTGCAATCTAATGATTTATCATTTATTTAATTAAATTTTACAGTTATTAGCTTCATTTACAAAAATATGTGATTGAAATCAGTTTTTACGTGATGGCAACTTTTACAAAGAGTACATTTTTATCTTTATTATTATTAACTTAATTAATTTTCTGCTTTCAACTGCTGATAAAAAGTGTTTTTTGCCGGTTTGTTTGTTAGGTCTGTGCGAAATTAACGCTTTTTGTGTTGTGAATTCAATAATTACGAAATTAAGACTCCTGCCTGAAATTGACGCTTTGGTTGTGAATTCTTTTCAAACGGTGTGTTAATTTGATTTTACTTGTCGTTTTTCCAGTATTTCGTGTGATTTTTCGTTCAAAGTGCGTCGAGTTAAGTATCCTCCTCCACCTTCATCGAGACTCCGCGTACGGGATACCGAAAATGTGCACAATGCATCAGGCCACAATATTCGGCACTGGTCTTACATCGTTTTCCAAAACTAGGACATTCCAACGTACAGCGGTATGTAAATAGTCTAAAGTGTAGTACCAATTTCAATAAGTATTATCATTCTGTTGTAGATAAAAAAATTCAACTTAAAATCAGGTTGGGAGCATGGGCAAAGTTTTGTCTGAACTCTCCACTACATCAACAACAGCTCGCAAGTTGAGATGTCCATTGCTGAAACTGGAACCAGTCAACATCCCCGGAACCTCAAGATCATCTGAGTTAATTAACTCATCAGATGTCAGTTCTCTTTTTTATTAAGAAAATACTTTATTTGAATTAAAATCTACTCCGGCTCCGGCCAGTTGTTCAGAGGCTTAAGTTTACTTAGAGTATCAAAATCTAATTAATATAAACTTAGTCTTAAGTATACCATGATAAATGCTAGTAAGCATATATATACCGAACAGAATTTTTAAAGAACAACTTAATGCTTAGTTGAACTATGAAGAATCACTTAAAAGTATATGAAGCCAAATCAATTAATTGGTCCTTAACTCTGACTTACTAAAACCATATTGTCTTTACTTACATGTACTCAGTTCAGATAGTATGGATTTAATGCTATTTTGAACTATGTAAAATATGAACATTAGTTATTTTGTTTTTTGTCACTTTAGGCTCTCTTCTTGATCAAACATAATTTTACAATTATATCTTCATCTACATATTCTATGGTGTATATAATAGAGTATTATACATGAAACATAATACTTAAAAATATTTAATTAAGATTCAGAGTTATTGTCTTGAAGACATCTAGTATACCTTTTCAAGACATGTCAGTTCCACTTGGGTATTTTAATGTTGTTATATTTATTAACAGCAGCTTATGATTAATCATAAGAAAACATGAACAACTTTTTTTAGTTTAGTTTCTATAATAAGGAAGAAACTTTTTATGTTCTTAATAGGCAGCCATTATCATTACATTTTTATTTCTTCCACTAATTCGAATGGTTTTTTGTGTTTTAGTATTCACATTTGGAACAGCCTGGAACTTCATAAGCAACTAGTGTGCAACAACCTGGAACTAGTTCAACTATTGATATTATACAGACCCCAAACTCATCTGTTGTAAGTAAACAACAAACTAGTAAAAAAAAACATTTTACTTACTAGTTTTTTCCATGATAAAATCGCCACGGTTTTTAGGTTTCTGTAGTCAACAAGGAACCCCTAAAAATAATCGTCAATTTTTTTTGTGTTGATTTGTTTTGTGTTGTTGGAAAGGTCATTCAAAAATATTGCGAGATTTTGATTCATGGATTAAAGTACTAATTTTTGTTAGAGTCAAGTGCCCTGCCAGCTAAATGATTGGTCTTGGATATGTAAAAAAAATCACGGTAGTAATATATATATATAACGAAATTAAAAGGAAAACTATCACATCTCAGTAGGCTCCACAAGTTACTTACATTTGCAGTTGAACAACTTGTTGTTCAACGTCGACTTGAAGTCAACTGCAAATATTGAGTTTGTTTAATAAATTCATTCCAACTACGGAATTCTTCATTGTGCGTGGTTCGAAACGCACTTGGCCGGTTTTTTTTTTCTATAACTGTTTACATCCTGTAATTCGCACTCTCTCTTTATAGTAGAATATAGAGTCAAATTAAATTAGCTAGCGGAACCCCACAGACGTGATGGGCACCGATATCTAAACACGATAAAAAATAAAATTGTGTCTAGGAACTCTGGTATTATTTTTACTTGTCTCTTGAACAATGAGTTATGAATTGAGAGTTAATTTTTTGTATGAAGCTAAAAGTTTTTCACTTATTAAACTCCTTTCAGTTATGAAATAGACAAAATACTCCTTCCCGAATGAACCATGGTCATCACTTGAATTCCAAGGAAAACTGTTTTCTAACCATAAAATGCTGTGCAGTAATCATTTCAAAAAGACATGTTTCATCAATCAGATGCTCTTTAGAACTGCAGTACCATCTGAAGAATATGATGAGGTCAGTCAATAAACATTTTCGTAATTGTAACTAATTAATAGTTAGTGGACTTACAACCGGCCGGCCAACTTAGAATGCGCTTATGTTTCAACAGTTGTCCACACATAATATTATTGAATGCGTTGTTTGACTAATTTTTTTTTCACTTCTAGGATTTGTAATCCTTTTGTTCCTTTGGAACAAAGCAGTGTGTACCAGTAGCAGGCCCATCAATAATAATTCAACCATTGGCTGAAAATATAAATGTGCTAAACACAACTAATGAGTCTGCACGGCAATTAAAACCAGTTGCAATGTCTTTGAAACAACCACAAAGTGAGTAAGAAAGAAAATTGTATACAAGGATGATAAGAAATATGAAGAAAGTCAGTAGACTTCAAAAAACTATTAAGCACCTGAAAAATGTGTCATTTGTCAATGTTTTATGCAAAGAGCACAGTCAACGATATTTTGCAATCATAAGTGTCATCAACCTTTGCACTCTTACTGCAAGGAGAACTACAAAACTTTAAAAGAAAAAGAAGAACCCGTAGATGTAATACAGAAACAAAAATAACAGCTCTAAGGCTCTAAAACAGATCCCCAAGATGTTACAAGCGGTTAGGAAGAATGATTTGTTCACCAGCCATTAAAGTCCGTCTTAAATAAATATCACTTGTGCGTGCGTTGGCATCAACAAAAATATTTTTAATGTTTTGAAAAAAAACAGTTAAAAGGTTTGTACCATCTGATAGAGAGTATGTGTTGATCTTCGATGAGGTGTCCATAAAAAAGAATTTATGGTACAATATAAAAGAGAATTTGATAGAAGGTTACCAAGATCATGCTTCTCAGGGTATATTGGCACAAATGGCATCATATGAACTTTTTTATGGTGGCTGGTATTAGAAAACCAGTTAAACAACCAGTCGCCTATTATCTTTCTAGTGGATCTGTAACTGTTGATCGACTGACAGTTCTTCTAAAAGAGGTGAGCATAATATTTTTCCTTTAGTTCATTCCTAACATTTAAAATGATCATCCTGTGCACTATGAAACAGTCAGCTGCACTACCTGTCTAGTGTCTGGCTATAAATTGTACAGCTGATGTTGACACAGTAGATGAAGAATTATTTTCTAATTATTCATGATATTTCTCTTCACCCAGTTTATAATCATAATTTGTTCTATCATTTCAGGTTTTGAAGTGCTGTTTCGATGCCGGGCTTAATATAGCTGCCACACTATGTGATCTGGACTCAGTGAACAAGAGAGCTGTAACCATCTTGGGAGCTACTGTAGATCAGCCTTATATTAAATTAGGCAATAATGAAATTGTCACTATTTTTGACACACCACATTTACTTAAGTGTTTTAGAAATTTATTTCTAAAATATGACATAGGATGTCAAACTAATATAACATCTGACAACAAATGTAGAATTGGTAAGTAGCTGTAAAATAACTTTATTTTCAATATTTTACGATCATCATAATATATTATCAGCCTTTTTAGGTTCTATACCCAAGAGGGTGGCATATACCCTATAATGAACTTATTCTGTCTGTCTGTTTAACACAAGGCTGTATCTTTATAACTGTAATAGGTAGGTAATTGAAATACCAATATTTCCTAAAAATACATGTTACTATGAAGACTACTATGGCAGATGCTCAGCAATAAAAAAAAGTAAAGTAATAAAAACTAAAACCCAACTACGACTAAAAAGGTACAAACAAGACACCACAGACAGTCAAATTAAAAATCCGGAGTCACACGTGTTAGGGCATAAATCGAACAGATTACGTGTGACTCCGGATTTTTGTGAAGTCACATAGCTTATAACCAGCGGACGATCAAGACGCTTCCAACGATACCTCATTTGTCAAATTGTGATTAATGGTTTAGAAGATACGAGGGAACACATGAACATACTTACATACATACATACCGGTCAAAATCATAACCCTCCTTTTTTCTTCGCCGTAGTCGGGTAATTAATCTGAATTTGAATACCTTAGTCTATCCTAACACCTACTATACTCTTCAATTTGTGTTACAGGTATTGCTAAATGGAGCTACATTCAAGAATTTTATGAGCTGGACAGCAGTAACCCCAATTTTGTGTTTGCACCACTTCTTAAACTAGACCACCTTAATCCAAACACAAAACAGAAAATAAAAGTCAAGCTTGCTGCTCAAGTTTTAACCCATTCAGTAGCAGCAGGCATGTATGCAAAAATAGCTCAAGGTAAGGATCTTTTATTTTGATCATCTGTTTTGATCATGTATTATGATTACGAATTTATCTAAGGCGGTTTACACACGGCACCGCGCACCGCCGCGGTCTCGAACAATTCGACGGTGAACGTGTGTTAGGCATCAGCGGATTTAATAGAGGCCAATGCGACATGAGACCGCCTACCGCGGTGCCGTGTGTTAATCGCCTTAATGTCACATTTGATTAATTCACCAAGTGTTTGATATAGCAATAATACCTCCAAAGCTATTTTGGATTCCTCATGTTGGTATGATCAACTAAATAAAATAAAATAAATTGTTAAATAAACATTTTATATTATACAATCACGACGTAAAGATGACATATTCAGATCATGCCGTGATCGTAATAAAAAGATTAGCCAGTCTACCAGTCAGTAGATTGGTAGTGAGGCTGACTGCCCAGGGTATGCTAGTCGATCATTTATAATTGTGTCGTTACAATGAAGGCTCTTTCAATGCATCTTTGCATTCCGATTGTGATAAATTGTTATTGAACATTGTTTTTTATTTTTTTCAGGGGAATTATCTTTTGATACTACAGCAGACGTAATTACAAAGACGGATGAATTATTTCATAGTGTTAATGCGTATACACCAGACCTTCGAAGGGGGCAACGAATGTCCACAAATTTAAAGGATAGTACAGACCATATGAAGCTTTTTAAAGAAATGAAGCAATTTTTTAATTTTTTTTTTTTTTGTGATTCTACATTTATTTCTCCTTCGTCCAAGGAAGGTTGGGTCTGGAGTTAGAATGGGCTGGAGAGACTATGGATAAACCTTAAAGTAAAACACAAATCGATTAAAAGCTTATCAACAAGAAGAACCCAGCAGGACCCATTAGAAAATCTTTTTGGGTGCATTCGCAGTAACTGGAGCTAACACAAACCCTACTACTAGGCAGTTTGTAGCTGGTTTAAAAACTGCTGTCCTGAGTAATTTGTCACACATTCAGTCAGGAAATTGTGAGGTTAATGAAAACTGGTTTACATTACACATACATTCACAACAAAACATGTTGAAGTCTCTAGTCCTGTCAAAAATATGGAACATTGACAGAAAATAGTGATTTCAACATGTTTTCTTGTTAATGTTTCGCCAGTGCAAACGCACAGTTAAGAGCGTTGATGCTAAAAGTTGGCAACGTCGCAAATAACTGTCAAATATTTACCTGCTTTGATTATTTTGGCAATATTGAAAAGTGGACTTACAATTCAACAGTAAAATACCTACGTTAAAAAAATCGCTTATCTTCCTACACTGTGTCATAGGCCTTAGTAAACACGCAACAACTATTGAATTGCACCCTACCCTCATTGCTTAAAACTTATGTTTCTTGTGTGTAACTACCTGTTACTGACATGTTTTGTTTTGATTGATGCGAGTATATAATTATTTTTTTGAGTCGAAGTGCTATAAGTATAGATATTATTAAAAATGTTTATTTTTAAGATACGTACCTACTTTGTCTACGCTTGTTGTTAAATACGCTAATTTTTAACCATGTTTACTCTGTAAGTGAATTTTGTAAATTCTTTTGAGTAAATTTAACCGTAATATTACTGTATGGAACTATGAAATATCACTAATTAACTGACTAGAATATTAATAATGAATTGCAATTATAACGCTGATAAGTTGTAACTGGTTTTAGGTGGAAAAAGGCATTTGGAAACTTTCCTAATCCTTTTTTTACATCTAAAACTAAATATTCGGTGTTACGATATTGTTTATTGCATTTCATAATCAATATTTTAGACAACAAGTTAGCCATATTTCATATTTCCATACAGTAATATTGATAATTTAATCAAAACACCGAAATATTTGACATCTATTTGCGACGTTTCCCACTTTCAGAATACACGCTCTTAACAGACTTATAAGATTTTGTTTCGGGCAAAGTGTTATCGGGTTTTTCCATCTGTAATTTCGGAGTGGCAGCCCGGAGTCCGGATTTGTGCCCGGTCAAAAATGTGGGTGTACTATAGGTACACCTCTTCCCAAGCCTTCGGGAAATACAGGCGTGATATTATGTTATGTAAAATTTTGTTAACAATAATGAAATTATTTCATATCGAATTCATAAAGGCACAGATTTATCGTCAAGGTACGAAACACGAAATTTTCGGTTTCGCCATCTATTTTACAAAAAAAAATGTGTCTTTTATGGATTGGATATGAAATTCAGGATAATTCGAACAGAATTTAATATTATAAAAAGTCTCACTACTCATGTAAGTTTGTTGTAAGTGTTTTAATGACTAGTGTATCATTCTTAACCATATAATGTCCTTGCTTAAAACATTATCATTATGATTTAATATTATAAATAGAACTGGAGACTATCTTGTCAAATTTAGTTAAAAAAAATATTTCTTTAGTAGAAGCCGTTTTTAACTGTGTCAATAAGAAAATGTGAAAATGGAACGACGCTTTTATTACACACACAACTGTCATTGGAAATATGTTTTTTAAATTTTTATTACTAGTCAATCTTTTTGTAAAGTTGTTTTAATTTTGATTACTCATGAGTGTCTTCTGTCTTTACTGATGATTCTGCAACAGAAATTGATTTATTATACCTGTAACAAGGTATTATTGAAATTAAATGGTAAACTGGCAGAATACAAAAAAAAACAGTTTATGATATTTATTTCTGTAACAGAATAGGTTTACCAGTAACTTAATAAAAAAACATATTTCTAGTGACAGTTGTGTGTGTAATAAAAGCGTCTTTCCATTCATACATTTTCTTATTGACACAGAAAACGGCTTCTCCTAAAGAAATTCAAAAGCTATCGCCCAAAAGAAATATTTTTTTAAAACTAAATACGACAATGTAGTTTCCAGTTCTATTTATAATAATTATTAACATCAAATTATTGAAATATAGTATTACTGGTACTGCCGTTGATCCCACACAGTTAGACTGCAAATTTGAACTGGTTCTGTTTTAAATAATCTGTTTAGTGATAAATTGATAATATCCAGACCTAGCTATCAGGAACATTTCAAATTAACACGCAAACAAAAAATACATACAAACTTCGGCAAAAAAAGTTGATACACAAGTTACACAACTACTTAACTAATTAACATTTGAAAATACTGTTGGAGCTGCTGAAGATTGTAAGACCATCTTTGCATTGTAAATAAAATCTCCTTTGTATTATATAATTGCATAGCACAGGTGTGAGAACTATGTTTTTTTGAATTGTTTTTTGTTTTTATGTTCTTTTTACGTGCTTTCTACATTGTTATCACATGTATATTTTGAACATGAATGATGTAACCAATTTTTTATTTAAAAGAGTGTCTGTAGAATTTCTTGCCCATTCTTCTCCATAGGTACCTACTACGCTTTGGAATGGGCAACTAGCTTCATATTTCTGACTGACAATTCAAAGTGCCTGTAAATGGTTTTATTGAAATAAATGCTTTGAATTTGAGTATGAGTTTGATAATAACTTCAAGTTGATAATATGTTCAACATTCTTATATATACATACATATATTTATTTATAGGTATGGTACGGTAATCCGTACCATACCTATAAATAAATATATGTATGTATAGGTACCCTATTACTACTTACAAGATTCGAATTTCCCGCTTAATCCTGGTTTGTCAAGTTTTTAGTGGGGTGCCACTAGATGGCGTCAATTCCTTTCTCATATTTTTTGTATGAGCTTGTTCTTCTTCTCTTGAGTACTAATGTTCTGTGGTCTCCCTAGAGTAAGTATGTTCTGTGGCATGAGACTGCACAGAACAGAACATAAATGTCGTGTCAGAGTTCAGACAGACTGTCAGTCAATCAATCGAAAATCGAATCGAATGCACGAATCATACCACTATAATAAACGAATGTTTTGGAGTAAGAAATAGGAAGAATATTGGTGTTGTGTTGATACCCTAAGTAAAAGTACTCTGTGTTGATACCCTTTAAGTAAAAATACTCTGTGTTGATCCTGATTTATTTTGTAAATAAAGCCGTAGCTTTAAGTTAAAATTACAATGCAAAGGAATAACGCGCGTCTGAGCCACAGAATAGCCCAAGAGGCACAGCTTCTAGCTGAAGAGAAATGGATTATAGACGCGCTGAGAACATTAAAACAACAAAGAAATAGTTTGCAGGTTAGTGTACGAACACTACGTCCGACCATGCGAAGCCGTTTTCGCCTTTTTTGCGCACACACATCCGTTGAATGCGGGAAACAGAACCGGTCCAAGTGGCTGTGCTTGGAACTCCGCCCCTAAGATAACCCACTGACCCAACTTGCATTTGTCTTTGTAATATTAAGTCTATTGTTACGTTACTATATCTTCATTTCGATAGTTTGGTCACAAACAAATTTATTCCGCCCCTAAGACGACCCACTGACCCCGTCATTCTTTTAGATCGAAAGACTACACTTAGAGAATCTAAGAGCAACTGTAGACAATAAAGATTTGAGAAGACTGTTAACTTCAGATAATACTCAAGTTACCGCTCAAACTACAGTTCCTCAACCACCACCTTCCGAGGCGCCGAAACAGGTAGTTCCACCAAGAGCAAATATACTTGTAACAACCTTATCCCACTTCGATGTACCAGTGGCTGGCATTGATGATGAGATGTGCAATAATGAGAAACTCAATCTGTCTGTAACAGACTCTGTGTTCAGTAAGTGTGATATTTTTATTGGTTTCTGCTTGCATTACTCAAATCTTAGTTTTACAAGCATCCCTTATAAGATTTTTTTTCTGCAATTTTGTGCTAACCCATGATCCTCAAGGTCTTTCTACCAAACACTCTGTATAAAGCTATTTAGCACCATTATTTTGTCCCTTTACTTCACATTACAAACTAACAGAACCATGAATAATTCCAGCTAATCAGCAATTCAATGGATTGGACATGGAAGAAGATGATGATGATTTGGACAACGGCTTGGATGATGAAGAGGATATGGAGAATGCCTTGATAGAAATGAACATGTTAATGCAGGACAAATCTTGATGCCCTAGTAGGCAATGCGGTAATAAATCTGAGTTTATTTGTGGTTAAACCCGTCAAATGTTCACCCACTAGAAGCCAATGTAAGAACTCAATGGTTTTCATGATTATATTTGGGGGCATGGTAGGCAGGCAAGACGAGCTTAGTGAAGTGCAAGGGCACTACCTACCTTTTCTCGAAGTGCTTCGTCATTGGATTATATCAGATAAACAAAATTCTCGGGTATGATGTCAATAGTGGACTTATTAAATATATAAAGTTTCAATTTCATAGCTCATAAACTTAAAGGAGACAGATTGTAGTAAATAAAGAACAAAAAAAAAACCTTTAGATTTCATTGATATCTGTTTCTAGTTTATTTTTCTAATGAGCAATCGCTGGTTGATGCAACAATTTTGTTTTTATCTATCTTGTTACAGAAATATTCAGAAACTAATTGAAAGAGAAAAGTATAAGCAATTCTTCTGTTGTTGTTCGTCTTCTTTTATCTTCTGTATTATGAAGGTCAAGAGAAATGTCTGTTGTATTTGAAGTTCTTTTCGTTTTCCGGTTTAATTCATCATTTACTGTGATTTGTATTAAAATATATCATATTGATACTTTAGATGTAACTGTAAAAATAAATAAGAATGGTGAGAAAGATTTAAATACAGACTGAAACAAGTGATTGCTTTTTTATATTTCAAAAACTTTTCAAAGTTGTCAGATTATTTTAAATTCATTAAAACTAGAGAAATAAAAAGGAAACATGTATATTAACAAAGAATTTAATAAAGTTTGTCTTACATTTACCTTTACATACAATAAACCATTAATGTATGCTATATACAAATGTTCATACAACAGTTTATAACAAAAAATATGTTTTCGAGACCTAATAGTGTTATTTAATGGAAACTTTGCAAATGGCACATGTGTCCGGCAAGGAAAAGTTGCTATATAATTTAGGCACTGCTATTCGTTATTTTTGATAAGTTATCATAATAAAATGAGATGTTTGATCACAGCTGTGTGTTCAAATCCTTAGCCGATTTCATGTTAGGTCATATACGCATTATGCGATTAATCGCAGCCTGTATATACCTTCTATCTTAGAACCACATTGCACAGTGAAATTGCTAAAACACCGTCATTGTTTTGATATCTGAATTATTCTAGTCACATAATGCGTACATTGCCTTATCATTTATACTGGCAAGTTAGCTATGCAATCAGTTTAAGCTCATTGCTTCAATAAACATCTAAGAAAAAGGCAGTCATATAATAAAATAAGTATACATTATAAGCCTTCGCTTACGAGGTTGGAATAGCGTGAGCGTGCGACGAAATCGTATAGAGAATACTTCGCGTTGAATCAACGTCATAGGAAAACACTAATCATCCTAGCCAGCATAAAACCCTGTCACAATAAATAAAATTAGCAATCTTCTAATTGCACAACTAAATAACCAATACATTATAACAGTTCAAGCCATGTGCAAGACAATAATGAAATACATTTATAGGTACAATACCAATCATTTTCAGTCTTTCATTCATAAACATTAAGTGTTCACTCACGAATATCATTCAATCTAGCTGTTACTCAAGCGGCGACGACTGACATCTGTCAATGTCATTATTGACATGTACAGTAATACTAAATTCCAGGCAATAATCTGGTATTCAGTTTATTTATATATTCCTGCTGACTGTACGATGTACTTAGCCGCGAAAATGTGTCGCAGTTATCTTTTAAAGTTACTGTTACTTCATGCAACTGTATCAGAATATAAAAAAAATACCTATATGGTTTTTTAAAAGACAGAATATTTCATGTAAAAACATTACCTCCTTTAGTGCTTCGCCAAAGTCGGGTAAAAAAAGGTTGGAAGTACAAAAGTAATCAATGCCTTGAAAAAAAGTAGAAACAATGCCACTTCTTGCTATAAGAGTTGACAAACAACAGAATTAACTGTCTTTAAAAAATAACTGCAACACTAAAAACAAAAGAAAATTAAAAATATTACAATAAATTAATGAAGTATTAACCCTATGTAATCGCAACATGGAAAAGCTATTTGTACAAGGCATAGTTTATACATCAATCATATTACATCTATAAGCATGCTTGTTGGCTTTTCTCAAAAACCATAGATCATTGTGATATTTTTTGAATGAAACCTTCATTGTTTATAGATAGCTCGTAGACAGTATTGAAAGGACATACATGTAAATTTTATATAGTACATATTAAAATAATACCGGGTCGTAAATATGACACACCAAGGTTAACGTATTGACCGCTTGGATTTATATCAATTGACGTGCCCCTAGCACCCAGCTCATAAACCTAGATCGTGCAATGAAACAAAAAACGAACGGTTCTCAGTCGTATTAATACGACTGAGGCGGTCATTAAATAAAGAAAGAGACTACCGATGTGGCATATTTTCGACGAGGTATCGCACTTACAATGGATCCTATAAGATTCTTGGGTAAGAATCCACTGAAATCGAGTATTGTACTGCAAAAGATATTTCGTTAGCTTGGCGAATTCTATCATGCCAAGTCCAACTATGTCGGGGTTGGCTTCCAATCAACCCAGTTCCGCCTGTATTGAGACTGTGCGCTAATCATAGATACATTCTACTACTACTGTATCAAATTTCATCCAAATCTGTTCAGCCGTTTCGGCGTGTGAGTTACAAACATACAAACACTAACTTTTGCTGTCTTAGTAATTTATAACATCGCTTGCAGTGGATTCTCAACACAACTCTTATATCATAAATATAATTGTCCATGTCTTTTAAATACGAATAAACATACAAATAGACAGATGTCTTTTACCAATCGATACCAAATCGTACTAAATCGATATCTAATCGATTTTATTCGAAATCTAACATTAGTGGATTATACAGCAATACTTGGTCAAAATAAATTAGGTAGCGAAACTTCGCAGACCTGTTGGGTACTGAAATGTAAACCTGATAAAACACAAAAATAATGATTTGATGAATATATTTTTTTTGGGACAACAACTGACGTCAGTGTCGTACTTGAAATTAAACTTTACAGAGGCAATGGTAAAACAAAAAAGAAATCTCAACTCAGACCCCAAAAGAAAATTATCAAATCATTTTTCTTTTTATCATGTTTAGATATCGATAACCATCAAGTCTGCGGCGTTTAGCTAACTATTTTAATTTGACCCTGTATATAAATATTATTATAATAACGCTACATCCATGTCATCGTTAATCACTGAAACGTTCACACAACGACGCACTTAAAAATTTCCTGTCTAACTTGTCAGAGTCACAGAGTACCGCGCTACAGTCGCGTGTGCCGCGGGACAGTCGCGTGCTCGCGCTTGCGCTTGTGTAGCGCGGAGCATCACGAGGCGCACGACGTGTAGAACAGGATGTAGGCCGCGCTCGACTTCACCTCGCTCGACGAGATCTCTGTCACCACGTGGTCGTCGTATTTGTACCATCTGGCGAGGTGGATTGGGTATTGGTTGAAGTAAAATATTATAATGGTAATTATTCAAAAATGAACTTCTTAATTTTGAACAAAAATGTTTGAAACCCATATTTGGCAATATTATTAACACTGAACAAGCTTAAATTATCTGTCTTCAACTATTTTATTTTATTTATAGTTTAGCTTAAGTCAATACGACTGGATGTATGTTTCCTGGCAACAATTAGAAATGTACGACACGACACGTGTTACTAAATTCACGTTTCTACAAATATTGAAGAAAACTCAATGGAACAAAACAGAACCTATTTTTAAAAGTTAATTAATTAAAGTCATACTTACTTCCCATAAACACTGCTCTTACAATACGCCGTATAATGGCCCCCTTCCATCGACCCGTAGTGATTGGACACCGCATACAGATTATACGAGTGATTGCTCGGACAGTGCAGCGCGAACTGCCTCATATCCAGGTCTTCCAAAGGGAAATCTATGTAGGTCTGCTTCTTCCGATATGCGTTACACATATACTCCTTCGGGTCGACGTAGAATCGCTTGAAATGTATGACTAAAACCGGTGGGAGGCGAGAGATGTCGAGTTTCTTCACTGCATCCCGTTTTTCTTTGCAGTTCGGACAGTTCCAACCGGGTATTGTTTCGCCGTTTAGGTAGAGTTTTAGGCAGTCCTGTGGAGGAAACATTTTTGTATATTTATTTTTACACGATTATAAAATGCTTGCAGTTGCTAGTTGCTAGTCCGAGGCAATTTTGAACATAAAATTTTGGCGAAACTTTTCTTTTGTATCTACTTTTGTAACTAGCGGCACTTTTGCATCTAAACTAGCGGCCTGTGACAGCTAACAAATAAAAAAAAATTAAGCCTATCCATTCGATAAATTATACATAGTTCCAGTTGGACGTCATAATTTCTACCCGTACAACAATGGAGATGCCATCTGCTGTCTCAAATTTAGTAGTCAATATTAACAACGGAAATTCATAAAAACATACAAAGGTCACAAGCCAACAGTTCCGCCATTGTAATGGCAATAAGAATATAAATAAAAAACAATTATTTAATGAAATCATAATAATAATTATTAGACATAAGCTTATGTAAATAAAGAGACATGAGCTGTTGACTTAAGGCGAAAGCTTCAGTTTACCTTAGCGCATCCCACTTAAAATTATGATTTTAGGCAACCGTTTTTTTCCTATTGGGTTCCTTGATGATTTTTTTAGAACTAATTGGCGCAACTTCACCGAAGCGACGTAATTCTATGAAGTTTCGCTAGTTAATATAAAAAAAACCCTGCATTATCTTAAATACAAAATCTACTCACGCTCAACGTGCATCTGTTGGCATTAGCCGGCAGCTCGAGCGACAGGTTGGAGAAGGACTCGTAGGTGACGCTCTGCTTGCCGCACACGGTGCAGCGCACGGTGGACTTGATCTGTCCGTAGAACAGCCGCAGGATGAGGCTCTCTTTGGACTTGGTGTACTCGTGCCACGCCTTCTCTGAGGGTTGGAGGCTGTCCTGTAAAGGAGGGCGGGGTTAGTTTGATAGACAATCAATCTGCCTAGCCTTTTCCCAACTATGTTGGAGTCGACTTCCAGTCTAACCGTATGCAGTTGAATAGCAGTATTTTATATGGAGCCACTGCCTATCTGACCTCCACAACCCAGTAACTGGGTAATACGATACCCCTTGGTAAGATTGGTTGTCAGACTTTCGGGCTGCTGACGACCCGTAACGACCGTCAAAGATCCACGAATGACAGACGAGACCAACGGCTCAACGTGCATTCCAAGGCACGGAGCAGTCTCGGTATGTAAAGATGGTCACCCATCCACGGACCTACCCTGACAAGCGTAGCTTCACCTGATGGATCGACCCGTGCGGCTGTTATTACTTAGCCACGAGCTCCTAGTTTGATGGACAATGGTCATAAAAAATGTGCAATAGCAATACATAATGGATTTCTGCAAAGTAACGCCTGATTTCATTATTTAGATAGGTCATAAAGAGTCCTTCAATTTGGGAAAGGTCGAACATTTCTCCCGGTAGGCAGCGTTGTTGCGTTCCGGTTTGAAACGTATGGGTACCGATGTAAATCCAGGCACCGTCATTAGTATCTGGGATGGCAACGTACTTGTGCCTCTGGTATTGCACGTGTCCACAGGTCACGATCACCACTTACACTTTGGGCCGTACACTTTACTATCCAATAACATAAACCACACCTTGCAGTAAAAGGACTCTAGATCCATACTAATATTATAAATTCGAAAGTAACTCTGTCTTTACATGCCTAAGCCACTGAATGGATTTCGATAAAGTTTGGCAAGGAGATAGATGGCATCCCGGGAAAGGACATAGGCTACTTTTTATCGATATATCACCCGGGCGGAAGCTAGTATTGTATTCGCATGTATTCGCGCAGCAAATGCAGAGCTTATCATCCTGCCCAGGAACTTGAAAATGAGGAACTGCTTACCTTGTGTGGCGGCACGTTGATGCTGAACTGCAGGTCCAGGTGCAGCCAGTCCATGAGGATGGTGAGGAACTCGTGCGAGTCCTGCTGCTCACAGCCTCGGAATGCGCGCTGGTGTTTGCCGACCTCGTTCTGAACAAACAAAGAATATTTTCATCAGATAAATTGAATAACAATTTCCCTTTCCAACCTCATCGGATTTTCGAGTACCCCATCATATTACAAGGGTTAGATGGATATTTTTTTTTAATGAAAATAAAGATTGGAAGTATCGGCATCTCGACTGCAACTAAAAGTTCAAAACAAGCTCAATTTTTAAGCAGTCTGATGCAATTTTTTTTTCCAAATCATAAATAATGCAATGGTTGCTTTTAGAATTTTCAAAATGAAAGGCAGTGTCATTCTGAGTGTGTTACGCAAATAGGGTACTGGAAGCCCTTGTACTTGTAGGGTCATTCCGGTATGTGTAACGTGTCCCGTACCCGCAGGTCCCGCGTGGCGATGAACCGGTACTGTCCGGACCACAGCGCGCGCACCACCGCCGCCAGCTCTTCTGCTATCGCGCCGCGAGTGCTGTGGGACCTGCACATGACAGTATTTATTTAGCACAGACTAAAAGGCACACAACATATTCTGGAAAATAGAAACTCATTTCAACCACTTTGCAAGTGGTTAAATAGGTATTTCAACCACTTTGCAAGTGGTTGAAATCGGTACTATTGGAGTCCACATTGTGGCAATATAGATCATGAAAATCCCGATTTCACAACAGGCTATTTCAAGATTTCGCGGAGACAGTACAAAGACTAAAATGCTGTCTAACGTAACAGGATTATCTTTTCATCTACTTTCTAAATTACAAAAATATCATAAGGGCATTTTATAAACTCACAGTGGACAGTTGGCAGTCAGCAAAACTGCACAATATGATTTCGAACATCATTCTTTTCGGAAATTCATGTTATCATATAGGGTGGTCCTGAATATTTTACGTGTTGTTCTACACTTTTTACTCTCATACCTGTTGACATGTTCCAAGTACTGTCCGTTGCAGAAGTATGTGACGAGTATGGCAGTGTTGTTGAGGCACTGGATGATGGAGTTCATATAGCACGTGTTGCCCAGGTTCTTCAGGCCCGTCAGTCCGCGGCCCTGGGCGGAATAGCTTGGTTAGTTATCATGTTATACTATCAAGGCAACACATGTTTCCACTAAGCAAAGTTAAAAAGCAAGTAAGTACGTAATTCGATGGTTTCAAAACTAGAAATGTCTCCCTTCAAAAATTAAACTGATTTTGTTAATATTATGCACACCAGCAGCCAATTAGCTAATACGTGTGTTTCAAATAGCTTGGAGTGTTTTGCCAAAATATCTCATAATTTCAATCGATTTTTTAGGAGAAAATTGCTTACAATTTTGCCAAGACTACGTCTTTGAAGACTGATAGCATAATCACAATCAAAGAAAGCTCAGGGATTCCTTTTTTTCTTACCAATCGTCAAAATAACAGATTTGGCTGCTTTACTTTTATTACCCCTTAGCGTAAGTTTCAGTTCATCCAATGACGCAAGACCATCATCGGATATATTTTACGCTCCCCAACACAAAAGAGGTGAAATAGTTAGCACACTAAGTTAGCTATTCGTGTATAAACTCAATCGATCAACAACTCAGTTTACCGTTAAAAGAACTACTAATGTGTTTACTTCCGTTTTGACAATAGCTAAAAGGGATCCAAACGCACGGTAAAGCATTTTGTATTGAGTTGGCTATGATGTACTATAATCATAGCGAAGTCAATTTTATTCTGCTGTTTTTCTGTTTGAAAATCTACAAAACAGTAGAAAAGAATACTCTTGATTATGTATGCTATCTTCAAAAGGCCAAAAACCTCCTAAGAATCCATACACCCTTACAGAACTAATTCATCAAAACAATTACCCAAACTATCCTATCCCCTGGCATATAAATTCAGACAAATTACGGCGTCGACCGCCGGACCGATGGCTATCACGCCGTAAGGTCACAGGGCAAGGTCAAGTTCACGGCGAAACAACCGTACACTGTAGTTTTCAACTCACTTTAATTTATCTAGTGTAGGGTTACCATTTCGAAGTAGGGACAAAAGGATGGATATTTGCAAACAGTTCGAATATTTCAGTAACAACTTTTTAATTAGCTTCATATGTCACGGCTGCATTCCTCGAAGGGGAGAGTCGTCCCTACATTACACCCACAACTGTTTATGTTTCCGCCAGTTATGTTTAAGTCCCATCAACTCAACAAAAATTGTTTTCAGAGACCCTTTTCGATTGTCAAAGCAAGTCAGTCAGAAAGTTGAAGATTGTTGTTCATTCCAAATAGCAGGTTCCATGTTCTTGGGAGCGAACCTGTTGCTAACATCATCATGATCTTCCCGCGTTTGCGCCATGTTACTTGGGGTCGGCGCAACACGTCTGCTATTTATACCCGATTGCTAACAACCGGGCACAAATCTAAGCTACGGGAAACTACAAATAAATTAAATGTAAAAATATAATTGGAAAACCAAAGAACACCTTGCCTGACTTGGGGCTCGCGCCCAGGCCGTCATGCTCACACAGTCACGCTGTGCGACTCCTAAACCAACGAGGCAGCCATTTTTTTATTTTCAGTTTTTTTCCTACACATCGAAAGTTCTGCCAAAGTTCGTTAGAAAGTTGAACATGTCCGAAGCAATCCGAACTTATGGAAACCCTAACCGAGTGGGTGTGTGAGCCGTCTTAATATAGACCCGACAACTTGATTGGTAGTAGCTTTGTATATTTGAAAAGGTCGGTGCAGTTTCTTGGTGACGTAGGTATTGGAAATTGTGTCGTATCATGTATTTTTGATTAGTTTATGCCTTTAGTATCTTGAATTGCTATTGAATCTTACACTACTACCGATGTTAGTAGGTATATTAGTAGTATTATACCAGGTACATCTTCTTCTCATTGTATTAATTAATGTAATACAAAATATTGTAAAATATTTAAAAAAGTCTTCTTCTCCATACGAAACTACCTTTTGTAAGGGGCAACTAGAATCAATTATATTTTCTTGTAAATGTTTATTTATGTTCAAAAGTGCCATTGCCATTTGTCTTTGACTTCGCGTAAACCAGATAAAAGTGTGCGAGCAGAGTTATGATCACTATTTTAGAAAAAATTAAATCGTTGTTCTTGGTTTTTTTTAAAATCTCCTGCTTATCTCTCGGTTTTTTGCTGTTCCTATGCATATTTTCCACAAGCATGTAAAAACCAAATCTTTTTCTTTTAATTTTGTCTGGCCCGCTGCCGCGGGTCTCCATTTGTTTTAAGGTTGCAAGCTCGGCTGTTGAGAGAGCCTGAAAATCTGTTATTTTGTTTAAAAAAAAAAAACAAGTAGTAAAGTTATACCTTATTGAAAGCCAGTATCAATAAGAATGGAATATTTCAGATAGGTGAGGCGTCACACACGTCATTCTCTCTCTTTATCTCATTCGTCATATTATTGTGACACGGGACTAACACAATACCTGCAATAATAAATACAATACCCATCGATATTGTATGTTCTATTGCAGGTATGTAAATGTATGGTATTTTATAGGTAGACTATTATTTTAGCTACATTATGAATTCTACTGTAGACTGCTCGTTGGTCGTAAGCACGAATGCTAACCTGGACCTGGGTTCGATCCCCAAGTCAGGCAAAGTGTTGTTAGGTTTTTTTATCAGAAACTTCTCAGTAGAGGGTGGGAAATCATCCAATGACTTCTCCCGCTCTGGGCGGAGCGGAAGGGCGTGTCAGACTTTTACTGACTAAAACCCACCCGTGTTCCTTCATTTGCCTGTTGCCAAGGTCCCGGTATCCCTTTCGGACTTTCCCGCAACCCTGGCAGGCCTCAGTAGTAGCCTGGAGTCTCAATTTGTGTACGGTTTATGGTAATAGGATCGCCCCCTTTTATATGGGACTTTGGCATAATAAATTGGTGATATGTGGCTGCACTATATACCTGCCTCAACATATACCCCCATACCTACATCTATAAACTCTGCCCACCCAGTTTGGGAAATTCAAGTGTAATGTTCTGTAATAAATCTAAATCTAGAGAAGTCTTATTTCTATCAACAAACATAACTTACACGTCTAAACAGCCAAACGATATGGTTCTGCGAGTACTTAAGCCTGACTTTGACTTTGAGCACCATGTTGGCCGTGTCCAGCGGGATGCATCGCCGTTCGTACCGCAGAATCTTGAAGATCGTACCGCCCTCGGTGACCGCTATCGCAGTGCGGTCTTCCTTTTTGCACGGTATGGTAAGGCCTGCTGGCTTGATGGTTTAGGTTTGAAGTTGGTCTGACGCGGTTTTTTGTTCTTGTTAGTTTACTGTAGAACTGTCTGTCTTTAAGCCGTCAGACTTTGTAATGTGTATGTTATAAAGGATATTACTTCAACACTGTCTTGAAATAATTTAAATTATTTCTTATAGTTTTTTGATTTTTAGATCAGTTTGGAGTAGCTGGTATTAGAGTTCATTGTAATTATGTTTGTTTTACTTAACACTGAGTGTCGTTTTCAAATTCTTTTGATAAAATTAAAACTTCCTTCTTCTACGCGACGGTAAAATATTTCGTTTAACACATATTATTCAATAATGAGACAAGCAAATATTCATGTATTCACAAAAAAACTAAACAATACATTCACAAAAACACTTCTTTGTTTATTTTACTCAAGTCGTTGAACCTTAGAAATCAAAATATAATTTAAAAAAAAAAAAACGTCAATTATAATACCCGAACAAAAGGTTAGATTTGGTATACTTAGACAATGGAAACACTAGAATAATTAATACTAATAAGTACAACATGAATAACGTTGATAATATTGTCGGGAGCATTACACACAACACTTAATTTTACTTCCACTTTTTATTTTAATTTATTTTTTTATTTATATTTTTGTACGTTGCCCGCGTGTGTTCGTGAGCATAGTCGAGTTCGAACTGAGTTCACGTGTTCACTTTGTGTCGCAAGTAAGGGATGGGGGTGCAAGGGTGGCTAAGTCTTCAGTATTTATTAGTATAGAGAGACATACGTCTATGTTATTTGTACGCTTTGTTTTCTAAAACGTGCAAGTATATTGTCTTTTGTGAAGTCTTGGTTTATTTATGGGTTTGTGATTGTAAATGTAGCAACAATACTAGAGAATTGATGTGTAGTAATACGAACTTAAATGTGAAAGAAACTAAAGTGAGTTTTCCTGGCCTATCCTTACTAATATTATAAATGCGAAAGTAACTCTGTCTGTCTGCGCTTTCACGCCAAAACTACTGAACCGATTTAAATGAAATTTGGTACACAGATAGTCTAGAGCCTGAGAAAGGACATAGGCTACCTATTATCGACATACCACGCGGGCGGAAGCTAGTTGGCAATAAATGGCGTGTTTTTCAACTTCACATATTTTTGTATTGTTTTATTTAACAGCGAAAGGTCTACCCCACTGCAGGGCAAACGCCTCCCTTTACGTTTTCCACTCAACTCGATCCTGAGCCAATATGTACCAATGCCTCCTAGGCGTTTTATGGACGCCAAAAAAATAATAAAATGTTGTTATTTCTTCAAATGCAATTACGCTACAGCATTGAAAGTTTAATGTGGTTATATATGCTTTAACGGTACCAAAACATCAGAACCACACGATTATTTGTTTGGCAGAAAAATATTATACAGTCTTATATTTTTCAGCGAATTTTATAGTGTCCACATTTCTTTCGTGTAATGTTGCCCTATGCATAAGAAAAGGCGCGTGTACACTGTTTGGTTAACAAAACATTCGCATGATTGATGGGGTCTGTGTGCACAAGGCGAGACCGACGTACAAAAAGGCTTTTTGGAAAGTTCTCGTCTAGCAAAAATATGAGTAGATATAGCTACGAATAAATTTTCTGATGGTGTAGTTATTCATAGTTTTACGGTTTTACAACCATCCTATGCCTCGGCGATATATGGTCCTCATGCATTTTATATTTATTACCCAGGCAAACGATCAAATTGTGCAAATTATTTCACCATTTCCTGAAAACGGGAAAAAAAAATCGTGAGTCACCCGGCGGTATAGGTTACCTTAGGACCAAAATATCGAAGACATAATACGACTACCAGCCCGAACCGGGCCTGTGAGATGGATTATAGCCGACTTCCCCCTCCTGATAGAAAGCCTTAGTCTCAGCAAGCAATGGGAACATTTATTGAATGATTATGTATCTATTTTGTGTCTGCTCATGATTTCAAATTTCTGGTAACTGAGGATAAGCGAAAAGAAAAACTAAACATAATTTTTTCTACTCTAAACACTCGCGATGTCACTTTATTTTATTCATTATCATCATCTGCCTAGCTTTTTCTCAACTGTGTAAAGGTCAGCTCCCAAGTTTCATCGGATGTAGCTGAAACCAGCTGACCTTCTCAACCCAGTTACTGGATCATATTTAATTATAAAAAATTAAGGCAATTTAACAGTAACTATGACGTAGTCTTCGGCTAAATATTAATAAGTAATAAGCCGTGCTCTTTGCGTGTGCGACGTGGATATCGCCAAGGAAGGGATTATATCTTAATATGTACAGACTTCCTTGCACGTCAGGGTAGCACGCGATGTATTGACGCTGGTCAGCAAACGCGAAAGGCGTTCAGACTTGGTCAGCGAAAATCTCGACAGTTTTTCTTTGAAGGGGTAATATTGCCATTAGTGTTTTAAATTTTGGTTTCGTTAAGTACCTGGTACTTGTTGACAGGCTTACACTACCCTCCCATACCTATTAACACTGTAATATGTCACTGTTAATATGAATTTGTTTAAAAGGCAATTATTTTAAAAAGAGTCACGTGGAGTTTCTTGCCGGCTCTTTTCCTTAGGAAACGACCAATTGGAAGCGTGCAGCTAGCTTATGACGGTTCATAAGATGTAGGTTTATGTGAAATAAAATATTTTGAATTAGAAGTCCCTTGTTATATATAGGAGGCAAGCCTATTGCTATTAACCCGGGCATTTATCAAGATTTAAAGCAATTTTTGACATTTCGTTTTAGTTTTTTTCCTTTAGGTCTTTTGGCCTGCAAGAAAGAGGAATTTACAATAACTTGCTACATCATAAACCTACTAAAAAGCCTTTCGTAACCTTTACCAACAAGAGTGCCCTGTTATAACAGTTAACTTTAACTGCCTCATTTCAGCGGCTTTAATAATATAATAAACGAATTTCATACAAAGTCGAGGTCAGTACTACTATTATTTAAATCGCATACATATTGCGGTGGCCGAGCGAACATTAATCAAGCTGCCTGAAATTTATTATTCCACCTAGGGGCTGGTACACGGGCTAATTAATCGGCAATAGTTAATTAGTATAAAATATGGATGTCGAGGAATTATTTTTTATTTAGCATAAGTTATTTAAATGACAATAAAAGGTGAGATATGACTGATATAAGACTCTTATTAGCCGACCAAGAATACTGCACCCTAATTGCATAATACATGATCAATCAGAATTGGAATCTGTTTGAAACGAATGTCTAAACCAGTTGCTAAAAAGTTCGAAAAAAAAATCTGCTCAAAAATGCAATGAATGTTGTAGAAGGTTAAAAAACTTTTTTACAAAAAATTAAACCGACGAAAAAAGAACTGAAAAGCGAAAAATAAATAACTTTAATTTCGGAAGTCGGTGTTTTCGCTTTTCAATTTTCGTTCTTTGCCACCGACTTCCGAAATTAAAGTTATTTATTTTTCGCTTTTCAGTTCTTTTTTCGTCGGTTTAATTTTTTGTAAAAAAGTTTTTTATTTTTCGCTTTTGAGTTACCATCCACTCCAGGGTACTCCAGGGGGTTACTCCAGGTTAAAGACCTGGAGTTGATGATGAGTGGTTGTGTCATCAGAACTATGTATGTGTGCGAAATTTCAACAGAATCGGTTCACAGTTGAAAATTCAGTTGGTGAAAAATCAATCAACCCCATTTTTTCTACCTTTAGGGGTGGATTATAGTTTCCAATTTTAAATGGGACCAACTTCGAGGTATACCCTTCCCAATAAAAAAAGAATTTTTCAAAACGGACTACTCACTAAAAAGTTATGAGTGGTCATATATAAAAAAAATAAAAAAAAAACATATACGTGTCGACTTGAGAACCTCCTCCTTTTTTTTTTCGTCGGTTAAAAATAAAACAAATTAGTCTTACGGCAAGTTTCTTCATCAAAAGTAGCAGCCAAAGTAACAGTCAACTGTTCTTTTGTACTGTTGTATTTTCAATCCTCGGCGCTGAGGCGAGGGTTGTAAGTCTAACAGCGCGGAAGAACAGTTGACTGTTACTTTTGATGAAGAAACTGGCCGTTAATCGGTTACGCAATTAGTTAGCTAGTTGGGATGCCTTATAAGTGCCTTATATCGGCTTCATTAGATGGACACAAAACAATGGGAAATGGCCAAAAGAGAGGAAGGAGTGTTATGCCCTGAAGTTGGTTGATGTTTGACGATCCTTAAATGCTGTCACATTATTGGGTACTTTTTTTGGCAATTTTTATGTAGATTAATGGCTGCAGTTACCAGAAAATTGTTTTGTTGTGCGTCAGGGTCAAGCTGGGGTGTGATCGGAAAGTGTTATGCGTCAATCGTCGTCATCGTGGTAATTTAAGATAAGTTGACGTAGGTACGACCATTTAGCATTACATACTTTGTCTAATTAACGTCATTTCTTTGTATTACCCAATTACCCAACACACAATGCACAATATAAAATAAATTATACAGTTATATTATATATTGAAAGCTTAATGTGAATTTATTCCACAAACTAGAAAATTGGCTTTAAGGGTTATAGTTCAAGTTTATTTTCTACCGAGAAATACATACGTAGGTACTTTATAATGCAGTGCACAAAACAGGCGCCTATCATTTGTGTGGATTGGTAAATTATTTAATAATGTTCGATTAGGAAACAAAATGTTAGAGGCTTCAGTTTAAGCTCTTGAAACATAACATAATTTCACACAATTTTTTTTTTTCCTAGTATCTCAGTCGCTCCTTGTAAAATACTGATATTCAGCTGCATCCGGTTAGACTGGAAGCGGACCTCAACATAGTTGGGAAAACGTTAGGCAGATTGATACTCATCGAGAGAGGAGACAGCGGTGTATTCACTCCCATTTCTCATAATTTATTTAAAAAAAAAATCATCTCATCTTATATCTGTGTGTGTCTCAACTTAAAAATTCTCTGCAAATTGTGACATAGACAGTCTCAACAAGAAAAACTGACGAAACATCACTACATAACCAATTATAATAATTAGTGACAGCTTTACTTTACAGATTAACAAACATGTGAACTTCAGGAGCAATAATCTTAAATATATTTGGAGTGACTCGGAAGCCGTACACGCATGCACGCGACTTGCCATGTGATAACATTGGATGTGTGGCGTTTTGGCAGGCTTTGCGGGTCACGAATTGTGGCACGGTCTTGTTGTTTAGCGTGACTTAAGATTTGACGGACAGGGGTTCGTGTTATTTTTAGAGTTCCTTACCTCAAAAGGAAAATACGATACCCGTAGAGGATCACTTCATTGCCCGTCTCTGTCTGTCGGTCTGTCACGACCCTTTTTCTCAGAAAAGCATGGAGGTATCCAGGTGAAATTAATATCAAATACCAACGGTAGGTCTACGGTCCCTTCTTCTTCAGCTTCAAAGTCAATGCAATAACAAAATATCATTTATGCGACATATTTTGATACGCAGACGCGGTATCATCCCAGAGAAAAGAGTCTCACGTGCCTAAAGTACGCCAATACTCTTTTTGATCACCGCAGATTTTGAACATCTGCAATACCAAAGACATTACAGTTGCGTTGGAAACCCACAGAAATATGTCGTGTGCTAGTAGTTACACCACCACTCCTCAAAACTGAACTAGACAACACTGCTTGGACGAAGTAATAGGCCTAGTGGTAGGTGCTCGGACGAGCTCCATCACATTCATGCGACCAGACATGTGATAACATCAAATGCGTGGCGTTTTGGCAGGCTTAGCGGGGCACGTCACGACTTATGTCACGTTTGTCTTGACGTGTTGAGGTGTGACTTCGTGATTTCTTTCGAGGCATGGAAGTGCTTGAATTGTGTTCTTGGGACCACCATAACCAGAGAAGCAGGTTGGTCTAAACCTACATAAATAGTAATTGTTTCAGTCTGGGGTAAATCTTGATGCCATAATTGCAACACACGGTTCAGATCTTCCTAAGGTCGAAGGTCAGTTGCAGAGACGAAACTCTACATAGCCAACCTATCTAAAATTAGATTTGCCATATTTACGAATTGAATTGATAGTACGTCAATTCTATTCTTTATTGTGTATCACATGTTTTACAAGATCTTAATAATAATTACAAGTTCTCATAGACCGTATCGGGCACAAAATATTATTAAAAATACTTCAAGGTTTTTTTTTTTTTTTTAATGTAAATGAGAGGCCATACCCTTCCATGTTTATTATTATTGATGAGAGTGTAATGGGGGCACGTTTGCGGTTAGTTAGCGGCGGATTAGCGCACGCGGTGGGATTCCTCGCCTTGACTGCGATGTTCGTCATCGCGCCCACGCCTACCAGTGCATGCGGTGCAGTAGAGCACTATTTTGCGAAGATTGGTGTTGGTAAAACAACAATGTTTTATAAATAGACCTCTTGTTGAGTTAAGGGCAGTCTTTTTAAATTAGCAGGTAAACCTAAAGTAATTAGCATAAACTTTAAAATGTCTATATAAATCGTGTAAAATATTTTATAAAGGATAAGAGTAGGTACTCATAAATAGAACAATTTTTACAATGAGACTAATTTAGAATTATCGAAAAATGTAAGCTGTTCCATACATTTTGAAGCCGACCAGATATTGTATTTTTGTATGGAACTGCTGATTTATTTACATTTTATACACAGGCTGTTAACTTAACTTTTTCCTTGTAATGAAACATTAAAAGTTTGATCTTTTCGGAGTTCAATAAAACGTTTTATTTAAGGTTTCTTTAGTATCAAAGATTTTCTTTTTAAGACCCAATGTCCTACTTCCAATGACTAAATTTGTCTTTGAAAGTTTCTAGACTAAGTAACTAGAATCAATTCTATTTCTTTGTTTGTTTATCATTGACGTTCAAAAGTGCCTTTTATGTGCCTATTTGAAATAAATTATTTGACTTTGACTTTCTCCAAATTACCCTTTATTGGGTCTTAAAACTATAAAAACTGGGACTTTTAATGTTCTTACTGGTAGTAACGCAACTGTATTGCGCAGACAATGCATTGACGTAGTAATGAGTCACATATTAAAGTGCGTGCGTTCAGCGCACTAAGTCCAGCGGCTTAGCGTATTAATTTGCGTCTAGTATTTTCTATGTACGCTTTTACATAATTATACAGTAAATAAATAACGGCTCGTCCTCCCTATTACATGGGACTTTAACTGGTCGAATGTGAGTGTACTATACGTAGACCTCTGCCTAACCTTTAGAGGATTACAGGCTTAATATTATGTTAAGTGTCAAATAACGGCATTTCAAAACGTCTGCTTGCTATAATTATTTTAAAGTATTGCGAAAAGATATATACGCAGTATTTGGTGTGTTTTTGGCTAGAGGATGCCAATCGATACACATAATTAGTAAAGAAAAGCTATAACAGCTCTATAATTAGGTAATTTTGTTAAAAATCCCTGAATTTTTGCACATTTCGAGATGAGTTATTTCAGTTTTCTTAGAACGGTAAACACAGTTGATCGATGGAGTACGTAAGGTACGCTTTGATAATTAATTTAATTAACAGCACAAGTAAACTTTCCCTAATTAAAAAAAAAAAAAAACATAAAATCTCTTTAGTTGCTTACAGTACCTACGAAAAGTTGGTCTACACGAAGGTATCTTACTTTCACCTAAACAAGTTAGGGCGTACCCACATGTTCCGTGCGGCACATTAAATTCGGCAGTATATTTGTTAAATAATAACGCCGACCCGAAGCGGTTACTATATTCGGCATTCATTCAGCTCGTGATGATCGGCATCTCCGTTGGGTATCTGGCTAAGGTATTTCGAGCTAAGCCTGGACTTTATATCTTCATAATATATTAGATTTTGCTACCTGGCTGTGTCGAATCATTCCAACCCGAAAAGTATGAAGCACCTCTAACTAAAAAAAAATTTATGTAAATCTGACTCACCACATCTCCCCAAACAGGTTGAAAGTCCCTCTGGTGAAGATCGCTAGATGGCGCCACCTTCGTTGGCTTCGTGCTGCGGTCGAAGGCCGGAATGCAGGGTTCCTCTTCATCTGATGACACCTGAGGAACGGGGTGAGGCGTTAGAAGAAGAGCTAGTACACAGCCCCTAAAGCCTCATATATTTTTTTTCTACTTTTTTTTGTGGGCAAAATACCCATAATAAGCGATGATTTTAAATGTAGATTGGATAGAACCAAAAACGCTATTTTAACATTTTGTGGGACACTTTAAGGCCCGCATTACACAACCACACCCAAAACTCCAGCATAATTTAAAACTCGTTTAAAGCCTTTTGATCGGTTGAAATTAGTTTTAAGTAATGCTCGAGTCTTGTGTGAGGTTCTTTAATATGGGCCTAGGAGCCCTCACACCTAATAATAATAACTATAAAACTTCTATTGTGTTTCGTGCAATGTCCTGCAACCGATTAAATGGTAACTGGAGTGTTTTTTTTTCTTAACTGTGTATGGTGTCACCACTTATGAAAATCATTACTCGATCGATTGAGTAACTTACTGAATCTATAGATAAAGTTTAGGTATGTCCATGGAATTAACAAACACAAGTGAATCAATTTGGAGATCATAGGTACATGCCTTGCCCATAAACTCGTGAACGTGTACCCGGGATATGCTATCTAGTAGCCGGAGCATACATGAAGGGACTTTTCAGGCTTATTTACACGACCAGAGTTTCTCGCACGCCAAGAGGCGACTTTTTGTCTATGAGATTTTCGGCTTTCGACACCCTAACTAATATTATAAATACGGAAGTGAGTTTGTTTGTTTGTTAGCCTTTCAAGATAAAATTGGCACATGGGTAGACCATGACCTAGATTAGGACATAGGATACTTTTTATCCCAATATTCCTACGGGATCGAGACGGCGGGTGAAATCGCGGGGCGCAGCCTACCCGTCATAAACTTATTAAGTACATAATTATCAATTGAAAACTATAGAACTTTCCACACAACCTCGTACTTGAGAGGCCTGATGGCCCAGTGGTTACTGGAGCATCACGACATTTTTTATTTTTTATTGGTTGAATACGAGGCTTTCCGCTACTTTTGTATGTGTATTATAGGTTTTTTTTTTGTAGAGTGTGCGTTTTTTTTGTGCAGAATAAAACCTACTTACACACAAGTTTACCTGAAACAACTTTCACGACTCTCAAGAGTTTTTTGCAATAACAAACACTTGGCCATATTATTTAATCATTCTACAACATAATATCTCAGGTTTAGGTATAGATTTGTTTTATTTTCTTTCTTTTTTTTTTATTTAAGTCCATTGCGTCACGGAGGCTTCGCGCATGCGAGTTTCGTATACTTACACAATTTTTAACTGTGCAACAATTGCAAATTCGAGTCGAGAAATTCTAGTGGTATAAAAGAGCCATTTAGCCAAATTATATTATACACTTATTATATATATATTTTAAATATATATTTTTAACCCATGCAACACACAAGCAACAATACAAAGCTATGTAAATGTCATTTAATGGTTACCTTAGCGATATTAGGCGAGGAGTGCGACCTATTAAGTCCGGCGGCTCCCGGACTATCGGGAGACATCATGTACGAGTCGCCGTCCTCGTCCTGTACATCATGACTTTGTTATGGGGGTAGTTATTGTGGCAGTCAAAAATCAGTTAAATTGTTTAGTGCACACAAATATCAGTTAAATTGTACAGTGCACAAAAAAAAAAAAAAAGAGGAATGCTTTAGTGTACACGAATATCAGTTAAATTGTTAAGTGCACAAAAAAAATCAGTTAAATTATTTATTGAACTAGTAATCAGTTATATTGTTTAATGTTACACAAAAATATGTTGTTTAGTGCATACTGATTGGAATGACTTACGTATGCACGTTTTGTTACTAAAATGTTTAATTCTTCCTTAGACTTGTTTCGCGGACAGTGTTATGTGTGATAGTGTAGTGAAATAAATGTATAATGGACAATCGGACATTTTTATAACATAGGATGCAAACAAACATGCAGAGTTCCCAGGATAATATTTCCCCATTCAAAGCACATTGTATTGAAAACCACCAATAAATATTAAGCTGATTTCTCACGGCACTTAATATCACGAGTTACTCCGAAACTCGAGCTTCTGTGCCTGTGAAAGAGTGAAGACAAGCGCGGTTTTTACTGTCAACAAATGTCAACCATGCGTATGTTGAAATAAAGTTGAAAATATTCTCTAGTTTAAGATTAGCTCAAATGGGCTTGGGCAGTGTCAGATCAGTCGCATGCACGATGACCGCTGGGCAAGTCTCCACACAGTGGGTGACTGAAGATGGACAGCACCGACGAGGCCGGCCAGGCACAGGAGCGAGAGGGCATGGGAAGCCGTCACCTCCTTATGCGAAGCAGTAATGCTCGCGAAGGAGGAGGCGGAACGCGTGAGGAAGAGGCAAAGTCCGCGCCCTCACGCTCCTAACCGCCGCCGCAGGAGACGCCCTGGGCGGCGGGAATCCCAGGCGGACTGCCGGTCACCATAGGCGCGGGCTTGCGGACGGCGAGCAATGGGTAGCTCGCCGTCTGATAAGGACCAGGTCCGGGTCGATGGCGCTTTGTGTTCCACGCGCGCCTCAAAGAGATGTTAGCAGGGTTGCGGGAAAGTCCGAAAGGGATACTGGGACCCTTGGCAAAAGGCAACTGAAGGAACACGAGTGGGTTTTAGTCAGTAAAAGTCTGACAAGCCCTCCCTCTCTGTCTAGAGTGGGAGAAGAAACTTGATGATTTCCGAGACTCAAAAAAAAAGGCCCTAGGTGGCGAGATAGCTTGGTAGAGCGCTGGTTTGAGGTGGCGCGGGAAAATAGTTTCTGGAAGGAGTAAGGGGAGGCCTTTGTCCAGTAATGGGAGAGTATAGACTAAAAAAACCGATTGAGCATCAAAGCGGACATAGATTGTTTATTTTCTACTTTATTTCAAATCATTCAGGTTTGTTGACAGTGAAAGTTGTGATTGCCAGCGCTTTGTTAGGTCGGCGCTGTGCCGGCCCTTTCTCGAGACGGCGGTTTAAGCTAGATGACGCGACCGTGAGAACGATTGGAGAAGGCGCGAGGTAGCTCACGCGTGGGAGTTTGTACAAATCTGCTCGATGTGGCGTGTCTTGTGATATCACTTGGCGTGGGAAGCCAGCTCAACATGAAAGCCCAGTGTGCTCACCCCGTGCTGCGGCTTGTCTGCGTCGGGCTTCCTGTTGTCGCGCGCGTGCTGCAGCCTGCGCTTGCGCTCGGCCTCCAGCAGCTCGCGCGTGCGGTCGAGCTGCAGGCGCTGCGCGCGCGCGGCCGCGATGCGCGCGCGCGCCGCCGCCAGCTCGCGCGCCGCCGCCGCCTGCTCCGCCACCAGGCGCTGGCGCTCTGGGGGGGGAGCCTATATAGCTTGCGAGATGGTGGCGGCCAAATGATGCAGTCAGAGCCACTGTGGCGGGATACTTCGGCCACTCTGATAAAAACGTAGCTAGATTTTCGAAGCATACCATGATGATGCAAGATGCAGCCATGAGGGGAACACTTATTCATAATATATTGATAATTTTTAACTTTTTTGAAAAAAATTGCCAATCTTTGACTAGCTGTATTTTCGAAACCAATAGGCCCAGAGTGCTTAAGTTGGGCTCAGAAATATAGCACAAAGATACCTAAAAACGCGTCCTTAAGTTATGTTTTTCAAAGAAACTGAAACAAATGCCACAATTTCGCAGTTTTTCGAGCGCCATGGATTCTACACGAGGTTTTCAGGATTACAAACTTGGATGTAAACTACTCTCTGGGGAACCATCATCATATAAATACATCAGTTCAGCCATTATGAAAAGATGCGCTTACCAGCATTTAATTTTTACTATATACGAAGATATAGATATAAATGGCACACCACAGACTACCAGCAGTATTATCTCTCCTCCTCTTCAATCCATCCAAGGGATGTCTTTAAAAGATTGTGTCACCCTTTATAAATTTTCTATATTTAATATCTGTAAGAGAGGAGCTCGTGGCTAAGTAATAACAGCCACAACGGGTCGATCCATCAAGTCAAGCTACGCTTACCGGGGTTGGTCGGTGGATAGGTGACTATCTTTACATACCGAGACTCCCGGTTCGAGACTCCTCGGGGTTGGTCTCGACTGTCATTGGTGGATCTTTGACAGTCGTTACGGGTCGTCAGAAGCCCGAAAGTCTGACAACCAGTCTTACCAAGGGGTATCGTATTACCCAGTTACTGGGTTGTGGAGGTCAGATAGGCAGTCGCTCCATGTAAAATACTGGTATTCAGCTGCATCCGGTTAGACTGGAAGCCGACCCCAACATAGATGGGAAAAGGCTAGGTAGATTGATTTGATATTAGACTCTGCTGGGGAAATGGTAATAAATAAATCATCTTGTCGACGAACAATCCAATGGCGAATCGGTCTTCGGAGAATAGTTGCGGAATCGCAATTTATATGATGTAAGTACATGATAAACAGTATATAGATAACTTTCATCTATTTTACCTTCGACGTCAGCGACTTCGGGTTCCTCCGTGTCATTGCTGATAGTCTCAGCTAACTTCTCAGCCTCCTCTCGCTCTCGCCTCTGGTAATCTTCCAACTGTTCGCGAAGACTCTGGTTCTCTTGTTCCTAAAGAGTACATGGGTTCATTAGTATTGGAACCTTTGGAGCTTTTACACTTTGGACCACTACAGAAAAACGTGCATACAAGTAGCTGTAGCTTAGGGCTAAAAAAGAACTTAGTCAAGTTTTTTTAAGCTTAGCTGCTGTCTAACTGCATTGACGCTATTGCAGGCCGTACATTTTGCAATCATCTCCCGTCCGTTATAACCAGTGATCGGAATAGGTAGAGCTAATCTACCTAAAGTTCAAAGAACAGAGACAAAAAAAGTGGAGACTTCCTTACGACTAAAATATTTTTTCGGGACTAATGTCGGGATTTCGGGACATCACATAAATTATTATTAAAACTGTTATGTAAATAACATTAGCTTCTGCGCTTACTTACATCGTTCAAACGAATATTAGATTATTAGGAGATTACCTTAATTTTTTTTAAACAATAGAAATCGTGCATACTTTTTTTTTTAAACAGAAACAGGAAATTAATTCGATAGTTGTTTTACTTTATTAATTTTAGTTGTACTTAAGTAATGTTCTGAAACCCGGGACATTAGTCCCGAAAAAATATTTTGTCGTAAGGCGTCTCCACTTTGTCTCTGTTCTTTTTCGAACTTTAGGTAAATTAGCTCTACCTATTCCGATCACTGGTTATAAGTAAACGAACATTTAATCGCATGCGGGCACCGCACCATGAGCTTTAACCGCATGCGGGCAGTTGGGGTTGTTTCACTACGTTTTAATATGTAGCTTTGTAAGTTAATCATAATTTATTTGGTGTGAAATATTTTGCTATGGTGTAGTTCATGTCAGGTTCTCTTGAATGTAACCATGTACTTACCACATGAGTGCAACAAAATGAGTTTTATTCTAGTTTTTACTCACCATATCATACTGCTTGTTCTCGAGCTGCATGAGCTGCGAGATGATCTCCTGTTCCCGCAACTTGTACATCGCTCGCAGGTCATCTTGTTCCTCGCCTTCTCGTTGTTCTCGCACTTTTTCCCAGTCCTGGGAAGCAGAAAATAGTCGTTAATATATGACCTACATTTCAAGTTTATTTTTAAGTACCACGCTAGCTAATAGGAAAAGGAACGCAGTTAAGAAAATGGGAAGTCTACTTTCCACTATTTTGAGGTTTTGCAGGCGTGTGATGAAATGTTTACAAGGCCTATCTTGAACAACGAAAATCCGACCGGGAAATAAATTACTGGAACATTACGAAAATACCTTGTTTTAAACCAGTTATAATCCCAACTGCAAAAGGTAACAAACGCTCCAAACACGCTTTAAAATCACTATTTCTATTTAAAAGCGATCGTGGCGTGAATACACGATCGTTCGAAATTTTTGTTCGGTGAACCTGACCGCGTGGTCGCGCCAATAGAGGGCGCTTTCTGAAAAAAAGTGACTAATATGCACGCGTGCGACCGTGTATTTACGCGACGATCACTTTTAAATAGGACGCGGCCTCCAGGACGTATAATACGCTCAATTTCCCTTATACTTTGTTTATTTTTCTGATTTACTTCTATTTTTTCGATGCCAGTATGTCTGGCTATAAAGCTATTATTTCTTGTAAGATCAATATGATATTATCTGACGTACCTGTTCGGCCTCTATTCGCTGCATCTCTAGCGTGAGCGAGGTGTCTGCGATGCGCTCCTGCTGCTCTAAGATCAATTGCATGTTGCGCGAGCGTTCAGTATACACCTGCACTGCAGCGGCCTGTAACAAGGACATACGTTACATAAACATTGTAAAACAAACCTGTATTTAAGAAGAGATATTATGTCAATAGAATCTGTAAATACGTGAAGTTTTATAGCATAAGTATAATCAGCCTATAATGTTCCCACTACTGGACACAGGCCTTCTCTCTGTGAGAGGGAGTGGGCCGTAATCCACCATGCGGGCCCAGTGCGGGTTGGCGAATGTCACATGTCTTCGAATTTTTGCTTCTAGGACAAAGGTAACATACTGGCAGTTTCTTTCGCATTCTTCATCTGAGCGCGTCGATACCAAATATAATTTAAATTCCTGTTTGGCCCAGAACTCGGCAACGCCAACACCATGCGCTGACGCAGACATAAGGTCCTCATGTGTACAGGTGATAGAGTAGGCGCCAGATGAGAGGCAGGCCATGATCTGCGGGGAGACGCCGCATATACATTGAGGATCGGAACCATCCGAGAAACCACACCTGTGAAGGTTGTCTTTATAGTAATAGAGATTAGAGTCACTAATATTGTTAGTCATAAATTATTATTTGTTAAAATTTTAAGATAATCGTTTATTTTAACAATATTTGTACAGTGGTGCCCAACTGATAAGGCGCGTCGTGAATCTTCGTTCGCACAGAAAAGAAAGTATGGCCCCGAAGATTAACGAAAATTGCTAAAACTTACAATCAACCTTAGATCATTACTATAAGGTTCATAATACACTGCAGCTGTTAGTTCCGTCTCATTCGCAAGTCACTCGCAAGTATGGCGGCTGACTAACATGTCACGCGGCGCGCGCTAACATGGCGGCAGCCGCCGACCAATAGCGGTACAGGAAAAAGAAGCGCGGTGCGTGGAGCGTGCTGATGGGCCAATAGCATTTCCGCGCTTTGAAAACTCATCTTCTGCGCAGGTACATCGGTAAGCCATATCAGTTGGGTACTACTAAATATGTGAGCACCATGTATCTATCACAATATTTATAATTAATATCAAAAATTATTTTTGTATTCATGATCAATCAGCTTTTTACCAGGTGAGTTTTTGAGACAAAACTTTAGGAAAAACCTAAGCCTGCATTCAGCTACATCTAAATCTTCTATACATAATTATTATAATTAAAGTCACTTTTCATGTATCGCTGTGTGACCGCGTTTTTCTCCTAAATTACGCCACGGATTTTGATGCAGTTTTCACTATTATTTAGAGAATTTAATCTGGTAGGTTTATGTATTTACGCATTAATTTAAAACTTACATTCATATAGAAATCCAGATGATTTGTCAAGTCGTAAAAACCATGCCCAGAAGGTGCATGTCGCGAGGTTGTACAAAGGAACCTGTTACCTTACTACTCCTGTCTACGACGGGCTCCCCGGGCTTGCCGCGGGACGAGGGCGGCGCGGCCGCTGCAGAAGGACTCAGGTCCGACCAGTTCGGGTAGTCGATCTCACCTACAAGAGGAAAATTAAATATATTGTTAAGATATTGACAGAACGTGACCGATAACGACAATCTCATGGTTGTCCCAACCCTATGCGTATCAGGGCGGGCCGCACTAGCGATCGGCACGAAGTGGTTGATAGACGACACTAATATTTGGGAGTGCGCGGGAGAGAACCGTGTTGTTCTTTTGCATACAATATAATTAATATAAAGTCAATCCTATTTTAATTTCCTTTTTCCTTTCTATTCTTAATTTCAAAGAAGGTACTTAGAGTAAAATGAGATAATCGAAAAAATCTGTATAATCGATGGTAATAATTATAGAGAAGCTTACACACTTTAAAAGTTATTGGAAGGGATTATTCCCGTACTTGTCACGCGGTACGGACACTGTAAGTGACATAATTGTGACGTCACTTTTGTGATAGAACCGTCTTTGTTTGGCTGTTATTTTAAAACGTTTATAGCTTGGAATTTTTTCACTACTAGGAGTGACTACCGAGATGACGACTAATAGAGAATTATGGAAGAAAAAGACATGTTGCGCCGACCTGCGACCACAAATGAATTGGGACAGGGCGAGACACAAATGCTGCGACCACAAATGAACTGAATTGGGAAAGGGCTTGGGCAGGAGAATGATGTAGGGGCTTGGGCAGGAGAATGATGTAGGGGCTTGGGCAGGAGAATGATGTAGATTTGTACAAGGGCAGGAAAATGATGTTTTATTTGACATTTTTACATTATTACCACAAAACCATGTTTATCAGTTGTTTAGCTTAAACACGTCTTAAACACGACATTTCTTTATAGAGTTTGACAGAAAACTGACATTAGACACGCGTTAAACAAGTGTCTAAGATTTTGTGGTAAGACCATTAGAGTTTAAAATAGAAAAAAATGTCACCATCCCTATTATATGTTATCACAAAACTAAAACGAATTTCCTTGAAGATAGACAATTTAAAAGATGCCAAACCCTGATCAAATTCTTGATAACCCAGGCTTGAACATGGACTACGTTGGCTTACCCAGCATGTCGTCCATGAAGTCGTCCTGGCGCGGCGGCACGGCCTGCGGGTTGGTGGTGAAGGCGGGGTACTTGAGCAGCCAGTCTTCATAGCCAGCGTGCAGAGCCAGCGGCTGGCGCGAGTACTGGACTTTGACGTCCCACTGTAACACACACATATCATCATTATTACACAATACACTTTTTGTCAAAGACACATAGATTACCTATGGACGTATTGATCTATTCTCACTGCTGGGTAAACGCGTTTGTGTAGAATGAGTTTGCCCAACAGTTTCTATCATCATTATCTTGCCCTTATCCCAATTTATTTGGGGTCGACGAAACATGTCTTTTCAGTGGTTTAAAATGGCACAAAATTTGCTAAAAAGCCTGTGGCCCCTCCTTTTTCACATGAGATATGAATAATGATCTATCAAATGTAAGAAAAACACACAGTGCTCTTCCATTTCAGCTTCCGGACAAACCTATTGAGGTTTTTGTAATGTTTCTGTTTAGGTTTTGTTTAATTCTTTAATTAACTCGCTAATTCCCAGTGTCACTTCTAGGTGACGAAGCTTTGCGATTTTTTTTACACATCATTTAATATATTTAAAAAATATATATAATATTACTAAAATGTCAATACCTAGTAGTGTTTGTGATTTTATTTTGGCAGCATTGGAGTTATGTTATCTGTCAAATTAATTCAATTGTTTCAAACGGTTTTCTGATTTTCACGCTCGTATGCGTTTCGTGGAATTCACATTGTTGTAAAAATGTCGAATGGGTAAGTACTGTAAAAGTTTTTATAGTAAATTATTGTTCAATAATCAAACTAATAATATGAGTGTATTTTGTAAAAAAAAAATAGTTTTGTACCAAAAATAACGGTTGAGATATCGTGTGTCACCTCTAGGTGACACTGGGTAGTATTGTAACTAGATTGCTGTTTGACGTGGGCGCATACCCACTCTTTATCTTGCTTTAGGTTGACATTGAAGGAGATAGTGGGAGTATTAGAAGCTGTAGACGAAACTTGCGACATCATATTGATTCCTCCTGAGGATGGTCAGGTCACTGATGAAGATAGTGGGGACGAAAATTAGGCCAATTCCATTGCTGGTCGAATGTTACATTCCGTAGTAGAAGTGCAGGCCAGGCCTGTCGATGGACATACTCAAGAAGATGATAGAGGACAGGAAACATAAGAAGAAAAAGATGAAAGTCAAGAATCGGCTCGCAGAAAAATAAAAAAAAAGAATTTACAGTAAAAAATTGTCGAATACTAATCTCTTCTTGTGGAAAAGGTGATTGTGAAGAGGGCATTCTAGGCACCGAGTGTTTTGATTTATATAGTGAAGGCATAGTGTCATATATAATAGCAGACATGAGCAACTTGTATGCCTTACTGAGGAATCATACCTTGAATGAAGAATCATAACAATTGAAGAAATTAGGGTGTCTAATGCGATATTGTTACTTTCCGGATATTTGACACCAAAATATATGAGAATGTTATGGGAAAAAAAGGCGGACACTCACAATGAACTGGTATCTTCCAGCATAAGGCTATCACTTATAGAAAAACTTTTCTCAACGTCGCTGCGAGCTGTGCCAAGAACGTAAAAGATTTTTTTTTTTCAAAGTTCATCATTTCTTTTCATCTCAAAGGCTGGTACAAATCGCAAAAAAAGTAAAAAGGATATCGTACATAGCTAACTATCCAAAACCATAATCCTTTTACAATAATAATATAGATATAAAAGTACAATAATTTGTTTTCTTTTTACAATCATACAAAATACAAGGTACAAATTTCGCCCAGTGTCACCTGTAGGTGACACCCCTTTAAAAAAAAAACTAGGGGATGTAATTTTTTTTTTCATCTTTTTTCCCTATTTTGAATACGCATACAAGATAATTAGCACAAATTAAAAATATTTTTTTCATAAATGGTAGCTTGGGAATTAAAGAGTTAATAAAAAATAAAAATTTAAATTGTTGTTGTGTAAATCACTCACTACTATTGAAATTCTATTTTCTATTTACTATTAAAATTTTATTTGAATAGGTTTCCATACAACTAGGAAGGTATACCTTGAGGAGTATGGTCTTGAGCAGATGCAGCGTCTTGCCAGGTATGACGGCGGTGCTGTTCCAGTCCAGCATGATGATCAGCTCCATGGTAGCGCGGTCTGCCCACACAGGTCGGGAGGCGGCGGGGAGGTTCTGTTCCAACACGTTTGCTGATTGTCTGTGGATTGGAGAGGACAATTGTAGACAAGTGACACACTAGTCTTTTCTAAAAGTATCCGATTTCAAAATCGCACTAGTACCCGGTATAATACTTTAAGGAGGATGCGCTAACGTAGCCCGCGATATCAATTTTTTTTAACGTTTTTTGCACTTATATGAACTTAGATAGTTGTTTTGCTGATTCTAATGATACAATTCTGTAAATCCATATTTGTTACGGCCGCAAATCACATTTAGATCAATATACAATCTGATAATGACCTGCAAATTGCAAAAAACGTAAGTAAATTTGAATTTCGCGGGCTACCTTGGCGCATCCCCCTTAAACCAGTGAAATTTGAATGACTGATTGAACAATATGTTCATCTAGTCATTCGAAGTTCATACGATCCGAACGCGCTCAAATAAACACGGGACTACAAACCATTCACTATAAAATGAAAGCACAGTACCATTTCTGAAATATGGTAATTTACACTTCCTAACAAAGAGTTTTTTCCCTTACCCAGGAGAAATACACTCTTCAGGCACACTGATGCACGCTGGGCAGTTTATATGCGACTCCACATAGTCCTTCCCTGGCCTCGCATCCAGGATCATCACCTTCAGCTTACCGCTCTTCAGAATCATGTACAACTGCTCACTCTTGATCGTCACCTCATCAGGACCTGGAACCAAGCAGTTTAATGTAATAAGGTGGAATGTGTATAGAAAATACTTTTTCGTTCACCTTATTGGCAGGGCAGTATTGAGGTTTTTCGATCTTGAGTTGGGTAAAAGGTATACCTATTGGGAAAATTGACGAATTAATTGGTGGTTTTAGGTATCTGCTGCTTGAATTTAAATTGGCTTATTTAGTGAGGATGATGAGCCTTCATACATTGTGGTGTTGTTGACTTGATGACTTTAAGATAAATGACAATAATGTTTTGTTTTACGAAATATGAAAGTAACTCATTTAGAAAATATAGGTTGCTAATTATCAGATAGTCCACTGCAATCTAATGACAGAATTATCAGGTTTTGTGGGGTTTCTTCAAGAACCATTGCTTCAATAATATCAATTTATTTTTAACATCAAACAATGTAAATATGCAAACAATATTAGGAATAGGATGTTCTGCCCCATTATTGGAGAAAATTATTTTTAACAAAGTTTTATTGTTTAAAAATAGGTGTTGTAAATAAAATAGGTACAGAGATCTCTGTTTTGATGTCTAATTCATATACAAAAAACAATTTATGAACTGAACTGAATTTTTGTAAAAATAAAATGACAGAAGCTATCAACACTAAATTATTGAAATAATAAAACAAAAAACCATAAAAAAAGAAAGTGTTTTTTTAAAGAATTCTAATTCAATAAGGTATTTCATTTAAGGATCACAGCAGGTGGCATTTTATAGTTTCTGCCTACCCCCATGGGAAGAAGGTGTGAGTGTATGTTTATATATTTTAAGAACCTACCTGGTAATCCAAGAGGCTGTGGTGATTCAATGACGGGTGTGGTCTCCGTTGTCTTCTTTCGGCTCTCGTCTATCTTCTGTTTAATTAACTCATTCTCTTTTATGTCGTTCAATCGCTTTGTTTTCTGTTCCTTCTGGTATCTTAAATTTTTACAAAACAATTCAAATTATGTTCTATTTTTTTTAAATCCTGTTCTATTAAAAACTGCTATAATCTGGTATATATGGGATATACCAGATTATAGCAGTTATATATATATCTGTTTTATGCTTTTTGTAACACAAGCCCCACTTGCATAAATATTTATACAGGAAACCACTATTTGTTGGGCATAATTAATATAAAAATTGAAATAATCAATTTGTCCCCATTTAGATGGGGCCTAAAGATAGCTGGCTAAATGTGACCTCTGTGATGTGCTACAATCCTTTGTGAAAACAGGTGAGATGTGGTTACATTAGAATAGAAAACAAAAACACTTTACATTAGAAAATGTGTGTGTGTGTGTTGTGGAATGTTCAATTATTATTCCAGTATTAAAACTTCTGTCTGCTAGAGCATAGAAAAAAGCCCATGTAATATTAAAACTAAACAAATCTATGTTTCTTCTCAGAGAAGTTAGATAGGGACACCAACAATTTTTTTAAATGTTTACTTTTAGATGTAAGTACCTAAGGCGATTATCACACTGCCACGCATCACGCTGCATGTTGCGTGTCAACACACCAACGATGAACGCGCGTGGATGCATTGTCTGTGTGTTGGACTGTGCATGTTTTCTATACAAACGGAGATACTTACAAGCAACGTTAGAACACGCAATCATGTGCTACGCTGCGTGGTGCGTGGCAGTGTGTTAATCGCCTTAAGGTGTTTTTTTTTAAACCAATTTCACAGAAATAAATATCATTTTCATCAACCACACTGGGCCTGTATGAAAAATCTACTGCAGGCCCACTCCCTTTCAAAGAGAGCAGGCCTGTGTCCCAGCAGTGGGTACATTAAAGGCTGATTGTGCTATGCTAAATATCATTTGCCAAATAAATAACAGATTAGCCAGTTGGTAAGGTTGGCATGGCTCCATAAGCTAGTTTAGTACTACTCCTTAGATTAAATAAAATCAATAATTTCATTTGAATATTAGGTATTATAGATATAATACCTACTATTCTAAATTATGTGGATGAGGAACATGATATCTAAAATAAGATGCTTTGACAATAGTTTAATTTTTTTACTTCATTTACATTAAACATTCACATATCCATATCTCTCGGAAGAAATTAGCTACTTGCATAGATATTATGCACAGTTGGCCACTTTGAATTACAATGTTTAACAACAAACACAGCTTTTATCAGTTTTTTCTAATGAAAACTACAGCCAAACTTTATTTACATTATGACTCACAATTTTATTACTTAGCATTTATAGATAATGATAAGTACAGTAGAATGTAAATTCAAAGTAAATATGTCCCCACAACAGTTTCTTATCATAAACAATAGTTTTAACTATTCTTTCTTCTTTAACTTCCAGATTAGATTTAGGCTTTAGATTTAGTGCCAAGATACAGACTAACTGTCTAGGTTGGGGCTCACTGGCAGTATTAATTGTGTAAAAAATTGCTATAGGTAATACTTCTACTGTTAAGTATTAACTATAATGATGTTTTTCATCTATCGGACCTGTTTGTGTATTAACTGGAAATATAATATTTCTATTTACCTGTCTATGAGGCTGTTCTTCAGCTTCTCAGCATAATCTATTGCCTTGTTTGGGTTCTTAGCACCCAACATGTTGTTAAAATAAGACTTGTCCTTTAAATAATCCTTGTCTTTGCTGATATAAGCTATCACGCGAAGGTATTTCATGTAGTAAACATAAGAGTACTCCTCATCTCCTTTCTCACGAGACTCTTCCGCACTTTCGAATAATTTTTGAGCAGTTTTGCATAACCTACAAGAAAAATGATAATTTTATATCGTTTTTTCGGTTAGATATGAGATATTTTGCTTGAAAATGCTGAGTTTACTTACAGAGTAGCCCTTTTCGACTTCAAATCTGGTACATTGTGTAATTGGTCCAAATCTTCTATACATTTTCCAAGGTGAAGCTGTATTCTTCGCGTTTCTGTCATGATGAAATTTTGCACACCCTTACGTCTTATTCGAGGTATTACCGTAATTTAAAGTCTCCGGGACTACGGAATCCTACATTTGTTAGATAAAACACAGAGATTGTTGTAAAAATTCACTGCAAACAAAAATTGTGAATCAAATCAGAAAATGTCAAGTTTTTTTTAATTTGCCAGTGTTCAATACAGATTAAAATTAAACAAAACGCTTCATCTTACGCATATTTTTTCTCAACGAAATTGTTTAGTAGCTCTCTGATGTTTTATTACAATGAATTAGTGTATGCAAAACGTAAAAGAAAATGTAATTCTTCAAGTGAAATGATTTGGTTTATTGAAATTATTCAATTTATGAGCTTTTGTGCCTGTGAATCTGTGAAGGACCATAAGTGAAAATCAATTCTTTTGCCTGATTTCTTATATAGTAACTAACATTCAGAACATTTGAGGATATAGGATAAAGTAACTAGTGAGATATAATTTTAATTTGTAAGTATACATTCGTATACCTTTTTTTTTTTTTTTTTTTTTTTGAGGGTGGGAAATCATCCAATGACTTCTCCCGCTCTGGGCGGAGCGGAAGGGCGTGTCAGACTTTTACTGACTAAAACCCACCCGTGTTCCTTCATTTGCCTGTTGCCAAGGTCCCGGTATCCCTTTCGGACTTTCCCGCAACCCTGGCAGGACATTCGTATACCTGGAAAAGCAATACAATTTGTTGCTTAGACCGTAACTAAACGTAATTATAGGATAACACTACACTGTGCTTTGACATATTTTTGACGTCTACAGTACAGCCCTCAAATCAAAATCATAAGTAGTAAATCTTACACGCTATTTTGGCCCTTATCGTAACAGTAGAAGTACTAGATTGGCATTCCGAATCTCGTTACTTTGTGTGGAAACATTACATAGCGTATATAGCGCAGGAGCGCAAGTTTTCATGCGCAGTGGTTTCTTCCTGAATTTCCCTGGTCGATCGTGGTTTTCCATTTAGTTTTTCAGCTGATCACGCTTTCTACAGCCGCATAGCAGACCATCCGTGTCGTGGGTCATGTGCGAAACTGTCGCAGCGTAGTGAATTCGCTGAGTGATTGTGTTGTGTAGTTGTTTGAGTAGCTAGTGCCAGTGAAAATGTTTTCAGGACTTACGAATCAGGTTAGCTCGTGGATGGGGGCTGCTAAGGGCGAACCCCAAGATGAGGAAGTCCCAACCCCAACGAAGGAACCCACTGGCGAAGCAGCAGCGGCAGTGGCAGAAGGCGAAAAGCTAAGGTGATGAAATTTTATTGTTTACATTCTTTTTACCTTGGTTTTATCTTGCTGGTATCCGGTGGTAGTGTTAAAATAGGCGTATTCTTTATTCAAACGGGTATTTATGACAATGTTCCTTAATTTTTTTATTTAAAAAAAAACTGCATTGATTCTTGCTACTTTTCTAGAAGTAGGTTCTTACGTGATTTTTCCGTAATGCGTATGTAACAAAGCTTTCGTAAATTATTGATTTTCAGATACAATGAATTTTAATCTGGGTCAAGTACTTTTACCATTGCATTTCATTTGGAATGGAAACACCTTCATTTAACTTATTTGGTTATTTAGAAAGAGACTATTACAAATTCTTACACTTTTCTAATCATGAATGGGTAATAAAAAGGGTTCAACCGAAATTATTTACATTTTTAGGTCAAATGGGCATAATTTTGGTACAGGTCAGATTAAGGGTTGGGCTGAATGATGTAACTGTCTAGGAAAAACCAGACATAGGAAAATAACTAAGTCTAGTTTTATCTCTGCTTCAATGGGCCTAAGGAACCATAGGACCAAAATTATAAAACATTACACAGGAATATTCAAATTAATTGTGTCTTACAGTCACATTTACAAAATTTTTAATTTTCTGTTTTCTCTCAATCAAATTCCATATTTTAACATGTTCTATTTTTCACAGTCCCACAAAAGCTGGCAGTAAACTGGACCTCATCACCAATGTCAAATCCCAGATGACTGGATGGCTCGGTTCCGGAATCCCTATCCCTGGTCTTAGGAAAAATGAGCCTGCTCCAGCGGAACCGGAAGCCATTCCAGTGGAACCTGCAGAGGTTGCGGAGCCAAGAGCTGAGGGCAAAGATGATGATGATAATTCTAGGTATATTAGGTACGAGGGGTTGGCGGATGTAATGAGTTGGACGGAGTTTTGTTATGCTTTTTCTGTTTCCGTTCTCTTGGTTGGTGTGTTGTTTCTGATGGTAAAGGAGGATAATAGTAAATCTTAATAGGCTTCAGAAACTGTTTTGTGACCCGATTTGCACACATGGTGAAACTAAATGGGTTTCCCATTTTTCTGGCAATTTTTTTTATTTGGTCCTTTTGTAAAAGAAATTGGTAAAATTAAATAATTTTTATACCATCTTTGGTCCTTCCAGTCTTAATATTTTGGAGTTGATTTGAAAAGAGATAATGGATGCAGTAGCATCCATCCATTAGTAAATTAGTCCTTTTATCAGAACACCATAAGGTAGCAAAAAAGCCAGTAGGCGGTTTGATAAGATAAAATTAAAAGATATTTTGATTACAAGTGCTTTAATCAGTAACAATACACCAACCCCATATATTGATATAATTTGACAAGTTCTTGCAACAAAAAAATGTATGCTCATGGATATTGTTATAAGCCTTCTACGACACAAGGATGCTTTTGATATGGCACAATCAAAATTGTATTATGAACAAATTCGCTTTCGCTTATTTTAATCACAAATTTGTTTTCACAGCTTTTCGGCACATTTCATTTTGAAATTATCGAGCACTTTATATTTCTTGAAATATTTCATCAATTATTCTGTACATGAATTAATGACCATTTAAATGGGATTCGTGACATTAACACTTGCATTATTGATTAGATACAAATACATCAAGTTTAAGTTTTTAGCAGAATGATTACATAACATAGTGTAGGGAAAATTACTTCATGAAAGTAAATTAAACATTTTAGAACAAATTAGACAAACATCACAGATTTAAACATAGTTTTCTAGATGCACATGCAAACTTTACAAACTCATTTATTCTGCTCAAACCCCATTTTTAATTTCTCATTGTTGTGCATTCTCTTTAGTGTACTGTTTTTTAATAAAATCTATGTTTTGGTCTAGTCACATTCTCGGATTTTAGACAAACTTGAAAACTGGTTACTCCTCATTAACATTACGTAATTTATCCTTTCTAAATAACACAGGGTGCAACTCCCTTGAAAAAATATTGGTAAGTAGTCAAAAAAAGAATCGATCTGCATTGAACTATAGCATCTCTTTCGTAAATCGAATTTGGCTAGACTTGAACTAAGTCTCCATAGTTCTAGATAAGAACTTTACAACGTATTAGTTAAAACCGTTTTTATTTCGTTTCCCTCGGTGTAAAACCATAAACACACGTGTAAGTGACGCAACTATTTGCGTCACTATTGAAATTAGAAAATTGATTGAATCAGCTGATTACTAACTGTGGAAAAGGAAAATGATTTAGTTTTTTTGTCTATAGAGAAAAATTAGGCCGTTTCCTATTTCCCGTAGAAAAGGATCTTAATATTTTTGGACAATAACAGCGAAGGGTGGAAAATTCGGGGAAACTCTTTGGCTCAACAGCACGTCAAAAAGGGCGGAATGAAATAATCATAATTTATTTATCCTTCAAGATTATTGTAATACCAACTCAAGATTAGTTTTCGATGTAATATATCGCAACGAGGCGTGTCTTTCGATGAATCACGTAAAACCATCGACCTCTTCAGGAGGGAGTATTACGTAATAGTTCAGGGGGCAATAAACGGATCATTCGCTCCAACTTTGCGCTTAGCTTGCCAGATCGAGGTCGCAAATATATCGAGCGAGGACCTCTGAATATATTAGTGCTATTCTATTGATTTCCACGCAACTTGTGATACGGGGTATATAAATTAAAAATAAGCTGGATTTTTTCGGAATGTTTAGCTTTTTAGGAATTTCTTAATGATCAGCAGAACTAACTACAGCTATAGTACTTATAATGTATTGTAAAGGTTCTAGTGAAACTTAAAATGACCTTCAGTAATATTCAAGCAATTATCTTCTCTGGTAGAGGAGTCTTTAATGCAGACACTTACCTTTTCTAGTTAGACTTCGAGTTTGAAATGAATCAGGGATCCTCGAAATTATCATGCGTGTTTCGATACTGCTTAGCTTACTACAACAGTACACTATGAAATGTCTTCCAAAGACCCTACGGCCAGGGTTGGCCTTAATACGAATGTTAACTAACCTTGCATGCTTGGACGCAGCGCCACTGGTGGTGCGGATAGCAGGCCAGCTTCGACTGGAGGCACCCCTACTGAAGAACAGCCTGGCGGAGTTGGAAACGGTATGTATATGTCGTTATTGCTAGTATTGTATAAGTAGGTAAAGTGGTCAAGATCAGGACCAGGTCCATAGAGTAATACCAGTACCAGCATATTATTGTTCTACTGCAGGGCACAGGCCTCTTCTCATACAGAAAAGCCACGAGCATTGATCACCACGCTTGCTAGACAGGTTGGCGATTGCACGATGTTTTCCTTCATCGATGTCAGTAATGTCCAAAATAAACTCGGAAAGTACAAATGAATTGAAAAAGTCACATTGTAACTTGTTCGGATTTGAACCCACATCCTCGTGCATGAGGCGAGGCCTTTAAATCACTGGGCCATGAAGACATTCCATAGAGTAATTAAAAAAAACGTTTAAAAGAGACAAACGTGAATTTTTTGCGCTAGATTCTTTGGTCCTTTTTATTAAACATTTCGAAAATTTCGACTTATTATGTTTCCTCGCTAGTTCAGAAAATACAAGATATGGTTAAGAAATCAAGTTGTGTAATAGAAACAAAATGCACGGTTGACTTGACTGGTCTAGATTGTATTATTGTAGCTAGTCCCTTTCACTGCGACCTTCGCAGGACCCAGTTATTATGTAACCGCGTATTTTCAGATCTGTATTATAAAGGGGACTGCTTATTTATTGCTTGACAGATTTTAATTAGGGGTCAATTGGACGTCTCCGGAAAATATCAAAGCCACTTTTTGTATTTGATTTTCTGGTCCTTTGCCCCAAAAGTGTGTGAATCTTTTTTTATAGTTTTTTTTTTAACTTATGATTTTTTATTATTTTGTAGTTTGCTATTTTTTTTTATTCAATTTTTTTTCTCCCACATTTCCAGGTAACCAGAGTAGAACACTGTTTACTGTTGATGCTATTGAAGTACCCGATATGCAAGAGTGTTAGTAATTATTATTTGTATTTTATTTTCTTTTATTTTTGTTGAAATAAAACTGGTTTTACTGACGCCCAAATCGCTTTAGCTGTTACAGAATACAGATTAGGTTTTTTTCTTGTGGTACATTTTTGGCTTGAAATTAAACCATAAAAATGCAAAGCTGAAAAATGTTCGTGCGTTTTAGGCCTATTGTGGTTGGTTTTAATTTTTAAAGCATTTTCAGCAGCTGTGGTTTAATACAACTGTAAAACTAGTTTTATTTCGACGTCTATGCCTATTTATTAAAAAAAAATTTGCCGAAAATTGTTTTAACCTTTAAGAATTTGGGGAGGACTGTGCACCAGCGGTTAATTTAAGACAAACCGAACGGAATCTTCTTAAAGATTTTGAATTTAGGCCCAGAAGCACTGATCTGAAGCATCTACTAAATCTTTCTTAAACGAATGCCAAATTAAATTCAACGTCACTGAAGTGCCTTCAAATTGCCTCTCGTCCTTTCAGCTCAAAGATGTTTGCAAAGCCATTAGAATTCAACACTATCTTCAATCCCTTTTTCGTACTTCAAAACCGTTCCGACTAAGAAAAGTAGCTCTTAGAAAAGTACCTCTAAATGTACTTGTAAAAGTAAATGTACTTGTCCGGTCGTACTATTCTTGGTCCTAAGGTTGTTGAATCCTTCATATGTTTATTCCCAAAGTAAGGGCACAAAAAGTTCTCTGATACAAACAAAATATTTGCTTAGGCACTTTTCAGGTAAATATTTTCTTTATAATGTAGTCATCAATTCGAATTCAAACTCACAGTCGAGAGGCATTTATTTCAATTAAACCGTTTACTTTTGAAATGTCAAAGGAGTCGCTGTCGGTCATTCAGAAAAATGAAGCTACTTGCTCATTCCAAAGCGTAGTAGGTTCCTATGGAGAAGAATGATTGAACGAAGAGGAAAATATTAATTTTCACATCCTATACTACACAAGAATCTTTTTTAAAAATATCTTCTTTTTCTATCAATTCTACAGTAACAACCAAGGCGGTTGCCGGAGCCAAATCCCTGGGCAACTTCCTCTACTCTGCTGTGAACAAGGCTGGTGCCAAAGTCAGCGAGGCCAGCGCCAAGATTAAGAAGACCGTCGAGGAAAACGTGAGTAATTAGTACCTTAGGACCAGCAGAAACAATTACGCTATGTATATTTCGACCAGAACCTACTATAGAAAAACTTAGGTTCCGTTTTTGCCATTTGGCTACGCAACCCTAAAAATATCATTGAGAGTATCAAAGGACATTTCCAAATCTAAAAAAATATATGTGTATCTATACAGTATGTTTACTAACAAAGGGCGTTCCTGTTAACCCGCAATAGTATAGCGTCCATAAACGCAAACAAATTATTACCACACAAAAAAATAAATAATATATAAGTTGTTAAATATTTAGAAAACTATTAAATTGATACGTAAAGGAAACACTCTGTACACGCACACTTGTATTTCAACGTAGATAAACAAGTGTGCGAATACAGAGTGTTTCTTTTCCGTATCAATTTAATATTTTATGTGAACATTTTAATATAAAAAAAAATATAAAAACTGTTTTTTTAATGGTTATATTTTTTTTTGCATGTATAGACGCCACACTTTTGCAGGTTAACGGAAACGCCCTTCGTTATATAACATACTATATTTAAGTGCATTTGTAGTCAATATTGATTTTAATAACCGCGCGCGGTACACCCGCGTACCAAAAACCATTGTAGTTAATTAGAATGTCCTTGAAGAATTAAAAGTATTTCTAGTACACTCTGAATAGTGCATTACTGTCGCGGCCTGCAATAAGGGAATTGATGGACGATCGTGAAAATGAGGGCCGAGGCGAAGCCGAGGCACTCATGCGTGAGTCCATCAATTCCTGATTGCGGCCAAGGCTTGTATAGTACTTTTCTCAAACAACGCGCGGAAATTCAAACTGAGTAAATTAAATAGAAATTCCAGAATCAATGACGAATAACTATCATTTTTCATGCGCCAATATGTTAATTTGTTTCTTCTTTGTTCTATTTGCAAACCAATTCGAAATTTAAATAAAATCTTTGATAAGTTACCTCCTTGGTTGCCGTGTGTTGAAGTAAAAAGTTCGTTCCATTTTTAAATAACGCGACAGATATGAGTTTTCATAGTAATTTATTTGGCCGCTAAACACGCCATATTTGGGTTTTCATAGTAACTTTGCTGGCCGCATCGTCACTTGTTTTTGACCAGTACAGCAATTTCGATTTATCTCGAAGAAGTTTGTCAAAATAATGCTCGAATTTCCAAGCATGTTTGAGAAAAACTGTTTTTATAGGATGCAGTAAACTACCTCGTAACTACATGTGCTTACTGATTATCGGCACAAACAGTTTAATTAATCAATTAAATACCCATTGTCTGCGCCAGTTTCAAATAAAAGGAGTGTCCTGCCACTTTGATACTCAATTTTCGCGGTGGAAATTATCCCCTGGTCCCTATAACCAACTATTATTTATATAGAATTGTATGGAAATCCGTAATGGCGTCCCCCAGGGTGCTATTATGGGCTCCATGGGTTGTTTGGCTAAGTAAAGCGGGTTCATTGCTCTGATCTCGATAGATTACAGGATTGGTGTGTTACTATGCGCCCGGTCCGCTAATGTCGCCATAGAGGCCGGCTCATTCAGAACGTTACATTTTATTCGAGGCTTTGGTCAAAAGGCCCTTCAGATAAGTGGTCGTGATATTTTATTTGTCTATCCTAAAAGCGTTAGGCGACTAAAGTCTAATGTACACCCAAGTTTTATCAAAGTATTAAAAACATCGTGGTTCTATTATGGCGAAATTTAGAAACAAAAAAAGGGTTTCTCATTCGTGATGATACGCAATTTACTTATTCATAATTATTTTTTAAGTAAACTGCGTAGTTTAATCTAAAATAGCTGCTGTATTTTCACAGCCGTTCATTGGCATGAAAATGACAAATGTAAATTACACGCTCTTTCATATTATTATGACAAAGGAACAGTGTAGAATATTAATTTCATGCAGCCGGGCTTGGCATACTGCGCCATAGCATTTGCGTTTGTTCAGCCGTTTTTCAGGCTACACACAGCCAGACAATATTCATAGACATGGCTATTTTTGCTCTTTGCTTTACATAACAACTTTTCCCCGAACGGTTAGGCAGAGGTGACCTGTATAGTATTACATTACGTACCCACGACAGACGAGTTTAAGCCCCATGTAATAGGGGGCGAGCCAATTGCCATCAACCTGGCATAAATCCAAACTCCGGACTGCTACTTAGAAATTCCTGAAGGAAAAACCTTAATTTAATCTATATTATACAGGCCGTCCCACGGATATGCCACATGGAGGGAAAGTACCTTGAATATTGTAGATGGAACATTTTACTGAAAGAAGACATTATTTGAATTTAAAAAACAATTTAAACTGCATTCATAGATATTTAAATAATTACATGGTTGAACCGGGAATCGAACCCGTTACATGAGAAAAATAATCACCATGAATTTTAACATTTGATGTGAAATTTAGTTCAGAAAAATTAAAAGCTGACATTATCATAAGTACCTATTACTAATAAATGTACCCACTTGAGAAGTACGCATCATTTCCCTATTATAATTTAAGTGCATGATAAAATGATAAACAGATACGTAATTAGTAGGTGCAGTGGTTGTATGCAACAAATCGAGCCGTATCCTGAGCCGAAAGACGCTATGTTATTTAGCAAAAAATAAACCTATGTATTAAAAATGTTAAAATTCATGGTCTTACTTTTATTTGTGACACTATGTTATTTAGCAAAAAATAATCCTTATGATGAAGCCTTTCGATCGGTATGATAAAGCTACAGGGTGATTATTTTTCTCAGGTAACGAGTTCGATTCTCGGTTCAACCATGTAATTATTTAAATATCTATGAATGCAGTTTAAATTGTTTTTTAAATTAAAATAATGTCTTCTTTCAGTAAAATATTCCATCTACAATATTCAAGGTACTTTCCCTGCATGTGGCATATCCGTGGGACACTCTGTATAGTATGAAATCGTATAAAATCGTGCCTGTTCACGCTGTGTAACGCTAAGTTCTTCCAAACTAAACAATGCATTTTGATGCGGTTTTCACCATCATTTAGGGAATTTATTCAAACTCAAACTCAAAGCATTTATTTCAATTAAACCATTTACAGGCACTTTTTAATTATCAAAGAGTCGGTCAGTTAGTCAAAAAGTTGAAGCTAGTTGCCCATTTCAATTCGTAGATCTCTATGGAGAAGAACGGGCAAGAAACTCTAAGGACACTCTTTTAAAAATGTATGTAGATATTACAAAATCCTGGGTACAGTATTCTTGGTGCTTCTATATGTGAGAACAATGTCAAACGAAAAATAATCAAAAAAAATTCAAAATATAAGATTCAAAATAAGCCCTGGCAGATAAGAGATGACCAGTCTCAACTGACGGCGCCCGTTCACGAACATGACACGTGGATCAGCACCATCCAGCTCAACCATTTTGTAGGGAACCGAATGATCCAACACACGCGCCACCATCAGCGACACATTTAAGTGAGTATGACATACTCTCATCTGCCAGGCTCTTTCAACTCAACATACAACATGATACCAAACAAAACGGTTCCATGGTACTCACATTTAAAAAATTAAAAAAAATATATATTCCGGAAGGTTTATGGGTATATATTTATTATTAACCTTTAATGTTATATTATAAAATCTCGATGTTTTGTTAAGTTGAAAATCCGTGAGAAGCGGGGGCGGGTCGCTAATCCTTACATATTATAAAACAAAGTCGCGTCTGTCTGTCGTCCTGTTCGCGATAAACGCAAAAACTACTTCACCGATTTTCATGCTGTTTTCACCAATGGATAGAGTGGTTCTCGAGGAAGGTTTTAGTATATAATAACCGATATCCACGCGTGCGAAGTCGCAGCTATCAGCTAGTGCTTTTATATAATGCAAATAGGCTTTTCTAGGCATTTTTGGAACATGTACACATTATTTTTTTGTTTTATGCCTGTAAGTAGCCAAGTTACAGATATTTGCCAAGTTGTTCTGATAAGTATTGTGGCAGACTGAAGCAAGATAACTTACTTGTGCCATTGAATTGAGCATTGGCAACGTCACTAGTTCTCGAATGACCGGACTACCGGATTTACATCCACCGTCTAGTGCTTCGGGCATTACCCATTAGCCTTGATTACATCCTAGGAGATAATCAACATGACGTTATGCATCTAAGTAATGGATTTAACAGGCTTTGCAGACTCTGAACTTGTCAACAAAATAGTAGCCATGTAGTGGGTACTGTTGTTGATTAATGTGATTCTTTCTGAATCGGACAAAAAGGGTATTTGACCTACAGTGACGCATTAAAGGGGCTTTTATGCAATAGACAATATTTTAAAAGGAGGAGCTCGTGGCTACGTCATAACAGCCGCACGGGTCGATCCATCCGGCTAAGCTACGCTTGCTGGGGTTGGTCCGTGGATGGGTGACCATCTTTACATACCGAGACTCCTCCGCGCCTCGGAAAGCACGTTAAGCCGTTGGTCCCGGCTGTCATTTGTGGATCTTTGACAGTCGTTATGGGTCGTTAGAAGCCCTAAAGTCTGACAACCAGTCTTACCAAGGGGTATTGTATTACCCAGTTATTGGGTTGTGAAGGTCAGATAGGCAGTCGCTCCATGTAAAATACTGTTATTCAGCTGCATTCGGTTAGACTGGAAGCCGACCCCAACATAGTTGGGAAAAGGCTAGGCAGATGATGATGATGAGACAATATTTTATAACTTAAACTTTTTAATTTCTCTTTTTTTTTTGTCGAATACTAGGTTTTACGTTACTTTGGATAAAGGTGTGTATTTTACCGTGTCATTGCTGATAGTCTCAGCTAACTTCTCAGCTTCCTCTTGCTCTCGGCTCTGGTAATCGTCCAACTGTTTGCGAATACTCTGGTTTTCTTGTTCCTAGAGGGTACATGGGTTCAATATTGATGTAAACCTTTGGATTTTTATATGTTTATTTTGTAATGTGCGTCTTACGTGGCCCTGCGAGTCAATAATTAACAAACAAAAACAATTAACAATATAAGTACAAATAGATACCAAAGTTGAATAACACTATAGAGAATATAAGCAGTTGCAATTGTAGTTTCTTAGACGTGAAATTACACTTCACCGGTTCGGCCAAGAAATGTGTATTTGCTTGGTTTGAACTGTATTCGATGCCCTCTATCATAAATAATAGCATTGTGCATTGTCTGAAGAGTGCTGTATTTTGCTAGGAGTCAGATATATCAAGCTGACATCGTCTGACGTCGTCGTATCGTCTGGCTGTCGCAGTCATCGTCCTTTTCCCAACTATGTTTTGGTCGACTTCCAGGCTAACCTGATGCAGCTGAATACCAGTATTTTACATGAAGCGATTGCCTATCTGACCTCCACAATTCAGTTAATGGATAACACGATATTCCTTGGTAAGATTGTCTGTCAGTCTTTCAGGCTTTTGACTAGTATATTAAGCTGACAATACGTGAATGAATTGGTTGCCCCAGAAATATTTTAGGTCTTTATAAAAGTTTTCTTTACTAACACTTGGCTATGGATTCTTTGTGGTCTGGAAGGAAGGTTTATTATTTTACAAGACATAATAAGAATACTACCATACCATCAAGCCTGTACTCTCCGTAGAGTTAGGCAGAGGAGTACCTACCATCCATATTTGACCAGCGTTACACACTTTCAATCTCAATCTGAATGATTTTGAAGGATATAGTTAATCCATCGCTTCATATGTTTGAAAAATTTGTCTGCTTAGCAACGTAAATAACGCAATGAATGTTGTTGAACTGTCAAAATGAAAGCCATTGCTACTGCTAATGTGTTACACAATTAAACCGCCCGCTGTTAAGTTATGTCATGTTTGTTTTTATAACAATACCCTGAACTAATATAACCTCCTAACCATTAATGATGTTTAATTTTGAAGATTAACTAGAAGAGTTAATGGAACTTGCCGAAAGAGCGACCATTAATTAAGTTAGATAAGAAAGTCATTACCGTGAACAAAACGGAGGCTGAGACTGCGTCACGAGATAAAAACTTTTGAATTACTTTTCCGGCCAGAATTGAGTTATCTGAGATCAGTTCGCTTTGGTTTTTTTTATGATCGGTTGGAAGATTGTTTTGCATTACTATTGAATGGTAAAGTCCCAAAAATAATTTGCAGAAGGCGTTTTTTAAAGACGTTATTAAAGCTATAAATATCTGTAACTGTCCGTGATGTTTTACACTCTGTAGTAACCACTGTTGGGTAAAATTACAGGCGATATTTTTGATAACGATACTAACTAATCATTATTTTCTAAGAAGTTTGTTGCACCACTTCTTCCCAGCTAAAGCACTAGGAAGTGGTGAAGGGCGGGAGTGCTGGGCCACTGTATCTTATGTAAATTTGGCGTTCAAAAAGCGCAGATTCTCAGCCTAATTTGAATAAATGATTTTTGATTTTGAATCCTTTTTCCTCATAACGATGAGCGAATTCTTTCAGTACTGGGGATCTTGTCACAGTAAAATGTAACTCAGAAAAAGCAAAAATATTTCCCGTTATCTCTGAAAATAAAAGCCTTGAAGTGCAGATACATAAAATGCCCTATATTTGATGGTAGCCTTTTGTGACGTTCCATGAAGTCCCGATAAAAAGGACAAAACAAGATGAACAAGCATTTCCCATTACTGTGATACTGCAAGAATTCTTGAGTCGATATTACAATTTAGACCGAAATACCCGAGTCGAATAGTTAATGTAACTCTACCAGACTAAAGTTAGCTAAATGCAAAATGCAACTTGCTGGCTGTCCAGTAATTAAGAATTTTGTATTGAGCTAACTTGGAAAGTCTGTACCTTATCCAGACTCGTAAATATTCATATGAACTGCAGATAACTAAACTTTATTTCAAACAGCTTTAGTTTAGAATTGTTGGAATTCCAAGTGGTTAACCGAATGCATTTCCGGAAAACGCATATTTTTCATCGAAATGTCGCACACAGTTGACACTACAAAACACAGTGTTCGAATCCCCTGAAGTGGAAACTTAGACAGTGTGAATTCCTGAGCTGTTGGAAAGCTACATGAGTGTGTTATTTGGCGTAGAGCCAGGTCTGGGAGAATTAGGGCGAGGCATAATGCGGGTATGACGCAAGGAGGTCTTTGCACCCCCTCGTAGCTTTGTGACAGACGGATAGACAAAGATGGCGGGACAAAAGGTTACTTGTTAAATATTGGAACGATTCTCGAATGTCACGGTTCTTTGTGTCCTGTTTGACTAGTTGCCGTTTGCTAGCGTTGGTGTCGTCAAAGATGGGCCCGATTTTTTGTGTAGAAAGAGTCAATAAAGTATTGGAAAAGTAATTCGCAGTAGCAAGTCGAGATTTCTTATCAAATAGTTTTTATGTTGATATACTTTATAAAAGACTTAATTAACTCAGACCTTGGGCTGATTTTGGCATCATTATCCGAGGAATGATTAATACATTTTGACAGGTTTCCTATTCAAATACCGTTAGATCCGATCGGTCAGTGTAAAATACGGATATTTAGCTGCATCTGCATAGATGAAGCCGATACCAAAATATTTGGGAAAAGGTAGGCAGATGGTGATATCACCGCAGAATCCTCAAAGCTTTCAGGTTTTTATCCAGAGGTTTTCATTTACATTGGAATATTGTTCCATTTTCATATCAACCGGTAAAAGGCATCGTTTTTCGCAGAAAGGCTGAGAGGTAACCATTGATCGGATTAGACTTGGAACTTGGTGACTTGGGTTTTCTGAATCAATTTTTCTAAAAGATGTCGAAACAGATTTCTATTTTATTTTTGTGATTTTTATACATATTTCATGATGTGACATTTTTATTCACCCGGATTTTATTAGCCAATTGACTTCATCTGCGATCCAGGATGAAAAGTTGCCTCGCCATGTGCCAAATTTCATCCAAATCCGTTCAGCCGCTTTAGCGTGAAAGCGTAACAAACAAACAATCGCATTTTCGCATTATCATATTAGTTAGATAGAATATTCAAGCTTATTTACATGACACTTAGATAACGTCTCCGTGTCGGTCTAACGTCACTTCTTCTCGTCTAGACTAAATTCCTATAAGTCTATCCCAATTCAGACAGACACTTTCACCCGTTATTCCACTTACCCATCAACTCCACAGGGGTCATATCATTCCCACATAGCTTAAAACACCGTGTCAAGAAGCCAGAGTACCTACTCTTACTATAGACATTTTCAGTAATTGTGTCGTAATTGAGTTTGATCAGGTATCTGAGAGCTTCTGCTCCCAACTCCCAGTTTATCATAGATAATGATGGTTATATACCTGCAATTAACTATCACAACATAACATGACCTTACGTCTGTCATCCTCGAGCAGAGGTACCTACCTGTATTACACCCACATTTTGCCAGTAGGCAATGTTTAAGTTCCGTGTAATAGGGGGCGAGCCTATTGCCATCACCCGGGCACCACAATTCGCTTTACTACTCAATTATTCAATTCAATTTACTATTATGTAGCAAATGGTGCTGGAAGCTTTTAGTGGATTTGATGCAGTTTCATTTAAGCTCTGAAATGTGCAGGTGTTTTAACCGACCTCATTGATGAGACGAAAAACCAAAGACAACTAGAGTTTTGAAAATGTTATTGACTTGTAACGAGTGTTTGTTTAAACCTCCTTACAGACATGAACATCATTTATCATTTAATGTAGTCCTTTGATGGATTTTGTGATGTAAAGTCAAAATTATACTCAGATTTGGAAGTGATGAATAAGGTTCTGAATATGACAGTAAGAAAGCTTTCAACTAAAGGCACATACCAACAACACACATACCCACCTTGGATTCAAAGAAAACCTCCTTCTCGTCTTTATCATAAAATATGGAATATAAAATTCTCACGATATATTAACAATGTAAAGGCTCTCGTGTAAAATGTCGCGCGTCTACAATCTACATACCGACTCACAATGCCCGAGGTAACGTTATTCCTATGTATCTACGGGTACTCCCTAGCGTATTCTACTATAATCAAGTACCTACGAGTACAAAAACTGCGACAGGGGCGGGCTCTGCTTCGCAAAGTTTTTACGACTTGAAAAAACCTTGATACTTCGTTATTATATGCAAGTTTAGACGACAATAAATTGAACTTCGTAGGTAAATGTCGTTCCCGATCTTCATACAAAAATTCAACCAAATATATCCAACTAGCTTCCGCCCGCGGCTTCGCTCGCGTGTTATGTCGATAAAAATTAGCCTATGTCCTTTCTCAGGCTCTAGACTATCTGTGTACCAAATTTAATTTAAATCGGTTCAGTAGTTTTGGCGTGAAAGCGCGACAGACAGACAGAGCTACTTTTTCATTTATAATATTAGTAAGGATATTGCATCTAGATAGATATTCCTTCCATTGGAGAAATATCGGGAAGCGTCTAGAACATCTCGAACAGTCGTGATTTTTAGACCGTGAAACAATTCACGTAAGATAGCGGCTGTGACGTAACGCGGGTGAGAATTTTCTGCTAGAAAACATGTTGTTCCTAGGGATTAGAGTCGACGATTACACAACATAGAAAGAACCCTTAAATGAAACTATGAATAGTGTTAGATCGTTTTGTATATGAAGGCAGGGATAATGCAGGATGATTAGATTGCCGTCAAACGTAACAGTGCTGAGATAAAATGCATTAATATCTTCGTAGAAACTTGACCTTTTCTGAATAGACGAGGCTAAAGGGAGTAGGATTCTCAGTAGCAATCCGGATTCTGGATTTAAGACCGGGCGATAGCAATGGGCTCATCTGCTATAACATGGGCCTTAAGGGTATAATTGCGTAGCCGACCGCAGGCGGCAGCAGCAGGCGATGTGTCGCCGCGACACGTCGCTTGCTGTTGTCGCCTGCGGTCAGCTACGGAATGGTGCCTATAATATATGCCTGTGCCTAATGGTGCCTATAATATATACTCGTATATTACTAGCTAAATAAGGGTGATGAATTAAACATGCTGTGCCTATACCTTCGGGAAATACAGGCGTGATGTTGATGTAATTTTATTTTACTGTTGAGGGTTGTATAGTTAGAACGGTGGAGTTTCTTGCCCATTCTTCTCGATACGAAAACTACCTTTTGGGAGGGGCAACTAGAATCAGTTCTATTTCTTTGTTTTTGACGTTCAAAAGTGCCTTTAATGTGCCTACTTGAAATAAATTATTTGACTTTGGACAAGTTCATGCTGATATCTTTTAAAAGATCAATGCTCGGAGTGAGGTGACAGGTACTATCTAGCTTGTAATAGCTGTTACATGAATTTTTTGACGGAACCAGGTACCGAAGTATTTTCTATAGAAGCTAGATAATAGATTTCAAGTAATTATTTTTCTTTTTGTCCAAAAAGTCTCAGTGTTATGTCGTATCGTCTGTAATTTGGTATGAATAAGAATCCGAGTCACAATTTATCATAAGGACAGATTTTGTCTACAACCAGACCAATAACATTTTCTTTGATGTCGCACAGTCGGTTTAAAATAATGGCTTTATGTTCGATATGAATCATGTAATTTCCTTTGCGTCGAGTTAGGCTTACCATTCATCTTGCGGTCTCTTTATGAACAGGATCTGTGTCGACCAGTACCTTTCGCCACCTTTGTGTTTGCGTGTGACTATTTCTATTCTGTGTTCGTCATACCTAATGACGTTAGGGGCTTGTCGCCAATTAATGATAACAGCCGCGTGGGTTGATCGAAGTTTAAGCTACGTTTGCCGCGGTCGGTTCGTGTATGGGGACCATCAATTTTATACAGAGACCACTCCGTGCCTTGAACAGCACGCTAGACCGTTGGTTCCTGCTGTCATTTGTAGATCTTTGACAGTCGTAATGGGTAGTCAGAATCCCAAAAAAAAAGTCTGACAGCCAGTCTTACCAAGGGATTCCCAGCAACTGGGTTGTGGAGGTCATATAGGCAGTCATTCCATATAAAATACTGGTATTCAGCTGCATCCGGTTAGGCTGGGCAGATTGATTGCTCGACATTATAGATTTGTTGTGTTTTAAGTACCATTTATTCGGGTTAACTCATAGATATACTAAAAAACCTGTTAATTTATCTTTATGATATGCTCGTGTTTCTGTGACATTATTTGTCAAGGACTTTAATTAACTACAATGTCTTTTGGCCCGCCCGCGGCCCATCTGGTAGCTTAGAGCTTAGCGGTAAACCACTTTTTTTTTTTTTTTTATTCGATCCTATCCCTGCATTAATTTACCAGGTAAATAGCGCTTTCACAAGTGATACATCTTAATGTAGGTAAGCCTTAATTGACTGATGAAAATGTTATTCCTTTAGAGATCATTTGAGTAAAGATTTACAAACACCGATTTCCAAATTAGACTATCGTTTTCCCGAAATCGGGTTTGATTTTCAGGAAAAACGCCTTTTTCCTCTACAGTAGATCATAGTAACCGGAATCCAATGAATAAAATTCAATATATTTATCGTGCCGTTGTTCGTACTCTGCCGGTATCACATAACCTTTTTTGACCCTTGTCGGGTTCCTCTGAATATCGCATTTTTATGGGCTTTTCTGGTATGCCGGATATATTTACCTGTCCTTTGACTTTTGCCTTTGGAAGTTAATCGCTGTTAAATGGATGTTGTCGACCTCATTTGGAGTGGCTCGGCCATTTTGTTTAACAGAATTACTGTTTAGTTTAATAGCTTGCAGAGATTAGGAAACTTGAAATAGAGTACTAGATTTAAATCTAAACTAGTGTTACAAAGAAGTAAAATTGTTTATTTGTTTGTAAGAAATAATCTCGAGAATTACTGATCCAATTTCAAAAATACTTTCACTGATAGAAAGTTTCACTATTGCCGAGGACCATAGGATGTTTCTTCCACGTGGAAGAAGTCGCCGGAAAAAGCTAATTTAATAATAAAATTGTGATCTAAGTAATAATAACTCCGGTAGGGATTTTAATAAACTCTTCAGAAATATATTTTTTGTTGCCTTATCCTGCTTTCCTTTTCATGTAACTTCAGGATTATCTTAGGACTACGTAAAAAAACACGGAATATTAGAATATTCCCATTGCGCTCACTAGGGCAGAAGGCTTCTGCAAAGGGACTTCTCTTGGGGCTTCTGCCAGCAGCCCCAAGAGTAAGTCCCTTTGAACTACCAAATGTTATTTTTATGATGAGGAGCGGTTTTAACCTTTGATCTCGACCGAGAAATCTTAAAGTACACTTACGGAATAAATACGGACAAAGGGAATTGGATGGTTGAAGTAAAATCCGTTTTTCTTTAGTTGCGGATTTCCGGAGTTATTATTGCTGGACCGCATTAAGTTGTGTACCCTAATGTGAAGTCTTTGACTTAAATAAATGCTAGCCTTTTGAAAACCGCTAAAACCTGTTTAGATTTTGTCCATGAAGAGCTTCTGACTTCCCAAGAGAAGTGACTGGCCATGAAAAAGGGCAATTTTGCTGTCGCAATCTGGATGTAGATACATCAATAAAGAACTTTGAGCACAGATGACGTAGGGTTGCCAGACGCCAGGCAGTGTTACATAAAACCCTTCGGCCCGTTGTCCGTCAGTCTGTAATGTGCTACAAACTCTAATCACAAATAAGGAAACAGAACGTCACAGCACTAATATTCAATGGTGGTCCGTCGGTACCTACACGACGCGCCTTACTGACGAGTTACTAAATAGTTTATGTTTGGTTGCGTCGTGTTCGTGGAGATCATGAAAGTTATATTTAAAAATGTATATTAATCCTCTATTTTTAGGGTTCCGTACGTCTGAATGCAAAAACGGAACCCTTATAAGATAACTCGTGTATCTGTCTGTCCGTCTGTCGCAGCCAATTTTCTCCCAATCTAATGGACCGAGTAGCGTAAATAAATGAATTTTGATAACCAAGTCTAAAATTTGTAAACATATTACAGGAAAACCTATAAGAATCGATGGTCTTAAAATAACAAAGTAAATATCTTAATATTGTGCGTACAAACTTAAATTTGCCATTGGAATGTATGGGAGAACAGGTTTTTGAACTACAATGTTAAGTTAGTTCTTGGGATAAATAAATTCATCCCAACTACGAAACCCTTCATTGTGCGTGGTCCGACATGCACAATTGCACATGGCCGGTTCTTTTTACTATTTCTATTTTACGCATTGCGGCACCTATAAAAGTAGTTTTTTAGATGGGATTACAGGAACGGAACGTTACAAGATAACTATTTCAACGCGTGCTTATAAATCTTTACTTCATGCTCTATCTAGCTTGAGAGCTTTAACGTTTAGTGGCATCCATTTTATTTTTTAGGAGTCTAACGAAATCCTCTTCTAACGTAAATCTAAATTTATTGTGATACTTACTTTTACCCCAAACGCAGTGGTTCAGCTAGCATAGGATTAATTTAGCACACGGGGACCTCATTTTATATGTTATTGTTAAAGGTTTAATTCATAAATGCCGTTGTAATAAGTTTTTGAGTAACCATTTTTAGGGTTCCGTACCCAAAGGGAAAAACGGGACCCTATTACTAAGACCGTCACTGTCCGTCCGTTTGTCTGTCTGTCTGTCTGTCTGTTCGTCTGTCACCAGGCTGTATCTCATGAATCGTGATAGTTAGACAGTTGAAATTTTCACAGATGATGTATTTATGTTGCCGCTATAAAACAAAAGTAAATATTTAAGGGGGCTCACATACAACTGACATGATTTTTTCGCCGTTTTTATAGATAATGGTACGGAACCCTTCGTGCGCGAGTCCGACTCGCATTTGGCCGGTTTTTATTATGTAGTTATTAAAGGTGCTCCTAGCCTGAAAAAGTGTTGTTATTAATATTAGTGTAACTGTTACTTTATTTTTAAGTACACAGCCATGTATCATGTTTTTTATGTTGTAAAAAAAATCTAAACTAAACTAGCATACAGGGAAAACTGATGATCTTTTTCTATTATAATTAGATCAGTCTGTGTACACGATTACTGAAGTATTTTTATTTAAAACGAACTCTTGATTTTGCAAATAATATGAAAATTGAATAAATGCTGCGTCCACCCCAAATAAATTAAGATAAGGGCAAGCAAATGATGAAGATGATGTTAACTGAATCTTCTTTATAGATCTAGTAGTAATTTCAAACTACCTAGACATCATAAGTACCGTTATTAGGACCAAATTATTTAAGACCTTTTAGAAAGAACATTCTTCCAGGGGGCCTTTTTTTTGTTGGTGGAAAATCATCAAATGACATCTCCCGCTCTGGGCGGAGCGGAAGGGTGTGTCAGACTTTTACTGACTAAAACTCATTTGTTCCTTCAGTTGCCTGTTGCCAAGGGCCCCGGTATCCCTTTCGGTCTTTCCCACACCACCACCGCACACCACAGTGTAGGAAAGAGATGAAGCTCTACAGGACGTATAGCTCCATCTCTTTCCCCTACGAAGTAATATTAAAATAATACAGCTGTAAGCGATGGTGGAAGGCCCCCCCTAAACATTCTACTCAGAAGTCAAAATAAGATGTAAGTATCTAATTATGTAGGCATTATCGATTGCCTACCCAAGCTTGGCTTCAACGCGAGTAATACCCGGACAAGATCTGTCACAGAATAGATTATGTATCAACCGATCGATCTCCCGGGATTAGTGGCCGTATGATGGATCGGGTGTAGGCTGTGGCGCACTGCGGGCTTAGTGACAAGGAAATGTGCGACTCTCTTGAGCTATAGGCTTATTGTTTTTAAAAACGTCATACAAAAAATATGATGAATCTGAACTGTAACGACTTCTTTGACGAAAGCGTGCCTTTACACAGGAAAAAAATAATGGTAGCAACAATTCAAAAGTGTTAATTGTCATAGGTTTCCATTGTAGAATGGTTTTATTATCAAGTAGTTAATAAAAACCCAATGCAATACGTATAAAATTTTAACAGCAAAAATTCACGTATAATAAAAAAATATACGACAGCATTTCGACCTTTGCCTCTCGATGTTTCAAATTCACAAATTGAATCGTCTCTCAATGAATATTTATTTAATTTTTCGGTCCATCTCGCGCCAATGCACTCGCTAGCCTTTGTACCAGGCTATCAGAACGGGACAGAGCAAATAGCTTTTAGCCGTCGAAGGTCCACGATTTAGCTTTTGACCTTGTTTTTAAATGGACCTCCGTAGTATTAAAGTTGGGTGGAGAGTACTCAGAGATTTAGAGAATATACGACCCAGATACATAATGGATGGAATGGAGAGAGAATCGATTTTGCTGAAGCACCTAAAAGGCGTCTAGTTGTATTTTCGCGGCGGCTAAATGGAATAAGTGCATGTACTTCAGTTCCGAGATCTAGCTGGTTTTTGAAAATAGTTATTTTTGCGGTTGGACTGAATTGGCTGGTTTGCTTTTACCGTTTGTGGTAGAAAAGGTTTTTGAAAACAGTTCGTTAGGTTCGTTTTTGCAAAGTGCAAGGAAAATTAAAGCTCTGTTACAGGCAGTGTTGCAGGAAACTAGTAAAAATTTCACCGTCAAAACGTGTTAGGTGACGTAAGCTGTGATTCTATCTGATGCTAGAGATTAAAACTATTGTCAGTTTACTTCACGCTCACTTGGCCTAAGTTTCACGGTGAGATTGTTACATAATAGAGCGACGGTTAAAAATCCTTTCTTATCCGTTATTCTTTGAAAGATATGGCAAAGATGAACTGTAATGCTTTTGGCAATTAGCGCTAATGTAATTTCCAAAATGTGTTGTCTCTTTTGAGAGAAAATACAATTAGCAAACCCTGTATTTTCATCCCCCTCTGTCTATAAATTCACAGTAAGTATTCGACACAGACTTTCGAACAGCACTTTGTGAAATTGTCCGAGCTTTGGTCCCTAGTTGCAAACCATTATCTGCCTAGTTAATGTGTTGTCATGCCGAACTATGAACGTGTGTCGGGAAATTGGAAGTGCAAACTTTAATCTGAACGAAAGGGGTGGAATTTGGGATGCAAGCGTTTTGGATTCAGATGTGCTAGCTTTTCAAACTTTTGGGAGTCCAAAAGGGTGCGTTGGGTGGAATGTAGCTTTGAACTAGGTCTTTATATATTTGAGAGTCCAATCAGTCCAGTATCGATATTATTTTTGCAAAAATCGAACATCGCAGGAACAAATTGTCACGCGAACTTTGTAAAATACCCGTCGAGGAAAAAGTAGGTACTTATTATCGCCAAACTCTGATAACAGTTTCTAAAGTAATTACTTTCCCAGAGTTATTGATTGATTGTAGAGGAGCCAATTCGTCACGTTTTGAATAAAAGCACAATTTAGTACAAAAAATAAGTGTAAATGTTGGATGTATACTGTTGTTTTATTAAATCATGAGTGATTTCCAATTGTTAGTTTAATGGAACTGAATTTGTTACTTTACTACTAACGAGTGCTATATTGCATATTGTATAGTAGGTAACGTATTTTGTGTTATTTGCTATTATACATGTGGGTAAGCTTTATGCTGCTCTAGTTTTGGTCGTGCAGCTGTGCATACCTACCCAACATCAATTGCTTAATCAGTGATCAAACTGCCTCATTGTTTCACGTTCTATATTCCCAAGGGAAACTGCTACATAATAGATATACATTATGAATGGAAAGCAATTCTAGAACGTGGCACTTGGGTTCTTCCATAATTAATTGTGTACGTGTGCGGAAAATAGGTACTCTTCCTCCCAATAAATGAAGCAATACATTCCGAAATTAGCTTCATTCTCAAATAAGATAATATACAATATTCAAAACAAATAAGATCTTTGTTTTCACACAAAAGACATTGTAAGTCTTTGTAAAAAGGTCGAAAATTGAGGAAACACGATTTCCTCAATTTTTGACCTTTCTTTTTTTATTTGTTTCATTATGTTTTTAAAGCTTCTAAGGCCTATCGTCTACGATGTTACTCAAAAGTAACATGTTAAAACTCAAATCGCCAATGAGAAGCCGGCTGTCACAGCATTGCGGTCCGTACACGACGATGCAACTAATCATAAACGAGTTAATAACGCGTCGTCGTGTACGGACCACCATTAAAATACTAGTGCCATTCCATTCAGGCTATGTTAATTGTGATATGTTTTTTTTTAAATTAGCGTCGTGGACGATGGATCTAAAAAGTACGATATAGCCTCAGGTTTACCTTTTTTAATATTGCTGAGCCAGAATTTCCCTGGGGTGTTTACCTTAAAGTAGGGGCTCGTATTACAAAAAATATTCGTTGAGAGATTCAGAAGTATTTGCTGTACTATGATTTTAATTGAATATCTCTCAAAGGAATGCGAGAACAGCAGTGACTATTAGAAAAAAAAAATGTCGTAATAAAAAAGAAATAGGGTATTTCTATAAAAATCTCATATTTTTCATCTTCCATTAGCTATCCTGCCACTGAAATAGGATTTCACTAAAAGATTCCGCAGGCTTAACGGTCCCACGTTGGGCGCCAATTCAATAATTTGTACATCTATCCCACTGTAGCCCGTTCATTTCAATGTCTCGGCTAAACGGCTTAAAGTCTTAGCAGGCTCCGAGGCGCTCACGATAATATATTCTATTACCAACCTAGGCAGGTAAAATGTAGCAGCCCCAGGTGTTCGCTTCTACGTTTAGGTTTTCCCGACTACCCACTTTTCTAAGAATATTCAACGCCACGCTGAGTTATACAAATCGTGGAAGTTCGGCTTTTAAAATGTTATAACTTGGTGTTTTTGCGTGAAATATGATCGAAGATGATGTCAGATGGGCAGCCAAAGTAGAATATATAGCAGTTGCTGTAAGTAAAATGGTGTATTTATAGCAGTTTGTATAAATATTTTGCTCTATGCATCTAAAAATAGAACTCTTTTATTTTCTGGTTATCGGTAAAGATGTCAAAACCCGTAAACAAGATTTCATAATCCATATTTTCTTGCAGTGCCTCTATATTTACAGGTTGGTCGATTGCTTCGCATTTTCTTTTCTATTTCTGGTCATACAGTAACAGTTCTGGCTGGCTATATACCTGATTCCATCAGGCATCAATCAATTTACCTAGCCTTTTCCCCACTATGTTGGGATCGGCTTCCAGTCTAACCGGATGCAGCTGAATACCAGTATTTTACATGGAGCGACTGCGTATCTGACCTCCATAACCCAGTTACTGGGTAACACGATATCCCTGATAACGACTGGTTGTCAGAATTTTGGCCTTCTGTCAAATATACATATGACAGCCAGAGCCAACGGCTTTACGTGCTTTCTGAGGTACCGAGCGGTCTCGTAACGTAATGGCTGGCCACCCATCTACGAACCGACCCCGGGAGGTGTAACTTAACCTTCGATCGACCTGTACTGTTATCGTTTGGCCACGAGCTCCATCCATCAGGCATGTATAAATAAAATATAGATGTATGCTCTTTACCCTAAACATTATCCGATCAATGAAATAACGGCAGAGCAATGTCTCACGCAATAAATTCAGTCTATAAGTAATTCCAAGCAAATTTCATGTATCGAAAAAGTTCTCCTTAACCCGTTAGGCATAATCATGAATTCGTGATGAAAAAATCATAACACTTATGACTTCAACCTTCCATCCCCGGAATCGATTCGCGCGAAATTTCCCGATCATTTCAATAACTGACTTTATTCGAGTATTCGGGTATAGTCGCCGTTACTGGAGCGAAACCGAAACCGGCTTTTCGTTCGAAATTGGAGGTGTGGGCGTATCGTTCCAACTTGGTATTAATGACATGAAAATATAACTTCCATCCATGTGTCTGAATTTTTTTAGAAAATTGTGTTTTGAGCAAGAATAATAATTTTGCTATTTTTGAATGAACTCGTGAGTATTTCCACATTCTATAAGGCTTATTTAAAGGAAATTTTGGAATGGAGTAACATCGTTAGTGTTACTGCTTCACAATTGTACAGTCAACTTAGAGATATTAGATAATATATTCCGGAACCAATGAGCTGGAGACAGGTCGTGACGTCACTGCTCCTGTGACATATTACTTTCATAATATAGTCATGACATGAATAAGGGAACAGAATCTTCTTCGCCACTACGCTGTGATATCTAACATTTGCCATGTTTGGCGATTATGGCAATACAACCCATACAACCGTTGATTTTCAACCGACCTCAAAAAAGGAGCAGGTTCTATGTTCGTCTTTAAGTATTTGTTTTTATTTATGTTCATCGATATTTTCGTCAATTTTTTTTTGTCTGTGTCTGACTTTACTTTTAGAAAACCATTTAACCCGTAATAAAACGACCTAACTTTGTCGTACCCAGAACAAATCGCCATATAGTATTTCCAGAACAAAAATCAGATTAATGAGTTCCAAATTGATTTCGTCACTCCCGGCAGTTGGGATCACAAAGTACCTACATAAGGGAGGGTCGGCGAACTAACTTAGTCAATTATCGCCCTTCGTCTGTCGTCGGCAGAAATAAACGTCGTTACTCTGACTTCCAGAGGGATCGTAGGTATTAAACTGTCCCTAGAACATCGCCCTATGTTAGAAAGCGACGCGAATTTACGCGACGGGACACAAAATGGCAGAGAGAGTCGATGTGTCAAAATGTTAACTCGTTAATGTCGCTTATTGGTACTGGCACTGCTTTTATCGCGTAATGGTACCCTTATCACCAATTTCTAGTAATAGGATAGAATAGTGTTATTGCGTCGCTATTGATTTTTGGGAAGAGAACACAGCCCTGTGGGGTTTGGGAGCTAAACAATATTGACAGTAAGGTTAAGTACACCTCAGCAATCTTTATAAAAAACCTTTTATATTTTATAGAATTTGGCAAAAGCTAGCTATCGAAAAGCACGCCACGATTCCTTTCAGTAGATATATTTGTTCTATAGCAGCTATAGCTTTGTCGCATCATTTATGTATAGCGTCTATCACTTAGTTAGGACTGTAGCTAACATGCTCACCCACCGAGACACGAAAGGACCCCCGACAGAAAGCTCTCTCGAACTTGCTCACATTTTTATCGCTGCGGACTGTAATGGATCTGTGCCCGTATCTCCGTGAATGTAAGTGCTTGCTTCATCTTGTTTGTTTTGGTGGACTCTCCAATTTGTTTCCCACGTTGCGAAAGATTTATAGCCTCTTATCTTGAATATATTTTTGGTGTCTTCGCCTCTGTAAATTTGTTTAAGTTAATTGTTAGTGTTTTTTAAAATGTTGAGTTTAGCTTGAAACTCTGGGAATAATTAAGTTTGTCCTTTATCATAACCATTTTATGTTATTTTCTTCCAGTCTTCATGAATGTCAGCTCTGATACCAAGAAGCAAATAATAATAAGCAATTTTTATTTGCTTTTTGGCCTTTGAGCTTTATTAACTCACATCATTCTTCATACAAATATAAAGTTTCAAGCATTTACTTTTGACTTACAAAAGACTCCATTCCCCTCATTACAGAATACAACTGTACTTATTTCAAGTTAGTTAAATTGTCTTTACTTGTTGGACATCTCAATGTAGACCCCAATTTCAAGAGATCAAAATGTCGAGACAGACGATATACTGTCGAGAAAAGGGTGATAATAAAATGTTCGCTTTTATTTGCAAGGACTTGTTTTTCTTTAACATTGTGACTTCTGACATTGTCGAGAACATTCGGCGTCAGTGACCTTTTATTTGTCATTGTCAAGTTGTCTGGACCTCTTTGGGACGGGAAGGTGCTTGTTAGTAGTTATAAATCAACTTCCTTCCAAGTTTATGAAAAGTTATGTTATGAATTTCGTTTTGCACCTTGGGGAACTTACCTTTACCTTCTCCAATCTGATGTTATGTACCTACATCAGTATTGTTCGTGCTTATTCCGTCACCCTTCTGAAAATCTTAATTATTCTATGCGCAACAAAGATATTCACCTACTTCGCTCAAAAAGTAAAATCTTTCCATAGATTTTGAAAACATTCGCATTTCTTCAGTGGTTTTTGAAGAGCCGACCTTGCCACATAATATAAAACTGCCCTGTTATAACACCTTTCAAAAGCCGTATTAAAAGGGCTTTGTAACGTTCACCGGCCAATTAGTTCCCACTAACGAGTCTCGAAAATCTATTAAAACGATACAAAAACTCTTTGCAGCCCTGATTAAGTTCAGAAACTTTGATTAATGACGCGAACAATGTTCTTTACCCTCTAGAACCAGTTTATCTTGATCTACGACCAAAAAGGGTACTAAGAGTAAATGTACTGTATTTGACATAACGGTTGACATTTATCTTGGAAAGCGGCGCCGCCATTACAGGCCAAACAAAGATGGCGGCCGAGAAAATGCCGGCGCCAAAGTTGTAATAAAGTTTATAGTTGTTGTTTTATCTGCGGATTATGACGAAACACCTTTATATTTGATTAAGGCGTTTATTTAACTTTGATGGAGACTTAAAAAGTTAGAACTGTGTATGGGGAAAGTGATTGTGAGCGCGTTAATGTTGGGAGTTCATTATATTGGTAAAAGCTTTCCAAGGACAAACACAAGGACAAGCACAAATGATAAATCCTTTGGCATCAAAGTTTTTGAATCCCTTTTGATACCGAAATTTATCATAAGGCAGATGGGAAATTAAAATAGCGTTTGCTTTTAAAACCGAATTTGGTATCGTTCTAATTTGTATTCTGGCAGGCATAACTTCAAAGGCGGGTTACACACGTACGCTTTAATTCCGTTTGTCGTAGCCCACGCTTTTACGCCTTTATACAATAATATTGTGCACATCGCACGTGTTATGAACCTTTGTATAGCACCAAGTTCTGGGAATTGTTAATTGAAATATAATATAGCCCTTTTAATGCTATTGAGAGAATTTTCGGCTTTATGAGTTTAAAATAACTACGATGTATTAAAACTACCATTGTTATAAATTGTTTTAAGTTGGACTATGTATAGTGTTGATCTATGCAGAGTGGCTGGTAGCGGCTGGATAAGAGTAGCCAATGATCGCGTTAAATAATGTTCATTAGGAAAAATCTATTTCCAGTAGTGAACTGATAAAGGCTGATGATGATGATGATAAAGACGAAACACAGAAACAAACTAAGACTCATCTTTTAAAGTCCATGCAATTTCATGGCAAAATGGTTAGATTATTAAAAGACCATGTAGGTTAATGTCCGAGTTGGTCTCTTGACCAAATTGTAACGTTGAACATATAGGTTTGTCCTTATTTCAATTTTCACTGTATATGTTTTATGTTCACGCAATTCCCAATAGTCCCAATTTTGATTATTTGCAGTTCGTTGGTAATGGTATTAATCCCAGGGGCCGATCTGTCGATAGCGAATGTTGGCACGACTCCAATACCTAGCTATGACTAAAATTGTTTGTAACAGAAAAGTCTAATTAATAATATGATTGATTCGGGCCAGATTGTCGTCATCTATTCGATCTAGTTTTTTAATCTAGAAATTTTGACGTCTGATTATAATTATTTCTTTTACTTTTCTTTTTGTATTTTTATTTAACCTTTGTTGTCGCACTGCTGGGCAAAGATCTCCCCCGGTTGTGTCCTTCCAAGTTATGCCTTCTTCGGCCAATCCATCAGGAATGAGTTCAAATCGTCACGCTAGCGTTCTTAGACCTACCTCGGTGAAGAACTGACGACGCCCGTCTTCATCATCCTCTTGTTGTGACGATCCTGGCTCATCTGTCTTTACTAGAATATAATTATTGTATTTGTCTCATAACAGCCTTAGGCTAAGGTCCGTAGCCCTTTTTAATGAATTCCACTTTAATGAAGCAAGGTGGTAACGTAATTAAATATAGCACAAAGGAATATTATCTGACTGTCTTCTTACTTTGGTCGCGATGGGTTCTTCAGATTAACCTTTCAATTCATTAAAGGTATAATTACTGTTCATTGTCTTAATATCAAGTAACATTAAAAGCCAAGTTATATTCTATTAAATCCGGATAATAAAATGTTTCCCCAGATTTGTGAATATCCCGAGAATAATTTTCATTCCTATTTATACGTATATAATTTATTCCGAAAGTAAGGCACAAAAAGCTATTTGCGCAGCCATCCCGAAGTATTATTAATGTGAATCCTCCGTAATATATAGTGCTTCGAAAATATATGTACTAAGATTACTAAGTAGTTCTCAGTATTCCCGAGGAACGTGGTGTAGTTAAAAGTCACATTTGTCATGAAAACAAAAGGAAGTTTGAACATTTCCTTACAAATATTTGCATATAAATATTCTAGTTTGGAAACTCGCAAACTCTGTATATTGTTGGTTGCCTTGTTATCTAACTTGGTCCTCAATAAGGTCCAGAGTATCTTCTTTGTCAGTGGCGAGTGTTACCTTTTAGAATTGTTGAAGTATTGAATATATTGAATTCAACGTCTGCGAGACTGTTCAGCATTCTGTTTGAGATGGAAAAATATTTTTCTTTTTTTGTTCCAAGATTCTTTTTCTATCTTGTATTATTAAATTCTATTATAAGCTTGAAGTTATAAGACCTAAATAAATCCAAGCATATTATTCGTCGGCGTGTAATTATTAGACCTAGATTTTTTTTGTAAGTAACTCGTAACATGACGCCTACGTAATTTGGTTTAGTTTTGTCATATTCGGGTTTATTCAGAAAGCCTAAATATATCTACCTAAATATATCTCCTACACCTCTATACAATTCTGAATCCAAATTAAGCTTGCTGAGTTTATATATGCAAATGCCTGTGGCGAGTGAATCAGTATTTTAATGGAAGTCTTTATTTGTAAAAGTTTCTAAAAGTATGAACGGTTTCTAACTTCTTTTTGATTACTAATTTGTAATTCATTCGGAATATTTTTGATGTTGAGTGAAGTTTTTGTTTGTGAAGGGATATTCTGTCTTATATGTAGGTATGAATAGTTTATTCATAAAAGTTTAATTATTACAGACACCAACATTTTCAAAAAAAAAAAATTGGTATCTAAAATAGAATTTATAACGCTTGATGTTTCGGTTTAGTCTTGAAACCGCGTAATAAACGCGTCGTGTCTAGATTACATTTAATAACCTTCATCAAAGTCAACGGAGTTGTCACCAACATAATGTGGATTTAACCCAAATCCCTCTGGCATCCTCTGTTTGCACAGACATATTATACCTTATTTGAAGACGGGACGTCTTTGCTAATGGCTTGATTTGTGGGAGATTGAAATCCATATACATCTCAGAATTAAGGAATTTGGTTTTGTAGTGTATCCATCTTTTCTTTGGCCTTCATGGCCAAAGGAAAGATGGATTGTGTGAGGAATGATATGAAAGAGAAGGGAGTGAATGATAGCGTGACGGGTGACAGGGGAGAGTGGAAAGAGAAAAAGTGTTGCGCCGAGCACGAGTGACGTGGGACAAGGGCAGGAAGATTATGATGGTTTGGAAATGTATAATTGATGTATAATATTTACAAGTTCTGAGATTGCTAAGATTGTAACGAAAATACGAGTTTATTCAATCATCTGTTACAAATTGTAAGATACATTCATTCCTTCCACACTTTTTAGACACCTAATCTGAAGACTGTAACGAGCAAAATACAATGTTTTTGGCTTAGAGTCCATATAATGTTATCATTCTAACAGCCCACATATCTTTAACCGTTAAGGCAAACATTCTAGCGCAAAGCAATTAGTTTGCTTCTAAATCTTGTGTGCTATGCCGCCATATTTGATGTCAACTTCAAACAGAACAAGAAGCAAGGAACGGTTAGCAAACAAGACATGCGCATTTCCACAAGTAAATGCAATTCACCGTAGGAAACCCAAAATGAAGAAAAGTATTTTTTTTAAACATGAACATCGGGATTTTTCAGTAGAGTAGTTTCAAGCTTACTGAGTTGCTCCAAACAAAAGCAAACAGTTTTTCTTCATTCTTGAAAGCGCTCATAATTATGTTTTTGTTTTTGTTTCCTCTCGTCTAAAGGCACGATTCCACTAAAACTGTGTTCAGCACATTTGTTCACAAACATTTTGTGCAGAACTCTAACAGTGCAAGTACTGAGCTGCAGATCCGTTAGTCTCTGTTTACCTCGGCAAAGCTGTGCGTAATTTTTGTAAGCTTCCTGTGCAACACATTTGTAAATGTTAACTTGAGTGAGTTCACCGAAATAAACAATAGTGTCGTACACTGTGCAGTACAGTGTCGCACAGTGCCGCACATTGGTGGAATCGCGCCTTATCAGCTAAATTTGTTTTCTTATGAACTTAGTTATGATGAACTTCTTGTTAACTCAAATATCAGTTCCCTGTTATTATACATATCAAAGGTTTCCTCTCTTTTCTTGAAAACCCTAATGTTATTTGCATTTTCTAATAAGGATTTTATCAGCTTAATCAAGATGCATTTCTCGTTAACTAACTTAAGATCAGTTTCAAAGTGTTCATGTCACAAATTTTGCAAGCAAGCTCATCAGCACTTGCTCCATTGCCCAGAGCCCCAATATTCTGAGGTTCTCACAAAGCAATTACATGGTCTGTGTTCAGACATGGTATTGTTTGACGGATGGCTTAACATTGTGTTGTAACACCTTGTTGTGTCTAAGGATTTGCTATGGTATTATGTAGGTTGTAAACTGATGAATTTAGATTAAGGAGTTATTGGTCACAGGTCGTGGTCTTATGATCTTAGCTGTTTTTTTCAAGTGAATACGTTTTTGAAAGATGGCTACAGAACTAAATATTTTCTGATCGTTCATCGTCATTTGGGAGTCAAAATGTTGTATGGGGGTAATCTGTAAAAAAATCACAAGACCATTGCATCGTTTGTAAATTAGTAAAAAGGTGGTTATGTTTACTGCTCTAGGCCTCCTTAGGCCGATTCTAATCAATACCCTTTTAGGTACTTTCTCAGTGATTCGAGCTACTTCTCATTTCCAATTTCCCCAAAAGTTTTTCCGCCCACATAGGTTCATTTTCAGGCACTCTACTAAATAAATCGGTTTCATAGATAGAATATTAAATAGGGCAATACATCCATGTACTCATAGTAGATACTTTTTACTTGACCGGATATAATATACGTTTATATTTCCTTGACCTATTAGAGGCGCCAGACAATGCTCAATATACTATAATACAGTGCCAAAGGTTCGCAGAAAGCTATGTTATCGTTATCAGCCATTCAATTAAGCGGAGTATTTTGCCAAATCGCATCCTCGCGTGTTCTTCTTCTATCTGCTATACGTTTCCATGGATAATTGACTTTTGTTACGAATTCTCGTGTTGATTCTTATGTAAGTTTGAATGTGTTATTTTGTAGAGTAGGTTTAGTAATCTAACTTTTAAAAGTTTTCTTTTATTCTTGGTACCATTACAGGTTAGAGCTTTTTAAATTTTAACTCAATTTTCTACCATATTCGTTTTTTGAACGGTTAGCTTTAATTCAGTAGGACTACAAACTTCAATACTATCCGTTTTTTCTACAATATGTCTGGTTTCGGACTGTACAAACTTAAAGGGGTGGTAGTTTGCTCTATTCTGTCAATAAAATTATTCTACATGTAGGGTCGAAACCCAACCCCCCCAGAATGGCAGCCATTTTTGTGTTTTGATCGCGTTTTATGGAGCGTGCATATTAAAAGTACAATAATTATGTTGTATCTGTATGTATTTTACTGTGTGTACATAAATAATAAAATAAATAAATAATTTTAAATCGATTTTTCGGTATCATTATTTAGATGAACTAAACATCTGTTAGAAGAGTAGATAAAAAAAGGTAGTTCCCCGGGGTGAATTTTGTAATAACCTTGGTTAACAAAAAAAAACGATGTTATTTTTAACGTAAAATTGCTCTTTTAGCATTTATTTCAATATGATGCAGCATGTAATGGTATTATTTGAGTTATTTAATCCATTGTTAATACTTTTCCGTTGCTAAAAGTATTTTTTTTTATGACAATTGGGCTTTAAATTTTAAAGTTATTGTACTTTTAGTATGCACGCTCCATAAAAGGCGACCAAACACAAAAATGGCTGCCATTCAGGGGGGGATGTGTTCTGACCCTACATGTAGAATAATTTTATTGATAGAATAGAGCAAACTACCACCCCTTTGAGTTTGTACAGGCCGAAACCGGATATATTGTTTATAAAGAAAACAGATCTATATATGTTATTGCAGTATTTTTGTTCCCGTTGAGTCACACACAATATAAAAGCTAGCAAATAAGAATCCTTGTAAACGATCAAATACATAACTGTAAACGATACATTAAAGAATACCATTGTCAAGAACATAGAAGCAATAACAGTCGCCTCGGGAACGGGAGGTAGGAAATGCAATATAACTATCGACCCTAGGATGCAGTGCGAGGCTAAACTGTCGGTAGAGTACTAGAACGCGAACGTTCAGTAAACTCAATACGATATTACTGCACTCGATTCCGAACTGTTACTGAATACGTACTAGTTTATGGTAAAGGAATCGTGGAAATGGAAATGTTGAATCAAACTTTGATCGAAATGAATATTTGAAGAGTTTGAGAGATTATTTTAATGAATTAGCAATGGTAGAAACTGTTATTAAATTTAAAGATTTCACTACACATATTTTGGCGAGTAGTGTTTTGGAACCATTTAGTCATTTGTACATATATCTAACTTGTATATTAACTATACTCAGCACTGGGTGGAATAAGGCTGCCAATGATAATGATGATGAATGATGGTAATCTAACTTATCAGAGATGATCATAAGATTGGCTTATATTTATGTATGTTGTCGGGCATAAACATCACAATACGAGAAAAACTGTATATAGATTTACTGCTGCGGTAGGGTGTGGATCTCTTAATAAAATACCAATAATATATGAATACGTTGACCTTTACGTTACGTAACTTCAGCTCCTAATATTGTCGTCGCCTATAAAGACATAATTCTGTGACCTAAATCTGTGCACTGGTTCCACACATTAAGTTGTGGTGACTTACGGTAGCATTCGTCACACGGCTGGCTGCGTTGTTGAAGTGAAATATTGTTATATAAGGCTTTTATAGGAAATGGGAATGTTGTAGGGTTGAGGATGGAAAATTTTATATCACAACCAAATAAAGCAATGAAAAATAGATCTGTTTTAGACTTTCATGTAGGTAACTATTTTTATGAGATAGATAAAGTTTGCCATGTATTCAACTATAAACTAGCTTCAACACTTTCTGATGAAGAACTATAAAGTGGTACCAATAATCTTAGTAAAAGTAAAACGCCAAAAGCCAAACAACATTGATCCAAAATAATAATTTGCAAGGGCATGTCGTTAAAAACTCTCGCTGAAACGAACCCGATCGTTAATGCACTAATTACAAATGTCCCGTCCCACGGCCACGCTCTGCGCCAAACAGCGAGGGCGTATCGACCAACACTACAAAGAGCAGAAAGATACAGTAAATCCACAACAACTGGGGACGCATTCGCAGATAAATTGTCGCTACTGTAGAGATAAATCGGAATTGTAAACTAACTTCTACAGTCACAGATTATTCAATAGTTTTGTTTCGTTTATCGTCCACGTCTACGTAACTTCTGTCTCTCTCGTCTGCCTTAGTGCCCCTTCACACGACACTGATCCCTATTGATCCCCGATCGCTGCGACCTCCGCGTGATATTAATTCTTCGCTGGAACATTAAGTTTCTGATATTGAAAGTCGGTATTTGACGTCGGCTCGTCTCGCTTCGAGAATTTCGATGCTTAAGGGGAAGCGGTGAAATGAATCGACGTCGATTAATTTCGTCTTTAATGGCAATTGATAGGCGGAGATGAGATTTTTGGTTTTTAGAGCAGAGACTTTCGTAATAAATGAAGTTCCTTTGCCAAAGGGCATGCATTTTTCAGAGCTATCTTTTGGCAACAGTTATGTTGTGCCGTGTAGTTCCGGTTGAAAAAGTTTGTCTTCGTTTTTCCTACTTGTGTCCTTGTGGTGTTGTTATATGGATTATTTGAGAAGGATTAGCATCAGCACCCTTTGTTCCTATACACACAAATATCAATACTAGATCCGTTTGTGTAGTTGAGATACTGTTTGCTTACGATCATTCAAGTCGACCATTACGATTGTGATTTTATTCCTCTTAATACAAATTATTTATTTATTTATTTTATTATTTATGTACGCACAGCAATATACAATTATACTTACTTCTCCAATTTATATTTGACTTCGACACCAATATAATTAAATAAATCCAAGTAATTCAATGGTAGGGTTTCGTTTATTAAACTTGTGGTGAAGTTTATGAATACATAATGAGAGGTCCCAGTTGACCGCAAAGTTTGATTACTAGTAACCGATTCGTTACTTTGAAGTTCTCGGTCATCGATTATTCATAAGTTTGTAAGTCACTTATAATATTAAGGGTTATGTATAATTTTGGTTTTAATATTAAGGTCGCGTAGTTTTGAAATATTTTTACAACTAATGTTAGTAAAGTCGATTGATCGCTAAATAAATAAATTGTAAGATGTGACTGAGCTTCTTAAATTGCTTGTCGTGGTAGCGTAAAAGTAAGATAAGAATTATGTTAAAAACATGGGAAGTAGCATCCTCCCGTGACCGTCTTGTCTGATGATAACATCAAATTGTACCATATAACCTCTCTGCGTGAAGACTGATGAATAAAGAAATCTTCTTTAAAGTGTTTATACTAAACTAAATGGTCTTCAGAAGGTTATCTTTACCACTGAGCTTGCTGATTTATGAGGATTATTAAAAGGCTTTTTTCAACGAGAATCACTTCACGAACCATGCCTGGCGATGGCCTCGCAATTAGGTCAAAAGCTAGATGGAAGTCTCGAACTAATGAATATTTAAATCTCAACTTACTTAGCTGAATGGAAAACGCTAAAAACAGAAAGATTTCCCCAAACGCTTGTTTAATAAATCTATGAACATCTGAATCACATTCGTTCGTTACTTATGTATTATACTTTTGCTTTAACGGTCTGTAGGCTCCTTATTGATATGCTACAAAATTTTGCCCGCGTCGGAATAAAAATCCCAAAATATAAACCATCTCTCCATGAAAAAAAAATCGTATATATGCTAGATTTAATGTTAATCGGCCAAACGGTGTTCGACTTTATTTATCTCGTTTATACCAACATCGTCTTTTATATGCAAAATAGGTATAGAAGATGATGAAGTCATAACTCCTGTGAGCAGACGGTAGTGGGCGTACGACTAATACTCGTAAATTTTCACGCCTCGAGTAGCCTTCTCTAGTTACGAGAAAACTGGCACCGAAGAACAGAATTCACCAAAAAGCTGAAAGGGAGACAAAACATGTAAGGGTGTAGGTTAAGTGAGATTTTGACAAAGCATGAGCATATTGAGCTTTGAAAGCAAAAAAAAACCACACAATTTTATCAAGAAGAGTCTAAAATTAAGTAACTGCCTTCGAAGTAAGGACCTGAGTGCCGACTTGAAATTTTAGATGCTTGTGAAAGCTTGAAAAGACATCTGAAAAAGTTCAATGTAATTGTTAAACGACTAAGTTACGCACCCACGAGTTACTTATTCTGAATAGGGCACGTAGTACTTCGTCATGGCAAAGGTTATTTTCGAATAAATTGCCTTTTACTCACTCGTTTATATCCGAGGGCAACTTATGTAAATACAACATTGAAGAAAGTAGATGTTATTTCAAGAATACTGACGTAAAAAATACATATAAAAATAAAAAAAACCGAAGAAAAAATTTGTTTGTTCCCTCTCAAATAACTCAAGTTACTCATTTGAGAGCGTAGCTCACGCTCTCAAATGATAAAAAGCACGTGTGTTGACAAAAATACCTTAGCGCATCGTCTTGACGCGTAACGAGCCGACAAATCAGAGGCCGCCTCGCACCGAACGGCTATAAAATTAAAATTAAACCGAACGCCGTGATTGGTTGGCTGACGGTGTGCGCGACTGCGCGGAGTGGGGGGCGCGATCAATACGAGACGCGTTACGTAACCGAGGCAGTCGCTGCCTTACCAGACAACACCCTTTCGTGCTATTATCTAACCAATTTACAGGTTCGTAGAGCTTATTTTATCATGCTGATATTTCTAGGGTTCTCGGCGCCATTCCTCCATACATCCGACACAAGTTTCGGGAGTTGCGTTTCCGGCAACGTTCAGTTTACATTGAAGTTTTACAGAATTTATTGCGAGAATTTTCTGATGCCAACTTTGTAATGGAAGATTCAAATTAGAGGATTTTGCAGGCTTTTATATTACTTGTTTTTCGAATTGTTTGCTAAAATTACGAAATGTTATTTTTGTCCTTCATTGTTTGTCGTCAACTTTAGGCAATACTGCCGTTATAAGTTTTTTGTCAGCTTCAATTATCATAAAATTCCCATCTTTACCAAAGTTATTGTCGTGTCTATGTATAATACCCCGAAATCAAACTCTTTTAAAATTAGACTCGTGGGAAACCAAAACTGAATGATCCCTTATTTACGTTCGTTGAGAGTAGCTGCATATTACGAACAATTTACGACCAGGCACACCCCTATCATCAATTATTAAATCTAATCGTGCGACCTGCGATACCGAGCGCCACCTGACAATTGAGACGTGCATTATACAGAACATGAATATATCGAATGTCAAAACATTTTTCATAAAGAATCGAATTCCGATTCTGTATCTCAGCATATTTTTATCGTAAAATAAGATTTCACAACATAAACGAAGAAAAAAGATGTTGTTGAAAAAATAGTACATTACTGTCGCGGCCAGCAATAAGGGGATTGATGGACGATCGTGAAAATGTGGGCTGAAGCGATGCCGAGGCACACATACGTGAGTCCATCAATTCCTGATTGCGACCAAGGCTTGTATAGTACTTTTCTCAAATAATGCGCGGAAATTCAAACTGAGTAAATTAAATAGAAATTCCAGAATCAATGACGAACAACTATAATTTTTCATGCGCTAATGTGTTCATTTGTTTCTTCTTTGTTCTATTTGCAAGCCAATTCGAAATTTAAATAAAATCTTTGATAAGTTACCTCCTTGGTTGCCGTGTGTTGAAGTAAAAAGTTCTTTCCATTTTTAAATAACACGACAGATATTTATTTATTTATATATACTTTAGATATGAGTTTTCCTAGTTATTTATTCGGCCGCTAAACACGCCAGATATGGATTTTCATAGTAACTTTGCTGGCCGCATCGTCACTTGTTTTTGACCAGTACAGCAATTTCGATTTATCTCGAAGAAGGTTGTCAAAATAATGCTCGAATTTCCAAGCATGTTTGAGAAAACTCATTGTTTATTGTCTGTGATTCAATTTCATGTTAGATATATTAATCAGTTTCAATCTACAGGGGGATCTTTTTAAGGACTCATAAGAAGAAGAAATAATAGAAGAAGATATAGGATATCATTAAAAGAGACGGATTTATCATAATTGTGTATAATATACAAATGTTATGACTGTTATAATCAGATTTATGTTAAATAAAACAACCTCTATTACAGACAGACTCATGGAAATCTTCACAAGATCCTCAATAGCGGAAAATATATTCTATGAGAACGGTATTATACCCTTTGAAAAATGCGCGGTCATGCTCGTTCAGAGGCTTAACTCCGGAGTATTCAAATGTCCATCTTCCATAAAGATTCGAGTGCCGATAGAAATCTTGAATAATAGAATTTCTGAATCGTGGAGCTTATAAATTCTGGATTTATCCTTTTTGTTTGGGACTGTTTAGTCAGTAAAGTTTGATCTTGTGACATTTTACTGTTTATTGGGACTATCTGATTTATTGGTCTGTACTTGCGTAGGATTATAAGTAAATTCTTTAGTTGTATTTTTGCTATTTTTATAGTAGATATAAATTGTATGTCGTGGGTTGTATGTATGTGTTCAAACATTCCTTGGAATATTCTCAGTATTATAAACTATGTTTTCCGGAAAACTTCTTAATCATATTTAGACTGTTGATTAAAACTATTCGAAGTATTTTACATAAACTGAAAAGGACGACGAAAAAGAACAAAGCTGAAAATGATGTAGCTGCTAACAAAACCTGGATCCCTGTCAACTCCAAATTACCCTTACACGCCTACACAAGCGGCTTTTATATATTTTTTGCTCCCATCAACGTCAGGGTAATGAAGATTAATGACAAATGGACCTCCATGTTGAATAACAGAGTATTAATGTCCTGCCGCCGTGTCCTGCATTATATCGTTTACATTTTTGTGCAAAAACACGTAATTGACTATATGATTTATTTTGGCGATTTATAAAAGTTATATCTGATGAATGATACGGCTCGGTGGTCAGGTTCGGTCGTGTATTTTATGTTAAAAATATTGGTTCTGACAATTAATCATGTTTGATAATGCATCTTTTTCGATTACCAATTTCATCCTTTTCCAACATAAACTCAATATTTAAAACCTCGTTCCGAATGCCTTTCCTTAAATCTGTAAAAGAATTATTTTTTCCCAAGTGCAAACATAACCACTTCTAAATTACATAACCACACGGTTGTTCATATTGGTCGAGGGCTGTGAAAGGTCAGACCCATACAATTGATCGCATTTTTCAGTAAAAACCTCGCAGGCCCAATACAATTTAGATATCGGGCCCAAAGTAATTTAACTGATTTCTCGTACTACTTAATCAGAATTTAAATCTGCCTACGTCTGAACCGTGCCCGAGTTGGTACTTAGGGATCACGGTTCTTTTTGAAGCTTTTTGGTAACTATATTAAATTTTCCTATCGTCATGATTTATTATTATTGTAATGGAACCAAGGTGGATTTGAATTGGTATTTTAGACTTCCGGATGGTATCTGCTTTTCGAGGTACTTAGACAGGAGCTCCTTGCCGGTTTAAGGAATGTCAATTTAAAAATTGGTTTTCACAAATATGCTGAGATTGACCTTTCCCCACGAAGCTTCTTAGACTCTGAAAGATCTGAAAGAATAGACTCCTTGAATATTTCCATAAAAAAGGTCGGAAGCATGTTTAGCATTCTCATTAAAAAAAAACTGTTAAGCAGGCCCTAGGCGAGACCCATTTAGCTCGGAATGATTCATTTTTATTGCACCAGTATCCATATAATCACCCTGACTTAATGTATTTGCTTGTGTAACACTAACACTCCTATTTATGGAAATGAGGGAGAATAACTTTTTTCTTTCAAGTATATTTCTAGGTCGTGACATGGTTCGTTAATTTACTTTATTGCTATGCTTCATAATTTTTTTCATTCTTGTTATTTTTAGTGCGATTTTTTTCTCTTTCGATGCGACTTTTTATGAATCAATGGGTTTAACTTGGTAATGAGTCGTTTTTTCAACGCACTTAGCGAATTTATGCGTTGGAAATATAAACGTACGGATTCTTGTTAAGGAAACATAATTATGATGTCTAGACTATAGTGCTGTTAATGTCCATATTTGGATTAATTTTAAGACTATCACTTTTCGATGTTCTAACAATCCTTTTTTCTTGTTACAGGTAAGTGTCCAACAATCTTCATCATCAAAACGAAATCGTACACCACGGTAGGTGAACCACAAGCTCTAAAGTTGTAAAGGCAGTTTACCCTGTACTTCAGAGACGTACTCAACCCTGACACGGCGGGAGCCAATTACGACTGTCTGTGACGACGCTCTGAACATTCAAGTGTTGTTTGCCGAGGCCTCCAATGGGAGTTTTGAATACCAGAACTTCTTAGATGATGTTTTGCAAAGCATTTTATGCTAAACTCAGCTTTAATTTTGTTTTGATGGTGGCATAAAATCTTGAGTTCTTTTTGAATAAGCACCCCTTAGAATAAAGTTAAACACATTCAGTATAACATAATGAGAAAAGTTCATAGATAGAAAAGTCAACATGAATACAGTTCGGAAAATAGAAGCTATGGTTGAACAGATTCAGTTGCATTGATAACTGGTTTCAAATTGGTTTTATTAGGAATTATTGTTTGGCTACATGCCCTGGCTGGAATTGGAATGGAATTTACTGCTAGTGATAAGAAGCAAGTTTTAGAGTTGCATTTCGAAAATTGTACATATCTTTATTTTATAGACGAAATCACGAAAGCTGTTTTCCACAATTTTAAATCCAAGGTGGACATCAATCAATCTGCCTAGCCTTTTCCCAACTATGTTGGGGTCGGCTTCCAGTCTAACCGGACAACCAAAAGAGTCCAAGGTAGACATACTGAAGATGAACTGAATTGAATTAAATACTATCTGAAAATATGTTTTATTCACCTCCATAAAAGACATCCGTTGTTATCAGCAACCGTCGGGATAATTTCCGACGGCAGACGGGAGACTAATAAACACACGAGACAGTAAACCGTCGCAAATAACTATGTAGGCAGATACCAATTCTTTTGGTTATAACCCAATTGGTCCCTGTCCGTAAACTCTAATGGGTTACGCAACCAATTGATGAAGTTTGGATGTAATCAAAGTGGCTTGCTAACTTAGTGGACTCGATGATTTGACTTCAAAGGCTATATTTAAACGGTAATGTAATTAAAGTTTCTAGCACTAAATAGTTCTCCTTGTCGCTATTAACACCGCTATTTTGTACTTTGTTCTCAACTATGCTCCAGTCTGCACTGGCTCAGGCACTTTTAGTGAGAGATAACTTTTAATTTAATTGCAGTAATTTCTTAAAAGCGGAGTAAGCTTTCCCCGGTATTTATTTTCTCAGAGGAGTGTACCTACTAGAGCTAAAATAAATAGTACCAGTGAAGCACTCGCGTAATGAAAATCTCTACCCTGATTATATTATGTTGGTTAATTGAAATGGTGACGTGAACGTTAAATTAACTAAACATTGGAATATTTGCATCACAAAGCGATGCTCAAACCCACAAACTGAATCCTCCATAATTCAAAACAATTTTACCGATAATACCGACATTAAAGTTTAGTAAACCGTTGAATAACATTTGGTATTCCGAATAGAGAAATATCTCGTAAATATGTAAGCTTATAATCTTCCTTTTACTATCAGTTTCATAAGAATTGCTGAAGTTTATTTATTTATTAAAACTTTTCGCACCTATAAAAAAGGTACAAAGGCGGACTTATGCCTTAGGCATTCTTTACCAGTCAACCAAGGGTGGTGAAGAGATTAGATGGCAGGTGCTCTGAAAGAAAGGAACAAAAAAAAAAAATATATCATAATGCATTATGGATAAAACAGGTTTTACAGTGTAAATAAGCTATAAACTTATAAGCTAAGCTATATACTTACGATACTGAACTATATATGATATATATACTGAAGTTATGGCCTTTGTCGGCGCCGCCTGCACAGTACAGGCGCCCAATGTTTCAATTTCAACAACTAGACTAATGTTGATAGTTGCTGACGAGTCTGGATGTTATTGTCTTGTTTTTAAGCGAACTTATACTTAAAGTTTACTTAGATGATTTGCTAGTTCCGCTGTGCCTTGATTCCTACCAAACTTCATATGTGTCTTAGAAGAAGATTACAGCATAGCACTACATACCACGAATGAATTTGTTATTTGTTAGATACCTTATGTGCATTAAGTGTTTTATTTATTCAAGCAAAAACATTATAACGATCCCGATTAAATAATCATAGTGTAAGCTCACCTACATTCCCAAACGGATTTAGTTCCAAGGTTCGTTTAACATTTGTGTCTTACTAAGCTCAAAACTATTTCTTATTTCTAAAGTAACTAAAAAAAATTACCGCTATAAATTCCATCAATAACAAAATAACTTATGCAGCGCTTTATTCTAAAATGCTAAACACTACCATTACCTACCTAGTTAGAAACTGTACCGGTCTGCTGAAACTTTATTAAGTTTGAACGCAGCAGGTACATTATAACACACGTTGTCCGTCGACGTGCATGCAATTTAGTCGCTTCCCGGTGTGCGAAACTTCCCACGATTGTTCTATCGACCTTGCGGGTAGTCAGAAATTGTGCAGCTTTGTTGAACCTTTATGTAGGCACTAGGTAGGTATACCCGCCACTGTCGCAGTAATGGCAGCAACAGTTAATTAAGTCTTTTGTGTTCGACGCATTTGTGGCTTTTGGCGCTATTGCCTGTGCCTGGCGGCTTATAGGTTTGACGTTTATTGTTGATGTTGATTGAAATCGGATGATTTATCAAAATAACTCGCCTTTAACGATATATAGGTTTGACGTTTATTGTTGATGTTGATTGAAATCGGATGATTAATCAAAATAACTTACCTTTAACGATATTTCGTAAAAAAATAGTTTTCCTGAATAAGAAATCCTGAAGTTATAGTACCTAAGTAACAAAATAAAAATAAACTAAACTGTAATAGTACATTGTTATACGAGTGTGCTCTATACAGCTCTATATATTACAGTCGAGGCGGTATTATTCGCGCGAGCCAGAGGCGAGCGCGATAAGGTAGCCGAGAGTGTAATAATCAATGCACACGCGTTTCATACGACGTTTTTCAACACACTTGCGAGGAAAAAAACAGACTTGTTGTAAGAACTTATGCTACAATAACGTAACTATAGAGGTGATAGATTTATAAAGTTTAACTGACCTTTATTGTCAGGTACTGACTCTCCGGAGTTTCTTTTAAAAACTTCTATGTCGGTTGATGACAATACTTTAAATTTTGTATTGTATGATAATAATTAACCACACAATGAAAACGATAATATATATTTATGTAAAATGGCGGGCTGGTGTTGTTTTTCCATAGGTGTAAATAAGAGCACTGGCAAAATCGTTAGACAGCCTATACAAAAAAATATGATTTCAATATGAAAAACAATACAAAAAAAAAATACTGTTACTAAACGTACCATGGTGGAGTCAAATCTATTTATTATTATTTACGCTCTTCTCCCCTACGTGAATCGACATTTTTAATAATGATTTTAACCACACAACAAAAAAGTTAACAAATATTTATGGAAAATGGCGGCTGGTTTTGTTTTTTCCGCTAGCGATGAGCGCGCGGGTGTAAATAAAGGCACTGGTAATACCGCTGAACAGCCTATATAAAAATATAATAATGGTATTAATATATAATACGCAAATGGGGTTAGGGTAGTGAACAATATAGACTGAAATAGCCATAGACGATATAAACCCTTATTTAATAGTACAGAATAACAGAGATTAATTCCGCGCAAATGCGGTGGCACACGGGCAGGCCAGCGCGGTTTGTCGGGGCGGGTCAAGTGGCCTGCGCGCGTGCCAACCGCGGTCTTACCGGCAAAAACGCACAAACGTCTCTGCTCGGGTGTAAATAGAGAATACTCATTTATTAGTAGGATAGTTCATACTAATTCAATGTATAGTATCCCAATGACGTTTAGTTATGGTAAAAAAAAATCCATGGGCATGCATGGGATTTTTTTTTTGCTTATGGTTCTTTTTTTTAATAAAAACTTGCTTTTGAGCACTTGTCTTTGGTAAAAAGCTTCACCAAAAACAATTTCTATTGGATACAAATTCCATGCTGCTATGATAGTACTTACTAATTCCATACTGCCATGTCAGTACTCCGACTAGTAAAAAGTAATCTGTGGCGCACATTACCGCATTAGTGGGGTATTATAAAGTAAAACGCACGCTTCCATAATACACTGCATTATGAACCTAAAAGCGGTTCAATAAGAGACACTTTACGAGCAAGTGTGTTGAAAAAAATATTTACTTTACTACATTGATCGTGTCGTTTTGACTATACCGGGTAGACAGTGATTAAAAAAACTTTAATGGTGGCTCTATTTTTTTTAGTACTTAATTACAAACCTTCCCTCAGATTTAAATAACAATCAGTCTTTTCCATCTTATTTTGTAATAAAAAAACGGGAAAAAGATAACTAAGATTTTTTTTTTGTTTCGTATCTTCGTAGCGTACCATCTAGTTATATTAAAGTTTATTTTTCTCGCTCGGGAAGTAGCCAATCCGCTTTAAGCTCGCAACTTTCCATAAGCCGGAACGCAGAGGTGGTGCAGACTTCGTAACGAAGTAGATATTTTTTTAATTAGATTCTGAGCTAAAGGTTGGGAATTCTCGGTGGATTAAGGTCCGGGCTATCATCAGCTGTATTGCGATTGACGTACTTACAACAACAAAAGTTATTTCATATAAGTTTATCTGTCTCACTTGTTTCCTTATAAAGGAAAACGAAGTCAATGACAGTTGAAAAAAATGGATTACAGGAGTAACCCTCTAAGATGCTTTTCTAATCCGTTTTAAATAAATAAATTCTTTTTATTTGGGACAACATAGGAACCATTTTTGTTAGTACACACCTTAGAAACTACAACTGTGTACTGGTGTTTTGCCTTAGTTGACTTACGATCTGTCCTAGTTAGGTGATAAGTTTTCTACGTGTGGATGTTTTCTATTTTAGTTCCTTATGTATTCAGAGAACATAATTTCTTGCTCTTATCTTTAATCAGATTAACCTTACCTATAAAAGTCGTTTTATTATAGGTACGTTATATAATTCCTGTTACATACACATACATATATAAACTCACGTCTTGTACCATATAAACTCACGTCTTCTTTCCATGGTGGTAGACAAAAACTACAGAACTCCAACTGCTACGATCCTTACATACTCCTTTTGCCTCGCAATTCCTGTTTATCACCACGCAAACCTTACAGAACCCGCGCACCAGTAACGACCAGTACAAATTAAAGTAACAAACACTTACATTTGTATTCACTCCTTGACACCAGCCATCTAACTAGCCAAGATACGACTCGCAATTATGACTTGAGGTATTTTAAGGAGCCATAAAACCAACCAGTCTGACCCAAGCAACCTCAACATTTTATTAGGCCTTTGTACAGGCAGTTATTATAAATGATAATTATTTCATCTACCATAAAACCACACTGGGGGCCTTTCTCAGAAATATTTCATGACATTTTATTAGCACTCTTAAGTTTAGGTCTTAATTTTCACTCACTTTTGGTACAGATAACGTTGTTTTGTTTGTAGAATGTTGTCATTTCGTTGTTGATTTAGCTGTAAAAGATAAACATAAACTTATTAACTTCTCTGTAAAAGTGAGTTACCCGACGTGAAAGGTCACGATGAGATATAAAGTTACACCTAACATTACGTGAGACTAGTATCCTCTCGAGTTTGTTTAGATAGACGCTCCAGGTTTAATTAAAAATATATATTTGTATTCAATGCAGAGGTACACGAGAAAAGTTAATCTAGACTGCAAACTGAAAATGTAATTACATAATTTTTTCTATCATGCATGTTGAAAGCTGGTCACCGATCGTATTTCATCTAGCATCAAGCTTTTTGGTTATCAGTTTCACCACAAAACAATGTATTCGAGAGTTGAAAACTATTTCATTATTACTATCAAAGTTGTTCTTTGAACCACACGAGAGGCACGATCGATATCTACCAGTTAACGATAAAACTCATGTTTCTACGTAACAGTATCGGTAACACTCCGGAAGTTGGATCTAGGCCAATTTATTAGCACTTCGTACTCGCTTTATCATTTTCGAGTAACGAAGGTAGTAATGTATAGCTTGCAATTTATTTTATCGTTTCCATGCTGAGAATTTAATTGTACAGTGTTGTTGCTTTTGGTCTTCGTAATTGCGAACAGTTTTGTCTTTGGCAGCTATTTTGCTGTTTCAGTTATAGTTTTAATTGGAAATGTTTCTGTTAATAGAGACAGGTTCATCTGCCTTATTTGCTATGTGGGTAGCTTTGAGTTTATTGTTGCGTTTGTTAGTAGCGAAGTAATTAGTATAACTAAGTTTGAAATCTTCTTTAAAATCTAGATCCTATATTTTGTGATTAATTTAATCGAGATTGGTTAGTAATTCTCTCGAAAGTTTATACTGGATCTAAAAACTTTCGTCGAAGTAAATAATGATATTTCCAATCTTCGTTTGTTTGCAGTTATTAATAAAATTGGTTGTTTCAATTTAGCTGTGATTTATATTTTATACCTTTATTAGAACCTATTACGAACGAAGTTAACGATGTAATTAACTTGACCAAAAATTATATATTCTAATTATAGTAAATGCCATTAGGTAATTAACTTTGACTTTTCATTTTCTAAAATACAATCAAAATTATATTTAGACTAATGTTCTTTACCGTAAAGCAGCTCTTTGCTCATATAACATAAACATTATGAGTATGTCTTGCTATGCTTTTTCACATTACCTATCTCAATCAAAGATACATTTTATCATATTTACACCACACATCTTTATCTTATCTTATAGTATTTACTTGACTCTGAAGTATTATTTATTCTAACGTTATATCTTTTGAATGTCCATTGTTTGTTAAAAATACTTGATCAATATCATTTTCGTGTACAAAACTTGTTCAATCCCATTGACAGCCATTACCTACAACATCTGCCTACATCGCCTGCGCTCGCGTCCCCTCGTTTGTCATAGACTATTCAATTAGTTAGTAGCATAGACAAGCGATGCTGGAGCGTCGAGTGTGGGTCGACCATATGATCGGCTTACAAAGTTTCACTTTTATATTTATGTTATTAAATTTTTACTGTATAATTTGTATTTATTACTATCTTTATTTTTTTTATTATTTTTTTACTATTTACTCGATTTATTTATTTTATGTCCGTAGGTGTGTCCGTGGCATCACAGTGGGCCCTATCAGAATACCAGCGCTACGATATTTGTTTATTTCTCAAATATCGTAGCATTATGCTGAGATAGGAGCCTCTTTGGCCTCGCACGGGTTTTGTTTTCTACACATTGTTTTATTTTATTTTATTAATTTTGTTAGTTTTAATGTTTGTTTTTATTGTTATATTTCCTGTGCGTGTCCCAAATAAAATATTTTTCTTTCTTTCTTTCTTTCTATCTTACCATATCCGATTTTCTTTCCTTCCATTACTATCTGTTCAACGAGGGGGTGTTCTTCATTTCGCGTAGAAATTTATACTTCGTTTTGTTTTTTATTAGTGCTCGCCTCAAACGTCGTGCCTTTTAAAATATCGCGAGTTTTTTCGCTAAGACTGTTGCTTCTTTATTTATTGTAGGTCACATTTCATCGGGGTCTTGTTTAATGATGTCTTATTTCCCCGCGTTATTTTTACCAGAATACAAAGTAATTTAATATTATTTTCAATTCAGTTCTTCTTCTGATTCTACTAGTCATTTATCTTTTTCTTTGGGCTGTCTAGGTTACATGTTTCTGACTTTCTATTTCAAAACATTGCGTAGGTACTTTGATACAAAAGTGTACCGTACAAGTACGCTATCACTCACCCTTTCCTTTATTACCTCACACTCCACCATAAAACTGACGACGCTTACATATTCCCAGTAGTGTCGATTGTGTGTATTTTGTTCTTAGCTCGGATTCTTGACACAATATGCTGTGACGTCACTATTCCTCTTCATTAGCTACTATTGTTTTGCTATGTCATCTTCCTCATGCATGTCAGCTACATAGCAACATTCCGCGCTATTGAGCAAAATTATTCTTCGCATTACTGACGACCTTGTGAAATTGATGATACTGCTATACGTAAAATAAGTCAAATTTGTGCCTTGATTTATGTCAGATTTTGTTTAAATGTGTAGGTACTAGCAAAACTGTGTGCAAAAATTCTTGTAATAGTAAAATATGATGCTTGAAAATAGCCCGCCTTTTAAACAAAGACTTGGTATTCAAGAAATGTTGTTTAAACTTTACCTGGTTTTATTATAGTGGTCCGCTTTTTGTTTTGGAGGAAATTAAAGTTCTACTTTGAAAGAGTAAAATTTGAGCAGACACTCAGCATTTTCCTCAGTCTATTTCATACTACTATAAAGCAGATGCTGACCCAAAAAGTTCTTTCATAATTTTTAACCCCTGCTATCAATAAACGTCTCCCTTATTTAGCGTGATATTCCCTGTGAGAATAAGCCTGTATACATTTTTTGGATCATAAATATTACGAGCTATATTGCCCATGATGGCTGGCATATCCGCCAATAGCACCATTCAACCATATATTTTGTGTCACGCAATCTTTGATAGAAAAAGTTGGAGCTATGCCCCAAATAGCTCCCGAATGCTTGCTACTTGGCTATTCATTTTACCATATGACTTTGGATGTCAAAATAAGTGATTTTTTTACGTATGATGGCATGCATAATTTTGGAATGTTGAATTTATTGGCATAATTGGGATAAATTGTATAAAAAAAAAAAAAGCACAAACCTACGTAACTATTGTGACTAAGCCAAGCTAAATCCAGCTATTTAAAATAATAACATGTATATTCATCAGTAGCTGTATTGAAACAGAAATTCACATTGAATAGTAGTACATCGGAATCAATAAAAGCAACATGTAAGTAGGTACATGACATCTACGGATCAATACCGAATCCGTTCGGATAGCTGAGCAATGTCAGTAGAAGCCTTTACAATTTCATTATGCAATGCCAACAGAGGATTAAATGCACGTCCACACATAATCTATGAATGCACTGCATTGGCTTTAGCGGATGTGAAATACGCTACAGTGGTGGAAATTTGAAATGTTGCATTAACTCTGACCGCTAACGCTGTCATATCCTACCCACATAATTGATATTTATGAAACGTGGGAATTATATAGTCACAAATTAATTAAGGAAGCTACTGGTGCGCAAATACATGAACTGAATGATGATATTGGTAATTTTAATGTCACTCTATGAGATTGGGATTAAAAAGCTTACAGTAATTATAGTAACAATGACTGTACTTATCTAATCCACCAGTAGCAAGAAAGATTATAGAATTAAGAGGCAGTAAAGTTGTATTATAGCTATTAAGGAAACTGGTGCTAGCACGGGATTAGAACAAAGAAGTTATATCTTTATTAGCAAGCGTAGAACGTGTGTGTTTTAGTGCTAATTAGAGAAAGGTCAACGTTGTACTTGATTATAGAGAGTGCTTTTTAGTCTTATTAATATCTATTTTACCCTTACTCATATTGTGAATTGAATTGAAATATCACCATAGCCCAACCTTGCTCAAAGATTAAGAATTTCATTGAATATTAACAAAATGTGGAACTTTCGATTAATACTACAATTTCCTTTGTTCACCCAGCACTGCTATAGATTTACAATATAATACCCTAGCTGTGAGCCGGAAATTAAACAAATCCAGCTTGTAAATATTTACAGCGCTGGCTACAATGTATACGTATTTCATGATTCATCCCATTAGAAGCTAATGCCAGGCATTCATCAGCCGCTCGGCTTTCTCATTAGGTCCCATCGCCCCCTCGCGTCCGTACGTCCCATATCAAACATGTCATGTAGGTATGTGTTTGTAGCTGTGATTATCAGTTTGGCTTTGGCTGTAATTTGGACTTCGGAAAATGAGGAAGCTGTTTGTACATTTGTTACTGTTTTGACTTTATCCACATATTTTTACACATTTCTCGTACATATTTCATCCCATTTGCAGTTAATGCTTGCCATTCAAAACTCTACTCGGAGCACTCATTAGCCGTCGTCGCTCCCTCTTTTAATATAAAAGAACTTTCTTTGGAATGTTACTAGAATTTATTTTAAACTTTTTTAAATGTTAGCTTACATTCTTGCTAGGATTATAAGATCCTCTCTGCATCATCGACCTCTTTTACATCAGCCTTATGCCAGACATGAACGAACATCCTTAAAATCCTTTTAACATAAAATAACATATCGTCTGTATTCCCTGAAGAGGTAGACAGATCTACAGTACATCCACATTTCGCTAGTTAATACTTTTATGATATTGCCTTCATTAGACATAAATCCAGACTAGCGGATGATACTGAAAAACAAACTCCACCCAACCGAATTCGATTGAATTTAGGCATAACCCTATTCAGCGGTAGCGCTTGCGATCACTACAATGAGGCTTTTCCATATCGTCACTTATTTTTAGACACATGTGCTGTACCTATAGTGTAAATGTAGCTAAGGATGCTTCTTCCTACTTTTGTCTAATGCGCACCATTCATCGCCCAACACTCGCCTACTCATTACTCCCCTTTGGTTTTCATGTCGTGTCGCCTTGTGTGTGGCGCACGACACGACTCTTCGTCCCCTAGGGTGTACTGGTGTTGCTGAAGTGACAATTGGCTTGTGTTGCCTTCCTCGTGTCGTAATGCTTCCTGTGTGTCTTTGTACGTAGCTATATTACGTATATGGATATAGTGATAGTTGTTTTTATTACAAGTTATTGTAACAGACATTTGGGCATTTATAGCATACATCATTAGAAGGCCAAAAAGTTTTTCGGTACGTACAATTTTTTTTAGAGGATTCATGATATATTTCCCTTGATTAAGTCCGATCAAGAGAGCAAATGTAATTAATAATGACGAATATAAGAATTTGCTGGTGCATGTTGTTATACTCAGTAGGATGGCATGAGAGCGTGATCGTGAAGACATTATGGTTTACATGGTAGGTGCTTTTGAGTATTGAGTAAGGTTATAATTTGTTTAATACTACTAGGCTTTCCAACAGTAACAAGCAAACTTTACGACATGGCCAGCTTAAAGCCCGTAAAGAAATCTTCAATCTTTATTATTTGCATTATGAATTCATGATCGTTGCAACTATAACATAAATCCAGCCTATAATTATATATTTGCCCCTGCAAGGCTTAAGCTTTTACTCAAGTGAAATAATGAGCATTCTTTATTGCTATTTAAGGACGCTGTGTTATTTCAGGATGTTTTCCTCTTCCATCAAGTTAGCCAGTTCTATGTTAGTCTAAAGGCCAAAGTTGATTGAAATAAATAAATAATAAAGGCGCTCCATCTCCTGGAGAATTCCCTGTAACGTAGGTAACCTTTACTTGCGACCTCGCCGTGTTACTTCTACTAATTTATTAATATGTATTAATCTGTCCTACTGGTTTCAATTACCTCTCTACACTACCTAGCAGTTGACGGCCTGCGCTGTCTATTTGCAAAGCCCTTGCCGTTACAGTGGAATCTTGGATTGTAATATCACAGGCGAATGCTCCCGCAAGGTAGCAACTAAAAACATTGATTAAACTACTTTGAACCTTGTCTTTCTTGCTTTTACTTTGAACCTTCAGGCTATAATCACGGCATAGTTTAATTACCTCATCAACTATGTTTATCGTTCATAATACCATTATCAGGAACACTATTAATCAGTTTAAATCATGTACCGCATCCCTCTCAGAGTGATACTCCTATAGTACGCATTTACCTATTAATATTACCCTGAACTGTATTATCTGTTAGGAGTGATACCTCGTCAAGTTGCATACTTAAAAACATTTTGCCTTTATGACGTCATGATATATTGAGACATCCCGAGATTCTGCGAACGTAAGCAGATTCACGTATTATGGTAATATAGGCGTAGACGGTGAGGAAGTTATCGTTGAAAGCTATTTATTGAAATTAGGTTATTTTCCGCGTTCTGGTTATTTTATGTGCCTTTATTAGTTGTGGTATTGACGTCTTAATATAGAAGACGCAAACGTTTACCTTTCATTTCTAAATAGAGTCGAACAGCTCTCGGCATTGAAGACTTACAAAGACTTACTTACCTAAATAAAAAAACATAAGTAGCCATCCAATAGCTAAATAAAAACAAATAAAATTTTATACATTGATCCAATAACTAAATTAGATTTACTTCTCTCATATAAAAAGCTCCTACCAAACAAACAACCATGAAATAAAGGCATTACCACCATAAGCACTGGTCCATCCATTACAATTAAATCAATAGAACCATCGTTCTCCGTTTACGACCAGGCGCAGAACAATAAAAATGGTCACATAACGACCAGATAAAGGAGCCCCAATAAAACTGTATGCTATTAAACAACGCTTGTCTTTAGATACACCTACGCTTATCTTAAGAACACTTGTGTTGCTGGTTGTAAAAGTTAGATATGAGTTCTATGCGGATGTACAGTCGGTTGCTGAGCTTTCGCTTTTACAGGTTTTATTGATCTGGTGTGCAAACTATTTCGGTTTCCGGCTTTGGAGACTCTGTTACTGAATGTTGTTTTCCGATTATAATCCCTTGGAGGTACTTTTGTTTCTGTTATTTTTGTATCCTCATCATCATCTACGTTCAGAATTTACATTTTATTTCAATAGTGTGTGTCTCTTCCTATTTGGTTTACTTTCACAAAGTTCTTGTCTTCAGATTATCTATTGAGTTGCGGTGGCTGTTAATTCCCATTTAGACTTTATTTTTGTCGTCATGCTAACGTCTTCTTTGACGTTTTCAATAACCAGTGCAGCTGCTACAATTAACAGTTTCACACCACCTGATTTTCTAAGAATAAGCTCCATCCATTCAGAAAACGTTGCCTCACGTTATTTCGTCAGTAAATAATGACTACCTTTGTTGCCTGAGAAAGAAAATGACGGACAATATAAATCTGAAAATAAGGAAGCAAGAAAACCGTGTTATTTCTTGCAGGCCTTTCTTTAGGCGAAGTGTACTCGAAAAAATACAACCGTTGATCTCTATGGTGTGTATGAATGTAGGATACAGGTAATTTTTCTTTAATAATAATTTGTTACGTCATGTATTTATTTTACAATATCAACTAACAGGTTCAGATGAGTGATGAAATGCTGACAAAAGGATAAAATAATGAAGTGTTTTTTTTTTCTTGTGGGTGATTTGTTTATTTTTACATCTTTCGAATGTTTCTAAAAATAGAAACTGATAACTATCCGTCCTCCTGCCCTTGTTCCAATCTATTTAGAAGTCGACGCATTATGCCTCCTTCCATATATATATCTGACGATACTCTATCTAACGTTATCGTAATTTTCACCCTTCTTTCTGAACATGCTATCTCTCATCGTTTCATCCACTAATCTTTAGTTTTCCCTACTCTTATCTATCTACATGTCAATACCAAAAACAAGTTAGTATCAAGGAACTGGAAGTCAGTTCCACTAACAAAACTACCTTCCATAGTGCTCTTAACCTAGTGAGCCTCCCCCGAGAACCTTACTTATGTTTGAGGTGTTTTACGACTGCTGGTCTGCCTTACGTTCAGACCTCGTACGTAATGGACCATGAATCCGTCGTTCCCGATGTATCTACCTACAGCTAAACTATTCAAATCAACTCGTCTCTTAGGCTTTCCAATATGTTATTTTGGTTCGGTGATGTAAAGTGACTTATCTGGGTTAGGCTTGCCTAGTGGAGTAGTAGTTTTATTATTATTAAAATAGTTTTTACGAGAGGCAATACCTTAATATACGGGCACATTCCACCCCGCTATAACCTTGCTCACATGTTAACTACGGCGTCAGCTATTTTAGTTTGTACTGTTCTGAGAAGATTAAAGAAATTGTAGAAATGCAGAAAGGAGAAGACAAATACCTATTAATCAAATCCGTTAATTACTGAAAGATCGTTGCGGTTGTTGCGCAATAGTCACAATTCCAGTCAGGTAATACTAGATTGCACATCAAAGAAAAAGCAATCATTGCAGTGACCTAGTTGTCTTAATTGTAAAATTGAACTCTACTATGACTACGATAAGAATTGCTTTAAGAATAGATATGAAGATTTTAACCTAGTTGAGTGCACAGGGAGATAGGGTAGTAGATGGACCAACTGAATGAAAAAGGAATGTAGATGTATACATTCCTCTTTCGAAGCAGGTAAAAGAGTAAGATAGAAAAATATGCTACACATAAAAGTGCTCAGCACTGGTCTTTAGGCATTGGGCGTACGCAAACGTTTAATTATCCGATATCAGATTTTGAAAGAATTTAAAGGAGCAAACAGATAAAGATGTTAACAATACACCGATATTATAATGATAATTTAACCGTTTTTCGCTGCTCGGTCCTGAATCCAAAATGTATGTTCTACGTATTGGTGATCATGAAGAGTAACGATATACTACTCTGTCAAGAAAGTACCGGGAAAAGATCAAAGATCAGTACACAAAATGTTAGTTATTCATCCTATTTTATCACCTTCAAAGTATGCTCCTTCAGAAACGATACACTTACTCGTATGCTAACGAATAATCCAATCACCAAAATATATTTTTAAACGCTTTTTCCGGAATTGAGTTCAATTCTCGCCGCGAATTCTCCTTTACGTCTTCTATTGAATGAAAACGGTTGCCACGAAGTGGTAATATGAGTTTAGGAAAAAGACAGAAGTCGGCTGGAGCTATATCTGATGAATAAGGTGGTTGCTCGATGGTATTTGTTGAGTTTTTGGTCAAAAATGTTAACTTCAGTTGCAAACGTTGATGACCTGCAAGAGCGGCGCAAATCTTACATCACATCTCGATCGCTTTTGAACGCTTTGTACCACTTTTAAGCACGTGTTTTTGATAAAGTCGATTCACCGTAAGCCTTCTGTAACATTTTCAGTGAACCCGAACACAAAATTCCATTGGCGATGCAAAATTTAAGATTAACTCTTTGTTCGATGTTTTTGTCCATTACATGAAATTCGCAATACATATTAGATATGATATAACTAAAAACAGCACTGTATTTGATCTTAATAACAGATACAACTCAAACCCCGCGTCAAAATGGAAAACAGTTGTGCCAATCTAACAACAACAAAAAAATTATTTTGGAACCTTAAACAAATTATCCATTCCCGATTCTTGTTTGACTGAATGTACATTCAGCGGTTTGGGAAAATTCACGCTACATTAGGTGGCTCTTGAAAAATATTAAACGTTCGGGACGGGGACAGAATTGATAAGAATTAATTCAATTTCTGAATCACTTGCGTTTATAGTAATATTTTTAACCGACGAAAAAAAAAGGAGGCGCCAAACAAACAAACAAATTAATTACATAATTCTAGCGTGTATTAGGCGCCGCTTCAAAATTTGTTACTTAAATTAGTTTAGGAGCTTAATTATGTACACTATAAGGTTTATTTTTTATTTTTCGCTTTTCAGTTCTTTTTTCGTCGGTTTAATTTTTTGTAAAAAAGTTTTACGATTTTGATTATTGTGATGAATTTTATGACACATAAGTACGACTTTACATTTTTTGGGTGTGTACACGTGTAGAAAGTTTACGGGGCTACTGTGATTTCATGATTAAATTCTGTGTTTCTACGTATACAACGAGAGATATTCAAGTTTAACACGAGTTTTTTAACAAGTTTTTTTTACATGCTTTTAGCTACACGAGAAATATTGACGGATCCGCAAATTGAAAATAAAAATTTTGCTCCACGGAATTTGAAATGCCAGATAAATTAAGTTCATCTTAATATCTCCGCGGCTTCCGCTGAACATGATCGGATTAGCGTTGGTTTAACACGAATATATTGTAGGAACTGGGTAATTCTGTGTATCTAGGGTATTATGCGAGTACATGCACTCAGTATCGTAGTATAATTGATGTAGTTAGGAGAATTTGAGAGCTTTGACGTGAGCATAATTTATGGCTGCTGCAAGCCCTTTAGATGGATTATTTGATTGCAGTATAATGTTATTAGTATCAGTCACGTCACCAGTATATTGCTATTTCTTCATCGAGTTATCCTATAACCATGTCTCCTGCATTTTTTGTCCTAGGGATTTTAATGCCAAAAAACTAATTCAGTTTTAAAATATTGATGAGAGCCGATAGAAAGATAAGTACCTTAAGAATTTCTCCCTCGTCTCTCGCTGGAAAGTTAATAAGAAATTGATATGATTACGTCACGACGCCTTCTTAATCTAACACTCCCACGCTTGAAGCGTGTATCAACACGAATAGCAATATTTATTTAGGCCAAGAATCAGCCGGGAAGAAAAACCGACCTGTCGTATGAAAAGTAATATCTTTCGATATTTTAAGACTCTAGTGCCAATGTTATATGTAACGTTGATTAAAATTGTTAATATAATATACACAACGATGAACATTACTAATTTACAATATTAATTATGAAGGCTGGTAAAATATAAATACAGCGGTTCTTGATTGGATGTGTGGAGAATTAATCACAAAATTCAGGTAACAACATTGAATTTTCTGCTTTATAAGTGGTCTTGACGAAATTGATACTTCTCTTGACGTATTTATTTATTTATTTATTTATCATAAGCACACCAACAGCACAGTCACTTTCAATTCAAATAATTAACATCTAAAAATAGGCATTTCAGTAACCATGCAAATGACAGGTATGCATGACATTGATATATGAAAATTAAGAGACAAAGGAGAACAATAAAAAGTGTGTTTAGTAGACCTTAATCTAGAACACTACAAATCAAACCAATATCAGCTAGACAGACGAACACTCATCGTATTGTTTAAATAGTGAGCGTCTGTATGAAGCGAAACTCATAGAGAAAATATCAATAGGGTAATCCGTCAAGTTGGACCTATCATTATATTGCCTTGCCATACGTGTGAGGGGGCTATTAAATGTAGTATTCAAGGTGGATGTAGGTAACTCAAAAATACGATGATGACGTTTACTACGTTGGCTAGACCTAAAGTTAAAATAGTTGATCAATTGTGCATCTATGGAACCGTTTACAATTTTATGAAGTATTAGTAAGTCAGAATGGTCACGTCTTTGTTTTAAGCTAATCATATTATAGTATATAGTATATTATAGTGTATGTCGCAACGCGTAAATTAAGACATGTAATTTGTGGCAGGTCTTCATTAACATGCTTAACCCTGCCTATAAATTGCTCCAGATCACCTTCGGAAAGCTCGTTACAGTCCTGAAGTATATTACTATCACCAGTCTATGCCATGCTCTTTTTAGCAGTCTACTGCGATCAATAGTGGTTGGTGCGTTAACATAGCCTCCACGAGTCGCGTAACATGTTCATCCGATATCCTTGAATACTAAACTGCTACCACCTGGCTCACTGGCTATGTTTTGCCTCCGTTGGAACTATTCTCATGTTGTTTATGCCAATAAGAGAAAGTAAAAGATCAGTGTTTATTGGTAGGCCTTGTGGCGTTAAGTCCGCCTATGTACCACTACTGTAAAATCTTTACACCAGCATTATGCTGGTGTAGAATAATATTCGCATGAACACTTCAAGTTATTCTTAACATTTTTCTCACGTCTCTCTTACCGTTCGCAGCTTCAGTATCCAATCTCATAGGGGTTAAGTACGTGAACTATTTCTCCTAAGCTTGATTTCATAAAGAGACGTTATTATTTTTCTTATTTTCTTGAAGTGTTTCACTTATTTTTGAAATGCAAAGCCTTTGTGAATTGTATACTTTTATGCTTTAGGGTGAAACATGTGTGGACTTGTATTGACAGCAGTCTGAATGGATTATTATTCTTTTTGGCTCGTTTTGATGGCCATGTCAGATTTCAATTTTGAAATAGCCTTTATTAGCAATCATAAAACTAGTTTTACAGTTTATTTAAACTAAAGGTTTTTCGATAGCTTTTTCTTTTTTTTCTCCTCTATATCATCCCTAAGTAGATTTCAAGTCGTCTTCCCATCTTTGAAATGTCTGAAAACTCTTTTCTTCTTTCCTTCTCTGGAATACCATTCTGTAACGTCTGTGGTCCATCTTCCGTTTTTGTCCTTGGCCTTCCATCCTTTTGGCTTTATCAGATATTATAAAGTTTTTCGGTCCTTATATCCGCACATAGAATCGAATAATGGAAAAAATAATAAAATACAAAGCACACACTCGTCTGACCATTTCAAACGTCAAATACCAATATTTATTTATTGTGAAAAATTCTCTTTGTTGAAACGTTCTCAAATTCAGTCCGTCTAGTATTTGTTTGTTCAAATTCATTGTTTGGTTTGCGGCACGTCGATTTCCGATGGTATCGTATAATGAATGCACGTGTGGTGTTACCGACAAGGCTTACAGTGCTGTACGCTTTGACTGTTGGGGTATTGGATTTACTGGTTTTGTGCTTGGTATTCTTGCTATATTTTCCTCTTCTCTCATTCATTCTTGTTTCCACAATGTGACCAAGAGACGATAGAAATCTCAAGTAATTTCCACATTCCTACGTTGATTTTTACTATTTCACTAATACAATAGTCTGTTGAATTTAAGTTCCATGAAGGATACAACCCACGTTGAGACATGGTTTCAAACTACCAAAAATTATAAAGAAATTGAGATATATATCCCAAAGTCCTATCAGCTTTTTAAAGCTTTAAAAAAAGGAGACCAGTTTTTACCAAAACTGCAAGTAGTTTGTGTAAATCCTGCCTGAATTATATTATTTTATGTAACATATTTCCTCATTATACTCAAGTACAATGTGCATTCCTTCTTTTTTAACAAAGTAGGTAAATTTAAAGTGTGAAAAAGATAAAACAGCCGTAGCAGGATGTGTAATTGTGTACCTTGTTACCTGTGAGCATTCGCAGTTTTCACTGAGTTGCGAAATACAGTTCAACATCTCTCATTTTCATTATTCTTGTTATTTCTAGGTTCTTGGTTGTTCAGGATTCTGTGTCTGTGTTTTGTATGTTACGAAGTTATGTTAATGACATCATTTGGTGTCTGATTTATAAAGTCATCTTACGTACGTACTGTTGGCAATATGCCTTTTTTTTTCTATCACGAGTATTTCCTGAGGTTCTCCTAAGATTAAGCCAAAGCCGACTTTTATTTGGTCCTTTGTGTCCAGGTTTATGACCTTTATAAGCCATGGTGCTCCTATACCGCAGCACCCTTTCATCTTCTGCTCTGCCTTATTTATATCGACTTTGTATTGTTCAAGCTTCCCGCACAATTTCCTTTGCATACTCTTCTACCTTTTTCATCATCTTATTTTAAAATAGTTTCCCGACTACACCTTTATAAAATACTAGCTTCCACCCGCGGCTTCACCCGCGTGGTATGTCGATAAAAAGTAGCCTTTGTCCTTTCTCAGGCTCTAGACTATCTGTGTACCAAATTTCATTTAAATCGGTTCAGTTGTTTTGGCGTGAAAGCGCGACAGACAGACAGACAGAGTTACTTTCGCATTTATAATATTAGTAAGGATAACTACAAAATGTCAACCACTGACATTTTAATGTATTCATGTAAAAATAACATGTTAGAATAAAAATAGCGAGTGACGTGCGTTTGTAGGTAGCACGGTTAGAAAATGGCGAACACACAAAGCACTTTGTAACTGTATGGCATGTTGTGAATAGTTGCAACGTTGCACAATGTTTTTTGTACCTGGCTTTTTAATATTTAAATGGCTGAATGGAAATTGGGGCGGTGTGTCAGTTTTTTAATTTAACTGCCTTTTTCATCCGATGTAGGTCAATGAGGGTTCGAACCAAATCGGAGCATGGTATTGGGTATCTGCTACAAAAGTGTCAACTGGACACATTTGAACACTGTGTGCGGTTAATGGCTTTTTGGCTTTGCCTTTTTGGACACTCGTCGGTTTTCAGGTAGCCCTGGGAATAATCTTGTTGTTTATATTTCTGGTCATATTAATGCCACTTATAACCAGGCTTCTTATTATAAGAGTCAATTTAAGGCGCTAGAGATTGGTTGGTTAAATGTAAGTAGCAAAGGCTTAATAAAAGTATTAACGATAAACGTGACTTGGTAGCTTATTGTGTGATTGGCTACCATTTCTGACTTGTATTTATTTTTATTTCGCAATATTTTATAGTCAACGATCACGCCCGCTTTATCATTGGTGGGGGCGGTTCATTTTAAACAAACCTACCATATCTATGTAACGACTGAATGCCATTTAAAATTATGTTTTTTTGTTTACATTCGAATAAGCTTACGAGTATTTACCAAACCTCCCTAACCCCTTTTATTCAAATGCGGGATTTGTAAAAAGGAATAATTGCCGTTTTATGTAAATACCCGTTTCGGGACACTAGATGTGTCCTCGTGTGTGGGACCAGCCGTCCGGGGCGCCGCATAATAAATGGCCACACGACTTTACCCAATTTGCTTCAATATTATATAAGCGCCATGTTTTTAATCCTCAAAGGGGTTGGCAAAGCTGTTCTATCGGACAGCCGCACTTCGACCATGACGATATACGGCACCTCATTGACCTTAATACTAGGGGCTACCTACTGTGTGAATATTTGGCTGTGAATTTTCTAAAGAAACTGTCTCGATTTAAGCCACTTTCAAACTGCGTTTGCGTGAGCCTCTATAATTTGCGCAAGAGTAAATATTATCTTTTTCCTTTTGAGATGAAAAAATAAAATTCCTAATTATTTTGGTACCGAGACCTGGTAAAAAACCTCAGTATCGTCATCATTATCTGGAAAGGAATCTATCCTCATCATCTGTAAATATAAAATACAAAAGGAAAAATACCGAGTACGTTAACGAAGCAAACGTATAGATAACTCGTTTTTAATACAAATTGGATTACTTTAACCAATTTTTTTTCCAGTACTTTTCACTATTAATTCCTCTTGAAAGACTTGCACTGGATCTAGGTCATTAATTTAATTTACACAAAAGCTCCCCGTTACACGAAATTCTAGAAAAAGACGCAACTTAATGAGATCCGTCTTCGCCCTTTGAATTTATTGATTAGTTACTTACATAAAGCTTTTTGTAAAGGAAAAAGACCCTAAGGTTAGCTTCACTGAGTGTTATAAATAATTTTAGGTTAATGAATAAAGGTTTCACCCTTTTAGTAAGTATGCTATGCTATATATGGTATCTATACTTTTTAGCATGAGTAAGTAAAATACGAAAGTGGTTATTGATAGAACAGTTCACCAACAAAGAAATTCAAATTAAATTCAATCATAGCATAGCAACAAGAATGGCAGCTCAATCAAAACTGGTAGTACCGAGATACAAAAACTATTACGGAAAACGAACGAACGCTTATTTAATACCAACTCTAATTAATGATGTTCCAACAAAAATACAATCGGAAATAACAAATAATAATTATAAAAATAAATACAAAAAATTCTTTGAATCTCTTTGAAAATGCATCATCCTGTTTAAATTTCATTCACTAGTAATTAGCATCGACGAGCTGTCTGACCCGCGTCGTCGTCATTTTTGTACTTGTTTTGGTTATTGTTTACAAACTACCTCACAATGTTTTAACCACTAATGATTATAATATTTTGTTAGTATTAAGATTGCTTATAAGTGTTTCAACATCCGGACAAACCTATTGAGGTTTTTGTGATGTTTCTGTTTATATTTTGTTTTGTTACTTAATTAATAAACAATAAAAAAAAAAAAAAAAAAGTAACAAAAGTCACAGTGTCCAAATTTTCCACTTGATTTTAAGCGGTTACTTCTATGTATCGAGAGTACCACATTTTTCTATCTAAAACCTGCAAAAAATGTGGTACTTTCGCGTGTGTTGAACATCCGACATCCTTGTCCTCCTGCGATCCGGGTATTTTTTGCCAGTGATGATTTCTACCTGATAATTTCAGTTTAATTTCCATCTGATTCCAGCATGTTTTGCTAAATCACATCGTTTTCAAACCTTCATATTTTCTCCAAAACTTTTAGGTCCAAAAAAGCACAATTTAAACTTTACTTAAATTCATTGGGAGCGCTGGTGTGAAACTCATAACATATTTACAAGAAAAATCCCAATTCGTCCAGATGCCATCTTGCCGTCTTGTCCGTTGAGCCCTAGAGTGTTCTTATGTCCGAGTGTCCGGGCTTATGGTCCGGTTATAAGTAGTCTAGTTAATGTTCGATGATATTGAGGAGTTCTTGAGGACTTTCAAGAGGGATCGTAATCCAGATGGTTCTGTGTAAGCGGAAGATAAATTAGATATGATCCATTAATTAACTAATTAATGGATCATATCTTTTATTCAAAGAAAGTATTTGATGTCACTCATTTTATTGTTTAATGTTTAAAATAAAGATAACGTTAAGTAAATCACTTTCACAAAGACTTAATTCAAAAAGAAGAAATTCTATTCTAAAAAAACTATACTTTAACATAAACTACCTTCTTGTCTTAACACAATGTTAATAAAAATGCAATGAAATGACCGAGATAGTTACTGCTACAGCACGTCTAAAATTAGAATCACGGAATAATAAAAACTAAACCACCAGACCAAATCCTCTAAACAATTCAAGACTCCCTGGCACCACGAACGGTCTAGTCTAGCCTAGACCATAATACGAGTTCCGATCAATACCTACAACCACACATTCGTTCCTGTAAATTGAGCCGTTCCGTTCCCCTTTCCAAGCTTACGCGAAAGTCACATCTATACGTCAGGCAATTTTATATTCCGCGCGGAATTACGTCGTCGCAATGTTATCGCGGCCATTTCCCAAAATTATTATGTGTTACGTTTAACAATTTTCTGAACGGGAGAGAAATGATACCTTTCTTTATTAAATATTCCCTAATTTGCGTCGGTAGGATATTTCTGTAATTTTGTCGCTGATTCCCTTAATGTCGGCTGATAAATGTCTCGGTATATAAAGATAAATACTTCTGACTCTCTTGCTAAGTAAAAAAGTCTGTTTACTGTTTACATAGTAAGTTATTTACCTAAGTAAAGTAACAGAGGGATTTGTTTAAGGATCTGACATTTACCTTTGTTAAATTAATTCGATGAAATGGAATATCTTTTAGAAAATCTTTGAGGTCAAATACGGTTCTTAATATAATTATTTGGATTAAGAATTTATTTTCGGAGACTTCATTTATTCCCAGACCATAAGCAGGGGTATAAAAAAATAATTTCCTTTTTATTTTATTTGATAGAAGGTATACAATTCAGTCGGGAGTTGGGTACATATATTTTGATGTCCGAGGCCGTAAAAGTTGTAAACAGAGAGTGCTTTCAGGAGGCTTTCAGGCCTTTTAGCTGTTATAAATGATGCTTCAACGGACAGATAAAAGTTTACTGAAAGGGCAGTGAGACTTCTGACCTTTGTAAAACTTTACAAGCGATACGGTATTTTACAGTTAGTACACATTGTCGTAACCAAATAATAAAATGAATTGCAAATTCTCTAATAAGCATAAATTCTTCTTAAAGCATGAGTTTCTGATACTCTGATGCAGAAACATTAGATAGCAAAACAAATCGTTTGTAAATAATGGCTATGATTTGTGATCCATATGGACGTCAAATTTGAAACAAAATCTATAAAATTCTGACAGCCGACAAAATTTGTTTTTTTTTTTCAAATTGTTATTTGAAGTCATCAAATGACTTCTCCCGCTTTGGGCGGAGCGGGAGGGCGTGTCAGACTTTTACTGATTAAAACCCACCCGTGTTCCTTCAGTTGCCTATTGCCAAGGGTCCCGGTTTTCCTTTCGGACTTTCCCGCAACCCTGGCAGGAACATTAGGGATTGGTAAAGGAAATTAATTCATGCTTCGGTAACTTACCAGAGGGCCTAGACAAGTGACAATCGCTTCGAAAGCGTTTCGTATTTCTACAACGACTTTTAACAGAATTGAAGCTTATGTCAGTCCTATATATTTTTGCCTTTTCTATCATCGTTATCGCTGATGGAATGTCACTTTGTCTAAGGCCTCTGATCTCGAAAAATAAGTTACCTTGCAGTCCAGATCGAAGGCCTTATGATAGTGAAAAGCATACTTTACGCCTTGACCTATATTTCAACACGGTGACCTTCATTTATGCTTATGTGACAATAAACGCAATAATGCTAAATTCACACAACAATCCAATTGACAGTTAATGAATGATACCCTGTATGTTCAGAATAGAACCTCATTACTCTCCCCACCCATACCCCTCCCTCCCCTCCGGTCACGGGCCGGATATCCGGACCATTCGACCGGATTATACGAAGCCTCGGACTTGTATGTGCGGTTGCGGGATTTACTTCCTGTTTGGTCATACCTACATATCAGCTATCTAATTGCATAACTTATTTTCGTAACCGATTACGACTAATTTATTTAATTTTGACAGTTCAACAACATTCATTGCGTTATTTACCTTCTTGAGTAGATTATTTTTTCGAACTTATGAAGCAATGGATTAGACATTTGTTTCAAACCGATTCAGATTGTGATTGATCGTGTAGGTATTACGCAATTAGGGTGCAGGTTGGATACATAATTATGGCTGGGGTACTAGTTGGTAGTCTGAAATGTAGGGGGACATTTCAAGATGTCTTTATGGTGTAACTATTCCTGCCAGGGTTGCGGGAAAGTCTGAAAGGGATACCGGGACCAACAGGCCACTGAAGGAACACGGGTGGGTTTTAGTCAGTAAAAGTCTGACACGCCCTTCCGCTCCGCCCAGAGCGGTAGAAGACATTGGATGATTTCCGACCATAAAAAAAAAAAAAAAGGGAGTAACTATTGATTATGTTTCTTTTTTTAAATAAATCTTTATTTTTCACTGTTCACAAAGGTTCACATAGGTATAATCATATAAAGACTACAATAAGCAATTTAACAAGAAATTCATTTAAAAAAAACCCCGACAAAAACAAAGCATCTAATAAAAGATAATTTTTTATAGCTAACTAGCTGCGCCCCGCGGTTTCACCCGCGTAAGTCTCGATCCCGTGGGAATATCGGGATAAAAGTATCCTATGTGTTAATCCAGGTAATAAACTATCTGTTTGCCAAATTTCATCCAAATCCATTCAGCCGTTTTTGCGTGATTGAGTAACAAACATCCAAACACACAAACACACAAATACACAAACACACAAACTTTCACATTTATAATATTAGTAGGATAAAAACACTCCCGATCAAGTCACCTTTCAAACAAAACCAAAAAAAACAAAATCGGTTCAGCCGTTTGGCAGCTACGATGCCGCAGACAGACACACAGATACACACGTTAAACTTATAACACCCCTCTTTTTCCGTCGGGGGTTAAAATGTCTATAATGTGATCCTTTGTGAGAGACTGGAGTCTTCACTAGGATTCCCTGTGTGACGGATCATCAAGCTCTCACCCCGAATTCGCGGAGGGAAGATTGGGCTTGTTGTGGTTCGTTTGTGTTTAAGGACCAATTTTGGTATTTGTGGTCTGAACCTAAATTGACCATAACCTATGCATAATGCATCAATAGAAACCTATTCTTTCCAACTTTCGAATAATCCCTTTGAGACTACCACAGAAGCTCACACCTATTCAATGCCTATTGAATATTACATCACAAAACAGAAGCGTTCACAGATATAAAAATGTCGGGAAAAATCAGAAAATATCACCTTAGCGTGACCCACATTGGAACACTTTGTGTGAGGCAAACGTAGTACGTTTCATATGAGAAACGTTCGGAGCCATTCATTCGGAAAGCTGTCCCACTTGGAACGAGCAAAGCGTTTTATACGAATCTAGTTTTTTATACGAATCCAGTTTTTGAGTCGAATACGAATTAGAAAAATAGACAATCGTTCAGTAAGCTGAGTTGTATACACAACCTTAAATACAAAAGTCACCATATAACTTGGGGGGGTCTATAACACTCGGTGGTAGACCATCAATGGTATAGACACCAAATCATCATCATTGCCTGTTCCAGCCACTGCTGAGTATGACGTAAGACGGGACTTTTCTCAGGGATATCTAGGTATCCTTAGACGTGAGAGTGGATAAAAGATAATGTATTAAGCAGTTACTCGTCAGTGGTAGTATAAATGGTAAATTATGGTAGACAAACAAAGCATTTATTTCAATTAAACCAATTACAGGGACTTTTGAATTGTCAAGGACTCGGTTAGTCAGGAAGATAGTTGTTTATTCCAAAGCGTAGTAGGTTCCTATGGAGAAGGACAGGCAAGAAAATCCATTGACACTCTTTTAAATCAAAACACACAGTAGCCTAGTAACAGGTTATATATCAAACAGCCATCAACAAGTGAGAACGCAGCTAGCACCGTCACATAGTCAATAGATGAAATCTATACTCGCATTGATCACTTTGTCCGAATCTTCAGTACAAAATGATACCTCACTTGTTAGCGATCGAGTATCATTCAGCTAGTCATCTATCCAGTTGGGACGGTTCAGCGGACTCGCTTCGATGGCTCTTGTCACCGCGCCGCGACCAAAAACAAGAGTCCTTGCGATAGGGGATTTAAAAGTCACTTTTGTCTACTTCGTTAAAACTGAGTAGAATTCTATATATCTACTTATTTTCTATATGTGGATTAGTTTCGATCTCGAGTAAAGAATTTTATGAGCCTGATTGACTTAATTGTCATTCTGATGTTAGTGAAGACTATTTTCAGCTTACTTTTTTTTCAGTGACGTAATATATACAACTTCATTCTCTTGTAATTTGTCTAATATTTCATGCAAGACTGCTCTCACTTCTCATGCTTCACCCTATCTGTGTCCATTTTCACCATTTGTGTGCTATTTCTTGTCTATGTCTGTACACTTATTAAATGTTCTCTTTCCACTTTTTCCATGCTAATCTCGGATAACAGAAAAACAAGACTGTAAGTATGAGTCACTTATCATCATCGCTGTATTTGTGAGAATCATCGAATTTTTACTTCATCTCTTATCTTCGTATTATGATTCTTTTTGGTATAAATGCCCATTGTCCTCATCAAATTTTACATGTAGGTAAAGATAGACTACATTTGTGGATGTCCCAATGCCGAGTTCAGCAGCCTTGGCCCAAGTAAGGAAAAGATTCGCCTGCACTGTCGTCAAAGCTTTTAAAAATACAATAGAACGTATAACGGCGGCAGTGTCATTGTTTGTGACTGGATGTTCTAAGTTTAGATATCTAAACGTTAGATTTTGATAAACGCGAGTTTCAGTCGAATTTATAGAAAGAAGCGCTTACGTAACAATCTCGAAAATGCTTCAAACTAATAGCTACAGGAGTACTGAAACATTCCGTAAAACTAAGCTTTAATGTTATCTTATGAATGCTGCTAGATTTCTGCCGTCCTTATATAGATACAGATTGTTGTTTTAGCCGTTTTAAACTTAAATGCTCAGCGGCTGGCGAAATGTGGGTGTACTACAGGTACTCCTCTGCCTAACCCTTCGGCGAATACAGGCGTGGTGTTATGTTATAAACTAGCTGCTGCCCGCGGCTTCGCTCGCGTGGTCTAATTATTTATGATCTAAAATAAAAGAAAGTTACTCCTTATAACATTAGCTACCTGCCAGTAAAAAGTCCTGTCAAAATCGGTGCACCCGTTTCGGAGATTAGCCGTAAAAAGCTGTTATTTTCACATTACAAACAGACACTTCAATTTTATTTATTTGTATTTGTATAGATATTAGGGTAATCATTCATTCATTTAATTTTTTTACTAACTTACCATTTACCAACCTTACTACTCAGTTTCTAGCTTTCCACGTTTAAATCTATGCGAATTATTTCAAAACCGTTCTAAAGCTCATCCATGCCCATCAAGCGCTACACCTAACGGTCCTTTAAGCCAAAGCGGTCCCACATCAACCCGCGTTTTATCAAAAACCAACTGAGCGTTCACAAAACGTTGTCACCTCCATACACGGCCTTCCAACTGTTTCTGAGTATTTAATCAATACGGATTTATATTCTGTGAACAGCTTTGTTCGTTCTGCAAAGAACTTTTGGCTAACGTTCCCAACATCTGTTACTGGGTGTTGGAGTTTTATTTTTATTTGATAAAGTGCTTCTGTTTGCATTGAATTTTTATTTACAGTTCTGTTTGAAATTTTCAATTTTGATTTTAGATATAGCCATTTTTGGGATTTGCTTTTATGAAGGCTTTTTTCAACGAATTTATTGAAGCGATTTTTGGTATAAATATTGGGAATTTCCCGTCGTACTAGATTTCCTGAGATTACAAGCTTAAATATTTAAAATTAAAAACATAGCTTAGATATCATTAAAAGAATGATCAAGATAAGTATTCTGTCTTTAAGGAGATAGGGTTTTCTTTCAGACCAATTTCAAAAGTTTGTCCCACCCATTTATACCAGTACCATTGATTCGCCGCAACAGATATACAGATTATATCTCACGCTGTATTAATCAACTCGGATTTATATTCCGTGAATTGTTTCAGCATTCAGTCCTACATTCATTCATTCATGTTCAGGTTTATCTAGCGAGCAGGTTATTATGAGGTAAATTGTTCGTGTTGGTTTTAATGCTGGGCTTCTATATGATATGAATACAAGCCTGAATACAAGCCCGATAGGATTTGCTGTCGAAAAAAAAAAAATGAACTTCCACTATAAATAGTTAATTGATTCAGGCGTGACTTTGCGGAAATCCATTACAAAATACAATAGACGTAGATATATTTAGTAACCTATTGCGCGTAACTATTCTTCAAGAGTCATAAAAAACCCTGTAAGAAATCGACACGTGTTTCACCTCTCAACGAGGCATCCTCAGAGATCACTCATAGATTAATGTCAGTACCACAATCTCAAGATAGTTAAACAGAGAACTAACCATTATTTATCATATAGCTGCGAGCAACGGCTACAACAAGAAAATGGTTAATGGTTTGATACAAACAAAACACCGTAACATAGTTCGTTCTCTTTTGTATCCATTGGCTCCAGAAAAACCACATCAATATATAGGTAGTTTGACGTATTTAGGGTCAATTAGTGAAAGTGTTTCAAAAACGTTGTATAGAAATGAAATAAGGGTAGCTATTTTTTTAAACAGATAATTCTTTGAGACGTATTTGTAACGGAAAAGATCGTTTAGAAAACCATAAAAAATCAGGTATTTACAACCTACATTGCGATGATTGTAATGGTATTTACATAGGTCAGACTGGTCGTAATTTCCAAACAAGATAAAAGGAACATATTGCAGCTTATAGGAATAGTTGTCCAGAAAGATCCCATTTTGCTCAACACTTAATAGATTCAGGTCATTCATTAAATAATAATAACACTTTCAAAATTTCACACACATGTGACAAAGGATTCAAAATGTCAGTATTAGAGTGTTTAGAAATCGTAAAAAATAATACAGCGAATGTTACACTGTTGAACGAATTAAATACCAGTAATCTGAGGTCGCCTTTGTTGCGACTGTTTGCCCCTTATCGCACTGATAACGATCCAAGGCGCGTAGCGCCGAGCAGCAATCCTATATAAGTGGGGGTGACGGGCGATTTGATTCACCACCAATAAGGCTGACTACCTAGCAGACAGCCTAGAGGCTCAATGCTCTCCCAGTACCCTACCTGTAGACAAAGCCCACCTCGATAAGGTCGACGCCGAAGTCGAACGTAGGTCTACTTTACCACCCGTAGAAGACCCTGATGATCCCTTGCCCCCCGTCGCACCGGACGAGGTGCACGAGATCATCAAAGGTCTTAAGACTCGCAAAGCCCCCGGTTCAGATGGCATCACCAATAAGGTGATGCAACTGTTCCCAGCCCACCTTATAATGCTACTGACCCCCATCTTCAATGGTGCTCTGAGCAATAACATCTTCCCACAGGCATGGAAAGAAGCCACGGTAATAGGTATCCCGAAGCCCGGTAAGCCAAAGTCGGCACCTTCGAGTTACCGCCCCATCTGTTTACTCAAGGTCATAGGTAAAATCTATGAGAGACTTATTTATAAGCGACTCAGAGATTACGCCGAGACCAAAGGCCTCATCCCAAACGAACAGTTCGGCTTTCGAACTGAGTACTCTAGCGTGCATCAGGTCCACCGGATCATAGAGCACGTAAGCGCCGGCTTCCAGCGCGGTGCTGTGACCGGTGCAATCTTCTTCGATATAGCGAAAGCATTCGACAAGGTCTGGCACAACGGTTTGATATACAAGTTATACCAACTCGGTGTGCCGGATCGTCTCGTACTCATAATACGGGACTTTTTGACGAATCGCACCTTCCGCTATCGCATCGAAGGAGCCGTCTCCTCCCCCCGACTCATCCGCGCGGGCGTCCCTCAGGGCTCCGTGCTATCTCCCCTCATTTTCACGCTGTTCACTAGCGATATCCCGAAACATAGTAAGGCACAGTTGGCTCTGTTCGCAGACGATACGGCCATCTATTACAAGGGTTTTAGTAATGATAATATACGCATAACTCTCCAGAGAGCGGTCAACAATCTTGGCGCCTGGTTTCAAAAATGGCGTATAGAAGTCAATCCCGATAAAAGTCAAGCGGTATTATTTCAGAAACCGCGGGGCGGTTGGCCCCCCTCCTCCAGTCACCATGTTCGGCAAGCAGATCCCTTGGGAGAAGCAAGCCAAATACTTAGGTGTAACTCTGGACCAACATCTCACGTTTCGAGAGCACATAAAGCAGGTTCGTTCGCGAGCTGCTCTCGCTCTAGGTAGACTCCACTCAGTTCTGAATGCACGCAGCAAATTGTCACTCAAGTGCAAAATGCGTACTTACATTACGTGCATTCGCCCTATCATGACCTATGCGGGTTCCGTCTTTGCTCATGCAAAACCCCATCATATTCATTGGATGCAAACACTCCAAAATCGATTCCTTAGAAAGGCCACGGGACACAGTGGAACGAATGTATGGGAGCGGTTGGACGTAGACATGTCCGAAAAATAAGAGTAAAATTATGACAAACTAATGATGCCATCTTATTCGATTACTTAATGCCTTCATAAATTGTGGTGATGAATTTCTTCATAACTCCCATATTTCGGGAGTAATTTGAGAAAATGTGAAATTTTACTATGAAAATGAGTGTATTGAGCTCTCTCCCTCCTGATTCCGGGCTTGTTTCAAGTAGCGGTCTCTAATATCGTAATGCTATTACTAAGAGCTATATTTAATACTAAGACACATAGTGCGCCAAATGTGCACTTTCTGGGATAAAAGGAAATGAAAATTTAAAAAAAAAAACGTTTTTTCCCCATTTGTATTTACTTTAAACCGCAGACAGACTTATTAAGAGGTCTATAAATATATTATATATATACAGAAATATATATTAACAAAAATATTCACAAGAACTGATGAGAGTATGACTTTTAAGTAAGTTGATAATAAATTACCTAGTTTCATTAAAAGTACAATAAATAATTAAGATGTAAGCTCTAATTTACTAAGTTACACATTTTAAAACAATAACATCATTTAATTATCTTCGTCATCATCATCATCATCAATTAATTCAAATTCAGAATCGATGTCCGCTAAATCATTTATGTTAACAAATTCGATATCACTTTTCTCAGAATCCGTAAGCTCATAAAATTCCTTAAAAGAAGATTTTTTTACAAACTTATTTCCTTTTGGACGGATACTTGTAACAAGTGGATCAGAAGACAGTAAAAGATTGTGCATAATATCTTCATTGCATGAGATACTGCTATGCTTTCGAGAATGCCCCTCTCTATATTTTCTAAAATCTTTATTTCTAGCCTCAGATGCCTCTTCGGATAGAAAACCAATGGGCACAATTGACATGTTCTGAACTATGTCTGGCCCATGCATTAAAATTTTATGAAGTGAAGAAGGCATATAATACCATGGGTATAACTCCACGTAAAGCTTAGCAGTATCAAAGCAGAACTCTCGGAATTTAGTTACGTTGATCTTCTCTCCTGATGAAATACACTGCAAGATCACACAGATTTTTCTTAAAAGCATAGCATCTATTCCGGTCAGTTCAGCAGATTTAGTGTAGTTTTCAAAAAATCTCCTTGCCGAGTTGCCATTGTTGGTGGATCCACTGCCTTGTTTCACAACATCGAGAAGTAAGCCCGTTTCTCTTCTTACAGCCTCTTGAACTCTTTTCTTCCTGTCATCAACTTGCCTTTTTGCTATATCACCCCTTACTTGCCATGATTTTATGTCTAATTTGTAGGAAATGTGTAATAAGCATTCCATTGAGCGAATCCAAGCGTGAAGGGTGCTTAAGCTATATTTATACATGTCCTCGTTTGCGTGTTTATCTTTGATTAACTCTAAATTATTCATTTCTTTAGGACAAGCCTTGCATATGTCACACACTGAAGCTGCTGTATTGGATATAATGGAATGAATTTTACCATCAATCATTGTCAACAGCAGTTGGTGTTTGACACTAATTCCATCAGTGATGGTGGATGGAGTTAAGGCTTCAATCTCTGCTTCGATTTCAGCCATCTCTCTCTGCACATTTTCTTTGGTTTCCTTTATAAACTTAAACAATATTGGCCGGCAAAATGAAGTGGAAGATGGTCGCTCGTTTTCCCAAATTGTTACACCTTTTGAGACGAGCCGCAGTGGTACAAGACTAATCATAAAATTACTAGCAAGATCGATTTGCTCATCTTCACTCGTCCTTTGATGATAAATGCTTTGGCTAGATGATCCGTCAAAACCCCATTTGCTGGTCAATACGAGCTGTTGATTGGGATCAACAGGGGTTTCTAACGACCTAATAAGTCTTCTTGAGGTTAAATCCATCAAGGCTTGTAATTTGATTTTTGCAGAGCTCTCTGTAACTGTGAGATCTTCTTTGGCCGGATAGCACTTAATTTTTTCTTTAACCAACATGTAGTAACTCGGGTATTGAAGAGCTCCTTCTTGAGTGTTGAAATCCCGAAGAGTGTTATAGCGCCATTTCGATAAGTTCATCGATACATAAAGAGCCAATGCCTTCAAAGGGGATATTTCCCGTACCTGAATTGATTTACCTTCAATGAAGGCTTTGATTTTTGAGGCCTCTTCTGGATTCTCCGTCAAGTATTTCATAACATAAGCTGTATCGCTTTGTCCTGCCTTTTGAAGCGCCCTTTCGGCCGAAAACATAATTTCAGCGCTGCTACTGCTGCATGAAAGACTATCTTCAGTGGTGCGTCTTCTTTTTTGCCGGTTACTAAGGTCCTCAAAAGATTTACGAGGACTAGGATGTGTACAAGTTGAAGCATCAGATTTAGCAGGAGAAATTATGGGCTCGATGACGTCACTTATATTTTCTGTAGAAGGTTCCATATTTTCATTCTGTAATTCCGGCCATTGAATTGCAGCCTGTAGCCAAATCTCATGTTTCTTCCGAAACTTATCTGTGCTTCTTCCAGACTGTGTCCATTTTGCATAAATGCGGTAGCAAAATCGACGACACCAGTCTTTTAAACTTGTTTCAGCACTTTCACATAACTGAACACAACTGTTATCTTTTAAAACACTGAACAAATAGTTAAAGTCGCGTAAATCTTTATGTGCGCGTGCGCATAAAGCAACGTGAATATCAAGATTTGTATTAAAATTTGGAAAATACATTGCGAGATTAGCTTGGATACAACGAGGTGTAAATCAACACTGATTTTAAAGTTACTAATAGTGACCTATTTATATAAAATCCAGGTATCCCAGGTATCCTTTGTTAAATATTGCAAGGTAATTAGTTATTGTGATAATTAGTAAATGATGCATGCTAAATTAGTGTATTAAGAGCCATTTAGTAATTAAATAATAGCAATGTTCTTATCAGTAATCATTAGTGCATCAGTTTTATATGTAAACCTTAAGTCCCTAATTATATATCCTAATTAGCTTATATCTTCTCTAATTGGCTGCTCAGAAATGTTATTGTAATAAGGTAAACCTTTAGAAAAACGGTTTTAATCAACAAAATAAACAAAAAATTAAAAAATTGTGTTATAAAATAAACATCACTCTTTATCCCAGAAAGTGCACATTTGGCGCACTATGTGTCTTAGTATTAAATATAGCTCTTAGTATTAGCATTATGATATTAGAGACCGCTACTTGAAACAAGCCCGGAATCAGGAGGGAGAGAGCTCGATACACTCATTTTCATAGTAAAATTTCACATTTTCTCAAATTACTCCCGAAATATGGGAGTTATGAAGAAATTCATCACCACAAGTTATGAAGGCATTAAGTAATCGAATAAGATGGCATCATTAGTTTGGCATAATTTTACTCTTTTTTTTCGGACATGTCTACGTCCAACCGCTCCCATACATTCGTTCCACTGTGCGGGAGCTCCCTTTTATGTTCGTAACGAGATCCTCCATCTCGACTTAAAGATTCCCACAATCCGCCAGTTTCTCAAACGCCTCTCAAAGCGTTACTTCGAGTCAGCCGCCACACATCACAACCCTCTGGTTGTCGAGGCCTCCAGTTATCACACATCTAGTATTAGCGTCATTCGCCGTCCGCGGCATGTTCTCACTGAGCCAGACGACCCCATAACTCTCCTCCAGGAGAGCAGTAGGGAGACCAGTACAGTGCACAAAAACAGACGCCTCCCGTCATTCCGACCTCGCCGTCGAGGCAAAACACGTTCGCGTCCGTCCCGATTAAATTCACCCCACCGTCCCTTGTCCGATGAAGTAGTGCCAGCCCGCGCCGTAGCTGAGCACGTAGCTTTAAACTCCCCGATTAATAATAATGATGATTTAAACCTTTTGATCCAGCCTGTCCCAACAACTTGCTGTCCCCCCGCCAGTGATGTCGCCCTAAGCCGAGGTTCGTACCCCACAGGGGGTGCCCTTAGCGAGCGCACACTTAATTTTAATTTAGAATAGTTTATGCCCCTGGCTGGAGGCCCTGAGTGTAGAAAGCTTAAGGCAGCCACAGGAATGTCCGGTTAAGAAGTCATGATTTCCGAAATCAAACTTCAAGATGCACTAGTTAAAAAAAAAAAAAAAAAAAAACGATTTGATTCACTCTGCGTCCAGCGCTCGGTGTTGCAAAACGTCGTGTTCTGGTTTGCAATTGGTTAATCGTCAGCCTGAGGATGCTTCGTTGAGAGGTGAAGCACGTGTCGATTTCTTACAGGGTTTTTATGACTCTTGAAGAATAGTTAAGCAGAATAGGTTACTAAATATATCTACGTCTATTGTATTTCCACTATGAACTTTCGAGAAGGATGATATTTTGCACAAGAGTGCCCTGCATAAAGGATGGATTTTTTGAAAATTCGTCCCCTTCATTCAATTCATAAAATTCCATCCTTCTAGACCCAGCTGTTTAGGCTGTGCGTCATCCGTCAGTAAATTAATGAATTTAAGATTTTTATGAAATCTTCATAATGCATTATGCATTCAGCAGCGAGATATCAAATGGCATTCACCATTTACGTTGTGCCTTTCATTTTTTAAACTTTTAATGTAAATGTCAGCTCATAAACCAATTAAATGAAAATACAGTCACTCTTGTTTCATTAATCTGTAAAATAATTATATTGCGTCTAAATGGAAATTCATTTCAACAGTAATTGCCATTAATAATAATTAACCATGTTTGGGCCTCATCGCGAAACATTCAATATTTTTAATGAGTTTCTGAGTCCAAAAAGCGTTGTTTTTTACGAAATGGAATTAATGATCTTTATTTTTTATTAAGGCAGACGTTTTCGAGACGCAACAGAGTTAGCAAATATCTTCTGCGGGCCTAGCACGAACGCGGGAACTGAACGTAACGTAAATATGAACGATTTTAAAATTGAGAATACTCGGCTCGCACTTAATGTTTACGTAGTTTTATGAATTTACGCATATTTGTGGGTGACTAGCTTTTGCCCGCGGCTTCGCCCATGTGGATGTCGGAAATTATCCCACGGGAACGTACTGCCGGGATAAAAAGTATCCTATATCCTCAGGTTATGGTCTACCCATGTGCCAAATTACATCCAAAACCGTTCTGCCGTGTTAGCGTGAAAGCGTAACAAATAAACAAATTAGCTCACCCTGCATTTATAATATTAGAAAGGATACTAATTGTGCTTAGCGCAAAAAAATTAAACGAAATGCTATAGGATAGTTATATTTTTGATAAAAAAAACGTTTTAATTTATGTTACGTTTACGTCCCGCGTTCGGGCTAGGGCCTCTGGTCCTACGACTCACCCTACACCTAGCCGGACAGTCTTGATGCTATACATAATTGTCAGACAACTTTTTCGAGGGCACTTCTTTTTAATTCTTGTGAATTTTTGCAAACCTTTTCATCTTGTTACGCGGAACAAAGGCTTTAATAGCATTTGAAACTCGTTTATATCAGATTTTGTTAAACAAATGGTATTGGTCCTTTGCTTGATTGCGTAAATATCTTACTTATCATTTAATTTGATCATCATACTGACAGACTTGCAGCCATAGGAACAACCTGTTCAGGATCAGCGTCGATCAGCGCCAAGTTTGGTTCAACAGAGTGAATACGTTTGTCATAATACTTTTAACCATAAATCATTTGCTACTTGATATGAATTTCACTTTAATTTATGAAAATATCCCTTCTTTCGAACTGGCAATTATTTATTCCATGAATAAAACAGTTATCAGAAGGTTGTTTACGTTTCTTAGTACTTGCACAATTAATGTGATTCCAGTTATCGCTGTCATGCTTCAAAAAGAACATGTGTACTTTTCTTTGAATAGTACCTATTATCAAATTCAGTTTGTCTTCATTCTGTTAATCCCCTTTTATGATTAATCTTCCTCCATTGTATTTTTTTTTATTGTCCACTACATTTTCCGTAGTCACATTTATATGAATTTTAATATCGTGCGACTCATTCCTTTTCATTTAATTACTTAATTGTGCGGTGTTTCCGTTAACAATAATAAATTATGTTCAAAGTTGACCCAGTTTTCTCACAAACGAATACCCTCATTTTCACCCCACGTCGAGGTGCTAATGTGAAATTTAATTTGTTTTATAGCTATTGTTGTTCAGCTTTCCCAGTAATAGTATTCCAGTGAAGTTTGACTTCGATTTATCCTATATTAGGTGCTGGATTAATCTTCACATTTTCTCTAACCAGGGCTTCGCTCGTGGAAAATTTGTTACTAAGCAAGCCCTTAGGATAAAACTTAACCTATCTTACCTCCTTGTACTGATACTCGTAACAGTTAGACTTCTCCTGCTTATATTTCTAATATTTTTCTTTCTTTCTCTCCTGTGCTATTTTACAGGAGACTCCTATGTACACTTTATTTACAAAAACAACTATATGCAGTAAATATATTGTAGATCTTACTGTTTATTGGCAACTCATAGTCTTTTTAATCGTGCATAACATCACCCGCAAAAAATGAGGCACTTAAAGGCTTCATTGCTTTCATTATTAGTGATATTTCACAAAACAAATGCCAGTTCTGTTTATAATAATAACAGTTCTTAGAAAAATAATAATATCCGCTGCATTTGATTGCACGTTAAATATTAATACAATATTAATTTGGTCGTTTATTTACACAGGTAACGCGAATTTCATTTGACGTGGAACAGTTTTGTTTAACATTCGAGTTAGTCTGCAAACGAAACGATTATTGTGTCTCATTGAACCGAAAATTTGTGTTATTTTAGCTGAATCGATATTTAAATTGAAAACTTTAATTACACAAGGAAATCTTAAATAAATAAATCATATTCATCTTCTTAAAAAAATGTTTATAAACATGATTACTTAACCGATTACATGCGAAACTGTAAACTTTATTATAACTAAAAAATAATAAGTATAAAATAACACAATACCAATAATATCACTTGCCTTGCCAATGATTAACGAACAAAAAATTAATAAATACTACTTAAAAAACAAAACACAAACGTAAAATTTTCAAATTGACAGCTAGTAATCGAAACCATTTGTATAAAAATCAAAAGAAATGTGTGCATGCACTGTCTAAGACAAATGATCCGACAAGGACTTGCCTCTTGTCTCAGGCAAGAAGAAACAGGTGATGGCACCAAGTATAGGAATAACTGCAAACGCCACCGGAGGTAACCATGCAGCGAAGATTGTCATGCCAGCTACGTAGGGGGCTATCATGGAGCCCACCCTGGATGTGGTGGAGGAAGCTCCCATAGCCATGTTACGGGCTACAGTCGGGAACAGTTCTGTAGTGTACATGTACCTGGAATGATAGAAGAAGGAAATTGAGGGTTTTGTGGATTTAAATATGATACAATAATAAAAAACTGTGTAAAATAGCGTCTTTTTAAAATACCGAACAAATAAATCGCCTAAATGAATTTTTACGATACTAGTTTTTGCCCCAGAATGTGTTTTACTAAATGATCGGATTATTTTGTTGTAAATGAAGCTTCATAGCCTTGAAGCATATTAAATAACATAGGGCACTAGGACCAATTAATCTGTACCCTTGGACCATTCTTAATAAAAATAAACTCATCAAACTATACTATAACGATAAATATGGCTAAAGCCTTTACTCACATGGTAGCGAACGCTCCTGAAGCACATCCCACCCCAATGGCCCCCATAATCAGTCTTACAATGAACCAGTCTTCTGGCACGACGAGGAAGGCATTACTTCCTCCGCACACGATGAAGAGGCTAATCATCGTGATCTTCCTGCCGAAGTATTTGCACAGGAATCCACTAAGCAAGATGCCTGGGAACTAGAAAGAATTGTAAATGTTAAAATAAGCAAGATCTTGGGAAACAGGAATAGCCAGATGTCAAAGTAATAAAGGGCCCTATAAAAATACAGCCAAAAAGAAAATTTCCCAAAAAAATTAGTTGAGTTCAAATTACATAGTTTTTATAACGATGATCTGAATGATGAAGGAATCTAGTATGCAGACAGACAGACAAACAAAAATCAATGCAAATATGCATTATTGTCATAAACATTAATTATCATTATTTTTCTAGGATTATTCGTTGTTATTTGATTAAGTACTTATCTGTTTTAAATTATGCGGATACTACGTTTGTGTAGCGGATGAGATAACGAGTGTATCACAACATCAACCCAAGTGATCTTAGCTAACATTCTACTCAAGTTTTATTACTGCAGACAGACTTTATTGTGACTATGATAATATCAAATAAGAAAATAATAATAACCTGTAATACTCCAGCCAAAGTAACAGAAATAAAAACGTTGGAACTCGTCTGTCCAATGTACTGGTTGCTTCCATAGAAGCTCATGCCAAGTACGAACCAGATGAAACATGAGCACAAAGTGTTGATCCTGAGGACCCGAGTCTTGAGTAGGTCCAAGTAGGTGGCTCTGCGGATTGGCTCATTTGAGTAAACCTTTTCGCTTGCTATACTTTTAGCTACGTCAAGCATGTTGTCTGAGGGTAGATGATTCCTGAAAAACAGTAACAGTAAAATCAGTCCTTTACTCACTCATTATTCATATAAGTGAATATATTCATCTCTATGCTTACCATTTCGCAGCCTGTGTCATCACATTACTAGCCTCCTCCAGTTTCCCAACACTCAACAACCACTTTGGAGATTCGGGCAATATAAAGAAATATGCCAGGTACAAAACATGGGGAATCGCAACGCCCAGACAGAATCTGTTCCAAGTTCTCAAGTAGTATGCGAAGAGCGGCATAAGCATCTGACCAACTGGCATTGGTAAAGCACAGAGACAGTTCATAAGTTCTCTCTTCAATGGTCCGATAATTTCCATCATCAGGATGAAGGAGCATAGAATTGTTCCGGCGGTGGCTGCACCGATGAAGAATCGGACCGTAGTGAACAACCAATAGGTTGGACAGAAGGCTTCGACAAGCGCAGTTACTAGCTGTAGCATGCAAGATATCAGCAATGCTGGTCGTCTTCCGAATCTGTAATTAATAGCATCCTCTGTGGGATAACCATTGCTTACATAGGTAGCAAGAATGATACTTTCGAATGCTAGAAACCTAATTCCGACTCATATTTAATTAGTATACGTAAAACTGTACCTACCTAATGTGATGATCGTCTTAGTATACTTAATACAAAATTATACGTTCTGTGGTATAGATTTTTATCACATATAAGTCATGACCAGTGCTCTTGTTTTGGGTTGCAAAGCTAATGCCGGGTACAGTTGGTGAACCGTAACATTTATTTATTTATTTGGATCTCCAACAAAGATTACACCTTACATGCTAAAAATAAAACATAAAAAGATACAAATCCTTGTGCATCTTCAATTATAGGAGACCACAGCTTGCATTAAGATATCAAACAATCAATTATTAATATGGAAATAAAGTATACAATTTAAAGTAAAAACAACAAGAATCAAAATTAAAATTATAAAAAAAAAAAAAAAACTATATATATTGAGTTGAACTTTAGGGAGGAAGGTCAACACCTACTCAATATTAAGTTTTGCGTCTAACAGCAACTTAAATTTACTTAGGCTGTTGGAGAAAATGTCTATATCGTCGGAAGAACATGACAGTGAGTTGTATTGATTGGTCATCCTAACAATCGGCGAGTGTTTACCTAGATTTGTTCTGTGTTGAGCGGCTTTCAGTAAAGGGCCGGGATAGCGAGGAATACGGGAAGGGACGTTAATGCGTAATTTGCTAAGAAGACATGAAATGGTATGCAAATAAGACGTCCAACTTATACAATACATCATGAAATATAACACAAAAACTAGTCTGTACAATGTGTACCACGTATATGAAACATCTAGGGAAATATTTACAATTGAAGTCGCTTTGCTCACCTGTCAGCTATGTATCCGAAGACAATACTCCCGATCAGGACACCGAACATGCAAATCGTTTGAGTGAAGTTCGCCAGCCAAGCTTTATCACAAATCAATTCCCACTGTGAAATTATGGTATTCTCGAAGTCCGTGTAAAAGTTATAACTAACACAATCACTATAGCACGTGCCCATTTCTATATTGTCCGTTAGATTTGTCTCTGTGCAGATATATGTGGTCTGTGGTGCTATGAACACTATTCCTAGTTGGTGCCACGCCGATGACATCTTTGTTGGGAATGCTATTAGCAACCACAGCATTACTTGCCATTTCCCAAACTCCCCTATTGCCTTTACCATTTTGTCTGGCTCTTCTACTTTCGTTTCCATTTTTAAATCCTTCGTATCTGTATTCGATTCTGTATCCATTTTTGTTTCTTACGAGTATTTTATATCTGCTTCACTCTCTGCTACCTTTATGTATTCATAATCGTATTCAATTACGCGTTCATCTGTAGTAATTACACCAATATTAACTGTTATCTTGAGGGTCGCAGATTAAATGTAAGTATTGTTTGCATACGGACGCTTTTATAGTGATAGTCGTGATGGTAGTCTCAGTGTTATTATTTGAGATAAACTCTGATCCTGGTTGATGATTAGTTTGCGGTAGAATCAAATCTGTAATTGAGATAATTTTTAGATAAAATACATATTACGCTGTAAATATCATTTTATAAACCTGGAAAAATATTTTTTTTAATAGATTCGAGTAAACTTTGTGGTCTATATTTTAGTGTTTATGGATCAGTTCAAGTCTGATTTATTACTATTCATGGAGTTTTGGAACTTGGGATTGCGAGTTGGAAAACTGAATGGTCTTATTCACTTAGGTAGGTACTAAGTTATTTTCAGATTAGATAAGATTTTTATAAATAGATTTACGTAATACTTTAAATGATGTAGCAATGCGCTCTGTTATCTTAATTTTATTGATGATTATGGTGGCATTATGATAAGCCTTGTCAGTAATTTATATGCATATTTTTCTTTATAAGAAACGACAGAAATTACTTTAAATAGAGCTCAGTATCAGTTCACAACATAAAACAATATTCTTGGAAAACAAACAATAATAATCAAATTAATAACCGACCTACTTTACCAATGACAACTTTCTTTTGATTTATATAACTAGTCCTACATCGGGGTTAAAAGTTCAGATAAGTTGTATGGAAATAACAAGTAATTTTACAAAGAACACAATCAAGTTTTTTTTTTTTGTATTAACGTAAACGAGGCAAAAGGAGTACGTAAGGATCGTATCAGGTGGCGTTCTGTAGTTTCTGCCTACCCCCATGGGAAGAAGGTGTGAATTTATGTAGGTATTTATTTATTTATTTATTTATTTATTATGGCACTCCAACGACTAGATCACAAAAACATTTACAGAGAGCATATCATATTATAACTTATAAACTACAGCGAACTTGTCACTTAAAGGTGTGCACAGCACTTACAAAGTTTGCCTATTTATAATTAAAATAATAAAAACAATAAAATCAATAAATTAAACATAATTAAATCAAATAAATTAACAAAAACAAGATCAAGTAAAACAATAAAAATACAATCAATGAATCAAATTAAGTTAAATAATTATAGTAGGTAATTAAGAAGTTAAGAATTTAATAACTTGTAACAATAAAATGCAGAACAAATTATAAAATGGAATTAAACAAAATCAATTGTCAGCAATCAGTGATCCACGAGTTGCCGTAAAAGATTATTGCGAAATTGAGCCAGCGTGTTGGAAAAGATGTCAATGCTATTGGTGCGAGTGTGGTTTTCATTATATGTCCTCACGAAACGGTTCAATGGCGCTGATCGCCCGAGGTTGGTTCGAGCTGTAAGTGGTGCAAACACATCTATTTTGCGGTCGGACCTGGGTTGACTGCTACGGGGAACAGATACATTTATGTCTTCCAGCAGTTGTGGAACATGAATCAGTCCATTGACAATTTTAAAAAGCATAGTTTGATCCATAATCTTTCGGCGGTTTTCGAGGGATGTAAGGTTGAAGTGACTCAACATTTCAGAGTAATTAGCTGTGTTGGGACAGATGTTCGATTTATAACGCAGGTACCTAGTGAAGCCTTTTTGGACACGTTCAACTCGATCGATATGGACCTGATAGGTAGGATTCCACACTTGCGATGTATAATCCAGTACACTTCTCACGAGCGTGAAGTAGAGAAGTTTGAGGGTGCGAATAGACTTGAAGTCGCGACAGATACGCTTCAGAAATCCTAACATTTTAGTTGCTTTTTTGACAATATTGTCTATGTGGGGAATGAAAGTGAGCTGACTGTCAAGGCAGACTCCCAGATCACGAATTGTGTCAACCTTCTGCAGCGTTAGACCATTCAACGAATACGAGGATGGAAGGGTATTTCGCTTTTTGGTGTAAGTCATGTGTTGACACTTTTCAGCGTTAAGAGTCATCCTGTTCTTTACACACCAGTTCTGCACTGAGTTTAGATCCTCTTGAAGCAAGGATATATCTCTGGGTGAATTTATTTGCCTATAGAACTTGACGTCGTCTGCAAAGAGTGAACATTCACTGTGTTTGATGCAGTTCACAATGTCGTTGACAAATACCAAGAACAATATCGGACCCATATGGGAGCCTTGTGGGACACCAGAAGTAGAATGATAAAAGGAAGACTGATGACCCTTTACTACGACCCTTTGTTTTCTGTCAGTCAGATAAGATTCGAACCATTTGAGAAGCTGGCCGAATATGCCGAGGTTAGAAAGTTTCTGCAGTAGGATCTGGTGGTCGACCTTGTCGAAGGCACTGCTAAAGTCTGTATAAATGGAATCTACTTGTGTGCGAGAGTCGATAAGTTTGCTGAGGTCATTGACATAAAGAGTTAGATTAGTCGTGGTGGATCTTTGTGTGCAGAATCCATGTTGTTGGGAAGCCAGCTCTATTTTAAAGTGAGATGTTAGAATAGGACACATGAGGGATTCAAAGACCTTCGAGAATACAGATAAGATAGATATTGGCCGATAGTTTCTAATGTCGTTTGCTTCACCTTTTTTGAAGATGGGCACTACATTGGCGTTTTTCCATTCAGAAGGGAATCGTGCTGTTTCGATTGAGTAGTTCAAAATGATTTTAAGTGGTAGGGCCAAGCTGCATGCGCAGTTCTTAACAAATATTGGTGGAAAACCATCTGGTCCCGGACCCTTGCATACATTAAGTTTTTTAAGGACTCTAACTATATCTTTTTCGGAGAATGTGACCCTACTTAAGCTATTTTGAGGATACTTGTGATCTTTCAGTAATGAAGCATGTATTATTTCATCTGATGGGGTGAACGTTGAAGAGAAATGGGCAGCAAAGAGCTTGCAGACGTCATCCCCGGAGGTGGCTATCTCATTATTTAGTTTCATCTCAGACGGTATGTCATTAGACTTCGATTTTTTCGCCTTGACAAATGTCCAAAAAACTTTAGGATTATGTGATATGCTATTCTCGATTCTTCCCACGTAGTCTTTGTAGCTACTTTTGATCATCATATTAGCTCTTCCACTTAACAATCTGTATTCGTAGTTGTCGCGGGGATTCTTATATTTTTTAAACCGCACCCTATGCTTTTCCTTTTCATTTAGAAGTACAATAAGATCCTTTGAAAACCAAGAGGGGTACCTATTTTGGGATACTTTCATTTTTGGCACGATCTCGTCAGTTATATTGTGAAGATGTTTGTATAGTACTTCTACCATTGCATTGACATCCTTGCACTCGGACAAGCATGTGGCCCAATTGATCTGTCTTATTTGCTCATTCAACAAGGTATAGTTCGCTTTTCGGTAATTGTATTTTGCGGAGCGTTTACATTTAAGTGAAGTAAATGACATATTTCTTATAACTATCTCCAACGGTGGATGATGAGAATCTACAGTCGACAAGGGAGTTTTACATTCATGAACGAATCCGCCAGGAAAGTTACACAAAATTAGGTCAAGGGATTTGCCTAGTTGATTTTTTACTGGGTTCAATTGTTCTATATTATTTAGGGACAAACAGTCTATAAACGAGTAACCTAGTAGGGTATTGTAGTTACTTGGTGACGTAGATATGTTTTGACTTTCGGTTACCTCCAGATTCCATTCAATAAATCCAAGATTGAAGTCGCCAGCTATTAAAGTTAGATTTCCGGTTGTATCGATAACTGAAGTAACTTTATCTAGGAACAAGTCGAGTGTTGTTTGCTGTACAGGCGGTGGTAGGTAAACAGCGCAGATGTTCAGGCGTTGGATCTTTTTCCCACTTATGATCTTTAGGCTTATCCATAAGTCTTCTGAGTCCGTTTCAAATTGTGACATGCGAATGGACCCGATAGACTTCAGGACAGCTATTAGTACACCCCCACCCTTTTTTTTTCTTGAATTTGTCGAGGCTCGGTCTCTGCGGTAGATATTGTATCTACAGTCAAATATTTCCCCGTCGTTGACGCTGTCATCTAACCATGTTTCTGTCCCTATAATGATGTCGTAGACGTTGTTTTGTGCGTTTAGCATAACATTGTTTAATTTGGTTCTAATTCCTCTAAAGTTTTGATAGTAAATATTGAATGCGAGGGTTTAGTACAGGGTTTTATGTAGGTATAAATTTTTGTCTTTCTGATTACAGAGCATATAATACATTCTACGAAGAAGTTTTGTCTATCTATATTAATACTAATAATATAGCTGAAGAGTTTGTTTGTTTGAAATCTCTGGAACTACCAGTCTGGCTTGAAAAAAGATTTTTGCACTTGATAGCCCAATTCTTGAGGAAGCCTATTTAACATCACACTACAGCCCTCAGCAGCCGAGCAGAAATTCGGAAAGGACGCTAAGCTAAAACGAAGTAGTATAAAAAGTTAGAAGTCGCGGGCAAAAGCTAGTAAGTTATAAAATAAAACTGAAGGATGTGGCAAACAAATAGTTCACTTGGCAAGTTTCGTAGTTGCTGTTAAAAACTCACAGGAACTGGAAGCTTGCCAAGCAAAACATTTATTTTCCAGCTCGTTTATTATGCTAGTAAAACAACTTGACTCCCACTTAGATTTCTGGTGAGTGCAAAACTAATAAAACTATGTCTACCGTAAAAGTTATGTTACGACTTACCTAACAGAAGAACCCCATTTGGTTTTGCAATAACTTTACCAGACGGATTTGAAAATAATTAAGACATCCATAGTTTCAATCAATCCGCCTAGCCTGTTCTATATTGAGGTCGGCTTTCAGTCTAACCCCATGCAGCTGAATACCAGTTTTACATGGTCCGATGGCCTATCTGACCTCCACAACCCAGATAATGGGTGGTAAAAAAAACCGATAACAATAAGCCAATAACAAAATAATGTAAATACCTACTAATTTAAAATTATTTTTGACAAGGCAGATAAAACCTAGAATGTACAATCTCTCAGCAGAGATGCACAGAATATGAGGTCCATCAGCTATCAGATTAGAAAGGTTATAAGATTTAACGGATTATTTAAAGAGACCGTGTTATCTCTGAAGATCAAGATTTTTCTCAACAAACCAATTTGTGTTCTTATTTATTACCAGAAATTCCCATTGCTTATTCAAACTTACTTAATTATTACTTACAGCAGTATTATGGTTTATTAGGTGTAGTAAACTGACAGATTCTATCATCAAGATATCTTCAAACACGTGTGAAATGGCAGTGTTTGTTCGTGATTCACGTGTCTCGACAATATAAGAGTTGAAACAACTAAAAATCGTCATTCTCTTCCTCTTATCCCTATTTATTTGGTCGGCGAACCATGGTTTCTTCCATACTTCTCCATTAGTCGTCATCTCAGTAAGTAGTTACCCCCTTTCTAGCCATTATCATCTTTCACACAGTCCGCCCATCGTTTCCTTGGTCGTCCCCTTCCCTTATAGCCATTCATGTTCATACTCAAAACTTTCATCACGATTCCTAACATTATCTACACGAATAATATAAAGAGAAAAGATTTGTATTTTGTTTGTAATAAGGGAACTCAAAAACTACTGAGAGGGAATTTTACTAAACTTTTATACCGAGTAAGTTTTATCCATTCAAAAACCGTCAGACGACAATTTTATTCCACGGATAAAATATATCTGACTTTATCAAATCAGACCTTAACAGATTTTTAAAAATTCTTTCACCTTCCACCATATATTATGATAACTGAGTAACATAGGCTATAAGTGCTGAACAAAATAGTAAGCATAACAGTAAGTAAGTACTACAGGTTTTGTAACTCCTGCTAACAAAGTAAACTAAAACGATCACTATCCATCACTACTGTCAAATAAGGTTACAGCCGAGGAATCGCGGATTGAAATCAAGTCATGACTTAATTGATAAAATTAATGTTTACGAGCTAATTAATTATTAATTTTATGTCATCGTATTAATTGATAAGTAATGTCATCGACTCGCCGATAAGCAGGTTCAATAAGCCCAGTTCAAACAAAACTGCAACAGTCACACAAAACTGTGTTTCTCACAACTAAACACATAAAGTGAGCAACTGCAGGTCAATGACAACAACACAGTTTGGCGGTCTATTCGATAAGTTTGTATTTGGTATTCTCTCATTTTGATGAGGTGCACTAGCTTATATAGGAATTTGGCCTTATTATTCATCATTATTAAAAATTATGGATTTCCTTTGATAGTTCTTTAAGTTAATCTAAGTAGGTAATTATGCCTAACCAATGTACAAGATTCAAATGTAATATTATATTGCCTAAATCAATCACACTTCAAAAATCATGATGATTTTAATCGTATCATTCCAAGCCATACATTATTTTCACTAAAAACTGTTTTGAGGTGCATTAAAAAGTTTCTTCCAGTTATTGCTAGCCTGGGCCAAGTCCTGCCAACCAACCCTGCTAATCTTATTACCATAAGCACCCTGGAGAGGATTTGTGCTCTGCTGATGACAATAGACTCGCCCCCTATTACATAAGACTTAAACAACTGGCGAAATGTGGGTGTACTATAGGTACACCTCTACCTAACCCTTCGGCGAATACAGACGCGATGTGTGTAAGAAAATATAGGCCTATGTGTATAGAACTTTCTTTTGTCGTACAGAGCATCCTGGGCGAGTTCAACCGCGAACAGGACGCGTTCATCAAGGGTCAGGAGGGCCGTGGCAGCGCCGCTGCCGTGCCTCCCTGGGTCGGAGCCCCGAACGAGCCAGCCCTCAAGGAGGAGTGTCTCTCCTTGTCCACTGTGAGTATTGTTCAGTACTGAACACTCTACAATCACAACTATCTAATCACATTAGAGAATGGAATGAACAATTATGTAAACGACGTCCAACGAGTACGTGCGGCCTAGTACTCGTTAAAGTATGTCTATCTTCACAGACGTTCGACAAAAATAATCGCAATCTTTGTAAAGTTAAACAAATAAAGTTTCAATCCCCAGCAAGTTCATAATTAAGATTACAAAGTTTGAGTCTCTTCATCGGTTGATCGTTATGATGTACTTATAATAGCACTGTTGATCCGTTTTCTGATTCAATACGAGGTTTGACCGGGCTAATAAGATAAACAAATCAACATCGTGGGGCAAACTATCTGCTTTCGAGAGCCAGTCTATAGTTGGATCACCGTCATACTTTTACTCCTGCATTAGTCATATTTAAGCTGTCCAGTACCAATATGACAGTCTAAGCTGTTCTAAGTCATTAAAACTTCATAATCGAATACTCAAGAAGTGCCTACAGTAGCGTGTCATGCGAAAATGAACCTTATTTTTATAAAAAATATTTCGAATTAAAAGTAATAGCATGAAACGCTTGAGTTTACTCTGTAAATCTAATTCCAAGATACGGTATTGCCCAGTTATAGGAATGTGGTGCTCGTATGACTAGTTCCGAACTCATTATTGCTGCATCTCTAGACCGAAAGCCGACTCTGAATTTGCGGAAACGGAAGGCCGTGAGCCAGTTAATCAAATTACTGCCTTCATCAGTATCCCGAAGGCGATCCTCTGTCAGAAATATTGTGTTATCCTCATCAAAACTTTATATACAAACTTTTGACGTGGGAACGTTGTATATTCCTACAAGTTGGAATTTATGTAATAACACGAACTGCGTGTCGGATATAGGATAGCGTATCGAATCATTTTTTAACTAGGGAAGAGTTTTAAGCAAAATATGCTCGCCTGTTTCAACTTTTTGATCGCCTCTCGAAATTGTGTTCGATAAAATAACAGGTTCAGTTTTATACACATTTACATATGATTATGGCTTTTTGAAAAAATATGCGTTTCAATAAAAATAGTCTTTTAATTGTTGACGGTTTTTTTCCTATGCTGTTTCACCTCAAGTTCTGAGAAATGCGCAGCAAAGCCACCGTTAAGGTGTAGCTTCCGCACGGCGTTTACCCATGACGATCAGGCTGGTATAAGTTTCCAGCAACTCAACATAATCAGCCTATATAGTTAGCTCAGTAGGGTCTCAGGCCTCCTTCTTGTGAGATCCCAGCATGCCGTTATACAAAACGCGATCCCCGTGCGTGTTGGTAAATGTTAGTTGTCTTCAAATTTTTGGGTTTAGGACTTGTTTTCTTTCACTATTTCCTTAATCGCTTTACCGGAGCATAAACCGATATTAATTTAATTCCGTGTTATTTTCCAGGACCGGCGGAATTTCGTGCGGGCCCCCCCGGCGGGCGTGGAGTTCGACTTTGACTACGACAAGATGTACCCGGTAGCCGTGGCCATTATGGGCGAAGACCCCAACCTTGAGAAAATGCGCTTCGATCTCGTGCCAAAAGTGTAAGTTATCATACATAACCTCACGTCTTTTTCCCATTAGTGCAGGCAGAAACTACAGAACGCCACCTGGTACGATCCTTACATACTCCTTCTGCTTAACTAGATTAAAAGCCTGCTTTAATAAGGAGCTGTTCGAAACAGATGGTGGAAAATCAAGCGCGAAAAATTGATCCTACAGATCACGTTCCTAAAGATTGAGGAATACGACTGAAGGAGGAATGAAAACATTCTCAATGTTGAAATAGCCACTATCTACCAAATAATAAATATGAAGTTATCTGCCCTTATGTAAAAATGTATTGAAACAGGCCATAAATATGCCGATAAATTGCGTCGTTTGAAGGCGTAAGGACTATTTTGTTCATCGCACTTTTATAGAAATGTGTCTGTATTTCCAATGTAGTTACGTTGTTACGGTTTTTTTTTGGTTGCTCAGGGTACCTACCTTGCCCTTATCATTATGATTCTTCGCTGTTCGTGATACTGAAAATGGCTACTGAGTTCTATTCATTGATAACGGGACCCGATAAAAGTTGTCACGTTTATCTAGTAAAACATAGTATTAGGTATTTATCTGACAAAGAAATGAAGCTAAAAGATAAGGAGGCCCAGATACTATTTGACGATAGTGTATATTTGTTTATTTGGATTACGGGGGGTTATCTCGGTAACTAGAGTCTGGCAAACGAAAGTTGATCCTGGAAACACCCGAGAAATTTAAAAAAACAGGACTGTTTATCCCTGTACAAAGTGTGATAACACGTTTTGATACTTGGAATTGTATTTTATTTAAATGAAATTAAATTTCAATTTACAACACGTGTTATCGCACTATGTACAGGGATAAACAGTCTTGTTTTTTTAAATTTCGCGCGTTTCCAGTATCAACTTTCGTTTGCCAGACTACCTACTCGACTGATTCTGACATTTCTTTCAGCGTCAGAAATTATTCTATTTTAGATTATTATAGTTTATGGCAATGGGAAGAGCTTCTGGCTAAGTAATAACAGCCGCACGGGTCGATCCATCAGGTTAAGCTACGCTTGCCGGGGTTGGTCCGTGGATGACCATCTTTACATGTCGAGACTCCTCTGTGCCTCGGAAAACACGCTAAGCCGTTGGTCCCAGCTGTCATTCGAGGATTTTTGACAGTCGTTACGGATCGTCAGAAGCCCGAAAGTCTGATAACCAGTCTTACCAAGGGGTATTGTATTACCCAGTTACTGGGTTGTGGAGGTCAGATAGGCTGTCGCTCCATGTAAAATACTGGTATTCAGCTGCATCCGGTTAGACTGGAAACCGACCCCAACATAGTTGGGAACAGGCTAGGCAGATTTTTTATAGTTTATGTCAATATTAGGTCAATAAAAATTAAGTTTTAAGTGTGTTTGTGTTCCGGCATCGCAAATGTAATAAGCCAAACCCAACTGCAGTAAATTTTATTATGACCGTGCACTGTACAATATTGAATTTTCAACATAAAAAAACATTCGTCAAAATGTTTGATTATTGTCAGAAAATGTTTATTATAAGAATAAAATCGTTTATTTTCCTAAATTTTTAATTTTGCTTTTCTACTACATAACCCCTCGTTTCATAACATAAATTAAATCATAATTTTCATTCTTTTACCATATAAATAACTATTGAAAAAAGTGATTTATGTTTGTAACCTTTACCACTGTATCTTATATTTTAGATTTTTATGATTTGTAGAATAATTAAAATGTAATTTTTCATTTCGTAAAATAAAGTCTAATTATTGATTTACCTGCTCGGTCCTTCAGTAAAGCCACTGCACTAGTATCGTGAAAACGAATGGAAGGAATAAGATAACTTTCATATAAGAGTGCTTGCGTGCAATCACTTATCTTACCACCCACCGATAACATTTACAGCAGCTCTCAGCACTAAAAATTAATCAACTCTTTATTAATGGCTTTTGTGGAAGAGACACCACAATTTTGTCAATATAACGTAGGTACCTTGTGATGACCAATTGACCATAAATGATGATGGATCAGTGAATATTTTATTTTAATCATTAAAGTAAATTTACTGTTAATTGGAACGCTGTCAGTCTAAAATATGTCAGATTGACAAGATATTTTTTTTTTTGACAAGTCTTAAAAAATTGATCATTTTATTTGACGTCTCTGAGTGCGGCCGTTAGCGTGCTTTAATTATATTTCAATATTCTATTTTAATTGATAACTTACATACTGATATATATATGAGGTAAGGATTTGACATAACAAAATATCTTTGGATTACTACTATCTATAGACCATTGACTTGGTTTGAACAAGCCGAAAATTCACGCATTTACCTTGGCATTGGCTGTAAATTCATAAATTTTACGGCGCACCTTTTAATTTCGTTGAGGTATCGTTTTGCTACTGTTTAGCAGTATTTAATCATAATTTTTAGCTCAATTCAGTCACCAAATCGGGACCATAACACTTTGTTCTAATTTTGTATAATCATGTCAGTTTGGCATTGAACGTTTTACGGATTGATAACTTTATGTAACGATGTGAAGACATGACAATGAGAAAAATCTATCCTAACTAATATTATTAAGCTTTCACGCTAAAACGACTGAACAGATTTGGATGAAATTTGGCACATGGGTAGGGTAGACTATAAGCTGGGTTAGGACATACGCTACTTTACATCCTGGATCGCAGGCAAAGATGCGGGCTACAGGTAGTAAATAATAAAATTGACAGTGGTCATTAATCTAAGGGTCATACCCGTGCGAAAGTTTTTTTCTAAAACTCGGTTGCCGTATTATCACCCGGGTTCTGTTCCTTCTTGAAGTGCGTAGTATAGTGGCACTGCGGTATAAGGACCCTTGTGAATGGATGACCTTATCACAGATATCGGGACAAGGAGTGGCAGAAGCCGTGATAGGATAACGATAGAGATATTACGACGACCATCATATTAAATGAGGCTTTGCTTGATTGTTTTTATTTATCGCATCATGACGCTACAGTTGAAGTCCCCACAGCCATGTGACTATATGATGGGCATTACATTTAAAGAAATAGGTATATAGAACTTATTTGAGCTTATTCCATAGAGGGTATAATGTCAGAACCGGAAGAAGTACCTAAGTACTCGTTCTGACATAAGTCAGTAAAGATTAGTCTTTACTGACTCAGACTAACAGAAGTGTTTTTGATAGAAAAGGCAATAACGTTGAGATTAAGATTTACGGGTTGAGATGTAGCTTTCATTATCAGTTTGCGGTTATTAAAGCCTTATTCTAAAGTGTGCCTTGAATCGTTCCTCCTTAAAAAACTAAAATAATCGAATGATTTGTATTAGTAACTTTGTGCTTAGATCGGGGACTTTTCCGAAAACAATTAATAACAGATTCCTAAGAAAAATGTGTCTATTGGGATCGATCAAAAAAGCAATACCTACTATTGTGTTTATTTTTATAGTTTTTTATGTTCTGTTTCTTCTTTTCCAGTATCACGGAGGAGAACTTTTGGCGGAACTACTTCTACCGCATGTCCCTCATCTGCCAGGCCAACGAAGCGGACGCGGCTGCCGGCCGCCAGAGCAGCGCCGACGACTCCCAGGGTATGAATGACGTAGATACTAATACATATTGATTCATACATCTTCATGATAAACAGTTTTCTAGGAAACACATGGTACAGACTGAAATTGTTCATGAGCGAGATTCGCCAGCCGGTAATTGCAATACGAGAATCGTCAAGTGACTTTCTTGCTTCTTTTCTGATTCTTCGGTCTCAAGGATGCTTCCAATTTTGCAAAGAGAAGCAATTATCATACGTACTGTTAGCAACAGTCAGATTCTTGTAGGTTCTTTTAATAATCGTCTATTCAAGGCGAGGAATTCTTCTCGTGTAATTAATCCATAACAGTGTCAACGATTTTAATAATGATTTTGAATGGGGATAGGGTTAGTTCATGACATGAGGTGACTTATCCCTTATCTTTATAATCTTAACTAAGACATCCTTGGAACTGAAACAAATATAGTTTTCCACATAATATCATACATTAAGTTCATTCTTTATTTTGGTTTCCTTATTTTTATCACCATATTGTTTTTTATCATTTGTTTTATTTTTGTTTTCTTCCCGAATTAGACGATGATAAATCGGCAAGCGAGAATCTAATAGCCAATGAGAAATCGTCGCAAGAGTCGATTGATGACGCCAAGAAACTAATAAAATCTTTAAAAGTCGATAGAGAGAACGAAGATGGTAAGACTTAATTTTTTATTTACAGCCTAAATGTATTATTACCGAGAAGCATTGTTATTTAAGTTATGCAAGTATTTTTAGTTTGATAAGGAAATAAACAGATGCAAAGGCTTCTACAATATTCTGGTCTATGATAATTTATTTTATTTTGTTGAAATATTTTATTTTAACTATCGTTTTGGATTTGTTTCATTTAAGTTTTCACACACATAGCCATATTATTTAGTTTTATGTTATTTTATTTTCACAAAACTTATTTATTTAGGACTGACATAAACTAGGGTATCGTCGCAAAACCATTCACATTATAAATCAGAACCAACTTTGAGGAATATATTGCATTGCATGCTCTCTGTATATGTAAATATTTGTCTGGCTACTACACTTTTGACTACCCACTTTTTATTAAAAACCACTTCGAAAAATCCTCCAACTTTCCTACATGACTGAAACATACTGACTGGTTAACTATTTTAATATAAGTAAGTATAAGTAACTTCTTTCGTCCAAACATTATTTCTACAACAATAATTTATAGTTAAATAACAATAATCAGTCGATATCGAAATTGAATCAATTAGCATCATCAAAATATCATTAGACTTTGTTTACTAAATGGATATTAATAGTGTTGCTAAACGCATATTTTCTTTCTCCCCGGAATGCAGCTTAAAGGACGTCTTTACATCCACAGCACACAATATTATAACACCACTGTTCTATATATTATTCTCTAATTATATGGTCTAGCTAGATATGTACTACGGAATCTAGTGTTTATTTCCGTGATTCTTGTTGCTATAATTAAAGTTTAATATTAAATTGCATTGTACCCATCATTCTTCATGTTGCCTGTTTTAACACATATTATTTCAGAATGATGAATCAATATATTGGAAATAGGTTTCTGAAGGTTCTAGCGTTGTAGACCGTTTGAGAGTACCCCCTTATGTTCTAGGGGGTGGGTAATGTATAGAACAGTAAATATCTAGTCAATACGATGCTTGCATCAAAGAATGTACTATGCTATTATCTTCATGAGACAATTGTTTCAATCTTGATAAAATAATGCCATCACGATCTAGCTAGCGAGTACGCACATGTAACGATAGAAATTGAAATATCGGTTTAACTGTTAATATTGAATGCTTTAGCTGTTATTTCGCTGTGAGATATTTAAAATGGATTGCAAAACTCCGGTGTGTATTACCTAAACTTATCTACCCTATATTGAACACGTTTTTCCTAAAGATTTTGGTTTACTTCGATGATTTTATTGATTCCGGTCTGATGTTGTAAGCTTGACAGTAAAGTCATGGCATTATTGTGTCAAGCCCACATCACTGTTAATCCTCTCACACATTATAAATATAATTTCAAGCGTTATTACTTATATAGAATTTATCGCTGTTTGCGTTTTAATTTGAACTTTTAAAGATATATCACTGTGTCATATCTTCATCCTTGTTGTTATCTCGTGTGTCGTATATATATACAAAGTGAATGTTATATGACAATATAGCTTTGCTGTCCTTGTTAAAAGGACTATAATAACTGTATATATAACCATGTATTTGTTTATAATCTGTTGTATGTCACTGGTAGCACATTGGTCTGTATTTCAATAGCTAGCAGCATCATCTTAACAGATTTGAACGATCTCCTGTTTATGATTACGCTATTGACGTAAAGACCACTATGGTTGAATTGTATACTTATCTATAAAAGAATAAAAATCAAATAAAATTTTCTCAATGGAACCTATTTTAATGTCTACTAAATGTTATATATGTCTAAGTATCGATTAAGGTTATATAGCTGATAATATCACACAGTTCATTAAAATTCGGCTCAGTAGCGTTAAATGTAAGTATATATTGTTCAGGTTTTGACATTGCTACTTGTATATCAACCCTCTTCCTTGAACTTTATGGTCTATTATTGCTTGTTTGTCTTGTGTTGTTATTTATCTATCTGCTTACATATTTCTCAAAGTTGGTCGTTACTTCTTCGCGTTGGTTTCTCACTGCCTTTGAATTGTTTTTGCGTAGCAATGTTGAAACTTCAAATCTTGTTGTACATAAACTTGTGTTGTCAGCCTATCTAAAATATTTTATCTTACTATAACGATTTTAACAAAAATTGAACATGTAAATGCTTATGAACGTTTATTCTTAAAGGAAACAGACCTACAAAAAACACTCAAACAAGGTATTTTTTTAGAAAAGATGGGAAAGTATATTTATGGAATGATTGAATTTTGGTCAACTGTTAGTAGAAAATACAAGTTTTGTTTGTACGCAAGCAGAAAGTCTTCACAGCCGCGACATATCACTTATGGGTGACAGTCAATTATAAATCCATACAAACTGCCGTCTTCATAACTCTTTGGAATATTTACTGACAACACATTATCTTCCTCGTTTGTTTTGTAATTATTTACAATTAGTATTAGGTCTATATTAATCAGGAGAATAATCCAATGTTATTAAAGTTGTGTAGAACTAGTTGGACTCATTTATGATAGAGTTTGATGGTTGAATCGATTGTGACTACAGGCCTAGTATGCTGTCGCCCGGGTTCTTTATTGCAGAGTTTTAAGCACTTGCTTTGTTGCTAGAGGCTTGATGTTGGTCAAGAATAGCAACATTACCATCTATATTTATATCGAGAGTTTGGTCTTTTTAAGCGATTGCATGTATGTGTGTATTGAGACTTTTAACAGTATCCATTTATGAACCAATAATATCACTTTGTTATCTTATACTGTATTCATCTATAAAATATATATCAGTCAGTATCTAATGTTTATTAATGAGAACTATTATACATTTAAATTAATAATATGTATAGTACAATATCTCAAGAATTTAATTCGATTATTCTATTCCCTACATTCGACCATCAAGTTCTTTGACTCTCAATTTCAAGCCTCTAGCAACTCCAACCAAAAGTGGTACGCAATAATTTAGTCGTGATTATAATCGTAAATCGGTGTCCATTTAGTCATAGTCCCGAAAATAGTACTAAATAATTTGGCTACCTGTGTGTCTTCGCGACTTTCTTCCTAAATTTTATTTTCTACCTCGAGGTTATCCTTGGTAGCCCTGGCTAAACCTGGCCTGGTGTGGTCTGCTTCTATCAGTAGCTCCCTACACGTGTAACACATGTATCTAGCGACAGTATATGATATACTCTTCGACACTCAAACATTGTTTAGTGAAATTACGACGTATAGTTAAAAATGAAAAATTGGCATTTATAGTTAGTTAATATGAATTGAAATAATTATATTATTCTAAAATAATATTGGTGTTGTTATTTTAGATTGTAATTGAAGATAGTGCCTGGTAATTTTATGATAATAAAACTATGCCAATAGTAGTAACGCTGTCAGTTTGATATATTTAAAAATACAGTCGGTATTCTATTAAAAAATAGAAGCTTTTGATATTTTTTGTACATATAATTCTTCAGAAGAGTAAGTATCTGAAACTATAAATGAGATACGTTTCGAGAACCATTGAAGAACCATTTATACTATTAAGTGAATACGTAAGTATACTAGCACTAAGACTAAGTTTACGCAATAGAAGCGCGCGCATAGCAACTTGCGGTGAACTTGCTCATTTCTCAATTTTTTTCAAAATTAAAGCACTCAAGTTTAGTTACCTCTATAGATAAAAGATACATGTGCCTATCATATAAACACAGCTTTATTATCCATTCAGACTGTTACATCGATAACGTATCCAAAGATAATAATATTCTACTACGTCAGAGAAAAATGTGATAAAAACAATAAAGTGATAAAATAATATTATCATGAGAAAAATATGGAGAAGCCTTTTCTCCATTAGGCTTACGTTGTCACGAAAATCTGTTCGAAAATGTGCAACAAGATGGATCGAATGAAAAATGACTTACTTAATCGACCATTGGGCCTCGGATTTAGATTAGATTTTGGAGTATTTGTTACTTTCAAATTTTGGATAAACAAAGAAAATATATATATATACCCTTGGTTTTTTTTATGAAAGCCTAAGAGCCTGAAAATGTTATCAGTTGTCAAATCTTTTCTCTGGTTAGGTTAGGTTAGGTTAGGTTTTGGGTAACCAATCACAATGGGCGATTTAAGATTTGAATACAGATTAACTGATCGGAACAGGCCTTCATAAAACGAAGGTTACTTGTTAAACTTGATGGCATACAAACTAATTCTCAAAATTAACCTACTTTTAGAACAATGGGAGAAAGAACTAGAAGCTGAACTAAACGAATACGAAGTAGTAGCAGACAAAGCTGGTGACGACAAACAATGGGAGAAGGAGTGCGAAGATCTGTTGGGAGACGATATCGACCTCAAGTAGACCGCGGTCTACTGGCTGAAGACCGGAGTAGATCGAGTAGACCAAGGACTTATGAAGCTGCGCAACTGATGTAGACTGGCCCCTTCAAGGTTTTTAATTGATATTATTTTTTAAATTAAGTTTTTGTTTTCTTTTTAGGAATTTATTAGCCATATTTTATGTGAAGTGTTTTGAAAAGGATATTACTAAATATATCTTTCTTTTTCAATGATTTTAATTGGTTTTTAAGGCTGCTTATTGTTAAAGTTCATAAAATGTTACTTTAAGTAACTACAAGAAAAATACGTACAGCCACGGACTTTAATTGATGAGGCACTTCCAAAATTTTCAATTTTGCTGTTTGATACATTCACGAGATTACACGATTAAACACGAACTCAAATCGTATGCTCGTAAACAAGATGACAAATTGCTAGTAATCGGAAATAGTCTTATCCATAGAGGTTGACTAATAAGTTCTCAATGATAAATAGATACAATGTTTATCCAATCTATTTGATACTAACCTCCTTTGAATCAAAGCTCATGAACTCGATATCTCTGTAAACTTAACCGAAGACAGTGACAGTTGAAATGTCGATGTCAGAGACGTTATTTTCGAATTTGTCGAAATGAGTAATTATTAAAATTTCTCCGTACGCTAACGTTACTATGGCTACGCTAAAACAATTGTCGCTAGGTTACGGTTGCTAGACCTGCAATTGGTTGATTTTGGGTAGTCACTCTGCTGTCAAGTTTGTAGTTCTGGCTCTCAGATTAGCCAACCGGTAAAGATATTATATATAATTTTCTTCTTTAATACGAAGACATGACTTTCCGTGTCTGAATGTACGAGTATAACCGACTAAGCCCGATTTGCATTACACGGCTAAAATATGAACAGTGCCAAGTGGCTCATCAATTAAAGTCCGTGAATGTACATATAAATGGGCCGGTCTCAATCCAAATTTGGCACACGGAGCTCAATTAAATTCTTATGAAGACATTAAGTAAGGTTGCATTGACCTCACTCCGCAATGCTTATGTATGTATATGCTTGTGATTCCTCTCCTGTAAACAATGGGCCATGGATAACGAAGGCATTTCGTAGTGATGGGTCGATAAAAGGAGATTAGATGAGCTTTTAGGGGCATCCACCATAGAAAAGGGAGGATCCTCCGACCAGATGGGTGTTGTGCCTGGCGGGCAACTGCCCAACGATTGATGTTGGATTTTTGTATTTATGTCTAGCGCGCGGTAAACTAAACTCACTATGCAGGATTTATGTGACGTCAGGATTTTCTTGTGACGTCAGGTCTTTGATGCGTAGTTCGCATGTGGCGATGTAGATGCCGCCACAGGTTGATTAGATTGGATGGTTATGTAGGGATTGTTGAGAAAATAATAATAATAATGTATGCATATTATTGTTCCACTTCAGAACAAAACTGTGACAGAGATATCCGTCACACAACGGTTGTAGTGACGGCCGACCTGAAAATGATGTCGCCGGGGTTTGACTTTACGGTGTCAAAAAACGCTCTTTAGGGAAACACACCAATTTACTTTCATAACAATAAATTGCGGACGCTATGTGGCGGTCCCGCAATCCTAAGAAATCCTAGCTTTACGTCCTTATTACGACAAACAAATGCAATCGCAATAGTGTACCTTTTGACGGCTCAAAATTTGTATTGGGTTTTGTTATCAAAATTATTAAATTTATTGCGATTCTGAGTATGTTAAGCATAAGGCTGCTGAGTTTTTATCGATAACAGCTATTTGTTATCGATATGTCGGACTAAAAAGTGTACATTATTACTCCAGATTAGTGAATAATAGAAAAAGTTAGATATAACTGTAGCATGGCCCATTCAGCACAGGAGCTCAGGCCTACAGCTTATGTTACAAAAATGTTAACAGTTATAAATAAAATGAAAGCTGGCTGCACGACGTCTCACTAAATAAAGTTAACACTAAACTTAGTAATAACGTTATTCTGTATCCGTAAACTAAATACGAATGTAATTTTCTTTGCGCTAATACCATTTAGTGAGGTGTCATGCAAGTGGGCTTTAGTTTAAGGCCGCGTCCTAAACGACGCGATCGTCGCATTCATTTTGTTCGGCGAATCCGGACGCGTGGTCGCGTCGACAGTGGGGACCTTCCGGTTTTCTGAACAAATGAGTGAACGATCTTTTCGGTTAGGACGCGGGGTACTATATTTCAGCTATATTTTAACTATAATAAATGCTAATTCTATAATTCGTGTTGCTAGATTTTGACAAATTTTGTAGATAATTTGTAGTTTAGAGAAAAGTCATCAAAAAACATATATTTATTATTTATTAATATAGGTTTGCATTGTCTAATTCTTCTTCTGTATAGAAATTGCTTTGTTCAATAACAGTAGTAAAACTATCAAAATGTCAATGAGTGTCCGACATTGACTGACACATCACACGCTGAGAACGAAAGTGACTCAAGTCAACATTTACGATTTTTGGGAATAGAATAAAATGTGTTCGACGGATTGAACATTTTCTATTCATTCTAGAATAACTTTTTAATATGAAAACGAAAGTTACGAATTTCTTTTCTATAATATTATTTGGCTTTATCACTATACAACGTGTAACGTTAAATGCGCAAAACCTCAGACACCCCAACAGATTTTTAATTCAATTGACCTATATCAGAGAGAAAAATAATTATTTAAAATATTGTAAAAGTTTTATGTGCTGTTTTATTTTTAGCAATTCTGGCAATTCTGATCGTTTCTTGCGTCTGCGACGACGCTCTATCGAGGGAGGGGTCGCCCCGGGCCGCTGCGCCGGGCTAACAAGTTTGCGCATGTGAGGGCTTGACCTATTAATAAATAGACACGGCAACGTTTTCATTGAAGATTTTTTGAAAAATGTGACCTATATAAAAAAGTGTTTCAATTGATTCTGCTCGTTATTCTGATCAAACTATTTTCAGGTTGTCCACATTTAACGTTACACGTTATATACGTATATAAAAATATTATTTTTTCTATATAAAATAACTTCGAAAAAATAGGTCACTTTAGTATTAGAAATGAGTCCATGAGTTTAACTCATGCCTTAACAAATAAGTGACCGGATTTGGTTTATGTTACTTAGGTTGTTAATATAAGAAATAAGAAAGTGACCTAATTTGAATTATGTCACCTAGGTTGTTCATATTAAAAATTAGAAAGTGACCGAATTTGATTTATGTCACCTGGGTTGTTCTTTTTGAAATAAGAAAGTGACCTATACCATAAATTGGTCACTTTATGATTATATTTTGTAGCAAAACTTACGCCCACAAATCGGCACAAAACTGACGAAAAGTGTAATCGGTCACTACGGTACTAAACTTGTCTCGTTCTGCTACATCCACTTTCGGTGCAGTACTGATTGCGTCCCTTTCACTCTGGTGCGCGGAGTGTGAAGCGCTCAAAGACAAAGAGACCGAAAAGCCCTCTAACCCTGTCTGAACATTAATGGTCTGTTTTTAATAAGTGTGATAAAGTGTACTTTTTGAGTCATTTTGTTTATATAACTCATTTTACTAAAATTTTTGAGATAGGTGACTTTCGTTCTTAGCGTGCAACTTTTTGTTTGTTTTCATAGAATGTGACGTCACCATACCAAGCGCGCCAAATGGAGGGCGTTTAAATAGCCCGGGTCGGTTGGATATTCTTAACACTTTTTTTAAGTATTGCTTGCTAAATTGCTTTTTTTGCGTCGATTTTCTTTTAACTGTTATTTGGTGAGGTAAACTGTCGAATAAAAATATTATAAAAATACATGCAAATTCCCTATTGATTTTGGTGAGGCAAATTACACTTGCATAATCACTGAGTTCACTTTTTCCCGTGCGGGCAAAGAAGAATATTACGTTTTTTTGTTTTTTAACAAATTCCAAAGCATTTTTGAAGGGGCACATTCAGAGGAGGCAACAATTGAACACCAACTAAACTTTTAAGTTTGCCATCTTCTACTCTTAGATAGAGTCATTTGGCATGTTAGCTAGTTTGATAGCTCTGAATTCCTGTCAACCCCTCTTTCTTGGTCTTTCTGTCAGAAAAAGAAAACAATTTATCTATGTTGGGGTCGGCTTCTAGTCTTAACCGGATGCAGCTGAATACCAGTATTTTACATGGAGCGACTTCCTATCTGAACTCGACAACGCGGTTACTGGGAACACCCCTCATATCTCAATCTCTTCGGATTTACTGTACAAGTAAAAAACATTCACGAAACGATGACTTACTTTTTATTTAGGTTTATTGTAGTAATAAATTGATATAATTCCATACAGATTAAAGTCACTTTTGCATTTGCATTCCAAAGTAATTAGTTATGACTTGATTATCTTCATAATATAAAGAGGAGCTTCATCAGAAGTAACCAAGCTCCTTTTCAAACGGGTAACCGAAGAACCGGTGGCGGAGCCGGGTGAGTTGTGCTTTAATATTAATTATACATACATTTCGTCAGTACCTGCCTACCGGGTGATGATTGGTACAATATAGCCGGTTATCATGGCCGGTCCGAAGTTTGCTCAGGAGGCCGCGCAATATATTTTTTTTGCAACTAATTTGTGACATGAGTGAACATGCGCGAAAGCTCGAGATGATTAATCGGCTGTATTGTATACCATAAAATCTTGTTTCGAGTGCCCTTAATGGAAACTTCTCTAATAAAGTTTGGGCAACGAAAGTTGATCCTGAAAACACGCGTTAAATTAAAAAAAAAAACAAGACTGTTTATACCTGTACATAGTGCTATAACACGTGTTGATACTTGAAGTTTTATTTTTATAAATTAAATTAAATTTCAGTTATCAACACGAATTATGGCACTATGTTCAGGGACAAACAGTCATGTTTTTTTTTTTCGCGCGTTTTTTCATGGTCCGCTTTCGTTGGTCAGGCTCTAACTACTGCCGTTTTTCGTTTGTTATGTTATGCTTGCCTTATTTCAATGTCTTTATTCTTCTACTTAGAAATATTAAATGCTAGTGAAGTACATTGTATAGTTTTTTTAAATATTGTATAGAGTTACGTTTTAGTTTGTTATCTTGGGGATAGCTGTGAGAAAGTTCAAGATTTCTGTTTCTGAAATGAATCGCAAGTTTTAAACAGTTAACGTGTTGCCGAAAGAGCCTGATTTCAAGATGATTCAATGTATTTGGGATTTTAAACTACTGTCCTCCCATCCCTGTTAATACTGTATTGATTTTTGTAACAGAGTGGACCGTGGAGTTTCTTACCGGCTCTTCTCCATAGGAAACGGCCGATTAGAACCGTGCACCTAGCTTCTGACGTTTCATAAGTGCCCATGTAGGTTTATGTGAAATAATTTTAAACGTAAAGAATTTTCATAGCTCTGACCGTACTAGTTGTGTGTTCATTTTACAAAAAGGTTATGAAAAACCATGTATCAAAAGTGCAACTGGAAGGTCCAAACTCAAGACTTTTTAGTCGCTAGTCTGACATCTTATCCGTTGAACTATTTTCGCTTTTTAAATTGTGTTATTATTTGAAGGATTCTTTTCAATGTTTTTTTTATTACATTATTTAAGGTTATTGTATTATTATGTAAATACACTAACAATTTAGTTGCAAATGTGAGGAAGTGATTTTATCATTGTATTTATAATTTTTATTCAAGTTCTTTTTAAGAAATCGTGTTGCGCCGACCCCAAGTTCTCACGACTACACATACATTTCCAGTATAAGCTGACCTCGCATTGTACGGGAATCCTATACAATGCGAGATTAGCATAAACTGGAAATGTATAGCTCGATGTGTAGCCGTGCGTACCATTGGACAAGGGCCGAACGATAATGATTCAAGTTAATTTTAAAATAATTCGTTAACAAACAAAGTAATATAACATGGATACAATGTCTGATTTAACTTATAATTGCAATATAAAAATAACTATTCTCCGAACTACAAAATACATACCTACCTTATTAAAAATCTTGAGAATATTTATTCTTGTTTGATTGGTCTTCTGGAAATTCCACTCTTACGCACAAACGTTCATGATGCAAAAAGATTTCTTCACACGCACTGACTTAACATGAACTTTCAAAATTCGAACAAAAAGACAGATAAAAAACAAGTCGATTACCTTGTAATAATGTCGAAATAAAGTACCATTCTGAAAGCGTTCGATTGGATCAAATATTATATTAAGACAATTCGACAAGTGTGTTCATGTAAACCGTATAAGACAAACTAAAGTCTTAATGGAAATAGCAAGTTACCTAATTTATAATTAATCTATTGAAACGTTAGCCCCTAGCACAAACATGCGAAGTACACTTAACTTAAATTCCAACGATTTTTCAATCAAAATACAACTATTATACTATGGCATTCTGATTTAAATTTTTGCAGCGAGCATAATTAGTATCACATTTGGTTATGAAAAAAAAAAAAACGTCATGCTCCCCAGAAACCCCATCACCTGTTTTTTTTTCCATTTATAAGTTTATAATACTTTTGTACCCAATAAGAAGGTACTCAGTTTGTACATACTTAAAAAAAAATACTACCTGGATAACGTGGATGCTGCTTTGAACTTAATTACATTAACATACAATGAAAAGAGCAAATGCTAAATACCGTTTGCCAAAATGCAAATTGGTAATTCTATAATCAGTCTGCTTAACCTTTTTCCAACTATGTTGAGGCCCTTGGGGCCCTTTTCAACTCTAACCGGGTGCAGCTGAATACCAGTATTTTACATGGACGGACTGCTTATCTGACCACAACCCAGTAACTGGGTAACATGATACCTCTTGGTAAGGTTGGTTGTCAGACTTTTGGGCTTCTGACTACCCGTAGCGCGACTGTCAAAGATCTACGAATGACAGCCTGGCAATTTAATAAAAGTGTTCATTAAAACATAGGTAATTGAATTAAAACAATGCTATTGTAACAGTTAAAATTTAAGATATAAGTTTCTGCATAATAACTATAACATATTCTGTTAATATTGCAAAACTTGTGACTTATTTGTCTTGTCACATTGCTAGCCTGCCCAAAATATGTGAGAAAATTGTCACTCGATTAGAAACCACGTTAATAGTGTCACTAAATCGTATGTAGATATACGAGTGATATGTTCTTTATATTGTAAACATTCCTATTTAATTGAAAATAAAATGAGTGTCCATCTCCTCAGTTGTTGTTTTATTTTAACCTTCATTTTAATATCGAAGTTTGGTTGGGTGCTAACTTTGTTAGTTGCTAATTTTTACCCGACTACGGCGAAGCAAAAATGAGGGTTATGATTATTAGAGTTTTTCGGAACAAGATATCTAAGCTCATATTAATCCTGAAAGTTTTGGCAACGTCATCATCTGCGTAGCCTTTTTTCCCAACTGTTTTGTTGGGGTCGGCTTCCAGTCTGACTCGTAACATCTGAATACCAGCCGACCTATTCTGTAAAAATCTCACCGTGGAAATTTAAATGAAATGAGCTGCCAATAGTGCTGCACCTAGCATCATCAGCTGGAATGACAGCTCACTTCACCTTTTTTTGTCACAGTGAAATTTTTACAGAATTGATCGGCGGTATTTTAAATGTAGCGACTGACTATCGGACCTCCACAACCCAGTTACTGGGTAATCAGTTGTCGAGCACTATGTTCATTCTGGAAAACCCTTGGTGTCATTGAGATTAATGTTCTGAGGGCAATTAGCGCATTTTTAATAACAGATAAAGACTGATCCTGTTGAAGTATAGAGATAAAGTGCAAATTCGGGATCTGTACCTATGCACATATAACATAACATTGACATAACAACATACTCGAAGTTGCAAGTTGTTTTTCTCGTAGTCATGGTATAAAGTATAGTATTGCACCTCTTGAATAAAACGGATTTATATCGAGGGCAATGAATCACTCGCGTCGCTCAGGATTCTAACACTTGAATCAATGTCTGGGCTATGCCTGCCAGTATTTGTTTTTCTTCTTTTCAAGGAGAATGTATCGCATTATCACTATTTATTGAACACCCCTCGTATATTGCTCAATAATCTATTTTAATTGATTTATTAACTGATATCTTTACTTTGACGTCAAACAACTGATTATGACATAATAGATATCATAACATGTGTTTCCTCAATAATAATATTAACTTATACGACGATAGGAGTATCAATAGATGTAAGCATTAGAAATAAAGATATCCAAAAAAGATTAAGTATTATAACAATTTTATTATCTTGATAGGTACATACATACCGACACAGGATGAATTCCATAGATCCCCAGGTCGGGCAAAGTATTTTTCCATTAGGAATTCCGAGATCTTAAACACTTTTACACGCCAATTTTTTTTGTAAATTTTTGGGCAATTCCTAGCTGACATGATCCCTGAAAAGAAATGACCGATAGAAACTCACAATAAGATTTTATGTGATTCTAACAATTTAGGGCCATGTCTGGAAGGGCCTTTTTAACAAAGAGCCATTGCAGCTTAGCTAGCACATAGGATTCGAAGCTTTATCATATATTCCTTAAGTTCTGAGTTGAGTTTTTACTTCGATGGTCCTAGTTTATCATGTATAACTTCCAGTTACAGCATTAAATGGCTATATGTAAGTTAATTTATGTTTACATTTACTTATTTCTGCTTGAGTACATATAGTTCTCGTTTTATTTATTTTTTTGGGTGGTATATTGGCGTGTGCTAGCTGACATATGGCTAATAATTCGATTTATATTTTATGTTACGTAATGTAAATGATTTTGCATACTTTTGTATAGAATCAATTGTTTCTAACTGAACAGACAGCTGTGCTGCTGGGGAGTTTGTTGCGCCACTTCTTCTTCCCAGCTAAAGCACTAGGAAGTGGTGAAGGGCGGGCGTTTTGGGGGACTGTCTTATGTAATTTTGACGTTCGAAAAGTGCTGATTCTCAGCCTTGTTTGAATAAATGACTTTTGATTTTGATTTTGAGCTCCACCACCTATTACTGACAAATGCTTGCACTGACTGGTCAGGTCCACTCAAATGTGTGTGGTTTTTTCCTCAAAAGACCATTTCAGACGCTAATCTACATGGTCCTCATATGGCCTGACCAACCTTATGTCTGGATTTCAAAAGAGACGTGGTCCTCTGAATTTGTTTCAGCCTTTCTTCTCAGGGTAGTGGGATAGGGAACGCCGATCTCATCGAGCTTATTTTTGCAATTTTTTTATAATATGACGTAAAAGTGATTCTTATGTCCTATTTCCAGAATAAACAATTTCATTTCATTTCATTATTATTATTATTGCTTCATAGTTAAATTCACATGCTCTTTTACCTAATCTATGTTCACGCTTCGTAAAGCTGTAACACATAAGGTATTATTATTGCTCCATAGTTAAATTCACACGCTCGTGTACCTAGTCTATGTTCACGCGTCGGAATGATTCAATATTGGTAGACACGACAAGTTACATTGCTCACCAAACATCAATAGATTGTCCAAATTTATTCAGTCCAGTTTTTACGCAATGTCGGGTAAATAATGTATAAAATGGGTTTAATAGTTTTTTCAAGCCGTATCTGGGGGCACGGCAAGTCGAGCAAAACAAACATACAAAGGCACAACAGCCGTACCATCTTTTCTCGAAGCCAATCAGGACATTTTTGACCCCCTGTAACCAGTGGCGTATTTACCCTAGGGCCAAAAGGGCCATGGCCCGGGGCGGTAGGCTGCGGCGCAAGCCGCATCTCGCGCTCAGCTTTGTAAGCCTTTCTTTTTGAAGAAATTTAAAATAAGCCTCATCATCATTCTCCTGCCCTTATCCTAATTTATTTGGTAATAAGCCTACTTAACAAAAATGTAAACTCATTTGGTTGTAAGTTTGATAGACATCAAGAAGCAGGACTATCGTATTACTGACAGGCGGCGGCGGCGGCGGCGCGGCAATGTGTCGGTCGGTCGGAGTCCGTCGCGACTCGGGACAGTTTCGTTGCTTTTTTTTCCCTTTAATTTATGGGGCGGCAAACCTTACAGGCCCAGGGCGCTGAATCTTAAAATACGCCACTGCCTGTAACTTCGTTGTGGATAAAGATAGAAGCCTGAATTTTCAATAACCAAGAGGGCTTAGTAAAACAGAGTGGATATTCCCAAATTACATTCAATTCGAACCTATTGTTTAAGAATCAATGTTCCTTAATTACCGAAATTAAATAGTGGATATAGGTAGGTATCTAGGTATAGAGGTATCTACCTAAAAAAATTAATGAGATCCCATAAAAACATAACATGTAAAAAATTGCAAGCCTCGCAACGCAGTTCTTCTACCGCAAAAAGAAGTGAGATTTAGGGGTTTATTTAAAAACGTCAAAATGTACCTATGGTTAAATTTTAACCTCGCTAATCATTACTTAACTTTAAGCAACGTTTATAAATAAACCCGCTTTTGAAAAACCAAGTATGTTAATTTATTCAGTACCTATCTAGTTATCATCTTTATTTCTTTAATAAATAGAAATACTTGGTAATCGTACGAAATCACTTAAGAATAATCTAAAATAATCGGATTATTGCTTGTCGCCTGTCGGTTTTGATCCTGGTTGAAGGACACAGCTGCCATCGGCACCCATACACTTCAAACTGGAACACAGCTGCGTGCACTGCAGAAGGCCTGGTAAAGTGGTAGGTAAGTACCTATCTAATACTTCTCCGGACCAGCTTCATCACAAAGATACATAGATACCTCTCGGGTATGATAGTTTTCTGTTACCGCAGCTTTTTACATAATTCAAACTAATATTATGAATGTGAAAGTGTGTTAGTGTGTTTGTTACGCTTTCACGCTAAGACGGCTGAACGAATTTGGATGAAATTTACCATAACCTGGAGAAGGTCGTAGATTCATTTTCATCCTGCATCGCAGACGAAGTCCCGGGCAACAGCTATTATAACATAACATAACGCCTGTAATCCCCGAAGGTTTAGGCAGAGGTGTAGGTAGATACCTTTATCTAGTACATTTCGCCAGTTACGCAACGACGGATGAATTCTCCATACAAACGTAATACCTAAATCAATTGCAATTTGAGCATATTTCCACCATAATGTGTTGTTATTCGGATTGAGACAGAATTTATCTAGGTTCCTACATCTTTTTTTTTTCCAAAAAACCGAACTGTAAAGAAGTTGTAGCGAATTGAATTTCGCACATTTTTACAGCGTAAATGACATGTTTTCATATTGTTTTTTATATAATATCCACAACAATACTTGTAATATTGTTTTTGCAGAAACATAGCCTATATTATCAAGTTACAAATTATCGAAAAAAAAAATTGAAAAAAAAAAAGTTATCATTCATAATTTTTGGTATTACGGAACACATCCAAATTTATCATACATTTTCAATAGCTAGTGCTATCGAGTCAAGCAAATGTCATGTCAATGCCAATCTGTGCCTGGTCATACAGTTGACGGTAGCTGTGTGTATCGCTCCGACAGGTACATTACCGCAACATTTGTAGCACTCGATTCGTCGTTGCAAACGACGCTCTGCCGGCCCCTTAAGTCTTATGTAATAAGGGGCGAGCATATTGCCAACAACTAAGCACAAATCCAGACTCCTAGCTGCTACCGACACTTTTCCCGACTTGGGAATCGAACCCAGGACGTCATACTCAACGGTAGCGCTTCGACCACTAGACTAACGAGTCTTTTACATACTTTATATATTTCGTCCAGTTTTATAATGGTGGCATACATGCATATCTTCTATATTTTATTTTCTTTTTTTTTTGCGTCATGTTTACCGCAAATAAACGTATTTTCTTTCTTTTCTTCTCTTCTTCTTTCTTCTATAGCACCAGCTCGGAAGCGGAACCAAACTATTTCTGATCAGCAACTACATAGTTAACACAAAAATATGCATCTAGTATCCAACCAAGGATTATGTAAAAACCTGCTTCATTATTATATTACAAGTTCTCTCGTGACCGAGACCTTACCAGTCGAACTACACCGGTCCAATGCAGCGAGCGTGAAGAGAACGTGAAAAAAAAATTAACAAAAGTGTAAAAGGATTAAATTTTTGTTTCTTTGTGAAATAGGTAGTGGATGTTTAATATGAAGTGGTTCGTGGTTATATTTGTTGGTATGTATTGATTTTGTGTAAGTACCTCTATGGTAGTTATTTCTTTTCTAAGTATCCTAGTTCTGGGCAAGCAGTTCTTCCCTCAATAAAATGGATTAGTAATTTAAGCAAGCATCTAAAAGTTAATTACTAGGAGACTAGTTTGACAAGGAGATAGTTTTCTTTTTTGGTTAGCCAGTGCAGGGGTTCCTGTCAAAGAATATACCTCTTTACCTACCCCAAACATGGGTAGGGTCTGTAAAGCAGATTTTCTTGATAATGGGGTTTCAAATACAGGATGTCTGTAGGCAGCAACGTCTTGTTTGCTATAACAATAACAAACTGCGATCATCAATTACGCGTCATAGAGCGTGGATGGCAATTTCCCCATTAATTTTACCCTCGCAAAACTTAGCTTCACTACGCTAACCTCATTAGCTTACACGGAGCTTACTCTTTGATCTGAAAAAATTATTTTATTTTGCCGTGATTTTAACAAATCGAAACATTAGTTTACGCTAAGTTTCGTGCGCTCTTTTAAATGTTCTGCTGAATTGGCACTATTAGCACAGGTATATTAGGGTTTATTACCTACGTAGGTTTGTTAGACTTAAATAGTGTCAAAAGACTGGTCACAAATACCTATTCTTCGAACATTCTGCCATCAAGAATGGAGCTTATGGGTTTGGTGAAATGTAATGATAATGCAATCTTAACCAGTTCAAACCTTCGAAGCCTCAGAGCATTTACATAATAGCAAAGATAAGCACCCCAATTTTCGTTATTGCATAAATTCGTTTCGCATAAGTTTTCACGGTGAGGTGGTTACAGAATAGCAATGGAGTTTTACTGGTCAAAATTAATTATTTAACTTTAATGGGTACCTATTCATTGCAATCTTGTAGTATACATAAATTATCCATACATAAATTAAAGTCGCTTTTCTTTCTGTGTAACCCAATGAGGTTATTACAGACCAAGGAGGTTACACAGTGTTTCCGGACATGGACTAGCGATATTCTAAATAGGTACTTAAATATAAAGTATTTTAAAGTACAATTACACTCTAAGCTCGGGTCCAATACAATTCCCCGCTATGTGGCAGCCATTTTGTTTTTTTTGTTGAAATATTCAGATTCAAATTCAGATTTATCTATTTACAAACAATGTAGGTACAGAATGGTAGATCACTAGGTGTTTCCCCTACATCCTACCGAACGGCATGCAAAGTCGTGAAAACTAAAAGAAAAATACAATTTTCATATAGGTTAATCAAATCATGCAGTCGTAAAAACCAATGATACAATTTTATTAACAATTGTTGATTAAGTCACTCTGATATAATAATATAAAGTCTCGTAAGTCATTTACATTTTTTAATTCTTATATATTTTTATCATTTATAAAGTCTTTTATACAATAATAACATTTTTATAATATGTAATAATGCAGTCAGCTTAGATTTAAATATTCATAAAGGATGTTCTTTATAATTGTGCGGAATTTTATTGTTTAGTATAGGCCCCATTACCATAATATTTTTGCCTGTATGTTATAAATTTTTGTATTGTGTTCTCATAAAACCTGAACCTACTATCGGCTAGTGATGGAAATAAATTTAAATTCATTTTAACAAAAATTGGCCGTGTCCATAATTGGCTGTAAGAATAGTATAAATATTTTAAAATTATATAATTTTCAAAGAGCTGTGGATTTTGTGAATAATAAATAAATTGCAACTTCTAAAATATACAACGACCGGAAGGTCAGTATTAAGATTCGACATTCGCAATACGAGTGCAAAAAAAAAAACATATCTGTCAAAGTTTTAGTCGTTTTAGTTAGTAAAAATAGGTTTATTCGAAAGGCAATAATATTGTGTAACGTCTGCATTACAAAGCAATGTGTTCACAATTCCATAACTTTTGAACAAAATGTGAATGTCGAAAAAGATTACGACGAAATGTGATTGTCGAAAAAAGTTATGCAATTCAACCAATAATTGTTAATTACTACAAAAACACCCCCGAAAACACTTTTATTTTTTCACTAGATCGAGAGATTTTGAGATAAGCTACAATACCTACCTACAACATAAAATTCACAACTGTATGTTTAATACTTTAAGAATTATTGTTGTTTGAACATAGCTTATGCGCAAGCACAAAAGGCCGTTGTAGGAAACGTAAACAGGAAAACATAAAAAAAAATTAATCATTATAAAAAGGTAATAGTTTATATTTAAAATATTTCGAATATCGCTAGTCCATGTCCGGACACTGTATATTGGTATAGGTACCCGCGTTGGTCTTTTAAACTTTGCAACGGATTTTTGATGCGGTTTTCATCACCTTTTTACCTAAATATAATAAAGAACTCTCGATGTTTTGTTAAGTCATAAAAATCGTACAAAGCAGGGGCGGGTCGCTAGTATTTAATATAGTAACTACTTACTATATAGTTAGAACGTAAATCACGGGACCTAGGCCGATTCTCTAAATAAAAAATATTTTTAGCTGCAGGTTTTACCCACGAATTAAAGGATCTTCTAAGCTGTAGATAGTCGTCGCCCAGTAACAGTCGATGCTGGGAGTTTGTTGCGCCACTTCTTCCCAGATAAAGCACTAGGTAGTGGTGAAGGGCGTGCGTTTTGGGGGCCTGTCTTATGTAATTTTGACGTTCGAAAAGTGCTGAATCTCAGCGTAGTTTGAATAAATGACTTTTGATTTTATTTGTTTTAATGACGACAGATCTTGTAAGTTCCTTATTTTTTATTAGATGATAATTACAAAAAAACCATTTATAAAAAAATATGGAATCTACACGGAAACTTAGTGCTGCATTTAAACTAAGTACTTAAGTAGTTGTAAATATAGATGTTAGATTGATAACAAGTTTATACGCTCTTTGAGCATAAATTGAACTTTTAATGCCGTAGACCGGGAAAACTTTATTACATGCGCAACACAAAGAGCTGACAGCTAACTTTATGTCACACATACGTAAAACACATCATCCTCCTTTTAACATCGTTGTAACTGAGTCAACAAGCCGGTCTGAGGACGTTGCGACGTCCTCAGACCGGCTTGTTTCCATTGATATTTACCACGACGCGTCGTGGTAAATACCAATGGTTATAAAATAACATGTAGTTGAGGGCAGTCGGCCCTGGCTTACTATTTCAGTGTACCTAAATCTATAATAATATAAGTATTATTTTGTAGCTTAGCACCATGTTGACGCTACATGATTAAAACCTACCTAACGGAGCTAACTGTGAATTAGGAAAAATCGTATTAATTATTGCAGAAGGTCCCATAAAACTCGTTTCGTACGGGGGCTTAAAGCAGCACTTTGGCAGAATCATAATAGAAAATATTATGAATCGTCGTAAAATGTCACAAACTGACAATTCATAATATGATTTCCGTTCGATTCATATTACGAAATAATTCATCTGTTTGACAGTTTTCTATGGAGATTCGTAAAATGGTCCACACATTATATATTGCTTTTGTGTCAAATTAGAGGAATTGCTAATGACAGCTGGGATTCAGAAAATTAACTGCTTTTAGAGGAATTGCTAATGTGGCCGGATTAGGCCCCCAGAATAATATGCCCGACGATAATTACGATCACGGCATTACCGGAGCGAAAAATTGACAATAGTAACTTGACTTGCTTACTCACATTACTAAAATCCATTGCAAGGCAAAGGCTTGCGTCAGAACTATATGAACTATGAAATTACTGTTCTTGGGCAAACAGATGACAGACGCACTTTGAACTTTCGTTGTAAGTAGTAGTGAAGTAAGTGTCTCATACGAATGTGAACTTTAGGTACTTTTATAAAATGAATATCAAAGTAACCATAGACGTGTAAGTGACTAAAATCTATTTTGAATGATCAACATGATTTTGTTTCAAGTAGCGCTGTCGTGTGAGGGACAGAGGCCTCCCTCCCTGCCTCTGAGTCCTTCCAGCTTCCGAACGATAGAACGAGGATTTAGCAGTAAGTATAATAAGTATAACACATTTGTGCAAATGTAACTAATGAGACAAAAGTGTCGTCAGGCGTCCGACTAAGCGTCCGCAATATTACGTCGCTATGTGTTTTCGTCTGAGATCACGCGAGGATCTGACATCACGGGATTGTGTAGTAACGTAAACCAGACATCAGCAGGCGTTGCCGACTACACCAAGTGCCTATACATATTATTAAAAGCCTGTGATGTCTCACTGAAGGGCAAATGCCTCATCTCTTTCCATTTTTCTGTATTTAAGGCTGCTAAGGGCCAGTTCCTGTTGAAGGAGTCCATTTCCTGCGGTCTGCTACAATTTCGCTTGCCATTTAAGAGACCCATTGGGTTGGGGATTTGGCCCATTGCTCGTCCGACATGCGGCAATTTGTTCAGCCATTCCATTTTAGCGTGACAGCTTTCCAAGTGACATTAGTTATCTTTGTGATGAAACGGATCGTATTCCTCACCCGGTCTGTTAATTTGGTGCCCAGAATTCTACGTTTTTAAAGCCCTAAGTGCGTACCTATTATGTATAAATTCTAAACCATTCTGCTTAAACCATAGCCAAACATTCTATTTTTCAGCGGCCCCTGGCAGGTCTCCGATTGTGTCCGACATAATCATCCGATATTACAGGTAGGACATGCAACAAACTACAAATTACTTTTTGATGAATACCTACGTCATTGTTTTCATTGTTTCGGGTCAGGCGGTAAAAACTATCTCGTAATACCGTACATAAGTAGATAATTTGACGAATCTGTTTCATTCAAATGGGACTAGGTAATTCGTCGCTTCCTCGGTTTTAGTCTTATGTAAGGTGTTTTGACCTCCTTTTAAAACAGGCTATTTAGTATATCGTCCACTGCTGAATCTTTGAAAGTAACCTGAGTTGGATGGGAGGTACCTAAAGGCTCGTGTAGGCACACGGGTACACATTAATTTATAAATCTCCAGTATAAGCTGGCCTCGCATTGAACGGAAATCCTATACAAGGCGAGATCAGCATAAATTGTAAAATGTGTAGTTTTGATGTGTAGGCAAAGCGGCCGCGCCGCTTCCACGCCGCCGCCGCCGCCACTCTGACGCCACGCCGCCGCCGTCGTTATTTGTCAAATCTTAAGAACCATGCGAAGCAGGGACGGGTGACAGCTCGCTAGTACCTAAATAAATAATTGATGCGCTTTTAGTAGATATTTTATTGACTTTATGCATTGTCTATTTAATTTTCAGGACAAATCTCACATCTCCGTCATCTTACCGCATCGGTAATGTTAAGTCTTTGTTGACTGACCCTGAATTTGACGTCAAAAGACCTACAGTCATCTACGCACATGGGTAAGTGACATCAATATTCAATATATTACCCTAAGAAATTACCATTGTTATAGTTTGTTGAGTCTTTTACGCTCACGGGCTAAGGACACGGCATGGCATCACCATGCCTAATTATTTAATTGATGGACATTTTCAATTTAGACGGGTCTAAGCTTGGTGCTAAAAGATTAATAAGAGGCAAATATAGAAGTGAAATTTCTGTGAAAAGTTTATTTTGATTTCGCTATCGTCAGAACTCTTCTGCTATTGAAAACAAAGTCCTCACATTAGCAATGTAAAATACACCAATTGGTCTGATAACTTCCAGCTACGTCGAACTATCAACGGACGAGAGCATCATTACCGTGGTGTCTGCGTACCTTCAACGAGGAGGCTACAACGTGCTGCTGCTGGACTGGTCCAACATCGCCTTCGGAAATTACGTCATCATCGCCAAGACACTGCCTGGTGTATGTGCATTGTATTATTAGATTGATAAAGAAAGAAAGAAAAATTACATTCGATTCCCATGCAGAACATGTTTAAAAACAGTAGGTAGGTAGGTACTCGTCGATTAGGTAATATTGCCTCCGACCAGCGAATGAACGCATTTTTGCATATTTCTTCCATATCACATGAGAAAAAAATCTAAAGACACACGACATTCGAGAATCCATCAAAGTAGCCCGCGAAATTAAAAAACGTACTAAATAGTCTTATTACCAACAAATATAATTTCGAGAGTACGTTGATATTTTTAACTAATTATTTTGTCATAATTGCCATGTATTGAATTTTGATCAACATACAATTTAAAGTAAAACAGCGATGAAATTTGCAAAAAAAAAATTGCGGGCTTTTTTCGACTAACAGAAAACCTTCCCATAGTGTCTGATGTTGGATAATGTGTCTTCTAGGCAGGCGCGCACGTAGGCAGGGCGCTACTGAAGCTGGTAAAGCGAGGTCTTCCAGTCAAGGGTCTGCACCTGGTCGGACATTCTATGGGCAGTCATCTAGCGGCGTATGCTGCTAGGTATCTCAAGTCCAGGGGATTTACAGTGCCGAGGTAAGAAGATTGTCAGAAGAATTGTTATTAATATATTTTTCTTCAACTAGATGGAGTAGTGACCAAGAGCTGCTTGGGGTGCAGGATTTGCCTTCTAATTTATGGGTCAACTATCAGTGGTTTCGCAATTAAAAAAATCCTGATTTCGATTTTTATGTTCATTTATTTATTTACTAGCTGGGCCCCGCGGTTACACCCGCGTAAGTCTCGATCCCGTGGGAATATCGGGATAAAAAGTATCCTATGTGTTAATCCAGGTTATAAACTGTCTGTTTGCCAAATTTCATCCAAATCCATTCAGCCATTTTTGCGTGATTGAGTAACAAACATCCAAACACACAAACAAACTTTCACATTTATATTATTAGTAGGATCATTTATTACAACGGCTTGCGCCAATGACAGTAGTTAACAGATAAAACTAGGCATAAAACTAAACATATTACCTACATGATTATTTTCATTATCACTCAAATTCAAATTCAATTCATATATTTTATTTTACATAAGGCTAAATGAGCACTTACGAAACGTCAGAAGCTAGGTGCACGGTTGCCATGACATGGTTACTCTTTTAAAAATATTTGGTATTTATAATGTTTTTAAATTATAGTGATAATAGGTGTGGAAGGACAGAATACTAGTGTAGACCTAGACCTATCAACAAGTATCTTGAGTGACATTTTCATCCACTGCAATACATAAGTTTCCACCTTTTTACATCCATCCTCCATGTAGGGCCCTGTTTTTTGCCATTTTTTGTTCAGGTGCCCGAAGTCTCTAAGCTATTAAGTCGTCGAAATAATCGAAATACCTTTTCCAATTAAAATAATGACAGCAGATTTACTTAGTAACACCCGGAGCTACACCTTAGTAACACATAGTTAATATACTGTCGTGAGTAAACTTCCGTAATCACAGTAAACAAACAAAGATAAACACATGCAACGTAGGAAACCTTTGTGTTATCTCATTAGCCTAATTAATTACATTCATACTGCACTAACCTGCATTAAGCCAAGGACAGCGATGCATCTGATAATGACTAAAGACGGGTGTCAGACGCGATCGTGGCATGCTAATCAAGTTTGTTTGAATAAATAACTGGCGTAGTTCAAGCACAGAGTTCAAGTTAAAAGTCAGGGTACTAACCCTGACTTTTGGTCAATAGTAAATTCTAACTCTAATCCTACTAATATTATAAATGTGAAAGTTTGTGTGTTTATGTGTTTGTGTGTTTGGATGTTTGTTACTCAATCACGCAAAAATGGCTGAATGGATTTGGATGAAATTTGGCAAACAGATAGTTTATAACCAGGATTAACACATAGGATACTTTTAATGCCGATATTCCCACGGGATCGAGACTTACGCGGGTGAAACCGCGGGGCGCAGCTAGTATATTATAAATGCAAAAGTGAGTTTGTTTGTTAGTATTTTACGATTTCACGCTTAAACGGCTTAACGGATTTGGATGATATTTCTTTTTATCGCGGTAGTACGTTCCTGTGGGATAATTTTCGACGACCACGCGGGCGGAGCCACGGGCCATAGCTAGTAGTAGTATATTTACTACTGACCACGTTGTAGTTACTGACTAAGAATAGCTGGTTCTGGTGACACGTGATGTCCGAGTAGCTTTTCACAAAGTAGATAAGTACAACTTTTGTTGTTTTGTTTGACTTTTTTTAATAAGTTTTATCTCTAATCTGAACGAAATTCTGAATGTGATGTTAATCTCAAAGTAACCATCCCGTAGTTGTAAGCAATTTATTCGAATTGCATAGGTAATGGTGGCAAAAAATAAATGATAGGTATTAGCAAAGAGGTTTTTTCTTAAAGATATAACTAGCAAGCAAGACAAAAATATTTAACCAACTTGCGCATGAGTTTGTTAGAAAACGCCCGGGTCGTTATTGTATCGTAGTTCGTCGTAGTTATCGTATGTTTTGTAGTGTTAAATTTATTTATATTAGCTATGTATTTTCTGGTGTACAATAAAGTATATATAAATAAATAAATAACAATAAATCGGCAGCGGGTAGGTGCGCTCTCCCAGCTAGATGGACCAAAGGTGGCTGGGACAGACTGGATGCGGAAGGCAGAGGACAGGGTGTTGTGGCACAGCTTAAGAGAGGCCTATGTCCAGCAGTGGACCGCGATAGGCTGGGTTGTTGGGTAGGTTGGTTGGTGCGGTGATTGATTTTCTAAACGAAAAGAAAGAGCCCTTTGCCCTTCAGTAAGACACTTGCAGACACTCTAATCTGTGTGTTTTTTTCCTCAAAACCATCTCAGACACTAATCCGCACGGTCCTAATATGACCTGATCAAGATTATGTCTGTGACCTCTGACTTTGTTTCTTTTCAAAGTAACCAGATAGGAAACACCGATCTCAGCTATTTTAAAACATAATTAATTTTTGTCGTGTTAAAGTGTTTTTAAATCCTTTTTACAGAAATAAATCATTTATCATTATTTACTAAATATCCTAATCTGCTCCTGTTCACAGACTAACCGGCCTAGACCCAGCCTACCCTGGCTTCTACCCGGCGCTAGCAGCGCCCCCCATGTCCGCGTCGGACGCGACGTTCGTGGACGCCATCCACACGGACGGCGGCGGGTACGGCACGCCGCAGCCGACCGCACACGCCGACTTCTGGCCCAACGGGGGGCAGGCCAAGCAGCCTGGCTGTCTGACCGCGACCATACCGCTAACTCTCGAAGGTATTATCAGTAGAACACTATAGATAGGACTTTAAAAAAATATGAGTCATAAAAGTTCGAAAAGGATGACGAACTGGGGCGAATCGAAGATAAAATCGTGTTTCGCCGACCCCAAGTAACATTGGGCAAAAGTTGATGATAAGTACTTACTTAAATACTTTCCCCTTTATTCATAAACGTTGCTCAAAGTTAAGCGAAGTTTAAACGTCAAAAATGTATGGTTAAACAGTCGCTAATCATTGAAATAAATCTCTTGTTCCCCAGACTTCTGCAGCCACTGGCGTTCCTGGGCGTTCTGGTCAGAGTCTCTAACAGGAGACGCTCTCCTGGCTCGAAGGTGTCAGGACTACGACATGTTCCTCAGAGGACAGTGCACTCAGGAGCCTGTTGTTTTCATGGGAATTAGAGCTACGCCTGAGTGAGTTGAGATTTTGTTGCTTTGAAGTTTTGATCAGGCGCTGTCATTTTTATAACTTTTTGAGGACGCCCTGATTCTGTTTATGAAGTGTCTTCAATACCAGCAAGTAGCTCTATTGAAAGCCCTGATAACCTCTTTAGCCGATACCAGAGGCAGGTATGCGAACGTGAAAAAGAACGCTTTTTTAATCGAAAATATAAAACCATTTTGGTTTAATTGCGACAAGCACAAATAATATCAACCATAGATAATCCTTACATAAATATTATAAAACAAAGTCCTCCACCGCGTCTGTCTGTCGTCCTGTACGCGATAAACTCAAAAAACTACTGCACCGATTTTCATGCTCTTTTCATCAATGGATACCTACCTAAAGTGGTTCTCGAGTAAGGTTTTAGTATATAATAACTGACATCCATTCGGGCGAAGTCGCGGGTATCAGCTAGTTATGAATAAAATTTCAAACTGAGTAAATATTATGTGCGAAAAGAGACTTTTCAATTTTAAAATTGCTCAAATTGACGGTACGTTTACTTGGCGTGTTCGTGCTTGGTCCACTTGCCAGTATTTCAGGAAAAAAAACTTGTGACCATGACTATGGCAAACAGTATTAAATAATTTCTGCTTTTTAGAAATATCTACTAGCTATGTATAACTTAGCTATAGCTTGTAAACTAAACCCAATAATCTCTGTTATATTTCCAGTTTACGAGGAAACTTCTACTTGCGCACAGGAGCGAAGTCACCATACGGACTGAACTTGAGAGGAGCTAGCTGATAACAATGATTAGAACATAAATCAATTTGGTGTAGTTAGATTTAAGATGGATCATCCGTACCGAACACAGAGCACAGGATTCGCCTCGCCTAAAGACGGCAGTACCTACTCATAAAATACGTGGCGCCGAAAGAGCCTTGAGAGCTTTTGTCACGTTCCGTCTCAAAGCCGTCAGATTCAATAGGTCATTTGTCATTTGTGTCGTAGTACGACATACGGTGACACGCTTGGTTTATATAGAAAGTCCTGACAACGCCCTAGGAGGACATATAGTCACTTTATTGATGATGTTCGTCAGAAAGGTCAGGTGCGTAGTACTCGCAACCGGCGCGCGTGTGTGATCAGATGTATGAACATAAACGAAGCAAAAGAAGTATGTAAGGACCTGGGGTCTTAAAACGGTCACTTTAGCAGAATCATAATATGTAAATATTACGAATATTGTGACAAAATATCACAAACTGACAATTCATAATATGATCTGCGTGTAATTCATATTACGAAATAATTCATCAGGGGGTTTAAAACGGTCACTTTAGCAGAATCATAATAGGAAAATATCGTAAATCATCGTAAAATGTCAAAAACTGACAATTCATAATATGATCTGTGGGCAATTCATATTACGAAATAATTCATCTGTTTGATAGTTTTCTATGGAGATTCGTAAAATGGTCCACAAATTATGAATTGCTTTTAGGGTATGTCAAATTAGAGGAATTGCTAAAGACAGCTGGGATTCACAAAATGAACTGCTTTTAGAGGAATTGCTAATGCGGCCGGTTTAGGCCCCCAGGTGGTGTTCTGTAGTTTCTGCCTACCCCCATGGTAAGCAGGCTTGAGTTTTCAAGTGCCGCCTCTAGCAGCGGCTGCCGAAGCATCTCCGTTCTCTACGGTACCGAAGTGCTAAAGAAAGTCTGAAACAGGCAAAGTTATGGGATTGTATGGGGAATTAGAACTCGCATAATTTTCGAATTCATCCTTGAAAACTATGCGGCTTCAATTATAAGCGTATGAGTGGCCTTAATTATATTTAACAAAAATTGAATTAAAATGCAGAATAAAGATATTCTATTCTATAAGTAAAAGAAGATTATTGACTGTTATTCTTGTTCCACGGTCCCTAAATGCTGAGGAACGCCACCACATACAACTGTTACCTGCCTACAAACATTTACAATGTGTAAGGGCCAGTGACGTGCTAACTGTTAGGTACCCTGAATTCAGTACCTCATGCTAAACCGTTTAGAAATTTTTCGTCGGTTAATACAAAAATACATTCGATGGATACACGGTGTTAAGGCTCACGCAGACAGGCTCGATGCGACACCGGTCGAAAAATCTCCGTGAAGTTTTCATAGAAATTGTTCCACCAGAGTCACGTCGCGCCTGTCTGCGGCAGCCGTTACGTGTATAGTTAAAAAAATGTCAATTATAAGCATGTAAAGAGGATTTTAATAGTGTGTAATATTGATCAATAGTAAATAAATACATTGTTATATTTAGAAGTTATTTTAATAATATTTTATTTTCGTCATCACATATATTACAGATTAGTTTTAATACAATTTAGAATGGCAGCAGAAAACATATTATCGATATTTACACAAAAGTCAATTAAAAAAAAAAACTACAAACTTATAAAAACGTCTACAACGTTACTTTACAATACAAGTGACAAATGGGTTATTTTTGTTGTTTAGTTATACATATTATACATTTACACAGTTATACATATACATATCCAATATTTCCTTAAAAAAAATGGGATGAAAACCCATGGAGTTGTCAAGTAATTATACAATAAAATGTCCTATTGGAACCTATAATCTTCACTAAATTATATCACTTTTAAAGTAGGTACCTATCTATAATTATCACTTATTTATTAGCTTCTAGCTACCTACCTACCTATTTCTAAATTTAAAGTTGTCTTTTTGACTTCAAGTCACAATCGGCAAATCGTTTTTCAACGGAATGCTAAGTTTAAATATCACATTGATTACTGTATCACAAATTGTAGTCCACAACTTCAATATCATCCACAGACATGATTATTAATATTCTATCAATTTCTCCAGTCACATCTCTAAACTCAATTAGCAGTCGTAATATCTTCAATACTGTCAGGCAAACTTCTGCCTTTCGTCTCAGGCAGTAACAGACAAATCAATCCTGCTAGAATAGGTGCTAATCCAAAGATTAATGTAGGTAACCATGGAATTGTCGTCGCAGTGTTGGATATGAACGGAGCCACCATTGACCCAATCCTCATGGCCGTAGAACAGGCTCCCATTCCCATATTCCTGATCACAGTGGGGTACAACTCGGAAGTGTAGATGTAGATGGTAGAAGCAACAATGGCGGCGCAACTGACGCCCATGGTGCCGAGTGTGAGGGTCAACGCGAAGATATTGGGGACGAAGTAGAGGACGATGACGAAAACGCCTCCAAGGGTGAAGAACACGGAGGTGGTGAGCCTACGACCGAACTTCTTGATGAGCCAGATGGAGACCAGGTTTGATGGTATCTGGAATGTGATACGGGATTTGTTACTCACAGCTAACATACACTTTTCATTAAAGCGTCTTAATCGTAGACGACAGTGACAATGACTAATAGACTCCTCTAAGCTAATTAAATTATACTCAGTAATCCTTAGTAGTTTTCACTTTTCAGACTAGATAACTGGATAAAATGTATGTATATATTTTATTAATATATAGCTTTCCTGAGCGACTAGAAACATACAGTGTGATTCTTTATAATGTGCACATATCGAAATGAGGGAATCTATGCTTAATTTTATCGACGGCAAAAATTACACACAATATAAAGAATCACACTATATAGTACTTCAAGCTAACCCTGAGCTGTTAGCCACCTTCCTGATTGTCTAATATTTTCACAACGACATCAACTATTTCTATGTATTTATTTCGTGCCGATGCTAGGGAAAAAGAAAAGTCGTGCAAAATGAATGATTCTGTTCATCGTTCTCGTCGTTTTTACACTGGTGAAAAACCATAAAAGTGTGATGTGTAGCAGCGTTGTTTTAATCAAAAGAGGCATTTAGCAAAACCATATTCGTGTATAGAGTGGTGAAAAACCTTTTAAATGTGTTAGGGTATATTATGTCCGTGTAGATTTCGTCGACATGCTTATTTATTAAGATCGGGTGTGATGTATGTCAACGTAGTTTTAAATGAAAAGGGCGGATCCTCCGACCTGTCAGGTGTCATTGCCTGATAATTAATGTCGAGACGTTGTATGTATATGCTAGTAGCGCGGTAAACTTTGCTTGCGCGATGCAGGATTTTACGTGAAGTCAGCGTGATGCGTAGTTTGCATAATTATGGCGTTGAAGATGCCGCCACAAGGCGAACTATGCAAAGCCATGTATATTACGATCTTGAAAAAGCTCTTAAAACTCTGACAAAATATTTAAGACATTACCTGTATAGCCCCAGCCAAGGCAACACTGACGAAGGGATCAGGGCTGGTCTGACTGATGTACTGGTTGAACCCGAAGAAGGAGACCCCCGTGATGAGCCACATAACGCAGCAGCAGCTGGTCTTCAGCAGGAGAGACTTCTGGAACAGGGCTGAGTAGTTCAGCTTCGGCTCATCGGCTTTGGCACAGATTTCTTTCGATAGCTGTGTTAAAGTTTCTTCGATTTTCGCTGTTGGTAGCTTGTTTCTGAAAGAGGAGAGATGTTGGTCAGTTAACGAGGTATTGAATTTTTTTTGGAGTTTTAAAGGTTAAAAAGTATTAAGCGAAGTTTAAGTTTTGTGACTCATGGGGTCTTTTAAGCCAAGTATTTGAGTTCTTGGCGGGGTCCGCTAGGACCGATGCCTGCCAAGGTTGCGGGAAAGTCCGAAAGGGATACCGGGACCCTTAGCAACAGGCAACTCAAGGAACACGGGTGGATTTTAGTCAGTAAAAGTCTGACACGCCCTCCCGCTCCGCCCAGAGCGGGAGAAGTCAATTGACGATTTCTAAACATAAAAAAAAAAAAAAAATTTTAATTCCGATGTAAAATCAGAAGAGATCATTATCAGGTTCGTCTAAAATGATGGACACTTCTTGAGACTGTTAGAATGACTTATTTATTGTATCATATAAAATGAGATAGATAGATAGAAGATAGAATTAGTACATTACTGTCGCGGCCTGCAATAAGGGAATTGATGGATGATCGTGAAAATGTGGGCCGAGGCGAAGCCGAGGCACACATACGTGAGTCCATCAATTCCTGATTGCGGCCAAGGCTTGTATAGTACTTTTCTCAAATAATGCGCGGAAATTAAAACTGAGTAAATTAAATAAAAATTCCAGAATCAATGACGAACAACTCTAATTTTTCATGCGCCAATATGTTTATTTGTTTCTTCTTTGTTTTATTAGCAAGCCAGTTCGAAATTTAAATAAGATCTTTGATAAGTTACCTACTTGGTTGCCGTGTGCTGAAGTAAAAAGTTCATTCCATTTTTAAATAACACGACAGATATGAGTTTTTATAGTAATTTATTTGGCCGCTTAACACGCCAGATGTGGATTTTCATAGAAACTTTGCTGGCCGCATCGTCACTTGTTTTTGACCAGTACAGCAATTTCGATTTATCTCGTAGAAGGTTGTCAAAATAATGCTCGAATTTCCAAGCATGTTTGAGAAAACTCTTTATTATGTACACCATAGGAGTAAATGTTACAGATATAAATGTTGACAGCCGTAGAAAGGAGAGACAAAACTGCAGGTAGTATTAAAAAACAAAAAACCTAGCCTACTATGTATATCAGTCGTTGTTTATGTACTAAGTAGATAACAAAAAATCAAGATGTCATAATTGTCCTACTAACCGTAAGTATAACAAAACACGAATAAAATATTTGCTTGAATTAATAATTAATGTTACCTACATACCTACTTGTTAAAATATTTCGCAAACATGAGGAACAAAAAGATTAATTACAAGCGTAAAGTAATTAACTGTTCAAAGTCATCTTAATAGAATCTGGGACTAGTTGTTTTTTATTTTGTTTCTAGTGTAATATTTGTTAGGCAATGACTCATGTGATGTTGTTATCTAAGTATAAGCTGTTTTAATTTTATTATTTTTAGATTCCTTTATATTTAAGTGGGACGCTCAGTTCTTGTTCCATCTTGTATGAGATAGGGGCCTTACTTCAAGGTTTAATTATTATTGATAGATTGAGAGAAGGATGCTTTATGCACTTAAAATTCTACTAGGATCTCTTGGCGCCTGAATTACATTGACAGGGAACAAGGGGCTTAAAACAGTCACTTTGGCAGAATCATAAAAGGAAAATATTACGAATCATCGTAAAATGTCACAAACGGACAATTCATAATATGATCTACGTGCGATTCATATTACGAAATAAATCATTTGTTTGACAGTTTTCTATGGAGATTCGTAAAATGGTCCACACATTATGAATTGCTTTTGTGTCAAATTAGAGAAACTGCTAATGACAGCTGGAAATTCAGGAAATGAATCGCATTTAGAGGAATTGCTAATGTGGCCGTTTTAGGCCCACAGGTTGTTGGTAATTATGATTGTGCAATTGTTACAGAAATAAAAAAAACAAGATGGCGGCATCATTTTCGATTTTTGACCAAGCGCCAACCAAAAAGATTCTTGTACCGTTGTAAATGAAAAGGGAACGCATGATAAGGTGACATCTGACGGGAGGAATGGGAGAGACATGACATGACATGTTGCACAGACTGCAAATAACATAGGACTAAAACACGAAAAAGAAGCAATTACACTAGCAAAGTCATCTTACTTATCTGCGGTCACCAATACTTCTGCACAGCCTAAGGCCTAATATAAATTAAAATAAAACAAGCCTTTAATGCTGGTTCTACAAAGCTTTCTAAAATGATTTTTCTATATTATACCTACAAAATTTTCTCAACGTCGCCTTTGTTAATAAGTGAACTTATTTCATAAACCACTTGTCCTTCTACAAAGGCCTCCTCTATAGATTCCCATCTCTCTCTGTCTCTCGCCCTCTGCATCCACTCTGGACCAGTTACTCTTTTGACGTCGTCTTCCCAACGTTTCGCTTGTCGTTCTTTGCTCCTTTTCCATCCCTTGGGTACGCCTCTTCTTTATATATACTCATACTTAAAGCATTTATTTCAATTAAACACTTTACAGTCACTTTTGAATTGTCAAGGGGTCAGTCAGAAAGATGAGGTTGGTTGCCCATTCCAGAGCATACTTAGTAGGTTCCTTATGGAGAAGAATGGACGAGAAACTCCATAGGCACTCTTTCAAATTAAGTATAATGTTACAAAATATTCCTCCCTTAACTCATTGAAAACTTACCTATTTATTTAAGATACTATGTACGTGCACAACTTTACAGATTAAAAAGTTACCTATATCTATAGGTAACTTTTTAATCTGTAAAGTTGTACACTCAGACTCTCTCTCACACGTTGTACATACAGTAAAATTTTAACAAAACAATAAGAAGACACGGAATGAACAAATGAACAAAATTGACAAAAAAAAGAAACAATGTGACGGTAAAAACTAGAAAAGTAAAAAAGAATACTACCCTTTCATCCATCATCTCAAAGAACATTAAAACAATATATCTTGAAACTTATGGAATCTTCTTAGGACAACATATACTCACAGCATAGCAGCCCTCGTCACGATGTCCGTAGCTTCCTTAACCCTGCCCACACTGACGAGCCACCTGGGTGACTCCGTCAGCACGAAGAAGTAGCCCAGGTAGATGAGCGGCGGGAGGCCCAGGGCTAGGAGGTACGTGTTCCAGCTCCTGAAGTAGTACGCGAAGAGGGGGACTGTCATGTGACCTGGGAGAAGTAAGTTTAAAGGTGTGAAAAATAGCCTTGACTCGTGCTAAATGAATAGGAAGTGAGGACTTGTACGATGAAGCTCAAGGGAGACCAATTCCAGTCACTCCAAGGATTTCTCTAAATGCGGTGTAATGAGCGGTCTCTAAAGATAATTGCCCACTGGTTTGTCACACTCCCACGCACCTTTTAAAAGTATACCCAAAAAACGCGATTCGTATCGTTTCCGACACTACCTACAAACATAAATATAAAGGTTACCACCAGTTGGTACATATGATAGGCCTAAACGTGTGAAAAGGGTCATAATTAAAGCAGCATTATCCTGTCCGCTCAGTTTGTTGGTACGTAGATACTCTACCAACAAAGTGAGGCGCAGTGCTGGCAATATCCTGTGACCGTCCATTCTTAATTGCAAAATCTGCGCCATATTTTTGCGCATTAGACAAATGTGTCGTTGTGTTGAAACAGCTATGTAAATTAACTTATTAAAATAAATGTCAACAACCCATAAGACTGGTTCTGGCAAATACGCACTTATTAATTTATATCAAATCCTAACTTCTATATTCTACATATTCTTATTATAAATTAAAGTCGATTTTCGTGGTTGTCTGTATGTCCGCGTTGTTTTTCTAAACAACGCAACAGATTTTAATGAGGTTTTTACGATGGTTTAGAGAATCTCGGTTTAGTAGATATAGTATCTATTCATAAAATAGCTTACGGCGAAAAAAAGGACCCGTTCTCGTAATGGCTTAGTCTCCAAAGGACTTGTTTATGTTTTGTCAAGTCGTAAAAACCGTGCAAAGCAGGAGCGAGTCGCTAGTAATATTATAAATGCGAAGGTGAGTTCGTTTGTTTGTTACGCATTCACGATTAAACAGCAAAACGGATTTGGATGAAAGGCACACTGGTAGACCATGATCTGGATTAGGACATAGGGTACTTTTTATCCTGGTAGTATACCTACGTTCCCGTGGGATAATTTCCGACATAAACGCAGGCGAAGCCGCCGCGCTGGCAAAAGAAATAAATTATAGTCTAATTATAGGTAGATACCTATAGAATATACTTATAATAAATTATAATTTATAGGTTCATTCGGAATCATTGGGAACCTTAATGACTAAATCAATCACTAAACTGGTATTTTTATCTCATTAATGCAATCTATGCAGACGACATCCGTGGCGCTATTTCACGACCCGTTGTCCGTGAAACCAAGAAGACCAGAAATTGATAATTAGTTAAATCTATGTAATTTAGAATTAAATGAACTAACAATCAAAACGACGCGTCGCATAAATTCTGTCTTCTTCTATATCTATAAGGTGTTATAATATTAACTTTAAGAGGTGCTTTACACCACCGAATTGAATAACTTTTAATGTGGGAGCAATTTTGAAATCGCAAAAAAAAACGCTTTTTGTACACCTTACTAATTATAAACTAAATAGTTTAAATAACAAAGTCGCTTATCGTGTCTTATCTTATCTATGTGACTGCGTTGTTCTTCAAAACTACAACAGAATTTTATGCGGTTTTTATTTCCATTTATAGAAATGATTCCAGAAGGTTTGTGTATAAAAAAACACATTTATAGAAATCCAGACGTTTTGACATCATGCCGCTGTCGCAGATGGAAAATCGCTACACGTCTTTCAGCTGTTTTACTTAACGGAGCTGTTCTGTAAAAACAGCTAGCGGTTATGTAAAACAGCGGATTCGACAATCCATCTGCGACATCGCCACTGCAGAAGACACACGTGGAAGCAGGGGCGGGTTGCTAGCAGATACTTAATCATTATAAATTATGGATATCAATGGATTCGATTATTTTCAAGCTGATATTGGGATTATGATATCTTACCAATAATAAAAGGTATCTGGAACAAGCAGCCAGTGACCTCCCGATACCGAGGACCCACAGACTCCATCACTATGACGAAGGACACCACCATGGTGCCAGAAGTAGCCACGCCGACCAGGAACCGGAGTATCGTGAAGACCAGGTAATTCGGAGAGAAGGGCATCCCAAGACCGAAGATTATCAGAGTCAATATGGCGACGAGGAAGGTGTGCTTGCGGCCGTATCTGGAAAATATGGAAAATGCAGGTTTCAAAGTTGGTCTTATGGTCCAAGTTTATTTTTGATAAAAATAAAAGGTATCAATCACGTGTACTTACTCATAAAGTTAAAAAAAAACCTTTGCTGTGTGCTGTTTTTACCCGACTACGGCGAAGAAAAAAGGAGGGTTATGATTTTGACCGGTATGTATGTATGTAAGTATGTTCATCTGTTCCCTCCTATCTTCTAAACCACTTATCACAATTTGACAAATGAGGTATCGTTGGAAGCGTCGTGATTGTCCGTTGGTTATACGCAATGTGACGTCACATTAAATTAAAAATGGCGCCCTCTAGAGGACATAAAGTCAGGAACTAAAAAAATAATATTGTTTAATAATACCATGTTGGGTATCAAATGAAAGGGCTTAATGAGCACATTTCAAATATATATATATTATAAACCTAAAAGAATTAAAAAAAAATTAAGTAATAAAAACTAAAACCCAACTACGCCTAAAAAGGTATAAACAAGTCACATGTAATCTGTTTGATTTATGCCCTAACACGTGTGACTCCGGATTTTTAATTTGTCTGTCTGTGGTGTCTTGTTTACACCTTTTTAGGCGTAGTTGGGTTTTAGTTTTTATTACTTTAATTTTTTTCCAATCAATATTTCGAAAGGAGATAAAGAAATAATATAGTTAGGTATGTTTAATAAAACCATTTAATTCTATTTTTACATAATGGTCCTTGACATTAAAACAGAATAGGATTAAAAGCATTTACTTGTTATTATACTTAAAATAAAGTGATCTATCGATAATCGTGGATTCTATGACGTCAGTTGTCAAAAGGGCATGAAGGGCACTTAGGGCACTTTAAGTACGCGCACAAGTAAACAAATGATAAAAACAAAAAAAAAAAAAAAAATCTTATGTAGGTATGTAGGCGCCCCAGACAATGCGCGTGTTGATAACATGATAAGATGTAGCAAGATATAATATTATTATCTAGTATTTGAGATACACTTAAGATACAAATATGTCAAAGAGGCTTAATACCCCATCCGTGACTAGAAAAGCATGTTAAGTTGTTCGAGATCTTTGACAGTCGTTACGAGTAGTCAGAAGCCCAAAAGTCTGACAACGAGTCTTACCAACGGGTATCAGGTTACCCAGTGACTGGTTTGGGGAGGTTAGATAGGCAGTCGCTCTATGGAACATACTGGTATTCAGCTGCATCCGGTTAGACTGGAAGCCGACCGCAACATCGTTGGGAAAAAGCTGAGCAGGATTGGTTTTGGCTGATTATCATCTGCCATCTTTTTGCTCACATGTTTTTATATCTACCTACATAACTACTTACAAAGACCTGACATTTATAAAAAATAAGAATTACTTACAGCAAAAAATCAACACATAAATTATACCGAAACTAAATGATGTTAATGAGATTTTATCTGAATTGTCTGAACTATTGTGTCGCTTTTTAGCTTTATTAATAAATCTTCAAACTTAATAGTATTTTTGTATTATTAATTACACTTAGTATGAAGGTAATAATAGGTACTTATTACCATAATACATAATACCAAAAATCTCTCCTCATATCCTGGATGTTATTGTAAACCTTTTGAATATAATTATGCTGCCGAATGAAAAACGAATAAAAAAAAACAGAAAATATGTAAATTACCTATTTTTAATTACAATTTCCAAAATCTACTTTTTGCGAAAAATTAAAAACTAAATTCTTCTCAAAGTATCAGACTTATTCTCAGCAAAATCGCATGGAAATTGGTACGGCAGTTTAGCCACAAAAACACCAAACGAAGAGATACTTAGCACAATTATAATGTTCGTAACTATCATAGCTTGAAACGTACATGTTTTTTTTTGTGCTACGTACTCGTATAATTATATTTCGTAACTGAACTGTTCCTTATTTCTTTCACTGAATTATGTGTAACACCTACATTATGTAACGTGTCTCGACTAGACTGCGAATAGGCAATGTCTAGTTTTGAACTTTAGCTTTAACCAGTTGCGTTCTTTTTAACTGACTTCAATAAGGAGGAGGTTCTCAATTCGCCTTTATTTTTTTTTTGCATGTTTGTTACGCGATTATTCCGCCAATTATGAATTGATTTTGATGATTCTTTTATGTTTGGTGGGCCATGCTTCAGAAGTGGTCCCATCTATATAATTTTTTTAACTTTGCTTGCGTATATTTTGAGTTAACTTCAATATTATGTATTTTTATTATTACAAGCTTTATATTAGCTTGCTCTTTTCGTATGTGTTTCCGGTTACTCCAATTGTCATCCATTTTTCAAGCACTTCCTGGTATCCGATTGAGCTGAAACTTGGCATACATATATAACTAATGAGACATTTTGAAAAAAATGTACCATGGAGGTGGTCTGATAATGGAGTCGGAAGTTGCTCATAGGAACTCCTCAATCAAATAAGATAGCACCATCGTTTTTGAACTCATTGGTTACGTATTAATAAGTACTTTGACACTAGGTTGTATTCAGGGTCTGATGATGGAGCCGGAAGGTGGCCATAGGAAAACCCGATTAAACAAGATAGCACCATCGTGTTGGGATAACAAGTACTTTGATACTAGGTGGTGTTCAGGGTCTGATGATGGAGCCAGAAGGTGGCCATGGGAAAACCTCAATCAAACAAGATAGCAGCAAAGTGTTTGGACTAATTAGTTATGTATCTACAAGTGCTTTGTGACAAGTTGGTGTTCAGGGTCTGATGATGGAGCCGGAAGGTGATCATGGGCATTTCTCAAGTAATCCAGACAGTCCAGTAGTGTTGGGCTCGTTGAATTTGTGACGGTAGAACAGATATTAGAAGGGATAGAACAGATATTTAAACAAATTCTTATGTTAAAAACTACAAAATAAAATATAAGTAAAATATTTTTTTTAAACAAGCTTTTAATTTACTAAAACGTACTAAATAAAACTTACGTAAACATATAGGTATAACTATAATATTTTCTTCAGAGTTGAGGCATAAATGTCCTTCTTGCACTTAAAGATAAACCTGAAGCTTTACGCAAGTTTTATTTAGTACTTTTTTGTAATTAGAAGTTTGTTTTTAAAAAGATTTTCACTAATAATTTATTCCCATTTAGTCTATATGGATGATGTTTTAAGTTACTCCATCACTGCTATTTACATCAGGTGATATTCGAATTTGTGTGGGGTAGGTACAAACGGCTACACAGCCGTAGCCGTGTGTACCACAACTAAAAAGTGAAAAATAAAAACTTTTTACAAAAAAAAACAAACGAATATTGAAAACCAAAGACACCGACTTCCGAAATAAATTTATTTTTCATTTTTACCGGACTACGGCGAAGCAAAAAGGAGGGTTATGATTTTGAAGATGGTGTTATTTGCAGATGACACATCATTGATTTTTAAAATAAATCGACGATCACAAAATCTCGACGACGTGAATAGCTCTATTCTTCAAATGCAAGATTGGTTTACGGTAAATAATTTGGTACTCAATGAAAAAAAAACCAAATGTATTCGAGTTACATTACCTAATGTTAGAAGTAGCGAATGTGACATCATATTGAATGGAGAAAAACTAGAGTTTATTAATGAAATAGTTTTCCTGGGTATCACGCTAGACGAGAAATTACAGTGGGGACCTCATATAAAATCTCTTGCGCGGCGGCTAAGCTCGGCCGCTTATGCTGTTAGGAAGATAAGACAGTTAACAGATGTAGAAACCGCGCTTTTGGTCTATTTCAGTTACTTCCACGGCATTATGTCGTATGGCATTTTATTGTGGGGTCGGGCTGCTGACATTGAATCCATCTTTATTTTGCAAAAGAGAGCTGTCAGAGCCATTTATAATCTATGTCGCCGCGAATCTCTCAGGGAACTATTTAAAAGGATTAATATTATGACGGTACCTTGCCAATTTATTTATGAGAATATTATGTATGTAAGAAAAAAATTAAATCTTTTTAAGAAAATAAGCGACAGACATAATTTTAATACTAGAAATAAAGATCAAATAGATCAACCATTTTTCAGATTAGCTAAAGTACAAACATCTTTTATGGGGTACTGCGTTGAATGCTATAACAAAATACCTTGTGATATATTGCAAGTAAATGAAAGAAAATTTAAAACTCATATTAAAAGTACACTTTGTAAACAAGCTTATTACAAATTAGAGGATTTTATCCAAGATAAGAATGCTTGGAAACATGCTGGTCTTGCTCCATAGGACAATTTAGAGTCTGGACAAAATCAAACTGGTTGCTAATTTAGTTGTATATTTTATTATTTGTATGACATAGATTTTTCACTCTGTGATTGCTTGGACTCACGCACTGACTTATTAGTATTACTTGTAAAGATGTTAGGAATATTGTAATATCGTATACTTTTACAATGTTTGTAAATATGTGAGCACCATGTACCTATCACATAACTGATTTATTTGTCATTGCTCCATTTATAATTATTTTTGCCTTTTGTGGGACAGTAATCTTATTGTAGGTGCATCGTCTTTACATATAATTATATAATTCATGTATACAAAATATTGTAAAACATTTTTGAAAAGAGTAACGGTGGAGTTTCTTGCCCATTCTTCTCCATACGAAAGCTACCTTTTAGAATGGGCAACTAGAATCAATTCTGTTTCTTTGTTTTTCATTGACGTTCAAAAGTGCCTTTTATGTGCCTATTTGAAATAAATTATTTGACTTTGACCGGTATGTATATATGTATGTCAAAGTCAAAGTCAAAGTCAAATAATTTATTTAATATGTTCATCTGTTCCCTCATATCTTCTAAACGACTCATCACAATTTGACAAATGAGGTATCGTTTGAAGCGTCTTGATTGTCCGCTGGTTATAGGCTATGTGACGTCACATTAAATTGAAAATAGCAACAAATAAAAATCTGGAGTCACACACGCAATGTTTGATTTATGCCCTAACACGTGTGACTCCGGATTTTTAATTTGTCTGTCTGTGACGTCTTGTTTATTTTATACCTTTTTAGGTGATTGACTTTTATGTCGTAGGTGGGTTTTAGTTTTTATTACTAAATTTTTTTTTTTTGTTTTTTTTTTATGTCGGTTTTCTTTCTTCTTTCTTATGACAGATTCAAGTATTTTAACGGTTGTCGTTACAAAGTTTTTGTGTTCCGGCGGCGGTCTCTCGACGTATGAAGTCCTAAGTTTGGTTGCTTTTTTTTTGTTATTGTAAGAGTTTACTGTTTTTTGGTCAGTTAGATTGTCAGAAAATAAACATAGTTCTCTTCGTGTTAACTCTTTACTTTTTTCTTTCGAACATCTATAAGAATCAACCCCTAGACAGCAGGAGATTGTATTTAGGTTGTATCCATTTGCAACACAAAAAAATATTAGTCCCATTGGGGTTAAATAAATTTTTGCAAGCGACATGTTGGTATTGACCAACATGTTGCTTATCTTTATCTTATAATCTTATTTCAAAATTTAATACTTTAGACGCGCTGCGTGAGCAATCGTTTTGAAAGAATACTGTAGACGCGCTGCGTGGGCAATCATTTTGAAAGAGTTTTGTGTGAAAGTAAGCTTTTGGTAAACATATACATACATAGGTAATTAAATAAAGATTATTGTTGATGATTTTTAGAAAGGTCAGGTGCGTAGTGTTCGCAACCGGCGTGAATGGCCTTAAGAAGAAATAGGGTCGGTCCCCTCTCCATACACACGCTCTCGCTTGTTTTCTCTCTGGTTTATGACCTTAGAGCCATGATTTTTTACAGTAAAATAAATATCAACTAGTTCTATGCCCCTATGTGTTCCGTTTTGATGATATATTATCTGTAGAAGCACTAGAACCCTCAGAAAATTCTCAAAATTGCCTGATTAGACCGCTGTCATCAGAGGCCTATTATACAAATTTGACAACTATTAATGAAAAAAAATTAAAGTAATAAAAACTAAAACCCAATTACGACTAAAAAGGTATAAACAAGACACCACAGACAGACAAATTAAAAATCTGGAGTCACACGTGTTAGCATAAATCGAACAGATTACGTGTGACTCCGGATTTTTAATTTGTCTGTCTGTGTTGTCTTGTTTATACCATTTTAGTCGTAGTTGGGTTTTAGTTTTATTACTTTAAGTTTTTGCGAAATTATTGTTATTTCGCAATTTGCACCTGGTTCTAAGCCTAGAAAAGGTCGTTGGCATCTAAAGATGCATACTTTCTTCTTGTTGGATGCATCCAGGAGCCCGAATCCTGCTTACTGGGTTTTAAAATCTTGATTTTAACAATTAAGTATATGCTGCAATAACTAAAATTAACAAAAATTGTGATAACAGCCTTCTAAATATTTATTTCCTGGCCTTGTCGTTGTCTTCCAAGATTACCTTGGAAAATTATCATGATTAAATTGAAGAAATCATAGAAAATGCCAGATTAGAACTCGGGTCTCGAAACTCGCGGGTCCTAAGCGTTTAGTTGCCATCATTACTTAATCATAATAATAACAATAAAGTTCGACTCACCTGTCTGACATAAATCCAAAAATCGTGCTGCCAATTAAGATGCCAACTTGAAGCATCATTTGATTCAAACTGGCGAGCCACCGCCGTTCACAAATGAGGTCCCATTCCGAAACAATAGTGTTCTCAAACGGACTTGTATCATACTCATAACCTATACAGTCATTATAACACGTAGAGTTCTTAATCTCCTCTGTAGAATTACCCAGATCCATACACCGAAAAGTCAAATTGGGTGTCAGAAATAAAATTGCCATTTGAACCCATCCCGAGCTTAATTTCACTAAGGACACTGTACCGAAAACTAAGAACTGCCATTTTCCAAAATCCCCGAGTAGTTTCGCGAAACTGTCCTCTTTTTTCGCACTGTTTGTCACTTGATTCGCCAATTTGATCACCATTTTAGAAAATTATACTACTATCTTTTTCATAAGCACTTTTTTTCTGTCTTTGTTTGTTTATTCTCCTAGTTCGTCGAGACGTGTGTTCTCCGTCGATGCCTGCCCCGTATTACCTGTGGGTAAGCAATCTTTTAGATTAGAGAATACAGACTTATGAATACGTTTCGAGGTTATCATTAGTACTGGTGCTTCTAGGATTAGTTGGTTTATGGGTTGACGATGCATTGTTTATGGTGTTAAGATAGTAAATAGAGTTAATAAGTAACAGTTTATAATTATGTGCTGTTTATAGAGATGTTTTATTTGTAGACGAGTTATACTTTGTTGTATGGGAGAGAATTGGCTTGTTTAGTTAGCTGATTGTTCTTATAATTAGTTTAAAACTTGTTCTTGTTCCTTAAGATTTATTGCTCCCACTTTAATTTTTTTAAATTAATATTTCATTCATTTGACGATCAATGGCACCTGAAGTGTACTGTGTTGTGCTACAGAATCAAAACTGGGTTAGTATTATGAAGTATTAACGCCATCATTATTCCACTGCGAAAACGGGATGGTGCTATCGGCCTTATCTAGCTCCGTCTCTCTCTCCCACTGAAAAAATGGTGGCAATAATACTTCATAATGCGGCACCTGAACTATTCGCCAATCACTCTCCTTTTAAATAAGTACTATTTCATTTAATTTCTGTCTCTTAAAACGGGGAAACCCCATAAGCGGCTGTTCAAGATTATGGCTGATTTAGTACATCACTCCTTTTAAATTGCTGGTCATTTGGTCAGTCCAAATACCGGTTTATTAACGGGAAATATAACCTTAATTATACTCTTGGTAGACAGATAAGATGATCTATCAAATGATTGATGGTCAGCCAGTCAGTTGGTTATATAAAGCTAAACTAATCTAAACGAAAGAGACGAATTGAACGGATTTGGATGTTTGGCACATGCGTAGACCGTGGAAGCAAGTGTAAAATGATTTTACTCGTCAGATGTTTTTTTTTTCATTTCAGACATGTTTTTTTTTTACTAGGTATTTCTGAAAGTTAAACCTCTAAATAGAAAGTTTTGATCGCATGTCGCCGAACAAGTTTCTTAGTGGAACGATTTTTCTGAGGAAGTCATTTAAGGCGGTACCCTGAGCAAAACGCCACTCTAGCCGCTTTTTGGTAGTTTTTAGGAGCTATCTACTTGTTATTTAAAAAGAAATATCAAATAATAAAAATACATTAAATTTTTACATAATCTTAATTCCAAAATTGTGCATTTCTTTTTTTTTTTTAACTGAGTATTTTTTTTTTTTTCCTTTCAGTGAAACCATAAAAATGAGAAATAATCTTTGTTATCATGCGTCTCCTCGTAGAGTGTTTACTTTATTTACTTAATTTTGCTACTGACGCTAATAGATAGACAATTTAATATCTAATGAACATTTTGCAACAATTTTTTTTTTTCAAAAGATCTATATTTGATTTTATAAAGATATTATCCTAAAATTTGGGCGTAATCAATGCTATAACTCACCGAGATTCAGTCTACAAAGAGGGAACGAATTTATTTTGCTCAGGGTATCAACTTAAGTAGACTTGAGAAAAATCCGTCCTATTAAAAATTTTGCTACATTGATAGACATAGGAGGATGTTTCTTCTTAAAAGAATAATGGTTAAAATCCCTCAATGTTGTCGAAAATCTCTCGATCCGTATTTGTTTAGAACTAGCTGCGCCCCGCGGTTTCACCCGCGTAAGTCTCGAGTCCGTGGGAATATCGGGATAAAACCACAAACGTCTACCCATGTGCCAAATTTCATCTAAATCCGTGCAGCCGTTTTAGCGTGAAGCAACAAACAAACAAACTCACTTTCACATTTATAATATTAGTTAGGATTAGGATTGCCCACCCCTACACTGCTTGTGAATTACTAGACAATTTGGAGGGGCACGCAATTTTAAATACGGCGATCTAAATTTTGCTCTTTATGACGTATGGCGACAGCAGTTGGGAAACCAAAGCACCTCACACACTCAACATTATCTTCTCTCCTACTAGCCAGCAGTTACTGTCCTAGTGCAAGATAAAATATCTCTATTCATACAGAGAAGGAAACATTGTTGAAAGAATGACGACTTTTGACGAAAAATGTTCTCATTCAAAACAGGAAATAACATAGTTTATTTTTTTGACGTTTTCAGATTGACACGTTTATTTATTTCTGTATAATTAATATTATTTACATTTACATTATGTAACTTATTATACTAAATCAACTAAAAAACTAAAACTAAAAGGACTAACTAACTATATCAATAAATATAAAAATAAACAAAGGGACCCTTAGGCGTCGAAGTATTCGTCCGCATCGCTGTCATCCGGAAACGTGCCCAGAAGACTGGCAGCATTGCCACGTTGAATGGCAATGCTAATTCTTTGGCCGAAGAACAAGCCAGCCCTCTGGTCACTTTTTTGACTAGGTACATAAATAATTGAAGTTAGTAGAACAGTATGCAATTTAGTAATTAAGTGCCTACAAGATAATTAACAATAATATGATAATCGTTTAATATTATCGTTCATTCTTCTAGTGATACGATTAACTGATAAGTTACCAGGCGGCTTCTTAAGAGACAGCGCAAATACTCATTCGTGTAAAAACATAGTGATAGGTAAGTAGGTACACAGGTAATCTTATCACTACATCAGCCGAGAAAATACGAGAAAAGATACATAGGTTAGGTTTACTTCTGTGCCGGGTACGTAACATGAAATGTAGCACGAGAACTAGGCGAATGGTTTCAACGTGTTTCATTCATCATTTCAGCCGAAACACGTCCACTGCTGGACATAGGCCTTCCCCAAGCACCGCCACTTCGACCGGTTCTGTGCTTCTCGGTGAGAAGTTTAACGATTCCTGCGGCCTTCACCGGGTCATCGGTCCACCTTGTGGGGGCCTTCCAACGCTACGTCTTCCGGTACGCGGTCGCCACTCCAAAACCATTCGGCCCATCGGCCATCTGTTCTGCAAGTAATGTGCCCTGCCCACTGCCAGTTAAGTTTGGCAATGCTTCGGGCGATGTCAGTTACAATTTACATTTCCTCTTCTCTCGTAAGTCGTTGGTATCGACCATTTCGTATGGAACGTACACACGGCTACACATTAAACTATCCATTTCCAGTTTATGCTGATCTCGCATTGTATAGGATTTCCGTACAATAATAGGTCAGCTTATACTGGAAATTTATAGCTTCATGTGCAGCCGTGTGTACGAAAATGTGGGCCAAATGAACACCTGACCAAATGAATGATTTGTAACTAACTTACGTTACTAACTACTCAGACATTATTTGATTGTGAAACTTGTCAAGGTTGATAGGAGAGAAATTCGGTCAGATTTTTTTTGGAAACACGGCGTTTATACCATTTTAGGAGTATGAGGAACAGGGTGTAAAGTTCACTCATCCACCATAGAAAAGGGAGGATCCTCCTACCAGACGGGTGTTGTGTCTGGCGGGCAACTGCCCAATGATTGATATTGGATTTTTGTATATATGTTCACTGCACGGTAAACTCTAATTGCGCGATGCAGGATTTTTGTGACGTCAGGATTTTTGTGTGACGTCAGGTCTTTGATGCGTAGTTTGAATGTGGCGATGTAGGTACCGCCACATCACTCCCCTCCGGAGACCGAAGGTCGATAGTGGGCTGAGTCTTGTATCTTGCGATGCTTGCCAGTGCCAGTTGTGGTTCCAGTGAGTCGGAACCGGGTGCCGCATTGTTCGCAGTGGGTCGGAACTGTTTGCGGCGATTGTGGTGATTGAGTTGATTGAGTTGATTGAGTTGATTGAGGTGATTCCCCAGTGGGTCGGGGTGATGAGGATGCGGGTGATGACCAGGAATGCGCGTTCGCTGCATGCTGGTGGTCAGGATACCCGCTGACGCCTCGGGTGTTGGCTTGGCTGTGTGACTCGCCTCACTGAAAGCTTGCGGGAGTGATGATGATGACGTCACGCTGGAGTAGTTGCACGAAGGCTGCGTTGACGTTCATATTCGGGGTCACCAATTTAGGAGTATGAGGAACAGGGTGTAAAGTTCACTCATCCACCATAGAAAAGGGAGGATCCTCCTACCAGACGGGTGTTGTGTCTGGCGGGCAACTGCCCAATGATTGATATTGGATTTTTGTATATATGTTCACTGCACGGTAAACTCTAATTGCGCGATGCAGGATTTTTGTGACGTCAGGATTTTTGTGTGACGTCAGGTCTTTGATGCGTAGTTTGAATGTGGCGATGTAGGTACCGCCACACCATCGTCACTTTTATTGCCAGGCATAATAGGCAATGCACAGATAACGTATCCCCAGTATAAATAGAAATATTAACTAAATAAATACGAAAGTAAGTTTGTTTGTTTGTTACGCTTTAATGCTAAACCGGCTGAACGGATTTAGATGAAATTTTTGAAAGTTGCACACATATAGTTTATAACGTGGTACTTTTTATCCCGCTAGTACGTTTCCGTGGGATAATATCCGAGCTCCACGCGGGCGAAACCTCGGGAAAAAGCAAGTATTTTTATAATGTATAAGTACAGTCGCGGAATGAAAAGGTTGATCACCTTAAGATCTGTTTTTGCTTGCTCAGTATATGTTATCAGTATCTGCTTTATCGACCGATACCTATGACACATTCCGTCATAATGAATGTCATTACACTACATGGCCCACAGATACGTCTACTATGAGAATTGACCTCTTTGCATTTTGGAAAAGCAAGTTAAAATAAAAAAATAAAAACTATTTATCTCATTCATTCTTCAGTTATTTCAGGAAGCAGAAAAGAGGACCGCAAAATATCGAACTTTGGTTTTGCGAGCAGAACATTGAAAATCATACATATATGTGTAGATTTCAATCTAATCTTGTAACTTGTAATTTTTATAGGAAATAAACAGTTTAATTTTAATATTGTAAATATTTTAAGCACGCTTTAATAATTTAAAACGAGTAAAACTTGCCGTGCTACTTAAATCACTGGTGTATACCCATGTTCACAGAAATCAAACGAATTTAATGCTAGTAAAATATATTTTAACGAAACAAAAAATCACTTCTGTGAAAATATGTCGATTGGGATTTATTTGCGTGTCGTCTATAATGCAATCCCATTAAGTGTTAGGCGTTTCGTATTACTCTTGGACAAACTTCATACATTACAGCGTAATAATTGGTTGACACAAAACCGTTATCTTCATATTGTCGTCTCATGTCGGCTCTTTGTGCAGCACTGAGGAAGGGGCGGCGACCAGAATTATGACGATGATCAATCAGTTCACCTTCTTCAGCATATCTTCGAATCCAGAATCTCACAGTATACCTGGTTAAATTTAGGTTCCGCTATATTTCACTGATAGTGTACCCATCTTCGTGTTGATCAATAATAGCTGCTCTTTCTTGAATATTTAAATTTCTCGGCATTGTAAAATATTAACACGAATACAAGAAATAGCAATGATGACATTGACAGGAACTGTTATTCACATTAATAGTTTTAATCATTATAAGCGAAGAGGATGTAATCATTAGATTTACCAAACTTGACACAACGTAATGGCAAGCTCAAACTAATAAAAAGGTTTGAGTTCAAATATTAATAGTCAAGGAACATTCGTCTTAGTAAATTTGAACTTTGTTGTCAAACAGTTAAACATAATTTTCAATACAACACTCTCGTCTGTTACATAGTTTAAAAAGGTAACATGTGCTTGCAACGCGTAAATGAATTTATTTGAAAACTGATCAACCTTTTCATTCCGGGACTGTACCTATTTAAAGATCAGTTCCTCGTATAATAAATAAATAAAGAAATATAGAACTATTCGTTGAAACATTCCAACCAAACTAAATTCGTTAAACTTGGTAGATGCCTGTTAAAGCCTATTTGAAATAAAAAGATAAATTGACATTGATACTGTTAGTCTATGTGCTAAAAATAATATCCTGTGTCCTTTTTATATAAAACTGGCCTTATCTTTTTATATAGTTTGTATAAAATTGCATCGTAGGATACCTACTTCATTAGGAAAGCTGAGTGCAATGGTGCATTTTATCAGCTGGCGTAGAGTTTTAAAAATTCGAATCTTTCTGTTCAATAATTTTCTATACCGCGGTCCACTGATAATGCATTAATACTAATTTCAAGTCAGTGCACCAACCTCATTTTTAGAATAATCGCACTGGCCGGCACGAAGACTGCATCAAAGACGCGCCTAAAGAAGTTTTTACTTCATTAAACTTTATACAATTTTCTTTTCTATATTCAATTCACTTTCCATCATTTTGGTTTGCGGTACATAATGCCTTATTGAGTTTTCTTCCGGAAAAATCGCGCAAAAAGTACATAAAAGCGTACATTTTGTTCAATGCATGGAGGCACCGAGCATTTTCCTCGCTGTAGTGAGGTGAAAAGTTGTGTGTTTCGCTTGGCAGCAAAGTTATTCTGCGACTCGTACCCTTGAAACTCTCGCAACGCTCAGGATTATATTTGAACTACTCGCTTCGCTCATGGTTCAATCCTAGAATCTTTCGCTTGCTGAGGTTTCAATAGGTACAAGTACTCGCGCCAAAAAACAACTTTGCAGCCTTGCAAAACAAATAACGATTTCAGGTGCTATGTGCAATATTGTAAGCCTTTTAAATTCGGAATGATGGTGGATATGACCATTTAGGACCAGCGTGGGAGCTTCAATGACCATATGCAAGATGGCGAAATTACAGAAACATAAGTCAAATTCCGTAAGAAGCGTAATTGTGATGTCATTGAATCCAAAACCAATCAAAGTAACCTAGAACTAGCGGGTATGGTAATTATGACGAATTTGTTAATATTTTTTTATTGTGGTTTTCTTCCAATTTGGAAACATTACTCGCTGTGTTGTGAAGTCGTTTTTGCAAATGTTAATGATGACAAGGCTTTTGTAAAACTAGCACTGTGTTTTTGTTAGTCTTTTCTTAGTAAACTTTAGCTACTTAGTTGGTCTAGTGGTCACAAGCTCTACTGCTGAGCAAGAGGTCCTGGGTTCGATTCCCAGGTCGGGCAAAGTGCTTTCATCTACAATTTCTCAGTAACAAGCCAGACTTTGGAATTTGTGCTCGATGGTGGCAATAGGCTCACCCCCTATTACATGGGACTTAAACAATAACTGGCGAAAGGTACAGCCATTCAGAACATTAATCGATTTATCGAGGGAGTCCTCTAAACGCTGTTCACAAATTTAATAGTCGAAAAAAATTCTCTCAGTTTATACCAAATAGACTAACGGTATTCTTCCGACGGTTATTTACTGACAAATGAGGGAAACGCAAATGTGTCATTTTCGATTCGGAAGCCTGTGGAACGGTTGTGAATGTAGGTACATAGCTAGGCTGATCCGTGCAGGAATCGAACTCGCAGCCATATCCCAAGCCAATCGCTAAGCCGGAACGCTTATAAAATGCTTGACGTTAAAAAAACCTCTCTAGAGCATTAATAAAAATCACTTTAACTATTTTATTACATCTATTAAATCACTTTAACTATTTTATTACGTCTATTAAATTAAAATAATACTTATTTATGATTAAATTGGCAGCCCAATCCCTTTGCAAGGTTCAAGACCATCATGTTTCTTTTTAAATTAACTGAGCTAAGTGCAGTAACTTAACATTATGTACATAAACAAAAGAAGGTCGTCCTTCACCTACCTCCCAAAAAGGTGAAAGGTCATAGACATATGACCTTCATGGACCATTGTGCACTTGTGGAGATAATACACACCTTGATTATTGATTTTGATGGATGTCAAATATAAATGTCGGTGATTTTGTTTGGTACACCATTTTTGGGTGAGTATAGTAAGGTAGGTCAGTGATGTAGCCTTGTAGTTTCCGAAAATATTAGAAAGATAGATGGCTAAATATAAGTTCGCGTTGGAGTTAAGATTTTAGACCACGTGGGGAATTAAATCAGTCACATAAAAGGGATATTAAGTTGACATTTCCTGGTGATGGCAACATTTTTATCTATGATCTAGAATCAATATTTCCCGTTGCAAAATTTGTATTGTCGTAACCGAATCAGTGCCTATCACGTGAGAGTGTAGGTACTACGTAAGCGACAAATGGATGTGCGATTAACGCTTGTGCGACAAAACTGTACTGCGACTCACCATAGTTCGAATGCACGCTTGTGCGACACACTGAACCTCGACATCACGCTGGTGCGACAAAATAATAATTGGTAACACGTGTAGATTCTACAATTTTCCGACGTCCACGCGGGAGTAGTCGCGGCCAAAAGTTAGTTGTAAATAAAATAATGAATGGAATGAACCAGTCTTACATGTTATTTACTTACGTTATACCTACTTCCGTTTCGTCACATTCTTTATAATGCCAATTCGGAACTACCAGTATTTGACTTAAGATTACTAGATAGTAGATACTTACTCTAGTTTATCATCTGTCTCACCTTGGAGACTCAGATAAAGAATCAGTGCAAAATTGTCACATGGTTGGCTACAAGGTGAAGAGCGCTTACAGGAGGTGGGTCAATTAATACTCGTATTTACTCAATATCTTACTCGAGGACTGCCTAGTGGTCGTGGACGCAAGTGCTACTACTGAGCATGAGGTCCTGGGTTCGATTCCAGGATATGGCAAAGTGTTATTGAGTTTTTGTACTACTCAGCAACAGCCCGGAGACTGGAATTGTGCCCGGCTGATGTCAAAAGGCTCGCCCCACACGGGCTTTAAACAAACTTGCGAAATGTGGGTGTACTATAGATAGGTACACCTGCCTAACTCTTTAACGAATACAAGCGCGATGTTATATTATCTTACTCGATATTTTCGTTCTCAAGTTCACCGAGGATAGTCATAATATCAAGGTCTCGTTGTGAAACATAACATCTTTTATTTTGGTAAGTACACTTAAATATTTTTTAATGAAATAACTTACCAGCGGAATTATAATGTCATATAATGCCGCTGGTAAGTTTTTTCATTAAACAATAATTAAATCTATTTAGGAATTTACAAGGTTATTGTTCTATTAGTAACTGTTATTTTCGAGTTGCTTATTATTATGTTAATTACCTACTCGATACATAAGCGTCTCCGGTAGAAAAAAATCTATGAAGATTTCATACAAATTGTTCCACCAGACAGTCGCGTCGCACCTGTCTGTGGCTTTACATATGTGTACGTACACACGGCTACACATCAAGCTATACATTTCCAGTATTAGCTGACCTCGCACTGTACGGAAATTCGAGATCAGTATAAACTGGAAATGTATAGCTTGATGTGTAGCCGTGTGTACAAAACAACAGTATTTGCGAAAGAGACATTATTTGGGAACATAATTTATCTATTTAAGAATATTGGTCTCTGATGAACCAACACCAAAACGAATCATTGTCGTGTGCAGAATATTTTTAAAAGACAATTTTAAATTAAGTTTGATGCGTTACAAATTTGTCAAGAATGAAGAAAAAGAGTTCATTTTGTGTTCAGACTGTAATAAGAATGTTTTGTGTTATGTCATTTACACTAACTAACAAATACTACATAGTTTCATAACATTATAATAATAAGACCAGACTATTAGGCATTGTTCCACTGCAGGGCACAGACCTCTTCTCCTACAAAGAAGGCATTGATCATCGAGCTTGCTCAAGATGGGTTGGCGATTTCAGACTTATCTTCTAACTAATATTATAAATGCGAAAGTGAGTTTGTTTGTTACGCTTTCACGCTAAAGCAGCTGAACGGATTTGGATGAAATTTGGCACACAGGTAGACCATGACCTGGAATAGGACATAGGACTTTTTATCCCGATATTCCTAAAGGATCAAGACTTATGCGGGTGAAACCGCGGGGTGCAGCTAGTTAACTATAAACCCAGCACCCTAACACACATTATCACAATCTGAAAAATTTTGAACGATATTTCAAATCCATTGCTTCATAATGTTCGAAAAATTTGTCTGCTCAACACAATGACGTATTATATACGTCATTGGCTCAACAACGTAAATAACGCAATGAATGTTGTTGAACTGTCAAAATGAAAGCCATTGCTACTGTTGGTGTGTTACGCAATTGGCCTACAAGTTTCCTCACATCACATCGGTACTAGCCCGGATTTGAACCCACATCCTGTAGCATGAGAACGCCATAACTGTTTAAATAAAAGGACTGTCTCGTTGGTCTATTGGTTGCAAGCGCTACTGCTCAGCATGAGGTCCGGGGTTCGATTCCTGGGTCGGGCAAAGTGTTATTGGGTTTTCCCTACTGGAATTTCTCAGTGGCAGCCCGGAGTCTGGATTTGTCCCCGGTTGATGGCAATAGTCTCGCCCCCTATTACATGGGACTTAAACATAACTGGCAAAATGTGGCTGAATTATAGGTACATCTCTGCCCAACCCCTTCAGGGCATACAGGTGTGATGTTATGTTATGTTATGAACTGGTAAATATTGTATTTTTCCTTAACGAAACATACTTATGCAGTTGTCCTCATGTAAGTGATAACAAAATTATTAGGTGTTAGCTAGACTCTTAATTGAAAAGCGGTATTAAGCTAGAAACAGTGGTGGCCTGGTGTTGACGGCGGGCGGCCGTGACCTACGAGTTGGAAGTCATAGGATCGAACCCAGACAGGTGCCCACCACTGCTCTCAAAACGGTGAAGGAAAACATTGTGAGGAAACCGGCATGTTGTGACATCAACCAACCCGCACTGGGCCCGCAAGGTGGATTACAGCCCAATCTCTCTCACCGGGAGAGGAGTCCTTTGTCCCAGTAGTGGGAACATTATAGGCTGAATATGCTACTATCCTAGACCAGCTGAAGATCAAAGTGTTACCACAGACGTGCGACAGTACTTACTTACAAGTATGTCATGTCCGTATATATCTACCTATTGAGACATATTTTTATAACTAGTTTATATGCAACTAAACATTAATTCTAATGTTGCTTCGCACCTGTGCAGGTTATATGCATAGATTATGTTTTATACTTAGCCCTATGTATTATATTACATTTAACATACCTAGACTCGCGACAATCTAAAAAGTCCGTTTTGACAGCTATAAAAATGCTTTGTATAGCGAGAAAATAAAAAATTGGTTTCTTATAAACTGATTCTCGAGACATATTGATTGAACATACTTGAGAGTTTATAATCCATGACTTATCTATATTTCAAACGGAATCTCAATGGATAACGTTCTATTACATGTACGAGAACGAAACGTCAAAACGGATTTCTTAGATTGTCGCGAGTGTACTGCAATAGAAATAAAAGTTATTAGGCACTTGCCAAGTCCCTTTCCCTTTCTGTCAGCTGTACTTAAGCTAGGTAGGTGCGTAGGTACAGGTAAACCAGAAAAGGTATACGCTTCGGTAATCTTCGTTTCCGATTTAGTAGGAACGTCGCGCCAAAAAGTAACTCCCCACAGAAGAAAAACTTCTAAGTTTTGTACTGCCGCGCTATCGTAGTTGCACGTATGAAGCTTTCTCTTTGTTGGGTTGCCTACTCTAATCACACATTGTCACAAAATATGTCACGCAAAAGTTTTTTTTTTGGTATTGCACAGGTTTGTTAATCTCACATTTTGTAACCATGGTAATATAAAATAGTTACCTATGTCTTCTATGGTTGTAACAGCTTATTAGATCTTATAATCGCGCGGTCGTATTTCCGAAGATAGAGATGATTGCCGAAGCACATACTTTTGCTAGGAAAACTGTACCTAATTATGTAGGTATGTAATCGAACCTCTAATATTTCCTATGTTGAGCTAATTCTTAATTTCGGATCTTCCTAAAATAATAAATGGCCAGTAACTGCGCCAACTTGGATGTTATCTATAGCGTTCGGTCGACGCGTCTCTCGCTCGGGCACAGATCTAACCTAACCTAACCCGTTTGATCGGGGTTAGCTTAGTTTTAACGACCAACTGTGAGAAGAAGCCAAGACAAACAAAAGTGTGCATCATTACAAGCGCATAAAGTTTTTAGAGGTTCATTAATTTAAAAAAGTTTCCTTCATTAGAAGGTCAATAAGTTTTTACAGGATGATTTAAATACTTTACTGTAGGTTTTTACCAAAACAATTCAAAACAGCTAATCTTCATAATCGATCGACGTCGAGCAAAAAGTAGTGGAGTATAAAAAGTTACGAACGAACGAATGAACGATATTGTGATATTGACTGGCAATGTCAAGGTCGCGTTAAAATCACCTGCGCTTACAATTAGCTATGGGTTTTTCTAGAGGCATTTATTTTGTAGCTTCTCTCATAATCAGTAGGTATTTAGGATCCCCTAAAAAACGGCACTGATGCTGCGATTGGCGTGGTCACCTACCGGGCCAAACTCATTTAGGTTAATAAAATATTTTGCCAAAGGAGGAAAACGTGAATATTCTTTCGGATTATATTATTATATTTCGGATTTATATGTCTATGAGGATTACCCACCTGTTTGTACTATACATTTATTAGACTTAAGTATATTATTGTACATTGTCTTGTTTCTCTTTTTACATATTTTAGATATTAGACAGGTAGTTTGGATATTTTAGTAGACTGCCATGTTCGATTAATATTTGCACACCTGGGGCCTAAAACGGCCACATTAGCAATTCCTCTAAAAGCAATTCACTTTCTGAATTTCCAGCTGTCATTAGCAATTCCTCTAATTTGGCCCAAAAGCAATTCATAACGTGTAGACCATTTTACGAATCTCCATAGAAAACTGTCAAATAGATGAATTATTTCGAAATATTAATAGCACGCAGATTATTTTATTATGAATTGTCAGTTTGTGAAATTTTACGATGGTTCATAATATTTTCCTATTATGATTCTGCCAAAGTGACTGTTTTAAGCCCCCAGAAAACCAACTGTAGAGTATGACGAGCTAACAATGTAAGTACCTACCTACCTACCTACTCGAGTCACTTAACAATCTTGCGAATAAATAATAATTCGTATTGTTACGGTAAACTACGATATTCTTGATGGTACAGCATAAAAACAGACAGACGGAACCCTGACTAGCATTCGCTCGGTTTGTTTCGGCGTCGGTCGGTTGATGGCAATAGGCTCACCCCTATTTTATGGAACTTAAACATAACTGTCGTAATGTGGGTGTAGGACTGTAGGTACACCTCTGCCGAACCCTTCGGGGATTACAAGCGTGATGTTATGTCATGTTATGCAACATGATGTTAATTTGGTTTTATCCCGAATTTGTGATAAAAACAGGTTTTTACTCAGGTCACTGATCCCCAAAGGCACTGATGCTGTTTTTAAAAAAAACTGACCATCTTGAATTATTTTTGTTTATTGCTGTTGCGTGAATTTTTATTTATATCTAATAAGCACACAAACTCTAGATACCTATAGATACTTTTATCACATAACACGAATTAGACCATATTAAGGCTATTACATACTGGCGCGACATGTCACGCGACGCGACGCCGCGCCGGCGCCGCCGCCGCATTGTTCACTGTGAAGTTTTCTCAGAAATTGTTTTGTTAAAAGTCGCGTCGCGCGAAAACTCGCGCCTGTATATAAGAGCCTTTAGACACATGCAGTCTACTGAGGTATAGTAATTTTATTCTAGGTAAATCGTCTTCACACATAATTATAATATAATGTAAGTATACAAAATATTGTAAAACATTTTAACAGCGTAACCGTGCGTTTGCACTGGCGAAACATTCGAGACAAAACATGTTTAAATCTCTAGTTCCTGTCAATGTTCCATACAATTTTTGACAGGAACTAGAGATTTAAACATGTTTTGTCTCGAATGTTTCGCCAGTGCAAACGCACGGTAACGGTGGAGTTTCTTGCCCATTATTCTCCATACGAAACTACCTTTTGTTTTAGAATCAATTCTATTTTTCTTGTTAATTTTGACTTTCAAAGGTGCCTTTTAATGGTCTACTTGAAATAAATGATTTGACTTTGACTTTGCAGTGGTCCGTAGGTCTAGGACCTAGACGTACGGAATCCTTCCTCTGCAGAATTTCTATGCGAAAGACTATACTTATCCATACGTTTTGATTTGTGTCCTATCATAAAAACATTAATTTAATCTGCTGTTAAATCTCTTTTCAACTTACCTATATAAATAGTTGTTTTTATGTAAAGAAGTGAGAGTGTCTAGGTGTCTACCTATCCTAACTTAATAAGTGAGTTTGTTTGTTTGTTACTCTTTCACGCTAAACCGGCTGAACGAATTTGGATGACAGGCACATGGGTAGACCATGACCCGGAGAAGGACATAGGCTACTTTTCATTCTGGATCGCAGATGATGTCTCGGACAACAGATAGTTATCGATATTTAATAAGTGAAACAAACACTTTGTACCCCTTTTTACGAAAATTACGCGCATGGAAGAGTATGGAAGGCACAGAGGAGTGCAGAAAGCTAATATTTTTATATAATAATATGTATTAGTAATAAATTAAAATAAAAAAGACATTAAACGCACTACCATGCGTTTGACACACAGACATTCTTTTGTTTATGGTTAAAGATGGCTGACCTGAGAATAATGACATGGCAGCATGGAATTTTTGTGTACACATTACTTATTATACTTAATTTAATTACTTTATTTAATTATTAGTAGGATGAATTATCCTAAACTATCTTATCGAACTTAAAATTTTAATGAATGATGGTCGAAGTTCGACCACTGGGCGGCATTAAATGTCTAAGTCCTGGTAAAATAAGTGTTAATTAATATACGTATTGGTGTAGATCACTGGCTGCATACAATATGGACACAATTACAAAAAAAATAAAAATAAGTAGATACTTATTTAATAAAAAAATTCAATATTTAACGAATTTAATCATTCTTTTTAAATAGGACCACTGTTGCATTAAGCTAGCGACCTACTCAAGTCATTAAAAATCAATACACACATTATCATAAATCTCTCGGAAATATTAGTAAGAACAAGATTCGTGCACGTTTTTCTAATTTTTTTTTCACATAAACCCAACAAAAAAATAAAATAGATACTTTCATATAATAACACCTACCTTATTTTATTTCAGTATTTTTCACAATAAAGGTGTTGAGCACGACCACTTGTCAAAGCCACGGTCAAACTACTAATACTGAGAGGAAAACGAGAGAATGTGTCAAAACAACCATGAAATTAGGCTGTATGCAAAACAGCCAGGATCTTCTTGGTATGACGTAGTAAGTTACGGTTTTATCTTATCATAGCATCACGCCTGTATTCCTTGAAGGGATAGGCAGAAGTGCACCTATGGTATGTACACGCACATTTCGCCAGTTATGTATAAATTCCATCCTAATGGGGTGCGAGCCTAATAGATAGTGCTTATATATTATAATTTGGGGACATAGCTCGTTTTTGCATATTAATATTAAAATCGAATCTATTTTCAAACTCGCAAGACCACAAAAAAGGCCTTGAATGAAGAAATATTGTATCTTTGGTAAGAATTAGCTCATTAATAAAGTGTACTAATACTAACTTATGTAATAGCACTGTTATGTATGTACAGTCACGGACTTTAATTGATAAGCCACTTGGCACTGTTCGTATTTAAGCCGTGTAATGCAAATCGGGCTAAGTCGGTTATACTCGTACATCCAGACACGGAAATTCATGCCTTATTATTAAAGAAGAAGAAATTTATATTTAATATCTTTACCGGTTGGCTAACCTGAGAGCCAGAACTACAAACTTGACAGCAGAGTGACTACCCAAAGTCAACCAATTGCAGGTCTAGCAACCGTAACCTAGCAACGATTGTTTTAGCGTAGCCATAGTAACGTTAGCGTACGGAGAAATTTTAATTATTCATTTCGACAAATTCGAAAATAATGTCTCTAACATCGACATTTCAACTGTCACTGTTGCGAGTCAAAACGAGTTATTGAGCTCTGATTCAAAGGAGGTCAGTATCAAATAGATTGGATATAAACATTGTATTTATTTATCATTGAGTACTTACTAGTCAACCTCTATGGATAAGACTATTTCCGATTACTAGCAATTTGTCATCTTGTTTACGAGCATGCGATTTGAGTTCGTATTTAATCGTGTAATCTCGTGAATGTATGAAACAGCAAAATTGAAAAGTTTGAAAGTGGCTTATCAATTAAAGTCCGTGACTGTACGTTGCTTAAAGTTATGTAAAGATTACCATACATTTCTGACGTTTAAACTTCTCTTAACTTTCAGCAACGCTTATAAATAAGAGGGTTAATGGGCAACATTCTAACTAGTTATTATTTGAATGACAGCTGTTGCAATTGAAAAAAGGCAATTTAATTATTGTTTATTTGTTAAATTGCAATTTAAAGGCAAACTATTTAGTTAAGTCTTTTAGTCTACAGTTACGACACTCATTATTATTCCTCTGTTTAAACGTTTGTGATGTTTTAATTCTTTGTTAACTAAAGTTGCGTTAAATGTCGTTGATTATGTAAGTTACGCAAACGATACATTTTATAGCATTACTAATGCACTATAGCATTTAAATGTATCGTAGCTATAGATACATTTCAAGTAGGTAAATATCGTATATACATACCATTTAGATATCTATATGAAGTATATCATTAAGATTTTATGAATACTACAGAGTCCGAACGAAAATAGTTTGTTTTTTTGTTTTCGGCCGTAATCGAAAAAAAAATTCAGCTTGATATGCATTTTTTCGGCCGATTTTTTTTTAAATTGCTTTTCGAAGTTTTTCTTTGGTAAAAGTAAAGAAACGCAGGCATAATCTTTTATTTATATTTAACCGCCTAAACTGAAACCACACGAAACTTTATACTTTTCTCAAAGAATATTAAGAAGAAGAATACTAAAAATATTATGAATAATCAAAGAATCTGATAGTAATTTCAGAAAAAAGCATTTCTCTACACTTTCATTGTTATTTGACTTTTCGTTGTTTGAATTATTTTCTCTGATTTAAATGAACTGAAAGTACTGATTTGACTGTATTTTTTTCTTGCGAAAACGTCAATTTCCGAAAATGGATTCTACGGCCAAAAATTGCTGAAAACCAAAAACGAAAACGAAATGCGGTCAGACTCCATTAAAATTACACAATAACGCTTCGTTGTGGTCGTAAAACTAGCAAACGCGAATCATGGTACTAGATTCGATCCGGCCGGACGGGCCCGGTCAGTGTCGTCCAGGTGAAGTATTTTATAGTTTCATATTTGGACCATCACCATTTTCTTGGCCTTATACTGATTTGTGGTCGGCGCAACATGTCCGTTTCTTAGTCGTCATCTCGGTCGTTACCCCCTTTCTAGCCTTATTGTCTTTGACACAGTCCAACCATCGTTTCTTTGTTCTTACCCTACTCTTATAATCATACTCAAAACTTTCCTCATGACATTTTCCTCACTACTCTCCATTATCTATATGCTTATGCCATGGCAACCGATTTCTACCAATTATGTTTAAATAATCACAAAAGGCACAGTAATGATTTGCATAGCTAGGTATTTCTAAAATGTCCGATTACTCACTTGACTTGCGACATACCGTACATAACATTGAACGTAACGAAGCTAGTAAGGCCGCGTACTATGATGTGTTCTTCCTACACAAACCGTGATATGAATCGCGTTTTTATCATTATCATTAGGTACAGATGTAGAAACACTACTTTACACTTTTTCCCCATATGTGAAACTAATTATGTATTCATATTTTAGGTATGTGTATGTTAAACATTGCTTTTAAATCCCGACTGTGACATGTTGATAACACTGTTATGTTTTGATTATAATACCAACATTTAATTTTTAGGACAGAAATATATGCGGACTGATATTTTATACCTTTTATTAATTTTGTGGCGTAAAGAAGGGTCATAAGCGCCTGTGAAATACGCTTGGCAATCTGTTGCATGAAGTGTGTGATGCGAACACTATGTTTGCAGGCGTCAACATTCTCCTGCCCGTTAAAAGTCTCCGACATTAAAATTTAACCCTTAATTAGATGCACCGTTGCTGACAGAACACAAAGCCCCTTGAAGGACCTTCGGTAACACCCTGTATGGTTTGCACGTGTGCTACACGACGTCCTTCATCAGGGCTAAGGAAGGGTTTTCTGTTGCGGCCCATAGGTACTTCAAAATATTGGTGGGTGCTAATTTGTCTTTCTGAAGCAACATTAAGCCACCAAGTGCGCCAGTTGGACCACTGCTGCCGCTCGGCCAAGTACTCCCTCTACCACCACCGCCAAAAATGCTGCCTTTGTTCCAGTTGTGTTCAATTTTAAAAGTTATAGAATAAAATAAAAAAAATGTATAATGCGTTGACATTTCGTATCTGGCTACTCCTGAAAAGAAATAGTGAAGCCAACTGAGGGGTCAAGGTCTCCTTTGGAGTCCACAGGTACAATTTCTGATTCATTTGTTTACATTTTTATACTTTTGGAACAAACTATAGTGCGCCATCTTGTATCATCAGCTCCAACTTTATGGGGCCCATGGTAGGAAAATGTGTCATGGACTGTCCCGTTTGTCTAGTGGTCGCAAGCGCTACTGCTGAGTACGAGGTCCTGGGTTCTATTCCCGACCCATTCCCGGGTTGGGCAAAGTGTAATTGTGTTTTTCCATCTGGAATTTCTCAATAGCAGCACGGAGTTCGGATTTGTACCCGGTTGATGGTAATAGGCTCGCCCCCAATTACATGGGACTTGAAAATAACTGGCGAAGTGATGGTGTACTATAAGGTGCACCTCTGCCTAACCCTTCGGGGAATACGGGCGTGATGTTATGTTATGAAAGTTTAGTTCCAGTGGGCGGTGGGCTACCGGCTTATATGTGAATTTTTCAACGTCATTTGTTTTTGTAAACACAGTTACGGCAAGGGCCAAGTATGGAGTTATTCGTCATATTTTTGACCCGGAAGTTCTGCTTTGTGTTCGATATGAAAGTTATGTTTTTCATTTAGATTCGGATAGATAACGCAGATTTCCGTGTTATCTTTTACCAGGTCATCTGTACCTTGAAGTCAAAGTAATGGAGAGGGCTATGCTTGGAGTTTCCCTACGTGATCGAATCAAAAATGAAGAAATTCGCGGGAAAACCAAGGTAACCGACATAGCCCGAAGGATTGTCAAACATTAGTGGCAATGGGTAGGGAACATTGCTAGCGGAACAGACGGAAGACGTAGCGTTGGAAGGCCTCCCACAAGGTGGACCGATGACCTGGTGAAGGCCGAAGGAATCCGCTACATGTGGGAAGCGCACAACCGGTCGAAGTGGCGGTGCTTTGGGGAGGCCTAAGTCCAGCAGTGGACATTTATGCTGAAATGATGATGATGAAATGCAGTAATACAAAAAGTGGTAAATAAATAAAATACTTATGCGGTGACACATTTTTCGAAAATATTAAAGTAACCTATCTCCTTTTCCAGGTCCCAGGCTGTTTGTCAGACGGTCACTGAATCGATCGTTATGAAATTTCACAAATAAGTATCCATGAAAAGGTAACAGACAGAGTTACTTTCGTATTTATACAGGGTGTAAAAAGACGCATCACATAGCCGTCAACTACGCATTCTGTACGTCAAATTAAGTAACATTGCACAAAAATAGTTGCTGCGAAACTACTTTCATTTTTGGTGTGAAAAATCGCTGTTTACGGCAGTGCGCAACGTCACGCACGCAAAACATCATGTTTATGGGTGCATGCAATGGTTCAGGGTTTGTGTTATAACATTAAAAACTCTTTTTCTTTTAAAAACATCTGAAAAACGTCTGGAACTTTGACCTTCAATATCTCCGTAACCAGAAGGTTCCCAGGTATGGTCTAGAACAAAAAAATTGTCACAATGACGGAATAACAAGTAACTTTCGGCTGCTTGTCTTTTTACACCCTGCAGTGAGTGTAAATAATTAATTTAATTCCTGGCAGGAATTAAATAAATTATTTACACAATCGTTCTTTATTCTATAGATTTGACGGAAACCTACATAAACAAACATAAATCTTCTCAGACTTTCATAGCAGTGCTTGGCATTTCCCCGTTCATCCAACCATCTTAGGGAGTTCCAAAATAATTAAAGCATTTTTTATAAGTAAACATTGCGCCAATTCTGTCAGTGTTTTAATGAGAACAGACGTACTATACACATTTATGTAAACAAATCACTTCCATACGTATTTCTCATGCATGACGCATAGGTACTTTTTCAGGTAATCAAACTGCTGGCTCTGTAGATGGTATGGACAACGTGAAGGATTTAATGTTAAAAGACTTGAACCGTCGTAGAATATAATATATTTAGGTGCATATTAATACATAACATAACCATAACATCACGCCTGTATTCAACCTAGGGTTAGGCAGAGATGAACCTAAGGTATACTCACATATCGCCAGTTAATGATTAAGTTCCATGGAATAGAAGGGGCGAGCCTATTGCCGCCAACCGGGCACAAATTCAGACTCCGGGCTGCTACTGGGAAATTCCAGATGGAAAAACCCAATAACACTTGGCCCGCCACGGGGAATCAAACCCAGGATCTTATGCTCAGCAGTAGCGCTTGCGGCCTCTAGACCGCTGGACCTTTTTATATAGGTACGTTCCCCGATTATTCGAAAACGGCTGGACCGATTTGCGAAATTACTTTTTGTTTGAAAGTTTGACGAATTAGAGAGGGATAGTATTTTACAAAAAAAACAACCGACTTCACGATGTTTTTTTTGTTGTAAAAAAGTTTTTATTTTTTATCTATTTATGATACGTGCTCACTCTATATCTATAACATCAATACCATGCGCCAGACCACTTCAAACATAGGTACTTATCTGTCACTACTAGAGTGGTGCGTCCACGAGCCTGTCAACCCGTCAATAGAGTTGCCCAACGATTCTCGTTAGCCGATTATTATCAATACCGGCTCGGCCAGTTTGTGATGAAACTGTCGATACTATGCTCAAGGTCAATGTGAAGCTTTGTTCCAATTATTTGAAGTCGTGTTTGGGTTGCGAAATTCTTGGTGGGTAGATCCTGGTCTAATAGCAGTGGTCAGTTGAGATGTTATTTGGAGAACCCAAGACTTCAAAATGTCGTCCACACACAGATTTTGATAGCCAATTTGTCGCTAGCGATATTAAAATGTGTGCGAGGCCGTGAGATTTTGGAAACGCCAGCAACATGTCGCTCGGTGTATACTAGAATCGAAAAGGAGTAGGCGCTACATACGAAAGTAAGATGCAATATTAAATTTTTCAAGCACGTTTATTTCAAGAGTACGTGCTCATTTTAACGCGCCTACCATTATGTCTACCTATTACGGTTTAAAAAATATAGCCCTGTGACAGACGAACGGATGGACGGGAGTCTTCCCGTTGGCACCCTTTGGGAATGGAGCAGAACCCAAACAATTAGATTTTGGTCTTTCAGTCGGCTACTAACTTACTACTACCTCTCCCACTGGAAGCGCCGGACTCAGGTCTTCCATATGGCACACTTGCCCGATCTAGTGTTGGTCATTGAACACTCCACATTCTGTCTAAGGATTAGAATGTCAATTTCGTCTAAGGATCAGAATCCTTAAACGAAATTCTACGAACTGCGTGGTCTTAAAAGCGTCGTATGTAAAGTGGAAGACTGCGACAGTATTAAATTTTTTACAAACTGTCTGTTGTGTGTTCGACTCCCAACTTATGATTCCACTTATTTTTCCTTACTTACTAACTCTATACATGACATTTTTGATTAATTTTGAGAAAGAAAATAAGTAAAGAAAAACAATATATGAGACCCAGGCTAAAGGCACATCTGCCAGGGTTGCGGGAAAGTCCGAAAGGGATACCGGGACCTTGGCAACAGGCAACAGGCAAATGAAGGAACACGGGTGGGTTTTAGTCAGTAAAAGTCTGACACGCCCTTCCGCTCCGCCCAGAGCGGGAGAAGTCATTGGATGATTTCCCACCCTCAAAAAAAAAAAAAAAAAAAAAAAAAAAAAAAAAAAAAAAAAAAAAAAAAAAAAAAAAAAAAAAAAAAAAAAAGGCTAAAGGCACACAATGTTCACACAAAAAAAAAACACACTAAATGATAAAATACTCTATTTTAATTAATTCATAGTAGACACGTCTTAATTTAAAAGCTTCCTTTACTCGAGAACGCCTAACTATAATGATATAATACTCGTCGTTTAGTCGTCACATTGCTTTCATAAATTTTAATATCCTTACGTATTATAAAACAAAGTCCTCCGCCGCGTCTGTCTGTCGTCCTGTTCGCGATAAACTCAAAAACTACTGCACCGATTTTCATGCTGTTTTCACCAATGGATAGAGAAGGTTTTAGTATATAAAAACCGACTTACACGCGGGCAACGCCGCCGGCATCAGCTAGTAATATAATATGATAGTCTTACATCTACGTCCTTTAAATTAAATATCAATACAAATGCAAATAATGACAGATATATCAATACTAAACATCTATCTACTGCTAGTAAAACAAACAGTTAAAGTGTACGACGAAAAAATGGCATCGCTTTCGTTTTCAACTCCATTTTGATTATATTACACCATAAAGTCAATGTAACTTATTATTTAAGTTTGACCATTTTGAACAAGGATACACCATATTAGCCAGCCGCGTCAGCTGCCCTTATTAGCAATGCATAGTGGACAACTTTCGTCCGTCAACAAAGTGAAATTTTTCATTTTTACTCGCATTTGATCGTAGGAGCTTTGCGAAGTTGCACAGTTTGTGAGTGTTGTAAAGATTTTAGAAAGTAAGTTATTTTATTTTTAATTTAGTGCTTTAAATGTTTTGTTTTATTTGTTTAAATATGTTTTGATTGACTACGCTGAAAATGACTGGGTACAGTGCAATTGAGGCGCTTGCCGGTTTTTTATGCATAGGTACTCGTAGTTCTAAAACTGTCTGCGCTCAAGTAATGCACAAAAATGTTGAGGTGTTAAGCATCTTAACTCACACCAACATTGAGCTTTTTTGCGCGAAAATTAAATTACCTCTTTTGTTTATTACGCTGTTTTAAACTTTTTCAACCAATCGTTTTTATGGCATCTATATAGCAGCGACTCGTACGCAAATATTTATGCTAAATAACCGAGCTTTTACGTGCGGCGGCAAAATCTAATATATAAAATTCTCTAGTCACAGTGTTAGTTGCCATACTTCTCCAAAACGGCTTGACCGATTTTTATGAAATTTTATACATATATGTATATTCGGTAGGTCTGAGAATCGGTCGTAATCTATTCTTCATACCCCTAGGGTAGGTACTTAGCGGTACCCGTGCGAATACTTCTGATACTTGTAATTATATGTAACAGCCGTACCAGATTTTGTAAAATATCTCGAAGTGAGCTGTCATTACACCTGATGACGGATGGACACTATTGACAGCTCACTTCAAGCTCATTCTCAGCTCTTCACTTGTGTTTTCACAGTGACTATTTTGCAGAGTAGAACAGTGAAAAATGTTTTCTTTAAACACCAATGCCTCTGCCAATCCCTATTGTGAATACAAGTGTCGTGTTGTGTACCTGTTGTTGTTATTAACATCACCAAATTATGATTTCCAGGTAAGGAAACATGAAAATATGCATACTGTGTGCAGTCATCATTGTTTTAGTGACAAAAGACGCGCGCGCAGACGAGCAGAGCGATCAAAAAATTTTGTTCACGGAGGCAATGTCGTAAGTATTCATTTTATGTCAATTTGATGTGGCCGATGATATATAAATGTGATGTTGTTAAGTTGTAATCTTATTTTAAAACATTTGCAGAGAATCCCCAAACTTACCTCGTCTTCCAAGTTATAGGGAAATCACAGCAGACAACCAACCTGATCATCACCCTGAAAACAAAGGCCACATAAGGTTTGAAGATCAGTCTCTAGAACGACCTGTCAAATTTGAAGATGACCCGCAAGAAAATGGATATATTGACGTTGACAAAGCTGACCGAGGGTCATTCCTTGCAGACATAACATTTGATGATGATGAAAGTTTTGATCAAAATGATCGTATTTCTAATACTAGATCTGGATATGAAGTTGAATCTAATAATTCGGAAAATAAAATAAAATTTGAGGGCAACACTGAGCAAGAGAATTCTGATGACCAAGAAGATAATGATGAAGAAGATGATTTTCAAACTGGTGCAAGCCAAGTAGTATTTGAAGACGATGGTAAAGTTGTGCAAGATGGTTCTAATTATTCAGATGAATCCGAAATCGAAGCAGAAACTACTGACAAACCTATCAAATTCGAAAATCAAGATAATGAATCGAATATTAATTATAGAGATTCCGATAGGAATCCTGTAGCTGAACGAGTGGTTTTTAAAGATGATGGTCATCAGAATGAACAACCTGTCCAAAAGAAGAGAAGGAAACCAAGACGGAAGCCCCAGTATGATGTACAACAAACGAATCCCGTACCTATGCCTCCAAACTCACCTTATCCTGGCTTAGGATACCCTGGGTATTCAGGGGTAGGCTACCCGGGTCCCGGTTTTCCAGGCCCAGGAGACCCAAACACAGAATATTCAGGCTACCCAACGCCCGGATACCCAGGCCCCGGATATCCATATTCTAATTACCCTAACCCATATCCAAGTATGGCATTCCCAACTCCAGCGTATCCTGGCTACTCACCTTACCCTTCTATGTACCCACCAATGAGTCTAGGATACGGGGCATATCCAACTCCGGGGTATCCAGTTCCAGGAGATCAAAGGCCTGCAACAAGTCCTACCACGTATTCAATTCCTGGTCAGGGTGACCCAAGTGGGCATTCTGATACTAGGTATCCTAGTCAAGAATATGCTGGGTCCCCAGCTCCTGGTGACCCACCATCCAATGCCCCACAAAGCGACCAAGCGGGACCACCATACCTGGGTCCAGAATACCCCTATTACCAGGGCTATCCAGTGCCTGGGTATCCTCCGCCTTATCCAAGCGATGCGAATTCACAATATTCTCCTCAAAATCAGGCCCAGTACAAACCTCCAGTATACCCAGGGGTTCACCAGCAAGGATATCAACCTCAAGGACCACAAAGTAAGTACGCTATCTTTTAATTGGTAAAACAAGTTAAGTGAGGTCGTGGGAATGCTTCGGGTAGGCCTTCGTCCAGCAGTGAACGTCTTTCAACTAAATGATGATGACTCTATTATGTTTTGATCTAAATCTGTCTAGGTCTTCATTTGGATACAAATTTATTTATTTTATTATTTATGTACACACAGTAAAATACATAGAGATACAACATAATTATAATATGACTACAAAGGTACTGCTTATTTCTTAAGAAATTTCTTCCAGCAAATCTTTTACTAACTAATCTAGCTTTTTATGTGCCGATAGAATCGCACTAATACCTTTCGCACAATAACAATGCGTCCATTTGCTCACGCTTGTGTGGGGTCGCGGTCAACAGGCGCACTCGATGAAACAATGCTTAGGTGAGAGGTGCAAACGGTCATCGGGTGACTAATTTACCCAGCGAGATTGAAGCAAAGATGTCGTGGATTGATAAATCGTGTTAAAATATTTTTTTAGTCGCCTTCAATTCAATCTGTCATGTGACCAACAATCTAAGCAAACTCTTTTCATTTTTTCTTTTAAAAGTTTACTTCTTTATAAATTCATTTCAGGACCTTCCCGACGGCCAAAGTCGTTAACCCAGCGTGCAGTGTCAGCAGTCGCCGAGGCCCTGACTTCCATAGCATTGTACGATGATCAGCAGTGTGTTCCAAGGATACTGTGTGAGGTGGCTGGAGGCAGTACATCATCGCCAACGCTGCTGAAGGCTTCTGCTAGTCTGCAGCCTTTGCTTTCGTAAGTGTCGTATAAACATATACACAGTCTTTACCATCCTACTAATATTTAAATGTGAAAGTTCGTATGTTTGTTACTCAATCACGCAAAAACGGCTGGACGGATTTCGATGAAATTTGGCACACAGATCTTTTATACTTTTAATGTTGGTAGTACGTTCCTGTCGGTTACTTTCCAACTTTGATGCGGACGAAGCCGCTGGCAAAAGCTAGTATAAAATAAAGTCGCTTATGATATTTGTCTGACCACTTAGTTCTTTTAAACTACGCAATGAATTTTGGTTGGTGGTTGGTGGTTGGGTTGCACCATTTAGAGAATTTATTCTGGAAGGATTTATGTGTCGCTCGATGTTTTGACATGTCCCTACATCAGTACATTGCACTCGTGCGAATCTGAGGTGGTTCCACTCCAAATATTCTTTTAAAATAATCTGCCGCCTTTTCCTGACAGAGAACTTAACGATTGAAATCTCTGAGATAATGTTATTTCCGGACATAGTGGTAAACTTAGAAAATTCCCAATTTGTGGTAGACAAATCATCAGAGAAAAACGAAAGGGAACCCTTGATGTTTAATTTGAGTATATTAAGGTTGTTACCTTACAATGTGTTGGTGGTGGTCGCCTAGTAAAATGTTATATCGCAAGTTTTTACAAAACTTGCTAAGTTTTTAAGTTAGGCGTTATTCGTTACTAATAAGAAAAAAAACACGAAAATTTACCTTTAAAATCGTTTCAGGCTTCTGCAGGCATATAATGGAGTGAGTGCGTCTCCACTCTTCATATTTGGTCAAGCCGCTGTCACGGGAATGACGGCCAAGGGAAACCCTTCCGCCTGCCATCGTGCTTACCCACATTGTCCAAGTGACCCTGAAAAACTTATCAACTACCTCAACAACCACAACGGAGGCTTCTTCAGGTTCTTTGGGCAACCAGACACACCACAGCAGCAACACAATTTGGAGCAATTTTACAATTATTTATCTGGCCAGAACGGTCTCCCTCAGCAACCGCAACAACAAAACTATGGTTATCCAAGGCCTTATGGTTATGGTTTTCCCGTCCCGAACCCTTATGCTCATTCCTACAACTATGGGCACAATTACTACAACGAAAAGATTGGATATAGAAACGCAAAAAATATTGATACTGAGGTAGAAGGCCGGATACAAAATAAACCAGCAGTTAATGTTTTAGAAGCTGAAAGTGATTCGAGCTCAAGCGAAAGTTCAAATAAAGGTTCCAACTGGTCGTTTCCAGAAGAAGGAAGTACCAAAAATGGTAATAAACGAGACAAAGAAAAAATAACGAAGCGACCAAAAATTCCACCACAAGCAGAGAGACAAGAAAGACCACCTAGAGGAAGTAAAACATTAAAATTCCCCGATAACAGATCCGATGATAGGCGAGAAATTCAAATGCTCAGAGATTATCTCAGGAAAGAAAAAAATATATCATTTCCGGGAGAAACTCATTATCAAATAAATACAAACTATCAAACTACTACTCCTGTAAATCCAGAAGAGTATTATTTTGATCATAAACACAATTTTTATGTAAAAAGACCTAAAGCTTTGAAAACAGATGATGTGGTGTATGTTGTTAGAGGGAATGGTGACCCAAATCATCCAGAAATTGTTAGAGTCAGACCTGGACAGAGTATTTGAAAACCAAAAATAGTATGAAATGGAAAGTACAAAACATGCATACACATTATGATTTTTGGGATTGAGTATATCGCACAGAGAAAACATAATGGGTTCGAATAAGTGTGTGGAGATCCCAAAAAATTACTTTTTGTCTAATGCAAGAAAGTGTTATCTAAACATTAGCAATAACTTTGCATTGTGTTAACGTTTGTTTTAGTTATCCTTCTTAACTTAAATTTATTAACTGCTTTTTTAATTGTCTTATGTAAAATGAATTTCTTCTGTTCTGCACTGATGTCTTCTTAATGTGCGGAGTAAAATCACGATCTTGATCAGGTTTTTGCCATAGTTTGATCAATAATATGTCTTTATAAAATGTCTTATAACAATTATTTATAACAATTCTTAAGTTAATTTATTAAATATTAATGTCAATGCTATTTATTTATATAATATTATGTATATTTATTTCGAGTGTTTACGTTAAGCGAAATAAGTTAATTAAATTATAATAATTTATTGAACAATATGTGGTTATTTAGTTTTATCATGATCATATCCAGAGCCCTTAACCATGCTAAGGTAGCTTTGGATCAGTCAAATGAAAATCCATATTTAAGGACTCACGATCTGAAGGAGGTTTTTGAAGAGACCTAATGTATGTTGTACAAATTTTAACCAATGGTAGTATCCTGGGGTGAGTTGAAGATTTAAACAGATTTTTAGAATCGATTTGATTCGGTTGTCATAGAATGGAAATACATGGTTTGAAAGTAGACCTAACCTGAGACCTATACCACAAAACTTTACAAGTCTACAATTATACAAATATTTTAAATTGTAGAAAAAAATATTTAACACAGAAATTACAATTATGTACGAGTTTCAATACTGTGGACTTGTCACTACAATTTACATATTTCCGTTACAATTATGTGGCTAGAGTTTTGTTGTACACTTGTAAGATTTAACTGTAACTTGTAAATTGTTATTGTAAAGTTTTGTGGTGTAAAGTTTTATGAGCCCTGCAATAATTATATGTATGTACATTCACAATCATAAGGATACTAATTGTATCAAGGGCAATAACATCTTTGTGTTGTGCGAACAGTATGCAGATAATAATTTTGACACACAGCGCCATTAAAAAATCGCGTCTGTCATCGTTAAACAAAGGACTGCCAACAATATGATGAACTTGACCAATAAAACATGAACTTTTCAAACAAGGATCTTCACCATTAATCCAACAACACATACCCTTCTTCCCGACCTCCAGAGATTAACAATTATATGACAATAAAAGTCAATATGCTGCAATTAATGTAATGTCGGCCTTAACTTTATTTTTACACTGTGAGATCGTTCACCTATAGCATGTCGTGGACCCGTTTATATGATACGATACGTTTACTTTATGATTTGATTGTTTTTCTTAAATGGTGATGCGTGACAAATAACTATTATTTCTCTATTGTTTATATTTTTTGGATTTATGTTACCGCCTATTGAGTTTGCTTCAACAATTGGTTGGCTCTATCAGATGGCTGTCCAACAAACCATTTAATTTAATGTCAGGGCTTCTGTGGTTAGTTTCACGCCTTCCTCCCATGGGGATAGGCGGAAACTACAGAACGCCTGAATCTGCTACGATCCTTACATACTCCTTTTGCTTCATTTTCGTTCATACTTCTGGTGATACTCGTGCGATGGTTGCGAGTACTAAGCACCTGACATTTCTAAAGACCATCACCAATACGGTCACTATGTCCTTCTAGGGCTTTCCCTCCCGGCGTCACTCACATTTGCCTTGTTTCACATTTAGTTGTTTGTTTGACTTCTAGGACTTAATAGCATGGTTTTGTTGAAGTTTTTGCTCATAATCAGTTACATCTTTCAATAGTATTCTGATGAATAAGAGCCTTGCGTGCCGAAATATTGTTATTTTAACAATCTTTGCACCTTCTTTCAGGCAACTTTCTGACTATTAAATGGTCGACTCTTTGGCAAATGAAACTAATTTATATAAGTGGTTTGTCTTTGACTTTAAATTGAGCCGTGACAAATAATTCCCAGTAGTTTGTTCGTCAACCAATCAATCCCACAGGAGAAGAAACTTATCCACCGGTAACGAGCACCAAGGAATTACAGTAGAATCTTACTAATCCGGCACTTCAGTAGACCGAAATCCGAACATTCCAATAATCCGGCACCTTCTGGTTTTTAATAGTGCCGGATTAGTGAGAGACCAGTAAGTAAATTTAAAAAAAAACAATCTGCCTTTCTATCCGGCTGCAGTTGAATACCAGTATTTTACTGCCTATACTCTGACCTTCACAACCCAGTTACTGGGTAACACGATACGCCTTGGTAAGACTGGTTGTCATGCTTTAGGGCTTCTGATTACCCGTAACAACTGTTAAAGATCAACGATTACGGAGGGGTCTCGATATTATGTAATGAACTATCACCCATCCACGAACCAACCGCGGTAAGCGTAGCTTAACTTTGGATCGACTCGTGCGACAGTTATCATTGAACCACAGATTATTGTACTTAACTAACAAAATATTCAGTAGTTAACTCATCAGCATGCGGTTAGTCGGAGAACACGGCTGAGCACGCGGAAGACTTTAATGAATGCGCAATTAACGGATACAGGCAAGGTCGTCATTAAACTAGTCTACTGCCTATAATATTGCGTATTTAGGTCGCAAGGTGGTTCTTCATTGTTGTGTAAAGGTATTTGTGTAATTTGAAGTAAATAAGCTAGCGTATGTTTTATTGAAATGATGGGGAAGTAGATTGTTACGTAAATATTTAAAGTTTGATAAGAATTACTGTATCTACATTATGATCATTTGGGATATACGCCAGCACAGCTATCTTTAAGGTTAAAACATAAAGCATTTTCCTTGTGATATTACAAATAGGTTGTTAGTTGATGAGGGATTAAGAACGAAATGAATTCCACTATGCTCGTCTACCCCTTCTGGATTAGCATTCACATGATCAAAAAACACGTTCCAAAATAGTTGAGAATTAATAGCAAATAATTAAATTCTCGTTCTGGAACTTCTCAGTAGCAGCCAGGAGTTTGGATGTGTACCCGGTTGATGGCAATAGTCTCGCCCCCTATCACATGGGACTTACACATAAGTGGCGAAACATGGGTGTACACTTTAATATAGGTACATCTCTGCCTAGCCCTTTGGAGTTTACAGGCGTGATATTATGAATGTAGGTCTTGTCCTGAAATTAAGTTTTTTAATGTCATTTATGAGGTATTCAAGCCATTATTGAAGGTCGCAAAAGAGTCCCTAAACCTTCAAAGTTTGATGTTGTAGTATATATCACTTACATTCATTTCCGTGCTACTAGTCTACCCATTAACTAGAATGAATGGGTCGCCGGCAATAAATAAACAGCTTGTCAATATTAGAATAACTAAATATGTGCAATTCAAATCCTGTTGAGTGTTGAGTGCTAGTCGGTATTATGAATGGATCTAGCGTTTGTATCGTGGGCTGCGGTACTTGGGTTACTGATAATCAGCTACTAGACACGTGAGAGACTTAATTATCAATTATCATGCTCTTCTTTATGTAAAACACCCCTACGTACCTAGGTACGTAGGCCGTGGTCGTGCGCATAATAAATGTGGAGGTAGGTACTAGTACCTACCTCCACGACCATAGTGTGGAACTCTCTGCCAGCGTTTGTTCCCTTCCACATATAACCTATAATCTGCCTATAACGTTCGCACTGCTGGTACACAGGCCTCCTCTCTTCGAGAGGGAGTGGGCCGTAATTCACCACGCAGGCCCAGGGTGGGTTGGTAGATGTGACATGTCGTTTTGAGAGCAGTGAAATAATTTTCCCGTTTATAACCCATCAGCCTTCAAAGCAAGTGAGCAGGCATCTTCTGGGCTTGCTCGTTCCATCAAAGATCTCTTCCGTCGCTTTCCATAAGGCATGATCGAAGAGCAGGAACACTTCCCAATAATAAAAAAATATAGTGGCAGACTGAGCCGAAGATGGCGGGGCGAGCTTCACTGAGACGATTGACCCGCTTTTTAGCAAAACTAATGTGTGAAGAAAAGAGATCGAGGTTTTGATCTGAAGTGGGAAAATGGTGTAGATATAGACCAGCTAGTAGATGACTTATCGAAAGCACTGCGTAATGATTACCATTTTGTAAGCTAATCAATACACCAGGTAATCTGAGGTGGTCGTTTTCTGAGTAAGAATTAGTGACTAGAGATCTATGAGAATAATAAGTTTAAGGTGCCGTTTTACGGACTCGTTTATGTCGAGCAATTGGTATAGTCGGTCTGTGGATGGTGATTATCATGATGCTGTGCAAAGTAACCAACAGGTCACAAGAGTTTCAAGTTTGTTGTATGCTGTTTTTTAATCTGAATCAAACGAAGTTTGCTTGTAATTCTAAACAGATCACGTCTACGACTCGTCGACGACTTGAAGACGAGATGCAAGTCGGACATTATAAAAAAAACCTGCTCCTGTTATGTTCATGACATTATGCCGTTTTTGGGAAAAGCAAGAATTTTCTCGACTCCGGCAATATGATACGCCTTGAACTTAATATTTCTTGTTCACGCCTGATAGTCTTATAATAGTCTTCCGTATTCAATTATTAATAATAAGGATATTTCTTCTTTGTCCTGCTGTTTCTTTGGTCTTTTGATACAGTCCTTTTCGATGTTGCTGCTCGGTGTTCTTAGATTGGTCCTTATTGTGCTGAAGGCGGTTACTGTGAGATTTTAGTATATTTATTTCCTTGTTGGTTTAGTGGTCGCAAGCTACTGCTGAGCATGAGGTCCTGGTTTTGATTCCTAGGTCGGGCAAAAAGTTATTGGGTTTTTCCCCTCGGGAATTTCTCAGTAACAGCCGGGAGTCTGTATTTATGCCCGGTAGATGGCTATAGGCTCGCCCGCGCCCCCTATTACACGGGACTTAAACATAACTGGAAAAATGGGTCACTGGAAATGGTTCACTGGTGAAATGTGGGTGTACTATAGGTACACACGGCTACACATCAAGCTATGCATTTCCAGTATAATAAGCTGACCTAACATTGTACGGAAACCCTATATAATGCGATGCAATGTGTGTACACGTCTGAGACGTTACGTTATGTTATGTTATCTTTATTCTGTTGTAGACTAACATCCCCTTCTCCTTTTGATGAGGATATTGGATTTTAAGGATTTACAAAGTATCTGTAAGAATTATGAGAATTACCAACCAAACCGGTTTGATTTATAATTTTTATCCATGATAATTATTATGATAGAATCGGAAATTTCACACAAGATCGATGTATTTGAATATAAGAAGAGGCAAGGATGCTTGATGGCGATGAATCAATCAATAGATGGAAAGGTTTATTTTTAACCGTGAACTGCACTGAAGTTTTCTCATTTTTTCATCATTTATTCCCTCGTAAATATTTACTTTTGTTTAATTGCATAGGTTCAGTTTTAGACATTAATGTACCAATATGCTTTTTCTCATAGCTGTTAATTTAATTATTATTTTATATCAGTTTAACTTAAAATTTTAGAGTCCCAGTTCAATTTAAATTTAAAGTGATGGCCTGAAACACAGGTTTGAATTAACCTAGATCGGGCGGGTCGCTACCAAAAAAATTGTAATTCCAACCCATCATTACTTGCACCTCAAAATATTTTAGTTGAAGTTTATCTTTAGGTACCTACTATAATTGTGTGGAAAGTCTTACTGTTGTTGAAATGTACACTTTTTAAGCGTTTAATTATTATTCAATAAAAATATATTATTATTATTATGTCTTTGACATATCTCGGGACCCTGGGGTCCCGGGCCTTTGGAAGGCGTACGAGGGGCTGAAGCCAACTCGCAGAGGCCCGTTAGACATTCATAATGAAATGGGGCACCAACCGACGATTATCGCTGTATGCACTATGCAATGCAGCCAAGGACAACCCCCGGTTGGTGTAGGGCTATTGCAGAACATGGAAACAAAGATATTGGACTATGGGTTTTGGTGGGTTGGTGGACTGGTTATTTCGAACTATGGGAAGACTATGGCCCCTGCCTGACCAATGTTTTTAATATAAAATACATAGATAAAATGGCAGGGGGTGACTTGCACACTCAATAATGGGCCCCCCAAAAATGGTCGCTAGCACAGTGTCGTAGCGACAAGGGGGCAACATGTCCTGAGGTGCTTGAGAGGAGTGGAGAGGTATTCCACGGCTATCAGGACAATCCCGGAAGTACGGTCAAGATCCCTACCAGCATCTTACTGGAATACTTCCTTCCTCCGAGCACGTTTGCTCTAGGGAATCTCCACTCAAGCCGGCCAATCAAGGCAAGAATGAGGCGGGAGCTCTGTTCCTCGTCAGTATTCACTCTAGCCGGCCAATAAAGGCAAGCCAGAGATGAGGAACGAGACTTCTCCCGGGAGGTAGGGTCCGTGGGGTCACTACTGCCCAACAGCTCGCCACATGCTGCCCTGCGGGTTTTTATATCTCTCTTGGTCTGGCTCCTCACCTTAGACCCGTTCCGGCAAAGTAAACTCTACCGGCACAGACCAAGGGTTCGGAGCGCGCAAGCCCCACCACGACGTCAACGTAGAGATACAGCGGTGGGGTGATACATTATTATTATAATTTATATCAATCATGGTATATATTTACATATAGTTTTAAAATTCACTATCAGAAAGTTTGCATTTTTTTTTTAGTGTGAGAAATCTTCAAATGACTTCTCCCGCTCTGGGCGGAGCGTGAGAGCGTATCAGACTTTTACTGACTAAAACCCACACGTGTTCCTTCAGTTGCCTAGGGAAAGTTCGAATGGGATACTGGGACCCTTGGGTTGCCAAGGGTCCCGGTATCCCTTTCGAACTTTCCCGCAACCCTTGCAGGCATCGGTCCTAGCGGGCCCCGCCAATTGTGCTGACATCTCTTTGAGGCGCGCGTGGAACACGATGCGTTGTCGACCTGGGCCTGGTTCTTATCGGACGGCGAGCTACCCATTGCTGGCCGTCCGCAGGCCCGCGCCTACGATGTCCCGGAACCTGCCTGGGAATCCTGACGCCCAGGGCGTCTCCTGCGGCGGCTAGGTGCATGAGGACGCAAACCTTGCCTCTCCCTCTCAGAAAGTTACTCTAAAGTTCTAAATAGACTTAGGTACCTACTATAGAGTATGTTTGGTTAAAGAAAGGTCATAGGTACTTCAAAGGAGTGTAATATCCATGAAAATGAACCACCTTAAGTATGCGGCTCTCAAATATACTACACGATCATAATTTGTATTTTTATTCATATTTCAAAGTTGGTCTCACAGTAAAATCCCATGTAATAGGGGGCGAGCCTACCGCCATCAATTGGGCACAAATCAAGACTCCGGGCTGCTTGTGAGAAATTTTAGATGGAAAAGCCCAATAATACATACTTTGTCCGACCTGGGAATTGAACTCAGGACCTCATGCTCAGCGGTAGCGCTTGCGACCACCAGACCAACGGTGCAGTTTTTAGTAGATAACTATAATCCTGAATACCTGTTGTTTGATTACCATTAATAAATAGTAAAAATATTCAATTAAGTCATGATAAATCAGCTGCATTTGTCAAAGAGACCTGCTTCATCAATAGTTGCATAACTGAGGTAATAGACACATAAATGTCAAAATAATTTCTAATTAATGATGATGAGTTCGTCATTGGGAAGTCAAATATCAAAGCAATTAAAGTGGTTCCTTTAGTTAGTCTAATTATGCTGTGATTTATTTGATGTCAAATTGAAAGTCTTAATAATTTGACTTGATAATTTTGTACTGATATGTTAAATTGTATTTGTTTGCGACAGGTTTATAATGTGTAACTCTTCTAAAGGTGTAAAATGATTTTAAAAGTCGTCTTGTTATTAATATTTCAGTCTAGTCTGTATTGTCCATTTGTCGAGCATAGGACTTTCCTAAAATTTTTGAACTAAATTCGATATTGGCCAATAATATGGAGCACCGCTTCTGATATTGATTTTGTGTATTCTCTTCGATTTTCTCATCAGATCTGAAATTCAGGTCGCTATAGAACTCCTAGAAAATTGTAAAATAAGATTCAGTGCATTTAGTGAGCTTAATCTGGGAAACCTTTGATTTTCTTTCTCTTATTACTTACAGAGCCACAAAAAAGTAAAGAAATAATGACACAGTTCATCCAATAGTAAAACAGAAGTTTCCTGACAACAGTCACGTGCTACCAGCTACACTTAAGTAAATTGTGTGCAATGCCAACTACAAGGTTGTACTGTAGAATAAATATTATTTTGCGGTTACTACTACACTGTAATGGTTTTTTATATTTTGTTACAGATTATTATGAGAATTTGTAGCGTTTTTATATTGACCTTTTGATCCATGCTCTAATGGTGGGTTACAGAAAATCGTGCTATAGGATTTCTTTTTTCCGGAAAAGTCTGTTTAAAGAATTGTTTGTGAAAGTTTTTGAAGCTTGGCTTTTTGAAGGCAATTAACGCTGTTATAGCATAAATCTCGTATTTTAAAATGTTTATTTCTGTTTAGGAAAAACAAGTTTGTACCTGTAATTGAATTCATTTTCAAAGATTTGTTTAATTTAATAAGCTAGCCAAAAATGAAAAGTAAACCCATTTCCCGAAAATGCACAATTTTTCCGTCTAACACTGAAGAAGAAGGTTAGATTAGCACATCCATAGTATATAAACAATTAAGTCAAGGCAACCATAAATTCTAGATAAAATCTTCTCGCCCGAGGAAAATTCTAAACAAAACAACAGCAAACAAACTTCACATTATGCAAGCACCGCACCCTCAACAAAAGGAGCAACGCCATGGGCCAGCCGGCCAGTTTCAGAATACCAGGCATGGGAGTGAAAAACAAACTATTAGATGCAGTTAAAATTGGTAGTGTTTTAGTATTATCATTTGCAGTGAAAGTCGGCGGTCGAAGGACGCGGGTCGCGGCGCCAAGCAGTGCGTTGCCGACGCTCGAGCCGCGAGTACGCGTCTCGTCACACAAACGAACTCCTCACGCGTGTGTTGTGCTACGATTTACGATACTGAATGGAATACGACAAAACTCAACTGATTTAAGTATGTCAGTTTTATTTTGTTGTAATTTTTATGTAATTGTTGTTCCGGAAGTTGTCTCCGTGTGTTGTGTTTTGAATTTAACGGTCACCGTCGCAAATCTGTTGTCGGTGGTAATATGGCTTCAAGGCGTGCATACATTAGGCTTTCGGCAAGATAATGTTTACCTTGACGGCCTACTTTTGGAAAAAGATTTCAAGGAACTAATTATGCATGTTCTTGAAAGGAATATTTTTAAGGACCGTCTCAATTATGAATAGTCCCGAAAAGCGCGCGAATTGCTACGTTTTCATTGGCTATCGGAAGATCCATACTACTTGTGTCAAACTTTAATTAATCACGGTTTATCATTAGATAACAATATTATTTCCTTGTTTAATCTTAAAACGATTGATTTAAATCGATAGATTAGGTACCTACTTCCCAAAATCTTTGATTTTTACTTACCACTATTAGCCCTTCCTTAGTTTTTGTTCAAAAATAACTCAATATTATATTGAGTGTCTACCTACTATTTGTCTTGAATTGAGGAACTAATAAAAACAAATATGGCTGAACAGTAATAAAGACCTTTGCCGTTTATCATTAACTGAAGTTGATCATTAATTAACATAGCTCCGTATTAGATAAATATTAATTATAACAAGGTTTCTCACAGCTGTCATAATTAAAACCTATTTCCTATAAGGGAAAATTGAAAACGGAAAAACCTAAAATCGATGGACTTATCAGAAGATATCATTGTTCAATTAATTATAAAAATCAAAGATATTAAACAGTTACCACTGATTGATATCTATGATAAAAATTCAATAACAAATACACTCTCAGTAACAACTCTATCATTTACAATCGTACTCAACAAAAATGAGCTACAATTACACATCAAAGAGACTACTCTGTAACTAGACTTTACATTGTCTAAGCAACATTCAGCAAACATGAGATCAAAACGACGTGGGATTTTGGTCAAGGGCAGGCATTGAGGCCAGTGGGTACAAAAAGGGCAAAGACCATAATATTTCTAATGATCTACTACTAGAATATAAACCTAATATAAACGATACTAGCCTCCGCTCGCGGCTTCGCCCGCGTGGTATGTCGATAAAAAGTAGCCTATGTCCTTTCTCAGGCTCTAGACTATCTGTGTACCAAATTTAATTTAAATCGGTTCAGTAGTTTTGGCGTGAAAGCGCGACAGACAGACAGAGTTACTTTTGCATTTGTAATAGGTATTAGTAAGGATTGGTAGTGGTAGTAATAAATCACCAAGATAATTCAGTGACAGATCACGAACGGCAATGAAAACAACGCTACCTGTATTTTTTAAATGTATTTTCGTCTCTAAGGACATCGTACTAAATAATTACTACCTGAAAAGACAAGGGCGCTAATTTATTACTCAAGTAAGTTGATAAAAATGATAAAATAAAACGTTAAAGACTTAAATGTATTAAATTCTATATATTCGTATCGAAGGATCAGTATATTGACCTTTGTCAAAGTAGTACAGGTTTTTGAAGTAAAGAAAAATAACTAATTTGTCGTTAACAATAAATTAAGGATTATGGACATAGATGTTAAAGCTGGATGGATTAATTAATTCAAATAATTAGAATATTTTCTCAATCAATTTCATAATAACCGTCTTTACAAAGATTCTGGATGGATTAAACCTTATGAGAAAATTTATAAGCATTGGGTTATTGCAAACAGCATCTGGTATCTCTAATTCCTCATTCCATTATCTTCATTATCATTAATAATAGCTTTAATCAATCTTCTTTCTTTCCATCAATCTTTCCATTAATAACTCTTTCTTTTCTGAAATCTATTCTCTCGGTCCTATGCTTATCTCATCCACATCCGTAATTATTATTTGCAATTTTCTTTGTTAGACCTCCCACGTTCCCTGTTCCATTAACTTGTTCCTTATTTCTTTTTTGGTTCAGAACAGGTTTTGTAATAATGACTTGTAGGCTTTTGTTATTTACGTTATTCTTAGGTTTGAGCGAATTCAATGTCAGTGATTAGCAATTCTCAGTGCCCTTTAATGTGGTCTAATTAGGTACCATTAATAAGAAGTTTGTTAGTTATCATAAATCATCTCTGCTGCAGTCAGTATTGTAATTAATAAATGGGACTTAATTTTGCCCTAATTGTACAATTATTACTTCTAATCCAACATCACAGCAATCATTAATAAATTCGTTTTTTAGTAAAATTGATATTCCTCAGGGTTCTATAGTCGGCCCTATTTCTTTTGAAACGTTTTCATTATTGTAAAAGGCGAGAAAGATAGTTTGCAATGTATGAATCTAGACAAGGCTCATAATAACCGACAACGGTTTATAAAATGAAGCTTGACACAAACTCTTGGTCTTATTATAAATAATCTTGGTGTTATTCCAAGATTATTTTGTCAAAACCATTAATATATAAACATTTTAAAAACTCTCTAAATATCAGTAGGTAATAGATTTATAATTTACAAGTGAGAAAGTCAAAATTTAAGATGTCAACTTTCTTTTACATAACAATAATATATCTGATAACATATTTAGAGACCTGTTAACCCTAAAACTATATCCGATTTGAGTAAAAAACCGACTATTAATGCATTATTCATGGGCCCTTCGAGTTCTCGGGAGCATCCGATGGTTAGACGAGAACTCGAATAAAATGAAATGACTCTTTCTCTGGATCAGTGAACAGCGTTTGATTGCCTTTTCAAATTGGTTAGATTGCTCGAAACAAGTTTTGTAACCGTGTTTCGAGATGTCACAGCTTAGGGTCACCTAGTCAACGCACTGTTCGTGTTTGATTTTGGTTGATTGTATTTATTTATTGACTTGCTCTTTTCCCTTTTGGGAATAGTGGAACTGTACCTAATAAGAACGACGGAATTCAACTTTCTGCATCAGCCAAAGGTTGACTGGTAGAAAATGCCTATGGCATAAATCCGTCTCTGTGCATTTGTGTGCTTTAAAGTGTTAAATAAATATAAAATTAACTTTAAAAGCAATAAGAAAACAGGTACCTACTACTCTTAAAATTATTATGCTATGAAAACCTGAGTAGCGATGATCCTATAATTCAGCTCTAACATTTTTATCTATTTTAAATTAGCTTTAAACATCATAATTTTGGTTAATATTGTTACTCCAATTTTTGGACGAATGAGTCAATAATTTAAAAAAAAAAAAACAATAGTCTGTAAGTGTTACATCACCGAAAAGTTCTCAAGTTTAATTTGCATATAAATATAGTTCTATTTAACTTAACCATACAAATATGATTTACAGCAAATGGAATGACGAAATCGATTCGATGGCGTATAATCAAAGCAATATTTTTTTTCTACGAAATAATTAATTGCAATTGCCAACCAATCGGCAGGATCATATTAAAATAATAATTTTATAGATCAACGCTCTACCTTACAATAATAAGTGTGGGTGTTAATATACTCGTGATAAAATATGATAATTAAGATAATACAATCATAAATGTCATTACGTATTCCCAAAGTGGTCTGGCACGAAATAATTTAAATGATGTTTATCATATAGTCCAAGTTACTCCTAGTCTAGATGAAGTGGTTACACAGGAAATGAACCATGCAGACAGAAATATAAGTGGCGTCCAAACTGCGATCAATTTCCAAGAATTTGGGGTGGGAAGATTAGTATTCGACATGAATTCTACCTTCAAGGTTAAGATTCGCGTGAATTAGACGCAAGAAGACGAATGTAGCATCTTTAGTATCGAGAATTTATACGCTAGCCTTAAGAATCTTACGAAATTAACGCTAAACGGGAGATTATTATTTCACACGCTGATTGTAGAAGGACTGCTTGTACCTTGCTAAAGGGCGATAAATTCGCTCATAAAACGGTTTTTCGTCTAAACGAGTTCTTACACCGGATTCAGTAAGACGGGTAACTTAATAAGTTCAGTGGGTGGCGGATAAGCCAGTCTGATACTATTTCTGCGCTATTGCAAATTATTTAAATCTATGTTATTTCTGCACTGACCAGACATAGATATCTTTTGGTGTAACCCAACGACTTCCTACACCTTATCTAGTATCTATGTAAAAATAAGTTTACAAATATTGGTGCTCCGAAGTTTATCTATGCCGATGCGAATTTTGTTTGTGAAGCACCCATGATACAGAATTTTAACTTCACTGGGCTTATAGTATAATTTCCAATTTTGTTTCAAGTTTATTCATTCCATTCTCTGTAGCTTCGCCTTAATGCTTGTCGTTGTCAGTATTATTTGCAACTTTGAATACATATTCAACTTCAATAGTGCTTCTAGATATTTAAATCGCAAATGCAAAACAAGTTTCTTCATTCATGACATCGCCAGTTTATTTGTCAATATCATGAAACACATTGTATTCTTGAATAAAAAATATAGTTTATACACAGAGCGCCAGTAAACACAACATAAGATTGTAGCAATTACATAATTACGCCTACATGATAACGTTTTATCTTAGATATGTTAATATTACGCCCCGTATCTCGCGTTTTATCTAGTTTTCTACATCTTAATAATCCATTATTTACTTATTATCTGATATGCACTGGACCGGCCCACTTTGTAATGTTGCGTTGGGTTCAGTTTTTATTTTAAAATGGTTTGTTACTTTATTATTCTATCCCTCTGTTGAGTCATAGTTACTTACTTTGTGTGTACTTTATTATTCTTAATCATCTGGGCTTTTTCTCACCGTAAAAGCCTTTGCTCTCGTTTGGTCCTTATATCCGCTTTTTAGAAATCGTATTTTTAATGCTGGAGTAAGCTTTGACTTTGAAAATCCAGCCATGAATTTGTCAGTCAACAATATTATCTTAATTAAAAATGACAAGTACACAATGTAAATTATAAATCGAATATCAAATGAAGTGCATTGAACCGTCAACATTCTAAAACTGCATTTAAACTAGAATATCCAAACCGACAAACAGATTGTTGTTTTCAACGTACGCCTAGTTAAAATTCCAAACTGATTTAGAATACATGGAAAGCCGGAAAATGCCCGAAACTAAATAAAAGTAAGACATTTCGGTCGCGAAGTCTCGGCCACTTCCTCGTCGGGAAATAGATCAAAGATAACATATTCAGCAAGAGATTAATTTTCACCGTAATTATGCTTAATAACTTTGTAATAACTACACCTATTCACGTTCAGTTTCGTAACATTGTGGCGCCATCTGATGGCACTTTATGGCGTGTTGTTATGTTTTAGTGCCTTTGATGTTCGTGAGATTTTTTATGGATTTCGGTAGCATTCCTTTTGGTATATTTTTGTCGTTATTTTACTAGGCTGTGTGAAGTGATTTGAAATAAGCTGATATGATTTATGGCGCTGCTTCTGCGAATATGTTGGGTGTTCATGTGTCCAATTCTATAAAACATGGCATTGATTAATAATGTTTAACAATGTTATAAGAAAAAAAGAATTTGTTTAACTTCAACTGCCAGTCATTCAAGTTTCTTTTTGTATTTCGAACAATGCTTTTAAAAAAAAGGTCCTTGTTTAATTTAAACACAAAAAAAGTTAACAACGGCTTTTCTAAACATAAAAACTTAAATAGCTGATTGTTATTTTAAATATACAAGCAAATATAACAGTTTAAAGGTATGGGGACTAATTAATCCCCCTAATTCTGTCCACGTCACGGGTTCACCCAATTTCGCGGCATAACTGTTTCTATTTTGACATGGCGGCGTGACACACACTTCCTGGATCCAAAATGGCGGACATTCAACTGTCACACACAATTATCAACCGATTTTAATCTCTAGTCCGTTATAGTAGGACGCTGTTCGAATAAAAATGCTTTCGGAATGAAAATTTAAGTATAATTTAACCGTCTGGAGGAGTTAAAAATAAATTATGAAGGAAACGTGGTCGTTATTAAGTGGTATGATGGAATGCATATTGCATTTGCAGTTTGGGTTTTTATAATTAAGTGTTTTATATGCAGAAGCACATATTTTTGATGGTGTTATTGTAGCCAATTGAGTACCTGAGGGTTGCTGGCTGAAGATTTCAAAACGTTTTGAAAAACAATATGCGTCCCTACGTAAGTAAAATAATTCAATTTTAAAAGTTTTCAAAGAAATTAATGATCGTTTTACACAGTAGCAGATTACTCTATTAAGTGTAGCTCTGTCGATGTTGTCATAGATAGCGAGTCATGGCTTATAAGATTTAATACTTATAAACAATGCCTATTTTAGTGTCCCTACTATAGAGACTGTACTGATTGAGGTCCTGGGTTCGATTCCTAGGTCGGAATAAGTGTTTTTGGGTTTTTCTATCTGGAATATCTAGCTCTCGGGCTCAGTAGCAGCTCGGAGTCTGGATTTGTGCCCAATTGATGGAAATAGGCTCGCCCCCTATTACATGGGACTTAAACATAACTCGCGACACGTGGGTATAATATAGGTACACCTCTGCCCAGCCGTTATTGGAAACAAGACATCATGTTAAATGTTATGTATACTGATTGATAACTCATTCATTACCATTTCGAATAAACAGCTAATTCGAACCGTAGGTATATTCGTTATATACAAAACTGATGTTTTCAAGTGAAAACCCCTGAAAGTTACATACGACTCCAGCAATTATTTTTCAAACTCTATTTTCTTAGGCATAAGGTTGAAGTTGCATAACAGTAAGCGTCCTTATGTCATTGGCATGGACGGCAGCGGTTGACACCTGATGTGAATAAGTAATACAGTTTTTGAATGATGGTTCGACGTATTGATGTAATAAAATGGAGGCATTGTTCTGCGTAGTCCGGGAGACCGGCTCGGCTGGCATGATGTTTGCTTGATGTAAATCAATAAATATCAATTTTACAAGTCGAAATGTAGGTAGGTACTTTTTGATATTGCATTATAATTTATGAATAAGTATGAAAATATTGCAATTATTTCGTAATAATTATCATGCATAGAGTTATTAAAGTAAGCACGATTTAAGTGTACATTTAATTCTAAATTCAGTGATTTTGAAATGGGGATTTTATACATTAACTATGAACTTACTTAATCACGTTTCCGTTTCAGTTTAAATGAATGGCCGGATGGAAAAAATATCGTTCATCATAACACATTGCGAATTCAATGGAAACTGACTCAGAATTATAAGTTTTATTTCTGTTTACATATCTAACATCAAATTATTTTTGAAAAGGTGTCGAAACAACGAATTAACTCGTATATAATTTACACCAGCGTACACTCCTAGCCTAACTTCAATCAATCCATAAGCGATAACTTATTAAGACTACCGCTAATTATAAGCAATAATCCAACTAATAACGTCCGGTAAAATATAAGAATGGGGTAACATTTTTAATTTTGATAATATCAAAACATGATGCAAATGTTAAGGCCACGGTCTCTTCGACTAGTGGAAGTAACTTTAACAATGCTTTGTCAGACAATGTCATCGTCTCTTTGATTGATGTTATGGCACCGACAGACAGACAGGTTTGGTTATATTTTGATCTTTGCTGGTCCATTTGAGATTGAATTCTTTTAAGGTTAGATCAGCGTCAGATGATTTGGTTTTTTATATTAACCAAGATGCTTTGATAATATTTCTTGTGGTTACCGGTAAGTCATGATACTAATACATAATAAGCATATAAAGTGTCTTCTACTGGTACTTACACCTCTCTGAGAGTTCCCCTCACACAGTCTTTATTCAGCACGTGGGCCTAGTTCGAGTTGGTGGACATCTAAGAATATGTTTGGTTACTGGACAGGTCGGATTCTTCTCACGCTTCACTTAAACGTTTTCGAAACGGTAGTAATGAAACAAATTGCACAAAACAAAGTCCTCATCTGCCTATTCCTACGAGTCAGAAGTCGGTGCCATTACCACTCTGTCACCGCCCCTCTAAAGCATAGGCAACCCCTAATCCTGACACAACTGCCAACTGTAATAATAATGGCAATTTCCCCTTCACACATCCATTTTAGATTTATATCCACCGAGAACGTCTGCGACTGTTATGAGACCTAATAAATCTAAAATTCACCAATCACACGTCCGGCTGCTAGCGGCTAATAGAGATATCAACCATAATGATAATAATTATGCTATACTAATTCAATTTTATAATTAACTTGTTCTTCACGCCATTTCTTGAGTTAATTAATCACCGTTAGAAATCAGTGATAAAGTTTATGATCGATGTGATGGTGATAAACGTGTCCAGTAACATCACAGACGCCGCCGATGTTTAAAAAAATGTTAAGCTGAGTGTTCACTAGGCTGTTGTAGATAAACGTGGTTTCTGACATAGAAAAGGTACGAGAAAAGAACGAAAATCACACACATACATAAACCCACACCTCCTTTCCATGAGGGTAGACAGAAAATACCGAACGCCACCTGCTACGACAGGCGTGCGTATATGACCATACTTCTGGTCATTAATGCACGCTGGTTGCGAGTACTACGCACCTGACCTTTCTGAAGAACATCACCAATAAGGTATATGTCCTCACAAGACGTACCACATCAGTGTAAAAAAAAAATGCGTCACAAACACACAAAAAAGCAATCGCTAAGCATAATGCTGTGACACTATGTGTGACCGAGCCACACTGTATTCAGCAACAACGGGCTTGACGTGATGACGTCAACCAGTGCAGCCTAAATTGAGACACAAAAAGCAAAATAAGAAATAAAATCAATACACAATACAAGTAGCTAGTAGTAGCAGGCAGCGTTGTCTTCTGACATGAGGCTACAGGTGCGCTACTATGAAGTATTAATGCCACCATTTTTGCAGTGTGAGAGAGAGACGGAGCTAGACAAGGCCGTTTTCGCAGTGGAATAATGATGGTATTAATACTTCATAATACTACCCCTGAAGTCAGTACTAGCTGCTCGCCAAGGGTTTATGGGAAAAGTATATGAGCAGCAGTAACTTTATTTTCCACTTTTATTCCGTCTGTATAATTCCGTATTGGCTACTTTTAACCACATTTACTGTGATGTTAAGTAACGATATGATTTACAATGACGCACATGCTACAATTATGAATTCTGTAGAGCCCTCTCCAGAGCCTGGACGCTTATTTATGTATGTTCAAAATCAAAATATTTTATTTCACATAAACCTACATGGGCACTTATGAAACGTCAGAAGCTAGGTGCACGGTTCCAATTGGTCGTTTCCTATGGAGAAGAGCCGACAAGAAACTCCACGGTTCAGTTCAGGTTCTAGAAGGGTGAATTCTGCATTTACCCCAGTCAAGTATTCATGTTGGTTGAATCCTCTAGACCCAATAACACACAACATCATGCCTGTATTCCCGTACAAGGTAAGGTAGAGGCACGAGTACACCCGCATTGCGCCAGTTTAAGTCCCATGTACAAGGGCGAGCCTACTGCCATCAACTGGGCACAAATCCAGACTGAGCACCAACAACAGTGCTCTTTATTACCTACCTGGACCTTTTTTTTTTTGAGAGTATGAAGTCATCAAATAACTTCAGAGGGAGGCGAGGGAAGGCGTGTCAGACTTTAGTGACTAAAACCCATCCGTGTTCCTTCAGTTGCCTGCTGCCAAGGGTCCAGGTATCCCTTTCGGACTTTCTCGCAACCCTGGCAGGCATCGGTCCTAGCGGGACCCCGTCAATTGTGCTGACATCTCTTTGAGGCACCTAACTGGACCCTGGACCACCTTTTCTCGATATCTAGTGTGTCCACCACCTTACTGTCAACATCCGTCACATACAACTTATAGAAACATAATCAACAACAGTGAAAGTGTAGCGTGACTTACTGATGCTACTTCAAATGAATCACTTTCTTTGCTTCACAATAGATTCTAAATTAACTACTTAATGAGGTTGTCTCCGAGCCGGATCAGCGCAAAAGGCTGTTTCGGAAATAGATGTTGATTTGTAGAATAGTTCTAATATAGTTGTTGATTTCAACATTTCGCTCTCTCTATGTATCGGCTATTTTCCTATGGCGAAAAAAATTGCCAGTCAGCCCTCCAGTATCCAGTCGCGGAAGTCATAAAGAAGAAGATTAGTAGTCAAACTCTTCGTGAAATAATTTCTCTGAAGAAGAATTACCACCGTAACTATTCTGCACAAGTATGGGTGCAAGTACTGTGCTTTATCAATGCATATGTTCTTTTTGAGCTTATCTTGGACATTACTCACATCGGTCAAGGAAAAACATCGTGAGGAAACCTGAACTTATAGTTAATATAATTCTGGAATCGCCGATCTGTGCGCAAGCGTGGTGATCAATGCTCGTGCCTTCTCTGTATGAGAAGAGGGCTGTGCCCTGAAGTGGAACAGTAATAATAGGCTAGTATATTATATGGGTGCTGTTATATTAAGACACATGAAACTATCACCTCTGGTTGTCCATTGCAACAAATTGTCACGTCAGTCACGTCCTAAAAAGACCTCACAAGCAATTGCAGTAATTACAATAGGCAAAGGTTACCTCTTACCATCAGATGGGCACACAGCCAATGCCATCACTTATTTGAATAGATAAGAAATGGTGTCCTACAACAATCTTGTCCTAAATTCTTGGCTCATAGGCTTTGCCTTACATCGTCTTATAACCGACTAAAATCTACTGAAAAATAATTAACGTACAATTGTCAATTGCAGCAGGATGAATGGGTTCTGCTGTCCATCAACTGTCTTTAATTAAAAAGAGCTGATTCTTCACTAGAACCTTTTTGACCTAGGTATTTTCTCCTAGTATCCGCATTGATCGATTAATCAATCCGATCGCGTACTCATTAACACTTTAATGACCATTTCCTTAATGTGTGACATCCGTGGCGACTAATCAACTATGTAGGTACCTGGTACAGTTAACATTGTCATGGTTCTTTGGTGAGAAGAATAGCAATTTGTAATTGACTTTGACTACCTACGAATGTCTTGACAATTTTTTTTTTTATCAGAAACAATTAATTTTGTTCAGTTCACTGTTATACTTTTAAGATATTCCACTGCTATTGCCTTTCCATAATCATGCCATGCTCATTTCGTTCACCCCAGTTTTTATTATTAAGGGATCAGATGCCGAACTCATTTTTTTCAATGGCTACATTTTTGGATTCGCGGACTCCACTTTATACTGCAGTTTTGGCTAGCTTCTTTTCTCCCATTTTCAAGCTTAATAGCTTTTAAAATTTTGCAGTTTTTATCTTTAATTCTTGTTCTTCTCCGGTCAAGTCATTGCTGATCTTTTCTTTGGCAATTTTTTCACATAAAGAAACCTAGAATATAACCCCGACTATAAGCCAATTCGTCCCTTTTAAAACATATTGCAAGCTAATAAAACCGTTTTATTCCATGGAACTGCTGACATCATCACACACCAATTACACTTCTCCATCCTTTGGCATACGGTCTACAATCGCATGTGTAGTATCTCTGGGCTGTATATGGAGTTCGACCATGAGTCTACCTGTGACTAATCGGCCGAGGTTCAGAGCCGACCTTACTTGCTCAGCTGGACAACTATTAAATAATTTTGTGCCCGTTGTGAAGCAAATGTTCAGTTTTTGTGTTTTATATTGAGACCTTTTGTGTATTGATATTACTTGATATGGAGAGCATTGTGGTGCTTTTAAGTAAGGACAGAGAAATAGTGAAACAATTTGTATGACATACTGATGAGTATTATTGTTGGCTCTGCCTGTCAACATGAGCTTTCATCAATACTTTAAGTAATAACTGAGGTAACGCTGGACATTAGTGAACATTCTTGGAAATCAATACTTGTTGAGGCCTTTCCAATAATCTTGTGATCTTGTAAGATAAAATTTGAGAGCAAAACTCGGAAAAAAAATGAGCCTTATTTTCTGGGTGAGAGAAAATGGGTTCGTCTTTCCGGCTTTTCCAATCGATCCATAGGTTACTCTTAATTTATTATACCTACCTGCTTAGCTTAGAAAAAAAGTACTTAGTTTCTATATATAGTATTGTTTCTTCTTCTATGGATCAAGCTTTCCTGGTTCCTTCTCGCTCGGTATATAATAATAATTTATATAATACTTTGAATATTCAGTCGCTTGCTTACAAAGTCAAGTTTTATTTAGTCGGGGCAACCGACTCTAATAAAGCTTAACGATGATTAGGAACATCGCAGCTGTTATCAGTCACTTATTCTCAGGGATCCTTCAGCACATAGTTGGCAAGGTGTCCTAGTTTATAACAATGGTGACGTCAGAGTTACATGCTCGTCATCACGATGTATAAGACTCACAATACCTGCCGTGTGTTGAATAATACATACATTATCGAAATATTTCTATTGTATTCTTATCAATTGATTATACATTATGTTCATAAATAAAATGTTTCAGTGATGACTTACTAGCTTCATGTTAACAAGTGTTATAACCAGACTTTAATAGTTAACTGCTTTATTTTATACACTCATCATCATCAGTCGTCATTCTCTTGCCCTTACGCCAATTATTTGTGATCGGCGCAACTTGTGTTTTCTTCCATACTATTAGTCGTCATCTCGGTATTCACCCCTTTCTAGCCATATAGTCTTTCACACGGTCTATCCATCGTTTCTTGGACCTTCACTACTTTTATATTTTATTTTATACACTTTCACGTTAAATACAGGACGGTAGATTTTTTACAAAAAATGCGGTTGAATTCTGGCTATATCAAAGCTATAATAAAACTAATGTAGAGTACTTATCCTTATCGTTTGTTGGTTCTTTCCTCAAAAGACCATATCAGAGATTAATCTGCATGGAACTATTATGGCGTGACCAAGACTATGTCTGGACGTTTTTAAAGAGACTGTGACCTCTGAGTCTGTTTCGGTCTTTCTTCTCAGAGTAATCGTATATGAAACACCGAACTTTTCTCGTTTTAGAACATAAATTATTCTGTAGTGTAAAAGAGTCTTTTGAACCAATTTACAGAAATAAGTGTAATTTAACTGAAGCAGGTAGGTAATCGTGCCTAAGTCCCACACAACAGCTCGCCTATCTATAACTAAAACATAAAGTTCCACCATCAATTACATAAAATAATAACTTAATTCGCGTAAATACCTCCACCATGGGACCTTGAGTTTAACCATTACCCCATTGATCGATGGTATATGATTGATACGTTTTAACAGTCGTAACTGGCGCATGGCGTGCGTCTGTTACTGCTTATGGCGTTTTGTAAATTAGCTTGACATTAAAAACAAGATACCATCTAGATTTTGTCACACAACTAGAAGGTAGATGTTATTCATGGAATCAGGAGTGCAGCCACCCTATTCTGTAAAAACGTTATCGTAATTCCACCGATGATATTGACAGCTTACTTCACCTCAGTTTTCACGGTGAGATTTTTTTAGATAGATCGGCAGGTTTGCTAATTTATTTTTATCACAATCCTTTATTAATAATTGAGGTAATTGTGTCCGAGGTAGTACCTACTTACTTACTGCCAATCTGCATTCTCTTCGTTACTCTTCGGGGAATTCAGGCGTCTTAATATGCTTTAATATGTCTCACAAATAAATCACAAAAATGAAATTAAGTTAGTTACCATCTTTAATTTAGTAAGAAGTTATCACATTAATCTTTTCAAATGTGAGCGAAGCCGCAAGGCACACGTAACGAACAGCGTAAAAATAAAATATGACCACAATAAAAAATATCAACACTTTCCACTATTTTATTTGTCTTACAAAAGGTGTTCATTTATATGGTAATTTTTATAGTAAACACGCCATGTTTATGGTGTTAGTTAGCAAGAGGTCACGCTAAAGAATTTAGGTATGTTTGTCATGACTGCTTCTGTTAAAAAGAGGACGCCAAATACCGGCTCGTTTGAGTTGGAAGCTTTAGCTATATTTTCGTTTTCTCACACCGTAACTGGGACATCATTTGGGCCGTACGGTGTAGCAAAGAGCTAGAGAACTAGGAGCTAAATCTAGTTTTTTTATGGTTGCATGATTTGATCTCATTTAGCTTCTTAAATTAGAAGGGTTGCTAGGTCTTCATCGATGAAACTCTTGCAGAAGAGGCGCTGAAAGTATACTAAAACGTCGGCGGCGTGGTATATCTGCGGATTTTAGTGACAGCTTGCTGCAGAAAGTCCATACATTGGTAGCCATTTGCCCTTCACGACATGTGACAAAGAATTGTCATATGGTTATTCTAGATAGTAATTAATTTGTTTTATGTTGTATATTTTATCATTTCATTAATTTTCTAGTTAATCCAGACCGATCATTTGTATCCAAGTAACCAATACTTCTTTTAAAATAAAACATTACAATTTCAAATGCGTTCGTCCATCCGCGGCGCCGATCTCGGGACCTGCCGCTCGTGGCGACACTCGCTGGCCCAAGGTGACGCGTGGGCGCGCCGCACCTACCACTACCTGTACCTACGAGCGACTACATCCACATACTTTCCGGTTCACGGTATATTTGATGGAAACGTTTCTTTTATTGATTCGTCTTGTTGTTGGCCTAGCTTTGATTTAGGTTACAATCAGTTTGATGGGTACTTCTTTTCTCATGTCGCCAGGAGTTAGACATCGATAGCTGTCGTGGTTAAAAGAATTCCAGTCGCAAGCTTTTGGCAATAGTTTAGATTTTTCAACTTCTGTTGCAAGTGAAAAATGCCATTCCTATTTTCATAAACTTATTGCATTACTGCTAATATAACTAATAAGAAAATTGCATTTGAGATCCCGGAAAGAACTAGCTTTTGCTCGCGGCTTCGCCCGCGTGGATGTCGGAAAAATGGCAGTTTTGATTTCGTTACTATTTTAATAGAACCTACATATGTATAGAAAAGTCTCCTTTGAAAGCCATAAAGACTAGTTTCTAGTTTCCATTTTGGCAATAATACTTAAGAGAGAAAGAGTTTAAATTTTTTCGTCAAACAATCTGTACGCCATAAATCTCTCTATACGGACATTATAGTAAGTAAATTGCATTTATGTAAATTGTTTCGTTACATAAACAATAGTCTGAATTATAAATTGTTTAATAAGATAATAAATAAGAAATATGTCATTTTTCATCAAAATTAATATCTATCGAAAATGTGAAATATAATTCTCTTATCATCATTACAATCCTACTCGTATAGATTTCAAACAACTTTCGATAATTTATAAAGATTAGTTACTTTTATTTTCATTGTTTTTGAGGGGATTAATTTATAATTTAATGGGCATTGAATAAATTAACAAGGTTATCTTTTATATCAGTCTTACATAACAAAAAGGAAACACAAACAAGTTTATCCTTAATCAAAAACTTAATGTTTTTTTATTTTATTGTTTGGATCTAGAAACTGCGTTCAATAATCTTTTTCCAAAATTAGCGATTAAAACAATGACCAAAAGCAATATTTTAATAAAAAAATAAAATAAAAAACAAATCAGTATTCCACCCACAAACCATAGAGATAACAAACCATCTTAAAATAATGTTAACGAAGCACACATTATCTGTGCATGCATTAACCACAGATAAGTAATAAATATAAGGGCTAACTAGCAGACTCTTTGTTGATGCCGCTCTGAGAACTGCAGCTATTAATAGCAAGGATTTGATAAGAATCGACTTAGTCACTCCCTATAGACTCGACTCGAAGGGAAGAGGGTTCGATGAAACAAAGGATTCGCATATGTCTGGAGCTTTGCATGAAGTTTTGTTCGTGGATTTAGTTTTAGAGACAGACAATAAAAAAAACTATAAATATCTTCGAATAAAACTGTCGTATGAATTCGATAGAAAGAACAGGGAATTATGAATGTAAAATTGGTTTTTACTAAAATAAATATGTATGTACTCGTAGCTTGAAAACGAAATGGCACCAAACAATAATAAAACTAGAACTGTGTAATCTAAATCTTTGGATCTTCAGGATATTGGTTAAACGTGAACCTATCATAGATTTAAAAAATCTGTTCAAAACAAATGAAAAACTTTACCTTACTCGATTTATTTCTAGAACTAACATGGAACTATTTTATTTTATCCCCAAATTCTAATTTTACGCGAACCACCTGCTATACTATCTCCCGTACCCTCAGACATCTGACTCTTCAAATCAATGCTGTCATTTTAGAAGCAGCTGACAAACCGTTTACTAACATCGTCCACACTATAATGTATCAAAACATACAGTTTAGTAACCTACTCACTACTCGGTCGACTGACATTAGGCCTAGGTTTAAGGCTAACTAGGCAGTTCAAATAGTGCTAATCGTCTTTAATCTCTGGGTCAGTTGAGTACTTGAAAAGAGGTTAACCGGTGTTGCGGCTTTAAGTTTGGATTGTTTTATAGTTGTAAGAATTAATTGATGAAAGAGGCTGGTTCCTTCCTGAGTAACTACGGGTTATATGATGAGTATTGCTTGGTCGTTTGTAGTGTCAAAATATGAGACCATGTCAGGCTTATTTATTTAATCGTCTCGTTTGTCAGTATTCACTTTTAAAGAAATACTTAGTCTGATATTAGATTGCGGAGGTCAACTAGTAGGAAAGCTATTAGAATATTAACGTGGGTTCAAAATGATTTGACAGATAAATTCCTTGACGAAGTGGCCAACTAACTGACAATATGAAGCATTAATTGCTCCGTTTGACACCAAAATATCAAGCTTAATTATTAATTTTAATTACAGTAAAGAAAATAAATATTTTGTTTCAGGTTTACAAAAACTTATGCCCAGTGACGAGTTCCAGTTGAACCGACCGGCGCGGTTGCGAAAATGCCGTGACTATTAACAAACTATAACGAATTGTTTACTAATTATTAATAATAATATTAAGTGAGTGATAGTGTTGTGATAAGTGTCCATGTGTATCGGATTTTACTGCATTGGTGAGTACATAGCTTTTGATTTCTAGTTTTAATATAAGGATTCTACACAATTGGCCATTTCAAACTGGACATAAATTATTGTAAAGCCTGAAAAGGGAATGTCTTGAGCTTCTTCTGTTAACTATCGAAGGCTTTAGATTGAGTAAATCGCTATTCAAACCTGAAAGTTAAACCAGGTTTAGGAGATTCTGGCGAGATCTCAAATTATAGTGAGTCTGCTTGTACTGTAACAGAAAAAAGAAACCATGAATAATGGAATAATAGTTTTGGGATCCCAAGTGAAAATAGGTGTGCCACAGGGCGCACTTCCGGGTCATTTTCTTCTCCAAAAAATTTAACGGTTGTCATTATTTACTGTTTTCTTAGTATCTATAAAAAAAACTGGAGAATAATCAGATATCAATGGAAAACGATGTATTATTTTCGTTATGAATTGGTTTTTGTAGAAAAAGAAGCAGAATTTTATTGCGCCGCAAAATGAATACACAAGTTCAGATAGGTAGCTAATTTAAAAGTCGGAAAATCGATTAATAAAACTAATTTCACACATTAAAATTCTGGTGTGAAATTAGGACACATGTAGGCAGTTACAAGATGCACTTACTACTTAATATTTACGTCGTTTCTAAACGTAATAACATCTTCAAACCTAATAACAATAACTTTGACCTGGCAGAGTGACTAGCCCTACGAAGTGGCTGTAAGTATGTCAATAGAAACCGAGTAACATGTAGGTCATCCTAATGCTTATGACATACAGACATACGGCTGCATAGTGGGCGATATCGGTTTCTGCCATATTCCATATTTATGGAAGCTATTTACGATTTTATTGGAAGATTTGTTGTTAATTCTTATTTCTTGTGACAAGTTTAATCTTATGTTGTCAAATGTTATTTGAAAGGTCGATAAAGATGAGGATTTAGTTGTGGTGAGAATTATGAAGGTGGTAATTTATAAATAAAACGTTAAACTTATACACTCGCAGACTCACAGAGTAGCCTCAGTTTTATGTTAACATAATGTTAGAAAAATATTAACCGACTTTTCCCTTTTCAAACCATTGAGAATGGACCGGCGTTTCCTGTTTCACCATTCTTAACTTTAAACTTCCTGCCTGTCTAAAAAAAAAGGAATCCTTTTCTTTTATTCAAATCTACATTATAACGAACCACTTTGAACAAAATACTACCATAGACACGTCAACATACAGATTGAAACCTAACTACTTATACATGTTTTTTTTAATTATAATACAACCTGTGAGGTTTAACGAATCTACAATAAAATTACCCATTTTAAAAATACCACCTACCGACTGAGTGTTCACCCTACCTATGAACCATCAAGCATGTATGCATACTATTATAATAATAACACATAATAGTGAGTGTCGCCTCTTCACAATCAATTACACGTCGCTCCGATTGATTGGCGTTGCACAATTGAAGCCGGTTAGCACGCTCATCGATTTGGGTGGTGGACACCATAAGCGACAGCGAGTTATAGAAGTAAATTTTCTTGTAAGAAAAGCACAGGATGTTTTGAAGTACGCAGTTATTTTATTACTAGCTCTTGCCCGTGACGTCGTCTGCGATACAGGATGCAAAGTATGCTTATGTCCTTCTCCAGTACAAGGTCTACTCCTGTGCCAAAATTGATCTAAATCCGTTCAGCCGTTTTAGTGTGAAAGCGTAACAAACAAATTCACTTTCGTATTTATAATATTAGTTAGGATACCTAAAGACATGAAAAGCATCTGTAAAAAAAGCTATAACACTTGGAACAGCGTGTATCAAAATATATAAAACTACACTTCCCCATGCTACTGTTATTTCCTTCAAACACATTTTTCATTTCGATTATCTGTTACCTACAGCTGATCATTTAACTGGAGCTCCAGAATCGCTTTCTCTTAAACTGTGCACCACACCATATCTCAAGTTAGTGTTAAACAAATTGGCAACGAGTGAAGTAACGCTCAGTATTAAACTAATTGACTTATTGCTTTCTGACTGGCTGCACTTACCTATATGAATATTGATACAGAATTCCCACTTTATTCAATACGCAATTGCAAACTTTATGAAAACACGCAATAAAGCCTGCCGGAACATGTAAAGTATCTTTAAATGACTTTACAATTAACCTGAGTAGCATGCTGGCAATAACCATGCCAGGGAACAAAGCAACCGAATAGAAGTAACCTAATCCTTTGGTATAGTCATAGGCAACTGGGAAAGCAGAACCAGTATCTTCTATTAATAAGTAAGAAACTTTCGGGCTTCTGACAACCAGTCTTACCAAGGGGTATCGTATTACCCATTAACTGAATTTTAGAGGTCAGATTGGCAGTCACTCCATGTAAATTACTGGTACTCAGCTGCATCCGGTAAGACTGGAGCTGACCCCAATATAGTTGGGGAAAAGGCTAGACAAATGATGAGCAACAACAGCAATTCAGCATGTAAAAACATAACCCTGTCTTCGCTGTCGCGCAGTCGGGTATACTATATAGTCACTTGGAAGTGATAATGTTCATTGTGGCGGTACCTACTCGTACATCACCACATTCGAACTACGCATCAAAGACCTGACGTCACACAAAAATCCTGACGTCAAAAAAATCCTGTATCGCGCAATTAGAGTTTACCGTGTAGTGAACATATATACAAAAATCCAATATCAATCATTGGGCAGTTGCCCGCCAGACACAACACCCGTCTGGTAGGAGGATCCTCCCTTTTCTATGGTGGATGAGTGAACTTTACACCCTGTTCCTCATACCCCTAAATCATTGATCCTTTAATCTTTATTCTTTCATGTGTATGATTAATTTGTGACAGCATCGGTGATGAAGAATTTGTTTATTTAGGTTTCTAATCTTATTTGGTCGGGTCTTCTGCATTTCTTTACCGCGTGCTAGTCATATCTAGAGACAGTGACATTGGCGCCTCTCCAGTAATCATGATTGAGTAGCTCATAATAAACGTCATTATGAAAGAGTTACAATATTTCCTAACAGATAGATTCTTCATATTTTATCTAATGATGCGTAAAATATGCTAAGATTAGCTTGATATTAATTAAATGCAGATATTTTCTGAATAGTACGTTCAATAAATTTTTGTATCGTAAATCAGTACATCTTATATAAGGTAAACATTGCGTTTTCTTTTTATAGATTTCATACTGGTTTCAGCGACCTTTACTGATATTCAACCTTTTTTATTGCAATGTAAAAATATCGTGATTAAGTTGGCAGGAGCCAAAGAGCCATCTTTTGTTAATATAAAACGTGTTTAAGGAATATTATTGAACTTGAGTCTTCAGCAGTTGTATCCAGTACATTTAAAATAGCACAATCATTTACACTTTTCATTCCAATTTGATGGCTCCTTGAACTGGACTTTACTGGACTATCCGGAAGCATTATGCTCAGTAGTAGTTATTAGTTTTCTGCACATGTAGCATGACCACGTCTATCTCTTCTCTAAGAAGAATAGACATCACTTTCAATGCAAAGTGAGCGTTCTCTTGTTTATTTTTGAGATCTTCATCAACTTAGTCTACAATCAGTAAGTTTGTCTTTCGTTTCTACGGTGGACATTAATACGCATGCTAAATGTAGCTTTTCATTGGTTTTGTCAATCACTGTCACAGAAACCAGCTCCGATCGTAAACTATCTTCTCGTAACTTTATCTCAGGTTGTATTACTTCCGTACTCTGCTGCCTACCTTCAGAACAACAAGGTATGAAGCCAACCAGTAGGCAGCAACCTTCACCAATGAACATCTGTTGACGGGAATGTTAAGGTGTCGTTTCGCAACTACTCCTTTATATGGAGAAACGGGTCATTGCTATTGGAACTCGACCTTAAGCACACGCAGTACACTCGTGTTTATTTTACTTTGATTTGATTTAATAATAACATTTATTGTTTTAGTAGCTATTTTGGTGTTGGAAACAGGTGTGACATTTTATTTGAATGGAAATTAAGAAAATTATTCTAATAAATATGGTTTAAAACAGCCCTACAGTAGTTGAGATTGCCACTGACATAAAAAGTTCACATGTAGTAATAGTATATAATATATGTTCATATAGTAGTAAACAAAAATAAACTCCCGTCTAATGATGCTAAATGGGAAAACCTACTAGAACCCTGAACGGCATCGCTTCCTTCAAAATCTCATTCTCTTAAAATTCTCCCTAATTTGTTGTTATAAAAACTGACAATACTTTTTAATTCAGCTCCAGCTCATTTAGCTTAGCTCTAAAAACTGTACCCCTTTTCAGCATTTCACACAAAATTTGTGAAAGCTATTTTCAACATTTAACCTACTCAAAACCCTGCACGGACGGAACTGAAATAATAAACATTAAAACGGTGACCACGAAAACAAGAGTTGTAAGCAGTGCTTACAATGATGACCTTGACCTGAAATGAGCTATAATAATATGAGTAATAATAATAAAGTGAGTAATAATAATTGATGAGAACACTGCGCGGGCGTCACTTGAGGAAAACAGTGGTTTATGGCGAATTTATCGGATGCTACGTCATTTATATGGCGCCTATGGTGACGTGTATTTTGGAGGTGTTTCTAATAGTGTAGGCAAAGTTGTAAGATGGTTGTAGGTGAGTAATTAAAAAACCTCAAAACGGAAACGCAAACGCTAATTATGAACCTTTATTCGAAATATTTATTAGGCGAGTGTTTGTGTATAAAATAAAAAAAAGGCATCAAAGTTAGTATAATTAAGGTAAAATTATTGTTTATTGTAAAATTAAATGAACTAGTGCACTTTGACCTTGACCTAAAATGAGTAATAATAATGAGATGTGGAATAATAATTGATGTTGATGATGCTCGCTAGTGTGTGTAGAGGAAAGATGGGGATTATGGTGAATTTATCGAAAGTGGCGCCATGATTATGGTGTGTGGTTGTTGAGGAGCCATCCTCGTCAATTAGACTTCATAATTATGCCTGTGTGTGTTTTATAATAATAATGATATTATTTTGGTGTAGGCAGTATTGTCGGATAGGGTTAAAAAGTTTTAATAAGTGGAACTTTTAATATCCATTTATGTATATTTTTTCACCTCAATAACATGGATTTAACACCAATTTCAGGACATACAAGGTTACGTGCAAGGAAACAATTTCTAAGGGTCGTCGTTATCAAACCCATCAGAGAGAAATACTATATTTGTATGTGTAAAAATCACAGTCTGTTATAATTACTTCGTGACCTGTAAGGTATGGGAGGGAGTTAGGTCAACGGGTGACCTTTTACCTTACTTACAGATGACCTTGACCTAAAACGAGTAATAACAGTGCTGTAAGCCAATCTTGGGTTATTAAGGAAAACCCTGAAAGGCGAATTTATTAACTTTGGCGTAAAGTTGGCGCCAGCTGATGACGTATTCATATTATCATGCTGTTTCTGTGGTGTAGGACGAAGCGTAATTTGGGTCGATGGCTTGTTTAAGTTGTGTAGCTGTTGTAATAGCTGTTTTGTTGTTGCTTGATAGAGGTAAAGGCTTGTTACTTGTAAGTTTATTTTGATTTTTATTTTGTTTTGTTCATTGAACTATGTTATCCATTTTTATTGAAATTTCTGTTTAGTGTTTTTTTTATGTTCTTTGGTACGTAGTTGTCTCAATCTCTTCTGCAACAAATGTGTGAATATTTCTATACACGCTGCTGTTTCTTCGGTTTACTAACTGCCTGTGAATTCCTATGACATCATTTAACTTGAAATCCAGACCCTCAGAGTTCCCGCAAATATTACTCCGCGATCTATATTCAGACTTCGCCAGTAAGCTCTAAGTCACGTCTAAGTTATAAATAAACATTTTTGTGCCATCACTCACTAACTTGGCTTCTTGGAAACCATAACTTGATACAGTCAAGTGTGGGACGATGGTACTGACTCAGTAACGTTGTGTTCATTGACCATAATATGCTGGAGGTTTTTATCTTTTACGTGGTCCTGTACCTACATCATACCTATCTGATTTGCATCTTTGCCTTTGTAGAAAATGCTTAGGGCTATTCTTTTTGGCTTAACGATTTTATGTAGTTGGTGTTTCAGTGATTTTTGAGATATTATAACGATTTTTCCCAGAACTATTTAACTAGACTAGGGGGGTTCATTTATAAACGTTGCTGAAACTTTAATGCCAAAAATGTTAGGTTATTCAGACACTAATCATTACTTAAAGCAAAGAGGAGTCTTTGGGTTTGTCATAATAACCCTATGGCCGGTAAAGGAAAGGAGGCGTGTGTAGCAGAGATGATTCAATTTCTAAATTACAATAAATCAATCAGTAAATCAATTCTTCTAATGAATTGCACTATTCCTAACTTGTACTACTTTACGAAAAGACACAGATTTTTTACTCTCTCACTTACTAAAATGGGTACATAAACCCTAATGATGTTTAAATAGTCTTCGTATTTGGGCATACATTTTCTACCCGGGGAAAACCGGTCATGACCACTTTAGCATTGATTTATCACCAGTGCTTCCGACGTCTGTCACTTTGTGCGTATTTTTAGCCATTACTGTGACTAGGGGAAAATTATTTATAGTATGATAGGTACTTACAATCAATGTAAAAATTAGAAGGATTCTACTACAAACTTTTACTCTATGAAATGTAAGTTTTGGGGATCAAATCTGCGATCTTGTAATTTCTAACGTAACGATAATTATCGGTACGTTACGGCATCACGATAACACCCGGAAGTGAAATTTATCGAAATGTCTTAAATTTTCGTACACGATAACGTTATATCGTGCACGTATTTCTATACCTTTATGATTTAATGGACGTGGATGTCCTCGATAATAAGGTTCCGCTAGAAATTACAAAAGCGTACAATGGGTAGATTATAAAACTTTGAACTGCTTAAACATTAATTTCTAACTTGGTCCGGACATCCTGATGATCACATAAAGGCAACATTTTAAAGTTGATGAATAGTCAGTTTGATATGATATTTTTAAATTGACTGCTGTTTATTATTACCTAATTTATTCCTAACCGCTAATTATCTTTTCATTCTGAAATTTTATTGCCTGAATATATTTGTCAAGGAGACGTATTTTTGGATATAAAATGCCATGATTCCATTTAAAATATCAATCTGAGTAGTCTTTTTCCAACTATAATGGGTGGGCTTCCAGTCTAACCGGATGCAGCTGAATAGCAGTATTTTACATGGAGCGATAGCCTATCAGACCTCCACAACCCATTAACTGGGTAATACGATACCCCTTGGTAAGACTGGTTGTCAGACTTTTGGGCTTCTGACGACCCGTAACGACTGTGACAGCCGGGACCAACGGCTTAACCTGCTTTCCCAGCCACAGAGGAATCTCGATATGTGATGGTCACCCAAATTCTCCAGTGATAGCCTAGTGGTGTGACCACCGGACTGCCAAGACAGGTCTCGAGTTCGAATCTAAGGCACACACCTCTGACTTTTCGGATTCTTATGCGTATTGTATAATTATCACTTGCTTCAAAACGGTAAAGGAAAACATCGTGAGGAAACCGGCATGCCTGAGAGATATTTCTCGATGGCATGTGAAGCCAAATCAGAGGCCCATGGGCGGCATAAAAATTCTGACACCAAGTTAGTCACTTAGTCACGGAAAACAAAGAAAAATTAGGATTCTTAGATATAGGATACCAAAAGCACAATAATGGACTATTAATACTACTTATTTTGATATTTACGATCAAGCAAAGATGCGACAATTAATCTAAATAGTTCAAAAACATAATTGATGTTAATCCTGACCTACCCAAACGTCCTGTTTCCTTTTTAGAGGATTACGAAAGATTTAAAGGTATTTTTATCATGATTATAAAGGAGAGAGATTGAATCCATGGTGATGATAAATTGTTATCTTTTGTGAGTGGAATTATCATGATAACTTATGGGTTTATGGTGTTTTGAAGTTTAGAGACGTTGAGTTATGTCGTATTTATTATAGGTATTGAAATACTTACTATGGGATGTGGATTATTTTCGGATGTCTTCAACTTTTTTTTTATTGGGGCGCTCGGTGCTAATTAATATCAGCCACATGGGTCAATCCATCAGGTTAAGCTACGCTTGCCGGGGTTGGTCGGTGGATGGGTGACCATCTTTACATACCGAGACTCCTCCGTGCCCCGGAAAGGACGTTAAGCCGTTGATCCCGGCTGTCATTTGTGGATCTTTGACAGTCGTTACGAGTCGTCAGAAGACAGAAAGTCTGACAAACAAATCTTGCCAAGGGTATCATATTACCCAGTTACTGGGTTGTGGAGGTCAGATAGGCAGTCGGTCCATGTAAAATACTGGTATTCAGCTGCATCCGATTAGACTGGAAGCCGACCCCAAAATACTTGGGCAAAGGCTAGGCAGATGATGATTTATTTAATTATGTGCACATAAGAAGATAGAAGAATGCAAGGTACTGCTTATTACCCACTTATCTACTTACTATTGTTTTACTTGGCGAAGTTTTAGGACGTGTTATTTACTACGGATTTGAATTTTAAACAAAAATATGCTCATTTTATTATTCGATTTTAACATAGGTCCCGAAAGAATCTTCTAAGTAGGTAGTAAGTAGGTAGTATCCTTTCGGGTAATTTCGAATTGATATTGACCATATAAGGCCAGTTTGGCATATCTGAATATTTCAGATTCAAGTAAAACGGCGTTTTTATCTTAATTACAAACATGTTTGTATGACGACTTGAGTATATCGATGATTTCTGCGCACGTTAAACTTGTTCCATTATTTTCGAATATTCATAAGTATTTAAAAGAGCCATTAAAAATAGCAGGAGAATAAATAATTACCGGCCAGCTGAGCTTTTAATGATTATTTGGAACGATTCTCAAGACTTCTATTTAATTACGAAAGTGTTTTAACAGTTTATTAATTAAATAATCAGAAACATCGCTAAGCGTTATCAATTTGCATATACACACGTTTTAATTACTCACCAATCTTAATTAATAAAAAAACGTGCCATCAATATTTGCATACATTCCTTCGTTTTTTTTTCTTATGTAATTTTTTTTTTTATTGGTTTTACTAGCTTCTGCCTCTGACTTCTTTCGCGTGGATGTCGTAAGATACATAATAATATACTAAAATAATTATCCGTGTATACCATAACATTGATCAGGCAGGGGACATAGTCCTTCCATATTTCAAAATAACCAGTTCACTAAGCCACCCAAACCCATAGCCCCAATATCTTTGTTTCCATGTTCTGCAATAGTCTTACACCAACCGGGGGTTGTCCTTGGCTGCATTTGCATAGAGCGAAGAGGGATAGTCGTCGGTTGGTGCCTCATTCTATTTAAAATTGTCTAAGCCTAAGGGGTCTATGCGAGTTGGCTTTGGCCCCTCGCACGCCTTCCAAAGATCCGGGACTCCAGGGTCCCGAGATATATATTATACATACTAAAATAACAGCCACATTTTTATAAAGCTCTCCCGGCCCCCGACCCATGCACCGCTCCACGTCGCATGGTCTGCCCACGGTATTACTTCGTTTGCGCTTAGGCTTGAATTCGTCCTATTCCTCCTACTTTGATGTCGGTCGCGTACGTATGTCGCGCGTACGTATATACATTGTGTTCTATATAGCACCATACTGCGACGCTAACGTCCGCGGCGCGTACTACGGTGCTACGCGTACGCGACCGACGTCAGCGTAGGAGGAATTCAAGTCTTAGCATTATTTCTGACTGTTTCTTTTAACTTGACTCCTAAAGGGTGTAGACTGATGTCAAATAGCCTCCCTCAAGAATATGGCCTATCAAATGCAAAAAGATTTTATTCAAATCCAACTGGCACTTCCAGAGATTAGAGACAGACGTTCAAACAAGCAAACAAACGCTTCAGCTTTACTATATTATAGACTTTATTGACATGATTCCATTAGAGTTCTCCCAATCAAACAAAAAATGAATGGCCTACAAAACAATTTCGTAAAACGATATTTCCTTTTGCGGTCAAAAGAGTTTAGTCACCTTTATGCTAATTTAAATAGTTATTTATAACAATTTTAATCTAGGATCAAGCTAAAATATATTCTTAGTTCTGAAACTCTACACTTAATATTCTGTGAACAATGTGACTTATTAAAACACTTTTAGAATGTTTTATTTCTATGTTTTTACGTTAAGGTTGCCGTTTTTAACCTCTGTTGTATTTAACGCTACCGGTTCTACTCTACTAATTTATTTTGATAGATCAGGAAGAAATTGAATTATTGAACTTTTGAGAAAGTTACATAATATGTCGGTAATGTACATCAGTTTGGTCAGTTTATTATTTGCTTTGAAAAAACTCAAAGTTGCTGTTATAAACATCACTTTACCTGAACCTGGCAGGTAAAATTTAAATATTTTTAAACATAAAACCACATTGTATCTTATTTATTCTACGCACGTTAAATTTTTGTTTAGTTTTTGTCGTCTGAACTTCTTTGTAATTGAAATTAAATAAAAGCGGACGACTGCACTATTGAATCATTTTCGTAACTCTTTCAAACAAGCACCGTGCGTACGAACTATTTTAATAAAATATTCAGTTCTGATTTGATGTTGTTTTGCATCTAATCTGAGCTGCGTATAAGTAGTCATGCTAATTACGGTTTAGTCATATAAATTAGTCATGCTTAGTCGTTGTTTACATTTGAATTCAAGTTTTTATCAGACATTCTAAGAAACGATTGCCATTGAGGTATTTTTTTGGCTAGAATTCAACTGATTATGATTCAATTCTGACCTAGTTTAGCAAATCGATATAATTCATCCCACACTGATTTGCATGACTTACATAGGTTTTACCTACAAAAAAAAAACACAATTAAGTCTTCATGCTAACAAATGCATAAAATGCCAAGGAATGCAGTTCTCAATTAACACAACAGCCAATTAATAAATTAATGAGCGTTGAACGCGGTGACAGCACCGGCAGAGCTCGATCTAAATGCGCGAGCGCTTCGAGGAAGGAGACGTGTCGAGTGACCGCGAGATGTGAGGTATGCAAGCTTTGTCACATACCTACCTATTATGTTAGGGCTACTGGCTTTCGAACTGATGTTTCTGCTTGACTTGAATATGGGATTGGAGATACTCCAACAGTTCAAGCCTTGGAGTAGGTCTTTTATAAACCTAACGACCGTGCTCTCCTGCTGACTCTTGCAGTTTTAGGGTAGGTAGGACTAGTGGTCTAACGGAAGGGTACCTAGTTCTGAGCGGCAATTTTCAGAAGCTTAAAATCTCCATGCAGAACAATTTGTATACTCAAGGAATCGGTAAGAAAAAATAATTCGGGCTTGCACAGAAACGTTCCATAACAAACTAAAATAAGCAGTCAATAGCTACGAGTATACTAACTGCAGTCAAAAACGAACTAAGTGAAATAGGTCAGTATTCATTTATTCAGTGAGAAGTGTGCTTACTTTGTCACCGCATACAATATTGTGGATTTAAATCACGGAGAATTGCCGCGTTGAGTAATATTCCGGTATTTGGAAACATGGCTCTGGATTTAGAATCATGAGTTTCTTCCCACAAAGTCTTTAGTAGCAACAGTAATACATTGAATCAGCAAATAGCCCAATGGCAATGGTAGGTCTGGCTAGAGATCTGCAACCTAACCTCACCAACCTCACCCAATGCTCTGAAGTCGTGAACTCACTTCTAATCTAGTGCACTTTTTACTGTAACTTCTTTCTTGTCATCTTGATCATCTTTTTGATAAATTTTTAACTTATTGTAGCGTCCAAGGAACGTGCTGTCGTTATTATAGTTTGGAAATCCTCATTTTTAGGAAGGAGCTATAGTAACCACACAGTGATCGGTCTTCAGCAGTCTTGGAAAGGCCCACGGATCTCACGAGTCCCAAGACACATGCGGGTTTCAAATAGACGTGTCTGATGCCCTCTAAGAACACAGAAATTACATCTAATCTGAACAATATTTCGGTCTTTGGTAATTTTCTACACACGACACTATAAATAGCCAAACCATTGCATCTACTCATCAAATCTTACCTTTTAAGGGAAATATCTTCAATGGTGATCAATAAACAGCTAACCGCAGTGAACCGACAGCCTATTATTAACGTTACCGGGAATCGAACCAAGGACGCCCACCGCGACGTGTTGATGTACGATTCTCATTAATTACTAAGCCATTCGAAGCTATTGTGTGGCGTCTTGTTGGGCTGTTTTAATTTAAAGGACTATATGAAGTAGGTAGTTATGTTGTTATTTATATCTGAGGTAATGAGAAGATGAGGTATTTAATTCATTAATAGAAAAATATTCAAATCTTAAGGTATTAGGAATAAAACGTAGCAAATCTTTTAAAAAACATTGGAAACGATGGCTTCTTTTTCGCAAGAAAAGTCTACGTTTCTGACACTGGAGGTACATACTTATATCAGATTTGGTTAATAGTTTATATAACGTCTCTATACAAATAAATAAAATTGAAGTGTCTGTTTGTAATGTCAAAATAACAGCTTTTTATTAAATACATATGAAAGTGTAAACGGTACTTATAACAAAAAAACGATTTTTAAATTTTTTGTTTGCCTATGTGTTTGTTCCGGCTAATTTACGAAACGGCAGGATGGATTTTGACGGAACTTTTACTGGCTGATAGCTGGGGATTAAAACGGCCACTTTGTCAGAATCATAATAGGAAAATATTATGAATCATCGTAAAATGTCACAAACTGACAATTGATAATAATATGATCTGCGTGCAATTCATGTTACGAAATAATTCATCTGTTTGACAGTTTTAGGAGATTCGTAAAATAGTCCACAAAATATGAATTGCTTTTGTGTCAAATTAGAGGAATTGCTAATGTAGCCGTTTTAGGCCCCCTGATGTTATAAGAAGTAAATTAGGGTCCACGCGGGCGAAGCCGCGGGTAGCAGATAAAGGAACCTGAAATACATACTATTATTTAGAACCGCTACATAAACTTGGGTAGAAATGAGCTCCAATAGTCCTTAACATCTGTTTGCTAAATACCACTCTATCATAATCTTCTTCATCAAAAATCACAGCGAACAAATATCGAATCCTACACTTTTTGATTACAGTATCTCAAGATAACTTGATCACCTTCACCTCACAGCATCTATCGATAAATCTAGAGGTACCTAACATGATTCATCGATAATCGACAAAAAGTTTTATTGTACACAATATTAACTTGACAACATTGTGTATATACGTATGAACAATGTAGGTTAGCATAAAGGGGTTTATTTATAAACGTTGCTTAAATATAAGTAATGATTAGCGACTGTTTAACCATAGGTGCTTAAAATAAGTTTGAACGTTACTTAACTTTAAGCGACGTTTAAATGCATGATTATTGAATTGGGTAAAAAGTGTGCTTGTTAATTGGTTGTCAACATATTGATTTGTAATAAAAAATAGAGAAATAATGATACCATGACCTTGAAGTAAAATACGTTGATGTCTTCTAAATAGATTTCATGTTCAGTCCAGTAAAATGCTATACTTTTTACCCGACTGCCGTATGCGGAGAGGTCAGTATTGAGAAAGAGGTTTCTGGAACGAGTGTTCCCAGAACTTCTATAAAAGTACGCTAGTAAACAGGCTTTTTCTGTGTCAGAAGAGGCTTCATCATTCTGCTGCCCTTATCCCAATTTATTGGCGGTCGGCGCAACATGACCCTTTCTTCCATACTTCTCTATTAGCCGTCATCTCGGTAGTCACCCCCTTTCTAGCCATATCATCTTTCACACAGTCCATCCATCGTTTCTTTGGTCTTCCCTTACTCTTATAGCCATCGACATTCATACTCAAAATTGTCCTCACAACATTTCCCTCATTCCTTCGCATCACGTGCCCATACCATGACAACCGATTACCGCACAACTTTTCAGTCACCGGTGCCACTTTCAGACTTCCTCTTATGTACTCATTTCTTATTCTATCTATTTGCGTAACACCACACATCCCTCTTAACATTCTCATCTCAGCTGCATGCAATTGCCTTTCATTCATACCTTTTGTGGCCCAACATTCTGATCCATACAAGACAGCAGGTCTAACCATTGTTTTATATATCTTCCCCTTAAGTTTAAGGGGAATGCGGGAGTCGCAGATTGTTCCCGTGACCTGCCGCCATGTCAGAAGGGCTTATTTACTCTATAATCAAAGTATCTGCAAGCCCAATATAGGACAGTTATATTTACATTACAACAAAAGACCAACTAAATATGCACCTGATACAAATAACATTATAACCAGGATCACCTACCACTTTACAAACCGCGTGACAAATTCAAGCAAAACAGTAAGAATTATGCCGCGTGTTGTTCAGCGATAAATTCTGGCGTTTTATGACAGGTTCACGACTTGAAGTCTCAGGAGTAGATACGCTACAGAAAACACGCTTTAGGCGAATGTGAAGGAGTTGTGAAGGAGTCTGTTATTATATTATGGGTAAGCCCGACTGCCTCGTGTTCTAGTAATCGCGAGCGCTAGCTGAGCATAAGGTCCTGGGTTCTATTCCCGGGTCGGGCAAAGGTGTTATTGGGTTTTTCCATCAAGAATTCCTCAGTAATAGCCCGGAGTCTGGCCCGATATATGACAATAAGCTCGCCCCCTATTACATGGGACTTAAACATAACTGGCGAAATGTGGGTGTAGGTACTATAAGCACACCTCTGCTTTCTTATGTTTGTTTTATTGTGTTTAGCCCGAATAGTCGTTAATGTTAAGACTTTCTTGTAAATCTTGAGATTACCAACATACGCTTTTGGCAATAGATATATTTTCTGCTTTTTATCCGGAATTACAAAGCATCTGCGATATTTAAAATGATGGACATTTTGGTGGGCGATGGTGACAACTTACAATCAGGTGGATCACGCCATTTGAACTTATCAACAAAGTAATTTGCATCGTTCTCGCATGATTGTATAATTTCAACATAAATGATGTAACCAATATTTTGATTCAAAAGTGTGTCCTTGGAGTTTCTTGCCCGTCTTTCCCATAGGAACCTACTACGCTTTGGAATGGGCTTCATCTTTCTAGCTGACCAACTCCTTGAGTTGACCTGTTTCATTGAAATAAATACTTTGGATTTCAATTTGAAAGGTGTGCAATGCATAGGTAGTATCTGTCTAGTGTCTTGTGATCTATCGCAACGCCATTTTTAGGAGCATAAGTCTCTGTCAGATATCTACTCTATGGTAAAGTTCACATAACAGCGGTACACATTTTGTGTGGACGTTAGTAATGAGCTTACTCACTGTTAACAGTCTGTTCATTTTGACTAAATTAGTTAGCTTGCTACAAATGCTATGATTATGGAGCTCCTGATTCGACTATGCTTTATTGGAGCTTGTGATGATCTTAGTTCTACTGCATTGTGTCTTGTATCAAATCATTTACTTCTTTCTGATCACTAATAACAACTAACATTCATCAAATGTTTGTAGGGACGCGTTTTCCTTTGTATGATTTTCGTGTTATAGATTTTGATATATTTTAATATTTTCTCCTTGTCAAACATAATGTATCTACATATGTGAATGATTCTGTCTAGTTGGTATTTGTCCCTGTTCTTGTAAACTTGCATGTAATTGTGTAGCCCCTGTTGGAGATCCAATAAATAAATTAATAGCCAATTTCAGATGTTTCTGCAATTGTAACGAATTAACATAATAAAATATTAGTTTGTTTTCCATGTAACGTTTCCTTCATTGCACAACATTGTAGTACATAGCTATATTTTCAATCTAAATCACATAATTTTCAATGTAGGTGAAGTAAATGGTAATTTAATATTGCATTATTGAGTGTAATTTAAAAGACAGACGCTTGAGTGATACTTATTATTGAATGATAATAATCGTAGCGCCATTTAGACCACTTTATTAAAGGTACCCGCAGACAGACGCGACACAAAAGTACAACAATTTCTATGAAAACAGAATAGAAATTGTTAATACTTGTAGAGTCGCGACGCGTCTGTGTGCGGGAGCCTTTATATGATTGTATTGTAGGTACCTGATCATCATCTCATCTGCCTAGCCTTTTCCCAACTATGTCGGGTCGGCTTCCAGACTATCCGGATGCAGCTGAAAACCAGTATTTTACATGGATCGACTGCCTGTCTGACCTCCACAACAAGGTTGTATAAGTATGGTACCATACTTATTAATCCCGATAACGCTTGTGATACACCTAGCAGAGTCACCCCATATACTGGAAGATTTTTTATCACAGAGTACAATAATATTATATTTTAACTATTTATGCCAACAGTGATTAGGTAGACTTTTATAAATAAAATATCCTTGCTTATGGATGAGATAGTTTGTTATAGTTGGCATATCGTAACTCGCACTCTAGGGTGGTCGGTGCCTAGCACGAAACCTTAGTATCTATCTGTGCCAGGCAATCAGTTAGTTGTTAGTCTAACAGAGGGTGGTTTTCCTGAATAAATAATATATATGGCGAAACTGCCATCAAATGCTATAATTTTGATGTTTTGGGAAATATTATCGTTTCTTTATTGGGACTGCTAGAAAATAATTTTTGTGACTTAAACTATTTACATGTATGTCTGTTTGTTTGTCACTTCTTCAAGCACTAACTAATGAACCGACAGCAAATAGGTTAACCTGGACACGGAAAAGAGCATAGGAATATTTGGATAATGAAATAAAAATGTTACCTAAATGTACGTTAATGTTGTTGTAAAGTGTTAAATTATATTTTTTGCTGTAAATTGGGTGTAACAAATAGTTTGATAATTATGTCAAAAAGTAATATTTTAAAACTTGGTCTGATCATATGAGGAATCTACATGAGATTCGTTTCTGAGATGGATTAAGCACATGTATTAGTTCCGTCGTTCCCCATATGAGGATGAGAGTGAAACTACAGGCAATAGTTATCTAATCTTAATGTCATAGTATGTTCAGTAGCTTGCTCCAGATATAAAATCACCGCACAGGCTTCAGAGCAATCTAGGTATTCTTGCTAGAACCAGACATTACTCGCAGTTTCATACAGGTCACCTATTTTCCTACAATTTAAAATAGCTGTTTCACCAAACTCACGTTTTGCAACGTTTATTTAGCTACAGCTGAATAAACGTTATGTTAAATTAAATAGGTCTGCTAATAAAGTCTGTTGTAACTTTGTATGCGTCACTGGAATTTCCTTTTCTGCTGAAGTTTTTGAAACAATCTTTATTTAGAAACACAAATAATTTCAGATGAGTCAGCCAATCAAGGAATTTAATTTGTCAGATCCTGAAAAATGTGAACGTTTAAAAAGTTACGTCGATTGTGGGAAAGTTGGTTTACATGGAGCTACTGCCTATCTGACCTCTGACTTCAACAACCCAGTTACTGGATAATACGATACATATAATGTATGTATGGTACCTGTACCATACTTATAAATCCCGATAAGGCTTGCTGTTAGCCTACCTGTAGACTGGATGTCAAATCTATGCTATACCTCCCTAAGTACTTCAAACTGGCATCAGCAATAAAACCACATCCTCTCATAAATTCCCCGCCTATTTGCCGACAAACGTATTAGCGGAAACATTCGAAAAAACACAAAAAAGCGCGCGTGAGTGCAAGTGTCACGATCCCTGAATGAGCGGCGCGCGTTATATCGGGAAAGTAAAAAATAAAAACAAACGCGTTCGGTCACCTTCGTGCACCTTCGGCGGTGGTCGGGCGAGCTCGGGCGAGCTCGCGCACCTGTCGCGTGCGCTGGTATTCGGTAACTTTTTTGTTCTCTTTTTGAATTTTGTTTACATTGTTGGCTGCTTAAACATAATTGTTATACATGTTGGTGTTTATAATTATGTTATTATTATCAAATAACTTTTTTGTAAGATTCCGAAGCTTATTTTTAGTTTGCATTACCTTCTTGAATAATCATTACAAGTGTTAAGAAACACTTAACTTTATGCACATAAATATCTAAGAAAACAATAGTTAAGAAAGTTACATTACAAAACACTTTTCACTTTTTCAACACAACCCCACCCAAAAAAGCAGTTATTTTTAGCCTCATAGCAAGTGACCCACCAATGTTTTGATAGGTATTTATCCTATTTGTCTGGTTCCCATGGTAACGGGCCCATGAGAAAGGGCCAGGCAATGCCCATCAGTGTCATTGAGATTTATGTGACATTTAGTACCGTTCAATTGGATAATACTTTAAACAGCGGACATGGATGCCGCTGAGCAGTAATCAATTAGTTACGATTAGATATTGCAATTTTTGTTTGTTTTTTTCGTTGCTTCGTCAAGTCAAGTTTGTTTTTCGTGTTGAAGTGTTCAAAAGGCATAGAGAGAGTTTAAAATAATGTGTATACTTTAAGAAAAACACTGTCCAGAGGCCCTAGACAAAGTGATATTCTATCAGCGATAACGATGATGGAAAAGGAAAAAATGTATAGGACTGACTTAAGCTATCGAAAAGTCGTAGAAATACGAAACGCTTTCAAAGCGATTGTCACTTGTCTAGGCAGGCTCTCTAGAATTTCAGTAGTAGCCTGAACGTTAGTGCAAAGTTTTTTTTTGCATGTTAGTGCAAAGAAAAATGGTAATATTTTTCATGAAAATTTTCTGCTATATTGTGCCATTTAAAAATGTCTGTTTCTGACTAATGCCTTTCGCATACCTGTCGAAGACTCACAGTTTATTTTCGCTTCATAGCATATCTGTTTGAGACAAGCAACTAACAAACTGGTAGGAGATCTAAAAGTTCTATCTATAAGATATTTTTCAGGTCTGTTTAAAAACCAAGGAATTTAACTGTTTGCTAGATTTTCACTCATGATATTTAGTTCTATTCAAACTTTCATTTAGAGGATTCATCATTCTCTTGCCCTTATCCCAATGTATTTGGTGTCAGCGCAACATGTCTATTTCTTCCATACTTCTCTTTTATCTCTCTCATCTCTCCCTCGACGATGGAAAAAGAGGGGTGTTAGAAGTTTAACGTGTGTATCTGTGTGTCTATCTGCGCCATCGTAGCTGCCAAACGGCTGAACCGATTTTAATTTTTTTGGTTGTTTGAAAGGTGACTTGACCGAGAGTGTTCTTAGCTATAAAAAAAAAACGTTTATAAGATGCTTTGTTTTTTTCTGGGGTTTTTAAATTTGTAAATAACTTTTACTTGTTTTTATCAGTTGTCATCTCGGTAGTCACACCCTTTCTAGCCATAACGTCTTTCACACAGTCCATCCAACGTTTAGAGAATTAACTAACGTAACTGCTTATTAAAGATGACATATAGGTATATATAAGTAGGTACTTTTTATCTCAAATCCTTGAGATCTGGGCTATACAAGCACAGAAAACAGTTTTAATAAGAGCTAGTTTTGGTGAAAACATACGCACAGATTACGAATTAGCTGATAAAATCAACCGGAACATGTGAACATGTAAATATGGCCGTGGAACATGTTTTATTATGGCCGCTGAACAGGCTAGGTTTGGTGGCCATATATGGGATAGGATTAATGTTAATAAGGACTGACACACAGTGGGAGTTGTTTATTTCCTTTTTTGAATTCCTTTTGCGAGTTTTTTTCCTCTAATTATGAATTTTAAAATCGTTCTTTCTGTTGCGTATCCGATCTGAAATGCTCATTTTGCCTTCAGTTAAAGCAATTGATTTGCCATCGCAAGCAAAATCTGGATGAGTCTGGCACAGGACTGTGGGGATTGGTACAGGAAAAGAGAGGCCTAAGCCCAGCAGTGGGTGAAGTCTGGCTGTAGATGATAATGAGGATGAAAGCTATTGATGAAGTTAAAAATAAATAAAAAGAAAATTAAATACCTAAGCAAACCTACTAAATTGTTTTATGATTAATTCCGACTTCAATGATTAAATACTACACAATGTACTGTCGATGTAATTCCAACTGACCATAATCAATTGTTCAATCTTCATCGATCATTATATAGCTCAATCTATCTCTGTAATAAAATAACTTGCTGCTGAAGGTTGTTCACGATAGGTCTACAAGCCTAGCATACATCAATCTCATTATTGTTTTAATGCTGTTTGATTTACAATCTATTAAGCAATGAAAAAACATTAATAAACTTCTTAATGTAGTGCAGAATATATTGCACTTTGATAGCCTTGACTACTTTAAAAAAGACTAATTCGATCAACTAAAAATATTTTACTCTACGCATTATAAAACTGTCTATTTTTCCCAGATTTTGATACACAGAAATTACAGTTGAGCATAAATATTTTTTAGATATTCAACTTATTAAAATCTTGGTGAATACGATTATCAACTGTCATAAAGCTATTGTAAAATAAAATGGCCGTACATAACTTGACATAACATCACGCCATAACATAATATTCCCCGAAGAGCTCATTTCGCCGGTATTATATTTAAATCCCAAGTTATAGGGGGCGAGCCTATTGCTATCAACCGGGCACATATCCAGACTCCGGGCTGCTACTGAGCAATCCCAGATGGAAAAACCCAATAACAATTTATCCGATTTGGGAATTGAACCCGGGACCTTTATGGTCAGCAGTAGCGCTGGTGACCACTGGACCAAGGAAGCAGTGGCTGTGCATCTTTAGAAAAAAAGAATGGGGAGGACACACCTTAATTTTAATTACCAAAACAAAACGTTTGTCAATTTCTACAGCCATGTCCGACCTTCTACATTTTCGCATATACTCGCTACTTTTTTTTTTTTTTTTTTTTTCCCGAGGTGGAAAATCCTCATGGATGTCCTCCGCCCTGGGGTGGGCGGAGGGGTCTGTCAGACTCTTACTGACTAAAAACCACCCCGGTGTTCCGACTCACACCTACACCGGGGGTCGCGGGAACGTAAGAATCTTCCGCAACCCCCGACTGGTGCCGGCCCGCCACTGCGGGCCTCCTCGGGTCAGGGGGGGGAGTGAGGTGTTTGACTCCCCCCGTGACGTCTAAGAGGGGCGCGCGTGGAACACTACGCGCCGCCACCTCGGGTCCTGATGTGTGGGGGGCGACGGACGTCCCCGAGTCCGTCACCCCTGGACCCATTTAGGGGGGCTGGAAGAGGGCGTTATCCGCCCTCCGCCGACGCCCGGTGCGCCTGCTGCGGGCCGGGTGAGTGGACGAGATCTCCCTCTCCCTTTCCGCAGCCTCCTTCTGCGAGACGACCGTCTCGCAGTAGGAAACCGCCGCGTCCCAGGACTCCCCGCTGCCGACCATGGCATTCACCACAGCCGACAGCGACAAGTCACTGCCTACTTCTGAGATGAGGGCACGGCGTGGCTCCTCCCAAGCGGCACACTCTGCCAGCGTATGCCGCGCCGTGTCCTCCCGGCAGTATATACTCGCTACTTAACGTAACTTAGTTCCAACTTAGTGCTTATTTATTTGACATTGGCATTTATTACTCTTTCTCCGTTTGCGAGACAGGCAAATATGTTGTAATGTGTCTAAACTAACATAACCTAATTCTTGGCAGTCAGTTAAGATAAGTTGACAAGTGAAGATGTGCATTGTGCAGTGTTATTGAGTTTGTAATTATTTTGAATTTGTGCAAGGATTTTTTTCAATGTTTTTCTTTTTTGTTGCCCAAGTGTTTTGTGCGGGAGAAAGGTAAAGGTAAGAAAATGTTTTTTTTACTTCGCTTTAAAATAAGAATTTTTGGTAATTTTGATAATTTTTGATAATTAATCAAAAAACTTATGTACTTACTTAAATAAATTATTGCCTTTTAAGCTATCATGTTGGGAATCCTTCCCTAAAATCAATTTTGATCTTCAATATTGTTTTTTGCATTTAACAACTTGCACAATAAACTTTTCACCTTATAACAACTCGTGACCACTTCAGTAGTCTGTTAAACGACTCTAACTTTGGTATCAGACAGTTTTCTTTTTGTTCTAATTATACTTACTATTGTTAAGTAAAGTAAGTACGTAAAAATGAAAGGGATTTGTTTTAAAACATCACTTTCACGAGAAATCATGCAGCCGATTTTTTCATTTATTTACAGTATATTTTTGTTTTTCTGGGAAATATCTCGACACCTTCAATTCAACGTTAGCTAAAAGCTAAAGAATAGATTGAAAAACAAAAACAATAACTTAAAGTTGTTATAAAATTAAACATACTTCATTTTTGAGACCCCCACTGTGTGCCGAACCTTAGCGCCGATCGCGAAAACTGACCCAGATGTTATGACAAGGTGAATGACACTTGGACGGGTCACTGTATGTGCTATTTGTATCAAGTACCCGCATCCTGTGGCTGAAAAATATAAAATATATAGGTGATGTAACTAGGACGGATCGCCGGTCCATTCCGGTGTGGTAGCGGTTTTTTAAAACTAATTTTGGTAGATTTTGTGGTAAAAGGTCTGACAAACAGTTTTACCAAAGGGTATCGTGTTACCTAGTAACTGGGTTGTCGAGGTCAGATCAGTCGCTCCATGTAAAACACGGGTATTCAGCTGCATCCGGTTAGACTGGAAGCCGACCCGAACATAGTTGGGAAAAGGCTATAGCAGACTGATTGATTGACATGACAGTGACCTTCTCCGTTTTGTTTTTGTCTAGGATATGTTATTCTAGGATAATCATTTCTGATAACGTATCCTTTACTTGTCATCAGGGAAAGTTAAGCTTCATTACCTCGTTACATTTCAGAAGGCGTGCCTACTTTTTTGTAGATAGTAAAAACATGTTAATATCAGTCAAAATTGGCATAATGAGAGAAAACAGCACATACAACTGACCATTATGGCGCCACCCACAAACTACAACGACTCTTACTGCCAAATATAAGTTTTAATAACATGTTCTAATTAGATGTTACTATCCACGTATGTAAAACTTTCTTTTTTATATTTTTTTGCCATAATATTTGCACTAATAAGAGGCCTGCAGTACTTGCCTGGCCGCTTTTGGGATGCTCTAAACAGCTAACAACTGAGGTTACATAATAAATACGTTTTGGTTTCCAAAAATATCGCCGAGAGTTTTGTCCATAGCTTTGCGAACAGACCTACAACCCGTAAGTCGGGGCCGTTACCACTGCTCACCAAAATCACTTAGACACAAATCCATGATAATGAGAACATACTGACATTACAACAACATTTATCGGCGATGTAGCAACTATCATAATATTCATATCACTAGGACTTATTTCTTGCATCTTTTATGGCCGTCATTTGGGTAATCCGGAGATGTTATCAATGTCTTATCGAGTGAAATGTGTGAAGGTAATTAGGTAGGTTACATGATTATGTGCATGTATGAACCGGTGTACATAATGCAGAGCCATTTTCCATCCTAATGTATTGTTAAAAATTCGTCAAAAATTAGCCTCTTCCTGGAAACCTGGTTGAATTCTAAGGTCTTTAAATTAGACAGAGTCAGACACGTCACATACTTATGAGATGAGACTTTGCCTCCAGGCAACTGCCTCCAGATAGTTCTTTAGCTGAATTTATACTTGAAAGTAAGTAGGGATGGTTTTAGACATTCACGTAATATTTTTTTTTAATATTACATGTAGGTACATACATTTATTATTATTATTGTTTTAAGTTTGTTAGCGTTTTTAACATGTAAATGTAAATACTATGATTAAACAAGATGATTCGCAATAATTGAGTTCTTTTTGATACTTTGTTTTTACTCGGGTAAGTTTATCGCACTGCCTTTCAAATCCTTTCCATCGACATGACATGTGTAGTTATGGGAGCTGGTAATATTTCCCTTGCAAAATAAAATTCCCACGTCTTATCAGCACCAATAATCTAGATCAGCCACAATTAAAAACTTTAAAAAGGCAATCGTACATAAACACAAAACCTTACAAATAAAATGTCGCAAAATCGCCCGTTTCAAAATTAAGGCCAGTTTGAACGCATACTTAATCAATTTGACTCATGCATTCCACTCGCTGGGTACCGCAGTATACTGGCTTATAGTTATACATCTATTGTAATATAGATTAGCTTGTAGAGGAGACATCATATATAGGCGAGGACGCTGGCACCCTAAACACAAGTTAAATCTTACCTTGGGTGCCAGAGTTCATCGAAAACACTCTTTCCCCTAGTTGTAACGCTGCATTGTGTTTAGATAAGAGTTTTTGTACAACTGAAGGTAATAAAATAACTTATTTTTATTTTATTTTTTTATCTTACTTAGGGATTATGGAGAATTGGCAAGCGAAAATAACCGATCTGGGAGTCTTTAACATTACCTCACACCTGTAATCCCCGAAGGTTTAGGCAGAGGTTACCTATAGTACAGTGTACACCCAGATTTTTCTATTTATGTTTAAGTTCTAGCGGGAGCCTATTGCCGTCAACAGGGGACAGATCAGGACTCCGGGCTGCTACTGAGAAATTCCTGATGGAAAAACCCAATAACATGCTCATGCCCAGCAGTAGCGCTTGCAACTACTGGAACCCAGTCCTGTGTCCCAATTGCGACACACGATCAATCAAAATCTGAATAATTTTGAAGGATATTACTAATCCATTGCTTTGCTGCATGTCTGCTCAACAACGTAAATAACGCAATGAATGTTGTTGAACTGTCAAAACGAAACAGATTGTGAAAGATCGTGAGCTACCCAATTAGGGGGCTGGTGTTTTAGAGGTAATCACAAATAGTGTCCTACGTCAGTAATTACAGGAAATTGGTATCCAATTTTTTTACAAAATCAGTACCTCTTGGAATATAGGTATTTTCCCTCTACTATTGCCGGCTTGGTAGCAGATGCAAAAATTGCATAAAAATTAGTAAAAAATAAGCAATAGATGCCAAATGCCTCGGAAATGTGTCAAATGTTTCGGAAATGTGTCAACTTGTGAGCAATCGTGATAAGTGTTGAATTTGGTGTGTCGTGTTTTTATTTTGTAACATACTTATAGTCTGGTATAGGCCTCTGACTGCCTCGGTGGTTTAGTGGTCGCAAGTGCTACTACTGAGCATGACGTCCCGGGTTCGATTCCCGGCTCGGGCAATTTACTATTGGGTTTGGCAGCCCGGAGTATGTAATTGTGCCCGATTTATGGTAATAGGCTCGCCCCTTATTACATGGGATTTTAACATAACTGGCGAAATGTGGGTGTACTATAGGTACATCAGCACCTCTGTCTAACCCTTCAGGGAAAGCAGGCGTGATGTTATGTTATGGTATTTAGTCAGGTGTTTATGATGCAATGTCAGTATCGTAATGCATCATTCTAATAACAGATAGATTAGATTAATTTCCATAACAAAAGACTAAGAAAGCAAAACAATAATAATTATTTTTGAGCTAGTTAGTAACTTAGCACCTTGTGGTTAAGTAATAACAGCCGTACGGGTCGATCGATCAGGTCAAGCTATGCTTGCCACGGTTTTTCCTTGGATGGGTTTCCATCTTTTTATACGAAGACCCCTGCGTGCCTTGGAAAGCACGTAAAGTTGTTAGTCCCGGCTGTCATTTGAAGGTCTTTGTCAGTCATAACGGGTCGTCAGAAGCCCGAAAGTCTGTCTTACCAAGGGGAATCGTGCTACCCAGTAGCTGGGTTGTGGAGTTCAAATAGGCACTCGCTCCATGTAAAACATTGGTATTCAGCTGCATCCGATTACACTAAAAGGCGACCCCACCATAGTTGGGAGAAAGCTAGGCAGATGATAGTAACATACCAGCCAGCCTTTTAGAAGTACACAAGACATTTGACACATCACATTGCAAAATTTAAATATTGACTGACAAATCCTTCAGCAAGTCCATAAAGCACCCAAAGTACATAACATTTCAAGAATGGAATTTTAGTAGGTGTTATGGTAACCAATCCTTTAGTGACATTCTCTTTTTAGGGTTCCGTACCCAAAGGTTAAAACGGGACCCTATTACTAAAACTCCGCTGTCCGTCCGTCTGTTTGTCTGTCCGTGTGTCACCAGGCTGCATCTCCTAAACCGTGATAGTTACACAGTTGAAATTTTCACAGATGATGTATTTCTGTTGCCGCTAAAACAACAAATACTCAAAAAAAGATTAAAATAAATGTTTAAGGGGGCTCCCATACGACAAACGTGATTTTTTTGCCGTTTTTATACATAATGGTACGGAACCCCTCGTGCGCGAGTCCAACTCGCACTTGGACGGGTTTTTTTTTTTTTAGTGGCGTCTCGCTGGTTTCTCTAAAATCAAAAATCAAAATATTTTATTCCACATAAGCCTACATGGGCACTTATGAAACGTCAGAAGCTAGGTGCACGGTTCCAATTGGTCGTTTCCTATGGAGAAGAGCCGGCAAGAAACTCCATGGTTACTCTTTTAAAAGATAATTGGCTTTTACAAAATTTTCGAATTACAGTGTTAATAGTTATGGGAGGACAGTGTAGGCCTGCCTTTCAAGGAGTTTCATGTAGGTAGTTAAAAGAAACTGAAATTGTTCCATAAAAAAAATAAAAGGTCTACAGTCCACTAAGCCTACAACGTTCTCACATTCACAAGGTCTATTAGAGGAGAATCTATATAAGATAAATAAGAAACTAAAAATAAAAAACTATTTAAACCAAATGACATGATTGCTATTACAACTGACACAAATCTGGATAATTAACATGTCCGCAAAAGCCACTATTATAGAGTTGAAATTAAATATGGTAGGTATATAAAGTAGTAGGTGTCAAATAATATTATAATATGATTATGTCTGTCAGGGATGAATGTAAAAAATAAACATGGTAATTTGGGAGCAGTTAATACTCTTACAAAATTATGCCGTTAATGACGTACCAGGGAAGCCACATGTGCAGAAGGAATTATTGCCAAACTTCCCTATCTTCAACGTAGTCTTTAATCTTATAATATGCTTTTTTGATAAGGACACGTTTGATGTGGGTTTTGAACTTACCATCGCTAAGTTCTGTAACAGACTTTGGCAACTTATTATAAAAGCGGATACTGTTTATAAGAAACGACTTACTAGTTTTAGCTAATCTAAATTTGGGTATCACAATTTCATGTTTACTACGTGTGTTTATATTATGGAAGTCGCTTCTTTTTTTGAAGAGTCCTAAATTTTTGCGAACATACAAAATACTTTCTAAGATATAAAGAGAAGGCAGAGTGAGTATATCAATTTCTTTGAATTTATTTCTAAGGGACTCACGAGGACTCATTTTATAGATCGCGCGAACTGCCCTCTTTTGCAAAATGAAAATCGAATCTACGTCAGCTGCCGATCCCCACAGCAGAATGCCATAGGACATAATACTGTGGAAATAAGCAAAGTATACTAACCTAGCTGTGGCTATATCAGACAACTGCCTTATTTTTCTTACTGCATATGCAGCTGAACTTAATCTGCCTGAAAGAGCTCTAATGTGGGGTCCCCATTGCAATTTCGAATCTAGAGTAATTCCTAGAAATACAGTTTCCGTAATAGCATCTAATTTCTTGTCGTCAAGTTTTAAATTTAATCCTACTTGAGGAACATTAGGTAATGAGAACTTAAGACATTTAGTTTTATTCGCATTAAGTAGAAGATTATTGGCTGCGAACCATTTCGAAAGAACTGCCAAACTATCGTTGACATGTAAGACATCCGTATCTTTCCTATCTATTTTAAAAATAAGAGAAGTGTCATCGGCGAATAGAATTATATCCGATAAGTTAGCCATCATGTAAGGAAGGTCATTAATATAGACTAGAAATAGGAAAGGGCCAAGAATCGAACCTTGCGGCACGCCCATCTTAACCAGAGACCCCGAGGACGTCGCCCCATTAACTTTTACTTTTTGCTGCCTGTTTGATAGATAGGAAAGAACAAGATCAGCAGCTTGGCCACGAATTCCGTAGTGGTGTAATTTACAGATCAGTGTATTGTGGTCAACGCAGTCAAACGCTTTTGAGAGGTCACAGAAAACGCCAATTGCATCCTGGGACTTCTCCCAGGATTCCAAAATGTGACTGATGAGTTTAACTCCTGCGTCAGTCGTCGACCTACCTTTCGTGAAACCAAACTGATGACTATGTAAAATCCCATTTGAATTAAAATGTGCCAACATTTGGTCTAGCATGATTTTTTCATATATTTTGCTTAATGCTGGTAGCACAGATATTGGTCTATAATTAGAGGGATCACTCTTACTACCCGATTTGAAGATTGGTACTACTTTACTATGTTTCATTAAACTTAGGACTAGGAGGGTGTCGGCTAACCAGCCGACCGAAGCGAGGACGTAATGAGGCCGGTTAAGCTACCGGCTTCATTACAGCCTCCAGTCAGAGCAGTCAGCAAAAAATATAGCACCTCATCTGCCTTTTCCCAACTATGTTGGGGTTGACTTTTAGTCTAACCGGAAGCAGCCAAGTGTCAGTATTTTACAGCTGTTGTAGTTACTTGAAGTATGAATTTAGAAAAACGTTTTTTTTTAATGTTTTGATATCGCTACTCTACGTCTCAAAAAACATTTACTTTTTAAATATGATGCTTCTAATTACTACAATACCTGCGGTCGTTGACCCCAAGGATTAATTTAATTTCATTAAGTAAACCTTTTTTTTTTTGGTTATTCTGATTGGATATCGGAACGCATCACGTTTTTCGAGTTTCGCTAGCTAATTTTATTTAACCGTATATAGTCAATTCAATATTTCAACCACGTGTCACATCTGTTCTATGCCTCGTTCAGACTCTAATTTTAGTCGAGTTAATACGTATGAGTAACTGCTATCATTCGGTATGACGAATTGTATCGAGACTCGTAATCCAAGTGGACGTTATTTTGGACGAGTCGAGTAGTTAAGTGTTTGGTTAATAATCTTGTCATTAATTTATGGGCATAAAATAGGTTTATTAAACGTGTATGGAATATTAAAGACGGTTTTAAGTATAAAATAATTTTTATTGTTCTAAAATTATATTTGATGGCGAGCCAAGAAGCCATAATTTTTTTTTTTATTAGTTTATTAGTATATAATGTATTTAGTTGCCAAATCTGAGGTCCTAGTTTTGATTCCCAGTTCAGTTAAATTTTGTTAATGGTGTTCTTTATTGCGCGTTTTTTCAATAGGTAGCATTCCGGTAATTGGAAATGTCTGTCATGTAAGTATCCATGGGGTCGGTGGAATCTTATATCTTCGTCAGCCATTTTCGTTTCGGTGTACAAAAGTATACCCTTTATATCCCTTCAATTCAACATGTATTATATACAGCGAGTATTCACTTTAAGTTATGGTGCATTAACTTCTATGTATAATCGTTGCTAAAGTGATGTTCACATCATGCGATCAGATCTTGATGCCAGACTATAGATTAGTCACCGTGACTGGTTTATGCATTAGTGTCAGGAAATATTATTTATTATGTTTTGTATGGCACTGACTAACTCATCTATGTTTATGACTCTAGACTAGATATCATAATTATTTATTTATTCATAAGATAATTACTAAACACAGCAATTAAAGTGTAACTAACCTTAAAACAACAATTTTAACGAACCAAAAACTATGCACAATCACGTAAGTTTTCTCAACACTCATAAAAACTAAAATATACTAGGCCAAGGTTCGTCAAAAGGACGAATTTGCGCGAACAGCGCGCACGCAGCTGTCTCATCTTCGCATAACCAAGTTAATGCATGCGGCGGGCATTGAACCCACGATGCGCGCGAGTTGACCGACTAACTATATTTGTATTTGGTCCATAGTGGCACTATTATGGGCACGGTACCATTAAGTGCTCCTGATTAAACTTATAATCGGTAAGTTTCGATCTTACGATGGGTATGAATTGTTTTGTTATGAAATGGTAGAGTATAGAAGGGTTACCTGGTATTGTAGGGTTAAAGACATCGAATGTTATACAATTCTAAACAGTCCATCAGCTTAGGCGTTGATTGGTTACGGGCAATGAGATCATGTTTCTTCGGAATCATTTATCTTTTCTTTTGCCACGGAATAAACTTGTCAGACATTACAATTATTAGTCAAACTCTCTTCTGCATCCAAAAAATTGACCAAAGATACAGGATATAAAAATAATCCTGATAGGTGTCGGTAATGGTTTCACTCACAGTAATCCACTTTACTAACTGTTTTTTTTTTATAATTTCCGCGTGTAAAGAAAATCTTCCTACCACACTCAACCAATCCTACTATATTAATATTATTATAAACTAGCTGATGCCCGCGACTTCGCGCGATGGATGTCGGTTATTAAATACTAAAACCTTACTCGAGAACCATTGGTGAAAACAGCATGAAAATCGGTGCAGTAGTTTTTGAGTTTATCGCGTGCAGGACGACAGACAGATGCGGCGGAGGACTTTGTTTTATAATATGTAAGGATGTGAAAGTTTGGATGTTTCTCGAAAAAACGGATGCACGGATTTGGCACACAGATAGTTTGTATCCTGAACGAACACATAGGATACTTGACATTCACGCGAGCAAAGCCGCGGGCAAAAGCTACTAGTAAATAAAATAAAAGGAGCTTACGCAATAGATCAATGCAATTGCATAGTTATAACACCTACAGGTATTTATCACTACCTACTTTTAACACTGTTTATATTCAACCTACTGAAAAAAGAATGAAACCCACCAGCTGAAAGCCTGACTCAGACGCATTACATGACATTTCTATTATTATAGCTTTATCGATATCGATAAGATTGATTCACGGATTGCTCATAGCCCGGCTCTCACGTACGCCAGGCTATGGAGGGCTGATCTACGCGGAACTTTTGATTTGGACTTTAGTACTTACGTACTTTATTAAGGGTATGATTATATGAGTACTGGCCACGATATGCCAAAAATTGCAAAGTGCGATAGCCGTTGGTCCTGGCTGTCATTCGTAGATTTGACAGTATGCAAAAGTTTGAGACTCAACTGTCAAAATTAAATTCTTAATATATTCAAATTAGGCTGAGAATCAGCACTGTTTGAATGTCAAAATGACATAAGACAGTCCTCCATAACGCCCTTCACCACTTCCTAGTGCATTCGCTGGGAAAAAGAAGTGGTGCAACAAACTTCTCAGCAGTACAGCTGTTTGTTAAGATAGAAGAACATTCTTTAGACTTTTGACCATACGTAATGTTTGTCATAGGTCACATAACACAGGTATACCATAACACATCAAGCTTTGAAAGTCCTTTCAATTTGATGTTTTCTGGCTCAGAATAGAAGCCAGGATTGCAAGCAATGATTTTGACCAGATTTGACAAGCTTGATTTTTACCCACGTGGGTTATACATTAATTATTATCAAAGTTTAGCGTTTCATTTATAATCCACTAGCTGATGCCCGCGACTCTGCCTGCGTGGATTTCAGTTATTATATACTTAAACCTTACTCGAGAACCCCTTTATCTATTGATGAAAACAGCATGAAAATCGGTGCAGTAGTTTTTGGGTTTATCGCGTACAGGACGACAGACAGACGCGGCGGAGGACTTTGTTTTATAATATGTAATCCATGTATTTCCCCATGACAGTCGTTCGCATTATCCGCTCTATCTATGAAAACAAAATTCTTTTGTAATCCCCATGATTGATAAATCGCGTGAATTTGTGGCCATTAATTTATAAGCAGTTAGTTATCTTAATACTTTGTAAATAGATGACCGATAGAAAATATTACATTTGATAAAACAATAGAGATTGAAAATGGCTGATAATACTATATTTATTTCCTTTTACGTCAACGTACCTAATTAACCTACTCCGACTCTACTACCTATTAAATACTTGTAACCCGCCCTTGCTTCGCACGATTTTTACGTCTCGACAAAACATCAAAATGTCTTTATTATATTTAAGTTTAGAAAATAACTTCTGTTCGCGGCGACACCAACAGTATTCTCAGTGTATTCGCAGATCGGTGGGATTTCCCGATGTTGCGGAGGTGGATGCGGCTCCACGCTGAAATCTAATTGTAGAATTATTTTTATTTGTATGAAACCTACTAACACTAGAAGTTAAGTAAAATTGTTACTAACCCTATGGACTTCGATCTGAAATAAAATATTTCTATTCTATTCTATAACCAAGGTCTTGTGCATAAAAGATCAGTCAAAAAATGCGACAAATTGCGTGATAAGTCTGCAGTAAGGATTAAAAAATAACAAAAATTATCACTTTCAAATTCATAATAATATAACAAAAACAGCCTGGGAAGGTCGTTTGTTATCACATTATCACTAATCGGCTATCAGTCACACGCGTCATCAAGATTAATTTAGTCGTGTTGATTACCTTTTCATTATCTTGAAACTGAAAATTTTCAGTATTGTACCGCGTCTCGAAACGTAATTACCTGAACTGCAAAAGTACAACACATCCAATTAATTATTCCAGTTCTGAAGTTCAGCGGTACATTGTGATAATATTATTTATTTATTTATAGTTAGATTTAAGGAAAGTTGGAATAAAAAACATTTTCAGTATTTCAGTGGATATTTTGTGGGAGTGATGTAGTGATAGTGATGTGACTAATATTTATGTGACAAAATAAAACCGGTTATCAATGTGTTGCAAAAAAGTGTGTGATGTTGAGGGATGCAGAGGAATAATGACTCTGAAGCAGCGATCACGGTAACATAATATTAAGACAATGTATTTCTTCTATTTTCATGTTTTTATTGATTCGATTGGATTTGAATGCGTAAAGGTTTTACCGATAGAAATGCGTCTTAATAGGATAACGTTAACGCCACAAACTCGAGAGATCAGTCAGAAAAAGGTAGCGGGAATCCGCTGCATGTGAGAAGCACGGGACTGGTCAGTGTGGCGACTCTATTGGAGGCCTTTGTCCAGCTTTGGAAGTCTTTCAGCTGAAATGAGAGGACTATAACCATCTATTGGTAAAGTCGGACTGTGCATGACGATGTTGATAAACAAATAAACGCTAATGATCGTTTTATTGAGGTGGCTTTAGAAGCAAATCAATGTCGGTTTGGACTGAAGTTGATGATCAAAAACAAACATAACGGTAAGTAATATTTCAGTTTATTTTTAAGGTCCAGCAGCAACTCGATAAAATTCATAGTCACTGTTTTCTTCCATATAGGTACTTCGTTATAATATGGAAACGAAACCTTAAGGGGGATGCGCCAGGGTAGCCCGCGAAATTCAAATTTTCTTACGTTTTTTGCAATTTGCAGGTCGGTGTTAGATTGTATGTTGATCTAAATATGATTTGCGCACGTAACAAATATGGATTTACAGAATTATAAACATAAAAATCAGCAATACAACTCTCTAAGTTCATGAAAGTCTCAAATGTCGAGATTTCATGAAATCATGAGTTTTGAGACTTTCATGAACTTAGAGAGTTGTATTGCTGATTTTTATGTTTATAATTCTGTAAATCTATATTTGTTACGTGCGCAAACCATATTTAGATCAACATACAATCTAACACCGACCTGCAAATTGCAAAAAACGTAAGAAAATTTGAATTTCGCGGGCTACCCTGGCGCATCCCCCTTAAGCAAACGAAACGAACTCCACGTGGCAATTAACAATTTAAATTGACCAACTGTATCTTCTGTTTCCTGAACTCTAGAATTACTCATAATATCACCAATATATATGTATTCTCATCTATTTATTGTTGAATACAGCTGTATCTTGTGAAGTCGTAGTTTCCACACAGAAATTGTTAAGAATCTTTATTCCCTTAAACAATATCAATAGTGTGAAGTCAGGAAGGTTTCAAGACATGAGGATCGTGACTTGTATATAAACAACTTAGAAACATATGTAATTACATAATGAAAAACAAAACTATAATAACTTGATCCCTCATCAAATTCAAATAGTTCGGTTGGAGAGGTCTTCCTACACTGGTTTTGGCACCGGCATAACTTGACCCGTCCTACCAATAAGTTTGTTTGACAATTATTGTAATGTATATTTCTGCTTAAAATGGTTGCACAGTTAACGTCTTTTAAATTATGTGCATACTTAATATTGACAATAGTTTGTTAGGCTGTCGGTACACTGAATAGCGAGGCGATGTGATGCAAATAATAAGCTTTTAACTGAAAAGCGTTTGAAATATGTACAATGGTTGTAACTGGGTAATTTGTCTAGTGCCTTCCCTTAAGAGGGAAATAAAGGTCCTAATGATGCCGACTACGATTTGTTTAATTTATGTATTAGATCTCATTTTGCTCTAATATGAACCTTATTTGTCCAATTACTTACGTTTGAATACTCATAATATACAATCTTCTTTTATATGTATATCTTCGAAAAACAACAAACTTCACTCACACTTTCACCCTCACACACTCACACACACACACACACACACACATTTACGTTTTACTAAAATAGCCTTGTCAACCGACATATATCTTTCTGCTCAATCGCCCCCCAAGTAGAAGCCCTGATTAGTTTGGAGGTCAACAGTCAAACCAAAACAGTGATGTACAAACTTAACTGTGTTAAATGTAAGCTTACTGTCTGTCATCACTTATCTAATCACCATATTATTATCTGTTTTGCGAATAAAACTCTTTGTATTATTTATTGCGTTAATAATTCGCGTGAAATCTTGAAAATTTATTGGAACATTGACATTAAAAAAGATCTTTGTAAATACAATGGAACCCTAAATTAAAAAAATGGTATTAGAGAAGCTCATAGTTACGTGTAGACCACAAATCAATAATAAAATATTTTAAACACGCTGTCAAATTAATTCTGACATAATATCTTAATACCGAGGCATAAAAAACTTGAGATCCTTCCGTCTAACAACCTTACCTGTGAATCAATCAATGAATGAAACTTTTACTTCACACACCAACACTTTTCATCATCAATGATAAATGATAGGTAGGTACATAATTATAACCGATCTTCATACCCCTATAATTTGAACACCATATTTATAAAACCATTATTTTTTATCACAGCGTCGTATCAAAAGTAACAAGTATAGCTTTCGTTGCTGTATATGGCGCGAACAGTCACCGTCAGTGTGTGAGTGCCTTTATGGTGTTATTGTGGACGTATAAGGGTGCTGTTGCTCAATGGAAAGTTAAGGTTTTTGTCAAGGCCATGTAATGGTGGTATTTGGTATTGGTTATGGCTAAAAGTGAAGGTTATAACCAAATAAAAAGTTTTAAAAGTACTTGCTGTGACTGAACCAAAATGGTCACTCTCTGACAGAGGATAAATAAGTTAAAGAAAAAAAAATGATTGATTTATAGCACATAACATCATGTCGGTATTCCCCGAAGGGTTAGGCAGAGGTGTGCCTTTAATAGGTACCCCCACATTTCGCCAGCTATGTTTCAGTCCCATGGAATAGGGGGCGAGCCTATTTCCATCAATCGGGCACAAAGCCAGACTCCGACCTGCTACTGAGAAAAATATAGAAAATCCTAATAAAACTTTTCCCGACCGCGGAATCAAACCCAGGACCTCATGCTCAGCAGTAGCGCTTGCAATCACTAGACTACTCAATCAACTATAGTCTTTTCCCAAATATGGTGTGGTCGGCTTTCATTCTAACCGGAAGCAGCTGAATACCAGTATTTTACATGGAGCGACTGCCTATCTGACCTCCACAACCCAGTAACTGGGTAATATGATACCCCTTGGTAAGACTGGTTGTCACTTTCGGGCTTCTGACGACCCGTAACGACTGTCAAAGATCCACGCATGACACCCAGGACCAATGGCTTAACGTGCTTTCGGAGGAGTCTCGGTATGTAAAGATGGTCACCCATACACGGACCAACCGCGGCAAGCGTAGCTTAACCTGGATCGAATACTAGACTACTATAGTATATTTCATTTTGTTTTGCTTCTATTACTTTCCATTAAACCAACCAATAACTACTAATCCTTACATATTATAAAACAAAGTCCTCCGTCGTGTCTGTCTGTCGTCCTGTTCGCGATAAACTCAAAAACGACTGCATCGATTTTCATGCTCTTTTCATCAATGGATAGAGTGGTTCTCGAGGAAAGTTTTAGTATATAATAACCGTCATCCTCGCGGGTGAAGCCACGGTCATCAGCTAGTAATAATATAAAGGTAACTTTTGCTTTAAAACGGTAGGTTAAACAACCAACCGCTCGCTGTAACACAAAAATTACAATAGGAGTAAACTAACATGTAGAGACACCGCAAAACAACAAAACACATACAAAACAGAGGCGCGGGCGCAGGCGTATCAAATCGCCAAGTTTTCTCAAACAATTCGTCTTACTCGCAATACCGTTTACATAATTACGTTCATATTACTTAACTTTGCTTAACGACATGGAAAAGTAACGAATGGAGTACTCGTATGTGTACTTTGTCTTTTTCATCATTACCATCTTCCTGTCCTTGCCCCATGTTACTTGTGGTCGGCGCAACACGTTTTCTTCTTCCATGCTCCCCTGTAAACTGTGACGCTTTCATTCACTCCCTTCTCTTTCCACACAATCTATCCATCTTTTCGGTCTTCCTCTCCCTCTCCGTCCGTCAACATTTACGTCACGTCTTTTATCTCCCATATACACATCGCCCTTTGCACCTGCTGTGTGTTCAAAAAATGTTTTTTTTTTTGTTTTGCTTACTTTGTTTTTGATTTGTGAAATTCTTTTTTATCGCATCATTTAGTTTATTCCTTCCATTTAAAATTTCTCAGTAGCAGCGCAGAGACTTGTGATGGTGTGCCCGGTTGATGGCAATATTCTCGCCCCCTATTACATGGGACTTGAAACATAACTGGCGAAACGTGTGCACCTCTGCCTTACCCGTCGGGCATTACAAGCGTGATATTATGTTATGTAGCTGTGTCTGTCCCACGCATTGTTAATCCATTTGCTCTCTAATCTGCGCTCAACTTAACACTTGCCAATTCTCACGATACGGTGCGCGGGAGTAGATATTTGGTAGACGTTGTAGTGGGCCTAATGTCACGAAACTATAAGTTAGTGAAAGTATGTTCTAAATGATATCGATTGACGTTAAGTGATTTGAAAGAGTTTTTTTTCGTAATTTGTCCGTTTTTATATTGATGACACTTCAAGATTATGTTGGGGGGGGGGGGGGGGGGGCAAGTTGCGCAGGCAACACTTGAACTGAATTTATTTGAAAGGATAATGTTAAAGAGTGAATACGGAACTTTGATTGAGTGTTGGAATTCGACTATTTTAATTGGTGTGACTCATCTACTAATACGTATAGTTACCTACTATTCTTTTTTTATTAGACCGTATTGTCCCAGTGCTGAGCAAAGGCTTCACTTCTCTCATTTCAACTTTATTCGATTCGCATTTATTATTATTATTATTCGCATTTTTTTTAAGATTTTAAACATAGGTAATGTTTAAAATCTTGTAATGTCATAAATACCTATGTGCTTCACTGCCTATGATCTCTTGTTCCCCATATCACATGATCAGACACCGCGCTTTTGACCACTAGCCCTTCAAAGACAGTCTAAAAAACCAAGAAATGATTATGAAGATCTATCAAACTTGTGCGGAAGCCATCACATGTCAACGAAGCTAGTTTCTCTAGGCACGTGAACAAACACTAAGGTCTTAGGCCAGCAGGTCGTAAGACAACACTTTCACAAACCCCCTATATAAACAGATATCATACTGTATGATTAACTGTGTCATTGGTCTCGTCGTCGCAAGTGTAGATGCTGAGCGTAAGGTCTAGGATTCGATCCTCGGGTAGGGCGGAGTGTTATTGGATTGTTTCCACTAGGATATTTTTAGTAGCACCCCGGAGTCGGGTTTTTTGCTAATCAATAAATATTGATTAGCACAAAAGTCGACTCCGGGCTCTCCGGGGACTCCGGGACAATCATTGTCATTGTTGTTCTGAAGGAAAATATGTTTGCAAACATATCGGTTATAGCAGTTGTAATTAGCAGACAGGATGATCTTTTTCTTAATCTCATGACGAAATCTCTTTCACGATGGTAGAGTCGATCTCGAAACATAACTGGCGAAATTTGGGTGTTATTAAAGGCCTGCCTAACCCTTGTACATTAAGCATTACATTATTCTACACATATAATTAACTGCAACAGGCAGTTCATGACCTATAATGAAAAATGTACCTAAATAAATAATATGGTTCTTGTAAATTGAGTTGAAGTAGTTTCAATAGGACAGGAAAAATAATTTTACTCGTCATTTGAGAGGAAACACCATTTCGTTTATTTATTTTTTATCGTAGTTAGGGATGAGCCGTTTCAGAGAATATTGCACACATATGGCACAAGGCACAGCACATCACTAGTCCAGATTCTCGGATAATTGTAATTTTTCAATCAACCGAATCTTTTCTTTTAAGGGAAAAGATTTTGGAGACCTTTCTGAAACTTAAAAAAGTTGAAAACGCAGTTTTCTTTTAATTGTGATTTTTAGCCTAGTCTAGAATTAATAGCCTAGTCATGTGTCTTAACGACCATACGACATTATTTAACATTATCCATATCATTTCATCGGAACAGCCCAAGAACCTAATACAATCGAACCGCCACACAAAAACACCGACATTTTTTTCTACGAAATCGATCTCTCCATAAAACCTCAAAAAAAACTGACAGATACACAAAAGAAGTGCCTATTAATGACGTCATCAGCTCTTATTTGGATTATCACCGACCACAATCAGCGCCGTGATAAAAGGAAGTGTCGGCAGAAACGTATTGAATTACCACCGAGTGTAGATTGTCGCAGGAAGTCTTGACGTGTGTGTCACGCCGTAGCTGCAGGGCTGTCCGTGAGTGTACAGGTTGATTGATTAGATGGATATGCAGGAAGCCGAGAAAGTGGTAATGAGATCTCGTTAGGAGGCTGCTCAATTGTATCTAAGGGTATTGCGTTATTTTATAATATTGCGTGCTTTACGTTCAAAACTACTACTACTACCTACGAAATTTGATAGGCCTTGGATTTTTATATTTTACAGCTGACCCGACAGACGTTATCGTGTTAGAATAATTAAGAAAATGCACTTTCTGTTGTACCGAATTTTCCAATTTTCCGGCAACTTTTCAAAATTTTCTTTCCGTATGAACCTGGTTCGGACTACTCCGAACATTCAAACAAAAATTTGCCAAATCGGTGCAGCCTTTCTGAAGTGATGCGCTTACCAACGCACATCATTTCATTTTTTAGGTTTCCGTACCCAAAGGCTAAAACGGGACCCTATTACTAAGACTCCGCTGCCCGTCCGTCTGTCTGTCCGTCTGTCACCAGGCTGTATCTCATGAATCGTGATAGTTAGACAGTTGAAATGTTCACAGATGATGTATTTCTGTTGCCGCTATAACAACAAATACTAAAAAACAGAATAAATAAATATAAAGGGCTCCCATACAACAAACGTGATTTTTTGCCGTTTTTATATACGTAGATAATGGTACGGTATCCTTCGTGCGCGAGTCCGACTCGCACTTGGCCGGTTTTTTTATTTTATAGATTAGTGATTTGTCCATTTTTCTCTATCGGTTATTTGATACAACACCATGGTAATAGTTACAATAATTATTTTTACTTATTAACACCATTATACTATTTATGATGATGCAGTCTATTTTAAACGGGTGGTAACACATAGGAAAAAACATATCGTTTTCCTAACAATGGAACATGTTATATTTACTTACATTATATCTAACTGCGCAATCTATAATTTTGTACTTCAGTACACACGGCTACACATCAAGTTATACATTTCCAGTATAAGCTGACCTCGCATTGTACGGAAATTCTATACAATGCGAGACCAGCATAAACTGGAAATGTATAGCTTGATGTGTAGCTGTGTGTACACTACCACTGTTCTATAAATGTTTCATGCTGTTATTTCTAAATCATTATAAAATCTGATGACACGTTCCTATTATTTCCATACTGTCAGACACCATAACTTTCCTTTCATCAAAATTCATGACACAAACACTGAAACCCTAAGTAATCCTAATAAGTCAATTATGAAACCAACTTTCACCAACCCTAGGTTACATAAAGGCGTGTCCAGAAGAGCGATTTAAAAACGCATTACGTTTGGCCGCACGATGCCTTCGCTTCGGTATGGTATAATAGAAATGTGACGCGCCCTTGCATTGTGTTACTTTCTATGCCATTAGTCATAGGTAAGTGGCAAGGCTTGCTACTGAATGCTACTTTTAAAATGGAATACGTTTTTGTAAGTGATTTAAGGTAGAATCGTAAATAATGCTTGATTGTGTTTGCTACCGTTTTATACCACGTTTATACACTTAAAGACACTCTGTATTGATATTCCTTTTTTGAAGTATTTAACGCATGTTTTCCCAGAATGGTTAGGCAGAGGTGTACCTATAGTACACCCACATTTCCTGTCCCATGATATAGGGGGCGAGCCTATTGCCATCAACCGGGCACAAATTTAGACTCTGGGCTGCTACTGAGAAATTCCTAATGGAAAAACCCAATAACACTTTGCCCGACCTGGGAATCGAACCCACGACCCAGGACGCTTGCGACTCGATCAATGAGGCAGTCTTTTTTATATACAAAAAATACATTAAGTGTAGCAAGCATTTGTGTAGAAATCAGTTGTGTTGTATGGGCATGTGATGCAGAGGAATAATTAATTGTCGTGAGGAATGTTTTGAGTATGAATGTGGACGGCTAAAAGAGGGAAGACCAAAGAAACGATGGACTCAGGACTATGTGAAAGATGATATGGCTAGAATGGCGGTGACTACCATGATGACGGCTAATAGAGAAGTATGGGTGAAAAATACATCTCGGGCCGACATAAATACATGTCGGGCCGACATAAACACATGTCGGGCTGACATAAATACATGTCAGGCCGATATAAATTGGGACAAGGGCAGGAAAATTATGATGCTATTATAGCAAAACAAAAACTTTTGTTTGTATATTTTTTAATACGTACTGTTATTTTCTGATTAACGATAACAATAAATGATAATGCTAGCTATTTTTAGCAATTATTGATAAAAGAAGTGAACATGATTCATAATACCACAATTAGTTACAATTCTTAAAAATTATCAATGTTTTGACAGCAATTTTGCTTAGCATGCCAGGCCATATTTATAACTTGATACCTTATGGTTCAGTTGCTATTCATGTAAGCATGGTAGTTCATAGAATCATTATCTATGTTTATAAACCCCCATCCTGTTGGCATTTTTATAACGGCCTCATGAACATGTTTTCAGAAGTCGAATAAAATAATACATAGGTTTATTTACAAAGTAAAACAGTTTCAAACCTTATCCTCCGTATCACACTTATCCTTCACCAATAACTCAAGTGACACAACAACGAAAGTATTACAAAAAATACATAAAAGTTCACTTATGTGTATGTACAATACAATACATAAAAGTTCCCTATTATACAAAACAATAATTATCTGCTATCAAGGAAGCTGAACGCGCCCATTCATTGGCTGCCAAAAACGTCGCGAGTGCGCGCGCGCTGTTTTACGTGCTACTTAAATTAATGGAGGCATTGTTTTTTGTGACTATGATTTGCTTATTAAGGTGCTAGTTCTGTTTTATGACTTACTAGCTTTTGCCCGCGGCTTCGCCCACGAGGATGTCGGAAATTATCCCACAGGAACGTACTGTCTTATTCCAGGTCATGGTCTACCTATGTGCCAAATTCATCTAAATCCGATCAGCCGTTTTAGCGTGAAAGCGTAACAAACAAACCAACTCACTTTCGCATTTTATAATATTAGTTAGGATTTATTAGGTCGTGTTGATCGGCCACAGGCCCACAGCGGGGCAAAGGTTTCTCCTATAGACCATGCTGGCGTTCTGGCAATTCTCTTCAGGAGTTCAGTTTCTAACATGATGTTCTTCTTCCCCAGTAGTCAGTGATCTCAGGTAGTCAGTGTCTTTCCCGATATGTATGTATACATAAGAATATAGAAGAAGAACATCATGTTAGAAACTGAACTCCCTACCTTCATCGTAATCTCATTGTTGTTTCTCTCTTGCTCTTTCGTCCAAACTTTTGTCCTACTTGCTCGTTGGCTCTTCTTTCCTCGTGTTCTCTGTCCACTCCGTCATGTTTTTTTTACTTGACTCGATTCATGACATCAAAATGTTGTGTGTTGTAAATGGTATACTAATCCATACTTCCATATTAATATTATAAATTCGAAAGTAATTGTGTCTGTCCGTCTGTATGTTACCTTTTCATGCCTAAACCACTGAACGAATTTCGACAAAAGGCAACCTGGGGAAGGACATAGGCTACTTTTTATCGACATACCGCGCGGACGAAGCCGCGGGCGGAAGCTAGTGAAATATAAAACGGTATCCTGCCTTTTCGCCGAAAATTGTTTGGCAAATTATCACTTGCCAACCAACGTTTCGCCGATGTTTCACTTTGACAACGAACGATTAGCAATTTTTTGTATGACAACGTTTCATTTAGTAGAATTATTGTTAAGCTCATTATTATAATGACACAAAACGTTTGGGACATTTATCATTTGTCAAACATTTCAGTAGGCCACACAACTATTAGACGAATGTCGTTTTGTCAGTGTAACAGTTCCCTTTTTTATATACTGATATAATGATAAAAAATAAACTAATTTTTACATACATTTTTTATTTAAGAATCTCAAAAATAACATTTAACCTTTAAATTGGCAGCAATGTAGAGCAATAATTACAGCAACCTTATTTAAAGTTATGATAGGTTAGGTTAGGTTATAGTATGACAAACAACGCACGAGCCGAGCGAGCGAAGCGAGCGTGCCGCGGCAGCGGCCGGCGATGTGCCAGAAGCGAATCGCTTTTGTAAAAGGAAACAGTTAAGTTAGGTTAGGTCAAATTAAAGAGAAGTAAAAAAAAAATATATAACAATTACTACCTGTATAATTTGTCCCAAATGAAAATGGCATCCTTGTAAATAAATTTACCAGGATATCACGATGATCAATTGTCAATGAGTCAATTTATTCGTACTTACCTACATTGTCATAAAAATAAGTTGCGCTTATCTAAATAATATTACCTACATAATTATTAAAAGAAATCCTTCTAGATATGGAAAACAATAAAACAATAAATGAATAGTTCGCAAACTAAAACATTCTGCTACTTGAAAGTTGGCATTTTAAAAAGTGCCATTATGAAAAGCAGACCAAACGTACAGGTGGTAACTGTGAGGTTGGGAAATAAAATAAAATTATATGATAAGTTGGCAAATGATTATTCGGCGAAATAAAATTCTGCGAGACGTTAGTTGCCAAGTGAAAATCTAGCAAACAATTTTCGTCGAAAAGGCAGAGAACCATATAAAACATGAAAGTTACTTTTGAACATGTATCTTGATGGAACGAAAAGAAAAGATACCTGCTCTACCCTGATGGTTATTGCTTACCTATGGAGCAAGTCCTTTAGTCACTCCCTAAGATTTCTTCAAAGGGAGTCTCCCTTTGAAGAAATCTTTCTTAAGTAAAAGTCTAAAAGTCCTTCGTCCACTTTTTCACAGTGAATTTGTGACACAGATACTGCAACACCTTACTTTCATTATATATTCAAGTACATATGTACTACATGTTTTATGTATGTTATTGCGTCTGTCGGCCTGTCAGTGTTTGGGCTGCCGTTAATTGTGTGCTAATAACATTTGTTTTACGTATCATTGCGGGGGAGGTGACGGAGGTCGGACTGTATTAATTATTTGTTGCGATTGTTATGTGAAAACGAAAGTTATTTGCACTTGGGTTAGGTCAAATTAGCACTATCTGTCATACAGGAGAAGCTATATAGAATGGATGGAAAAGGTCCTCTGAAAAAAATTATCTGAGGATTTCACTATGACTCGCCCCTATTACAGCATATCTGCTGAAATGTGAGTGTATAGGTACACCTCTGCCTAACCCTTCGAGATTTCGTGGCATGATGTTATGTTATGTGTGTGTGTGTTCACAATGGGTTTACCTCTTAACCAAGGATCAGAGATACAAAACATGAAATAGACTGACTCGTGACCTGATTTTTCACATCCACTAGAGCAGCATAGTAATTTGTCTGCCATGCCATCTAGAAATAACGTTTAAAAGTTTAGTTGAAAGTTTGTGAATGTGCCTATAATGCCACGGTACTCTTCTTAACACAGCAATTATTATAAATGGTGCTCTACTACTTGACTAACCATGTACACATTACTTTTCAAGTATGTTGTTAGAACACGTGAGTCAAAAGTCTGTGAATAAGAAAGATGTTACTAGATGATTTCTTAATTTTATAGTTACTTAGTAGTTTAAATTACTTAATAGCTAATAGGCTAGATTGTAACTTGAATAAAATTTTATAAAGCAAAAAAATGTGATGACTACCTCATTGCTCTAGTGGTCGCAAACGCCTCTACTGAGTATGAGGTCCTGGGTTCGATTCCCCAGTCGGGCAAAGTTTTATTGGATTTTTCCATCTGGAATTTCTCAGCGGCAGCCCGGAGTCTGGATTTGTGCCCAGTTGATGGCAATAGGCTCGCCCCCTATTACATGGGACATAAACATAACTGGCGAAATGTGGGTGTGCTAAAGGTACACCTCTGCCTAACCCTTCAGGGAATACAGGAGTGATGTTACGTTATATTATGAAAAAAACTACCATTACTACCATTTGTATCACTACCATTACTACCACTACTACCATTTGAAACCTTAACGTAACATAAATCTCTAAGTTACACACAAGAATACTTGAAACTAAGTGAAACTCGTACTTATAACTAAGGCTTCTGCTTACCCAACGAAGTCTCCAAACAGTAAGTTGACTCAAGTTAACTATGTTTGATGTAACTCACTGTGCTAACAGGAAGTTGAGCATAATCACGCTTTGTACCAAGTTGTATGTGTTTGTGGTGTGTAAGCAGAGGTGTGGGTGATTTTAATAAGATAGATATGGTAGTATTGTACTTTTTCGTATCTTATTCAAAAATAACCACATGGCATATTGAGTTATATCAAACCAAACAAACTGCTGGGGAGTTTGTTTGCTCCTAGCTAAAGCACTAGGAAGTGGTGAAGGTGTCTTATGTAAATTTATGTTCGAAAAGTGCTGATTCTCAGCCTAGTTTGATATGAGTATTGAATTAGTTTTTTTTTTTAATTTTGACTTTCCGTTTTGAGACTTCGTCTCTCTCTGACTATCGGCTGATAACGTTTTTGATGTAAATCTGCTTTCAAAACTCATGGTGTTCTGTTAGGTTGACCGAAATAACTTAAAACGAAACGATCATAAGTTGTCAAAACATTTGCTGTATTGAGATTCTTACATACTGTTTTTTTTGTTTGTCAAGCTATAAGTTCAGAGAAGTTCCTTCAAATCTGTGTAGGCTGTATTAGAAAAGAATGTATTAGTGCTAAATATAGTCTGCTGCCTCACTGACAGAAATCTTAGGGGGACATTGCAATTACGGCCATGTTTGGCCACTGATTTGATGATTGCAGTTCACCGCTGCAGGCCATCTTCCGGATAGAACCAATTTTCTTACGTCACTTATGATCTGGCTGGGGTAGCGTGTTCTTGTAACTGTCATTCAGAAATGGCTATAAACCTCAAACTGTCACTAACGAGACACAATAGAATTTTAATTGTTATCCGCCTTCTAAAGGCCAATCGACAGTTGAGCGGAACGACGCGATTCTGGTAGAACAATTTCCATGAATCAGTCAAGTAAGAAAGGGCGTCAGTTTACTTAAACTCCCTACTTGTCCCTGGATATGCCTACTATAATATATATTATGACTCGTTTGCTAGATCAGCTTTGCAGTTTGTTTCGTTAAAGCTCATTATATTCATCTAATCTTTGGCAGTACCCAATACTTAGTTTTCAGACTGAAAAACTTTAGCAGACTCGGGAATAGCAATAGAATCTTTCATGTTTGCAACCAACCATTGTAAAAGCTATTTACATCTAACAAATTCAGAATCAAACTCAAAAATGCATACTAATCACATTCTCAACCTTGACACTACGTACTGCTACGTACAGTGGCGATAACTATGTCATAAGTAGTCGGAGATCATCAAATCTATGCAAATGAGATGAACACAAAGTCGCCGCCTACGAGAGAAATCTGTGAGTGACCTGCTGGTTCACATATAAAAGTTTTACACGATTCTGACCAGTATGTAAAGGGCGGTATTTAGGAATGAATGAATTTGCATAAATAATGGTTTTAAGTCTTTTACATATTAGTTTATGCATTAGTTATGAAGTTTATTGTTTAGATTAATAGCATGTCAGTCTGCCTAGCCTTTTCCCATCTATGTTGAGGTCGGCTTCCAGTCTAACCGGATGCAGCCAAATATCAGTGTTTTACATGGAGCGACTGCCTATCTGACCGCCACAACCCAGTAACTGGGTAATACGATACCCCTTGGTAAGACTGGTTGTGAGACTTTCGGGCTTCTGGACGTAACGACTGTCCAAGATCCACGAATGACAGCCGGGACCAACGGCTTAACGTGCTTTCCGAGGCACGGAGGAGTCTCGGCATGTAAAGATGGTCACCCATCCACAGACCAACCCCGGCAAACGTAGCTTAACTTGATGAATCGACCCGCGTGACTACGATATTCATAAGTTTGAAAATACAATATGTATAATTTATCATTTCCATACTAATTGTAGTATCTTAATGAAAAGAAGCTTGTAATCAAATAAGGCAGCCAACCTTAGGTACTTCTGAAAATGAGTAATGGTTTATGTTTTCTTTATTACTCAACTTTAATGAGTAGCTGTCAAAGCTGTCATAATCTTAATTTACAACCTTTTCAAGTACCTACTTACCTTCTAGTAGAGAGTGTAGATATAGTTCAGTCACTACATAAAATAAAAGTGTCCCATCAATGTTCTCATACCTCCATAGGAGCCCACTTATCTTCCTCTATTACCCCATATAAATTCCTCACCTACATCGTCCTCATTCCGAGTCGGTATGTCCTCATGTCGTCATGGGATTCCTCCCGTGTTACGCCATGGGAGGTCGATGAACTAGTCCCATGGTTTTATGGCGTTATCTAATAAGGTGCAAGGGACATGTTAGAATGTGAACTATAGCATGTAGGTTTTATTATAATAGATACGTGTATTGAATTTAAATGATAGTAAATTATCCACAGTTGAATAGCACTTATATAGCTCCTTTAAATCGCACTGCACTGTCTTTATTTGCTTTTTTTGCCCGACTGCTGATAGTGAGGTCCTGGATTTTGGATTGGGAGTCGTACCCGATACGTGTCCATAGGGGAAGAGTCTAAGATTTTGTCCAGACTACTAACTGACCATAAAAAAATCCATAGCCCCACCATACGCCTTCTTCGATATCTTTAGTATTTGCTACACAGCATTTACTAAATATTGCTCTCCAACTACCGAATTACACAACACCTACTTGTATTTATCACAACTTCATGAAAGATAACGTTATAAACAAACTATAATTTATCTATTTAATTCAGAGCTCATTTGTTTTCCAAAGCACGTTAGACTGCTACACGTGCTGCACAGAGCCTCTTCAATGGCGACAATAAGATTTAGTTATAGCAATTGAAATTTTAACTGTGTGCACTTAAATGCACTTATCCCACTCGAGTGCATGGAATTGCGCACAGCAGAGATTTCAAATTGAGGGATTTACCAAGCAATTTATCTCTGGTGTTAAAAGGCTGAATATTTAGGTCAGCAACCTAGTATTTGCCTATAGTGTGAGTAGGTGGGGGGCTCGTGACTAAATAATAACAGTCGCATGGGGCCATCGAAGGTTAAGCTACTCTTGCCGCGGTCGGTTCGTAGATGGGTGACCATCCATTACATACCAAGATACCTCCGTGCCTCGGAAAGCGCGTTAAGCCCTTCGTTTCGGCTGTCATTCGTAGATCTTTGACAGTCGTGAAGGGTAGGCAGAAGCCCAATAGTCTGACAACCAGTTTTGCCAAGAGATGTCGTGTTACCCAGTAACTGGGTTATGGAGGTCAGATAGGCAGTTGCTCCAAGTAGAATACTGGTATTCAGCTGCCATCCGGTTAAACTGGAAGCCGTCCCCAAAATACTTGGGAAATGGTCAGGCAGCTTGATTTTTGTGAGTAGGTATTGGCAAGTCAGAAACGGACTACAATTTTAGTGACGTTACAGTTGCCAATTGATATCTTATTGTCCTATCCTGCGCCATCTTATCCTATGTATCCGATTTTTACTGTCTTATTGCATGTGAAGCCAAGAGGCCCATGGGTGGCTTTAAAACTCTGACTCCAGGTGAGTTGTTAACCACACAAAAAGGAAAAGAGATTGCCCTCTCTACTTGATAAGAGTGGTTTGCTCTATAACCAAAATGAAACTCCACAGTGATTTGGGCTCTACTTAATAACTTTTTCTCCCTTTTGATTCCAGAAGTAGCCGGATTCATAATTTTCATCGCGTTGGCGCTGTCAATGCCATTACCACTTGTTTTAAACGCAAATTGAAGAGAACATTTCTTATGCACCTAAAGTTTTAAATTCTACCGTCCAAGTAATTGAAAACCCATTATTTAACTTCAAACACGATAATTCTGAACGTATTTGCACACGATATGCAAAATTTAAAGTGATGCAGCCTTCAAGATGTCTAAGGTCAGACATGTTCCGCGTTCTAACCTCAAATTGTGTTAAATATATTTGATATATTTGTCAAATATTATATACTCAGTTTTGTAGCTTTAATAGTACAGACTTAGCTTCCGGTAATATTGGGACAAATATTATGTAAGATTGACCCCTGTTTTTTTGCCAAACGAGCTACTGTAGTTTAGATGTGACCCACTAATATCCACACCCCTGTATTTAGAGAGGTCAAAATGAAAAATTATAATCTGAAAAACAGATAAAAAATCAGGATATTCTTACACAAAACTGACCAACTCAGGAACGAACCTAACCCTCCAAATTCGGTAGCTATGCTTGCGACTACTAGAATAATGAAAGTGCATGCATATAAATAGTTAACTGCAATATTATTATCAACTCACGCGACCTTATCTTTTAGATAATACTGTTTCATAACAGCATCTTAAACTCCTGAGTTTAGTTGAGATATGACGGCGCCATGACACTTGTTGAAATAATCGTTTAGCGTGAAAGTGATGACTAGGTTAGTTACAGTACCTTGAATTTCATAAACACATACATACATACAAAAACTCCCGCAGAAACTACAGAACAGCACCTGCTACGATCCTTATACATACTGCTTTTATTCACAAATAAACAAGGAATAAACTATTCTAATGTAAAAGGACGTGACAGTTGAAAGGCGAGAAGGAACATAATGCATTGACTTCAAATAACAGGGCAGGCAGAACCACAAGATCTTTAGTTGTTAAAAACAAACGTTAATCAAAATATTGGAATATTAACTAACTCCTGTGTAGCCTGTAAGAACTTAAAAACTCCTCATCAGTCTGGATTTGAGTGATCCTAAACTATCCTTCAATTTCATGAAAAAAACATCGCTCCCACTTTGCAAGCGCCATTTATAACCAAAAGAACAACCGTGACCATCTGTAACAACCTGATTAATGAGCACAAAGCCATATGAATAAGATCACTAAAACCATCCCCGTCGCCAAAAGCACGTACTTCAAGCATAGTCGCATATCATTAATCATTGAAACAAGTGCGTATGACCAGAATAACCACGAAACAGATAAGGTACAGAAGATACACTTATGGATGACGATGCTGACGGAAAAGATAACGGAAATATGAGATTGGAGACTCGCTCTCTGAATTCTAGTCAAAGCGTATTAAAATTAGATATACATGATGGAAATGGATTCATTGATACGAAGAAAAAATACCTATGTGCAAACTCGATGCGTAATTGCTTACTTATCAACGTACCGTGAATCCATCATCAAAGGAAATATGAGAAACCATAGTTGGCAACAGCTACTAATTTCGAAAGCCAAAATACTATAAAAGACGGAATATCATCACGGATGAAAATGGAATGTTTCTCTGGTCAAAAATGTGATAGATACTCATCAAAGAGTGGGACAACTCTTTGAACGACAATCTGCTTTTTTAGGGATTCTTCCCCAACATTCTAGCTTCAGTTACAAGTAAGAAGTTATTTTTGCAATTTTGTTTGTTTTCGAATTGGGTCTTCTGTCTTACATTCATGGTGGTATTACCAACTAAACACATGTTGGCAAGTAGGTCAAAACCTTGTTTCAGGGCCACGGAGACAATCGCTCTCAGTGATATATGGCGCTAAGGATTCGAGGATGCCACTTGTTTAATGTTTAATTTACATGCTCAAGAAATGGAGGTAATAGCATGTACATTGTACAACAGATGTTAATAAATCATCATCTGCTTATCCTTGTTCAACTATGTTGGGGTCGGCTTTCAATCTAACCGGTTGTAAGCTAAATACCAGTATTTTACATTGAACCATTGCCTGTCCTGATCTCTACACACCCCTGGAATTGGGTTGAGCAGTTATGTACTGTCGTTTATAAATGAACTGCAACTGAAAAACAGCAGCAACTGAGCAGTCACACTGCCATTGTTGCTGAGTGTCAAATGTGTTTACCAGTCATGGTCGATCAGGAACGAGGCGAAAAAAAAGGAATTCAGGGAATTGAAGCATATCCTACTGTTAAGTAGAGAATACTTACTTACTTAGAATTCTTATTCAATCAAGATTTCAATAGAAGACTTCTTCTGATAAAATTGATGAACCAATACATTATTACTTCTAATAACAATTTTGCTTCCGACATTCATCTATTTGTAAGATCGCTGCTAACCTGGATACTTAGAGAAGAGTGATGTTACTCAACAGGTTTAGATTAATGTATCAAGCTGCAGCTGTTAAAAGAAATCACAGGTAAGGCACGGCAAGTAACCTGTGGAAAGTGTTCCTACGTCGTATACTACGAGGCTTAGTACACTATACGATTTATCGTAAATGTAGGTAAAATTTAAAAAATACATACTGTTGTCGAAAACTTTGGCAGTTTACGGAACCAGATTTAAGATTTGTTTGTATAGATACTAATATCACACCCGTAATCCTCGAAGGTGCAAAGGTGTACTATATTACACCCACATTTCGCCAGTTATGTTCAAGTTCCATGAACTTAACAAAAGAATAGTAGCCGACAAACTAATCAATACTATGATAATTAATTTCTTGTCGTTTAAACACTTGTTACAAATTACGAATTACCACTCCTCGTCGTATTGTTTTTGGTTTTACAGTCTTGATAATTTAAACAGCGAAATAAATGTATACCTACGTAATACTATTACCATTACCCATAAAATTAGTCAATGACTTCTATTTCATGTAATTTACATATAACGTTAGACTTTTAACACGTTTTTATTATTGATTTTAAGATAAAGAAGCTAATTTGCATGTTTCCGAGATCTTATCTAGGAATTCGCAATATATTTTTGGGTGCATTCACTGCCGCATTCATTGTATTATGATTTCATTGATAAAATATTATTGAAAACCAGTTAGAACTATTTATTTGTTCTTTTATAAACTAGTTTTACAGCTAAACATGAGCATTTGTCGTATGTACCTATATCGGTTTTAGAAATATTTAGCTGTTCCTGTAATTTGTCGCCTCTTTTTAACTTTCTGGCCTATTTTCACAGTTGGTCGCTGTACTCTTAGTAACTAAGTTAAAGCACCCCGACCAAACGGTTTGGGTTAAATGTAACCTGTCATCTGTCATTTTGTCTATTCTTCCGTCGACAAAACTCGTTTCTACCGTGGTCATGCTACGCGTGCGGAATAGCGAGCCGGAGTGAGCGCTAGCTACATCCAAGTTGGTCGCAGTTACATAGCTGTTAAGTATTTTTAGGACCTCAAAATAGGAATTATTTGAGGTTCAGAAAAAGAGGTGCATTCATTATATTAGAGTGTTCAATAATGTTTTTAGGCAATCAAAATGGGACTATTTGTAATTCTAAAACTATGTATAAGTTTCGTAGAGTCATAATTATAAAATAAACTTAATTAAGATCTGCATTTCACTCATAGTGTTGCATTATTTTAATTTGATAATCGTATAGTGTAAATTGAACCTACTTGAACATAACTTTTTCTAAGATAGTGTAATTGAGAATGAATTATCAGCTATTGATAAATCTTGTAACCCACTCAAAGCTACCAGCTTCTTCTTAAGTTTTTCTTCCTTTTTTGAGTCACCCAGAAGCACGTGGGTGCCTTGCTTTATTAGAAACCTGACCTTTCTCAATGTGTTTGAATGAGTCGTCTATATTTGGTTTCCTTCGCTGAATAACAACACTATGCTGGGTACAAGTAATATGAAGTGTAACACGACAACTGGGCGAATTTGTTTCAACTTGTGTTAAATTTCTTATTACGTTAAAATCCCGCTCATAGGTATTTGTAAAATTTCTTCGATAACAAAGTGCCTACGGGTATATAGATCAATTTAATGCTGTTTTATCAGTTTATAGAATAATAAATAAATAATTTATACCCTAATTTATGATACTGTATTCGCTTTCTTGCTATGAAATTAACTGCTTAGCAGTAGTCAATGAAAATGTTTTTATTTGATAATATTTATAAGCGTTACCGCATTCGGTCATTTATCAACGGTAAAAGAATATTAATCAAGTATTACATATGATAAATAAAATAAAATAGAGTATCTTCATGATCCTAATCATTCTGACTGTTATCCACTGCTAAACAAGGGCCTCCCAATGACCACTGCTGGTGGTCGAAGTAGATGTAACACAAGTATGTTAGCATAGCTGACAGAGTCGCTGCCATCTAGTATTTAAGTCTGGATGGGTTTTTTCAGAGGATCAGCCCACAATCTTCTTTGTCATCATTATTATATCTCGCATCAATCTAAAGTATAGCAAATTAAAGCCTGGCGTCTACTATATTAACGCTTGCAGAACACCACAGTTCTTATTAACTACGTATGTAATCACGATCCCTGACAGTGTCGCCCACTGCGGCGTGTGCCTTTGAAGACGCCGCCATGCGCAGGAGTTGAGATATAAACCACTTATCGGTTATGTTCTCGCGAGTATGTAGACTAATGTAGCTGTTTCCAGAAATAAAGTTGTTTGTTGTTGATTAAAAGAAAGATTTGATTTTCCTTATGTTTTATGCAAATATAGGAAATACAGTCCGTTGTTGTCAACTGGCTTGGTGGCTGGTGTTTGGCATTAAGCTACGCGATTTTTTTACCCGACTGTGGAGAAGCCAAAAAAGGAGGGTTATTTAAAAACTATAAATATTGAGTCAAGGTTAAAAAGTTTCGAATCCCTTTGTTAGTAGAGCACTGACTTTTACAAGTATCCTTGATTACGTTAGTGAATTGACAAACTGAGTCAGACATCGCACAATTTTGCATCGCTTTAGAATTTTTATGTTAAGATTTTGATTTGATTCAGTAAGTATCTACTCGTATGAACAGATGCACATTTCACATAACTTTCTACCAATAAGTTTCCGGTGCGATCACACATACCTCTCTAGTCTCTGCCGGTGACCACAGCAGCTCTTCTGGTTACATACCGGATACCGCCGCTTTGAAGTCGCCGACGACGATACCTTACACATCATTACATGAAACGTAACGTCCTTTATAAAAGTGCTGAGTCTGAAAACCTGAATAGCTAGGAGGTTATATGGGTCGTGCTATCTCATAATATGAATTCTAAACATTCCGAAACCTAGCCAGATTTACCTACCAATGAATTAAATGTACCCAGGATTTTGTAATATCTTGTTTTATAAGAGTTTCCTTGAAGTTTCTTGCCCGTTCTTCTTCACAGACATCTACGTTTTGGAATGGGCAACTAGCTTCAACTTACTGACCGACTTCATGACAGTTACAAAAGTGCCTATTTATATAGTTTAATTGAAATAAATGCTTTGAGTTTTAAGTTATAAATAAATAAGAGACGTGATTCAGCAGTTAAAACCGCATTAACATAATGCAAGACAGAACGGTTGCTTTTTATAATACGACAAAATAAGCTGGAAGATTGGATCGATTACATATCGCCTATAAATACATGATATTATACTGTACTCTATTAAATTCTTGATCAATATGGTGTAAAAAATGTTGCCAGCTTCCAATGTTATTCAACACTGTGATATCTATCCACCCTATATGGTAATACAGGCTTGAATATAAATATTCCTGTCAATATACAAGATTCCTTAGGAGGTACTTGGATTATGATTAAGTGATTCGATTTAATTTTAGTATTCCGTACTCAAATCGGCATACCACTTTGGTGTCTGTCTGCCTGTCACATGCGACTTTCTATGAAATTGTTTTTTACGTCAGAAGATGCACAATAAAAATATAATCTTGATTTCCAGTGGTCTAGGGATCTTAAACCTAGTTCCCAAGCAAAAGATCTGGCTTCTGTTCTTGACTCAGGCAAAACTATAGAGTTTTTTTTTTGACAAGATTTAGCCTGGAGTTTGGGACGGTCCTCGATAGGTTTAAGCTCGTCCCTTTTTCCGGTCTGACTATACATCTATCTACTTCCTCAAGAAGCTGTATCCCTTCATAATTTTTTGTGAAAACACTTTAATCTTTATGTCAATAACTAGTTTATACATTCCATTAACACCATTATGTTGTTAATATGATCTATTATCGCCATTAAACGTGACACATGTATAATAACAATGTTTTCTTGTTACAGGTTTCCTCATGTTATCCTGTATAAGATAATTATTGTAAGTGCTTTGGAACACATGCGTCTATTAGGTATATAAATAATACATAAAAAGAACAGATGGCTTACAGTACCTAGAACCAACAGACATAATTTGATCAAAATATCTAGCTCTTAGTACCTATGTGTATTTTGATGTAGTTTCTTCTAGAGTTCATCAACGGCAGATAATTCCGATTTTTCCGACCTCAGCAGCTAATTCGGGATTTGCTCGGGATTAACTCTCTGGGAATTTTTCTAGTTTTCTTGAAGACTGATTTATTGAACCAGAAAATATTGACAAACTTTTAAATTACTGGTAAACTGAAAGAGATTTTTGATAAAAAGCTGCTGGTTTTAAGTACATTTTCTGTTTCCGTTGAGAGTTAATTAAAATAATGTCTCAAAATAAGTAGCAAAAGACTCTCATTGCATGGTCTACTAACATCTAAATCTAAAAAAGTGACTTGCGGCAATTTAACCTCTGCCAAAAATTTGGAGCTTGAATGAGCACATAAGTGCCTTAAACGCTACATTTTTATCTTAATTCACCAAAACAAAACATTTACGACGATATTAGCACAACATATGGCGTTATAAAAACCGGTAATTAATCTCTGAGATACGACATTATGCGGCTTTTGTTCCTATCTAGATCGGGCCTAGGAAGCGCGCGCGCAGGTTCTAAATATGGCGCATAAGTACTGTTTGTATAAACCTTGGTGTACCGAGCAAAAACGTTGCTTTACCTTATGTGGTAAATGTGTAATAGTTTTTATTTTGTTGTTTATAAGGTTGGTTGTTTATGGTTCCTGCCTTCCTGATGGACCAGTGTTGCTATAGGTAATACGTGGCCAATAGATGTGTTTTAATAGCAAGAATAGATAAAACAGGAGAAGGCTATCATTGACGCGCAAACTGTTACCATGAATTCAGCACAATGATAATCGCCAGTGTAGAAATTTTTCGTCGGTTATTAAAAATAAAACAGCAGTTCATGAAATACAATACCTATACGGACAAAATAGGAACAGAATGAATAGTTCATGTGCTGAAATCATGGTGACAGTTCGCGCGTCAACGTCCCTTCATCATGATCATCCACAGCCCAACATCCCTCACTGCTGAGCAAAGGTCGTACAAGAAAAGAGATTTCTTGTACAATTCCCACGCTCCTGTGCCTCATTCAGGTTTTGCCAAATCCAAGATTAGGAGTAAACATCAGGTACGTTAAATATTTTGAATAATTGACCGAAACCAGAGAGCAGTTGTGGCCCAGTTGTAGGTCATAGGTTCGAACCCGTCTGGACGCAGGCGCTTTACTTTATGTAAATTACTTCATCACTACTGCTCTCAAAAATAGTGAAGGAAAACATCGTGAGGAAACCGGTATGCCCTAGAACAAAAAAAAATAAGTCATGCGATATCTGCCAACCCGCACTGGGCCCGCGTGGTGGATTACGGCCCACTCCCGTTCACCGAGAGGAGGCCTGTGTCCCAGCAGTGGGAAAGTTATAGTTATTATGTATTAACCACTATCGAAATGCCCTAAGATGCGCTACTTCGTATTAAATTTTCCTCGCAAGGAAAAATACTTGAAATACTTCCACCACTGTGTATTGTATCAAGAACAACGAGAACATGACTCACTAACATTGTAACGACGTAAATATTTTCCATATGGTGACAAGTTGCAAGACAACTGTCTCATTATTTTATTTAAAAGTAAATATTTTTATAAGTTCAACCGCAAAATATTCCAGAAACTAACCTTATGCTTTGACATTTATTAAAGTAGGTAAATACTACAAGACAACTCAATCTTGTATTTTTCCTTTGCTAATTATAAATTAACTGAGTTACTATATAGTTCTCGTTATGATTGCAACAAATATGACCAAGTTGCGTTTCAGACTGTTGATTCACAGTCTCTGGATACTGGTTATTTTATTCTGGATGCATGTGGAAAAAGAAATTCACACGAACGCAGTGAAACACACTAAAACTTTGAATCAAATCCGAAAAATAAAACAAATCGAAGCCTCAGAGGCACTGGTACAGTTTAGTCTCTTACCAATTGTAATATAGATATGACTGTAACACAAGAAATCAACATATTGACCACCACTCCAAATAGAGCACTCGTTCAACTCATAAACCGGAAGCACCCAACACCTATTTACCAATAAAAGCCCACTAATCGCCGCCATGACACGTGATTACCGATAGAATCGTCTGGATGTCCGGTGGCATGGCGCGGCTCATCGATGGATGGCCGTTAATGGACGATGCTGTCCATAGATGGACATAAAGGCTTATTGTTTGAAGTGACAGTTGACTTAGGGATGGCATAGAGAGTAATAGGAAAGTACGTCTGATTGGGATAATTGGGAAAAACGGTGAAGAGAAACATCGCGTCGTCATGCTTGAGAGATATTTCTCGACGGCATGCGAAGCCAAGTCAGAGGTCCACGGGTGGCATAAAAACTCTGACACTAGGTAGTCCCTAACCACATGAAAAAGAAAGAAATTGGGATATAAATCTAGGGGTGTTTTTTGATGAAAAGATGTAGAAAGAGTTAAGAGATTGAAAGTTATATCAACTCCATTGTTGATATAACTTTCAATCTCTTATTTAACTTGAAGGGAGATAGAAATATTATCATTAAAAAAAATTGGCGGGTGAAAAAGGCTTGCAACATGAAAAAGGCTTGGAATCTTTATACCTCACCAGATTAAATAAGAAACGTTTTTAATGGGCAGAATATTTAGTAGAGTTTCATGAAAAGTTAAATTAACTGAATTCAAAAATAATCATGGTCATATTCATCCCATCAGGTTTTTTGTATTTATTCAAATACATAAGACAGTCCCTCAAAACACCCGCCCTTCGCCACTTCCTAGTGCTTCAGCTGGGAAGAAAAATCTATTAATCATGCCATTGTCACGGTACAATGACCACTTCTATCTGCCTAATAAATTGAACTAAAAAGTTGACCTAGCTTCTCCATTATCTCTACAAAAAAATCTCCTCTGACTCTCACCCCTACCTTATGACAGGAAGCGTCTACTTGTGCAGTGAGACAAAGCTTACAAACCGGACACATCAACGACCTACACTGCTGCGTTAATATGCACTGTGACAGCTTTATTGCTTCAAATCATTTGAGAATGCCGACTGACTTGAGCCTGCTTTATTGGTTCAACTTTTAGGGATTCATAGAGGATCAGTTATTTAAATAAAACCTAATCTAGGCAGACAACTTCTTCTTTTCATTTCGACGGTAGATCTATGTTACTGAGAACTGCAGCAGAGAACTATATTGCCACATAATGCTTACTATTGCTTACCTTTGTTGCTGATCCATAGTCTTACAAAAGATCAGGTTACCTATTTCCAAATCCCAATTAGGGATTACCTTTCAGTCTACCCACTTGGCTACTTACGACTAAATGCAAATAGATAAGTCGAAACCAGTTGGAGCACCTATCAAACCTTTCTGGAAGGAGTCATGTGATTGTTGATCAAGACTGGTTGAAGCATCTAATAAACTGTTGTATAAATAGGAATTATAAGGGAAAAACAATAAAAGCTTTTAGGCTATAATGAAAAGTCTCTAAGCACAATGACATCACTTTTTTATGCTCAAGACCAAAATTTTATTTATTAATGATTCTTCAATAGAATATTAATGCTACACGCTACACCCAATAAAAATACGGTCAAGTTCTCCATTATTATCAACATGATTGAAATGGACAGCATCGTGAAGCCTCAGGCTTACCTGTCAATGTGTTAATCCACTGAATAACATACATGATACAACACACTGGTTGAATTCAAGGCCCATGTCTTCTTATACATGATATGTCACTTATCAATGGACTGGTTCTAGAGGCATGTTGGTGGTGTCCTTGAATTAAGCTGTCAGGAGTGCGGCGGAACTGTCAAAAGAATTATGACGCCCAACATCTTGACTTTATCCATTTATCTAAGTAAATATTTATCGATGAAAATACGATTTCAAGATTTTTGTGGTTTTTTATAGTATTTATAGGAGTTTTTCAACATGGATGAGCTTTTCATCATGAAGCAGTTGACAGCTATGCCAACCGTTACAGATAGAAAGATTAGGTAAAAAAATTCCACATACCTACCTACACTCTCTCAAGCATAAGTGATTTTCGGGCTGAAATCAATCAAATGTAATTAGAGTACCTATTGTTCGTAAAAAAATAGGTTATGGTAGAAACCAAACAGCTCATGCTTTATCTTAGATAAACACTGAACATTTTGCATTTGAAACGATCTTGTTTGCTTAGCTTACTTACTTAGCCTCTTCAAGCACCTAAAATATAAATCCCCCAAGCATTGACCATGTCAATACTTCTAGCTCCTCAAACACTATAATTATAATAAGATGACTATAATAAATATTATACCAGTCCTCTGATCTATCGGTAACTGTACGTCGTGCGCCCGCGCCGGAGGCAGAGCTGTCAATATTATAATCCGTTGCATAACACACCAGTCCAGTTCAAGGTCTAGTCTGCTGTCAGTGGGTGAAGCAATTGTGTCCGTACTATTTCAAGTATGTGTTTAATAGGTTTATTCCTATCTAGGAATGTAGAAATAGGCCATCCTCAGAGCGACTAGTTGTGGACAAGAACGGAACCCTTATTCGTAAGCTGCTGGTCACACGGCAAGGTCCGTATGGTTTTCGAAATTATCCAGAGCAATCAATCCCGAAATCAGTCGGGCTAACCTGATATATACAATCATAAAACGATGATTAATGTGTCTCCCGTAAATTCATCCCCTTCTGTAAGAGAAGTTTTTTCATCTATACATATTATATAAATATTATCTCCTCTCTCTAGTGACATCATCCCAAAGTAACTTAAATGCTGCAGTTGAATTTTCTGCGGTTCTTTTCCGTTTTCTTTCCTTTTATTGCTAACCGTAAATAGTTCAATATCGCACCAACCACTCCCATTATTTATAATCTTTATTTCTTTAAAACCCACCATTAAAACCATAAACAAATAATCACACTTAAGATCTTGGTCCCCGGAGGCTGTCAATATAATATACGTTGTATAACACATAGCACAGCGCACCGGTTTGAAGGTCATTGTCGGATGCGCGCGCGCAGCTTGTAACGATAATGGACGTTTTTGTTTAGAGTGCGATGCTATTAATTATTTACTGTCGAGATTTTTGTTTGATTAAGTGTTTCTTTTAAGTGTGAGAACGGGAGAGAGATAGAATATAATGAATATCGTGTTATTGATGAAAACCATGGAAGAAGTACATACATAAGGACAGCATATTTTGACAATAAGCTTGACTCAGTTTAAACTTGAAGTGACTTTAGCGATAGTGAAAATGTGAATTATGTTTTCCTCTTACTTAAAACTAGTTTTATCAATTCAATTCATTTATTCAATAACAATTTACATCGTGTCTGAATTTGTATAACTAAATATTATAAGAAACATCATGCATGCAATCTATATTTAAATCATTCCAATAATCCAAATTTGTAATCGTAATCGTAATGTAAGAGGTTTTAGTAATTACAACTAAAGTTGGACATGTATATTACTAATAGGATAGCGTCGTTATCATCCTTTCCTGCTTTTAGAGAGCACTTCAAAGGCCTATTCTTCTAATTTCATTTTTGATGTTTCTAAAAATATCGTATTTTTGCAAACGTAATGCCGAATCAAGTAGAACGTTCAAGTTTAAAACCTAAGTTCAGACAAAAGCCAAAAACGCTCTAATACTCATAGTAAGTAAAAACCCGAAGATACCCCTACCATCAGTGTCAGTACCTAGATATAGGTAGGTATTACTTAGAATCTACAATGACTAAGTTAAAATAGTACATTACTGTCGCGGCCTGCAATAAGGGAATTGATGGACGATCGTGAAAATGAGGGCCGAGGCGAAGCCAAGGCACTCATGCGTGAGTCCATCAATTCCTGATTGCGGCCAAGGCTTGTATAGTACTTTTCTCAAACAACGCGCGGAAATTCAAATTGAGTAAATTAAATAGAAATTCCAGAATCAATGACGAATAACTCATTTTTCATGCGCCAATATGTTAATTTGTTTCTTCTTTGTTCTATTTGCAAACCAATTCGAAATTTAAATAAAATCTTTGATAAGTTACCTCCTTGGTTGCCGTGTGTTGAAGTAAAAAGTTCGTTCCATTTTTAAATAACACGACAGATATGAGTTTTCATAGTAATTTATTTGGCCGCTAAACACGCCAGATATGGATTTTCATAGTAACTTTGCTGGCCGCATCGTCACTTGTTTTTACCAGTACAGCAATTTTGATTTATCTCGAAGAAGGTTGTCAAAATAATGCTCGAATTTCCAAGCATGTTTGAGAAAAGCTTTTTTATCTAAGTATCGTTCAGAATCTGTTGTAACGTAACTGATTGGTTTTAAAACATAGAATTAAGCACGGCTATACTAGAGCCAACATGGCCAGAAAGCGCACAATACAGAGAGACTTGGAAGGAAAAAGGGGAGGCTTTTGTCTAGCAGTGGGACACAAAATAGGCAATAAAAAAAAACCTAACTGCCGCAAAGAAATAGAATCATCTTCATGTTTTCATGTTAAGGTATTTTGACTAAAATAACATTATAATGGCATTGAGAATGTTTTACTTTAGTTTTAAAAGCCGGTAGCTCGTCTGCAGACCAAGGTAGTTGTCAATATGAAATACTATAAACATCTTTCCATCAGGTACTAACACCTATTTTCCAACCAATTCACACTCACATAAAAAAAGCCTCTAAAACAGCTTGCGATCAGCCGGAACCTAATAAATAGAAATCTAGATCATTTCTTACAGAAAAAAAAAACAAACTCGATGGTCTTATAAGTATTAAACACATCCTCAATCCTAAGCACTGCCAGGACACACATCTCAAGCACTCACTCTATTTATAGCTTCATTCAGAGACCTCAGATGACCCCATCTGGCCTACTCTTTTTATAAGCTCTGAATCTCTGAATGACTCCTCAGATTAAGCCGCTTCCTTTCAACTCATTCACAAAGTCTTAACTGACAGTAACCCAATATTTTAAATCTTCAATGTAAACAGATCTCTGGGATCAATCGTCTACGCTTCGCTAAGTTTTATGAAAACAAACTACTTGAGGATATAAAAACTAATCTCTTCATCATCATCTACACATACTTATAATTCTTTATAGAAAATCTGTGGTTTTGTTTGTCTCTCTAGAGTAAATCGATGACCCTTTTTCAAAATATAAATTTTAAATAGCGTTTCAATTTCAGGAAATTAACTTAAAAAAGCTTTTTTAATAACGAGTTATTTAATGTTATTGCTTGATAAGATACCTCATCTATCATTATGAAGCTGCTTTGCATTAAGAAGCTAGTCCCACACCGTGCGTGTGATAAGTGATAGTAAGGAAATAATGACTTGGTAAACGATCATCTAAATATGCTAATCATATCAGAAGTACCCAAGCTAAGCCAGGACGTGTAACTAGGGCTCAATTAACCCGAAACAAAGCCACACCGTCTGCTGTTACCCGGATCATTGACCGAACCATTAGTTACCCGATATCTTCACAAGTGGAATAATATGTGGGTAGTCCGACATTGATACTACCGTCAAAAACAACAGTTAAGAGTAACTGAGACAGTTTGTGATACATTGTTGCTAACTGGCTTTTTCTGTGACTAACGATCTGTGGTGTAGATAATAAAATTGATAATAAATGTTAGTATACGGAGACAATTGGTAATTGATTCGGAAGGAGAGCTTTTCTGCATGATTCCTTTAAAAAGTCATTCTTGGCTCCCATTATCTCTTCTTCATGTCTGGTTTAATTTCTTGCAATTTTGTTGCTGTTTCATTGTAATCACTCGATTGGTTGGGTTGTTGGGAAACGTATCTTATTCCGGTAAAAGTTTGATATCGTTGACCGTCCAATTGCTCCATTTCTTGCCCTACCCTGAACATTCTGTGTTTTGATCTATTCTTCAACATACTCCTTAACAAAACAATAACCATAAACCAAAAAATAGGCAAACCGTTATATAACTCAAAATCCATTGTTCTCGAGGATTCAATTCCGCCATATTGGATCTGAACTCGCGCTCGCGCATGCTCCGTGGGTGAAAGTGACCCGCAGCTTTGACCTTTGGCAATGCAGTGTACCTAAAGGGCGGCTTGTGCAATACTGATCTATATTCAAGGTTTATTATACTCTTTCTTGATGGGAAATGACTTTGTTTATGACATATTTGGGTCTGATTAAAGGTTTTGTTGATGTTGTTGATAAAATAGGTACTTTACTGGGTAAAGGTTAATTGAGATAATTATGTATTTTCGGTTTTTTGATAATTATTATTGACATTAATAGCGCTTTAAGTTGCTTGAACTGCACTTACAAGTTAATTTTAAAATTAATATTTTCGTTGGTATATTGAGTCTGGTATGAAATGTGGACAGTTTACGCTGCATGCACTCTCCTGACACATAATTTAGCAACGATTCACTTTTGTTAGTAAAGTATATTTTTTTCTAAGATACTTTGCTAGAAAATTTAAATTTGTGCAATTTTATAGAATTGCTAAGCCCTAGCTTACATAAGAATACTATGCACTTCAAACATTCATGGCTCGGTGCATTTGCATAAATTCAAAAACTATGTTTCATACAAAATTGACCCAACATGATACGAAATAAAAATAATTATATTCTCAAAGTTCTCACCAGCTCTGTTATTCGGTAAGCGTATTATTAATACAATTACAGAGCTGTATACACCGCAATAAAACAAACCTATATTTTTTATAAAACATTATGTAGGTAAATGTTTTTGTAGTACTTTTTTTGAGAAGCTAATTTAGATAACATTTTACGCCTCTAATTGGTTTGTTTTATTTGTTTTTTATGTTGATTATTATTTGATTTTGACTGAGAGCACACGTTGCTATTGATTATAAAAATTAAATGATAAATGTCTCACTTAAGTTGAACTTAAATAATAACACTCTTTTATATGTAGTTCTTATTGGACTGCAAGTAAATATAATAATAGAAGACGACACGTCTTCGTCTTCTATATAATTAAACAATAGCAAGATACTCTCCATTATATCTTTACAATTCGCAATAAACAATTAATAACTAACATATACTTAAAACCTTCATTTGTTAATGTATTATTAATTATAAATAAATATTATGTATGGACTCATATTGTTAAATCAAAAGTCAAAAAGAAATCTTCAAAAAATTCAATCCATAACTTGGCACCTACATAAAAATTTCCATCCATCAGCCTATCATCCACAGAGCTGCATCCACATGTCAATGCTACTCGCCATAAGGGCACAAGCCGTCGCCGACCAAATCAGGCAAGGCCGGTCGGATCGGAGGTCGGACAGAAATATTCCGAGAGTTTTAGGTTTGTAAATATATCCGTAAATAACTGAAATAAAGCCTGATTATTCATTGGAGCTATTTTTGGATGTTATGTAGCAAGTTTTTTCTTTAACGTAAAAAGTTGGAATCATGGCCTGGAATCGGATGTAGAGATTTTGTTGATACTTGAGTCATTCAAGAGCTAAAGTGTTTAATTATAACGACACAATCATCATACAACTATATGATCTTAGTCACACATTTTCGTCGTTCACGATTGACACATTTACACTGTTTGTCCACCACATAACTTCAAAGGAACGTCAACGAGAAACGAGATTATATGGTATCGCTACTTCGGCGCCGTCAGCTGGTTCTCGTTGACGTCCCATTGACTTGGTGGTGGAAAAACGGCCTTAGTCTCTTCATCATTGACATCTTTTCTCCACCACTGTCGAGTATAGGTCTCTTCCCTTTTGTGTCATGCTTCTCTGGTGTATGCTAGGCTCATTTAGGTCTTTCCTGTTTATTACTTTGAAGGTCATTTTTACTTTTTTCTTTATTTAAAAAAAAAGCGATAAGTCTTCTGGCTGTTGGTTTGTCAACACACTTCCTGCCGACTCTCAGCAACTATTCTGTTAGACATTGCCTACGTAGGTATATTAGAGATTTTCAAAAGATCATAAAATCCCTTGAGACCTTTTGAGGCTTCCCGGCAACCATGACTTGGTCTACCTAGTGTAAGCTGGTCCTCAAAATAACTAAAAAGGAAAAAAGAACATCCTAAATAACATCAGATTAACATCAAAACCCCAAAAAGGCTAACGTTAAGACAGGACCATCATTAGGACCATAATCTTATTTTAAATCGCCTCAAGGATTTCTTGAAACTTTTATTAATACCTCGTATCTTCCATGGAATATTTCTATCTCAGAATCAAAGAAATACACAAAATGCAATAATATAATTTTGTTTTATAATCATTATATTACTTTTGTTACCTAGGTTTTATATTATTGTGTTAGTCATTGCTAAGAACCTCTTGAGGTCGACAAATCTAATGGTTGTACGTTTAATGTATATTCGTGACAAGTTTAATAACTTTTAGTTTATTCACAGGATAATCTTAGCTTGCTTATCTATAAAACCAATGAAATCTATTGTCATAAATGCCTGATTTTTCTTGTATTATTTAAATTACTTAAATATTTAAATAAATTGTATCAAATTGACACACTACGTCAATTTGCCGTGTTATAAGCCTTTTTAGACAACTGTCAAATAGTTACAGTTTTGATTTGAATATACAGGCCATTTATAGTAGTAGTCAATTTGGTAAATAACTTCATAAACCAATGATGAAGAAACTATGATGTTAGATTATGCTGAGCAAGTGATCATAGTCTACCAGACCACAAACAGCCAGCAAGACAAAATTAATTACGCATTAACCAATCGTATTCAAATCATCCGAAAAACAATCAATTATAGTAATCCTTTTTTTCGCCCAAATTGCCACAAAAACTTAATTGAAATTAAAGCTAGGCTTGCAAATGTTTCCATGGCTGGTTCCCGTGTAGGTGGTTATCAAGGCCAACAATCACGGTTGATGGTTAATTTATAACCATGATGGCGGTTGTTAATGCTATTAGAATAAGTGAAGATCGTAATGAGCTGGTGGGTGTACGTATGCGCGGAAGATCTTTTGATCTTATGAATTATTTGTGACTTGCATGCGGAGTGCTGTTATGGGGTGTTATCTAATCGATGTTTAAGAATAAATTAATAAGTAAGATCAGGCATCAGCGTGTCATTGTTCCACTGCCAATTCAATTATTTATTTGTAAACATCGGTTACAGATGTGTCAGATGTTACATTTTTGTAAGTTCTATATGCGTTGCCATTAGGCGTACTTACAAATGTTAATATTAATTTTTGCAACTGCAACCTTTATATATAATGTTTTCCTTTGGTATAGTTATTTAGTTCTTTAGTTAATTTAGTATAATAAAATGTTATTGGCCACTAAATAATAAATAAACTGCAACTGACTGCAATGAAAAATTCGCTTCTTTATTCAGAGATTTTCCAGTATATTTGCACGATTTCAAACTATTAAGTCCAGATTTCCCCAGGCCTCTTGAGTCTTTCCCATCAGATACTTTTGTAAAAGGTGACTAGGATGAAGAGGAGTAGGTACATTATCAGGATTGGCGTTACCGAGCTCCCGTCTGCTAATAATCCTTAACAAACAATGGTCACCAAGCCGTTTGGCAAGAGACTATGAGGAAATGGTATTTTATGGAGTCGTGGTCAGTAGTAGTAGATAGTTACAAAGGCTGATTTTACGATGATGATAATATTACCTATTGAACAGGAGCGAAAACTCAACTTATTTTCCACAAGTCCTAGTGGCATCTCTGGCCACTGCTAAAAACTATGTCATTAAAATACTACACACATCAAACGCAATTCACAAAAACCAAACTCAAAAACAAGTTCAAACATGTCAACTTTTTGTCTCCACAAATCGATTATTCATTGAATCGATTACTATCGATACCAGACGGTCAGAGGCTCGTTATCAATCAACGTTACAACAATGAGCCGTCGGCAAGGTTAGCGTGGGTGAGACGAGGGTTAGATCGAGTTAGAGGATTTAAATTGTTGAAAGAATTGGGTGTGGAAGTGAGGATTAAAAATGCGTAGTAGGTATTTTGGGGATTTAAGTCTTCATGAATCGTATGGATTTAGATTTGAAGGTGATGCTAGACCTTTATTGATTAAACATGAATCAAGTATCACAGTCGCTTAATTTTGAGGTTCGAAACGACGTCATTTTAGAAAGATAAAAGTTTTCGTGAAGAAATGTGCTTAATTCTCAGAAGTATTTTTCTAACTCAATCGACAGTTTTTCTTTACTAGAACTTAAAAAGACGGTTCCTAAAACATAGATCAATCTTAACAAGCTTTTGAATGCCGACTTTGCCAGTCACATTAATTAAAAAATTCGCTATTACTGAAACCACAATATTGTACTTACACTTCACTTTTACGACAATTACAAAATATTTGACGATGCCAAATGTCAGATGTGTGACAATAAATAGCACTGTCAAAGGATTGGGTAATGCTTGACTGTGTGAAGACCACACACAGTCAAAGCTTACCCAATCCTCCTAGAAGAATCTAAAACAATCGTCATCTCATTGTGAATGACGTTGAAAGTATCAAAGCAGTAACATTAAGGGCCACTCTTAATGTCTCATATTCCTTTGATAATCCCGTGATGCAAACAACACGGCAGAACATAATAAAGATAGAAGAATACTCTTTATTAATAAAGATAGAATTCTCTTTATTATGTACACCATAAAAATTACAGAAATTAAATGTAGAAATTCAAAACGCGATTTCTTATAATCCATGATAATCAACTTAATCTTTACGTGACAATTTTTTTTTTTTAGGTTGTAGATTTTTATTCTTTAATATTCTGTACACCTTAAACTTACAGACATCAATTTAGAAATTACATTGAATTAACATGATCATAAACACCTTGAAACCATAAATAATTCGCAAACAAATCGATCAAGATCAACGATTCTCACTTTGTAAAACCATCAGACAATTTGACTGGATCAATAATATCTTAGATCGATATCTAGATCTACGTCTACGTCAATGGCAACAAACTGAATAGCTGTTAGATCAAGATTGATCTATGAGCTTTAAGTTTTTTGTCTTTTTGATGTTATAAGAATGTGTGAATTACCCGTATCGAATAGTTTTTGTAGGATCTGTGAAATTATAAGCTGCTTGCCAACGGTAGTTCTGTCCTTAGATGCACCTATTCATCATAATATGTTCTACCAAAGATTTATAATTCCAACGGTCAAACTAATAAATTTTAAGCATTGAATAACATGATCTATGACATTTTTGGTAGTTAGAAACTCAAATAACCCTCCGTTTTTCTTCGCCGTAGTCGGGTAAAAATGTATCTAACCTCAAAATATCGGTTAGAACAGAAACCAATTCCTGTCTATTTAACAAAAAGCTCCATGATGCAGCAAATGTATTTGTCATAGCAGAATGTTGTTCTTTTTTAATCGCTTCAGTCCCTTTTACGGTACCTAAAATCGGAAAAAAGGAGCCTACCTGCACCGGAAATAACACGGAAATCAAACTACTACCAACTGTGATAAGACCTCCATGATAATCAGACCATAAATAATAGTACCTGACACTTACATCATACAACCTTATCAGAATCTTATCAGTGATCGATCTCTACGTTCCAAGAGCTGTAGGTACATGATCTGAACTTGTCAACGCCTTGCATGTCAATTGTTAGCTGTGTTAGTCATGCAACACACGTTCTGGTCAAGGTTTTGCGAAATGGCGATTATAGTTTTTGTTATTGGGTTTGCTTCCTGAATTATTGGAAACAGCTTCAAAGTCGTGGATTGTAAAGGATATTTTAATATTTTCTCTTAATTGGTTAGATCCGGTAAGAATTTTCCATTTCTTGTTATTGGTATGCTAAGTTTCCAGCCAAAAACTTCTCAGTTTTACTGACTTACCTGCTTAACAATGTTGTGTAGTGGAAAGCCTATCTGAAAACAAATGAATAATTTCCTGTATATTTAGTCCCAAAAAGATTCAATCAGATTTTAATTCTGATCGCAAAGCTATTATGAAAACGATGGGTCGCTCTCTACTCACAAAAACAAAATGTGTATACTAACCTGTATGAACCATTAACTTTGGTAAGGTTAGCCCAGGAATCTGGTAGCCATAATATTTTGAATTCACCTTTGATTTATACTCAAACTTCAGATTGGAATGTAATACGCAAATAGTTGGAACAAGTACCATACCATTTATTGCACCTTACATTAACGATATAGCTTGAGATATTCGTAAACAGGCGACTAGGTAAACTTGTAACCCTTTGTGAGGTACGGGACAGACAGACAGACCATTCTTCATGTTGAAGCACTCGGAATGCGTGGGCAGGCAGACAGCATGCCTGTGTGGCGAGGAACTGGTGTAGGGTATAAGGAGTCAGCGGTAGCGATACTTAGTAAAAAGAAGATTTCTAACGATAGTGAGTCCTTCAGTGATATAGATAGAATTGTTTAATTAATTTAGCACATTTACTGTGGATTGGCATGGAAATTGTTCTACCAGAATCGCGTCGTTCGGCTCAACTGTCGATTGGCCTTTTAAAGGCCGATAATAATTAAAATTCTATGGTGTCTCGTTAGTGACAGTTGGAGGTTTAATATTTGCATGCCAAAATATGTAAAAATGTATCATCGCCCTCGCACAATAATTTTATACCGCCTATATACCTACTATCGAATTTAAAGAAAATAAATAACTTTGACTTAACATTTTAAAGTTTAAACTAAATCTTGTTGTTTGGTAAAGGATCGGATGTTATAATTTTATTTTGAAAAACCCGAACCATAATGTTTTCAGTAAATGCAGTGGAGTAGTTAACAAAATTGATTCTATTAAGGGCCTGATTGTCAGACAGAAGACGATGTGAAAAGGAGTAAGACAAATTATTATATTTCAAGATCCAGGCATGACTTGTAAAATATCAATTCATTGAGAGGATGCCAAATTCTTAATTAATCTTTCAGTCACCCCAATTCTTTCTTCTGCTTGTAACTTAAGCTGCTCACCAATCAGTCTCCGAGCATAACTTAACGCCGTTAAGTTACAACCTCTCGACCGAACCTAGATAAAGTGCCACCGAGTAAATTGCACGAATACCGACACATTTTGTAATGACACCGGGATAATCTGTTTAATTCGTACAGTTTCTTAATAGCACTACATTTGAATAGAAATGGTCGGCTACTGGAATGTGGTTATTTGAGTCTGAAGTTAGATCCGGTAATGGAATCTGAGTCTTCATTTAGCTGAAATATTGTATTATATTTAAACCTACCTTTATTCGAATAAACTCTTTTCTAGAGAGCATGAGGTTTGAGCATGAGGTTTTTTTCAAATCAGTCACTAAGTAGTATTATTTTCTAATCATGGAAGACGTAAAAGCAGATACTCTCTATTTGGGAAGTTAAAAACACTATCTTTGACATAAAATTCATTCATCTCCACTCCATTGACAAACAATCTGCTTATCCCATAATACCTCTTTTAACCTTCCAGTTATCATACCCACATTGTATCTCCTGCTATTAATCACTGTAGGACCACCAGACCACTAACTTATCCAAGATCACACAAATGACGCTCCATTCCCAACTCCCCGAGGCGACAAGACCACCATTAAAAGTAACCAGCAGCGTTACAAACCGTAGATATTGATCAGTGAACTTTGGTGCGCGGGTGCAGACGTGCTCACGCAACGCGACGCTGGATCATCGGCTGTCCCCTATTGGTCTACCTTGGCATAGTAATGAACGTGCTACTAGGTTTTTTCGATAGGGTTGTGGGATACGAAAGTGAGTCGCAGGAGCATGATTGGATTGAAGCGAGTATAAAGCAAAAGGATTTACTTTATTTATGACTTTTGTAACCGAGGTCCCCCAGTATGATCTCCTTGAGAATGAGAAAGGATTCCGTGATAATCCGAAACTAGGCGGAAATATTATGTGAAAAGCGTAGAGAAGGTATGGACCAGAAATTGTCGAGGTGAGTATTAACTATGTTAGCAAAAAATCAACAAGTTTGAATTACAAGAAAATCTTTTTTTTTACTCAGTTACAAAACAATCAATTTTATTCTATCTGTAAAAACTTAATTTCTAAAAATTCCTGTTGCAACATTTCTTGACAAAACAAACCTAAACAGAAATAGAATATGTTTTAAAACTACCGCTCTATTTGAATCAGTCTCTCTTGGTCGAGGTGTTGTTTTCGTAGTAATTCATAATTGATGAAACACGCCTCCATTCACAACAAACGTGTGAAGTCATATTAATCGAAATGTAATCATAAAAATATATGGTAATGTGACTGTTACGTCAGGTTTATGATGTGAAGCTATTCAGTATCGCGTAACGTTGTGGGATTACGGCTTAATGGTAATCTGAGGAGATTGCCCACTTGATTGTGGTGGTTAATGTGGCTGTTGAATGTAAGGTCGTTCGACTATATTCCCAGTATCATATAGCAAGGTGGATTTTAATTTGTTTTCATTCATATCTCTAGCTTCGTGGGTATCTATAGCTGCTTAAGTTGTAGGCAGTGAAAATGGAGACGGAGAAAGTAGGTGTACATCTGTTGATCCATCTTCTTCTCTTATTTTCGTATCAACAGTCTTGTATAACTCATAGTAGCCAGAGAGGTATAGTCGTATAGTCAGTCAGGTCTTTAGCAATCTTCAAAAATATCACCAACCAAATTGCGTTACATACACAGAATCACAACATCTTTCATTTGGCAAGTGAGATCATTATCCAGCAGTTTTAGTAAATAAAATTATAGACATAGAGCCTTTTTAACCGACTTAAAAAAAGTAGGAGGTTATCAATTCATCTGTATTTTTTTAAGTAGATGAAATCTAAAACCAGTTACGAACAAACACAAAACTTGTTTACGCTTATTCACTATTATCGAGTCCCTCGTCCTTAGCAATAAGTTATGTTATTCACAAATTAACATAAACATCGTACACAAACGAAGTAAACAATACATTGGTTACAAGGGGATGGCGGTCTTCAAGGGCCAAACATGGCTGTTGTGTTATTCTGTAAAAATCTCACTCTCTCAGCTTAGGTGAAGTGAGCTTGGAGTGAACTGTCACTGCCTTAGCATCAGTAGGTATCCATGACAATGACAGCTCACTTCACCTTAGTTTTCACGGTGTGATGGTTACAGAATAGCAATGCTGTTCTCTTATGATTGGACGTCTGGTTAGTCCAATCATAGTAGAGAAAAAATTAAATCCGGGCTAATTAATTTGGTAAGCAAATTGACTATGAATATGAATATGACTACCAAATTAAATTGCCAGTACATTAAAATCACAACAGTCATTCTTTAACAGTTGGATAAGATGGCAAATTGAGGTAAGATTTTGATTTGCAATTAATTTCCATCTGTACTTTAAAAACACATCACATCTTAATATTCCATTTAATTTACTCGACCAATCAGCTTCAAGATGACTATCCCAAAACACGAATTAAGTTGTCAGTACATAATTGTCATGTATTATCTTCCTAGCTACAAACCCTCATTATATGACTGTATGAACACAAGATACGATCCTTACCATGTGCATCCCTATCCAGTTACATTCGACACCACGTGTAGTAATTAACGCATCTAGTTAAAAGAACATATTTGTTCATAAATAGAGACATCACTGTGACCAATATATTATTTATTCTCGTGACTGTAAATTGTAGAGTGGTCTTCATAAGGCTAGAGGCTATGTCGTTGACCACATATTGAAAAATGGTGGAGTTATACTTGGTTCTCATTGTCATGCTTTATCCGTACATAAAACAAAGGAGAATGTCGGAATCTTGTGTTTCGAGTGTCTGACAGTCTACGACGTCTATCTTATGACTATCAAGGTTAACTTCTTAAAAGTACTACAAACTACATAATGTTCAGGGCAGCAAAGATTTATACAGCCTCACAGCCAATCTAAATTTTGCACAACGGTATAAGAAGCTCCTTAGTTATCATTGTTTTTACAAAATAACATACCATCTCCTTAACAATCAATAACTGATATAAAAACTTCCGCTCCAAGGTAAACCACATACCGAAAACTTATGCAAGAAAAACTATCTCCTCAATAACTATTTAAACAATAAACAATATCGTTAATAACCAGACAGCTAGTTTCGTAACTTAATAAACATAATATATTGTCGGACAATATCGGCGAAGTGCGAGCCGGTTCTAAATACCAAAACCAACAAATGGTAGATGGTATCTGGTATTTGACAAATGGTGATCAAAGCAGGTGGTCTGCTGGCTGTGTCAATGGCAGTAATTGGCTGAGCAAGATGTTTGTTATTGCAATGAGGTGATGATTAATCATAATGTTTCAAACAGTAAAGAATCAAAGGGGTGCCAACTTTTCTACTTATTATTATTTTTTACATAAACGTAAGACATTTTACATACAACTGCTGGCACCGCAGGGTGATAAAGTCGTTTGATTTTCTAAAGATATAAATAAGGTCACTCATTTGATAGGACTTAATGGTCTAAATCGGCGAAGACCCATCCTTTGCCGATTCTAGAACATTCTAAAGCGTTTCATACTGTTTTATTGTCAAATACGCTATCAAAGTAAGGAGGCTTTAGAATTAGGGAAAAATCGTAGTCACTATTTAATGACAGCTGTCTTGTCTATACATAATAACGTTACATTAATGTTATTTTTGGTGAATAGTTACCAAATCACGTTTGGTGTTCCACAAGGGTGTATGTTTGGTCCTGTATGTTGATTCTACATTACATCCTCTTCGTATTGAGTTAAAATAAAAATTATAAAAATAATAACTAAGTAGCAGTCAGTAAAAATTATGATTTAAATACTTCCTTAGTTGTTAGTATTCCATAAAACCAATGTTCTTCATCTAGTCGGCGAGAAAGTAAATTAACGCTCATGATTATGAAGTCTTTATGGAATAGACGTAATAAAATCTTATGGTTATAGTTATGAAATTAGCATACCTACATATAAACTAGCTTTAAATATGAATTTCTTTAAATACTTAAATACTTCCCGATCAAAATATAATATATCTATGTCATGAGATGTCATTAATTTATGTTCTGTAACGTCCGGTAAACATTACCTTTGGTATTCAGGCTGTCTTCCTTTAATACTTAGGCTTTGCTTTAGTTACGGGTAAAAGTGGTTATCCAAGAATTAGTTTTCAAACTACAATCGATTTTTTCATTGATTCTTGGGTAATTATTCCGTCTTTACACAAAACAACATAGCAACGACCTTATTTATCTAAATATATAAAAACTGGCCTAATAATACTACGCTCTAAACATTTCGCAAAATTCTGCGAATAGAAATAAAATTTCTTCATAGTAACATAATTAAGTATCGTTCAAACATTCGTTTTTATTATTAAAAACACTTCACCAGTTGATATAGGCAAAAGGACCATTTTATTAAAAAAAAAATCAACTTTGTGACAAAAATTTGCATACAATTAATCAGTATTCTTAATATTTACTCGTAAATTACGTATCAAAAGTATTTGAGGCCTTTTATAGCTACGTACTAATAAATTATTGAATTTTGTACAAAATATTAATATCTTTACACAAAATGTATGACTTTGCACAAAATAAGAAATTGCAGAAGTTCTATTTACTGCGATATAAATGATCTCTTTGTCGTCGCATCGTTTCTATCTTTTGTTCTCCACTGTGGTGTAGGCATTAGTAAACACGCTACAAACGTTGAAATGCACCCGCATCGCTCAAAATTTTCCTTGCGTAAAACTACCTACTACAGATTTGTTTTGTTTGGTATGCCCTCAGACCAACCAAAATAGAAAGACAGAGCATTACGAACATCAAAAATGACGCCACCTTTTTATCTATGTTTGTGTAAAAAGGGTTGTCATTTGTTAAAGTTTTTCCCTATAATTTGGGGAATAATATTTTGGGTAGGATAATATTGTACGAGTAAGATATTGTTGAGTATGGTATTGTACCTCAATCGTTAGGAAGGATTCCGAAACAAAACCATTTTTTTTTTTACATCGCAAAATAAAATAACAATTAAGTACAAAGTGCATTTACATACATGATTAATTTGGAGATTACCTTATAATCAAGAATTGCTTGTGTTAGGAGCTCCGCTCTTTCACTTAGAACTATCCATTAATTATCAATTGAATGTAAAAAAAAATTGGTTTAAAATTATAGAAAAATTAAGTTATAAGGTTGTTGAAGCGTAAATCATAACATCGTCGTAGGTATGTGTCATTAAGTAAATTGTTTTGAAATAAAATAGTACTTAATTATATTTACAATCAACTTTATTAAATTCAAGAAGACCACGATAACAAAATCACTGACTATAGAAAGCACGTAAAAAGCGTCCGCAATTTGGGAAAAAATAAAATTTGGGACAGTAGTATTTAAATTAGCTAGTCTAAGCTGAGAAACTAACTAAAATAAAATAAAAAATACAGTCTCGTGTTTAATTACTGTTTTGACAAAATCTCATTTTTGTTTTTAAATTTTATGTACCTTTTTAGGATATCCGGTTTTGATCACACGGCGAAGTCCACGATTAGTTGAATAAAGGTCATTATTATCAAAATGATCGGAACAAACCACGCTGGTTTTCGATGGAAGCCATTCTGGATCATTCCGACTATTTCTTATAGCTACTATCCATTTACTTTTATTTTCAATATTACTTGGAAATCTAAAATATTAAATACATAAAAAAACAGGCATATAATTACTCGAACAAAAAAATATCGAACGGGGAAATTTCAAATCATATTATGGCAACCCCCGCACTTTAAATGTCACTGTTTTCGTCCGTTCATTCGTTCAGGTTTTTGTTTCAAGTAACCTAAAATTCATAGTTTACTAAATTAAGAAACGATGTTATTTGAAGTACTTACATGTGAAAAGTGATTCCGTGAGAGTTTTTATGTGATTTGCTATTGTTTTTACAAGTTTTCACTACACAAGAAGGCATAATTCAATTTTTTTTATTGAAGTTTACTAGACGACGTCTCGTGACGTACTAGGAGCGATGAGCATAGTTTTTGTGTAGGTGTGTGCGTGAGCCTGTGTGTTTACTTGCAGGAGCATAGTTTTGTGGCTACACGTTTGATGTACGTAGTGATCCGTCTTTCTATTTTGGTTGGTCTGAGGGTATGCCAAAACTATTAGGTCAAAGCTCAGACCTGTGGCTCAGACTAAATAAAAAACCAAGACAGAGCGATGGCAACAGTGACGTGAGGCTGGTTTCGTCAACATGTATGCACTTCGTGAGGTGTAGTTTGATTGTAAATGGGTGCGTATGAGCGTGTATTCACAGAGTGGAGGTGTAGTTTTGGCATGCTTCACTGCATTGTTCGCAGCGCTATGTCTTAGTTTTTTATTTGGTGTGATGGTCAAAGTGTTATTTTAATGTTTGTTTTATTTATAAGATAATTATATACAATAGTCCTCCTTATCGATTTCGATAACGGCGACCCTTTAAAACTATTATCTCCTAGCGTGCGCCCTAGTATGACTCGCTAGACCGAATTTTGTTTTGAATACCCAGTCACAACTAATGCAATAGAGTTGGCCGGCAGAGTTAAAGGTGTATAGGAGGGCTTCGGTCTCTCTTTACGTATTTTGCGTTTTTCGGATAGTGTATCGATTCGCTTTTTCTCGAAAGTTTTTACAATAAAGGCTTTTACATACTGGGACGATACGTCGCGCGACGCGAATTTTAACAAAACAATTTCTCACGGCGAACAATGCGGCGGCGTCGCGTCTCTCGACGAATCGCCCCAGTATGTAAGAGCCTTAATAGTAGTAGTTTAGTTTAGATAATTATGTACTATTGTAGGAATATTTTATTTTAAGCTACGTTTAACGCTAACTTTTGTTTAAACCTATATGTTTTCTCTATTGAATTTATAATTCTTCTGAGAAATAAATAATTCAAATACTGCAATCCCGTAATCTCAACGGGATTGCAGTATTTTTATTCGGTACATAGAAGTGTCATTGTAGTTCGACTAGATCTATTTTGGTTCTGTATTTAGTATCGTTAATGCGAAACATCTCAATGCCAAAGTGGTGTTAGCACAACGTACGTTAAAGGGCTTGCACGTTCACACATTCCCCTTGTGACAGTTTGAGGGCTCACGTGCTGCCTACACCGTAAGGTTACGGGATATGCTAAAAGCGAATAAGTAGGTCGTAAAATGTAGGTCGAAGATTATACAATAAATTATGTAACGAAGGAAGAATACATGCAAAAGAAATATTACCATAAAAAAAAATGTTTTTTTTTTAATAGTAAATTATTCACAAAAAATATTAAATTAATACGGAATAGAAACACTCTGTATACGCAAACTTGTCACACTTGTCTTTCTTCGTTGAACTAAGTGTGCGTGTACAAAGTGTTTCTTTTACGTATCAATTTAATAGTGGTTTGTGAATATTTCACAACTTTCAAAAAAAAAAAAAAAATTTTATTGCAATTTTTTTTTGCATGTATGGATGCTATACTGTTGCGGGTTAACGGAAACGCCCTTTGTTGGTAAACATACAATATAGGTATTAAACGCAAAATAAAACTGTTGAAGCTGTCTAATGGAATAAGTTACATACATAAACTCACGCCTTATTGCCGTGGTGGAAGGCAGAAACTACGATCCTAACATATTCGTTTTGCTTCATTTAAGGCTTCATCTGAGGTCCTAGACAAAGTGACATTCTATCAGCGATCACGATGATGGAAAAGGCAAAAATGTATAGGACTGACAGAAATACGAAACGCTGTCGAAGCGATTGTCACTTGTCTAGGCCCTCTGGTCATAAATAGTAAGAAAAAGAAGAAGAAACCTGCTATATCCAATTCCTGGGAGCGTCAGTTATTGTATGAAGTTGGACTTCTGACTTTATTAACAATATGTGTTTACATAATAATAATAATACCTATCGGTTACTGACTGATGTAAAACAAGTTTCAATCGGCAAAACATGGAAGAAACCTGATCTGATCTTATTTTCTGCTATTATTGTTTTACATTTACCTAAATGCTAATCTATAATAAAAAGTTTGATACATGGACTCGAAAGACTGTCATTAATTGTTTTTCGACGTATTTTTTTATAACATTTATAGGTACTTATCCATACGATAGATTTCCCTAATAGTTTTCTAGCCAGTTCTAGTACCTAAATAACTATAAATGGAAATATTCACATAGATAGAACCTTAAAGCAGTTAAGGCTCTCACATACTGGGGCGATGAGTCGCGCGACGCGACGCCGCGCCGCCGCATTGTTCGCCGTGAGAAATTGTTTTGTTAAAATTCGCGTCGCGCGACGAATCGCCCCAGTATGTAAGAGCCTTTACTGTTTATCTACAATTTTCATAATCATTTTCAAACTATTTACCTACTAAAATATCTACCTACCAAATTGACCAGTGTCAAAATCAAAAGTCATTTATTTAAACTAGGCTGAGAATCAGCATTTTTCGAAAGTCAAATTACATCAGACAGTACCCCGAAACGCCCACCCTTCACCGTTTCTTAGTGCTTTAGCTGGGAAGAAGAAGTGGCGCAACAAACTCCCCAGCAGTCAATATAGAAGAGCAGTGGTGGTCACGGTCGGGAAATACCTACAAGTTGTGGGTCGTAGGTTCGAATCTAGCCAGGCGCTTTACTTTGTGTAAATTGTTTCATCACCACTGTTTTTGTTTCTTGCCCGTTCTTCTCCATAGGAACCTACGCTTTGGAATGGGCAACTAGCTTCATCTTTCTGACTGACCGACCCCTTGACAATTCAAAAGTGCCTGTAATTGGTTTATTTGAAATAAATGCTTTGAGTTTGAGTTTGAGTTTGACTGCTCTCAAAACGGTAAAGGAAAACATCGTGAGGAAACCGGCATGCCCTAGAACCAAAAATTCAAAGACATTGTGACATCCACCAACCCGCTCTGTGCTCGCGTGGTGGATTACGATCCACTCTCTCTAACTGAGAGGAGGCCTGTGTCCCAGCAATGGGAAAACTATAGACTGATTATGCAATAAAATAGGAAATGCATACTTTTCCTGATGTAATCTTCGTAGACCATGCCTCAAGGCTTCTACAATTCACAATTGCGAATACCTACTACTAACCAGATTGGTAATCAAAGAGATGCCGTCGTTAATATTCATTAAACACAGGTGGAATAATGACCATCTGTTAGTATTTCTTGTAAAGTAAATAATTATTAGGCTTTTGCGTCACCGAAGTAGATTGATTGGCGCAGTGGTTAAGAGTTTTGTCTTTTCTGCTGGCACGTAATAGGTTCAGGTTGGGTTTTCAACGCATTGTGAAAAAATGACTACGTTGACGTCGATTATGGAAGAAGATTTATTTGAAGTTAGTGTAGTACTGCACCGGCTACAAATAAATTGACATAAGGACAACATTTTAGAAGACCCGTTTGAGGCCAGCCGCTTGTCGTACAACTACACTTCTTCGAATTGATTTTTTTTATACAAAGGTCATCTATATTTCACCCTAGACAGCATTACCTATAACCTAGACACGTACCTATAAAATTATCATAAGATTTATCACCCACAAAATTAATAGAACTTAGCCAACGTCCAAGCCTGGGGCTAATAAATAAGTAATTTACATACACTTCTCAGTAAATAGGCAGATAGGTTGCAACAGTATGTAATGCTCTTAGAATTAGTTTGCATATGTGAGTACTGCGATTGATTGCGATGCTTATCTCCTTCTGATGAAATTATCAATTACTTGCGTGAATTAACTTTGGTAATGCTAAATTCATGGTTAGGTTGTTTGGTTATGAAATAATGGACACAGTTTGAAATGAACATTGCAAAAAACGTAGTAGATAGTCACATACCGGCATTTAGCAGGTAAATGACGATTTTTATTAATCGTAAATTAATGCTTCATTAACTTTAGACGTCCGTCTATGACTGTGGGTATTAAAAACTTTAGCAGGAACACTATGGAAAACCAATTCGATAGGTAGTGTAAATAACACTATCAAATAATAATTATTGACGAACAAATAAAACAAAAAAACATTGATGTACAATTAAATAAACTAATTAGTTCTGTTCGCCACCCGTAGCCAACATAGTTTTTTCTCTTAATTATGTTGTTTTTTGTAATAATATCGATGCTATTAAGTTATTGGAGTATTTATATTGGCTACATCTATGTTTTAAAACGTGTTTCTTTAATTGGTTCTATTGTCTGCATCAATTATTATTTATTGAGACACAATAATTAATAATTATTATTTACGCACAACTAAATGCCACGGACGCCCTATAGATAAACTAGGAGAAGCCCATGATCGTATATTCCTCTGAACAAAAAAAAAACGAATATTGCAGCATTTGATGCGTCTTTGAACGAAAGCAGACATAGACGCAGATCGTAATTTGTAATCTAACATAAATAACCAGGTGCTAATTTTAAATAAAATTAAAAATAAAATATAATTTTGATGTAGGTAATTTATTGATATTGGTGGCATCTACATACTTACGAGTAGTTCATATTATTTGACCGGGAATTTGTTTCTTTTATATTTATGTACCTATTAGCATTAATTTATTCTTATTCTTATTTATTTATTTGCTATGGATGACTTACAGCTAAAACAGCTACAGCTATTCTTAATTACATTTTTTTTTTCTTATTCTTAATTATATTATTCTTAGTGACATCTAGATGGATATTTTTTGCGATAAAACACGTGAAATATAATTATAACATTTAAGTTGATACATACATACCTATATAGGTACATACATAATTGCTAATGATTATTAGAAACCTAGACACGTTTTTGTGGTTTCGAAACAGACATTATGACTACTTAATGTATTTTAAACACTTAAGAATTTAAATAAAAAGATTACATTGAATTAATTAATCAATTTAATGTTAGTTAATATTGTTGATTGTTATATAGGTTAGTTTAACATAAGTCGGGCAGAATGAAAATCGATCCCAAGATAGTAGAAATAAACAAGTCGGTCGGATGGACTCACGGTTTAATTTTCAAAATTGTTTATAAGACCCTCAGAAAGGGCTAGAATACTGGCGACAAAGCTAATCATTATCTAATCGCACACCAACCAGGTATTGATAATACGTCAATGTATTCCTGACGAGACTACTAAGTTCTTACCATAAACGCACCGACCACTGCGAACAGAATACCAAGCACTTACCTTTAAGATGATATTTTCCATTCGCTATCATTCGGATTATTCCTTAACTCCTAACCAGCATATAAACTTGACAACATCAACAGTATACTGCATTTGAAGGCACGTCATGATTGTGACAATACCCTTGCTAATTACCAATAAGTGATTGTGAGTTTTGAATCTTACGATAGTCGTCAATTGTTTACTAGTAAATGGTGTTGAAAAAGTGTTTGAAATGTGTATCACACCTGTATTAGAAAGAGTTGTTTAAAGTAGCTCTAGTTGTGGTGATAATTTCAGTAACATAATATTAAGGTTGATAGCGAAGTGGACTGCCCAGGGTGCAACGGACGTGCTAAGGTATCATTATTAAAATTCAGGCTATATAAAGCATTAATTTAAAACTTTAATTTGGGTGACAAATAGGAACAGAAAAAAAAACGCTCACAGAGAAATTACTTAGCTAACGAAAGCCTTGCATATACCAGGATTTAGTAGTTTTACAATGATCATCCATCATCTACCTCATCCCGATTTACGTCATTCTTTGCTGGAAGTCAAGGTGGAAATGCTTCGCAGAGCAGTATTTATAGGGAACAGTAGGATAACTGATTTTCATAACGTGCCTATAGAAGATTATAGTTCTATGTTTGTAATAAATTATTTGTTTCTAAACCGTTGTTGTTATTATCACCAGTGAGGCGATGGAGAGCCGAGTGGGCCTGGACTACATCGTAGAACATGCTGAGTACACGGGCAAGCTCGCCGCCGCGCTCACATCGCCAGCCGCGCCTGTTAAGAAGCAGGTAAGATATAAGAACTATGATGAAATAGATCCTAGTACTATGGTGAAATATACCAATCGAAAGAGGACGAAAAACTAATCTCATTTTGACCAAAATGGCGGTTACGCCCTTTGAGCCTAAAGATATCGATCGATATACCGAATTCAAAAATAAATTACAAGAACAAAACCCAACTTGCGTCAGATACTGGCTATCAAGGAGGATCGATGACCTAGTGAAGGCCGCGTAATTCCGTTATCTGAGAAGTACAGGACCAGTCAGTGTGACGGCGGTTTGGTAGCTTTGTGCCTATGTCCAGCGGCTGACGTAGGTAGGTAATTTGGCTAAAAAATGATAAAAAACCTAGGTACTCAAAATATCAACGTTCACGCGTTGCATACGAGTCAAGAGGTAAAATAGTGAAAGGAAAAGGTGCATTATGATTAGCAGCAAACCGTTCCCAGATTTGGATACGTGACATTTGGAACCTTTGGTGTTAAACTTACCTCTGTACAAAATTTACCAAAATAAGAATTTCCTAAAAGATCTTTGCTCTGTGCAGCACGGTTACGGTTCACCAAGATGCCAACTTAATGTATTCTATATTCTGATGTTCTAAAATTCTTCCATGTAATTAATACCTAACTGTTATTTTATTCCTCAGGTGTTCGAGCTGCTATCAGCATTGTGCGTATACAATGCTGATGGCTACGCCAGGGCTGCTGACACCCTGGAACGATACAAGGTAATTCTGAAGACCACCATTCTTTAATTATTACCTAATTTGACAATATTTTGAAGGTAACTGTTGAAGGCTGTCATAAATTACTTAAGGTATTTCCTACACCAGTAAATAATTTATGAATTAATTCTAAATATCTGTCTTTTGACCACTACTTAGATTAATTATTCGAACTCCTGCGTTTGATGAACTATCCTAAAACGTGGCTTTGATGGGTGTCAAAAGTTCAAAATCAAATATTATAATTGGTGAACTGTCCAACTGAAAGCTATGTAGTTTATGACATAATCAGGATACGGATTCAATTTACATCCGCAGATAAAATAAACATGTTTATATATATAAACTGCTTATTAATTTCGTGTAAACCAAATGAATCATTAGAGGTAAACACCGGTGTTTGCGGCCGATGAGAAGCCAATGGCCATATTAAGTAAAAGATCAGTATCTTCTGCTATTTATGCAGATTTCTGATGTTGATCTCGACACGTGTGATGAGGCACATGCATTTATGTACTTTGCATTGATTTTGATCGAGATCCGGGATCCTTACTTCATTGCGTAGACACTGATAAATCGTAACGCGTGCACTGAATTTAGTGTTGAGTTAAGTAAACGGCATCTCCAGGTATTTTATACGCAACCCCATCCCGTCGCCAATAAAGCTTTCAGCTTTGTGATAATGACATAATCCTCATAATGAGATACCAGATTAAGCAAGAAACTTAACGCATCAGACTATTTCTCTTTTACACCTTATCGATAGAATTTCTAAAGAACTACCAGATGTCAGAAATTATTTCCAAATATTCTTTTTCTGTCATATTCACAAGAACGATACGGTTAATAAGTGCCTAATATTATGTGTACTGTAACCAAATCGCTTCCTTCCAGTCCCTGAAAGGCGAGCGCTACCGCCTGAGCGTGGTGGTGGAAGAGCTGAAGAATGCGACCACCACGGACTACAAGACTGCACTGGTGGCGTTTATCAACTGCCTCATCATCTCTGCGCCGAGGCTGCCTGACAGGATCCGAGTCAGGAACGAGTTTATTGGTAAGTCGTGACAACACTGTACCATCAGTTAATGTTTTCAATTTAATCTTCAGATTTAATAAGTATAAGTAATAAATTATAATTTAATTAGAAGTAATTTTATTATTTATTCAAAAGTAAATTGGTTAAATTATAAAAATAACATAATAATATTTTAAAACTAGCTAGGGTTGTTGTTTCCTAAGTCCTAACCGACTAGGTACTTTGAGAAAAAAAACCGAAACAAACTAAGAAATATTTTTCAAGTCCAGTCCAGTTCATTTTATTGGCTAGTGATGTTAACCAGCCACCTTCAACTAACATTTGCAGAAGATTTACTGATTGGAACCTTTCAGTGAGGCTGTCAGAAACTTTCAGAAGTAGTGACTCCTCTCCTGTTGTTGTGAATGTTAGCGTAGTTTTGACTGCATACAAAAATGTTTTGATTATTTGGAAGAATGTACATATTTCAGGCCTTAATGTCTACTAAGCCATCGCAAAGAACTGTTAAGTTGTACGAATTTCAAAATGAAATACGAAAAATTATTATTTTATAGATATTGATGATGATTCTATAATTATTATGGAGAATGTATTTTTTTTTTGTTTTCAGGATTGGGTCTTTTGCCAACATTAAACAACTTAAGGTAAGAAACATCTTTTAAGGTTATCTTTACTTATATTATCTTTAAACCATTCTCCTCAAGTCCAAAACATTTGGTTGGTATAAAAACCGTCTGCCTTATGACAAGTGGACACTGTGGACAGGTCACGTCCACAAGAGAGGCCCTTTTAAGAATTTATGAACCGTTAGATAATACTTTAGTCTTCCCATAATGGTCACTCATAAAGATCATGAGGAACAAATAAGGATCTACAATACATAATCATAATATTAACATATTATCTCAACCGGGCAGTGTGCAAAACGCATAAATCTACCACATTTTATTCCGATGTCAAACTAGGAATTATAATTCCATCATTTATAGTTATATGGACAAAGAGAAGTTGATATCAGAATAATTAAGTGAATGGCTCGTTGGCCTATAGCTTCACTACTGAGCGTATGGTTTTGGGTTCGACCATCACGTCGGGAAAAGTGTTATTAGGTATTCCCGTTAGGAATTTGTATCTTATTAGGTAACACTCTGGAGTCTTCTGGACTCTTGATTCGTGTCTGGTTTATTACAATAGTTAATAGGCCCGGAGTCCCATAACGTGGGACCTTAACAGACTTTGTGAAAGAAGGGTGTGTTCTATAGCTGTCCTCTTCTATTGCGATGCAGCCCTGCCAAGTTGCTTAGGGAATACTGGTGTTATGTTAAGTAATTTAGGGGCTAAGTTATAACAGCCGTACGGGTCGATCGAAGGTTCCCGAAGTCGGTCCGTGGGTGGATGACCATCTATTACACACGTATCGGAGACTTCTGTGTGCCTCGGAAATAATAGATAATTTGTTGGTCCCGACTGTCTTTCGAAGCTTTGACTGTCGTACTTAACGGGTATTCAAAACCTGATCACAAAGTCTTACCAAGGGCATCGTGTTACCCAGTAACTGGGTTGTAGAGGCCAGCTAAGCAGTCGCTCCATAAAAAATACTGGCATTCAGCTGCATCCGGTTAGACTGGAGCTGACCCTAACATTATTGTGAAAAGGCTAGGCAGATGATATAGTTTAGGCAGTGTATTCTCACTAAATGAGCCAGTCAGTCAGTCAACAGTTTTTAATGTATCAGCCAATTACTTAGACACGGTTTTTTGCCTGTGTCGGTTGATTGGGCACGGTAATTTTAGTGATACAAAAAACTTCTGATACATTTTAGTTTTTTGTCGGTCGTAATTCAGTAATATGGTAATTTATGTGTGTATTATGAAGTTTTGGGATTAAGCAATTTGGCTAATTTGATATAAACAGATGTAAATGGTACCTATTATCAGTTTTTTTTGCTGTTTGGTTAAGACTTTTGATTGTGGATCAGTATGTTAAGAGTTTAATTTTCATATTGAAATAAGAAACTAACAGTAAGTTTTTTTAAATTGTATATTACTTTCTACTATGTATAGTTTCACAAAAACGAGATCGAATTACTTTGTTAAAAAACTTTTCAGCTAACTTTGAGCTACTTGTCTCTATTTTAATCTGGTAATTTGATGCGTGTTGCTATCAGTCTGTCAGTTTATAAAATTATAACCCATTTCGTTCCGGATTGCCTAAGGTTGAACAGCTTAGCATCAGGGCAACAAACTCATAAACAACATCACTTTTTTGGATCTTATTTTTAGCCAAATTACTTATGTCATTTTCCGATTAAATTAATATGATAAAATTAAAGTTTATTCCACGTAGTACTTTAATTAATATAAAAACACCTAAGCGATGTCCTTATCCATTATTAAATTAATCACTGACATTAGGTACATTAAAAACTTTAATAATTAATTTTTGCTGTGTGTTAACAGTTTTGCTGTGTTTGCACATCAATACATTACTGATGTGCAAACACAGCAAAACTGTGTCGTTAAGGAGTCATGCTGATGAAAATTGGAACATATAAAAACAATTAGTTAGTTTTAATCTGGATTTAATTTTTTTATAGAGACACATTCGGTATTCAGAAAAATCTAGATTGTGATAGTTGATAATAATATGCATCGTAATTTAGTTACTACGGCCTCATTACACCATATTATTAAAAAAAAGTATTATAGGTATTATGAAGACTTATCAATAAAACAATTCATACGAGAGGAAGTACCAACATACAAATTACTAAGTTTACTTGTTAAATAAAAGCCTTAAGTAAAATTATTTTTAACCCCCGACGGAAAAAGACGGGTGTTATAATTATTATGTTTAACGTGTGTATTTGTGTGTCTGTCTGCGCCATCGTAGCTGCCAAACGGATGAACCAATTTTGTTTTTTATTGTTTTGTTTGAAAGGTGACTTGATCGAGAGTGTTCTTAGCTATAAAAATAAAATAAAACGTTTATTAGATGCTTTGTTTTTGTCGGGGGTTATTTAAATTTTTAATTTAATGTAACTTGTTCTAAATAATCATCATCATTTGTCTCAGCCTTTTTTTAACTATATTGGGAGGCTTCCAGTCTTACTGCAGCTGAATACTTAACTAAAAAATATTTCAAAATTAAAAGCAGTTTCTAAATTAAGCACGTAAATGTATTATATTTTATATTTATTCTGCAACCCTTCTAACCCTACCTCTTCTATTACAATAGTATCACAAAACAAACCATAGCGTTCTCATTTAAAAAACGAACGTAACCGCCTTCTGCGTAGGCGCATCTTTGGTCCGCTGCCCGCTCCAAATATGGCATCGTATCCGTCGTGAATAATATAATAGCACTCGTTAAAATATTAGCCTCAACGGATAATGTGACTAAACCCTTGTAACCGGTTTGTGATTATATTTAGCTGATTCAGTTCGCTTAGGTATATTTTATTTTATGTAATTATTATTGTGTGTCATATTTGCTGGAAATAGATGGTAGGTAACTACATATTTCTTAATAAGGATTTGAAGAAAATACGGCAACGGTTTTTAAGCAGCTGATATTGGAAAACATACTGTTTTATGCAGCACGGCTAAGAATATTCAACTCCGGCGCAAGAGAGAGAAAGAGCACATGGTTTAATTCTTCAAGGACTTTCTAATTAAACTACAATAGCTTTTGGTCCGCGCGCGGTCCGGCCGCGGTCAATTTTGGTCCGCGCGCGGCCCGGCCGCGGTCATACAGGTTAAGTACTTAGAGTCAGTTTCCGATGAAACAATAATTTCTATGTTAACGTCATGTTGCCACTAGAATTTCTAATTTGTAGATAGGTATCGTGTAAAAAATCTTTATTCATTCTTAAGAAGTTAAGGACCCTTACACCATTTTTAATGCCAACTCTGCTCACTAAGTATACTTTAGCAAAGGTTCTTATATCCTAATATGGGTCCCAAGCGTGTTACGTATTCTACCGTAATATTTGAAGTTTGTCCATAAATCACAAGTGCTGTTTGTGATCGCAAGCTATATTGCCTGAAGGCATAGTTTCTGTTACTTTCCCTCAAAACCATATTTTTGTATTTCTTCCGTGTGAATACCACTTGACCAAAGTTCAACGTGTGGGCTATTGATTGTTGAATGGCATTACGTCATAATGCCAAAACAAAACACTGCCCGAAACTGTTTTGTTTATAAAAAGAATTAAAACAAATGAAAGCATAAGACAGCGCAAGGATTTACAATGTTTTCCACGGAAGTATCGTTCAGCATTCAAGAAACCTTTTTTATAGTTTTATGGTAGCGCTATGGTAGATGATGAGCTGTATTAGGTAACTATACTCTCTCTAGCTCTAACTAAGCTCTCTCACATTACACCCATCCAGTTTTGTTTCTCACAAATTCCCAAATGTGCCCAATTTCGGTCTAATATTATGTCACAGTTCGCACCTTTATCCAACCGCCTTATTTCTACGTTCCACATTTTGTTAAACTGACCCAATCTTCTTCCAGACATGAAGCAGCCAGCCACCCAGACCTGGGCGTCCAACTGGACGTGTTTGAAGAGCAGCGGGAGAGCGATGAGGCTCAGGGTCCAGGCGGCATCAACCTCAACTCGCATCTCGATGTGTTCTATGCGATACTTAAACAGGTGAGCTTTTAGACTGGTAGTGGAACTTAGAGAGTAATACCTATAATTTTCTGTTTTGGTGGTGGAAAACCAAGAACGTGACAAGGCTTTAGAGCCTTGTAAGGCAGCTAGAAAAAAATCCTAGCTTACACTAAGATGTCGTCTATAACAGGACAGGACCCCTAAACAAAAAAATATACAGGATGTAACAAAAACCCTGGCCAATCCGAAAGGGGCATTGGTACTGCAGGTACATTACCAGAAAAAAATAAGTTTTTTTTTAATTGTAAATAAAAAAGTTATTGCAATTTGAAATTCACATTTTTTGTACCAAAATTACCCCAATTTAATTATAAATTAGCTAATTTTCTGCAGAGGTCATATGTTATGACTTGCAGACACCTGCTAGACGACGGCCGCCCGCGCTCCATGTAATAACCTGGTAAAATTCCCGATTCAAAAAAATGGAGTGAATTATTTTTCCTTTTTCTAAAAAAAAAAACCACTTTAATAGACTCTCAGTATGATTTTTTATAACACCCTCATGGATTGGGCAGGCTGTTTTGTTACACACTGTATATATCCCGTCCAAGTGCAAAAATATTTTACTATTACAGGCATTTTGAATTCTTTTTTTCATTCAGCAAAAGAACTGAAGTTAGATTTCATCTTGGCTGTAGACGCTATCTAGCACGTAAAAATATAACGAAACATTTTGTCAATGTAGAAATTGGTCGTACACCCCAAAAGAATAAAAAAAACACGACGTTACTTTTTCTGCGTTCAGGTGGCAGAAACTCCTCAAGAGATCCCATTCCTGAGCATCCTGCAGCATTTACTGAGGATCGACCCGAAGGAACCTGTCAGCGACATCGTGTGGGACACGGCGGAGACGCTGGTGCACCGCGCCACGCTGTTGGAGACCAGAGAGGATGCTGCCAAGCTGCTTAGGGCTCCTAGTGTGCAGGTGTGTAGAAATTAGTAGGAAATTGATCAATCTATGGTCTAATTTAAGAACTGCATTGTGATGTACTATTTGTAAGCAGTCAAATCTAGATGCAGAAATAGAAACTCCTGAATCTTTTTGTACGCTGTGCAGTTTAGAGTTGAGTCCCATGCATGACTATATAGAATTTAAATATGTCGCGCTACAAAATCATTCGTTGTAACTAAATCTTGGATTCCAAAATCCGTTAACAAAGCGGATGTGTCCATCAAGTCCTAAGACATAATTCTTATTTAAATGATTGCAATTTCCTATCAAAAAGGTACTATAAAGAAACCTCAATCATGGTTTCCTTAGTTCGTGAGTCCAGATCATCACCCTGTTTCTCTATTCTATTTATCGTTGTTTCTCCTATGTTTCCAGGCTAAAGTGGGTTGCACATGTCAACACCGTGACATGTCTGGTGCTGGCAGGAAACAGAGTCTACAACGAGCTTTGTCGCCACCGCCACCACCACCACCTCCGGCCATGATGCCCACTGCAGGTAATCTTCACTTTAAAACATTTGAATACCGTTATCAGAATTTTGATGGCCTATACATAGATAGCTGCAATATTATTATAGTAGGGATTGCTTATGACTCGTCTCATCATAAAAGTTTGCATTTAATCATTCACTTACTTGAATAATGTGCCAGAATTTATACATTTAACTACATGGAAGTTTTTCTCTATTTTCCAGTTATACCTCCTCCCCCCGCACCAATGCTGCCCCCCCCGCCCCCCTGCGGCCCCCCTCCCCCGCCCGTCCCGCCCCCCCCGTCCGCGTGCCCGCCCTCCCCCCCTGCGCCGGCGCTGGACATCAAGCTGCCGCAGCAGGAGACCCCCATACCGAAGACTAAGATGAAAACTATCAATTGGAATAAAATTCCTAATAATAAGGTGAGTAGTATGTTATAAAGTTTTGATATACAGGGTTACTGGTACTCGACGTATTCCTTGCAGGACGTCATAGTAGGGTTAAAATGCAACAAATTAAGCCACCAAATGTTCTACCGAAATTCAGTAGTTATTGAATTAGTTAAGAGTTTTAGAGCTAAAAATTACAAAAAATTTAATGTTTTGTTAGTGATATTTGCCAAAGTTTTAGGCATTATTGAACTTTTAATTATTAACAAAGGTCTGCTACGGCGTCAACTATGATAATAATTTAAATTTCAGTACAGTCGCGCCGTAAATCATTTTTAAATTGGTTTCAAATGGTTTAATCTGGGATTTTTCATTAAAAACTAAAACTCTTAACTAATTCAAAAACTACTGAATTTCGGTAGAACATTTGGTGGCTTAATTTGTTGCATTTTAACCCTACTATGACGTCCTGCAAGGAATACGTCGAGTTACCAGTAACCCTGTATATTTCTCTTGAACTACCATTGCTTACCTATCAGTAACGATCTTCGAGAGCAAGTTTTGATGGCCCAATAAATAACTCTAAGCTTTAAAATATTTCCAGGTCATCGGTCAAAACAATATCTGGTCACTAGTAGCATCGAGTCACAAACACTCTCCGAAGGTAGATCTGGACTGGACGGAGATAGAAGGACTCTTCTGTCAACAGGTGAGTACATAAACCACGAAGCAACTGTTAAGAAAAATGTCCCACATTCCTCATGATGTGAGATGACAAGAAATAATCCTACAGCTAAACTCTGGCTATTCCACTGTTTGTATGATTTACTACTTATATAAGTATCTTTATATAGAAAACTTTCACTGCAGTAATTTATACTTACTTAAAAGAATGCCCCATAAACCTGATTTTATGTGGGAACATTGATCTTACAAAATAAAGTTAAGTTTATTAGTAAGGATATTTAATTCATATTTAAAGATCAAGAGATAAAACGCGTTATTTTTTTTGCCTTAGTGTTCTCGAATCGTGTTCCTAAACGAGAGGGTAGGAATTTAGGTGTATTACTACTACTAGCTACTACTAGATTATCCTAAAATCTCCCCGTTTTCATGATTTTTAGATACAACCAACAGGATCTGCAGGCTCATCACCTAGGTTAGGAAGAAGTCCCATTTGCGACAGCTCAGGAGAGAGGAAACCGAGGAAGGAGTCTTCAGAGATCACACTTTTGGATGGGAAGAGGAGTCTCAATGTAAACATATTCTTGAAGCAGTTCCGGAGGTGAAGCATTACAATATTATATTATTTAATACTTTCTGGTTGCTGGCCACAATAAACGAACAACAAATTACAGTACAGTAAATAAATGACAAGCATAATCAAAGCTAAATGATATCTTCAAAACAAAGGTACCAATAGGTATTGCAAATATTTGAACATACTTTCAATTTTCTTATCATTCTTTATCGCATTTAATTTCTAGTTGCAACGAGGATATAATCCAGCTGATCCGCGAGGGTGCTCACGATGACATCGGCACAGAGAAGTTACGAGGTCTTCTGAAGATATTACCTGAAGTAGACGAGTCTGAAATGCTGAAATCCTTCACCGGTGACGTAATGAAACTGGGGACAGCTGAGAAGTTCTTGCTGCAGCTCATACAACTTCCTAAGTAAGTGGTCTTTTCGGTCTACTGTTGGTCTTCTTGGTCTAAAAAAAAACTGATTGGTTTTGGATTATTTTGAATTTCTTATTTTCTTACTATCTATTATTTTATCTGTCTAAATACCTAGTACCTGCTTTTTTGCGTTATTTTAAACAACATGAAAACTTCCCACTTGAATCTATTAATGTTTTATCATGTTCACAGCTACAAACTACGCATTGAATGCATGCTTCTGAAAGAGGAATGGGCGTCAACATCAGGATATTTGGAGAGTGCTATCAACTCTATTCTAGTCGCTGGAGACGATCTAATGTCTTCAAGAGCGCTACAGGTAACATTTCCGTGGACACCTAACACTAACTTAGTTATCTCTCTCCCTAGCTATGTATCCCACATGGTGGTGGGGTCAGCCTTCCTGGTCCTTCTCTTCCACTTCGCTCTATCCTCGACATCGTCTTCGGTTACCTGATACTCTTTCATGTCCTTTAGCACTACAGCCTTCCATCTTGTTTTGGGTCTGCCTCTGGGTCTTGGACTGGGAATGGTAAGTTGTAGCGCCAAGTTCCATAAGTATTCTGGCGGTCTCCATTTCACGTGACCATACCATCACAGCCTACTCTCTTGCATCAACACACACACACACCCACACCCACACACACACATATACTTAGCACACACTCACACACACACACACACTTAACACTAACTTAGTTATATTTTCCATTAATTTAAATGAGAATCTTGAACGCATAAATCGATATTGATTGATCTTATTTTGAGTGCTAAAAACACATGTTTATCAAACCTGCAGTGTTTATGTAACTGTTTAATTTAACAACAGTTGGAGTATTTCTATTCTAGTGTACCTAGTGCGCAAAGTAATGAAATTCGAACGAACTTTGCGCACGTTGCCCCGATACTATCATATACTGCGATGCTAATCCTAATAAAACCTTAATGCGAAACACTATTCTGATATATTTCCAGGAGGTGCTTTACATAGCGTTGATCGCCGGTAACTTCTTGAACGCTGGTGGCTATGCGGGAGGAGCAGCGGGAGTGAAGCTGTCTTCTCTGCAGAAACTACCCGATATCAGGGCGAATAAACCTGGGATGACGCTCATGCACTATGTCGCTATGGTAAGGATAAATTGAGATTTTTTAATTCAGTGAGCTAAAAGTATAGTTTTATGTTGTTTCAGTTACAATATTCTTTTAAATCCTCTATAAAATGGTTGGTAGCATTCTCTAAACATCATACTGCCAATTGAACATAACATTCAACACTGAAAGCATGATTATGCAGTTAAATAGAGACTAGTGCACGATTGACGCCTTTCGAGGTCCACTGGGTCTCAAATAAGCCTTAATCAAAAGATAGTTAATTCAAAGCTATCAAGTCAAAAGTCAGGCGACAAAAACGAAAATTGCCTGGATTCTGGAAGATGGGATATGTATTAAATAACACTCACAAATAAAATTTCTTTTACAGCAAGCCGAACGCAAGAACAAAGAACTAATACACTTTGCTGACGACACACGCGTCCTAGAGGAAGCAGCTAAGGCCAGCGTGGACCAGGTCCACAACGAGATCAAGACGCTGGCCAACAGGATACAAGGGCTGAAGAAAGAGATACAAATGCCCAGCACACAGCAGGATATTACGGAGCAGATGGGGGATTTCTTGCAGGTGAGGCAAAATTTAATGCAGGATTATGATCACTGCCAGAATACGAATGAATCTAAGCCGATGATGGACCAAAGTCTTTTTAATATCAGTTCGTTCCTCTGTCTATAAAAATATGGGGATTTGAGGTTCTCTTTTAAGGCGTATCCTAAAAAAACCTCGCTTTATGGTACAAGGAGATGTCAACATGAAAAATCGCTTTTTGAATCCTTCGACAGAACATAACTTGGCTTTAATACTCTTGGGGTGAAATCTCAAGGATTTAAAATTAAAATTATTTTGTAATATCAGGTGGCAGAACAAGAGGTGTCAGCTCTCAACAAAGACATGGAAGAAGTAGAAAGCATACGGAAACAACTCGCCGAATTCTTCTGCGAAGACCCCGTGTCTTTCAAGCTGGAGGAATGCTTCAAGGTTAGTCTTGGTCTTATAAAAGGCCCTCCGGTAAACAACCGGCCTGAGCGCACACATATCCAAGTTATACCTAAGTTTTTAAGTTAGGATGTTTACTGGTTAAAGTCTTGATGGTGAACTGAAAGGTTCTAGACGTTAGTACAAAATTGCTTATTTAATATCACCAGCCACCAAAATCAGTCTTTGGTCTCGAATTTGACACCTTGATGTTTAGCTAAAGAGTCTCTTTCACTTTGCATTCCAGATGTTCGTTTGGTTCTGCAGTAAGTTTAGGTCTGCTGTCAGTGACAATGAACGGCGGAGAGCTAATGAAGAACAGGCTGCTGCCAGAAGACGGGCTAGAGACCTGGCTGCAGCCAGGGTCAAGACTGGTAAGTTGAACATTATATCATCGGTATCGTACGCAGACTAATCCAACCGAATAAGCGCAAAGAGTCTCTCCGAAAGAATGGCGTAACGGTCTGAAGTCTTCTCCAGGAAAGTTCAGGCAGGAGGGCAAGAAAACCTAGCCGTTAAAATTGCCACTTCTTTTCTAACTGAAACTACCCTGCCGTCATGTCAATGTCGGTCAGCTTCAGAAAGCACTGCTTGTGTTATCCGGTTGAGAAGAAACAGGGTGTGGTACTGCAGTTACCTTACTTCGAAGCTAAAATCACACTTTTTTCCTGCAGGTACCAGCAGCGTTTGCAGTACACCTGTCTCAGAATGTGAGTCCCTCATGGAGTCGCTACTTCTGGACATCAGGAACGGACTTGGTAGGAGATCGCTTAGGAAACCACATGACCCGTCACCGTCACCTGGTTAGTGATATTCCTACTATTACTAATTAGAGTATTGCAATCCACTGTTGGAAATTCTGGGATCTTCCACAAAATATTGATTACCATTAATGAGCAAATGTGGTGATGGTAACAGGACCAGCTCGAAAACACCCGTTTTACTGACTAGTCTGTTGTTACTCAAGATTTCTTCACCTCAGAGAACGACTTTTCTATCGTTGTAAGCTGCCCTTATCCCTTTGTTTGTACCTATTATTATGGCATTGAAGTGACACATCTTGAATGAAACAGCTACTAAATCTTTGTTGTTATTTCAGATGTAACTCCAACGGGCAGCCTACGTCGCAGAAGCAGGGCTAGTCCTGGCGATGATGAGGAAGGTTTGCTGGAGTTCCTCAGACACTCATCACCAGCCGCCAACGATCTGAGGGAGAGGAGTGCTTGGGGCAGTCTTGGTAAGTCAACATTCCATCACCATAATCCTAAGCACATCATTATTTTAATTAAACCCGATTAGTTTTTGATACGATTTCTTATCTCGAGCTTTTGACGTTCTTTGGAATATTTAAAAATGAGTTTCAATTATAGTAATGATTAATTTTTTAGCATCCTATGACCGAAGTTAAAAATCTTCAAAGTTGGCTATTCTATAGGGCCAATATTAGAACTTTACGAGCTACGAAGTAGCGTAGCTGTGAACTTTTGAAGAATTGCTTAGTTTTGAAAAACGGATTCTTTTGTTGGTTTCTTTTCTCACTCACCACACCGCTTCTGCACATGGCTCTGGAAAAAAATCAGCATTATGGCAATGTTACCTAAGTAAGCCATCTGATTTGTGTGAAAATTCACAAATAAATCTTGGTTTTTTAATATTGTTAGTTTAGATTTTCCCTACAGGGTCCGTAATTTTACCTTAAAACAGCCTTGTCATAATTATCTTATTAACATTATGTAACGGAAATAAAGATATGATTATAAACTCCTTGTGTCTTGAGCAGATCGCTCGTGGTCCCGTCGCGGCGCGCCCCGCGCTCGGCTGGAGATCCCGGAGAGCAGCCGCGAGCGCGCGCCCTCACCCCGCGCGCCGCACGCGCCGCCCGTGTCGCCCGCGCCTGCCTCGCCTGATATCGCGCCTGCGAAGCCCAAGTATGTAAACCTTCTAAGCAAAAGTATGGCACACCAGATCATTTTGCCTTCGTTCAATAACGTATGAGATAGGGACCGTCAAAAAAAAGCTATCAACTGCTGGACATAACGCCTTCCCCCGACATAGTCCTACGCTTTCCACACCCTCGGAGATAATGTCACAAATTCGTTTTGATAAAACAATTCTTTCCACAGTTTCAGTCCTACTAGGTACCTACTACTACTTTGACTAGGTACCTATCTTTGAATATAAAAGTAGCAATCTCTTCGATTTCATTACAAGATAACGTTGGTAGACTGCTACAAGGATCTTTTGGCGTCTGAATGACATTCACAGGGGAGCGTTGTTGGTAAACATTGAGAAAACAAGATGGCGCCGTTAGTTCCGTTTTTGGCCACGCGCCAAAAAATCGTTGTACCGTTGTACAAAATAATGTATGTCCTTTATTTGCAGGGAGTGGCGACAGAAGATCGAGTCGTGGCTGCGCGCGAGCAGCCAGGAGGACGCGCGCCCGCGCCGCCCCGCGCTCCGCCTGCACTCTGACAAGCGCTCCTTGGAAAACGACTCCGGTACGTAAACCATGACCACATGTTTAATGATAGGCAACATAGTGATGCTTAGAGATTTTTTCAAAGTTTAAAAAAAAAGGTTTATTTAGAATCTAAATTGATAAATTACAATAAATAATGTACATACATTACAATGTTAGATGCCTATGTTTGTACCGGGATAATCCTGTATCACATGCGTCAGGAGCTCTAAAAATATGCTACTAGAAGCCAGAAAGTCAATAGAATATTTAACAATGAAAAATAAGCAGTAAATAAAGTATGGCGACTAGGCACCATCACTGAATAAGAGGAACTGACAAGACAAGCAAGTGCTATGTTTTTCAGTGATGGATAACCAATCAGTCTCCCCAAAAGCGGACTTCAACTTTTTAAGTATTTACACATAATGTAGTGGAATCGTGGTCTTCAATCTATCATATTCTGGCTACTATTTATTTATTTATGGTGGTTATTGCATTGCAGAGAGCGAGCGTAGCGCAACCCTCGAGCCCCTGCCTGAGGGCCGCGCGGACTGGAGGCCGGCCGTGCTGCCCGACAGCGACGTCGTCAAGGCGCTCGAGACTGTCGAAGGTAAGCGTGAATATCTTCTTATGGGGCCTATATTTATATTGAATGCTTGACTAGTTTAAATAAACTATGTGCATCTAAAAAGATGAGCAACACGAGTTCAAAAGAATCTAAGCCCAAACATCAAGTAACTAACGTTTTCTCAATGAATGCAATGCTCCTTCCAGATGTACAACCACAGAAGAAGGACAACAGAGTACCTTGGAGGAAAACTGAGGAGAACGAGGAGATGAGAAGACTCAGGAGACAGCGATCACGGCAGCAGATAGAATCACCGCAACCACTTATATCCATCACCGAGGAACAACGGAAATTGCCAGATATAAAGGTCACTAGCGATATCCCACAGAAGGTCGTCAGGCAAGAGAGGATAGAAAAGTCCGATAGGGTAGAAATTGACTCCGATAACATCGAAACTCCACCAGCTCAGAGGAAGTTCACCTCTTCCTTCAACCCCCCACCAGAGAGAGAACCCTGCAGGAAGTTCCAACCCTCCCTACCCACCCGTAGCAACCTCGGCGACAAAGCTTCTGCCGAAATGAAGGATCTCTGCCAAGAAATCTTAGGAGATGGCCAATTCGATAGGTTCTCTGCCGCCAGAAGGACACGAAGGTATAAGAGGAACACAGATTCCAATAGTTCCCCTGAAGAAGAAAAGAAACCTGAGCTACCAGCGCCTGAATTGGTAGCTGAGACTCAAGTCATCAGACCTTCGAAATTAGACGTCCAAGCGTCATACAAAGTCGAGACTCCACAAGCAGTGGCGAAACCAATAGAATCTGGGAAAGAAGAGAAGGAAACAAGGTTGAAGAGGTGGCAGGATAGACTTAAGAACCAAAGCACAGACAAACCGACCAAAGATACAAAGCCATACCTTCGAATGAGGCGGCAGACTTCCATAAACCAGGAGGATGTGCAGAAAGCGATACGGGAACTGAAGTCTCCCGCTGAAAACCCTACCGGAGTCTGGTCAAGGGACGGGTATAGAAAATCTCTCAATACTCGGACAGAAAAGGCCCCAGAAAAAGTTCCAGAAAGAACAACGTCACCTAGGATGTCAAAAGTCAAAAGTGAACATGAATTAAACGACGAAGGGTTTGAAGAAACTCAGAGTCTGAATTCAGAAAGCGCATCCCAGGGTGCCTCCTCAGGCTGTAATGTTGAATGTGAGTCACCTGTGCCGAAAATCTCTAAGTCCCCGGTCCCCAAAGTGGGACAACCAAAGAAGATTCCTACCAAAGAGACGAGGACTCCCCCTCGGACGCCCATAGACCCCAAACGCGTGATCCCAAAACGGGCTAGTTCTTTAAGAGTGGAGAGGTCAACTTCTAGAGCATCGCTGAGGAGTTCTAGGAGTTCTTTGAACAGCTCTACATCAGTGTCGACTGTCAAGCGGGTCCCACCTGCGCCTGTAAAACCGGTGCCTAAGCCTGTGCCAAAACCTGTCTCCAGGATGCCCGCTTCAAGGTCATCATCCAGTGGTAGCTCAGTAGGTACCTCCAGGCCTCCGGTGAAAGGTGTCAACAGTAGAACGACTACGTCAGGCTTCATGAGGCCCACTGCGGCCTCGAAAGGAAAGGTAGGCCTCACCGCGCAACAAGTCTTGAGAGCAAGCGTCAAGTAAAGCTGTTATTTCAAACTGTAGAAGAACTGTCAGAAAAAAGTGTCTTTGACAGTTCATCTACGTGTTCTGGTGCTAATTCTAATCAAAGTTTTAAAAGACATAAAGTCAGGACCAAACGTTACCGCGGGAAAAACGTAAACCAGTGAAAAAACGAAAAAAAATCGTTGTAATTTTTTTTAAATTATGTTATCTTTTAACCTTATTTTTACTTTTCGCCACGGTAATTTATTTATAAGTGAGAATCCAGTGCCTTGTTTTCCAACCAGACTTGTTAGTATTAATTTAAATAAAATACAAAAAATATTAATCTTTAAATAAACAGGTAATTATTGGAAACTTCAGATGACATTAGGCGCTAGAATCTCAACTGAAACAAAATCTGAAGTTTTCAATGACTGATTATTTTATATATAAGTTTTATTATTAGATCTGTTTACAAAGAAAGTTGTCATATACGTAATGAACCCGTACGTAATTTTTATAATTATAATTATGTTTTATTTAATTTAATAAAAATATAAATTCAATTAATGTGCCACGAGATAGTACGGGTATTTGATTTAAATTACCATTTTTTATTAAATAAAAAGGGTAACACCGAGATAACAATTTTTGGAAATTCGCAATTAGTTAGGGAAGAATGTTGAGTTTTACGGAAACTGTAAAATTTTATTTTCTACGATAAAGCACTTTTTTTATTAATAAAATAATCGCTATCCTTAGCCAACTTACTCAGTCGTAGTAAGTGAAAAAGTGATAGCTTTGTGTTCGGCAGCGCGCTTTATTTCAAAAGAAAAATCTAATACAGTTTTCGTAAAACTGACTACTATTTTCATGTAACGGAAAATTGAAAATTACCACAAATTGTGCCGGGAGCATCCCAGTTATCGAAGTCATCAATTTTTTTATTGAATTATATACTAATATAAATATTTTATGAAACTAGATAAGTATTATAGACATTTTTAATTCAAAGACGTGCAGAGAATGATCTGATTTTTATAATGATATCCATAGATCTTGATCAAAGGGACACATTGTCACAAAGTATAATAAAAATAATTTTAAGGCTTTAACCCAATATTTTATTGTACGTGTTTATTAACTAAACGATAAACAATAAATTGACATACCTACGACACTTGTGTTATTTTATTTACCTTTTTAATAATTCCATCAATAATGAAAATTGCTTCGCCGAAACATAGCAGACTCATGTTTAATAACGGCTTGATTTCAATTGGCATAATGGCATCGAAATATGCATTTACAAATACAATATAATAGGAACTCTAATGTCCTGCAACAATATTCATTTACTATTGAGATACATTATCTGTGCAGTCTTATAAAACCCCGATTACAATCCATTCTGTATTCAATGCTCTTATATTCTTCCCCTTTTTCCTCTTATGCTTATCTTAATCATCACAGGATCCCTGCATCCACCAGCTCTATAACCAACTCAGTCATCTTCTTGCTGCAAGCCGCACTGCTACTCTGCACTGGCTGGACCCGCGACGTTGACGATGATTCGCTATCCTGATTATAAAAAAGTGTTCACGTTTAGTTTTACCTACGAAATACTAGTGTATGACTTGTAACAAGGACAAAGGGACCTCGAATCGAGAGATTACGCGAGCCTGTATTTATGGAGGCTTTACGTCCAGTCAACGGCAACGTTTGCACCCTGATCTCTAAGTAGCGGCAGCTACAAGCGTCACGAATTGAAGACAAGAAAAGGACCAACATTTAATGAGAAATAATGTATCCGTAGTCGTCATTTTAACTATGACTGCAAAGTTGACATCACCAACGCTTAGTGAGTAATGGTAGAGTTGTTCTAATTGTAGGCCATGTCTTGCGCTATAGGTGAGTACGTTTCGGGCAGTGCGCAATACTGCGTCTGTGGACGTCAGTTACCTCATGTTGATACAAGTCGGGTGCCTCGTCGCTTTCACATGTCATGATGGGGTACATGTCAACCGCTATGCCGAGACCGAACTTGCCAGCGCGTTTGAACTCTTCTTGTAATCTGTGGAAACCAAAACAAAAATCCATTAGTAAGTTGACTTCTACTACATTAGCTGGTGTATCCTTATGATGAACTATAATCATTCTTACAGCTACGCTTTACAATTCATCTTCAGGTGCATTGAGTAGGCAACCTTGTCGTTACAAGGTTGCGTATCCGATGAATTTTTCTTAAGGCCTGATTCCAGGCTAGGAGACGTTTCTCCTAGCCAGGAATCAGGATTTAGGAAAAATTCATCGGGTTCACGCACCTATCGCAGAATTATAAATGTTCAGAGAGTTCTGGAAAATTAGAGCTTACCTGCTTCTGCTTCACTTACAATTCAAACAATGAATCCCTATTCAAGCTGGTATTGAACACAGAATCCTCATCGCTCATCTGCACCAATCTTCGATGCAACTCATCCGTGTAGTACTCCAGGAGTGAGGGCAGGTGCTCTGCTCTCTGCTGCCGGTCGAGGCACATGTACATGATGTAGGCTAGGTCGAGAGCTGGGGAGGCATAGCGTACAACCTGGAAGTCTACGATGTACATCTGGAAAAGATTTTATTGCACCTATTTTCATCATTGCAACAGGAATTAATTTTGTTAAGCCCGTCAGATGCGTCTGATTATCAATGTCATATGAATTAACTAATGTTTTCCTCTTTAGTCCAGATGTTAAAATTATATCGATTATGTATGTATGTTTTCGTGATTTTCAGTGTAGGAAAATACGGATACTTATGTAGGTATCATTTTAGATTCAGTGGTTGAAAATGTATAAAGCGAGAAAAACAAAAAGTTTCAATAAAAAATAATAGTAAATGAAACATTAAAAGGTAAAGTAATAATATTATAGTTAATGTAATACAGGGCCTGTGTTGTTATGATTATGATAATCATTAATAACGAAGAATACAACACCAACTCACATCAGCAATATCCCCGTCCACATACTTAAACAAGAAGTTATTTGTCCAGCAGTCGCCATGCCCAATCACTGCGACCGGTTCCTTAGGAGTGACCAGATCTACCATGGTGTGGAAGAAGGTCTCTTCACTACAGAAGCTCCGGAACTTGTCCAGGTACACCTCTTTGTCTTCAGCATCAGCTAACTCCTGTTCTACCAAGGCTATGGCGTTGGCTGTGGCTTCCATGTAGTAATTCTTGTAATAATCAACGTTTTCTTCGACGTAAAATACTGTAATATAAGTTAATTCGTTAGTTTCAGCAAAACCCTGGGCAATTTTACTATAGTTGCTAGTCCTGATGCGATGCTCGCGCTGTTTATAAAGAGCAAAGCCATCAATAAGTAACTCTTTCGTCGCGAAAAAGAGATGGTGCTATTCGGTCAAGAATTGAAGAGGAAGAAATAAGCAAATATTATGGGTCTCACCTTCCGAAATCCCGTCTTTAATATTCAGCAGCTCATAAAACGCCTCAGGGTTATGGCACTTCATAGCCAGCGACAGCGCATGGAACTGGGACAAATGCTTCAAAACGAAATAGCACTGCTCCACAGTCAGACCTTGGCGCCTGTCCGGCATGACATACCCTTCCCTCTTCAGATCCTTCAGCACCACGCAGTCATTCTGAGCCAAATAACACTTCGGGATCGACTTGAACGGGTTGTGGACGTTCCATTGCTTCTGGAAATTTAGTAGAGCTGGCCAGATCTTGTTGTAGAACGCGACCTCGTTGCAGAACAGTTCATCGCTTTTGAAGGCCTCTCTTCGCAGGATGCTTTCGGGAAGGCACTTGTAGATGATAGAGCTCTCCCAGGGTTCGTCTGTTTCGCTGGAGCCGTCAGGTTCCACGTGTCTTTGGATTCCTTTCAAGGTAATCCGGTATACCATGGAGGTGTAGTTGTCGCCTCGTTTGGAGCCCGGGGCCCCCTAAGGACAAAGTTGACGGATTACGATAGGATACAATTCTTCAGGGTGTTCCTTTCGTTATCCCGTAACTCTAGGGTATTTAATGAGACCATGTTAAAAAATCAACCGGCACATGTTTTTTTTTCATTTTTCAGTTTATACAAAAATACAAAGTCACGATTATCATGTAAAACATGCCTTACGTGAAATATAAAAAAAATAAAAATACTTAAACATTTAATTCAGACTAGGTATATTTGTCCATTAAAAAAAATATGGCAGCGTCGCATTTTCTTAATTATTAATGATTGGTTTGAATAAAATGATTTTCTCGTTCTTATCAATGAAACTTACATACCTACACAAATCGAAAGTCAAATGTTACGCTTTAAAAAAAAAATGAGCCGGTTGATTCTTTGACATGATTTCATTAGACCCTAGGCCCTAGACTTATGGGATATCAAAAGGAACAACTTGTATACTAAGAGGACCAGATCGAACCTATTCGATATGATCCTAGTATCGTATTGCATCGTTGCGGTTCAAATTGATCACAAGTACCTACCTACCTATAGATACAAATAAATGTATCGTCCATCCCTATTTTGAAACTTCGAGTTTGCCACCGGCTCTGAAATTACCCACCTACTTAATTTATCACAATCGTAAAATAAAATCGTTTGTAATCACAAACGATTTTATTTACACTATTCAGTCACTAGCAAGACACTTTGAAAATTCCTGCTTGCAGGTACTCGCTTTAATAAGTCTGAATGTTAATCAGGTACTGCACCTACCTCAAACTGCTGTATACTGACGTCAGGATACTCATCTTTAAGCAGACTCTGCAGGAAATCGAGGGTGATCTCCGACATGACACACCGATTAGTCAGGAGGACCTCCTGGCTGGATAGACGACTGAATTCAACTGAAGAGCTGCTCCTATCATTATCTAGTTGTGACCCTAGGTCGACCATCGTTGTAGGAAAATTCGGGACTAAAATAATTCGATCGTGTTTAATGTGTGCGATCCGGCGTTGAAATCGGACGCGCGTATTTTATTCGTAGAAATTAGTATTTCGCGCCGAACACGGCGGAAGCCGCTGCTATCGTCATGCGTTTCGAAGAACTTTTGGCAAACGAAGTCTTGGCTTGCCAGGTATACCAGCTGGATTTTATAAACGACTTCAGTGTTACTCAGATCTGCACGTCGAACTTCAGCGAGTGGAAGATACGCAAAGCCAAAACGCTGCTGTACTAGTCGCTAGAAATGGCCGACCGAATGCCGTCCCGCAGGAGGGATGAGAAGAGAGAAAAAAGTCTCCAAGATATTATTAAAATGTTGAAAGAGACCGACCCGGACGACGACGTGCCGACTTTCGTGGATTTGCGTAAGCTACCCCCCATCACTTCCGATCACGTCGACGTCACCAGGCTGTTGAGGGACATCACAAGTCTAGATCAAGCCCGGCTGAAGTGCAGTTGAAGTTGGAATCATTGCAACCCACCATCAGCTACGTACCAAAATAGCGGATTTACGCAACCCTATAAGCAGGTCACACGAGGAAGCTAACAACAACGTACGTCACGGAGCGGGCATTGCATCGCAGCTGAGTTTTGAGTCAGCAAAATTCGACTCGTCCCCGGCCACTGTCACTGCCAGTGATGCACAACCGTGCCCCGCGCTTCTCGCGTCCATCATCGTTAAGTACAGTACGTCAACGCCTGGACGTACTTAAGCTGACGTTGAGGATGTTCCCAACAAGCTTCAGCGGCAACCTAAGCCTAGAAAGTGTGCTCAAGGGCCCCCTGAACCAGTCCGAAACATCTTACCACCAAAAGCAGGCCGAGCACAGGGCGATAAAGCTAGAAAGTGGAGAAAAAAACAATGAATAGGCCAGTTCTCACAATCAGTGCAATAAATGGAACGGAAATGTACGTTTCCCGACTACATCTTCAACGTCCCACCAAGTCCTCAACGCCCCACCAAGTCCTCAACGCCCCACCAAGTCCTCAACGGAGAGATAAGTCGGTGGGGTTATTATTAATGTTACTTATACATAAGGAAGTTTTTGAGAAGTTTTTGAAGCTGACTGGCTACTTCGGCCCACGTCCGGAGGATCTTTGGTACAAATAACTTCTCCCCAATCGATTTTTCAATTGAGGTGACATGAACAATAATGGTTGCCGTTGTCTAGGATGCATTTTCGATTGATTGCTACAAAGAACGAATAGAGAGGAATTTGCTAGGCCTACGCCTATTTCTCACAGTACTACCATATACTTATTACCTATGACTTAGATCTAGCCTATAATGTCATAATGCAGGTTTTGGGTTACACATCCTACATTAAGAATATATTACCCCTATCTACTTAATACTATTTACTAATTATATAAGTATCTAATTATATAATTTTATATAATGTACTTGGGTATATTATAATATTTACTCAATACTTAGTTGTGTACTTTATATTTGAAAGCATCATAAAAAGCTAAAACTATTCATGTGACATGGTCACTCTTGTGGTGTGGGGCGCAATATTGAATTGTTACAGGCCGCTGGGGTCGCCGTGATTGGATAATATCACCGGTTGTTTCAGTAGTTAACGTGCACTCAGCTGTCTATCATCTGCCCTTCCCTCTTGCACAAGATTGTTCCCGAACCAAAAGTACATGATAGAAACTGGCCCGTTAGTACTTTTCCTCTGGTTCCTCCTATTATAGCTATGAAAGTAACTATGTTACAGTTAGGTGCCCAGCTTTGTTTAAAAAATCTGTGAAAACCTTTTCGGTAAGATAAATTTTAATAGTAACAATATTTAGTACAACCCGAGAGATAGCATAGAACGGAACGATTTTGTCAAGTTGACCACAGTGACATTCCCGCCAGAATGTGCGTTCAAATTGCTAAATTTTATTCTTATCCGCTTATCTAAAGTTTGATGGAAATAACCTAGTATTTAAAAAAGTAGGCTTGTGAAACTAAAGAAATTAATAAAGAAGAAAAAATGCTTGAAAAATATTATTTATACATGAGGATTTATTCAATTTGGTTTACAATATTGAATAGACGTCAAAAAATTTCACTGCTTCGAACGCGAACGTCAATCACGTCAATGTCAAGTCAAACTAAAATTTGATTTTTCTGCGAATCTTCGTTAGAAAATCGGTCCGGGAATATTTTCTATCTCAATTATAGGAAATTATAGGTTCTCTATCCATTTAAATTGGATTTAAATTAACTTCATTCTACTAAGAGAACAGTGCTGATATACTATCGCCAAACATGCCTGTGGATCAAATTCAATACTCGGAAAGGTATACTGATGACGTCTATGAGTACAGGTGAGTTACTTCATTTTTCTCATACTTTTATTATTTAAATGGTTCAAAACGCTCTGCCTGGACCTCATTATACCTTTATGAAGTATGTATGTTTTTACGTGTGTAATTTGCTTGTAAAAAAGTGTTTCGTTGTACAATATGGTTTCAGTATTCGTTAGTCATTTTGCGTCATTTTCCCATCAGATTGCGAGACATTCATGCGTATAGAATTGTACTGTGATTCTAGTACGTACTAAAATAATTTTAGATAAATCTGGTGCAAGGTCGGATTCAATCCACGTCTAAAGGGATAATTAGAACAAAAATTAGGAAAGGTCATTGGCGTTGGCTCTAGCTTAGATGGTCTCTGATTACAACTATTTCCTTCCATCAATACTCAGCCGTCCTAACATTTGTGTCCTGACATTACATTCAATTTGATCTAGAGTATTTTAGAATCAATAATATATATATCAATGAACAAGTTACAGAGCACAAGAATTATCAAAGAAATATTTCTGATTACCTTCTATGTTCTATGTTATGGGGACTGGTATCCGCGCTTAGTCCTTTAGGTAGACCATTGTGTGTGGGCCTGATTCTGAGTACTTTTTTACTACCTTGTTTTTGTAACTATAATATCATTACTTATGTACTTTTGATTCCAGACATGTCATCCTACCACCTGACATTGCCCGTTTGGTACCAAAGTCCCACCTCATGACGGAGACAGAATGGCGTAACCTTGGAGTCCAGCAAAGCCCTGGGTGGTTACACTTCATGGTACACAACCCTGAACCCCACGTCTTGCTGTTCAGGCGCCCACGGACCGATAACCAGGCTCCGGTGAATGGTCTCGATAGTAATACGAACTCAGCAGTCAAAGTATGAGGTTGATTCAGCTAGGTAATTTAATACTTATTAATGCAGTTGGTGATAGAGCATTGCGGTTTTAATGAAAAGTTTTACTTTTATAGTAACTTTTTGGTCTTACACTCTTAAAATAGCATAATGTCACTTTTAACTCAATTGCTACCTTTAAGAATATTGCTCAAAACATTTTCGTAACAAAATAGAAAATAATTCTAGCTGCTATTCAAATAGCAATAAACTATTTTAAACAATAAACATCAAGGGTAACAAACAATGCATATTCTATTCTTGACAGCAATAATAATTACTCAAATGTTATGCCCAACATATTTTGTTATAGTGCACAATGTGTAAATTATTGGGACAGTCTTATATTCAAGTCAGACTATCGAACATCAGAAAGCTTAAATCTAGTTTCAATCTTATCTCATTGTCACAATTAACATTGATATTAGAAATGAACAAATTGGCCTTCCAAATGGGTTTTTCTGAAAGTAAGAAAGTATCATAATTATTATTGTTTGCCTGATTGCCTGGCTTGATGATTGCTACACATATGTACACCTTGCGTTGATCTGAGAGTAAAACAGCTAGTGCTCAAAAATTTATACTCACTTGGTACAAGGTTTCATTAGGTACATGCCTTTTAAGAATAAAACCCTATGTTCTTTCACCAGCTATGTATTCTATAAACAAACAATAAAAATATTTGTTATTATATTTAAACAAATTAATGTAGTTAGCCTATATGCAATTCATATAACATTTACTAATTTCACTATAAAAGACTAATATAAAATATTTAGTATTATGACCAAAATACTTGTCCAAAAAACTATTAGCTATTTTTAAGAACTGTGTGGAGTATGGACAAAGCTTGTCTTGTGATAGACAGATTTTTTTATAATTATGGTCCCTTTAGATACAAAACTGTAATTAACCTAGAAAGATAAAAATGTTTATCAAACACTTTATATTTTATCTAATGTATAATAACCACACTGCAAAAGCTAATAACTATTTAATATAATTAATTATATTTTAGTTAGATAGCATGCAGAGATAATAATTATACTGTTACAACCCACCACAAGTAAAAATAAAATATATAAAATGAAATATAATACAATGTTAATAGTAGATTGTTCCTATTCATGACTGAAAATTTATTTATGTGAAAAAGTTTAATATTAACTAAACATGAATGTGCCTTTAAGCTGTTTGCTTGAAAATTATAATAAAAATGTTATTTTGGTTATGAAGGATTCGGGATCATGAAATCCATGTAAAAAAAAAAAAATGATATATTTCAGAAATGATGGTCTAGAAAAATATTTTATGGATTTGATTTTCACTAAATATATGGAGCCTTCTTTTAATAAGGCTGATACAGACTTGGGAGGGCCGCATCGTATTCCAAAAAATCTTTCACATCACTCTCGTACATTTTGTATGCACCGTCTCACACTACAGGCGGTCCCCAGAGCGCTTTTTGTATTATAATACGATGCGCTGCGGCCCGATGCGGCTGTAATGTGCGCTTGGTTTTAAAATGTCCTTTAGATTGGGCATAAAATTATTTTTAATACAAGATTCCTTTGCCTTCTAAGACATATGTATAAGTATGTTAAACAATGTAGTAATAATAATGGCTATGTATATGTTTATTATTCATAATTATTATAATTCATAATAATATAATGGTGCAAATTTCAACTGACTAATAATTTAAGTTAGTTTATGAAGTTTAATTTAATTATAATGTTTGTTAACTAAATAAAGGTTTATACGGGCAAAACGTCGAAGGTACGTCTTTTCATCTTCATCAACTCCTTGAGAATAAGATAACCATATAAATATAGATATATATGTCATTCATAAGTTACTACTGCTCCTATGGCCCACACACGCTAAATACACTTAGGGCCCATAGCAGCCCCGGCTAAGCTATGCACGTGAATATAGGTCCAGTTTGAATGAAAATGTAGACGTGAGGGTTGAAAAACAACACTGCTACTTCGTTACAATTTTTTTTCGGACGAATCTCAACTCCTCATCTTCAATCCCCCACTGTCGGTTTCATCAAAAGATTTCTGTTATGTTGCGTTAGTGCTTGTATTGAGACCGTGGAGAACATTTGCTGGTGTAATTCTGGAACTTGGTCCCTTTTTAGTTTTTCGCAGATATCTCAAAAACTAGACGTCGTAGGTCAAAAATGATGAAAATTTCATCACCCCCTTGTATGACACCCCCTGGGGTTTTTGTCAACAGATTCAAGGATGACTTAATTGACCTTGACCTTTGTTAAAAATTCTGAAACATGGCTATCCGATGTAAATTGAATTTTCGACCAAGGCATCGTCTAGGGGGAGGGGGGGCACATTGATTCACGGGGCACATTGGTACAGTATCTATATCTCAAAACCGATAAACGCTACACAGTCCGGCACATCACTAGAATGCTCAAGGACATTCACAAGAATGACAGTTGTAACACCGCTCGCCGCCAGTTTGCCGTTGGGCCTCAACGGTCACTAACGTGTTGGAAGTGGCGTGCGCCGCTGCCTACAAAAAAAATACGTGAAATGTAATTGTGTCTCAGGAGGATACTCTTAGTTGTTTTTGTTATTATTTGTTACTAAAGGTAAGTAAATATAGTTATTATTGTATTTTAAAATGTTTTTGATTGCAAGATTATTGTATATTTGATAAAATTTATTGTTTGTGGAAAAAGTCCTTTGGGGCACTTTGATACGGTAATGAGCGGGGTACAATGATACGTATCAATCTGCCCCTCTAGTGTATTAAAGTGCCCCGTCAAAAATAATAGTTTATTTTATTGTTTTTTTTTTTCTTTTTTTCAGAAAATGGTGCGCACGTACAAACCCATAACTGATAGAAAAAATATCAATGAAGAAAACATTGAAGATGCAATACGTGAAGTATTGTCAAAGACTTTATCTATACGCAAAGCAGCCGACAAATATGGCATCAAAACTGCAACCCTACAACATCGCATAGAAAAAGCCAGAAAATCATTTGAAGCTACCAGAACATTATCTACAAATGAAGTATCCTCTTCATTACAAGCAGAATCTTCTTTATCACAAGCAGATCCATCTTCACCACAAATAGCACCATCCTGAACACATAAATATTGGAGATTTCCTGCTAATTAAGTTTGAGAAGAAGAAAACTGTGATTCACTACGTTGCCAAAGTTGTATTTAAGTATAATGTGACAGAATATGAAGTATTATATCTCAGAAAAAAAGCAGGGTCTTCTAAGTTTGTATTTCCAATTGTGGAAGACAAAGCAAGTGTGGATTTTAGAGATGTAGTTTTGCAATTACCAAAACCAACTTTCTCCAAAGGCACATCTCGAACATCGTCGCTTTATTCATTTTCGGTAGGTTTAACTCGATATAATATCCAGTAGATTGTTTTGTAATTTATATGAGAGTTTTTATGATTATTTATGTTAAATTTTTGATGTTTGTTCAATTTTTAAAGAAAAACATTATTCATTTTGATAGGAGGTTCTAATATTATATTTTCATTAACAATATTCAATGTTAAAGTCTGATTACTTAGTAAGTATATAACTGATTATATAATTAAGAAAATAACAGAGAATTAGTCTTGTTCTATGATGAAAATATTGTTTTTTTTTGTGATTATATTCCTTAAGTAACTTAAGAGACTGATTATGGCTAATGTGCACTCTTAATAAAAAGTGTTTTGCGATCTCAATCAATAAAATTGTTTTATTTCTTAATTTTAAGTAATAATACAGTTTATATTGGGTTTTTAGTCAGTTTAAATTTGCATTTCATAAAGATCTAAAATACGTATCAAACTGCCCCACCCCATGTATCAAAGTGCCCCACTGGTGGGGCAGAATGATACAAAAATGATTTTTTCTTAAAATCAGTTTATCTCTATACGTCGCCAGTTTATGCGGTTTTTGCGTAGCCAAAATATAAGCTGACATATCAGCCAATGCACACATCAAAACAAATATTTAAACATAATGCTTTATGGTCCTCAGAAAAGAGATTGAATTTTTGTGTATCAAAGTGCCCCCACTCCCCCTACACGGTGAACTTTTATTGTTACTTCAATTTATGGTATGCCACGGGCCGGGATTTTTGTCAACAGATTCAATGATGACTTAATTGACCTTGACCGTGAACTTTGTCAAAAATCCTGAAACCAGGCTGTCCGATGTAAATTGATTTTTTTTCGACTAAGGCATCGTCTACACGGTGAACTTTTATTGCTGCTTCAATTTATGGTATGCCACAGACAGGCAATACCGTGGAGAACATTTTCTGGTGTAATTCTGGAACTTGGACCCTTTTTAGTTTTTCGCAGATATCTCAAAAACTAGACGTCGTAGGTCAAAAATGATGAAAATTTCATTACCCCCTTGTATTACTCCCCCTGAGGTTTTTGTCAACAGATTCAAGGATGACTTAATTGACCTTGACCTTTGTTAAAAATTCTGAAATCAGGCTTTCTGATGTAAACTGAACAATTTTCGACCAAGGCATCGTCTACACGGTGAACTTTTATTGTTACTTCAATTTATGGTATGCCACGGGCCGGGATTTTTGTCAACAGATTCAAGGATGACTTAATTGACCTTGACCGTGAACTTTGTCAAAAATTCTGAAACCAGGCTTTCCGATGTAAATTGATTTTTTTTCGACTAAGGCATCGTCTACACGGTGAACTTTTATTGCTGCTTCAATTTATGGTATGCCACAGACAGGCAATACCGTGGAGAACATTTTCTGGTGTAATTCTGGAACTTGGACCCTTTTTAGATTTTCGCAGATATCTCAAAAACTAGACGTCGTAGGTCAAAAATGATGAAAATTTCATCACCCCCTTGTATTACACCTCCTGGGGTTTTTGTCAACAGATTCAAGGATGACTTAATTGACCTTGACCTTTGTTAAAAATTCTGAAATCAGGCTTTCTGATGTAAATTGAACAATTTTCGACCAAGGCATCGTCTACACGGTGAACTTTTATTGTTACTTCAATTTATGGTATGCCACAGACAGGCAATACCGTGGAGAACATTTGCTGGTGTAATTCTGGAACTTGGACCCTTTTTAGTTTTTCGCAGATATCTCAAAAACTAGACGTAGGTCAAAAATGATGAAAATTTCATCACCCCCTTGTATTACACCCCCTGGGGTTTTTGTCGACAGATTCAAGGATGACTTAATTGACCTTGACCTTTGTTAAAAATTCTGAAATCAGGCTTTCTGATGTAAATTGAACAATTTTCGACCAAGGCATCGTCTACACGGTGAACTTTTATTGTTACTTCAATTTATGGTATGCCACAGACAGGCAATACCGTGGAGAACATTTGCTGGTGTAATTCTGGAACTTGGACCCTTTTTAGTTTTTCGCAGATATCTCAAAAACTAGACGTCGTAGGTCAAAAATGATGAAAATTTCATCACCCCCTTGTATTACACCCCCTGGGGTTTTTGTCGACAGATTCAAGGATGACTTAATTGACCTTGACCTTTGTTAAAAATTCTGAAACATGGCTTTCCGATGTAAATTGAACAATTTTCGACCAAGGCATCGTCTACACGGTGAACTTTTATTGTTACTTCAATTTATGGTATGCCACGGGCCGGAATTTTTGTCAACAGATTCAAGGATGACTTAATTGACCTTGACCGTGAACTTGTAAAAAATTCTGAAACCAGGCTTTCCGATGTAAATTGAAATTTTTTCGTCTAAGGCATCGTCTACACGGTGAACTTTTATTGCTGCTTCAATTTATGGTATGCCACATACAGGCAATACTTCCCAGGGTATTTTATTCCCGATTGGTACCTGGTGGCAAACCATGTGGGGCGACTGGGAATATTCGCAATTAAATCCACCGTGTAAATCAGGCTTTACAAGATGGGTTGCAGCTTTATCTGTTGGGCCTTTGCCACTATTTCTCTCGTTTTCATGATACTTTTTGCGTGGCTTGCGGTAGGAGTTGTCTGGTAGAAATCATCACGTAACGAAAAAGCGTTATGCCCCTCGTTCCATCCCTCATTCCATCCGATTTTCTCTCTCTCTCTGTCTCTTTATATTATATACGAGTGTGTGTGTGCGTGCGAGTCCCCCGACCCCACGTTTTGTATTTTGTAAGGGGCAGGACAGGGTAAGAGTCATATTAAAAGAAACCACAGAATACTATGTTGAATGTTTATTTGTGTTTAACTTCTAAAAACATTGTAAACACAGTAAAATATACAAATAAATGCGGAAGTAGTACATTTCATAAGGCTGCCAATATTAAAATAATAATTAAATTTCGTTAACGGAAAACTACGGTACTACACAATAAACAAAAAATAAAATTATTAACAATATATTAGTGTAAATTTTTATTTTCTATTTTCGTTAAAAATAATAATAAAGATTGTGCTTTTTTTCTTATATACTATATTAGCGAAATTAATAAGAATTTAAGTAACAGTCGCGGGTGCGCCGAAATTACGGAATGTTGCCAACGTTAAAAAGTGCCGGGATTTCGAAATTTCTGCGCACGGATGCGACGGAAAAAAAATAAAAATAAACCATGATATGGTTAGATCCGAAGTTCTTAATTTAAAGTTAGCTTCAACAGGATTATTTAACGATCGTATAAAAGTCTCTCCAATATATCCTTATCTAAAAAAGGTAGGCAGCATCTTACTAGTAGACACACGGTACATATCGAGATACATCGGCATGCGACATAAAAATCGTCGCATCCCAAATTAGCCTAATCGAAAAACGTGTCATCTTGCCTTTTGTAATAGTGAAAAAGTTTTGGATACATGTTTTTAGTTCCTAAGAAGAGTCCCTACAGTCCGACAGTACTATCTAGCGCGCACCGCAATTACTGAACGCGATTAATTAATCGCACGAACTTTCGTCAAGGTGAAGTTTGTTAGTTCATCTGTTCGTTGCGATTTTTCAATTGCACGGCACAGTACTCGCGGCTCGCCAAGATCTAACAGTGAAGGAAAGGAAACTGCCACTACTCTGCATAGAAGCACTTCGATTATTATTTTTCATCATCTAACGATACATTTTTGATAACTCGATAAATGTTTAACTTACACAAACATGCATATAAATAACATGCTCGATATCATTTTGGCTACATCTAAATACTACTCGCAAAATTGTTAACGAATCCATTTTAACTACGGCCATACTAGACATATGGCATACATTTTTGAAAATCGGAGAGGTCAATCTATATAACAATACATTTCCACTAAAACTTAGGCCCTTTCAGTGGTTGCGCGGTAAAAACGTGGAGGTTGCATCCATTGTGTTGCATTATTTATCAAAATATGTCACAGTAGTGGTTTTAAAGCTAATTGTGATCCTATTAAAGCTTTCAGCTTATAATGTTCAGTGTGACCACATTTATAAATTCCTACTAGTGTAGTAGTTCGTTAAAATCTGTTTGCTCTTTGTATAATTATAGAAAAAGATGGATATGGTTTCAGTTGAATATTTCCCTCGTTGATATGATAAAAATGTGGTCAAACCAATCGAGCTGTCTCGTAAATAATATAGACCACCGATTAGTCGGTGACCATGTCGCCTCAGTTTCGTTTCACGTGATATAATACATATGCCTGTATTTTACACAGCAAAATGATATGGAAGTATACAAGAAGTGATATGATAATTATATAATGGAGATTGTACTAACAAGATATGTACTTAAACGATTAAAATATCAAGTATCCACAAATTTGGTACATTTTTTTTTGTTAAATATATATGTATAAATGCTCGTTACAGTGTCTTTTTCGTTGGATCGTCTCGTTCTAGCAACACTGTCGGCGTTACGGAGGGGAAAAACAAAAATAGTAGAAATTCTGTCAGGGTTGCCTACAAAAATTATAAAAAATACGGTAGAAATGAAAGCGACTCAATCACGATACGTACTGCAACAATGGCATGCCCTTATTAATACAATAAGCGTTGCATACGACTATCGTCTAGAAAACGACGCTACAGGGAACTAAATCTAGATAAAATCATCGTTAGTTCTATATAGCCGGTTCCTTACAGGCTTCTACTTTTTAGTATCTTTCCCCGCGAAGCCTCGATTAGAAAATGTGTGGAATGTTAGAGCTTATGTATAATAAGGTAGAAACAGCATGTGCAGGGTATTGTTAGTGATGAGTCGAAAATTAGTAGAAATACTGTACAATTTTTATAATACTTCGATGTTTAGCAAGGATAGAAATTTAAAGCGGTCTCTTTGGTATTGCTCGACAGTGTTGCTAGTTCGAAGGTATCATAGAGAAGGTGGCGGTCGCCGGCTGGCTCCGCTTGGTGGCAGCACCATACGCGCGTGTGACGTCACATGAGGGCTACTCTTTGGTGGGGGGTTTCCCGTTGGTGTACTCCGGAGGAGAGTTCGATGTTTGGTTTTGTGTGTCCTCCGTCATTACTGACACTAGTTCTTCGACGGCGCGGCCTAGGTCATCTGGAAATTGAAAATGTTATTTAAAATCATGGTTGGTTATAATGCCAGAACTGTTATTATTTTGTTTTTGGTTATTGATTACTTGGTTACATTGTTGTAATATAGTTTTCGTTAGGTAGTATCGAATTAATTGATGGATTTCATCCTGAAAAATCCTGCTACTTCATTATTTTTAATGGATCCGGGCTTATTTAGTAAAATCGAACGAAATAAGGTTTGTAACAACATCAAATATTTATTACCTCAAGGTATACGTCCTGTTAGGTTTGCAAAAAACAAAAGAAAACCGTGAATTAAATATTATTGCTAAAACGACGACATTAATCATGCATTACCTACTCAAAACCATGCAAAACCCTACAAACGACGACGAAAGAAAAAACAAAACAACAGCGAAATACAAAAAAAAAAAATGAAAACACATTCAATGAAGTCTAAGAAAAATATCTGTGAATTGAAGACTAAACCACTAGCAATAAAGCGTCTTTAGTGCAGGTGCAAATAGAATCCATTTTGCATTGATTATGATCGCTGCACGAAATCCATGTCTGCGAGTAAAAATCAGCAATACAATCAATCGATAGCTGCTACAAAAGTTGAAATCTGGAGGCAACAGTGCTACCAAAGCTAAACTATATTCAAATCCTTGCTCCTAATTGATGTTATTTCCACTTGAACAAATTACAGTGCGTGTTAATTAAGATTGATTACTATTGAAAATGTTATAAAAATATTGAATTTGCAGGGGAACTGGACTTTAATATGAAGGTATTAAAGTAACTTTTCCGAAATAACATAAATTGGAAACTCTGGACAACGTAAGATAGTTTAGACGTCGCGGCACACGTGTACCTGCGCAGTGCATGAGCGAGTGCACGGCGTGCGGCGGCGGCGGCGGCCGCTCCAGCGCCTCGCGCTCGGCGCCCGCCCAGCGCGTGCCGCCGTCTGACGCACACACGTTAGGGGAGGCTGTATGGACCTATCTTGGTACCCCGAGGGACCCATACTGAGCGATACTAACTTAGGTATAGGCTTTATGGAACCTGTTGGTACCCTGAGGAACCCCTACTAAAAAATTATGACAGGACATCGAATGGTGCCTTGAAGAAAACCAAAACTTATCATGTTTTTTTTTGTCCTGGATGGTCTTTGTCGCATAATAGGACTGGTCTTACTATATTTACAAGTTTATTGCGTTAAGGATGCTTCTATAAGGACCTTCATACTTTTAGTATGGACAACTATATAATGTCAACTCTATCAAAGGGCTCAATCAATTTGTTTTAAGGGTAAAAGATGTGGATACTTACTAGTTTGCGACTCATGGTATAATCCATTATGCATTTTCGCCGGCGAATCGGTAGCAAGCTGTGAAGCAGTCACAGAGCGAGTCTGAAGTGTGCCAGTGCGAGCTGGTGGAGAACCTTGGGCAGGCTGGAATATGAAAGAAAAATTTATTAAATCATATTCAACAGTTATCTTTTACATCCAAAAGTTTTTGGTCTTAAATATATTGCTTGTTATTTCGTATCTCGATGTTTTTTTTTCTCTAGTATTTTAAATTGTGTCATTAACTATAGTAATTGGTTGTAAACCGTTTTAATTTAAGTAAATAAATAAATCCGTTTACGTTTAAGGGCTAGCGACTATGCATGGTATGTCCGTTGATCATGTCATATTCAAAAATAAATAAAAAGTAGTCATTGGTTGTAACTAAGGCACAACAAATCATTAAATGCCCTTAACGTTAAACGTATTTAAAACGTCATTCTGTCTCTGTCGTCTTCAAACGATTGACAGAAACAGAACAAGGTTTTAAATTCGTTTAGCACTAAACGTGTTTAGTGATTTGTGGTGAAAGCGGGCCTAAATTGATTCGTTCGTTCTTACTTTGAATACTTCACGAAATTCTAAGATTTTATTTCTATCGTTTTCTATCAATATTGTATCGTTCCATACCTCATCAAGCAGTCTCCTCAATCTCTGCAACTGCGCCTCGAGCTGTCGGTTATGTTCCTCGAGGATTTGCATGCGCGCCTCCAGACGACCCTTATGCTGTCGCAGCAGACGGGCTTCGGCCATCATGTCCTGCAAAGGAAAAAATTAAATGGTTTTGTTTAAATATTTTGTTTTGGTTAAAGGCATGTAGTCGAAAGCTGTGTGTGAGATTGCTTAGTTTTCTTCTAGTATTAGATAAGCAATTCTGTATTATTTCTATTTAATTTAGTGACATTTCGGTTTTAGCCACAATAATAATTGTTGATTCAAAATATAAGTGCAATCGAAATTACTGATAATACTAGAATTGCAAAAATTATCGCCGTTATGGACATGGTTTTTGGTGCTTTATAAATAATTACTGCTTTTTCACGTGTTTAAAATATATGTCTTTTGATATAGCTATTTTTATCTACTTTATGTTGCTAGCTAATATTTTCTTGGGGTAATTTACTAACACAGAACTTTACTGTAAAAGTTGAAGTTTTCTTCTAATTGAAGACTTCTTTTAAAACTCAAGAGGCACATCAGTTATCGGTTTCGCAATTTTCAACTTCTTCTCCAGTTTCGGCAATACCTTAAACGTCACGATTGTAATTTTATCTTTGATTCCTGCAAAGCGTTTTAAACTTTAAGTTCTTTCAATTAAAACCTACAGTTCTGGGATTGTTTACCTGGTCAACAGGAGCATTCCTGTTATCATTGACACCGTGTTGTTCCTCAGGAGTTGATCCTGGGGTCTGCTTCGCCTTCAGACGTTCGTATTCAGCTTGTAGGCTGGCATTCTCTTCTTCCAGCTCCCTGTAATGTGAAATAGGTTCGGTGAGATTACTGCCTAAATTTCCCTGATGACTTAAATTTGTCAATTCTACTTGTCGATGCCATTTTTATTCTTTTTCGTCGTTCACTCATAGCTGCGTGGTCGTGTTTATTTCAGGTCTCACTTAATAGGTCGTCTTATAGGGTAATAATATATATACAATATGTAACTTAATTAACGCACATCCTGAAAATAGTTTGTTCAGAATCGTTTACTGAATCGATTTATATAATTTTGAATATAGGTAATTTTTTATCCCAAAAATAATTAAAACTACGGAAATTATTGTCATATTAACGCTGTACAGTCAAAACAAATTGAAATGGACCGTAAATCAAAGTAATAAGACTTTTAAAATCGCAGTTTTATTTGTATTCATACAAATTCCATCATTCAATACAAAATAAAATACTAAATACTAAAAAGTTCTCCAAGAATTGGTATAACTAATTTAGTAAATAACAATGCATATACATTAAATTAAAAATTAAAAATTAAAAATTCAGTGTATGTATTATGATTATAACATAATATTCTAATTGGGGTGTTTGAGAGTGTGCGTTAATTACGTTACATGTTGTATATTTAGTTTTGAAGTCATACCTGATCATAGCCTCCAGTTCATGTCTCTGCTCACGATGGATGATGGACACAACCTGCACCGGTGAACGTGGTGCGTCATCAGCTTCACCACCGCCGTTGAGTGATGCACAGTACTGTGCAATCAGTTGATGTTCTTCGTCACTGTGGATAGGATAAAGAAGCTTTAGTGGCGGATACAGAATTTAAAACAAAATGAAGGACGTTTCAGCTGTAATATTAAAAGTCAGAAGACATACTGAAATATTTGAGGCAGAAATATTGCTTACGGCCTATTTTCCCCTTTGGATAAGTTCTGATCAACTTATCTTGCAGATCAGTTAATACAACTATCGTTCTATTCTATCTACAGTGAGTGTCCGGACTTAGTGAAACATGCCTTTTGTGTACTAAAGTATAAGACAGAGATAGCTATAGAAAGAAAACATTAACCGTTCTGGGTCTTAAAAAATGTGTTATCTCGATGAACGTACGAAAAATACGCGCTTCGAAGAGGAGTCGCGGCCACCGGCCCGCTATAAATTTCAATGCAATCGTTGAACGATTAACAAACCTGTCAGGAGTATCCCCCGGCTTAGCTCCCAGTTCCACCTGAGCCAGTCTGGTGGCATACAACTCAAGACGCGAGTGCATGTCGTCACCTCCGAGGGCAGAGCCCGAAGCGCTGCCGTGTTGTGGTGATGGTGCTGGAGACTCCAAGGCATCACCTGCAAATGTAGGATTTTAATTAAATCTTCTTTTTGGGAAAACTTGATGGGTTATCGAGTTACTGTGTTTTTTTCACTTTGAGTAGGTATGCCATTTTTTGAAAGAAAGAAAGAAAGAAAGAATAAAGTTTATTTGGACACAGTTCATGAAACACAAAATACAAATAACAAAAAAAAAAAAGTATTGTATTGTTTTTAAAACAATAGTGTGTGCCTCACGGCTGCGCCAAAAAGGTTCATTTCAGCATTAATGCCAGATAGATACTGTCTGACGCTGGTTTTCGAATGAACCCATAAGGACAAGTGACGGGAAGTACATACAGTTTCAACATACCTAATAAATAATTATAATATAAATAACTAGTAATAAAAATACATATTAAAATAATATATAATTATACATAATTACAAAAACAAAACAACAAGAACGGTCTCAGCAAAGAAACCTGTTTGTTTTGGTATTATATCGAATCATCGAAGTGTGCACGGTGCACTCACAATGCGCTACAGGCCGCCGAGTGCGGTGGACAACCCACCGACACGCGACAGTTAGGTATTTAGTTTGAAGAAGAGAGGAAAAACTGTGAGTGAATGTGAGAAATAATCATAAATAGTTCATATAATATTTTCGGGTGAAAGTGAAAAGTACCTACCTATAACAATAATTATAGCTGAAAGAAGAAGGTAAGCGATGTTTTTTTAATACGATAAATAATTTATTTGGCTGATCAGTATTGTAGTTACGTGATAAAGTAACTTACATTTGCTTCCTTTTTTCTATTTTTAGATTTGTTCCACACCTTATGTACACAAAAACAGACATCGTTTGCGAACATCTTCGGCCAAGATTTTGGTTGATAGAACGAGGGTGCATGATGCGATCTCGATCTCGTGCGATTTTGATATGGAGACTATCGTAAAATTCAACCGAGTATATTTTCTTTCGAATTGGCATATTTATAAACAAAGTGTGCCTAAATTCACATAATTTAGAGATACCATACCTTCAAGCACAGTTTGCACAGGCAGGTAGCCGACTCGGGGATGCTTCTTGAAGTAGCGAGCTGACTTGAACTTGTTGCGTAACGCGCGGGTGAAGTCGCGCACGTCCTCGCCTGATGTTGTCTGCAAATAACAATATGTTTTATTAAAACTTATTATCTTTTGACGGGCCCAAGAAGAATCTCCCTAACCTCAGGAAAAAGATACCTGGAAGAATTTGGGGGACGCCTTTGCTTAGAAGTGGGACAGAGGCGGATGAATAAAATAATTGTTTTGGCTGAAATGATAATGACGATGTCTGAAATTGTGTAAACAGCCAGTTATGAATTTTTACATTGCAGTGTGAAGTGCTTAAGGAACTTTGTGCTGTTGGATAAAAACATGATGATGGTAAAAAATCATAAGAGGACCAAAATCGGATTTTCAAAATTATCAAATCCAAAGTAGATAGAAAATCAAACAATTTCAAACTAGGACTAATGAACTGAAGTAAATAGTGCAGGAATATAAAAATATCGTTAACTCACAGCAGTGCAGTACTCCTGCATGGGATGCGTCAACTTGTGGTTCTTAGCTTTGCGGCCGTTGAAGAAGCACTTCTGGCACATGTCGAAGTTGAAGCATTTCAAGCAGCGGTATCTATATGGGACAAAACAAAGTTAAACTCACGTTAAAAACCGCCGGTTAGAATGGGCAAATCGACCAAAGCCTGGAATTCAATTATGATCCTTTTTTTTTTGGGCAAACAGCCCTTTTTAACCGACTTGAAGAGGAGGGCGTTATATTTTGAAGCTTTCGTTGCGGAGTAGGTACAATAAATCATTACTAGAAAGATAAGCGACTATAATACCATCAATCCGTAGAACCCAGGCCTATCCAAGAATTTACAAGGTGCGATTTAATTGCCCGTAGCATACCATAAGTTAAAGCAACAAAAAAAGTTGGTCCGTATTGTATCCCACAAGCAGGAAACTAGCGTCGTGTAAATGGGGCTTAAAAGTCAAAATCTACGACATATTTTTGGAAAAACAACTTTCACAATGTATTCAAAAGCTTACCTGAACCCAATAATCGGGTACTCCTTGCAGATATTACACTTGGCCTGATGCTTGGCAGTCTCAGCAGCCGCCAGCCGGTGCAGTACGGGCAGCCACACCATGGACTGCGGCTCCTTCTGCAGCCACTGCAGGAAGTGGAACGCTTCTATGAACTGAAGCTGTCCATCCGCGTCGCGTTCCAAGGTCTTGTCCTTGTTTACTGGTTCTTCTTTTTCCTTTTCCTTTTCTGGAAGGTTAACTGAAGAGGAAGGAGAATGTTAGTTTTTTTCAATTTAATAAGGTTTTTTTTGTACAGTCAACCGTTCGTCTATGGTAGTAATTTGACTTTAATAGAATATTTCAAAGCAGTAAGGTGGTTGTAATAGCTCGATTGGGATATTTGACGTGGGGTTGACCACACGTCCTTTAATTATATTCAAGGATTGAATTGCTTCAAAATGAACATCAGTCAACCATGTTTTGACAGCTGCTGTAGTACGACAACTATCAGTGGAAGGGATAATACAAATTATCTCGTGAAGTAGAACAAATCAATATTTATAAACTAGCTGTGCCCCGCGGTTTCACCCACGTAAGTCTCGATCCCGGGTCGAAAAATAGATTACGACCGATTCTCAGACCTACCTAATATACCTACTTATAAAATTTCATAAAAATCGGTTAAGCCGTTTCGGAGGAGTATGGCAACTAATACTGTGACACAAGAATTTTATATATTATAAGATAAGCTACTTACCAACTTTCCTGTCAAGAGTCCCTCCTTTGTTGCCTTCTTTGGTAGCAGCAGAAGCCTGTTCGAAGCAGCTTCTGACTGAAGGCTCGATGTTTGACCCTCCGAAGGCTGCTACTTCACCCAGTTGTCTTGGTACCTGAACAAAATGACGTCATTATCATGAGTAGGTAAGCAAAAACGATGAAAAGTGTGTTGCACGAAAGAAAAACGTAGGTACTTTCTTTAGTTTCAGTAAGAGCAATTCAATTTTCATAATAAATTGTAGAAATCTCAATAAGTGTTACCTGTATGCAGTCATGCAGCAATAGTCCGAGTTTTCTTTGGTCAGCTCTACACGACGGGTCTGCGATCAGTCGGAATAGATATCTGGAAAAATAAACTTTATTGACAAGGCGTTCCTACTTTAAGAAGGCACAAATTTAGCGATCAAGAATATTTTGTAATCACACTGTTAGCTCATAAAGGCATATATTTTTTCTCTTTTATTTTATTTTAGTCTCTCCCTGTCTTTTCTTCGCTCGTCACTCGTTTTATTTTATCTTAATCTATGGGTACGATACCGCCGGGGGGCCAACGTGCATTCATCTGCCTACCCTTTTCCCAACTATGTAGGGGTCGGCTTCCAGTCTAACCGGATGCAGCTGAATACCAGTATTTTACATGGAGCGACTGCCTATCTGACCTCCACAACCCAGTAAGTGTGTAATACGATACCCCTTGGTAAGACTGGTTGTCAGACTTTCGGGCTTCTGACGACCCGTAACGACTGTCAAAGATCCACAAATGACAGCCGGGACCAACAGCTTAACGTGCTTTCCGAGGCACGGAGGAGTCTCGGTATGTAAAGATGGTCACCCATCCACGGACCAACCCCGGCAAGCGTAGCTTAACCTGATGTATCGACCCGTGCGGCTGTTATTACGTAGCCACGAGCTCCTCCAACGTGCACTAAACATTAAAAATACTACCTATATTTACTTACGGAAGTTAAATTCATTTCGAAAATTATAATTAAATTTTTTTCCACTAAACTTGTTGGTGTTCCCGCTCACAGAGTACATTTTTCGTCGCTTACCTATACTTCTCCTCCAGGTGCCCCTTGCACAGCAGCACCAGCCCGACCTTGAAGCTCAGCACACGGATCTGTCCGGTCCTCTGACTGTCGTATACGTTGAGCAGCCAGTTGATGGACAGGTCCAGGCACAGCGGCACGTTCACTAGGCTGGGGTTCTCGGCGGCAATTACCTGGTGGGGGTAGAAGTGTTAGTGGTAGGTTCTTAATTCGTCAAACACTTTCTAATTAGTTTAGGTAAGTATCGGCACGCGCGCGGCCCGTCTGGTAGCTTATTGTTTTTTGGTAGAGAAATGTATGGGTGTACTCTGACTATTCTTTCACGAATACAGGTCGTAATGTTATGTTTTATACCTAAGAAGATTTTTATTTTATGGTTTCAGGTATGTTTTCTATTTACTTGTTAGTCTGGCTGGAAACCCTCTATAAATTTCTCGGATAACAAAGGATTCTGATCTGTCGTGCAAAAAAAATCTTGACTTCTTGACTTTGCTGCATATGACTCAAACTCTCTTCAGAAGAAGTAAGAGTAAGTACATACATACCTATTAGTGATACAGTAATACATACCTCGTATAACGAAGTAAGAACTGTGATCATGTCAGGTATGTCGATGAGGCGGTCGTTCTGCGCGCGCAGTCCGTGCGCGTCGAACGCTTCCAACGCGGCCGGCAGCTGTAGCATGTGCACTGGAAGACAAATTATTGTGGTTTAAGTGGCAGCAGTCAGCGGGTGACTGTGGGAGTCTAGCAGTGGGGCAAAATAGGTTGAAGAAAGAACTGCCAGATATGTTTAAGATATTCGTGCGAACTTCTCAATTCATCGACATTTATCAAAGTATTTGATTCTTATAGTCCTTCGCCAGCCAACAGTATAAGACTGTATTCTTGCTGTTGAATGCAGTTTAGTACTACTGTAATACTCATAATGTAATGGTAACTGCGTTCAAACTGCAAATTTGCAGTTGGAGTGCAGTTGAAATGCACTCCGTCTGATGGCAGCCTTATGAGAAATGTATGTAATGTTGTATTTTGTGCGTATACCTACCTAGGTATTTATTTTCTACAGAATCAAGGCAAACATAATTAGAGTCTAATAGACGTGATCAAGGTCCACAAATGGCTGGCTTCTTATGGAATGGCTACTTGTGGTTTCCATAGAAAAAAAAAAGAACTTCAATGTAAAGGAACTACTTACTGCACAACGCCTTCTGCACCGTCCTTAGTTTGAGCGCGGTCCTGTACGCGGAGAAGCGCACCTCGTTGAGGTCGGCCAGAGAGTTCATCAGGTCGATCATCTTCGGGTGGTCCCAGTGGGTCGTCTCCAGTTCATGGCTGAGGAAGGAATTACATCATTAGGTTCTGTATTTGATTATGTCATAAAGGTTAAGGTAGTCGGTAACTTCTCATTCTTCAATTGACTGCTGGAAAAATCCCATCTAAAATGACGCTTTAATATTTTGGTTCCCAATTTTTTTTTTGGTGATGCTCTTCTTAAGCCTTCTTCCGTAATATACAAATCAATCAGGGCATATAATTTTTGGTGCTGGCTAGTATGTAAATACATAGAGATACCTATAGGTACCTATTGCATGTACTGCCGTGTTAAATAAAGAAGGAAATAAACTATTTAAGAATTTAATCTATGAACCAACACCTAAACAATGCCGATGTATCTTCAGAATTATCATTACGCAACAGTAAAGACCCATCTACTCACTTGATATAATATGGTACATTAGCAGGTGTGACGGCTCTCTCCCAGGGTGGCTCAACAGAGCCAGCTAGGAAGCCCTGCGCTGCACCCGCGCCGCCATCTCTCGCGACACCGGCGAGCTGACGCACACGCTCCTCGCCACCGGAGACCAGGCCTGATACCCTGGAAGATGAAGTGGATGATGAAAAGTTAAGTTCAGTGTGTGGAGATTACTACGTAGTTTCGTAAGAGTTTGCTTTATGGACCTAGGAATCAGGTTGTCGATATCTTTTTGTGTTCCAAAGAGTGAGGTAATTAAACTTATCCATGGTCTTGTAATACACAATGAATCGCAAAACGAGCAAGTTACGTAGATATACCCATAACTACGTGAAAGTTCAAGTAAGTAGGTATAGATAGGGAAAGAGAGGTAAAGTAGTTTACTCTCCAAGAACTGCCTACACGTTCTAGGAGCTTTCGGTCCTCCCTGTGCCAATACTGAGGCACATACGGACCCACCGAATTCTACTTGAGGTCCCAAAGCTTTTTTATCTGTTGAAGTTCAATATTACCCTCAACCAGCCTCAGACAGAGGATATCCTCATGGACTTCTCACAGAAGAAGTTTAAAGAGAATCACTTGACGCCCTGTAGCTCCTGACTACCCCCACCCAATGAATAGCATCGCATGAATACCCATAAGCCCATAAGAATGCAGGTTGTCCATGTTGACATGCACCTCTTAGAATGAACATAAACAGCTATTTAATTGACTTTCAATCATCGTAGCACTGTTTAACTCCTCACATACTAATATTTACGTTAGTACCTAGTTGTAAGCGATTCCTGCGTGACTTATCTAAGTTTTCAACATACGTTACTCACGCGCAGACATTTCTCTGTTACTGATGATAGGCAAGATCAAGATCATTCTTTTCTAGATAAACTGTATTGTTCCGGACATTAAATAATGGTAGGTAGATAATATGTCTTTTACCGTCACCACGATGTAAAGCATCGCTCAATGGGTACCTATTCACCTAAATCTGTTTTCAAGTCATTTATGTAGTCTGCTGTGATTGGTTGAACTAAATACTAACGACCAATTAAAATTCTGAGTCATGCTGACGGTAGAACAGCTATAATAATTATTATTGTATTGCTTATTGATTGATTACCTACACATATGTATTTGAGGGCCAGACACAGCTATCAAAATCACTGGAAATTGTGGTAGGTTCCAGACAACAGTAAAAAAAATACCTGGTATTCAAATCATCAAGTCTCGCCAACAAATGGTCCGGCAGCTGGATCTTATCCCTCGCCAGCTGTTGTGCTTGCGCGTGCAGTTCATCAGCCAGTCTCCTGAGGGGGGGCAGCTGAGCACGTGCGCGGGAGACCGCGTCGAGCTGCGCACGCGCATCACGTGCGTCGCCAGGCCCGCGCCATGAGGAGCGCGCAGCTTCAGCGGCTTGCACGCGACCCGCGAGCTCGTCGAGAGAGGTTGTGAAGGTTCGAACGCGCTAGAAGGAGAAAAACATAAAATATTAGATATTACTTGGCGAAAACTTGGGTTTTGCTAAAAAGGAAGATAGCAATGGAAGGTAAAATAAAGAGCTACTCTTTTTCCATTGGAATTTCTTTCGCGAGTCAGATTGGTTCACATATATAAGTCCGTTTAAGATTGTGGAAAAGCTCAGCCTACTACCTAAGCCATTCTTCTTTCGTCCATTCTTATTTCAGTGAGTATTTTAACAAGAGATCAACGTCAATGATGAAAGATAAACCATTCAGATGACTTACTTATCACCGTAAATATGCCGAATCTTATCTAACACTTCACATGCATCTGCAATCTTAATTTGGAAACCGTCAGTTGCATAGAACGCGTTGTAATAAAATACTTTTTTCAAAATTATCTCAACAAAGAGAGCATCTTCATCGTCCTACCATCACTGGACCGGTCGCCGGCAGTGACCTTGCTACAGCCTCGCAACTGAGATAGAGTTACCTTACCGACAACCGCAACTTCCTAACGTTACCTACTGGAATGTTTGCTGGGTGAAAATGGGCGCCTGGTTACTTGTTATCGAGTAAAAAGGTTTAAAGAAATCACCTTTTTTTTCTCTAAAATGTGAGGTAGAGTATAGTTAAATTCCTGGAGGCCTGATTCGTCAAACGTCACATTATTATGTGACGTGTAACGAATCAGGCCTCCAGGAATTTATTGAATTTATTGCTTTCTTTAATTAAATTTTAGCTTGACTCGATTAAATAAAATAAAATAAAAAAATCGTTTATTGTCCAGGTATTACAGTCAGCAGGTTTACAGGTTATACAATATTACCTATAAGCAAGATTTTACTAGGTTACAATATTTAGTAGGTTCGCAGGTTACAATATTACCTATACCTAGGTTACACAAATTGTTTACCAGTGAGCCCCAAACTAGACAGTTAGTCTGTATCTTGGGGCTCGGGGTACGGCTTACAAAGAGGAGACTAGATAAGTGGTTTCAGGTGTTGTATGGTATTTTGTTTGTTTAAGTGTGATGTGAGTGTGGTGTGTTGTGTATGTGAGTGTGTCTGTATGTGAGTGTGTGTGTATGTTTGCGTGTTTGTTCCCATTGTGTATTTAGTGTCAGGTCAGGGCATTTAAATTAGTTGTTCCGAGTCATCATAACCAGAGTTTTGCAACATTTTCTTTATTATTTTTTTACAACTAAACGCGGTAGTATTTTTGATTTCACAGAGTTTGCAGACTTTATTGTACGTATTAATGAGAGAATAGGCTGGGGAGCGTCTAGCTAGCAAAGAGGTGTTGTCAGGTGTTGGGATTCTATAGTTCCTTTTGCTTATGATTGATGTGTAGTCGGGTCTGCTTTTAATAGTTTTATGAGTTTTGGTACAGGCAGATAGAATGAAAAGCTGGCGGACTCTGAGAACCCTCGTTTCACGATAGAGTAAGTCAGTAGAGAACCGGTAAGGCTTCTTTAAAGTTACTTTAAGAAGCGCTCTCTGTGCTCGTTCTACTTCAATCAGAAAGGACTTTCCAGCACTACCCCACACACTGATGCAATACTGAATTACGGATTGGCATAGCGCTAGGTAAACTTGTTGTAGTGCGTCTATGGGTAGGCAGTCTCGTAGTCTACGCATGGTGTGGATGAGTTTTCTTACCCTGCCAGAAAGGTTGGATATATGTTGTTTAAATGTTAGGTGGTCATCGAAATACCAAGATATTTTATGGAAGTGGTACGTTCAAGAGGAGGACAGTCACATGGGTAAGTAGAAATGCTAGAAGAGCAGTGATGCAGTTTGAGTTTTAGGTGTTCCGGGGGTTTTGAAGCGGCGGTCTTGGAGAAAAGAATATATTTTGTTTTGCTACCATTTAGCGTGAGGAGGTTTCTGTCCAAGTTATTCGCGATTAGTGTCAAACCCTCTTCTGCTAGACAGTGTACATGTTCCCACGTTTTTCCGTGAAATATAACGGCTGTATCATCTGCATAGGTTATAGTATCAGCATTTTTCACAGAGAGGTTTAGTATGTCGTTAATATAGACAATAACAAGCGTGGGACCAAGTACACTGCCCTGTGGGACTCCAAAGTTAATGGGGAGTTGGTCACTAGTGAAAGAGTTTACTTTTGTGTACTGTTTCCGGTTTGTCAGGTAATTATATTTATTCAACAATTTTCGCTATTGCACCTACCACTGTTTGTCTCTGCATCACCCAAAGGTTGACTGGTAGAAAATGCCTATGGCATTAAGTCCGCCTCTGTACATTTATGTGCTTAAAGTATTAAATAAATAAATAAATGTACTGCTAATCACTCGTTCAGGTCGGTAAAATCGAAACATGTCCTGGATATAAATGTTCGGGAAATTGCTTAACCATTTTTTTTATTATCTTATATTTTCCTCATTTCCAAGTTAGATTTTTTCTGTTACATCCAATTTAGAGACTGCTAAAGACATCAGGGAGGTATGAAAGCTGTAGATAAAGACTAGTGATACAATTCCTAGGACCAGTAAATTGTTCAAATAAAAACAAAGACACGTGCACTGTACAAAAATAAATTAAGTAATTAAAAACAAAACAAAGCTACTGGTGTCTCTTGTTGACAACCCATTAACTACTTAACGGACATACAGATAGACAATTGAGCTGATAGAATGATTGTACGCAAGACGTTTGTCGAAGGGATGTAAGTAGTAACTGTGTGAAGGAGATGGATTGGTGCAAGTTAAAGTAACCGTAGCCATAGTTCGGTAAAATCCGATAAAACTTACTTCACTATTTAATTTGATTAATTACACAGGGCATATTTATTTTATTGGTGAACACAAAAGTTTTCCGTTGACATTGGCTATCGGAATCTAAAAGGAATAAATAATATTTTATGTACTATTCAATGCAACTAATCCTGCTAATGTATCCGTCATTAAATATTTCTCCAATATCCATTTCATAAAAAAAATATCATCAAATATTCCCTTTCAGCGAAAAGCACAATACCTTAATAACATAAATTCTTATCAAAAACTACTGACCATCAAATACAGAGAGGAAAAACGGGAAAAATGTAACAACTCAACTACATAGTTCCCTTGTTCATCGTGTGCACTTTACGAGATTTCCTCCGGATAACCGGGAACTCGGGTAGGTACAGTGGTATCAGACGTTATACCCGGGTCGAGATGGCAAGGCGCGATAATCGCCCGAATTTAACCGACTACGCAGAAAGGGTAAGGTTGTATTGTGTTATTATCTTCACGGTAAGTGATGGGTGGGGCCCAGACAGATAAGTTCCTAGGTCAGTCTGTTTTTTTGACAAAGTAAATAAAATACAAAAACTAAAATTGCCTACGATTTTATTAACCATGAAATACACTGGTAAGTACTTACTTTGACGAGCGACATCTTTTTTTGGCAGACTCTGGATTAGGGAGCTACGATTTTGAACTACTAGGTGTTACATATTAATCCCAGATTTAACAGCATCAAAAAAGATGCCTTCCTAGGATTGACTGCGCTAATTAAATTACTCACGAACTAAAGATAGTATCAAAACAATTTAGACTTTTTGGGTCGATCCTTTAAAAACTTCATTGTACAAATACGGAATACCTAGAATTCTTAATAAGAAAGTCAGTTCTCCACAATTTTGACCACAACTCCATCGGGACTACTAGAGATTGTAACGTTGATAACACATGAGGTATGGTTTGTTTTATGTCACTCCCTATCTCGGGAACTTCGCAAAAAATGCCGGAATAGGAGTACCCCGTAAAATTTTATGAGTGGTGTGTACTGTCTTCATTTGTTTTTTTTTTCCTAGTGAAAAGTAAAATAAACTTTTAGGTCGCATGGATATCTGCAAGATTTTTTCTTGAATTCTTGATTTTAATTGAAATCGCGTCATTATGAACCACATCGCTACAACTGGCAATGAATTAGCGGAGTTGGAAAAATAGTTCATAAAATTGAGGTGAAAGTGCAGAAAAGGGTGTTCAGAAGATGCCTATCTCCAGCATTGGACTATAATAGCCTAAACATGCTAGTTTAGAGTTAGTATTGTTTAATCCCATTGAAAAACACCGTTATTTCTGATCGTATCATTTACGATAAAATCTTCAGGATCTCAATGCACAATAGTAACTAAGATCTAAGTTCATTCCTCTTTTAATAACCACTCCATATACGAAGTTCACAATAACTCTAACATGACCATAATAAACTATACACAATCGACTCCTGCGCACGTGTCAGCTGAACCGAGAGTTACAACACTACAATGGGTGCGCCTGAGATGTAGGGTAATGCGTTCTACAATCATTTATTATGGAACTTTCATTATTTCAGTTGACTTCGTTGTGACAAACGGTGCTGTTTTGAACATAAAGGTGTGCTGGATAGAAGATCCAGAAAGCCTGCGCAATTATTATCTTTTGGCTAATGTGATGTTCATATGTATGACTGATTTTTATAGTTTTAGAAAACCAATCATCGGCTGACATGAGATTTTATCCTAATTTCAGACATCAGGGAAAAAACAGCATTGAGTAAACTTTTATAAGAATTCTATCAGGTCAAACTAAAAGACAGAGCTTTCAAAACTTTCTGACTTTTTGAGATGTCTAAACCAATTTTATGTACCATAGGTAAGTTTTTACAGAAGGCTATCTGTTTGTAGCAGTTCAATAAATTATTTCACAAATATGCATATTTCATCATGTTAGAACTGTTGTATTACCAGTACCTACACCACTACTATAACATTTTATTCTGCGGTTCTAAGCACGATTGTCTCGCATAAATCTTTGTAAGTAATAAGTCAATTAGGAAAATAGACCAAGTAATAATATATTGTCTTTTATCGTATTTGTTCTAGCTAGGTATTAGGGATTTTTGCTAATGTTTTGTTTACAGGCCACATAACTTAAAGCTATGGTTTTCCTTGTACATACATACAAGGAAAATTATAAGGGAGTTCCTATGTAAGTACCTACTCCCTGATCATTTCTACTCAATGCGCTGATGAATGACTAGGGCTTTAGCAGTTAATAAGTTTTGTTGGAATTATGTACGTGTATACTAAACACCTATAATGGTATTTGGGATATCTTCACGCTCTAATAACAAGCAGATACCCAACTTTAAAGTAATCCACCCAAAAATACACATTCCTACAAATTACCAGACTAAAAACAATTTTAAAATTAAACCAGAGACAGTTAAAGTGCGTTCAAACCGGAAGTTTCCAAGTTGTAAACAAACAAACAGTTAAATAGAGCAGCAAGGTCACCGCACAGTGAGTGATTCATGATGGCGCCCGCCCTGCGCCAGCGCAGTGTGCGACGCTCATTATCAAATGCAATGGGCCAATGAACTGGGTGAAGTTTTGATGTGTGAGTAATTTTTTGTGTTTGGATCCTGTCAATTTGGTTAATTGATGATTGATTTGATTGATTGTTTTGTTTTTTTTCCAGTAAATATAATTTCTGGTAGATAATGTAAGAGACATGATTAAATTTGGTACGTATGGTTGTTGTCAATTTTGTTTGATGGTGAGTTTCGTTATTTTGTTTGGATTGATAAGAAAGAGTACTGAGATTTTTTTTACTGTGTGTGAAGAGCTTTTTGCTGTGAAAACATGAGAAGAGCAAAATCAATTGCGAATGAAACTAGATTTTTGTGGTATTCTTTTTACTTTGACAAGATAAAGGCAAATGAGGCAGACCGAGGCCCTAAAAAATTTAAAGAACAAAGATGAAAATCTTCTAAGCTTCCAAGTTCATAAGATTTTGTAAATTAATATAGGTATCTAAGCCATAAACAAAATAAACTTTTCTTATAGACTTCATAAGAAAACATAACTCAGTTAATACAAACAATACACAACACACTAACTTACTAATCTGTAGCCCATTAACAGGAACATGAGCGGTAGCCCCCATATAAGTTGTGTACTATTGTGTACTGTGTACCGTGTGTTTGTGTACAGATGTACTGCACTGATTGAGGTTATTGCTTCCCGATAACGCTTATCTGCTTGTTACCGCTTCCGTGTCGCAGCTAGGTGGCTTAGATTTGTTGTTAATATGTACATATGTATAGGATTGCAAGCTGCCTTTAATAGGCACCACTTACTTAGGCAAAGCCCGTTTGATTTGAGGCAAAGAATGGACAAACCTGTGGGTATCAAAAAACTGTATAAGATCTCTTCTGATACAGAGAAGGAACGAGTATTAGAAGTAGCAAGTTACAACACTTGCGCAATACATTTTTGCAATTACAGACCAAGTACAGTCCTCAAGATCATTTTTATCACCAATGTTGCCAAAGTTTGCAATGTTCAATACCTAAGAGCAAGATTATTTCGAATATAAAAAAGTCACGTCTGACTTTGAGCCAACAACGAAACTCGTTTTTAATCCAGAGGAAATTCACGCAAAAAATACAGACCAAAGAAAAATCTTTGCATAAATTCTCTTTCACGCACATGAGCAAGTTACGGCCTCTGCGCGTACGCACCTGACCTCACCGAAGGACATTCACGACGTCCTTCACGACATAACAGTAGTACAAAGTGGAATCACCATAAAAACAAATCCAGTACACGTCTAGCCGTTATGTGACAACTGGGCATGTATGGAAAAGTGGATGAGACTAAAATTGTATGTTAATGGATTAACCTGAATTTGTTGAGTGGTTTGTTGTGTAGTGTTGAAGACTGGTTGGTTGCAAATGGTGCTGGCGAGTTGTATTGTGTTAGTGATACAGTTAACGCTTTTGAATCCACGGAGGTCTGAGAAATCTAAAATTGAAAGTTGTCATATTTCGGTCGGATAGAAGAATTTAAATTTTAACACCTGTATGTACAGATTATGGTACCTTATTAATATGAGCTATAAATTAATTACTTGAAGAAACCTGCCCAACTTTAATGAAAAGATGAAATCTCATCACCTCCTGCCCTTTGCCCTTGTTCCATACTTCTCTATTAGCCGTTTCTAGCAACATCATCTTTCACACAATCTATTCGTTTCATTCTATTATCTACCAACTTAGAATCCCATGGCTATGTTATTACATAAAACCTTAATCGCCGCCATTACCAAGACAGCTAATACAATATTTCTTGTATCATTTCCTACGTCTAAGCCAATTTATATTTCCTGCAAATCCACTATCCGTACTAAGTCAATGATTAAGTACAACATCCAGGAACAAATCGCTGACTGTAGTACCTAAAGTACCATTTATGTATCTATCTCTATGTGGTACTGTTAATAAGAGAAACATATCACGACAGGGAATCGAACCCGCGCCAACTGGTTGACTCACTAATTGGCATACGGCCAGTTTTCACTACCACTAGTGATGGGCTATTAGTACCGAAGTGCCAATAACTGTTGTCACTTTCTTGCGAACATAATCATTATGAACATGAGTAGGTAGGTATCGAGCTTTTGATATTGGTACGTTTTTGTACAAATTCTACGAGTTCTGTGATAAAATACGATCTAGATTTTTCGAACGTCTGACATTCATGTCCGGTTATACGAACGACCTTTGATTTAAGATATCCCGAATTCCCCACCGCCGTCATGTTTCGCTTATTTTAATTTAAAATTGGAACATGAGTGGTAAGTTTATAATGTTTAAAATAGTCCTGTTCAAATAATTTACGATTGCTTCATAGCATAATACAATTATTTCTGTACAGATAATGGAATCAATCAATCAACTCTGCTTACTACGGCCCATTCACAGACCTCCCAAGTTATCAATAATGATATCGTCTATGTAGAAAAGTGTGGACCTAAAATAATGAACTAGCTTTTATGTACGTTTACATTATAACTTAGGCCTTCCAAGTCCCAATACTCAAATAAGATCTGTCTAATTTGTGTTTGATTTGTAAGATATGCATTGGTGAGCATAGTGCCTAGGTAGGTTTATTGTTACTTGTCAAAAGGCGTCGTCTAAATCCACTTTTACCATAGATTGAAAGGATTACCATACAGTTTGATCTCCACCCATAAAAAATAATTGTCACCTATTATTTACATGCATAATTCACGCTACATACGAATAGGGAATAATAACCGTGCAAACTTAATTCCCACAAAATTACCTACTACCATTTTGGTACCAAATACAACTGCGAATCGATTTGTTGGTACCATTTGTGTAGTACCAATTACAGGGAATATAGGCACATCACTAGTCAGTGGGTGTTTGGAAGTGGATGTAGCGTGGGTCGGAGACATGGGGGACTTGTACCAGCTAGTTGCTTGGCTATTGTTGGGGGTAAGCAGGATTGGTGGGCTAGGCATAGCTGAACAAGATAAGAAATTATTGGTCAAAGTTGTTTAAAGTATCTATGTTGTTGCCTATGATACTAATGCTGGTCCCTTCTCTGTTTGAAATCAGACTTTTATCCCTAGTAAAGAGACTATATAGGCCGTTATTACTTAGCCCCAAAAATTGGAATTCCTACTAAATTGGCTTTTAAATTCATCTGAGGTGAATTGTAATGTACAAATATCTCTCATTGGCCATTTGTTCAGTAGTTTAGGATTGTATTATCTCACCACATTTATAAAGCCTGAGCGATTCTTCTTTTTGTTTTTGCCTCAGTGGAGCAAAAATTTTACGCTATATTTTCAGACAACCCAGACAGAACGCAATATTACCCGTCTCCAGATAATTCCACATTTTCCCCGGACCGGCCAAAGATCCCAGTTTCATTACACGAAGAAATCCGACTATCGGCCGTTTCCCGGTTTTATACCGGCGCTGGCAGCATCCGGTTTATGACGTCAGAAACGGAGGGATCTGGCCGTATATCGGTATATTAGATAAATAATGGATGTGGATTGAGGGATTCTTTTGGTATGATCTCGTTGTAAGGAGTAATTGTGATTGATTAATATTTTTGGTTTGAGGCTGTCATTGTTATTGGTGGGTTAGGTTTATTTATTTTAATTTTATTTAACTGTTTATGTATAAAATTATATATCGACAAGAGAAAAAGAACAGAAAAGTACACAATACGGGAAGCTGACCCAGAAATGTATAGTTACGCGGTACGTGATAGACCAAATGGGCAAGCGTATCTTAAGTTAGTAAGATACAGAAAGTTCGGACCATAAATCGAATCTTTCAAAAAATTCAGGGTCGCGGGTTCGATGTCTGCTTCGGCTTAATCCAGACATAGGTACCGGTTTCGTTCCCAGATTTGCATCCCTTTCATACTTTAAAGACTGCACAAGTCTACCTTTTTTACATACAAAGTTGATGAAGCCCTAAAAGACTATTAACAAGCCAGCGATTTGAGGACAAAATATAAAAAGAGACCTAAAAAATAACATGAGAACAAAGGTGACTCACTCCCACCATAATGTTGTGAATAGAAGGCACCAGCTACCAGCACACAATAGAAAACCCACCTTAATCCATAACTCGTAAAGTCCAAATTCATATGTGTATATACTCGTATGTATAATAGGAATCTTTGTAGGGCACAATTTTTTTAGAAGTTCTGGGCCAAAAATAGGCTTATGTTACCTCGTTTTATTGCAAAAGTGGACTTTATTTGGTGTTAAAAGAAGTTGCATTTGAATGAAACGGTGTGTAGGACAAATAGTTTGTTTTTTATAAGTAACAAAAGATTTTTTTATGTTTTTGTTAGAACTTTGTTCTGGCTGAAATGGTGATTATAGGTTGTTTTTGCCATATTTTACACGAGAAGAAAGTCTTGTTCACACCCGTGATTAAACTTACTTTAAGCCCGAAAATGTTAGTGTTTTCTAAGGTTTACATGAAAGTAAACGGTCCTAGAACCAACAATTTGAAGACATGTGACATCTACCAACTCGCACTGGGCCAGGGTGATGGATTACAGCCCATTCACTCTCGAAGAAAGAAGGCCTGTGTGACCTGTGTCCCTGCAGTGGGAACATTATAAGCTGATTACGTATGCTATTATCAAATAAACTGGAGATACTTAAATGTTTATTAAGTACTTAATAACTCCTTATTTAGAAACGTGTAAATCTTTTACATTTATGGGCACAAAGCCAAAACTTATCAAAGCAATGTCCTTTCCAGTAACAATTATGGTTTATACCTCATAAACATGATTATTACACAATTTAACGGGACACACAGACGGACAAGCTTAAAAATGACAACGATAAACACTACATTTTTGAAAAGCGCCGTAAATGGCAACACTGGAGATTGAAATCTTTTATGTTGTGTCGTGACACTGAAGTTATGATGTAACTTAGTATATTTTGAGGATCAGAGAAATTGGTGTCAAGGCGTTATCAGAATCATAAAAAGAATTGCGGCTCTTGCGAGTGTTGGGATAACTAGCAGATTTCAATATCAGCTCGGCTATAATATTTCCAGGTGCCCACAGCTGGGACACAGGCCTCCTCTCTGTGAGAAGGAGTGATCCGATCGATATCCCACTACGCGGCCGCGGGCCCAGCACCAGTAAGTGGAAGTCACATTTCATGTCTTGCGAAGTTTTAGTTCTAGACTTCTATAGGACAAGCCAGTATCCTCACTATGTGTGTGGTCCTTCACAGTTTTTAGAGCAGTTGTGATAAAAATAGCGACATTTTAAGCTTAGTGCTGTGCTCTCAAAATTAGCGCCACGGTCTAATTTGTGTTTTACATAGTAACCTACTCTGAAACAATACTATAGGTACTCTCTCAGACTTTAACGACTTGACAAGAACCAGCTGATGCACTCACGTAGTACCAGAAGGTATTATTTTACATAGTTTATTATATGCAAGCACCAACTATTTATTGTTAGCCAGTGTTTAGTATCAGCAGCCATACTCGTATGTTTCTTTCTATTCGCTCTTTGGGATGGACGTTCGAGGAGTGATTAGTGAGTTAGCAATAATACTTGATTATTGGGTGTTCCTTTTTACGCGTTCCGATAAACTTACAAGTAAATTGAGATGGATGAGCTATTTCATGTTTTTTTTTAAATAAAATAACTATCGGCGTGAATCTTTTGTCTTTTTGAGTTGAACTGAAAATTAACAATTATTATTATTAATTTAAAGTAAGGTAAAGTTCACTCATCCACCATAAAAAAGCGAGGATCCTCCGACCAGACGGGTGTTGTGTCTGGCGGGCCGACGACTGATGTCGGGTTCTTGTATATATGTCCATTGCACGGTAAACTTTAATTGCGCGATGCAGGATTTATGTGACGTCAGGATTTTTGTGTCTTTGATGCGTAGTTCGCATGTGGCGATGTAGATACCGCCACAAACCTGCTGTTAATTCGTAGCAGACTGAGTTTTTTAAACAAGAGAGAAATTGATCCCTTTCTCGTGTGTAAGTAAATATTGGAGTAGTTTAAAACTACAGTTTATTGGTATATTATGTCATGATCTCTTCTTTTACTGATGTCATATAAAATACAAGAGAGAGAGGGAAGTCGCAGGTAACAGCCAGTACAACAAAGTCGATACACAGCACAGTTTGAGACTGGTCCCGACTGTCGATTGCATACTCCGATTACTGTCACCCCCATAGGCTAGCACAGTTGCACAGTTCTTAACGACGAGTTAAATTAACTACGGTTAAAGTTGTGTAGGTTTAAGATACGATGGTGATGTGAATTTGGTTAGATTAGAAGTTTACTTCAGCATAATTGGATGCTATTTTTAGTAGAAATAGCTTTGTGATTATTTAAATATTAGTTTAGAAATGTCGAGGACTTGATTATATTATATGAAGTGCGTTTAATTATGCCAAATTATTCATAGTAAAGTGCAATAAGGGTCACGGCCAAATGCTAATGCATATTCTTACTACTAATCTACATATTAGGCACCAGGTGCGGCATGTCTACAAGGTTTTTTTGTATATAAACTAAAATGAATTGAATTCTGATGAATGTACTCATATAAAAATAAAAACCAAATGGTCCATGTCTACTACTGTCTTCTAATAAAAATAGCTTTGCACTTAACTGCTTGTTAAAATAACCTACAAATCAAACAGCTACGAAACTAAATAAACTCGTTGAAAAACTTATCATTTATCGCACCTTAACCGCAGTTTAAACAATGGTGCAGCCGACCCTACGTTGGTTAATCTTGAAACCTGTAAGAGCCAGTCATCCCTGCCTGCTTATCTGCAATCTGCTGATAAGTTTGCACTGCAGTCTACAGACTTGCAGAGTTATTTCTGTATTATCAGAGTATTGTACACTACTAAAATAATTTGGAGCTTTGAATGAAGAGAGGGTGTTTCTGCGCTTCCTAATTTACTATACCCTCTAATAAATTTTGTACGGATTCTCTATTTAAAACAATTTTCTCATAACATCACGCCTGTAATATCCCGAAGGGTTAGGCAGAGGTGTACCTATAGTACACCCACATTTCGCCAGTTATCTTTAAGTCCCATGTAATAAGGGGCGAGCCTAATGATTTTGTGTGTCTATAATAAACATAATTGTGTATAATTTGCTGCACAAGTATGTTAATATCTGACCTTTGCTGATCTTATACCTCGTTAGTCGAAATAGTTGAGATTTCACAAATTACCTATAACAAGAAAAACATAATTATTAATAAATATAGTGATATAAGCAGGAAATTGTTTGATATTACGTATAGAAGGTATGACACTAACTAATAACTTGAACATAAAAAAATTGCGCGCACAGCACGTGATAGAAGTGAAACTTCATAAAAAGTAAAGAAGAACATAGATTTAGTGTGAGAGACAGAGAGAGTTATATCTTTCTTCTTTCTCATGTAACGAAATGTCCTAAACGTGACGCGTTCTTGAAATTTCACTCTCAGCTCTCGACGAATTATCGAATCACCGCCTAAGAAGTCTCACTTCAAAAATCTGTAATTTAATAGGTGCTAAGCTTGAATGATACCGTAAGGCTAATAATACCTATCGCAGGAAATATTTTGGTAAAACTAATTGCATGTAGTCCAAAATAATTTCGTAGCGATTGCAACACTGTTAAAAGTATTAATAGCAATTCAAATATAATGGTATTTTCGCAAGCTTTATTCACAGAATCGTCAGCCAAAAGTGCGACTGTCATTTGCATTTCCCGTGAGGATATAAATAAAATATGAATACAAAGCTTTTTATTGCCATCTTGTATGGTAATTCGTTTATCATTGACCAATATGCTGAACAGAGTAGTATTAATGTATTCGAAACACGTTCAGCACCATGTGAACGAGTATCGGATTTACTAAGTAGCCCGATAGTCGGTGATGACTTTGATGATGATAAATAAAACTATTTTATGAAGAGGTGTCAACATTTTTAACCGACTTCGTAAAACGCAGGTTACAACGTCAAACATATATCATCAATTCATCACCAATACTAATGTAATAATTTAATGGTGCATAAATAAAAATAATAGAACTTAAAAACACATCATTACAACATATTATTATACCTTTAATGAAGTACCTCTAAACTATAATTACCTATGTTTATATATCGTATAACTGTACAACAGCCCAAAAATGGAAGTAACAGTTAATAAATAACAGTTCCGAAAAATGCTAATTAATCACCACCACTAATTAACAGGTTTCAGTAACATAATATATATCCACCTTTTCAATCAAAGCCGTCTAATATTTCAACTTTATCCTCAAATCAATTTTTCACACCTGTCATCTCGAAAAAGCTTAAAGAACAAGATGGCTGTCTATTTGTCAGTGTCGGCGCGGCGTCGCCGTACGCGCAGGAAACGTCAAATTTGAATTTCGAATGTGAGAACAATGCGTTGCGGTCGTCGCGTGCTCGTGAGTCAGTCGCGGGAATGTTTTGACATTTCACTTATTTTTGTATCGACGAGATGTGATGTCATCGGTATTTTGTAGGATGGTTATGATTTTATGATGGGTTATGGTGAACTATGAATAATATTCAGTAATTGTAGGGTATACTTAAATTGTAACTGTAAATAGAAGTGGCAAACTAAGTTTTGCTACTTTAGCAATACGTTTTTAAAGATTAACCCGTTGACTGCGACAATATTGCAAAACAAGGTTTTAGTTTTAAAACTATACCTAGGTATTTAATATTGCGTTAACTAAAATTAAATTTGTCTTTTTTTGTAAGTATAGGAATCAGACACATATAGCCCTCCAAAATGATGTATTAACAAAAGATACCGGGTGGATACAAATTCCCTTGATCTTCGCGTAAAAGCAAATAATGCACCACACAATGTTTCCTTGTTTGTTTTTAAATGTTTCCTCACATTCAAGGATACGTGTCTTGTAAAAGACTTCAGAGTACAAATAATTTAAATACTTATTTCTTCACTCACAGCGGGGTACCTGTTCAAATCAGTGCCAAAGGTGGAATACCTCCCTACAATCCTTATTGTTATGCAATTGTTTCGAATGTAAAAGATGGTGAAAGACTCTGAACTGTGATATTTGCCCACGCATATTACGATTTCATCGACTCGATATATATTCTTATTTTGTTAGGTACAATTGGAAAATACTGCACTACTAATAGAAACTACTCTATGTGTAAAATTTCTAAGTAAATTAAGCAAGTTAAGCAATACATTTCGCTTTTTGTGTCTGTTTGTGTGACCGCGTTGTTCTCCTAAACTGCACAACGGAATCTGATGCGGCTGTCATCATCATATAAAGAATTAATATATTAACTTAGGATGCTGTTTTGGCATGTCACCACATCAGTAGATACATTGAACCCGTGCGAAGCATGGGCGGGACACGCCTTTCACATTTTTAGATAATCATTGATAGGTATTCCGTGACTTGATAAACCGCTGTTTATTGCAAGAACATTTTGACACTCAAATACACAATAGTCCATGCATTATACTCTTTCAAGTGCAAGTTCTCTATATCTACAGATTGATTATGTAAGAAATAAAAACCTGCACTATATTACCAAGCGATGCATCGCTCACAATCATTAATATCAATAACAATACCGTACATTGTACACAAGCTGTAAATATATCAGTTTAATTAATGAAGTGCGACTGGAGTCAGCTGCTCTTTACAAACACTCGCTTTAAAGATGCGAATGCAAGCGATTTTAGCGATGATGGCGCTTAATTGTTTGTTTGCATGCTTTTCTTTTGTCAATTGCCATTGCGAATTAAAAAAGCTACTGAATTCCAGCATCATGCATACATAATATTATATAATATTATAAATTAAGGTCGCTTTTCGTGTTCGTCTGTGTGACCGCGTTATTCTTCTAAACTACGCAACGGATTTTGTTGCGGTTTTGCAATCGTTTAGAGAATTTATTCCGAAAGGTTGATGTTTATAATACAGTATTATTAAATGGTAATGAAGAAATCTCGAAGTATTGTCATGTTGTAAAAACCGTGCGAAGCAGGGGCGGGTCGCTATTGTGAAGTTATAGTATGTTTCAACTTATAGCAAAAAAGACATAAACATGTGTAAGTAGCCACTCTTCCTTACCATCTCGGCAGTTCGTTCCAAGTTAGAAAATACAAACAACCCACTGCCCTTTCGAAACCCACACGCAACACAGCGATTAAAAAATAAAATCCCGAATCGTGCACCAGAGAAAACATCGCGTGCCCCAAGCCGTTTGTATCACACTGCGATTTAACCAATCACAGTGTGAGATTGTGAACTGTCCAAATTCGTTATTTAAATACCTGGTCACGTTAACGGGTTGATGTAGGGAAGCTTTTCAATTTAAAATTCGAATGAATATTGAAATGGAACGAAAATATTGAAATATGCACTATTTTTTGGAACATGTTTTTTAATTAAAGCTTTTTTTGGCTGTCTGTACTCTGTATTTGAGTAGGGTTGTGCTTTTTTCGTAACTTTGTTAGTTTCGATAGATCACTGATAAATAATATGGCTCTTTATAGATAAAAATGTTTTTTTTTAATTATTTTTTGTTACTTCAGGCACTCTCTAAAGTTTCATTTGAGATGATTAATATTTATATTTCTTACGAGTATAAATTAATACATAATTATTAAAAAAAATAGTGAGCCTGTATTGTCCCACTGCAGAGCAAAGGCCTTCCTTTCCTTTTTCCACATAACACGATCTTGTGCCAAATAAAGTCAGGATATTTTTTTATTTTGGAAAACAATTTAATCATTCGTTTCCTGATAAGTACCATAAACAAAACAGCAGTACCAAACCTCTTGACAAGTTTTGCAAGAGAGAGAGAGACAATTAAGATATTATGTCAGTTGCATGATCAGCACTTTTACATCGATAACATTAACTTCAGCCTTGTTTTAAGATAAACTTAATTAACTTAACTTTCAGCAAGATATCTTTATTACAAAATTATAAGATAATTATCAATAACTGCCCACTATTTGTTGGGTACGTTATGGCTGTTCATTTTGACTGAGTTACATAAATTCTTGAAAGAAATCTGTAATATATTATTATTTTATTTTGTCAATTTCACAATTGAAAGCGAAAACGATTTGTGATGGAGATATGAGATACATATCGAAACTTGCAAACACTATAACACTAGAGCTATTTAAACTTTATTGACTGACATCAAAAAAAGAGATTCCGTATTCAACACTTATTTATGTACGTCTTATGTATGTTTTTAATGTGTGTATGCTTGCATCATACCAAACATACATGATTTTTAAGCAGGCAAAGGTCTTAGACGTGATAATTAAATTAAAATGAATATCCTTAACTTGTCATACCTACAATATTTTAACTATCTTTTTATTCATGTCAAAGAATCTTTATAAAGAGAAAATTTTCATTCCTTTTCATAGGATTCGTCATTATCAGTAAATCAGTTTATTGGATTAAAACAAAGTCCTCATTATCGCCGTCACAAGTCTAGATTGTCAAAGAGTGAAGTGAGAAACTAAAATCATTGTTTCAGTTATAAAGGGTATTCAACCAAATTTAAGTTATTAAAGCGATTTTTTATAAACAGGAGTAAAATTATGGTTTATTCTAGACTTTACTTAATTATTGCATTTCATAATCAATATTTTACTTCACTAGTTAGCTATCCTACTAATATTATAAATGTGAAAGTTTGTGTGTTTGGGTGTTTGTTACTCAATCACGCAAAAACGGCTGAATGGACTTGGATGAAATTTGGCAAACAGATAGTTTATAATCTGGATTAACACATAGGATACTTTTTATCCTGATACTCCCACGGGATCGAGACTTACGCGGGTGAAACCGCGGGAGGCAGCTAGTATTTCATATTCCATACAGTAATATTGCCAAATGAATCAAAACAGCGAAATATTTGACATCTATTTGCAACGCTGCCCACTTTCAGAATGCACGCTCTTAAAACCTGCACAAGAATATAAAGCTGCAAATCTAAAGTACCTATGAAACTTCATGATACGGCACTTGTTTTCCATGACTTTAGCTTGATAGCAAATACTAGCCGTATAAGCATTTTCGTTACGTTTATTAATAAAATTATGTCCATAGCTTGAAATTGGCACTCCTTTTTTTCTGATCCGTAAACTAATATGTACTTACATTAACTGTGTATTTATGTACACCCACTCAACCAACTTACATACTATTAATATTAATAACATCTACAGACGACATCAAAACCAAACAGTGCAACTGTAGACACTTAAATACTGTATCGATAATATTTAGACAAGGAATCGAACTCCGAACTAAGCTGGGCAAACATGAAGTTAAGATAAAACTAAATAAATAAACTGTTAACATTGAACAAGTGGATACAGAAGTATCGGTTTGTAAATAAAAAGATAAGTAATGGAAGAAAAATAAGAGACAGTGTGCAGCCGAAGAAAATCAAGTTTATATGTTTAATTCAGTAAAATTACAAAGAAAATATGTTTGAAATTTTGAATGCTACAAGCGTGCAGTCAGATTGATAGATTTATTAGATCCTATCTGTCAGATAGATAACAGATACGTCAGTCACGACTTTATGCAGCTGTTGAACAGTCTTTGAGTTGCATTCAAAATGAATTGTGCGTTTGGGTTGTTGTTAAAATTCAGGCCAATAGCTAAGCCAGGTACTTATTATATACCCAGTAACTGAATTGTGCCGTACGCAAAATACGCGCTTATACTTGCGGATGCATAATGAGCCTATAATGTTCCCACTGCTGGGACACAGGTCTCCTCTCTGTGAGAGGGAGTGGGCCGTAATCCACCACGCGAGCCCAGTGTGGGTGGACTTGCGGATACCAGCCCGTATTACCTATTACGTAACTGGATTGTAGAGGTGAGACAGGTAGTCGCTCCATATAAAAAAACATGAAATTCAGCTGCATCTGGTAAGACTAGAAGCCGACCCCAACATAGTTGGCATAAGGCTAGACAGATGCTTAGTACAAAAACTAGAATCTGCTCCGATTGGTAATTTTTGAGAATTGTTTTAAGTCTAAGCTTCAGCTTGGCTCTTGATTTATGACATTAGCTTACAAATTAGGGTCGTGTTCGAAACTAGTCAAGCATGTCCAAAATATGCACATGAGTAAGCCCAACCATGTCCCCTACAAAAGTCCTCCTCTCTTTGAGTGACGTTAAGTGAAGTCAAGGAATTTTTATATAATAAGAGGGATCACGAGCATAAACTAACTTACAGTTACGCAAAAATCATTTTTTCTCTCTCGTGAAATAGGAATTGGATCTTTGAGAAAATACCTATATCATAATAATAATGGGGATTTGGGGTCTCGCCCCACTGCGACCGGTTGGGAACCCATTGTCTAATATTTAGATACTATGTTCGTAACATCATACAATATACCTTATGAAAATCGCTTATGAATCTTGCGTATTGATTATACATGCATGGCGTATCGTTAGAAGTAGGACTTCTGTCTGACTCTCTACAGTGACTAAATCCACAGACAGATCTTGTTATGTATGCATAATTTTGGTGTGAATGACCTCGATATACTTGCGGAACGAATTCGCGAGGTAACGCCCGACTCACACGGGTGACCACATAGCCACAAAATTGTGGTGGCACTTACACCTACAGTAGCCAGTTGTGTTGATTGACAGTAAATTTTGTGGTGTGAAGTAGGCATTTCTAGTAAGGTTAGGTAACCGGGGCTAACAACAAAAGACAAGAAACACACTGAAATAAGAGCCCAAAAGATCTAAATGAAAAGTTAATGAAAACGATGATTTCTCTAAGGACCAGTAATTCAATTCACTAAAATTGACGGATTTTGTAGAAGAAATATTTCAGATGTTGTTTTCTAAAATCACATGAGAATACCATTAAGCTCTCTCATATGCATATAAAATAATTCCCTCTATCAAATAATTAGAATTGAATAAAGCGAATTGATGAATACATTACTAATTACGAGCGTGGCACATGTTGTGGTTGTCAATAACAAGATTATAGCGGAGTAATGTGGGCACATAGACGGGTAATGTGGTCGCATAGAACTGCTATAATTCATGATGGGTGAACTATGGGAGTTTCTAAACAAGGTGTATCATCAGTGTTACTCATAGTATAAAATATTTATAGTATGTCGTCAGTCGCTTCGGCATTGTTAAGGATTTAATATTATGCATAAAAACTAAGTATTGCAGTCTCTTGATAAGGATAGAACTAAGTTGTACGTATTATCAAAAACAATAATAGAATAACACAAGATATGACCTAAGCCTCATTGGTTTCACTTTAAATAATAAAACGAGAACCGAGAAACGAGATATTGTCTTGACCACAACAATGCACCGGTAGAATAAAACCACATTTAGGTACAATAATCTATAAAAGCTATAACAATAACGTTTACATTTTTTGTGCTATAACAATACACGTAACGGTCCACATAACTGCAAGAAAAAACGTGACCACAAAAATTTTGTGGTCGCCATCGAATCCCAGACAATATTCTTATCAGACTATGTCGAACAACCCAATTATCAACAGGTTTCACATAAATCTTACGGAGATTTTCTGCGAGATATTAATCCTCTTGTGGACCAAAAAGAAAAAGGAATACATTTAATACTTAACGGTCTCGTATAAATAATGTGGTGTCTTTTAAATTTATTTCCATTTATACGATGTTATACTGATTAATGAAGTAGACGGATTGGGATAAATTAGCAACACTGATTGAAAAATATCTGTTAATTCTTAATGTAACCTTGGCTTGAGATTTATGAATAGATTTTGTGAATTGTGGTCACGTTATATATAAGGATTCGGAATCCCAAATTACCACAATTTGCACCATGTCATTTTTACCTAAATTAATTGCAGCGACTTTTATCCTCTGTGTCTAAGTACCTAACACTCGATTTCTGAAAGCCTGATTTGGTTTCTGGTAATTTAAGCTACTGTCACATGTGTTTTCAAAAGTCTTTAGACAAAACTAAAGGTTTGTTCAATTTATCCACATTATCCTCACCGTTTCCTCTTCCTCCAGAGCCTTGATGAGCTCATAGTACAGCATCTCCGCCTCCTGGGAGATCTGCAACTTCTCCTCACATCCCTTGTAAGGGATCTCACACGACAGATCCGTTTGCAGATGCATCTTCATTATTTATATCACTAACACTCATAAAAAAGCACTTCACTATCAATAAATATATCTTCATGTGGTCATTTGTGTTTCATTGTGGTCACTCACTGTTCCTTTGGTGGGTTTAATTTGTTATTTTCTAATAGGTTTTTTTTTCTGGTTGATTGAAACAAATAAACAAGCTCTAGAAAAATCAAGTTTAAATTAATTCTCATCTTCTAATGTTTTTAGCCCCAGAAGAAATATTGCATTGATTCGGATTATTCATAATATACATACTAATGAACCCAGGTCAAGGAGCTATGTTAATTTTGCAAACACAATTTTTTTAATAGCTGTAAGACCAGATGCGAAAACTTTTGGTCTTTCGGTAGAATATGCAGTACAATGCACTCCGAAAATTGGCAATAACCCTTCATAAGACCATCATCAATCAAATGAAGAAGCATGTACAGTAATAATTAATACTGTCTCGTCTCCATCCTGTGCTTAAGGACCAGGACTTTCAAGGCAGTTCATAAATATCATAATTCGTTATGCTTCAGTGAGACGTCGCCGGATCCACTTGGGCTATTCATAGCCTTCAGTGGGCTGTGGATACTGATCCTTAGATTACAGAGGAATGTGGTAATCCTTTAGGATTTGTTGAAGATATGGTGATGAGTATTTGAATTGGGAGATGTCAACTGTTGATGATTATGTTAGTGGAGAGATTATCAATAGTGCTAACAGAATTGAATTTGTTTTAGTTTTGGGACCGGTTCTGTTGGATAAAAAGTGTGAATATTTTTAGAAGTAAGCAATGAACAGCTATGACAAATTGAATATTAGGGTCTGGCAGTGGTAATTATTAATCCTACCAGATTAATTAATATATTGGGCATAATTAATGTAAGTAATTTCAAAAGACTAGAGAAGATAAATCTATTACATTATTAGCAGTGTTTAGAAGCTAACTCCATAAGGTAACAATCACACACATACAGACGGTCCATGCTAAGCCGTGAGCTAAGACACTCCTGTCCTTTTTGCATAGCTCGTTACAGCCCAAGACGGTACTGATTTAGACTCAAGGAATGCCGACATGTGTGTACATATACATAATATGTACATATACATTTTATGTTGGAAGGTAAACTTAAGATCCTTTGAAGTATTTAGTGAAAGCATTGCAAGGTAATAAATATGTTGGGCGTGATTTAAGCGATAATAAAGGATTAAACCAACGTTATGGTAGAGTGTTGTCTTACGCCGTTACGCGTGAACGCGGGTGTGAGGAGAACTTGCGTCCAGTGCAAGCTTAATGATTTAATAACGGGCAAGCCGAAGCCGGAATATGATTCGAGTATTTTCCAACTAGGTACTATGTTTTTTTCCAATGATGGAACTGAAAATGACTACCGAGATGACGACTAATACAGAAATAGAGAAGTGTGCGCCAACCTCAAATAAATTGAGATAAGTACAATAGAATGAAGATATGGTTTTTTTCCGATCAGAATTTTTTATTAATAACTGCATAATTATTTTAACTACGTCATTATCAACAGTTCTATAGAGGTCAATGAGGTAGAATTTATAGCAAGATAAGCAAAATAAATAAAAAATCAAAGCACCACAAATATCTTACAAGTGGCATTGAGAAACAAAACGACTTAACGGAATAGTAAAATTGATCACATGAATCGATATATCGAAAACCAGTTGAAGCATTTAAAACCATTGATAAAACTGCTGTTGAATCAGAAATCGATTGGTTGCCTCAGTCCTTTATCGAATCAAATCGTGATGAACGTTTGGCAGTTTTCCAATACTTGTGCGAAGTGACAGTTAACTTCGTAACGGGTTGACATTTTAAGCCAGTAAGTTTATTATGGTATGTGTTCCTAGACTTGACGTGGAGTCGAAAGCTGATATGTAGTTTTTGCTTATTACGGCAAATAAAATAAAAATATTAAATATAATAATATCATTTTGAAAACTCAATATTAAAGTTATAACCTTCGATTTCGCTAGATATCATGTTAAAGGTCATTCTACCAAGAACCATTGTTCAATGAATTTGGTCCTTACATACGGTTTCGCTATAATTACTGAAATCCCTGAATAAACTTAAGAACGAACGAGTGTTGAACTTAGGTCATTTCAACCCTGAAGGTTATCACTCCGATCTCCAATCAGATATAAGTTACAGAAGAGATAGAACATATGCTATATAGCTAAGGGAAGATAAGAATAATACGTTGCCTATCGTGTTTCTGAGTAGGTACCTATCTCTTATGCTTATCTGTGGTTGGGTCATTTAAGTCTGATGGTTATTTTTATGTTCTTTGGGATTTTATTGTTACATTTTTCATTTCACTTCATCAGACACTTGATGAATGATGGTAATAGATCATGTTCAGTGATACCTATAAATAGCATCATCAAGAATCAGATATGGGCAATAATGTAAAACATTCGATGACAGATTAAATATTATGATTTCCTTTAAGCTGATTTTCACAGAACAATAGATACTACGAGATATTACTAGATAGTTTACAATACCGACAGACATAATATCATACTTACTAACTTGATTCATTATGTATATTTTCATGCAACTTCTACTTTCATTCGTTGCTTATATTATAATAATGGCCTGGCTATCACAATTTGAAAACCATTCTCAGACTATATCCAAGAATATCAACCAACACAATCAAACTACACATTGTCCTGGAATTAGCTAGAATGTCGCTGAATGGTTTCTAGACACGTTTCCAGGTAGGCTTGCTATTTTCAGATCATGCACTTGACTAAACAACATCGGGCTGGTCGCCTTCCGTTCTAACTTGGTCCACAATTTGCGGAACTTACCCGGACTTATTAAGTTCTTGTGGAAACTTTGGCAAGCACCCGGATTTAACCACTTTGAGCTTTGGAAATGTATGAGAATTTGGGCAGGGAGGACTTAGGAACATGTTGTTGTTTTTGGCAAAAAGGATACACACAACGACATAACTTGGCGCCTATATTTCCCCGAAGGGTTGTGCCGAGGTGAACAGGACACCCATATTGCACCATTTCTGTTTAAGTGTCAAGAAATACACTCCGTAGATATGTAATTGCAGATGGAAACCATCCCAGGGTGTGCTAATAACAACACAAGTAGTTATGATCATGGTTGAAATTAAGTAGAGAAAGAACGAATCGCTTTTGGATATCTTTTTGAAGATTGCTCTTACCAAACTACAGTGTAAAGATCTTTGTATTAATACTAGCTTCATATAACGTTAGTATAAAGTTTGCCAAAGACAACAATCAGCCCACAGAAATTGCTCCTACAACCGACTTAAGTTTGAACACAGTTCAAGCCGTATATCAGACAAATGATAGTTTAAAAGACCACAATTGAACACAAGTAGTTCCAGGTCGTTAGCCCATCGGCTGTAAAGACTACATTCCTCCCAGTTAACCCCAACTTGTGTGGGATGAAAAGAACTAGATAGATATCGACAAAGCGCTTGTTGGACGACAAATGGTTCTGAGTTAGAATAACAAAATAATTTAAACTCGAACTCGATGCAGTAATCACTTGCTCCAGAAATCACTAAATGCGAATAGGGCTAAATTATGTATGTCATCTTCTAACGTTTAACAGAAACAGAACGTTGTTTAAAATATTATGTTTGTAAATTGGTAGCAAGTCGATAATATTTTGAAAAATTGCGTTTTATTCATATCTTTCTCTAAGGATGCATAAGCTGTGAGCAGAGGGGTTTCCGATATTCCATTCAACTAAAGAACACAAAATATCGTGATATCGCTCCCAAATCGTACAAAACCTATATTATGAATACTGAAACAGCTCTAGTACACCAAAAGGTGATTCTTTTCATACAAGATGTAAGTTATCCTCACAAAATCTGCTTTTAAAAGATACAGTCGAGCCTCTTAACGACTTTTTTATTGAGGTCGACGATCTCCTGCCAGTAAAAAAAAAGATACCGTACAATTAAGGGCATGGAGGGTGGCAATTTTAGGATTATTTTTGCCCTGGCAACCATTTTTAAATGTGGAATGTTAAATATTAATATTCATTATTATGCTTCGTTCGTGATCTGGTAAAGATATTCTGTTAGTGTTTATGTACAAACGTTGCATTAATTAATAATATAAGGCTTATGTAAAATTGAGTATACTCCAAATGAATCATAATATCACGCCTTGTTTCCTCGAAGGGTTAGACAGAGATGAACCTATGGTACACCCATATTCCCAGTTTCCATGTAATAAGGGACGAGCCTATTCCCATCAACCGCGCACAAGTACAGACTCCGGGCTGCTATTGAGAAATTCCAGGTGGAAAAACCCAATAAGAATTTGCTCGCCCCGGAAATCGAACGCAGGACCTTGAGCACAGCAGTAGTGCTTGCGACCACTAGACTAACGAGGCAATCAGTAAATGATAAATTATTTATAACAGTATAGTTTATCAAGTAAACGGTAATATGGCATCATTAAAATACTGTATGTAACCATTCAATTATTCTATTGAAAGGCCTACTTTTTCACTAAGACTAAACCAAGATATACATTTTACTGAAATCCTATCTTTCATCTTCACTATCCCTAAAAAATTATGACCTCCATTTTCGACTGGAAATAACACTTTTTCGGTCAGAATCTGTAAACAGGACGAATTCCGGATAAATGGCGCAGAAAGTGAATTTCTCTCGAAACTAGTGAAAATCGCATTCAGTATTGGATTGTACGCGCCCTGAATATAGATGGCGTTAAAGTAGCGTATTTCGTATGCGGGCTGGCAACACTGATTAAATTAAATGTCAAACATCCTTCTCATAAAATAATAAGGCCATAAAATTAATTTGTGGGCTTTTAGGAGTTTTTATTCTCGTTTTTATTACTTTTTCAGGATCGTTATGACTTCTTCCTTGTATCGATGAAATAAAAAATCTGACATTTTAGCCCAACGTCCGAAAACGTACCTGCTGACTGTACAGCCCTAGATTCAATTTGAGACAGAGAGAGAGAAAAAAGAGATGTTATGACCACTCGATAAGAGTGAAAACTTACGACTGGAGCCGAGTATACGCGATTCAGCGCCGAGTATACGGGATTCAGCGTTAACGAACGACTAAAGCCGAGTAGACCCGATTCAGCGTCACCGACCCGAGGGTGACGGTTCAGTTTCGTTCACTGTTAATAAAAAGCGCAAAGTGCGCCTAAAGAAGTTTTTACTTTAAAAACTTGACTCTCCATACAAATTGTCCGAACAGCTGATAGTATTTTTGTATAAAACTGTGCGGAAATTACACACAGACGGTTAAAACAATCGTAGCCACAAATTACACAAGGAATCGCTCCATTTTTACCATTGTTATAAACTGAACGAGTATAAATAATGTTTTAAAATTTATGTATGTGATGTTGTGATGTTTGTATGTATTCTATTATGTAGTAACAGAAGTAACTAACCCATGACTCAGATAACATGTTTTGTTGTTTCGTCATTTTTGCCAACATCGTAAGTTTTTATAGGTGAGTGTACTATGCTAATACAAAACATATGATCATATTTTTCTGTTTCTGTGTTCGGGGATTCGTTTGAGTATTCCGAAAAAAAATTAAACTTTATCTTGATTTTCTTATCTACACAAGATAAGAAAATTCATCCTAATGGCCTAAAGAGACGTCATCTCACAATCCTTTCCTTTACTAGGAAGTATATGGCAGAGCTGACTTAAAGATACAAAGGATAGGTCCCTTGTATACTTATGTCAGCTCTTCTATGCTATGGACCCTTGAGAGAAGAGCCAGTACAAGTGCTTAGAATAAGACTACCCGTATCATTCACAAAGTTATTACTTCCTTAGTACGGCTTATAGTTCATTAATTATTTGACAAGATATCACACATAAACACTACAAGACGTTAGACTACTATTATAATGAGGAAATGCGAATAAGGACTGCCAAAAAGGAAATAATTATAATCACTACTTTTATAAAACTAAGTCCTCCGCCGCGTCTGCCTGTCTGTCAGTTCGCGATAAACTCAAAAACGACTGAACCGATTTTCATGCTGTTTTCCAATATGGATAGAGTGGTTCTCGAGGAAGGTTTAGTATATAATTTGTCAAGCGGGCGAAGCCGCGGGCATCAGCTAGTAAAATATAAATTGTAGTTCCCTTTTATTTACCAAGTTACAGTTCTGCCAAAAACCCATCACAGATTCTTTACAGTATTAATTATCCTGTAAATCATTGGCAGCAAGCAGGGCCCCGGGCAAGTATTACAATCATAGATAGGACAATACAATGCAGGCTACTAGCTACACAATAGTGTCAAATCGTGATAATTAGCAGCACCTGAGTATTTTACACCGCTGTATACGACTGCGGCTGTTAGTTAGCCATTAATTACTATGAATGTTGTGTTATATTTTCATAAACATGTACAATTATGATGATTGAGAAGTTTTGTGGTTGGGATTTTATGAATCTGATTTGGGTAAACCAAACTCGGAAATCTACATAAGTAGCCGGTGTTGTCGCCCTGCAGGGCAAAGGCTGGCCTTTCTCTTTTCCACAAAATTTTGTATTTTGCCAGTCCTTTCGGTAGGAATCAAGCTCGTCACGACGTCTTCGCCTTGGCCTGCCGCGATGCCACCGTGCGTTAATTGGGACCCAATTGGTGGTTCTTTTAACCCATTTCCCATATGACATGCGGCAGATATGTCCGGCCCAGTCTCACTAAAGCTCAGCGTTTTTCTGGGTAACGTCCGTGATCTTGTTTTGGCTCGAAGAGAGAATGGGGAGAATACACACATGTCACTCTGTTTCTTGTCTTCTCCGGGATATTGGGAAAGATAAAGATAAATTGCTACGGCCCCTGGATCCATATTTTAGACCCAGCAGATATTTTCTGGTAGAAATAAAATACTGAAGTCCATTAGAGTAGCGTTAACCTTAATTGCTCCTCAAAACAACAGAATAATTGATTGGATCTAAAAATTACTGGGCGCAATTACATGGAACTCCAATCCATGCGATTCGGGCTTAGTGAATATTGCATAACATAACATCACGCCTGTATTCTCCGAAGAGTTGGGCAGAGGTCTAACTAAAGAAGTTTACGCTATTTATATTTCTGGTCCTTTCAGTCACACGCAAAATTGCGACCTTATTATTGCCATTACTTGTAAAAAAATGTCGAGCAATTTCAAGACTTGCGTGTGCCAGATGTATTACATTCATTAAAATAATAAGTACCTAGAGCATAGTAAGCACGTTTCATACCTGATAATATGAATAATAGTGAACATGCATTATCTAGGATTGGCTTATCGCCTGTCTATCCAGAAATGGTTGTAGTAATAGATAGTCAATGTGTTGTGCTTGTTTCTATTTAAGTTTATGATAGAACTAAGGAGGGATCAAAGGTGCTGCTTAAAGATATACACATTATAAATACATTATTTAATATCCTAGCTTTGGATGAATTGGTTATGTAGACACTTGAAGTATTTCTAGCTGTTAATGGTTTTCTAAACACTGAAGTCCTGATTTTGAAAGCAGTGCCTAATCAGTTGACAGAGATTCATTTGCTCCAGTAGGAGGGAAACTACTTCGCTAATTAAAAACGTTTCGGAAAAGCTTACATAAACGAAAGAATTTTATTAAAGGTTTCTATTCCTACCAATGCGTCATTTCTAAATTATTTCCTCAGTAGTCCTGACTCATTCAATAAGGTTACAGAACTAACGTCAAACCTAGCTCATTAAACAAGTTCAGACCATACATAACCATTACGAAATAACCTTAAAGCTAATAACTCCACTACCATATCAAACGCGGGACCAAGAAATATATAACATGCTCTCCTTGCATAAGGTTGCATATAATCAGCTATATATAGCAGTATATATGTGCGGGTAGCAGATGACGTCACCTCGCAAACGGCCAGGGAAACCAGTCCCGTTACAGAATAGCCTGAATATCAACATGATATGGAAATATTTAGAGAAATGTAGATCACTTTGTGACAAATTAAACGATAAAGATTATGGTGAAGATGGATTTGTATTGGCTGAGAGTAATGGAGACTTCTATGTTGGAATGGATAAAGATTAGTACAGGATTTGTTTAGGAACTTTAGGTCAATTAATTTCGTATCTTCGTCACCCTTGTTATATATATCATATTGTTTATATTGCATCTTGGATTTTTCTATGTGCATGATTGTGTTTACATTTGTTGGTATTGCTTTGGAACATTTGTCTTATCTTTTCCAAGAAGAACTTGATGCAGGTAACGAGAGAAGGAACAGAGAGGGGTAGTTTCTAGTCCACCAACCAAAAAAACAATGGAAAACCACTTTAAAGACAGGTACAAGCAATGATGGACTCGAAAAGCAGAAGTTAGGAGTTAGGTACCTCTATTGGTTGTGCACTCCACTGTAGCAGGTTTACTGAGTTGATTAGATTGATGAAGTTCTGCTTACATTTCATGAATTTTAAATTCAAATTGCATTTGTCAGCTGACCATTTTTATTAAGTAAGCAAAACTATTACCGTGACTAATGATAATGTAATGTAATGTTTGGTTTGGCGCCCCAGTTATAGAATCAATCTAAGCATCTTTATTTATTTATACAAATTAATTAGTTTGCAAACAACTTTAAAATTGCAAAATAACTCAACCGTGACAAGCCAATCCTCTTTTATTAGGTGAAGGTTTATTGTATAAGGGCATTAATTACGAACTCAAAACCAATTCAAGCGAAACCGTCGAATGCATTTAGTCTAGAAACACGAGTATGATATGACACTCGAAACCCATCAGAAGATAACAAAACAGTAACACGATAATCCTATTAGAAAATAAACACAACACTACTCACACACACACAAAAAAACCAGAACAAAAAAACTCCGCGAAAAAAAAATATTGCACGAAGAAAAAACTTTTTGAATTTCGAACGGTTTACGGCGCAGCGCGCGCGTGCGCCTTGCAAGCCGGCGCCATGACACTGGATTGCGTGCGCGCAGCCAGCGTACAATTTACATATTTATTATTATGCTAGGTCCTGCGTTAAAGCTACCGCGCTCGTGATTGGAGGGAATGACGGAATAACGATCATGCAATTTATTTTGTTGTGAGAAAGCTTTCAAGGAGTTGCAGAGCTTTTGAAGTTTATGATCTGAGAGCAATTTCGGACACATTAATTATGAGAATAAAAAAAATATGTTGGGCAAAATTAAAATCAACATGTTGTTGAAATAGAAAGGAACCACTTCCAATAAAATCAGGATTCCTTAAAGAATGTAGAGGTCAGAGTAAGCGCTTGGATGAAAACCGCAAAGATTTTTTATAAGGTCTTTTTGTTTTTTGGTAAACCAAAGAATCTCTTTTAAGTAACACACATGGAAAAGAACTGGTCAGAAATTTGCTAGCTCCAGTCTAAGATCATAATTGCATAGCATAGACAAAATTAAAAATAATTATAAGTGATAGTATTAATAAGTGGAAAAAAGGAAAAGTTTTGAAGCTTCTATATCAAGTAAGTATTGTGATGTTTAAGACGGGGGATGCGAGTTTTCATGTCTTCCAAGAAATTTTAGTAATAAAAACTAAAATCCAACTATGACTAAAAAGGTATAAACAAGACACCACAGACAGACAAATTAAAAATACGGAGTCACACGTGTTAGGGCATTATACTGCGAGCAGACTGGACTGTTTATGTGTGAATCGCTGCTGCAAGCTTTCTACATCGGTTTTGAGCTTGTAGCAAGGATTCTCATACCTTTAAGGCAGTGTTAGGTTAAATGTGTAAGCTAAGTGTACTAACATAGTTGATAAGAAAGTTTGTTACTAACTTTTTGAGTCATGTTACTTGTTAATTAAATATAAATAAATAAATAAATAAATCGAACAGATTACGTGTGACTCCGGATTTTTAATTTGATACCCAACATGGTACGATAAAACAATTTTTTTTTTAAGTTCCTTACTTTATATCCTCTAGCGGGCGCCATTTTTAATTTAATGTGACGTCACATAGCCTGTAACCAGCGGACAATCAAGACGCTTCCAACGATACCTCATTTGTCAAATTGTGATAAGTGGTTTAGAAGATAGGAGGGAACAGATGAACATACTTACATACATACACACCGGTCAAAATCATAACCCTCCTTTTTTCTTCGCCGTAGTCGGGTAAAAACTAAGCCATAGGGACATAGAGGGACCAAAGAGTTTCCCAATACTCTTCAAATAGTAGGGATACAGTAAAAAATAAAGATAAACGTCAAAGACTTCATACAAAGTCTTTGAGAAGAAAATCTACTGAAACTCAATCAAGACGGTATTTAAGTACATAGGTCCACTTATAACTTTCATCACCAACCCGGAACCGAACGCATTACCCGCGGGAGGCATTGTGAGCTATTTAGCAACATCCTGCCCACACCTCGGTTCACTGACCGAGAGTACTTGCGCAATTCATTTATTGTTTATCAAAGAACTTTTCATGCACTGAAAAAGTTATTGAATGTGTTCTAATTAAAAACAAGTCATCCGTGACTGGGAAAAGTGTTGTGTATGAATGTGGATGGGTATAAGAGACAAGGAAGACCAAAGAGATTGTGGGTGATGTGACAGATGATATGGCTAGAAAGGGGGTATATAACTGAATACCGAGATGACGACTGTTAGACATTTAACTGTGGAAGAAAAACAAGCTGCTCATACTGCACAAACTTCAAATAAATTGGGATAAAGATAGAAGGATGGTGATGATTCCAATTTAAGACTGAATCATCTCATGAGGGATTACAAATAATATCAAATTCTTTACTGAGGAGAGTGCGTTCACCAACCTATTTTCCAATCGTAGTGATAATGGTGATAGCTATAGTTATTGGTTTAGCAAAAACGATGTCTCTTCAGTTCCTGCAGGTGTCATAAATAAAATACGAGTAGGGGCTTAAGTCAAGAATATGAGCAGCAGCAACATTGTGAAAGATGATAATCACTTAGCTACCCGATCCAATTTGTTTTCCAAGCATGTTGATAAAGTTGACTCATAAACATTCATTGCGATTGAAATAGAAGGCTTATTAGCAGTAGAAGCTAATATGAAACAGTTGGTAGCTATAAAAATATCTCCTACATCCAAAGACGCTCATAAAAATATATTCTTGAAGTCAGTCATAAACGGTCGCCTAGAATTTCAGCCACACTGAGTTTCTCCAGAAAACTATGTATTCCGAGACATTCAACTTAATAGTCAGCTCCAAGATTTCATTATTACAAACGACTCCAAATAGTTTGTTGCAGAAAACACTAAAATAAATTAAACTACTCGTTTTATGAAACCAACTGAGTTGGTATGGAGTTGTTTTTGGCACCGAGTTGAAAGTTGGTTCGTGGAATGGCGCTTCAGGATCGAATTCCCGAATCGGTCAGGCGGAAGATATTCCTTTTCCGTGTATATGACTATTTATACCACTTGGCCTTTTAATAAAACACTGGAGTATGAAGTGGCTTTGTGTATTTAACAGTTAGATTAGTAGTTATAGCAAAAGCTTGTGAAAGAATTTGTCCGAGGAAATAGGTACTTCCTACTGCTGATTTGAAATAAAAACTAGTAAAATCAATGACAGACCTAGGGACCCCCTCGTGAATTTCTCATGCTTTGTGGGTCTGTTACTATGTGCATGTATATCTACAGCTAACCGCTATGGCTTTGGTCACGTTTGAAAAATTAGGGTGTCATTGAAATGAATTAAAATATCAGCACATGATTTTTTGGACTTCGACGGGGACTTGCGAAATGCAATGTTTTGACTTAGAATTGCCTAACAGATTATCATCATCATTGTCTTGCCCTTGTCCCAATTAACATATTCGTCGTCCGTACAACATGTCTTTTTGTCTTTTTCTTCCATACTTCTCTATTATTAGTCGCCATCTCGGTAGTCGCCCCCTTTCTACTAGTGATATCATCTTCTTTCATCATCAATGATCAACGTTACCTACCTACAAGATATTGCAATTTTATTAGAAAGAGGTTACCACTTAGCACCACATAGGTCATCTCATCTGACAGCGGCAAAAATTAAAAAAAAAAAAGGACTGCCCTCATTAGTTACATGGACATAGTCACTGTCCATGTAACTAATGCTCCAACTAACACAACATATGAAACTTGATCGACCAACATTGATAGCAATTAGCAGATTATTTTAGTCAACACGCTGTATCAATAAGGAAAGTGAACTGTCTGTGTGTGACTTGATTGTACTTATCATAGTCCTGTGTATGTTGGCTGATAAGCTGCGATTAAAGTGTTTACTGGAACAACATACTCGTAATATCAGGCCTGTTACCCTCGAAGGTTAAGGCAGTGGCGAGAGAAAATTGGTCATCAGCTCCAAGTTGTAATTAATCAATAGCACATATTACACAATGATGATTGACTGAGTGACTGCCCAATGATCCTACACAGTCGACAACGCGCGACCAGCCCCTATCAATTATATCATTACTTCATTGTTAAGTAACTACAGTAACTGAGTAATTTACTGTTAATTAGGGTTGAGTTACAATTCATGTGGCAACTGCAAATCTATGAACGTTATGTAGACGGCCTATACGAGTTTAATTCGCGTTGAAAAAGAGAGGTGTTATAAGTTTGAAGTTCGTTGTCAGTCTGTTCGTGTGTCCATCATTCTGTCTGTCTGTATGACATAATCGTAGCTACATAATGGATAAACCGACTTTGTCGTGGTCGTTGGAAATCTGGTTTACTTTACGTTTTTAGTTCTTACTGAACTTCTTAGCTATGATTTCAAGAATGGCATATCTTATCTTGATCATGATCCCGTCCTTATCCCAATTTATTTGTGGTCGGTGCAACGTATCTTTTTCTTCCATACTTCTCTTTGGTAGTCTTTCACACAGCCCATCCATCGTTACTTTGATCTTCTCCTACTCTTATAGCCATCCATATTCATACACAAAAGTTACCTTACTCTTTCAAAGGCAAACTCTAATATCAAAGTTATAATAAGCTATTACATGGGACTTAGCACAATGTAGATGTAATATAGGTACACCTCTACCTAACCCTTCGGGGAATGATGTTATATTGTTAATAATTCTGATATTTGATGTGTGTTTTAACTGAATTCCATTTTCATTTTTATTTATTGAAAATCAAGTGCAGATTCAGTTCATAAGTCAATGCAACGTCAACATATCTGGCGAATCCTTTTACGATATTCAAATGTGTGGCAAACATCTTATTTAATGCATAACATATGCCATTGCTGTCAATACATACAACGAACACAAACAGCTAACTATATTAAAAAGAAATAGGTCATACAAGTAGCTGATCCGACTCCGGACTCCGGAATAGAACCGGCGCGCGCCAGCACAGAAAGCCGACACGTTGCTTTGATATTTGGGTTGTCTGAAGCCCAATTACTACTTCCAATAACCGTCCTTCTCAGGGAGTTGGGTAAAAACGAATGGATAGCGCAAACTTTGAACTACTCGTATATTCCAGCTCGAACACTTTTGTAAAAGGTGATATACTATCTAAGCTAAACTAAGGTTATTATTAGCTTAGTTATTATTAATTATTACACTTTTTACAAAAAACATACGTTAACTTGCAGAGCTCATGAATAAAGCCCAGTTTACACATGTGGAGTAAGAATTAACATTAATATTTACAAGTCGATCAGTAATCACATCAGACCACGACGAGCGAAATAAAAATATTTCTTTCTTTTCAACCTGCATGAGACAATGCATCGAGTCTCCAACTTCTCATTGTTTGTATAGAGTGAGATCTGACTACAGTTTCTGGGAGAAAAATTAAAATATATTCCACAGTAACGAGAGAAGCCGGTAGTTCAGTATTTAATTACGAATTTATGAACAGCGGGCGAAATGCAAACCTGAGTGTAGGGTGGACACACTGATAGGCGGAAGCGGGAGCGAATTTCATGATAGTTTATTACATTTAAAAAATATTGACTTGTTAAATCCATTTTATTTTTATGAGCCGTGTACTCTTTAGAATACCTACAGCAGTTCCCCTATCCCTTTCCTATATAATTGTTACGATAAAACATTCCATGTTAAAGCAGGTTGTATGCTTTTTAATTTATTACTACTCAATTAATTTCAATTTTGCACATATTATAAAATGTAGTTCTTTTGCATTTTTTTTAATTTGTAAGATTTACAAAAACCAAATTGCTCGGTTTCAGACGAAACAAGCTTTATTCATCCTATTAGCTCTTGCCTCACTGTAACATTTTGTAATAAGCGTGCTACTAAATCGCTATCACTTATGACCAAGCGCACACCCGAACCATTGCAGTATCTCTCAGTTTCGGTTAATTAAGACAGTGTGTAGAGTGGCACTTCGAGCGGGCTAAATAAATAACGCTATAGAGCTCGCCTGAGTTCGGACTCCATGAATAGAATGTAATGTAAAACATCGCATGAGGAGCATTCTAAAGGAAAATATATTTTGTTACATTAATTAGCTGGCTAGTATAAAGCATATTCTATCTATTTATCTAGGCGTAAAAATAAAGAAGCTCTATCTAGACGTAAATTATATAATCACACTTCTGTGAAGAAAAACATCATGAGGAAACCGGCATGTTCTCGAACCAAAAAGTTAAAACCTTCCTAGTTGCATTGCCAATCCTTTTAATAAAGCATGAGCAATGTTTATTGCCTTGTTTTGTGCCAACGAAGGAAAAAGGAATAATTGCTAATGATCACGAGACTATCTGCAGTAAATCCCCCCAATAATTATAGGGAAAATAATCAGCCAAATCAGTAATCGCCACTCAGGCCAATCAGCTTGGTGATCTGCATAACAAATTCGCCTTTATCGCCCAAATTCAATAATTAACCAGTTGAACAATTAAGAGCTGGCACAGAATTAAGTGAAAATGGCGTGAATATCATAACAATTCAATTAATGTATTAATTATATTGGCGATCAGTTTTAATTAGAGGTGTGTGCTCGCGTAGTAATTAATTGTTATGTTGGTAGTGCGGGTGCAGACGGGACAGTAGTGGTTGGAGGAGAGTTACTATTGTTTTATTTTTGAAGATTGTATCGTTTAGTTTGCTTATAAGAGTCTCGTTGTTTTTTTATTAGGACGCCTTGTATTCTTCAATAATATTCGTTATAAAAATAAGGCATTTACAATTTTACTGTTGTTCATTAATAAATCTTAACGTGTGCCTCTGAAATTCGTATACCTGGTCGGAGACATCGTAAGTTTTCATGAAAACTAAAACCGCCGTTAAGATAAAATTAGTTATTTCTGCATACACATAAAATAGTGTGAGACATCAGTGACTGTGTAAAAAATACTGTAGGAATAAGTATCTATTCATTTATATTATATCTTATGATTGAGAAAAATATGAAATGAATGATGAAATTCTGGATACTTTCTTGTAAATTCTAGGACGATAGATAATAGCAACTTAAGTTTTCTGTCAAATAAAACCTATCCATTACCCCCGTCAGAACCCGACATTACAACGTAATGACTGCAACAGTGCACTCGCTTCGGCAAATAATTATCACCGGGTGAGCTCTGTTTGAATGCTAGCCAGTAAATACACGTATCAGAAGCATATTAGTCAAGTAGCTGGCATGAAGCACTATGTGATATTAAGTGTAATTACGATGTGACTGTGGTATTAATATATAGGCTTAGCTAAGTCAAAGGTGAAAAGGAAGTGTTAAAAACTTAAGGAGACAATTCAAGATAAATAAATAAATAAACAAATAAATAAGATTCGTGTTGTGGCGCATCTTGGGATAGACCTATATCCAGCAGTGGAATGTGACAGGTTGAGTTGATTTTCGTTCTCCTTCTGATATATGGTATTTAATTTCTGTAAATTGGTGTTAAAAACACTAACACGTTTAAAAGAAATCTGTCTATCGGAGTCTATGAAAGATTTATCTTTGGTAGGCGGGCTATCGACAGTCATACATTCAATAATTCTGATAAGATCCATCCATCCGAAGGGTCCGTTTGATTAGTAGGTAGGTACATTAGTAGATAAATCATTGTGGTTATATAATAACTAGATTATGGGATACCATAATATCAAGCCTGTAGATGTTATTAGTTAGCCAAACGTATTAATTTTATTTTGATGAAGGAAATCGCTAGATTTTTCAATTTCCACTTTCAGAGTTTGCCCTGAATTCATTGCAACACATTTCAATTGATAGTCAGTTTATTTGACTGCGCAACAAATAAATTAATGCAACGGATATGGACATAGGAGCCGTGTTGCAATCGCGACGGTAACTGCTGCGTTCCGGTCGCGCGTCTGGGTCGCACCGTAGGCGCTGACAGGTGTGCACGTCTCCATAGATAAACAACACGGGAATTGTAAAATTCGTATTATGTAGTCATCATCATCTGGCTAGCTTTTTCCCAACTATGTTGGGGACGGCTTCCAGTCTAACCTGTTGCAGCTGAATACCAGTATTTTATATAGAGCGACTGTCAATATGACCTCCACAACCCAGTTATTGGGTAACACTATACCCCTTAGCAAGACTGGTTGTCAGACTTTTGGGCTCGTATTATCAAGTGGAAAGAAAAGTAGTTAAAACATTCGCGAAGTTATTTAATTTTGAACGCAACGGTTCTTAAAACTTTTAGTGGTGTTAGCAGTGTAGGTACACACTTACAAAGCTTAATATTTTAGTGCAAGGAGTTGGTTAATCGTTCATGTAAATATAGTGAGATGTGGGCGGTTGATGAAAGTAATTAGGTATGACAAAACATTACCTTTTTGGACCCTGTAGGTACGTTCAACAGTGGACACAAACACTAAAGTACCATCAAATAAGTGTCATCCGGAGTTACGACAAATGACACTTTATGACACTATTGTCCACTATACAGTGTGTGACGAATCAGTTTGGAGCAATTAAGTTAAAAATAATGAGGAAACTTACGCGCACAGTGATAGTTCGGTTGTAAAGATAAGACAAAAAAAATGTAGACCAAACAGTCGACTTATCTGTGCCCCAATTTACTATGACTCTTATGGGAAACATGCAAGTTAAAAGTGACAGTAATTAAATTATATCTGTAGCTCAGGAGCTACTGAGTTCTTGCAAGATCTTTTACAACTATATCCTACTTGAACCATGGGTTCCCTAATATCTCCGATAGAACAAACATGAATACAAAAATTAAGAATCCTTTAGATTGGGCAAAAATTGTGCCAAAAGCTGGATTTATAATGCCAGGAATCAGAAGACAGACTACACATTCAGGTAGTGGATAAGTAGTAACAGGCTACAATAAAATCAAAGATATCCCAGATTTTCGTTATGAAAAGGCAAAGATGCAATATTACGTAGGACCTAGAATCAAATTGTCAATTTCAATGCCCACAAATCGACCACCATTTGACCTTCCTCATTAGAAACAGCCTATCTAAAACGATAATTCTCATCAGAATTTAGCAAATTAATCAGTATAAAATTACCCGTCGCTGCCCGGGGATGTTAATAATGTACCGGTTGTCATGGCAACCGCCGGCCCTCGAGGGCCGCTGCGTCGCGGGTAATATGTAGTCTGATGACATCGCACAGTGGGATAAACAAGGGGGATCGTTGAAATTAGGTTAGGTTTTTGTTATTGTTGCGAACAAACGATGATTTTTGGGAGTGATAGGAAAATAATAGGTATTTTTTCCTGAAACTTCTACTAGGGCCATAAAAATGTCAAATATATTTTAGATACGGTTGGTTTAGGGAAAATTCAGGTTTATTTTAAAAAAAATACCGTTCAAACAGTATTTATGTATTTATAAAAGGTAAGGTCGTACTTCAAAAACTTACAATAATTCACAAAATATTTTCATCATCATCTGTCTGTCCTTTTCCCAACTATGTTGGAGTCGGCTTCAAGCCTATCCGGATGCAGCTATATACTTTTATTTTACATGTAACGACTGTCTATCTGACCTCCACAACCCAGTTACTGGGTAGTAAGATATATTACGACAAATTTATTATAAATCTATCAGGTACTTTAAAGTGTATCTCATCTCAAATTAAATCTGACAAAGTCACGCACGTTTTTTACCTGTTAAATCATTTACCCGCAGTGACTACTGTACCTATGATATTAGAACCACTAACTAATACCAATAGCATTCAATTTTCGCCGGCGATCCGTTAAGATAATTAGTGGCGGCCGTAAATTATAGCATGTTGATCAAATAACTTTGTACTCGTGTCAGCGGCCGTGTTCGGAGGACCACGTACGATGCCACTAGTAATTAGGACCGTCTGATAGCACACGGTGGCCTGACTGTTAACGATCCTGGACAAAAATACTCTACGTTCAAATTAATATTTAAATAAATACTCTATACGTCTGCTGATACAAAATTATTGTTTTTATAAAATGCTACTGCTGTAACAAGATACGTTTTGAACTTTAAATAATCCATATTAATATATTAAATGCGAAATTACATTTACATTTAATTAAAAAAAACACTGAGACATGTGTCTGTCTATTTGTTACTTTTTCACGCCTTAACGCCTGAATGGATTTTGATGAAATTTGGCACACGGATAGACCATGACCTGTCTTAGGATATAGAACAGTTATAGTATGTTTACGGGGGATAATTTCCGACCTCAACGCGTGTGAAGCCACGGGAAAACGCTAAAATATAGCATTTAATAAGGAGACTTGTGATTAAACAAAAAGGGTTATGCTAACATGTTTGATGACGCCATCACAGGCAATAATCTTTTAACCTCACGATAAATGTAAATATTTACTTTTCAGCCTTTCTTTCATTTCTTTTCAAAGCATTTTTCACTTAGTAATTCTAAGAAGATTTCTTACACTTGCATCATTCACATTTCTTTGAAATATTCAGCCGCATCGGTGTGTATTGTACTGGCCATACTTGATAATACTTTCTTTAAATAACAATGACGTTAAAAAGCGTAACAAATCTTTTCATATCTTTAATAAAACAGTTCTATATGATGTCATTTACTGACTCAAAGATAGTGCACAAGTTATAATACTGCAGTAAGAATATGAGTTGAGAAGTCCAACAATTTTTTTTTAAATCACGCCTTTAATTGTTACTTTTTATGAACGATCTATACCTGGCGTGGTTGAGATATTATGCGAGCTAAACTTTTTTAGGGTTCCATACCCAAAGGGTAAAACGGGACCCTATTACTAAGGCTCCGCTGTCTTTCCCTGTCTGGCAGTCTGTCACCAGGCTGTATCTCATGAACCGTGATAGTTAGACAGTTGAAATGTTCATATATGATGTATTTTTGTAGCTGCTATAACAAAAAATACTAAAAAACAGAATAATATAAATATTTAAGGGGCTCATACAGTAAAAGTGATTTTTTTGCCGTTTTTATAGATAATGGTACGGAACCCTTCGTGCACGAGTCCGACTCGCAAATGGCCGGTTTTTTTTTTGTTAATGGCCTTTCCCAGTTCATCCTATGAGGTTCCTCCTTTCCTCGTTACACTTAGAAACTAAGCGACTATACACGATAAGGGCACCTGCATTGGGATACAGACCTTGGCTTAGGTTGTCGCTGGGGGAGGACAGCAAGGGACGCTGGATCGGATTAATGCAGCGGGAACCAGCTATTTATTGCAATATATTTTTCAAATATTTAACACTACCCTCCAAATCATATCCATTGTAATCCCAAACGCTATCAATTCATACCCGCACAAAAATGTGCAATTTGAGTGTTGGCCGTTGTCCAAACGATGGAGCTGATAGCGCACTGTGCGACCATTAACATATTAATGCAAAACGTTATTAGGCGCGGTAACTGATGGCCAGCTTAGACGGCCATGTTCCATGTTGATGCCTGATAGTTCACGCTGCTTTGATAATAGGGAGAGCAGAGTTTCAGTTGACTGAACGCTGATGGTTTTCAGATGGTGTTTGGATTCAAAGTATTTTTTTAGGTTTGAATGACCAAGGAAGAAATGTAACTATAAAGCTTACACATTACAGTACATTATGCAGTGTGTTTTGTCGCTCTATTTGATAAACAATCCCAATCTGTCATTTTGTCTATTCTTCCGTCGACAAAACCAGTTTCTATGGTTGTCATGCTACGTAACATGACAACCATAGAAAGAGAGTGCAGACTCTGGGCTACTATTGACAAATTTCAGATGGAAAACCGAATAACACTTTGTCCGACTCAGGCATCGAACCCAGGAGGACCTCATGCTCAGTAGTAGCGCTTGCGACCACAAGACGCACGAGGCGGACAATCTATCTGTATATCTATCCTTAGGTCCATTAAAAGCAATAACTTATAAAGTCTATAAATGAACACTATCAATATACAGTTCATTGCATGCCCACAAGGCAATAAAGTATAAATCAAAGTAACTGAATGCGCAACGGAAGACGTTTTATTATTTACCGACTATTGCCGTTCACCGTAAAAGTGATTACCGGTCTAAACTACGGTACTTACGTATTTACGATTATTTCTTAATCCAAGTGTCGCTTACCTGTAAATAAGAGAAAGATTATATTAGAATTGTGTAGTAAATGACATGTAAATAAATTAAATTGGTAGTCGAAAGTCCAGGCAAAACATGTGGTGACCCAGATGTTTATAGACCAACTAAGTTTATAACTTCAAAAGTCAAAATCTAACTTTTTGACCCGAGACGTACTCAGGTCAAAATGTAGACACAATTCTAAGTTAAAAAAAAACATCGCAAGTAATCTGCTACCTATACGTGTTATAGCTCCGGTCAAATTGAGGCGAATCCAGCACGGGACACGAATGCGATTCCGGGTTACAAACATTTTAAGATTAGGAAGTTACGCGACTGTTCGGTGTTCGCGCCAGGTTGAACACATCCATACAAGTTAGTTGACACAATCGGTGCTAGCGAATTATTTCGCCCCGCATCGCGCGCATGATGGCCCCTAAGTTCGACCTGATTGACAATTAGTACTAGTAATAGTGTGCGAGTCACGTGTGGATAACTGTTCATTCATTCCAGAGAATGACTTCTCAGAAGAAGGGTCTGAAAAGTGAAATGAGAAGAGGCCTCTACCAAATGATAATAACAACTCCTTTACCACGCAGTGGGACTACATTCAGTCAAGTAAAAAATCTAGTCATTTAGACATTAATGTATTATACACACATAAACCTTTCAGAATAAATGCTCTAAATGATCGTTAAAAATACATCAAAATCCATTGCGTATTTTATCAAATCTAAGCGCTTACAAAACTTTGTTTTATACTAAGTACGTATAGCTGTATTTTTATTACAAAATAATCAATACCTAAATACCAGACTTCCCTGACTTTATGGTGCATACAATTATTCCCATAGGTATAGTTGCTAGCATTGTGTTGCATACAGAGTAGATGAGTGGCAGTAAGTCATAACTTCTAATAACTTAAGATGTGTGCACACTGGCGCCCGCTGAAATAGTTAATTGGCGACGGCAAGTTAAGGTTCGGTTTAGGAGTGTTGGTTTAACAACTGTTCCTACTAACTGTTTATTTGCTCTATCAAAATGTTTGTCTTTAGAACATCTCATTAGGTCGATGTTTTACTCAACGACGCATCTGCTCAAACTATTTCGTACCTAGCTCTATAGTTATCTCGAAGGTTTTTTTATAAATCGTTATTTTTACCATGCCCTGTTCTACATCGCCACTTTTTTTCCTAACCATGGCTTGTGCTTAATCGATAAAAAATAAAGAAAATAAAAATATTTACCTTATGATAAAGTAAAAAAAAAAAAAAAACAGAAAAAGTCTAGTTATAGTAACAGTGCAAGTGTTGTGTGCCTCTTTGCTTCGCCAAACCGGCCCAGTTCAGCACAGATGCTAGACAACTAGTGCCTGACGCTGGTTTTCAACTGGACCTTATGTTGCGAGGACGTATTACGGATTTAAATCAGACCTGCTCCTCATTCCCAACAGCAAATCTCTTCCCCCATTCATCTCTGTTTCGTCTTTACCACATCACCTGTCACACAATCTCTTTTCCTTTTTCCCGTTCAATTATTCTTTATTTTTTTGCCCGTCAATATGTCCGCCTCCTAACTCTTGCATGCAGTCGAGCATGCGCCGGCGCCATCGCTCTCGTATATCTGTCACTAAATCGGCGCGTGCGCAACGCAGCAGCCTTTATTGAACGCCCATTGAGAACCGACACACATTCACTGCAGGAATTCGCGAACTGTGGATTGTATATACATAATAGGGTATTTGTGTATGTTTGTGTGAATTGAATATAGGGCTAGTTATTTTTGATAATTTTAACTGGTACTTTTAAAGGGTGCTAGTAATTGGCTGTGTTGCTGAATTTTATTCAGGGAAGGAACTGTGCGAAGGAATATCTGTAAAAAGCCCGCATAAAATTGAAAATAGCTATTTTGAACAAATAGCTGTTTTCATTCATTCATGTTGTTTTCATCTTTTGATTTACGCATCATTTTAATGAAGATAATATTGCGAAAGTTCCATAAGGCTCCATGTTTATATCTATAAAAGGGGTCACGCACATGATTTTATATCTTTTCCTATGTTTGCAATTTCAATCTTTTACTACGTAGGTACGAAACTTTAATCTCTGCCGTCGCTAAATGGCGGTGTCGTTAAAATATTTTAGAGGCTTTTAAATCGCGTTAGTAGGGTAGCAAGTTTATTATGACTTTACATTGTAACCACAATGTAAAGAGGTATTACCGTTTATTGGGTTGTGTACCCTACCCGACGTAGAAGACTGGACGACAATTTTCTATATCTTTTTTTTAAAATAACATCACAGGTGTTCCTATCCTTTACCAACCCACATTTCGCCAGTTTGTTTAAAAGTCCCATGTAATAGAAGGCGAGCCAATTGCCATCAACCGGGCATAAATCCAGACTCCGGGGTGCTACTGAAGAATTCCAGATGGAAAAACCCAATAACACTTTGCCCGACCTGGGAATCGAATCCAGGACCTCGTGCAGCAGTAGCAGTATCGCTCGGGACCAATAGACCAACGAGGGAGTTAGTTCTAGGATTTTAGAACATTTATTTCATCTACCTGAAATCTCCGTTAGATTTGGTAAAAGTGTTCATCAACTCTGTATAAACCTCCAACTGTCACTAACGAGACACAATAGAATTTTAATTGCTATCGGCCTTCTAAAGGCCAATCAACTGTTGAGCGGCGGGTGATCTTATCACCCATTCTGGCACAAGTCACTGTCAGTAATCACAAAATAAAGTGTCTGCCTCACCTTCCGGGGAATACAGGCAGTTGATATTACGAATGTCGAAAAACCTTCAAAATTATAACTTTTTTTCAACTTTCAGGACATAAACTGAAAGCTTTTAATGTTTATTGATGTTTGATCAAATAAATGCAGTATTAAATAAATATAATTACAATACTTGATTATTATATTGTACCGTTATTAAGAATTTATTAGTCACGTTAGTTTTGTTTATGGTCACGATAAACCGTTGATTTACGATATATTGCTGTAACTGTTTATTGAGTCTTCGCTCCATACGGTATTATCTACTCCTTATTACCCATTAAAACATGATAATTATGATGATTATTGTTATCAATTTCAAGTCAAAGTCATGTCAATTTACCGTATATTACATACAACTGTCAATGACAGATGCAAGATTTAAGATGGTAGTGCATTTGCTTAGAAATTAATTTCCGTCCCTTACATAAGTAGCTAGTTTTCGTTATTATCATAGTGATTACTCATATAGCTATCTGATTAATAAAGAATTGATGATAATTGAGATAGAATTATATTTAATTCAGTCTGTCAAAAAACACAACAGGAATGAAAAATGGCTCGCATGAGTACAATGCCATCTTTAAACATCTATCATCCATCATCCTTAATGATATGACAATATTACTTAGTTATTTTTAAAGTTCTTATTTTATTTAAGATCTATGATTACACAAACACCGTGACTGATAGTACCAAGTATCATACCTAAATGAAAATAACAAATGAAACACAAGCGAAAAAAAAAAAAAATATTTTTGCCAAAAATACGCTACAGAAAGCGGAGACCACAGAACGATTTATTTTAATAACATTTCAACATGCGCCCATTTCACGAAAAAGTAACAAATCCTCCTCAACTTATTTGCGTCCTTATAACAAGGGAATAAAGTTGATATTGTGAGAGGTGGAGTCAAAAAATAATTAATTTCATTCGCGTTATAAATGCAGTCGGTAAACCACAAATATTGGTTCAAATTCGTTGGTGTTTACATCAATTTAGAGATTTGTATTTATTGTTGGATACAGTTGCAAATGCAGTAACTCTGTTTGCTAATATAAAAAAATGTTATAATTTATTTCCTAAAACGATCGAGCTTCGAGCTTTAATTTATTTCCCAACGTGTTGAGTTTTTTAGGTGTACTGCCTGATTTTTATGGGGGTTTTAATGCCTCATCATTAAAACCCCCATAAAAATCAGGCCTATCTTCAGTAGGTAGTGGACCGATAGATAATGTCATGATGAAGTTTTAAGCACGTTAGGTGTGTGTAACTACCCGGACGCAAAAGCGAATCACCACCTCTTCAAAATTCATAATTACACATGCCATATTTTTACTTGAAAAAAAAAAAAGCCAAAAAACCGCCACCCTGTATACAAGTTTATTCCAAAAATATTGTCGTCTACAAAAATCCTAATTTCCACTACAGCTCCATAACCCAGTATCAGCAGACATCCAGGCGTCCAAACAAATCCGTCAGCAACACAGTATGTCAATTAAGAGCAGTTTTCACAAACCGTCCTCGTGTGTGTGTTGTGTGCCTGTGTCCAAAAAATTCTCTTGCGAAGGCACGCCTGGGTTGGTCGCGTTTAGTTAGGCACGATGACAGTAGCGTGGGTAGGGTTTTGTAAATTATTGGGATAGTCTTGATTTTTTGGGAACTGGATTTTGTATACTTAAAGTTACAATGAAGTAGACAGAATGATAGAGGAGGGAGAGAGCGATTGCTGTTCTTAAGAAATTAGAATTCATCTCGACAGAAAAAAAGTAGAAGACTTGAAAAGTTTACAGAGTTTTTGTACAAATGTGATATTTTCAGCTGCATCTGGTTAGACTGGAAGCCGACCGCAACATAGTTGGGAAAAGGCTAGACAGATTGATTGATTGATATTTTCAGACTAGGCGTGATGTCCTTCTTGCATAGCAGTTCTTGTTAAACAATACCTTTCATGTACAATCGATGTCAAGGGAGATAAATATGACCACTTTTTGTAATGTCTTTTCCATTTTGCTAGGTATTGGTGAATTTCCTATTGCTTTGTACATTATCCTTAAATCCGACATTTGTTAGGCAAAATTCCAAAACTGAGCCCTGAATTTGGCACTGTTTCCGAGGGTATGTGACTACTTGTGCATAATTTATCACTGTTGCGTCACCGTGAGTAGTGTTGACAGATACATTCGAGACTCTAGAGGTTCCAAACTTCTCACCTATGTCAAACCTAAGACAAATGATTGACATTGACATTCTGCTACGGTATCTAAGAGTCGATTGATTTTATTAAATTCAATTGTGATTTCAATATACCTAAAAATATCTATATTTTAGGAATATTATAACTAACAATGATGATTTGGTACAATACTAATTAGGAATGTATAATTATAAACTACATATTATGTATAATATTGCCAAAGAAAGATTGACGATTCGGCATTGAATAAGATTTATGAAACTGGAGTTCATTATAATCAATTTGCCTTTTAATTTTTCCTGAGAATGGGTATTCTGACATAATGTTGACCCTAATGTGAGAAACTGGATGTTTTTATTTAGCTTTTTTAAGTCCATCGTATTTTCCTTACATCTCACATTTTTCCTATTTCTTCGCCATCAGACATGATGGTGACGTAATAAATAATAATAATTATTATAATATTGATTTCAGACTAAGTTATCCATAGGACGAAAGAAAATCATTCAATTACAGTAAGCGTCAAACTTTATGGCGGTTCTGAAGTGAGTTACTCGCTGCGCAATCCCAAGCCTCAGCGCAGCTACTCGTCTCGTGTTAGGAGCCGCCATAAAGTTTGCATCTTGCTGTACCTGCCATTGGTTTTTTTCGAGTCGATTATTTGGCCCAGAAAGTGGACAATTCTGCTTCTTTTTGCCTCATAAAGTCCTCATTCCTGTCCTTACATCCGATAATCCCCCCCATTCTACGTCATCATCCCTGATCGAAACGTAACAGGACATGTCCAGCTTATGCCAGGATCATGGCGACAGTAATCCGCGCGGCTGCGTGCATACGAGGCGTGATCTCGCATACATTAGCGTTAGTGCTGATCGTGTGGGTAGGCAGAGCTCTAGCTGTATCATGTTTATTAATAATGGTAGTTGTTTAGGTGGTACTTTTTGAATAAGGGCAGAAATCTTCTAAAGAGCGTTGGTTCAGAATAAGGACGGATTCATCAATGTATCCGAACAGCTAAACAGAAACTTTTAATGGACTTCGAAATGTGACTGCAATGCCATTTATCGATATTCACCCAATAATATGTCATCTCTCACTTTACTGGCATGACCATATTATTATGATAAAGGTCGATTCACATATATTAGTGAAGCCACAGTTCCGACACAGTACCGGCACAGTGCAAAATATTCTTTCATACATTCTCATGCCGGTGTCGGCACTGGCACTGTGAGCACTGTGTCGTCTCTGACACTGACATGTGGAGATGCGTTCATAGAGAATGTATGAAAGAATATTTTACACTGTGCCAGTACTGTGTCGGAACTATGGCTTCACTGATATGTGTGAATCGACCTTTAATCTTTCTCCCAATAAAAGGAACTTAGATTTTAGTGGCGGACTCTTCAATCATAGCTGTTGTAAACAAAATTAAAGCTACGAAGATAGCTCTACATCATCAAAACAATGATACCGCAACCCTCTTACAAACAACTTTAATCAACAGAAAGCAACCTACGCTATCATTAAAAATGCAATCCAATTTCTCTAAAATAAAAATAAAAATCTAGGTCAAACCAGCACTATGCTCAAAGCTCAAACGACATTTTTATTTCCATGTATTGGCAAAGCACTTAAAACTGCAAACACAATTTTTCACATATAAAAAGTTTACGTCATGGAGTGGCTGAAATATCACGGTCACACTGTACCGCTAAAATATCGTGGTCGCACTGTAGCGAGCCCGCAAATAGAATCCGATTGAATTTATAATGAAGCCCATTCACGCGCCGATATATATGTTGGATGTAGGAACCCAGAGTTGCCGATATGTGCTGGTATGGAGTTATTGGAATGACGGGTTTCCTGTTCTGGAATGAAAGGGTAGTAAAGTAAACGAGTCTTAAAATATCGAGTTGTTCATTCAAGGTTTCATTCGTGTGGCATGTTCTTTTCTAACCATTGTGTTATGTTATTCGGAACCGTGTCTGCGTTAAACTTAATAATCGATAAAGATTTACATAAAAAATTTGACCAGCAGTATCGAAATTTTTAGATGCACATGGTGTCCCTCAATTATCAATGCGATTTTCAAATACTTATGGTGATTTTAACAAAATTATCTTACGTTCTCAAGATTCCGGACCATTAGTCTTGCTGACTTTGGCAGGTACCAGAGTAGGTACCCGACAAAATAAAAATCTCATTGTTCGCATTAGCTCAAACTCAAACTCATAGCATTTATTTCAATTAAACCATTTTCAGGCACTTTTGAAGGAGTCGGTCAGTCACTTACTAGTAACATGGTCATAATTGTAAAACTTTTTCAAATCAAGTGTTTTTCAAATAACCTCTTGTGGAAGGCAATAACCAGTGTCAATGCTTCAATATTATTATGATAATACCACACACTAGAGGACCACTTTATGTGATATTTTCTATAACAATATTTAAACCCTTCTGCGGCGTCCCATTCATCTGCGGATAAGTCGGACGGTGCCAATTCTCAACGTAATATCGTCGGGATGCTGCTATTCTTTATAATGGTCTGCAGTTAGATTAGCATACTGCGGGATGAATAACTAATTATGGTCTTTACTGGTTGTTATGTGATTATGATTTATATTAAAGTAAGTTTTGGCTTTTCTTTGAAAATGATAGAGAGATTTCCGCATAAATAGGCAAAAAGTCCATCCCTTAAGAGAAACCACATAAAACCTATAACATAATTGTCAAAATGTGGGAATCCTAACTAAATACCTCTCTATATCTCTCTCTCCCTAGTTATGTATCCCACACGATGGCGGGGTCAGCCTTCCTGGTCTTTCTCGTCGACTTCGCTCTATCCTCGACATCGTCTTTGGACACCTGACACTCTTTCATATCCTTTAGTACTAAATACCTCTGTCAATACCTTCAGGAAATACAGTCGTGAGCATAAAGTTTTCCGGCCAAAGTTTAAGTAAAGTATTCTAGAGTAAAACAAAAACAAAAGCTAAGAGTAGCAAATTGCAGTTGGATCATTAATTATTAACACAAAAGTAATAAAAGAATATCATAGTATCACTCCAGTCTATTACGATATATGCCAGGATATCACCATCTCATCTGTTCGTATACAAAGAGAGTAGGACAAACAATATGACAATTTGTAACGGATTGAACCGATCGCTGCTAACGAGAGCCGGCTCTGAATCTTTTATGTAGGGATGGGCTTGTTTTAATTATTGAAATCGATATCGATTCTTAAATAGGTACGTTTGGTAATGTTATGTTTTCAAATTACATAAATTGTATCTCCGCCTATAATGTAGCCCGTAGAAAAAGAAGTTTTATTCCAACTTTTTGAAGTGCGTTTTAATGAGTGACCGCCTTGCGCCTTATGTTAGCTTTTTGTATCGAAATTAGAAAATTGCCTTGGTTCTAAACAATAATCATACCAATATCTCCAATGTATCTGCAATATCATGAATTAAGACTTGTCCTAGAAATCTCTAACAAAATATTCTAAAACATTTTAAAAGAGTAACTTTCTTGCACATTCTTCTCCCTCCTTTTGGAAGGGGCATAAATTGTGCCGTTCAAAAGTGCCTTTTCATGGCCTCTTGAAAAATATGTAACTTTAACTTTGAATCAAAAAGATAACACCCGTTCCTATATCCAATCCCTGTTTACACACATTCAACAACCCCCTCTCAAAATCATGTCCTCCCAATTTATCGACAACGTCTCCAGCCACCACACTAGCACTCATCGCAAGTGGTCGCATAACGACGTCGATAACGAACCGCGCTGCATTGTTATCGACAAAATGCTAAGCAGCTCGATATACCGGGATTAGTGCTGTACTCTGTGCTGCAAGCTCTAGTCTCGGTGATTTGCACTAACAGTGTAGGATTATCTCAGATATTATCTTAGATTTGAGGGGTTTGAGTTTTTTCAAGATTATTATTTTGTTTTGTTTTTGTCGCTAGCCTGTGTGTTATGGATGCGGGAAGCACAGAACCGGTCGAAGTGGCGGTGCTTGGGGGTCTATGTTCAAATGGTGATGATGATGATGAAGACTGTGATGAATGTACCATGGTCAGGCTTGAGGATGTAATTTGGGGAAACTCGATGGTCGGTAGATTGGCATAGACTGAGTTGATTCATTGAAGCGACTGATGCGGTGTTATTTGGGAGAGGACTATTTCTAGCAGTCGACTTTAATAAACTGCAGTGGATCCGCCCTATTATGCTGTAACACCCATTTGACATTGTAATTGTCGAAACAGATACTTTAGTACGTATGATCGGCGCACTTGGGCAATAAAACAGCTACCAGCTTTGCTTGCACACATGACCTTTAAGGCTCAGGCAGACGGGCGCGACGCGACTCTGGTGGAACAATTTCTATGAAAACTTGTTATACGGAAATTGTTCTACCTGTGTCACGTCGCGCCTGTCTGCGGGAGCCTTTACTCGAATGTGTTGTGCCGAGACAAGAGATAATGATAATCAATGTTGACACAAGCATATTTGTTTTCGCTACTAAAGTTTTTTTAGGAACACCTTTCAGGCACATCGTCTTTCAAAGCACTTTACAATTCAACTGTAAAAATAAAATGAATGCTTTCTGAATTGTAACAGTAGTGTTTAGTACACAAAATACTGTGGCTTTACTTGTGTATAATGTATGTTTGTATACATCAGTCTCGTCTGGAACTTAGCGTCAGTGGACGTCTGCGTAATTAAAATAGTTTCAGTGATTTATCACTATTAGCCGGCGTCGAACCCGGGACGTCGCAGTCACAAGAAACATAAACCATATCCATAACCATATCTTGTGTCATAAGAACACAAGGCAAAAATGTGGGTTTCATTCTATGTACATTCTTGCGTGAATGCAAACAAATATATAGGTAGTCAAACCTAAGATAGCAAGATGGTGTAACATCAAACAATTATTATAACGGTAAGTAAAGTAGAATGCTCGTTCACTTCCTCACGGGTCGGGTTCGCGATAAGTTGACATTACGACAATGTGCTCAGGCATAAGCCTAATTTGAGATTGGAATATAATATCTCCGTTTATAAGAACTGGCTATTTAATTTACTGGAAGCCGCATACATACAAAAACCCACAACTGTTTTAATGTTGTAGGTTGGGAAATGGGTCCATAACCCATATGGGTTATGGATCCATTTCATTAGATGATGGCGAGGTTACTACCACCAATAGACTAGTAACAAAAAATATTGCCGACCTAGACAAAGTTATACCTACCTGTTTTCACTAAAACTAGGCGACATCTAAATGAATACCACCGACATGAAAAACGCACTGTTGGATATTTAACTTTCGGCGCTGAGCCGAGCGTTAGTGAAAACGAGCATTATTGTGTGGCCAGTGTATTATGGTATTCAGGCCCATGTAGGAGCAAACCTAATGTTATAAATACGCGCGTGTCACACCAGAATACCAGTCTACTGGAAAACGCTCGAGAAGTGCACTCCCCGAAGGGGCACATGTCTGCATTCCCAGAAGGGACACAATATTTCGCCAGTTTTAGTCAAGTCCCAAGTCCAAGATAGAAAGCTCCAAAGCTTTTCCTTCTACGGCCAATCAAAGGGGGCAAGCCTATTATAAGCCCAACAATATTCCTCCTCAAACATCGTTACTTACTTGAATTTCTAACACAATTTTCTCACATCACTGCCATTTCCCTACATTAATTGAAACGTGCAATGATAGAGTACCTACATCATCGCAGAACAATACTCTGTAAGTACGCGCTCTACCGATCTGCGCGCTTTTGTGTAAGAGCGCCGACTGTGACGCCCGAGCCGTTGAACCGACTCTACGAGCTCTACGGACTCTAGGTAGAGCTGTAGAGTGTACAGAATTGTAGAGCCGCTGCTAATCTATGCTGTTCATGCTTATTGTTGGACGTGTTTAGTTAAGATTAATTATTAGGAAATAGTACTTTAGTCATAAGTTGGTATGTGCTTTTACTTATTTATGTAATCTATCCTTACATATTATAAAACAAAGTCCTCCGCTGCGTGTGTCTGTCGTCCTGTACGCGATGGACTCAAAAACTACTACACCGATTTTCATGCTGTTTTCACCAATGGATAGAGTGGTTCTCGAGTAAGGTTTTAGTATATAATAACCGACATCCACTCGGGCGAAGTCGCGGGCATCAGCTAGTATTACATAAAAAGTAAAACCTTTAGTCAGGGTATCAACATTAAATTTAATGTTCCTGGATAATTGTAAACATGGTGAGTGACGATTGCCTTGCAACGGCAGACCGCCCCGCGAATTTATTATGTTAATGTAATTTTTTTGTACCTAATGCTTCGAGGATTTTATTCGGGAAAGCTCAAGTGGTGGAGAAGGTTTCCTAGTTGAATTATTGGCTTACGAGTACGAGGTTCCATTTTAACCCAGTCTTATTCTTATTCATGTCAGCTTTATGTCTTTTATATGGCTAATCACAATAAAGGTGTGAGTAATTCATTATTCGGGAATGCTTATAAATACAAATAATTTCGAATCAACACAATTGCTTGCATTACTAATATATTCGGCATTAATACACGAGAGAAATCAGCAGGGAGTGGTGTACAATATACATTGACACATACTCCACATTCCGATGTTATCAGATCATTGTATGGGATATCAGATCATTGTATGGGATATCAGATCATTGTGAGGGCATCCTGACACCATTGACGATAATTAAGGCAGACGCACCTTGTAATGTGTTGGTGCGCTGGACTAGAAGTGAATGTGAGCGTGGTTGGAGGAGGTTCTAGAGCGTGGTATTTTTCACAGAGTTGGATCAAGTTTTTAATTAAATATTTTGTGGAACATATTGATGTATATGATTCTAAATGTATACAGTTTTAAACAAATACTTAAAAATATTCATGGTTTTAATTACGTAGGACGGTATATTAAATTATTTGGATTGTCTGATTTTTTTCAGACTCAATCGGAGTTACACGAAATAAGTGGCCAGGCGCCGCAAATATTGTTCTGTGCTAACCGGCCACTGCGAAGACATTTTCCGCAAGAATAAAGAGAAACAAAAATTGTTCGTTAATTATCAGTCGTAGGTTTAACAACCATAGTCACCATCTACTTATTAAATATCTATTACCTATTGCCATGTCTCTTAAAATCAAAAGCTAACCCAATTAACATTTGCCACATCCATCAGCACCTACATCACCGCCCGTGTTAGCTACTTGATTGAGTCGCAACGATTGAGGGCGCGTCGTGCTCCGCGCTCCCCCGCCTGAATTAACGTGCTATTGTGCAGCTTCCTGCTTTATTGCAGCTTCCTGCTTTATAGCAGCCGGTTAAGCTGCTTTAAGCTGTTATCTAAGACGTTAATGTGAATCAATCAATCAGGTTAACCTGGTTTGGGAAGTTTAAATTTTGAAATCAGCCGTCAAATGTTAAGTTAGCTGATAAGCTCAGTGATTTTATTCCTGTGTCAATCACAATATATTTTATAAACAACATAAGGCTGATGTTTCCTTACCCTGAAAGCTCTGAGAAGAAAGGCCAAAACGAACTCAGAGGTCATCAATCTGTTTTAAAGTCCACCCATAATCTTGGTCAGATCATGTGAGGATCATGTGGATTAGTGTCTGAAATGGTTGTTTGAGGAAAGAACGACACATATGATTTTTGTTGAGATTGTTTTTACCAAAATGCTGTCAAAGTCAAATAATTTATTTCAATTATTATGCACATAAAAGGCACTTCTGAACGTCAAAAACACAGAAATAGAACTGATTCTAGTTGCCCCTTCCAAAAGGTAGTTTTCGTATGGAGAAGAATGTGCAAGGAACGCCACAACTCCATCAGTAGGCTTGATGTTTATCAGGATACTTAAATAATTGGTGAAGATTCGAGATAAGGCTTTCAGAAACTTTCCTTGGCTTCACTCTGTTACATCAATCCTAAAATGAAAGCTGTGAGGCGCGGAGCAACAATCTTTGTCTCTTCTGTCTTTGTATCTCTTTGGTAAGCGGTTTAATTAATGATCGCAGTAATATATAGATGGTAGATCGTAGTAAATAGGCATGTACCTAATCTATACAACCTTTTTGTCATTAATAGGTACTGATACAAACACCCACCACGGGAAGTTCTGTCTGTCATTAAATTAATAGCACCTAATTAAAATAAGACAATTAAACGAGTTAGAAAAACATTCTATGTGAACTTGCTTGAATGGAAAACCAACTTAGGATCGTCCTACGGCTCATAAGTTCTTTGACCTAACAAAAGTACTTACGATACGTGATACGGCATTCACATTATAGTTTCTCCTAAATCCATAGTCAAAACGTAGTATTGTGCCTTTCATCTGTAGCGGACATCCGGCTTAGCAGCTTCGAATGAGATCATTAAAGCTTCGATCGATGTGTCAGTGTATAGTAGCGCCATCTGTGATTTACGGTTTGAGTTTGATGAGCTTTCGATAGGTCGAGGTGCGCGCTTGAAAAGGTAGATGGCGTGCTGTGAAAGTTTATTTTAAAAGCTTCTGTGAACTTTGACAACACGTAAAGTCCAAAGAAGTAGACACCAGAACAGTAATTTTCCATACACAATAACAGGAATTTAATATTTTCCAAATCATCGAAGCTTCAGGACAATCTGGTCTGTAAATGGATATCAGTGTTAAATTTCAGTTTGTTTTCAGGTAATTTCCTGTGACTTACTTTCGATAATTTGTGCAAGTTACATTTTCGTATACGCAAGAACCTGCAGAAGGCCCACTGACACCACCACTACTCAAGAGCAACATGATACAAACTCAAATCACGAATGAGCAGGCAGAATGTTACAGCACTACAAGGTTTTCCAATCAAATGGCGGTCCTTACATGACGCGACTTATTCGCGCGTTATTATTTATGTAGTTTGTGATCAGTTGCGTCGTGAACTTAATGTACTTTGTAATGAATCATCATTTTCACTCACAATCCCATTTAATCTCAAATAATAGAATCTTACCTGAACAGCATCATCCAGGCACCGTCCCCAGCCGTCGCTGCGGTCCACCAGGGTATTCCACTTGTCTGCCAGCTTAGCCACCTCCCTTCTGATGGACCTGGCCAGCTCTCGGGCCTGCTCCTCAGCGGAGCGGTAGCCGCGGGAGTCGCCTTCGTTCTCGCGGCTCGCTGGAACAAAAGGAACGGTTAGATTTTGTAAATATTTGTAATGTAATGAAATTGTATATTCTGTAAATTCACTTTTAAATGTCATATTTAAAAAATAAAATAAGCTAGATGAAGTCGATATTATCCTATCTACCCGTGAGAAGAAATGGCTATAATTGATTATTTAATTGATTTGCTTGTATTTTTATCGACATGGCTCATGCTCAATAGCTAGAACCCACCTACAGTTTATAAAAATTGTGAAGAAAAAGTTTATGAAAAGCCCTCAAACATAAACGCCATCGCTTATGGTCAGTGGGTCATCTTAGGGGTGGAGTTAATTAAATAACTAAGTGATTTTGATCTATATTTCATATCAATGTAACCTGAAGGAACATAAATATAAGAAAACAACCCCCAATTGCCACATCAAGAAAAAAAAAAACAAACGAAAATTAAACATGTCACAGCTTTTCGGTGTTAAGCAGCAACTTGGGCCATCGTCGAGGGTTGAGCTCTCAATATTTGGAGCGTGAGCTCCCCCGCGCCCCCCCGCGCTCCCCCGCGCCCGGCAAGTGCGGGGGAGGCGGGGGCGGAGGGAATTTAATAATTACAACGTTACTTCCACGCCGACGTTCTTCTACGTTCACTTTGGATATTGCACTGGCATAGTTTCCGGAGTTGCCTGAATTTTGGCCGGAGAGGAATTGTTATAAGCTTTGATGATAGTATTTTGGAGGTTATGAGGGTTTGTGGTATTGAGGAAACTTGTAAATGACCCTAGAAATACGTATATTGAGAAGAGAACAGGAAAAAATCTGCAGACCATTTTCTAAATTCGTCAAAATAGATAAATGTAATTGAGTGAATATTATTTCCCAAAAAGTTCCCAAATGGAAAGATAACGCTCAACAACCTAGCTTAGTGTTGAACCTTTATTATATTAACAACTGCAGCAATAGACTATACTATCAAATACCTACACTGGCCTCCTAACCTACAGCATTTGCCCACATTCCTATAAACTATAACCCACAACAAACTAACCGCGATACTTTTATAAAACCAGTTGATTTTTCAAGTCCACTCGCTTTGTCACTCGCCCACGAATTCAAACGAGGCTCTCGTCGGCCGCGGCTCTGTCGACCGAATATTTTTCAATTTTTTTCATCTAGTAACATTTTTCTCTGAAACGGTTCAGTAATTTATCTAGCGTCGCTTTTGAACATAATTTTGCATAGTTCCGTCTAATAATGATTTTATATTATTTTGTTTTGAAGCTGTTTGAATTCGGACAGTTTATTGAAAATGTATTTCCACTTACTAGTGCGTTATAGCGGCCAGTTTTGAAAATTATAACTAGTGTTTGTTCTACTGGTTGGCGATAACTAAGGAAACCAACAGACATTCATAATTATGAAAACGATACCCTATCATAATTGACACATCCGTAATTGCGAAGTAATTTGAAATTGATAGAAATGACCAGTTTTCTTTTTAATTCCAATGTAATTAAATTACATACACTTTGCATGTAAATCTACAGTCCATTACATTCTGTACATAAAAACCTCTTAATAAATCCTCAACAAGAGATAAACGAGAAAGAAAAATAGCTGTCATCTAAACAAGCCTTTCGGAATGCCACTCGATATGTTCAGTAGCGTGGCAACACTGGCAACCGCGCCAATCGACTTACGAGTTTAGTCGAGTTTTTCCTGTCACTAGTTTCGTGAATTTTAGACGAAGTGGCTTTTGCGTGCAATTTTTGTCAGGGGATTTGGGTGAACTTAATCCTGAAATATTGAGTGCAATTCAGAAAGTTTCTGAATATTTAATCTTTTCAGCTGGGAAAAGAGATAAAGAATTTTCCGAGTTCGTCCTTTTTGTAGACAACATTGCGGAACATTTGACGGTTTTCCGGTGCAACTAAACAGTTGGAAAAAATACCTTGCCTGTTATCTATTCTTGGGAATTTTGTGAGATTTCTCAAACCCAAGCTTCTTCAAACTGATTATTGATGGGGATTGTGCCAATATAAACAAACAGTATCCTTATTGTGTACCCACCAAGAAAACAAATCAAAACAACAAATTCACACTGAAACAGTAACAACAAGTAAAACGACCTCGTATCTTTAATTCTCCGATAAAAATGACGCCATGTTCGAAGGGTTGCTGACGTATTTCAAATCGTCCCCCGCATTGGTCCGGCGAGTCGGTTCCATTTTCAAATTTACGACTCAACCAATGGCCGTTACGGACGGTTACGTACGCCCCCATACTTTATCGATATAGCTTTGATTTCTTACTTTGAATTTATGGAACAGTTTCTATCGGAAAATGACTATTGAAAGATGCATTTGGAGATTGTAAATTCATTCTTCTATTAACTTTATCTAAAGTTTAAATCTTGTCTAATGTCTGTCTGAGAAAAAACCTAGGTCTTTCTTTTTTCTTCAAACAAAAAAGATCTAAATCATCTCTATCATTCCATTCACAGACAAAAGCACTATCATTAAAATAATTAATCACGTCAACACGAGGCACAATTTGGCAACTACCCGCCATTTTGAAAACGACATCTCAGTCTACAGGGGGACTGTCAGGCAAGCAGACGTGTAATCCGTTCATCTTAGAGACTGGCAGCTGGCAGTATCGCAGGACTAAGCTCGGTACTTGCCGACTTGCCAATTATTATGCTGGTTGCTTGTAAACTGGCATTTGGATTATACAGGGTTACTGGTAACTCGACGTATTCCTTGCAGGACGTCATAGTAGGGTTAAAATGCAACAAATTAAGCCACCAAATGTTCTACCGAAATTCAGTAGTTTTTGAATTAGTTAAGAGTTTTAGAGCTAAAAATTACAAAAAATTAAATGTTTTGTTAGTGATATTTGCCAAAGTTTTAGGCATTATTGAACTTTTAATTATTAACAAAGGTCTGCTACGGCGTCAACTATGATAATAACTTAAATTTCAGTACAGTCGCGCCGTAAATCATTTTTAAATTGGTTTCAAATGGTTCAATCTGGGATTTTTCATTAAAAACTAAAACTCTTAACTAATTCAAAAACTACTGAATTTCGGTAGAACATTTGGTGGCTTAATTTGTTGCATTTTAACCCTACTATGACGTCCTGCAAGGAATACGTCGAGTTACCAGTAACCCTGTATATTTGAGTGGCAAGGTATACCTTTTGAATTTCGGAGGTAGGTGCTATGAAAATTGAAGGTGTTTTACGTAAAAATTACGTAGTTACTGTGACTGAAAATTTGTTACAATTTTTTATACCATATCAACTCAATTTTTATAATGACTGTCTCAAAATATCTTAGTGCCAAAACTATACAAATGAGGCTGTGACTGAAGACCCAAAATTTCCTGCGCAATTAATATTCAACCTTAAATCTGGCCATCTATAAAATACAATCATCAAACACGCCACAAAGGCCAATACTCATCAAAACGCACTTAACCCTCAAACGCTGACTGCTTAAAAACATAATCGCCTGGCGCAATCAATCACAGCAGCTGCCAATTGGTTGGCGCTAGCCGATTGCTATCACCTTGTGAATGCAAACTATATTGATTGAGCCGGTCCGCACGGAATTTGCAATTAGCGCGGCCGGTACGCTTCTAATTGCGTTCAGTCGTTCATTCATTCACTCGTTCACTGCTTTGTTGCTGCGCTTTTGTGATATACCGCTTTAGGGTTAGGATTTGCGTTTCGTTCGACGGCTGTGTCTTTATTATTGGCTGGGTTTGGTTGTTACGCAGTCCTAATAGATTTTTGTATTGAATTTCGAAATGTCAGAGATGCAAAGAAAACTAAATGACAAATATACATATAGCTACAACCTTTACTTATGTAAGTAGTAGTAAAGTGATCGATGGAAGTATCTGTAGCTATTTTAAATATCGTAATTTTGGTCGTTGTGGTGATGCCTTGGGATGTTTATAAGTCCACCAGTAGACGTCTTTTGGCTGATGATGACTGCATGAATGAAATTCTAAGGCAGTAAAGGATAATAAGCAAAAGAGGTAGGTATGTAAGGATCGTAGCAATTGGCATTCTGTAGTTTTTGCCTACCACCATTGGGGAAAAGGCGCGAATTTATGTAGGAATGTAGGGTAGTCGGATGCGATAAGGCAAACGGTATCTCTGTCGTCATCTTAGAGCCACGTCACTTGGCTCAATTCTAAACTAAATTCATATGACCTAGGTGAACTAAGATCCCCGTCCCAATAACAATACGGTGTCAGCTTCAAATATGCAAATATATGGCAAGTCAGGCAACAATCAAGGTGTGAATGGCCATTGGTCCGGAACAATGCGCTTTGATGTACTGACTGACTTTACGTACGGAGTGATGTTGGCAGAAGGTGTAGTCATAACTTTAATAATAACGAGTATGGGTAGAAACGAATAGGTATGTGCTGAGGTGAGTAAGTGAGCTACCTACTAAAGTAGGTAAAGTCATCATCGCTTATCATCACGTGAGATACTTGTCAATCGCGAGCCTATCCTTAATAAAAAAATCGGTTATGGGGCAAAATCCGTATAATAATTCATTATTATAAGACCCATTACGCTAATTGCTAGTTTCTTATCAGATAAAATGGGTGTCAGCCCTTGAAAAATTCAAGATGCACCAGTCTCTGGAGGGCTTAAATGAATGACTGTACCTGTTCTTGTGATTCAAATAAATACGTACTTACCTACGCAATTTTGAGATATTTTTCAACTTTTGAGACAAAGTTAAACATGCGTGACCTAGTTTCAGGTTGTTGTACGAACTTCTCTTTCTGTCCATGTTTTGTTTTATATGTATTTGGAAATATTGATGTTTAGGCGGTACGACTGATCGGCTGGCCCGGGGATACCGCACGGTCTCCCGTGAGGCGGCGAGCCTCCTTGCCGGATTACCGCCATGGGATCTGGAGGCGAAGGTCCTCGCGCACATCTGGGAGTGGCGCGAGGAGGTGAAGCGCCGGGGTGTAACTCCGCTGCCGCGAGAAATCGCGGCACAGCGGACAGAGCTCCGGCAAGATCTCATGGCGGCATGGAGAGTGCGATTGTCGCAACCCAGTGCTGGGCACGCCACAATAGCGGCGATAAGTCCCCTCTTTGAGGAGTGGATAGAGAGGCGCCACGGCGTCCTCACCTTCCGCCTGACACAGGTCCTCACCGGACATGGCAGCTTCGGGAGGTACCTGTGTAGGATTAGGCGGGAGGAAACGCCCGGGTGTCACCACTGTGTGGATCGCCCGGAGGACACGGTGGAGCATACGGTTGAGGTGTGCCCTGCTTGGGCGGAGCACCGCCGTGTCCTCGCGGAGGCGATTGGCGGCGGTGACCTCTCGCGTCCGGCCCTGGTTCAGGCCATGGTACGGAGCGAGAGGGCATGGGAAGCCGTCACCTCCTTCTGCGAAGCAGTAATGCTCGCGAAGGAGGAGGCGGAACGCGTGAGGGAAAGGCAAAGTTTGCGCCCTCACGCCCCTAACCGCCGCCGTTGGAGACGCCCTGGGCGTCGGGAATCCCAGGCGGATTTCCGGCCACCATAGGCGCGGGCTTGCGGACGGCGAGCAACGGGCAGCTCGCCGTCCGATAAGGACCAGGCCCGGGTCGATGGCGCGTCGTGTTCCACGTGCGCCTCAAAGAGATGTCAGCAAAAATGACGGGGTCCAATAGGACCGATGCCTGCCAGGGTTGCGGGAAAGTCCGAAAGGGATACCGGGACCTTGGCAACAGGCAAATGAAGGAACACGGGTGGGTTTTAGTCAGTAAAAGTCTGACACGCCCTTCCGCTCCGCCCAGAGCGGGAGAAGTCATTGGATGATTTCCCACCCTCAAAAAAAAAAAAAAAAAGAGAGGCGGTACGACTGATGGAATTTGTATTTCGTATCCAGCGCAGTTCGGAATGAAAATATTTTCCATGTTTTTCCTAGTGTTATAGTATTTTAAGCATTTTTAGGAATTTATTTTTAATTGGTAATAAATCAAACAATTGTCCAAAATTGCTGCTGGTGTGTTAATAATTTATAAGAAATATAAAAACCAAAAAATAAAGTATACACGCTCCACAGCTACGTACATCATACATGTAATGATTTTAATTGTAAACAAAATCTATGATTTTTCACACAAAATGACAAAATGTTGTGATTAAAACAAATACGCATTACCACCACACATTTTCATGTTTCCACTAACAGACGTCACCACTTACCCTCAGTGTCGCTAGTGTCGGATAGCGGAGGCTCATTCGCGATGTATTGTCTGCCACTCAGGAGATTGCTCTCGACGACTGGTCGTTTGTCTTCCAGCTGTCTTCTGAACGCGCGGTGGTCATCCTGGAATGGAAATTTGAGGTTATACTAGGTGTAGTATTTTGAATTCTTTGTGCAATGGCAGAGTTATTAATAAACATAATAGTGATAGCTACAATAGGTCTAGAAGAAAACCCTCCTTTTGGACACCACGTTTTAAATAGAAATCCATATCTGCGCACTTCACAATAAAATCAAGTTACTCCTGACCAAAGTATTCGTAACATTATGATTTGTTATAGTTTTCTCTAAGGAAAAACCAATGAAGGTTCCAATATTTTCCCAAGAGTCACAAGGGGATATAGAGAAGAAAATGTAGTGCCTTCTTAATTTAGATAAATTCAACTAAAATGCCTTAGAAACTTGGCTAAGAATTCCTGTTACATTGTTAGTTCAATAAAATATCTGCCCATATTTCCCGAACATTAGCCACAGAATTCGATTAGGGCCGATTACCCGTACCCTTAAACGCTTGTTAACATTCCACACGTACCCGCCACTAAGCCCGCCATTTTGTTGTCTCTGCCACGAGACAATAAAAAGCAGAAGCACCACTTGCACCCGTGACACCTTCGTCTGACACGCGTGCCACACACGTCTGACACTCGTGGCACTATATCTTATTCTGATAACTACTATAACTCGTTCAGAACTATTGGTCGTTACATGGACAGTGATGGATAGAAAACGCCATTACCAAATCAGAAATAGTGAAAAGCTCAAACAAAGGGGTTTTTTAGACTTTTACATGAAAACTATTCTTCTTATGGCCCATAGGACTTCTGTTTCAATTTGTTCTGACTCTGTACTTAAAATGGCTACAGTATTCGGTTGATGTAGCTGCGATCCACGGATTAGTGCGGTCAAATTGTTTACCGCTGTGCGTACTTTGTTGACTCTTGCACCGATTTAGGCTGACATTGTTTAGATTTACAAATCTATTCGTTATAGGATTTGTTCTTGATGATTACATGTAACAAAATGAGGTTACTAGGTAATTTATCATTGAGGTTGTATTAAAAAAAAATTGGCTTTGTCTGAATTCTGTTGTTTCATTATACGAGTATGGACCCATCACGCTTCCACTGCAAATAATTATTTTGCTACATTAATTTCTAGACATTAAGTGAATTAATTCTGTCAATTAATTATTTAAAATCGATACCTACCTAATTTAGGCTTTCTCAATGGATTAGTGCTCCTGATTCTTAATTATTGACGAGGTTCGAGAAAATAAGTGGAACTCTTCGAAAAATTTAATGAAAATCTGCATCTGATTTGAACAGTAAAACATAACATAAGCAGATAGCAAAACAACTAGGTTCACTCATAATGAATATGCAGTCTGTATTCTGCTTATGAAAGCGAAGTTTCAGTCAACAGATACTCGAAGGGTCATAAAAACCAACACATTCAACTGTTTACTATCTATTCCTAGGTTTATTGCTATTTGGTAGCTCTTAAAGCAATTTGAAACAAGTTGCCGGCTCCAAACAATTAACTCCTGGCCGAATTGCTTGGTCGTCCATTTTGAGGTGGAACTGTGACCAAAATTGCGTCGTTTAGCCCGTTCAGAACTAGAACTGCCTATATCTCTAGGACTTAAAACTTTAATTATAGATCGAAAATTATACGTTTTGGTTATTTCCCAATCGATATAGATTTGGGTTTTCTGGCATATAATTCTGGTTATACCTGTTAGGAGAGGCAGCAGTATTATCAAGGCACAAAAATCTTCTTCTTAATATACTAACTTCCTGGATTTGAACTAAGCGTTTGCAGGGCACGCGACATGGTTTAAAAATCGCTTGGCAATGTTTTTGTCACTTCTGTCAAAATATATTATCCCGCGTAAAGAGTACATGAACGCCTTACATTAATTAAAGTAACCTGACATCTTCATACCTGTTGTTTCAACAGGGCAGGCAGGTCGCCCCTGGGTGGAGCTAGTGCGTTGAGCTCAGTCTCCTTCCTGATCACCCACTCGGTGAGCTCTCGTAGAGACAGCAGTAATGCTGACCAGTGCTCTGCGTTGCTCTCCAGGCGGTTTCTGTGGAGAATTGAGAGATTATTGTTAGTGAAAGGTTTTCGTAAGAACATTATGAGTGTGGCTGCGGAAAAATAAATGTTTATGTATAAGATTTGAAAGAATTGATTCATGGGAAACAACGATCTTTGCCGACAACATAATCTCCCTGCCCTTGTCCCACGTCACTCGTGGTCGGCGCAACACGTTTTCTTCTTCCACTCTCCCCTGTCTACCGTCACGCTATCATTCACTCCCTTCTCTTTCATATCATTCCTCACACAATCCATCCAGATACTTGTGATTTGGACAGTTTGGTTCATAGAAGTCGTTCTGTTTTTTAATGGGTAGAGTAAGTAAATATGCTAATGTTTAAGCTCCTTAGAAAAGTCAGGTTATTGATAGTTATATAGGCACTTAAACCCTAATGGGTACAAGAGAATTTTAATATCGATAAAATTCGTTGTAGAAATCAACGACTTTTAGAATAATTCGTCAACTCATCCTACATGCCTACGGCCCATTTAGGACGTCTTGCAGAAAATCAAAATAACGTCCTAAATGGGCCGTAGGCATGTAGGACGAATTGATGAATTACTCGAGCAAGCCGAATTAAAGCAGAAATGAAATAAATATATACAAATCCTAAATAATAACAACATTCTCAATCATAATCAAGAACATTAATGACAGATTCTAAAACATCTTCATTCACTCAAAGTAATCCTACTTCCCGCTCCTTGCCACAAGATCGCTATAAAGCTAATCCCCAATAAAATGAAGCCGTATAAAGAACAGCGGGTAAGCAGCGAGGCAGGGCTATAACTCAAAAAGTTGGCCCTCGCACAAAGAGAAGTACAATTGTTGAAATTTGGCCGCGGCGCTCGAGAGATACCGGAGATTTTGGATAGCGCGTAGGGGTGGGATGGTAGTATCGATAGAAATTAAAACCTTAAATGACAAAAAGCCATACTAACCAAATTAATTAAATTGAAACACAAACCCCTTAACAGTATTATTTTTACAAGAGTAACCGTTGAGTTTCTTGCCGGTCCTTTCCGGAAAACATAAGAAACAACCAACCGTGGAACCGTGCACCTACATAGCTTCTGACGTTTCATAAGTGCCCATGTAGGGTTATGTGAAATAAAATATTTTGACTTGAATTTTGAAAGCGAGTAAGAAGGAAACACGATAGAAATATCACCTTACTTTTTATTTTAGTATTAAGACGTTCATCGATATGAAAAAGTATCGATATTCGCTCTGCTCTACACACCACTTCAGATTTAAGCTGTATTCAAGGAATTGCAATGGTATTACGTTTATTTAATTTCGGGACCAAACTCATAAACTGTGATTATATCTGCCGACTAAGTTTTCAATGGTGTACTGTTTAAGTTACTTGTGATAGCAGTGGGTTCGAACTTACGACCCCTTGCTAAGACTATGACGGTCAGAAGTTGTGCAGTAGGTACCAAATTTAATTTTCAAACATTGAAATTAAAAGGCTTGTTTTACAAATAAGTATCTTCTTACTTCGTACCAAATAAATTCAAAAATCGAAATAGCAATTTTGTATATCGTTATGCAACTGCAACTTGTACCGAGGAGGCCCGGCAGACCATACCTACCTGCGTAGATATACAGTCTGCAAAACTAAACACGTCATAAAAAGGAATTTCACCATACAACATAGATCCTACATAATCCCTAAAGTTTGACAGCAAAGTGATACAAACACAGGGGTGTACTGGGCCACAAAGGACGCACGACCGCAGGGGCCCGGGGCCCACCTGGGCCCTGACCACAGGACGCAAGTTCAACATAAACCGAGGAGAGGCTTCATCTACCGCAGAGGAGTTTACAGTAAGATGGGTTTACCATTACCGGTAAATTTTTGATAAGATTAGATATGGTTACACGTGTATGATAAGGCGTGTGTTGTATTTGTTTTGGTAGTTGTACCATTGTAGGTAGGTACAATTATACTTTATTACTTTCCTAATAATTCTGGCGGAGGATTAATCGATAAAATATAATGTTCGGTTTCCCTTTTACCGTGCATCTAGTGCTGGCGATACCCTTAACTTGATAGGCTAACCTATAATGTCACTAAGCCCAAAAAGATCTTCGAGGTCTAGAGCATACCCATTAGGAAAAAAAAAACAAAACGATCTTCCGAATTATGCAGAAATTTTGCAAAAGATAAGAGGGGAGCCTTAACAAGAGTTTTCTTAGCTGCGTAATAACTAATCAACCTTTAGGGAACCAAAATTCACTGCTGTGTCAATTAAAAATAATGCCACAATGCCCCCTAACCGTCGAAACCACCCTTCAGTTCCGCCATGATACCCCATAAAACTGCTACCATAAGAATCTAACCATAAAAGTGAATGCGCACTACCCTTTACTGCCCACTTTACATGTGATAGCGCAGATAAAACTCCTTCTACTCTATTCTGCGGTGGAAGTATAAAGCAGGTTCGATTCTCCGTCGATTGGCAGTAAAATTGTCGTTATCTGAACTTGCAGCTGGTTTAGATAGGAAAATATTAAGACCTTTATCGAACCAATTCTAGGTTTTTAAAGAAATGCAATGCGTAATTGCGTTATGCCATATGCTGCTGGTAGATAATGAACGTGACCTATGTTAGTGGCTTCAAAATTATACAGCGCTGTTCGTGCTTTCCATTAAAAAACTCTTTTTATAGGGCCTTGTAGCAGCCCTACGATTTATTACCAAAGATTATTTTGAGAAGATAGATACCTAATGATGAAACTTTGTTAAGTAGATAGTCCGTTATTCCAACTATTGGACATTCCTGGAGGGTGTTACCTAATCTTTGCGGGAATCTACAATGATTCCAATATAAAGCGACCAAACATTTTTAGAAAAAGATGATAATGGAAGACAGATCTTGGTAAAACTGCGTATAATACTAGGCTGAAAAACAAGAGAAGGGATGAATCTTTTTCTGAATGTTTGTCAGGTCCCGCCGTTCGCTCACAGTCACACCTCGCCCCAAGCTCAATAAAACGCGATTTGCATGCGTGACGGCGTAAAGCAGTAGCTGTTTAGTGATATAAAACTGTGTAATATATCTCTTTATATCATGTTATCGTCGCCTTTTACGGTTACCGGCAGATTACGGCCCTGATACAACACTATAAGTAGATGGAAGTATTGTTTTTCTAATTTAAATATATACAACCACATGAAGCCAGTTCTGTAGTTTCAAGTTATTTGTGAGAGAAGCTTTTACAACGATCAATACTGATCATATGGAAAAACATAACCTGGGGACCGAACTCCACGTTAAGCAGACCAAAGATGCGACCCCATTTTTTTTAAATTACTTCTTAAAAAGAACATCTTTTCTCATTATCGCATACACTTTTGGCGCTTGAATGACGACGACAAGGGGCGCTGTCAGTAAACATTTGTGCAATTGTTTTGTGAAAGGTACTGAAAAACCAAGATGGCGGCGTTAGTTCCGATTTTGGTCACGCACCAAAAGATCCTTGTCCAGCTTTCTTAAGACTAAAATGCTCAAAAAAGACGACTGCGGTGACCTATTAGACTGAATTTGACCTACTACTATCCATAGAGCCTTCACTTCATACGAATAAAGAATTGAGCTCGCTTTTATAATCCTTGTCAGCACAAAAAGCGAAAATATACGAACGAATTAACATGAAACAAAGCTAAACAAAAGCAAATATGATTTACATAGATGGCACATCGTAATTGAGTACGAACAGTCCACGGTTCGATTCCTGTCGAGGGAAACTCCAGATTTATTACACGTCGTTAAGTTTGAATGATTAATTCACTGATCGGTTTGGGGCCAGGAAAATGGCGAGGAGAGTAAAGGAAGCGTATTTTCATATTATAGATTTTCCAAGTTTGATAGATCTTGGTTAACAGTGATGGCTTGACTTGTGACTTCCTTTGGATTTATGTTGATTTATTCATTTAATTCCATAACAATCACATAACATGTACAGGGGCGGACTTAGTGCCAACAGTCCGAGGGACAATACCCGTATTTTAAGAATATTCGCATTCTAATCTTCGTCTCAATCTGTCAAAAATACCAAACATTTTCATTTTGATAAGTTTTTGACACCGATTTTCGCTAAGATGAGATTAATTAAGAGCAGATTTTGAAGGTTTTTTATTACAGTAATTGGCCTTCTCTTATGTGTAGGTTTTTCAAGTTTTTATTTAATCGAATTAAGCTCTCGGTACATAGGAAAATCTCCCGCTATTTTTCTAACCTCAAATACAAAATGGCCGCCTATATTATGAATGACCGTTACACAGGCGAAAATTAAATTTTTTACCGAAGGATTATTTATGAAGCCTGCGATCGGTGCCGCTCGCAAATAAATTTACTTGTTTGCACTTCAGACTTAATTGGACAGGGTTCCGTTTTGTTAAGTATCTGCATGAGTGGGCGGAGAAATTGGGATTTTAATACTGATTGAGTGATGATTTGATTAAACCTTTATCTTAAAGAAAGTTATATAATATACTAGCTGTGTCAAATCAAAATATATTATTTTATTTCGCATAAACCTACATGGGCACATGAAACGTCAGAAGCTAGTTGCACGGTTCCAATTGGTCATTTCTTATGGAGAAGAGCCGGCAAGAAACTTTACGGTAACTATGTTTAAATAATTGGCTTTTACAATATTTCCAAATTACAGTGTTAATAGGTATGGGAGGACAGTCCGGCCTGTCAACAAGAACCAGGTTTCACATAATAAAACAGAAAATAGTCAAAAAATATGGTCTACAAGCCTTACAAAAAAATCGATATAAAAAATAAATCCTTACATATTATAAAACAAAGACCTCCGCCGCGTCTGTCTGTCGTCCTGTACGAGATAAACTCAAAAATTACTGCACCGATTTCCATGCTGTTTTCACCAATGGATAGAGAGAGTGGTTCTCGAGTAAGGTTTTAGTATATAATAACCGACATCCACGCGGGCATAGTCGCGGGCATCAGGTAGTAAAATAATAAAAATAAAAACCTATTTAGACCAAATACTTCTTAGTGTTATGTTATTTTTTATAGGCCTTACCTACATCTACACTAATATTTTAAAGAGAAAAGATTTGTATTTTTGTTTGTAATGAACAAACTCAAAAACTAATACCGGTCTGATTTTAAAAATTCTTTCAAAGTCAAAGTCAAAGTCAAATAATTTATTTCAAATAGGCACATAAAAGGCACTTTTGAACGTCAATGATAAACAAACAAAGAAATAGAATTGATTCTAGTTGCCCATTCCAAAAGGTAGATTTCGTATGGAGAAGAATGGGCAAGAAACTCCACTAGAATGAAATTTCACCATTAGAATGCTATATATGCAATTAGTAACATAAGTTATAATTTATAAAGATATCACGCGCAAGCAATATTCGAAGGCGCATAGTTTCATACGAGGCTCGCGCTCAATCGTAGTGGTTGACGCCAAAACATGAGTACTTGATACTTTACGAATCTATCGCCTACAATTTCCGATACCAACCTTTATCATAATTAACAAAGACGCCATAGATCATTCTAAAACACTAAATATTGTCCCCAATATCCTTTCACGATAAATTATAGTATCGTTACTATCACCAAATTCAATTACCGTAGCGATAGTATCTTTAACAATAATTTCCAACAAATTCGGCCATAGTTTCTCAGAAGAATAAGTACCTCTTAAAACAATACCAAAGAAACTTTTAGTCCATAAATTCTTCGACAAAGTGAATATCTAATTTTCTGTTAATTGACAACCCTGAGTCCCGTCAACCCTTTTAACGCCGGAGTGGGACAGAAATATACAAAGTTTTAATAGAAGAGAGGGACAAAAATACATTTTTAGTTTAATAGAACTAACTGTTCTAAATGTTTTGAGTGATGGAATGGAACCATTTGAAGAATTTCGAGGCGAATTAGATTAAATATTGTACAGTTGAATTGTCATGGAAATTGATATTTATGAGGTGGCAAAGCACCTCATAAAAAACCTACGAAGCCATAATAGTGTAGGTACAGTCACGAGCATAAATAGGTAGGTACCTTACGTTTATGTAAGATCTAAAAGCAACGTTCTCTTAAATTGATAGAAATTTTGTGTCGGTCTTTTCTCAAAGTTCTAATAGTAATTATATGAGAAAATCCATTTTTTTTTTTTTGCGTAAGTGAAAGATATTATGCTCTCCGTTGTATGTGACTGTACTTTTACATATTATACAACATAAGATATCATAAATCTATAAGAATATTTTCGATTTAGAGCTGCAATTCACAAGAGTGCGGAGAATTTTCGATGATATGTCAACTGTCTACACTTCGTCGAAAAATCTTCCCAACCCCGCGCCTTTTTAATAACCGAATGTAGACTTAAAACCCCCATCAGTCTAGCCTATTAAACGACATATTTCCTTTATAACCCCAAGTGATAGTCCCCATGTTTTCCTCCCCCATAAATAACACCTAATGGCCTGTTTTTGTTCAGCGTCTGTAAATACGTTCAACTTTTTTAAAGTCCCATGTGCGGCGGTATTTGAGGGTTAATTTAGCTTGCGTTTTTATAAGGCTTTCACATGGTACCTATTTTATTTTAGTCGTACGTACTCTATAATGAGTGTTTCAATATGAGTAAAGTTTGTGGACGTATAAGTTATTACTAAGACCAGAACAGTACCTATATTTCGTGTATCTACGGACTTTTTCGTGTCAAAAAGGTTGAGCTAAACTTATAAGCTATCATTTTTTCTGTCTTTTGCCAACCCTGAAAACCAATTTACAAAATAAGTAAGGATTGCTCAATAACCCAGCCACAAAGCATACCCGAAGATCGATCTATATTAAATAAAATTAGCTCTTCAATTTATTTCCTATCAAAAACCTTCTGCAGTAAGTGTATACAATTTGTGGGGGGTACAACTCTTCCCCCCGCCATAGACGCAGTGCGATGTTGTGACACTTCGCAAATTAATTCCTGGTCCAGCGAAATGAGTTTCATTTATACTTTTAGTTTAGAAGGTTGCGGGTAGTTTAAAAACTTTCTTTACGGGATGGTTTGCAACTAAATATGAATTTTCTGTGTGTGTACATTTTGTGGAGGTGGCTTCGTCAAAGTTTGAAGGTTTAGTTAGTTTTCCCCAGTGGTTATTATAAAATCTATAATGGGGAAATGGTGGTTAAAGATTAGTTTTGGGACCATTGAAAGTATGAATTTAGTTATATTGTCCTAATAATATTTAAGTTATTTTTCACTGCAAACAACTCAATTTAGCCTTTTGCCTTTTGGTTCAATCCAATTTCTATAATTTTGGAACCCTTTCCTTGAACCATTTTTGATCATCCAACTATCAAGATTATAAATCCAACTACACTTTCCCATAACTCACTAAGTCACTACGCGCATCTATTCGCAATTCGGTACATTAAGAGCAATTAAGCGAGCAACCAGTGACGTAATTGGTTTAGCAACCAGTCGCCGCAACGGGTTGCAGTAGCCATCGCCGGCAGTAACGTGCCCGTTATTAGGTTTCAGGACATATTGATTGTTTTAGACGGATCTGGGTGGCATAGCGTGTGTCCAATAATGGCTGGATATCACTTGGGATATGGCTGAAATGGGACATGACTATATTATGTCCACCTAATGCTAGGGGTTGACACTATTGTGACCTAACTTCAAGTTCACTTCACGTAAATTTTGACTCTGAGAATTTTACAGAATATACCGGCTAAAGTTATTGTTTTGAATTTAACAATTTGTTGATTTATTTGACAACCGCATCCCTAATGTGTAATGTCCCTAATGTCAGGATGAAGCTACTTTTCGGGCACGTCAGCAAACGGAGGGTTAAACACAACTCAAATGGTTGAACATTACGTGTCACTAACATTGCGTATAAATAATAATGATTGAATAATTAGGAGCACATGTAGTATGAATTTGATTATTTGTTTTAAGTATAATGATCAGTGTAAGCTAATTATAAAGTCAACGCCTTTCAAATCACAGTTTTCGGATTGAGACTTGATCATTATTAAATACGTTATTTTGTGCTACATTTTTTAACTTGACCGTAATAGTAGTAAAAACCGCTTCACAAAAAATTTACTATGACACAAATAGTACGTAAATAAAAACCTTTAACAAAAAAAAAAAAAACAACCGACTTCCAAAAAAAAATCACACATTTTTAAACGTCATACATGAATGACAGATTGCCGTTTGGCGGGAAAAACAACGAGCGAATGTTTGACGCCAGTAAATAATAATAATAAATGAAAAAAAAATAACGAATGTTTTTTTTGTCTTAACCGCTTACATACGCAATATGTTTCATGCTATCACAAGTAGGCTGCTTGGGCACAACACGTAATACCTACTTGGATTTTTTAAGCCCTAAACTGCAACTGGATTCACAATATATTACGAGTATTTTAAACAATCACTTTTTTTTTACATTCACGATATGGTTAAAAATTGAATGTGAATAAGTATGTGGGAGATAAATTATTTAATATTTTTTTTGAAATGTCTCTTATTATTTTCAACTATCTCCGGTCTATGATAGTATTGTAACTGACTATTTTCCCCCACTTTGCGAGTGATTTCTGCTATAAAAAGGCGTGCACTGTATTTCGACGGATCAGAGCGCGCCTACAGAAAAACTCATTGCAACTTGTCACACGGACGCGTTAAAGTAACGCGTCCGACTATACCGCATGCCGAACAAGGCGTATATAGGGATGGGCCCGCAGTTGCGGGCCACGGTATAGCATCCGCAGGAGAGGGGCGGAGCCCCGACCCAGCACGCCACGTCCCCTGACGGGGACGTAGCGATTTCTGCTTATGGTCGACGGATCAGAAGTTGTCCGATAGTGGGCACGGCACAACTAGTGCTCTGAACTGTCAGGTATGTTTTCTTGTTTAATATTTCTGCTGTATTTTTTTATTGTTTTGAATGATTATTATTTAACCCTATAATAATTTGTTACTGAATATTGTTAAGTTATAATTCTGTGTTATTTTGTTATTGAATATATAAACATGTTACTGATATTTTTAGGTTATGTTATTAAGTTATTTAACTGTGTGATTATTCTGTGAGGTAATTATTGTGTGATTACTTGTTATTCAATCATAATAATAAATGTTATTGATTTTGTTTTTATAATAATGTTTTGGGTTTAAATATAGTGAAAAAACATATTTATGCCTATTATTCCATTCTGACTCCCACAAATATGTTGAGGATAGATTCAAACAAACTGCAGAAGTATTTCTCTGCTATCCTCACATCAGTGAAATTAAATCAATTAAACGCGGAGATTATGGGTTTTTGAATTGACAAGCCGCGTGCTCGATGAGATTTCCACCGGCAATAATGACGAACTTCAATAAAAAACGACTTTTCAAAAAATCTTCCATAAAGTACTCACTTTCAATACACAGGGTCAAATTACATTACCTAGCGAAACTCTACAGACGTGGATGAAACAAAAAAAAAAGAGATTTCTAAACTCGTACTTCAAGTAACAACAACATCAGCGGTTGTGGAACCAAAAAAATCTTTCTTTTTTTTTGTCTTATTTAGATATCGTTCATGCTTCTTCACCTAGAGGGTCAGGTGTTGTCTGTCAGTAAATGAATTAATGACTTTTTTAGGTAGGTTAGAAGACTCCAAACCGGAAAAACAATGGAGTGTAAAATTCGGCCCCATTATTTGTCAGATACTAACCTGATAGCCATACTTTTGGACTTGAGATGGTGCCACCGCTGGTTCATCTCGTCCAGCCTCCTCTGCAGCATGACGGCGTCCTCCTGTGAGGACAGGGAGCCGAGCAGACGGCGCCCCGTGCCAGTGAGCGACGCGTACACATCGCGGTGGGTCTCGATCTCGGATTGGAGGTCCTGGAACAATCAGGGGGAGGAATTAATATACAGGTTAAGGAGTTGCCGAAGAAGTCAAAGAAGTTGCCTTAATATGGTTGTAGGAACTAGACCGACATACAATTTTTACCAATGTCACTCGTTTAAGATTCAATTTCAAATAAATCGACGCTGCGACATATATTTATAAAATAAAATGTATGAATAATGATAATGAATATAATATAAACTGTATAACTGGATAATATACAAATTAAATATACTCAATATGAGTTTGAGTAGAGAGAGAGTAGAGTGTGTTTAATTTTTAATTTAATATTTATTACCATTAAATTGCCAGGCAACTAAGTTCTAAGAACCTACCTATTGCTAACATCTCCAAATTCTGTTCACTTAGTTCGCAATAAAGAATTTTAATTTGAAATTAATGCCCGCGGCTTCGCCCGCGTGGATGTCGGTCATTATATACTAAAGCCTTCCTCAAGAACCACTCTATCCATTAGTGAAAACAGTATGAAAATCGGTACAGCAGTTTTTGAGTTTATCGCGAACAGACAGACGCGGCGGAGGACTTTGTTTTATAATAAGGATGTTGATCACTCACAATGACCAACTAAAATTGTCTAAGACTACTTATTTTCGGTTTCTGACAATCATTGTTCTCTTCAAGATATGGTTTATCTATGAGTATAAAGACTCTAGTCGCCCATCTATGGTTTAACCGCAACAAAAGCAGCTGAAATTCATCAACCAATAATTAATCCACATGGTTGGGATTTTCAAAAGAAACCCTGAACCAAATCAATTATTGGTTTCCATTACAAACAAACCAATACTACTAGAAGACTAATATAAAATCCATATTCATAATGAACTCCCAGAACAGAACATAGGTACCCTTCATATTTTCTTTTCATCCACAGAGTAACAAAACGAACAAGTCCATTCTATTACCGCTGGACCTACTGCGACTGCCACAGTAATATTATACGATGTATTATTCATGCTGTGATTTCATAAAAAACAGAGATATGTCATAGAATAAGGTCTAGCGTCCGTTGCGAACGATAAAGCGATACCAAGCGAGGCGACATGAAATTATGTTGTAGTAAATAATACTTAATCAATTCAGGCTACCGTCAATAATAATCATCTCTTTTCTGCTTTTTTTTTTGAGGTTGGGAAATCATCCAATGACTTCTCCCGCTCTGGGCGGAGCGGAAGGGCGTGTCAGACTTTTAATGACTAAAACCCACCCGTGTTCCTTCAGTTGCCTGTTGCCAAGGTCCCGGTATCCCTTACGGACTTTCCCGCAACCCTGGCAGGAATAATAATCACCTAATGCGTCATCATAAATGACTACTTATAATTCTGGTTAAACTGTTATGATAAGCATACGGATGCGATTTGCAAGCCATGAAATCAAGGGGCTATTTACAGCTTTGAATTATTTCCACTCAGTTTTGAACATGATGGTAAACACTTTGAGTATGCACTATGCTGTCATCTAATCTAGCTCTATAGGTTAGTAGCATCATCTTATAAGAACAGCTATTGTTTGTAAATAATTCCGCATAGCATAGCATCGAATTTATAGCTAACGTTGGACAGAAGCTCGGTGAAAGTACTCGTCCACAGTTGAAATAAGTGGTCCATTTGTATGATTTAACCATCGCTACCGTTTACCGGCACTGCGACGAAATGGTCGGGACTTACTGCAAAAGGTTTTGCGACTAGTCGCTCGTATGTTTGGGGACTTGGTTTTTGAAAAAGTGGGTTAAGTTTGTTGATTTGTTGTTGAGCTAAGATGCTAGGAAAATTGCAATAATTAAAAAAAAGTTACGGCAACAGAGTGCCAGGCTGCTGGTTTGACTGATTGATTGAAGACAAATATCTTCCCCTTGCCGTTGTTAGAAATGGCTGAACCCATTACAACGGCTGAACACAAGGGCAAACCACAAAGTTAAAACGATTTGTCAAATCTTAAAATTAACCAAATAATCCAAAATAAAATCTGTGTCCAGTATAATCCCAAACAAAGTTAGCCAGTGACCACAGAGCCCTGTTTACATCGACCGGATCAAACAATAAGTTGAATTACTGACTGAAAGTTAGTTAACTCATGAATAACCGATAGCCGTGTAACTCGCTACACAAGCACCTCGGACACTGTTTACTTATTGTGGAATTAACGGATTGAAGGATTTAATACAATAAACTAACGATAAACTGGTTGATTCTTCATATCTTGTGTAATTTTTCATTTCTTAAATACACATTGCTTAAATAAAACTGTAGAGGGTTACCCGAAGGGTGCCGGAAACGGAACCCTATTACTAGGCCTCCGCTATCCGTCTGTCTGTCTGTCTGTCAGCGAGCTGAATCTCATTAACCGTAATAGGTAGACAGTTGAAAATGTCACAGATTATGCATTTCTATGGCCGCTATATCAAGTAATAATAAAAATTGAATCAAATTAAAAATAAATGGATATCGCTAATAAACTTTTGATTATGAAAAAAAAAATTCTAGCCTTAATGTTTTCTCTCGCTAATGCTTTTAATTATCATAAATGATGTTCAGGGTATAGTAATAAGCGATATGAAGTACTACGCACACAGCTTACCTAGTGGTCGGCCGCGGATCAGTACTTCCCTAGTGCTGTTAGCGTTAGTGGATGAAGTGTCGATAGTTTTATAACTAACAAAGAATAAGCACAATACGGGAAGCACAGGAATAGTTTATGGAATATTTGGTGCTTAGCAATGATGTAAGTACCTATATAAAGTGTTTAAAATGATCGGTATTGTTAAATGTAGTGTTATTGTAAATGAGGTAATCACAGTAATTTCCTTTGATCATATTAGCTCGTGTATTTTACTTTTACAGATTAATTTAAATACGAATACATTTTGAATTGATAAGAGCAAAACTTTCACTTGATAAGAGGCTCAATGTGTAGCGAGCATTTATGTGTTATGTGTGCTAAGCCACCTTTGCCTGGCAGAAAAATAATTGCAACTTGTACGTAAAATATTATGTACAAATATCGATAAAAACATAAACTAAACATCCCACCCCAAGTGACGGCCGCCCCAAGCAATATTGATGTTGTTTACTCTAGCTATCGGTGCCTCACGCGCAGCCCTTAATAATACCAAGGGTTTATTATAATAAGGGTGCCTTAATACTATGATTTTCCTTTGTTATACCCTGGAAGGTGCAGGGGATAATCGATGAGGGTCCAAATCAGCTGGTTTGGGGGCCAAGGTACCTTTTTGTTGTTGTCATGCTAATACAGGTGGGGTATTTTAGTTTCTAAGTTATATGTGGGGTTATATACTAAAACAGATTTGATGAAAAAATCACAGAAATAAGTGCTGCCCGGAAACGTACTAGCGGGTTAAAAAGTATTCTACGTCTTAACCCAGGTCCTGATCTACCCATGTGCCAAATTTCATCCAAATCTGTTCATCCTTTTAGTGTGAAAGCGTAACAAACAAAGAAATAAACTCAGTTTCGCAGTTTCAATATTAATTATGATTTCTTACAGCAGACTTGGGACAGGAGAGAATGAAAAACGTAGACACAGTGTGTAAAAAGACAATAGATACAGATGGAACGTATCATAAATGTAAAAAAAAACCCTGAAATTAGTCTCGTACGAATATATTCCCTGCGTACTTATTCCAGACCAATTTCAGACATTTTTTGTATCTACAAGTTAGGTTGCGAAATTGCAGGCTATTAGCAACCTTATGTGACTGATTGTCGGTCGTTTGGAAGTATTTAGGTCTAGACGATAGCCTCTTAGACTGATCTAGGTATCAACTGGGACCTTTTTGCTGAATAAAAGTTATAGGTTTTTCCTCTGGTATAAGTTTTGGGATCTATGTAGCAAGGCTATTTTATTTAGTTTATCAATTCTTATTGTTTTTACAATATTTAACACAAGTAAATATTTACAATAATAAATTAAATGACTTTTAAATAACTGATTTCTATTTTTTTTGTCCGCCATTTTTTTTAAAATCCCCTTTCGGTGTTCCACTTTATAGAGGGACACACTGTATATCATAAAGACTAGCCATTAGGGATTATATTTTCTTAATTAGGTATTAGTTGATCTTTATTTACAGAAATATGACTTGCCAGAACAAAGACATGTCGTACAGGGTTTTTCACAAAATACAACACCATCTTGCCCATGCGTTTTATGAACCAACCCATGAGAAGCGAGCGGGCCGTTTCACCCCGCGGGGAGTTTTCAACAACAAACTTAATCCTAACTTCTAAAAACTAAGTTACGACCCTTCACGCAATTATGACGCTTTATTTTATTACTCGGAAACGCGTTAAACAATTATAATTTAGTACACTTGGATTTAAGTTCAAGTTGAACTTTTAATTAAAAACCTATAGGAAGTACGGTTCAGAAAGTGTACTCAAATATTAGTCTGTGATTGAGGTAACAGGCGAACCCCCAAAAATCTAAAACTAAATGACTTTTTGGGAAATTAAAAAAAAGTAAAATGCAAAAATATTTAATTTTAATAGATAGGAAAAATGGGGCCAAAGATTTGTCCTCAAATAAATTGGGATAAGGACAGGAGAATGATGATAATGAGACAGAAAAGACAGAAAAAAATTACCAATTTTCAATCATCACAAACAAGCAAAGGAAAAAGTCATACAGCCAGGGAAACCGGATTAAACGTCAATAATACCATTCATAACGAGATTTCACAGTTTTCCAGTAACCCATCGATTAAACTTGTTACAGTTCAATATCAATCGGTTTAAATCATTCACATTCGCGCAACGTAGCAAAATTCGATAAAATTCAATCGAGAATTAATTAAAAATTCGTTATGTACAAATGTTTGTATTGTCCAACTGTTCGTTGATTACAGGGTGGTTAAAAAACATGGAAATTAAAAAAAAAAACGGATTCCCGCTATTCAATTCGGTTTACTGTGACTGTTACTATTTGTTAGTTTAACTGGGTAGCGGATACGGCTATCGGTTTTAACTTTTGGCAGTGATTTGTAAGGATTTATTTTATCCGGGTGTAAAGTAAGTCAACAAGTGTGTTACAGTCACCGTCACATGGCATGCTACATTCTTCGGATCCTAAACTGAATTTTGAATGTAAAATCAGGCAAATTTATTGTTTAGCAAATTGACTACCAACTTAAACTGTCCATATGTTCACAAACGTCATTCTTTGACAGTCGTATCAGATGGAAAATTGACGTAATGTCAATTACTTTAACAGTTAATTTCCTAGATTTTACGTACAACTGTGTCAGATGACAGAAGATGACAATACTTCGAGCCTGAAATAAATTAACTTTAATTTAAATGAGGATTCATAAAAGGCTCCAGCCTTATTAAATCGACTAATCAGCCAAAGATAATCTAGACATACATAAATAAAAAATTCTTTCGGTAGGTACTTAGAATGTGATCTTATGTATCAAAACTTATAGGTAAGTAAAATACCGACACACGCTGAAAAGAAGTAACTTCTTTTGTGCTCTTTGTAATAATTATAAGAATTTGTTAATAAATATTTGAAATATGTCCCAAGAGCATTCCCTTTACAATATGAAATATTTTCTCTTTAATAATTTGTTTGCAATTCTTCAGAATCTTTGTTGAAGTATTACGAAATATCTTAGCGAATAACTTGATATGTAGCAGTTTTTGAAGTTTTCTCTTGGTTTTTTCAATTTTAAACATTAAAGTTTAATTAAAGTAAAGGAGCTTGAGTTTTTTTTAAAGTTTCTTTAAACAAGTGAAGCCATTTTTTTTCAATCGTTTGCACGTACTTACCAAAGTACGTAGATACAAATTCCCTTTGACAAAAAGCTGTACTAGCTCATTATTTATTTGGTCCCGCTGCTCCAAAATCTAGCCTCTCGGGGGAAATTTGGCAACTTATTTCTCAATAACAAGCTTTAAGACGAGACAATTGTATTAAAGCAAAAAGAAAACACACTGAGAAAGAAAACTTTAGAAGAAGAAATTAAATAAAAACCGCCTTCAATAAGGAAATAATATATTCTAATATTAGAAATACGAAAGAACTCTGTCTGTCTGTTATCTTTTCCCGCCTTATTGTCCTGGCCGATTCCTATAATTTACGGCCCGTTTTTGGTTAAAATTTAGACTCTTTACCAATAATGGAGCAAATAGCTTTGCATAGCCTCCCATATGAGCTATCACAGGTTTAATTAGCTTACGAATCTATTTGTATGCCCAGTTTGGTCATTAATAATGCTACCATTGGTAAGTAAAACGATTTGTTTTCGTTTATAGGAACCGTGCATGGAATATTGGCATGCAAATAGACCATGACCTTGGTTAGTGGTTAGGACATAAGATCTTTTTTACCCCGGTAGTGTGTTCCTATGAGATAATTTCCGACCTCAGCACGTACGAAGCCGCGGGCAAAAGCTGGTAATATCAAAGCACACAAAGCAGGTGTTCAATTTTTTTTGGTATCTACATAGGATTAGTAACTTAGTTAGCTTATTAGCTTGATAAGCAAATAATTAAGAAGTTAAAAAATATCCCGCGGCATTTAATTCGAGCAACACTTCATTACGAAGGCGCCCGCGATCCATCTTCCCTTGTCTAACCTGGTCCTTCGAGATTTATTACCTGCCGGATTTACTTAAGTACTTTTATTCTGCTTGTTATGAGCAAAGATTATTTTGCAGAAAGTGAAGTTTTCTGCCTACACGGAGTTAGGTTTTATTTAATTTGGGAAAAAGCTTTAATAATTTGCTCATTTACATGGCTATTTTAGTTCCCTTGCACTAGCAACTACTTTGTTTTTTTTTAAACCTTAACTACTTACTATTTAGTAACTGAAAACACCTTATTGTTAACAAACCCGTTAAATTTTTATCACAAAATTACAATTCTGTTTGAAAACTTACTAACTATACGGTGCTTATTTGTCTATTTAAATTCATATTTTATTATTTCCCCTTCTTTTGTTCAATAATATTTATTCTCTTCAACATTAATTGATTGGAGAAATTACGTAAAATCGATTTCAAAACTGGACATTCACAGTAATATCACAAAATAAAACTCAATACTTAGTCAAGTAAATACACTCTAAACTCTTCATTATCCTTGCAGTTAGGCACAAATCCCACTTCAACCTTTTCTTAGTCTCTGAAAGTCACAGGTGTGCCATAACCTGGCGGGTCGTATCGTTAAATTGATACAGTCTCCCGGCCTACTTGCAGCTTATACCTTAATACTAGCTCCTAGACTACTTGTGCTAACTTTAATGCTGTGTCTACTTAGTGTTAACTGAAGTTTGTGTGGGATATACATGCTTAGATGAGTCCATTGACGCAATTGTGTGTAAGGAAAAGGACTGTTTGGAACGCTTAGACTGGAAATCGATGTTGTTGCATTCTGCTGTGAAGAATAGGGCACTTTACCCTCTCATTGGTAAATATACCTATACTATGAACAAAACGACAGGCTTTACTAGGAAAATTGATCGTCTTGTAAGGACTTTTACCTTATTTAATACATTTTATTTTACGTGTTATCTTATAGGCCGCGTTTACTACAACGTATAAGTCAGAATTTTCTATGTGCTTTTATTTGGCATAAATATTAAACCCCGAAATTCAAATTTGAAACCAGCTGTTATGAATGAGAAATAAAAACAACAACAGCCAATCAAATACTGTGTGACGAGATTTATCCACAAATCAAACGGCTTACACTTTACGAGGGTTTAAAATAAAAGCGTCTCTTTAAAATTCAGTATGAATCTGAATTAAAATCGGACCATAGCAGTTAGCAAGAACTTATTATACAAAACGACGTAATATTCAAAACACGTTACGAATGTCACGTTCCAACATGTCCCGGTACAAATTATAACGTCCAACATAGCCCTAATACCAGGCAAAGTGGGCATACCCGGGCGTCAAATGTAAGAAGTTGCAAATTCAGCGGACACGTTACCCGGGTTTGATTAGGATCAAAACGTGGTTTGATTCGTAAATTTTAGTGGATAATGCGGTTTTAAGCTGGTCTTTAAAAGGTTTATAAAGGTTTTATTGCTCGTAGTGAAAAGACGAGATTATTTAATTATTTATAAAAAAAAAATCGTAGGCTTAAATTGGTTGTGAAATTTTAGATTGATGGGACTTTTTTTCAAATGAATTAAGCTTCCAGAAACCGTCAGGAATAAAAAAAAGAGGTAAATAAACAATAAATATTCAAAGCGGAAAATAAATAATTGTAATTAAAATGGTGGCGGATGGCGGAAATCCGGATGTTGTGGTAGCGATGCGATGTTCAGAATTGTACCATAACCCGATGTGATTAATTGATGGTATTAAATTCACACTGCTCTTATAAAAAACTCAAGAAAGAGAAAAAAACGGACATAAATAAATAACACCAGAAAGATATAATACTAACTGAAGACTTTTCCAAATAGGTATTACATTACAATAATTTGATGTGTCAGTACCAATTTCCATGATGAAGGTTCTGGCTTAAACCGGTTATATCCAGCCCGCGGGTTGACAAAATGGCGGGCACTTTTTGCTTTGAGTTAGCATAATTTATGCTCGCAATAATCATTTTTGTTACACCAATGGATAGTTACATTTCGAATGTAATTTAGAGTGTGAACGTTTGTTACGGGTTAGTGGAATTTTATTTGGAGCAATTAAATTAATGTGGGAGCGGGATGTGAATTTATGTTTGCACATCTTTTTCAGCAAGTTCTAGGTTAGGGTACTCATTAGTAATAATGCTGCATGTAGATTAACTTTATTTTGTAATTAGTCAGATTCACCGTAATTTGTCTGCATTAATTAATTTGCATAATTAATGGTGACAACATAATTAACAAAGGCCGGAAACAGACGCGGGAAAGAGTCGTACATTAAAATTCATAACAATGTGGATTTACACCCAAAAATTGATTTACGGACCCCAAAAACCAGTTAGACAAAGCATCATTAAGCCAAACCCAATCTAAAATGATTTAGCTCCTGTCAAACCCCCTTAAATCTCAGAACCCATCAGAAAACACGGAACATACATGAAGCATAATCCAAAATCGAAAAAAAAAAGGGAAATACATAAGTAAAAAACTTGGTATAGCCAAGTGAATAAATCAAGTTGCAAACGACTGTGGAACCGGGAACCGGATCAAGCGAGTAATCCCCGGCTGGTAACCGGGTTGTAACCGGATTTAGGCGGATATAACCGGGCCGGCCACCTGCGATAACGACTCGTCGCGATTGCGCTCCAATGGAGCTCAGTTAAGGTGTCCCCCACACTTGGTTGAGCTGGATTTGGGCTGCACTTGGAAATTCTGCAAGACTCTTTTTGGGGAACCATTTGCTTCTGGTTTTAGTCAACTTCCTTTTCTTGATATTAGGTATGTACTCCACCATCTGGCCATCTCAGACACTAATCTGCTTGATCCAGATCCTTCTTAAAATATATTTTGTATTTGTATACCTTTAAAACCTGGTTTCCTAGCTTCACAACTATTCAAATAACCTAGTTTCACTCAAGTCATTCTTATCCGGATCGTTCATCCGGATAACCCGACCAAGAAAAAAAGCCCCATCCTCTGCAATGTGGTAGCACCTTAACTCTCTTTGCTCGCTCACTCGTTACATAGCTTCTCTTTTGCTAGTTTTACAAGTTTCTTAGTGCTCACCTATTGCATCGAATTGAAATTTATTTTTAAACACCTCCTAGTTAAACTTTGTGGTTCGTTTTAGCTGAAAATATTTCAAGGAATTCTGTAGGAGGTTAGTTTGTTTAAATAAATCGATTTAGAGGGAGCTGTGGTTGGCGACGTGGAAGAGTTGACTGTGCTTTGGACTAACTTTGAGGTGAGATTATTTGATTGATCCATTTGAAATGCCCAGCAAAATGTATGACCGCCCATTGTGTCACCTTATGTAAAATTTCATTTATTTGTCTAGTGCACATCAATCTGCCTAGCCTTTTCCCAACTATGTTGGGGTCGGCTTCCAGTCTAACCGGATTCAGCTGAATACCAGTATTTTACATGGAGCGACTGCCTATCTGACCTCCACAGCCCAGTAACTGGGTAATACGATACTCCTTCGTAAGACTGGTTGTCAGACTGCCGACAGTCTGACAACCAGTCTTACGAAGGAGTATCGTATCGTTACGGGTCGTCAGAAGCCCGAGCTTCTGACGACCCGTAACGACTGTCAAAGATCCACGAATGACAGCCGAGACCAACGGCTTAACGTGCTTTCCGAGGCATGGAGGAGTCTCGGTATGTAAAGATGGTCACCCATCCACCGACCAACCCCGGCAAGCGTAGCTTAACCTGATGGATCGACCCGGTGCAGCTGTTATTACTTAGCCACGAGCTCCTCATTTGTCTAGTGCACATATTAAATAGTATTCTATCTATCTACCTAGGAGCTTACAAAACTTGAAAAACCGATTCTGCTTCGAAGTCATTCTGCCGATGACAATAATCAGTGCAACCTGTTTGAAAGGATAAGCTTTCAAAGGCATGTTTCCCCTTAATTCCCGTGACACGTTAAAAAGTTGTTTTCTTCATCGTATAATGTTTACAACCAAGAAAAATATGAAATAGGAAATGTTACATCTTTTCGAACTAAGGGTCGGCTTTCGGTTTGTGCAGAATAAACCATTTTTCTTTCTTTTTCTTTATTAAAGACCTTTTACCTATTAAATGTAACAATATTATACTATCACTAACACCAGTATAACCATGACAACCATCTACGCAACTTGCCAGAAATTCCCAACATAACTTAAAACGAATTTAATATACAGCCTTATACAAAGTGGGCCAGCCAGATACACCTGAAACTTGTGCTTCAGCCTGGCAACTTTATTAGATAACGGATAACTTATCTGTTGCTTTCAGAGGGTGGGCAGAACTCGCAAGTGTCTGGAAGGAGGGACTTTCTTCTATTGTAGTTTACTTAGAACTGGTTTTGTTTCGGATATGTGTGAGATGGTCATCTTGTATAAGGCATTTTGTAAATGAATGATGATCTAAATAGACATTTATTTATTTACTAAAAATGTATGCACAAGTAAAAAGTAGATTTACGAAGAGCTACAGATGAACCACTCTCTTCCCAATCAAAGGAAAAAATGCATCGAGTGCTTCCTACGAGATGGCAAATTTAGACTAAACAATACAGCCGGTCAAAATAGCACTGCAGGTTTCTTTACAATGTTTTCCTTCACTTTTTGATAATTTAATTCCACATTTACAAGTAAAGATGAAATACTTTATAGGAACTTTTCAGGCTTTGACTTTTTGCTGGTTCAAACAACACGATTATAAAGTAAGCCCGATTTACTTCAGCATTCCCATATTTCTCATCTATCCATTCTTCCTTACATAATACCCACATTTTCTTACTTCCCACGGAGACTAAATAATAAGCTTCTCAGATAAACTGTTACTACATTGCGAGACTAATACTTCAGCTGTCTTTTTACCCGGTTTAATCCAGATCGCACCGGTTGGCGGCTGTGAGGACTAGAAAATGGTTACAGAAGTTCTACTTCACACGTTTGCAATGAGAAATTGTGTTGTTTTTATGAATTTTAAACATAATGTCCGGGATTATGTCTTAGGTCCAATTGCACCACAAAGTTTGAGGACTCTAAGGCCTGCTTGCACCACAAATCACTAAATGCGTTTAGCGCTAAACGAATTCAAAACATCCTTTTATTTCTGTCAATCGTTTGCAAATGACAGAGAGAGAATGAAAAGCAGGGCTTAGAATATTTTACATCTGAAATAAAACACGGAGATGGACTAAAGTTTCTCAACAGGATTAGATTTGGCGAAGCGATGTGTTAAAATTAATGTCGCTTCAAATTATACTGAAGTTTGATAGTTATTGCTATATAGTTAGGTGCTAAAAATGGATTGATATATCCAATATTTTTTATTAAGACTTGTCTCCAACAAAATGAGTCGCTTTTGATTACCCGTTGTGGTCCTTCTGTACATTCTTACGTATTGCTGTAACCGGATAAAACCGGTCACGTCTCTTACAGGTTGCACGTAGCATTACTATTGCATACCGACACTAGGTTCACTTCAGACACCACCGACACTTTAGACAGTTGAATGTAAATTGTATTACTGCCGCTATTCTTCAAGATATTGTGGTTGAAAAATTGAATGCATTTCGATCAGTTCTTATTTGGAATACGGATTGATTTGCTTACCAACAGTAACAATTTTGCTATTGTTACGATTGGTAAGCAGAACTTAAGGCGTCTCGAAGGAACAGTAATATGGGTAGATACTTCTAAGGGTTCACATTCTGAAGGACGAGAGATTTTTAATGCATTAAGCGTGTGGCCGATAGTATTTCCCATCGACAAAAATGACGAACTTCCATACAAACTTACGTTATATTGAACTCTTGTGAAAAATTTCATGTTTGTAGAGTCAGCGGTTTAGGCTGTCCTTTGTCTGTCGGTGAGAGAATTTAAAATGTTTATACAACAGAGATGCTATGAAAACTATACGCGATATTATTAAAATAAAACAAATTCTAACCGAGGACATGCTTATTGAGAAGGCCTCGAAAAGTGTGGAGAAAAAAATGTGACGGTCCTCCAATTTTTTTTTTTTTGTTTTTTAATATCATCGAATTACTTATTCCGCTCTAGGCGGAGCGGGAGTCGTGTCAGACTAAAACCCACCCGTGTTCCTTCAGTTGCCTGTTGCCAAGGGTCCCGGTATCCCTTTCGGATTTTCCACCAACTCTGGTAGGTGACGGTTCACCTGATGGTAAGTCATGGGCACCGCCGCCTGCGCATGATTTATTCAAAAAAGTTTTACAACCATAAAATTACACCTTTTTCGGAAATAAATTACTTAGGTATTCTATTTTTTTTAAACCCTACTTCCTACCTTTTTTTTGTACGTAACCCTTTCTAAAATACTCAATGACTTTCCACATGATTAGAGTAACCTCCCTCACTCTCATATCTTACGTAATATACGGGGTTATTACCTTATATACTATAAGTACTTATACGTGGTGCCATGTACTGAGAATATTAAATAGGGTTTGTGACGTGATTAATGGAGTATAAGAGTAAGTAGAATGTAAGGTGTTTTGCATGTAGTAGGCCTGAGGTGTGTGTTAGGGTTATGAAAATAAGTATGTAAAAAAACACAAGAGAGCAACTGACTGGAAATTGTGTAAGTGTGCTGGGTAAAAGGACTCGCTCTTTAAATTCAGTATCTAAGGGATTTGAACCGTGTTACCCAGTAAGTGGGTTTTGGGAGTCAGACCGTCAGACAGGTAAGTCGCGCCATGTAAAATACTGGTACTCAGCTGCGTCCAGTTAGACCGGGAGCCGAGGTCGGCTTCTGAAATGCTTTATCACCATCTGCCTAGCCTTTTCCGAACTGGAAAAGAAAAGGCTAGGCAGATGTCGATAAGAGATTTGAACACTATTAAATACAAATAGAGATCATAATCGTAACTTTCAAAATACATATTTATTCTAAACTTCTTCTAAAATGTTACTTCGCAGCCCTGTGCGCGAAGTTTGGAACTGCCAAGTTATATCGGCCGTAGGTGGAGGTAAACAGCTTTAAAAAACAAACGTAGATACAATAGATTTTTATTTTACCTTATGTAGATTTTATTTCTGAAATTTTTTATTGAAATACTCGGAGAGACGTAACAAAAAAAAAATAGTAATGTCGTGTCCACACTATACCACGCAACAAATTAATCGCAGTCGCAACGTGTCGCGGCAACTAATCGCGTTATCTCAATCAAGTGACGACCACCGCAGGCTCGTCGCTGCGTTTACTAGATTAAAAGCTGTGGCTATGCTTAGGCTGCGATGTGTGAACCTGGCCTTAACTCAATCAAGTTTTGAAATTAGTTTGTTAGTGATATTTTGATTCATAATTCATGTGTTTATTTTGAGAGAAAAAAAAACATGCTTTTTGTTTACAGACTTGAAACATTTTAAGGGGTGATTTTCTTGGAGATTTTGTCAATTATTATGATTAAACAAGCTATTCTCAGAAATCACTATGGCCTGTTCAAATAAAATTATATGAGTTATTTCAGCCCTTAAAATGAATTTCAAAAATCACGCTTCAGTCAATTCAGAGATAAGGGAGGAGAACCCGTGTGTTATCTGACCCTAATGTTACAAGTCGCCAGTAACACGTAACAGCCAGGTTGCGGACTGAATACCTAACATTATTGTATTGATCTCTCTATAACAAAGTTTTTCATTTTATCTAAAAGACTATGCTTTACACTGAAATATTATTCTGGGTTTTTTTCTGCGTCGAATTATTTCTAATTACACACACAAATGCATCAACACTAAATCGTAAAACATAATTATCAGCGTAACACCAACATCCTACATGCCACCAACATCACCAAACGTCTCGCCTAGCCTCTACGGTACAAAGTTAATTAATACCTTCAATTCGACCCACCTGCATTCACCCCTAACTGTGTCGCGCTTTGAACTTACCTCACATCTAATTACCAACATCCTGTATACAGTCTTATTTCATCCCTACGTCAAAATTTTTGGGTTGAATATGGGTTGACTTAAACGAATTATGGTGCGACGTAAGTGAATATTTAAGGGATGAAATTAATGTTTGATTATGTTGTTGTAATTTTCAAGATGTGTTTGCCTTGTTGTTGTGTAAATGACTAATTTAGGTGTGATTAGTGTTAACTGAATCTGAATGTAGGTATCTATATTACTTGATATTACAATACATACTTTATGAATGTTTTATCAAAATCCGTAACCTAAAATTACTTTAAAAAAACTCACCTTTTCAAAATGCTTCACCTCTGCCAGCAAAACGAAGTTGATATGTATAAACCTCGCATCCTCACAGGACCTAGCCCTCTGCCGATACCCCGGCTTACTATAACAATACCTATAACCCGTATACTCCGAACTGTCAATGTCCACTTTCAACCCCCCGTTATACCCCCAGTCACCTCCACAGCCCCAACATACACCTTTGGTAACAAATTTTTCCCAAACATCTGAAAGGCCATACTTTTTCGCCCCCGCAAGGCCAATGCGGGGGCGTCCAGGCCATGTTCCGGCGTTGGCCTGTGGCCTGAGGCCTTTTTGAGTCCTTTGCAGTTTCCACTCTCCGTAAGTCCCAGTATCAGCTGGCTTTTTCCATTTCCATTTGGATATCACTCGTGATTTTTTTGCAAAGTTTTATTTGGCACTCACTTTGACTGTTTTTTTGTTAGGTCCCGAATTATGCGTCGTATTAAGTATTTTGTGTCCACGGTTCGCATTGGAGGGTTAACTTTTCTGTTTTTGGCATAAACCTCTTTGCTAATGTTAGCCTTCCTCTGTGAAGATACTCCGATGTCTGTTCAATAATTACTGAGTACTTAAATGTAATTAGCTTTTAACATAATTGGAGTTCAGGACTGGTTTATTCAAAAGCGAAGAGGTGAAGCTGAATTACTTTCCGTTTCTTTACCAAAGTAATTATTTGGAGTTTGACGTCAGGCATAGAGATTTGTCAATGGTAACAAAAATATATATAAAATATTCCTAAAACGAAACCTAAAAATAAGCGATTTTTAAGAAAAACTTTGTCTAAAATAAAAGTTCTAACCTCAACTTTTTCAAGAACCACTTTCTTCAAGTTTTTAAAGCAGCACAAAAATAATTGCCCGGCGCTCGAAAACCTCTCTTGTTTTAAAAATATATTTTTTCATAAAAAAATAACGCAAGTTGCTAACGTTCAAACTTGACACTTTCTTACTTATTAATTAGTCCCTGAAAATCTAAACTGAAATTGCGTCTTTTGAGTAAAATCGCTAAATCACGGCCTCACCCCCCCTGTATATCTGCTTACCCCCCTGACTCGCAGCGTTGGCATCGGAGGCCTATTAATCAAATAACTCTCTTGTGATTAATTAGGTAATCATCAATTAGTAAGAAATCGTTGAAATTAAGGAGAACGGATGTACCGGGTGTTCGTGGGAAGTGTGCGAGGTTGTATGTGGAGAAGGCATTTTTTAAGAGGTAGTGATAGTTACAACTATTGGTGTGTTACTTAAATTGTCGATATAGTTAGAGCACAACTGGCATTCTTTGACAGTGTATGAAATGGTTGTAACACGGCAAATTGACGTAGCTTGACAGTTAATTTCCTTGATTGTAACTAGATCTTTAAAGATAATCCGATTCCCTAAATCTGACCAACTAGAGGATCGTTATTACGATTACGTTATTACGATCGGTGAACTTAATTCAGGGATCAGAGGACTGTAATTTAAACTCAAATCATCATCCGCTGAAAAAAGATAGCACTATTAAATCCAAGCGTATAATACAGTCACAACGGGCCACAGCGCAACGGATCTTCATACGAAAAACTGCGGTGACGCCCGCCTGCGGGGCGAGCACGGCCTACTGCGACACATGCCTCGAGTCACCTATTTTATCACATTTTATATGACTAAACTATGATCAAAATGTGTGACTAGAGGCATGTCACAAGGCCGTGCTCGCCCCGCTGTAGTGTGCGTTCGTTCATAGAAATGTATAGCTTGATGTGTAGCCGTGTGTACCAAAAACACTGAAGGAAGATTTTTGGATAGTTTGCGTTGCGGCGCGACCGCTCCAGTCTGCTTTAGCCATAATAAAACCAATTTAAATCTCTCACTACATTAAACAACTAAACGGCTTCATCAATAAATGACTTTCCAACAAAATCCTTAAGGATTTATTTTCATTATAATGCCGCATCTATTTCCCTTAAACTTCATTAGTCTCTAATACTGTGTAAGAAAATAAATTCGCGAGTGTAATCCCCATGGCAGATTAATTTCTTATTGTGGGGATTCTGTGGGATAACGACTGGGAGGAACAAATATAGATGTATTGTCATTAGGATAAAGTTAAGGAGGCTGTGATAAAATTATGGCTGTTTTAGTTTTTTTTTAAATCTTGGGTGTGTTTCAACTTTGATATGTTTGGGCAGGTTTATATTGCTTTTATATATGTTTAGTAAATAGAGAGAACCCTAGCATCTACTCTACGTTGAGACTAATCATATAAAGGCACTCATTCAATCTTAGAAAGGCAATCAGTTGTTCAACCAAATAGTTGCAAGTAAAGAGGCTTATATTCAGCAGTGGCCTGCTACAGGGTGTTGACTACGAATCCGTGTCTCTATTTTATTTAATAAGGTTAGCTTCTGATTTGACCAGTACAAGTGAAAATCAGTTTTCAACTATTATGACGAAATTCACCCCCTAGTTTATCTCAATAGCGCTTACACACTCAATGCAGGGGTTGAAACCTTTGACCCCTCAGATACGTACCTACATATTATAAATAAAATAAAATTGGCACCAATTTCTTCCCAAAACTAATTATACCATATTCAGTCACTAACTACCCATTAGAGTAGTATGAAAAGCCTACAATAAATTGTGAAATAAGACATAGTTGAACCGTCTGTCCGTACGTACGTCTTGGCGACGTTCCAGTAGCAATTACCCTGCTACTCTGCTTGCCCCTTTGTTATGTAAGCGTTATGTATTTCTTCCTTAGGGGATTTGTTTCGAGTCAGTTTTTAATTGCCTACCATTTTGTCTTGATGTTTGTTTTGGGAGTTTAATTGGTTTAAGAAGAAGTGCTGTTTTGGGCTTCTAGAGCTCTGCCTTCTGAAGTCATGAAATCAGAGTTTGTGATTGGAAGCTAATTGTGATTTTAAATGTTTAGTGCTTAGTTGTACTCGCCTATCTAATAGAGACAGAATATTTTCCCGTAAATATTATTTCTAGTTATATAGTTGGTTTTGGATCAAACTTTAGAGATCATACAGGACATTTTTCTTATAAGGCCCAATAAATACCAGGCCGGATATTTTTGGGGAGCATCTATTGGGAGAGTATACAAACAAAAACAGGTAAGTCTAATATACCCATTTGTTTTAAGTACTAAACTTAATTCATAGTTTATGAACACAAAAATGAAGCGAACTACAGAAGTGGAAGAAGTAAGCTAAGTGTACTAAGATCATAGCCGTTGGCGGCAGTTACTTGTTTTCTATCTTTTTTTACTATTCCACCAAGGATTTGTAAGGATAGCTGGTAAGTAAATATTTTGTACTAAAAATATGAAAATGGTTGTTATTTGAATAGCCAACTATCTTAGTTGAGTTTTTAAAAGAGCAAAGTAAGATTTGGATTTATTCATTGAAAAACGGGCTACAGGTAATGTAGAATCGGGATTAGTCCAGCTTCTTAGTTTAACAATTAACAAATTTTGGGTACATGAAAGTATAGTATACCTACAGGCTAATTTTGTATTCATTGGCAATATATTTCAGGGAAGAAAGTACCTAAGTATTAAGAATTTAAACTAAACTATTTTATAAAATCTATGTATATCTAACTTAATCTCTCTCCAAACAAAAGACAAACCAACATTTCCATACAAACGTCTTGAACTAAATTCAAACCAGTTCTAACCGGAACAACCCGGTCTCGGGCTGATTTTTACCCGGCTCACTCCTTTATCTGGTTGTAGCAATTTCCTGAATCATGGAGACTTATTATTGGTAGCTCGGAAGGGTTGGAAAGGGATGATTTTTTCAGAGAATATTTTAGGGGTCGAGTTCGTTTGCGAGTTAGGGACTTTTTGATTTGGTTAAGAATAATGTAATGGGATTTTTATTTAGAGTGAATTTATAAGAATTTATTAAGAAGAGTGTTATGTTTACTGTTAAGTTTAGGTTCGAAGAAAATTCCGGACAACATCGTTTGTTTAAATGAGAGGCGACCGATTAACGAGCTCAAACTTTAATATTTTTATACTACAACCGCTCAACCCCCACTTATTACAAATGCAGACAAAAACTTTACCAAATATATTTCCTCAGCAAGTAATAATAGTCCTAAAACTTTATAAAGTATTTAGTGTGTACATTGGCATTTACATGTGCACATAAAACAAAAAAAAAAATCGGATTTGTACAAAAAAATATAGTCATCCCAGTCAAGTCACAATGTTTCAGTCAGATTGAAACTTAGTTTCTTATAACCAATTTTTATCTCCATCGTCTCTACTACCCGCGGTAAATATCTGAGTGGGGGTGTTTTCTACCCCAAGAGGCGTTTAGGAAATGAAGAAATCCGGTCCTTGGGGGAGGCATGACATTAATAGAATTCTGTTTCATCCCCCCTTCATCCGCCTTGGGACATTATTTGGAAGAAAATTTCCCCAAAAATAACTTACAATTTAGATAGGTACGTTAATTTAGTATAGATGTTTCTTTGAGGAGTATTCAATCATGAGTCTATAGCACATCCAAATTGAAGTTTTCTATTACAAGTTGAAAGTTTCTTGGGGATATTCTGAACTGGGAGTTTTGAATTGTGAGGTAATTTTGAAAATGATATTAATTAATTGAAAGAGGGGTTCTTTCAATGCAAGTCTGTAAAATATTGTTTTAAGCTCACTTCTGCTTTTGCAGCGAAAAATGAAATTCAACTTAGATGTCTATGAATTGGAATAAGTTCAGATAAAGCGCAAGAGAAAATATTATATTTATAGCAAGCTCTTCCAAAACAAATAAATGCTTTGAAACTTGGTATGTTGGGCTTGATTTGATTTTTAAATATTTTCATGATATTTTAAAGAAGGATTTCCTATTCGTCTATGTTTTATAACCCTATTCCCACTACCACACTCATGCGTAAACATGGGATGGACAACCTACATTATTACAAAGACTGCTGATCTCCCAGAAAATTGCGCTTTTCCATACAAATAGCTGCAATATCAGCCCCGCGAACAGAACATCATAATATCAATAGAGAGCTGTTCAATAATGCAGGCATTGTTCAATAACTATTGCTCTACAGGGCTGTAAGATGGATAGAAAGAGAATGTTAATTTTGACAGAGATGGGGGTGAAATGTCGGTCAAGGGGTTGAAATTTGATCTTAAGTTTTCTTCTCTTGGTAAAGTTCAGAATAGTTATGTGTTTTGAAAATGATAAGAGCATCGCTATTTTGTATTATCGTTATGGAGTTTTAAATCTAATCTCTAAAAGTAGTTTGTTGAATTGAATTAGGCCGGAGTATCTGATTTCTGGAAGAAACGAAATTTTATCTCTGTCATTATTTACTAATATTAGACAGCTTTTCTTTCTTTGTGTTCAATCGAGTGTCCATTGCGTACAACAATAAATTGAATTTACTGGCCCTATTTCAGCTAATCCCTTATTTGATAGATGCATGATGATACAAAAATCATAATTAAACAATTCTTCATACAAAAGTCTTTGTTTTCAAAAAATTAAGAATCTCTTGTTTCAGTAGTTAAGTTAAAGTTCGTTAACAAAGTATAAACCTAAGAGCCGTCGTACAATCTATCCGAGTTGAAAACTTTACGATTTATTAACAGTCGCTACTTAATTAATGTCGCGGATACTTTGTGACTGGATGCGGCGAGCGCAGTAAGAGGTAGGAGAGAAACTGTTTGAGCGTAGCAGAGTTCGTGAAGTTTTTGCTTTGTGTGACATGGCTGTAAGTTCAGGTTTTGAGTGACTAAAAGGACTTGGTATAGTAATGTCCATCATAATTTGGGATAATGAATGAGGAGGTTGAGAGACTTGGCTCTGTAGGTAATGATGTTAATATTTGAATTTGAGTTTAAAAAGGTGAAGCTAAATGACACGACAGTAAAATGGTGTAGCTATCCTACACCATTAATTATGGACGCATTTGCCTGATTTTTAGAAAACAAATGAAGGCAAAGTTACAATTATTATTATTTGTTTAGCTGCCAGATGTAATCATCCTTTTATGAGGTATAGGTAGCCTTGCTTACAGCCTGTCTCAGAAAGGTGTAGCCATATTTAAGGGTGTGGTACAAACCACTATGGTGGTATTCGAACCAAATGTATGGGGCAGATGATTATTTTTTCGCGATTATGATGTTGGCCCCATGGAGAAAGTTGTTTAGTTTCATGGTCTGTACCACACCGATATATTATCTATACAAAAACGAAAAACCGTCTTATGTACGGTTCAATTCTAGTAACACCTACATCTGTGCTAACCTCTAAAGTTTCTCGTTTAAGTTTCCGTTAAGTGCGAGTGATGGCTAGCGAATGGCGGCCACAATCAGCTGATGCGTTTAAACTCCAATCTAACTCGTTTGGTTAAGTCTAACCTCTGGTAAAGCAATCATTAGGTTTAGGGAGTATTTTTGGGTAATGTTCTGATGGAGTGGAGTTAGATCAAAGCGAAGTATCGTTTTATTGAAGAAGAACCCCTTTTCTTCAATAAAGCTTTTAACATGATTGTATGATTATCAGCATTCAGACAGTTTCAGAACATCTACTGCTAACAATTTGCCATCGGATTTGCTTTGGTGTATTGCACGACCATAATTATTTTTAGTTAATGATTCAGTCATCTTAAATAATTATCTTTATCGTATAAGAAAGCGTCCTCTGCCAAGATGCCATACTGGCAACACTGGCAAACTCTGTTTCAAGATTATATTAAACTAGCTGATGCCCACGGCTTCGCCCGCGTGGATGTCGGTTATTATATACTAAAACCTTACTCGAGAACCACTCTATCCATTGGTGAAAACAGCATGAACATCAGTGCAGTAGTTTTTGAGTTTATCGCGAACAGACAGACAGACGCGGCGGAGGACTTTGTTTTATAACATGTAAGGGTTTTAAATCTGAACCCGCACTCTTCCGCCTTTGGTGATATTGTTTATGTAGGCACTAACGGTATTAGACACATCATTTAATTTTCTTAGATATTATTAGAGTATAAACTAATTTATATTTCTTAACATTTATATTAAATAAAAACGTTCTAAAAGTTTGTACCTCTACAGATCCTATAAAAACGAAATCACAAACGTTAACCCCATTCAACTGGTCCCAAAGTCCCGAAGTCGAGAATCCGTACAAGCGAAACAGACAGGTAACCTTTTTTATACCGACTTCAACATCGGCGAAGTTTGAAGTCGGTTCGAGATAATCTCGCCGCGGACAGACAGACAGATAAACATAGTTTGTATCTTTGGTTCTTCTTCATTTATTGGAAGAACGGTATATTATGTAGGGAACTAGGTATATGTACAGTCACGGAATTTAGTTGATAAGCCACTTGGCACTGTTCGTATTTTAGCCGTGTAATGCAAATCGGGTTTTATCGGATATACTCGTACATCCAGACACGGAAAGTCATGTCTTCATATTATAGAAGAAGAAAATTATATTTAATATCTTTACCGGTTGGCTAACCTGAGAGCCAGAACTACAAACATGATAGCAGAGTGACTACCCATAGTCAACCAATTGCATGTCTAGCAACCGTAACCTAGCGATGATTGTTTTAGCGTAGCCAAATAACGTTAGCGTACGGAGAAATTTTTATTAGTCATTTCGACAAATTCGAAAATAACGTCTCTGACATCGACATTTCGGATAGGTTTTCAGAATTATCGAGTTAATGAGCTCTGATTCAAAGGAGGTCAGTATCAAATAGATTGGATAAACATTGTATTTATTTATCATTGAGAACTTATTAGTCAACCTCTATGGACAAGACTATTTCCGATTACTAGTAATTTGTCATCTTGTTTACGAGCATGCGATTTAAGTTCGTTTTTAATCGTGTAATCTCGTGAATGTATGAAATTGTAAAATTGAAAAGTTTGAAAGGGGCTCATTAATTGAAGTCCGTGACTGTACATTGGTCTATAGTTATGGATAGGTTGTAACAAAGTGATCAAAATTTTTTTTCTCTAAATCTTCCCAAAATGTATTTTCTTGTAAATTAGTAGTTAGGATCAAACTCAAAGCATTTATTTCAAATAAACCAATTACAGGCACTTTTGAATTGTCAAGGGGTCGGTCAGTCAGAAAGATGAAGCTAGTTGCCCATTCCAAAGCGTAGGTTCCTATGGAGAAGAACGGGCAAGAAACTCCACGGACACTCTTTTGAATCAGAATATTGTTATAATATATTGGTTACATCATTAATGTTGAAATTATACATGTGAGTACAATGTTCGTCCGTAAAAGAATAAAAAAGAAATAAAACAATTCAAAAATTAAAATAAATTAAAATAAGCCATGGCAGCTAAGAGATTACCAGTCCCTACTGATGGCGCCCGTTCACGAACATGACGCATGGATCAGCACCATTCAGCTCAACCATTTTGAAGGGAACTTAATGATCCAACACACGCCACCACCAGCGAGACATTAAAGTGAGCATGACATACTCTCAGTCGCCAGGGCACATTCAAGTCAATGAAAGACGTACCTAGTAAATGGTAGCTTTAAAGTACTTAGGTAAGTACATAGTGCTCACACACATATGATCGCAAAAGTTATCTATAGACATAAGTAATATCTTCTGATCCTTGACTGATAACATCACAAAAATTTATTCAATAATTTGATTTCATATGGGAATAGCCATGTAAGCGAAAATTAACGCAGTTCCATACATTCATGTTTACAATACAAGTACCTAATGTTACTATTTAATGTTTATATAACCGATGCCTTATTCATTTTGGTTGTGTTTTATTTTTATCCGACTTACAAAAAGGAGGAGGTTCTATGTTATTAGCGTTTTTCTTTTTTACTGAAGTTGTGAAGAAGATAATAATTATTTCTAACTTGGGAACTTAGTCATTACTTTTGAGTATTTGAAAAAGCTAATAAACAGAGTCTAAGTTAATTACAATCTGCACTTTATCATCAAAAGACAGACGACAATGAAAACCAAGTGCAAATGTCGAAATAATTTCAAAAGCGCGAACGAAGTGAGCACAGCTTTATGTCGGGGTGGGTCCGAATGAGATGATTTAGGATCAAAGACAATGGAGGGAGGAACGCTATAGTCTGAGGATTACGTCGACGTTATAAAACGTAAAGAGCTCCTTTTTTCTCGAATGATAATTATTACGGGTTTCTTGACAGAGGGAATCTTTGTATCGCTCATAAAAGACAGACTGAGGTACACAAGTTTTCCTAATCTTAATGTACAAATTAAAGTTTTACACACACGCATGTTGCGAGTACTACTCGTACGCACCTGACCGTTCTGAAAAACATCACCAATCAAAATCACTCTCTCGGCATTTCCACTTATATCTGCTTTGTGAATATCGTTTGTTTGTCGCCTTTAAATAATTTCTATTGCATTATTGAATTTATCTGGTCTGCCAATCCGGAGTAAATCTGAATCTTATTCTATTACCAAATCAATATTTTCGCTTCTTTAAAATCACGACCAAAAGGTCACTGTCTCCGCCTACCCAATACCCAACAAAATTAATATCTAAAAGCCTGTACTAATAACAATAGCTATCCAACTAGCGGGCATGTAATTTAGGAAGCAATTCAATCAACCGCGCGATCATACCCAGGGGACGATTTCGATCGATCGTCATAACCTGCCCGAGATGCCGCCATACTAACAAACGCAGCTATGTACCTGGAACAATACAAAACAGTTTATTAGGAATGATTTCAGAAAATAATCTACTTAATAAAAATCTTAAACTCATTCATCAGTGACAGGCAACGCACAACCAAAGCCGCGGTCTAGAAGCATGAAGCTTTTTACAAGAGTTCCTTATCATTGGCAAAGACATGACACGACCATAGATCACCAAGCTTCTCTAAGACGGGTTGACGATTTCAGACTTATAGGTATTAAAGTCCAGGTTTCCTTACGAGGATTTTCTTTTACCGATGTCAGGTGTGTCCAAGATAAACTCAGAAATTACATAAGAATTGAAAAGTTACATTGGTATTTGCTAGGATTTGAGCCCATAACCTCGTGCATGAGAGGCGACTGTTTAACCACTGGTCTATTACGACATGATTTTCACAAAAACATAGCTACAGATAGAATAACAGTATCATTATAACGCCTTGTAGGTATTAATTTATTTATTAATATATGATTTTTCCTCACCCTGTTCTTCGATTGAAAAGTAAATAAAAAGTCAATCTGCCTAACCTTTTCCCAACAATGTTGGGGTCAGCTTCCAGTCTAACCGGATGCAGCTGAATACCAGTATTTTATATGGAGCAACTGCGTATCTGACCTCCACAACCCAGTTACTAGGTAGCACGGTACCACTTGGTAAGACTGGTTGTCAGATTTTCGGGCTTCTGACGACCCGTAACAACTGTCAAAGATCTACAAATGACAGCGGGGACCAACGGCTTAAGAGACACGGACGAGTCTCGGTACGTAAAGATAGTCACCCATCCACGGACCAATGATGGATCGACCCGTGTGGGTGTTATTACTTAGCCACGAGCTAAGCGAGCACGAGCGGCAGGAGTTCCTTATATTATAACGAAAATAAGAACTAAGGAAGGATCATCCCCTAAAAGGGTTGAATAGGAGATGTAATTTTGTATGGAAGTTCGTAATATTTGCCAATCTGCATTAGGCACACGGCTTATAGCTGGGGCTATCAAAATGTTCTCTAGAAGTTAGCATTGAAATTGAGAATGTTTTGCCACTTTTGGAGATAGGGAAAGCATTTAGGTGGTAATTTACATTTTTAATGAACGAAACCTAAAACATGTTTTTATTTATGAACCACAATATCTTTATTATAGATAAATCGATGTTTTATCAATTAGTGATTTCACTTCCGGTAGGTAATTACTAAAAGAAGATTAATTACATAGTTAATTTGATTCGATTAGCAAACTTAATAAAAATCTAAGTAGCCGAAAATTGTGTCTAATTTTCAAATCCAACATAAGCTAATGAAAGTTGATTCCGAGGGAAATCATCCCAAATTGTTATGAAAGTACCTTTTAATTTAGAGGGCCCGCGGGGCCGGTCTCGGTCGGAGCGAAAAAGCTTGATTTTTATTTTACGTATCAGAGGAAAATAAATCAAAATATTTTCACAATTTTTAATTTAGACAGCCTCTTGACGCTTATGACTTTTTTAAGCATCTTAAATGGGAAATTGGTGAACGTATTACAAAAATTACATTCTTTTACTTATTATTACAATAGTTACTATTTACGTTTAACTAAAATCCTGTAGAGCATGGATCCACTGCATTCAATTAGTAATCAAAATTATAAATTCATTAGTTTTGTCTACACGCCAACGTACGCCAAAAGACGCATTGCCGCAAGCGCCTCCAGTAAAAACAAGAGCAACTTTCTCGCGCTAAATTTTGTTATAATTTTACCATCAGGCGCTTACACAAAGCGGTGGATGATAAAATCTGATATAGGGAAAACATCTTAAACTTACGTAACTTTGTCCTTATAATTCCATTATAACTTAAATAAGAGAATGTATTGTAATATGTATGAGATTTATTCTTTAAGAAACTTTAGTACAGTACAACTACACATTAGCGCTAACAATTTGACATTGGCGGTGTTCATAGTGTTAGTGTCATCATGTATGACTCATGTATGCTCCCGTACACATGTAATTTCACTCATTGCTCTTTGATCCACTTTTTTATCACTACGGATAAGTCTTTAATCATTTTACACTGTTTAAAATCCCAAAAACCTTAGCCCAAAAAAAGTCGAACATTTACGATATAGCAGAAACAGTATAAAATCGAGCGAACACATGTCCTGCTGCACAAACATGGTAAATAGACTAGAACGCGAATTTACTCTAAAATCAACCGCACTCGTAAAATTCTTGATCACTTACTGTTTTTAGGGGCAGTAAACGAGAATGTGGGGTGTGACCACGAGTTGTTGGATGAGGCGAATATGTGGTTTGATCAAAATGCTTATTTAAACTTTGGAAATATTGATTGACAAAAATAAATTAGTATTCGTAAAATAGTTTCATTGATCCATATCGGATGGTTTTCATAAGATGGAAGATAATGTATTGACCATGCATTTTGTTATTCTTTCAGAAGTCTTCTAGTTCAGCGTAGAAGCAATCTCTTGTTTTCTAGCTGATCCGAAGAATTTTATATTTTATTTTGTTAAGATATTTCAAGCAGATACCGTCTTCAAACTTGCAGTCTTAGTATATACACTTTGTTTCGTAAAGGTAAATGTATTTCAAAGAGCCTATGGAGGTGAGTACTTTTCTCCGACTGCCCCATAAGGAAGGTAATGTTTTGCAATTGAATTACATTGGTGTACTATTTTTATAAAATAATTTAGCAAGACGGTCGTTAGACTTTATGTTTGTAATTAAAATAACTTCTACAAGTATTTGCACATTGAAATCAGCAAACTATTCGTCACCAGATATCCCATTACATAAATCAGTTTATCACGAAGAGAATAAAACGATCCAATCGCTGGTTAGCATCTAAAACACAATTTTTATTAAATCCATTGGTTAAATAAATTTAAATTCGAACCCAATAGTGGCTATAAACTTTCAGTTTAACAGCCCATTTATTTGGCAAGAAAATTAAAGTCCGCTGGCTCGATAATAGGTGTTCTCACCCTATAAATAATTTGCACAACTTGATAGGTATTTTGTTCAGGCCAGGATGCGGTTGAAAGTCGTAAAGTTTTGGATATAGAGGCCCGAAGTTTAGTAAAACTGCTGAGGAAGGTAATATTGGTCTTCATAAATTTCCGTGAAACAAATTTTATACGGCTCGATCGTTTTTCCTCCTGTGTGCATAAACTAGCCATAAGCTTTGTTTATTGCGGAACAGATCCTTCATGAAAATTAACAAAACCTTTTAATTTTAAACAGAGCGTCTAACTTTGTTTTTCAAGGAATTAGGTTTCTATAGAACGTTTGTGCAAAGGCTTTAGAACATAAAAAAGATCCTCTAATCTTAATATAACACCAATAACCACAGATTTCTAATAAAGATTATTATATCATCTATATACAACAAACGGCGTACAAATCCGGATAAGGATATCCGCAATAACCGCAAACTTTATGTTTGTTCAGCTCTCCGTGCGGATATAAGCTCTAGTTCGCGGATTAGTTTCAGTTTGACCTTTAGTCAACCATTAGATAAAAACATTATATTACTATTTGACCTTATCCTTTACCTATCTATAAGATATGGATGAAGGTATTTGCGATATTGTAGTTTGAATGAATTTAATCATTGAGTAGGTTCCTCACTCTGAATTATTGTCACCTCACTGCGGACGAAACACTATTTTGATTTAAAAAAAAGTCAAAATAAAGAATACTTAAAGATTGCAATCACAAGGGCCCAACCAAAGTTATGTTTAAGTAAATAAAAACTTTAATCATTTGAAAGTTGGAAGTGCAGCACTAATAGCTGAATAGATCTCAGTTTAAAAGTTATGCAAGTAAAGCAAACATCCAGGATTGTAAAAAAAATCTAACATTTCCAAGCGAACGTTTGAATTTATTAAAGATTCCATGTAATCTTAAACCCGGCGAACCGACATAAAATCAAATATCTTCAAAACTTTAACCAGCACACCGAGAACTAAAAATATAAAATGTAGCCGCAATTTCAACCAGAGATAGTCTAACCTCGTCTGGCTACGAATTGTGAATAAAACAAATCTGTCTTCTTGGCGTTTAGCTCTTATTTCCATCCACTTCCCAGCTATTTCCCACTTATGGTGCGGCCCAAGGCACAGGGTAATGGCGTTCCTGTTTAAAATAGTGTAGTGGAGTCTCGTGGGACAAAAAAGATTAATCGCGTTTTAGAGAGATGTGACTACGTAGTGGGAATATACTTTGATTTAGCTAAAGCGATTGCACGGATAGTTCTTGATTTAACTGATGAGTTTACTGTATTCATACTGAGTAGTAAAATATGATTTTTATCGTTTTGTGTATTGAAAGGATTGTAATATTATTTTTTGTGCTAAGCTACATACTATTTTACAGATCATGTTTTGAATTTACTAAGTGATACCATTGTTTTTTTTTTTTCACACTTTTACAGCGCCAATCCTATCAAACACAGATTTTTTTAATCCAAAATCTTATATATTTTCATTGGTTACATGGTTATAATTATGACTTGATAAAACCTGTGTCAAATCGCTAGGCTAACAGTTTGCGTCAAGCGTGGACCATTTCCCGTGTTCCGCTGTGTCATTGCGCGAACACGCCACATCGTCAACTATTCAGCCACTGTTCGCATTCTTCTCGTGTGTACGTACGTATCATAGGATTTATCGCTGACTTCGTTCCTTGCTTGTTCAATGTGTAGAAAATAGATTTTTAGGGATTGGTTCCAGAAGATATCATGATGACTTGGGGAAATTACACCTACCATATTTCATAACTTTAGTAAAAAAAAAATATAGGAAAGTATTGTCAGAAAGCTAGTTCTAGATGAGATGACTGATAGAGACCGAACTGGTAGGTACAAATAGGAAATATAAATTATGATTGTAGATTGATCGAGTGATTACATGACAACCAATAGCCAAATATTGCAGTTCGATTCATACAGTCCTATTTCTAGTGACACTTAGATCATAAAAAATCTTGAGACATCATAAATGTTTGCACCATTATCGTTCAACTGAATTTATGAAAGGAGATGTGTCTGTCAGAAGTACGTGAACTTCCTAACTGCATGCTTGAAGTAGAGTGTGATGCGAATAATTGCACTGAATATGAAATGAACACAAGCGCTTATTTTAGTCGTTACGGTTTCCATTTGCAGAGCTTATTGTTACTTGATATCTCAGCTGATCTGGATTTGAAATGAGGTTGAAAACCATCATCTTACATCTGAGTATGATGTTGATGGTGATAAAAGTTATGTTTAAGAATAATAACATCGATTACTAAATCAAAGTAAGCCGAGTAATAACTTAAATTAAACCAAACCGAAAAAAAAAAGAATAAAACAAAGAAGTGTGAATCTTCTCACATTATAAAAAAACTATACTCAAATAATTTGCATCCGAAAACCATTCAGACATAAACCCAACGAACTTCAGAAACACGAAAACTTCGTCAAAATAAAGAAGTCACAATCCCTAGCTAATAAGAGCGGTGCGACGTTAGCGGCGTCTGCGCTGCGGGGGCAAATCACTCGTGAATCGCTTACCGTACTTATTTCCATTCCGGGCTATTTCACACGTAGCCTCAGAGCGGCGACATTATCTGACACACTGGTTTGAAGAGCATTTTTGGGGTCTTAGGAGGTGGTGAATAGAATTCTTAGATATTTACAGATAGGCAGATAGGCTATAAAGATTTTACTAATTGTTATTTAGATTTCCAACAGAGACTACATAATCACATACAGGTTTACAAATACAACAATTGTATAATACCAAATCGTTCACGAAAATGAAGTCGAAAATGAAACGGTATTTAAATTACACATAAATGCCATGCTAGATGACAAAGCTTTTTACCGTTTACAGGAAGCTTTTGGTTTTTGTTTAGTACAATACATGAGACGAGCCTAATGAGAAAGTGTTTAAATACCTATTACATAAAGCGAAAGAGAGGTCAACGACGCTATCAGATCTGCACGACATTTCAAGAATAGGCACTCTTACCCAAAACCCAAAATACAAAGAAAAGTTACTAGTCAATTCCCCAGTCCGTGTGTTCGGCTCACAAATGGTTGAATCTGAGAAAACATCGCGTCTGAAGCGATCGAGCGTGAATTATATTCATATGATATCCTTTGAACGGATTACTGCCGATCAGATTGTATTGATGCCTCTGTTTGCCGTCTGAGTGTGCCATAATCTAGTGATTTAAATGTTCTTCTGTAGCCGAGTTCGGTATAAATGTATGAACAGAATGTTTTGGTGGAGGAGATAGGTAAAAGCTTAGAGACTTTGTAGAACTATGAAATGCATCTTTGGTTTCTGCAGTTATCGAAGTTAAGTCAGTTTTGTCAATATTCGAACATTTACCATTATACAAACATGTAACCAGATGTTTACAACAGTATATCGTCCAAATCAACCACAAAAACGATCACTCACAGTCCTACTCTAGGGGTTGCAAAAGTTGCAAAAAAACAAGTCGAAACAACTCAGAGCTACCTACGACCCCAGCCAAGACGCAGGCCAAACAAATCGTTTGTGTAGCTCTAAGAAATTGAGGAAGTCAGGAACGATTGTTGCGACGGAGACTTAATGATGCCGAGAGGTGAAGAATCGACAAACGATCTGGAATTCTTTCAGTCTAAAATAATTGGGGTTTAATATTAGATTTTGTGCTAAAACTGGTCCAGATAGCACTGATTTTCTTATTCTGGAAACCGTTAGATGGTTTCTAGTAACAAAAATGTTTCAGCAGAAAGTGAAATTTTACGTTTCTTGCTAGCTTCACAATCTCCAAGCTCCATAAGTTCCATTTAATTTAGCTACTATGACTGATACACAAGATTTGAAAAGAAAAATAAACCTTTGGTTTTCTTACCCATATCTTCCTGACCCCATAAAAATCACAACCACTTAATTTATTTCAAAGCAAACATGTGGAAAGGCGGTCAGAGAAAAAAATTACCCAATCATGTACCAAAACGTTTTCAAGATTAGTTTTCTTTATGCTCGGGAGACAGAGGGGGAATGGGAGGTGGACGAGGGTCATGGACATCAATCAGCCTGTCCCCCATCTCCCTAGCACTGACATGGCTGTGATTTGTCAGGTTACACGCTTATTTAATAGTATAGTTGGCAAGTGTGGATGGATCTTGTTTTTTGTTTTAGAAAGACGCGGTACTTCTTCGTCTTCCTGTTATCAGTGGTCTTAAATCTGTTCTCGAAGCGTTTCCATATTTAAGAATTTCAGTAGCCATGCCAGCTTAGGATAATTTTAGTCGTAATCTGTCTGTTGGTATCGTTTTATTAGCCGTTTTCATTTGCCTCAGCAATTAGTTGTTTCTAGGACCAAACTTTTGGGTCTGAATAACTTTACGTTGGAGTTGTGCTTGCTAGTATTTAACTATATTTTATAGTATTCTTTCTAATCTTTTGTAACAGTATCTTAAGTGCGTCCGTATTAAATATTTATTTTCAATTATTGCTGTAGTCTCATCTAATCTTTCATAACTTTTCACTTCTCACCTCCACTCCAAATATCCATTATATCCTCAGTCCTTGATCCTGGTTCAAGAGTAGCATAACGCCACATCACGTCGTCAATATCATTCATCAAGCTGAACCAATTTCCGCCTGTTGCTATTCGCTTCCCCTCTCATATAGTTGATGTATCACCTTTTTATTTCACATGCTTCAGGATTATTACTAAGAAATTCTTTGGATTTGCCTGGATTATTATTGATGATGTTCCAACGGTGCTTGAGATGAGTGTTCGTATTTTGTAGTTAACTTTGCAGATTTGATTCTGTAGTATCGTATTATGAGTTGTCTATTTCATTATTATCGTCAAAGAATTGTATTTCAATCCAGATCATTATTGGCAACGGTAAAACTCGTATCATCTCGATCAACACGCAAAGAAGTATTCTTCTATGAAGCCTATGAATAAAGTACAGTAATATTTTTCACAAAAATGTTCACCCTAAAAGCCTCGACCACAGCCCAAAGTACAACCCATAAACCTCATGGTATAAACAACCCATGTCCAAGCTGATTAACTGGTCATCGGATACAGGGGTGTAATGAACCTGACCCAAGTAATGGGGAAACCTACCCCGATGGTAAAAAATGGGTCGAATATGTTGTTTATGGTTTTCCGGTAGCTTAGTGACAGATTTTCAGAGTGATGACGTGGGAAATGTGACGGCGGGTTTACGTCGTCAAAGTCCCTTCACATTTTCGGAATGAGGGTTATTTATTTTGGTTTCCATTAAAGATGGACGTAGTTTGTAATATAATAAGTAGTCTAGCATAAAATATGGTCTTATAAGGTTACTGTTTTATTTGTACTGCTAAACACCAGGGTGGACTAAATGCAAATGATAAATTGCTTTTCTCTTACACTTGGCAAATTACAATAAAGCGTTGTACTAAAATAAACTGACCGAAAAATAACAGTACGATATATCTAATTTAAATCATGCAACAGATTTACGAGCAATATATTATTCAGCGGACGAGGTCCATCGGTGACATAGTGCCGGCGAAATTGGCACATAAGTTAGCGCCCGCGCCAATGGACAGCAAACGATAGCAATTCAACATGGATTCCGGTGACGGTATCGATTTCCCCTTCTGAAACGATTCTGTCTGTATCAAATGATATAGATGCTTTTGTTTAGATGACAATTTTGCGTTGGATGTCCGATTTGATAGGGTTCTGATTGCGTTTTGTGATAGCGATGTGTCGAAATGTTTTGTTATTGGTGACAGGAAAATTGGGACAAGAATGCCTTCTAAGGTATTAATAATAATAATAAATAATACCAGCCCATTAATATCCCACGGCATGGCAACAGCCTCATCTCATACAGAGAAGACACGAGCATTGATCACCACGCTTGCTCAAGACAGCTTGGTGATTTTAGACTTATATTAACAATAAGTCTAGGTTTCCTGACGATGTTTCCCTTCACCGATGTCAGTAATGTCTAAGATAAAGTCAGAAAGTACATATGAATTGAAAAAGACACATATGACTTCTCCCGTTCTGGGCGGAGCGGGAGGGCGTGTCAGACTTTTACTGACTAAAACCCACCCGTGTTCCTTCAGTTGCCTATTGCCAAGGTCCCGGTATCCCTTTCGGACTTTCCCGCAACCCTGGCAGGCATCGGTCCTAACGGACCCCGTCAAGTGTGCTGACATCTCTTTGAGGCGCGCGTGGAACACGACACGCCGTTGATCTGGGCCTGGTCCTTATCGGACGGCGAGCTACCCATTGCTCGCCGTCCGCAAGCCCGCGCCAACGGTACGCCGGGAATCCGCCTGGGATTCCCGACGCCCAGGGCGTCTCCTAAGGCGGCGGTTAGGGGCGTGAGGGCGCATATCTTGCCTCTCCCTCACGCGTTCCGCCTCCTCCTTCGCGAGCATGGATTTAAACCCACAACCTGGTGCACGAGAAGCTAGATCTTAACCTCAGGGCCATCACGAACTAAAATATTATTGCTACCAATTTCTGTAAGGGCCGATTCACAAACTTATATAAATTAAAGATAGTTATATCATAACCTGTAAACAGTATTCTTTATCACAACCTATCCAATTGTTTTTGCAGCCTCATCTTCAATTAACCTATATGATAGGTTCTTATGTTAAAAACTTTTAGTATCCTTCCAACATCCTTCCTCCATGAGTTTTACAGCGTTACAAGGGAAACGACTATTTTACCCTCTTTGCCAGGAAGCTGACTTCTGTTTGCGCCGCACAAACTGTGACACTACTTGTTTTCCTAAATGACGTCCGATTACATCCGAATAGGTTTCCGATTGTGGAACCGATGTATCGAATAGGATTTTGTGGGTGTTCGGAACGATGTCCATACGTCTGTCTGTCTTGTTTAATGCTGATGTATTGTTTGTTCATAGCGTGAGTGTTTGATGAATGGGGAAACGAATCGAAACCGATTGTTTTACAGAATTGTTTGGAGTGTGGGGCATGTCTTGTGGGTTGTGAGCAATTCGATTTTCATCGAATAGTTTTGTTTTGTTTGTTTCAGGTGGAGGTATTGAAGATTTTTACATTTATTGATGCGATAGAAAACTATGGTTACTAACTACACTACTGGACTTGAGATTAAATCTTCAGAAATAAAATTGAAAAGCAATAGGTTCTAAGGAATGAAAAGTCTGCAGATTCCGTAGAACTTCCATTTCACCAAGAATTATTTAACCAATTTCATGAATATAGCTTCGGAATATACTTAACTATTGCACCATCTTCAACTTAACTATTTGTATCGACGTAGCCGAGGTCGGAGCAAAGCACTACAAATTGTTAACCAACAAATATAGTTGAAGTTTAACAAATATTTCGTAAGCTGGACAAGTTTAAATTATATTTGGTTAGAGTTTGGTGTAAAGGACCTCTAGGGTATTGATGTGTTCTCGGGTTTAGAAGCTGTGGTTTGAGGTTTAGAAATAATGGTGTGTGAAAGAAGCTGTGCTTAAAAATACCTCGTGAAAAGCCAAACTTAAGATACTAACACTAGCGTAAGATGAAAAATGCAAAGAAAAACAACCGTGTATAGATTTTAACTAAAATTTTGGTTACAAAGGGAAGTTTTAGCGCAAAGTTCTCTCATGGGAGGGACTTATAAACTTTGGACTGGACTGAATTTGAGATAAACAGTAGTTATGATAGAAAATTATAATTTGTAAGTTATATTTTGATTAGTTAATAACTAATAATTTTAACTAATCACTTGTAAGTAATAACTAATAGTAAAACTATTTGTAATAGTAAAAATGTATTGCTTGTCTAGTAGAGTTCCTTGCCCGTTCGTCCCTGTATGAACCTACTACGCTTCGGAATGAGCAACTAACTTCATCTTTCGGCCTGATTGACCCCTTGAGAATTCAAAAGTTCCTGATTTATTTGAAATAAATACTATAGGTTTGAGTTCCAGTTTTAAAAGTATGTATTCGAAAATACATTTCAATTTATTCTATAAAAATACAAAACAACTACAAATAAAAATACTACACTGTGTTAATATTGCTTAAATATGTTTAGAGAGCAGTATAGAATCCCTTGATCTTGCAAACTTTGAATCGTGTGCGGGACTTGGGGCGGATTGAAACAGATTTGAATAAAGGAATCGTGCAAACATTGAGAAGCGAAAATTTTCACTCGACTTTATAACGAAAAGGTTAGAGATTTTATATTTTTATTACGTTTAGGATGTAAACTTATACGATAGGTTGTCCTCGTTTGAAAATATCTCTATTTGTAAAGAAAATTGCAAAGATGAAGTTATATAATATCAGGCAGTGTAACTATGATTAAAACTGGGTGCCATTTATTTTCAATAAAATTACGTAAAATAAATTGAAACTTAAAATGATCCCTCTGAGCTTAACTACGAGTAAGTATTGCTAGACTTGAAACTTATTTTATTATTAGAAACTGTTCAATTTGTTTAATTGGTCTAGACTTTAGACAGTTCCAATTGAAGCAAGCTTGAATAAAATTAATTAACGAAGAAAATGTACTATTTCTAGAACAAACTGATTACTTTGATCAAGGGTGCAATTTTATATAAATCCAGGAACATTCACAATAATTCCCACGCTAGTTATTTCTTCCTTCCATTCAATACAATTCGATGAATTAAACATATTTATCACAAGAGAAAACCCATTTAATATTTGTTCAGTTCAGCATAGTATTCTCCCAACCTCCGCTTAGTGATTTATATTGCTCGATAACTGGCCTTATCGATAGTACATTCGTATGCGAGCAAACAGTGCAGACCACCCGTTTCACATTATCTGGCCACAACACTAAGCACGCTGTAGCCTTGAAGCTGATATCTTAATAATAGGGATGTCGATATAGTATCGATATGTGTGGTATTTTGAGTTTGTTTCAGAAAGTAAATACGTGGTAAATATGGAATTAAATGTTGCTGAAATATGGCCTCTAAGCTATATCACATACAATATACCTAATGTATTTTTCAAACGTTTATTTTCCGAACTTTACTAAAATTGTATACCTATTTCCTCAATTTTAATTCCAAATGAAAAACCAAAATACCGACTTGGTGCTTAATTGTCAGTTTTTCTAATAGAAAATTCTAAAATAAAAACTAGCAAATGAGCACACAGATAAATAAGTTAAAAAAAACTGGCTCTCATTAGTGTTGATTTTCGACATTAAAGCACATTCGACACGGATTTGGTAACACAAACAAACATCTACAACAACACTCTATACCGATACTGGAGTATATGTAACTTTATGTTAAAATAAATAATACATCGATACTCAACAAGTCACAGCCCTATACCACGCAGGTGCGCCTTCGGTCGTTGCGATCAATTAGTCGATAAGCGTTGTGTGCTTACGGCTCTACGGTCTACGGCCATGAACCACAGTGTACCATGAACAGTAGGTGCACTTAAATCTAACCTTAATGTTTTATGTTGATAACAGACTTTATTTGCGTGAGAAATAAATTGTGTGGAATGTTTTTAGGTGTGTGTGTGGGTAGAGTTCACGGTGAGACTGAAAGTATTTTGAGTTTATTTATGTGAATGTCTAAGACAGATTGTATCACTAAAGCACATTCGGTAATCCATTCTAGACACAAACAACAATATTTTACTATATTTATAAATGAAACTAACGTAAAATTGCTACTACTTTTGTTAGCTTTTGTAACAACAACTTGTTTACATACGTTGGTTAAAGTTAAGTAATTATTAGCGTCTGCTTAGCTACAATATATTTTTTGACGTTTAAACGACTCTTAACTTGAGGCAACGTTATAGTGTTTATAGTGTCACAATTACATGTGCACAGTTTTATTTTTTTTTTGCTGACTGCTATTCCTTTTTTTTTATTAGGCTAACAGTCTTACGACCGCGACGCAACGTGTCGTCTCACCTCTAGGAAAGTGGTTTTAAATGAAAAGTCACGTACAATTGTTATGAATACATCTTGATCCACCGTAGTTTTTGCCCTGTGGTTAAACCTCAAACATTGTGTTCTAAGATCGTATTCATGGCGAGTGGCTATTGGCTTATTGTCTTAGCATTCATGTAAGATGCGATCCTATTGGAAATTCCCCGCCGAGTGAGAACCCAGTTGTATGGTCGTTGTAAATATGGTTGAGATTTATCTTATTGTGTGAATGTCGAAGTAACGTTTGTAAATAAAATGTATAGCTTTTATCAGTTAAAAATTAATGACTATATCCTACTGCGAAAACTATAAGAGATTTTATCGAGAAAAGTTGTTTCTAGTTTTTACATGGATTAAACATTCTAGTGAATTAGAAAAAGCGCAGAATCTGTCAAAAATCATAGATTTGTCAGACAGTAACAGATACCACCCATGAACGGTATTATTATTCTTCCCAGAGTTATGTGAAATAACTGTACAAGAAAGAGTACCTAACTACTCTTTTTACTTTACCTAAAGTAAGTAACAGTTGCCGAAAAGTAAACCGTAGCAATAGTACAAAGATTAAGACACAAGCTATCCCATGAATGTTACAATCCATTTAAATTAATAAAAAATATATAATCACAATTAACAGTAAGAACACACACAAATTCTTTTTTCAAAAATGTCACGTCGTCCCCGGAAGCGAATGTGGCCGGAAATAAAAGTTGGATGTAGGGAATGAGAGGTGGGGCGGGGCGTGCTAGTCCCCAGTAATCCACCGACTCAACCAAACAGCTCAGCTGGTAACTTAGATACATAATAAAACCTTTTTACAAAACTGCGGTAAAGCATAAAGGTGAGTAATGGTTTTTAGTTTGTTTCCTTAACTGATCTTGTATTCAAACAAATCAATGTTAGAACACTCACATTTATCGCAATCATTATTTTACTATTTGAATGCTGAAAAAACTAGGATTAAAAATACACGAGGGTATCCGTAGCTATTTACGCTAGTATTATAAAGAGAAAAGATTTTTATTTTTGTTTGTAATGAATAAACTCAAAAATAATTGGACCGATTTAAAAAATTCTTTCAACAGTAGCATACTATATTATTACTGAGTAAGGGCAAAGCCGCTGACGGTAGCTAGTTATTTATAAAATCATATGAATCAGAAAATTATGTCCACTTTAGTTACTACATAATGTAGGTAGTTTAGATTTCAGTCGTTTCTACGTGACTCTAGAAATAATACAGGTTAACCATTCGGCAAAACATGAGCGTTATGTGGGTCAGTATGTTAGTAAGTACTAATACTAGAGTAGCTACATAATAAAGACAAAACAAATCAAACTACATTTTGCTTGCATAAACAAGCTCAGTGACGTCGATATTTTTTATAAACGCTACCAGCACGTATTTTTTTTTAATAAAAAAATATTTGTAATCTTCAGATTTCAGTATGTGTGGATCGGAATCAATGGCATTTAATTTAAAACTTCATATTATCTACTTGCACGAGAGTGAACAAGAAAACCATCGCTATATTAAGGTTGTACAGAAAGCCATTTAAATCTCTTTGGTTCTCATGCATGTCCTCAGACTTCAGTGGAAAGCAAAGGTAAGAACTCCTACTCTGAGCAGTTCAAAATCAAAATCAAAATCAAAATCAAAATGACTAAGACTGAACTCGCAAACACAGCACATTCAGCTCAAAATAACAACCGCGCACCTACCTACCGTCTTCCCAAACATTATCCGAACTACTCTCTAGATAAGCGAACAATTCTAATCCTGCCCACCATGTATCTTCCGAACCGAGTCGAACAGCGGGTAGGAGGACCCGAGAGCTAGACTTAAGTAACAATTGAATTTAGTGCCGGTTTACGAAGGCTAGGTTTAGCATAGATTAGTGTTTAGTCTGTCGGTAGCTGGTGCAGACACGGGTTAGTGATTGGTTGTAAATTAATCATTATGTTTAGAGGTTCTAGTGACGAAGAGTACTTTTAGATAATGTTTGCCCTTCATGCAATTATACTGTACTCGCCTTTGCCCACGCCTTCGCCCACGTGGAGTACTGATGATCCCACGGGAATGATCTACCAAGTTAATTGTGTCCCTATGTCCTTACCACGTCATAGCCTTTCCGCGTGCATCCAAATCCATTCTGCCGTTTTGGCGTGAAAAGGCAACAGACAGAGTTACTTTCGCATTTATAATATTAAGCATATAAGGATTTCAAACGCTGGAATTTGCTAGCATTCAACTGACTCTCTACTGCAAGTTAAAGGAACATTTCAAATAAGGAAATATATTTCAGTAGTATACGTCTATTAACCTGAACAACGAAAACCCCGTTAACTGCTGCGAAATAAAGGCGCTGTTAATGTCAAACTGTTGCTACAGATGTGTGGGTTTACTGTAAAAAAAAGTATAGTTCAAAATACAAACGGCCAATATCCATGAACATAATGATATTCTCATAAAAATACATACATCTCTAAATCATATTTTTAGCGCAACATTCATACCGATCAACGTCTTAGTTTATCAATATAATACTCAATATGTTTTTGTCGTCTTCAGCGGATCAAGCGGCTTACCCAGCGGTAGTTTATCAGCCCTTAAAATATAACCCTGTGGAGATGACCTTGTTGCTGATGACAAGCTTTGTCCTGTATCGAACCTCAGACGGGGATTAAGATGAGGGTAAAAGGTAAGAGCGATAGCGGGCAACTGGGCTACGTTTCTATAATCCGGCTCGAAGGGCCATTAAGATGTTAGGCCTTACACCTAAGTTGATATTGATTGATACTCTGACTATTGATTGATTGATATTTATTGATAAAAGTATGATTACATGATAAGTAAGTACACACGGTATGAATGTGGTGTAGGTTCTAAAAGGGGCGGCTCGGTACAATTAAAGTGCTGACATATTGATATGAAAACTGAGCTGTGCTTGCACAGTGCAAGCACAGCAACAATGGAGATATAATATAATGTCTCCAAAAAAATCGTTACGTAAATTCTTTGAAACAGAATCATGGTTCATAATATAATATCATACATTATTGTGATGTAAATTGACAGTGAATCTTTACATAAATGCCCTCAAAGAAGCCACTGTTTAAAAAAATCTTAGTAATTTGTGCGGCGGCATTTTCAACGTCCAAAAATAAAATCGCGACCGCTCCTGAACTGCATCTCACACACCAACCAATAGCGTTTGAGCGAAAGATTAAGAAGTCACCCGACGAACATGTTTCCTTACTTTGTTGGTCGCGCTAAGTCAGGGTTGTCACTCGGCTTAGCGCTTTATATTGCAACTTTCACTCATTCTCTTTTTACTTTTTATTACGGAGTTGTGTGTTGGTGGAGTTTGTCGTACAGTTTCTGGTGATTGGAAAAGAAAATGCCATCGTTTTCGTGTAAGGAGGTAGGAAAGTTTGTGAGTTTGGGTTAATGGTCTTAGTTTGATATAAGTTCAGGCATTGGTGTCATAGATAATTTGAATAAGTTAATTCTATTTAGTATTCTGAGCCTCTTGTCACAGTCATGACGTGCAGCTCCCGACTATTTCTGTTCTGTGCTTGTAACAGATTTGTTTTGTTTTAAGTACTAAGTATCATTTATTCGAGCTAAATTATCTTTTTTATGTGCAAGTGTTTCAGTAGCAATAAACCAGTTTTCTTTCTTTATGTTATCGTATGTTCTCACGATATTATAAGGAACGGAAGTTTTTGTGAAACAAATTGCTCACATCACAAAGCTTTCACGTAATATCTTCCAAGAACCTATTCAGTTATTAAACCAGGAAAACATAATACATTATTTACAATACCAGTAAAGAAACATGTTCCTTCTCCAGCTTACATAATCTCCCCCAAATCTAGGTCCACAAAAACATCTCGAAATAATACTATTTGTCCATTCACCGCGACAAAACTTATCTCGGAAATGTCAGACCATTTATTTACGAAATAAATAAAATCAGCTCACGTACGCGCGATTGCAACAATTCTACGTTACGCACGCGCGCGTGAAAGGCAATGATCAATCACAGGCGTCGGTTTACGCGCGTACAAACGCACACACTCGCGTATCCTACCCTCGAGCTACCCGCTCAAGCGACACACGTTTTGCAACAGCAACTGCGAAGAAAATACAAATGAAAGAAGTTGTTTAAAGCATGCGACGAGTCACCACGACGCGACTTGCGAAGCAATGGACGGAAACAGGAGATGCTCGCGCGTGTCGCTTGAAGCAAGTCGCTGAAGGCTATGAATTGGGCCTAATATAACATTAGTGTGTGTAATAAAAGAATAAGGGTTACCATATGGAATGTGTTTTTCTTGTAACTAGGATCTATTTTCTGGATTTTTATTGTGGTTATGATGTGAAGTAATTTTTCGTCTCAGAAATACCCTTTTTGTATTTTCTGAGCCGGTTTAAGACCTGTTTACGTATGCAAAGATAGCTTTTAGGTACACTTTGACATTTCATAGCTTAACATGGTATAGCTTTCAGCGTGATTTTAATATTGTGGCACTATTTCTCAGGTTTATAAAAGTCACCATTTTTCTTCAAGGCGTGTCGTAATGTTTCTTAGTTCAGTTGGAAGTCGGAAGACTAACGATAATGTCCTGGAATTAGGCTATTAGCACTTGAATGACCCAGTGTAGATAAACGGCTTGGAATGTGGACGTACGGACGTTACATAACAGAATGTTCCTACTGTAAATGACTCAAAAAAATATTTAAAGGAATAATGATTTTTAAAAGGGGTTAATTTAACAACCAGTAACTCTAAAGAAAACTTTCAGTAATTTAGCTTTAGATCAAAGTCAAATGATTATAATGTCTATCTATAAAGGCCTTTTATGTAATGACAGTAATTATAATAAACTTCAAAATCAACTCTAAAACAAATCAACTCGGCGAAAACTAGCTCCAGTAATATAATTTTCAAACCAAGGTGTTGAAAATAGAGAAGTGAAAAATCAAGGAAAACCTCGCCGCGAACTAAATTTAACAGCTTCGGGCTGAAAGTTGAGGGTCGACTAAATAAACTAACAATTTGTTTTAAATTGAACTTGCAACTTCTGCTTGCCTTTGACAACCCTGTGAGGTGCAAGTGAGAGCGGGCAGCGGGCAAAGTTTTATAGGAGCTTTTTATACCTTTTTTTAAAATAATGAAATGTTATATAGATTTTAACACTTTTATTAATTGGATCGTTAAATTAATTGGCCGTGCGAATAACTACCTAATGCAGAATTTTGACCGAATTATTTATAAATGATACTGAATAAATGTACCGAGAATAATGTCGTGTGCCTTTTAGTCTGTATTAAAAGAGTGAATTTTCGAACTTTTTCCAAAAAAAAACCAAACATTGCCCTTCTCTTGGCTTTCGCCGTAGTCGAGCACATTACAACAAATTCAACTAAAAGTTTATCTTTCAACTAACTCCCTTTCCTAGGGATGTATCAGCAACTCGGCCTCCATGTAATATTTTTCTAATTTCGCTATTATTTTCCGCTAATCGCTTTCACTATGACCTAACCGGCCCTCACAGAATGACTAGGGGACGTCACCGTCGTCACCTCGCCATTGATCCTCACACAGCAGTGAATGCATTAAACATAATATTTAGAAGAGAAATAGGCTGAAGTATGGCGACCGAAAGGTAAGCAGGGACCCAGGATGAGAGGTTTTGAATGTAGAGTCAAGTGGTAAAGTGTTACATTGTCGTGTTCTTATAAAGAGGGATGTAGTTGAAGGTAAATAATCGCAGTAATCGCTTAACATATTGTGGCGGTACCTACATCGCCACATTCGAACTACGCATCAAAGACCTGACGTCACACAAAAATCCTGACGTCACAAAAATCCTGCATCGCGCAATTAGAGTTTACCGTGCAGTGAACATATAAACAAAAATCCAATATCAATCATTGGGCAGTTGCCCGCCAGACATAACACCCGTCTGGTAGGAGGATCCTCCCTTTTCTATGATGCATGAGTGAACTTTACATCCTGTTCCTCATACCCCTAAAATATAATATGGTAGTGGTGAAACGCGACACAGTAGAAGATAACAAGGCTTTATGTTTATCTATAATAGCTGCACAAAACTACTTACTGATTGCCTATTATTAAAATAGAAGCATTTATTTCAATAAACCATTTTACGGGCACTTTTGAATTATTAAGGAGTCGCTCAGTCAGAAAGATGAAGCCCATACCAAAGTGTAGTAGGTTTCTATAGAGAAGATAAACTCCATGAACACTCTTCTAAATTAAAATATTGGTACAAAAAATAATAAAGAGCGACCTTGCTGCGTGTTCTTCTCATGATCAGGGGAATCAGGGATTGGATCATGATTTTAGTCCGAAACTGCCGGGGTGATAATGACTGAAAATTTTACACGTACAAAAAAACACTTCAAGGCAATTTTGCCTTTCCTTAGAAACTTCAATCTCCCAAAATTCCCTTCGTTAATCAACTCAGGACCTTTAACTTACATATTCCAAGGACGGCCATAATATTATAATTAGGTGGCCACAACAAGGGGATCGTGGCCTATCTGCCATCTCTATCCTCGAGGTACTCGCTCAAATATATTTATTGTACTCACCTCTCTTTTAAAAATACGAACTTACGTTTAAAATTTGCGGGCGGCGAAATTAACTTTGCTTGAGGTGGCTGGAGGGATTTTTTTAATGCTATTTATTAAGGAAGTGTTTAAAATAAGTTAGGATAATATTACTTCCTGAGTTAATTGTGGGAGATTCAGAATTTATGATGTTTTGATGACAAAGGTGTGCAAAGAGTTAGACAATAATAAACAGATGAAATAGATGACACCTCGGTCAGAAACTGGATTTAAAGTCAGCTCCGTGAAACGAGCAGGATTATTTTTAAAAACACATCAACCATTGAAATACCGAATTACATATCAAAAAATCTCCCATCAGCTTCAATGAAAAACAAGCAGCATTACTACTAATGTTATCAGTTACTCTCATCAAGCGAATGGCCTGGCCACTGGCAATAAAGTGCGGAACGCAATAACCCTGCCTACCGCTCCGTCACGGCTGTCACTGCTAAGTTACGAGCCTTACTGCTAAGTTACGAGGCTCACTGCTAAGTTACGATTGTGAGACATTCCTTAAAGTTTAAACCTTCTTTTGTCCAGCACTCATATCCGGGAGGGTACCATCCACTCGATATTTGAAAGCAAGTCAATATTTGACGAAAAGTAAAGGGTCATGTGGTGTCTCTCAACTCCCAAACGATATTGAATTAGTGCAAAAATTGAAAAGGGTAAACCCTTTTGAGTTAGTTTAGTGCAGTGTGAGTGAACGTAAACAGAAGTTATCATAACGAATACGATCAAGTGTCTTCCCCTTAACATAAAGTGAATATGAAAGACGTAATTAGACGATTTCTTAATTGTATGGTAACTTAGCAGTTATTAGCTAATAGGCTAGATTGTAATGTGAATCACCAGCTGTGATCTTTATAAAAGATAAAAGTTAAGCTTTTGTACAACAAGTTTATTTCTTTATAAATGATAATGAAACGGGCTCTGAGGTCTTTACATGAAAGACGCCAGATTTACTGGTCGAAGTCTTGACAACGTGTCCAGAAAAACCCTGGACTGTCAGCCTCCTTACCAAACATGCTAACTGGCTAATATTTTCACTTCGGCATATGATTTCCTCGTATACCTTGAGAAGACATTCAAGAGAAGAAGAAGTCAGTTCTTTGCATCACAACATTCACACGGTACTAAATGGTTGCTAAGCAACAAGAAACAAAATTATCATTTAACTCTACACGTTAAACTCAACCCCATCATACCGAGTAATCCGGCAGCGGACAGGTTAATCCCATTGTTGTCTGGAAAATATCCGGACAACAACCGGACAACTATTCTGTAAACCCTTGTCCATTGTGGGATGTTCATTTTATCCGTTTGTAACCTGTGATGCTCGCGGATGATCGCGTGAGGGTTCAAATAAGTATTATTGTGAACGCTTTTGACATAAAAGGTTTTTTTTTATTGTGAGTGAAGAGGGGTTCTTGTTTGTAGGTCAGCTTCCATAGTTTTTCCAGGAACGGTAAACTTTAGGATTAAATTATGAATGGTTGGGCAGCACAAGCTTTTTAGTTTTATAGGTAGGTAATTCCAGAGACAAATTCGTGCCATGTAAGAGGTTTCGTAGTACTCCGTTTTTTTAAGAGCATACGTAAATTCTGCTCAATAATTTGAATTTTATGTCCGCCTGGAGACAACTTATTATATAGTGAATTATGGCAAGTTGTCTCCAGGCGGACATAAAATCCATGAGTCAGAAAAACATGGAAACAGTAGGTAAGCACTAAGTGTACCTACATCTATAGTTTGATCTGTTCCGATGGTTTTTCAACAAAATAATGAGGTGAATATAAAATCGCCCACAAAAACCACAAATTAACGAAATTACGTCATAATCATAATCCGTGTCAATGTAGCCCACATTTGGGCATTTAATTCAATCGTTATCGCGGGACCGTGTGAAATTAGTGATGTGCTGACGCGCTGGATTATGAGGGATTTGTAGTTTTAACAACGGACAGATAATGGTTATAGTGGTTTACGGTTAAATGTAATGACTTTTGAACTTTAATGCTGAAAAGCTGGCTGGTGTCACATTCGTTTGTTTGTATTTTACAATTATTATGAATATGAATAGGTGTAGATCCACTTTAATTATCGTAATTAAGTTAATACACAAAAACTAAAAAAGTTTAAAAGTACACGAAGTTTTGATTCTGCAACAAATATTCGCCATTTAGGCAATTTATAAACAAATCCAGAGTATCAATAATTTACTCCCTTGCTCTACCTACTAAATCTTTCAAAAAGCAATTCAATTCAATTCAATTTATTTATTCAGTGACAATTCACATTGCGTTCGAATATAATCCAATATGAAACATAAGTACCTACTTATACACAAATTTTATAAAAATACATGCAATTAAATTACCATTCAAACATAAGCGAAGTGGTCCTATTTACAAAATGGAGGCTTGCATACGTTTGAGCAGTCAAAAGCGCTACAAAGGCCTGCAACCTTGCAACCTTGTTTCCCGGACAGGTATTGTGCCGGCTTGTGATTTGTGCTGTCACCGTTCCCGGGATTTAAAGTCCGGGATGAAAGAATTAAATGGCTTGTATGTAAACTGATGTGGGCCGGATGTGAATTACGCTGGAGAGTTTAACGTTACATTAATTAAACTTCGAAATAAATCGTGAAAATATATTGAAATGTTGACACTTGACGTTTGTTATGTAAATGCCATGTTCTGCAAGTTGAATCGAAGGAAAAGCCCATAGTTACTGATACTGATATTGGCGTAGTTGCTCAAAGTCAAAGTCAAATAATTTATTTCAAATAGGCACATAAAAGGCACTTTTGAACGTCAAAGAAATAGAATTGATTCTAGTTGGACTTCTTTGTTTATAGTCGTAGGTTTGTTTTCCACACGAAGAAATATTTGTATGACCTAATGATGGTTTTTCCAGGTTTGGGTGAATTGGTTGCTAGTTTTCCCACACCTTTTTAAGCTTTTAGTTCTAGAATCAACTGTATTGTGGCCAATAATCATAGATCGATTAGTTCAAACATTTCCGTCAACGTTAGTAAGATATGTTTTTACACGACTAGGGCGAAGAAAAAAAGAGGTTTATGATTTTGACCGGTATGTATGTATGTAAGTATGTTCATCTGTTCCCTTCTATCTTCCAAAACACTCATTATAATTTAACAAATGAAGTATCGTTAGAAGCATCTTAATCGTCCGCTGGTTATAGGCTATGTGGCGTCACATTAAATTAAAAATGGCGCCCTCCAGAGGACATAAAGTCAGGAACTTAAAAAAAATTTTGTCTAATCGTACCATGTTGGGTATCAAATGAAAGGGCTTAATGAGCACATTTCAAAAATATATATATTATAACCCCAAAAGAATTAAAAAAAAAAAAGTTATATAACCCAACTACGACTAAAAAGATATAAACAAGACACCACAGAGAGACAAATTAAAAATCCGGAGTCACACGTAATCTGTTAGATTTATGCCCTAACACGTGTGGCTCCGGATTTTTAATTTATCTGTCTGTGGTGTCTTGTTTATATCTTTTTAATCGTAGTTGGGTTATAATTTTTATAACTTTTTTTTTTATCACATCATTACACATTATATTTCTTCAATTTTCTCCATGACATATTATAATTATAGTTCTTTATTATCATACAACCATAAAATCGTCCCATTCGACCATAATCGAGCCCGCATGATAGTATATGTGCACCGCATGATTGCATACCCGACATTATTGTTATTTTCAGCACATTGAAAACCTGAATTATACCTCACAATGCTGGATAATACGAAACGTGATGGAAAACTTTAGTATTTTTTTAAGTTTTCAGAGTGACCACTATCATACGACAGAATACCCGAAGACCAATTCCCGTAGGTATTTAAAACCGTCCAAAATCTAGTCGCGATGTCATCTCAGCGACAGTTAATGTCAAGAACTTGTCAAAAATGTAGGGAAATTACATGACTGTAATTTTGACAGGTTGAGATTGTAATGCGAACGTTCTTGAAAATATGGTCACCCCTCCCGTCCGGTCATAATTCCAACAAAGAGCCCTTAAAAATAGGAAGGTAAATATAATCAAGAATCACATTATGATCAACCAACAACCCTTGTTTCCTCAACCATGGCAGCTACGACAGATAAGCGTAATTTCGATAAAATATCGTCGATAACCGCACGTGTTGCGGTCCGTAATATTTATTGAACGTGCCTTTACTTGGAAGGTGTGAACGTGTAATTAGAGGGAGGGTGAAATAACTGCTCGAAGAAGTTATTAATTGGCGGTCATTTTCTTAAAGTTAACTGTAGAACGAGTTTTCTTTTTATTTAACAGAGTCTTCCAGTCGGCACTTTGTTTCCATGCTGGTCGAGAAACAAGGAGGCGACCGACAGACTCCCCAGATACTTTTAAAAAGTTTTTTCCTTACCCCTAAATATGGGGCTTCATACAGTGTAACAGAAAAATAATGCTACTATATTTCAAGCGTGTTGATCCATGTGTGGGGATCCAGATATACTATAGTTACTATTGTTACTCACTAATAAAAAACCCTATAAAGACAACCAAGGGAAATAGAAGCACACCTCAGGAAGAACTAATAATATCTAAAAACTAAAAGTCATTCTAGCGTTATAAAATGTATACTTCTCACTAAAAAGACGCAGAGAAATCGCCAAGAATTTAAAAACACTTCGCAAACCCCAATTTAACCCTCAAATTAGAAAATGTGGAGAAACGCAAATTAGTCTGTATTTATGTAATATATTAAGTGGAAGAGCCGACAAATATTTGTTCATAAAGTTGGCTCTGCAGGGTTATAAGCGTGTAAACATGCAAACACACATTCACAGCCGTTTATTATAAATGGAGGATTAGTTGGGGTCTCCAGGGACGGTGAAAGGTGTAAGGAATTAGCGAGATTTGTGTTAATTGACTGACGTATATTTTCATTGGTCTGTATGGAAAAGCCACTTATTTCGAATCTGACAGATTCGAAAAAGTTGCAAATAAAAAGTCAAAAGAAATAGGTAATATTAAAACAAAATCAAAAGTCATTTATTGAAACTCGGCTGAGAATCAGCACTTTTCGAACGTCAAAATTACATAAGAAAGTCATCACCCACCCTTCAACACTTCCTAGTGCTTTAGCTGGGAAGAAGAAGTGGCGCAACAAGTTCCGCAGCGGGAAGTAAGATTAGTAAAATACACATCGGTGTACTCTAGTCTAGGACACTGATGTGTATTTTAGTTTTATTGATTCCATTCATTTATCATGAGGATTTGGTTTCTTAAAAAGTCAATAAGTGTATATTTATTTTCAATTATAAAAGTTTCGATAAGCGATGTCAGTAAAAGATATACTAAAAAGGAGGTCAACCTTCTGGGACCAAAATATTTGATGGCCGACAGAAAGTTTACTCAAGACTCAAATCGGATTTATTGGACGATTGGAGATGGTAATCCTTCATCTAGAGGTTTAGCCAGTGTAGGACATAGACTGACATAATAACGTCACACCTGTATTGAGGTGTACCTATAGTAACACTGACATTTCGCCAGTTATATTAAGTATCATGGGCGAGCCTTTGCTAACAACCGAGGAAAAATCCATAGTTCGGGCTGCTACTAAGAAATTCCAGGACTACAAGTCAATTTGTAGGACTTATAATATTACGCTACCGCTCATCCCTTGTAACACAAGACACCTTAACCTCAGCGGTGTAAACGCTTTTGCTAATGAATTTAATTAAATCGAGTGGTGTGTGGGATTTATCGAGCCCGATGTGTATGGCTCGATGTGTTTGGCTCGCAGTGTGTTTGCTCGCACAAACAAACGCAGGCGGTTGCTCAAATTAACTGGCTTTAAGGCAGGTTATTAGCGTTTTCCGTTATTGTTATTAAAAGTAACGGGGTTCTGTTAATTTTAATTAACGGTAAGTTTCTTACTTAACTTTTCTTGAAGGAAAAAGTGAATAAAATATCAAAATGCTTCCTGATAATGGATCTCTTTAACTAAGCTGTGAAGATTTCGCGTAACTTACCAATTAACGAAGTTATGCGAGTGTTATTTAAAAAAAAAGCTATTGTAATATGAGTCTAAAAGTTTTATGCTAACATACAACTTTTTAATTACACTTACAAACAACTCCCAAAAGACAGTGAAAGAATTTGAATTACCTGCAACAAAAAACAATAATTATTAATAACAAAATCTTAATACAGTTACATCACTATTCATCACAAATTCATCCCTCATATCGCCAGCCATATTACCTAGATCTAGGCTACAGAATACAATGCCTAGGTAACGCTACATCTAGGTAACGCCAGCCCGCCTGTCTGTCGACTGTCGAATTAACTTGAACTACGAAACAGCTGCACTTAAATACACTTCCCTGTTTTATTTTTAGTTTAAATAGGGATGTCTTTTTTGTATGTATGTGAGGTTTTATTTATAGGAAACTAGCTGCTCCGCGCCCGCGACTTCGTCTGCGTATATTTTGTATTAACTTCAAAACTTTTATACTGATATCCAGAATCCAGTAGCCATTCTCCAGGTCCCAGGCTAGCTACCTGTCTCATAAGGACCGGTTCAGAGCTTTAGGCGTGAAAAGGTAACAGACAGACAGAGATATTTTTTAATAAGTACAGCATGAAAATCGGTACAGTAGCTTTTTGCAGGACAACAGACAGACGCGGCGGAGGACTTTGTGTTATAATATGTAAGGAAGGAAGTAGGCTGGAGAAAAGAGCTTTACTACCCAGTAAGTTCTATTTAGTCATCTTGACATCAGCAGGTAGTCTGTTTGACTGGATGTCACAGATTAGAAAATTCGAGACCTAAAAGAGAGAGTGTGAAAATTCCCAGCAAGGATTTAAAACCCGAAGGCCTACGTAGAATTATGTACATAGATCTAAATATAAATGTGTTAAGAGAAAGTGCGCGAAACAATCGGATTGTACATATTACCAGCTGTTGCCAGTGGACACGAAGAAGTTAGAACAAAAGGTTCAAAATAATACAATGTATCATTCTACTGCAGAAATGGAAAGGCTGTGACGTCATACAGAAAGAGATATTGTTTTCCTTAGAGTGGTATTCCATATTTTGAAGCTAACTAGCATGGAGCAAATGTCTTAAAGTTACAACAGACTGCTCATCATTAAGTTCGAATTATTTCACTGCCACTGAATTTTCTCAATGTAACAACCATAAGATTAGTCAAGCTTTAGTGGTACTGGGAATTGCTATAATCACTGTTGAATTAGTGATGGAAAATTGATGTTATTTTCGGACAATATAGCCCATTCATTTTTATACCTATTACAAACTACATGTACGAGTACGACTATTACAAGTACCGTTATTACTTTTTGAGCCGAATGGATCTTTTGCCTCCCCTTGTACTGGCAATAAGGCTGCGACGGGAGCCAACGGCGGGATTTGTTTAATGAGACCCGACACGCAAGTTTGAAGGCTGCCTAATGGTTCGGTCAAATTAGAAGAAATAGCCTGATTACTGAACGATTTAATATTAATTGAAAATGCCGTGGAAAATTAAGACGTTATTAATTACGAAATATAAATTCATTAAGGATTAAGGGCGGCTATATAGATAGACAGTTTCTTTCCTTAAATTTTGTAGAAAAACAATGTTGGGTGTTCGTAACTTATGCAAAGAGAGTGGTAGAATAAATCTTATGTTAGGGATTATAATTTGTATTCAATGGAGAACTCTGAAAATGGTAATAGAGAAAACTCAGGAGAGAATGGTAAAACGTTCCTATTATTTTCTGTATTTTATCACGCTTGTTAGTTTCACGGTTGATACGGTATAGAAAAATCACAAATGAGGCACAAAATAAGAAACACTAACTTTCCAACAGACAAAATTCGAGCAAATACCAATATTTATCACTGTCTAGCACCACACTCCGTATGCTGTATATATCAATGACCCAAAAAGGGTCGAGAACTACCTAATCCCACAAGCCATCAGACGGATGAGACTCCTATCATACAATTTCTGCGACACATTTGTACCCAAGAACACCCACAACCAATAAACCAGCTTATAAATCGATCACCCTCATAAAAAATGGCCGAGAACCTTCTCCCAAAAACACGGTAACCAAAGAAATTTATGTGGGTAAATTAAGAGTAATGTCCAGCAATATTGGGCAACTCCAAGTCCCGGGATCCCGAGATCCCGAAGAGTTGCGGCCTGTTCAAAATGTGGGAGTTCGGTCAACACTGAAATAACTTGAAAGATTAAAGGAAGCGGTGAAGTTGGTGGATGAAAGGCCGCGCATGTAGGAGAAGGTACAAATTTTCAAGATAAAAGGAAATTCTCGTGAGGCTTTTAATGTTTTTGAGGTTATATTTTAATATGGAAGACTTTTACGGTATCGTAAAAAAATGAGGTGCTTTTAGTTAGAAGCGACTTTCTTTATGAAGCTGTTTTCAAGAATGCTTTATGTGATGGGCATCATAGTAACTTATGTGTAGCTGTTTTTTTTTTATATTTACGTAAAACGATTGTTTTCAAAATTTTCACATTTAACTGCGTTACTTGTCCTCCGATCGGTTTTTCCTCTGTTCTGAACTAAATTACATGAATACCTAGTATTTACTTCAATAGCTAACTTTAGGAGGCTTCTTTTGCGATAAAACTTCGGTGAGCTCCTGATTAATTTATAAGGAAATCGAGTGCAAATGTCACTCGCAAAGATTCAAGCATGCCTCCCATATTTCCTTATTCACACACGTCTCCCATAACATACCCTTTAAATATTAATTAAGGGCAAGCTCAAGGAAAAATCTTATGTGAAAGTAACCGAAAGATATAAGATTCCCTCTTCCCCCCTTCGAGACGTAATCCAATAAAGTCTGGAGCAATTACAAAAATTAACACTTAGTCCGGAATCTCGCAATCTCGCAAATGATATCGCGGAAACTGTTTATTGGATCCCCTCGGGATCCCGGGGGATGTGTCCGGGACTGTTAATCACGCCGGGATTACGAGATCTGTTGTGGTCATTCGTCGGAAAGTTTTCGATTATGACTGTGCTTGTTATTGTGATCTGCTTTCGGTATTTATGATACAGTAACATTCTCCAGATTGAGAATTTGGATGCGCTGTATCTTACCTTTATAACTACTTGCGGAAACCATTCGATCTGTCTTTGACGACTATTTCGTTGCTTTGATTTCTCGCAATAGGTATCTTGTAAACTTTTTCTTCCATATTCTTAACTTGATTTACGCCGAATTGCACAGATATGACGCATATAATGTTCCCCATTCGTTTTTTTGTACTTAATTTGTTATTTTATACGTCATATTAGGCGCCACTAAACTTTATTTTCTTCCTTTCATTTAGAGATAGTAGAGGACAAGACAACCCTACCCAAAACCCTCATTGACCTTATCATTTAGTCGCTTTTTACAACACGTATATAGTACCCATCTAAATTACATGGTTTTCTAAAAAATGGCAACTTAAAATAAAAAAAAGTACTCACAAACCTCAATCTTAGTACACTACCATCCACATTTCTCCCTTCACGTCACTAGGGACAGAAACAAAACAACGTCACGTCGAAACACTTAGCTATCCGAACCGAGAAAAAAAAGCCAAAATCAATAAATACAACGTTGACTGTACCGTAAAATATCGGGAAAAACTTTCACAATCCTACTGGATACTCAACCATATAACTTTAGAGGTAAGGTCGGTTTTTCAGCGGGGGGTTAAGGGGTGGGTTCGGGTATACTCAATGGATTTTTATGCAGATTTCATATTCAATCTGCGATAGTAGAATTTATCGTCGCTCTGATGCGGAGTCATTGTACATTTGGTTTGATTTGTTATTTGTTGTTATAAATGGTAAATGTGTTGGGTTTTATAGTGTAAGTTACTGCTGTTTTATGTTGGAGAGGAATCTACTGAGAGAGGGATTGAGAATTCTCTATGATACGATTAATGGTCTTTTTTTTTTTTTTTTGAGGCTGTGAAATCATCCAATGACTTCTCCCGCTCTGGGCGGAGCCGAAGGGCGTGTCAGACTTTTACTGACTAAAACCCACCCGTGTTCCTTCATTTGCCTGTTGCCAAGGTCCCGGTATCCCTTTCGTACTTTCCCGCAACCCTGGCAGGCATCGGTCCTAGCGGACCCCGTCAATTTTGCTGACATCTCTTTGAGGCGCGCGTGGAACACGACGCGCCATCGAGCCGGGCCTGGTTCTTATCGGACGGCGAGCTGCCCGTTGCTCGCCGTCCGCAAGCCCGCGCCTATGGTGGCCGGGAATCCGCCTGGGATTCCCGACGCCCAGGGCGTCTCCAACGGCGGCGGTTAGGGGCGTGAGGGCGCAAACTTTGCCTTTCCCTCACGCGTTCCGCCTCCTCCTTCGCGAGCATTACTGCTTCGCAGAAGGAGGTGACGGCTTTCCATGCCCTCTCGTTCCGTACCATGGCCTGGACCAGGGCCGGACGCGAGAGGTCATTGCCGCCAATCGCCTCCGCGAGGACACGGCGGTGCTCCGCCCAAGCAGGGCATACCTCAACCGTATGCTCCACCGTGTCCTCCGGGCGATCCGCACAGTGGTGACACCCGGGCGTTTCCTCCCGCCTAATCCTACACAGGAACCTCCCGAAGCTGCCATGTCCGGTGAGGACCTGTGTCAGGCGGAAGGTGAGGACGCCGTGGCGCCTCTCTAGCCACTCCTCAAAGAGGGGACTTATCGCCGCTATTGTGGCGTGCCCAACGATTAATGGTCTATAGGTGATACCGTGAAAAAAAAAATTCATTGATAGTTAAGTCAAATTTTACAACTAAAATAATATTGAAGAAAATTGGTAGAGTTACTATGCTTGTTTATTTTCTCAACAGCCACATGCCACATCAATTTCATAATACTCGTGAATTACATTTAAACAGTTACAAATAATAAACAATCGTCATATTTTATCAGTAACTCCTACAGAAATTGGTACAGTTGATTAATAAAACTGTAGATAATATCCGGTAGTAACATTTATTTAGATTAGACCACCCAGAAGTACGATTTCCGTTGGCATATTGTTTTGATACGACATTTCATGTGTGCTGTATTCATCTTGGAGAAATATCAGATAAGTCTAAGCAATAAACCCAAGATTCGCTAAACTTGCGAAGTATAATTTCTTAAGTAGAGAAGACTAAAGCAAGAAAATACTTTTAATAAGAGCCTAACCATATCATTTAGCCTTATCATTGTCCCACTGTAAGGCAAAGGCCTTTTCTCATAAAGAGAAGGCCAATGCCTTCCCATCTTTCACATCTTCATCTCCACGCTTCTCCAAGACGGGGTGGCGATTTATAGTTATTAAAGTCGAGGTTTCCTCACGGTATACTGGTATTCAGCTGCATCCGGTTAGACTGGAAGCCGACCCCAACGTAGTTGGGAAAAGGCTAGGCAGATGATGAAAGTCCAGGTTTCCTCACGGTGATTTTCTGAGTTGTCCGAGTAACTCTTAAGCGGACAAGGTATGTACTGTATCGTAATTTTTGGTCTACTCGGGTGCCACCCGGTCGCTTATATTCTTATTATTATTATTGTCTCACAAAATAGTCACAGCACAGATTACAGTATCGTTAACGCCTTGTAGGTATTCATACTTAATATGTTTTTAAAACTAAATAGTAGGTACTTACAGATGTTGCAATATGTACCTTTAGCATCTATACTATACCCTATAAAAAATCCTTGACCAATATAACAAAACACCTAACGGTCAGATCAATCGGCCCATCAGTTGACATCAATACCAGCAGCCAGCAGTGAGATGAATGGCCACTGTACGTGCGCACACGCACTGGCCATGTTTGGTAAGTAGAACTACATCCTGGACGTCTTCGCCCACTGAGTGTTAGTTATACTATGGTGGACTGATTTTGAGGTCATTGGATATAATGCATTACTGTGACGCGTTCGCAGATAAATCAATGTGGTGTTAGAAGTAGAAATAGTGCTGCGGTCATGTTTTTGATTTAGATGGGTGACCACATATAACATCACGCTTGTATTTCTCGAAGGGCTAGGCAGAGGTGCACCTATAGTACACCTACATTTCGCCAGTAATTATGTTTTAAGTCCCATGTAATAGGGGGCGGTTCTATTGCCATCAACCGGGCACAAATCCAGGCTGCTGAGGCTGGGCTGCTACTGAGAGATTCTTAATGGAAAAACGCAATATCCATTTTCTCGATCTGGGAATCGAACTTAGGACCTCATGCTCAGCAGTAGCGGTTGTAACCACCAGACCAACAAGGTAATCCTGATGATATCTATTCTCAAAAAATTTAAGTAATAAAAAGTAAAACCCAAGTACGAGTTTTGTTAAATTCTTTTGCGGTTATAATATACATTTTTTAGGGTTCCGTAGTCAACAAGGAACCCTTATAGTTTCGCCATGTCTGTCTGTCTGTCCGCGGCTTAGCTCAAAGACCGTTGGTGCTAGAAAGCTGTAATTTGGTATGGATATATATATAAACCACACCGACAAAGTGGTAAAAGGTTTTTTTTTTTACGGTACATTTAAAGTGGGGATTGTTTCTTTTTTTTCTCGTCAATCCCATGGCGTGGGGTATCGTTGGAAAGGTCGTTTTGAAAATAATGGGAGTTTGTGAAAACCATTTTTGGATTCAAGAATCCGTTTGCGGAATATTAAGCTTTAAAGTGCAAATTTTTGTTAGAGTCAAGTGTCCCCCCCCTGCCAGCTAAATTGTTGGGTATGAAAATGTGAAAAAATTCACGGCAGTAGTATATATAACGAAATTAAAAGGAAAACTATCACCGCTACGAAGGCTCCACCTGTTACCGAGTAATAATCGACCAACTTTAATTTGCAGTTGCAAAAACATGTTCTTCCGTACATTCTGTATGGGAGAACAAGTTTTTCAACTATAATGTTAAGTTTGTTGGATAAATTCATCCCAACTACGGAAACCTTCATTGTGCGTGATTCGACATGCACTTGGCCGGTTTTTTTGAAATGTGCTCTTTAAGCCCTTTCATTTGATACCCAACATGGTACGATTAAAAAATTTTTTTTTTAGTTCCTGACTTTATGTCCTCTAGAGGGCGCCATTTTTAATTTAATGTAGCGTCACATAGCCTATAACCAGCAAACGATCAAGACGCTTCCAACGATACCTCATTTGTCAAATTGTGATGAGTGGATTAGAAGATAGGAGGGAACAGATGAACATACATACATACAAACCGGTTAAAATCATACCCCTCCTTTTTACTTCGCCGTAGTCGGGTAAAAACAGGATATAATCTAATATATCTCTATATCTAATAAATAAATTAAAAAAAATAAAAAATAAATATCCTGAATTAAGGACATAATAAAAACACTTGATCTTCGTTTGACCAATCAAATCTACTTCTGTACGTCTTACAAACATTAATTCGAAGCGCGAGCGGGAACATAAACCGCTACCCGTTGCACCGAAGCATATCGTAGATACTACACCTATCGAGCCAACTTGGCAGTAGTTCTAGTTATAAGGTATCTACTGATAGTTCTGTATAAGGTATCTACTGATTTTCAGTTGTTCCACTACTGATAAATGTTAGATTTCAGCCGTAATTAGTATGCCTCGAAACCTTTGATTAGAAGTAGTATGTACGTTTTGCTGGTAAAGTTGTTAATTATAGTTGATTGGGTGCTATCAGGCATACAAAAGATAGAAAGAGGTAGAGTTTAATAGTTCTTTTAATGTTTAAAGCAAAGGGAAAAGTTTTGTTGTAAAAGTTCTTTTATTTCTTTGATAAAAGTTTTCTTGAAAATGAATACTTTCTACCTATGTTGGAATAAGACCTCTTTTTTTCATTTATAAATTCACAGTTCTATGACGTCAGAATGATGTCTGACAAAACGTTTTCAGGGCAATTCGAAGAAAATTCTGCTTTTGGAAACGATGCAGCGAAGTTATGATTCTCACTTGATAATGTGCGGACACCAGACAACACCACAACGTGAATTAGAATCATTATAGTACCTACATACGTCCCTAAACATATAAATGAAAGTCATCTGCCTACCCCTCCTTGGAAAGCCGGCGTTACTTCCCACCCAATAACAATATTTCCCTTAACCCATTCACATTAACACCTTCTATAATAATTAATAACAGATTACAATAATATATTAAGACGCTAGTGATAAGGATATAACAATAACGGTGATATATCTGGTTATAACAATATATACTACGGTGAATTATATCTGAGTGGCAGCAACATTAATTTTACATTTCACACAAATAACTGTCCCGACATGCAGACGTGTGCCAATTCTACGGAACATGTATGGTTTAATGCTTTACTACTTTGATTGACTTTGTTTTGAAGCGAAGACATACTGAGTCGGTTTTATTTACGGAAGTGAAGAAATGTTATTTGATATTATTGCATCGATTATGCCAAAAATCAAGGTAATTTTTGATGTACAGAAATGAAAGCTTAATGCTTACAATATTATCATCAAATCATCATACATACCTATATGAAGAATTCAACGATAGGAGGAAATACATGTTCTCGATAACGTGTGTAACATTATCATTCTTTCCTGTTATGGACCGCTTTTTTTTTCCATCTCTTTTCATAACAATAGCTAGGTACTTTTTATTTTCTCTCTCTCATATATTATATCTTCATTTGTTTGCACATACGTATATCGCCAATTCGTTTCCTATTACCAGTAAGCAAACTGACTCTGCTTATCCTAAGCTAAAGGCAAGCATAAACACTGGCAATAAATTAGAGCAACGCGCACATTAATCAAGTTTACTTCAATAACCCACATTGTATATTCATAAGCGGATTCCACGAGACTAATCATTCATCTTGAGACAATGATAAATATATGAGGTTCAGGGGAAATGGGGCAGAAGGTTCAGAGAATATAGAATCTCCTTTAAGAAGATAAATACTTTTGACTGATGTTTGAGAGGTGTTGAGTTGGAAACCAGTGAATATTATTTATTTATCAGCTGCATGATACAACCTTATTCATGACGCAACGATTGGAAGAATTTAAGGTAATTGATATCTAACTTATTTGTCAACTAGACATCCTACAAACTTTTTCGTGCAATGCTAAATTGACTACGTGTAAGTGATTTATATTATACCCTGTATTAAATAGACCTTCTGTCTCCTCCTTATCACTTGCCACGGACCCTAAAGTGACAGATAACGCCAAGGTAAGCTAACAGCCAGTGTAGGGTCGACCTCACTAGTTACGAGTTGAAGCAAACGTGTCAGCTTGGGTGACATGATTATAGAATAGGGGGCAATGATGTATGGGTTCTGAAGGTTGACTATTATGCTTACGTGATGGGTTATGAATGGAGTCATTTAGTGTTAGCATACAGAAAAGGCTGTATTAGATAGATCTAGATAAACCATTAATAGTTTGAGAATGCGATATAGTTACATAGTCCTTTCGCAGTTATTTCGCATCATAAATCAACGACAATGAAGTCAAAAGTTACTGCAAAGGTTGCATACAATACCTTCGTGTTTTACTAATTTCAACTTTATTAGCACCTGATCTTGTCCAACTGAGAGGTGTGAGGAACGCATTCTCAAATTATTAATGGTGTAGTTTAGGGCTACGATATTCAAGCCTTGATTCCAAAACCCAATGAGGATGCTTACGAAAATGCCAAAGAGCTTAACAAGGTACAAAAATATGCTTCAATAGGTAACTATCCCACAAAAGACATGGAATTAGAAAACCACTGCCGTCATTCGGAAGATAATAAACCAAATCAGATCTTAAAGTATATTATTACGTGTGCCTTCGGGTATACGCCTACTAGAAGTTAGTGATGTTAAGTTTGGAACTAAAAAAAATGTAAATGTCTATCAACCTGCTCCCAAACTACGATGTTTATTTTGTTTTACTTTTTACATACTTCTGTGGCGGTACCTACATCGCCACATTCAAAACTACGCATCAAAGACCTGACGTCACACAAAAATCCTGACGTCACAAAAATCCTGCATCGCGCAATTAGAGTTTACCGTGCAGTGAACATATATACAAAAATCCAATATCAATCATTGGGCAGTTGCCCGCCAGACACAACACCCGTCTGGTTGGAGGATCCTCCCTTTTCTATGGTGGATGAGTGAACTTTACACCCTGTTCCTCATACTCCTAAATTGGTGACCCCGAATATGAACGTCAACGCAGCCTTCGTGCAACTACTCCAGCGTGACGTCATCATCATCACTCCCGCAAGCTTTCAGTGAGGCGAGTCACACAGCCAAGCCAACACCCGAGGCGTCAGCGGGTATCCTGACCACCAGCATGCAGCGAACGCGCATTCCTGGTCATCACCCGCATCCTCATCACCCCGACCCACTGGGGAATCAACTCAATCAACTCAATCACCACAATCGCCGCAAACAGTTCCGACCCACTGCGAACAATGCGGCACCCGGTTCCGACTCACTGGAACCACAACTGGCACTGGCAAGCATCGCAAGATACAAGACTCAGCCCACTATCGACCTTCGGTCTCCGGAGGGGAGTGATGTGGCGGTACCTACATCGCCACATTCAAAACTACGCATCAAAGACCTGACGTCACACAAAAATCCTGACGTCACAAAAATCCTGCATCGCGCAATTAGAGTTTACCGTGCAGTGAACATATATACAAAAATCCAATATCAATCATTGGGCAGTTGCCCGCCAGACACAACACCCGTCTGGTTGGAGGATCCTCCCTTTTCTATGGTGGATGAGTGAACTTTACACCCTGTTCCTCATACTCCTAAACTTCCTTGATATAATCTTTTCATTATTTGACATTATATACCTACAATATTCTAATTTTTTAAATTATTATTATATTAGATTTGTTGCAGTTGTAGTGGCAATCATGTCATTTGGCATATTATGTAGGTTTTATTTTAATTATTTTATTTATCTTTTATATAAGTAGATTCTTTTAGATTTTGTGAATGTGAGAACGTTGTACGCTTAGCAGACTGTAGATTTGACAGGCCTACACTGTCCTCTCATAACTATGAACACTGTAATTTAAAAACATTGTAAAAGCCATTTATTTTTAAAAGAGTAACCGTGGAGTTTCTTGTCGGCTCTTCTCCATAAGAAACGACCAATTGTAACCGTGCACCTAGCTTCTGTCGTTTCATAAGTGCCCATGTAGGTTTATGTGAAACTATTTTGATTTGACTTTGAAAAGCTTTTTAGTGATCTCGCCGCTAATAGTATTTAAGTATTGCGAATCCTACCTCAATGCAGCACCAAATATAAACAAACTATAAACAAAGCCCACATCAATACTCTCTACCCAACCGCTCCAGAAATATCCCACCACTAGTTCATCGATCGCTCCGCAAATAGCCGAAACCCGATCGTCTCGCATTACCCAGGAATCGAACCCACACCACAGCAGATCGAGTGCCCTTCCGTCGTCAAGTCGCCTGTGAAAAGTGGTGACATTAGCGATAGGTTTGTAAGGGATCCTTATGTCACGGTTTGTGTCAGTTTGAGAGCTTGAGAAGTAATTGTAGTTCTGATTTTGAATTAAAGTTAGTAGTTTAGTTAGTACGTGAATTTATATTCATGGCTAAGTGACTTTTGGGGCCGTTTTATCGAAGCTCGTATATAATCAGCAGATGTAGAAAGTCTATAAAGTTTAATGGACTCGTAACGGGCTAACTTATTGAGTTTTATTTTTTATTATTGTCAAAACTTTATCTGGCTTTGCCTTAAGTCAGACTGTCTTCAATAACTTTGAATTCTCTGGTACACCATGTATTATTTATCCCAAACAATCTTTCCAAGCAAGAGGTTGACGACCTATTAACATTATATGGACTTAAACAAGCCCATCTAGTCAGCCTACCGAATCATTCCAAAAACTTACTCTGATATGAAGATCTCCACAAACATGGCCCTACACTTACCAGTATCCTAGTACACAAACTGTCTAGTACACAGTTCGCAAGTTCGTCTAGTTCACACATGTTATACACAAGTTCCGGCAGTATCGGAAGCAATAAGGCGGGGAACACACAACGCGCACGGTGTGTTTGATTTGTCCACCGACACATTAGTGAGGCGGTAGTGTTCAGAATTCGTATCCACATATCCATGTTAGTATCTATTAGTCTTATTGTGGTTGAAGGAATAAGAGCTTTCGTCTGTAATAAGTTATAGATGCTCAGTATTAATGTTTATAAAAATTTTTGATTCACGTTTTCTTAAAAATGTTGCCACAAACCAATTCGCCTAGCTTCTGCCAACTACTTATGTTGGGATTGGCTTATAGTCCTATCGGATGCAGTTAAACATCCCATTATTTTACATGGACCTATCTGACCGCAACCACCCAGTTACTGGGTAATTAATATGTTACCTGCATGGTTATCAGATTTCTGGGTTTTTGTCCACCCTAACGACTGTCAAAGATCTACGGCTGAACGGGCTTTCTAAGGCACAGAGGAGTCTCGATATGTAATGGTTGGTACCCATCCATTATTCGACTGCGGCAGCCTACCCTTCGATCGAACTGTGCGGCTGTTATTATTTAGCCAAGACCCACATTTAACTAAGTCTGTACTATAAAAATATTTGATTATTGAAATCGAACTCCTTGCATCCCCTACAGAAAGAAAGAAAGAAAGAAAGAAAATACGTTTATTTGCGGTAAACATGACGCAAAAAAAAAAGAAAATATACACAAAAAAAAAATACAAAAGGTTGGGGGAAACATGCGTCACATTCACGCAAAACGGCTATCGCTCAGCATTATGCTGCGACCCTATGCAGGACAGAGCCCCAGCGCTGGTTTTCAGCGACAGCCGGCGCTGACGTAATGACGTCGACTGGTGCGGCACGGGTGAACCATTATTATTACCCAATAGAATACACAAGTGACGAATATACAATAATATAATATACATAATATACAGCAATCGTGCATTCGATGTAAACGAGTCGAGCTCATTTTACTTAAATATTGGAATCAATGACACGACGAAAAAGAAGACTCCTGTGTAAGGACTGAAGGCACAACGACCACAGCAACCCACAATCACCATTCAAATTAGCATGCGCGACTCCATTAATTTAGGATTCAGTACTGGAAAATAAAAAATCCCTGTAAGAATACGTGTGTCCTCAAAAAGCTAAACCACACTTTCCACTATTACAGTACAACTTTTTTCTTAATGTCCCTCAGCAAACTTCGTGTTTCGTCAGTCATCGGGTTTATATCAGTTGCCCTTTGCACTTGGTGCAGACCGGACGCTCTCAATCGACTTGGAAATATATAGAGAAAACTCTTTTATCTTAAGTAATTTATTTAAAAAAGGTGAGAAATAGTTTTACAGATCTACTCGAATATAGTTCACACGGAAATCAAAACAAAACAACAATAAAGTACTTAGTTTTGAATTCAAATTATTATACACGATAAATCTAATAATTGATGGACATGGAAATTAGCATTCATTTGTATTCGGAAATGCGATGATTCCCAAGGGACATTAAGAAAATAGTTGTAGAGTACGTCAGTATTTTTCCCACGTGACAGAAGGGCGTCCATTATTCACGCGTCAGTCAGGACGGTCCTGTTTACAGTGAGTGACAATAAATATCATGAGTAGGGTAGATACGCTGATGTGTGGCGTGAGACCTTGTCAGATGAAGTTCCGACTTCGTTTCTGACACTGTTTGTATTGATAGGTGATTGACATTTTTAGTTTTACTTAGAAGAAGGTAGGTGTCAAGAAAAGTGTCAGGTTGTCTAAGTTAAGTTTGACTATAAAGAACTTTCTGACTTTTGAATTGGAGAAATCGAATTGCTAGGAATGTAACATTTCTATTAATAAAAATAGAATAGAATTTACCTCATTTATAAAATGATCTGTCGAGTTACGCACAAATAGTCTGGGGCCGTATTATGAAGTATTAATGCCATCATGATTCCACTGCGCAAAAAGGATGGTGCTATCGGCCTTGTATAGCTCCGTCTCTCACTCGCACTGGAAAAATGATGGCATTAACAGGTCATAATACGGCCCCTGACTGGCTGACTTCACAGCCAGCGTTAAACATAACAAATATTTTCACTATACTAGTTGCAAAAGATGTTTAATAATGATTTAATTATCATAAACCACATAGGTAGCTATTGTTCAAGCAAGCTTAGGAAGGTAAGTAAAAGGCAATATAAGTACCTAGTTTTACATTTGTCTACTTCTATTTTGAAACCAGACACGTGTAGGTATTTAAATGAAAAGTTTCTCAAATTCGATTAATTACAAAACAAACAATCATTCATAGAGATTCTATAGCCACCTCACGCCAACCTTTCTAAGGCCATCGACACTGCATAACCAGTTGTTATTTAATTCACGAAGACAATAGAAAATGATTGCATTACAAATAAGTTTGCAAGATCAAGGGGCTCGTTACAATACCATTATATGCTAATGTGACTGTTCTTTGTAAGATAAATTAGATTTCAGAGGCAGTCATTTAGAAAATGGACCAGCGGCCATTTTAATGTATGTTAAGGCGTGTTTTTCTTTTCGAGTCTTTTTTGGAGAGTGTATTTTTTCTGTCTACAGACAACTGCGCAATGAATAAGTTATTTTAATTTTGGTTTTTTATGTCTTCATAAGTATGTATTTTTAGAGTTTGTGTGACTGTAGGTTTATGGGTTTTTATTTTATTTACCTAAGTACCTATGGCTATAGGGTTTGATAAATCAAAGGACCTACCTACTTACCTTTTCATCTCTGTATATTTACATTGAGAAGTGTCTTGTAATTCCATAGTGTGTGGTTACTTACTAATGTGAATGAAAACCTTACCTGCAACAAATGGAAATAAAATTATAAATACAAAGTTCTAACAACAATACAGTTTCATTTAATGAATCGAGAAAAAACCGAATCTAAAAATCACACAAAAAATTATAAACATTTTTTGCAATTCCACTGTCAGAAACTCAATTAAAACTAGATTCGCCCCCGACATGTTTCGGAATTCGGCCTCCGAAATATTATGGCATTTGTAAATAAAAACTTTGTCATTCCACAGCTGGACAGACGTTTTACAAAAAAGTTTCATCAAAATTCGGCCAGCGTGTTTGAGTTGTCAAGAGAAAAACAAATATGTGTAACGTAAAAATGTGCAAATGACCATATTTTGGAGCGGGATATTACTGATTTCAATTGTGTAAATCTGTCAACTCGTCGCTATTAAGGAAAGAAGGAAAAGAAAAAATATTGAGACACGCACGGGAAATATAAACAATACAAATGATCAATAAAACTATCAAAATCATACAAACAATTAAAAAAACCTTAAAAACAAAAAAAATACAAAAGACCTGTGCGAGGTCAAAAAGGCTACTACTATTCGTTTATAGGCTTTTTATTATTTTCGACTGCATCAATGAGCTGATTTCGACTAAAATATTGCAGAAAAATCCTGAATAATCCTGATTGGATTGGGCATTATACCCGGACTGCCAAAGAAGGATTATGTTTTTCGCGTGTATCTTGTATGTATGTTTGTAAATTTCTTTATTATCTCGTATCTTCCAAACGGCTGGATGGATTTAGACAGTTAAGGTATCGTTATATTCGTCTTAAAAACCCAAGTGTCTTTAGATAGGTGTTTGGAAAAAAAAACAAAATAGCGAATTTTTGGAGCGAAATAGTAATACGTTAATAAAATAATTATAACTAAAACTATCGAGTAGGGTATCAAAATAAAGGAAATTAAAAGGGAATCACAAAAATATATATAAATTATATGTTTAAATTTAATTAGGAATAATAAATTGGTTTAAAAAGTTTTTGATAGCGTAAAAGTGGGCCATGTTTGTGTCGGACCATGGGCCTTGTAAATCGCCTGCGAAGCTTTGCACAAGCTAATTTACAGTAAACTAAATTGTCCCGCCTGCTATACCAAACTTCTATAAATAATAATACTTGTTTATCTCTTTTCAGTTAAGTAGGTACGTGTTTTTGCAGTCGGGTATTTTGGTTTTTTAAATTAAATTTTTTATTTACACTTCATTCACAAAATGTTAATTTAGAGGCGGCCACATTACTTTATACCGAGCTGTTACAAACGCAACTAAATCTAAAATTCATACAAACATACATGAAAGAATCCATTTAACATGAACCCATACATTTAAATGTACCCACAATTACACATTGGGCCATTGTGACGGTAATAAAATAAAGTTTTACGAGCTAAGGTCACAATGGGACTGCACTATTAATAAATAATAGCAGTATTATTAGCTTGGTCACCGTTATATTTGTAAAGAACCATCAGTTTTATGGGCTCGCTGTATTGGCATTAATATTACATGAGAACTGTGTGGGGATGGAGTGTTTGTATTTTATGGCATTTGTACTTTATAGAAGAGTATTATGGAATAGTTAGAAGAAAGTTCTTATTAAATTGTAAAAACAGTAATTTTCGAACAAAAGACAGTGAAATTTAAAAAAGTTTTATAGAAATCATAACAACCAGTCACTACAGTTTACCATCAGTTTAAAGTATATACACATTTGAATACTACCAATATATTTAATTTGTCCATTAGCGCTGTAAACGCTTGTGTCAAAAATTTGTTACTTCAAACAAGCAATTTTCTGTAGGCACTTTCATTTGCAAGTACCTGCCTATACCTGCCCCTAACATCGCTTTACCGAAGAAAGCTTCAAATACCCAGCACTTTTCGCAACACACAAGTGACTTGAAGCAAATAATCACTGCTACGGAGAAAGCTCCTCAAAGTCACTGATACCACCATAAAAGCTTTAATGTGACTGATGGTGTTCATTCACCATCAGTCTTGAACGGGGAACAATGGCGTACTTAACATAATTACTTCCCTTAAGAAGAAACTACTTATAACAGAAAACCTACCTTATTTTGTCCATCATAGAGTTCAATTTGGGTTGTAAGTGGCACAATGAAAAAGGTCTTTAAATTCCCTACCAAAATTATGGTCAGTGGACCACACGTGTGCTCCAATTTTTCTCTTTATAATATGGTTCCTTATTTGGGAAGGTTATGCAACGGAGTTTCGTGTTTGTGCATTGAATAGTTCTTGGTACAAGATAAGCGGTGTTCCCTTTATTTTGGACAGATGTTTACTGCGCAGAAAAGGCGAAAGGGTCACTTTTTGTTGGGTGATTTGAGATTTATTTGTAAATTCATTTGGTGTGTGTTGCCAAACCTAAGTGGAATAATATTAATTATCATAAGGCTGGAAGATTACGTGGTGTAAACGAAATTTTCTGTGCAGTTAAAATTCAGTGTGGCCCTAATATCTGCAATTTAGGACACCTGCATTTTGACGACCCCTCAGGTAGGTAATGTTACTAAATGACATTGACCATTATGCAGAACTGTTTGTGGAACTGTGGTCATCAGTGTTAGGTCATTGAAGACATTACCTATACTGAGCTAAATCATTATTTATTTAATAATGGTCGAATGAAAAGTTCGAAAGATTGAACCACTAGGTTAACAACTGCACTAGTAGCTTAAAACTTCTACACATTATATTAATGACTATCTGTTGCCCGCGACTTCGTCTGCGATCCAGGATGAAAACTAGCCTATGTCCCTCTCCGGTTCATGGTCTACCCATGTGCCAACCGTTCAGCCGTTTTAGCGTGAAAGCGTAACAAACAAATAAACAAACAAACAAGCTCACTTTCGCATTTGTAATACTAGCTTCCGCCCGCGGCTTCGCCCGCGTGGTATGTCTATAAAAAGTAGCCTATGACCTTCCCCGGGATGCCATCTATCTTCTTGCCAAATTTTATCGAAATCTGTTCAGTGGTTTAGGCGTGAGAAGGTAACATACATCGAATCGAATTTATAATATTAGTATGGATTAGTTAGGATGTTTAACTTAGTTGGAGGAATAACAGGAATACTAGGAGTGTCCTTATACATAATTATAACACAATAATATACATGCTTTAATCGTTTCGTACAAGCTTTTGTTAACTACTAGCTGCGCCCCGCGGTTGTCACCCGCATACGTCTCGATCCCGTGTGAATAACGAGATAAAAAGTGCCCTATGTCCTCCAGGTCATGGTCTACCCATGTACCAAATCCGTTCAGCCGTTTTAGCGTAAAAGCGTAACAAACAAACTCACTTTCACATTTATAATAATTATAGTCAGGATTTTATTAAAATTACGTGTTATTAACACAGTAACAGGAATGTAAAACCCATAAAAACTTTAACAACAATGTTTTAAGATATACTCTGAGTCATCTGAGGTTAAAACTTCCTCTATTTATGAGAAATTTACTCCTTTCGAAGATATAAAAAAAATCTTCGAAATCAAAAATATGTCATTTTACTTATCGTCTACTTTATCATTAAAACGCTTTAATAATGTAGTCAATACTATAGTAGGAGATAGTAAAGTTTACTGTTTAGAAGAACGATAAAACTACCATACGATCATTTTATGACACTGAAATGTCACTTTTACGATAGCTCCAAGCGGCTCCAAGTAATAAGAAATGGCGGGAATAGTTTCCGATATAGGATAAGAGATGGCGCTGCAATTAAAATGGCTCGGAAAGAGGTTATGAGTTTGCAAGTGAAGGTGTTATCTCATTTATATTGATGTTAATAGTCAATTCGGTTTTATGCAGAGGAAGATAATAATCGTGTTAATTGATTACGAAATTGAATTATTTGTTATGACAGCCAGAATGTCAGTTCATTACTTCAAACCGAAATCTCTTGACCTAAGCGTCATCTTAGTTTTACGATTTTCACGGAAAGCTGATTTAAAAAATCCTATTTATTATTTATTAACAATGTTTAGTGGTGCGTTGATTATAGAGGGTACCACAAATAAAATAATGTTTTTGTATTACGATCTGCCTACCGTAGGTATATCGGGCTTCAATAGGACAATATTTACACATGCTGTCAGTATTTGACGCATTCCAATGATTCAAAGTCAAAGTCAAATAATTTATTTCAAATAGGTACATAAAAGGCACTTTTGTACGTCAATGAAAAACAAAGAAATAGAATTGATTCTAGTTGCCCATTCAAAAAGGTAGCTTTCGTATGGAGAAGAATGGGCAAGAAACTCCACCGTTACTCTTTTTAAAAATGTTTTACAATATTTTGTATACATGAATTATATAATTATATGTGAAGACGATGCACCTACAATAAGATTACTGTACCACAAAAGGTAAAAAGAATTATAAATGGAGCAATGACAAATAAATTAGTTATGTGATAGGTAGATGGTGGTGATTACTGTACCATTCACTCACTGAACTTGCTACTTAAATAAAAATTTATAATTAACTTCTTCAACACCTCATCACTTAACCCTTCAATGCTACTATCGCTAACATTAGTGAAGTCACTAGTTGACCTACATGCGTGTGCGCAATGCTTGTGTTTGTACATGTGCAGGAAGGAAACGTAGTAGGCAGGTACTAGGTAGCTATGTGCCTCTGTAGTGGGACTAGTGGGACGTGTTTTGTCAATAAGTAGGTTATGTTTTGTATTACCTGAATGGCATTGCTTCCATTGTAATTTAGTTTTCAGTTGTTCATGTAAAGAGGCATTATACGAGAAGGTATTCTTTTGAAAAGAAACAACCCATACATAATGAGTACCTATCTACATCTACAGTAAATACGCTACGCTCACCCTAGCGACGCACCGTGTAGATATCACCTTAGATCCCTCCTTAAATCTCATCCTCATAAAACTAGCTATTATTCTTATTCCTTCTCTGTCCATGCTGTAAGATTGTGGAACTCACTTCCGCCTAGCATTTGTGATTTAAGAACTGTATCTAAAATTAAATAATGTGTAAAAGAGCATTATATTTCCTCTCAACTGTTAGTATTTAAATAAGTACCTATAGTATATCTTAGCTTAAGTTTTATGAATTTATTTTAGTATATGTTAATTATATTTAGCGTTATACGTGTAGGTATATTTAATATTTTGGTTTAAGACTGCGCATAATTATTTTTATCATCTTGTTCTCACACACTATTGTCTACATTTCTTTCTCATTTCTCCATTCGCAGGTCTGCTGGAAGAAATTTCTTAAGAAATAAGCAGTACCTTTGTACTCAAATTATAATTATGTATGTATGTATCTATTTGTGTTTTATTGTGTGTACATAAATAATCAATTAAATAAATATTAAATACATATAAGGGATTTACAGAATCACAATATGCCGCCGTGGAGTGATTGTCTCACTTGTATATTTTAACAGAAACGTCATTACACCAAAACACCCTGTATAATTGGTTTCCCTTCAATATCCATCACATTGTTGCCACTCAGAAACCTCATCAGTTCACCAGCCAATTCGTCAATGAACGTCAAAATGAGCCAAAATGTCCGAATACCTTCAGCTAAACAAATTACTTTTGTTTACTTATCAAGCTATTTAGTTCGGTTATACATAATATAGTAACAAGGCCCTGTTGGTCTCGTGGTCGGAAGCGCGACTGCTGACCATGAGGTCTATGGTTCTATTATAGAGTCGGACAAAGTTATTAAGTTTCCCTCTGGAGTTTCTCAGTAGCAGTCCGGAGTGTGAATTTGTACCTGGTTGATGGCAATAAGGTTGCCCTCTATAAACATAACTGGCGAAATGAGGGTGTACTTATAGCTGCACCTCTGCCCAACCCTTCGGGGAATACAGGCGTGATGATATGTTACAATGTATTTGGCTAAATTCTGCTATGACGAAGGTAACCGATGTAATCTCTGACTAGTGTTGTACCGTTGTTTCGATCTATAGCTTTGCCTTGCTACACAGCTTTTATGCTTGCATTAGCTTGGCGAGCGCCCAACACTAATCGTTAACAGCTTATGTTTTAATGGCCAACACTAATGCGTTTCTGAAGCTTTTTCTAACAATGTGGAAATAACAGGTGTGGACAATCGTACAAGGTACCTCATAAATGGCTTTTATGTTTTCTCTTTCGGTATTGTTGGCTATTTGAATATGAGTATGGACAACAGGATATCGGAAGATACCGTTTGTAGTAAAAGAAAACCAGATTTCGATGAAATAATGATGCTAATTCTGCCGCTCGACTGTCGATTGGCCTTTAGAAGCCGATAACAATTATAATTCTATTGTGTCTCGTTAGTGATAGTTGGAGGTTTATGCACTTATAAAAATATGTTTGACTTTTGCTAACATTCAAAACAAAAATCTAGCCTTATCGTCTTGTTAACCTAATAATATAATAATGCAACCTAAGACAATGGTCAACAAAACAGATCACCTATTTTACACCCATCAATAAAACCAAAAAAAAACATTATGACCCAAATCAAACTATTCACCAGCTTATCACCCAATCAGCGGCCGCCATAAGAACCATAACATTAACACCTATAGCTAATGGCTCATAAACTCCATGGTATACCGTAAAATTAAATAATGACCGCCATAAGCTGTCGATTGATATGATTCGTCATTGTATCGTCGTTGCGATGACTACTTGTTTACGATCGCTTTACGATTCGATTACGGTTGTAGTGTGATGCTTGTGTAAAGATTACGTAGTAAGTACCTACTTATAATTATAGAGGGTGTGAATGAAGGAGCGATTGATGATTGTGGAATGTTAAGTATGTACTTTGATTAGGATTCACATTGGATTCTGGATGAAGCTTTTTGTTCCCCCGACCCACCGCGTCGCGTCGCATCGCCCGCGCCCTATTACGTCGTTGTACGCGTGATGTTAAATAACCTTCCTCAGGAATTGGTAATTCCAGAGACAAGCGCTAGACTAATTAGTATAGATTAGCTCTTTAGCTTTATTATATTGGTATAGATTATTTAAACATTATCTACAACATAGAAATCACACAATTGGTTTTAATATATGCCTACAGTAAAATTTACGTAGCCTTGCCTTAGCTTTAAGAAAAGCAAAACCTTATTCAATCGCAAAGACTTCATAGCCAGAACTTCAATCAAAAACCTATAACCCCACTAATTACAAAATACATCACCCCTTATTCCAACAACAAAACAATCTGCATCCATACAAAACCGGTAATGTAGTGCAAATTCCCACAAATCTCAGTCATGAGCCGTATTTTGTAAGTGCAGCGCCAATTAGCCAGGAATGCTGGCTCTTGGCTCATTGGCTCACTGGCTTTCTGGCTGCAACGGGCATAAATCTTAGCTGTATGCGGACTATAAGCTAATTTAGCTAATTTGTGGACTTGGGCTCTTGGGAGTGTTTCTGTTAAGTACATCATTAAGGTAGGTTGAGATATGTGAGAGGGAAAAGGGCAGTCTCGATGTTGGTGGGGGTATGTTAACGATGGCTGATAAACACATTGATTAGGTGATACATAAAGCAAGTTTGTAGGGACTATAGTCAAATTGGTGGAGGACACTGTATAGAGGAGCAATTACAGTAATTTTTAAGAACGTTCGTATTCGCCTCTCATTCGCAATCTGTCAAAAATACGATAAATTTACCAGCATTTTTGACTAGTTTGACAGTTTGCGAATTGAATGTGGACGTTTTAAGTACGATAATTGGCTTTCAGAGGTGTCAGAATGTGTAGGAAATGCTTATGTAGGTAAATCTTATGTGTCAGAATTTATTGGATTATATTTAAAGCAAGACTGTTTAGTTGAAACTTGATAGTACGCACTATTCACAGGGGTCCACATTCCCAATGTGTTTACGAAATTAATGAATTATGTCAAGAAGGATATCTTTCTTTGTGGTGGCAACAGCAGTACGGTCTACATCAGAAATAACTTCAGTATAGTGGCGTTTATGGTATTTCTAATGAGCATTCTTCAGAGTTATAAAAGGAGCCATAAATTATGAAAATACATTAACACAGAATAAAATTCCAAAAAATGACGAATACAAACATTTTATTACCACAACCTACACATTTCAATACAGTTCTATTTTAAAATGAACCCATTAAATCACTGATAGATAAAAAAATACCAAACTTAACACTTGAAAAGAGCCGAAAATATAAAAATTGCCGTAAAAATCAAACCACATAACTTTGATTAGTGTGACCGCACACTATGTAGATCACGGTGCTCAGGGATGGTGAACCTTTTATGCGAGACAAAAGATTTTTTTTAAATTCTGTTTTCATATAAAGAAAGAAAAAGATACATTTATTTATTCCTTTTATTTCAGCCAGACTAAAAAATATTCACATTAAAATCCGATTTTTATTAAGAACAGATCTTAATATTAAATAGGTAGGTATTAGGTAACAATTTGTATTTTGCATTATAATGATAACAATGAACTGTACGTAGGTATATATTATTGAAAACGTAAGGAAAAAAATAAATGAAATTCCGTTCTTACGAAAATCAATGGCATGCCCGGAATTTGCCGTCCCATACGCCACCCGTGCCGCACCATCCCGTTCACCATCTCTGATCTATGGTGTAATGGCGGGCCAATGGCAATTTTATGGCATCTGGCACTTTTAATGTATTACAAAATATAATTTAGTGTGAATCTGTAAGAGCCCATCGGTTTATGGGTCGTTATGGCCTGGTTTGGGTATGTATGGGTTTCTTATCTTGTGTATGCCATCTTTGGATGATGCGAGTGATTTTAATGTTATGGTAATATTAACTGTTAATATAACCATAACATAATTTTATAGTGTTACACTCTATAAAAGTAGAAATAGTTTTTTACAATATTTAAAAACCCCTCCTGATCAGAAGGTCTAAGTAGCAAAATGTCCAACATCACGAAACGTCTAATGAGCAGTAAGTCTAATTAGCAAAATTTCCATGTAGCAAAACGTCCAACTACTTATCAGATGGTCTGTATAGCAGAACGTCTAAAAACATAGTACCAGTCCACACAGAGCCCAGTCCAGCCCAGTGCAGTCAGTTTACCAATCTACATAAAATAGTTGGCTTATTTGGGAATTGAGTTCGCGACCCTTTGTTGTGCAGGAAGTCAATCAAATATCCTACTGTATGCCTTACTCTGGATTGAATTTTATTTTCTGTCTTTCAAATTAACTTCTAATAAGTAGCTTTCTAACTTAAAAATCGAATAAACTCAGAGGTTAACTAACATTTTCCAAATTGGTACCTTCAAAGTTAATCTCAATTTAAAATACTGTGTAGTGAATTCCATTCATTTAACTGTTGTTTCCGTCCACAAAATGTTAATGTTCCCTTATCTTAAGTTATTCCAAATAATTGAGACAAATGTCCCACAATTAGTCTCCTGCGAATTTATTACTTAATTTATAAACACGAGTATTACCTTGTCTTTCTTCAGACATTTTTTAAATACACTAGTGACCCGTCCATGCTTTGCATGGATGCAATCTACTGACGTGGCGACATGTCAAAACATCTAGATTTCCTTGCTTTATTAATTGTGAAACCGCAAATTCCATTCTGTAGTTTAGTAGAACTAAGAATCAGATCAGAATATGCTAAGCGGCCACACAGACAAATACGTAAAGCGACTGATTGCCTCTGTGGTCCAGTGTGGTCCAAAGCGCGCCAGCTGGTCGAGGGGTTCGATCTCCGAGTTGACAGCGGTTTTTCCGTCAGAAAACTCGCAGTAACAGCTCAAATCAGCCTGCAATTAGTCCGATTTGAAAATAATGATTACCTAAAGTAGGCAACAGAAGACCAGACGTGGAGAGCGGAGCAACGGGTTTGGTGGAAATTGGAAGATACATATTATGTCCAGCTGCAGTTAACTCGATCATAGTGAGTAATCGTAGGTAAATCATGCTATGGTGTTGGAAATTGCATCTTCATGATTAAGAGGCGGGTCATTAAACTTTAAGATTCCTCTAATTTTCCTATAACCGGTAGAATATATAAAATTATTAATACAGCGTGAATACCTATTTCCAAGAATAAAAAGACAGTTTGAAAAATTCCAGGAGGTATCTTAGCTAGTAACGGAAATATTCAAAATATTTAAATTATACCGGAACATCGCTATATTTCTCGGTAACTATTTAGCATAATGAGTTTTGAGATAGTATCATAGTTATCAGATACGTAGATCTATGATTCATATACCTATCTACTTATTAAACCATGGGTTATATGACTCAATGATACAATGACTAATGATGTAAAAAAGGTTAGATTCTAAAGAGAATGATTTTGATATCAAATTGGACTGGGATGATTATTCACATCGTAGAATTATTGTACCGCTTAGTACCAAACCACAAAATTAGTCATATTCTCTCTGTTCCTGTATCCCACATGGTGGTGGGGTCAGACTTCCTGGTCTTTCTCTTCCACTTCGCTCTATCCTCGTCTTCGAATACCTGACGCTCTTTCATGCCGTTTAGCACTGCAGCTTTCTACCTTGTTTTGTGTCTGCCTCTGGGTCTTAGACTGGAAGGGAAAGTTGTAGCGCTAAGTTCCCTACGTATTCAAGCAGCCTCCTTTTCACGTGACCATACCATTGTAGAATTAGTCATATCCGAATTCTCAAAAAAATAAAAACAGGTATTCTGCTATTACACACAACACAACTCATCACATCACAGAAACACACACCATAATTATTTTTACCAACGACTGTTTCACACTGACCCATGTAGCTCTTCTCATACAGAGAAGTAACGATTAACTAACTACCTCCCGCTTCCTCCTGATTTCTTTACCTATTTACGGCGAATTTTATAGAGACACATAACTCCTTTTTACCCGACTACGGCGAAGAAAAAAGGAGGGTTATGATTTTTACCGGTATGTATGTATGTTCATCTGTTCCCTCCTATCTTCTAAACCACTCATCATAATTTGACAAATCAGGTATCGTTGGAAGCGTCTTGTTCGTCCGCTGGTTATTGGCTATGTGACGTCTCATTAAATTCGGAGATATATAAAGAGAGAATAAAAATTCGGAGTCACACGTAATCTGTTCGATTTATGCCCTAACACGTATGACTCCGGATTTTTAATTTATCTGTCTGTGGAATCTTGTTTATACCTTTTTAGTGGTAGCTGGGTTTTAGATTTTATTACTTAATTTTTTATAAACATCAATTTAACGTCCTGTAACTGTTAACTAAACAACATTGACCGCGGCGGTAATTGGCGAGTAGGTTGCCATACAATGCACTTCACATGCAATGTTACCACTTACGGCTCGCTAAGATGCTATCAATTATGAAGATTGCTACACTCTGTACCTACAGATATACCTACACCCTATACAGTACAAAATCTAATAAGTATGTGATTTTTCTATTCTTTCTGAATTAAACTAACATTTGTGCCATTAATGAGGAAACTTGTGAGTTAATAACCTAAAATTGCCAACTCACAATAAGTGTTCAAATCTTTTTCTCCTCTGTTTATGCAACGAAGCTCTTACAAAACTACACATTAATAATTATTTTAAAGGCCTATTTCATACTGAAATAGGTAATTCAGGAGAAGAACATATTTCAAATTAAAAAATTTCATGTACAGGAGGGAAATAAAGATTCCTTTGATAATTTCTCAATCCACTTGAATGACCAACGGATCAATACTACTTTCACTATTTAATTGTTTTTTTTTCTATTGATCAATAGTAGGAAAAGGAATATTTTCTTTTTCTAAATTACTAGTTAAACATAAACATCAACTTAGGCTACGTACTCACAACATAATCACTCACTCAATCAATCAACCAACACGTTAGAGCCGATTGATAGCGCTGCTATCTGTGCAGACCCACTATTAAGTCATTCATAACATAATAACAGTTTACAACCGTTGCCCATTGCTTTATAGATAATAGCCGTTGTGTGCACACTGCATAGCCTATATTCTATGGCCTTGGTATACTTCGGACCATGGTTTGTTGTTGATAAAACGGTTGGGTCATAGTACCGTACACTAGAAGGTAGTCTGTGAGGACTGAGGAGGCACGTTGATTGGTCCAATAGTAGATATGATACAAAAACAAATGAACGACGAAATGAGGCTAAAGGTAATGAAGATGACCATACAAACTGACATTCTACTAGCGATAACGATAGTGAAAAAGTCATGTCAAGTCAAAATGTATGAGACTAATCCAAGCTACCGAAAACCTTATGTCAATCCCGTTGACAGTCGTTGGCGAAACACGAAACGCTTTGAAAGCGATTGCCACCATCTTGTCCATACCTTCTGGGTCCAGTTATAAAGCTACTTAATTAAAGTAAAGGTTGCCGACATCATTGTTAACATGTTTACTACGAGCTAATACTAACATAAGGTAGAAGCAAATTGAAAGTCTACAGGTTTTTTACAATGGGTTATATTTAAATCAAAATATTTATGCCGAATAAACATATTTTTTTCTTCACAGACGACCGCCAGGCCCTCCAGGAAAGCTTAGGAAAAAACAACCTCGTGGATTCGAACTCCATAACTATTTTTTGATCACCCGAACTCCGAAATCTGAAGTCGGAACTTCGAAATCGTTTCGTCAAAAACGTTTGATTGGCTCCACTACCCGATTCACACGGGCGAACAATTAAGAGTACAGTTGAAAAAAAAGTTTGGTATCAGGCAAAAGTATTTACCTTTCCACTACATAATTATTTGTGGTACTACACTGCCAATATTCAATTGAATTGTGTGCGTAACACCTTTTTAAGCTTGACTTGAAAAGACTTGACTACTCAGCACACTCCCAAGTTGTTTAAAAGTACTTAGTAGGTAGTTAGAAAGATGAAGCTAGTTGTCCATTCCAAAGTGTAGTAGGTTCCTATAGAGACGAATTACAATTACAAAATATTGGTTACATTTTAGGGGTATGAGGAACAGGGTGTAAAGTTCACTCATCCACCATAGAAAAGGGAGGATCCTCCGACCAGACGGGTGTTGTGTCTGGCGGGCAACTGCCCAATGATTGATATTGGATTTTTGTATATATGTTCACTGCACGGTAAACTCTAATTGCGTGATGCAGGATTTTTGTGACGTCAGGATTTTTGTGTGACGTCAGGTCTTTGATGCGTAGTTCGAATGTGGCGATGTAGGTACCGCCACAACATCATCCAACTGACAGCACCCGTTCTCGGACGGAACACATGGATCAGCACCATTCAGTTTAACCATTTTCTAGGGACCCGACTGATCCAACACATGCCAACCCAACAAAGCCTGTATACCTTCTGTTTGTTTGACTGTACCCAGTGGGTGTTAGTAATAGGCCCAACTCCCAGCAGTGGGCTGTGGGCTCGGGAGTGGGCGTCTGTGCGTCAATCAACAGTTTTTGTGGACCGCTTTTGTTTCAATAACTATTGATTTCTTTTGTTTCGTTAGGCAAGTACGTATAGGCATTGTTGTCGAGCAATTGTGCTATAAATTGTATGTGGGTTTTTGTACTTATTTCTTTTAGATAATCGGACATGATAATGTGAATTTATTTAACTGAGAATGTAGCTCTACGATATAACTTGGGATGATATTAATTAAACGAGGTATGGAGCTATTTTCTCCAAGGTAAAGGATTTTATTAGCTTCAAATAAAAATGAAGATTGTTTTCAATCTTGTAGTCTAGTTAAGTCTCTATCCTTTTTCGATCTGACATTGGTTTTTCAAATAAATGGAAACATTGGTAACCAATAATTTCACATCAATCAAATAAATTGTTTTTCTATGAATCTCCATTACCAATCACCAATAAAAACATATCACTCCTTGACCAAATAAACCCATTGACCAGTTATTCAATTAATTGATTGATATCATAGCCCCCACATCAATCTAGATCGTGAGAGCAATAAACTATACCAATTGGGCGTGTCTGTCTGTCTGTCAACAGCTCTACAGCATAATATCAACATCCTGTATCAACTCAAGTGGAGAGCATCCTGTATTGTGTGAGAGATTTGGAGCTGTTCCGCTTTTTAGTTTGGGGCGATAAATAGACATGGATAACCACACTACACACGATATTATGTAGTTCGCTCTGATAAGATCACACGTCAGTAGTAACAAAACTAGTTTACAACTGGTTCATATTCTATTATAATTCGAAAGTAAAGAAATAGGCCTGGGATACCTCAAAAACGATCCATTGATAAACCTCAACCCCTCCGAAAAATATTTTCACAAAGGCAGTAACCAAAATTACAGATCATCCCAAAAAATAGGTACTTACTGTGAAACCGGAATTAACATTTTACATTTTGCCAATACGGATATTTTCGACAGCGAAATGAAAAAATACTTTGAATACAGACGGAAATATAAAAATTCTGTTCCTCTCAATGAAAGGCGAACCTAGTTCAAAGGTAATATAAAGATCACGTGCGTCCATCTCGGAAACGACATTTTAAAAACCATTTTAAAATGTGTTATTACTCTCCTCATTTTACACCTTATGTCTCAAAGAATAAGAGTCATTAAACTATCATGAAAATGCAACGACCCTAAATGCCTGTGACAGTTAGGTAGGTACTCACTGTTTGAAATAAAACGTTCGATTTTCACGCCAATATGAACTCTATTTTCAATATGGAAAGAAGAAAATAGCTTGTTAAAGCTCCCAGGACAGCGTTATTCAAAACGTTGTCCTGTGCAAATAATATAATAGAATTTTGTCAATTTATTGCTAAATGAATTAAGTCTCTATGAAACCGAAAATAGGGTTAAATTAAATTTACTTCTTAGTTAAATTGATTCTCCGTTACAGACAGAATATTTGATTTATTATTTTTTGTGCAATTAAATGAAAATGGTTTATTAATTATTTTACAGAAATGTGGTAATAGCTTGGCTGTTAAAATTAATGGCGTGATACTCTTCGTACCTACCTTTAATACTTTTACTAGAATTAATAATATTTTCCCTGTTTGTCAAGTACGATGCAGAATTTAAATTGAATATGCCTTTTGAAAGAAAAGTACTAAGAAATATGAATAATTTATGCATCGTTAATCATGAAAAATAGAACTTAGACTCTCCCATAGGTATCTGTTAGCCATACAAATATTAGTGCCATTCAATATCGCACCCAGCAACATAAACATCACACCACAGCTCCTGAAAATACCTAATACCTACTCCATAAATTATGGAACCACATCGAAACATAAGTATGAACACATCCCACTCTATCCATATAAGCCAATGGTTTTAATCTCATAATTCTTAACAGGCGCCCGACCGGCGTATCGATACGCCGACCCGCTAGGTACGCCGATACGCCACGATACGCCGGTACGCTGCATATTTGATTACGTCGTTACGCGATCGAATTAGGTTCTGCCGCTGATCCGATAAAGCGCTAACTCTATTTATTTCTATTACGCTAATTGACTGCTCTTTTAATTTGCTAATAGGACGGGTATAGGATTTATAGTCGTAAAAAATTAGGTGTTTCATTTCTGATGCTAAGTTGTAATTAACGCGGTCAGTTGGGAGATGGGTGACCGTTCTTTACACGGTATGAAATTTTTTAGACTGTAAAAGCAGGTCAATTCGTCAGCTCCGATTGTGGTATGGATACTTGGAAGACATGAGGCCTGAATAACCTTTGGTTTTCTTAGTAAATGGGTAAAAAACATCACACCTGTTATATCCAAAGGGCTTGGCAGATGTGGTACCTGTTGCACACTCACATGTCGCCAGTTTTATTTAAATACCTTGTAATAGGGGACGAGGCTATTGCCATTAACCGGGTACAACTCTAGACTCCAGGCTGCTACTGACAAATTCCTGATGGAAAAACCGGATAACACTTCACCCAACTTGGGAATCGAACCCAGGACCTCGTGCTCAGCAGTAAAAAAATTGTGATGGGAAAGCAGCCAGTAGTGGACAGTGGTGTAGTAGTGGTGTGTTTTTCTGCTGTAATGCCAATAAACGCATTTATCTTTCTTTCTTTCTTTCAGAAGATGTTAGTAAACAGCTAGAAGGTATCAGTACACTGGCCTTAGCATGTAGATTAGATTGAAGTTAAATATTTACACAGGTGAATGCAAGAGTGGTACACAACACATGAGAACATTCCTGCCGATGCAATGTAGGTCATCGGCATGTCTGCTTAGAATGATCCTCAATATGGATTCAAAATGGACTGTACGCACGGCTACACATCAAGCTATACATGTCCAGTATAAGCTGACCTCGCATTGTATGGAAATCTTATACAATGCGAGATCAGCACAAACTGGAAAAGTATAGCTTGATGTGTAGCCGTGTGTACCATATTTTAGGTGTATTTTTAGGGTTCCTTACCCAAAGGGTAAAACGGGACCTTATTACTAAGACTCTGCTGTCCGTCTGTCACCAGGCTGTATCTCATGAACCGTTATAGTTAGACAGTTGAATCACAGATGATGTATTTCTGTTGCCGCTATAACAACAAATAATAAAAAACAGAATAAAATAAATATTTAAGGGAGCTTCCATACAACAAACGTGATTTTTTTGCCGTTTTTATATATATTTTAGTATTAGATAAAAATAATGTTTAACATGCGAGACTGATCAAGCAGATTTTTAAGCCATTGAGAATTTGGTAGCTTGGCTTTTATTGCACATTCCTTAGACCAATTACATTTTTTTTGCCACGCTGTGAACAAAATCGGAGTACAGCATTGAAACATACTTATATTATGGTCAAGTATCTACATGATTATTAAACTGGCAACTTAATTATACTCATAATTTCGCCTTCATGGAAACCGTGTAGTTTGCACTCGTGCACTACTTGCCAATCACATTATTTAAAGATGAAAGCCTTCATCATAGATAAAATTTAAAAAATGTTATCTGTGGTCCGTTCGCTGGCGCGTCATCCTGTCATCTGTCAATTCATTGTACTTTTTTGTGCCGCGCGCTGATCACGCTTCCGATAAAAAGTTCAGATATATTTATCGAAATGGGAAAATATCGAAGAAAACGAGACCAGGAAATGGAGGACCTGAATGAATATCTGCGAGAACTGGTAAATCGAGTGTATACCTACATGAAAGCGGAGTCGTCATCGACACCGGTAAGTTTCTCGATATACCTACCAATTTGTCGTTACCTGAGATCATTTTACTAAAATTACCTTGAGTGCCGTAATATGTTTCCACGTGAGGTTAACATTAGAGCACTAACTGTGCCGTATACTTACGAAAGGACACCACACGAGTTTTCAGTAGGAGGTCAACCATTGGTGTATCGTTCAGTGTTACAAACACATCCTTGCTAGATCCCTAGCAGTCTCTAAGAGTTTTCACGAGAGGTTAACCAGGAGACCACTAACTATGCCGTATACTTACAAAAGAACAACATCATACGAGTTTACACTGGGAGGTCAACCATTGGTGTATCGTTCAGTGTTACAAACACATCCCTGCTAGATCCCTAGCAGTCTCTAAGAGTTTTCACGTGAGGTTAACCTTGAGAACACTAACTGTGCCGTATACTTACGAAAATACAACACCACACGAGTTTTCACTGGGAGGTCAACCATTGGTGTATCGTTCAGTGTTACAAACACATCCTTGTTAGATCCCTAGCAGTCTCTAAGAGTTTTCACGAGAGGTTAACCAGGAGACCACTAACTAGGCCGTATACTTACAAAAGGACAGCACCACACGAGTTTTCACTGGGAGGTCAACCATTGGTGTATCGTTCAGTGTTACAAACACATCCCTGCTAGATCCCTAGCAGTCTCTAAGAGTTTTCACGAGAGGTTAACCAGGAGACCACTAACTATGCTGCCGCATAACTACAAAAGAACCACACCACACGAGCTTTCACGAGAGGTCAGCCATGGTATATCGTTCAGTTATAAAAACATCCCTGCACCATCACCTGATGTAAGCCGTGGAATTGATTAGTCTGGAACCTAACTCTTATTATGAGTGCGAAGCCTGCTTCCGTGGAAGACACTATAGTCAAACTTGCACCAGGAGAACACGTTTGAGAGGCTGTGAGTCACGTGACCAAAGCCAACGAATCTGGACACCAAATAGCCTACTCAATGCCACCTATTAAAATTTATTTACTTAACAGACAACACCTAGTGGTCTTCATAAATTTCAAAATACTTACCATAATTCTAGATACCTATTGGTATACAATTTAACTTAAATATGCTATGTTAGTATTTACGTGAATTCCACTACAGTCCAACCGGAAGAAGACTGAGAGTGAAATGGTATCCTACCCCAACCTGAAGCATTGCCTTCAAATGTTGAGAATCTGCTCTGAGGGTGCAGTTGGCTACATCACTTTGGTGGTCAAAAATTATGATAAATGAACTAAATGTGCCGGCGAAGCAACATTTATGAGAGGTATGAAGCACCCACAATCTGTGGCCTGTTGAACCCACCAAAGATTGACAAGGGGTTGGCGGCTGCAGTAAATGAAGGTGGAATCAAATGACACCAAAGGATCAGGGGGCGGCAGAATAAAGTGGCTGCTGCCATTGGGTCCATTGACAAGGGCCTTAACAGTTTAATAGCTTCCCAAGGGAGTGCATTTCTAATCTAAACATTAAACATTGACCCAGCTAGACTACTGTGTGTAATTTATTATGAATGCATCACATGAAGATCATTGTTTTTGACCCAGCCTTAATAAGGAAATGAAAGAACTGATGGAGCGGGCACCAATATCTAAATATTTGTTCGGCTATAAGCCTCAAAGATAAATTCAATGCCATCAAACGTTGCTAAAGTCGGGATTGTCACTAGCTCAGGTACGGACTGGTGGATTGCAGTATTTCCCTGAAGTTTGGAGGATATTACTACTAATCCAACCATACATGGTGGATCAAGGGTTATAAGTTACCCTTTATTGAACTTCCAGTTCAAACTTCTGAATAAGAACTTCAGTTGGAGAGAAAGCAACCCTATTTCTATAGAAATTAATAATCTCTTACAGTTAGGTGCATGTTTCCCTGTCAAAAAAAAAAAAAAAAAAAAAAAAAAAAAAAAAAAAAAAAAAAAAAAACAATTTTTATTTAGTATATTCTTACCAAAATCAGATGACAATTGGAGATACTTAAATATGTTGTTACATCCCACTTTAACTTTGGTTAAAGGACAGATAAAATAATGATTTTTGCCTACAATAGAATTAATAAATACATGTTAAATGGTACCCATAACAAAATACGTTAGAAGATATCCCCAGTTTCTGTTTAACATAATTATATTGTAAGAGTTTACATGCCTCCAGGCTTGACACAGCACCATGTGTGCTGGCAGGGATCATGAAGCCAGTTGTCTGTCACCTGAGGTCATAAAGGTTGCTTTCTGTCATATACTCTCACAATATTCTATGCTTTGCCGATTCATATGCAAAGTGTATAGAAAATGTGTCTACTATTCAAACTATGATATGAGAAATATAGGATTTATTATAAATATTCAAAACTGAAAAGAGCCCCCTAGAATCCAGACGATGCAATTTTTTGTTAGATCCAGTCCAGTTGACCATTTCACTTAGACAGGAAAAGATAGTTTATCCAGTTCATAAAGAATTTTAAGTCTAATAAGGAAATGCAAATAGTAGAGTTTGCCTAATTACTAGGTATTCTTGTTGCAACATCCCAGCTGTACAATATGGTTTGCTTTACACCAAGATGATGAAAGATCACAGAACAGTAGCCTTAAAGAATAACAATGAAAATAACAAGGCCATAACTAGTTTATAATTCAAATCCATAATAACATAACGCCTGTATTCCCCGAAGGGCTAGGCAGAGGTATAACTATTTCAAATTCAAAATCATTTAATTGCAAATACAACAAAACTGGAATCAAATTCAAAATCATTTACTTGCAAAGGTTGCTCACATTTCAATAAATCACAATGGATTTAAACAATTTGACCTTGTTCTTGAAATATTATCTGTTGCTTCTCAAACTGATTGGTATGTAATTATAAAAAGTTCCATATATATTACCTTGAACTATTAACAGCATTTATAGGGCTCAAAACATTTGCAAGCTTTTCCAGATTGGTACTGTGAGGTGTTACCTACTAAGAATAGATATTATCACAATAGCCATTGCCTATATCAATAAGATGGTTGGTACTCGCTCTACTCACCTGAAGATTAACGAAACAGTGATGACAATAGTGCGAGGAAAGACAAATATGGGCTATGCATCTTATTTTAGTTTTAAAGGAAACATTATGACTGGTCTAGACGCCCAAATATAGAAACTGAATGGAAGTGAGGTGGATATACCTTCAAATCAATTGCTGTTAAGCTGGGCGAGCCCCCGATTAACCAGTTTACAAACAGGCCCAATTCTAAGTGTCAGAATGACATCATGGCTCCCTGATCTAGGTGCATGCTCTGTAAATGCAATCACTGTCAAATGGGATCTCCACACCCATTGTGCAGGAGTCTCACACTGATTACCGCAAGATTATCAGGGATGCTTTCTTGAGGAGAGGAACACCAATCCCTTCAATTAATATAGTACTAACTTCCTTGTATAGCAAAGCAAGAAAGCGATATGAATCTGCTCTGGATCAATGGATCCCCTTCTGACAGAGTCAAGATATTGGCCCCTCCTAGGGTCAGTCACCATGGTAATATTATTAATGACCACTAAGTTTAATGAAGGATTGCTGTATAGCTCATTCAATACCGTAATGATATTGAATGAGTTATAATTATATAAATGAAAAAAAAAAAAAAAAAAAAAAAAAAAAAAAAAAAAAAAAAAAAAAAGCTAATAAGAGCGAAGAACCCCAAACATGAAATAATTTTGGGACCCCAGGAACGTTCCGGATTATCTCATGTCTTTCATAAATAACCAATGGTTTAAAATGACTTTTTTTATGTATACCTAACCATATTAACTCTTGTGATTGCACACAGAATTCAAACCGTGTCAGTCATTACACGTAGATAACATTTCTTAAAATGAGGTTAATATTAAATAAAGATACCAGAAATATGTGAAATTTCTACACCTGGTTGTACTAAACCCCACTTGATATTACCATTTTCTTAGATTTTACTGAGAGTAAAAGACAAGATTGTAAATCATACAATATAACTTTATAAGAAAATCTTATCATGCCGCCTCTACTGTAACTATAGTGGATGGACAAACCAAAATTTTAATGCATAATAATGGAATAGATTTTTCTAAATTCACATACAGACATGCCTCTACTTCAAAGGCCTTTGAGGGGGGGGAGGTATCAATGTTGAGGTCATAGGAAATGCTGTTGGTTGGACCATTTCTCAACCTTTTGTAGGTGACCAATAGTGATCCTAATGCTTTTGCACAGGCTGTATGCTCTATAGAGAGTGGCTGTTCATAAAACTCATTATATTTCTATGTCAATTTTAATTGTCTGCTTATAAGTAATTGATGTGTGCCATATTAGATTACTAATGACACTGGTTGATTCAAGACTGAATAAGAATTCCAGGAATTAATAGTCTGTCTTTACCTTAATGTATGCTTACTGATTCATATAGAATACTTATATATTTTATAATGTGTAACTAACAAACTCAGAATAACATGGTTAGCTACAATGTTCAGTTGTTAAATAATGATGAAATGATTACCAACACAACTTTGTTCTTTGAACATCTACACGGTTTCCATGAAGGCGAAATTATGAGTATAATTATACAGATCGGACTAACTTACCTAGTGACGTCCGATCCTTAATTATATGAAATAATTTCGCCTTCATGGTGTCCCAACCCTTCCCAAATAATCAACCTACTTATGTGTACTGGATTATCTAAACCCCTTCTAAAAGTTGTGTTTAGCTGTATGCACTATGACCGGGACTAAACGATGCTCATACAGGTCATCGTTAAGTCCCGTTCATATGCTTTGAAAGAATGAATTGACAGATGACAGGATGACGCGCCAGCGAACGGACCACAGATAACATTTTTTAAATTTTATCTATGATGAAGGCTTTCATCTTTAAATAATGTGATTGGCAAGTAGTGCACGAGTGCAAACTACACGGTTTCCATGAAGGCGAAATTATTTCATATAATTAAGGATCGGACGTCACTAGGTAAGTTAGTCCGATCTGTATAATTATTGTTAATTACACCTTCTCGACACTTGAACTGACCATCTGAAAGCATACATGCTTCGTTTACCATTAAAAAAACAAACGCATGATACGAAGGCAATATTTATAACAGAAACCCCGTGGCTCGCATGCCAACTACGAAGTATCTACAATGGGTTAATTTCGAGCAATTAGTAGCTCAGTGCGTGCGCGCATAATTACATAATTGGTTCCCTTGCGGTTCATAATTGTGCCTGATTTCGCCCAGCGATGGGCATTCCGGAATAAGGATTGCCAGGCATCCAGATTTGTGGGGATTCGTCCTAATGTGGGACGTGTCCTGAGACGTTTGTTTACGGGAAAGGTAGAATAACGTTACATGGTTGGAAGTAAATGTTTTCTTTATGTTAACGTCTTTACACTTAATAAAACGTTTAATTAGTCTGTTTTATCATAATGTGACATACTGAATGATTTTGATTATTGATTTGAATTTAATTATTAGTGACATAATTTTTTCATTTTGTATTGTTTGGCCCTTTTACTTTATTTAACTGACATATTTTTAACAATTTAATCTAAATTTGACATACTTAATTTATATTTTTTGTGATATCACCTACTTTGAAATAGTTATGTTTTATGCATGTAAAACCTGTTAAAATTTTGTATGCCTTTTGGCGGAGCACAGCTCGGATCTTATTATTTATGAAAACATCTACTGTATGTACCCTGTGTTCACGAAATAAATGAATTTGAATTTTAAACGTTATCAAGGATCTGCTGCTCAATCATTAATGTTTCTTCAAAATCCCTTAAGTAGTTTGCAATTGCCATCGTTGTCAGGCGGCCGTCATCACTTTCTTTCTAACTTGTAACTTTTTCATCTTAGTTCACCATTAATAATCAACAAATTGGACACCAAGTTACTTGATTTTAACCCTAGGGCTATTCATAAACATGAATACCAATAATCGACCTCAGTGAGTCCTTGGCTCAAAATTCAGTTAAAAATCAGTATTTTTCATTAAAATCGTCCATAGTGAACAATATTGATGGTAATCCTCAAATTAACATAATTAATGAAGTATAATACGATGGAAGTGGATGTATCCGTGGCTTACACCGAAAGCCGATGGCCGATGTACGATGTACGGACATCGATTGGAGCATCATCGGATAAAAGTTGAAGATCAGTGATTATCGATCGTGAGCTCATTATGATAACCTACACTTGTTTACATGATTGGAGCTCGAGATTAAATAGGAGTCTACTTTTTTAGTCTTTGAAACTACTGCATGGTTTTGTAACGAAATAAGTAACGCTGAGTAGTTTTAGCAAAAGATGGATTAAATTCGATGGCGACACCAATGAAAAATAATTTTGTATTAGGAAAATGGATTGGAAAATCTTCCTCTGTCGATAGTAAAAGAGTAAAGTCTATCAGTAAGTTTGGTGTCAGCAGCTATATAACAATGAAAAATAGGAAGCTAAACTAAGAGGAGCCAATAAAACAAAAAAATAAAAGCGTTTGCAAAAACGGACTGACATTTGTAGCATTCTCGTTTTAACTGAACTTTCATGAAACTGAACGTGAACGAGTACCACATGAACATGTTTTAGTATCTGAACATTAAAACATCAAAGAGAATAACCATTAAATGTAGGCACTAAACGATACATCTTCCGAGTAATAAAGGCAGTCGGTTCGATTCCCGGCTCGTCACTATTGCGATGAATGAACTCTTTGAACGAGTTAATGGAAAAATAACTTTTACAGTTTTCTTTGAAAATTTTCTTGGTAAGTGAGGTAAAGTGGTTTGAAATAATACATTAAGGATACGTTAAACACTGATTCTATATTTAAGTGTTGTTTGTTTTCAATATTTACTTAAAAAATTGATAAAATAATAAGTGGGAAAAGAATTAGAATTATTAATACTACATACTGTCTCTATTAAGTTTATTCATGTAAAATGAACTATCAGGAGTCAACATTATTAACAAGCTAACAAAAAATAAATACCAAATAAAATAACAAGCAACAGCAGCAACGTGATTTTTATTTCATCAACCAAACCTCAATTGGACGCGACGCAACGAAACACAACACACTGTATTTTGATCACACCAACTATTTCCATGAAAATCGGCCATGATTGCACATTCACCAAATAAAATAAAAACAAGTATATACAGTACAATCATGGTGTTGGTTTGTGCAACTTTTTTCAGTGGACAGTTTATCTGAATTAACAAACAGTTGAAATTTGTGCGCGTCTGCGCGGTGCGACGACCTTACCACGCAGTTTTTGCGCGAAATGCGAAAGGTAGGGTTGGCCGTTGGCAGTTTGCAGTTTTTATCTATGGATCAGTTTGTTTGTGAAAGAAATAAGTATAAAGCATTTTTTAACAAATCTGTCAGGAGGGTGTCGAGAGAGGAAGATGCCGAGATGGGACTAAAGCCAGAAAGAGAAACCGAGAATGATGAAAACTGGATCTTTAAGTATAATATCACTTAATGGATCTAGGACATCCTCTTTTTCATTATTGCTATGGAAGAATAGAAGACACTTTTGAGAGGCTTTCCAATAGTATCTACTACCAAATATTATATACTTTAGTAGGTAATAGCCAAAAGAATAATAGTCGTGTAAATACTAACCAAAATAACAATAAAACTGTTTGCTTTTCAGTTCACTTGAGGATCGATCGAGCGTAATATTGACTATGTACTCACGTGGTAAGTACATACACTTTTATGTACTCAACGCTATGTCAAATATGAACAAGCGAATTCTTTTAGATCGAAGTGTTTGGCCAAGCTTTTGTCATGAGACGTTTTCATTAAGGCATAGTTTGTACCAAAGTTCTTAAGGAGCAAGAGCCTGGGGTAGTCTTATGAAGTATTAACGCCATCATTATTCCACTGCCAAAACGGGATGGTGCTATCGGCCTTGTCTAGCTCCGTCTCTCTCTCGCATTGGAAAAACTGTGGCAATAATACTTCATAATACGGCACCAGTTCACAAAAATGAATGCCGTCAAATGTAGCGACGCAAACATTTTCCTAATATTTAAACCAGCCTATTTTTATCCCACTGCAAGGCAAACGCCTCTTGTCATACAGAGATGGTCCGAGCATTGATCACAACAATGATCATTGAACAATGTTTTAATGAACGAAAGATTATCAGGCTTCAATTTAATCAGGGACTTTATCTTTGATGTCACAAACTTTAAATGTGTGATAAATTTTATTTTTCAGAAAATTTATGGCAGAGTATGATATTTTCCAAGATTACGCATGAAGGTGATGTTCATGAGATCTAGAATTAGCACATACATAGTAATGTGTAAAATTATACGTTGCTGTTATGTTTCTAATGAGCTCAAGGCTTCAAATAGTTAACTTTATTTATTAACGCTACTAGTTAGCTCAGTTTAGTTTATCCTAGAATATAAAAATGAGATGAAAAATAGTTATTTGTTATGCAAGGCTGCAAAGTTGTTTTTTGACGCAAGTACTTGTATTAAAACCTGGGCGATGCGAAGGTTTCAAAGGTACAGGACGCAGAATTACTTTGCTGCCGAGCGAAACACACAACTTTTCACCTCACTACAGCGAGGAAAATGGTGTCTCCATGCATTGAACAATTATTGTAGGTACGCTTTTATGCACTTTTTGCAATTTTCCGGAAGAAAGCTCAATTCGGCATTATGTACCGCTTGCACTAACTCTGCCACTGCTAATAAAACCAAAATGATGGAAAGCTAATTGAAGAACATTATTTAAAGTTTTTTGAAGTGAAACCTACTTTAGCAGCTTTTAGCTATTTTTTTCGTGCTGGCCAGTGCGATTATTCTAAAAATGAGGTTAGCGCACTGACATGAAATAAGTATTCATGCATAATCAGTGGACCCGGCGGTATAGACAATTATTGAATAGAACGGTTTAAATTTTAAAAACTCTTTCCACGCTAGCGGATAATATGCACTTTTGCACTCAGATTTCGAATGATAAACAGACTCTTTCCGAGCTTGTGAGGTGAAAAAACGATTTAAATCTGACTATAAAAACAACGCATTCAAATACTGAAAAGAACAAGAAAATATTCTTTCTTGAAATCCAAGAGAAAACATATAGGTATGGAACTTTTAATGGTGGATGGTATAGATTTGGAATTTTAATTATTATGTAAGTAAACACAGATGTTATGAGGTGGCAAACCGAAACATTGGAATATGAATAACAAGACAAACAGAACAAACGTGTCTCAGAAATATAGTAAATTCAGTAACAACCCACACTAAACAAAAGCCAACTTTTAAATACCTACTTTACTCTTTGTCATATTGTTCAGTAATTTTTCTATCACAGTCTAAAACAAAAAAAAACTTAATTCACAGGCCAAGCGTTATAAAAACTAACCAAAAAGGCTTTGTCAATGACTTTAAAAAAGACTTCACTGTGAACACGCCTCTCGATTTATTGACAACAAAAAACTACAAAAGGTTACTCTTAACACGACTTAACAAAAACTATAGCTAGGTATGTTTAAATATTTTTTTTGTTGATTTTTTCTATTCGTTTGTCCTTTACCAGTGGCCGGATTAACAGATTACATGTTTGTGTTTCGACTTGTTTGGCAATAAATTTTAGTTACTGACATAATGATGCTGTATTTGCTTCATAAAAAACGTTTTTTTATTTTTATTTAGCGTGTCAAAGAGTCTATCAATCATTACTTAATGTAATCAAAATATATTTTTTTCCTTGTAGGTACCCTTTGCTTAAATAATGCAAATAGTGTTTTTGTGATATCTACTATTAATTATATCACAATTTGATGAGACTATTTTGCATATTTTTTTACTAAAACAAAGTAAAGAGAACAATTTGTTTTCTGTAAAAAGATATTTAAATTCAGTAAAGATATTTAAAAAAAATGCTAGTTACTACTCGTATAAAGTCGTTAAGTAATATTTTATCATAATAACAAGAGTCATAGTTGAATTTAAAACAACTGACTAAGCGTTTCTATAAATCTTATGCACTAAAAAACTAAATAAAGTTTCATCAGGTACAATTCAAATATTATATACATATACATATTATATAAAAAGTGGCTTCAATCTCACGAATAAATAAGTAAACACGGCAACAACCCGTGCGTGCCAGCCCTACGTACAAGAAGTTGAAATGCCACACAGGACCGCGGACCCTCTCGTCCCGTTTGACGCTGGTCATTTTAATCACTCACATCGTGTGGTGATGAACTGGATACCACGGACAGTATTGCTTACCTATAAGGTGGTAGGTAACAGAATATGGGTGGTAGCTGGTAACGACAACTATGCTCATTTTCCAGCTGTTTAGAGGACAAAATTGTGTTCCAAATATAAGCATAGCAATTGACAAAAACCTATTTACGGTTTACATACCTTGTTTTGGGAGTCTTTATGTACGTCTTGCTGTACAATAGTTAGTTCAATCAATCAACTAGCTATGTATCACGCAATCTGCGTCTAAATAAATACCTCTTCCGTTTTGGTCAATGGGTAATTTGGTCGATCAATCAACTTAGTTTGCAAAGCCTTTCCATTTTCGTTAATGGGTAATATTGTAGGCTAGTATTGAGGCATAATAAATATCGAGGATGTCAAAAAAATGTTCCACAATTTGTCACACGTAATTATACAACTTAGAGTCACACGAGCTCCGACACTAGTCTTATCATCTTCTGTTTAAAGCAAGTATACGTCTGTATCGCATCTCGGTGCAAACCCGTGCAGGTTCTAATCGGAGTATCGATCGCGTTGGAATATGTTAAGCAGCTTGTCAATTGCTTGCCAATTAGTAGAACACCGCTCTCAAGGTAGTCCTTTGCTAGGTCAGGAAACTAGGAAACTTTAGAACTATAGAGGAGTTTCTTGACACATTGTGAGGTTTTTAAGATTGTTTTGACATTTTGGGATAATGGCAGGACGAAGGTCAGTCTTATGAGTGGCCTACTTACATCGATTTCAGCGCATTAATTTTACGCCTTGCGGCGGATTCGTGGTTTTGCGTGTCACCAAAGCTTTACTTCATAATTCGACACTGACGTTCATGTTTCGGCAGGACGCGGTTCCAATAACTGATGAAACCACATGACCGTGAATGTGCTACTTTAGAGCACTGGTTTTTCACGGTAAATAAGATTGATGACTAACGTTTCCCTAGCAGGAAACCCTAGTTCATTAAACGAAGTATTTTTAACGAATAAATACTATGTCAAAGAGATAAAAAATGCAGAACATAATTGTTTTCTACAATTAGGAATTACAAATTAATCTATGCTATGGTGGTCCAAGATTAATAGCTTATCTTTAACATCAAATCCTCGTCAACTACCCAACGAGTTAATTCTCTTGTTATCTCTTATCAGATGCTGTACTTGTGCAAGTCAGCGGTAGGTACAAGGTAGGTAGTAGTGATAATATCTCAGAGTGCAACTGACGGGCGGCGCGCCAGGCGAGCGGCCGGAAGGCGAAAGTTCCAACTTTCATTTTGGGTGAAAAATTGTCGGGAATTTCGTGAATTTATTTCCCGTTGACCAAACATGTTTAAAATTGCTGACGTTGCCTGTTTTGGATATAAGTATTTTTATTCCCACAAACATTCTGAAAATCTGTTTCATTATGAATATACTACTTGTACGCGCACAAAATACAAGGATTACCCATCCCGTGTTAAAAAGACAAGTCATAGTTTGCTAGGTTGGTAGCGCAGCTGTACCTGTACCAGAGGCAATTCCTGTATTTTTAGGAACGTTCTCGCATTAATATATCTGTCTCACTCTCAATCTATCAATAAAACCTCTAATTTACCATCATGTTTTGACAATGGTTGTCGCTGAGATTAGATTGAGACTTGAATTTCTACGTTTTTAAGTACGATTGACCTTCCGATGACCGAAGCTAGCTTTCGCCATTTGTAGAGAAATCCATCCCAGAATAAATACAAATAGTAAAAAAATCTTCTACAACTAAATTACTGCAACAGTTAATAGCAGAACAGAGAGAAAAGAAGTAATTATTATAATAATCTTAGAACGTACCACAGTCCAATGTTTGATCTAGCGTATATGTAAGTAGCTTGCGGGCTTCCTAGAGCAAGGTAGGAGACCACTGTGAGTTATTTTGTTTCCTTGTTATGTTGGTATTTTATTTAAAAGAATTTCAGTTGTCCATTATAATATTTACCTTCTATGTTAATCGAGGAAACTACAGCGTTACGTTTTCACTAACACTATTCGACACTTGTATGAAAGCCTAAATAAAAGCTGTTGGATTTTGAACTTTCAGCGCTAAGCCGAACGTTGAAAATCACACATTACAAGATGCCTTGTTGTTTTTAGGCACATACATACCTGGTTTAATTTCCTGGTCAGAACCTAACAAACAGCAATTTCAAAATTGCTCGAAGCTTACTACATATAATTTATTTTATTTCCTATCCCTTTCAAATTCAATTCTAAAATCAATAGTAATAATACTCCTTGCAACCGTAGGTAACGGTTCATAAATTGTAATAGTGACAATTTGTTAGTCGATAACGAACATTATAGTCACCATCGTTTAACTCGTTAACGGTTTATAAACTTACGCAAAATTATATTCTATAATCTTTACTGGGAACCTGCCTCGCAATCTGTCACCGCGATCAGTATCTTTGGATAAATTATACAAGGATTAATATGTATAGCAATAGGTCTATGCATAGCAACATTGTAATAGCGAAAAAATAATCAGTGTCAGTCAGTCATTTAGGTCCAGTAGGTATTGAAGTTTTGTATGAGACGACTGATTATTTTTACGCAATTACAATGTTGGTCCCATAGAGAAAGTTCTTCTGTTTGTTGGTCTGTATCAAATTCTTAATTTTGACCACACCTTTCTGATACATCCTGTATATTCTACAATTCTTTAGAAGCTGAGTATAGAACATCTAGCAAACGACTAATGGGAGCTTCCATTTTCCAAATTTTCTGCACTACTGACGATACTTAAAAGAATAGGTATAGTCAAGGAATAAATATGTTAAGCACCATAAGGTTACTTGCACTTTATTTTTCCGACTACATCATTGCTAACATTTGAATGGAAATGATTGTGCGAAAAGGTGACATGTGTGCGCTCTGTGGAAAGTGATAATATATCTGCCTAATGATGATTAAAATTTTCTTTACACCATACTTATTAATGTGTGTAATGTAATTCGTATGTGGTGTACATTCCAGTGTATTCTATTCTTCATGAAAAAGGTTCCACAAAAGGTAAATTCTCTCCACAATTACGAACAGTTTAATTCAAAGCAAGAAACGCATGTATGTATAAACGACTCCATTGTTTCGAATCCTTTAGAAAAAGCCGCCGTGGGAAAGACGAACACGCATGACCGTAATATCTTGAAACTTCGGTGTGGCGCTGCCAGCCAAGAAAAAACGTCAACGTTATTTCACATTCAGTATATTTTTATGTTTAGTTCTGAATTCTGCCACTTGTCGGGATATACTGGATATATAGCTGGACTTTGTATTGTTCCATTTAGTACAGTTATGACATAATTTGGGTCACGTTTTGGTAATGCAGTGAAAATAGCTTTTGAACGTAAATAATAATATAGTTTCGATCTTCATGACTAATTTCTGTTTGTGTTGTGTTTTCATGTTTTCTTCACTGACCTGTCTCCAGAAAATATCTTCATTAAAATTAATTTACTTAAAAGGTTTCTGAATAAGTTTCCCAGAACCACTAAAATGTTATCTAACAAATACTTTCCAAGCAAATTATAAGTAGGCTGAAGTAGTTTAACCCTTTTCCGCGAAGTGGGATCGAATTCACCCCACACGAAAGTTTGAAACTGAGCAATTTAATCACGCCAAATAATTTAAAAAGGACCAACTCTAATATCCGTGGAATTTATTTAAAATGATTGAATCTTCGTCTTGATAGAATTTTATGAATCAGTATTAAGTGGTTCATTAATTACCCACTAATGATTGAATTGTGTTTAAAACTACAATGCTTTCATAATTTAAGAGAATTTACAATAAAAAGCGTTCCAAATACTAAGAAACCAAAATCAAATGGTTAACCGTCGATAGAAGACATGGAATCCCATTACCCACTTGATTGGTCAACGACACCACAAATACATATCACCCCTTTAACCTACGGGTTCACCACAATAATAACGTCCGGTTTACAACACACGACCTTCCGGTCCCGACGACCAAAAGGTACAAAACTACCTAGTACCTACCTACTTATATTAAAATTTAAAATCTATTTTATAAACAGTCCTTTCATCCCTGCATCGGCCCCACTTAGAACTCTGCTTATGACAAAAGGCATACATAAGTACATTACATAAATTATGAGAAATGGCTAGAGATGGCTAAAAGCTTTGGAGTGCTCTGCTGATTTTATTAGAGATATAGGGTGAAGATATTTTAGTAAATATTTCGTTTTGAAGAAGACTTTGAAAGATAGAGGGAAAGGATTTTTTTGTGGTAAAACTCGTACTCGTACGTAATAGTGCGCTGAGCATATCAAAACTTGTTTACTGCCATTGTCAGATTTTTAGTTTTACATTTTTAAAGTATATTAAAAGGATCATGAAATAATGATGACGATAACGATGAAATAATTACACTCGTTAATTATTGATTTAAAAACGATAACCGTCTGTCTTCAAAACAATAATTAAAAGTAATTATCCAATTATGGAATGTTGGTTGCCATTCCCAAAACACACATTTAATAAATCAAGAATGTTAATGTTAACCCTTACTGATGGGCCCTTTCGACCACATCAATAATTGTCCGCAAACACGCATGGGGTCGAAATGACCCCGGCAATTATACGGTTATTATGACTATGTGGGCTTTAATTAAAAACTTAAAAAGATATTGACATTCTAGGGTTAGTTGATTGAATAACATTTTCTTTTAATTATAGGATGAAAACGGTAAGTAGTTTGAGTAAAACCAATTAATATCAGCATTTGTTATTACCATTCTGAAAAGTAATTTTGGCATATTTATTTTGTCATGTCTTTCGCGAGTAAAGCTCATAGATACGGTGGTAAAAATATTAAGCCCGTCTGCAAGACTGATAGTGGAACGGACTGCCCAAAGTTCGTCTGAAAGACTCTTAGTGTCTTCACTCACTTTTATTGCATAATGTACTATAAATCTCCTTCTTTTGAAATATGTATACCTACGTATTCAAAACGACCAATATTTACATTACCTACCGATATCCCGAATACGGAAACCCTGCCATTCACAGACATTAGCGTATGATATAAACAAGTCACACCACATCAGATGCTAGCCACGTTGAAGCAATAGATCATATCTAGCGCGATGTAGCGATAACTAGCGCGATACTTAACGCGTTACACGCTGGGAATCTTTATAACTATGTGAACTGAGATAAATACTGCAGATGGTCAAAGGTCATAAGAGGTGTGAAAAGAAATATTGAAGCGTGCTAGCTCAAAGATTTAAGGACCCAATTTTAGAATAGGTTTCAGTTGGAAAGAAGTACTAATGTGACTTTTTAAATACAACTTTTTTTTTTTTTTTTAATAAGGGCCTGCTCTTGACCTCTAAGTCACCTGATGGAAAGCGTTCATGTAAGTACTGCAGGCATGCTAAATCTAAGATGAAAATGAGAATATCCGGAAGACTCGAATTATAATATGTTATTCGGGCTAGAGATATAAGTCACTATATACCCTTTCTACTGAAAACGTTATCACTAAAAGTAGCTTTAAAACAGCCGGAAATAATGTTATAAAATTTTCCAAATTTTCTTTCCATAAAAACCTAATTCGTACTATAACGAAAATATAAAACAAAAATAGCTGAATTGGTCCAGCCGTTCTCAAGTGATGCGTTATCAACGAACAGCATTTCATTTTTATCATATTTAGAATAGAAGATAGATAGATTAATGAGATGAACAGAGCCGTAGGCAACATCTAACAAGTCATTATGAATTCAAATGAAACTCCCAGCATTCGTACCTACAAATAATTGCATTAGCTTACATTTCGTAAGGCCACCTCGTTATTTTTTTATTACAAAAATATGTAAATCTAATTGAAGCTACGGAAACATGTACACTTGCTTATTTCGTTTCGTAATTACAAATGAGTCTTACTTTGATAAGATTTCTACTAATGCAACAATAATAAGGCACTGGTCTATTGGCTGCAATTACGACGAATGACCGCGGATTCGACCCCTAGATCTGGAAAATCTATATTAGGTTTCCCATTAGGAAATTCTCAGTAGTAGCTTTGAATTCAATTCCCGTATGTAATAACACCCAAAATCTAAGTTTGTAATCTCATTTCAGCGACAATATCAAAAAACTTAAAAAAAAATAGGTTTAGAGCTGTTTTTTTTTTCAGATTGAGACTGTAAAAGTCGAACATTCTAAAAAATACGGACATGGCCTCTCTGAATTTGTACATGAGAGTTACAATGCATCTGACGAAATGAGATTATATTATTAACATCTACCTATCCTTTGAAGAAATATAGGTGCAACAACATGTTTTCAAGATATTGAAGATATTGCTCTATCTAGATTTTTGACTCTCTTTAAGTCAATATAAACAACACCTTAATTGCGTACCTAACATACTTTCAATCACAGTCTGAATGATTTTGAAGGATATTAATAATCCATTGCTTCATAAGTTCGAAAAATTTGTCTGCTCAACAACGTAAATAACGCAATGAATGTTGTTGAAATGTCAAAATGAAATCCATTGGTTACTGTAAGTGTGTTACACAATTACCTCGCTGCACATCTATTTTAAATGTCAAATTGTCTACCAAATTAAAGACAACTTGAACTAAATCTATCGACAGCTTAAAACAAAACTGAATCAAAACATTGATAACATATAGCCACTTTTTAATATGCAATATCCGAGCTTGCAATGCGTCGGCTTACCTAGTACGTTAGTACACATAGCTAGCATGTCAGGACCTGCATAACTAGCGGCTTTTCATACATGCACCGGCTTTACATACATATGGCAGCTTTGAAGCAGCGCCTTCGGATGCGAACAGAATTCATTATTCGGAATATGGCATTTTAGTATCGGAGATAGGAGATCTATGAATAACACGGTACAGGTGTTTTAGGATTAACATAACATCACTCACGCCTGGATTCCTTGGCAGAGGTGTATTATATAGGGACAGCCACAGTGAAGCTTAAGTTTCATGTATTAAAATTACATTAGGCTCACCCCGCCTAATGTAATTTACAGGTTACCAATCAAAACTCATCATCTGCCTAGCCTTTTCCCAATCATGTTGGGGTCAGCTTCCAGTCCAACCGGATACAGCTGAATACCAGTATTTTACATGGAGCGACTGCCTATCTGACCTCCACAACCCAGTTACTGGGTAATACGATACCCCTTGGCAAGACTGGTTGTTAGACTTTCGGGCTTCTGATGACCCGTAACGACTGTCAAAGATCCACAAATGCCGTCATTTGTGGATCTTTGACTTCTTTGAAGCTTATGTCAATCCTGTTGAAAGTCGTTGAAGAAATACGAAACGAACGATACTATGAAAGGGGTTTTCCCTTAGTAGTTTGATTGGTTTTGGTTGGTTTGAGGAGCTCGTGGCTAAGTAATAACAGCCACACGGGTCTATACAGCAGGTTAAGCTACGCTTGCCGGGGTTGGTCCGTAGATGGGTGACCATCTTTACATATCGAGACTCCTCCGTGCCTCGGAAAGCACGTAAAGCCGCTGGTCCCGGCTGTCATTCGAGGATCTTTGTCAGTCGTTACGGGTCGTCAGAAGCCCGAAAGTCTGACAACCAGTCTTACCAAGCGGTATCGTATTAACCAGTTACTGGGTTATGCAGGTCAGATAGGCAATCACTCCATGTAAAATACTGGTGTTCAACTGCATCCAGTTAGACTGGAAGCCGACCCGAACATAGTTGGGAAAAGGTTAGGCAGGTAGACACTGGAAATGGAGCTAGTGAAATGAAGAACAGTATTGCACCGAAGGAATGTTATCAGTTTATTTATTTCCCTATCAGTACCTATATTGCCCACCAATATTCATTTATTCACAAACCAATATGGAATGGAAACGCAAGTAAAAAATAAGGAAACATGTATTAATTGATTGTCGTAACTAGTCTTTGTTCGGACGAAGTGGAGTGGAACAATCACGCGAAAGGGTTCCGTACGAGACGAACAGGCGCTTGATAATCATACCAGTCTGTTTGTCGTGCGGCACAGGCCCCTTATTGTACAGAGAAAGAGTGCCCTGGAACCTTCTGCCAGATAGTGGGTCCAAAATCTGGCATTACCAGTGGCAATGAGTTTATCTCAATGTTTTAAGAACTTTCTTGGTTAATCTCAACTTTGGTGATGATAATGTCCAACACTCTGTTATGAGACTGGTGAGCAATACTCGTTCGTCTCTATATGAGTTAAAGCCTTTGCTCTATAAATGAATAATCAAACGTTGCTCTTATCACTACTCTTAGATATAAAACAATATTAGTTTTTTCTTGCTAACCAATATTTTTAGCTGCAAAATTAATTTTGGACAAGTCCAAAAAAACTAATTAGGTATACAAAAACAATAGCCTCAACAATGACATTGGAGGAGTTTCCCAAGTTTTTCAAACATTTAAACTAAAAACTAACAAGCTAGTTAAAAGCAGGCGGTGAAGATTACCGACTACCGTCTTTAGTCACCAGCCAAGGTCGTGGGTAATCAATGATGGTCAAATGACACATCTAATGGTCAAAAAGTTATGATGTGACCGTCAAAAATATGTTCAGTTACGTCATTGTGAATTTATTGTAAAAAAAAAATAAGCAAGACTTGCGACTTTTGGATCCTGAAGTGTATTTCGACACCAAATTTGTTTGTAAAATGTCTTTTGAAAATGTGGAAACAACATAATATGTACATCTTTTTATCATTCTCTTGTTTCTAGGAATTACTTGTATTAGTTAGTGTTATGCGAATTCTTAAGACTAGCTCTGGTTTACAAAAAATAAGATTCTTACGGCCCACAGTTCTGTAATGGTGAATACCCTTAACAGGCACATTGCTAGCAGTCGTGTTAGTTACTTATCGTTCCTCCCCGTGTTTATTATCAACTTGTGAGTTTTCTCACGTTTGCCCACGTCTTTACAAGCTAAACATCCAATTTTGAAAAACATCTTCAAGTACATATCGATCGATCTATTGGACGATATTTCTGATACTTAAGTTATCAATGATATCATTTTTGTTAATTTTACTTCCGTGTCTAGCTGATTCGTCATGACAACAAAAAACATACGTACCTAACAACGCGCGGTTGAATGGCCCATGCGCGTACGCATACCCATTGACACATCTCTATGAATGACGCCTTTATATGCAACGTAAACCACTGCATTCGCTAACACGCACACTTACGAATAAACACAGATTTTTCACTAAACACAAAAACAATCACAGAATACGCAATACACACAGAAAATAAACACGCCCGAAAAAAAAAACAGTTGAAAAATTCGATCTTTGAATTTTGACAACTGTCAAACGCAGTATAGTCGCGCGCTAAAGTGATTTGATGATTTTTATTGTGCGTTTTAACATGCGGTGCTCACTCGTGCGGCTACAACTGACTGACTAACGGTCCGTCCGTCCGTCCGTCCCGCTCTACAGTTGCGCAACTAACGGGGCATAGAGTAAGCACATTTTTGTGTACAGAACGGCAGTATAGTAAATAAGTTTATGTTCTGAAGAAAGTTTTGTCATTAAAACTTAATTGATTGGCATTTGTTTGAACTTTCGCTGGCTCGGGAGGGCAATATTTCAGTAGAAAGCGAAGTGAAAAGTTATTGTTTCTAAATCATTATTACTGTAAATAAGCTTGGAAATAAATCTCAGTATTTGCGTTATAAAACACAAAGGCTACATTACTAGAATGGTCGATCGATATTCACAACAGCAAAACTGTATAAAGTATTTAACTCACGGATGCCGTTACAAGAAATGTTGATGCATCGCATAATCCAGCGATTTATATTATTATTGTCTGATCTGAATTTTTCAGCTTCGAATCGCATTAAAATTATTCATAGCCTACACTCTTTATTCCTCTGTTTGTAACAGTATCCATGATATTTTTTTGTTAATTTGTCCTGTAACTTGATATCGTATAATTTGAATTAAGAATAGAATTTAGTTTGCATGTTTCACGTCATTTCTCTTTTTGTTGAAATATTGCAATAAGTATTACACAAGTTGGTTTAATAATAATGAAAATATACAAATAAATACGAAAGTCTTCCATTCAAATAACTGTAACACCAACCATTTTATAAAATTACCAAATAATCTTTGTTTTACAATTACGAACGCGCCCACATGAACTGTTGTACGTAAACTACACAATAGCGCTTTAAATCACTTGGTTTACTGGCTATAAACGGAAAGAAGTCCAAGACTCATAGCTTGTCTGTGGCGCCCAGTGTAGGTGTTTCGGATGTATCAGATAGGTGAATAATTGCTATGTGTAGCCATAATTTACGTATTTTATTGGTAATATTAATTTAATGACACGGTGCGATGCACTCTTTATCATTAATCATTATTTACATCAATTATAGGTTTTATATCTGAGTGTTATGTGAAATGATGTGTGATCGTGATATGATAAAGAATTTGAATTTAAAAGACATTAATTTCAAATAAAGAAAAATATGTCTAAACTTGATTTACAACTGATCAAATTGTATCTTCAATAAATGACAAGCTGTAGTTGTTCAGAACATTAATTTACAAAAACACATCTTCGGTTAGTAATGGACCGTCTTCAAATAGTTCATTGATTCAACTGCTAACATAGAATCGAATGATACAAAACACAAGTTAGTGATCTACTTAACCGAGCTGGAATGTTAGTCTTTCGAGGCCGCCAGCCCGCGAGGCCGCTGGAGGCCTTGACATTAAAGGTCACGGTTTTGGCCAACGGCAAGCCGCGGTCTTAAGATAGGCCTAATAACTATTACCACAGACTACAATACGATGCAGACAGTTAACTTCCTACATTAATTGTCTTGCGCATACGCATGAGCAATGTAGTTACCCGGAATTCAAGAAGGAAGTAAAGGGAACTGACTCCCTCTGTTTACTGAGAATTAGATGTTAATAGTAACAGTGTTTGAGTACGTCCGCTGGGCGGTGAATTCATAAGCCAGGTGTTGGTATAAATAGATTAAGTAAGTAATTAGGAGTGCATGATTACTACGATTAGTGACACACTTCCGTGCAGACAAAACGGTCGAGTGCTTTTCGTGAAATATAGAAAAACAATTGACGAGCATTTGTCTTTCCCAGTATTGAATAATGTCTTCCTCATAAGATATCTACATATATCTACCTTTATATACCTTTATATTACAGAATCTTTATATTCCAGGAAATGACTGCTGTGAAAAGAACTGCTATAACATCCTAAAGTCTAAACAGTTGCCATTTCCAAGTTTACTATCGAAGATTTGCAATGAAAATAGTAAAACTAAATTATGGACCATTGTGTTGAAACGTGAGTACAAATAACTGAATATTCAAACGACAAAAATATTCAAAAGGCCACACAACAACAACTGTTCGGTTGCTCAAAAACAATTGTTTTTATGTGTTGCTCTAAGTGTACAGTGACTGGCATTAGTGGTATACTCACATAATTGTGGAGAATGGAAATGTAATTGTAAGTACCTGAAACAAACATTGTAAAACATTAGTGTTTGGCTTATTACTAACTTTACTAATTGTTGATTTTCTTGAGTAACATGCGTATTATTTTAACGACGTTGTATGAAATAAACAACAAGGGGTTGCTTTAATGTTAAGTCACGTTTAAACGTCAAAAATGTATGGTTAAACAGTCGCTTATCATTACTTAACTTTAAGCAACAATTATAAATACACCCCTTAATTGAAAGAGCCTATGTGAAGTTTTCAATTAGGTAAAATAAAATATTCCTTTGCATCAAGTTATCTTTTCAGATTAAATCGTAATACTCTTGAGTATATATAGAAAGAAAATTCCAGTAATAACTACTACTAAACATAAGCTCGGAAAATCGCAATAACATAGGTGCTGACATCAAAAATAATGCTATAATCATAATGCAAAAAAATCCGATTGCTAACCGCAAAAATACATATACCATAATAAACCAGTACAAAATTAAAAGCGCTTCTAAGTTCCGCATTTTACTTCCTCTTGACACTATTGACATGTTACAAAAAAAATCTGCATCGATATAAAGCGGCTGGAGCTGTCATGTTTACCGTTGCACCTTTGTGACATTATACTGAGCTATCGCATATTTACAAGTACAACACCTCAATACCTCAAAAATTGCATGTAAAAAGCGCACGTATCCGCAGGGGACAAACAAATGACAATACACAAGAATGAGCAGAAGGCTAGCTTCTACCACGTATAAGGAACCTGTGAGTAAACAGTTACTACATTTCAAACTGTTAGTTTGAGTGAATTGATTCTCGGGACAAAATAATGTTCTCTGTCTTCGCGAGTTATCGCGAAAATTGTTTTCCGTGTGTAATACGTATGATAGGAGCCTCTTCTCTTGGGTGGTGATTATGGCAATAACGTAGTTTCATTCAATTCTTACTATTTATTAATATTTCGTGGAAGCAGCATATAACATACCAATTAAAACAATCTTGTTTTAGGCTGTCTTTATGTCTCTACTCACGTGAGATTGTACCTGCATACTCGTAGTTTGCGTGAAATGGATCTTCTGCACTAACTTTTTCATGAAAACGGCTCGACACAGAGGCTTTCACGTGGAATAGTGTCAAGAGCGATCGATGGAGTCACTCCCAATATTGTAGGTGTCGATACTGTATCGTACCGGAGGTGATGTGGAGCTTGTAGCCCCTTGTAGGAAAAGGGTAGTTTGTACTAAAAAAATGTAGTTTTCCGGGTAAACTTTATAATTTTAATATGTATAACAATTGATTTGATGTTTTTAATGCAGATAAAATATATTTAATATTCATTGAAAATAATGACAAAAAATTGCGAGATACAAAAAGAAGTTCAAGAATTTTGTTACTGACTGTAGAGTGTAGGTAGACTTTAAACTTTGAAATGCAAAACATTTTCATGCAATTTTCAGTATTCAATGTTCTTCACCAAGCAGTCTTTTTGTTTGATTCCCATGAAATTTATTTGATTAAAATGGTGTGTGTGTTTGTCTGTACAAGATATGAATGAATAAATACTATACTTTATTAGCAAAATTTAATAAATACGGTAACGCTTATTTTTACATACCGCGTGTACATCGAGCATGTCGACGGCGAGGTCGTAGGTACTGAGGTTCCCATATATGTGTGAACTATTATTAAAAACTATTATATATGAGCTTTCCATAAATATTAGTTTGTTATAGTAACACCCATACGTTGATGACGGGATTAATAATCCTGTCATCAACGTTCCACGTTGTCATAAGTGCCTGTTGTGTATGGGTGTTAGGTAATTATAGACATCTACATAATCTTTTCAAGATAACATTTTTATTTTACACCGACTTTATCTTCGACACCATCGGAGAAGCAGTCTTGACGGTAAATTTGTAGGTACATTACGAGTAGGTAGTACACTCCCAGATCATGGTCGTGGGCGCCGGCCATCGTGGGACAGGTTACGTGCGTGCTTGACCGAATTTGGGCCTACTTTTACTTTTCTATTGATGCTCAAGTTCGTTGTTGTTTAAATATTATTAGTGTTGTTCTGAAGTGGTTCATGTTTTGGGTGAGTTGGCTTTGAAGTAAGTGTTAGAGAGATTTGGTAGTGGAAAGGTATTCATTTAGGAAAGTAGGTTAGATAGGTTTATACGAGGTAGGGCTACTGTGAACTGACACTAAAAGTAAAAAAAAGAAATGACTCAGCTGCTTGTTATCTTGGTTTTACAATTATTTCAACTCTGTTGAAGTAAATAAGCATTATGCGTGAAATTATTATATTTTTAAAATTATATATCTCGAAAAATTTTGTTGTTTTAAAAATAAAACAGATGTAGAGGGTTTGAACAGTAATAAAAAGAAACAACTCGTGAAAAATACTGACAACATTAAAACTGCCACAATCCATTAGCAACCCAAATTCCCGACATAACATAATCACAAAACATCAATTTCAATAAAGTTTCGGTCCAACAGTCTAAACAAAGCGACAACAGTCATTGTGACACAAAAGAAAAACAAAATTAAAACTATAAATCACGATTATTACGTGGCAACCGTGGCGGAAAGTTGAAAGCGTTGATAATCAGAAACCATATTGGAGAGAATGAGAGATTCGGAGCGGACAGGGCAGTCGCCTTTCAATTGGAGACATTACTGAACGAATGGTCACAGATTATTGTTACTGTTATAGATATTCTAGTTGAAACCATAATATTACGATAGTGATTTTTTAAACTGTTTTAATACAGAATAATTATTGCACATAAAATTAAATTGCACATCAAATGGCGGCTGTAAATTGAAAACAAAGCAAAATGTAAAAAATAAAGGAAATTATATTAAAATTGAAGAAAACAGTTTTGTGTGTGAGTGTACTAAATAAAATAAAAGAGTGTAAATAATCAATAGCTGCAGTCAGTGCCGTGTAGGTGACATCAGGAACCGTTTGCTATTAAAATGGTTTTATTGAATTTAATTATTGCTATCACGAATGAAAGTGCGAATATGAATAAATGAAGAAAAACTACGTCAGTAAAACAAGAACTAAAGAAAGTATTTTAATTTTAATGCACCTTCCGATAATTATTATTTGCTTTGCAGTAAATTATTACGCGGCGGTCTATTCTATAAAAATCTCACTATGAAAACTTAGGTGAAGTGAGCTGTCATGCCATGTGACGCGGAAGGGATTGACACTATTGTATAAAATTTATTGAATACATAATCATATACACGGAAGTCATCAAATTCTCATAAAAATTGCATTTGATTAAGCCCTATCATAATGCCCATCTAACACCATACATGGCACGGGTCTATGGGCCATCGTAACAAGATACCAAATGGCCATACTTGGAAAACTCTTTGACACATCATAGACGTGGGATGTCCCAAAAGGGGCCCATGGTGAAATCTTCGAGATCAGGTTTGGATCAGTTCCTCATCGCCCACATGGGGTCAGTGTTGCTACATAACCTGATGTACCTGCTAATGATATGACGGGAATGTTGGGGTTTGAATTGTAAGTTGCTATAAAAGTTTTGAAAGATGGCCTAAACCATACAGGTATGATTCAAGAACCTACAAGCACTGATGAGTAATTCTCGTATTTTTAAAAACGTTCACAGTCTAATCTCAGTCTCAATCAGACAAAAATACCTCTAATTTTCATAATTATTTGTCAATGTCAATTTTACGCTGAGGTAATATTTAACGCTAGATTCTGAACGTTTTTAATTACGGGAATTGGCCTTGGCCTTACTATATGAATGAAAGTGGTGACAATGGTGAGGCCTATGTTTAGCAGTGGAGGTTGCAATTTTAATCAGTGATGAAGCAGACTTGACAGCATTTTCCGGGTTTTAGGTGTAATGCAACGACAGAGAGAAAGCAATGACATGGAATGCAGAATAATGTTTTCAAATAAAAACCACTTGACACTACTAAGATTGTACTTCCCACTTCCTCTTCGAATATTTAAATAACCTTCGAAAAACGTAAACAAAATACCTTCGGATGAACAGGTTGCCGACAACCTGACGTGTAGTGCCGCCATTTTAGTACATCATCAGAACTAGTTTACGTGAACGGTCAGACACCTACGCGATGGATTCATGAATGAAGACGAACTACCGCTACTAAAGGAAAAGTAGATATTTGGTGAGTTCTAAATGCAGATGAAGTGAGTTTCGATCGAGATTGACAATACTATTTCATTAATAAAACAAAACTATCATCAAATAGGCGAAAAAAAAATACTTGTAAGAAACGTACCACGTAGAAAAATGAAACACAAAGAAATAATTTCTTTTCCGAGCTGTTTTCATATTTTATCTAAAATTTCCCATTATAAAAATAAGTTTAATGTTACTAACAAAATCTTATCCTTGAATTTACAAGGAACGTACTTCTTATATCAATCAAAACGATTTATAACCCAAAGGGTTAGTTCAACCCCCTGGCGCTGTTTGTCAACAATCTGTTTGTTTCAGAAGAGCAGTTTTTGATGGAGGGTCCGCCCTCCGGCCGAGACATAATGATAAATATTTGGAAGGACACAAACACACTAATATTATACCTACACTGTTTATTTATTTCTAATGTCTACCAGCTATAAGTTATGTCAACTATAGGTATAAAATGTTTAAAGATATAATATTTATTTTCTAAAACATGAGTGAACAATACAGGTCTTGTATATAAATGAGAAAGTAACTAGAAGTTTTGCCAAAAAAGTGAAAATTAAAAAAAATGGCTATCTTGACAATAGTATAAGGTTATATTAAAAGTTATAAATGGAAAACTTTCAAGAACATTATTGTTATTTAAAACAAAATCTCTACATACAAACATAAAAACTCAAGACCAACTCGATTCAAAGTCACTTGCAATAACCGATGGTAAAAAAACGTTAACTAAACCAAATAACATTCATTGATGAGGTTAAGTTTCGTAAGTCCATACATATTGATGGCTGCGTGGGAGTCGAGTATGATGTTGATACTACTCGAGATGATGATGAACTTGTATCAATTATGGAGATAAGGACGATAGAGAATTTAAGTGGTTTATTTTAAATGGATGGGCATGAAAATTATGGATGCTTTGATATGGTAAAAGAATTTTAAGGATGATTGATAGTTGAGTGGCCAAGGTAAGTAGCAAATGACAATTTACATGGTAAGGGAAGGGGAAAAAGATATGTAATCAGATAATCTTAAGGATCTTGAAATCAAGGAGAAGGTAACTGCATTTAATTAGGAACAAAAGGTGGCTGAGATTGGGTTAGCAAATGAATTGGAACCAGTATGTAACAATAGTCTGTAGGTGGTCTACACACAAAGTATGCAGCACGCAGATACTGAGTTCCTAACTTGACAACCAAAAAAAACACAGGTGTACCGTAATGCATCTTAAGAAAGACGTAACTGCAGATTTTAAACAAACAAATCAAAACCCCCACGCACCGCTTCCAAAAAAACTAACGAATAATCACATCTATCATTAACCGAAATTACAAGACCAACAACATTCTAGTCGCCCAAACACTGGCTCCACTACTGGCGCAAGTAACTAGTGTAATTGATTGTCAGCGGCGTGACAACTTTCGCAAGATGATTGATGGCGAGCGAGTGTTAATCACGTGTCACGGTTGACGTGTATGGTGGCGCCCTCTGGTAGCTTGTTTATTAGATGTTCTGCACACCTGGGTTTTGGGTTAGAGGGAGATTATTCGAGGGTAGAGATATGAGATTTTGGTGTGGTTGTTGTGACATTTTTGCAAGGATTTTCTCATTACAGGAGAAGGGTAAATGTGAAAGGTATGAGATTTGGTGTTGAAACTATGTCATTATAGATACCTACTATACAAGTGTCTAGAAATTAGTAGAAGGTATTTAAAATACGTTGGATATTATTTTGTCTCTATGTGCAAAATACTGATATTCCGCAGCATTCAGTTAGACTGGAAATCAACTCCAACATAGTTGGAAAAGCTAGGCCAAATTCGAATCGAATCAAATCTTCCGGTAATAGCAAATTGATATTGAGAAAAGCCATCTACAACCAAATTCAATTTCAAAAGAAAATGAAAGAGAGACACAATCACTAAATTAAAAGTTCCACAACAGAACATGATACTGACAGACCTGGCCTTACTAGTCACCACAGATAGTATAATACTACGCCACTCACTATCACAAATGACACATGAGACAAGAAGACCATGTCTCAATCAGTAGCCTGTCGGTACTTACATAAAGTAATGAGTATTAACGACAGGTAGCAGCCCACCGCCCACGTAATAATGTAATAACAAATTGACGGCATAGATGTTAAATTAGCAGATGCCCGCAGTAGCTACACTTTCTTTACTTTCAACAAAGCAACGCGCCTTGCTTGATAACCGATAATGATAATGATATTTTTTTTTTTCAATAATGACGAAACATAGAATACTTTACAAATATATCTAAAAACTAAATTACCAAGCAATCTCCTATAGGTACATCGCACTGGAGGTTAGACATATTTAAGTAGTTATTATTTATTGGATCTCCAACATAGGCTACACAATTAAATGTATTTTTGCAAAAACAAGATTATTATAGTACGTCATTTTCTTACACGGAGCACAAAACCAGTTTTCTTATAATCTAGGTAGGTACAATAAGTTTGACAAGAACGAAAACATTTTCTTTTTCACATTATTCTTTATCGATATCTAAAAAAAGGAGACTCTAAACGGACTGTATTTTTTCTTCAACGGCAACAAGTTGATAATGACTTTATTAAGGAATAAATAATATTTTTGCTTTTACCCACATGTTTCAATAAAAACACAAACACCAAGTTTAAAAAAATACAAGCATACAGTAAAGTTGTAACAAGGCTGAAAGCAAAGAAGCTACTTCCATTCCCTGAGGCCGGTATATCAAAAGGCTAGGCTAGTACAGTACTAGTACTTGTACTGGCGCTAGTGGCGATGCTAGTCGAGTGGCGAATCTTTCACATAACGGTGGCACGGGGTTATTGGATGGAAGCCATCGTTTGTGCAGGAAAATCGAGACTGTCTAACAATATTAAGTAACTTAAACCTTTCCCTTTGCATAAAAAGGTTTTACCTAGTTTTCTGCTCATGTATTAGCAGTGGAATGGGATATGCGAATAAGGCAAAATAGAATAGGTATGCCTGTTTCAAGTGTAATAAAAACAAGTTTCAACATTTAGCAAAATGGTCTGGGAATATTGGTTTAAAAAAAGATATCATATTAATCAATGAATGTAGCTATTCTATCTAAATACTTACTTTTAGCATTATAATTTAAAACAAAATGATTAAGACAAACTTGTCTTAATTGCAGTTAAAGAGGGTGTGTGCTTATGACCACACGATGGAAGTGAAAACGAACGTTTGGAGCCGAATATTCACGATTTAGCGTCATCGACCGACTAGAACCAACTATACCCGATTCAGTGTCACCAACCCGAGCGTGACGTTCAGAAAGAGCGCAAAGTAGAAAAAGAAGCCACTAAAAATCCCCCAACCATATCAAACAGGTCTGTCCACAATACGTCTAACATGGAGTACACACTAGCTAGCTCAAGCATACTCGAGAGCTCTCAACCTTCAGAGCACTGACATAATGATATTTGGTCAACTAGCGGCTAATTTCAGCACTATAAAGTCACAAATTACATAGTTTGGATAATATTAATCTGACATTATTGAGTTATGTGTCAAAGGATCTTCTTGGAAAATGATTGGGCCGGTTCTGGCAGCTAAGAATATCATTTTAACAGAGTCAGTTCATCATAATGATTATACATAACACCTATCATCACGCCTGTAATCCCCGAAGGGGTAGGCAGAGGTACCTATAGAACACTCACATTTCGCCCAGGTCCAGCTTTCCTCACGATGTTTTCCTACACTGATGTCAGTAATTTCCAAGATGTTGAAAGTACATACGAATTGAAAAAGTCACATTTGTACTTGCCCAGGGAGCCCAAAACGGCCACATTAGCAATTCCTCTAAAAGCAGTTCATTTCCTGAATTTCCAGCTGTCATTAGCAATTCCTATAATTTGGCACAAAAGCAATTCATAATGTGTAGACCATTTTACGGATCGCCATAGAAAACTGTCAAACAGATGAATTATTTCGTAATATGAATCGCACGCAGATCATATTATGAATTGTCAGTTTGTGACATTTTACGATGATTCATAACATTTTCCTATTATGATTCTGCCAAAGTGGCTGTTTTAAGCCCCCTGATCATTACTTAGCATTACAAGTATATTATTTATACCACAAAAGACAGCAAAAAATATCCCCGAAAAATCTATCAAATTTTAAACTGAAGCGAACAAGCCGAACAATAAAGAAAAAAAGGAAAAGCACTTCCATTTTCTAAAGCCACGGTAACCACAATTTAAGCGTCGCGCAGGACACAAACCGAGTCCTCGAAGGCATTACAAAGAATATTTTTTTTATCAGAATATCAGTCCGTCAATAAATAAACTGGAAACCTTTCAACGGAGATGGGGAAAAATATTTTTTTCGCCCAAACAAAAGGATGACAAGTTCTCCGGAGGACTCGAAAGGCATCGGAAAGGCCTCGCCCTGCGAAGTTATGACAGTGGATGTTACTGATATCTTATCTCTGATATTGAATTCTAAGTAACGTCTGCGAAATGTATTGGAAATCGCGTTTCGTTTTTTATATATTTTTTATAATAAAATTGGAGTAAACATTTTGATTAGAAAGTCGGAGAAAGTACAAAGTGGTTTCTCTAGATTTGAATAGAATGATAAAAGCCTAGCACCTATATCATAAACCTAAGTATTCCAGGTGAAAATCAAGAAGGTCATAATGATTCCGGAATATACAGCATGTATCAGAAAAGTGTGGTCATATTAAGGGTGTGGTACAGACCATCAAACTGAACAACTTTCTCCATGGGACCAACATCGTATTCGCGAGAAAATTATCAATTGTCCCATACAAAACTACAATAGGTACCTACTCGACTGAAACGTATGGAACGGCTGATTATTTCCTCGCGATTACAATGTTGGTCTCATGGGGAAGGTTGTCCAGTCCCATGGTCTGTACCACACCCTTAAAATATAAACACACCTTTCTGATAGGTACACGCTGTATTATGAGGAGAATCTGGACTGAATATTTCTAAATCGCCAACACGCAATATGCTCGTGATGAGCGGTACTCATCGCTATTCAGTATGAGAAGCGGCTTTTGTCAAGTTGTAGAAAAATTACAACCCACATTTAGATGAAAACAGCTAAATAAAAATACTACCTACTCATAATTTTTCTCGATTTCCCACAAATTCCCCTATAAAATATACACCGTGTTCTTCCTTGCATTAAGGTATGCTTTTAAACTCTCTTCCTGCAAGTGAAACAGTAGTATCTTGCAGAGGAATTTGCAATTCAAGCAAAGTTGCTCTGCAATGGACCGCACTAGTTAGCCACGAGCCACGGTCGGCACTAAGTGAAGAATAAAATGCTAGTTGGAACTTTTACAAAGCGTGTACATTGCGTGTACTGAAGAGTGTTGCAGTTTTATTTTATGTGACAATAGTATTACAATCGGAATTTAGATGTGAGTTGGAATCCTAGAGTTTTAAACTTTAATGACAGTAGGTATTAACGTTAGAGCACCGTATAAACTTTTAACTGTTTAACTTTAAAATCATAAAAGTTTGAACTTATTGGTAATGTTCTTTAGAAAGGTCAGGAGCGTAGTGCTCGCACCCGGCGGCGGCGTGCGACATACAATCAATTTACCAAAATTTTTGCGACAACAGATTGCGACTTCATTATGAATGTTTTTTGGGTTCCATACCCAAAGGGTAAGACGGGACCCTATTACTAAAACTCCTCAAGACTCATTTGACAGACAGACGGACGTCTGTCTGTCTATTTGTCCGTCTGTCACCAGGCTGTATCTCATGAAGCGTGATAGTTAGACAGTTGAAATTTTCACAGATGATGTATTTCTGTTGACGCTATACCAACAAATACTAAAAAACAGAACAAAATAAATATTTAAGGGGGCTCCGATACACCAGACATGATTATTTTGCCGTTTTTTATAGATAATGGTACGGAACCCTTCGTGCGCGAGTCCAACTTGCACTTGGCCGGTTTTTTTTAAGTACAAGAATATTGGCCTTATGAACGTAATCGAAGAAAAAGGAGTATAATAAGGACCGCAGCAGGTGGCGTTCTGTAGTTTCTGCCTACCCCCATGGGAAGAAGGCGTGAAGGCGTGTGTTACTATATGTTTGTGATTATGTTTAAATAAAATTTGTAGTTTTTGACAGTGTTACTAAACTGTTTTATCACAATAATAAGATAGACTGTATGTTTTGACGTTTGCTGATAAAAAAATACACGCAAGAAACTATGCTACTGGACTAAATAGTGTTATAATTATGGTAAAGACTAATTATGTGAAAAGATTTAAACCTTCCCAAACTAATTATTCAAAACCCATCCCAGGTTTTCAATATCCTAATTTACATTTGCAAGATGACTCCTGAACGATATTCAATTCAAAGCTCAATAATTACGCTCACATCAATGAAAAGATCATAAAAACTACCGATCGAGTTAATAAAAATTCCTCTCCTTTACAGAATTTACGCCATTCAGAAATAGATAAAAAACTGCTGATCCGCTTTATAATCCGTTTAAACGGGAATCGAACCTAGAACTAACTCCTATAAAATAGGGAGCAATCACCTGATTGGTCGGCGGCGGCGTGAGAGATGGCGGTACGGTTAGCCCTTAAACTCCTAATATAACGCCAGTAACTTTTATTTAGTTATTTATTTTGCTGAACATACATTTTGTTTGTATTTCTTCGTAATTCTTATTGGGTTTGGGCGGCCATTCGTTTGGAAGGGTTGGTGAAAGAAATCAATAATGTTGTTCATGGTTAGTGTCCGCATGTCGGTAGGTATTTTGTGTTATTGGTGTAAACAAGTGTTATATAGTTTTAGAAATTCTCTCCGATTCGTATCCGATCTTAAAAGTATTTCAATCGATCTTAAATGATTGACCAAGACTATTTCTGGATTTCCGGATTTTGATATTTACATTGACATTTTATTTAAATAATGACATGAATATTTACTTTGTAAAGTATTATATTATTTTAATTATTGTGAATGTGAAGACTATGTGGATCTTTCTTTCTTTTCTTTTTTAGTATTAATTTTTCCTTAGTTTTAATTAATCATGGTCTGGCAGTTTGAGTAATTTATGCGGCCTAACCAAATGTCCTTTCTTTGGTACTGCTCGTCAAATCGTTGAGCTCCTTAAAATTGGAGTTGAGCTGCACGATTATTGACAAATGCTTGCACTGACTGGACAGGTCCACTCAATCTGTGTGGTTCTTTCCTCAAAAGTCCATTTCAGACACCAATCTACATGGTCTTCACATGATCTGACCAAGATTATGTCTGGACTTTAAAAGAGACTGTGACCTCTGAGTTTGTTTCGGCCTTTCTTCTCAGAGTAGTCAGACAGGAAACACCGACCTCATCTAGTTTTAAAAATGTGATTGACGTGTAAAAGTGTTTGTACAAACCTACTTACAGAAATAAAAATCATTTATCATTTCAAGTTCTCAACGTTCGAAAACTAAAATTTTCGTCGCTTCCGGCTTCGTATAATAATATGCGATTCCGGAAGTGACGACTATTTTAGTCTTCTTTTATACAATGAGCTTTAATAAGTAGAAGTACAGGCCCTCGTGAATAGACTCTTTGTATCCTTTTCAGATTGGTAACATCAAGACTACGTCACAAGTTTACGAAAAAGATTTGACGAAGATATAACATATTAATTAGCGACGTTAATAAACTAACAAAGTTACAAAAGCTTCACAAATTCCTCAATTTCACCATTACAATTGTATTTATCCAAAAAAATAATCCCCTTTCTCACACAAACAGAAAGTTTCGAACAAAGTAAGTTGGTGGCGCACCTGTGCGACAAACACGACAACTGCCACCAACGCGACGCGACAGGAGCGACAGACGGACGACCTCGAGTTTCAAACACATAACGTCACTATTAATATAAAATATATCTATTTGTATTTTATTATTTAGATTTCACACCACGATAGGTATCATTATGATGGCTATGTGCAGAACTTCCTACTGTGTTGTTTATTGGATAGTGAAAATATTGATTTAAATCTTAATTCATAGCAGACTAAATTAAACAGTATTATTTACAAATTATGGAATACTTTTTGATAGAATCCCGTATGAAATAGGTACTTCAACGTGTAGCTTTCCTTTTAAAAAAAATACTACTAAACTGAGAACCTACTCCCTTTTAGGAAAAAAAATAACACTGCCATCCTTTCTAGATAATAATTACAACTTAATTTATCTCTACTTTTTATAGAGCTTCATACATTTCAGAACAGCACATTGCAATAATGTTAACACACTACATTTTTAATATAGCTGTTAGCAGAGCGAGCACTTTTCATAACACGCTTCACTATCAAGAAAATTAAACTTAGTTATTGATAGCAAGGAATCTCAGTGTTAAAACAAAGCAAAAAACCTGCAGGAGTAACATAAGGACTTGTACAGATGGAACGATTTCCGCGCGACTGTGTGTCAGCCCTTAGACAACCGTAAATACAAAGGTGTGTGAATAACTTTTAATGTTATGAAACCCAAAAGAAACACAAGCGTTCAATTGATACTAAAAGCCTTTTCTGCAAAAATTGGCAACTAATTAAATACTGCCTCGACTGCCTCGTTGGTTTAGTCTGTGGTTGCAAGCGCTACGCTGACCTGGATTCGATGCCCAGTTCGGGCAAAGGATTTGAACCCGGTTCCTCGCCCCCCTATTACATGCGACTTACACATAACTGGCGAAATGGATTAAGCAGAGCTAAGGATTAGGGATTTAGCAGAGGTGTACATAGTACAGGGTATACTATGTACACCTCTTCGGGGTTATGTTATGGAATACAACAAAATTGACGTCCATCTCAAGAACAAAGGACACAGTCACATTGTGTCTCATAATATGTGCTCAAAAAAATATCTCGCAGCCGACATCGCGCGTAAACCGCTACGCTACATCTAGACAATCTCTCAGTGCAGAAGCAATCCCTGAAATATTTCAGCTTCAGGAAGTTTCTGTAGCTTCCTTCCTGAAACTAGCGCCCCCTGCCGCCGCCTTATTAAAACTTGTGAAAGTTTCAGTAATTCTACCCACTGTACATTATTAAGGCGGTGCACTTTAATTTCTCGGCTTTTCTTTAATTAAAACTGTATTGGATATCTTTTAGAAGTGACTTCGTGGCCTTTGTTGGTTAGGAGATTGTTTCTTCTTATTTTTTTACTTTTGGGTAGTTGGTTCTGTTGTAGTTCAAGTTGATCGTTATGACAACTTTGCTGTTTTGGACACTTTAAGTGAATAGTGGCTTTAACTGGTTAGGTTAAGTATGAACAACTAGTGAAGTACAAGCAACTGGCTGTTTACATGCGATTGTTTACTGATTGTGAGTTAATAAACTGGTGGTCATAACTAAGGTCTTAAGCTCCTATGATGTGCACATAGCGGCAATACATTCGATGCTTGCTTGGCCATGACCAGAGAGGCTTAGTCTCACAGACCAAACTCTATTTAACAGTAGTATTATCCCCATCAAATTTTAGTCCTAAAACCATGGAGTGCAGTTTTTTAAGTTTTAACACACAAACTAAGAAGATTCTTACTTATGCAAATGCCTGACAGGAACTTCCATAACTTTGTTCCTGTAAGCATATCGTAAAGTTTTGTGATACAGACGATATGCGGTGTTATGTGATGTTTCACCTTATGTGGCGCTTTCAGCTTCACGAAATAATAATAAGTTAAGAAGTGCGACTGACTGGAAATGCGGTTGTAAAACAAAATGGTTTAAACACCGACTGGGCTGAAAGTGCGAGGATTTTTCTTAATCTTGTTTAAGAAAAATCCTTTACCGAACAGGAATCCATTATCTTTTCCAGTTATAATATCGGTAAGTTGCAACTTCATGTTAGTAAAATATAATATATTTATGTTTTGTGAATGGTCCATCGCCAGAGACTACTGAACATGGGGTCCTGGTTTACATTCCCAGGTCAGGCAGTGTCATTAGGTTTTTCCATTAGGAATTTCTCAGTAGCAGCGCGGTATCTGGTATTGGGCCAGATTGAAAGCTGCAGCCAAACACCCCTATTAGAAGTGGAAAGTTCTACCTACTCTTTTGGGGAATACAGGCGAGATTTTATGGTAAGTATTGATTTTAGGTACCAGCACAAACTTCATCAAAATCTTTCATCCATCGGGGTTGAGTTTTTCGTTTTGGTAAAAAGGTTAAAGACATAGGACATCCAAACATTGCGTGCCATAGAATTGAACAGGCCCTTCCGTAGCGGAAGTTGGCCTAATGAGGGTCAGTAGCATTGGAGGTGGTCTACTGATTGTAGGTCGGGCCTGATTAATAGCATTGTCAGGGTTGGTGAAAAATGTAGAGGTAGTTTGGGAATAATGTCCCGGGGACTATTTAATAAGGCTGACAGGCGATAGGCGGCAATCTGAAAATTTTACAAGTTTCTTTCAAAATGTTAATAATGTAATTTTTTGACAAATATGTCACATCATCAGTTATAATAGATAGAGCGCCGGTTGTAAATGTCGTATTTTTGTCATTAGTGGAATATTATAATGACAAATGTCGATTGAAAAGTTAAATTGCCAGATTGCAACAAATATTTGCAAAGGATGATTCATAGACATGTTACATCCACCGACACACAACAGACTCGCGTGGTGGATTAAGTCCAGCTCCCTCTAACAGAGAGGAGGTATGAGTTCCAGTAGTGGGAATATTACAGGCTGACTGTGTTTTGTTTAGGTTAAAAGTCAGATTTAACTTTTTGAAGGGATGACCCAACTAATGAACTGTGAAAAAGCAGTTTTATTTCTGTTTTTTGCCTTTCCCAGATTGTAAACCTAAACCCGATTTCACATGCTTATAGAACACAATTATTTGGTTGAAAGTAAAGCCGTATTCACTTAACATAACAAAGCAGCTGAACTTATAAGGATTCCTTCTGACTTTTTTCGCAAATACATAAAAAAGATGAAAACATCCCAAAATAAGCAAATATTTGAACCCTTATAAAATAACGTAAGTAATAACGTAAGAACGTAAATTGTGTTGTAAGATCCTTCAGATTGTGGAACATGACTCGCAACGTCGAGCAATCTAAAGAGAGGTTCAATTGTGACACTTCAGAGTACCTACTCCAGATTACGCAGATGTTACTTTTAATTACAGTAAGTACTACGTTTTGTGTAAAACGGTTCAAGATTTTTGGGAAAAGACTTTTAATTATTCACGGCACATTTAATTTCGTCTAGAAGTAAGAACTGAGTGTCGTTTAGGTGCTTGTTGACGCTTTATAGTCTTGAAAAATTATGAATGTAAACAATGTCAGTCTTGGACTGTGGAAACAATCACGGAACGTCGAATGTTCGGCAGTTCTAGTAGCATTAAGTTCCTATAATTAAGTCTACTTGTGTAAAAATCTGCCAACCTAACTAAAAAAATAATAATTTAAAAACCAAAAACCCGACTGCTAAAATCCGTACTGAAAAGAGATAAAAAAGCATTATTTTTAGAATTTTGATATCGCAGGCGGGACAAACAAAAGTTACACCATATTTCAGGTTATTGGTTTGTCCCTACTCGATAGGTTTGGTAATTTTTTTTTTATTAACCTAATACTATTTCGCTCCAAAAATCCGCAATTTTTTTTTTTTCAGAAACCTATCTATGGACACTTGTGTTTTTAAGACGAATATAACGATATCTTAACTGTCGAAATCCATCTAGCCGTTAGGAAGATATGAGGTAATAAGAAATTTACAAAAAACAAACATACATACAAGATATCCGCGAAAAACATAGCCGTTCCTTGACAGTCCGGGTAACAATAATTATTATAAATGCGAAAGTGAGTTTGTGTGTTTATTACGCTTTCACGATAAAACAGCTGAACGGATATGGATGAAATTTGGCGCATGGCTGAACCATGACCTGGAATAGGATATAGGACTTTTTTATCCTGATATTCCCACGGGATCGACACGTACGCGGGTGAAACCGCGGGGCACAGCTAGTTCAGTTATAAACTTGTTTTTTATGACAGATTTAATATAAATATCGACATCAACAAAATATTCGTCCACCTAAGTTACAAACTAAGCGTTCCATTACCACCAAATATAATAATCCACTCAAAACTGCAAACAAAAACACACCATACTCCCTTATCCTTACATTCCATATTCCAACGGAGCAAGATAATTTAGCAAGCACCCCCGAGTACAATAACAATTCCTCATTAAGGCATTTCCAGGCGCCTCAAAGACTCCCTTTGCTAAAAGCGCAGGTAGGTACCTGCGAGTACGGATAGCAAGGGAATTTACCGCGGTAAGGAACAGAGGTGTCGCACACACAGTTTCAAGTAATACTAAAGTTATATAGGGCTGGCTAGGCATAGATTTTATGCCATGTACAATCGAGGAAATTTATCTATTTTTTTGCAGATTGACATACTACATAAAGCTGTCAATTGGTATTTTACAAAAATTGTATGGAATGACCACTGTGATAAAATAAAAATTAAGAGAGTATTAGTTTGATAAACCCTCTGGTTCCATGACTGTACATACAATGATCTATGAGGAATACTTATGTTCAACATACGACGGTCGTTCTGCCTATGTCCTGCATGGGAGGACTTTTTGCTACAATGACGATAATAACATTGTTTTTATTGATTTTGATCTTCTTACTTAAACGATCACAAGTCACAACAGGTAAACACAAGGCGATCCACGGGTAACAAGAAAAACAACTTACTAAGAAATAAAATATCGATTTCTTCTTCATCCAAACTTACAAAAACCCCTTAAAAACATAATAACATAGTAAAATTGCTACATAAAATGATACGACATGGCAGCCCTAAAGAGTCGCGTGTTCCAAGCGACATAGCAACAAATGACACGCCGCATTCGCGACGTTTACACATAAAGTTCTCATACTCAAGGAATTATGAACATTTTGTTGTTACTCACAATTTCGCTTCTGAATATGTGGGAGGTAAAATGGTTGATCATGTCTTTGTAAAATTAATAATTACTTAAGTAATATTAGAATTCCAAACGGATTCACGATAAAATTGCGACCGCGATAAATTCACGACCATGCGATATTCAACATCCTGAATTTTACACTCTTCCTGAGTGTAAAATATTGTAACCAATGATCACTTCCCATTTCCATTTTTGCACTTTCGCGCTAATGCTACTACAATATTTACAAGCTAAAAGTGTTTTGAGCTGCAGCACTCATGGTATCATCAAAATATAAAATTATTTACCAAGAGCTGTAAAAGTGCAGCAGCATTTTCTTTGAAAATCTAAAACCATCCCGAAAGGTCGAAGCTTAAGCTCATCCATAGACACAATCTTGTGCAAGTAGAGGATAGCCTGACAATTACTATGTTTAACTTTACACTTTACTTAGAACAATGTGGTTTCCAAAGGGTAACCTGCTGCACTCCCATGAGTATTCCAAGGCGATTACAGTTTCATGTTTACAGACGGTCGGTCACTAATCTTGTAATTAAAGGGGTAATTATGGGAAGTCTTACACAACATACGAGGGTAAGATTGAAAAATTAACTTATTTAGAATGGTCTGAAAATACTGATCTACATCTGACACCTTCATTGAAGAGTTTCGAGCCGATTTATTCTTCGGCTTGACTATGACTTGCCATCAGGTGAGATGCAGGCCAAGAGGGACACATTGTGATTTAAAAAAAAAACAAGCGGCTAACCGAGATTTTTGCCGCTGGAACTGCGATTTTTTAAGTAAGATTTATCCAACATCAGTCACAACCCCGCATGAGAAACCCAGCATGAACAAACCAAAAACAATCAACCAAATGAATCAAGAAGCAACTGCACCACCTATAGAATTGCGTTTCATGAAAATCCCCATCATGTATTCGTGCTAACTCTGGCAGTTTCCATTATGGCGGCAGCAGATGGCGCCACTGATGTATAGTTCGGTATTTTAAACGCTGAAACTTTTCGTTCATCATGCACAGTTGGGGAGCGCTCAAAAGCCGGTATTTGGGAATGTTTCATGATATTGATAGAGCTTTTGAAATTGAAATAAGTAGAACAGTGATTTATGTAAAGTAGGTAGGCTATTAGGATATTAATATGATAAATATTACGTACGTAGGTAATGGAGTATTGAAAGTTTTTGTAGGTTTTAGGGCTTGCTACTCAACCAATAGAAATGAAATGTATTTATTATGTCCCATGTTCCCTTGTTCACTGGATGTATTACTTTCACAGTTTCGTACAGCGTTCAATGAGAGGTGAATGAGAGTGTATTCTTAATATTTATAATTATAATTCAAAACAATTATTTGTGTAAGTAAATGGTTTTCGCTTTAATTACTTGAATATTTATAATCCAAAATTAGATACTTAAATCGTTTAACAGATTTTTATGTCACATCTCATCTCAATTCCAAGAAACACCGACCGTCATTACTAAAATTTAAATAAATAAACTAATCATAAACTTCCCAACAATTACAACTTTCCACACACAAATGATTTACTATCAAAATAGCAGCTACTACCGCAAAACAACTTGCCCTCGCAAAGAGCGAAGTTTAAATTGCATACACCTATGTATGTAGATTTGATCAGGACACCTGCAGTGACCTTAGGGAGGGGACGCTGTGCAGTTTACTGACTAACGAGGGCCACGGGATGGAGGGGAGTAGACCCTGGTAAATGTAGTACGGATTAGTAGTACTTAGTGCATTAACTTAACATAACATCACGCCTGTATTCCCCGAAGGGTTAGGCCTATAGAACCTTTAGCACATCCACATTTCGCCAGTTACGTTTAAGTCCCATGTAATAGGGGGCGAGCCTATTGTCATCAACCGGGCTCAAATCGAGTTGCCTGGCTTCTACTGCTACTACCCTACTACTACTACTACCCAATAACACTTTGTCCGACCCGGGAATCGAACCCAGGAACTCCTATTCAGTAGCGCTTGCGACCACTAGAACCACGAGGCAGCCAAGTACAGTAGTGCATTCACATAGTGGAAATGGAAATGAAAGTAGGGAATGATGCATGGTGTGTTGCAAGAGGAGACAAAGATGTAGTACCCGAGAGTACTGGTAATGCATGTCATGAAAGGGGTAAATTGATTTTCGGGCCAACGAGAGGTCTATCGGTTGAGGATCTATTGGGTAAACAGTAAAATGTTACCTTAACAAAGTGAACAAAATCTTTACTTACATTATTTATAATTTCTCTGTAAAATAACAGCCAGAAACGGAACCTACAAAAGCAAGCTTTGTACTATCTCGTTTAGCCTGCACTTGTATGATACTCATTATTCTTAATATGCCCAAGTATGTAATGGTGATCTTTTGGATATATTTTACCTTTTCGCCGCATAATGGTGTGGATATTATGTTTCATGTCATACCTGAAATAATAAAGAAAAACAATCATTAATAATTTGGTATTTGTTATCCACAAGATATTAAAAAAAATCGTCTTCATTAACAATAATTTGTAAGAGACGATAGATAGGGCTGACTCATTAAAACAAAACTACAAACAAAATGACACCATATTACCTACTAAGTTATTATTTTGTTAGACATCAGTTTTTTTCTATCATTATATTCCCTTAGAGATAAACCGTGAATAGTAATTTTCCTCAATTCATGAGATTTCAACGAAATATGTGGAATTTATGGTTGTATTTCCGAATCAGAATTCTTTTTATCCATACCCAAGTGGAATGTATGTAGCCAGTTAGCAAGTAGTTAGAGGAAACTTCGGCAAAGGAAAAGCTCCCCAGGGAGCCTTTTAATCAGTAATTCAGGTAACTCATGTAATGATATGTAAGTATCCTTTTCAAATAGTTTTCTAGGTATTTCTTGTGTTTTTGGAGAAAAACGAACATACTTGGTTCTTTTTCAATCAGTAGAAGCATTTTATAGGAGACGTAAACAAAAGCAAGGTGAAATAAAAAATGATGGTTATAATGAAAAAGAAAAAGTTTTGTAATATTGATTTTGGTTTATTAAAGAAACATTGGTACATTAACATTCATAAAAGGTTTTAAATTATTTTAAGTAATACTCCTTACGCTACTCTCGCATGCACGAATAAGTCAGAATAAATAAAATAAAACCGTGATTTTTCTCAAAAATATCGGACGCACTCAGCAATGTCAGTTGTCAATAACAATGGCGGCCATCTTGGTTTTAATCAATCATGTTCCCGCCAAATGGGACTGATTCTTTTTCTGGTATTTTTCTGTATTTGTTGTTCGAATATGATTGGATTTTGGACCGTTGGATGAAATTATTATTATAATAGATGTTTTACTGATAATTGAATCTGTTATTTATGTGAGCTTAATTTCCCATGGGATTTTTATGTTAGTAATCTTGTTCCATTTGTATGACGAATTATTGACTCGGTTATCAATAAAAAACATCGTATTAGCTTCGATTAACTTCAACTGAAATCACTATCTGACCATCCACAAATTCCGCGTATCTTTGACCACAATTTGACAAAATGTATAATTATTATTATTTCATTAAAATTTCATACAACACATTTGGAGAATTTCATTCCAACAACAATGGTGAGGTTCACGCAGGCTTGCACGTAGATGGCGCCACGGAGCGTCATTAGTGGGTCGCACTTCCGGTTCCGCTGGCTCCCGCCCCACTTCCGGCCGCCCGCCCCATTGTGGCGGAGCCCCCCGATTGTTGCTCTTGTTTTTCAGACATTTTAAATGTAATTCTATATCATTATAGTGTTAAATACTTTAGGGAGTGATGGAAATAAAACTCATTCAATTTGTAATTTAATCAAAACCAAAGTCCTTGTCAAACATTTTACTTAGAGAAACGAAGATGTTTTAACATCCAGTATGGTTTCCGAACGTGGAAGACCAATTTGTTTTGATGTGTTTAGTTTAGAAGGCGAACATGATCTTTTCGAAAAACATTTCTTACTTACATAGTAGCAATGCCAATGCTTAGAACATAATTGATCTATCGTCTTAAGAAGTGCCTAATATAGAAGTTGTGCAAATAACATTCTGAAACCTGGCAAATACTGCAGAAATTCGAGGTGTATTGGAAAAGATAAATATGACTGCTATTGCGTTCAAAGGCGATAGGCGGCAACACGGAGCAAGTGACATATTGACCCATTTCCTGGAATGTTACCCACAACCCTCTGCCGAAACGTAAGGAAGACATCTTTCACTTCACAATAACAACAAAAGATTACATAACACTACCGATACTTAATTAATTCCCATAGATATTTACGCTTCGTTTAAATAATATTAAAAATAATATTAAAACTATATATTATTGAAAATTTAATAATCAAATCGATTAGGTATGCGTTTCAATGCGTAAAGAATAAAAGGTTTAAATAGTGCAAGTGTTGATGGAGATGGTATCTTCGGTGAGTTGGGCGCAACTCACTGTTGGGTCCATAGTTTCGGGTCCAAGAAAATGTTGAAGATCAAAGGGAGCCTATGGCTTCTCTTCCTGTTGGCTGTGGGGGTCACAGCCCGACCTGAAAGCGGTAAGTAAGCCTTTTCTTAGATACCCAGCGTCTTTTTTCGTATGTTTTTATCTGTCCTTCCGTTAAAGCACTTAAACTCCACTTGGATAAGTGATGGAGTTATTTCCGTAATTGAGATAGAGGTACCTACCATATTTTTAATTACGTGTTTCTCTAGCAGAACGTTTTTTATCTCAAATGTTTTGCCAAGTATTTTAATCAGTATAAAAAATACTGATTAAAATACTTGGCAAAACATTTAACAACAATTTAACATTTAATTTAAACAAAAAGTTTTACTAAGATTAAAGACATTTCATAACTACGTATTATATAAAAATCAAGAAACGTCAGCTAATACTCAAGTTGTTTTTTGTAATTTTTTTTTTTCCTTTTTTTATATCGGTGTGACAGATGAGCTCTTAGATTCTGCACCAGTGAGCGCCGAGCTCCGATCAGGACGTGTACTTGAATCAGCGTCACAAGAATCATCAGGTAATTGTCACCATTTAAGGGTTTTTTCCACTTTGCATTGTAGTATGATAAATAACTCAGTAAATAACCGTTCGTTGCAGTACGGTAAGAAAAAATCAATAAGTTAAATCCGAATATTACAATTTCAACTACATTGAAATCGATTAGGTAAGTTACTCCAACAAGGATTGTAATAACACTAGAATTCTCAATAAAACTACACTGAAAATTGCCTTTCTATAGGTATATCATCTGAAAAACACATTCTCATAATTAAAATTGTGTATTTTCAGATGAAACAGCCGATTCCAGTCCGGAGGACTCTGAATCTGATGAAAGTCGTATGTTCAACCCTGACGAAATGAGCTTCGGTATGTACAAGTGTTATTTTATAGTTCAATACCAAGTCCTATAGTCGTTTCTGGCAAAGTTGTTGTTTATAGAGAAATAATTTATGAAAAATTAAAGTATCAGCGAGGAAAAACATCGTGAAGAAACTGATATGTCCTAAGAATTCGAGGACATAATTGACATCCACCAACCCTCACTAGGACCGCGTGTTGGATTTTAAGACCCACATTGAGGGGCAGAGAAGGCTATTTCCTAGATCTTGATTATAAATTATGTTTTTGTTAAAATACCTCCAAGTGAACCGTCTAGAAAAAAATTGAGAATATTTAACCGGTTATTTATTTTCCTTTTCCCTACAGAGCCGATACACAAATGCAACGCAGAAGGTGACATGTACTACGAGAAGAGGAACAACATCTGCTACGTTTGCGCCTGTTTCCAAACCTCAGGACTACTGTACTCCAAGTGCGCGGCCTGCAACCTGTGCTTCCGTAAGCAACCAAACTTTACTATATATTTCAATTTTGTAACCAGACTCAAACTGGTTGGTATGTAAATTTATTGACTTTTCACAGTGGAACAGCTTCCTGTACCTTTACCACCTCTGCCACGTAAGTTATGTTATCAATATTAAACTGATTGGTCGTTCTTTTGTCTTGAGTCTTTGGTATCTCTTTAGATTGGTCTTCAAACGATTTCGTTAGCGAGTTTGCATCAGTGGTAGTGTGAGTAGCATCGTCTTTTGATTGTTTGAGCCATTTTGTTACTATTTTCGTCATTGAGTTATTTGTGATTCATGGTTTTAGTAGGCGTTGTTTTGAAGCGCAGTTTTGTGATAATGATGTGTAGTTGGGTCTTCAGATGAAAAAGAAGTCTTTTTTTTAAGGTTAATTATTGAATCTGTCTCTCGACAAAACTGTTTCACTTTTTTATTACTTGTTTTCTCAAAGCTGCATCATTGATTATTCAGTAGTGAATTATAAAAATACTAACATATTTTTTATCTGAATTTAGCTCCACCATTCCTACCGAGTCCTTTACCAGGTAAATTAGATTTGGGTGAACTACCTTTAATAATTTTCATCTTTTATTTAGGTACTTGAAGATGAGTTGCACAATCTGAAGATCTATCCTTTTATTTCTGTGGTCATAGTCAACTCACAAGTTTTTGTATGGATATCAAAGCAAGATTGTAATTTTCAGGACCTCTTCTGTTACCACCATTACCCCCACAACCACCACCACTTTCACCTCCTCCACCAGGTATAGCACTTTACACTACATAGACTTCAATAATTACTATTGTGATTATTAGAAATGTTGATTATTTCACAGATAATTTTTTCGTCTCTGAAATAATCAACAGAATAAATAGATATTTACTTTCTACAGTCAGTAATTTTCTACAGTGTCTCTACCACAACCGCTTTCACCCCCAGATATAATTTTTGCCACTTATCACAATAACAGTAACCTGCTTATATGTTAAATGTGTGATCATTTGATCGATTTTACAGAACTCCCTCCATTATCTCCACCCCCAGCTTCTCCAGCAGGTAAATTTAGTGCACAATGTATATTACAATAATGAATTTATAATTGGTTCGCCATCCCCTACTTTTATCTGAAATGATTCATCATTGTTGATTAATTCCTTATTAATTTCAAGTTTATATCCATTAAAGTTAGCCTCTATTATTATTGTTGCAGTACCACTGCCACAACCACTTCCACCGCCAGGTATACATATAAATTGTACACGTATTATGACATGTTTCAGTAGTGAAGCTGGTCACTTCCCGTTCTATAATGAATTGTACAAGAGTATCTTCCTTTTTTATTATGCTCCTTAATTAAAAGTCCGTTTTTGCAGAACCTTTGCCCGAGCAAATTCCGCCATCAGGTAAAATCACATAAGTATTATGGTAAACATTCTTACACGGAGTAAAAATATTAAAATATTTGATTGAAATGGAGCACAAACCGCAGTTTAGCTTTTATACTTTTGTTCTATTCGGTTTAATCAATTTTTTAACGATGGAGTGTATGTTAAGCATATTGGTTAGTTGTCAAAGATGAAGGTATATTTTGGTAAATTTTTCGCAGGGCCACTTCCGTTGTCCCCACCTCCTCTTCTGCCAGGTACTCATTGGAAAATTAATCAATAAACTATATAAGTGTTCCATTAATAAGACAGTCCATTTGGTACTAAAGTATTATTTGGTTTACATAAATATTTTTCCACAGGACCACTTCCATTACCCCCCCCACCTCCATTGTCTCTTCAACCAGGTATATATTTAAGAATCCACTTTATATTATAGAATTAAAGTTCAAATTACTCCAGATACGGTATTCCAATCTTTGTTCTGCATTATTTCCAGAAATAATTGAAATCATTCTACCACAATATCCACCCCCAGGTAATTTGGAGTCCATGAATTTATTCGTTTCTTTCGAGTTCTCGTACTTTTTTCTAAAAGGATTCAACGTTGTTCATTTACTTATTGAATACAACAAGCTAAATGTCTCAGCGATATTTCACGGGTAAATTTCTTGCAGTACCTCTGCTTCAACCGCTTCCTTCACCAGTTATAATAATTTGCGATCACTTTACAACTTACATATTAGCTTGTTCATACTGTGAAACGTATTGATTGGCATAAAATATGCGTTAGCAGTCAAAAGATTTTTTTTTGACGTTTCCACATCTCCATTTACACCATACTCGCCATCAATATCTTCTATATCAGGTAAATTTATAACTTTACAATGGTCATAAATCATCAATCTACTTACACAGTAGCCTAATTCCTTCGTTCTGTATTAGTTCCAGAAATAATAGAAATTATAACACCACCGCTACCACCTCCAGGTAAACCCATATTTTTATTATAAGTTGACTCCTTCTTCTATTGATTGAAATAACTTGGCCATATTGTTCCCTCCAATTTATTCCATAGTGAATATTTCAAGTTTACTTTCCTGATTATTAGGCTCAGAGATATTTGACACGTTAGTTTCTTGCAGAACTACCACAACCACTTCCAGCACCGCCAGGTATAGTAAATACAATAATCTTTTAATATTCAGGATAACTTACTTTTATTCATTGTTAGTCAAACAAGAAGGTATATTTTGATTACTTTTTCACAGGACCTCTTCCATTACCCCCACCTCCATTACCTCTCCAACCAGGAGTTCCTCCTCCAGGTAATGAACAGTAATCATTTGGCTGGTTGGCTACTCTAGCATACTTCTTGTTTTATTAAGCTCAGTCCCTTTTTATAATGCCCATTAATTATATTTACAAATTCAATTCAATTTCACAGGACCACTTCCATTACCCCTACCTCCTTTACCTCTCCAACCAGGAGTTCCTCCTCCAGGTAATGAACAGTAATCATTTGGCTGGTTGGCTACTCTTGCATACTTCTTGTTTTATTAAGCTCAGGCCCTTTTTATAATGCTCATTAATTATATTTACAAATTCAATTCAATTTCACAGGACCTCTTCCATTACCCCCACCTCCATTACCTCTCCAACCAGGAGTTCCTTCTCCAGGTAATGAACAGTAATCATTTGGCTGGTTGGCTACTCTAGCATACTTCTTATTTTATTAAGCTCAGCCCCTTTTTATAATGCTCATTAATTATATTTACAAATTCAATTCAATTTCACAGGACCTCTTCCATTACCCCCACCTCCATTACCTCTCCAACCAGGAGTTCCTCCTCCAGGTAATGAACAGTAATCATTTGGCTGGTTGGCTACTCTAGCATACTTCTTGTTTTATTAAGCTCAGGCCCTTTTTTTTTATAATGCTCATTAATTATATTTACAAATTCAATTCAATTTCACAGGACCTCTTCCATTACCCCCACCTCCATTACCTCTCCAACCAGGAGTTCCTTCTCCAGGTAATGAACAGTAATCATTTGGCTGGTTGGCTACTCTAGCATACTTCTTGTTTTATTAAGCTCAGCCCCTTTTTATAATGCTCATTAATTATATTTACAAATTCAATTCAATTTCACAGGACTTCTTCCATTACCCCCACCTCCATTACCTCTCCAACCAGGAGTTCCTCCTCCAGGTAATGAACAGTAATCATTTGGCTGATTGGCTACTCTAGCATACTTCTTGTTTTATTAAGCTCAGTCCCTTTTTATAATGCCCATTAATTACATTTACAAATTCAATTTCTGCAGAACTGCCACAACCGTCTCCACCACCAGGTATAACATAATCATTTAACATCCAAACACTTTTTTTGGGACGAACGTGAATACACGAATTATTCCCGTTTGTCCCACTAACAAAATCAGTGGGACGAACGGGAATAAATTTAATAATATTATTTATTAAATTTCCGTTCGTCCCACCAGTGGGACGACGGCAGTGGGTCGAACGGGAATACACGGTCTTATCCCATTTAAAATAGATATCGATAGTTGAGTAACACCGAGTAAAACTTGACAATTTCAATAACTGTGAATATTATTATTCCATTAATAATATTATTATTCCATTAATATTAACTTGGTTTTATACTGCTATCTTGGTTTATCCTTATTGTCTCTTCAACCAGATACAATATATTTTTAAAGACTACACATTATCTTGAACTGAAATTCAAACTATTTGATGAGATCTGGTAGCCTAACTTATTTGTTTTACGCTTGTTTAAGAAATAGTATAAATAATTCTACCACAGTATCCACCTCCTGGTAATTTAGAGTCCATGAATTGATTCATTTCTATCGAGTTCTCTTACTATTTTCTGAAATGGTTCAACGTTGTTGATCACTCCAACTTATTCCTAATTGAATACAACAAGCCTACATTGCCTCTTCAAATTGGTAATTTTAGGCTGCATATTATATTGAATTTCAATTCAAATTACCCAAGATAATATAAAAGCTTAATTTCTTTAATTTTCGTCAGTTCCAGAAATAAACCCACCTCCAAGTAAACCTAATATTTTAATAACTTGGTTCGCCCTGATCACTTTTGTCTCAACTTAATCCTTAGTATTACTCTCGAATATTTTATTCCAATAATGTTTTGCAGTACCTCAACCACAATCACTTCCGCCACCAGGTATAACAATAATGTAATCTCTTAATTTGAGTGGACAAACATTGTGTTTGATTCTCCATTATTTTACTGTCAGACGTTTTTACACCGCTTTCTCACCGTCAATGTCTTCTATATCAAGTACCTATAAGTTATTACTATAGAATGTAGATAATTATTTAAATTCAAACTACTCATAACCGTAATTTCTTTGTTCTATATTATTTGCATCACCGATAATTTAGAGCCCATTTTTGAATTTTAAGGTTCACTTTCCATATTTACCATACTTTTATTACTCTTTAACATATTTCAACCTTATTCAATATTTCAAGTTTACCTTCCTAATAAATAGCCTCAAATTTAATTTACACAATATTTTTGCAGTCATTCAACCACACCCACTTCCACCGTCAGGTAAATATCATTTTATAGTAATGTTCAAAACAATGTGTTCTGACTTTGGGTGGTTCTCTAAAACGAAGTTACATTTTCCATGACGTGTTCACAGTACCACTTCCATTGCCTCCACCTCCATTGCCCCTTCAACCAGGTACTTTTAATTGTTTAGTTTGCACATTACATTGAATCTGAATTCAAACTTCTCAAGAGCCTAATTTCTATGTTCTACGTTAATTCCAGAAATAATAAATCCTTCAACACCACCTCCAGGTAACTTAGAGCTCAAATTTTAATTCGCGCATTCTGCTTTTTGTCTAAAATTACTTAGTTTTGTTGGTCACTCCAACTTAATTCCTATCTAAAATTTCAAGCGCTTATTCTTTAGTTATTGATAGGCTCTTAGATTTATGAACATCCGCGACTAGGTATAATACTTACAATGTATTTAAACTTTATAAGTATTATACCAAATTAATTTTGATTCTAAAGTACATACTCGTATATACGTTATTATTTTATTTGACTTTTCACAGAACGAAGAATTAAAGAGGCAATGGCGGTGGTGATAATGGGAGGGCCCATTATCACCACAGCCATTGCCTCTTCAACCAGTACATTTTAAGGCTGCACATGCAATTGAATTTAAAATCAAGCGATTAGTTGCCAATTTTTTTATTTTGCATTAATTCCAGAAACTCCTGGAATTCCACCTGCAGGTAAATTAGTTTAAAAAACACATTTAATCATGTGCGTTGAGCCTGTAGAAATCTGCAGTTTATCCTGTATTGATATTTTTCAATTCATAAAATGTTTATATTTACAAATTCATATTTTAACAGTACCTCTGCCAGAAAAACGACCTGAACCAGGTTCAGTACAAAAATCATCCTGAATTGAGATTTAGCCCTGGTCCAGGCCATGGTACGGTGCGAGAGGGCATGGGAAGCCGTCACCTCCTTTGCGAAGCAGTAATGCTCGCAAAGGAGGAGGCGGAACGCGTGAGGGAGAGGCAAAGTTTGCGCCCTCACGCCCCTAACCGCCGCCGCTGGAGACGCCCTGGGCGTCGGGAATCCCAGGCGGATTCCCGGCCACCATAGGCGCGGGCCTGCGGACGGCGAGCAAAGGGTAGCTCGCCGTCCGAAAAAGACCAGGCCCGGGTCGTGTACTACGCGCGCCTCAAAGAGATGTCAGCACAATTAGAGGGGTCCGGTAGGACCGATGCCTGCCAGGGTTGCGGGAAAGTCCGAAAGGGATACCGGGACCTTGGCAACAGGCAACTGAAGGAATACGGGTGGGTTTTAGTCATTAAAAGTCTGACACGCGCTTCCGCTCCGCCCAAAGCGGGAGAAGTCATTGGATGATGTCCCACACTAAAAAAAAAAAAAAGTACTTCCTTACTATCAAAATATTTTATTATAAACATTAATTACAATAATAATAAACAAGCTAACACTAAACTATATACATTATGTACCTACAAGTAGGCATATAAATGAAAAATAAAGGACAGCGATGCGGTCGAATTTTTTGATGCCCAATGAGCTATTCCTTACTTTTATTTATAATAGAAAATAGTAGAAAGATTGGCATTTCTTTTTCTTACAGCCAGTTCTTTCTGGATTGTTTAATTCTATTCTGAAGGCTAAATGCTGCCACTCCTTCAATATCGAGTTCCATTAGATGGGTTTTAGGTCTTCAGGTATAACTTTCATAACTGTAGTACTATGTCAGAATTTTTTGTTGTTTATCAAAAGCTCAAAACGTTTTAGTTTACACAACTTTTTTCAACAGCACCACTTCCATTGTCTCCGCCTCCGTTGACTCCTCAACCAGGTATATTTTGAGGCTATATAAATATTATACAACCTGTTGAATTTGTATTGATTTCTTGTATTTCATCAATATATTATAATATATTTTTGATTGGCAGCTCCTGCACCACAACCAGGTAGTAAAACTTTAGCGTTATGTTTTTCTTGAGATCGTCCAGTATTCAAGTTTTGTGAGATTGTTTAGAGTCGTTTTATTTTGGAATTATTAATTGATGTTATTGACTTCTGAATGGTTGTGTATATACTATCTTGCCGAGTGTTACTAGGTGGCTTTTCCAGTTTTATTGTTCTTCGTTTTACTTCAGATTCTAAAGTAAGTATTTCTGAATGATCTTTTGGTTGAAGTGAACTTATATTATATAGTTTACATACTTTTTCACAGACCTACTTCCTCTACCTCCACCACCGTTGCCTCCGCAGCCAGGTATATTTACGAAAGCAAATAATTCTTTAATTCTTCTACTAAAATGAGTTCTCTTGATCACTTTCTCTTGCATTAATACAAAAAATTATAGAAATATTTTTTCCACAAAATCCACCTCCTGGTAAAAAACTTAATGATTTTGCTTCATCTTCTTCCACTATTGTGCCAAATAATTCAGTATCGTCCACTTTATTCTTCATGTTGATTTTCAAATTGATATCGTTATATTTACACATTTAAATTTTTCACAGCGCCGCAACCTATTCCACCACCAGGTATAATAAGTTATCACCTAATATTACTATATCAGTCCATCAGCTGTATCTGTGTTGTGAATTGCTCTTTATATCGAATCATACTCATTGTCGGTTGAAGTCATGAACATTTATGTGTCATTTATAGAATTCTTCTGATTTTGTTGTTAACATTGATTGAAACAAAAGCGAAGTTATAGTCTGGTTCAATTCATTTTGCAGAACCCCTTCCAACACCATCGCCTCCTCCAGCAGGTATATATTCTAATTATACAGTATTTTGAATTTAATTTCTAATTACCGATGGTACCTAATTTGTATGTTCTGCATTAATTCCAGTTATTGAAATAATCATACCATCTCCTCCATCTCCAGGTAACTTCTCGTTTATTTGAATTTATTTGTGTTTTGTCTTTTTCATTACTTTGGCCTTTGGTTATGATTAAAATATTTTGTTGACAGAACCTCTTCCGCACATTTATTACCCGGAACCAGGTATAAATATTATGTATTTACTTTGTGTAGGCGAACAGAGCCCTGTGGTTCTAGAGTTTGTCTCTTTTTAGGAGATTCATGATACTATAGCCTTATCCGGAATTAAAAAGATATGAAAGATTAGCTTTTGTTTGTTTGTCTTCTCTTACCACGTAATTATGCTTGAGTTTTAGTAAAGGCTAACTAAAACACATTATGACCAGCAAAAGTTATAGATAGTCGATTACATAATTGTTTCGTAAGCCTAGATTTCGATGATATTATTATCTTGAAATGTAGACAACCGGCATCGTTACTGTTGCTAAATATAAAAGTCAAGTTTTCGACTTCAATACTTTTCTGTAGTGGATTTAATTTTGGAATTCGGAGGTGGGTAATAAAGACTAAGCTCATGTTTTTTTAAACTTTTTTGCAGAACCTCTTCCACCTCTACCTCCACCACCAGGTATATTATTTACTGTATAGAATCCTTCATGAATATCCATATAAACGTTATAAAAACGGGAATAATAACACACACTTATTTTTTATTTTTTTAGTAATGCCTGAAATAGACATAATTTTACCGCCGCTACAACCTCCAGGTAAAGTGTTTATATTTTTTTTAATGTAATCTGTCGGTAATCTACTTCCTCTTTTATTATTATTTATGAATTTTTCACTATTAATATGTGTTCATTGTAAGGACGACGATGTGTACTTATTATTATGTTAGTCTTACTGAAATTATTTACTGTAGCTTCGGTATACCTTATACTGTTAGCTCTATGATTTAAAAACACTTTTAATTTCAAAGTTTCTACGTTTTACTTTAGTTTTAACATAGACTCTTTTAGATTCTTCTCCCTTAATTAGGATCTCTTCACATTATTGTAAAGGTTCATTACAACATTAATTTCTTTGAGTTCAACCGCGATGTTGTATCTACGTCATGAAACTTGTAGTTGCATCGGGGTCTTTCGTATTTTTCTATTTTCTCTAGATAAAAGATAAAGTTGTTTAAATTCTCTAGTGATTTGCGGAGATGAAGCTTTATTTTTTTATATTGCATTTTTCACAGAGCCTCTTCCGCCAGCACCTCAGCCACCACCAGGTATTTTATGAAATAAGTTAATCTGAACGCTTAAAGGGCCTTACTGCCTTGATAACGTGGATGTGTTTCAGTACCTACTTCAAAAGTTAATGGCTAAAAGAAGATGGCTAATAGTTTAATTTCAGAAATGACATTCGACAGAGATTGTAATTTCATGACTGATATTTGCCCTCCCTTGTGACGCTGTTAGTTAATAAATAATAATTATTTTCTAAAAATGTTCACTATGGAAATCTCTATCGACGTTATCTCTCACTCTGAGAACTACAGGTCTAGCATATAAAAAAAAAAATGTGTCTATAATCTATATAAACTTAATGATGTTTCTTTGCAGAGATCGGACCTGTTCCGTTACCTCCAGTACCAGGTACGTGTATTTTAATCATTTTAATTTAACTTGAAATTCCTTTAGATATATAAAATAATTATTATGAAAAGGATCTTGGTAGATTGAATAAAAAGAGCTACCTTAACTTCAAACATCATAGATATTTTTCCTTTTTTGTTGCATTTTCTGTTGCTATTATAACTATTGTGATAGTAATTATTTCTCGAATTTTGTTATTCAACGGGTTAAGTATTCTTTGATGATAATGCTTTATACGTTTTTTCTTTTTTATCGGCGTAGTAATTGAAATAATTGAATAAGGACCCAATACCATGGTCATCTGGCATAAACTCAATAAACATAATAATAATAGGCACTACTATTACTACACTTATATCTACTTACTTACTATAATACTTTAATTAAAATCACTGCAAATAAATACAAAACTAAATTATTGCAATGTTTATAAACAGGGCCAGAACCAGCGCCAGGTAACGATTTCGTTTAAAGCTAAATACATCATTTTAATTGCGTAGATATTAATTCTTAATATGTTTTCATATAATAAATTTAATAGAATCAATTATATCAGTCTCAGGAACAACAGCAAAAGCGTATTTATTTCAATAGTTTCTTGAGCGATGAATGGTTTTATCTCGCTCCGTTCTAACTGATGACAAGTTATACAAAACCTGATGTTAAAATCCTCAATGATCAGCAAATTTGTAATGAACTAACCCAACTACTTAATATTATTTGCCCTACAAGATTATTTTGTTTCTTTTATTGCAGTACCGTCGCCGATGCCTCTGCCGATGCCAATACCGCTGCCACCCATAATCCCGTTCCCTCCCCTTCCTGAACCTCAGCCGATCCCTATTATTCCGCCACAACCACCACCGCAACCTCAACCCGCACCCAAGGATCAATTCCTGTATTGTAAGTATCAATTCGTTCAAACAGAATGCTATAAACACGTGTAATGCTATAAACTGAGTAAAAAACCACTAACGCATTTAACACTCTCTACAAGTTAGATAGGCGGACGAACGTCTCAAGCAGTATTTTCCATAAAACCACGACCTACTTCAAAATAGTAAAATTAAAATTAACAACATCGTCAGCAACAACATCGCTTACTTTCAGTATATTTTTTTTTTCAAACGAGTTCGTTAATACTTTAAAAATGCACATATCGTATGGTAATCTCTTAAGCACTATCATACGGATGGATATTTTAAATTATTACCAAAATAATCTTATTCACCACTTCAGGTCCGCCTCCCATGTTCATACCAGGACCACCGCGTCCATACCCCGTACCAGTACCGATACCAGGTAAACGCATCTTGGTACCAGTACCCGTACCAGTACCGGTACCAGCTGAAAAGATCTACATCCGTGGACCATCCATACCAGTCCCAGTAACGGTTGAAAAGAAAATACCTGTACCGTATCCCGTTGACAGGTAAGAATTAGTTTACAACATTATATCACCCTCCTGCTCTTACCTCAATTTAATTGGGGTCACGCAGCACATCTTTCCTTCCACACAACTTCTTTAGATTCACTTTCTTCCTAGCCATAATTATTTTTCACACAATGCGTTCAACTCTTTTTTCTTATATCAACAACGATTGATAATAGAAAAGAATAGATATCTAAAATCATTTGAAATGTAAAAACACATAATTCATCAAACACATGACTGTTTTTCTAAATAGGCCGTATCCGGTACAGCAACCACCTAGGTTAGTACCAGTACCTATCAAGATCTACGAGCAAGTACCTGGGCCTGAGGTGCAAGTGCCAGTTCCAGTTCCATCACCACCGATAGCAGTTCCTTACCCAGTGAACCACTACATCACTGTGCCTGGCAAAGACAGAATTGTCCCAATCCCTGTACCTGTTAAAGTACCTGGAGGTAAGAGTAATAGATAATACACTAGTAAATAATAAATTGGTGGCAATAAAACCTTACTTTCACATTTTATTTTATTATTACAAAAACTGATCCCAAAAAGAAATTGAAAAGAAGGCTTCATTGAAATATTATTTATTTTGCAGAAACCAAGTACTACCCCGTACCGGTCATCCTATACGTTGGTAAGAATGATTTCATTATTGATATGTTCTGTGTTTTATATTTTGGAGCTACTTTAGAGGTTTAACTTTTCGAGTATCTTTAAATTAAACAAGATAATCATGAATATTTTACGTTGTCTAGCTCCTGAATGCAGAAACCACCAACCATTGGTACCCTTCAGCGTACCTTCGGAACCTTGCCAAGTCCACGTCTGCAAAGTTGTTTACAACTACGTCTACATCGAAACACACCCTGACTCCACTTGCTTAAGTTAGTAAACACCATAATTTATGACAACTTGTAAGACCCATTGCAAAGTCGTTAAACATTTTCTAATCTGCATAAGGAATTTTAAAATGTGACGATTCATTATGGATTTTTAGAATTCATACTACTTATTTCTCTAAGGATTTACCAGATAACGTTATTTATTGAATATGTAAATCATTATTTAATAGCACAAAACTATTTATTTGGCAAAAGGACAGATCTAAATCGGATGACTCGGCTGTAGCATTTATTTTTTATTTTTTCATTATTATATTACAGTATATCAACCAGAGCCCGTAATATCAGGTGAGTAGTACAAAATATACAACGTAATTTTCACTTACAGTGGAATTCATTCCTAATAAAATTAAATTATAATCGTGTGTAAGAAGGTGCCTCTATCTTAATTCCTGTCCATTCATAGCTTGGAGCCTATATTTCCAATGCTACCTGCATAGGCCGAGCTTGTAAAAATGTGGTTTCGTGTTAGTATTGACTAGGCCCACAGTATAATATTAATCGCTTTATTTCTTTTCAGTCAGCCCAGGTGGTGGATCTAGCTGGAGCTCAGCAAGTGCTTCAGCTAATGCTAACGCAGGCTCCAACGCGCAAGCTGCCGCCGAAGCCAACGCAAATGGCGGTGGTTATATTGGATATTACGGACCCTACAGCAACGGAGGTTTCCCTGGCGGTTCCAGTGCATCAGCAGAAGCCAACGCAGCAGCTAACGCCAATGGCGGTGGCTACAACGGATATTTCGGACCCTACAGCAACGGAGGTTTCCCTGGCGGATCCAGTGCATCAGCAGATGCATCAGCGAATGCTGGAAGTGGAGCAAACGGAAATATTTTCAGTGGATTGGATTGGGCTAATGCGAATGCAGCAGCCAATTCTGCTGGAAATGCTGCAGCCAACGCAAACGCTATCGCAAATTCATATAATAGCTATGGTGGAGATTATTCCAGTGCTAATGCCGCCGCCAATGCTGCAGCTAACTATGGTGGCTACGGAGGAGGTAGTGCCAATGCAGCTGCTCAAGCAGTAGCTAATGCCGGCGGATATGGTGGTGGATACAGTGTTGCTGATGCCCAAGCAGCAGCCAATGCCGGCTCCAACTATGGCGGATATAGTTTAGCAGATGCACAAGCAGCCGCTAACGCTGCATCTGGCTATGGTGGTGGATATAGCATCGCAGACGCCCAAGCAGCCGCTAACGCCGCAACTGGTTATGGATATAGCGTCGCTGATGCCCAAGCAGCCGCGAATGCCGCAACTGGTTATGGTGGTGGATATAGCATAGCAGACGCCCAAGCAGCTACCAATGCCGCAAATGGCTATGGAGGATACGGCAGATCCAATGCTGCCGCACAAGCAGCCGCAAATGCCGCGTCTGGTTCTGGTTATGGCGGTGGATATACCAGCGCAGATGCTCAAGCAGCCGCTAATGCCGCGAATGGCTATGGAGGATACGGCGGATCCAATGCTGCCGCTCAAGCAGCCGCGAATGCAGTGACTGGTTCTGGTTTTGGTGGTGGATATAGCATCGCAGACGCCCAAGCAGCCGCTAATGCTGCAAATGGCTATGGAGGATACGGCGGTTCTAATGCTGCCGCTCAAGCAGCCGCAAATGCAGTGACTGGCTCTGGTTATGGAGGTGGATATAGCATCGCCGAAGCCCAAGCAGCCGCTAACGCCGCGAATAGCTATGGAGGATTAGGTGGCTACGGAGATGCTAATGCAGCTGCTCAAGCTGCAGCTAATGCAGCTTCAGGCTTTAACGGATATAGAGATGCTAACGCTGCTGCCCAAGCTGCCGCTAGTGCAGCTTCTGGCTACGGTGGATTCGGTGGATATAGTGATGCCAATGCAGCTGCCCAAGCTGCGGCCAATGCGGCTTCTGGCTATGGCGGATTCAGTGGATATAGTGATGCTAATGCAGCTGCCCAAGCTGCAGCCAATGCGGCTTCTGGTTATGGCGGATTTGGTGGATATAGTGATGCCAATGCAGCTGCTCAAGCAGCCGCTAATACAGCTTCTGGCTATGGCGGATTCGGCGGATATGGTGATGCCAGTGCAGCTGCCCAAGCTGCGGCTAATGCAGGTTCTGGCTATGGTGGATTCGGCGGATATGGTGATGCGAGTGCAGCTGCCCAAGCAACCGCTAATGCAGCTTCTGGCTACGGTGGATTCGGCGGATATGGTGATGCCAGTGCAGCTGCCCAAGCTGCGGCTAATGCAGTTTCTGGCTATGGCGGCTATGGAGATGCCAGTGCCAACGCCGCAGCAGCAGCCAATGCCGGTGGTGGTTATGGCGGCTATGGTGGATCAAGCGCTATATCCCAAGCAATGGCCAACGCTGGCTTTGGTATACGAAGTGGAGAACCAGATAGCGATGTTGATCTCGCCAGATCCGGTCAGTCAGATGAATTAGCCGACGATGTTCCAGTTTCTTCGCAAGAATCGAGAAAGAAACGCAACGCTGAGCAACGCAAGCACAGGCTCAGAATGAGAGCGTAACCACGTACCTATGACGGAATTCGCAGAATCTGTGAGTACTTACATCGAACATTTTGATTCACTCACTTGAACTTTGTCTTGGTGCTCGAATTATTACACAAGTTGAAAAGGATGGGTTCAAAATTTAAAAAAGACTTTACGGTAATTTTGTTGATCCCAACCATTATCTCTGTTAAAAGAATAGTACTTTACTGTCGCGGCCTGCAATAAGGGAATTGATGGACGATCGTGAAAATGAGGGCCGAGGCGAAGCCGAGGCACTCATGCGTGAGTCCATCAATTCCTGATTGCGGCCAAGGCTTGTATAGTACTTTTCTCAAACAACGCGCGGAAATTCAAACTGAGTAAATTAAATAGAAATTCCAGAATCAATGACGAATAACTATAATTTTTCATGCGCCAATATGTTAATTTGTTTTTTCTTTGTTTTATTTGCAAACCAATTCGAAATTTAAATAAAATCTTTGACAAGTTACCTCCTTGGTTGCCGTGTGTTGAAGTAAAAAGTTCGTTCCATTTTTAAATAACACGACAGGTATGAGTTTTCATAGTAATTTATTTGGCCGCTAAACACGCCAGATATGGATTTTCATAGTAACTTTGCTGGCCGCATCATCACTTATTTTTGACCAGTACAGCAATTTCGATTTATCTCGAAGAAGGTTGTCAAAATAATGCTCGAATTTCCAAGCATGTTTGAGAAAATAAATATAACGTTACCTCAACATAAAATGAATCAACATACATAACTTTTAGCAAAAAAATATTAAGACAGTCTTTTGAAGACGGTACCTAAATCCTGTTAAACTAATGACAATTTGTTTTTGTTACAGACCGAAACTCATCACAATGATCTCTCTACAAACATGGCAAGTATAATATGGATTCGATTTTGTTTATATTTAATTGAAGCATCTAGAAAATGACGAGCAAACTTCATACTTATATCTATTTATAATAAAGCATTTAGTGGGATATAAACTCTGCATTTTTATTTTATCATAGGCACCCCAAACATTACAGCGATATCTCTGAGCATAATTATGTAGACACACGAGAAAACCTTTTTGACCTCCATTTTCAATACACACATCACGCTTTATTTTAGCTTTTTTTTAAAGCGTTTTATTATTTTCTCAGTTGCCATCTTCGTCACTGGCCATTACTTCCATATCCTTATACATAACAAAGTCCTCTGCCGCGTCTATCTGTCGTCCTGCTCGCGATAAACTCAAAAACTACTGCACCGATTTTCATGCTGTTTTCACCAATGGATAGAGTGGTTCTCGAGTAAGGTTTTAGTATATAATAACCGACATCCACGGGGGTGAAGCCGCGAGCATCAGCTAGTATACTATAAAAAATTAAAAAATAATCCTTTAAGAGCAGTTTTACTTAAATAATCTGCCCACTAACATAAACGACTAATGAATGAGAGGTTTTAAGAAGTAATAAAGATTAAGGCTCGGACACATAGCAGGCGAATAAAAGATTGTTTTTAGAATCGTTATTTGATTATTTTCTCCCAAGGCCAGTCTCTCGTAAAGCTTACAGATACATTTTAAAGTATACATACAACAACAATTAAACGTTCTAATTATTTATTTAGTCCTTAAATGTTCCTCTACCCGAATCCTACATCAATGAGTACTTCTTAAGTTATAAATCAATTACACACACGTCCATTTGACGTTTAGACAATAAATTATTCTGAAACAAATTGAATCACGCGCACTTACATGCAGTAATTACATCATAAATCATACTGTACCAATATTAAAATGCCAAATGGTTATCACTCAAAATTATGGTCTTACTTATAAATACCTCTGTTTAATTCTTGAGAACGCATTGATGGAAAATATCGTTGATGGTGACTGCAGAATCATAAGTTCAGGGGTAAAGTGCAATAAGCCGGGATGCAGGTTGGGGTCATTGGGGCCATTTGCCTCCTTGCCTTCCTGTTATCTGAAGGCAGAGCTGAAGAATTAGATAGTTTAAAAGAATCAAAAGTTCTTCAAGACGTAAATAACTTGAAAGAAGCAGTAGGTTTAAGAAAAAGTGGTGAAGCTCTCGGTGATCTCAAAAGTGGTAAGAATCGTAATGTTAGTTTATCATAAGTCATTTGTTCATGTAAGAAAGGCAAAAAGAAAGGCGATTAATAGTCATATTCTCATTATAATACTAAAAATGTATATGTATATTTGTCATTCTTTTTAAACAATCCGTTAGTGGCAAACTTGTAATAATACGTTTTCAAGATTTAGATCTAATTTCAGAAATAAGTTTAGCTGTAACTCAATCTAATTCTCAAACCAATGAAGGGAGATCGGGGGATGTCTCACAAAGTGATGCTAGTTTTGAAGGTATAATACCTTAAACTTTTCTAAGTTCACACTACATGCATGATACTTGGATAATTACATTTTCATTATTTATCATATTTCCCAGACTCAGCAGTGAGTAATGCTGTAGCCCAATCAAGTGGAGATGGATCTGCTTCGGCTTATGCTGACAGCATTGGAGGTTCTTCTCAGTCTAGAGCAACAGCTGTGGCTGGAGGAGCACCAGCCTCGCCATTTAACCCTTTCAATGAAGAATTGGGCCCTTACATACAACCTGGATCAAGTTTTTCGCAAGCAGAGGCTCAAGCAATCAATAGTGACTCATACGGCCAAGGGCTAAAGTCCTATCCTTACCCTGCGTCCTACCCTTACAGTTCTGGATTGCCCTCAGCACAAGCACAAGCCGATAATGGATTATATCAACTTTCACCTAATTTGAACCCACAAGCTGATAGTGGACTATATCAACGGGATCCTGCTTACAGCCCCTATGGCCAAGGATTGAGCCCTGGTCAGGTGCAAAACCAAGCTGATAATGGATTATATCAACCAGGGTATAATGGTCCACCTAATATGAGCCCGTATAACCAAGGATCGAGCCCTCCCGGCCAAGGCGACAGTGAGTCAAACCAACCCATAATTGAGCCTAATTCTATGCTACCAAAACCTATACCTAGGCTTAACCCAGTTTCGGATTCGTTCTCTTCATCTTACCCTTACAGTCCGGGGTCTAGTTCAAGTTCTGCCCAGTCAGAAAATAGTGAACCATACCATCCTATTCCTATACCAGATCCTAACTACTCACCATATGAACGTTTTTTGGTCCCGTATAAAGGACCTAGTTCTAGTCAGACACAGGGCAGTAGTGAAGCATATCAACCTGTGCCTATAATAAAATCTAACGACCAATATGAATCTAATCCAATACAATATAGTCAGGGACAAAATCAATACGGTTTTGCTTCATCTCATTCATATGGTCAAAATGAGCCGTATCAGGCCATTCCTCTACCTGATCCTAATCCTTCCCCAAATGATTCGATTCTTGTTCCATATAGAGATCCTTCTCCTTCCCAGACCCAAACTGATAATGAACCATATCAACCAATCCCAATCCCAAAACCTAGTCCTAAACAACAAGAGGCTTTATCTAGATTATACAGCGAGAGATCCTATTCCGTTGTTGATCACCCTTCATCGCAATCAGGTTTTATATACAATTCTGCTCAACCACAATCGCCTGCTGACAGAGGATCATATCAGGCTATTCCTATATCTCATCCCGGAACATATGAACCTTATATGGTCCCATATATTGAATCAGGTTTCTCTCAGAAGCCAATTAATAATGGAACATACCAGCCTATTCCAATTCCAAATAATTCACTTAGAATGAAACCCACTCAAGATGAAATCAAGCCATACCTGTCTATTCCAGTACCAGATTCTGAACCTTCACGTTATGAATCTTCTAAGGTCCAATTCAGAGAACAAAAATCCGAAAATATAAAGGTTCCAGACGAAAGCAATGCGTATTATGGATATAAACCCGTTCCAAACACAAACGACCCAAAATCAGATGCTCCTATATCTTCAGCCTCTACTAATAATGTAGGCAGATCACGTGAATATGCTCCAGTAATAGACGATATCGATTCAAGTGCAGACATATCGAAGAGTGGCTGGGACCCATACGAATATAATCCTTATGCACCCAGTGGTCCATATCCTCAATTATATCCTTCAGGGGCAGAGGCTGCACAAGCATATCCTGATTTCAAACCAGCTGCCAGTGGTGTTCCTAATCCATATAGCCCGGGAATAAGTCCATACGCAAGTGATTACCCATCAGAATCACCTTTACGGCCAGGAGGTTATAATCCGGCGGAGAACGAAGTACATGGGCCCCCTAATGCCAGTAAGTGAATATTTCCAGAATTATCTTATTCAGAAATAATCAAATTAAAAACCAACCACATCATTATGTTTTAACCAATGTACTTAAAACATATGCAAACAGATAAAATATCATCGAAACGAAAGCTATTAATAACGTCGGTAATAAAACTTTCCATTTGTTTACTGCAATATTTCGGTTTTCAGGTGGGCAAACTTCGCTGATTGCATTCGAGGGTAATAATTTTATATATGATAATTAGTAACAACATCGGAGCACGGAATAAAAGTATTTAATCATTAGGGATTGTTTCAGATGCGAAATCCAGAGCGATTTTGCCACATGAATATGTATTTCCTAACAAAATGCCTGGTGAGTTTGATAAAATTATTTGAATAACAAAGCTATGAAAAACTAATAAATACTGTGCTCAGTATTAGGACCAAAATTGAGTTCCCTAATGTGTCATTTGAGTTTTTTTCGTGCTTGTGATTTTAGGATAAATCGATGATAACAATGTTGTTTCCAATACTGACTTAAACCATAATGAACGTGAAAAATTTATCAACTTCAAGACTAATAAAAATCATATTATTTCCAGGAGGAGAAAACGCAATACAGTGTACAAAAGAAAACGAATTCCATCACTTTTGGTCTCAAGAACTCGACTGTCTGGTCTGCATCTGCCTCAACGAATACGGACTCCTACAACCCGTGTGTGCGAGTTGTGGTGGATGCCATAACCCTGCACCGAAGCTTCCAGAACCAGTCCCAAGACTACCTGAATCCATTCCTGTTCAGCCAGCAACTCCTGGGCCTTTTGAATCTATTCCAATAATGCCTGAGCCGTATCCACCTGTGCCTCAGCCAAAGCCTAACCCGGAGCCACCTAATCAGGAGCCCTATCCACCGGTTCCCACTCCGGAGCCCTATCCTGTGTATCCAGAACCAGTCCCGCCTCCATCACCCGTAGCAGTTACTTTTCCAGAGCCTGTCGCAACGCTACCACCGCCGCCAGCCCAAGGTAAAAAGGTCGTTGCCTATACGAGTTATATTTGAAATAATCTGTACCTTCTAGTTAAGTTCAGATGTATTTTGGAAATTGAATCTAAATTTTAAAGTTGAAGTCAAATAATATTACATAGAAACATAGTATTAACTTAGTTGCTATTTATGTATGAGTTCAACTACATGATATAATCCATCACGGCATATATAGTCCCTATTTCAAGAATATTCTATTAATAAGAACCAACTTAGACTTATTAATTTACCAAAAGCAGGTCTCACAGGAATCCAATCAAGATCTAGAAACAATATTTAACTGAGAAAGATTAACGATCTTTCTAAAACTGCTGTCTTAGTCTGTCGTTTTGATTAATAACTTCACGTTAAGAAAATGTTATGAGTTTTCAACTGAAACTACCATTTTATTTTAGTTTGCTCATATTAGTGGTTACTGGTATTTGGACATATTTGATGTCCAAGTAGATCCAGTCAAAGTAGATTAGACAACAAATAAATCAGCTGTAAGGTTCACTAATCAATCTGATCTCACTACTTGACGTAACACGAATTTTTACACAATATTATTGCTTACATACAACATCTGACAACAGATTTTTATTTTTAGTCGTCCTACTCCTAATAATAAGAAATGCACTTATTTTTCTAACAGTGTTATACAAAAAAAAATATGATTTGATTTGATTTTAGCCCATTGTAACCCTCTGCCAACCGGAGTCCCATTCACAAACCCGCTGCACCCTTGCCAGATATGTATCTGCAGGGAGTCTTTCGTGACTGGCAAGACTGATGTTCAAATCGAGTGCAAGGAGAATCCTCAGTGCAGTGAGTAGCTTTTAGAATTTCTCTATAGGGGCATCAAGAGACACCATGGTCTCTCACGGCGAAGAGCTGCATTAAAATCAATTTCTAAACATTTTCAGTTGCTCCTGCCGATGTGACTGCTTTACGTAAGTGTTTCAGACAGAACATAATTTAACTCAAAAACATTATTGTTATTTACTTCAATGTTATCTAACTAAACCAAGTGTCATATTTTTTTTAATATTTCAGCTCCGATACCGGATGTGCCCATGCCAATACCGCGTAAGTTCTAACAAATATTATAAATAAATATATGACATTTCCTTTAAATACCCGGAAGGGAAAGTCAATTAAACAATTTTTATAACTTTCATGTCGGATGTGAACTACCAATCCAATGCACAGAAGATGCATTATGTGATGTTAAGTGTTCACGAAGAACGTTACTCAGTTGAGTATCCCTAATTCCTTCAAGAGGTGTACTGAATCTGAACAAGTCATCAGGGGCCATAGTCTCTCTAATAAAATACCCTTATTGAAGGGATGTTGCATTTACAAGAAGATAAATAATCTAGTTTGATCATACCATGCAACTTTGTTGATAGTGATCTGATAGCCTAATCTGAATTTCCATCATCATTGTTTTAATTATAAAGTACCCATTATTCGTTCAAACTCCCCAAACTTATAAAGTGGTAGTAAATATCAGTCAGTCAGTTTGTAGTTAGTCAGTTACAGTATAACTGAATTCTTGAAAAAGATAATAATTATTAAAGAATTTATCCACAAACGTACAGAACAATGTGTCTTTACATCTCACTCTGTCAACATGTAACTTCGAAAGTTATTCATAATAATTCATTTATCTTTGCAGTACCGATATGTGAGAAATTCCCCGAAGACGTGCTATTCCCTCACCCGACTGAAGCTTGCAAGCTTTGCAAGTGCGCTAAGAGTTTGACCGAAGACGGACTTTATGAGCAGCAGATAACTTGCTACCCACATCCCGATTGTGGTAAACTTCTTCTATCATTTATATTTTATAACATTCTCTTTTCTATTACTTCTTTCTACAGATGTCCATCCTGATCAATCATCATTCTTATTTCAATTTACCGCAGCATCCTCATCTTCTTCTTCCATTCTCCTTTCTAGTCATATCATGTTTCACACAATCCATACATCGTTTCTTTCTTAGTTAGTCATGTATTTACAAGTAAAATTATAATAACCTATGTCATATTCTTTAACAGTCCCAAAACTGGAAGTAGTGACAGAGCTGGAACCTCCTCTACCCCTCCCAGTAGATCCTTACCAGGTTAAGCCGTACCCAGTACCCGAACCTGTGCCTATAGAACCCCTAAGAGAACCCTACCAGCCGATGGAACCCGTGCCATTGCCAGAGGTCGTGACAGTGGAGCCTTGTGAGTAATGTTTTATAAATATTTTTTCACAAAATATTAAAAAGTGATAAACTTTTAACGAAATATTTTAGATATCTATCTCGGCTGCATTTTTTGCGAGTGGTTTACCACTACTATACTGCATTGACCAATACACTTGAATGGAGGATTAACCCTAAGTAATAAATATCTGGATGAGAGTAGCCAACGATTGATTAAGGCAGCGTGCGATTAGAAAGGGTCAAAATCCAGCAGTGAACTGTTATAAGCCGATGATGCTGAAGTCTGTACCACAAATATTTTATATTTTCCTAGTACCCTGGCCTCCCATAACGACAATTGCACCAGTCCCTGCGCTACCTGTGACCCCTCGACCTGGGCCACTACCAGGACCATCACCACGTGAGTTTTATGAATCTTCAAGTATGAAGAAAGGAAGAAATTCAATATCCAAAACACTGGAAAATCCTGTCTTGTTACATTATACGTAAAATTTACCTTATTTTTATGAAGTAAAAATGTAGTAAGTCTAGATAGGAATAATAATGTTAGCGTAGGAAAGTAAATGCAACGAATTTTAAGAAACAAAAACATATTTTTTTAACACGAAGTAATTTGAACTATTGTCTGTTCCACCTTAAACTGTATTACTACTTAAATTATATATCCTAAACCTTATACTTCGTCCATTTCTACTGTCATCCCTTACAACAACATCTACATCAAGAACCTCTCCCCAGATGAGTCCTGCCGACCGTACCCCCCCAACCAGACATTCCAGCACCCTTGGGATGAGTGCCAGGTCTGTGTGTGCACGGAAGCCACCGCCGTTGGGATGATCACCGTCGAAGTCAACTGCTATACCAAGCCGTCCTGCTGTTAGTATCTTTTCATCTATTTTGATATATTTAAGTGTATATTCAGCTTAATATTTTTTTGCATTTCTTTCAGGCATAGATCCACCAGATTCTGTTAAGCAAGGTGAGATTGGTTATTCAAAGTTTTTTGACGTTTAATATTGTTATCAAATTCTAATCTCAAAATTACTATCTTTGTTTCAGCACTCCCAGGTAAACTATTTTTTTTTAGAGGTAAGCATTGCTTTCAAAGTATCTTTACATAGATTTGTTCATCTGAGAGAGAACCCTCGAAATTTATCTAACATTTTTATTTCAGATTAAATTCGCCAGTTCAAGATCCCCATTCAAAGTTCTGTCGTCAGTGGACAGTTGAAAAGTTTCGCAAATGCGTGATAACTGTCGATTTTATGTCACCGTTTGCGCTCGTTTGCACTCCGACGTTAGGGAGGTCGCAAGGGGGTGCCAGAGGGTGAAATAAAAAACTCGTATCAACTGGAACATTAAAAGCAAACTAATAAAGTAAAAATTTACGAGCCGCTGCGACACGCCGTCAAAATTGCAGATACAGGTGACGTAGAAAAAAGTTGTAGCGGGACTCGTTGGTATACGAAAAGGTGACGTATCGAAATTTAAAAACTATGTATATATTTCATAAAATTAAAGCTTCATTAATGCAGTAAAATGAGCTCAAGTATTTCGAGTCACGAGAAAAATATTTCAAACATAGAGCTCACAGATACTGCTTACACCAAAAACAACACAAAATCGGCTTCATCTGTAGTTAAATTAAACGTTTCCCCCAAAAACATTTATTAGAGAAAACAAAGCTTTACCCAAAAATTACGTAAAGCGTCCTCTACGTAGCACTTTGATAGCAGATAACAGAACAAACAATGGTACATAAATCAATCCTCTTCCGAGATAGCGGTCCCTAATTAGTGGGAGAGCATTGAGGAAAACCAATACGGGGAATCGTTTTGGAAACGCAATAAGGGTCGGTTCGAAACGGATGATGAGCGCCATCGAGCAATCTGACGCGCTATAGATTGCCCCTGAAGTGTATTGACACCTCGATGTCCATTTACCGGAGCCACTCACCCCTGAACGTGATAGCGTAAGGGTAATTGTGTTTTCCATTCAGGTGCCACTCCTGTTATCACTGTTTTATTGGTCAACGTTTTTCGTTTTATTGTTGATGATTTTTTGGGACAGAGACATTAAATTTTTAAATCTGGTTGGGAAATGTTTAAATTTTGATTGAAAGGTTTATACCTGACACTTTGGTATAGGTTCCAGTTCCATGTGCAGTCACGGACTTTAATTGATGAGCCACTTTCAAACTTTTCAATTTTGCTGTTTCATACATTCACGAGATTACACGATTAAACACGAACTCAAATCGCATGCTCGTAAACAAGATGACAAATTGCTAGTAATCGGAAATAGTCATATCCATAGAGGTTGACTAATAAGTTCTCAATGATACATACCGATACAGACCTCCTTTGAATCAGAGCTCATTAACTCGATATTTCTGAAAACTAAACCGAAGACAGTGACAGTTGAAGTTTCGATGTCAGAGACGTTATTTTACTATAATGCTAACGTTACTATCGTCGCTAGGTTACGGTTGCTAGACGGTTGCAATTGGTTGACTTTGGGTAGTCACTCTGCTGTAAAGTTTGTTGTTCTGGCTCTCAGGTTAGCCAACCGGTAAAGATATTAAAAATAATTGTCTTCTTCTTTAATACGAAGACATGACTTTCCGTGTCTGGATGTACGAGTATAACCAACTAAGCCCGATTTGCATTACACGGCTAAAACACGAACAGTGCCAAGTGGCTCATCAATTAAAGTCCGTTACTGTACATTAACAATTTCATTTCTGACTTCAAACTAAAAAAGATTAAACAAACATGCCAGTTTTTCGTCTAACTACCTGTATTATACATGTTTCAGGTTTTAATATGCCATATATAGGACTTGGCAACACGGTGAACAGTCAAGACGTCCAAGCTTTATCTAGCGGGTTGCAGCCAATCACCAGCACTTATAGACCTCCACCAGCTGCATATCCTTCGTACAGTCCAAGATCCGTTAACGTCTACCCTGGGAGCAACCAAGCAGCGGATTCTTTGAACCAGCCACCTCCATACTCCGGCTATGTGGACCCATCATCTAGCTACCCATACCAATCGAACTACGCGTCCCCCCCATACGTGAACCCACAATACCCTGAATACCCACCCAGATTACCAGTCCTACCTGGAACTGGAAACACGATTGGACAGTACAAACCCAATAATTTCGGGTATCCTGCGAACTACCAATACGCTCAAGGAGATCCGGTAGGGAATAACTACCCGCCGCAGGGGCAATATCAGCCATTTGATCCTAGGTTCCAGACGGTTCCAGCACCATCGTATCCTGGGATGTACCAGAGAGCTTACGAGAGGCCTCCTATGTACGCTCCTCAACTCCGAGACGGTTATGTGAAACCTCCGGTAAAAGCGATAGGTGGACCAAGTAAGTTTTAAAATATTTTTCCAGATTTTTTGAATAGAATAGGAATACTCTTTATTATGTACACCATATGAATTGTAGATATGAAAGTTGAAATTGTACACTGTGTGACACAATGGGTGGTCATCGCTAAAAGCGATCTTATAAAGAAAACCTTTGGAAGGATTTAAAGGAACAAGGAGAGACAATACTGCAGGAATTCTGTGGTAGAATATTTCTCCCTATCAAATTATGTATCCTAATTCTTGTCGTTTACTGTGTTTTTTGTTTCATATTGTCCCGATTGGATAACATTTATTCTGAATTTCAGATGTCCAGAATTTGGCTCCAAGCTACGCAGCACCTATTGGATATTCGAAGTCTGGTAAAGGTAGTTATTATAGCATCGCATAGTAACTAACAAAATGATTGGTTAAATGAGTGACATAAAAGCTGCGTTATTATACCTTCTTATGAATATTCGAATAGGGCAAGTTGGAAACCATTTGCCAACATTTTTTGTTTTATTTTGTAAGCCAATATTTTCTGATCCCTGCAAGTCAAAAGCTATTGATTTAAATATAAATAATCTTCAGATCAGCATACACCCACAGATGTTTACGAAGGAAGCCTCCAAGTTTAGTATAATTTTTAACAAGCGCACCCCGTAATCCCGGCGGATCCTTCAACTTTTTGGACATAAATTAAAAATATATTAGGAGAGCAGATGGTGGGACGCTCGCCATGCAAATTATATTTAATCAAACTTTGGGCCTTCACTAGTTATTGAATTTCTGTTTTACTTTCTTTGAACCTTGTACTCCTCATAACTCCTCTTCTGTGATAGTTGATAAACATGTTGTTTGTATTCAATTTTCAGATGGACCAGGTGACGACTCGCGGTAATGTGTTTATGAATAATGTGTAAGTAATCTAATAATTATTTATGAATTCTTTTTTATATTGCAATATTACACAGCAGCGGAGGTTACAATTAAAGAAGTTACACAATACTAGTACCGTAGTTTGGATCACTAAACCCAACTAAAACTGTTCTCTCATTAGAATATTTGCCCGTTTATTTTGAAATCACGTACAGCAACGTATTGGGTTTAACGATCGGTATAACTACCTTTAGGAATACTGAAATAAGACTTTGTAATATTACAGTTAAGTTCCGTATAAGTTAACTAGAACAACCAATTAATTGATTTGGTATTATCCATTCCCAATTTTTCAGTTTAGAAATCTGCCTAAATTTGTACGAAAGAACGTAAAAGTTGGAACGTCTAAACGTGCTTTCAGTACTAAAACTTCCTCTGAATAAACATAATAGCCCCAATGTTAAGTCGATTGACTTGAATTAATAAAAGCATTATTATTTCAGGATAATATTATAATATTTTTTTAAGAAACAGACGACACGGCTTCATATGGACAACGAGTAGTTTAAGAAGTGTGCACAGCAAAAGATGCTTTAAATTATATTTATATTAAAGAAAAAGCATCGTAATTTGTTTGTTTTATTTCAATCATTATCAATATTCATCATAATACATTATAATTAAGATATTGGATCACAATATTACTATGATTCGGTAGCAATCGATGATGGAGATAAGGTAAACCTGCAGGGTTTCTCAGGGAACAGTTCTGAGCCTCATACTATAAACTTTTCGTTGCCTACTAAATCATTATTCAATGTTGTACATTTAATAAAACGGCTTCTCGAAAACATTTACAAAGTGTGCGATTGCAAAATTCGTTGCCTGTTTTACTTACAAACACTATTTTTGTAAACTAGAAATGAAAGTAAAAGTAATAAACCACACAAACGATATAAAGTTGAAGTGTAACTCCCAGTTGATAGGCGGTTCGATAGCACGAACAATGTCAATTTTATTTTAGTTACAAATCTAAGCATGTTATTAATGTTGGTCTGGGTTTTGGCGATTTTACTTATACCGGGTAAGAGATAAGTTTTTGTACTGAATATAATTTATTCAAAAAGTTACTAGGTATAACAATAAAAAATAACTTACTTTGATAAGATTTTTTCCGACTTATTTCTATTTCCCAATAGATACGTAATTTTCTTTATTCCCTGGCAAATGATTTATTCTAAATAAAGTGATGCTTAGACACACTCAAGAACTAGCAATTCCACCATCTTTAAAGTGAGTGAGCAGACAAATTAAAGGAAGAGACTTAACATTTCCCATAGCGTGCAAAATGACAGATTTTCCACATCTTATTAAGTTTCAGTTATTATTTTCTAAGTGAAAATAGTTCCAACTTCACATAATATCACTTGGGAATATAATTTGAAACTTAGTACCTTTGAAGTAAAAATGACTGAGATGTTCGCATTTGAATGAAAACTTCCTTTTCAAGGATGTTATTTATTTCTTGTGATACTCGAATCTCAGTAATGAGATCAATATCGTTGTGAATAGTAACAGCGTATTTTAGATAATTGTTTCTTTATTATTTAACTAATCATATGGCTACTGAACTTCGTTAGAAATAAATTAAATGCACATATTGCATTCTTACACTCGTAGGTATAGTAGGCCTCGTAACTTCTTGACCACTCTAAGGATGAATGCTACTTCTTGTAAGTCTACAAACGACAAAGTATATTTGTCTATGTGACTGCAAGATAGTTGCAACCTTATTGAAATTTCAGTTTTCTGTGAATTGTTGCCAAAAGTGTTATCAGTAATAACGAGATCAATTATAATATTTGCAGAGTCACAGTAGACAAAGCTTTGTATAGATTCAAACATGAGCGTACCGGCTTTTATTGTTATTCTGCCAGCTTGCCAGATTCCAATACCTACCTAAAATCAGGCTAGCTCACAAAACAACAGATTAGGTGACTACCTCACACGCCATTTTAAAAATAAATTATTTCCGCACATGCAACGTACTTACGAACACTTAATTGCATGCGCATTTAGATTATAACCTTACCGGCTTCTAATGAATTTTGTATGAATCTACATAAGAGCGCAGAATGAATCTATGATCTGGATTTAAATAATAATTTATATTCAATGTATTGTTATTTCTCTAACAGGGAAATGGAGCTTTAGTTTAATTAAAGGAGAAAATATATGAACGTCAGCGAAACCACTTCATTTTCTATAATAAAATAATGTATGACTTCAGATATACCAAGATTGGCAATGCATCGACAAATCCGTATACAATGTAGAGACCACAATAAATGAAAACTCTGGCAATACTAATGCTTACGAGTATTAGGAACTATCCAATAAATCCTAACAATGAAATAAAACAACTGACAACAAACTAAACAGTAGTGATGGACCGACTATGGATTTTGTCGAACAGACGACTACCTAAAGTGACTAAACTATCCATACTAATATTACAAATTCGAAAGTAACTCTGTCTGTATGTTACCTTTTCATGCCTAAACCACTGAACAGATTTCGATAAAATTTGGCAAAGGGATAGATGGCATCCCGAGGAAGGACATACGCTACTTTTTATCGACATACCACGCGGGCGAAGCCGCGGGCGGAAGCTAGTTGTGTATATATATTTGATTGAATTTTCGTCAAGACTGGGAACGTCTTTAGAAATACGCAGTTTAATTGTTTGTCGTATTGTCGTCTCCAACTTGCATGCGTTAATAATTTGTAAGTAACAGTATCTGTAAGTAGCGGTAGCTGATCTGATGCCAACCTCAAACTCAATAGTAAAGATAAGAGCAAAAGTAAAACGGGTTTGGAAAACTAAAATTAATCTAATCAATCAGTTTGAAAGATATACTAAAGGTAAGCCAAGCGTGCAATAATAGCCGCAACGCAACGAATCGCAGTGCAACGCATTTTAACAAAAATGCGCGGTGGGGTCCGCATAAACTATGTGGTTCATAGAAAATGTGCAAAAATGCTCCTCAATCTGCGCTTGCCTTTAAAATATAGAAAAACACTTTCAGTTTCAAAATGCCAGACACACGAGCAACTGCTGCATCTGGACGAGATGGATAACCTGGCGCAGTTCGATGATGCACAGCATCGGGGCCCGAACTTCTACGACTACGAAGGAGAGTCAGTAATTGAGCCGGCCAGCACTCTAGAGAAAGATACGGATATGTCGTTGTAAGTATGAGTATGATGACTGTCACCATCACCCCCCTGCCAGTACCCCACCGGCCAGTTGTTATGGGAGCCGCCACTCTAGAGAGGGATGGTGACACACCGCTGTAGATCTTGAAGCACATCATCACCTTCCTGCCTATAACACAATTTATTTAGGGTTGCACTCTCACACGTTCATCGTTTCTTGGGTCTTCCTCTACTCTAACTACCATTTTGAGATTATTATAATATTATAATAATCTACCACCATATGGTAGTAATACCTCAAGGCCAGGTATCATGCAGTCTAATGACCAATGCATTCAGTTGACAGCAGAACAGATACTATATTCAAACCAAGCCAATGACGCTGATTTTATAGTTTCATTTTATTCAAACCCAAGATATCCTAAAGAGTCCCTTAGTCAGGCGCGACCGACGCGAGTCTTGCTGGACAACTTTTATGAAAACTTCATAGAAATTGTTCTGCCAAAATAACGTCGCCCCATCGCTTCGCGCCTGTCTGCGGGAGCCCTAGAACGAGTTTCTTAATTGCACTGATTTAGATTCCGTAATTATAAATTGCGAATTCCCACTAAAATCTGCTAGGTAGAGCCATATTGAAACCCCAAAAAGCCCCATATCGCTCATTTAGCCAAAGAGAGATGATACTAGTTCAGCGAAAAGACCCCGCCTTATTTATGAGATAATTTATTTACGTGCGCTATGAGATAAATCAGGGGAACGACGCCATTTTACACGGTCAGCCCTTCTTTGAGCGGCTTCAGCAATAACCGGATATTATCGAAATATTTAGCAGGAGTTAGGTCCTGGGGTGTGATTCTTGTAAGACCTCATTCTAAACTTGGAATCTGAATCCGCTGTGAGTTTCTTGATTGGCATTCTAAAAACTCGATTGATACATTATCGCTACCCTTGCGAGCGTGTCAGCGAGTTGAACTAAATTGACCGTGAGATTTATAAAGTATGAGATGACGTAAGAAGTGGCATTCAGTAAGGTAATTCCCCCGTCACTTCGACGCTCACTTCGCACTCAAACCCGAACACATTTTGAACCTTATGCGAATTGAGAGTGAATAGCGATGTGAGATGCGAGTTGTTGTTTGAATTTTACCGAATCGACGTACAGAAGTCTTGCTTCGGGGATCAAGTTGAAATAGCCTATGTATGATGATAACTGCTTCTCTATTTATTTATTTGACATCTAAGTCGCTTGTTGCGACACTCATCGTAAAAAGGCATTTCCATCTACCAGCATTAACATTAACCTAGTATTGTTTGTCTTTAAATCATCCAAATGTAGGCTGCCTAAAGTAATAAATTCCGTCTGAACTAAAACTATTGTTGAACTACGTTTAACTTCGTCATAATCATACAGACAAGGAATTGCTACATGTCACTGTTATTTAAAAGAGTTTAAAGCTACTATTATTATTTTCAGTTCATTATCAAGATATTCTGATTCAACTTCAGACACATCTACTGGCTCCTCTAAAGAAACAAGCGAGAGGAAACGATCGTAAGAAAATCTTTTTTTAGATTTTAAGATTATTTTTAATGCTTTCATATTTATCGTCATATAGATCCCTTAAATTATCAAAATATTGAAATCTATCTTACTCGTATTGAGCTAAATAAAAATTAACTTAATAATCCAAGTAATAACGTTCTTTGTCCAGTACAGCGATGTACCGAACGTGTACTCCATGTGTCCATGACATGCTGAAGAAGTACACCAATATTGGCATCAAGTGGATCTGTGCCAGCTACCAACGAGCCAGGCGGACCTTCAAGAGTGAATGCATGATGAGGTATAGGAACTGCCAGGATGGGACCAGTTAGTATTACAGAAGTATCCATGCTTGTTTGTCTCTTTATGAACTAAAAAAGTAGTTAGTTGCCGACATAGCCTGCAGTTACCAAGCAAAAGTGTCTGTCTGTGGACTGACTGATTGCATTTGGAGCAGAGGAGACCTCGAACGGTCACCGCGTAATGGTAGCGCTATGCTCTCCAGCTGCATAGGCGCACCTTTATAGGCGGCTGGGACAGACTTGATTCGTTCGATTGCATTGATTAAAATTCTGCCTATTTTACGAGTATGCTTTCTAGCATGAATTATTTTTTCGATCTTGATTTTCCTTTACCTATGTTAAACAAATCAATAAACAACTAAGTCAAAAGTCATTAATTGATTTGAGAACGCAGAACCAGATGTGTTTGCGCAACTTGGAACAGGCATAATATTATATCCATTACTGGACAGACATTTGCTTTTAAAGTATTCAAAAGATAGCTTTCCTATGGACGAAATTGAGTTCAACGTTTGTTTTTTAATTTCCAGTGTTCGTGAAGTTATATGAATACAAATGCAAGGATGACCCTTACCATGGCAGGTCCTGGTTCTACCACTACAAAGTGTGATATCAATGTGAATAGTAAACTAAGTTAATAATAATGCCTTTTATTTTAATCACCTAACCCTTTGAAATTTGTTCTTATACAATACAATACAATTACGAGTATAAATATCGATTTTGAAGTTTTCTAAGTGCTTAAAGATTGATGTTCGTTACTGTGTGCCTGTGCAGTGTGCCCATAGTTTTTAAGGCCGAATTTTTAGATACACTTTCGGTAACAACACCCATATACCGCGGAAATGATAATTATACATGATTCGCATATAAACCTAGGTACCATCTTGAATTTTATTCAGCTTTCGACTTCAACTTCGGCATTAGCATTCTCGAAAACAATGAGCAAGAACAAACGATTTGGTAGATCCATTTAATGAAAGGGGACATAATATGCTTAAATTCTAGAGACGTCGATGTTTTTTAGTATTTTACAAGCGGTATGCTGTGGAGATGTGATTTTAGATAGTGAAATAATAAAAATAACACAACATAACGCATAAAAATAAATCAAAAAATAAAATTACACAAATCGTAAAATCATATCGATATAAATCTGTCATGGTATGTATTTATGGGTTTCTACGCATGTTTTGTAAAAGATTATGAAATGAATGGCGTGGAGCCATGGTGCGACGAGTTGCTTACATTGCACTTATATTGACATTAGGTAAGTTTCTCTTACTTGTAAAAAGTTTTTATGGTTATTGATTTAAACATTTTGAAACTAGTATGATAGTAGGTAGGTTTGTGTCTTCTCTACACGAAAATATGTGTAGAAAGACTGCCTTGCAATGGAACAGTTTTACGAAGACTAAGCCAGTATATGAACAAGATAATAAACAACTTTCTCTTATAGCGCAAATCGTGACAGCCCTTCTATTCAACGATACTTTACTAGAAGACCATGATATTAATTTAAATGGCATCAAAACACGACGCAAGGATAAGTCCACGTCATCCGATTCCGATTCAGTTGGTAAGTAGCTATAGGATATTACAGGTCTTGAAATAGTAATGCGTAAGGTAAGCGCAGTTTATGATACTAGGTACCTAATGAATAATAGTACATTGTGATACGAGTGTGCTCTATTGGATATTACAGTCGAGGCGGTATTATTCGCGCGAGCCACAGGCGAGCGCGATAAGGTAGCCGAGAGTATAATAATCAATGCACACGCGTTTCATACGACGGTTATCAACACACTTGCGAGGAAAAAATAGACTTGTTGTAAGAACTTATGCTACAATAACGTAACTATAGAGATGATAGATTTATAAAGTTTAACTGACCTTTGTTGCCAGGTACTGACTATCCGGAGTTTCTTTTAAAAACTTCTATGTCGGTTGGTGACAATACTTTAAATTTTGTAATATTATATATATAATATTACAAAATTTAAAGTATTGTCACCATAATAATAATTAACCACACAACGAAAATGATAATAAATATTTATGGAAAATGGCGCGCTGGTTTTTCCATAGGTGTAAATAAGGGCACTGGCAAAACCGTTAGACAGACTATTGAAAAAAATAAAAAAAAAATGATAAGAAAAAAAAATTAAGTACATTTTTTTTTTTACTTTAACTAAACCTACCATGGTGGTGTCAAATATATTTATTATTATTTACGCTCTTCTCCCCTAGGTGAAATCTACATTTTTAATAATGATTTTAACCACAACCAAAAAGTTAACAAATATTTATGGAAAATGGCGGCTAGTTTTTTTTTTCCGCTAGCGATGAGCGCGTGGGGGTAAAAAAAGGCATTGGTAATACCCCTGAACAGCCTATATAAAAATATAATAATGTTAATAATACATACTCGTACATCCCCACCGCCGTATCTCTACGTTGACGTCGTGGTGGGGCTTGCGCGCTCCGAACCCTAGGTCTGTGCCGGTAGAGTTTACTTTGCCGGAACGGGTCTAGGGTGAGGAGCCAGACTAAGAGAGATACAAAAACCCGCAGGGCAGCATGTGGCGAGCTGTTGGGCAGTAGCGACCCCACGGACCCTAACTCCCGGGAGAAGTCTTGTTCCTCACCTCTGGCTTGCCTTTATTGGCCGGCTAGAGTGAACACTGACGAGGAACAGAGCTCCCACCTCATTCTTGCCTTGATTGGCCGGCTTGAGTGGAGATTCGCTAGAGCAAACGTGCTCGGAGGAAGGAAGTATTCCAGTAAGATGCTGGTAGGGATCTTGACCGTACTTCCGGGATTGTCCTGATAACCGTGGAATACCTCTCCACTCCTCTCAAGCACCTCAGGAAGTGTTGCCTCCTTGTCGCTACGTCACTATGTGCTAGCGACCGTTTTCGGGGGCACATTATTGAGTGTGCAAGTCACCCCCTGCCATATTATCCGTGTATATATAAAACATTGATCAGGCAGGGTACATAGTCCTTCAATAGTTTTAGGTAACCAGTCCACTATAGCTACCCAAACCCATAGCCCAATATGTTTTGTTTCCATGTTCTGCAATAGTCCTACACCATCCGGGGGTTGTCCTTGGGTGTACTTTCATAGTGTATACAGGGATAATCGTCGGTTGGTGCCTCATCCCATTTAAAATTGTCTAAGGGGCCTCTGCGAGTTCGCTTCGGCCCCTCGTACGCCTTCCAAAAGACCGGGACCCCATGGTCCCGAGATTCATAAACATAAACACATAATACGCAAATGGGGTTAGGGTAGTGAACAATATAGACTGAAAAAGTCACAGACGATATAAACCCTTATTTAATAGTACAGAATGACCGAGATTAGTTCCGCGCGAACGCGGTGGCACACGGGCAGGCCAGCGCGGTTCGTCGGGGCGGGTCAAGTGGCCTGCGCGTGTGCCAACAGCGGTCTTACCGGAAAAAGCGCAAGTCTCTGCTCGGGTGTAAATAGAGAATGCTCATTTATTAGTAGGATAGTTCATACTAATTCAATGTATAGTATTCCACTGATGTTGAGTTATGGTAGAAAAAAATCCCATGGGCATGCATGGGATTTTTTTTGCTTATGGTTCTTTTTTTTTAAATAAAAACTTGCTTTTGAGCGCTTGTCTTTAGTAAAAAGCTTCACCAAAAACAATTTCTATTGAATACAAATTCCATGCTGCCATGATAGTACTTACGAATTCCATACTGCCATGTCATTACTCAGACTAGTAAATAGTAATCTGTGGCGCACATTACCGCACTAGTGCGGTTATATAAAGTAAAAAGCACGCTTCCATAACACACTGCATTATGAACCTAAATGCGGTTCAATAAGAGCCACTTTACGAGCAAGTGTGTTTAAAATAAAGGTAGCGCTCACGGAGAAAACAAACTGTACGGGCGAATATAATCCGATCAGTCAGTTTGGCAGTGGAAAAAGGCAACGAAATAAAAAAACCGGCCAAATGCGAGTCGGATTCATACACGAAGGGTTCCGTACCATAATCTACAAAAACGGCAAAAAAATCGCGTTTGTTGTATGGGAGACCCCTTAAATGTTTATTTAATTCGGTTTTTTAGTATTTTTTGTTATAGCGGCAACAGCAATACATCATCTGTGAAAATTTCAACTGTCTAACTGTCACGGTTCATGAGATACAGCCTGGTGACTGACGGACGGACGGACAGCGGAGCCTTAGTAATAGAGTCCCGTCTTAACCAAAAACCCCGACTGCAACAACACGTACTTAACTGAAAAGAGATAAACAAGTATTATTATTTATAGAATTTTGTATCGCAGATGGGACAAACAAAAGTTACACCATATTTCAGGTTATTGGTTTGTCTTACCTGCGATAGCAAAATTAAATAAATAATAATGCTTGTTTATCTTTTTTCAGTTAAGTACGTGCAGTCGGGGTTTGAGGTTTTTTAAATATGGATATTTTTTAATTTTCAGCTTTTTAGTTTATTGTAAATTAGCTTGTGCAAGGCTTCGCAGGCGATTTACAAGGTCCGACACAAACATGGCCCATGTTTACGCTATCAAAAACTTTAAAAAATAGTTTATTATTCATAATTAAATTAAAACTAGGAGCTCGTGGCTACGTAATAACAGCCGCACGGGTCGATCCATCAGGTTAAGCTACGCTTGCCGGGGTTGGTCCGTGGATGGGTGACCATCTTTACATACCGAGACTCCTCCGTGCCTCGGAAAGCATGTTAAGCCGTTGGTCCCGGCTGTCATTTGTGGATCTATGACAGTCGTTACGGGTCGTCAGAAGCCCGAAAGTCTGACAACCAGTCTTACCAAGGGGTATCGTATTACCCAGTTACTGGGTTGTGGAGGTCAGATAGGCAGTCGCTCCATGTAAAATACTGGTATTCAGCTGCATCCGGTTAGACTGGAAGCCGACCCCAACATCGCTGGGAAAAGGCTAGGCAGATGATGAATTAAATTAAAACATATAATTTATATATATTTTTGTGATCCCCTTTTAATTTCCTTTATTTTGATATATCCAACTCGATAGGTTTGGTTAATTTTTTTAAATTAACGTGTTAAGCTATTTCACTCTAAAAATCCGCCATATTGTTTTTTTCATACATCTATCTAAGTACACTTAGGTTTTTAAGACGAACATAATGATCATACCTTAACTGTCGAAATTCATCCAGCCGTTTGGGAGATATGAGGTAATTAAGAAATTTACAAATAAACACATACATACAAGATACGCGCGAAAAACATAACCCTTCCTTGGCTGTCCGGGTGAAAACCGGCCAAGTGTGTGTCAGATCACGCACAATGAAGGGTTCCGTAGTTGGGATGAACGTATCCCAAAAACAAACTTATCTTTGTAGTTGAAACAATCTGTGAAAATTTCAACTTTTTACCAAATACGGTTCATGAGATAAAGCCCGCTGATAGACAGATGGACAGCGGAGGCTTAGTTTCTTTTTTTTTCGTATATAAAAATATCTAACGAACATTATTTTTCATCCTAAATGTTAAAAATCGCAATGATTAATTTCATGATGGTACTGAATGAATAAATTGCGTTATTTTTGCAGTTGCAGAAAATCGAAAATTTTAATAAAATACCCTATGAATCGGCATTTTTAATAATTTTTGATTATGTAACGGGTAACGGTTTCCTAGCAGGCGGTCACTTAACGTGTACAGTATAATAAGGTACATGATAGACAAAAGTTTGAAACTTTTTGTTACGATAGAGCTCGGAAATGGTGGCTTTTACGGCCCACTATTTCGTCATTTTTGAAGATAAATATATAATAATAGATAGACAGTTGAAATATTTTTGAATATTTCTACTGTCTACCTATTAAGATTCATGAGACACAGCCCGCTGACAGACGGACGGACGGACAGCTGAGGCTTAGTAATAGGGTTCCGTTTAGCTCCCTTCGAGTCCCTTCGGGTACGGAACTCTGAAAATATTAGAAAAAGAGCTTTCCGTGCTCGACCGGCAAAGGTATTACCACGTTAAGTATGTTGCCAAGCGGTGTTGCTCCGGGTTGGAAGACAATAATATGTAATTGGTGCCGCTGAAATTACAGGTTTTGTCTCTGGGATAGGAACAGATCTGCGATGCCTTCCTTAGGTATTTGTCTGGACCCGAATACCGTTTATTCAGATGTACTCCTGCCTTTTTCGCAAGTTACAATAATTACTACTCTTGTTTTGTTGACAGCTTCAAAAGATGGAGATTTGTCAGAATCTTTAAATGTAGTGTTTACGGAATCCTCGTCAGAGGATAGTGACGAAATAAAACCTAAAAGGAAAAAAAAGGACCGAGCGCCCAAGTCAACTGTAGAGCGCAAAGGATGGTATGAAGATAATAATAATATATTTAAGATATAAATAGGATTTTATAATCATGAGTCAGATATAAAAATGATATTCTTAAATAGAATGTTTAACATAAAGTAACTACGTCTTCTACCATACCGTCTTGATCATTCAAAATCTAAGGCCCCCCCGCACTATCAAAGATATTTTTTTTTATTTTAGGCGGAAATGGCATCGTAAGTGCACAAAATGCCCGGAGGAGATGCAGAAGAAATGGCGAAACCCTTCCATCAACTGGATCTGCGGGGCTTACCAGCGAGCCAGGAGGTCATTCAAGAGCCTCTGCATGATGTACTACAGGAACTGCCAGGATGGCACAAGTGGGTAACACGTATTTTCGGAGAATTATAATAAGCTTGCTAGCTCTGGCTTCTACTTAACTTGATGCAAAAATAAAACCAGCGTACTTTCAGTTTCGAAGTCAAACAACCGACTTCCAAAAGATACACTAAGAAAGTGAAAAATAACTATAATTTCGGAAGTCGGTGTCTTTGCTTCTCAATTCTCGTTTTTTGCCACCGACTTCTGAAATTAAAGTTATTTTTCACTTTTTTTGTGTTTTTTTGGAAGTCGGTTGTTTATTTTGTAAAAAGTTTTTATTTTTCACTTTTTAGCTGTGGTTCCTACACCGCACAAATTCGAATACCACTACCTGCTATGTAAATAACAGTGACGGAGTTAAATAAGATATCGTCTACATAGACTAAGTGCGAAAAATAAGTAATTATTGAAGCTAACTCAAAAACTACACAAGTAAAATTATAAAATTTATATGGGTCCACCTCTGAAGCATAACCTACCAAACAAAAAAAGAATCATCAAAATCGATTCATAATTGGCGGAATAATCGCGTAACATACACACAAAAAACCACTAATGGAGATCCTCCTCCTTTTTGAAGAAAGGCAGATTCTTTGTTACAACAAGGATTGGTCCACACGATGAACACATAAGATGATTACTGATTCTTAGTGTCCATTAGTAGTGTAAAATCTTGTTAAGATTGTTTTACTTATAGTTTGATTCATGATCTATCTTTATTTTTTTCGGCAGTGTTCACCAAGATAGCAGATCATCGATGTCCTAATGGCACAAAGAGAGGCATACATCCATATAATTTTCATTTCTTCTATGACTACAGCGTACTGTTGACTGATGAATCGAAATCAACAAGAGAAACAGTTAGTGCCTCGGAGTCAGAAGAGTCCACTGACATCAGTAACAGTGAATTGGAGAAGAACCTACCAAGATTCTATTTCGATCGACTAAATTCGAATGTGTAAATAAAGACAACGATCGAAGTGGTGTTTTATTTATTGATATACATTATGGAATAGGCTCTATCTCTATGGAGGAGCTCGTGGCTAAGTAATAACCCGTAAACTCCTTCACATCATTGAGTCCGTTAGTCTCCATATACTTTCCCTGCAACCTACTCATTTGAATTTCTCAGACGACGACACTTGGCTGGACTTAACCCTCACATCCACTCCCTCCCTTGTTTCCTCTCATGGTCAGTGTCCCGTTCCTGGATTTTCCCATCACGACCTCATTTCCCTCTCGTATATCCTAAAACCGCCTAAACCTGTCCCAAAAGTTCTGCACATGCGTTGTTTTGCTCGCATGGACGTTGAGAAGCTTCGTCAGGATGCGTCAGACCTCAGTTGGGAACACCTGGCAGCGGCGATAACAGTAGACGAAAAACTGCGCATTTTTGATCGTGCGGTCCTTGATCTCCACAACAAGCACACTCGTGTCAAGATGATTAAACTACGGCGTCCACCTGCTCCTTGGATGACGACAGGGGTTTGAATGGCGATGAGGCGCAGAGATCGGGCCTTCCGTAAATTTAAAAAGGATCGCAATGATGAAAATTGAAACTATTGCAAAGCTGCTAGAAATTGGTGTAATCAGATGATACGCAACGCTAAACGCCGCCATATTCACGAGAAAATATCCTCTTCTTCACCTGCTGATATCTGGAAGTTCCTTGGTACTCTTGGTATCGGCAGACCACGTCATGTGGATTTTCCTAAAACAATTGGTCTTGATGATATCAACCGTCACTTTCGACCTCTTGCCATTTGGATTGCCAAATGTTGTCCCAGACGGTCGATTATATTACAGGCCTAGCCACCCCAATTATAGAACCATTTCACCTCTCTCCGGTCACCTTGGACGAAATTAAAAAGATCATCCTGTCCATAAAATCCAAGGCTGTGGTTTGTGACGGTATCAGTCGTAGTATGGTCGTTTGGGTTTTTGACATCCTTCTCCCTCCGATTACCCACATCATCAACTTTTCTCTTGACTCCGGACAATTTCCATCCTTGTGGCGTATGGCGTATGTACGCCCACTCCCTAAAATTTCAAATCCCTCCTTACCCAGTCACTTCCGACCCATTTCCATTCTCCCGTTCCTGTCTAAAGTGCTTGAGGCTTGCGTACACAAGCAGTTTGCGGGGTTTGTTCACCAGAACAACTTTGTTAGCTCATTTCAGTCTGGATTCCGGCCTGGGCACAGTACAGCCTCCGCTCTCCTTAAAGTGACTGGTGACGTTAGAGAAGCGATGGAAGATACCAAGGTTACCGTTTTGGTATTAATTGATTTCTCCAATGCCTTTAACGCCGTCAGCCACGATATTCTCCTTTCTATCCTCTCTCATCTTATGGTTTCGTCTGAGGCTCTGGAATGGTTCTCTTCTTATCTTCGGGGACGTCAGCAGTCGGTTCGCGTTGATGAGAGCTCTTCGAGTTGGCGCGACCTAGATGCTGGTGTTCCACAAGTCGGTATTCTTTCTCCATTGTTATTTTCCATCTTCATTAATTTTATAACTCACTGTCGTCGGTGTTTGTATCATCTTTATGCCGATGATCTTCAATTATGTACAGCTGAGCTGAAGGTTTATCAGACGCTATAGCGGATTTAAACCGAGATTTAGATGCCATCAGAAAGTGGTCTGATAGTTTTGGGGTGTCAGTAAACCCCTCAAAGTGTCAGGCCATTGTAATTGGGAGCTCACGCTTGATGAGTAGGGCGACGCTTACCTCTCTTCGTCCTCTAATTGTCATCCCCATTACCTCTACTGTGAAGGATCTCGGTTTGCATCTGGACTCGACACTTTGCTGGCAACGCCAGGTCTCTAGTGTTAGTCAAAGGGTCAGCGGTACTCTTCGATCCCTGTATCGTCTGAGGAACTTTTTGCCCGCTAAGACGAAGACTATGCTTGTGCAGACTGTTATTTTCCCCATCGTCGACTATGGTGACGTGTGCTACTTTGACTTGAATGCAGTTTTACTAGATAAGCTTGACAGACTACTCAATAATTGTATCCGGTTCATATTCAACCTGAGGAAATATGATCATGTGTCGAGCTATAGGTCTGAGCTCAAATGGATGTCCATTCGCCAAAGAAGAAGTTTGCGTGCTTTGACCACGCTTTTCTCCGTTCTCAATTCTCCCTCTCCTCCTTCTAATCTTGTGTCTCACTTCCAATATCTATGTTCTTCACACACTAGGAATCTGCATTCTTCTAACAATCTTCTCCTACTCTGTCCTTCTCATACTTCTGACTTTGTTCATTCTTCTTTTCATATTTAGTCCATTCTTCTTTGGAATTCGCTTCCTCTTGATATCAGGACGGCCACCAGTCGGTATGCATTTAAGCGGAAATTGCAGAGCTTTTTTCTTAACAAATAGAGTAGAGTGATATCTACACCTCTCTCCCTAGAACTTGTATATTATTTATATATATATATATATATATATATATTTTATAGGTATATATATAGTGAATCTGTATGTAAGTAAATGTATCATAAGTTTATAGCTTCTTATACTGTAAAACCTGTCTCATCTATGTATTATGATATAATATAATATTATTATTATTATAATTTTTTCTCTTTGTTCGTCACAATCAGAGCACCTACCATCTAATCTCTACACCACCCTTGGTTGACTGGTAGAGAATGCCTAAGGCATAAGTCCGCCATTGTACCTCTTTTTTGAGTGTGAAAAGTTTAAATAAATAATAACAGCCGCGATCAGGTTCATGGTCCAGGTCGATACATCTTTACATACCGAGACTCGTTAAGCCGTTGTTTCCGGCTGTCATTTGGGGATTTTTGACAATCATAACAGGTCGTCAGAAGCCCGAAAGTCTGACATCCAGTCTTACACAGGAGTATCGTATTACCCAGATACTAGGTTGTGGAGGTCAGATAGGCAGTCACTCCATATAAAATACAGCTGCATACGATTAGACTGGAAAGCCGGCCTCAGCATAGTTGGGAAAAGGCTACGTATAAGGTATGGAATAGGCACCTGGAAAATGTGACGACGGCTCGCACACTAAATTGGTTCAAGAACCGACAGGTTTAATGTCTCCAAGCTGTTGGAAACACACGCATCAGCTAATTAGCTGCTAGTGTGTCCCAAATAAAAATAATAAAATACTTACCTCATTTTTTCAGTTCATTTGAATACAACCATTTTGGCGCAGCCGTGAGGCACACATTTTTGTGAACACATTATTTTCACATTTTATTTCTTGTGATTTGTATTTTATGTTACCGTTAACTGTGTAGACTTTCTTTCTTTCTTTCTCATTTCATTAGAAATCTAGCCGGCCTCTGCGGGTCCCGAGAAATATCAAGAGACGTAATAATAAATAAGGGTTTACTTGCTAGATTTATCTGCATCTAATAAGTGACTCCACAATCGTACATCTCTATTCTTCATCGATCATCTATTGCCTATCCTTTTTATTCCCAGTTAGGACGTTTATATTTGCGTCAGTTTAAGTCCGGACTTCGAGCTGCTACTGCGCATTTTCCTAATAAAAACCCTAACTACACTGTCCAAGGATCGAACCCAGGATTCTACGCTTAGTAGTCGCGCTAGCAACCACTACGCTAATGAAGTAGTCCCAGTAACATGCGTACCTACACTCAAAACGCCATACATCAGCTTCCATTATCTTACATCCGATCATAAATCTACAAAGCATCATAATACCATTAATCGTTCCCTGGTAACAATTTGTCACGCAGACAGACAGACAGACAACTATGTGATGAAACACCGAATAAACTGAACTGCAACACCACATGTTAAACACCCTTAACATTAACAAAATAAAGTGCAATTTCGTGTAAACCAATCGCAAAAGTAATTTTGCCTGGACTACGAGATACAATGTCAAATTGCGGTTGTAGTGAACTTTACATAGATTGGTTTAAAGTTTTTTTTTGTATAGTTTACAATAGAGTGCAAATGTTTTGGACCAGTTTGGAGTGTAGCAAGTGTTGAAACGTCATCACTTTGGCATTTACTTTTTATTTTTGAAAGACTGGGGTTGAAATAAAATAAAGGTTGACGTCAACCGTGATTTAAAAAAAATTATGCTGTACTTTCTGAAATTACTTGAATTTTACTAGAACAGCTAATTCTGGTGATATTTAACAGAGAAGTGAAATTAAACACGGGAGTGACACCGTAGGGAAAACTAATTCAATAACAAGGTAACTTTAAATCGATAGATTTCCGCAGAAAAATAACAAAGCCAAGTGTGTAAATAAAATATTTGGATTTAATCTCTCTGTTATCAAGAATTTCACCCCCTAAACACCTTCAGACACATATTTCACCTCTCGACAATCTGTTTCACCTCACATTCACAGGATGTTGTCAAACTTCTACGTATAAATGTGCAGCTCATTACTTGTAATGAACAATTTACATAATACACGCTTACAAAGGACGGTTAGCAAAAAAAAGCGAGCAGTAAAAAAAGTGAAATTGGTGTTAAAAATGTAATCAACTTCAAGTATGCATAGCACATGATGGTAACGTGTGTGAAATGGAAAACAAAAAGAAAAAAATAATTGAAAGCATTTTTTCGTTGTTGCGTGTGTAAAGTAAAGTGTTATCAACTCGGCTTATTACACTGAAATTGAACGTTGTGCTTTTTCAGGTAGGTTTTTGTAGTATGCTTCCCGGTAGTTATAATATTGTGTTAATAACTTTCCCTCAGATGGGTTGAGTGATATGAGAACGGGATTATTTTGATGCTCGTTTTGACTTAGTAATTTCCTTCCAGAACTTTGAGTAGCACATTTTCAGAACCAAAGTGGGTAGGTAGGTACCTTTCGTATTTTTGCTATGATAAGTGTACATAATTAAAAAGCTATAAATCAGTTCGAGTTCCTAACTTATTGACACTAAAAGAACTCCCAAAATAGCTTCAACAAAGCGAAGATACAGTGACAAAAAAAAACTTTGCGAGACTTTTCAGCTGTCGCTACATATTTCTATTTTTACGTATCACAGGTGACAACTCTCATTTGCGGGATGCTCAGAGTAGGGTCTGACAAAAATATATTTTCAACTGATAAAATTTTAAAAACACCTTAAGTTTCGAGTCATAAGGGTGAAAATGCTTTGAAAAAATAGGTGAGCCTGACAGGGAAGCTTGTTTTTATACTACAAATGATAAGTATGAATAATGCTGTATAATGTCTCTGTCTCATATTTCATAGTTGAAAACATTTTAAAATATTTGGTTATTTACATATTTTTCAACATTTATCTTTTCAATTTTCGTAAGATATTTATTTATTGAGTGATAATGACTGACACTTGATTCAAGTTCTGAAGTTTGACTTTGAAATATACTCTCAAAATATAGTCAGACCTCTACCCAATTTGGACACAATCCATGCTGTTTTATTTTCGGTGGTCTAGAACTATAGATACTCCATTGCCTGTCAATCAGTCAATCTGGACAACTACGAGTATCAACCGTAAATATAGCACATCATAATTTAGAAATAGTTCGGCTTTGTAGATCTTCGTCTACCTCACTCATACTTGAATAATACTTGTCGTATCGCTCCAAATGTGCCATATGTAGGCCCAGGTCCTGTGCCTATCAGTTTAACTTGAAATCCGTTATCCCAACAACACACAAAATCCACCACATTTAATTTACCCGTCCGCGTCACGGAGGGACATCCAGCAGCCAATCAGCGGTCCCCAGAGAGTACATGTACTGCTCGATTGCATCGGACGCTAGCGTCCGATGTCGTGTACGTGGGCCTTAATAACTGGGTGTACGGGGAAATGGGACTTTGATTATTTAAGTTTGACAGAAATAAAGGTGCCAATTCTTTGGTAACTGCTATGGTAATCAAGTTTCTTATGTTATGTATGAGCCGTGCGCTCGATGGGATTTGCCATCGGCCAACATGACGATATTCCATACAAACTTTCATCCCCTATATAACCCCTTTAGGGGATGAATTATAAAAAAATCTTTCTTTAGTGCTCACCTTCGTTATAAAAGGAACTCTTGTGTAAAATTTCATGCTTCTAGATTCAGTGGTTTAGGTTAAATGGCGGTCTTACGAGGTACGTTAGGTTAAGAAAAAGTCGAAGAATAATAAAATTGTCAGTCAGTTTTAGGCATTGGCGATTATTTAGCTGCTTTTGGTTTCAATTAATTATAAAACTGGGTAGATTGGGTCCCTGAAGATGGGAGTCATTGACGTGGCATTCCTATGGAACGCTGTCAGGATGATTAACATAGATGTGTTTATAACAGATTGCAGGAAAAACTGCGAGTTTCTGTGTTGCTAGACCTTTGTCCAGCCGTACAGCACTAAAACAACAACATTATTTCGAAGCCCATAAATTAAGAAACCTTTTCTGAAATTCTTTAAAAAATGGAAGTTTGTATACCTAACTCCTCGTCAACGGCAAAGCCCGAGTGACACCGAGCATGGCCGAGCTCGCCCGAGTGGCTTAATGAAGTCATGTCGGCTACCGACTGATGACTACACTATTCTGTGAGCGTACTTTCCTAGGCATTTGTTCAGAATGAGGTGAAACGATTAAACGTTTTTCGTGATAAATCTGTTTTATTTCGCACTTCGGACTTAGATGTCCTCCAACTTACTCTAAGAAAAACTTTTTTGGACCACTTTGTCCTTGGACATCTTCTTTCGACAAAAATAATTGAAGCTTTATAAAGATAATTCGCGTGAAGGGGGTTGAATTACATATTTCAATCTCCCTTTCAACAGATGTACAAATAAGATTGTTAGAAATATACACAGTGCAGTGTAGTAGTTTAAAATCTTAGCGTTTTCTGGCGGCGTTGTTTGCAAAGGCAAGTCACTTTTTCATTGGATGTATTTTTAGGGAAACAATGAATAACTTATAGCACTTACATGGTCTCATTATTTTTCATAACAAACTGCTGTTGATAAACACTATTATGCCTTACCTGAAACAAACAATAAAACACATTAGAATAGAGACGGTAAAAAAGACGATTTCTTTCAAAGTTTATCCCGAAAATAGATCGGTACTTGTATAAATCTAATCCCTACTTAATTTTCTCCATAATGCGTCAAAATAATAGCATACCCAATAACGCGGGAACTGCTCCGAAAAACACCATACCGCGTAAAATAACTTTTCCAGAGAACAGTTATTTTTTATCGGCACAACGCAGGCTTGTAACAACCAGTAACCGAGGACATCTGGATGTAAAATACGAGGTGCCTATACATGGACGTGTAACTTGGGCGTCAGTGTTTTGTTAGGCTGTGGTTCGATTGCGTCGCACAGTGGAACGAATGTATGGGAGAGGTTGGACGTAGACATCTCCGAAAAAAAAGAGTTAAATTATGCCAAACGAATGATGCCATCTTATTCGATTACCTAATGCCTTCATAACTTGTGCTGATAAATTTCTTCATAACTCCCATATTTCGGAAGTAATTTGAGAAAATGTGATATTTTACTATGAAAATGAGTGTATCAGGCTCTCTCCCTCCTGATTCCGGCGTTGTTTCAAGTAGCGGTCTCTAATATCATAATGCTAATACTAAGAGCTATATTTAATACTAAGACACATGGTGCGCCAAATGTGCACTTTCTGGGATAAAAGGAAATGAAAATTTAAAAAAATTAAAATGGTTTTTCCTCATTTGTATTTATTCTAAACAGACAGACGTGTAGAGGTCATATATAAATATATGAAATATTGTTTTTTTTAATCTTGTGTATTATTTACGAAAATATTCATAAGAACAGATGAGAGTATGACTTTTTTCACATAATATTTTATTTATATATGTTTTACAATAACGATAAAAACTCTGTATTTTCGATAATAAAATATTAAATTACCTAGTTTAATTAATATATATACAATAAATTATTTATTTTTTTATTTATTTATTACAAGGCAACTACAACAGGTAACAATCACAGTATATCAGTAGATTCACGTTATAGGTTTGTATTAACATTTGGAAAATACATTGCGACATTAGTGTGGCTACAACGAGGTGTAAATCAACACTGATTTTAAAGTTACTAATAGTGACCTATTTATATTTAATCCAGGTACCCTTATTTGTTAAATATTGCAAGGTAATTAGTTTGAAAATGATGCATGCTAAATTAGTGTATTAAGAGCCATTTAGTAATTAAATAATAGCAATCTTCTTATCAGTAATCATTAGTGCATCAGTTTTATATGTAAACCATAGTCCCTAATCACATATCCCAATTCTCTAATATCTTCTCTAATTGGCTGCTCAGAAATGTTATTGTAATAAGGTGAACCTTTAGAAAAACGGTTTTAATCAACAAAATAAACAAAAAATTTGATTTTTGTGTTATAAAATAAACATCACTCTTTATCCCAGAAAGTGCACATTTGGCGCACCATGTGTCTTAGTGTTAAATATAGCTCTTAGTATTAGCATTATGATATTAGAGACCGCTACTTGAAACAACGCCGGAATCAGGAGGGAGAGAGCTCGATACACTCATTTTCATAGTAAAATATCACATTTTCTCAAATTACTTCCGAAATATGGGAGTTATGAAGAAATTTATCAGCACAAGTTATGAAGGCATTAGGTAATCGAATAAGATGGCATCATTCGTTTGGCATAATTTAACTAATTTTTTTCGGAGATGTCTACGTCCAACCTCTCCCATACATTCGTTCCACTGTGCGTCGCTGAATTAGGTACGCTGTGGTAATGGTTGTTACGGTCTGAGTGGAGGTACTGATTTCTTGACCGTAGGATTTAAAAAATGAGCTTGTTGTTCATTGAGCGGCGTCTAAAGCCTATCAAGAATAAGTTGAGAAAATACAAAGACGAAAAGGCATTTTAAAAACCGAGGATTAAGCTGCTCAGCCGGTTAATGATCAGTAAGGCTTTAATACAAAAAAACCTGCTGTTCCGTAAGATAATTTGATCTTGATTTCCATCCGATTTTAAAGCCAAAATAATTAAAACACGGTAATAAATTATATTTTTCACAGCTGTGCTACACAACGGTGTGAATGCAACTCGAACCCATTATAATAATACGGCACCGGACCCTTCCTTTTATTTTGTGGACCTTACTTTGTTAATTTTTTGCGTGCCTACCCCTATTCCTCAAGTTGACGTCGTGAAGGTGTGTTGTGTAAAGGGGAATTATTATGTGTTATTTGTTTTATGGTAGTCGTAGAGTTAAGGGGTCTTTTTATAGGGAGGGTTTTTGTACCTTTTTGTTTGTTAAAAGCTTAACCGTTTTGCTTGCCCAAAGTTGTAAGAAATATTGTTATTATTGTGTCACATAAGAGGTTGCATGACTGTCATAAACATAATTCTTTTTTGAATGCACTCTAGTTTAATTCTAATAGGTAGGTAACAGTAGACAAAGCAATACGTCTTAAGTAATTAATTTTTAATTATACTATTTTTCGTATTCAAACTTTGTCAAGTCTATGACATTCAGCCAAAACTTAAATAAAGTCAATTCTTAAACTTAATGAAATCCAAAAATCACACTAAGTTATCTCAAATAATCTAGCTTGTAGTAATAAATGGGCAGTTTTCAGTCAACTTGGGAGATTTAGTTGTGGATTATGATTCCCGAGACGGATCGTGTCCGACCCAACTTTAATCCGAGACACTTCAACTGAGGGGTCCAAGTTAGAGGGATATAGCGGGAATAAATAGTAGGTACACTGAATTATGTAGATAATTTCGGGGTGAACTAGGAAAATTGAGGCAAAAGCAGTAATAGGGTCGCAAGCCAGTGAGTATAATGTCTAATATCCTCAACTTTGATCAATGGTCAGTTATATTTTAGTTGCCGTGGTCTAACACGAATGATTAGTTACATAGGTATGTAAAATCTATTTCAGTTGAGTTTTAACGTGTCAAAAACAGTCGACGACTCGATTATTGCACTATTTCAGTATTGCTCATGTACCACCAAATTAAACAAAGAACCGAATGATTGTATTCATAGCAATCACAGCTAAAAGATAGAAATTAAGTTACGTAAATCGCCTGCGGCTTATGCTATAGGCCACATCTCATCTCGCTGGCAGAATATCTCATAAATATTGTATGCGTATCCACGGCGTAGCGGGGGCAGTTTTTTCGTTTAATAGATTGTCGGCACACGCCGGACTGACGTATGCTAATACGACGTTATGACGCGACGTAACAACACTCAAATTAATCATATTGTGTGTTGCGTGTGTGAGTTATTTCGTTTGTATGTATACGGCGGAAATTCTATGGGTAGAAGGGAAAATTGATGGGAGAGAGATGTGGAAATTCCGTCGCAAATGTGATGTGAGTGAAAAGGGTATTCCTATTTTTCAAAGCTTTAAAAACAGTGTTGTTTCAGTTGATGGAATTTGTTAAACATACCTTATTAAGTCCTCAATTTAAAAGCTTACAAGAACTTCATGCGGATCCTGGTGAAAACAGAGTAGTGAATAAAGTAATATGTTGTAAATATGTAAAACTTTTTCATGAAATATTTTGTTAGTGTTACTTCTAGCTAAAAAATTCAGGTTCAGAACACTACAAAATTGGCTTACCCTTCATTAAACAGACTCTCAAACCAATATCTAATTTATTACAGTTCTGCTAATTTGAACATCACACAAAACTTGACCCTTTATTTCACCCCATACACTGTATTTCACTACCAAATTAAAAAAAGCAGCAACAAAATATTTAAAATCAACATTCTCCTTTAAAACTCGGGGCGTGCGTTGCCTGCGCCCGGCATCCCTCATAAATATTTTATGGCGCTGCCCGGACTAGTTTCAACCCCTAAATAGGTTACACGGGTGACAGACAAGCAGCCCCAGCAAGCTTATGATTTTAGCTTTCACTTGTACCTTGTACCTACTGTCATGTTTGGTTGGATGATGTATTAATATATCTTTTAGTAGCATATTTTTTTAAATCCCTAGATAGTAATTGGTTTAGCCAACAGTTGTTCTCCAACCTTAAACTTATTTTGACAGCCTTCGTCTCTCAGGATATTGGTATCAAATATCGAACCTAGGCTATACTAACATATTTCCTATATTTATGTAGGGTGACCTTGATCCAGAAATGGACCAATACTTTGAACAGCGACAAAACTGCCAGTTTTACTCATAGATAAAAGAGACGTAAAACATTGTCATAGAGCTGTCAAACTACATAATAACTGCAAAAAAAACATATCCGGTATCTATGCCTTTGTTATTGGGTTTATCCTACTGTTTTCAGTACAATTTCATTCATACATGTCATAGTTTTACCTATTGAAAATCCATTTGACCCATACAATATACCAGTTTTGTCCAGCAAAGGTTGGTCCTCAAACAAAGGTGCACTTTGTCCGTCTGTAGGAGCAGTTTGTCCTAGTTAGCATTTGTTCCGTTAACTTACTGCCTCACATTTACAGGTTTTATATATTATGACATTTTTTGTTTTTTTTTCTGTAATTGTAGTTCCTGCAACATTGTTAGTCAATCATATTGTGTCATTTGTGTAACTGTCACAATCACGACACAGCTGGTCATCTATACATAGTATAAAACAAAGTCGCCTTTCGTGTCTGTCTATGTGAGTTTTTCCAAATTCCACAACTGATTTTACACCGATTTAGAGAATTTATTAAAATGTTAAACTTAAGTATAGCACCACTATGGCACTGCAATCTCGATGTTTTGACATGTTTCGTAGATAGCACCCGTGAGAAGCGAGGGCGGGTCACTGGTAAAATATTGTGATTTAAAGGACCTACCTACTGCTGATGTAAATTAAGCACTAGAATACCTGTCAAGTTTATATTTTCACAATTTATGTTCGACCTTTTGATAACCTTCTCACACTATGTAAGTATTAGTCCTAAGGTTATCATGACTACCCACTTCAGTAGATACAACTTGACAGACAGCTCGCTCTAAGTACAGCTGCTTATTATTCCTGCCAAGTTACAGAAATAAAAGGGAAAGTGGATTACTTTATAAGTATGGTCAACGCCATCAAAAATGTTTATTGCGAGTCATGAAACTCTAGAAGTTGTCTATAAAAATATTATTGGCCTGTATTTGTCCCACTGTTGAAGCGAAAGGAAAGTCCCCTACAGGGAAGGAAGAACCATTGAACACCATGTATACCTACTGGTTTGGTACCCAATAACAAAGTCCAGGTTTCCTCGCGAGTTTATTCTTAATCATTTCTTATTCATGAGCGTTGCTTAAAGTTAAGTAATGATTAGCGTCTAAAACGTCTCTTAACTTTAAGCAATGAATAAGAGGGTAAGTTTTTATTATCAAAGATTAAAATTCATTGCTAGGTTGTGAACCCGTAACCTGGTAGCTGAGAAACGAATTAATAAAACTCCGGACCATCAGGACTTACCTCGTGCTGTAAGAATTAGGCACAGTAGGTACAATGTATAATAGATACCACGTATTCAATTAAGTAATCCACAAAAAAAACCGCCATTTTATATAATAGTACTAGCTGATGCCCGCGGCTTCGCCCGCGTGGATGTCGGTTATTATAAACTAAAACCTTCCTCGAGAACCGTTCTATCCATTGGTGAAAACAGCATGAAAATCGGAGTAGTAGTTTTTGAGTTTATCGCGAACAGACAGACAGACAGACGCAGCGGCGGACTGTGTTTTGTAAATGTAGTGATGTTATTTTTCATATGATTTTTCAATTTCACTATGAACAAAGAGTTTTCAGGAGTTAACTACGTAATAAACGAACTCCAAAACACCCCACAAAAGCCAGTACCTCCTGCAGTCCCAACTTTTCCATTATGGTAATCCAAAGTTACCGATACCTGGTAGTTTGAAAAGGAATTGGATTCGCCCACTAGTACCTTATTTACAGACAGTAGATGAGCCTCGATGTCGAGCAAATCTAATAAGTGATGGTGTCGGTCGGAAAACTGATTTTGTCGTACTTTATTTACTTTTGAGAGCTTTTATTGGTACTCTTGTGAAGGATAGGGGGTAAGCAGACGTGTAGGTAAGTAACAAAGTTTGAGATGGTTTAATAAAGTAAGTAGAAATAGGAAATGAAGCTTGGCCATGTTTTGTCATCAGAATGGAGCGAGTATATAAATTTTCAACAAGTAGATTCACCACGAGACAATCCGAAATTATGTTGTAAGATGTTGACCTTCACAAACTAGCAAGTAAAGTTAAACCACTGTTTTACTTCCAAGAATTCAAAGTTCAAGTTATCTTGAAGTAGGTGTAAGAAGAAGCTTATATTTACTTCAGGATAACCTGAACCTTGAAATTTCTCTAAGTCTATGTGAATAGCCGCACAATAATTAAAAACTCGAAAACGCACTCATGGACAGTAAACAGAGTTAAGGAAATACACAATATGTGATCGTGTGAACTGTATACTCTCTTATTTTTGTAATTGACAAAAATTGCAAAAAAAACAAAAAGTCATTGTACAGAGGATCCAATCAAAATATTCACCAGCGTCAAAACCACGTAGAATTTCATCCAAAATCGCAGTGACATCAAAGAGACAATGAAGGGAGAAGTATCACAAAATTACGAACATTATTTTAATCAGTCGGTATAAAAATGTTCAATATCGCGGAGTCGGCTCTTTGACAGCGCCCACGCATATAGCTGGGGCTTGTTTATACCACTGGATAAGTGTTGAGAGGCAGCGGGTGATGTGCGCAGCGAGCAGGAGATATGAAAGCTTTGACAAAAGTTTTAAAAATAATTTAAAAAGTTTTTACAAGGAGAAAAACGACAGACTCAGCAAGTCTAATATTATCTATCTCACCAATAAGTGGCGAGAAAATTTAATTATTGTTTGGAATTTTTATTCAACTGAGAAGTTAAAAAATATAAAAATATTATGATATCCTAACCTAACTAAAACTAAAATACGGCGTCAAAAAAGGCCATAATTTATAAATCAAGTGTTTATGAAAGCTTTTAAATCGATTGATATTAAAGGGGTTGCAGTGTGCTTCCAAACAGGTTTTTATGCCAAAACAAAAAACTCGTTAAAGCACAATAAGCCTCTTCAATGTTTTCTAGCTAGTATGAAACAATGTATCTAAAAGCAAGTATATAGTTAGGAATATGTTACAAAATGTAGGCGCGTGTCAACTGCAACAAAACCACCAAATACTTTTTGTACAATCATGAACACAATCCGCTCTCCGCTCCTAACTTGACGCCGCTAACCGCCACACGTTTACGCATTTAAACCGCTTTTACATCCGAGTTATTTTTTAATAAAAAAATGCCCCCCCTCCCCCCCTTCACTTGCTGTTGCCTTAATCATTGGCAATATTAAAAATATCTGCTCAGGCAGCGAAATACGCTGTGTAAAAACTCGGCTCTTGTTTGATTATGTTCTCCTTGTGAGCCAGGTCCCAGGCTAAGAAGACACTTCGTATGTTGTGGGAAAGGTAATTGTAGAAAATGTCAAGTGACAGTTTTAATACTAATGGAATGTTAGCAATCGAACAGCAAATAATTGTTACAAAATGATGAATGAATCGGACTGCCACTGCCTATATTTTTAGGACAAAAGGAAAGTGTAGAACTGCAAAAGCAAATATCAGATCAGATACAGAGACAGGTCGTTAGTTGTTTATGAAATTAAGTATACTGTTTAAAAGTAATTGTAGCTCTTTTGTCGAGCTAGAATGCTGTGTTGTAGATATAACTTGTTCCCGGAGATCCCAGATCTATATCAAACCTTCTCTAAATACGGCCACTGAGGGATTAAGTGAGTAAAAGATCTTCCATACCCTGGAATTCTTCCCCCAGGGAATCGAGTACCTTTAAAAGGACCACAAGGAAATCCACACTATTTTATGACAAAACAGCAATTTATAATTATTACATGAATTTGAGACTCTAGGTTAAGTAATGTCCTTAATTGGCTAAGGATAAGTTACAATAGTTATACTCCTTGGAGAGTAAATAATAATTTGTATCTTTAGTATAGGACATGAACACTCAGATCATTCAGAACTCTGAAATTCTAAACTCGTAACCTATTCTAGTTAGCCATTAAGAGATTGTTCATTTATCAACTATATGCATTATAGCCATTGCAATTTAAATATTGTTTTGAAACGCTTTAATGAAATATCATTTCTAAAAGCAGAATTTTCTATATTTATATTTAAACTTTAATAAAAGCGTGTAAAAGATCACATGTGGGTTTTGCTTCGCCATTTTGATAACGCCTGGCTTGTGGTGTCAGAATATCATCATGGAATTTACAGTTTAATTTAGCTGAAAGTCACGATGTAAATTCTGGAATACAAGCTTTAGAATGGCTTTGCTCATGATAACTACGAAATTGATATCTTCATTACGAAATAGTAGGCATATACTCCAATGACCTCTAATAAGTACGAAAGATCGACAGAAAGTTGCTCAAATCACTACTATTTACAGAGAGATTGGAGATCGCTGATTGTTATTAGTAGACGGCTTGAAAGCAGCCTATACCTTTGACGGGTCGAAAACCACCTATTATTACATCAGCCGTGATTGGACAAATACATTTTTTTAGAAATTATTTAAGATTACAATCACATCGAACGTTTACAAATAGAAACTCATAGTAAACAAAATCCCCAACACGCTTGTCACGAAACCCTCCATAAAATAGTCACCAATTTATTCCATAACAATACCAATTTCAGTCCCCTTATCCACCATCCATCCAATTTTTAAAGCCTTATACAATTTGGAAAACACTTCCGACAAACTATCGGAGCGCGTACGAAATTCTGTCGCGTTATAACAGGGGTGTTCTTAAAGTCGGCAGTACCGTTATAGGAGGCAAATTGCTGGAGCGACACTATGAGATTGTCTTTGACTGCTTATGGGCGAATTTTGGGCTACATCTAGAACTATGTGTCTGGATGTTAGGGTGGGGAAATGATCAGGGCAAACAAAATGGGGTAAATACAGGGTGTAAAAAGACCCATCACATAGCCGTTAACTACGCATTCTGTACATCAAATTAAATAACATAGCACACAAGTTAAATTAAATTTAAAATTTTAAAAACCCCCGACAAAAACAAAGAATCTACTTTTTGTTTTTTTTTTTTGAGAGTGGGTAATCTTCCAATGACTTCTCCCGCTCTGGGCGGAGCGGAAGGGCGTCTAATCTACTAACTAACATGAAAACAATAATAACAAGTAATCGCAACGTTCTTACTATTGCGAGTTTGACTATTGGCGACTTTTTTTTTTTTTTTAAATCACTACCTAATAAACGTTTTTTTTTTTATACCTAAAGAGCACTCTCGATCAAGTCACCTTCAAACAAAACCAAAAAAATCAAAATCGGTTCAGCCGTTTCGCAGCTACGATGGCTGTTTGCGCCATCGTAGCTGCCAAACGACTGAACCGACACACAGATACTCACGTTAAACTTATAACACCCTTCTTTTTCCGTCGGGGGTTAAAAAATAATTGCTGGGAAACGAAAATATTATTTTTAACGAAAATATTATGTGAAAAATCGCTGTTTACGGTAGTGCGCAATGTAACGCACGTAAAACATTGTGTTTATGGGTGCATGCAACAGTTCAGGGTTCGTATTTAAAATTAAATAATAACATTTAAAACTTACTTTCTTTAAAAACCATCAGAAATCGTTGGAACTTTGACCTCCAATATCTCCGTAACCAGGAGGTTCCCAGGTATGGTCAAGAACACAAAACTTATCACAAAGACGGGAATAACAAGTGGCTTTCGGCTTCGTTAAGTGTCTTTATACACCCCTTATTGTCTCGAATGGTCTTTGGAAAATAAAGTTGGAAAAAAATTGTGTTCCATAACACCATTTCTAAAGAAAAAACATTCAGGCACAACACAGACTAGTTTAATATTTTTAATAAATGTCCTACATTTTATGAATGATTTTTCTACACAGCGCTGCGCAGTCGCTCGGCATTATGTTTCTGATATAAAATCCATTTCCTGGCCATAAAATCTTCAGCCGCCATCTTACTTTTCCACAGCCATTCAAATAAACACATCACTCAAACCCTCTTTGAACGGTAATATCCAACGACCGCATTGTAAACACGTCTCTCAGCTTAAAAATATTCAATAATCCTCGAATCCCAAGATGCAAAGGCATCGCGTCATTTAGCAGCGCCATCTACCGCGATCCCCGATCCCGTACCATCATCCTCGCTCCCCCCCGATCTCCAGCGATCCTGTGCGATCCCCACGGACTAGCTGCTAAGCCCGCATTTGCATTTATGAATAATGTCCCACAAATACACGTATGTGTTGATTTTTTAAGATACATTTCTTGGTATGTATTTTTGTCGTATTTTCAGATCGGGAATGTTTTCTACTTCTCTATTTTTATGTGGGTTCGATGAATGTTTCAGTTTTCTTGTTTTATTTAATCGAGTTTGATTCTGTGACAGTGTGTCTGCTTTTCATGAGCATGATTGTGTATATGGCATAAGAAGTATCTTAAAGCTCTAGATTGTTGCAATGGAATCGAAATTATGTGTGTATTAATTAGTATGAACATCTATCCTAGTTCAGTATTCCTTCAACCCAATCTTCTTGTCATTTTCACCTTAACAGAGAACCACAGAACCGTAAGGGAGTTTAAAACAATCAGAAACTCCTAGATTATTGCATTAACGTCAAAAAACTGTACTTCTATCTAGCAACATTAACAAGATCCAATAAAACAATTGTTGCCAGTAAAGCATGGCCGAAGCGTCGAAGATAGCGACAAGGCAAAGTCACCGTACAAAGCGTCACGAACGTTTGCGATTCGTCGCATCGCCTTTTGTCTTCGTCGCTTTGTCGCTGAGGATTTGTCGGTAGTTGCCATTTGCGAGTTTTTAGGGCTTAGTTGCTATCGAAGATATAAGTTAGAAGTTATCTTCCAAATTAAACCTAGTCTAACCTAATCTCACCACAATTCTTGCAAGTGAACGTGACATCACTGTTGATGCAGTGCTAAAGGTGCTTTACTGAGGATCTAGATTAGTGACAATCGCTTTCAAATCTTTACGTATTTCTACAACGACTTTCAACAGGATTGACTAGCTTTTCGGTAGCTTTTGTCAATCCAATACATTTTTGGACTTTCCATCATCGTTAACGCTGATTGAATGTCACTTTGTCCTCTGGTAGTGGCGTGGATTCTATTCCTAAAATAGAATAAGGAATTTTCTATTCACAAAGAATATTAAAATTTTAAGGGGGCCCTACACGTGATGATATCTCAGTACAACCGCCAGTCAGCTCCGTTACAACCTTGCTGTTGGGTCAATATTTTTACCACGGCATGAATTAATTAATAAAGCAAGTATACCATCGTAAATCTTCCATATAGCGTATCTCTCACTACAAAGTTGGTAAACGCTCTCAAAAGTGAGTACACTTTGTCAAATACCGACAATATTTTATAGCAGTGTACATCCTTCTAAAGTATATCTTGAGCTACACGGCCTTTGTTAGAAACTGCCCAGGAAGTGTGATTGTAAGTTCAACACGATCTGCAGATCCTAGGTGTCGCCACAATCTTTGAGTCTAACCCTACGTATCGCTAACCGAGCTTAGGTGAGGAAAGTTCTGTTTTGTGCTCGGCCGCTCGGGGTTCAAGTTTTGTATGTTTGGATACGTTTAGTTGTTCTAACAGACAGATAGTTTGAAATAGACAGTTGTGCTGTTGCGTACCTTGATGTGAAGATATAATGGAACATGTATTGAATTTTCACCCTTTGTTCAACTTATTATTTTAACCCTAAAATGATGACACTAAAATCATACCCATAACTAAAAAAGAACATAACCACTAAACCCTAAATCCTGGAAACTAAATAATAAGTATCAATAATTGTTTTTTTTTATCTGAAAAAGCGAATCAGTTTCCCCGAAATAAAAAAAAATCTGTGAATTCAGCATTGACAAAAAGATCCTATCTGTCGCTGTATACTTTCAAAATGAAAAAGATCTTCAGTTCTTAGTTACAAAGACCTCGTGTCAAGGTCACTATTTAAAAGTACCCGTGAACGTACAAGAGGCGCCCTTTGTGTGGAGTATCATTCAAAGATGACCATTTTGCTAACCACGAGCAAAAATACTGAACCACTGGACTTTCAACCTTATGACCAAGGACTAAGGGTTTTTCAGGGTTTAGTGAACCGTAAAACTTGGCTTTTCTTGGTCACTTTGAAAGTAGGTGAGTACGAGTAAGGGATTAAGTCTTGAATTTTTTGTATTACCTGTTTGGGGGTGAGTACTTAAGTTCGAATTTTCACCGTTTCAAATACCTACTTTGTCCTGTTTAAATATTAATAAAAAAATTGAAAATCTATATTGAGTTTTTGGATACACACCCATTAATAGAAAAAAATACTTTTAAATCATTTATTAGTAGTTTGTTTCGTAACCCCTTGTCATAAAAAAATTATGAAAATGTTGGTATTTAAATGAAAATTAAACAAAACTCAACACACTATCACATTATAGTTTCTAAAACTCAAACATAAAATCCTAAATGCCACACTCATAAACAACAACTTTTAATTAATCCCACATAATCACCGCACCCCTGACATACCAACACAACCCTCTACTATCAACCCGAGACGGAACTTCGGGCGTTTCCGCCAAACTTCGTAAACGTCACGTAATAATCGTAACGACATTCCCGCATAAAGTGGTACAATAAAAAAATTAACTGATATAAATTCAAAGGGGGTAAAAAAAGTCGAACCTACGTATTTGAAAGGGTTAAAACCCCAAGTTGGGTCATTACAAAGGGCGGATTAGGCTTGTTCTGTTTAAATTGGTCGGGGTCGGTCGTACCAACACGGCGGATTAGCAATGGTAAATAAATACGTCGCGGTCACAGGGTTAACTTTGACGGGCCTTCGCTATTGGCTATTTTTATTTGAGATAACGTTCATGTTCACAATGTAACGTTTGTTCTGAGGGACGAGTTCGTTATGGAGTAATTAAATAGACATTTTTAATACGGTTAATATTTTGATGTTTTTCGTGGTATTCGTGGTGAACAATACTGAGACTTTTACATATTTTAATCTCAGACCAAATAAAAAACCAAGACAGAGCGCTGTCAACAGTGACGTGAGGCCGGCTTCGTAAACATGTGTGCACTTAGTTTGATTGTAGTGTCATTATAATAGTTGTATATGTGTGTGTGTGAGCGTATATGTAGGTACAGAGCGGTGGTGTAGTTTTAGCTTGCTTCACTGTATTGTTCGCAGCGCTCCGTCTTGGTTTTTTTTTTTGGTCGGAGATTTTAATAACACAAAATAAAAAAATCCGTTATAAATACAAAAATGTACTTAAGTGTATATTTTATTTGAATATTAAAACAGCCCTCTCCTAACCAGATGATGAAAATAAAGCCTTAAAGCTCCCACAAACAGGCGCGATATCGCGGGCGCGACCGACAGCGCTACCCTTGTCACGCCCGCGATATCGCGCCTGTTTGCACGAGTCTACACTATAGATAGCTACAGCAATACCTAAGTACCTACGAACCTACTTAACAATATCACAAATAAAACGGATGGATGGACGGACGGATGTGGGTGTGGGTGTACTATAGGTATGTACAGCTCTGCCCAACAATAAATAAAACGGACCACCACTAGTTTCATAAAATGTAATTAATTCGTTATAATTTCACACTCAACTAACTTCAAAAGAGAACGTGGTGTGGTTAAACCTGTTTTAATAATTATAAACCGACGCGACGCCTGCCGGTTTTATTATAGCGACGTCACACAGAGTTGCTTGTTGCAACAGAATGCGTTTGTGTAAAAAAATATGAATTTTCCCAAAGCATTTTACATGCTAGAATGCTTTGCGAGCAAAGTCGACCCCTAACCTAGAAACTATTTGGTCGATAATGCTTTTAGTACTAATCGAAAGCCAAACATTGAAAGTAACATTATCACCCCAACAAGCAAGGTGAGGGTTAAAACAACAATGAACACAATCATTTTCATTAAGCGTAAAGTAAACAAGAGTACAAAATGTACCTAATACTAAGCACTAAAACGTAATTTAATTAATAATATTATAATAAGTACCCACTAGTGTTGTAACTACACGGGACATTACGGGCTTTCGGTGTGAACACAAAAGGATAAAGGGATTTATTGTTTGACACGGAACTTTACATTTCCATTTATAATTAGAACACAAAATTATGAATAGGTTGCTGTAGGTAATCGTTTGTAATAATTGTAATGTAATGTCACCGGGTGCTATTACGACATAATGAGCTTTAGGAAGAGACAATGACACACATGAGTGATAGAGAGGACTCTCTAAAAGTCTAAAAAAAAACGATGTGTCGTGTTAAAGGCCGGGTTCTGTCGCACTTATAAACGGTAAATTATCAAGAACGAATTGACAAATTAGACAACTAAGACACGTGATACCTTCCGATATTGCTTTAATAATTCAAAAGCTTCACATTATAACTTTTCTTTGAACCAAACAACAAATAGGCGATATTTTGTTATAGGTTATACACCCTGCTACATGCAAAACAAAACAGATGCTCAAAGAAATATCGTGACCTGAAAAGAAATAAACCTACGCTGTATACATATTCTAAAAGAAAACTGAACATATTTCTCGGCACACATGACGAAAATAAGGCTTCGCATGTGGATTAATGAATAACAAAGCCAGTCAACACTAACGGATCAAAAACACAAAATATAAAGCATGGAACGGTGATATTTAGAATACGGAATATTTGAACGTCCCCAACGAGACGTCATGGCGGAATTAAAGTCCCGGAAAATCGGGACACGTGTGGCGGGCCTGAGTCGTTACACATCACTAGTTCCGACCTTTTACTTTAATATTCATATTATTACGGAGAGGGCAATGAAAATTTAACGTGGAGAAGTAATTATGAAGCCGACTGGGATGAGGGTTCTACCGTCCAACCTATTTCGTGTACGTCCGTTACGCGTCCGTCACACTGTCTGAATCGATAATTTGAATATTCTGGTTAATCTATGTAAACATTTATTAATTAATTTTACAAACCACATTTTTACGCCGGAAACGGCAGAATATTATGATCGTAATACAACAACAATAACAACTTTGTACAATATTCTGACAAATAAATGTATTCTATTCTATTTAGCTTATGCTTATGCTTATGTTATTTAAACTTTTTCCCTTCTTTTTTTTTTTTGTTAACAAGACTGACTTAGGAGTTTTTGTTATTTATGTAAGTCGGAGGTTAAGGAAAATATACCTTTACACGCACATTATTGCTCTTTCATTGAAATGAAAATTCACAGGTTGAGTTATTTTTAATTAAATGTGTAAGTATCCTTTCTCCTCCCTTTTAATATACTTATAAATATTTTTATTTGAAGACTGTTAGCTTTTAAATTATGTAAATATTATCTTGGAAATTGAAATAGATCATCTACACATATTTTAAATTAAAGTCGCTTTTCGTGATTGCCTGTATGTCGGCGTTGTTCTTTTAAATCACGCAACGGATTCTGATGAGGTTTCCATCAACGTTTAGAATTTTTTTTCGGAAGGTATAAGTGTGTAATACGCTAATATTAAAGTAACATAATTAAGAAATTTCAATGTTTTGTCAAATCTGGAGCAGGAGCGGGTCGCTTGTAATATTATATTTGTAAATTAAAATAGTTACTCAATGATCTGTTTTTGGAAGAAGCATTTAATAAGAAAAATAACTAGTAATTAAATAAGTAAAAATAACAAAGTACCTACCGCAATCAGAGATTTAAGGTATTAAGTTAAATATAGTGGTTTTAGCAAAATAGCTTGCCATGGTATCGGCGATCCCAATATCCCACAATAACAGTAGCCATTTATACCATAAAATACCCTTACAATTCAGAAGTATTAAGCCAGTATCAAATGAAATTATGGCTGCAATAACAATACTGACACTCGCTGCTATAAGAAAATTATCAGGCGCTCGGGAAAATTGTTCTCTGGTTGGTACATTTTTTATTGCTGTTACATCGAGATTACTCCTTGTAGCTTTATAAATGAGGATTACGTGCAATTAATTATTTACCTTTATCTTCATGTTATACTCTGTGTGAAAGCAAACAAATTACTATCATTTTCAAAAATACCTATCTGATAAACTGTGTGAAATCGGTAGAAATGTTTTGACCAGAAAAGGGCAACATTAGGTACACAATTTTATCCTGCCTGTGTTGCTTGTGTTAAAAAATTCCCCTCTAAAACGAAATCTAAATTGTCATGCATTTAGCAAATCAAAGAACAAACTGGCAGGAGCAAACAGCAAGTGGTATAGACAGCTGCATCAGACATGCCTCGACAAAGGACGAACGTAATGCGATTTGCGACTAACTTTGAGTCTGGACGCGTCTCAAAGGAGAATTAAAAAGCTGAAATGCCAGCCACCACCTTTTACATTTGAGTATATTTTCAGTTTCACTCGTTTTATTTTATTAATTATAGCACTTGGGATTGTTCTTGTGGAAGGTCTTGATTTTTATATATTTGTAGCTGAGCAAGGATTTTAGATTTTAAAGTAAATCTTTACAACATATCTACCTATTTACATGGCTATAATTATTAGTATTACATTATCAAGAACTTACTCCAAGCAGATTGTAAAACTAACCGCCGACAATTTCGGCAACAATTTATTTTTCTATTTTATGTTTTGTCAGAGCTCTAAAATAAGCATTTAGAATAATTTAATACCAAATACTTTTAAATGAACAGAGAACTTTTGAACTGAGTAATTCACGTAAAAGAGCATCTCAATGTTATTGGTGATACGTTGTCGCAATTTTCGCCACCTTTTGGAAGGGGCGACTAAAATAAATTAATTTTTTTTTGGAAATTTTGTCGTCTAAGTTCTAATTGAAATAAATTACTTGACTTTGACTGTTTTCATAATCATTGAAATCGGCAATTTATTTAGAGTTTTAGAGTTATAAGGGGTTACGTTTAGGGGTCCCATATAATGTTATTAAACCCTTTTTTTTGTGTGGTAAATCACTAAATGACTTCTCCCTCTCTGGGCGGAGCGGGAGGGCGTGTCAGACTTGTACTGACTAAAACCCACCCGTGTTCCTTCAGTTCCTTCAGTCATTAAACCCCTATGATATCAATATGTAATTACGAACCTTCCAATCAAACCGATATGAAAATAATACTCATTTGAAGAGACCTTATTGATGGCGTCGTTAATTTTAAAATGGTGGGTGCACATTAATTTTATTTATTCGCCCGATAAGGTGGTCAGTGTTAAATAATGGCTACAGATACGGGAAGCACATTCGTTGAAAGCTTAATAAAAATTGCTTCATGTGTTTTACGTTTTAAACTCTTAAATACAGTAAAGAATGAACAGGTATATTCAGATTAACTAAATGTAGTTTCGCATGTCTGTTGGTAATTGTTTGTTATTTAGAAAAAAACCGAGGTCACAGCTGACAAATTATGTTATTTTTCGCACGGTTTCTGAAAGCCCTATTTACTCGTATTATAAATATCTGCCATAAACTGTTATACCTAATGTTAGACAAAACACTAACAACAAATCATGTCAAAGCTCTTGGAAACTGGGGGTAAGTCGGCAATATCCAAACCTAGAGACAATTTTACCCCCATAACATACTTCTCATTGTAAACAAAACAATACCTACCCACAAACATAGGTACATGAAAATCAGAACGAAATTCCGCAGCATACCTCCGCACCGCATGCCGCGTAATGACATCGACGTTCATTAAAATTCCCAGTTCAAAGCCTGCCATTGTGGGCCATTGTGGGCCAGCGTGTAGACACCTTCTAAACCACTCATTATACACTGGTGCCTCCTGGATCCGCTTATGAGCTTTTAAGGGATAGTGCTCATTGAGGTGGGCAAAGTGAGGAGTTTTGGCGTGTGTGATGCTTTGTGTTATATTTAGGACCTATTTCGCTATCTGCGAAGAGGAAGAATTTGTTATCTATCAGATTGTCAGTAGTAATGTTAGCTGAAACTTAGCTGGAGCTGGTGAAACAGTATATGAGTGTTTTAAAAACCACAAGCTTTGGAAAGCCTTTATTTAGTTTTAGTCGGAATAAAATAAAGTGTAGTCGGCTGTTTCATGTTTGGCGTTTGTTTATGTTTTGTATGTCCGTTTACCAAGCTTCTCCATTCCTCTCTCTCGGGCCATTCTACCCCATTTTGTTCCAGCGACCTGTCTGACTTCATCATCCCACGTTTTCTGTGGTCTACCTCTTTCTTTGGCCGTTTCTTGGGTACGCTGGGTAACTATTTTGCTCCATTTGTCCTTCCCTCTAATAATTTAATCTGTAGTTTAGACAACTTATTTAATTTTATATGTAGATATTTTAATTTCGTTCCACCAATCACAACAGTTTACATGAGATTCTGTCAACGGATTTCAAACTCAGCCTTCAGAAACCAGAAAATAAATATTATATATATATATATATATATATATATAATATATATATATATATACTAACACTTACTGTACCTCTATTAAAAATATTGCGATGTTAGGTTAGGTTGTTTAGAGGAGGCTTGTCGGAGGCGATAAGAGAACGGTTGATTCAGAAGATGGTAATAAAATCATAAATTGCGTTACAGAAGAAGAAATAGAAGTATTGCATGATGAAGTTTTTAAGTATCCTTACTGTAGATGTATTTCGAGTGACTTGGAGTTTATTCATAATATTCAATTCCTATTTGTTATCACGCCGACGCAATAACATTTATCTTAATCAAGTTGATGCTAATAACTTGTCAAATTAACTTAACAAGAACTTTAGAACTATTGTAGAATGTTCACAAGTCTGCTTATTTGGATTCAAGATAGTTTACTTAGAGATACTTGTGAGTAGTATCTATTGATATCAAAAGGAAGTCTACTCGTGGCCCACATATCGTGGGATTTAATTATTAGGGAAAACTGAACTCTGTTTAGTACCCTACTCTCTTCACAAACAGTCGAGAGCATGTTGTCTGATTATTCACACTGGATAGTCTTTATAGGTCAAAATACTGTTTTCGCTTGCCTCTACAACATATTTGACATATTCACCTTTTACGACTGACCCACCAAAGAAAAAATGAGAGAAACTGTTTAATTCTTTGCCGGAAAACATAGTAAAGTAATATCCGAAGCCCAAATGAAAACATATCCATAAAACTTTACACCGTAATTTTAATTTAATTTAATCTTAGCAACAACAGCTCAACGCGTAAGACAAAAACAATTCAATCCCATCAAGCAGATGAACTTAAAGCGTCCCGCGACGTGCCCCGACTTCCAAGCGAGCTACATTAGCGACTTCAAATCGAGCTACATTGCTCGGGAGCTCGATAAACGCTCCACAAAAACAATCACCAATTAAAATAAACTCGAAGCACATTCGTTGCGTCAGCACTTCACCGCGTGCAAATTTTGTTTGTCAACCCTATCCCCAACCAAACTAAATTCAATCCTAGTACCCAGTAAAACGGTCCATATTACCTCAACAGCAGTTAAACGCTCGAGATATCTTGAAAACCTCCTAAACTTGTCGAACTAATACTCTCTTCTTACCTCAAAATGGCTAAAGTTTGGCTCAATTCCCTAAAGATGTAAACTGCTTACAGTTGCGCAGTCAAATTCAGACTTTATTGTTGAGTAAGCAAGGTTTAATGCCGTGTGGTTTCCCAAATATACAGGTTGATACTAAATAATGGAGTAAGTTTGCAAGAGGGTGTTTTTGAAGTACCCAGAGACCTGTTGAAAGGTTTGTTGAATTAATTTTTTTATGTTGAGTAAATCGTAGAAGACTTCTGTTTTAATGTTCCGTCAAATTAGGTGGCAGTTAATCTCAATCTTTGAGTAATAGAGACCGAAAATTATAATTTGTAATGCTTTAAATACGAATAATGCCTACTCACTTAGTATTCGGAATGTTTACTTTAGTTTCTTAACTTAAACATAGTCTTGTGACTACAGTTAATACACAAAAAAAAGCGGAATTATTGTCTAATCAACCGCAATCTTAATTATAACAGTCTTCATATTAAATTGAGACGCTGAGCATGATCGCTAATAACCAAATGACATCAAAAATGTAGATGAAATTTCTAAAGATAGATTTAACAATTTAACATAAACTTCACCAGACAAATCCAGCACATACTTCTACAAAATAGGAACATTGATTCTCCGGAAAAACTATCAAATCGACACAATTCGTACAAACTGCCGCTGCCGAATGTATCTCTCTCAGTGAAAAAACGCAGAAGGCTAAGTAAGCACGCCATTTGTCTAACAGCCGACAATCTCTCCCCCTTTCACTCGCGACGCGGCGCGTTTTTGCGCGATTTCACGCGACATTGTGCGTTTTAGCAAATGTGTAATTTTTTGTAACGTCCTGTATAAGTGACAGGTGATAATTTTTCTTTTTAGGGCTGTCAAGAATACGAATTGTTTATATAATATGTAAGATGTTATTTTATTAAATGTTAGGAACTTGCTGATTCAGGAATATAAGACAATATTGAATGTATTTGTAAGCAGCTTACGATCCCGAAATAGGCAGGGGATTTACTTTCTACAAATAATGGTAGGTATTGACGTAAGATATTTGTCTATGATTGCCTGAAATTTCCCGTCGACGTAGGCGAAAGTTTACTAGATAAGAAATAGTTCATCTATAATATCATCACGGCTATTTTATGAGAAACGGTTCATCGCAGAGCGGTTATAGAATTGTACATATTGGTTTATCTACACCCATGCTATAAATCCTCTATAAAAGTTTCTTAAACAGTTAGCTTAATGCTAACATTAAAAGTATAGTCAGTGTAGTACAGTTATAGTAACCATAATATCATCCAAATGGGTATTATAATGTTGTACTAAATTTCATAATACAACTCATTTCAAAAAAGAACATTGTCATGCAGGCTTTTCACTAACAAAGCACCGTAATTTAAAAACCTTATTGTTTATTCGAATTAGAAAAATTCGAATTTACGAGTATGTGCGTCATTTCCATCCATTTTTGCTGGATATTAGTATTGCAAACCTTTTATAGAGGATTCATATCATGGGTGTAGATAAAGTATTGTATGGAACTGTTAATAATTAGGTATTAAAACACTCATGTGATACTATTTTAATTCAAACTTATCAGTCTAATATTAGGCAAATACTAGGTATATTTTTTCATTTTTGTTGACAGGAACCACAAACAGTTCAAGAACGTACAACTAGTTTAACAAAATCATGTTTGGTGTGGTGATAAAACTTATCCAGCGCTTTCAGCCAGAACTTAGTGAAGCTATAAGGAATATCATTTTGACTTCACAGCTCGGTGTTACAAGCATAAAAACATAACCCAATGTTGTCAGTTTCAAACAATTCTAATTTACCCATTATTTATGTCTCTCTCCCACACCGAATTACATCCACCTACATACATAATATCTTCTCTAAGACTCATATAACTAAAATCAGGAGAAGTTGGAACAATAATTCAACTTCGCTTCAGATGCCTATCTGTGTGACAGCTCGTTAGAGGGGAGGCACGCCAGATACGGAACACCTTGCCAAACGTCTATGAAATTACGAGAATTGAGAAAAAGGAACGAATTTTTATCTTTTGAGTTTTTTTTTCATCTGTTTTCAGTTCGAAGTTACCGGTGTTTTTTTTACCTCCGTAAAAAAGTTGAAAGTTGGTCTAAAAATGAAAGTATTCAAAAGATACATTTTATTATAATATTTAAGTGAATTACTCCAGAATCTTATCTAAAAAATGAAATCATGAAATTCACCTGAAGTTAATTTATTTATACATTTAGACCAATGAGATAAATCATTTTCAAAAGTGGTCCAAACATGTTCATGTCCGTGTACCTAGATGTTTTATCAACTTTGTTACTCCCTTCTTCATTATTACGTATCCCGCCTGCCCTATTGTCTTCTTTAATAAAAGAACAATAGGTAAACATGGCCGACGTACCTACATCTAAGTTACGTTACGTTACGTAAATACATAGAATTTACGTGCAGAGCTCGTGTTTGACCTCTAAGCTCTCGCGTGAATGTGTTTCGGTAGAAAAGAGAACAAAGCTTATCTTGAACACATGGTATCCTATTACTTTTGATATAAAGGCATGGGAACAAATGCGTTGTAACTAATACTAGAATTTAGAAGAAATTATATGTGTTGGAATTATTAAAATCGTTTAATGACAATCAGTTTCCAGGCGAGCCTGACATGCTGGTATCGTGTCAGTTGCTAAATTCGTGAGGTCGACAACATAAATGACGCAATGAATGTTGTTGAATTGTCAATATGAAATGCATTGCCATTATGAGTGTGTTACACAATTACCCCGCATGCACGGCTGAATCAGGATTTTTCATGAAGAAACAATCATCTGATTGTCACTAAACATGAAAATCTACATCCTAAAGTTAAATCAATTTTCTGAATCTTCAGTCTTTTGTACCTCCGTTACTCTCTAACCTTTTCTCTCAGTGAAAATCATAATGTTTTTAAGAAGCCATCTATTGCCGTTGTTCGGTGACTTTTTATGTGAATCAATAGCAATAAAACAGGCACGCTTCTGTAATGCTATGTAGATTCGAATTATTTGAGAGAATGCGTATGAGAGAGTTTTTAATCGAGCGAGCGGTAAGAGCCGTTGTTGCTTCTTCATACGAAATTACATTTAAAATATGATGTAGGTTTTATATTTCAAGATATTTTATTATTGTGGTGAAAAGCTAATATTGGTAAAAGCAAAATAATACAGAATTTTGTTTATTTATTTTTACGTACCTTTTACTGTTACCTATTACCGGGTTACAGGTTTAAACAAGTGAGTTAAATTAGGACGAGAATAATGTAGACAACCTAATATTTAATAGGCAACCCATTTGGAATTTATTTGTAAATCACATGTATATATATCTATACATTTTAAAATTAAAGTAGCTTTTCATGTATGTCTGTATGTCCGCGTTGTTCTTCTAAACAACACAACATATTTTGATGAGGTTTTCACCATCGTTTAGGGAATTTATTCTGAAAGGTTTATGTGAATAATACATTAGTTTTAATAACATATAAGTAAGAAATCTCGATTTTTTGTGCGGGTGTATATTATATTTGACAAAAAATAATTTTCATCTGGTAAACAAATGGGTGGCGGTCGATGTTACTTCGGATCCGAATCTATACAGTCAACACTTGAACAGTCAATGACAATAACGATTAAAGAATAATGTCGCATATGTAAATTACGAAAACGAAACTACTACTAAATAATTGAAGGCGCTGTCAATGGCAAATTGACCAACACGTGCGATTAATTGTACAATCAAATTCATGATCACATTTGGTTTTGAAAAGAATCAAGTTGGTGCATACCGTTTATTTTTACCCAATAAACATGAAGTCAATATTCATTTACACAAAAGTACTTTGAAAAATATTACTTTATATGGAGCAGTAACGAAATGTATCACGTACAAAATGTTATGTTGCGTTTTATTCTGTTTAGCATACGTCAGAGCATTCCTTTACTCGAACGGTTGATTTATATCTTTGTTTTGTATTCAGAGGGGATGAAACATGTAAATAATTGGATGAATGCATAAAGAGGGGCGAATGTTTGAATTGTTTAACATGATAGATTTTTAATACCAAAAGGATCCTTTACTTAAGAGCTGAAAGTAATAATTGGATAGATCACCTAAGTGACGGGATAATTTATTGAATCTATCAAGTTCTGATAAGTAAGTAAATTATTTTTGATGGACGGAAAATGAATTAGAACTTTTATTATTTCAAGGCCGACAGCACTTTTTATTACTTATTTTAAAATTCGGCCACAAAAATCTATGAAAAACACGATTATAAAGCAAATCCTAAACAAACTAAGCCTACGAAATTGTATTAATAACAGCGGACCCAACACAGCTTTATTTCGCTAAGAAAAAAACATCTTATTTTTTAGAAGAAAATCTCATAAAAAATGTTGCGTTCAACATTTTATAGTACTTTAAGTTTCGCAGCCTCCTTTAATTAGTTCATTTTGAAACCGTCAGGTGTCGCCAGAGGCGCTCCGAGTAAACAAGTTTCATTACAAATTCTCCAGGGGGCACCCCTGTCGAATCTTCACCCTCGTGCTTAGCCCAGATGATTTGCAAAAAAGTGCCAAATTACTTCGTCGTGTCGAAAACAAGAAATGTCCGAAACACTGCCGAAAAAATTTGGTGAACAAGCACTTTTGGTCCCCAAGTATTTAGATGAAAACATTTGTGTTCCTAACGACGGAAGTTGCAGGAATTCAGTCGAAGGAAACAGGGCTCATGAGGAAAGTTTTGTGGAACACACAAACGTACAATTACAATCCTTTATTTTTTGACACAGCAAAACTATTCTTAAATAATTTTGTGCACTATTTAGTATTCTTTTTTTAATTAATTGCATGCGTCACATACCTTGCCTGCACTTATCTTCCTATTTCATTTGCCGTCTGTACCTTAAATATATTCGCCGTAATCTATTCGTTTGTCATAATTATTATCCACTAGCTGATGCCCGCGACTTCGCCCGCGTGGATGTCGGTTATTATATACTAAAACCTTACTAGAAAACCACTCTATCCATTGGTGAAAACAGCATGAAAATCGTTGCAGTAGTTTTTGAGTTTACAGGACGACAGACAGACGCGGCGGAGGACTTTATTTTATATTATTATCCATATCACATATATATAACATCACATATATAACATCTAACAAAATAAATGGAAAAGTATCCCAAATATCCAACTACACAAAAAAGCCACAAAATCCATTAACAAATCCTATTTCGAAAGCGACTAGCATTTGTTTCAAAATAAAGCTTAATTCTAAACGCAGCATACTCAGGTAAAGATTGTGGAATCCTGTTAACCGGCTGACGACATAATTTCCACGGTGGAAGGGAGGTAGGGGGGACCAGGTGGGATACAACCCCACTATACACTGTATTGTTAATGCGTTCGTTTATTAGGTAAACTCTGGTTTGTGCATTTTCACCTAATTTTAGAGAGAATTTCGCTTTTTCGTGCTCTATTTCTGGGAAAGTACACGTGATTTTTGAACACAAATGTTTTTGTGAAAATTTTAATAAAATAAGTGCAGTGTAGGTCTCATTCTTTAAATTCACTTCTTCGCATTTTACTTTCTCTGATCGGTTAATTATAACATGAGAGCTCAAAACGGTCATGAAAATAAAATGTATCATTGTAATTTAAGGTTGTAAAAATGGTATCTTCTACTTATTCATATTAAAGGAAAAATTTAGTTAAGTTAAATTAAGAGTCTTTATCGGTATTGGAATAGCCACAATTTTTTTTAAAATTCTTATGTGTCCTTTTGTATGTTACTATCAAAATTTAAATTACTTGCAAATAACATCTAGCTTTTCCTCATCTGGTTTTTAAAAGACCCCGTGGGGCCAAGATTTTTTTTGGAGCCTGCCTTTTGCGTTTGTCCGCCATTTTCATTTGGCAAACGATGCACCAAACCTATGTATTGAAAATAAACCTAATGGGCCTTTCTAATCTCCTAATGTAAGCGTGAGATAAAGAGCTTGATATAATAAGTAAATCATACAATTCAGACCACCCAGAAATTAGTTCCAGTTAGTTGCTTATGAGAATCACAGAATTATAATAACATGTAATTAACTAAAAGCTAATACGAGGGAGGCTAGTAAGTTATTCAATTATGTAGAATTACGGCTTCTATTCAAGTTTACATGTTGATTACGTTCCATTTGACGCTGGAACTTCTAGTAATGTTCAAGGGAAATGTTTGTGTTCTGCTCAGACGAAAACGTAACGATTATGTAAGAAACGATCAAAACATAATCAGATTACAAATACTCAATACTCAATATATTTATGTGCATTCCATTTTCATACAAAGGATTCCTAGATAGGTAAATAAATGCCTACTATTGCTATGCCTTAAAATTAGAAAGAAAGTTTTATGAGTGTTTTATGTTTGGCAAGAGACCACACTGGATTACTAATTTTCCTACCATTTGTGCTTGCAGTAATACTGGTTTAAGCTGAGCATGTTACCATATGAGATGCCACAAACGTTCATTACTAGTTAGCACAAAAACTCTGACTCCAGAAAAAGTGACCCCAAAACACAGACATCCAGCAACCCACGGCGATACAGGCAACAAATCGGTTTACTTAATGCGGACGTAATTCAGAAGGGCATATAAAAAGGCCTACATAATAAGGCCGCCTAAGCCGGCAGCCGATTGCGGCGCTCATTGTCACGTAATGTGCGCACAATATTGTCCTCTAAGCAGGCCTTTTTGGCCGAAAGAGATGGAGGAAGTTGCTTGATTAAATGGAGGCATACTTAGTAACCCCAACATAGTTGGGATCAGGCTAATGATGATACCTAGTAGTTATATTGAGTCTGAATAAGATATTATGAAATTTTCTTTGGTTAATAGCTGATTGTGCTTCACTGGGGGTAATAAATATTGTCTTCAAAGATGGGTAATATATCCGACTTTTCCCCTGAACTTCAAGCCAACTTTCCTTTAATTTTTACCAAAGTTGAAACGAAATGTAAGTAAAGCAAGTGTTGGCATTTCGTCTCTGGAACAGACAGCGAATCTACTTTACTTTTGACGCGTGACAAACAACTTTTTAGGAGACTAAACTATTATAAATCAGCCAAAAAACGCGCACCGATCATGTTAAAATATTACATTCCTATGCCAACCCACCGGACATACTCGTAGAAACTTACTGTGAAGCATGACATTATCTAAGGGTCCTTCATAACACCTGTCTATACCGGTCTCAGGTTCAAAAGGGATGTTTACGATGTAAATTATCGTCTCGCTTTCCGATGTCATCCCACCAACCACAATAAAATCGCCACAAAATTCGTCCTCTCACCAACACAGTCATAAAGCCTCACAAAATCAGTGAGGCCTCAACACATCGCATTACAAGATACGGCCACTAAAATAAATACATACGAAACTCTGCCACGACACGCTTTTAAATTCATGAACGCAACGCTCTCGAGGTGTCATTACACAATACTGTACGTTTTTATTGAACAATAACCGTTCGTAGCTACCTGCAACAGGTGACTTCTAGCCGTAAAAGCTCCATCGACCCCTTTTTGACCTAACCCTTACTAAACAATACAATTTCAACTTTATGTTTAAGACAATAAGGTTAGCGTTCCATTGTGTTTACAAGTTGATTAAATGGAGGAAATGAAATCTGTTGTCCCGTATTTTGTTGGTTTTTGTTCAGTAAACGCCATCTTACTTAATGAAATGAAAAAATCTTCAGTTTAGAGCTTGCATTTGCTTTTAAAATAATGAAGTAGTTATGGATATAACTCTGTTACTGGTGGAACTCCTAATTATAATAATATGTATTGTGCAGTGGAAAAAGAATTTATTCCGTTACATTAATGGGCCCTTTTGCTGACACTTTGCAAGACACGCGACCAACTGTAATCAATATCTTTGCAATTTTTATGTGGCACTGCTTGTACAGGAATTTTTCCATCTTACCATAACTTTTGAATTTAATTCATTTATAAGTAAGTACATATTTAAGATACATGTGACTATAAAATACTTCAAGGCGAACGTTATTCATTTGAGACTACCATCTAAAGATAGAAAAGCGATACCGTTGCTCGAAATGCATCAAACTTTACTGTCCTAAATTTCAACATTAGTTTTTAGACACAGTATTGCAGATGCTAAAAATACAGCACCATTTTTAGTATCTGCAATACAATATCTTTACTAAAGCCATAGCACATCTCACAATTTATTGTTCGCAAGTTTCTGATAAAATCAGAAGTCGCTCTCTTGCAAAGTTCGGTAATAATCTGTGATGGTCTACCTCCTTACAAAGACATAGTACCAAAATCGTTAGGTAACACATCGCCTAAACTTGGCATAGTGACACAGTTGCTGAAGGCTTCAGCTTTCAGACAGTAATTACAGCAAACCCAGTTACCAGCCCACTCAAATAATAATTTTAAAAATTCACACCGGCTCGATCCTGTGTTGAGTACCCCTGGTTTTATACACCAAGAATATATCAACTTTAACCTACAAGTTATAAGGTTGAAATTCTGATGTGTGGGTCAGTGTTTTTATTTGAAAGCAAACATACGAACCTCGATTAAATGGGGTGGATAATAAAAAAATTGTTTTATTAATATTGTTAACTTTTGATAATCTCTGAAGCAGAATTAGGAAGGGAATCGTGTTACGAGTTTTGTGAACTTTTAAGAAAAATAGAAGGAAACATGATCTTATTTCGGAAAGACCAACTTCAGGGCTAAGACAACTTTTGGAACAAATCTTTTAAGTTCGGTATTATGAATTTGCTATAATTTGTTTTTTCATTTAACGCAAACTATCTTCATTAAAAACCTTCATTATTTAAATGTCTACCGCAGAACTCGGTACACACGGTAAAATTATTAAATGTGCTAGCTTTCAGGAGCAACATGCACTATTTAGCTAACTTACATACGTCAGTCATTATTGTGTGGCAACCGTACCTTCTCATGAAATAGCTGATCTACTAAAAGTCCTTTATTCAAATTCAAGCCCGCTTAAGAAAATGCTAAATAGAAAAACGGTAAAAAGAATAACACTTTACTAATCCGTATCTAACTCCCACTTGTCCGGTAATTGGAAAGATTTCCGGATATGACAAGATTGTAGCGGTAATAGCCAGTTATAACCGCTTTTCGTATTTTGTTTTAAAGGTGGAAATTGCGTGTTTTTCTCATAAGAGCGCTATTATATTTTGATAGTAATTCCTTCGCGACGCGAGAATGAAAGAAAGATATAACTATAGTATTATGTACTTATCTATTGTGTGGTGAATGAATTGACGTGAAGAATAGGTAGTTGTTTCGTGTTAATATTGGATAGTTTCCTATTGTTGAGTTTAAGCGGTTTCTTTTTTGTAAGAAATTGTATAATGTGGTCAGTGGCCGTCTACATGGGTACAAAATATGATTCGGCGTCTGAACTTACATCCGAGGTTACACCCGTAACAGTAAGCATAGTTCAGGAAATGTTTCGGCATGAAACCAATATTTTTACCTACAAAATTAATGCTATTTTAGACCTTGTTTTTTTAAACGAATGTGGCAAAAATTCGTAGTGTGTAGCAACGAAAAAAATGCAACTATCTTTATGCCGTACAATAAACCATTTCTAACATCTTGATATCTTGCTACACTTCACTAACAAACCTCAATTATGCGGCTGCAAAAAATTACAAAGTTAGCAAAAAAACCTTACTTACGTATTTATCACTGCTTTTATCTTCTTAATTAGGACACTTACCTGAAAAGAATAAACACAAAATTAATTAACGTAGTCCAAAGATTAAATATCATTAATACAAGAGCCTACGAAATAAATTCTAACAGGTGTGAATAATTAATTATCTAGTTGCCATGGCAACGGATAGTACTGCCACTTAATCTGACTGCTATTAATCAAGGGTAGGTGTTCAAAAAGTAGCTTATTTCATAAGATATAGTCCATTCATAATTCAGTAGTAAAGTAAGAATATGTTTTTCAGTTCTGTAGTAGATAGAGTTCTTATAAACACATAAGAAATAAAAAACAAAAAAGTAGTTGTGTTTCAGATGTTTCTTTTAACGAGGTATGTTTTTATTTCTAAACTATTTCTACAAAATCCTACAAAGTAATTTCGTATTTAATCAAATATTATGAGCAACACTAGAAAACAACAAATTTATTCTTGATTTGACTAATAAAATAATAATTATTTTCAAGGTTAACTTCTTTTTGCTAAGGTTTTGACAGCTGCATGTATTAGGTGTATCTCTCACGCATATATATACCTAAATATTTAAGGCCTTCTGTAATAAACAAACAAAATCTTCTTTAGAGCATTAAGACAATAACTATTCCGTTTATCTCCCAAAAACAATTTCCATTTCCTTAGCGTTTTCAATCGACTTCATTCGGATCCGGCCCCGCACCAGCATTATCTTTAAAAACGTTAATAGCCGGAGATTACGCATATTATCCGGACTTTACCCGAAGTTAAAATATTGTAATATCGTTTACCTTGGCTTGATATAAAAATAAAACAGTTTTATTTTCGTTTTGATGTAGAAAATATGGTAAATGTAATGTGTGTTTATAAAATTCTTATTTTATTTTAGAATATAGTTTGTTTAAAACCTGCGTTACATGTACACACGGCTATACATCAAGCTATATATTTCCAGTATATGTTGACCTCGCTTTGGACGAAAATTCTATACATGAGATCGAGATTACCATAAACCGGAAATGTGTAGCTTGATGTGTAGCCGTGTGTACTATAATTTATAAAATTAAGTACACAATAATATGATAAAATGCGGTTATCCACATGAACAGCGAGTTACCGCAAAAACCTACGTACAGTCAACTCTACGTCTGTGGTAACATTTAAATCTTGAGCTGGCCTTGAGTAGTACGGATTTTCGGTAGTATAAGAGCTTAGCTCATTCTGGTTTTATTACCTCTGACGAGCGGTCCACTGTACTCTTAAAAAGGCAACCTCTTCTCAAACTATGGATGAGGTAAACGCGGTACATACGGGATTGGCATCAACATTCGAACCTTTAGCCCCGCTAGCCAGTAGGGCAGCGGGGCTTGTTGCTGAGAATTGAATTAAATACCTACTTATTCTAATAATTACACGTTGTACTTTTCAAGCCCACCAAAAAATAATTGAAAGATCAGACTCACAACAGATAACATAGCTAAGAAAAAACCAATGACGGGACATAAACATCTTAGCGACGAATTACCCCGGTGCTACGGGTATTAGCCGGGTCTACCCAGTCCCGGTGTTACCCGGGCGAGGAAGCTTTAGTCGGTATTAAACCCGGCTTTTTAAATTAACCGCAGGCTTGCAGCTGTACCTACTTTAAGTTGCATTGTTTGTATTGTATTGTAGATTATGATGACGTTACTTTAAAGTTATATAAATAATAATCAATGACGCAATATGTGTAGTGGCTGCAGGATTGGAATTTGCACTAAAAGTCGCACGATTAATTCCTGGCCTTAACAAACACAAGTATGCAGATTCTTGGTAGAGGCATCCGTCTGGGAGGTTTTTTGGCAACAATTATGATACCGATAATAGCCTAACGATATGTTTGGTTTGCACGCGATTTAAACCCAGCTTCAGTATAAACACTAACCTAAAGAAGCGCAAAGTTAAAATGACAGAGGTCTAAAGGGAGCTCATGAAAATAAAAACTTGTTTTTTCTTAGCCCCGTTCTTTCTCCGATTTATTTGTCTCAACATTTCTCAAAAGACACAAAAAACCCTTAATCCTTCTACTATTCACAAAATAACAATGTGATATATCACGGAATACAGAGATAATGTTAATAAGACGGCGGTGGCAGACGGATCGATAGCGAACTAAAATTGTAACCGACCGGTTACAATTCGGCTCTGGACGACTCGGCCACTGGATAATGGATATGTACGCTGATTGAAATGAGCAAGTCGTTAAGAGTTCTATTTACGTTAATCTGGGGAGAAGAGAGATTAATTTGGAGGACTTTAAATTCAGCTGACAATCAGCACTTTTCGAAGGTAACCTAGAGATTCAAATCCTGTTGCAATTGAATTTATATAAATTGTTTTAAAACTACTCCTGTGCTGATCTACATCGTGAGTAGGTAAGTGCGAGCGCTTGCTGTTGCTGAGCGTGTGGTCCTAGTTTGAATCCCCGACGCGGACTGACAAAATCAGTTTAAATTTGTGCCTGGCCTCCTCATAAACAGGGGCTTATTGGCAAAATAATGGTCAGCTCCCGACCGCTAGGATATGTAAACACGCGAGTCTTGTTTCAAAACTAGCAAACAATACATAAAAACAGTTATTTCCAATACGCAAACACACAAACCCTTTATTTCAAATACCCACTAGTTACCCGTAATACACAACCCTTACAAAAAGAGGCGGGTCTGTTAGCCCCACATGCGTAATTAACTGGCAATTGCTCCATTAGACAAACCCTTTTAGGTCTGCTTTGGTTATTATATGTCGCTTGTCGATTACCATTGTCAACTGCGATAATGTCGGTCTAGCGGCTCTGTTTATCGAATTCTGTCATGTAAGGATAAGTAGATTTAAATCGTGCATGGGTTTCTCCAACAGGAATTTTCAGTAGTAGCCTGGAGCCTGGATTTGATCTCGGTTGGTGGCAAATAGGCTCGCCCCTAGTAAATAATTTTAAGTTTTTCAGTAATAAACCCACGTTTTAAATTAAACTTACCGCATTCATTCGAGAACGGATGAATTATTATTTACCTTGTTAAAATCGTTGTCGTGAAATTGCAGTATGTAGGTAATGAGAATTTGGGTTGTTGATTTTATTTCTTCGAGTACAGGTCATGGAGCGCTTAAAAAGGTTGAAATGTCTACTGAACTAACCCAGCTGCGTTGCTGGCACTTATTTAAATATTTACTCAAACTAAAACTCTTGTTCGTGTAAACCTTTCTGAGTCCTCGATGAAAATATAATATACCTAGACTTCCTCATAATACTAGCATATCATTTACATACATTATTAACTCCGTTCGTCTCAGTTGATTTCTATACCTTGCGCACACAATAACATTAATTATATTATCTGTAACAGTATAACGATCCTAAACAAAGTACCTAACAACGAGACGAGGTAAAATGTAATATGATAAAGGCTTTCACAAAATCCCAGTGCTCCTAAAAATAGATTACTTACCAAACGAACCACATTAGACCACAGCTGAACGTAACAAAGGTTCATCCATTTAACCCTAAAACGGTAGGTAAATAATTTTAAAGTTAATAATTAAAATTGTCGGCCGCAAACTGGACGGACAGAGAATTAAAATGAATTAAATGCAGCGCGCTGGGTATGAATAAAATCAACCGCCTGGTCGGAATAATGTGACCACTTTGTATGCAAGTCGTTGGAGGGAGACAGCGGCGCGGCCGCCGGATATTGTTAGCTATTGTTCCGGTTATTTCTAATATTAAATAGTTTACATTTTGTGTAATTTTGCTCGATGCGTATATGGTAGTTTTAGGGGAGCTTACGTATGGCAATTTCAATAAATTTTAAATAGAGATACAATTTAGATGTGAGCTTAAGAAGTAATTAATACAAGTAAATTAAAACAACGAAATCATCGGATACATTTAACACGTAAGACGCGCCCATATATACCTAACGCTCATATTATAATATACTGATGCAGTTCATCGGGCTTTTATCATAATCATTAAAAAGTCTAGAATCCTAGCACCAGTTAGGCTGATGATGGTAAATAATAGTTCAAGAAACGTGGCTACAGTAATTGAAACTTATATTCAGACTCCTACAAATGGCAAAATTCCTCCTGTATTACTCAGTATTCCGCGCTACGTAACTTTACACTCCATTTCTAGACATTTTTCAAACCAAACACGAGCACAAACCCTCTCTACAATATTCATTTACATTCACCGACTTATTTTTGCAGATATGAATTATAATTCTCAGCAGCTCCGCTAGAAGGCCGCCAGTCGTAATTAAAATCAGCCGATTGTTCTGAAATTTACTCTTAGTATCCTACTGATTTGTATAATGTGATTTATTAATTCATTAAGTATAATTACATAATTTATGGAAATTATAACACAAATTGCAGTGTGCAATGCATAAAAAATACAATTCTAATAAATACTTAACATGATCTAAACAGGACTTTCTATCTAAGCACAATGAGCTTTTAACACAGTCATGAAGATTCCTAGTACTTATACCCTTTTAGAAGGATACTATTAGGGTAATACACTCTGTGACTCCGGTACTGCGATACGATCATCAGGCTCAATCACTCGATAAGTAGAGATTACATAGACCTTCCTCCTCAGAAACTAGCCGTCGCTTCTACAAAGCATTCACTATGAGACGGTCCATATTATCGATTCCGTAACAGATGTGACCGGTCCAATATCTCTTCAGGTTCAACCTAACGGAATTAAAGATATTTTCTATAAGATCCTACACTATTAGTCTTGGTTCAATAAAAATATCCCTTTCATAAAGATCTGCGATAATAACCCAAAGTGGAACAGTTAAAAGCAGATAACTGTTAAATTCAAACTTCAAAGCAATTTCAAGGTCATTTAAAACAATAGAACTAAATTGTAATCCCACAATCCACAATAAAGCTAACAATAAAATGTTCCCGCGAAACAAAATGGCGTGTTTTATTGTAAAAGTTGAATAAAATCAGCGAGGGATGCGGCAGTGAGTAATGGGCACCTTTTGTTTGTGGTTAATTAGCGAGCGGCCACTGCGGCCTGCGCTCCGATACGCGGTCGCCGGCCCGCCGCGGGAGGGTTGACGCCACTACAATACTACGGGCCCGAAAGACCCGATAGTTTGCGGCCTGCGAACTCAAAGTGAGATCATGGTGCGGAGTTTTGAGGGTTACTAGTTAATATTTAGTCGGTCTACCTTTAAACCGAAATAATTCCTGGAAATATTACGACTTAGTTGACAGACACCACAGCTATAATATTAGTCATTAATTACCTATCTACATAAATAAATATTAATTTTAATCTCATATGCTCATAGTAACCGCTGGGAAATAAAAAGAAACCCTAACAAAACTAATTTTCTTCTAGCAAAGATTGCAAAAGTAAATACCACTGGTTATTTAATAAGTTAATAATATTGCTGCAAACGTTTTGCAATTTAGCACAAAAATTTTTGTTCGTGTGACGTGATTTTAAAACAATTACAGTACCTACGGTTTGTATTGGGCTTACGATTCCAGTGAACCGAAATTAAGGGCCATCTAAACCGAATAAAACCTATATGGACATGTCAGCTGGAAAATGTCGAGTCCTGGGCTAAGCTGGCACAGTACGTCAAAGAGTATAATCCTGAAAGTAGTGACAATGTTCAACATACCTACTTACTTGAAAGCGAGCTCGCTGGTGATGACCGATCTATGTAGCTGTTAACTCAATACTCAATACTCAATATATTTATTTGCATTCCACAATGTTAACTTCAAAGCTATTTTTTTAATGATAAGTACCTAAAGTTAATATTATTTTCAAAAATAAATGTGCATTTAAGGTTACAAGATGTGCTACTTAGAAATCTATAGTATACAGGCTTTAGTAGGCAGACTTTGAAAACATGCGACAAAATTTAAGGGGGTGTTCTACCCATCAATAATAACAACTTTTACTACAGGACCAAATGGAATTCGCAAAAAAAAAAATCGACCTTGTATGAAGGTATACCCGAAAAGATACCCAATTGGACCATTTTGTATAAGAAGGTCGATTTTTTTTGCGTATACTTGGTCCCATATTAAAAGTTGTTCATATTGACTTTTAGAGATAAGAAGAGGCCCTTTGCCTCGCAGAGAGGCGATACAAGCAAGTTTTATACAATTATACTAATCTAAGTTATTAAAAGATTTGGCCGTAGATTAAATGAAAAGCTCTTTTAGAAACCGAAGCCTACACAACAAGCATAACAAGACCATATAACAATTTTTCCGCACAACTAGTGGGTTTGTCTTCGTTAAAACGCAGTGTGTGGCGCAAATGTGGCGTGATTACGGCTCACATTGGTGGCTTCATTAGAGCGTGGTCTGCGGGACCCATTTCGTCGATAAGCGGTCTCTGCGGCCGCGCGGCAGTGAGAGGGTTACTCGTTTAGTTCATACTTGTGTCATGTCTGGTTGGTGGTCATACATTTTAGTAAATGGTAGTCATATTTTTTATTGAAGAGAAATATGATGACCAGTATCGGAGTAGGTAGATTGATTTTTGGTACTTGTATCATAAATGCACACAGAAAGAATAACATGGATAAGCCATTTTTCCTGAAAGTAATTCCGGTATTTCCGGATTCAATTAAATATTGTTAATGTGGGTAGTGATATTATTACTACTCAATTCAAAATTTAAAAGAAGGTATCAAAACTAAATTAATTCATTATTTATTTGCTATTTTATTTATTTGCTCATTTTATTACAATTCCTACCTTTTTTTTTTGAGGATGGCAAATCATCAAATGACTCCTTCCACTCTGGCAGAATACAATTCCTACATAAGTTCCGGTTTTTTTTTAATAATCCACCAATTCCGGAGGAATGTCCATATTAATATATACGTTTCGGATCAATGGCCCCAGTTCAATCTACCTACTCCGATCACTGATCATGACATGCCTACTGAAATTGTTTTACCCTTTGATATATTTTTTTCTTGAAGTTTGATGTCTCAGTTGCAAAGAAAAAGATGACAAAAGAAAGGGAGAGTCACTGTGTTAATTCTTTGTTGATGAGTCCCCATTCCGCCAACCAGATTGCAAGAAGAACTTTTTCCAAACCTATCATTTTTTGTAATCCCCCGAACCGTTGATTAAACTTAACCCTCAAAGCAGATTATATACTCATCAAATTCAAAAGTAATCCAACAATAGGTACTCGAAAAAAAAAATCATCAGAAAACGAAAATATAATAATTTCTTCAGAGTTTCAAAGTTAAAACCGGCCGGGGAGAATCAAAGGAACCAAATGAGTAAGTAATTACTGCGGGCAACTCAAGCTTCTTCTGAAGGGAACGACAAAAAAATATTCGGGAAGTGTCCGACTGATAGGCCGGATGCACGCGGGCGACTGTCGCCGATGCGATTAGTCGGCGACGATTTTTAAGTGGAAGCTTTATGCTTGAAAACGAGAAGGATATTGAGTTACTTCTTGTAGAACAAAAGTCTCTCTGTTCAATTTTACCCTTTGTTATCGTGGTTGAAATAATATCATTTTAAAATCAATTAACAATCACCAACAACATTTTTTTAAACAGCAATCCGATACTACAGTTAGAATTTTGGGTAGCATCCAATACCATTAATTTTATATGCCAATAATAATTTCCATTTACCAATCTTTTGAACCGACATAAATATCACTGACAGGTGGGTAAACGGAGCATTCAATAAGCACCAACAGCACATAAATAATCCAACTACTCTATAATAAACCAAACAAAACACAAAACCGATTGAAAAAACAAACAAATATGAGTAATATAAATGCACATTGGATCCTACATTTCAATGCAAGCGAACAACCTCAAAGTTTAAAAGTCGTTGCGAGTTGCAACCCGCTCCTGGTGAGGTTCCAAAATAGTTGTCGCGACAACTGTAGCCAGCTTTAAATAGAAGCAAGCACTTGCATTTTATATCTCAAAACTTACATTGAATTCTTGTGTCGACGTCTTTTGGAATAAATATTAGAAACTGTCTGGGATTAACCTATTTTGAGAATGGGATGAATCCTGTATGGAAGTAGATAAAAAGTAACATATTTTTAGAAGCTTGAATTTAATTAGAGACTGTTTTTTGAGTTGCTACAGGCAGTTTTGTCATGCAAGTACTTGCAAGTAAGTTTGCCATTTTAAATATTATATTTATATAAATATTGTGTTTATTTTATTTTGTTGTTGATATTTCATATCACATATGCTGCACCGGTTGACGTCATCACGTCAACGCCGGCTGGCAAAACCAGCGCTGGGGCTCTGTTCCGCATGGTCGCAGCAGTATACTGAGCGATGGCAGTTTTGCGTAGATGTGACGCATTTTCCCCCACTTGTTCTTTTCTAGTATTTGTTATTGTGTTGCGTCATGTTTACCGCAAAGAAACGTATTTTCTTTCTTGCTTTTCTTCTTCTTCTCATACTTGCACGCAAGAAATGTATGCTAAACACACTACAATTTAATGTTTTTGGGTAAACTGCAAAATGTATGAGAGTTAGTATTTAAATTAGGTATGCAAGTAACTTGCAGTGCACTTTACTTCAGACTATGATAATCTTTGAAATGCTCACCTTTTTAAAAACTTTTCTTTATAAAAGACAAGATAATCCGTTACTAAATCATAGCAACTACAGGGTGCTCACCAAACAACAAGAAAAAAGATAAAATAAGCAGCAAAAATATGTGGGTAGTTGAAAACATCCCAATTGTTTTAACATCGCTGCATCGCCAAGTGTCCAGAATATATAATTTATGAGCTTTCAGCGCTCTTGTTTTCGCTTTATTCGCTCCCGTTCCGAGCGGGGCATGAATTTTGATATTAATTATATAATTTAGTATGATATTACATCACCTTGTGTTTGTTATGCAGGGAGGAACGTTCCGACGGTGGAATATATTTACAAAGTGTGTCTGTCTGTTCAGTAAACAGGTAGACGTTAAGTAGCAAGTGTTTCTATTGTATTGCAGGAGAAAAGAATCTCTAGAGTAAGTAATATGGGAAGAAAAGGGGCGAGGGCATACGTCACACGGACCAAAACGGAGAATGGAGAACTCAACAAACACAATCATATTCAGGAATATAGCCTAAATCTGGAGGAGCAACGACAACTAGGCTGTGTCTTTTGAATTATAGAAGTAGTTATAGGAGAATCTGTCTTACGTTCGTAATTGTATTTTGAAAAACTTTCAGACAGATTCTTATAAAACCTTTAAACTTCTCATCTATAGAAGAAAGTCACAGTTATTTTAAAAGTAACTTCGACAGATGCCGATAATAAATTGACGTGCTTACTTTAAAAGAAAATATGAAATAAACTCAAAGCTGCAGCTATCTTCTAAAACATGCAAAATGCATCAACATCCTATCTCTATAACATTTTCAACATAAATACTTTGAAACCAAACTAATATGCAACATAAAAACACTTTTAAGCAGTGTATGAGGTTTATTTCTCTGCGCGAGCTATTTTACAAGCGAGCAATTTTTACAGCCGAGCTATTTTCCAGGTGCTAGTACATTCCGATAGTGGCGCCATCTAATGTGTACTAATAAATCTTGAAAGAATCACAAATGTACTCCTTTTAGGAGGATAACAGGGATTTTCTTGAGATGGTGTTGATATATTTGTAGCTGTTACTTGTTATATAGAACGGAGTATACTCGTACCTGCGAGTCTATTCACGAGGTTTTCTATTTTTCTTGAATGAAATAGAGTTTCTAAGGCACAGGACAATATTGCTCTATAAAAACAAAAACAGAGCGCACACTCGCAACAAAATAGTGTCATGATCTAAGTTGTCAAACATCTACAATAAATTGATATGTTACGACATTGTCTACTCAATATAACTGGTGAAATGTGGGTGTACTATACTATAGGTACATTTCTGGGGGATTACGGCCGTTGTGTATGTCTTTTCTGTGTACGGCGGACAGTTCTGTGCCTGTGCGCACTATGATATCTATGATGGTGGTAAACTCATAACGTTAATCGGCCATCGACCGTTTCACCAGCTCTTATTGTCATTTTGTTATCCATTGTCAAATGATCCACGACGTAGACTGGCTGTCATGTAAAATCTTTCTTAACTTTTTCACCAGCATGTTATAAAGAGTACTTCTGCGCAGTCCATCAATAAATCTAATATCATACTCTCAATGTGTTGTACTTTGATGGATCACGTCCGTTCTTGCACTATGTATCGCCTCAAAAGCTTTATAATAATTCACATCGAACCTTTCAGCAAAATTCAACCTTGTCACTGAGACTTAAGGTTATTATCATTTTGTGGAGAGTTGATGTTAAGGCGTTATGAGTCAGAGTTTAAAATATAAATCCTGTATGGTATTACAGCAGTGTTCTAAAATATTTCAACTCTTGGACGTCCGTGCTATATAAAATTTTATTATCCTTTTGTATTTAAGGACTGCAAAATTGAAAAACCTTTTCTTAGAAAGTTTTGTTTGTTTCGTCGCAGTGCATCATCCATCATATTGACTCGTACACGTTCACTGATAAACATGGACAAGTTTGACAAAACAGGGAAAATTCTAAGGCAGAAATTCGCTGATCGCCATAGTTCGGATGCGGATTGACTATAGCAATTTCTAGTAAGAAACTGCTGCACATAATATTAAAGTAACGGATAAGTAAGGAATAACCAAAAACTATAAAGTTGAAAATCATGAATTCTAAGCAGAATATAAAATGAAATCTAACTAGGATATAACTTGCCAAGCTGACATAAAATATCACATCAATGGAGTCCATAATATGTAAGTGCTATAGGTAAAATATACGTGTTGTCATGGGAACCGAGACAGATAGGGACACAAATCACGATGGCCCGCCATGAATTATTGGTGCAACAACACATTGGCTAGGCACCGCACTACATCTGCGTCAAGGCTGCTTTATATGTGTATATATGTAAAAAAAAAATAGTTAATCGAGATGAAATGTCAGAAAAAGTTGCGAAGAAGACAAACTGGTGATAAGAATCTAGTGATTAATGAAATGGCTTACCAGTATTATAGAAAATACGTCACAGCATAAGTGCTCATACGCACGAGCGGCACGCGTCAACGGCGGATGCAGTTGGCTCTACCGTAGACGCGTGCCGCGCATGTGTATGAGCACTAAAATGATATAAGTCTAAGTCACGAAATAATTAAGAACACAAAAAATTTAAACATAGATAATGGTTAAAGAATAGATATATCGATTTGTTTGTCGTTTCAGCCACTGTCTGGACTAACCAATAGAAAACTAAAGTTAACAATAATTCTTTAAGAAAGGGCCTTCTCCAATAAACTATGTAGTTCCATTTTAAAAACCAATTGCTAACTCTATGACGACTCCTCCTAACATAATTATTATACCTACTGCATAAACAACAGTCAACAAATGGCACTACAATTAGTCGCCTACACCTTTAATAATATCTTCTGCAATACAGCTAACTAAACCGCCGCCATACAATGTACCACCATAACTGAAACTGACCCACTTTTCAGCTCCATTCCGCAACTTAATACAATAAATTCTAGACAGGTACTACTCTGGCACTAAAGTGTCACGGACAATATCTCAGTATTGGTGTTTAAAGTGTATAGAGAGACAGTATAAAGTAGACTGCAAAAGGTTAATTCCAAGCATTGGTATCAGTTGGAATCACAGTGCATGAATAAAGAGCTTGAAGTTAGTAACGGGAAACTAATTTCTGAATAACTGGCCGACCGAGTATTCAAATTAGTTTAAGTTAAATATTTACTCTGTCTTTGCATATTGATAAAATAAGCTAATTACTTTCAAATGCAAAGTTCATATAGACAAAGAATCAGCATTAATCATCTTGCACTCCGCGTGTAAGCAATTTTGGAAAATTGGTTTTCTGTTGTTTCTTACAGTGTGGTGACAGTACCTATATCTTACGCCGGCTTCCTCTGCCTCGTATATTGCCTTCAATTTTTATGAAATGGGACTATAACGATTACCTACTATATTCTGCAGTAAAACTCTGCATTGTTGGAACATTGTATTAATAACTATCTGGGTTATTATGGCATAAACTAGCTATTAAATAGATTTCTGTTTATATAGATCATATCAAACATCAGATATATTTCAGAATCTGTCATGTCAGCGACTATGTAGATAAACGCAATGAATATTGCTGAATTATATTGAAAGCTACTGTTATTATTACCAGCAAACAGAAACCTCGACATGTGATTGTAGATGAGCGCAAAGCCACCGATGAAGTCCTTGTAAAAAACCGCAAACTTTCTCAAAGAAAATAAAATATCGTGCCGTCCTTCAACTCAGAATTCCAGGTAAATATCCTCACACTTAACAATAATCCCAACCACAAAGCGAACAAAGGGCAAAATTTCAATACTATCTCATAATAACATTAACATCTTAAATAACATTTTCAATAATAGTAGAAAACGGAGAAATTTCTTTATAATCTGAGCACAAAGAAATCGACGGCTCTGCCCCATTCGTCATGTTGACACCTCAATGGAAGGAACCCTACAATTATTTACTTAAAGACGATGTGGAGAAATAACGCTGTTTACTGAAGAAACGTTTTCCAATAGATTGCTTTAGCTGTTCATAGAATCTAGATTTGAATTAGGTTGACAAAAATATGGGTACTGATTTTAAAACTATGGCTCAGTTAAAGGGGACATCGTCTCGAAACTGAATGATCAAATAATTTCAATAGGTCTTATACTTTATAGGATAAACCTTACGAATTAATAAAGAAACTCAAGGAACGAAACTAAATGTTTAACAAAGCAAAATTAAAAACAACGTCCATGAATAAAAATCTAGACCACCATAAAAAGAAGAACGTATTTATTCTCTTCTATCCAGCTTCATCTCAAGACGAACTCATTTTCTAACTTAAACCAATCACTTAAGCAACAACAGAGTACACACAGACAAGATGGCGAGCGAACTAAGTTGACGAACAAACGCACAAGTTGGACGCTAACCATGTTTAAGTTATTACGCCAATTTCAAGCACAGCAGCGCTTCGGATATTACATTGTAGAATTACTATGGAGACAGTAATTTTGAAGCTGGAGCAGAAGCTACTATCATAGAATCAATACTGCAGTGAATATTGTATATAATTGGTAATTGTTGTTAATACTTACTCGTTAGATCGTTTTCAGTTGTAGTCGTTATGAAAACATCTTTGTCCTTAGCGTCTTCTACTTTTACCTGATGGTTCTAGTACCTACTTTTACCTTATTGGGCATAAAGATCAGATACTTAATACCTTTCGTTTATTGATTGTTTTATAGGCTTAATGCACCGAAAAATAATAAAGCCAGTGGCTTACAAATTCCAAGTGCTAGAGTTGCAAATTATAATCACAACAGCCGCAAGCATTTCACTACTCATAGTTATCCAGCTAGACAAGTTAATTGGCAACCGCAAAGCCAGTACAGATTCACGGATTTACGGACCCCAATACATCCAACATTAAACCAGATAGCCTAAACAGGGCAGCTAGTGATAATGGCTGAGTAATTCCCCAACTGTGTGTTCGAGGTACTGGCGCGAGTAGGAACAAGTTATATAACAACTGGCGCGAGTACCGGGTGACTAATCACGTTATGAAGTTATCATTCTAGCCCGGGGGACACACGGCTAGCAAGTTCGCCTAGCTTTTTGTTTGGATACAACTTTGGCTAACTTCTGCTGAAATTAGCTGCAGTAGGTCGATTTTAAGTGCAAGTGTTTTAGGAAATGTTGTAATTGGCAAATGAATAACGGCTTCCCTGGGGTGCTATACAATAAACAATTATTGAAAACTCACTAATACACTAGCACAATCTATGAGCTCGGGACCCACCATGGTCAAATGCACTACAAGCATGTGTTCTTCGTCAGTTCTGTTTACATCTCATCTGCAATTACCGTGGTATTTTCATCTACTTATCAAAACTTTATCTTTAGACTTTATAGGTAAAATGTAATTAAGACATACTTTTATGATGAGGAATAAAGTACGCCAGCTGTTTTGTGTTTACGTTAGTTCGGCTACACAATTTTATTTTCGTGGCTGTTTGCCGCGTGGCCGTAATTTTCCAGTTTTTGATTGTAAAAAAAAACTATGAATTCTGATTTTCATTGAAGCAGTTCCTTTATGGTCACTACTATTGTCAAAGATGTATGGTGACGCTTCCAGCAGCTAACAGTATTCCCAAATGGTTGACACCCCAAAAGCCGATACGAAGCTAACGATTCTGAACAGAACAATTTAAGGAGTGTCCAAGCGATATTAGTTTTAATAAACGATACAAAAATAACAGTAGAATATAAATAATACGTTCTCTATCTTTTCTATCCGTAGGTAACTAGCCGCGTAACGAGTGCAGCGTGATTATTGATGACCATCATTATCTGTTTCCTCAAGTTCTGCTATTCTTTGCGCCGTACTTTGTAGTTGTTACTCATTTTAACGATGCTTGTGTTCCGTTAGAAAACTAACAGGTTTTTCTCATAAAGAAGGGGTTAATACTGGCTTTTCTTTTTAAGCTCCCGTGTTATATTTTTCTGATCAGCAAAAGAGCTATCGGTAAGTAATGATGGATTCGGAAAGTAGCCATAGTAACTCCTCAACCAAACAAGATAGCACTATCGTGTCCAGGATCTAATTATAGAGGCGGAAGGTGGCCAAAGAAACTTCTCGACCTTACAAGATAGCCCTGTAGTGTTGGGCTCGTTGGATTTGTGAATGTGATAGACCAGATATTTAAACAAATTCGAATGCTAAAAAGTACATAATAAAATATAAATAAAAATCTTTTTAAGAAAAAGCTTGAATCAACTAAAACGTTCTGAAATAAAACTTACGTAAACCTAGAACTTTAATATTTTCTTAAAAGCTTGAGGCGTAAATGTCGTATAAATTAAAGATAAGCCTCAAGCTTCTGCACTATATTACTATATTTAGATGGTAGTAAAATAAAATACATGAAAAATGACGGCATTCAAAGATACAGAGAGACAAAAAAGATTCACCAAACTATACAACGAAAACCACATAATCATTTTTCCATAACAATAGGCCTAGTTCTGCGAGAGACGCATGTTTCCGGATCCGGCACGAACGAACAGGAAATTAAAAATAAAGTACATTACGATAGCAGAAAAGGACTAGGAACTGGCTTCCTCTATCAATTAGTTTGGTTTTATTGAAAGCGAGATGCGAGAGTCATATCATCTATTTATACGAATAGTTCCAAAAATTCGTTAAGTGGGTGAATTTTAATTTTAAATGCCGAATTACTGTTTTCAACTTATTATTATAAGTCATACATTAAATTTGAAGACATATTGTTTTAAAATTAGACACAATTAGACTGTTAATAAAACCACTTTAATGCTGGTGATAGTTCTAAGGTAACGAACGAACAAACTAACTTTATAGAATTCGTTAAGTGGGTGAATTTTCATTTTAAATGCCGAATTACTGTTTTCAACTTATTATTATTAGTCATACACTAAGTTTGAAGACATATTGTTTTAAAATTAGACACAATTAGACTGTTAATAAAACCACTTTAATGCTGGTGATAGTTCTAAGGTAACGAACGAACAAACTAACTTTATAGAAAACAAGCTCTGTAAAAGTATTTTCTCAGTCTTGTTTCGCTTCGTATTATAACATTATTTCATTCATAAAACTACTTCCATTTCAATAGAAAAATCTGCATTCATAAATAAATCAAGAAAAACAACATGATCCTCCGTGATTACCCTGGCAGGCAGGCCACTAAATAACGAATAGATTGCACTGGATATTACATCGGTCCATTGCAAAAAGTTCCAACAGGTAGGTTCCATTGGTGTCGCAGACAGGCTCCCTCGCTGCTATGTCGGAGCAGGAACAAAGTGTGTCACTTGATATTGTTTGTTTATAGCTTTATATCTCGGTACCGATAGATTTTTTAATATTGTTACTTTTATGATGAATGTTTGTTGAGATTTAAGAGGGTCTAATTGCAAACTTTAAAGAAGATTATAATGTTTCGAAATTCTTCAAGGATTCAAACGTAAGGGACACAAATGAGTAAACATTTGTGAACGTTACATTTGCTAAAACAACAAGTCTATACTAACCTTAAGGTTTCAGGCATGTTATGACACTCATACTCGTAGTATTTCAGTTGTCCCGACCCATTTATCTATTTCCTAATATCATACGTATTCACCTCTATTAAATGTTGACTTTTGTTGTCCACTCACACACTATTTCTCCAATAAAAAGAAAAAAATAAAAAGCATTCATCACATAGAAAAAAAATTGGTCGTTTTATCCGACCACGTATACCATTGCCAATAAATTGTGAACCAAAAACCGAGAAACGCAACGTAGAAATGCCTCCTGACAAATGAACCGGTGAGTAGGAGAGGGTCACAAAAAGCCTTCATATCGACCCAAGATTGTGAGCAAGGCTTATCAGGTTTCACATTGAAATAATTTAACAATGGCTTTCTTGTAGAAGATGATAGTATAAATGATGAATTTCTAGATAATATATAGAGATAGAGGCTTAGGTAACTGTCCGTTATTTACTTCCTACAGATAAAAATAAAGAATAATTTCCTTGTTTAATATCCTGACGAAGCATTTAATATTGTTTCAGTTCCCATTTCACTGGCCTCTTTCAAGGATCCCTTACAAGATGTTACAAATTTAATCAACGCAACAGCAACAAAGGAATAATGAATTAAAATATCGTCACACGCTCAATTACAGGGGTGTCTGTAAATACGGAGGAGAATATTAAAATTTAATGAGACGCCCTCCCCTCGACCTCTGAATATTCTATGTCATCAAATTGACTAGTACCAAATGTTGTCGATATTAAAAGTAAGATTCTTATGAGATTTTGGTAAGGAAATTGATGGTGCTCGCTTAAAGAGCAGATTATCATAGATGCTGCTTGATTATGAATATCATTTTGTGTAACGAGATAAAATTTAAGAATTATTTGAAACGATAGCTTGATGGAAAATAATGAACCAATGATGAAATCAGCACAGCTAAACACAATGATAATATTAATTAACACTGTCACAGTACTACCAGCATTAAATCAGATGAAAATCAAATTTTCCGCAACACTGAATTCAAACAACAAACGCACACACCTAATAACATTACATTTATTGGCAGCGAAGCCATTTATAACATTGATTCGAGTACCCGTCGTAATCCCTCCGAAGATCTCGGTGGTAACGAAAGGGCCTATACAAATTATACGCCGTCTAACTGTGAATAAATGATGAACGTTTTGTTACTAGTTAATCAAATATGCGAGGAGCAAATGGTAGGGGATGCGGTGCATCTTACACCAGTCAATGTACACTAGGAGCGGTTTAATTCGTAGTTGAGTTGTATGTTTTAGTTTGGGGAAAAGGTGCTGAATGTGAGAGATTCTTGGAACGTGGTAGTGTTTTTAAGTTAGTATCTTCATGATAAAACTTGGCTTAAATAACTAAACTAGTATATGCTGGTAACCTACTTCAGCAATAATTTCAGAATACTATCAAAACGATGCTGTCCTCAAAAAAAATCTAAATTTTTAATGTTTCTAAAGCTTCGGATTTCATTTTTAAGAAACGGTTTCGTTTTCAAAAGGAACCGTAATAATATAATAATCGTAAAATTAAATAGTTTGTGCCCAGCTCAGCTGAAACTGAAAAATGTAATTTTTAAAACAGTTTTCAGTGCTGAATTTCACGGCGTCATAATTAGGTCAATTGCGCGAAATCGCCAGCGACGGGAAGCGAGTGGCGTTGAAAAATCGCGCGACTTTTTTTTTCGCAAAGTCGCAAGTGTTCACCTGGGTACCGTTGGCGCACACTTGAAGAGTGGACGAAATTTTATGTTAGTTTTCACTATGCAAATTGTGATATCTAGCGTCGTTTGTAAAGCTGTATGTTTTGTTGAGAAATCATTTTACTATGAAAGACGAAATGTGCTGTATTATTAGAATTTTCTGTTGTTTTAATGAAAGCTTGATTATAAGTAACGCTTTTTAATCACAATGGCAATGAAGTAGGAGACTAATAATTATTTAAATTAGTAAAATCGAACACAGAGCTTAACATTGAAAAAGTTAGGTTAAGGCCGACAGTATAAACCACATGTGATAACATATCTATACTTAGCTCATAAGCACCAGTATAAAAATTACCATCATTCACGTACTTAAATCCGTCCACAGAATGCTCCAACAAATGACGAGTTCTCACAAAATCGTCAGGAGCGCCATTCATCACGCGCACAAAACGACATGATAATTTGTCAAAAAGGTCGTCTGATGCGCTCTCAAGTCTACTTCACTTACGCCAAGTGAAGTACTAAGTGACATTATTATGTTTCATGATGGTGAATATGTTGATATGGATGTGTGTCACGAAGAACATAAAGAAGTTCAAGTTTTATGGGTCTTGCGAATGCTTGCTTTGGTGATAATAACAGTCATACGGGGTTAACCTGTATGAGAAATTGAGTTACGTTTGGTCAGACGGCTAGTCCAAAAGTAGATACTGATTTGCTGGACTAAAGCTTTGGAAAAAGCTAGGTAGATGATAATGATAATTTATCAATCATAATCATCATCTGACTGGTTGTCAGACTTTTGGGATCCTAACTATACCTATAACGACTGTCAATGATCTACGAATGACACTGGGGACCAACGGCTTATTCAATCATTATTATTAAGGTTAACTCAACGGATTTCAAGGATTTAAGCGTACCAATTGTTCCACCAGAGCACGTAAAGTCGGTGGTCATGCAAATAAGAGACGTCACAAACACTCCCTAAAACCGAAACCAGTACAATAAAATAAAATATTTTATTTGTAATAGGCTATCCAGACCAAAAAACTGATCGCCACGTTATCGTTCTCAATCACCATAAAAATACTTAATGCTCTTCTGATATCCAAGTTAAAAGTACATCAGTCTTATTTGACGCACCCACTAAACTTGTTTACGCAATTTGTAACATATCAACCAGCATACTTTGAGACCTGGATTGCAAAATAAAACCCCTTAAAAGGTCTAAAACGGACGAAGAAGGGAGGGCAGGAAGGTCTGTCTAAAATGGTCAGTTGAGATGAGTTAACAAAATCGTTGAACGGATCATTACGCCTGTATACATGTTATTCCGTTTTTTAGGTCGGAAAAATATTCGCGGCTAAATTATTTAATAATTTGTTTGGTTATCAAAGTTTGCGGTAAAATTATTGATAGGTTTTTGCGGGAGTTTGAAAGATTTTTATTTATCTTTACCGGGAGTTATACAAAGGTCGTGGTTTTTTTCGTAAACGCATTGGTTAGAATTATGGAGCTGCAATGTTATAAAATTAATTTATTGTTTTATTGTTCTTAAATTAAATAGGTTGCACATGACACTCGTAAAAGTAAATTGTACCATATTATGACCATACTAAAATTGGAAACAAATAAGATTCCGTTACTTATTGAAAAGTCTATAAGACAAAGTAAAACCACCATTTTCAGCAATTTCTTTCAAAAACTTTAACGTTATTTTATAAATCCGTATCGACACACGACAGTATCCATTATTGTCAGTTCCAGGTAAAGTCAGCCGAACAAATATCCAACTATATGTGCATGTGAGCGCAAATAGAGTTACTCGCGCGTCACCAACACTAATAAAGACGAATCGAATGAAAACCGCGCTGAAAAATAACGCATCGCTGCTGTACTGTACAAACATACTGTCAGGCAATTCCTAAAAAACACTGAGTATTGAATGATTCTTTATCGTTCGGTTAATTCAAGGGATTGATGCAGTTTTTATATTAATTTTAATGAAGCTTACGTAAAGCAGACTTGTGATATAAAACTTGGCCAAAGGGATTTCGTTTCATACAATGGACCCAAATTATGAGTAAATAAGACCTCCATTGCTTACCTAAAAGGGCAACTCCAGCTGTATATTTAAGAACGTCCACATTCTTATCTTTGCCTCAACAAGTAAAAAAAAACCACTAATTTACCTACATTTTGACAAGCTGATGACATTGATTTTCACTGAGATGAGATTGCTACTTGAATTTGAAGAATGAATCTGGATCTACACTGTGACCTGTCACTTGGCAGCGAGCTAGCTCCATCAGAATGTTTTAAAAAATCACTTCGGTATTCAAATTATGAAAAGTGTATTCCGATAATTTTCAAATAAAATTCCTTAAGCATAATTCTCATTACCATCTTCTTCAAGTTCTCGAAATAAATTCGTATCAACAAGATCTTAATCAAACGGGCCGGTAACGACGCGTATTATTTTTTAATTCCGCTCCTCACAAAGGTATTAAGAGGGGAACAAGATGTGGGGACAATAGTAATTGGGAATCATTTTCGTCGACTGTACTTTTGGTAACACAACTTTACAATTACAACTGAAAAACCGACCTCTTCTAGAATCATCCTTAGGCTTACGAGATAAGGTTGGTTGTTCTCAGGCAAATGTTTTGTCATGGCAATGTTTAACTTTGTAAATAAAGATGTATGGAAGGAATTTCTTCTTTGAAGTCGTTCTTTGTACAATTTGAAACGAAAACATTGAAACTAAATTGTGTGATGGTTGTTGTAACACCTACGGGATTCTAAATTAAAAACTGTTTTATAACGATTTGATTTAGATTGTCGGTGGTGTCGGGCATGTTCAGGCAGTTTTCTCGCTTTTTTGATTTGCTTACAGACATTCGCGGAATGAACTCCATAGCATGAGACTTTATGAAGTTTTGCATAAACTTGTAAAAATCATCTTTGCATATCGAACTGTATCGACTATCTCTTTGAATGTTTCTTTTTTGAAAACAAAATAATTATGTCTTAATTACTTTAATTCCGGGAAAATTATCAAAAGCTTTAAGTGCCATGAGCAAATTAGTAGAAGCGTAGCATTTTAGTATCATATAACTCGAAAACCAAGGGCTGAAAAAAAAAGATCAATTACACAGCTAAAACACTCTCTATTTACTTATTTTATGACAGCTCATTCAAGAGGGAAACTATAACATTTTTATTAGAAAGCCAATTTTTCATTTAGTGGAATTAGTTTCAAGATCATGACTAAATCAAGTAACAATCCATACTGCCATCTCATACCATAAATGAGAAAATAACTCGTCTGTCTGTTACCTTTTGACGCCTTAACTGCTGAACGGATTTCGATGAAGTTTGGCATACAGGTAGACAATGACCTAGGTTATACTCGTACTTTTTTTTATCTCGGTACTACGTTCCTGTGGGATAGTTTTCAATATCCACGCGGGTGAAGTCGCGGGCAAAGCTAGTGCTTAATAAATCGAGTGTGCCAGTTTACAGTCAATATTGCTGGTCACGTAACATACCATATTAAACCTAGTTCTCAGCCTTCCGTATCCAGTCTACTGAAATCAATGATGCGGTGAAAGGCGGCTGTTTTTAGGTATATTCAGAAAGTTAAATTGGTTTTTATATTATTTACTATGCCTAAAATGATATACAGTACATTTATTAAATATTCAGCAGCGTCCAATATAGAAATAATATACTAAGTATGTAATATATGAAAGTCAAGACATATTTAGGTTGGCAGTGTTATTAAAAAAAAATTAAAATAAGCATTTTATGTTTAGCAATATTTTTTTATTTTTTAATAAACACTCCTATTTCATTATATTTTACCGAAAACGTGTGAAAAACTCGCAACACGTAGAAAATGCTATAATTTTATTACTGGTATCGTCCTCCAGGGTGTCGTCTGAGTAATAAACAATAACATAATAACATTTTTGTGAACTAAACGATATACTCATACGTAGTGAGTATCGGGACAATTGGAAATGGGCTTCTATATTATTTGTTTTGACATTATTTGTTACTTTTGAAAGGTAAACCTGTCGCACATAGAGAGAGGTAAAAGACAAGGGCAACGGGTAAGGGACCACCCTCACCAAGAGGTAAGACGCAATATAGAAGAAGATACCTTTTGCCTTTACGTACGAGGAAACGCTACAGAGTAATTTGACATTTTATAATCATCGAAATTTAAATTTGAAAGTGTTGGGTCTCCTTACAATAATTATAGCAAAATATTGCCATAATTCAAATCTGATGGTAGGTGGGAAAAAGCCGGGTAAATGCTTTGTATTCTCTTCGAAAACAGTCAGGACAGTTAATTGCTAATTTCTATATGACTAGCACATTATTTTATTCAAGAGGCAAGGCGCTAATAGGTACTCCTCGTTAAAGTAGCATTATTACCATTACCTTGGGGTCTGTAACTACTATATTACCCATTTACTATAGCTACAAGTATATCACGCATTTTGGCACGAACCAGTGGACAGCTGCCAACAGCAGCGATCGAAGCAACTTTATGGGAAAAACTACTCGTGATGGGTTAATAAACACGCTGTAATGAGCGGGGTTACGGTTGCGATGATAGGCACATTCTGTTGCTAAGTGTACGTTGTTATTAGCCCCTAAAATAAATGTTCATGGTTGTGTATGTATTAGGTTATGCATGTCAATCGTGAGAACGCTGAGAGTTCTATGTATTCAATCCTAGTGCAGACTTTTACACTCTAATGCAGCATATGGCCTTTCCTAAACAAAAGATAGTAGTGCCTGGTACCACAGCGTTCAGTATCCCTCAGTTTCCAAACCTAGATTTTCGGCATCTAGGTTATTATTTGTATACATCTCTAAACACAGAATCAGCCCCGTTTATCTACGATGCTTCAACGCTGAATAGGTACTCGTAGGTATATATTTTTACATTATCAATTTCTAATTAAAAATTAGGTCAAATATTGTAACGTCATTCACAACTGTCAAGTAATACGCCTGCGTGAAAGTATCAGTACCTACACATGGTGCCCTAAAGCAAGGCAATCGGTTACGTAACTTCTCATTTAAGAAATAAACGGCTATATCGCATATAAAGAACTACGCCATGAATTCCCATAGCTGTCAGAAGCAATGACGGGATTATACCAATAGGATGGCGGCCTGTGATGGCATGGCGTCTTTATGGGGCTGTGGAAGTGTTATAGTGGCGACTGTGGCGATTGCAACTCTGAAGCCGCAAGCTTGTCATTGTGCTGACTTTGTTGATAAATTAATTCAATGACTTTGAGCACACCTACTGTATTATTTATTATTCTGTCAATATTACCTCTGTATGACACACACACACACACATAATCATCATGGTACATCCATACGTAACACATTAACATGATCAGACTACTTAAAAAAAAGAGCTTTATACACACAGATGCATTCTAAGCAATAATTCACCCGATTACCTCTGCTCAAAAAAAAAAAAAAGCCTTCGTCAAAGGATTAAAGTTCAGTGAAAGAATAAATTTTAATTTTTCGCTCGACGCGCTTCTTGTGCAGAAGAAACGTTCCTAACGAGATAATAAATTGTAGAGATGAGCCGTTATTAGGGAACTATTTAAAAATGGGAACTAGTGGTCGGATGAGGAAGAATAAAATTATGATTAATGATAGGATGGTTACTTGACGGTTGGAGCATCGAGTCTCGGGTTCATATTTTATAAGGAATTTCTGGTAGACCTGCAGCTTAATTGCGTAACACACCTACAGTTTTAATGCCTTTCATTTTGATAACTCAACAATATTCATTGCATTATTTACGTTGTCGATCAGAATAATTTTTCAAACATAAATTAAGCAATGGATTATGAATTTCCTTCAAATCCTAGATTGTGATTGAAAGTATGTTGCACAATTAAGGTGCTGGTTAAGATAACACGTGGGCAAAATATCATCATAGAATTTGTTTTATTGTAAACAGATAGCCACAAACTATCATAATACTCGCACCAAATAGTCATTCGATTGCAGTCATTGATAATCATATTTTGCATCCATTCTTTCAGAGAGTTACATTCGCGATATACACAATGAAAATACTCCCCAAAAACATACACATTTTAATAAGAATAGTCTAAAGTTTTAAAGCAGTATTATATCTATACCACATGTGTGGCTGCCGCTAAAACGCGCACTAATTTTAACTCTGAAACGAAACAAAATAGAAAAAGTCACGCTTGCTTTTAGCGAGAGAGCTCTCCTTAAAACCCCACGATACGATGACGATACGATGCATTCACAATACGATACAGGAGTTCTGAAATTTCAACCGCTGTTCCATTTTCACAGTAAAATGGATTTTTCAGGAATTCCGGAACCCATTGCATTGTTTTGTGGAGTATTCATAAAGTTCGGCTGTTGAAGGGAATTATGCATGAAACGTGTGGCGTTGTTTGGAAATTAGAATAATTTGATCTGACTCTTTGGTGGAGTAATGAGCGATGTGTTCCTGAATAATGTTTTTATTTCGGTATGTGTTACGGTTTTGGGTTTGAGTGGGAGCAATGCAATAGAATACCTATGTACTTACTTTATTTTATTTGTTATGACTTGCTCTTTATTGTACGTAAATTACCTAATACTTTTAGCACAATATAGGCATGTGTTATGTTATAATTCCTTTTTATCTTTCTAAAAACATCTTATATATTAAAAAACGATTATAATTATGAATACTAGAAGCTACTTCAAATAGATAATAACACTGTTAACAAAACTCAATAACTGAAAAGACTAGACAGCTTAAACCACCTCTGTTGTCCAATTAGGCCATATTTCATTTAATCAAAAACAACAACTTAATCAATTCCAAACTAAGCAAGACAAGACCACTTCAAATAAACTTTTCTCTCTTAAAACTAAGAAATAACTCCTTGAAGCTAAAAGTACTAAGTTGTCGTGTTATATAAAACCTAGTATCGGTCTTTACTAATTGGTGAGGATGGACAGTGGCACGGGACCTTGTTTTCTTTGGTGCAAGACGGACAAACAGAGTGTTCACGACATAATATTGACTCTTTTCATCCACCCTGTTTGAAAGTGGATGGCTTTGTATGTTGGATAGGATAATATGTGGATAAGGAGGAATTTAAAAGGTGTTTCTTTTTATGCTGTTTTTTTATTGGTACAGGACTATTTAAAAAAATTAAAGAGGATTTAATAAAGAAAAGTTGTAAACAGGAAAATACATTTTTAATTATTTTTTGTATCGGTTTTTACTTTTGTATCCAACATGAATGATGTAAGCTTAAAACTGTGTCACTGCAGATTAAAATTATCTTTTAAAAGTAAGAAAGAGCATTGCTCACTACGGTCGCAGTTAGCACCTCTAATGGCTCATTATCATTAGTTGATAACTCGGGCGATATACGAGTACATACAGCATGCGGGGACTCCCCGCGGTGCAGGTGCTCGTGTACCGCAACCGTTTCCAATCGACCAATGAAAACAATTCCCTGAATGCGGCCCGCATATGGCATGCGTTACAGAAATCTTCCGCACCCCGCATACGAGCTCTATCGTGTCTCTAGTGAGCCCTACCAATTTGAGTAAAGATTTCCCTCTGCTTTCTTTCTGTAGATGGTGGTGGCTAAAAGTAACCTAGAAAGTTCTTTTTGTTTTTACAAAGTAGTACGCCTGCACGCCAAGTTTCTAGATCGCAACCTACCCCCGCGATACGATAAGTGATTCACATAAACCTAGTTTGCTACCAAATCACCATAAAACGGATCCGCCATCTAAACTAAACTAAATAAAACGAACTACGCCGGGATACTGGATAGGATAGCAAACCCTAAAATATTCCGCGTAATATCTAAATGCAGGCTGAGCGGTGACGTCACGGCATCTACTATATTATTCATATCTATATTTATTACTGTACATTTTATATATTTCTAACAGAGCGGTTGTTGGATGAAAACTGTTGATGTTGTGGAATGTATCAACGTGTTATGTGCGAGTTGTAAAAGCCTTAAGGTTGAAGCAGGAACAGATAAGTCCTGGTGAATAAAGTCTTATCTGTAAGATAGTCAATCAGTAGTTGATAATTATGATTGACGAATATTATTTTTTTTTATTGTGCAACTTGACGAACTACGTAACAAGGAGCGCAGTAGCTGAAATAATGGTCAAAATACGATGTATGCTACATATGTTACAGTCGTGTGAGGCGTAATGAAGTAAAAAATAACGACACTCAGTTCAAGATGTGTGAAAAATTCATAGACGCTTGAAATTCATTGCTATTTAAGGGACAATTACAGTTAAAAAGACACCGACATAAAAAAATTAACAAATTATTTCATCATCATTTTTACAAGTCATCAAAATATAAATAAATTATATGTCTTTTGTATCGTACGTTACAAAGACATATAATCTGTTCCAAAAGGACCTGGAAAAACAATTGAATAGAAAACATACCTGTGGGTGCCAGTTTGTGGCGACACTTACTAATTGGGGGCTTTGAATTGATTATTTGAATACTTAAACCCAATTCATTTATGTTAAAACGCCTCGAAGATGATTTTCATTTAACAATTTTATTAAGGTTAATTTAATTTCTAACCTTTTGACGATTTTTCAAATAAAATTCAATAGTGTTATTCAAACAATAATTGTTGGAAAAAGTATGTACAAAGTTGTTACCTTCTAAATATAGATGAGATGAGATGTGTGACTATTTCCCTTTAATGAGTGATTGCGTAACGAAATAACCTCAACATGGTTTGTTTACATACTTTTGGCACATACCATACATATCCAGATCATAACCAATAAAGCTAAAAAGAACTTAGTCTAAGTAATAAAGGCAATTGAGTCGTAAAACTTCACTCATTACAGTAAATGGGTCAGCAGTCATCATGTCAGGCATGCACTATTGTGCTGAAACTCGGTGCAATGGAGACAATACGCGTGTGCGCTAGAATCAACCGGGACAAGTATTTAGGACTTAGAATTTTACAGGTAATTTTATGTAGGGAGGTTTTTAGGGATTGAGATATTTTAGCAAAGAAATTGATTAAAAGATATCATTGATGTACATAAATGTAGGTAATTATATTATATATATAGGTAAGTATGGTTGTTTATCATATGGGTCCAAATCATGATGATATACTCAACTTCTCTATAAAAAAAAACGACCCGCGCGCGACACCGTCGGGTAATAGCTGATTTTGATGCCGCTGTACTTTTGTTTTTATGTATTTTTTATTCTTAACTAGCTGATACCCGCGGCTTCGCCCGCGTGGACGTTGGTTATTATATACTAAAACCTTCCTCGATCCATTGCTGAAAACAGCATGAAAATCGGTGCAATAGTTTTTGAATTTATCGCAAACAGACAGACAGACAGTCCTGGCGGAGGATTTTGTTTTATAATATGTAGTGATTAGGGCTTGAAATTCATCTCAACTCGCCTTCGTCAGAAATACAAAACATTTACGTCATACTATGTTGTTACAAATCTATCAAATATCGCTTTCCGAGAATAAACAATAAGAACTTCACAGCAAAGTTTTGTCAATAAAAGTTGTAACTAAAAGCAAAGCAATTATGGAAGTTATATCAAACAGGCGGAAAGTGATTATTATTTCATATTGTTTATTGAATTAGTTACATTCCGGTTAAAGTTGAGACGAGATAAATTATCGCTCTTTTTATTTACCTGCATACCTATATTGAAATTGTAAGTTGCTTCGACGGTCTACTGGTCACAAGCGCTACTGCTAAGCATGAGGTCCTGGGTTCAATTCCCAGGTCGATCAAAGTGGTATTGGGTCTTTCCATCAGGAATTTCTCAGTAGCAGCTCCCAGTCTGGGTTTGTTCCCGGTTGATGGCACTAAGTATTGTATATAGTGTATATACCTCTGCTTAACCCTTCGGAGTTAACAGGTGTGATATTATGTTATGTAAGTAAAAACACACATCTGGCTACCCTATCTAGGCACACAGTCGTGAACGTATAGTCATATTTCACTATTCCCCAAAAGCCAACGAGAATTCGAAGTATAATACCCGAGTAAAATAGTTACAGCCTATTCGTAGCACATGGCTACGCGTCTACGTAGCTACGCGGCTACGGTGCTACGAGCTTCGTAGCGCTACGATTTACCGACTCACTCCGATCCCGACTGAGGTATATTAAAATCATGAATACTGTTATTCATGTCAAATCTATAGGTTTATATTACAAAAGTTTGTTCAGTAGATATTAGTATTTCATTCTGGATGTGGCTTAGTAGCTTAAAACTTTAACTTGAACCGTATCCAGGACGAGGACGTAAGTCTGTGAAGTTTTTGGTGGTATTAGAAACAAAGTTTAATACTTATTGCTTAATGTTTTTAAATGTACTTATATAGGTTTACTTTTGATAGAATTTTGTGTACGGAGAAGATTTGCTTAGCCAAATATCATAGACTCATAAAACAGAATTTGTTTGCGTTCAAAGAAAGTGCTAGCAAGGAATCGAAAAGCTTTTTTTTTTATTCGCCCACTTTGTGTCCCGCTGTTGGGCAACGGCCTCCCATTTTTTCTTCCAAACCTTACTATTTTATGCTATCTCTGACCATGTTGAAACATGATTAAATCGTTCATCGATCTTCGGAAAGTTAGATAATATAATCAAATATTTCATCTTTCTACCTTCATTATAAATAAAATCACTTAACTTTCTTCCAGTTGAACACTCGACAATGTCACACGAAGGTTAATGAACATCTTCAAACGCAAGATGTTATACTTTGCCCCAACATTTTCAGTTTCAGTAATTTTTCATATTGAAACAAAAGCCTCTTTTAGAACCGGGTCGAGTGGGCGCCATGAAATTCAACCGACAATACTGTGGGGTTGGATTCAGATTCTTTCAGCCAAGTGTTTCAGGAGTAAGTACGTACTTTTTAATTGAATTCAATATTGTCAAACGGACGTGTTATTGTGAGTAGAATGACATCATTTTAATTGGCGAGAGTTGGAATAGGCTCTCTATTTTGGAAGGTTGTTAGGCTTTGTTAAAAGGCTGTGTATAGGCTTTTAACGTAGCAAATTTACATTATAGACCTGAATTTCAAATAGTTTTTTTGTGAATTATAATCTGTGTTAATAGGGTTTTTGTGAAATTCTTTACAAGTCCAATAAACCGACCTCATCTAGTTTTTAAATATTTCTGATGAGTGAAAGTGTTTGTTAAAACCAATTTACATAACAAACATTGATCAAACTACAGCAACTGAATTTTAGGCAGTCACAGAATTTGTCGATTTATTCACTACATTGAAAGTTACAAAATACCACCACCATCATTCCATTCAGAGCCGGTAAAAGAAACACGTTTCCATATTGTTATTATTACCATTCACTTTTAATTCCACAGCGAAATTTCCCAGAAAGTAATGAAAACCTTCGAATCGCACTCAATACTTTTGCCGGCATTATGCGTACAATGTATGTGCATACATAACCAGAAGCCAGGCATCGCAAACAGAATACCGAAACCTGCTGCCTTTACATACGAAACATACGTAGCACATACATACATACATGTATTAGAAGCATGCCTACATTCTGCCGAGAGGCTGCACGCCTGAAAACGCTCATCTCAAATTTTATGAGCAAAACGTCTCACGAGTTCCCGCTTTAACTTAGCACTACGTCTTAATGCTCCATACATTATAAGTCCTCGCAACAATACACCTCTTAGTAATTTCAGAATTTTCAAAGCTTTTAAAAACTTCAAAGTGTTAACTCAAAGTTGTGACAGAGGCAGACGCAAACTCATGCATTGGATTATTCAATATAACATTGTAACATTATAAATTCTCGGAGGGATGATTGAGGCACAACCCAACTTCCTCAGACACTCGCGAAGTTAACTCCTAACACGACCCGAATTTGCATTATCACTGAAAACAACGGATGCTTTTGAATAATCATTATCATTTTCCAAACAATTAATTTTTTGGCGGTTTTATCGCGTCACTAATGCCAGTAATTACTTTCAATTTATTTCGCTGTTAACACTATCACAACACTGTCCAATTCAATTTTGCGATCAGCCGAGTACCGCTTTTATTAAATAAATTGTTACCTTTTCTGCTTATTTATTTCGCACATTGAATATTTTTGTTACAATCCCGATGTAAATATCACGGCACCGGATAAAAAGTATGTAACCAAAATAAATGTGTGCAAACACGGATTTTATCTTATACTTCCGATCTACTCAACCGAGGTTGTTATCAATAACACTGACGTACCTGTGAGAATCGCTCCTGAGCGTCCAAGATTTCGATGAACAGGGATAACTTTTGATCCATGATGGGAAATCCATTGCGAGGCTGTTGCAGCAAGTGCAGCACTGCCTCACGCACTGCCGCTGGCGTGCTTGGTGTGCACGGCGTGCCCAGCGTGGGGTAGGCGCCCACCAGGGCAGACAAGCCATGGAAGGTCGCCGACGTCTTCGGAGGATTCTGCACACCACCGGGTAACGACAACCGGCGCGACGTGGACGGTGGCACGGCGCCGTAACCGTTCGTCATAATCGCCGGTCTTTGCAACTGATAGTCACTTCGGGAGGACGGCAGCAGGGTCGCGCGTGGCAGCGTGGACATGGCACCGGGCATGGGCCGCGGCCGGCGCGGCACCGGCTGCAGTAGCGGTACCGGGCCCCACTCATCGTCCACCGAGCCTATGGAGTGCGGCCTCCTCGCGAGGTGGTTCACTGGGGGTCTCGGGGAGACTACGCTCTGGGGTCGTCGCGGACGCCGGTCGTTCTGTATCGGGTTCGGCGGCGTGTAGGGGCTAAAGCCATCGAAGTCTTTGAGTTGTGCGGGCGTGGGGCGCTGGTTGTCGGGCGCAGGCGGCGGTGGATCCTCCCAGCGCGGCCAGCTAAGCGCCAGGGAGTCGGGCTTGCGGGGCGGCGGAGGCCTGGGCCGAGCCGCCCCCTCGGTCATGGCAGCCTGTCCCGGCAGCGCGTCACATGGCGCGGCGTGCGTCGCGCGCGGCGTCCGCCGGTCGACTGGCGTCGCGACGCTGCATCCGTCCCGTCTCTGCATCGACGCACTCTGTGTTTTGGTTTGTGGACGGTTTTTTTCAGGCGCTCGTTTGTTTTGGACGTGCGTGAGTTACGTGTGTATCGATATTTGTAACGAATTCGATGTTGATGTTATTTATTGGTTTGGAAAACGCTGGGTGAGTGGAAACTTAGTAGCTATCGGAAAATGTATGTTTTATAAAACAGCGATAGAATTTTGAGAAACAGCTGATTTAAAAATTCTTTTTGCTTTTGCGTTGATGTTTCAATTTAAATAACTGAAGCTACCTACAACATTAACCTCTAAATACAAGTTCATAACTTATCATCAACTTTACGTTACTATAAAAAATAAAAATCAATTTTCATAAACACTACATCTCACATTATTTCAATTCCTTCGAAAGTTCCGTACAATAATGTCCACGTGTGTCAACCCCCCGCCTGCACAGCGGCCGTGATACGCGCAGTAGGGGTCACTCTGAAATATCGCCGCTTCCGCGCCCCGCCCGCTGTATCAGCGCACTAAAGCTATGATTTACAGTTCCGTACATTACAGCGGTACCTGTTCACGCGCTATTAAAATATGTATTGTAAAAATTTTGTTTATGAAGGAAGATTGATACAGTCTGCTGATAGTTTCAGGAAGTTTTGTATTAGAGTGTCAAGATTGTCAATGTAGGAATTATAATTGTGATTTTTATGACTAAGATTTACTCAAAAAGGTACGTAATTTAATGTATAAAAGTAGTGTAAAGAATACTAGAATAATGAGTATTCTTTGACTACTTTTCACTATTTTCATCACAAGGACTCGCTGATTATACACTGGCCTTTAAAACTTAGTACTTTTGAAATTGCAATTTCTCCTAAACTGTAGAAGCCAGAGTTTTGATGAAAAACGTTTTAAAGCAAATTTCATCAGCTTTCTTGGATATCAAAGTTTATTATACATAAATAACGTTTTTAACTTAAACCAAAAAATAGCCATTTTTAACTTACAGGCAAAAAACTCAAACAACATTTATAACTACAGTTTTACGCCATATTTACATATTTTTTTTGACATCTTGGCTTTTGAATCAAAATTCATCGATCAAGAATGTGAAAACAAAAAGAGCCAAAAGTTACAATAATGTGTTTTTGTTTATAAGGTTTTTTTAGCCATTCCTTAAAAGACGGTTATCGGCTATAAAGTTTTTATATAAAAAATTAAATTATTATTGTAATCCTTTTTATTTCCAAAATATAGCTTGTGTAATTTAAAAATTATTGCAATGTTAGTGTTCAAGTTTCTAAGTGTGGTACTAAGTTTTGATGGCCAGTGTATTAACAAATAGAAAGGCTTTTCCTCACTACATATCATACTAAAACCACAGCAAACAACCTCTTAACCTTATTCTAACAATCGCTCAAGTGCATCAAACTCATACAATATGATAAATTACGCCCGCACTAAGTACTCGAGTGGATGCAACGAACTCAGGATCGCTTGTAATGCATCTCGAGTGCTGTTATTTCAGTTTCGGAGCAGCCAATACCGATTTTTAAGGGCTCTTTATTAATAGGTGCGCATTCAAAGGGTTATTTATAAGGCGGATTACACACGGAATTGATTGGTGGTCGTGTTTTAATGTTGGTGTTGGATGTTTTGTATCGCGATTTTTATTTGTAGGTAACCTAAATTGGTTTAAGAAATTGACTGTTTATAAATTGTGATTGTTGGAAAAATAAGGTACCTATGTAAAATGGCTATCTTCTCTACTTACGTCGCCAAGGGAGACTTACACGGTGCAATAAAAGGTTTTTTTTTTTGCGATCTTTCTGCAATTTGTGATGATTATGCTGATTAATAAGAAGAATCTTTTCAACATTATGTTACAAAGTTTTTTTTATTAAGAAAATGTCACCCTGATTATTGAACAAAGGAGAAAATCTTAGAAAGCAACGCTTTTTTATACAAAAGAGGGAAAGAAAACTAGTTTCATTATGAATTAAACTAGCGAAGCACGGCACAAGTTTCTAGAGACAATATTATAGGAGAAAAAGAAATTACATTTCGAACTACTCGATTCCGTGTGTGTAGTCACTGCACTAGTTGGAATTACCTTTTAACAAACTACCCTTGTTTTTAAACTTTTGCTGAGCTTATGTAGTGCACAAAGGATTTATTTATACTGAAATGATGGAGTTATAGTTCCACCACAATACTTAGAAGATTAGGCAAAGATTATAACTTTGTGAGACACATAATTCTTCAATTGAAATACATGCTACCTCTAATATTCAAGGGCAGTTTTCATAACAAAATAAAGCTACAATACACCTGTGAATTTATAATACTGCGTAAAATTGCAGGTTAGAATCCCACAAATAACACTATTGACAAAATAATAACGAAACTTCTTAACACTCAGGGAAATTCATTGTTTAGCAAATTGACTACCAACTTAAACTGTCCCAATATTCAAATAACAACTGCCCTTATGTAGTTGTAAGAAATTACTATAAAACAGCAAATTGGCGTAGTGTGTCAACTATTAATTTCCATCACCTGTACAACCATTAGAAGCTTAGTTTTAACCACGGAATAGATAAATAAGGTTGGAATGGTAATGTGGGCGTGGCAAGCGCGCCACAATTATGATTCGATAATCATAACTCGACCGATTCATTAATTCACCGCGTTTCGTGCGCTTCGGACTACTGCGGAGAACAGAGCTCTGCTTTAAAATGCCGTGTTGTGCAATTATAATTTGTAAAACAAAAAGTCAGACCGCAAGTATAGAGCGAGGGGGTATATCTTTCCATCGGTAAGTCGAAAATAACATTTAATTATAATTTTATTAGTAAAAAACATAAAAATATTCTGATCACTATGAAATTCCAAACATTAACGACATTATAGCAACAAGTAAAAAAAAAAATACATTGCACGATGTGTACTCGCGTAATCAACGCAATTACTAAGTCCGCTTACAATGTACTGCATGCGTCGCGTCCTCTTCACTTCAACCATTGAAGTTTCGTCGTTTGCCCTGATTGGCCGTGATGCACGGTAGATAGTGAGGTGACCATGTGGTTAAATAAAATCATCGATAGAATTCTCAAATAATATAAATTTACGTTGGACAAAGATTCTTTTTGAATTATTTTATATTTAATTAATGATAGTATATTTTTAGTTAGATGTATAATGAGTCAATTAAATATTACAATAATTATTGAACGAATGATACAATATAGTAAATACTTGTAGATGACAGATTTACAGGGAGAAATTGAATTCATTGGCAACATTATACGAGATCATTGTATTCATCTACAAGTATTTACTATATTGTAATTAGTATTAAAATATAAGTAAAATCCAATTTTACTTACGCAATAAATTATAAATTTTAGGTTTCCTAAAGAACCTAACGCCAGGGAACAATGGATTGATGCCTGCCAGGGTTGCGGGAAAGTCCGAAAGGGATACCGGGACCTTGGCAACAGGCAAATGAAGGAACACGGGTGGGTTTTAGTCAGTAAAAGTCTGACACGCCCTTCCGCTCCGCCCAGAGCGGGAGAAGTCAATGGATGATTTCCCACCCTCAAAAAAAAAAAAAAAAAAGGGAACAATGGATTGACGTGACAGGTAGAGGAAACTGGATGCCGACAAAGACGAGTACTATTTGCTCTATACTTTTCAGTAAAGATGATTTTATCATTAAAAAATCAGGTTATTTGTAATTAATAAAAGTAAAATAAATATTTCTTAATATTTATTTCATGTTTAATTTTCCCCCATACATTCATCAGATAATTTATCGATAAAGAATATCGGCTTTATCAAGCACTAGCGTGTATGAAAATTTTTATTGCTTTTTTGCGTGTGTGTGTGTGTCTATGTCTACGGGGGCTTAGTACTAGTGTGCCAACGAATATCTGCCCTGAGATTTATGTGTGTCTGATTTGGTTGTGTGCGAAATATTTGTAAACATAGGAGTGCGTATGTGTAGAAATTAAAATAGTGGGAGACAAGCGGTGACACTGGTCCTGATACAAAATTGGAGCTAGGGCTTTTCCAACCTTATTTATCAATTCCGTGGTTTTAACCCTTTAAAAATCACGTGCACACTACTACTAATTCTCGTAACAACTAGCACGTTGCTATGTGTCCCACAAGTGGTGGAGGTGTATGCCGTCCAGCCCATTAGGGTCTGACCGAAATCACCCATCGGCCGGGCTCGGCAGTGCTAACGAAACAGGGCTATTCACGCTATATAGCATTGAGGTACATGCAGGGTGATTGCTACGTGAGTTAGCTTTTAGCTTCAATATAGATTTGTGCTAAAGATAGATGTGTTTATTTTATAAATGGAGGGCTTTTAATGTGTACATACCAGTCTTAAGTTTTACTATGACATTACTAGTTCCTTATTCCTTTTTGTGTGCATATAACTAATAGTTTACTCCTTAATGCTCATTATACCTACTAATGCAGTAGCTAAGTAGTTACAGTCAGCCCATAGTTTCGTTATTGCATAAAAAAAACCTTCACTTGTGAAGTGAAAATACAACAACGAGGTGAACATTAGTGATTTTAGACAATTAGGCAAAAATTAACCCTTTCATACAAAGATGGAGAAGAATTTCCTAAAATAATAATGAAACAGATATCGCTTTAGAGGTATAAGACGCTTTATCTTTATTCTTATTCAAGTTTAAACATCTAAAGTATTATTTACCGTCTTAAATCTAAATATAACAGGAACTTCAGAGCGGTGATTCAAAATAAAATTACGATCGATCGTTCGGGGTTCATAACCCGAGCAGTGTTAGTTTATGGGAAGTATAAATTAATGGCTTTTAAGTACACACTTTATGGGTTCTTTGAGCTCTCTACTAGGTGTTTGTGTTCACGAAATAATTAAGAGAGTCATAAATAAAAACTATGATAAAAGTATGGAAATAATTCTCACGAAATTATACTTCTTTCCTACATAAGCCGCACAATTTCAGGGCATTTTTATCCCATTCACCCTAAAAGCCTATTCTGGGCTAAGCTCTATGTTTTCATATATTTTATTAAACATCCTGGGGATAAACAGAGCGTCCATATCTCTTACCACGTCCTAAGTAAAAAAAGTCTCAAAGAAAATCCCTTTTTAATCCTGCCATAAACAAAATCAGGCGAAAAGGGATTCTTGAGATCAAAGAGTGTCTAGCTAAAATGCTTCGGTTCCGTATATAATATATGGTATGTATGTTCGTAATTCCTTAATACCGTATTAGGAATGCGTGAGACGCAATTTTCATATGAAACTATAAATCAATTTGTGTTCCAGAAAAGGGATAATCGGCCCACTGGGCAGAATTCCTCCTCGACTAGGGCTGCGAAACAACGGGAAACTTTCCACTTATTTATCGATACTTTTGAGGAAGAAATTTTAATATTCCAACTTTAGCTGGAATGTTTACGAAAGTAGAATAATTGCGATGGAGTTCCACGGTACGGTTTAGTGTGTTTTTTCTTTTTTACCGACTTCAAAAAAGGAGGAGGTACTATGTTCGGGATGATTGTTTTTTTTTTTTTTTTTTTTTTTTTTTTTTTTTTTTTTTTTTTATGTATGTTCCCCGATTACTCCGCCGTTTGTGAACCGATTTAAAAAATTCTTTTTTTGTTCAAAAGCTTATACTTCTGAGGTGGTCCCATTGTCACCAAGTCAGGATCTGATGATGGGATCCTAGAGAAATCGAGGGGAACTTTCAAAAATCGTAAGGGCAACTAGTGCATTCCTTAATTTATTCATTAAGTATTTTACAGCACTACAATTTTATGAAGGCCTGGAGTCGATCTGATGATGGAGCCGAAAGACAGTCAAGGGAACTCCTCAATGGTTTACAGCATATACCTCGTGTTTGGGCTTGATTAATTTGTATTGATAAAAACTTTACACTTTGATGGGTTCTGACTGTCGTTAGGGGTCTGATGATGAAGACGAAAGACAGTCGAGGGAACTCCTCAGTGGTTTACAGCAGATATCTTGTGTTTGGGCTTGATTAATTTGTATTGATAAGAACCTTACACTTGGATGGGTTGTGACTGTCGTTAAGGGTCTGATGATGAAGACGAAGGACGATTAACGGAACTCCTCAACGGTTCACAGTAATTACCTTGTGTTTGGACTTAATTCATTTATATTGATAAGAACTTTGCAACCATATAGGTTGTAAGTGACATTACAGATCTGATTATGGCCACCTTATAATATGATGATGAGGGGAACTATACAGTGTAAGCAAATGTATAGTGTTCACCCTTATATTCTTGAGAAGGCACGGGAGTCTCATTAGCCAGCCGGTTTCGTATAACATCTAAACGATACTTGCGCTGTTCAGACGACTCGCCACTTAATCGTTTTTGAATAAGATTGAGTCGGTAGATCTTATCATTTATCATTTGGCGACTCCTGTGACAAATGAGAATGCATGTAATTTCTCATCTGAGATAACCTAGCATGACAAGCTAACGGTGATTCTTGGGAACCGGACATAGCACTCCGTTTGCGATTCTTAGATAGGCGTTCTTATTCAGCAGTATTAGTCTCTTTAATTCTGTTTTTCTTCATGCGGGTGGCTCCTTTAGTTGGTCTACCCATGATTACAAAAATCAAATTACACAAAAAATGGAAAAATAATAAAACTTTTTAAAAAAAATTGACCGACTTCAAAAAAACAAAACAAAAAAGGACTACTGTACTAAAAACCAAAAGACAAAAAGTACTTCTTTAATAATAAGAGAAAAATAAAAAAATTAAAAAATAACTTTAATTTCGGAAGTCGGTGGCCAAAAACTAAAATTAAAAGCAAAGACACCGACTTCCGAAATTAAAGTTATTTTTTAATTTTTTTATTTTTCTCTTATTATTAAAGAAGTACTTTTTGTCTTTTGGTTTTTAGTACAGTAGTCCTTTTTTGTTTTGTTTTTTTGAAGTCGGTCAATTTTTTTTAAAAAGTTTTATTATTATAAAGCGTTTTATAAATGACATAACTTATTTATAGTTGTTAAATATATTCTCAACGTTGAAGTTTTATGGATAAAGTTTTTAGTTGAGAACTAAAATTTAATATCACTTCTTAAAGTTAAGTTGATTACGAAGGTAGGCTTTGAAATCGGTTTCAAGTTTTTACATTTACAGGTAGAACTTTATTATTTATTTACTTTTACGCGAGAATAGGCTATAAAATAAACTCATGCAATGGTACATAAAAGAAAATGTACCGCCAAGAAATGATTGGATTTTTTTACTAAATAAAAAAACCTTTTAATACATAAGACTAGTAGGTATACGTAGTCACTTTCCGATGACCTGAAAGAAATACTTATATACCATTCCCTAAGTAGGTAGTTAAATCCCAAAGCATCTCAATAATTTACGCAAACAGGGACTCAAAACATCATCAATAAAAACAAAAATGAACAATCCCGTAACTCAAACAGAACATCACTAGAAGTCCCAAACCATGGCGCCCCGTGCCTATTAGCGTCGACTGTCGCAGACGTCGGCAACTATTCCCGGAATGTGTGACAACGCGACCGATTGTTTCCACGAAACTCTTGCACAACTATTGTATTTATTCAAGGGTAGGTATACAGAGGATGCTATTTGGTTTTAGTTGGTGCATTTTGGCAGTATAAATTGGTAGGCTCCAGTCATTATAGGCCAAGGACGAGTATGAAATATGTATACCTATTTAGAATTAGCTCGTAAAGATGCTATGCTGAAAGCAGATCTTTTTACAGAATGGTGCCTAAAACTATTAACTACATATGAAGGCTCTATTAACTACCCTAGTGGTCCTTATTAAAATAATAAAAAACAGCGACATTTCCACATTCTCATCTTGATGTGACTTTAGTCGCTCTTAAAAGAAGATACAAGATTTAACGTTCATGTGCGCTCACACAACAAAAACTTCTCTAAATAAGGAACTGAGTTTAAATACCCGAATCTAAAACCTTACACAATACGAGTATAATTGTTCTCCTGAACAAAACTTAGCACACAGTTCACGCATAAATTACAAATGCAAACGTTATTATTCATAGGACGACGAGTATTACGGCCTTGGCAAATAGTGAGGCAAATGATGATTTAATATTATAACACACATAAGACCCTTTGCAGCCCACTTGTCAGCACACTCAATTTGGATTCGAGTTTGAAAGTAAATCGCGTGGGCAAAATGGTCGTAAGTCAATTTACGATATCTTTGAATTAACAGTGGGGTGAATTTGGTTCTGAAGGCAAGGAGATATTTTGTAAATGAATTAAAGGAGGCAGTCATGCGTAAAGAGTTTGATATTAAATACCTATAGATACTGCTTGTTAGAAAATGGGTGACTTATTCATCATATTCGTATCGTAAACATAGTATAAAACAAAGTAACTTTTCGTGTCCGTCTGTGTGACCGTGTTGTTCTTCTAAATTATGTAACGGATTTTGATGCGTATTCACCATCATTTAGCTAATTTATTCAGGAAAGTTTATGCGTATTTTATTCACACAGATACAGCACTAAAATCTTGATGTTTTGACATGAGGTCACATTTATAGATTATATCCGTGAGAAGCAAGGGTGGGTTAAAAAATTATAATTTAGTCTTGATAAAAAAAAAATTGGATCTAGAATAGATACTATAATAATCAACAATTTTTAAATGCTTAATTAACATCCATAATTGTGATTTCATAGGAATAATGAAAGTGTTTTAGTCAGCATTTTGGTGGCGGCAAGTTTCGTGTTTGCCATTTATCTTAATAAATATAGTTTTACGGCATGAATCTCGCTTCTTGCCTTATGAAAGGAATATAAATAAGACTATGATAAATGGTCACTTAGTTGGCAGAGAGCGAGAAAAAATATTTTGATTAAATTGTAAAATATTGGACGAACAAGCTTACCTTGTAAATGAGATGTAACAACATTAATTTCGCTTGGTTTAAAATAACATCGTTCTTTCGCTTTTTGTGAAAAAATATATCTGTCGTAGATTATCAAAATTGAGCGATAATAGTCTCTCATTGACTATTGTAGTACCAAGGTGAGGGTAAACGTCGTGAAGCAGCACGTGGACAGTCGTGTTAAGGGAAGTGGCTGAGCGACGAGTCAGTGTTGTGTGTGTGTGTGTGTGAGGGCAACGAACGGATGCAGACCTCCACTTCTCGTATGCGAAACTGTCGGTTTGCCCGAACGTAGAAACTAGTGCGTGAACATTATTAGTATTGTAACTACTGTGGTAATTATTCTGAAAGTAAAGTACTAACTGCTTTACTGTATCATCGTGTTTTATTGTAAACCTGCACTATGGACTCCGTACCACCGAATCGAGATGATGACCATATTGAACTTTGCGTTGATCGAGTGGTTATGACTTCTATTACGTAGGTACGCGCCTGCAATTTATTTTCGAAGTCACCCTTACATCCTCGACTAAGTTTTACAAGTCTTCGTACTCATGAATATAATCAACTTTCACTATGGGACCAACTCAGAAATAAGAAAAAAACTATCAGATGTTCCATGCATTTCGATCGTGTATACTTTAGTATAGAGAAACAGTTAAAAAATAAAATAAGTAGGTATTATTCCTTTTTCATCCCTTTAACTAAGTCAAAACATTAATTCCCCATTAAAAATACACAGAAAACAATGGCGCCACGCCTCCAACTCATTCATTCACTCATTCATTCTCGAGCACAATGCGTTCTAACAAGCCGGTGATCAATCAGGCGGTTCTCAAGACGTGTAATTGCGTTCTCAATCGACGGAGACGAAGCCCGACGGGTGCGAGGATTGGAGCTGAAGGACAACAAATACTGCAATATGGTTGAGAAAATGAATTTAGTAGCTTTAATAATGAGAATATATAAATTTTTCCATCAGGAATTACTCAGTACTAGCCCGGAGTCTGAATTTGTGCCCGGTTGATCGCAATAGGCTTGCGCCCCTTTAATAAGGAACTTATACTTAACTGGCGAAATAGTAGGTACACTTGGGTCTAAACCTAAAGGAAAAAAAAATAGATGTGATGATATGCTATGTTAAAAACAGTAGAAATTATAGACAGAATGATGTGAATAAGCTAACTTTCTGTGAAGACCTGCTTGCACAACTAATCACTATAGCGTCATTCTTCAAAAAACGTGGAACGCATGCTGCGCCAATCAAACTGGAGATAAGGTTAGGAGGCGATGATGATATCGGAACATCGTTCTGTCTCTGTCAAATTCAAATGATTGGCAGAATAGGATGATGTTTGAAATATTTTTGGAGCTAAATATATAATTACCCATGTTGAATGCAACAATGCTCTAGCAACATGCTATACGAAAATAAGCCATAGTGCTTAGATAATAACTAAATAACCTAAGCGTAATAGAAATGTATTGAGAACGCCAATGGTTTCACCCCGAAAACGGATAGTGGACGAGTGACCGCTGAAAGTGTTTCCGAATTTGAATTCCTAGTTGTTTTCATAATCCAATTACTGATCTATTATTTGTAACGTCAAAAAAATATCACCATGTCAAAGATAGTCAAGTACCCAATTACAGGCAAGACGGAACCTCCGCTGAATGAAGCGCTGAGCAGCGCTGCAGCGCTTCAAACATCGGGGTTGTAAATAGTTGAATGAAAATGTAATCCGTGAACTAGTTTCATAGTGAACAGGGTTTTTTAATAGCAGTGGGTCTTCAGTTGTTTATTAATAGTGTGTTTCTGGTTGATTATTTACAGGATTTAATATGAGATTAGTAGAAATAGTATTCAGGTGAAACATTTTGATTCTTTCGTCTTTCATTCTCTCATTGTCTAACCAGTCTGTTATGTCCTGATACTGATACTTTAAATATTTTCAAGTATTCTTATTACTGCTTTGCTAGAAAATTTGAATATTTTACCATTTTAAGAAATAGGTACCAAAAAAATATACTTTTACCAAACTTAAAGAAAGCCCAAACATGTATAAAATCTATTATATAAACTCCCAAACATCGCCAGATTCTCTCAAACGTTAGATAAGTTATTAACTTGTCGATAATTGTAACAAGTTAGAAGTCAACACACAGACAGGCAGACAGACGTGACTGATACATCGACTTGATAGTTATCGAGTTTATTTCGCCAATTAGTGCAGCTGATAGTTATGTGTTCGACATAATGTTGGAAGTTGGTAGTTAGCATGATTGCTACCAGAGTAGGAATGAGACAGAGCCATGAAAATGTAAGCAACTACTTGTTAGTGATGTGAGAATATACAGGGTAACTTTTAATTTGGTAAAAGTTGTTCAGGGAGTGAGCACAGTATTTTGTGTGAAATATCATTTTATTTTCGATATTTCCGTTTTAACACATTACTTCGCGCCTTGTTCTCCCGAAGGGTTGTGCAGAGGTGTACCTATAGTAAATCTAGTAATCTAGTACCTATAGTAATTCAGTATTAGTCATAACAAAAATTATTTATATTTATTAATACTGAAAGATTACGAATAAATTCAAAGTTAACTTGTACAGCTTAATTTGTATCAATACAAATACTAACATAAGCATTTTGGTTAACTTTACGATATTTTACTGCCTTGGAAAGGTATACATTATAAAGAATACATTTGCTTTGCATACCCAGCTTGAAACCAGCCTCCGTGTCAGAGCTGTACACGTTTTAAATTCATAAAGTATCTGCTTCTCGTAATTCATTGTGGACAAAACAAAAAGACTAAATAGGCTAAGGAAGAAGGTTCCTTTAGCTCATTAATCTTGTGCTAATATATTCATAATTATGCTGTTCTGTGGAAGACAACACCGACTGATGAGAACTTGGTAAGTTGTAACGTGCAACTAACTTGAAACTGTGTTATATAATACGAGGGCGCTTGGTAATAACACTTTTATTATTTAGTAATAAAGTTGATTTAAATAAAATGTTGATGATGACACTTTATTAGTAAGTACCTACTCTATATTTGTTTCAATTAAGTAAGGTTATATTAAAACATGATAAAAACATAGTCATAATCAACCTATAATGTTCCCACTGCTGGGACACAGGCCTCTCTTCGAGAGTGGGCTGTAGTAATCTACCACGCGGGCCCAGTGCGGGTTGGTAAATGTTACATGTCTTCAAATTTTTGGTTCTAGGACATACCGGTTTCCTCACGATGTTTTCTTTCACCGTTTTGAGAGTAGGGGTGATGAAATTATTTACACAAAGTAAAGCGCCTGTACGGGTTCGAACCCACGACCTAGAATTCATAAGTCGGGGCCGTCACCACCTGGCCCACCACTGCCACTACTCTAACAAAAACATAGTAACGCCATTATTTATTTTGAAATGTAAATGGTTATTATATCTAAAATATAAATACTTCTTTTATAAACCTACTAGGTTTAAACAAACACTTTTACTCATCAAAATTAATATTTTTTAAACTAGATGAGGTTGGTGTTTCGTATCCGACAATTCTGGGAAGAAACACCGAAATAAACGCAGAGGTCAGTCTCTTTTATAGTCTAGAAATTATCTTGGTCAGATCATGTGAGGACCATGCAGATTAGTGTTTGAGATGGTCTTATGAGGAAAGAACCAAATAGATTTGACTAGACCTACGAGTATCAAGTCAGTGCACGCACTTGTCAGTAATCGTGTAGTTCAACACAGGACTTAGAACTGCATGATAAATCTTTATACTGGTTTAGTTGCAAGGGTTTTCTAAACTGTACCTACCAATAAACAACATCCTGTTTGTAATACCAACAACCAGTGATCCAAATTAAGGAAACCGAACCAAAAATATTTCTCACTATATTGTATTGTATTGTACCAGTTAATTCAAAACCAGACAATGGTACAAATAGTTTTCCATTAGCGCTATTTACTACAATAACTTGGGGTCCGCTGTACCCCGAGGTCTCGGGGACCCCGTTGCCATAGCAACAAGAGACAATGGCGGACAACAATGGTGTGACGTAACGAGTTTTTAATAGGTCAGTTTATGTTCGTTTTGTCTTTTTCCATGTAAAGTACATTTTGTAATTGCTTTAGTTTTGTATCGTTTTGTGGGACTTTAAAGTGGTATTGGAGGGACCTATTTAAAAGTGCGGCTTATATTATAAACTATTTACTGTGTAGTATTTCTTTCGTCTGAAAAGTTTTTGTGGGTATTACAAGTGGCCGGTTTGCGGAAAGATTTAGGTGTTGTATTTTTACGGACATAGTTCTTTCATAATTTCGTTTCATCGTTCAAGATTATTCATAGCAGTGGTGATTTTGAAGTTAATAAGTGGTTATAACCTGGTCGGGAACTGATTAAACAAGATATTCCTGTTATATTTGATAAACTCTCCAAACTGCTGACGATGTAAACTTACACTTTATAATAAGGTAACTAAAGTTAAATTGAATCAATTGAGAAGTGTTAATAAGCTACTAACGACAGTTTAATGCACAAAGTTGGTGCAGTACCCACCTGTAAGTACCTGTAGGTACCTGGCAGAAGGAGCGCGAGCGACACTCGCCAATATTCTACGGAGATTAAATTTGAAACCTTTACACTACCGGTGGGGAGATAATGTGTTTGTATATATTTTAGCATAATAATTAATAATATAACACTTGATAGTAATATTGTTATGAAAGAAGAGTTTATTTATTAGATTCAATATTTATGTTCATATTCTCCTGTTCTAGTTGGTTTATATCTAAATAGTTATGATATAATCACTGATTGGAAGTACACCTATTATTATCCAAATCTACAAAAAAACTAGTAAAAAGTTGTTTTTACGTTTATCTACCAAGATCACAGCCCCGATTTTCTTTTCCCCGCCTTTTACAACACGACTTCTGATAAAGCAACGTTCCTAACTTCAACAGACAACTAATAAAACTTCCAGTGTTATTGAATGTTTAAAAGAAAATCTAGACTTTGACGATATCTCAGAGATTAAAGAGGATTCCGCTGAACAACGAGCGCGGGAAGTTGGAGATGTTGCCGAGTTGTGGCGGCTGAACTTGGAGACATGCGATGTGTCGGCGATAGTTGTGGCGGCTGAAGGAGATTTTTATATTTGTGACATACAATGTTTTTTTAAGTTAGTCAGTGTGATAAAGGCCTTTTTATTGATGTGTTTTATTTTTGAATGGCAGAAGTTATGTTTATAAGTTAATGTCAATTTGACGGCTCGTTTAGCAAAGTGGTTGAGCGAATTTAAATTTTTTTTTGTTCGAAAGCTTATATTTCTGAGGTGGTCCCATTGTCACCAAGTCAGGATCTGATGATGGGATCCTAGAGAAATCGAGGGGAACTTTCAAAAATCGTAAGGGCAACTAGTGCATTCCTTAATTTATTCATTAAGTATTTTACAGCACTACAATTTTATGAAAGTCTGGAGTCGATCTGATGATGGAGCCGAAAGACAGTTAAGGGAACTCCTCAATGGTTTACAGCAGATACCTCGTGTTTGGGCTTGATTAATTTGTATTGATAAAAACTTTACACTTTGATGGGTTGTGACTGTCGTTAGGGGTCTGATGATGAAGACGAAAGACAGTCGAGGGAACTCCGCAGTGGTTTACAGTAGATATCTTGTGTTTGGGCTTGATTAATTTGTATTGATAAGAACCTTACACTTGGATGGGTTGTGACTGTCGTTAAGGGTCTGATGATGAAGACGAAGGACGATTAACGGAACTCCTCAACGGTTCACAGTAATTACCTTGTGTTTGGACTTAACTCATTTATATTGATAAGAACTTTGCAACCATATAGGTTGTAAGTGACATTACAGATCTGATTATGGTCACCTTATAATATGATGATGAGGGAAACTATACAGTGTAAGCAAATGTATAGTGTTCACCCTTATATTCTTGAGAAGGCACGGGAGTCTCATTAGCCAGCCGGTTTCGTATAACATCTAAACGATACTTGCGCTGTTCAGACGACTCGCCACTTAATCGTTTTTGAATAAGATTGAGTCGGCAGATCTTATCATTTGGCGACTCCTGTGACAAATGAGAATGCATGTAATTTCTCATCTGAGATAACCTAGCATGACAAGCTAACGGTGATTCTTGGGAACCGGACATAGCACTCCGTTTGCGATTCTTAGATAGGCGTTCTTTTTCAGCAGTATTAGTCTCTTTAATTCTGTTTTTCTTCATGCGGGCGGCTCCTTTAGTTGGTCTACCCATGGTGATTACAAAAATCAAATTACACAAAAAAAAAAAAAACTTAAAAAAATAAAATTGACCGACTTCAAAAAAAAACAAAACAAAAAAGGACTACTGTACTAAAACCAAACGACAAAAGTACTTCTTTAATAATAAGAGAAAAATAAAAAAATAATTTTAATTTCGGAAGTCGGTAGCCAAAAACTAAAATTAAAAGCAAAGACACCGACTTCCGAAATTAAAATAATTTTTTTATTTTTCTCTTATTATTAAAGAAGTACTTTTGTCGTTTGGTTTTAGTACAGTAGTCCTTTTTTGTTTTATTTTTTTTGAAGTCGGTCAATTTTTTTTTTAAAGTTTTTAATATGGTCTACAGAGAGTTTTTCAGAATTAATGTTTATATAAACATTAGATTAACATATTGTTTCTGTTATGCTTTTATAGGGTCATCAATTTATTGTGCAAGTTTAAGGTATGGAGTGACTATGACACTTCCAATCAACGGGAAACATTGGGGCTCTTTGTACACTTAACCGGATATTGTACCAGTCACGACTACGGTTGCTAAAAAGACTACGATTTCAGGAAAAGCTCTCGATTTCAGGAAAAGCTCTCGATTTCCTGCGACTGTTAATGATCCTACGACCAGTTGATGCTGCTAATCCGTTTGTTGTGAACCTTCTTTATTTTAACCCGTAACTTGTTCAACCTTATGTTGACTGTTGTGCTGTTTATTTGTAGAGAATGACAGACACAAAAAGGGATGAGGGTTTTTTTATCATTTTTAATAATGAGTCCCTTTTGGCATATAATAGACCATCTCCTTTTGTCCATCTATTTTGTAAAACGTCAATTAAGGATTGTTTAAAGAGGGTGGGAGGCAGTGGAACCGTACTCTTGTTTGCTAATAAAAATAAATGCCATCGCCGATCCTTTGCTAAGCATGGTGGTTATGGCGAATACTTACACCCCTTATTTTTATGATCATTGCGTATAATGGCCATGTTACGCAGTATATATGTATGTATCTACATAATTATAAATTAAAGTCGCTTTTCGTGTCTGTCTGTGTCACTGCGTTGTTCTTCTGAACTATGCAACGGATAAGGTGTGGTTTTTACTATCATTTCGAAAATGACGGAATAGGATAGCACTGAAATCTTGATGTTTTGACATGACGTGACGTCACATTTATAGATTTCATCCGAGCGAAGCAAGCGCGGATTGTAAAAATATAGTTTAGTCGTACGAAGCAGCTAATATTTTTATAAGACAGCATGATGTAACGCGAAAATTACAATCAATATAACTACATTTTATCAATCCATTTCACTCACTGGGTCATTATCGAATCACGAAAGAAAGTTAACTTTAAAAAGTAAAATTTACGATTTTTTTAACAACCTTAAGAAGGCGTTTAATTAAAAGGTTCTAACCAAAGGCAGTGTTAATTGTGCCGAGACGGAGGACGGTAATAGGACCCGATAAGCGGTCTCCTATTATCGGCCGAAGCTCTTTTAACTTCCACCGGAAATGAGAGCTGAAGTCGTAAAGAAATTTGAGGTTTTACGGCCGCACTTCGGACAGTCCTCGTATGTTCCTTTTAACTATATTGGGAATTGGGTCAGTTTAAAAGGTTATGATATAGAGATTATATTTATGTTGCATTTTGATAACTACATAAGTCTTAATGTTAATGGAAAATAATTATGTATTTCGATACTTACCCACTTATGTTACTTTGAGCTCTGGACTATAAGATACAAGATCATTTATTTATCCCATAAGAGTAGCAGTATAAGAATAATAAAAAGGTAGGCTATCCAAATAACTGATATGAATATGAATTATGTTTATCGCTAATAATGTTTAAGTCAAACGTCGAAAATAGTACCTAAGATTATGTATTTGACTAAATATCACGCGTAAAATCTGATTTTCCGAACATTGCCTACAAGGTTCAAACCACAATAACCATTACAAATAACCCACGCATTCGAGTATCGCCCTCTGTTCCATACAACCGTTCCACCAAAATATTTGCTTACTGAGAATAAAGCGAACCATACAGTATACATACACACACCTACAGGCTCTGCCCGCATTCGCATACTTGTTTTAATTTCAGTCGCGCGTCCAAATTCGTATAAAAGTGGAGGAAATAATGTTACCGGATAATGCAGTATTTATATTATATGAAATGTGAGGTCTTGGAGCTGAGTGAGCGACAGTAGAATGCGTTTTCATGTTACTTTATTATCGTATTTAGTTACGTTTTGAAAGTCTTTTGTAATAAAAAGTGTAATTCGACCGGCTTTGTTTACCATGTCATATGTATTTTTCATATCGCTATTGACATTATTGTCATCCTGTTTACACCTTACACCTTGTTTTTATCAAGACTCATCAAAACCATGTCGTATATAAAACAATTTAATCACACATGTTTTGACATTGTTTCAGACATTTCTTATTAACTATCTTGATCACCTTATAGACATTTTTAACTAAATTTTACAACTGGTTTTAGGTGTAAACGATAAACGAAACACCTTCGCGGAATACAGGCGTGCTGGTATGTGTGTTATGTGTGCCAACAGTAGCTTGTTGCGCACGCGCGCGCGACGCATATCACATCACAGTACAAGTACCTACTATGTAAACTACGTACAAATAAGAAAACTCATGAAGGTAGGCATTAACTACAGAACACCATCTGATAGAAAGAAAGAAAGAATAACATTTATTTGGACACAGTCTCAGTCTCATCTACTACGATCCTTACATACATACATACTTCTTATGTTTCGTTTACGTTCATACATCACACACGCACGCCAGCTGCGAGTACTACGCACCTAACCTTTCTGAAGAACATCACCATATGGTCACTATATTATGTCCTTCTAGGGCGTCCCGGGGAACAAAATTCAAATCAAATCTTTACACACACACGAACATACACTATTCCTCGCAAATATTGCAACCCAACACAAATGTTAGCAGCAACCGAAATATAAAACGCAATAACACACACGTCAATATGCATCGCAGGTGTTCTCCTTCCAATATTAATATTGTGCTACGGCCTAATACGCGCGTTATGCGCATTATGCATGAACGTCAGCTATTTGACGCACGCACGACAAGCCGCGCGTGTGCGCGACGCCTTATTATTGGCCTGTTTATGTTTTATGTATATTGTAAGGGTGTGGTCGGGAACGCGTGCGTTTAATCGTCGAGTTTATAATATTAGTGTTTGATTTTGCTTATTGTTATGCTGTTAAGTAAAAAAATAATGATAAAAACGGGTATTAGGTAGAGTTATAAAAAAAAACATTAAAATCTTACTTTAAAATAGTTTATATTAAAGTATTTAAAACATCGCTAGTCCATGTCCGGACACACTGTATAATATTATATTTATTGTTTACCTCAACCTGAAATTTCCCGACCTGTATCTCACCTGATGGTAAGTGATGATCAGACCGAAGGTGAAACTTGAGACAGATTCATTCTTAGATAATAATTAATGTATATTAGTTTAAAACATGACATGAGAATCTTGATCTATAGCACATACGTATATAATAATTATGTGAAACTATTCATTATAATATAATGCCATATGCCTAAACATACGGGTTGATAACGATCGCACAGAGAGAGTGGTTTCAATGAAAACCGATCCTAAATAGTGCCTGCAAACAATGGACTAGTACACTGCCCCTATATGGGTGCTCCTGCTTTATATCAACCATTTTTGGTCGCCGAAAATATACCTAAGTTTGTAGATCCCTGTTACAAGTGGCAACCCCGTCGGGGATATAGGCTGGTTAGTCTGAATACATCATTTTCATATGAAAATGACATTAATGTGTTAGTAGTCTAGAGGTGCAAGATACCACTTCTCAAGCAACAATTTGAAGGGTTCTGAAAACCTGGCATTGATGTGACTCCATAGACATATTAATAGTATGTTTACCGATACCGCCGACTCGCTGTAAAAGGATAATATCCTAAGACAATCTGGACTTGGTAACACGCATTGAGCAAGCGTATTAGTGTATATCCATTACTTTCTAAATATATTATATTCTAATTAAACTACTGACCTACCATAACATCACGCCTGTGTTCCCCGAAGGGTTAGCTAGAGGTGTATCTATAGTAACACCCACAGCCAATTATATTTATGCTTCGTGTAAAAGGGACGAGCATATTACCATCAATCGGGCACAGATGCATATTCCGGGCTGCTACTGCAAAATTCCTGATGGAATAACCCAATAACACTTTGCCGATCTGGGATTTGAACCCAGGATCTCATGCTCAGCTGCAGCGCTTGTAACCACTAGACCATTGAAGCAGTTTCTATTAATCTAATTTCCTAACGAATGATGAACATAGATAATGTAAAAGAAGAAAACGGTCCGAAAAATAATTGAAGTCATAAGTCTCTGTTTACGGACGTGTAACAAATAACTGAAGCCGTACACTGAAGCCTGACCGACCAGGGGCCAACCAGGCTGAAATGAGAGAAGTATCCTTGTTTTTTAACTAATATCCTTGGAAGAAAAGAACTGGGATATTTACTAGAAGAGAAAAATAAAATTGTTAAGATGGCAAGGTCGGTGCTGACTCTGTGTGGACACAAAAGTTATTTTTGTGTCTTTCGCGGAAATGTAACATGATTTACCAGTTGAATGATTACAAAAGAAAGGGTTATTTATAGCAATTTAAGGAAAAAAATATTCGGGAAGGTTTGTTCTCTCGATATAATAGAAGTTTCCCTTTATGTATAAAATGGCAGCAGCTATCGTTCTGAACACAACATATCCACTTTGTTTATTTGATCTGAGACGAAAATATAAGGACAGCCATTTCTCAGATATTCTTAGTTTGTTTTGGGCTCTACGGTGTAGCGACGTAGCAGCGTAGCGTGATAGATGTAGCCGTCTACGGCGTAGAGTGCTACGATTTGTATTCGTAGCATAGTATAGGATATTTCGATCAACATTTACTCGGTGCTATCGAGTTATTCATCGTAGCTTTTTCCGGTCTTTTACGACGGTATTTGTAAGGAGTTTCATGAAATGTGTGAACCTTGATTTTTATGGAGCGTTTTAACCGTGACAGCTTCAATAGAACATCTTTGTAGCACGTTTTTCAATTTCGATTTTTGTAATGTAGTCGAAGAAATAAGCAAAATGACTACCAACTTAAATCGACGGTAGATATATTCAAAACACAGCTGTCATTCTTTGACATTTGCATGAAATAGCTATAACACGGCAAATTGATGTAGGGTGTCAATTTGCTTATCAATTAACTTCCCAGACTGTACCTTGTTGAAGCAACCTTATCAATTATCTAACGGAAATCAAACCCGCACCTCGCACAATCGTAGTTTACTCGATATCACATAAGATCCACATAAACTAAAATAACTCAGACGTCGTTTTCTACGTCTATTTAAATACAATTCGGCAAGATTTATGAACAGTCCTACAGACATTGTTATCAAACAGCAGACGAAGGCTCCACTCGTCCGAAGTACATCGCTCATCGTTTGTCTAAGGCTTTAATAAAACCTTCTCAAGAGTTCCTACGAGTTGTTCCAATTGTCAGTAAAAGTCACATTGTTGACATTTCTGAACATTCGTCGAAATAATACCTAAGTTGCTTGGAATAAATCTTAAAAGTTTGACTTACCCCCGGGAGATTAGACATGAGACTTACCTGTAAGAAAAGAAAGAAATTAAATTAGTTACGTTATTAAAATAATGTTTTGTTAAATCAATTTTAAAAATAATTTTTTTTTTAACATACAGAAATACACCATAAACTATAAAATCATTTCATTACAGTATCCAATGGACCGATACCGACGGGGTAATTGCCTAATAATTTCTATATAACTAGCCCACTGCTGAGCAAAGGCCATTCTCTTTTCCACTTGTCTATAATTAAAATAATTAGCAACCTATTATTATAACTATATTGTGCAGGACAGCCGACCGTATAGATTAAGCTGAAGAATTAAATGTTTTAGGCACGTGTTAGTTTTAGGAAAATACCACTCCGTGGCCGTTGTGGCTACTTAGCCACAATATGTTCGAGACTCTCTGGCGGCGCTCGGGAACTTTGGGTTATATTGTATTTGGTTATTGCCGAGCGTCGTAGTAAAATTCATTGTTTTATTATTTTCTAAATGTTTTGTTAATGGTAGCTTAAAACGTGGATTATTGTCTGCTTCATAGAATGTGCATTTATTTTAATACTTTTTATAGTTTTTAGTAACAGTTTTGTGTCGGCATTGTTATCCGCACCAAATGTGTCTTCTATAGCTTGAATTAAAAAAATAGCGTAGCGAGTACTATTCCAGACCCAAAACGTGGGAAATGGTAGGAAGAAACCGACGCCATTGGGGCACATAAAAAGGCCTGTCTTGTCCAAATAAAGTTAGTTCCGATTCAGATCTGGCACGAAGGCTTAGTATTTAAGATGGCCACCACGGACGCGCCCCGCCGCGTTGTCAAAGTGGTGTCTAGCTTCCTCTCCAATAGGTCATTCAGAGTGGTGGTCGACGGGGCGCTATCCAGCGCCCGCCCCGTGCGCGCAGGCGTGCCGCAAGGCAGCTGCGTGTCACCGGCGTGTTACTCGCGTTACACCGACGACATTCCAGCCACTCCAGACACGATGCTCGCGCTGTACGCTGACGACGCCGCGTACCTCACTACATCGCTTAATGCGAAGTACGCGGCCGTCAAGATGCAGCGCGCCCTCGATCTGCTTCCTGAGTGGCTGTCGAAGTGGCGACTCTCGGTGAACGTGGGTAAGACGCAGGCGCTCATCACTGGATTTGCGCCCCTCCCACCGCCTCTGAAACTACACGGAGCCGACATCGAGTGGTCGCCCCGGGTGAAATACCTGGGTGTCACCATCGATCGTCGGCTCACGATGGGGCAACATGTCCGCAATGTAGTCGCGCAGGGTAGGGTGGCCCGCTACCTGCTCAAACCTGTGCTCTCATCCCGCATCCCGGCGCGCGTCAAGCTGGGCGTGTACAAGTTGTACGTGCGCCCAATCTTGACGTACGCCGCCCCGGCGTGGTTCGCCCTCACGAGCGAGGGACACCGCAAGCAGCTCCGCACGCAGCAGAATCTTGCGCTGCGGACTATTATAGACGCCCCTCGCTTCGTGAGGAATGATGTAATCCACCGGGACCTCGGGATCGAGAGCCGGGATGAGTTTGTGCGGCGCCTAGCGAAGGGGATGTTCGCGCGTGCCGATGCGTCTGCCTGGCCCCATGTCAGGCAGATCGCGCCATTGCATGCGCGCCCCCCTGACGCGAAACGCCTACCCCGCGACCTGGCTGCGGACATTGACCCCCAACCACCGGACTGACGCCTCGAGTAAGCTGCACCCAGGTAACACGCGGCTTACTCGTAAACAATAAGACTCCACAGATGTACTCATACATCTGTTGCGTGGTGTGTTCTAGGTTAATATAGGCATATCACGCAACAAACCACAGACAACCATCACTCCACAGACACTGTAACACATCATGTGCGGGCGCGACGCGGGCCGCGACGCACATAACCATTGAGCGGCGGTACACTACAATACAAGCCGCTCATACATACACTACAGTTTCTCCCTCAATCCGCAAACGGCTAGATCTGTGACCGGGGCGAGGGGGAACTACATTTTTACTCTGTAGGAGCGTCGAGTCGGCATCTCTGTCGCTGGTCGTCACCCGCTGGGCCTCCCCTAGGCAACTAGGGGTCTCACCTGGCGGTGACAGACCGCCGAGATGTCGTGAAGAAAGCGGCGCTATGGATATAGCGTCGTGGCGCGCCTACAGAAAAACACATAGCAACCAAGCACACGGACGCGTTATTTTTATAACGCGTCCGACAGATGCTATTAGCCGCAAAGGCGAACAGATTGAGGAGCCCGCAGTGGCGGGCCACCGTACAGCCTCCGCGGGCAGGGGGCGAAGCCCCGATCCCGCACGCCACGCCCCCTTGCGGGGACGTAGCGATATCCGAATCGGTTATCTGGTACAAGACAGTAGGCTGAGTAGATCATCAGTACTCGCTACCTTTGACAGTGGAATATAGTATTGTAATTTAAGTACTTCCACCGTGGTCCACCGTCCGTCTTCACAGTGACTAGTGTCCTGCTAATTTCTACCCTCCAGTCCAGCACACTTGTGCGACCCATCGCGCAAATATAAAGTAATTGAAAACAAAAACGAAAATCATTCCAGTCTTTCAATTTAAAAATCCACATCATCATCATCATTTCAGCCGAAACACGTCCACTGCTGGACATAGGCCTCCCCCAAGCACCGCCACTTCGACCGGTTCTGTGCTTATCGAATCCAGCGGATACCCGCGAATTTAAAAATATTTATAATTAATGCATACGTTGCCAAAACAGTGCACTTTTGAGCAAAGCTCCATAATTGCCAATTTATTATTATCCTTTCTTCAAAGTTAAAATAAAAGCACATGATAATAATAAGCTATCAGGCGAAGCGAGCGAGTTTAAAGTTAACAAGTTTGCGAGAACAATTTAAAACTACGAAACTTCGCGATAAGCTGCGATCGAGTTTGATTGCCGAACTAATAAATATATTGTGAGAGTGAAGAGGAAACTTTCAGCTCAAAACACCATATTGTTTTATTATTTTTTTTGTGTTTTATTAGTTTTACAAGTATTTGTACAGTCTGTCTCGTTGGTCTAGTGGTTGCAAGCGCTACTGCTCGCTCGTGGTCCGGGGTTCGATGCCCAGGTAGGGTAACGCGTTATTGAGTTTTTCCATCAGGAATTTCTCAGTCGCAACCCGGCGGCTGAATTCGTGCCCGGTTGATGGCAATAGACTCACCCCACACTACATGGGACTTGAATATAACTGGCGAAATGCGGATGCCTAACCCTTCGTGGAAAACAGAATGTAGGTATTTTTACAATCAACCATAAATCATTGGTAACAATTTGACATTGACAGTCCCTTTATGTCTTAGCAGTAAGGAAGGTTATGTGATACAAGTGTTACAACTGATGAGCTATTACAAGATATTTATACGAAACACTTCTCAAACAACAAATCGTTGCGTTATTTCCTCATAGTAGATAGCAACGCTGACTGGCGTAGGCGTTTTGTTCCGCTACGCAACGAGCTACGGCGTAGTACACAGGGTATAAGGGACAGCCCTCCGCAGACTGATGGGAGGAATTCAGCATATCATACTAAGACGATCGGTACATGGAATTATTTCAGGAACGTTATGGGAATCCAATAAACGAGATTTGTAGTATTACCGCACGCGCAATGTATCGTTACCGTGGCAAAACCCGCGTAGCCGCACTCCCCGTGTCGGGGGGCACGCTCGAGTATTTTAACATCCATTCCTGGTTTTTTGATTTTAGATGTTTTATTTACATAAATGGAGTGCTGCGTAAAGAGAATGTAATTTTACATTGAAGTGAAGGAATAGTAACTGAAAAAAACGATAAAAAAATGAAAACTTTCCTGAGAAAATTTCCGGTGGAATATGATTCAAAATAAGGAGCTGAATGCCCCCTGTTAATGTGCGGAGGACTGTCCCTTACACCCTGTATACATAGCTTGCATATTGCTACGACTCTACTATAGCGTAGACTATTACTTATATCACAATTAATAATATTAAATTCCTTAGCTAAACAGAAATATCTTCTCTCTTTGCAAGAAGTAATTGAAAAAATCTAATTAATTTTCAGCCTAAAATCTACCTTGAACTGAGAAGCTGCTAACTACAGGAATGGGTCTGGATAAGCATATTTTTCTCATTCATTCTGGGTTTTATTAAATTCTTCAGGATATTTCAGCTGAACGTAATCAGGTTTCATTTCAGTCATGAAGACTCACCGTTGCCGCGTTGTTTCAATATTTGTTTGTTACTTAGAATATGAAAGTTACTTAGATTATGAGATTTTGAATGTTAAGTCATGAATTTAAATTCTTAAAACCGGTTTAATTGGAATAATCACTAATAAGTTATTTATAAGTTTGAGCAATGTGCATCCTTTACGTTTATTACTGTGTTTTTACTCTTCTCTCAAAATCACATATTTTATCTCTAAGTCATATCTCGTTTCTATGATTTGATTCTTAAACAAATACAGAAAATAAACTCAAACATTTCCACGTAGCATGAAGCTACGAATTACTAGGAAGCTCAAAGGAAAACTAATCTCCGCTACGGCGTAGCGAACTACTACGGCGTAGCGAACAGCTACGGGCTACGGCTACGAACACTTCGTAGCTTACAAAAACAACTACCTATGATGATACATTAATTTGTATCGTAATCAGAATACTGGAGAGTGTAAATACTCGTCGCTACTAGCAAAAAAAAAACTTTTGAAACATGCTTTGAGAAAATTGATTCATTTCAAAATTTGAAATTGGTATGTTATACTAGAGCAAATCAGTCAGACACATTACAGTTTGTAAATTATGGGTAAGATTTTTCATCATTATGTAAGCAGACACTATGAATAATTTAGCCAAGTATAATTGATAACAACTCTCGTGTCACCTGAATTTGGGTCCAAGACTTGGCGGTCGTACTTTAGATAGAGATTTCTGCAAAGTTTTCACTTTTTACACGGACAAATTCATTAATTATATAAAGCGTTGCAGTCTTTCATCCAAATGAAATCAGAAGTTTCCAAGAGATTTCAAATAAGCGAACTCGAGGAGCAATCACAATAAACAGACGTACGAACATCGTATTCTCCCTAAACCGCTTAAGTAATCAAATGAAACTCTTCCATCAAGTCGGTATGGTGAATTAAAACACGTGGGGTAGCCCCGTAGCCCCGCTGTAACAACGCAGTGCCGAACACAGCGAATACTTGGAGGAACTTCCCTGAACTGACAGAAGTTTTCGTCACAACACATTCCTTGCGCTCCCAGCACTATGCAGGGAGGGGAACGCTAGAAGTTATATTTGGGAACTTCATGACGCTGTGGATGTGTGGGCTGATGGGCTCGACGAAATGTTAGCTGTTGAAAGTAATTCAATTTGATTTACTTACAACCGCTGACAGTTTAAAAGAAGGTAAGGAAGGTAATCTTTAAAAATAAGTTTCATATTGAGTAGAAAATGGGTCACGGTTAGTATCCACATAGGATCGGTTGAGTCCCATAAAACCAAATCAGCAATTTTGGGGATTTAAGGTCTATAAATTTCAAAATATGGGACTTTACAATACTGTAACACAGTAGTGTTACAGTATTGTAAAGTCCAAAAAAAAAAGTTTGGAGTACCAAATGAACAAAACAAGTAAATTCAAGAGATTTCACCGTTCAAGCATTTTGCAGACTTACCTTTCAACACTTTTTTTACAACTTAAAACTGCATTACTTTGGACACACCACAGAATGATCCTTCGTCTTTATACTTGTTGGTTCCGTCTTTTGTAACATGTTTATAAATAATAAATAAATGTTTCAAAATACTGCTAATATAATTATTTCTGGGCGATTCTAAAGCAAAGGACAAAGTTGTCAGTGAAACGGAGTTGTATTAAATTCTCTTCTTCCCCGTTTGTCTCGAGATTAGATTACTTTGCTACAAGTTTCTTGATCGCGTTACGTTATAATTTACTTGAAATAAACTTATTAGGTTTGCTTTCGAGACTTTGAATAAGTTAAATGTGGTGGATGATAAAGGATTATGTTGTAACGCACAGATAACTATATACAGTCGGAGTTGTAACGCTAATGTTCGAAAGTGAACGTTGCTTTGAATAGAACACCCGTATGTTCTAATGTCAATAGGTTTTTGTTTCACAACATCGGCCTCGCTTGCAGTTCAGTACTTTTTATGTGTAAATAATATGCGCAAAGCGATTTCAAACTGGCTACTAGAATACAAATCAACAAATTTTGTACTCGGCTTAATTAAAACCAGTCTAATGAGTCATTAGGTTTGCTCAATAGTAGTATCACCATCTGCCTAACCTTTTCCCACCTATGTTGGTATATACTTATGTAACAAAAATATCACACAGCGATATCTATCCTCCAGAAATGCAAACGGAATCTTTCAAAACCGTCGCGAATTCCGAGCTAATATAATACGGTACACTTTTCAGAGATGGCGCTGTAGGCGTCCGGAGCGGCGCCTCCCTTCGCTCGAATAAAGTAGAAACTTCCGAATCCACAAAGGCCTCTAGCGGAGCGCGCGAGAGTTAACAAGAAACTCGACATCTACGTAGTTCACAAAACTTTCGATAGGTGTCGCAAAACAAAAAAAGCATCTTGTCAGAAAAACAACAACACTCCAATGATTCTTTTTGGAGTCAAACTATGGTTTCATTTTGACAAGTCATTGTCTTCTTAAATATTGTACAGTGTCCTTCTATTGTTTATTCCTTGCGGACTTGGAGACAAAAGCATCTCGCAATTTGAACTTTCAAAAACTAGTCTTACCTTTAGCAGATGAGGATCCCTTTCAGCAGCATCCAGCAACGACTCCGCTTCACTTAGCCACGCGACGAACTTCTCTAGCGACCGGTCGAAGTTCTGCAGCGATGAAACTGCGGAATGCAGTGCTTTGCCTCGAGCAACAATACTGTTAAAGAAGGCGTTAATTTAGTATGGCAAATTATTATTTTCAAACAGGCAACACATTTTCTAAGCGTATTTAAAAGACTTGTTGATTGATTTTAAAATGTATGATATCACTAGATACATTTTTCTAAAAACATTAAGCACATAGTAGTTTTATGTAAGAAAATGAATGAAGAAAACGATGTTGTTATCAAAGTTAACGATCAAGTTATTATTTTAATTACAGTTATTACTTTAATCAACAGTTTACGAATGAAATATTCATAAATTCAATGCCTTAAGCTGAATATTTATGAGTTAATTTATACAGAACCTTGTTGAGTATTAAATATTTGGTTAATTTAAATATTACATTACAGCACCAGCAGTAACATAAATGAGTTAACATAGAATAATATCACTCCTACTCATTTTATCTCTACTTTGCAACTATTTGGATTTTTTTATGAGGCTATATTTTATACGATGCCATCTGGTCTCCACTAGCCAATATAACGAAACACTCCAACTTTGTAAGGGAAGTTCAGCCCTATCTAAAAATGGTAACCAAGATACAACTCCAATCTGATGGTATTGTTATAAAGAATCAACTCACTGTGGACAGATGGCGTTAGTAGTAACTACCAAGCTGCTTGGGGCTTGATTCTAATTTAACAATAACTTTTTTTTTTCTAGATTAAATTAATAATGTTATAATCTCACCTGTTATTAAGCTCATTGTATCTATGGTTGATAGCCTCAGTAGAACGTTTGATACGAGTGGTATCATCGTTGCGATACACTGCGATTAGTCGCTGTGTCAGCTGCCCGAACAGCTCGATCTGATGCTTGTATTGGTGAACCTCAGCGTGGAACGACTGTAAACAAAAAAAAAATTATAACGACATAGAAAATTATGTAATAAGTACCAGTTTAAAAAATTATAGATTGAATGAATATTCAGTTTTAGATAATTATGCCCTCTAGTGGCGGAGCAAGGAAATGTTTGCCACGCAACTTTGTTACGAATTTTCATCAGTAGATGGCGGTAAATTAAAGTCGGGTCGGCAGAGCTAGCAAAACAAATGTCTTTGGTTGTAGCAATAAAGATCGGGCGTTGGGATAAGCATAACTAATGTAATTAAATTGCTGCAGTTATATAAACATTAATTTTATTCAAAGTTTAGTCGGTAGGTTACACTCACGTCATGTTTTTCCAAGAAATGGTACTTTGAGCTCTTGATGAAGCAATCATAATTCTTTGGCATCATTTCCTTAGTGACTGTCAACTGTGAACCCGCTGTTAACATGATTTTAATTGGATTCCGTTGACTTGATGAGAAAAGTTACATGCCATTAACAACCTTATCTCTTTTCATGTGTGTAGTTACAGCTAGTGAATACCAAGAGGTGTGGAAGAACCTTATTCATCGTAGACGACGCAATTTTTTAATCTCCCATCTAAAAAGGTTGTGGTGGTTGTCCAATAAATAATGGTGATAAGAGCAGTATTCTATAACGGCCCTTTTCTTAGACTCACTTGTATAACCAAATACTAATGCAAATAACATGAGGAACGACAACAAGTCCGCACTCGAAAAAAAATCAGAAGAGGACCAAGAATATGTAGGGATCAGCAGATTTTGTTCTGCGATTTCGTTTTCATTTCCATAGTCAAGTTTTTTCAGTTATTTCGATTACACGTGTACAAAAATTTAATGCAGTAGGTAAACATAGAAACAATATCCCAGTACTTAGACTTCCAGGATGCAAGTAAAACACCCTCCAAGTTCCATGCAAAGTGGAATATTAAAGGACCTTACCGTGGCCGACTTCCAATTAACGAGAATTTATAGCGTTGATACGAGTAACTTGAACTAAGTTGTACGTAATATCGCCTGCAACGCGGTAAGAGATAGAGATGTTTTGTAAATGTTTGAACAAGTCCAGCTTTACTAAAGGATAGGATTTTGGAAATAACGAAGTTTATTCAGTATTTTTTTCAATTCATGTCTTTCAGTTTATACTTTTAAACTTAGGTTATAGAACAGCGGTGTTTTTAAATGGGATGCAAAAATTTGCCTCCATTAGTGGCAGAGCAGATATCCCTATTTAGTGCTGTACTGAGCTAGTAGTCATGGGAGAGGTGTTTGCCAGATGTAGGATGATGCAGGCCAGCAGTATTAGAAGTAGATACTTCCACGATACCCTGGGTGCTTAAAACAGCCACTTTGGCAGAATCATAATAGGAAAATATTATGAATCATCGTAAAATGTCACAAACTGACAATTCATAATATGATCTGCGTGTAATTCATATTATGAAATAATTCATCTGTTTGACAGTTTTCTATGGAGATTCGTAAAATGGTCCACACATTATTGCTTTTATGTCAAATTAGAGGAATTACTGGCAATTTTATTGTTCTTATTCTTCGACATATTATTATTATCTCATGTCAACACGAAAGAAGAAATGGAATGAAGGAATTTCCCCAGCTTTATACCAAAGTACACTACGACATAATACCTCAAAGTTAGCTGTACACAAACAGACTCGGTTACAAGTGGGTGTGCCTTTATCGTAAACTTATACATATAACTACTACTTAGTACATTCGTCTGTAGGTACGTATGTATCGTCCTGGTAATTATGCAAATGTACAAAGTTTCCGTTGGCGTCGGCACTAACCCCAACGTTCATAATTTTGCCGATTGCGCAAGAAATTAAATTGCTTGCAAGTTTTTGTAAAAGGGGAATAATACTCAAGACAATGTTAAGAAAGTTTTATAATAAAAACATGCATTTAAGATGATACATGAAACTATTCTTATTTTGAGCGATATATATGTTATTAGGTTTTGTTAATAGTAAGTAAGTGTAATGAAACTCCTTCTGATTTAGTTAACAGGATAATAATATCAGGGACTATAAAAGAGGTACTTTTGGTGTTGGTAGTGGTGCTAGCGGGTGTCGTTATCAGCTGGTAAGTAACTTAGGCAATTTACAATAATTTTTCTATCAATCATGATGATATTAACCATACACATTACTATCTTATATTCAAATGGCGAAGAATTAAACCAGAAAAATTTACAACAGCATCCATATATCTACGAATAACAATAAATCACAATAACGGATCAATCTGCTAAGCGTGAAAGTGATGCTGAAAATATCTTTGTCATATTCAGTTCAACAAGCAACAGCATGTTCAAAAAAAATAAAACTGAATATTTCACATTACACGAAAGTGTCGCGTCTTTGAATTGCTTTCATTAACAGATTCATTTAGGTATCGAGAATCTGATCACGATTGAACGAATGAACAGAATGAACGAGAAAATATCTGCTCTATTTACTGTCGGATATCCGACTTGTCATTTTCCTCATATTACTCGGACGTATATTTCATATTTATTATATCACTAGCCGAAGTCCACCGTTTCACTCGCATGCATCAGGTACATTTTTTATAATTAAGCAGCTCAAAAGTCTAAAAATTAAAATTTTCATCTACCATTATTGCTCGACATATCATCAAATCATTATTCAATAAATTGACCATATTACGTACGCTGTTAAAATCCCGTTTGTAATTTTCCTTTAAGAAACCAAACCAAATTTCAAGTATAAAACCTACGTGTTCCTAAGGCAAACCACAAAACTAGAAGCCAGTGAAAATTGTTTCAGTATATTTTCTCTCTTCATTCCATTCTATTCTCCCCTACAGCCTGCAGCAGCTGGCAAAAAGGCTACACTTTTTCTGTTATCTTTTCCAGCCAGTTTCGTTTTTCTTTTTGACCAGAGATTTATGTTTTTTTGTTTTTGACCACGTCTTGACAAAAAAAAATTGAAAATCAAAAGCTAAACCTCTAGCTTCCTAAATTAGAATGCTACAAAGATCTTTTGGCAGCTGAATGACATCGACAGGGCATCGTCAGTTCCGATTTTTGCCAAAATAAACCTTGTAGCGTTGTAATAATCAATCTAGGATCTTTTTTGACATCTGTGTTTACATTTCACTCCATTTTTTGGGTAAAACATTAAAGGCCGGGTTTGTCATCCTTAATCTTCCAGAGGGCAAATCATAGTCCAGCATTCAAAGACGGCTCAAGAATTGGTTTGAGATTCCTTTTTAAATTTCGGGCGTAAATCGGTGCAAATGATTTGCTAGGCTTTGCGTCCATTCGGATACCGTAGCAGGCATATACTCGTAGTTTTAAATGTAGGTAGATAATATATGTGCGTGCGTGTATGACCAGAACGTAAACGAAGCAAAAGGTGTATAAAAGGATCGTAGTCGGTGGCGTTACGTGGCCTGTAGTTCGTGTTGCCCCCGTGGGAAAATGGTGTGAGTTTATATACTTGTGTATTTGTGTACATAATATGTGATGATATTAATACAGACAAGACTCAGGAGTATAAGACAATGTGGTGTCGCAAGCAGTGAGCTGAGATAACGCGCGGTGACGTTGGGTCTGAATGTGCCGTGAGAAATGTTACACGTTACATAGGTACATCGAGCTTCAGAGATTAACATGATTTAGAGAGAAAATATAAGCGAGTAATTCATGAAAAGTTAGTGTTTATATAAACATAACTGATAATATGGAAGCTCAAAGATACATATTTTTTCTTTAGAGTTCTAGCATTGAAATCTGGTATAGAATATACACGTGGTCAGTAAGTAATTTCCTGTCCAAGAAATTCAATTGATCGAGTTACTTAGTCTTGCTTTGTTGACCCAGGGCGAGAAATCTTTTAAAATCCTACGCAGCATCTTAAATTTTTTTTTAAACCTTGTCATGTTTTTAATTGTTATGTATATTAGAAGATATTACTGTAATATTCCTTACAGGTCATTTAATTTTTTGTAAAGTGTAGACATTGTGACTTAAAACATCGCCTTGGATGATTCTGTAAAGGTAGGTGAATTCTAATTTGGGTTTAAATAAATAATTCAGCTTTGCACAGCTTTGCATGAAGTAGGTCGAGCCATTTATTTCTGAACTACTTAATAATATGAAAATGAAAGCTCATTAACAATTGTACAGCATGAACGTTATTGACCCTCAAAGCTGACCAGTCCTCTTTGACCTCTTTGACAAAAGCACAAAAATATGAATACTGCCCGAACGTGAGTCAGATTCCCTCCCACCAGACACAATCCATTACACCACGCCCCGAATTCTTCTACTACATCTGCCAGCATGCACCGCACACTCGCAGACGGCACATACAGTTCGAGTCACGTCCCTCACCTAATACAAAACTACAGACTGTCGCGACGCGGTTCACGCACGGGAATTTTATCACCTTTTTATTTTAGAAACATTACTTTAGTCTACATGTTGGCGGTACTGAAGATAGGTTTTCCGAGAAAATGGGTGTCAACATTTATAGCTTTCAACGTGCCTATATTTTCGGAAGGATAAATGATGATGAGTACGCCTACAGTCCTGCATGTATAGTTCAGGCACTTTCATTAAATGGAAACCAGTCACGCATACAAATACTTTAGAATTGGGGAGAACACATTCTGCAGCATTCTTAATTTATGGTTCAAAGTAATTTTCAGACAGACAAGCTGCGCCTACCTACCTCTCGACCGGCCGGCAAGACTACGTCTGATTGCGCCTATGCTATCATATAAACTGTATTTGACTTTTATGTTGTGCTGCATGAAAAATGCTACTCTATCAATATTCATGATCTATTATTACAAAGCACACCCATGTAATTGACAGATAACCACTGAAAGTTAGTGCTCCAGAACAGAGGGGCAATTCCCGAAATTTTTAAGAACGTTCGCATTCGCGTCTCATTCGCAATCTGTCAAAAATACAATAAATTTACCAACATTTTTGTCAAATTTGACAGATTGCGACTTGAATGTGAAAGTGTTTTAAGTAGGTAGGAGAATTGGCTTTCTGACCTTTTTCAATGAACTTCTTCCAAGCGTTGTGATGATCATATTATCTACATACCTTCTGCTCTCTAAGCTGCATCTCCAACACATCAGCGGTGTTCGCCGGCGGCTGCATGGCGGCAAGCCGTGCCTCCATTCTGGACAGCCACGCGTCCGCGTCGCGCCTCCTCGCCTCGTAGCGCTGCGAGTCGCCGAGCATGGCATCGAGCTGTGCCTTGCGTTGTAGCACGCGGGCATTGGCCTCGTCCCAGTGCTCGCGCAGCGCTGTTACTGTGGACAAGACAAATGGTTGGTTAGATATTTCTTTTTTATAAAGACTGGCTTTTTTGCGCACCATGTTCTAAAGTTCACATGTAGAGGTATCATGAAAGATGTGATTGTTAAATGGCGGCAGTCTCTTTAATATTTAGTTTTCAATTTATTTATTTCCTCCCTATATCTCTAAAGAGTCCTTAGGTGAAACGGTTTCAGTTTATATATTTACAGGCTTTTTTATTTTACCTTTGAAACCGTTTGTGGGTTTATTCCCGACCTGTATACATTTTACGAAAGTCCGAGACTGTGCGACCTAATTAATTAAATTAGTCCTGCTAAGAGTATGTAGCTGGAAACGTTTGTAGGTTTTTTCGATGATAAGTTAAGCATGTTAATTAATTTACATACTTAATTATAAAATCGTCACACAAAATACCTAAATGATAATAGATATTATTGGTAGGTCTTTACTTACTTAAAAGGAAAATGATTACATTTTTTGAGCCTAAGGAAAAAGTATCAAGAAAATATATTGCAAATTAACTTGAAAGGATATCCTCATAGCTTCCTATCCTTGAACAAATATTTATACGAGCATTATGTAAGAAAAGAGTATGATAAGAAGCACCCAAGAAATACTGCCCCGATCATTTTTTCCCTCAAAATAACATTCCCAGCACGCAGTACATACCTACTAGAATATTAGCAACATATTTTTAACAAAAGAATTAGAAGGAACTCAACAAAAACAGCTATATTACTAGTCCCAAATGCCTTATATTATGTTTGTATCAAGAAATACAATATATTGTAGAACACCCAAAGGAACGGTATGTCAAACTAAACCATGTATTAAATTCTACTTCTACTAAATATCTATTCCCATTCGAAATATTATATATTCATACTACGAAACGTAATTTGATATTGTAAATACACGTACCGTCTAAGTTTATTTTCCATTGCGATTTTAGATGGGCGCCTTCAGTAATGTTATTGAAGGAAACCCGCAATGTATTCTAAAACAGATTTTCATTCGAGATTTGATGTGGCGTCGGAGATTGCAGAGTACCGTTATCTACTGGATAAGTAAATATCGAATAAGTTTGAAGTAAATTGCTTTTGAACAAGTACACAGTGGAATTGATAAAATTCTTGGAAAGAAAGATTTGTTTTAATGTGTCAAACAAAGTGCCTTAAGGTTTGTTTGGAAAAACAATGTTTTGACGTTTTAATGGCTGAGTTTATGGGAACAAGGAATCTGTTGCAGTATTCTGACTTAGTTTCTTTACTTTTAGAAACGTGGCACAGATATTGTTACCTACATTAAATTCAGTGATACATTTCACTGTATGGCAGTTTAATACTTCATTCCCAGTGATTCCAGTCCTAATGGCGATTTCTAGTCAATTTTCCGGCACATAATACCTAATTAATCCGCCATCTTTAAGCTTTCAAGCTCCAAGATCTTGTTTTTCTTCAATTTCTGCACGATCGCGCCGCCATTTTGTACGCGAGCATTGTTAATTCAAAGAAAACACACGAAGCACACAAATAATTCCTAAACACAAACATTAGTCGCAATCTCAAACCAATGTATGACTTTTATGAATTAAATATCATGCATTTGAGACTCTAATCTCATTGGAATTTCAACCATGTCCGATATGAAATAAGGTTTACTTTTGAATGATGGTAAAAAGGGTTGATTCTCGTTGAAATAAGCTGATTTGCGGAGTTAGAAACGTGAATATGATAATGAAGATGTGTGGTCTGAGGACCGACGTCTTTCATGTCGGCCTAGCGAACACTTCGGGTAATTAAAACGTTATTTTTATAACATTCTCTCATATTTCAACAGGTTTGTTTACATGTTTATTTGAGACTAGCTTCTGCCCGCGATATCGACTGGCTGAAATTTCTTGTTTTCACATAAAATAGTAGGTACAATTGGCAATAGTGTAGCTTCCCATTAGTGAAAGAATTTTCAGAATCGAATTAGTATTTCCGAAGATTACCTCCAACATAGAGATTCACAAAATCATCCTTATAATATTAGTAGATAAACATGCACGAATATTTTTCTTAATTATCAAAATATCAACCAAAATGTTTACGAAAGTAAGATCTGTAAATTCACAGAATAGCTAAACCATTCCAAAATCCGCCACTAAAGAGCAACTTCACACTCGAATAAAGACAAAACATTAAAATAGTCAACACACAGTGCTCCAAAACGCTGTTTCCTGGACAAAATTCGGCGCAGCGCAAATGAGATGCACAGTGAGTCAAATAGTGTTGCACTAAGGTCGTTACGTGATGCCAACTGGAGCACTGTGTCGGGTTGTTATTTCGTTTGCAGTTTGCTGAGGGATTTGAAATCATGGACGAAATGAAGTTAGCTTTAACGGTACAGATGTCATGAATGTGATTCTCAAAGGGATTCTGTTATGCTGTTAAATAAATAAAGGCGAGTAGGCTCTCACAACAACAAGTGTACTGTAATAACATAACATCACGGCTAGGTACCTATAGTGCGCCATTTGGCTAGGAACGCCCTTCTTTAGATAACATACTGTATAATAATAGAAAAAGCAGGAATACGGCTCGCACGCGAAGGGTTCCGTACCACCGTACAATATCGAACACATTTTTGTTTTTGTAGTACCTTCCCAATAATTTTTTACACTATTTTTAATATTTGTTGTTAAACCGGCCATAGCAGTTTAATTACGGTTCAAAAGATACAGCCCTGTGACAGACGGACAAACGGATCGCGGACCCTTAATAATAGAGTCCCGTTAGCCCCTTTGGGTATACGGAATACTAAAAAGCGCTGTTGAAACATGTCTTAGGTAACATCATGAACATCAGTATTCACACAACACCATAAAAATATTTTTAGATAAAAGTATTTTTTCTCTTATACGATTTGTCCCCTCCGATGCCGTGGCTTTCAATTTCCCAGCTGTTACCAAAGGCCAATGCAGCGATAAAATACAACCTCTTCTCTCGTTAAAACATAAGTTAAAACAAATAAAATAACAATAATACAAGTTTACGTCCTAAACTTACTCCTTACGCCGCTTTAAAAACTTTCACGACATCCGTTACTGTGGTGTACATAGAGACGCAATTCTGTAACTGTGCTCAATATATATGTGTCGTAGATTATAAAAGTTGAGCGATAATAGTCTCTCATTTGATTATTGTAGTACTAAGTTGAGGATAAACTCCGTGACGCGCTCACTGAAGTGGGGCGTCACGTGGACAGAGTCGTGTTAAGGGAAGTGGCTGAATGACGAAGCAGTCTTGTGAAGGCAACGAAAAGATGCAGTACTCCACTTCTACTATGCGAAACTGTCGGTTTGCCCGTACGTAGAAAGTAGTGCGTGAACATTATTAGTATTGTACCTACTGTGATAATTATTCTGAAAGTTAAATACTAACTTGCTATATCATCGTGTTTTATTGTAAGCCTGCACTATGGATTCCATACCACCGAATCGAGATGATGACGGCACTCGCTCAGCCATCGCTGTCGCCGTCGTCATATGAATAAAAAATTCGTCGGCCTAATAACGTAAATAATGCAATGAATGTGGCAAAACTGGAAAATATGAATGGCAATGCCATTTTAGGTGTGTTGCACAATTACTTTGGAGGATTATTGTATACTAGCTGCGCCCCGCGATTTCACCCGCGTTAGTCTCGATCCCATGGGAATATCGGGATAAAAAGTATCATAAGTCTTATTCCAGGTCATAATCTGCCCATGTGCCAAATTTCGTCTAAATCTGTTCAGCCGTTTTAGTGTTAAAGCGTAACAAACAAACTCACTTTCGCATTTATAATATTAGTTAGGATTTTTATCATTTCTTATTAAAATGTTCTCTTGTTTGCAAACGTTACTGATGAACATAGGAGTTCGATAAATGGTTTCCCTTTAATGGCATTGCATTGACTGTAGTAACTGTACACCTCTGTGTCCCCTTCAGGAAACATACGCATGATGTTACGTTATCAATATCTCACTCGATTATTAATGAACGCAACTATCGGTAAACACATAAGGGAGCAGTCATGAAGTAACATCACAATAACATTATCATTAACACTTACCAACGCTCGAATCACATTATCGTCACGTTCGTAACTACACAACTTTGTCCAGCGTTCGGACTAATGAACACACTGTGCACTGGACAAAAGGAACTGATTTTAAAGAGGAAACTGGACAGAAGTATGTTTTTTTTTAGTTTCAGAATGAAAAGTTCCCGAAATAAGAGATAAGTTTATTTTATTGTTAGTCCAATTTGACATGGCGATGATCAGTAGGATATTTTACTGTATATTTTAAGGATCACATGGCAGGTTTATACTGCATTTCTTTTAACCGTATGAACAGTGGGATTTTGATGTGTGATCCCAACTTTTTACCGTAAAATATCGTGTGAACGCTTAGGTATTGTTTTTAACATTTGTTATTGTTAAATTAGAATACGCCCACAAAATCTGTTATACTATAATGTATTATAATAAGTAGCAAAAACATTGTTTATTAATTAAAATAAAAGTGTTACTAATAAATTAACTGCTGTTATTTAGTTATTTGTATCACTCAAGCATCGAACCTTTCAACAGAGCCCGCAAGTGTAAGAGCGGGGCGCTTGTCTGAGACACAGGGAAACCGGTAATGTTCGCTGAAATAGAAATATACATACAACTACATAAACTATACAGGGGTATTGAGTACATACAGTTATTTAACGTTACTGTATCGATAGAAGCAGGGAAATACCTTTATAAAAATGGACGCCTCTACCTAACCATTTGGTTGGGTTGGTTGGATACATTAGGTATGTAGGTGCAATTCTAACTTTTAGTTCTATAACATTGATGGCCATTTTCACAAAAATAAGCGACACCTTAAGCGCTCTGTTCGATTTCCAACGCTCGGCTTGGTGACGATAGTTGAAAATCCAACGGCGCACTTTTATTTAGGCATTCATTTATGTCGCCTAGTGTTAGTAAAACGTGCATGACATTTATATTTTAAAAGTATTAATAAAATACATATAAAACAGTTTTCACAGAGTTATAAAATAAAAGATTTTTATTATAATTGAATCCTCTACCGGCCAGGTGCGATGGACGTAAAATAAACCGTTTCGCACAAGCCCAAATCACTTTAAGCAGATTCCCACATTGTTACAGGCTTTAAAAAATTACGACTGCTCGCTCAAAGTCGGTAAGCCTAAAATCTTCATTTAATGAGGTCTAATCGACCCGTTAACAGGCTGCCATTAGTGGCCATCGGAAGGTTAACACGAGCTGACCGCTTATTGATCACTTTTTGAACAAGGGGTCCACTCTACCCAACTAGTGCATCTCTATGATTAAGAGGGGCCGATGAGTTTTGTCTATGAATATGCAAAGCTGTGCCAAGAAGCCGCAGTAGTTAGATCGCACCTTTTTCTAAGGAAATTGCTATACAGCACCATGTGGAACCCCGAAAATCATATATATGGTTATGGCTCGCGAGAAACACGTTAAAAATATCATAACATCACGCCTGTAATCCCCGCAGAGTTAGGCAGAGGTTTACTTGTACACGCACATTTCGCCAGTTATGTTTAAGTCCCTTGTAATAGGGGGCGAGCCTATTGCCATCAACCGGGGACAAATCTAAACTCCGAGGTGTTACTGAGAAATTCGTAATGGTAAAACTCGATAACAATTTGCCCGATCTGGGAATCGAACCCAGGACCTCAAGCTCAGCAGCAGAACTTGCGACCACTAGACTTCCGTTAAAGACTATCATAACATTACATCCATAATATTCGTACTTTGCTGGTTCCACGCCCGCCCTGTTGAGTTTCCAAACATAGGCTTAATTAAAGCCACATAGGTACCTATAGTCATGGTGGTGGTCCTACATAACTTTGTACCGGTAAAATGCACTATAGCGTTGTAACGTTGTTGTACGAGATAAAAAAAAACTCGGGAAACTGCAACAGCTGCGAAATACGGGCTTCGAAACTGTGATACCGGGATTTAGAATAGGTTTATGTTTTTAAATATTTTTTATTGAATCATGGAAGTGTAAACTTTTATTGGCGTATTCATTTATTTCATTTGGTATTTCATTCTGGTGTCGGAAACACTATTTTTTCTATTATTTTTTAGGGTTCCGTACCCAAAGGGTAAAACGAGACCCTATTCCTAAAAATCCGCTGTCTGTCCGTCCGTCTGTCTGTCTGTCTGTCTGTCAGTCTGTCACCCGGCTGTATCTCATGAACTGTGATAGTTGAAATTTTCGCAGATGATGTATTTCTGTTGCCGTTGTATAACAAAAAATACTAAAAAACAGAATAAAATAAATATTTTAGGGGGCTCCAATACAACAAACGTGATTTTTTGCCGTTTTTATAGATAATGGTACGGAACCCTTCGTGCGCGAGTCCGACTCGCACTTGGCTAGTTTTTCTTGATCTTTCAGTTGATTTAGGTACCTCCTTACTGGCGAATGCAGTTAACTGATAAATAGGTTTCTTCAAGAAAAAAATATCCAGGTCATCCTTTAAGAAACCTAAAAATCAAACTACAAACACTGTTGCTTGCCAATACAAAACCAAAACAAACGAACTCTTTCCCGCCCTCTTCACAAAAATGTGTAACACAGTGTTTATCCACATCTGCGAAACAATTCCCTTTGACAGCAAGAATATTAAGATGAAATAATAAAAAGCCGGCTCCATGCAGTCGAACATTTTGGTATAATACCAATTACTATGCGAAAATTCTCGCGTCACATCAAAGGAATCTCCCTCCCGCGGCTGATTACATAATTTGCCTAATTAACGGAATACTGAGACCTTATTAGTTGGCAAGTTATCAAATGACTGGAGATGGGCAGACTAGATACCTAATTAGAGGTTTACCGCGTTGTTGCTGCGCCGTTTGTGACTAAAAGCCGATGTGCCTTGAAAATAAAAAGTGAATGTGTTACAAGCATAAAGCTTTTTATATAACACACGCCTGTCATCCCCGAAGGGTTAGGCAGTGGTGCACCTATAGTACCTACACCCACATTTCACAAGTTATGTTTTAAGTCCCATGTCATAGGGGGCGAGCCGAGTGCTATCAACCGGGTACACAAATCCAGACTCCGGGCTGCTACTGAGAAATTTCATATAGACGAACCCAATAATACTGACCGACCTGGGAATCCAACCCAGAACCTCATGCTCAGCAGTAGCGATTGTGACCAGTAGACCAAAGACGCAGTCGCAGTAACTTATTTCACATTATAGTACTTAATAATAATACAACCTTTTTAAACATACAAAATAAGGCTAATTATCTAATATCATCGCGAAAACTCATCACCAAAGAGGTCCTAATATTTATTACCAGTAAAAAACCTATTAACCCTAAAATGCGAGTGTTTTGGTACACCAGGCCGAAAGTTTCGCCGGATGCCTAAAGCCGAGACATTGTAAAATCCTCGCGCTATGGTTTAATTACCGAATTACAATTAGCGATACCGGCCTTTTAGTTAATGAAACCCTTAGGAAAGGCCGCTTGATTGAGAAAAAACACGTTCGCTTTACGTTTGAGTGGGCATTAGGGTGACGTTTAAAGTGGGAATCTTTTTCATCAACAAAATTTTTATTTCTCAAATGAGTAATCAAAAACTCTGTCGGATGAGGGAAATGTAATTCATTAATATGTAGCATCTTAATTTTAAGTAAGTAAGTAAAATATGTGAGTATGTTTCTGAGTTCAGATGATATTATTATGTTTCTCAACGTTATGTAAGTACGGTTACTGGTATAAAATGTCGAGAAGGCAGATTGAGTTTGGCGAAAAAAGGGACCAGGCCTTAGACTAACTTACCGTTATGTGAATAGACTCTGGCAAAAAGCCAAACAAATGCCAATGAAGGAGACACATGTCTACAAAGAGATCCTATTCTCCTATAAACTGTTTCCTACCATAACAATAAACTGGAAAAACATAAACCCCATTGCCTTGAAGAAATAAAGGCCTTTTTAATTTAATTGCGAAAGGGGTAGGTGTTAAAAAGGACAGCGTAACGAACAAGTTAATTAGTTGGGGGGAGGGGGGAGGAACACGGGGTTGCGCAGACGACATTAAAATTGGAGCACTCCTTTACGAACTGTGAATCCCTAATTTCGGTGATTGCATGCAAAAATACGAAAGAAATAAAAAGGTGTTTACTGTAGTGAATATTTTGGGTTACCTTTTTAACATGGCCGGTAAAAGAAGGTCAAAGCAAAATGTTAATAGGCTCGCCCTCTATACATGAGACTTAAGCATAACTGGTGAAATGTGGGTGTGTTATAGGTTCAGTAAATATAGGCCTGATGATAAGGTGTTCTTGATAGATTATCTCACGAAATTAATTTTACAGAAACTTCAACCAAACGCTAGAATATTCAACAAAATATAAGTTCAAACAAATATTTGTAGACAAATAAGTATGATACTGTATCACATCCCGTCATGTCAGTCAGTACTCAGTACATACTCAGCAGGATCAGTAAGGATTCATAATTTGAGTGATAACCTTAAGGAGGCTGTCTCGTAATCATTTATCTTCGTAGTGTGGGTAATTTATGTTCGGCCGAGACAAGTAGCGACGTGTTGACAATTATTACGTCTGTGTTACGAGAATATACTAGTCGGCTTGATAAAGTTTTGGAGATTTGGAAGACTCTTCAGTACTCATGTGATGAACTTGGGGTCGAATGGACCACACTTTGGTAGTTACAGGTTTAGTTACTTTTAATGGGCCAGTATTCATATATTTTTTCAATAGACTTAATAATTGCTACGTCACCTATTGCAAGACATAAGTTCAAGTAGATTTTTATATCGTTTTTATTTGATTTCATAGTTTAGACGGTGCTTAGAACATATTAAACCAAAATGTAGCGAAGAATGGATATCAAAATCTAACTGAAAGCATATTTCAGAATCTACATAAGTCGGTAAGTATATTTACTTTTTAAAGCTTATTTTTTATTATTAAGAAAAACCACAAATAAAATCACACCAAAACCTTTGCATCAACGTAAAATCCATTCTCAAAAAATAAAAACCGTTCCCAGTATCCCACAAAAAGTTTACAGGAAAAAGTGAATTAAATGACATAGCAAATGACACGTATACCGTGTGGGCTGGCAGTTCAATCTCGGCTGAGGTATTATTTACGACGAGCGGCTCCCGACAAATGCGCTCACTATTTATTATATATACTACAATTATATCGCGGGTTTCGTTGCCCGGCGATGGCTTTTAAAATATTTTCGGAGACAGATTTTGACGTTCAAAAGTGTCTTTTAGGGTTTTGAAATCGATTCTTGTTTCAAACCTCTCACTGCGCGGCACAAGTTCGGTGACATACAGCTCACTTTCAGGTTAAAAGAGTCACGCCACATTGAATACTTTCAGGCATAAATGATACGAAATGTGTTTAATTTTTTTAAGTAATTTAATTGTCAGGTCCATTCCATAATATTAACAATTCATACCAATGTTCCATGACTGAAATAAAACAATATCCTTATGGACTGAACCTCACGCATAGTTCACATCCCGACAATAGTGACAAATGAACTCACGAAACGTGTACACTGCAGTGCAAAATAATTTGTATGCGAGAGTGCTCCGATGGATTTTAAATCCGAAGCGCCGTATCCCTCATTTATATCGCGAATGTCTGCATTCGATGTCAATGGACAGCTTATTACGACTCCAATTAATCGGGAGCTTGGCACTGAATTGCCACTAGCAATCGATGGCAATCGCTGGCAATTGCTGGCAATAGCTTTTAGCAGTCCCGGATTAGATGCCCTATTAAATGTTTGCGATTTGTAAACATTGGATGTTTTTGAATCTATATTTTGCTTTTCGTTTGATTACACTTTTGTTTTTATTCTTTTAAGAACGTATAAACAAAATAGAAAGAAATTGAAAAAAAAGAACTTTGTTTCAGTACCTACAGCGGAAGCCAGAAAAAAAACATTCTGATTTAATTCCTTAGCCCATCAATATTGTTCTATCGTATGTAACTTAATTATGTAAAAAAGCGTGTTGATTTTTCTTCAACCACTCAAGATAGGGTACACTTTGATATAAGTAGGTAGGTACTGAAAACATAAGGTACGATAATGATTATGATTAATTTGATAACGTTACAACTCCACGAACGCCCCAGTAACGTAACATACAACGGCGTACGAAAGATAAATATTGCCACCGACTACATCAAATATTGACTCCCACCGTTCGACCGAAAACACAGTAATTATAATTCAATAACAATGATTAAACAGGCCACAGACTGCCGGGGCCTCGTCTGCCGTAAACCTCAGTTAACAATAATAAATCTGTTTAAATGGAGATCGAAAAATCGAATATCATCGGGACCACTCGGAAATGTAAAGGTAGGAAAGGGTTGAATCGTCTGGGGACGGTACGATTTTCAGCGGTTTTGTCAAACTCGATAGTAAGTCTGAATTGTCTGTTAAAGATGAAAAATGTTTTGTTTGGGTGTTGGAAATAGGTACCTTTCTTGCTTTCAATTCTCTGTTATAATGTGCTTCAATACTCTGTTATAATGTGAATTGTGAATTTCAGAAAGTAGCGTTATTAGTTTTCATTGGGCCTGCAGTAAAAGCTTAAACTTTTAAAGGTTTAAGCTTTTACATCAGAGTCAGGTAGATATATGTATAAGAAAAAGCTTTGCTGTAAGCTCCAACTTCTTTTGTAAACGAAGTCTAAATGCATAAACTTGCATATCTATGTAGCGCTATTGTTTACCCACAGCTAAATAAAGCATACGTCAGTCAGACTAAGCGCGGGCCGACCGAGCCGACCGGGCCGGGCCTGTGACCGCCAAAGCCCGGGATTTCCCATCCCTTGAGCCCGGAGGCTATATTCTATCTCACGTATTTCACAGTAGTAGAATCATACAAAATATGGCTCCGCTATTTTAGATTTGACTATTTTCCAGAATGTGAAATATTAGATATAGGACCAGTAACTGCGGACTGGCGAGCGAGAAGACTTGAGTTGTGTTCTTACCACACGAATACATAATTATTTAACTTAGTTGCAAGAGGTTGGTGGAATTATTAATAGAAACAGAAAAACATTACTATAAGTACACCTCCGGCTAACCCTTTGGGAAATACAGGCTTGATTTTATGTTATATGTACAGAAAAACATTAATTTGATAAAGAGTCAACAGGTATAAACCACGGACGGACGGTGTAAAATCAGCAACTGAAGTGTTTATCGTGTCAAACGTGGGACATGCAGAATGAGTAGGTAATGAGTTAATGACACAGAAAGAAAGAAAGACCTTACGATTATTTGACACAGTCTACAGACTTGAGACGACGATGGCGCCACTAATGACGACGCTGTCCTTAGTAATAAAAAAATTTATGTGCGTCTACCGTTAGCTTTACCATGTTCAAAAATAAAATATTTCTGCGAGACAGCTATCATTCGACCAAAAATCAATCTTAAACGCTAAAACAGACATAGAAACATTCATATAAAGGTACATAAAGTAAATTGTGACCGTACTGTGTCATATCCAGCGTGGCAACACAAATCGTGACGTCAGAGCTCCCCTGAACACCGCTTCATTATTCATGGGACTTCTTTCGGATTATTTCTGTGTCCCGGTTTTTTCGACAGGCATTGTACTTTTTACTTTATAAATAAAATATAATTTGTTGAGTTTATAGTATTTTTTTTTATTTGCCTTTGCGAAATATACTATTAGGTTTTTTACTTTTTTTCTTTGATCATAGCTCTCGTAGGGATATTCGCAAAGGGAATATTAGGGACAGTAAATTACGGGGACGTAAAATGTAACTTATTTGGCTGGTTGGTCTTTATTGTGTTTTGGGTTCTCGGAAAGGCTTTTACTTGAACTTTAGAAATGTTGTTTTGATATCAACGTTTTAGTTTGAATTGTGATTTAATTGCACACAAACTATTGTTATTTTAACAGCAAATGTAACTAAGTTACAATAAACAGTTCTAAACTAATCCATGAATTGAATCAGTCCGTTTTCAAACCAAATATCTGCTTTAGATTAAATTACGAGGAACCAATAGCGACGAACGCAAAATATCAATCTGTGATAATATTACCTACAATTTGCCATTTCTATCACAAATAAGCGAGAAATTATTAATGATTGGTAATCAATTGTAATTATCAGCAAATGAATAACACGCACTAATGAATGGATAATACTTTAATATAAAAAGTATATATGTGTACCTACACAGTACATAAGTGGCAATACGGCGGCTATGTATTAATCTGGCTACTATTGGTAGTCATAGAGACATAATTAAATAAGGTTATTAATTGGTGAGGGGAAAAGAGATCGAAAGAAAATCTATAGAAGAAAATAAGAGATTTCGAATTTATCCGTACCAGTACCTACTTGTTATTGTGTATCTCTCGGTGATTCTCTGTCCAATTAACACATTTATACAGTACGCTAATCCACACTCATATTATAAATGTGAAAGTAACTGTCTGTCTATTACTTTTTCACACAATAACGGCTGAAGTGATTTCGGGCAAACAGGTAGATCCTTGGGTTAGGTTAATTATAGAATACTTTTGATCTAGGTATTACGATCTCATGGGATAATTTCCGACCTCAACGCGGGCGGAACCACGGGAAAAAGCTAGTCTATATAAACAAAAATGAAATGCTGTTCGTTGGTAGCGCATCACTCGAGAACGGCTGGACCGATTTGCCTGTTTTTTGCTTTAGAATGTTTGTATTAGTCCGCAACAAAGACCGTCTCCACAGATACCGGGCTATTCGGATGATTCTGATCCTCAATATATATGTGGCGCCTCTCCGCAGACGATGGCCCACCTTTCATCTTGCGCCGCATGTCACCTGTAGGTACACGTGAGGACCCTATGTATGCGTCAGCGAATGATGTTAGCGTAGCCGAGTGCTGCGCCAAACAGGAAATTTTAATAATATTTGCTATCGACACGCTAAGAAGAATTAATTAGGTTTTAATGGAGAGAAAAATTGGAAAAGTTTCCGGAAAGTTTTCTCATTTGGGAAAAACGAAACGCCCTTTTTTCTATGGAATTATTTAAACTTGGATAACGTCACCCGGGACAGTGGTAAATAAATTAATCAAAAGTCATTTATTCAAATTAGGCTGAGAATCAGCACTTTTCGAACGAAAATTACATAAGATAGTCCCCCAAAACGCCCACCCTTCACCACTTCCTAGTGCTTTAGCTGGGAAGAAGAAGTGGCGCCACAAACTCCCCAGCAGTAAGAAATAATGATTATTATAGCCTTTGCAATACACAACCGCATTTCATGTAACTCTTTATCACAATAATAAGTATAAATTGCAATGATTGACGCACGTTTGTGAAATATAACATCTCTACCAAGAGCCACATAGGTGTACCTGCATTTAGAGACCGTAGAGCGCAGACCGCAACTAAGGTATTGACGTTTTATAAAAGTGTTTCTACAGTTGGTACAAAAATAATGACCCTTGACAATATTTGTATTATAGTGCAGCACGGGAGAGTTTGACAACCTAATGGCTGTACTTTTTAGTACATATAATAACTGAAAATGTGACATTTATATCCATATATCAATTTACACATTTTCTCGACAATTGCTTTTTAATAAAGCAGAAAATGTATGAGAAAACTTGTTAAATTGTCGAATTGTCGCATTGTCGCCTGACGTTTTGTTAACTAGGCCCTTGTACAATGACCTAACGGAAACGAACGAACTTTTGAAAGCTTAACTTGTCAATTGTTGAAAACGTCGTTGAGTCGTCACATTTAATAATATGACAAGGTTTTAAGTGTGTTAAGGTTTTCGTAGGTCGACTGAACACATTATCACTTTGTATTGTTAATGCCACCGGCTGGCAGCCTGCCCATGAGTAGGTATAATAATCAGTTATTCTTAAGTCACCATTATAATGAACATCTATATAATTTAAAAAAAAATCACGGATCACAAAATGTCACTAATGAGTTGAGCTCACCCATCGCGCTCGTTCCGATTGTCGTCGAATTATTTTATCTCAATTGAGTCCCGGGATCCCGGTGTTCCAGAGTCCCGGTTCGCCCGGCTTAGGTTATTGATTTTACGTGTTTTTGTAGCCCCGGGCTTGAATCTTTTTGGTTCTCTAAATTCACTTGATTTGCTTTAATTTTATTTCAGCAAACTCTTTTCCTGGTGACAAAGCCCAAAGAAAGAGTAATGTATTCTAATAGCTTATCATGTGCATGGGGTAGTTCTTAAACCTTAACTGAACCGATTTCTACAATCGATAGATTGTTATCATTGGAGATTTTCTTGATCGAGAAAACCTGCCAACCCAGGGGTCATCAAATCATATAACTAAAAATTCATTAGATACGGAAGTATTCGGATGAATATTTACTATCGTAATATTAATATTCCATACTATCTTTTGTCGTCCGTTTCCCTGTTTGTATTATCGTGTGTAAATATCCAATAGAAAAGGGATTTTCCATCAGATTATTGAATAAAAAGATGTCCGTGAGTAGGTGGAAAATGCTGTATAGTTATTTTTTTATTTTTTTATGTGTTTCAACGAATTGACGCTTTTTCCGCGGGAATGGAATTACGCGGATATAAATGTAAATTAAAATAAAGATCGTAATTAGCTAAAACCAAAAAATCGGTTGACTTTACCAAAGCCATATTTCAGGGTGACGGTGACATAGTAATCCAAACATCATCACCACAAAATAAAATCTAATCAATCACTGATTGATAAATGGCAGTGAACGCGAATAGGCGGCATATTAAGCCCAGCTAATGCATCGGCCAATCAATCAGAAGCGTCGCGCGCGAGTGATTCGCCAAACATGTCCCGAACAACTAACCAATCAGCGAGCTACGGTGACCATGCGTTACGGAATTATTTTAGATAAAAAAATAAAATAAAGTTTTTTTTCTTTAACATTTTCTGTTTTTGTGACATAAAAACAAATAGGGTATTTAAAGGGGGTAATCCGAAATGTAACATTTTCTAAAAATAATTACAAAACAGTACCCACTGAATAAGGGACAAAGTCAAGTTAAATAATTATGACAGGACATCTTTAAAAAAATACTTTTTGACATCTAAGTATGATATTGTGATTGCGTCTGACAGTATTTTAATTGGCTTCCCATTTTAATTTATTTTAATAAAATAAATCGGATTTAGATGTCGGTTTTCTCATTATTTATATTTCTTTCCTATCTACCCAAGAAAACTCTATACAACCCAGCACCTAAACTTATTCACCCCACACAACATAAACACGCGTTATCTCATGGCGGCTCTAACGGCTAGAATTCAATTTGTCAGCTGTACACGTCTCGCGAGATTGCGGCGAAGACGACACGCTAGCGAAGCGAGCTAGCAATGGACTGAGACAAATACACAGTGACGCAATGGGCTTCTATTAAAGCGGGAAATGAGAAACGAACTGTTTTTGCTTCGTAATCATTTGTTGGGGCTGGAGTGGGATAAAGGTTTGATAATCTTGTTTGTGTTTTACAAAATATTTTTGAAGTGAGTAAGTATAAAGCACCACCCTTGTTTGTGAAAATATTGTTATTCCCTACAGCTAGAACTGTCTTACGCGTAGTAAATCTTGCAGAAACATTAACTAAGTTAAAGTACCCAAAACAAAAAACTAAAATCTAGCTTAAAAGTGTAAAAATCATAAGCAGAGAGCGGACGTACTAATTAAACCGGTTTGTTGTAACTGGTCGACCGGTTCGAACCAGTTTTTGGCGGTCCTCTCTATGCTGCTCTTCCACTGCGTTTGCACTTTTTACCCCCGTTGAACTGTAAATATTTAACTAGCAGTATGTTATGGAAATAACAAGGTTTCGTTCTGTTTCGAAATTTTATTTAAAAAGGTAGAAATCGTTGTTCATTTTTCGACAATAAGTAAAAATAAAGTACTTTTCCTGAAAAATGTCCGGAAGGTAAATTAGTGTTCGCGAAAATATATATATTGTCAATACTCGACAAATCTTATTTGAGAATTGGGAGCTCTTATTGTTTTGTACCAGTAACAAAATAATATAACAAACACGAGAAATATCAGTTTGTCTTGTTGAAAGTTTGCCGTTTTATTTATTGGAGTGTAGGTACCTATTTGTAAGAGCTGTGCGAGAGGAAATATTTCTTATTTTCACGTGCTATCGATAGAGCTGGTGTTATTTAACATAATATATTTTGGTTCGAAGACGTTTGGGCCGTGGCTAGACATATTGATATGCTGTCAGTTGCAACCTCGCAGTAATCTAGTTTCTTGAAAACTAGATGCTTTTTCCAGTGTTTATTAGATATTTTTCTTTTTTCTTCAGCGACCAAATCTAAATACAAAGTGACGTTTCTTGGCTGCAAACAATTAATGAATTGTGCATGACGTCTTGTTTTTTTTTTACGTTGTTAATAAAATTATAAAAAACAAATATATTTTCAAGTGATGTATCTGCAATAGTGAAGTAAATAGGGCAGTTTAGATACTTTTTATCATTCGGTTGCAACTAAACAGCACACACAAAAAAGTGTTGGTTTTCCATATTCGCGAATGTCACAAATTCCACGGGGACGTAAAAAGAAGTAGAACGTCAAACTCAAAGCATTTATTTCAATTAAACCATTTACAGGCACTTTTGAATTGTCAAGGAGTCGGTCAGTCAGAAATATGAAGCTAGTTGCCCATTCCAAAGCGTAGTAGGTACCTATGGAGAAGAACGGGCAAGAAACTCCACGGACACTCTTTTAAATCAAAATAATGTTACAATATATGGGTTACATCATTCATGTTGAAATTATACATGTGAGAACAATGTAGAAAGTACGTTAAAAGCGTCCGCAATTATAACATAAAACAATTCAAAAATTAAAATAAGCCATGGCAGCTAAGAGATGACCAACTGACGGCGCCCGTTCACGAACATGATGCATGGATCAGCACCATTCAGCTCAACCATTTTGAAGGGAGCTAAATGATCCTACACACGCGCCACCATCAGCGAGACATTTCAGTGAGCATGACATTCCCAGTCGCCAGGGCACATTCAAGTCAATGAAAGACAAATTACCCGGTAAATGGTAGCTCAATAGTACATAGTACTCACACCTGTGCTATGCAATTATATAATACAAAGGAGATTGAGTTTATACAATGCAAAGATGGTCTTACAATCTTCAGCAGCTCCAACAGTATTTTCGAATGTTAATTAGTTAGTTGTGATTGTGGAGCAGGACCAGCATTAAGCCAAGCATTTTTATCAACTTATAATATGCCTGCCTGCATAGTGTGCGTTTTATACAAGTTTTGAATTTCATCTCATTCAGTTGAAGTATGTATGTACGTGGATATGGGAGGGCGACAGCTTATATTGAAGGTGTAGGTAATCGATGACCAGCAGGGATAGGGCTCGTGGCATGGCTACGGAGGAGCGGGGAGAGGTTGTCGCTGCTTTTATGTGGTATCAGTCTGTTTAGTTATGGAATATGATGCTTAGTCCATACTAATATTATAAATTCAAAACTAACTCTGCCTGTATGTTATCTTTTCACGCTTAACCACTGAACGGACTTCGATAAAATTTGGCAAGGAGATAGATGGCATCCCGGGGAAGGACATAGGCTACTTTTTATCGACATACCACGCGCAGGCGAAGCCGCAGGTGGAAGCTAGATAATAAAAAAACAGTTGTTTGTATTTTACTTAAAATAAATAGAATGGATGGTTGTGGTTTTTGGACTTCATCAAAAAAGGAAAACGTTTTATAACAAAATATGATCTAGCTTTAGATCCGTTCCTACTCTATAAAGTCAATTTAATGTTAAATGATAATTATAAACATTTGGTTTGTTAAATTGATTGCTTTTTACATAAACTTAAAAGCCTTAGATGATCTTAGAATAAAATTCCGTCTAGTTTGAAAAACGATAAACTACTTCAGACAAGCCACACAGCCTCATTTGTTAGCACAAAGTGATGATAACCCGCCACTAACATCGTAATAACTTCGCGGTCCAGTGCTCAGCGATAATGCGACGAACGCTAATACCTGAGCATTCCGCTTCAATTCCATTCATTGCACATTTTGGCGTGTCCATTATAAGCCTGAAATTTTGCAAATTATCATAGAATTTTGGAGCTTTAATAAGTTAAGTCGTTTTAGTATAATCATTTTATGTACAAAGTATAGTAGCTTCACATCAAGGGAGGTAATAGGACACGAGACTACCTATCAGAGATATTTATACACACTTAAAGAAACTCATGCCTTCGTTCCATGGGAGTCGGCACCAACTACAGAAGGCCACCTGCTACGATACTCCTGTTGCTTACAAGCCTGTTGCGAGTACTACGTACCTGACCTTTCTGAAGAACATCAACAATAAGGTCACTATTATTATAATTATGTCCTCCTAGGGCGTCCCCGACCCGGCATTTTCACTCACACCTGCCTGTCTTAATACGTAGAGGTTATCCTAACATATTATAAAACAGACAGACTCGGCAAAGGACTTTTTGCCGAGTCTGTCTGTCGTCCTCTACGCGATAAAATCAAAAACTACTGCACCGATTTTCATGCTGTTTTCACTAATGGATAGGGTGGTTCTCGAATAAGGTTTTAGTATATAATAACCGACATCCACGCGGGCGAAGCCGCGAACATCAGCTAGTAACCTATATATTTTAAAACTCTAGGAAGTTGATCTCGCTATTTTAAATATTCTTTCAATCATTTAAATTCTGATTTATTAAAACAAACAAATCAAAATGCTCACCCTGTTTCATTCCAATATCTAATTCGAATAATATTACACCTATGTACTGGAATTAGATATATCCTCCATCGTTTATACATGTGTCTAGTCTCGGTTCCACATCCCACCACCGGTCATTGGAAAGCAATCGGGAAACCTCGGAAACGTTCGGCAACGTCCGGCTAGCCGGCAACCGAGCGATGATGCGAAAGAATTGCTTGAAGAACACTCTTTTGATGTCAAAGCAGCTTACACGAGGGGAGCTTTTGCAGTATTTTTGTTATTTATTGAGAATATGTCCTGTTGTTCTGCTTTGAGAAAATACTGGCAAGTTTGTTATGAATTTAGTTTAGATATTTTATTATTTAAGCATACAAATAGAGTGTATTTCGTATGAGGTATTCTAATAATGTGAAAACTAGTAGAAAGCCGTTTATATTTGGTTTTGTGTAGAAAACGAAATCAAACGATATTTTAAAAAATCATAGTCGGTTGTTTTAAGGCAGTTCATCAGAATCATCATCATTTCAGCCGAAAGCCGTCCACTGCTGGACATAGGCCACCCCAAGCCCCGCTACTTCGACCGTTTCTGTGCTTCTCGCATCCAGCGAAATTGTAAAACAGGTTATAATCGTAAAGTTATTTTTTACTTTAGCGACTTAGCTAAAATATAAAATTAATATTATAGAAGCAATTTTCCTTGTCTAAGTAAAGGCTATATTTAATACTACTTATTGGCTATATTTAAGACTAGCGGATAAACTGCATATTATATAAAACATTATTTACAATTACGTTTTAAATTCACGAAAAGTCGTAAAGTTCCGAGTGTAAGACTTGTTTATTGGCGATAAAAGTGTCTTCAAGAACACTTTCCAGAAATTATTTTAATTCTATAATGTGTTCCTGCGCTCCTGAGACTGAGAAGTAGTTATTGTAGCTGTTAGGGAATTTCTCCGTCGTAAAAGTTGATCATGGACTTAACTTTGCACCCTTTCTTTCACTCTTTCAGTCCAAACTTCAAAGATGATTAAAATCAACTGAAATAACAAAATACTTATTTTTAAAGCTTATGCCCGTTTCAGTTTCACTAGGCCATGCCTATATTCACTAGGCCACACCTATATGAATAAAATGAAAGCGCACTGTTGAATTCTGTACTTTCGGCGTTGGGCCAAGCGTTAAAAATCCAACAATGCAATGAAAGCGGGCCTTTATTCGTAACATTTATTGAGTATTCAACTATCAATACCTACTTCTAATTTCTCACCTGAAGGACTTCTTGAAGCCTTAAAATTCTTTCTTTGATAAGTTTCGGCAATTTAATGAATAATAAAGCTTATTTTCTTTCAAAAGTAATTTGTGTAAGTAGACTGCCACCCTTGAGACTCAAGTCACAATTTTATTTGTAATTTTTGCCCGACAGAAAGAAAGAAAGTGTAGGTACTGTGTGTTTTCACAATAAATAAGAATGATAAAAAAATACCAATAGAAACAGTCGTCGGTCGTCAATGCCAATAATTCAAATTAATACGCTATAGCTTTAGAAATAATGAATTTGTAACTACATGAATACTATTTGCCAAAAAAGTCAGCTTTCACAAACAGTTCAACTCATTGACCAAGATAAGGCCATTGAGAAAGATTAAAAACTATTATAATCACCCATGTATACCAGCACTATAGTATATTTGACAGTAAGTGCCAGACAAGTCCCGACAAAATTAAATTCATTCAACAGCCAATATATTCACACATTACGCATAGTGCGCATTACGATAGTATGTATCGCATATTATTTGTGTACTAAATATAAAAATCAATTGCCGTGCGTTAGTCTTGCAAAAACTTGAAAATGGCTCGACCGATTGTGATGAACCTTTGGTAGGTTATTGTGTGGGCGCCGAAGAAGGCTCTTAACAAAAAAAAGCTTATAAACAAATAAATCATATAAACCCATACAAGATGATTTCCGCACTTAAAAACCCTCAACAATTTATTATGGCCCGTCCCCCCGGACCAGTGACGTCAGATTTACGGCCACCGCACAATACCTGTCCACTCATAGCGCAGACAACGGCTAGTGAAATATTTCCAATATCCAGATATTGAGGGGTGATGTAGACTGGTAATGTCTGCAGGTTGCGAGGCAATTAGTTGTATTGAGCGTTTATGATAGGTTACCACGATGTTTGTTTAACCTCCGTAATCATTGGTGTAATTTGCATTCGTCTCGCTTAGACCTACGTTCCACAAATAATACACAAAATAACATCGCGTCTTGTTTCCCTGAAGGGTTGGGCAGAGTGGACGTTTCACTCTTTATGTTTAAATCTCATGTAATAGGGGGCGAGCCTTTGCCATTAACCGTACGTTCCCGACCTGGTTATCGAATCCAGGAGCTCATGTTCAGCAGTACCGCTTGTGATCACTACACCAACGAGGCAAGCATCACCATTATTCTCGTTTCCAACATACCCAGCGCCTCTGTTATCAGGTAGTAACCGATTAGAGGCGAAACCGAACGTAATTAAAAGTTGTTAGACGCGAGGTAACCGCTCCGGAGTTGTCAACTTACATCGAGTTGTTACGTACGTACCTGTTAGTAACGTTACTTGGTCATACTGATTGGAGAATATAAAAGAGAATAAAGTTTGTAATGTTGTCATAACATGTTGTGATTGAAGAAAAAACTTAACGAAATAAACTTTGGTCACTGGCTTATTTATAGTGGCGTCTTTGTCTGTGGTCTTACAGGATATTTTGTCAGAGTTATAGATTGGTACTTATTTGGTGTTTTTTTGCATATAGGGGAATCTGAAAATGGAAATTGAACGTTGCGGACTCTATAGCTACAAGATATGAATAATTGAAGCTATTATCTGCTGCTGCTTCATAAAAATACATAGCTTATAGGAGATCCACTTAAAACAATTAACACAGCTTCACATCAAGCGATAATTTTCCAGTATAAGTTGACCTCACATTGTACGGAAATCCTACACAATGCGAGATCAGCTTACATTGGAAATGTATAGCTTGATTTGTAGCTGTGTGTACCATTCAATTAATCTGTCTCATCTACAAGTAATCTTAATCCTTCATAAAAAACACTAGCTTCAGCCCGCGACTTCGTCCGTGTGACATGGCTTGTTTTAATAAAATATCGGATCGATAATCGGATCAGTAGTTCCATAGATCCACCTACACACAAACTCACAAATAGATTTATATTCACATATATGCAAGTATACCTAACAGTTTAAACAAAACGAGATGCGCAAGAAATCTTTTGTACCATAATAAATTTCCATGAAAATGCATGAATAATGAAACGCCATACTTGCGTAGGGCGACCACGGCGCATGGCGTAGATTGAAACTTTCATATTTATGCTAAGTGTATGTGTGGCACTTATTTATACAGTATACCGTGTATAAGATGTATAAAAAGATGGGTTTTTCGTGTCCTTCTTAGTAAGGATGAGATTAATTATGGAGGAACATCATCTTGACTTGAGATCTCCGCTTATTTTTATTAAAGTAATTTCTGTTATAAAGTGCTATAAAGTACTATGGATATTGCTTCGCTTAGTTGGTTGTGCTTACAGAACTTGACCTAGTCAAAATAGGACTTGATAATAACTTGATTTAATTTCGGAATGTTTAATTTATAATATGTTATTTGAAAAACAAACCGACAGTAAAGGTACATGCTAATCCTACGTCGTCCGTTAAATATTGTCACCATATTCATTATTTACTTTTTTTAAAGTGGACAGCCTTTTATTTGAGAAGTTTATTTAAAAATAAACAACACAAATGTTTAATGATTAAAGAAGTCAGGAAGATTCCCCGCTGCATGGCGCCCCAATAGACAGAGCTAGGAAATTATTCGTATAACAAGAATTAGTCGCTGTAAACCGGAGGGGCTACACAAAAGGCTCGACTCACCATCCTGGGGGCTGTTATTCCGTTTTATTTCGTCCGTTTCCACCTTTATTTTATAACTGAAGCCCTTTTTTTCGACGTGTCACTTTTTTTAAACGATATAGATTTAAAGAAAATATCTGCTGTTGTGCTCAGTCGATGAGCTGGCAACCCTTTTTGCGGCGGTGGTGGCGGGAAATGGCCACACCGGGTGTATGTTTTCTTTTTATGGACTGGGAGGTAAATACTATTTCATGCCTGTTAGTGAAATGCGAGCTAATGATTTTTTTTTCTGATCAGATTTTTTTTTAAGCATATAAAAACTGAGCTCTAATCAGTTAAACTATTGTTAGGTTATCAACAAAATAATGGGTGTAGTTACTGCTACCTAAAACTACTTTTTCAATTCAATGCTTGCTAGATAACCGAGTCTATTTACTTTCATTAAAACGGGAAACTTAGATTTCAATTCAAGATTTTCTTCAACATTAAATTTTATAGAAAATTGTGATAATCGCAGCTATGTTTTGCCTCAACGGTTTTATAAAAGTGTGGATTTAAAAAAATATGTTTACAACTTTTTTATTAGTTTTTTCTGCTTGATGCTGCGTGTGTATGCTTTTTTCAAATATATAAATATTTCCTACATAACACCCTGATTATATAACAAATAAGAAAATCCCCAAAAATAACTGCTTTTCCAAAAAATATGTTCTCCCGCGTTTTTGTCTTGCCGCCATCTTGGAAGTCTAGTCACGCGCTTGTGAAGGGACATCTCGACAATACGCCGCCAAATATTTCAAAGTATTATTCACATGGATTCGTTTTATTACTGTATTGTGTTTTTCCTATTTTGTTCGCTTTTTATGGGCTATATTTTGTTTTTGAGTTCCGATTTTACGTGTAATTTTTATTTGGAAGATGTGCCTCACATCTCTGTAGGTACACTTGACATCGGTTCTTTGATTCCTTGTTTCTCAAAGTTAGTGTGAAGGGTTGTTAAGAATAGTTTTTCTTGTTTCAGGATCCTTTTGCCTCGATTGCTATCTCAACTAGTTTTACAGTATTTTGATACCTAACCGTTCTTCCTCGGTAAAAATAAATATTTGGATTATGCTTCTTCGGCAACAGCGAGCAATACTGCGACCTGCGACAGACACAGTCTTGGTAATAAAGTGACTCCACATTACAAGCGACGTCGCGCCCAATAATGGTGTAGTGAACTTTAAATTGGACGTTATGCGGAACAAAACTAGTTTGTGTCGACTGTGTGTTCTGCCCCTAATTGGGATACTGTTTGTATTCACTTATTTACTCTGTGTTATTGTTCCTATACATCGTATTCGAATTGAACAAACAAACAGTTTCTTATCGCAACAAACAAAAAGTTTCTCACCGCAAAGATCGTGTTACAAGTGGAATGAGGTGCTGTTAAACAAAAGCACTCATTTTCTTTATATTTAAATGTTCACTTTTCACTTCATAAAGGTTCACTTTTCTGTAGAATTTTGCAAATTGTTTGCGAAATTTACAAAATTGGTTTTATATTTCTTTTGCTTCTAAATCTCAAAGGGTATTAAAGAACATTGTCTGTCATGTCAACGGGAGAGAGATTATTTTAAATATAAAGCGACTTTCGTCATTTTATGGTGTCGTCTCACGAACCAACACCGATTTCCAATTATCTTCTTTAATTAAATGCTTTTACAACACTGTTCTATCGTCAAACTTTATAGGGCAAGCTGAGTTTTTGACTGAGATTGAATTGCGAGAGTAAAATGGACTGAATCATTTAATTCGAGAAAGTGTCCAACTTTCTCAATTTTTCATAGATTTTCCCTTACAGCCCTGTCAAAAACTCACCTTTCATAATTACATCCCTCGGTGCTATAGTAACAAACTTCTCAAATAATTTAATTTTGCTGCCATCATCAATCTGCGGCGAAAAAATAATGATAATTGATCAAATTCCCGTGACGTGGCTTCATCAATCACCCACCATTATCTCCTCTGGGTGGTATCGTGAAATACGTGGAATATTATACAGGGCGATGTTATTGTGACGGTCAATAGGTGCACCTTTAGCAGGCGTATTATTCATTCATTCTTACCGGTTTAGGAAAGCGCCATCTGTTTTTGCGATTTGTGATCATAGTTTTTTTTTTTTTATATTCTAACTATAATCCATAGTCATACATACTATTCATACTAATATTATACATAAATTCGAAAGTAACTCTGTTTGTCTGTCTGTATATTACCTTTTCACGCCTAAACCACTGAACGGATTTCGACAAAATATGGCAAGGAGATAAATGGCACCCTGGGGAAGGATATAGGCTACTTTTTATCGACATACCGCGCGGGCGAAGCCGCGGGCGGAAGCTAGTAATATTATAAATGCGAACGTGAGTTCGTTTATTTGTTTGTTACGCTTTCACGCTAAACCGGCTGAACGGATTTGGATTAAATTTGGGGAATGGGTAGTCCAAGACCCGGAGAAGGACATAGGCTATTTTATATCTCTGATCGCAGACGAAGTCGCGGGCAAAAGCTAATATAGTAAGTATACTTGAACATGGATATTTGAGTGTACCTGCATAACTTAATACATACTTGTCATCTATGTAACAATAAAAAAATGACTTAACACTTAGGTACTTACTGATGGGTAATGCACACAAATATGAGTGATTAGATCTAACAACTTACGATTTAACAGCAGCATTGAAGCCTATAAAAACTCAATATTACCTGAAACAAAAAAAACGGTATTTAAAAAAAAATGCTACATGAGTTTCATTTCATGTTTTAAATAACAACCCTTAGTTATAGGATGATTGTTATGAAATCACAGAAACAGAATACGTAATTAATTATTAAATGGTGCAAAGAATATGAAATAATATTTCCTGTTAAATTGTGGACGTTGCTGCCGTGGCAGTAAGTACTTAGTAACAGTACCGAAATATGATACCCGTTTACATCTTGGGTCTTTCAGCCCCAACTAAAAGTTGAACGAAACGTTCTTATAGAACACACGTGATGTCACAACAAAGGGCCCGGCCACTTGTGTCCGAGCGCGTGGCCTCCCCGGGGATATGAATAGAAATATTGTTTTCTTTTGTTGTCCGTCTCCTAGGGCCAGCGATTTTGTACGAAACTTGAAAGTTATGTGTAACGAGAATAGTGTTGAACAAAGTTGTAGGATCATTGTATTTTGGACCTAGGATTATGTACCTACACGGAGTTTTAGTACTAAGTATTTGTTTCTCCGAAGTTTTGACAGAATAATGAAGTAAACATTAGTAGACTCAGCCTCCCAAAAAACGATGGATTGGTTACCTGTACCTACTAAGTGGGTATTTTGTGGCAAGATATTGTTTTATTTTTTTTGGTTTTCCATTCAATTTCATAGGTAATCCTCATCATTCATATTCTAATTGTGTTTGCTCAATTTCCCTTAAAAACAACTTTTTAACTCTGTACCCGCTTGTTGTCCTCAGCAAACAGGTAGACAAACAAACAAACACCATCTACTTCCAGGTACGTCTTCTACACATGGCGCACTGAATGAGAGTGCGTACACTTTGAGCGCGCCACGCATTGTGCTACACGTCATGACGTCACACAGACGCGATTCAAACGACCGCTGCTGTTGTTCGTCCATCTTGTGGAAGTTCTCTCTAAACACCGCGAGATTGTCGACTTTAGTGAGTGTGAGGGTCTTTTGAAGTGCAGTTGTATTGTGATTTGTTTGGATTTTTTTTTGCTGTTATTGCGACTACTGATTCTGTCATGTAAGAAAGAAACCTTTTAACTATCCCTATTGTACATAACTTTGGAGTACATATGGAAAACCTAAAAAAAATGTCAGCTCGAGTAACCGTGCTAATAAAACGACACAAAAAAGAGGTACACGACACACAGATAGAGGCAAGACACATAAATCACATTTCACAACCACACCCGCAAAAAAATGTTAAAGTCCCACATTGTTGATATCCAAAATTTTTCGCATTTAAACACGCCACGGAAATAAAGCGTTGGGAACATTTCCGCGATGAATCACCGTTGTCCGGCAGAGGGCGCTATCTTAAATAATTACCGTCCGAAAGCCGGCGAAGTCCGGAACTCCGGACTCCAGACAAAAAAGCATTAATATTGCACGCCCGGTATGATGTATGGACTATTAGCAGGATTTCAAATATTCAAGGCGGACAGGTTTAATTTTATATGTAAAAAATGTATGTTTATTAGTGTTGTGTGTTGGTGTGTGTATGTGTGTGTGTTCAGGAATTATTCAGTTTTGGTTTGTTCCCTTAGTTACCACAATAATTAAATGTTAAAAGAGTCGCGGGACGCAGCCCGACAAAAATAAAAGCCTTGGTTTAGAGTGGAACGATTTAATTTCCACCGAGGTTACCGAGGAGTAATTTTGTTATAATAATAAATAAGATATTTTTCTAAAATAAGAATATCTGCTCGACTGAAAGATTCTGATAATCGTAAATGTGAATGGACAACTAAGTGAGTATTAAATTTCCGAACAATTTTACAAAAAAATGGAAGCCAAACTTACTGCAGTACAAAACATAAGTTTCCGTGTTGAACAGTGAACATTTGAACAATGTCGCCGAGGGAGGGGGGGACCGTTTCTAACAAAATACAACGTTTAGAAGAGTTTCATGCCGTCTTTGTGATTCTCACTCGAGAGTTAGGAAGTCACTTTGAAAAAATTCAATGTTTCAGGAGAAAATTTAAAACTTTGTATTTTGTTAACCGTTTATGTCGGAAGTTCCGTGGAAAACGAATATTAAGTTGCTTTGAATTACTAGAAGCATGTTTTATTTATATTCAAGTGTACTGACATCGTATGTTATTTCTTAACCTCTATGCTCCAGCCAAGCATTACGTCACCTCGCTCAAGTACGGCCGCCTTCTAACGGCCCGATAAGATTATGCCGGGCGCGCACAAAAAATGGTCCCCTGCTGTTTATATTGGCTCTAGGCACACAATGTAAACTGTGTTGTATTCTTGAATAGACAGAGCATCATATTGTGTATATACAATGCTCGTAAGACGAGAATGGTATTCACAAACAAAATGTTATTATCAGATACGGGGGAAAAACGTGTTTGTTCCTGTTTCATGTCTTATTTCTAATAGAACTTTTGTATCAATTTACACAAAATTTTGCAAATTACATTATGAATAGATAAGCAATCTAACAAAAGCGTTTGTTTGATAGTCCTACGGAACATTTTCATATTATTGAAACTCAAACTTCATAGCGCGCGGAGCCGTTTTTGTGAGTTTGCGTATTATTACGCGTGACTTTGAAAATTCACATCCTAGTTATAGTGAGTAGTTTCTAATAAAAAATGCTACTAGGATACTTTATAAACCTTTATTGACTGATAGCTACCTATATCTCGTAAAAATATACCACTATAATTGTAAAATATACCACTATAATTGTATAATGATAAGATTTCCTTGAAGAGGGAGCTAATGTAAATTGACATGTTATTTTAGGTATTAGAACTAAAATATTAGTCAAACCTACACAAGAACTTACTATATTTCCCTATTACTATAAATACTTACTCATTTGCATGGAAAAAAACAAAGATATCAACCTTTGAAAACATAACATAATTTGAAAGTTTTACGACATTGAGCAACTGATTTTACGTAATTTTATTTTGTCCAAAAATGTGATTTTATGATGATATTTCGTGAAGATATTATGTGCAACGGTCTAATAACTACATATAAATGAATATTCACCTATTTACTGTTGAATTTACACAAAAACAGTCGAAATTTATCATAAAACAATTCCGTCATTCATGGCAGATTTTCTCGAAACATTTCTTTGTTCGAAAATAACATTTTATGATACTATTTGATGAGATTATTATTTACAACGATGTAATAACTAATAATAAATGAAATTATAGCCAATTACTGTTCAATTTTACGGTAATTCTTTACAAAATCGACTGAGACTCTCATGCACCACTGTGATGTTCGCCACAGAAAATGAACAATTTCAACTTTTTTTTTTTGTGTTGCCTGTTAATATTTTTGGTAGTGAATCATTTAGTTGACGAGAATATCTATCTGCCCATAGACTGAAATTTCCACAGACGATATAAACCCTTATTTCACAGTATAAATAGAGATCTTTACCGCGCGAATCCGCCGGATCACTTATGTTCCAGCCGGGCTCTACGGTACATATTCACGCGGTAGAACACATCGACCACCTACGTAGCATAGAGGTACCTATTTCATTTATTTATCAGTTTGCTTCTGGGCACCCTCATTTTTATCAAGGCGTATTTATACAGGCGCCCAGACTTTATAAATACAACAAATGACTGACCAATTGAGCGGGAAATATACATACAATGTATAATATAAAACCTGCAATGGCCACTGTTTAAAAACGCGATCCACGTTTTTTCCAACATATTGACTTGCAACTTGATCCATTACCCTTTATTGTTGGTCAGTAACCTCTGACATATGAACGTAACGTGCAATGTGACACAAACAACGTAAACAATCGTATACACATCACACGAGACGAGCCACAGTCAGCCCACACGGGAGGGTTTACAAACACACAAATGTTTATATTTAGACAAAAAACACCCCGTGCGACCCGTGTCAACCGTGGGACGTATACACGTTTGTTTTTAATCGTTTATAAATAATGGAAATTTATAATTCCGTCCGGCTTTTAATGTTGCATTTTATTTTGTGAAAATTTTGGTTTTATCTGCTGTTGTAAGGTAAAATTGGGTCTCAAAACAACTGCTACATTGAAAACAGAGAATTCTTCACGATCACTCGTACCATTACCCAAATCTACGATGTTTTACAACAATATTAAGTATAGGTAGCATAAACTTAAACATACGCCAATTAGATAATTCCCCTTTTATACTAACGATGCTTTATATCATACCTTTATCCCCACTAACCCTCTGTCAAATAAAAATAGCAAAACAACAGTGACGTACAGAAACCCAATTGTTTTATAAAGAGAGCTGTCAAAGTGACGTAACCTTGTAGCGCCGTCAAATTGTTGGCAACACTGAATTATTCAACATTCGACGCGGCGAAGATGACGGTTAATTTTTATTCTTTCAGCAACACAAAATAAAAAATATTTTTTGTGTTCAAAAGTTTAGTGACGGTATAATATGATTTGAGAAGAATTAGGTACCTAAATGTGACAGTGTTTCAGTGGATTTAACTGTGATAAAATACCTTGCATACTTTTGAATAAAAACCAGTCGGTTAAAAACACTTAAGAACCTCTAAAGAGCGGAAAACGTCGTCTTTCTCCAGCACGTGTAGCGTGGCAGCCATAGGAACGGGTTTTCTACGGGTTTTGTCGACGGAAAAATCGACAAAATGTCAGATTGTGATTGTTTGTTTGTCATTTTGTCGATTCTTTCGTCGATAAAACCCATTTGTGGTCATGCTAAGCGTGCAGCTAGGTATAAACTTTACACCTCCGCGAAGTCATCAAATCGATTTAATCGCAGTAAAACGTCTATAGATCAGACATACAAACATACTCACTTTCATTTAAATTATATTATTGTTACTGTGCCATAATTTAAATAGCATAATCTATTTACCCACTCAATAAGACATTCTGATCGTAAATTCCTCACCTGGAGTAATAAATCAAATTAAACAAACCACACAGTATTTAAACAGTCGTATCGTTACTCAGTGGATATCGATCCACTGAGTAACGATGCCGGCTCACGGGTACCGCCGCCGCGCCGTAGGGCCAAGCTGACACTGTTTGTATACAAGAATAAACTAGGAGGCACTAGTCATTGGTAAATAGAAGGTCTAATACATTTATGTTGCATATTGGAGTAGAAATTGATCGTCTGGTAAAGGGGGAATACAATGAAATCTACCTAATATTATAAATGCGAAAATGAGTTTGTTTCTTTGTTTGTTACGCTTTCACGCTAAAACGGCTGACCGGATTTGGATGAAATTTGGCACATGCGTAGTCCATGACCTGGAAAAGGACATACTAGGCTACTTTTTATCCCGGATCGCAGACGGAGTCGCGGACAACAGCTAGCGATAAATAAACGGATGATTACTGGTGCAATGGATAGTCAGCCTGTCACCTTTTAAAGGTTCTGAGTTCTACAAGAATAATTTATTGCAGAGTTTGATTTTTGAAGTTATCTTCTTGAAAACTTGATCGAAAATACTACTGTTGACACTAAACTACTGTAATTACTGTTATTTGCAATGCAACGCATTAACTCGCAGTATCTTTAAACTAATGTTAAACCACTGTTATCGACGTATAAGCAATCTATCTAATTCTACAAAGACTGGACAAACCCATTAGTAAGTCTATTGAATTTGCATCCACCACATGGACACACCTACTCATAAGATAACCTAATACTAAACACACCCCTAGATAAATACACATCAGCGTTCATCAGTAACTACACTACACTGTTCCTTGATTATTCTCTTAGCTTTACGCCTCGTATAATTTAATAACATGCCACCGCTTAGAAGTGGTTCGACGACAGTCGTTTCGCGAGGATTGTAAGTACTTACACCAGTCACGAGTATAAATACCTTATAAATATTCTCGTTCATCTCGTGAAATAATAATTTAAACTTTGAGAAAAGCCCATTTCACAATTGCATGGTTTCGATAATACTATGTTCGTAACACCATAAAATATCTATCAATACTTTAGGAAAAAATCGCTTTTGAATTTTTCAGTGTAAGGTATTTATTTTCTAGCGGGAAAGTCCGAAAGGGATACCGGGGCCCCTAGCAACAGGCAATTGAAGGTTCACGGGTGGGTTTTAGTCAGTAAAAGTCTGATACGCCTCAGCGCCGCCCAGAGCGGGAGAAGTTATTTGGTGATTTCACACAATCAAAAAAAAAAAGAGTTATTTATGCTCGTGACACACTACACACACTCAGAGAAACGGATGGATGGTTTAGCAAATAAACTATCAACTTAAATAATTTGTTCGTATAAACAAATCACAACAGACTGTGATTCTTAGCCAACGGCTGCAATATGGCGAAATGACGTAGTGTGTCAATCTGCTAAACAATACAGCTTCCCGACTGTACGCAGAACAAATACAGTGCGCGGGGTTCATGATTAAATGAGTGCATGGTAGAGTGAGCCAAGTGCTCGAGCATGCAGCGAAAAAAGGGTTAAATATGATTCTGTTATGTGAATGGATTTTTTTGAGAGACGGGTTTACTTGGAGCTTGTGTTTAAAAATATATCGATAATTTGATTGATTTGCAGCTAAAACTTTAACTCTTAAATGAATGCATGCTGCAGTCATAAAACAGATGAAGTAGCTGTGACAATGATTAAAACCGATTAAACGAGTGAAAGCTTAAATTGTGTACAATAAAAAATATGCAACAAATGAACTAAACAACACGACCAACTTTAATGAAACCAGGAGTAGATTACTAGTTTGTAACGGCTTGCAATGTCATCAGCATGAGTAGTCCAATTCCCAAAAAGTCTTCAATACAAGTAGCGACAAAGTCCTCAATACAAAGGCGGTCGAAATAAACGTTATTTGTGGGGGAATTAGTGTAGTGGAGGCTTTTATGGGCTAATGACGCCACAGATTGATGGGATCGCCCGAATTGTGGGGGGACGAAATTGTATCGATATATTGTTATCGAATGGTAATTATAGGTGTTTATTCATAATGTGTAATGCGATATATTTTAACCCTGAAATATACCGCACCACACAATACAATTAACAAAATCAATATCTAAAAAACTGGCCAAGTGCATGTCGAACCACGCACAATGAAGGGTTCCGTAGTTGGGATGAATTTATCCAACAAACTTAACATTGTAGTTGAAAAACTCGGTAACTTGTGGAGCCTACGTAGCGGTGATAGTTTTCCTTTTAATTTCATTATATATACTACTGCCGTGAATTTTTCACATATCCAAAACCAACCATTTAGCTAGCAGGTCGGGGGGATACTTGACTCTAACAAAAATTAGCACTTTAAAGCTTAATATTTCGCAAACGGAGCCCTGAATCCAAAACTGGTTTTCACAAACTCACATTATTTTTAAACGATACGCCACACAATAGGATCGACGAGAAAAAAAAGAAGAGAAGAGGAGGTACCCTAAAAAAAATTTTACGTATTTTTTTACCGCTTGGTCGGCGTGATTTATATGTATACCCATATCAAATTACAGCTTTCTAGTACCAACAGTCTCTCCGAGCTAAGCCACGGACAGACGGACGGACAGTCAAATGGAGTACGGATCCCTAAAAATGACACAAACTTTAATAAAACACCCGAGTCGTTGAGCTTCTTAAGTTCTGAGTTGAGCTCCACTTTACTGACAAATGCTTGCACTGATTGGACAGGTCTACTCAAATCTGTGTGCTTCTCTATCCTCAAAAGACAATTTCAGACGGTTTTACATGGTCCTCACATAACCTGACCAAGATTATGTCTGGACTTTAAAAGAGACTGCGACCTCTGAGTTTGTTTCGGCCTTTCTTCTCAGAGTAGTGAAATAGGAAACACCGACCTCATGTAGCTTATTTTTACAATTTTTTAATACGACGCGACGCGTAAATGTGATTCCAATATCCTATTTACAGAATAAACAATTTCATTTCATTTCCCGTTTTTAATTACGTTTGTGTAATATTTTAGATATTTATTCGAGGTCTTCTGGCACGGGTATCTCCATACTTAAAAGGAGGCCTCTATAACTTATTTGTTAAACCTTTTTATTTTTGAAATAAATAATTTACTTAACTTATTGATGTTCTCCTCAAATTGTTTCTATTTGAATCAGTTTTTATTTGAATCGACCTAACCAATAATTATAGTAACTTAACTTTGTACTAGAACCAGTTAATGTAACTGGTTCTAGTACAAAGTTAATAATATCCGAGGGAACTTGGCTCACACTGCCTTGCACACAGCAAAAAATAAAAGTTCCAACCATTTTGACGTTTCAAAAACAAATACTCACTCAAGCAGGTATCGACGGGGTCCCAACCCTACGGGGTACAATGCACAATCAGGGCGCGATAGGGTGAAAGTGGCTCCTCAATCATGGGAGGGTTCAAAAAAAGCGCCATATTTCCACGTCAGAAATACGGGGTACGCGCTGCCCGACTGGTCGGACCGCAGTTTGTCAAAGTTTGGGGTGTGCCGTCTTAGAAAGAAGTTTGTATAAAAAATAGTTTTGAATAGATACCGTTTTGTTTATATCTTTGTGAGTTTTTCACAAATAACTTAAAAAGAAAAGTTTACTTAGTAAGTATTGTAAAAAGGTATTGTATTGTACTGTATTGCGTTGTATTGTATTGTATTGTATTGTACTGTTTTGTGTTGTTGCTCTTGTAAAAGAGTGGACTTTTTTGTATTTAAAATTATCTCTTCCCGCATAATTTAATATGATCAATAATTTTATTAGGTAACATTATGGCCATTAGTACGCCATTTAGGGCTATATCTTCTATTGGTGGAATAAATATGACCAGCTTTTCTGATTTCAAATCGGCATACTTACACTTCACATAAAAGTTATCTGACGACTGAAAAACTTTAAGCTTAGCCTTAAAGAAATTATGTTGGTCCTAATTTTTTTGACAACTAATCTAGGTTTACAAGCAATACTAGCCAGCCGTTAATACAAATCCACCAATCAAACCTACTCATCAGTTTGCGTGGCACTGGAACACCAATCATCTTCGTCTCCGTCATGTCGCAGTGTCAGCGGTAATCACGGTGCGTGTCGTAACTGGCGGGTTCTGCGCCAATTAGCGAGCGCTGATTCAGTAGCAAGCAATCTTGAAGAGATTAGCAGGAAATTGTTATGATGTTGTTGTGGAATTGAAGGTAAGCAGAGACTATGGTCAGGTGAGTACATTATGTCAAAACAATTAGACAAGGAGGATATCTAAGTTAATAACTTGAATATGCTTCTTGTGTCGATGACAATGTAAATTGTTCGGCCTAAAACTTCAGTTGGAACGGCATAAAACTAGTTAACCCACTCAGTACCCAGAAAGTATACTTAATTACATTTTTTAATTAGTAAAATCAAAAGTGCTACTTAGTACTTAAAGCTAGCCGCACAGTTAATTGGAAGTGTCAGTACAACGACGCGATGCTGGGCGCCTTGTGATGGTCTCATAGAGCAGGCAGAAAAAATGCAGACGCGCTGGGAGGGAAAAATATCATATAGTGTTTAGATACAAAGTACCTGTACCAGTTCAGTTACTAACATGATTTATAAAAGTTTTATTTTCATAGGTCAATATAAGGGACTGACTCGTTAGACTAATGGTTGCAAGTGAGATAAATGCTGTGCGCGGGAACTGGTTCAATCAACGGGTCTGACAGTGTTATTGGGTTTTTCATTTGGTTTTTCTCAGTAACAGCTGGGGCAATAATTCTCACAAGGAATTTATAAAACTCTCAAAATGGGATGTTCTATAATGGTACTGTGTTGTTTGCTTATAGTGGCAACACCAAATAAACTAAGAATATGTGTCTCGTTTATGTTTCTTTAGACGTTAAAATAAATAGCAGTCATCAATAGCTTTCATAGAATTTACGTCGTTTTAATTTATATTCCCGTTATAAAAAGTATATATTACGTAGGCATATACAGCTTTTACCCCTTCTCGAAATACAGGGGTAAGTTATAGCACCACCATATCTCTAAATGACAAATCTTAACTAAACTTGTTAAGTCGAATAATTACCGACAAGATAAGAAAGGTTTGTCAGTCACAGTACCTACCAGCGCGGGTAGTACCAGACTAAGGGTCAGATTTCACCGCTCGCGTCTGCTGCACACCGGTATAAACCGCATCGCGACTGCGCGGTTTTGTATAATGGAAGGGGAGGAACGGGCGAAATGGACGTTGGATATATTATAATGTTTATTGGTGTGTTTAGTTATTTATGAGGATAATGTTTAGAGAGAAGATTTTATACAAATACGCGGTGTGAGGAAAAACGTTTAGTCAAATAAATGTAAACGTAAAATGGGTTGGGTTGGGGTTGGTCTGTTTGTTTTGTACGTAGTCACGTCACGGCACTCACGGCTAAACGACGGCATCGATGATAATGAAAGGCAAGGAGGTTTTTAGAACCGAGTTACTATATACATGTAACTAAAGACTGAACGATAACAGAGCCGTGGGCATATTACTACTAAATAAAAACAGTTCACTCTATATATAACGCAATTTACAAACTGAAAAGTGGATATAACCACCATAAATTACCCACCCTAAATTTAATACCACCACGAAAACTACTTTACAACCACTGAATCTACAAATCTTGAAAACGTAGCAGGAACACTAAACATTATACATAAGCTGCAATTTTCTCCTCATTGCTGTACTCATATAGTTTGGTACGAAGCGATTAATAAGTCGAGCCAAAGCGCGGGCGTTGGGGCCACAAGTCGGGCGGCGCGGGCGGCGGCGGGGCCACAAGTCAGGCAACCGACGGGGCCATAGCGCGAGCGAAGGGATAGATATGCTAATCTAGTGTTTATGGCGGCGGTCACGCAACCCTTAATGGCGGGGGCAGAGAACGTGTATGTACCCACTAATTGGGCATGCTGTCTGCGATTGAGGAATTGGGGGGGTATAATGTGCTATCGGATGTATGGTGTTGGGTACCGTAGAGGGTTAGAGCATATATTATGGCATAATAATCTATAATCATATTTTTATTTATTTCCTAGTCAGGTAATTCATAAGTCCCAGATGTCTAGTTGTATGCCCAGTTGATGGCCATAGTCTCGCTTTGACATAAACATATCTAGCGAAATGTGGATGTCCCATATTTCGCCAGATATGCTTTATTCATTTTTTCATTACTTTATTCATGCAATAATTTCTTCATCAGCATGAGTTCGTTTTTTTGGTAGTAGTAGGAAACAGATTTTTCAAAAGATTTATTAGGATTAAAAAGCACATTTTCAGGGGAAAAAAAGTTATATCGGCCGCAGCTACAAACTACAACATACTGCACCCCTGGCAGCGATAAATCCTCATTACAAGCATTCATCCAGTGAGTGTAAACACTAGCCCATTACTAACGATACAACACAAATTGACTCCATCCGCGATCAACCAGTGCGGGTAGTAAATAAAAAACGCAGTTAATAGGCTCCGGGTGTAAAGTATTGCACTAGACCATGGAGTAGGTAAATACAGAAGGCTTATAAGTAAAGAGGCGCGAAAACGCACACGCGTTTGAATAAAGGGTGCTACGCTATGGGGAAGTGAATAGAGGTAAAATATAGGCACGAGACTTGGCGTAAACTTACTCTACGATCTGACAAGATCAGAGGGCCTAGACAAGTGACAATCGCTTCGAAAGCGTTTCGTATTTCTACAACGACTTTCAACAGGATTAACAGGTTTTTGATAGCTTATGTCAGTCCTATACATTTTTACCTTTTCCGTCATTGTTATTGCTGATAGAATATCACTTTGTCTAGGGCCTCAGTGCTTTTTGACGTGATTTTGACAGATAAAAGCGTTACGCTAAGTTTTGCCTATGTCTTCGAGTTCTAGCTTCCCTTGACTGAACACACTTCAACCCTACTTCTTGGGAACTCGTTTGATGAGCAAAAGTCTCTCTCTCTCTCTTTGCCTTCCTTTATTGGACTTTTGGGTAACTACTAATGCAAGAGGAAGATGAAAACTGCTAGACCCAAATGTTATCTATGGCAAACCTAAGTCTTAGGTATACAGCTACTATGACTGTGATAGGCTGTTATTGTGCGATACAGTCGCTTTAAAGTACAGTAGGAATAAAAGTCCCTCCCTACTGCAATTACTGATTGTTCGCACTTTTGCATCAAATTATCCCGCATTGTTTAAAGTGAACCTTCTTACCCTTTATTTCATGTAATAGGGTCGACATGGCATAAAGTACAGCACTGGAGTTAATTGCAGTCGCGTTGTGCGCGGTCTCAGCCGCGTGTGCGTGGCCAAAGTGAAATTTTAATCAGGTGGAAGATATGAGGCTGCAAAGGTGCTTTGAAGTAAGTTGGTAAATAAATTTAGTCATTCTGTAACTTGTTTATGTATTTAATAAATGGTATGAAATTCTATAATTAATTTAACTTTGTAACGAAATTATTCGAAGCTATGAATGTTTGTGTGCTTTAATAGTAATAAAGCACTTTGCCTACTGCGACTTTAGAAAAAGACAGCAAATGATTATATCTTTTTACTTCGAGCTGCTGACGTAAAGTATATTAAAAAAAGTGTTTATTTTACTAAAACCGATACTTCAGACGTCCCTACGCCCTTGACTCGTTCAATCGAAATCACAAAATATCTCCATTACTGCATGACCTGTGTTCCGCTCGAACCGACCCCACCCGTTTTAAATTCGCCGCCATTTTCGTCTGGTTAGAAATAGCCGCACTTACTCCTGAACTTCTCAGGTGGGGGGGGTCTATGTAGCGTATATTGAATTTTTATTAATACTACTCTCCGTACTGACCAGGTTGTTAATGGCGCGGACGAACTTTACTATAGATTACTATTTGTGTAGTAATGTAGACATGTATGGTGTTGCATTTGTTTTGAGTGTGTTTTGATAGTTAAAGTTAAAGAATAAGTTTTGAGATATCGGACGCTGGCTACACTATAAAATTTACAACATGTTTGTGGTTATAGCTTGTCTCCATTTTCATACATTTAAAACTAGTAAACTAACTAATCCATACTAATATATCTACTAATCCTTACTAATATCCTTACTTCCTTACTAATATTATAAATGCGAAAGTAACTCTGTCTGTCTGTCTGTCGCGCTTTCACGCTACTTTTTATCGACATACCACGCGGGCGAAGCCGCGGGCGGAAGCTAGTATTATAAATGCGAAAGTGATTTGGTTTGTTTGTTATGCTTACACGCTAAAACGGCGAAACGAATTTGCATGCTAGGGTACCATGGACCATGGTCTACCCTAGCATGCAAATTCGTTCGGGTCATGACCCGGAATAGGACATAGGATACTTTTTATCCCGATATTCACGGGATCGACACTTGCGCGGGTGAAACCGCGGGGCGCAGCTAGTTAAACATAAATATGTAAATTTTAATAGTTCATTAATCAATTCCTTCACAGTTTTTCTTAAATAACATTTTATTTCTCCTGCAATAGATGTGCTACTGCTACCAGGCACACAGAAGTCTAAAGCGCCGCTACACAACACACACATGATAGGTGGCGTAATAACCGAAAGCTCCCCCGATGTCCCCCAATGTCCCCGTTTGCCCCGCTGTCCCCCAAAGTCCCCACTTGCGTTGGATTTGTGTCCGCCTGTTATTAGCCTGTTGGGATGACTTTTAAATCGTTTATGGGTCTGCACCAGGTGTTACAATGAGTCCGAGTTTGAATTGGAAATTAAACTACTTAATACCTACCTGGATTTTATCATTTTTATGAGCATTCAAATGACAGTTTGAGAGCTTATGATTGGGTACTTTTAGGTAAATTATTGGCAGAAATATAATTTACTCAGGAGTCGTGCTCAACTTAATGAAAACTTTTAAAACCATTTTTATTTTCAATGCTTTCGTGCTTACAATCGCGTTTCGTAAAACTTAGCTGCAATCATAGGTACTTTTATCAGTACAAAGGACATGACCATTGGGACTATGGGCGCCTGCTTTAGGCGTCGAAATAAATGTGCAGCAAATATTGTTTTATTTTTGCAATTGTTGTATTCTACAGTTTCCAGATAAAAAAGTTTCACGAGTCTAAAAGATCAGGAAACTGAGAAAAATAAAGATAAGTATTCACTAAATAACTCTGTTTTTCGATATGAGATGGCGCTAGGCGTTGTGGTTATCGAGGTTAAGACAAGTTTTTGACATTGATTGTCCCTGAGATGAGATTGCAACTTGAATTTGAACATTTTTAGTTACGGGCATTAGGCAATCACCGCCGCCCATAGACATCCACAACATCAGGGTTTTTGCTGATGCGTTGCCACCCTTTTCCCATATAAACGCTGTTTTGCTGGCTTACATGCAATCGAACCGCTGCTGTGTCAGACTTTATACCTGCTGTCTTGTTGTTAAATAGTATTGTTCCAATGTAGTTTAACTACATACCTGATTATTCAACCACCGGGCAAGTCTCGCTTGCTGGGTTAAGGTTGGCATTGACATTACGATATATGCCACAGTTTATGCACCTCATCCTATTTAAATCAATGACCTCATCATAATATCCATTTAATCGAATCGTGGAGCAAAACAGATGAATCCTTTTTATATAGTAATGATAATCGGGCTTTGAAGATATCAGTTCGTAAAGAATAGCAATGGTCGTTAGAAATAGAACACAATAATCGCACAGTACACAACGAACATGTAAACACAACGTGACGCCAAGATCGGATGTGCAAGTAAGGCTGGTGAATGGCGATCTGAGATAGATAAATGATACTCGATTTTTTCTCGAACCTAAAACACTAAAATCGAAATCATTTGACTGCCTCGTTGGTCTAGGGTCACAAGCGCTGTTATGTAGCGCTGTACCCGGGAATCGCACCCAGGACCTGGGTCACGCAAAGTGTTATTGGGTTTGTCCATCTCGAATATCTCAGTAGCAAGTGGAGTCCGGATTTGTGCCCGGTTGATGGCAATATGCTCGCCCCCTATTGCACGGGACTTACAAAATAACTAGCGAAATGAGCGTGTATACGTATAGGTACAGTCTCCCTTCAGGGATTAGAAGCGTTATGTTATGTTATGTTATTATTGATCAAACACAGTTAAAAAGGGTATAATAAAATATCAATTCAGAAATATATTTTTTGTGAATCGATTTTTCGTGGTTTGACTCGAATCGATTAATTAGGGATTTTATGAAAAAGATTGCTACCATAATATATTGTGCCTTTGGTCCCGCCACTAATGTCAGATGCATTGTCAAAGAAATAACAGTCCTATATATACAGTGATTATTATGGTGTTCGACAAAGAGTAAAGTAACCGATCGCGACAAATGTCAATAAAAACCTAACCTGTAGGCGTGTAAATAAATCAAATTAATTATAAACAAAACATGCATTATATATTCCATGTCATTTATTCTGTTGATTGAAAATAACTCGTTCTTAGTTTATTTTTCCTATACTATGTGTAGCTTATTATGGTTACCGGATGATTATGGATACAATGGAACGTCGAAACCGGGAAGTACTTATAGAGTGCGTTTCATCATTATAGTTCCTATGCCGTAATGTTGGCACTTTAACAACGGACCTATTAGGTGGCGCCGTAACGTACAAATGTTCGTCCTACAACAGTGGAACCAACATTACGGCATATGAACTATTTGATAAAACGCACTCTAAAAGAAAAGCGGAAGCAATTTAAATACTGTTTTTGCAGATATATTTGAACCTTGGCTTTATTCGGAATAATTTATCCATGACAAATTAGATCTTTATTTTTAAATCTTAGTGTATAAACTGTAATCCTGCACAAGTTCCCGAATTCGAAGGCAGAAACTGGTCATCTCCATTATGTTAGAACGTAAGCTTAACGTCAATTTTCAAACTGGCGAACAATGCATTTTCTGTTTACAAGAAAACAGGAAATGCATTGTTCCTTATTTCAGAAATCTCTCTGTCCCATAGCAATTTGTGTTGTCAATGTCTATCTCACGTCACTCGGTCCCCATGAGTGACGTAATGACACAAAATGGCGTCGTTTGCCGCACTGTCAAATTATTGTGACCAGTCACATTATCGCGAAGTGGACGAGATGGGATTTTTTAATATGTTTGGTCTAATGGAAGGCAATGTTTAGATTTAAATACATAATAATACATACATTGTGAGCAAGTAATCCTCTTAAGTCATAAATGGTACAGCCAGTGTGTTAAAAAATAGGACAAACAGACACAATGATCAAATTAACTAAAATTAAAATCATAACCCTTCCTTTTGGCTTTACCATAGTCGGGTAAAAATAAACTACTAATCTCAATTGGCACAAGATGTGTATCAACGACACTGCCATTTTGACAAGAATTTTAATCAATTGAGTTTAATTTTACTTTATTCGTCTCTTTATTTTTGTCGCTGACTGTACCTATTTAACATGACCGCTAAGTGTACACGAACAAAATCACAGTAATTTCGAAGTCTAGACTTCCTATCTTTACTTCGAAACATAGATAATAAATCAAGCCGATAACAGAATAACTACTAGAGCCACAGACTAATTCTTTTCGCTCACACCCCATTGCGTTACACCCAGTATAACAATGGTTCGCATACAAAATTTCCCCGCGTTGGTACTTTACAGCCGTTTATAAGCGAGGGTTGTCGCATTCTACTATAATATTGCAAGCACACTATGGCAATATCTCTTGTACTTTATGGTTGCAGACAACCATAGTACGCGGTGCATATTGGTTAACACTTGGTACGACGGATATAAAATTATGTGGAGATAAATGTTGTAGATTATACTGTGATGTTTAAAAGTTTCATGCGTTGATTTTATTTTTATATTAAGTACTTGTTTGATTTATTAAAATAGGAGGAATCTTTAGCATATCTGGCGAAACATAGATGTACATACTCGTAATACTATGATGTAATTTTTCAGCCGAGGCCATTGACAAGCTAACATAGTTTACCGGCACTAATGGAACCCGAGTCCTTTATACATACAAGTACATAGAAAAATAAACAAGCTGTACCTCTAGCCACACTCTACTTCAATTTAATTTCCACATCTCTCACAAGACGATAATCAGCAAATACTCTGTTTTCTCTCTTCAATAAACATGTAGATTTCTCTTGGAGCAACAAAAGGTGTCGAGTTTTTAATTCAACTCCGTGTACTGAGAATTACTTGTATTCAGTGCCAGAGCGAAGTTTTCAACACTTTCAGTAGAACGTCTTATCTTACTGTAATTTTATTCCAAGTACTATCGCAGGGTACCTTGTACAGTTGAGGCAGGTGCAGTCGCGCTATTCACACTATTTCTATGTAATATGATTTTATTTGTACGAATAAAGACGTTGTTCATTAGAGCAGCATAATTTAAACCGTTTGAAAGACGTGTTTCCTTTTTTTATTAAATGCTTGAAAGTGGAAATGTAAATAACTTGCAATATTCTGCTACATTTGGAGTACATACAGCTGCTTTATTTAATTGTAACAATCCTCTTTATTTGTTGGCAATTTGTGCTTATATTATTTGTTTGTGTACTTACGGGGGTAAAAATGATGGCATCTTAATAAGACAGAAGGCAAACTGAATAGAAAGATAATAATTATGTTTATTTGGCATATGTCATAAGTACACACAATGACACAATATGAAAAACAAACCAAAAATTATACTGTGTGCCTCACGAGGCACGGCTGCGCCAAATTTAAAATAACGTTACTCCAAAAGTCCATCTCATTGTGACAATTTCCAAAACAAAGAATATATCTGTTCCCCATTACTCAGTACAGCACGGTAAGTACTAAAGAGTCACTCCAGCACACTATAGTAACCGGTACAATACCGACCAATCCCGATTGCATTACCGACCAGATAAGTCCCGGATTTCCTCCCAAATTGTTTCGTATCGGAAATAAAGGGAAATGCGCTGAAGGTTATTTGTTTGTAAAGTGTACGTAATATCGCTTCGTAGAAAACTGGAAAATGTTGAATGTCCCTGCTTTTGTTGTGTTTGGAGGGATGGGATTGTATGGACATCGATACAAATCTATTGAAAGTTGAAAACATGAGTTTATTATTTGAAAGCAGATTTGAATGGGAGTAGTTCTGAATATGCTTATTGATATTTGTTTTGATTAACTTGCGTAAATCCTGGATGAAGACCCTAATGTGGTGTCCAATTATGGTGTACAGCTACGCAGATGACGTAGACATGGCAAAGGTTATGTCAAAAATTAAATTAAATACAATCAAACAAACAGCATCGCACAGTTATACTATTTATCGAACGCAGCATCCAGCAGATCCAATCACCCAATACAATTTCAATAACAATCTTGGAACAAGATCACGTTTACAAGCATTCTCAACTCAACGCTCAGAATACCCGGGTTTCCGCCCATCTAATTAGTTTCACTCATTCATTACCTCTCAAGTTACACATAAACACATTTTTTATTTCTACATGTTACTATTGACCTTGCATCCTAAAAACAGACTGTTTTATATCCAAACAAGCAACACCGCAGACAGTTAAACTTATTGAGGTAGAAACCTAAAAATAAATTCAAGAAAATTGCAGCTCCGTGAAGATAAATAAATAAGTAGTAGAAGTTTATAATATCACTGTGGGGGCGAGTGTGGTGTGTTGCAAATATGTTGGTTTCTTACGTATTAGGTATATAAGTAGAGGTTACCGAGAATTTTTATTTGGAATCAAATGAAAATTCCCGGTGCAATGACTGAAAAACTTTTAAGGATTGACGTTTATAGGAAATTTTCCATTGTATACTATTGACAAATTATATTTATTATGTAAATTGGTTAAAATAAGACTTGTATGTCAATTTGTATTGTATACAATACTTGTATGTCAGTTGGGAATGTTGGCGTTATAATGCAAAGTCGCAAAAATCAAACTAGTAGAGAATAAAAACACAAAAATTTGAATCATCCTTTTCCGACTATGTTTAGAATAGTTTTCTGTTATGGTAACTGAACCTCGATATGTGCAAGTAAATTATTGCTGAACAGTATCGAGGAATTAAGTAAAAAAAAAATTTGTAATTAAAGATATAAAATCGATTTATTTGCGGCTTTAGAATGACATACAGCCATAGTATTACTAGGTATATAGCACTATAAAATTAACGTAGACGAAAATACGAACACAAATCAATATCAATGACCCATCTTCCTACACAGGGTAGTCACCAAACATACATCCACATTTGTCACGTAACAATTAACCCTCACTAGCGTCCATCGAGCCGAACTACAAACAAGCCGTGCGGATGGTCGCTACTTTGCCCGGACAAACCTAATAATGACGTCAACCGGGAAAACGTGTTTGCATGTATCATAATGCTGTTACCCCTAAGGGCCCTTAATTTGTATGTATCGGTGTTATTTCAGGAAAGGTAAGAAAAATATTTGGAGGCTGGAATATGATAAATAGGTGCCTAAGGGATGAAAGGGGCGACTGGTTCTTGGCTCAGACTTATACGAACAAAAATACGGATTTATTTACATTGGAAATGAAATCTTTATATGTATGTGGCTTTCAGGATAAACAGATGCGGTTGAGTGTTAGATTTTTTCAATTAAGAACGGGAATACGCTTATGTAGGACCAGTTCTCTGATTTTTCTTTCTACTTATTGAGGCATATAGAATGTCATGTGTAAAACAGCAATATGTCGACCGATGCTTGATTGATCTACTAAAACTAAACTATTTTAAAGGATTCTTTACTGTATCCATGAACAATATTGTAAAAGCTTGTCATAAACTAAAGCCTAATACTCTAACACAAAGTGAGGCCCAAATAATCATTACAATCGTTCCGCAATTTGCTAGATTACTTGTAAAACAAAGTTTCCCATTTTGTCCGGGTGGAGGCGTTGACGTCACCACTTCGTCGATAACTGCGCGCAATCAAATTAAGAACACCGGTAGATGTAGGGTTGAGTCTAGTAACTAACTATTTGAATTTCGAAAGTCATGGTCTTCCTTGCCTTTTTTGCTAGAAGTTTAAGGGTCGCTTTTAATAGGATTCGAATGATTTTGGGTAAAATAAATGAATAGGTATTTTCTGCGGGGTAATTGCGTAACACACATAAAATGGCATTCGATCGCAATGCCCTTCGGTTTGACAATTCAGCTACGTTCATTGCGTTATTTACGTTATTGAGCGGATTTTTTTTTCAAACCTGTGAACCTATGGATTAGGAATTTCCTTCAAAACCCTAGGAGTGTGAATGAGTGTGTTACGCAATTAGGGTGCAGGTTCAGCATCCGTTAGTGAGAGTTCTGAACAAATTCGAGAGAACACTTTTCTCTCGAATTTGTTCTTGGGATAAATTCATCCCAGCTACGAAAGCCTTCATTGCGCGTGGTTGGACACGCACTTGGCCGGTATGTTTTATTTAATGTAAGTATTTCAGATTTAAGTAGGTAAGTACATACGACATAATTCTTCACTTCGGTACTTAATGAACCTAAAAAATAAAGTTTAGGCAAGAACATTCCATTCGTGCGCGTTCAAGTTTCGGTTTCCATGTTAGTATAAATGAGATTCAAAAATATTCTCAAAATAAAATCGTATTCTTGACAGCCCTACGACTCGTAACATCGTCGTAACAACTAATTCAACAGTTTCCGCTCACCTGCCGAATATTTGTACCGGTTTTTTAGTACCTCTGATATTTTCAATTGTTTCCGACTTCAAAAATAGGTCCGACTTTAATTTCATGGAGGGACAACGTTTTGTAACTTTTTCTTATGTAAGTAACCGTTTTAGAGGTTATAAAAGAGAGAGCTTCAAATTACGAAAATTACAAGTTAAATGTAAAAAAAAGATTTGATGTTTTTTTCCTGTCCTAAATGAAAAAATTTTTGCGCGATTTTCAACTTTCCTTTTGGGGCGTTGGCTTTGTTATGTTTACAGGCTTTTCACTTCTGAACTTTTTATTTAAATCCCAGGCCGTTCCGGGTTTTTATTAAGACAAGCAAAGTTAGCGTTCATTGACTTCGTTACTTGGTCTAATTAATCATATAGATGGAGAATGGAAGTACACCTACTTCCAGTTAAATCTGCGAAAATAAGGACACTAATATCCGTCCGTAAAAATGGCACGTCGGGTTTTAGTAAAAGATCAGTTCAGCAGAGCGTGGGCTCTTTTGAAAATTCGACGTGTCAGATTTTAAGCCCGGGCACTTTAGGTAAGTTTTATTCATTTACTAGCTTCTGCCCGCGGCTTCGCCCCCGTTGATGCCAGAAAATATCCCACGGGAACGTATTACCGGAATTAAAAGTATGTTGCATCCAATTCTGTTCAGCCATTTTCGCGCCAATCCGGAACATACATCCAGACAAACGGACAAAAAATCTTCGTTAAGTACTATTTTATTGTATGTAAGACATAAAATATTAACAACATAATACATACAAAGCATCTTTGTCGTAATTTTAAGCCCGGATAGGAACTTCAGGTAACTTTAAAAAAAATGTAAGTACCTAAGTTTTAACCAACTGTATATCTACATACGCAGCAGTCACCCACAATCTTTGTCAAAGTTATAGTCTCATGTATGTGTCAAGTCAAGTGATGTGTAATACAGGATGCACCATGAACAAAAAAGCTCTCTCCACGTACTTAAAGTTAAAGTCATATAACACTGTCCCATCACTAGGTATTCAAGTAAACGCATTTAAAACTTTATTCACGAGGGACGCAGTGCGGTGCAAGGCTGAAGGCTTTTAAAACTATTCTTTAAAGAGTTACTTTTAAAACTATAGTTTAAAGTGTGACTTTTATACGTATAGTTGTTTAAAGACTTTGGAGGATAGCTCGACAGTTTCTAGTTAACAGTCGATCGTTGTGTAACTGGAGATCGTGAGAATTGATATTTTCTGTAGACACCCTTTTTTTAACCTTTTTTTTTCAATAGGTATGACTAAGTATTATAGAATCATCGCAGACCAAGGTTTCGCCGTATATTAATTTCAATCACCTTCGGCGGGGAATCCCACGCTTTTTCTTTAGAAATACTTACCGCTCTATGATATTGATAACACATTTTGTTAAAAAAGAAGCAGCAAGGTTTTCATCAATATAAACCTCTCCTCGCGTGTAGATTTACACATTATGGTAAAAACACGGTTCATTTTATCATACGAGTTTAAGTGGGAGTATATACCTCCCACTTAAAATAAACAACGCAAGGTATTTTAGGAGTGAAATGAATAATTCCCCTCCTCCTCCGCCGCCGCCGACTCAAAACGCATGGGATCAAAGGTACAATAGAATCACAAACAGCTCAAATAATCCGCTGAGCTTAGATTTAATTTAGCTCAAAGCTATTGTTTGCGCTACATTCAATGAGCTCAACTCCGTGTGTCAAAATACACGTGAGTAAATACGAAACTGGAAACTTTATTTATTTAGTAAAATAATATATTATGTGAAATAACAAACGGGGATATATGAGCTGTTTTGTGGGCTACTTATTTTGGTCGAAAGTTTTCGACTGAAAATCATTCGGACGTGACTTCTAGTATGAAACTTCTACGTCATGTTAGGTATTATTAATGGGAGCAAAGATGACCATTTACATTCATAAACCAATTTCATTATACAATGCTTAGGTACTGAGCCCTTGAGCTTCTCGATTACTGACAATTGCATGAACTGATTGGACACGCCCACTCAAATCTGTGTAGTTCTTTCCTCAAAATACCATTTCAGACACTACATTGGCCTCACATGATCTGACCAAGATTATGTTTGGAATTTAAACGAGACTGTGACTTTAGGTTTTTGTCTTCTCGGTGTAGTCGGAAAGGAAAGGCCACCTCAACTAGTTTAAAAAAAAAGATTGACTTTTTAAAGTCAGTGCAACCATACTTATAGAAATAAGATCATTTATCATTTACTTCCACTTTATATTACGATAGTGGCAGTTTCAGTTAAGGCACTCCGATATTATTTGTCAGAACATGACAAATAATCTCTGTATCTACTTACGGATAAATTAACACGAAGTACCTCCCGGACTCAATCTTGCTAACGTCACAGCTAACGTTACACCAGAATATATAAGTATGTCATGTAGATGACGGACACTTGCATTGTTCCCCTCGCGAGTACAAATAGGTTCCTCAGTAAAGGTTTACCAATTCCCGCAGTCGTCCGTACATCATTGGCAAACTTAAATCGCCTCTACCGAGCATAAACCCCTCCACAACTCATACTTTTCGAATCTAACAGAACACAAACGGTCCCTCCTTCCGCTGACTTACTGCCATCCCTAAAATTCTTGACTTTCATAAACTTAACTCAAGTGGTCCCCTCCTCGGGTTCCATCCGATTAATTTATTAACTAAGGACCCCTAAATCCCGCTGTGTCTTCAGCGGGTTCCGCATAGCAAGGGACTAGGGTATCCTTGTTACGGGAAGTCCGAAAAGGATACCGGGGCCCTTGGCAACAGGCAACTGAAGGAACACGGGTGGGTTTTAGTCAGTAAAAGCCCGACACCCCTCCCGCTCCGCCCAGAACGGGAGAAGTCAAATGATGACTTCCCACACTCAAAAAGAGATAGGATATCCTTTGTATTTTTCTTGCGATACATATGAGTGGGTTTTTCTGCTTGTTTGTTTATTAAGCAGGTAATCGTTTGGACAATGGGTCAAGCAAAAGTTGTGTTATTTTGAGAATAGTCGAGATTTTTGTGCCTGATGATGGCGGTTTTTTTTTTGTTACTATTTCAAAGAGAAATGCTGTTCAGGTGCGTAGTACTTACAACCGTCATGCGTTTAAGACGATGTATGAACGTAAACGAAGCAAAAGGAGTATGTAAGGACCGCAGCAGGTGGCGTTCTGTAGTTTCTGCCTACCGCCATGGGAAGAAGGCGTGAGTTTATGTATATATGTATATGTTCAAAGATAAATCTTCAGAAGAGTATCTAACTGTCACACGCGCCAGAAGTACATTCAAGCTAAATAATGTTCCAACAGATGTCTTGTAAAGTCTTGTATCGTTAAATAATTCAAGTGACCCATATCCTGCTGACCCGTTTCAGTGACACGCATTATGACGCACGCACATGCGTGCAAGTTATCTTAATGATTATTTAAACACCTTGATTTTAAATGTTTTTGACCCTCACTTTGTTACCAGTAAAAGGCACTGTGTTCCTCTTTTTTTCTAATTTGATATTTTATTCTTTATTTCTGTAACGTTATCTTGTTTTTCATTACCTATCTTTGATTCCTCTCCAATTTATTCCACTGCCAAACTCATCTCATCTCAAATGAATAATATTTTTTTTTGATCTGAACACGGTATAAGATTGAGAGTATAATTTACTTACTAAAGATTATTAAGCTTTCAGAAGCCTGTGGTAAGATTCGTTTTTCCTGGCTCATCTAAGCAACCATCCAGCACCATCTTTTATTTTCTAACTTTAACTTCACTTCTATAAAAGTACAAGGTGTTTCGCGTGACCGCGCTAAGTAACCACTGCCGCAGTGACCACAGACCTCGTATACTATTTGTTATCAACTACTTAGGGACTGAAAGCAATCGTACGCTCCGTAACGCAACCAATTTATATCGTCTGGACTTTGTTTTTGCACTATACACTTACTTTCTAGAAAGCAATCAGGGAATAGCGGCTGAGATAACTAAGTCGCAAGTCATGTGCTATTGATTCATCCTGCACACGCAAAGGTCGGCCATCACTGCGGCTTACAGATTAGTATTAGTAACAGGAGATTATGTGTTAGCTTATAGGCTGAATTAGGATAAGCTGGGTAAGCTATATTGATTGGTTAATGACTGTAGCTTCGAGTTGATTCACTGTTGCAAGATTCGTAGAAGCAATAGTTTATTTTCCTGTTTCAGCTTTGCAGTGCTTCGTTTCATTATCATCCGGAATCTGAATTGAGAATTACAAGTTGAGAACTTGTCAAACTCTACAGAGGAATTTTGCAATGAAAAATTCGTGGGTTTTAAGTTTTTCTCAATTCGGAAACCGGTTGTTAATGATTTAGGTCCTTAAAGTATAGCTACTGAATACTATTAAGCGTGGCTTTTATACTATGTACTGTGCTTTTAGAACTTTCTTAGTAAATCTTAGACTGCACTTACTCAGTGACGTGTAGGACAACTTAGAGAGGTAACTTGAACATGGTCTAAAATCACGAACAAGCTATGAGTAAGCGGTGTTTAGTGGCCATTTTTTCCCTTTTTGAGAAGAGATGTTAGTAGTATATATTTACATGAAGATCTGGGATAATATTCTCGGATTGAGCAAGTATTATTAGTTCTTTCATTAGGAAGTTCTCAGTCACAACCCGAAGTCCGGATCTGCCCTATTACTGGCGACATATAGTGCCTACTGTAGCTATGTAGTTACACCTGTGCCTAACCCTTCGGGGTGACGTTATGTTGAGTAATATTATTTGTTAGGGCGTTTATTATGCAACGATATTTAACAGTTTCGAAATACCACATGCTTTAACGATTGGACACAAAACTGGAATACATAATTTTCTCAGCAATAAAACAATCTCATATACAAATAATAAACTTCAACATAAACCTACAGAGGCATAAAACACTAACATATAAATATAATATTACTTCACATTTATCTCGCACAACTCCAATATATTTTATTGGGACATTATGTCTGTAAACAAAGACATCACTACTTTATGTATTACTGAGAAAGGCGTAAAAAGGTTGGATATCGCAACAGATGCTGGATGTAACATCATTCTTATGGAAATAATGCCTTTGGGTATGACTAGGTTATGAGTATAAAACATTAATACCTGGATAAGAGAAGATGGGTTGGATGGCATAAGGGAAATGAGAGATAAAGTGAGATTATCTACTGCTGACCTAGGTCTGACTTTTCCCTGGACTGTTAATAGCATGATCCTAAGATGATTGTCTCAATAACTGACTCTACATGATTCCGCCACAAACTAAACGACACTTCTCTAATAAAGTCTTTTCTGTCCCAACACAACAACTGTTCTGTACAATACACCCTATAGTGACAAAGACATTAGACTTAGACTTAAAGTCAACTTAAAATTGATTTGTTTCCGAATATTATTGAAATGTATTGCCTGAATTGCCTCCCATTCATGAAAAAAGCCATCGTCTGATTCATAATCTAGTTCAGACACACTCATAAATAAAATCGTAAACAAAAAGGTAATAATTAAAAACTGTCTAATAATAAAAACAGTTTGTCAACTCGGTCATCGCCCGAGCAACAATATGAACAATGTCCATTACGTGTTACCCTTTCAGACGTTGGACCACTGGACCGTTCATCTGCTCCAGTTGCCTAGTAACTACCCTAGTTTTCGGGGAAAAAAAAAAATAGGAATAAACGCTTTTGGTGAAAGCAAGTGTTATTTATAAAGAGAGCTTTTGTGTTCCTTGAAGCAGAAGTTTTTAATGATAGTGATATTGTTTGATAAAAGTAACTGTAACTCGAATTTGATACAAAAATACGACACGGTTGTGTACATTTTCGTAGAAAATTCAACTGTAAAAGCTTTGAAGGATCCAATTTTTGTTTTCCAAAGAGATTGGAGATGCAAAAACAACCCAACGTGTTTCGAGTGTTTGTTTTTGTAAATTAATGAAAATAATCAAAGAAAGCACCGGCGATACGATGGACAGGCCAATGCGAGTACTTTACCCTTTGATTCACAAGCTTACTGTTAAAAGATTCATACAATCTGTTACAATACTTCGCGTTCGTACCGTTTCAACACCAACACCATATGGTATGGAAGAATAACATGTTTCATCACTTCATGATTCAAGAACCAATGAAAACAAATACTTTCCAAAAAAAAATGCGTCTATTCTGTCAATGCAGCGGAACACTAACACTGTATCTCAATATTTAGAAAATCAACAATCTCTAGACGTTTTTAAAATCTCTCTTTATACTAAAGGTATACTCAACCGTTATAAATCAGTCTCAAAGCGCTTTGTCTACATATTTCATTATGTTTATATCACTATTCAATCGTGTATAACACTGTGTGCCAGTTAATCTAATTCAGTAATGCAATAAAAGTAAAAATGCTATAAAACCGCGTTCTGTATGGTTTATGATCGTCGCGCGTGCAAGCTTGCTTAGTAAGACAACTGTTTTCTCTGTGCTCATAATTGGTTTAACTGTAGCTAGAAAAAGTCTGATTACTATTATTTATTCGTCTCTCATATTAAATACTACGCGATAAAATACATAAACATGCATACTACAGTTTGCAGATTACAATAATAAGTCCCTTAATTTTTATGGTATATCAAACAAGTTCGCCCTTTCTTTTTTAAACTCATGAACGAACTAACAAAAAAATTCATTGTTTATAGCCTTTATTCCTACCCAAATAGAAAGCATTGAAATAGAAAATTACGTCATGACTCTGACAGAAATAACCCAAGCACAGGTTACTATCAACCTGTGACGTCACACCGGTCAATGGCTGCCATTCGCCTGTTTTATTACTTATCAACGACCCGGCTTTTATTTCCACCGAAATCGTTTTATAGTAAACAAAACCGAAGGATGTTGCGGTGTTGAGTTACTGTCGTAATTTCACTGTGCGCACAGCTGTTCACAATTATACCAACTGTGCATGTGTGGCTAAAATTATGGCCGTACAGTCGCACATAACATGGTTATCTTGCTGCTTGGTACCCGGTACTTTTATTTTTGACGTAAACCTGTTAATTTTGCTTATGTGTATGGTTTATTACATTTACTTACATACCTTGTTTCCACGTTAATCCTAAAGACAGGAAAAGCATTAAGCTTATTAGAGCTTCCGTCCAAGTAATAATCGATAAAGAAACCGTGTGCTGAACGTAACATGGTATCGATCACAACTAATCATAAGTCATCATGCTTTGACCTCTTATGATAATTATTACATTGCATATTGCATTTATATGTTAATCTACAATAACATACGTGCTGTCAAAAGACGGGTTGATAAAACTCGGACATTCACCCTCCAAAAGCATGAACATTACATAAAAACTTTTTACTACCCTGTAAACTATACCTTTCGTAAAGTGGGTTAAAAGCAAAAGGAAATTGTTTAGACCAAGTCTTGATGAAACAAACATTTCATAAATACACCACAGCTGTCCAGAAAATACGGCTTAGATTATATGAGAAATAAAATCGGAGGAAACCTGCGATGTGGCCATGTGAATTCAGCTGAGTGGCGCAAAGCTTCCTTAAACCAACTTAATATCAACCATATCAACAGCCGATAGGGATTAATATTGCTTGAAAGGCGAACGTGTTGGAAATACTCGATCTTTAATATTGAGCCTGGATATAAGTATTTGAACTTACACTAAAATTTTAAGGTCGAATGAAACATGTCTGAATTTCTTTTTCTCGCGGTGATGGGTTTTCGGAGTGATATTACTGGAGAAAAGAGCTAAGATTTTTCTTGTTCAATTTTTGATTTTGAGATATCTAAAGTACAGCATTTCCACTATATTTTACTTATAGGTATAGTAAAAGAGTTTACATTGGGCGATCCAATTTGATGACGCACTAAACTTAATCAACATCGTCTACAAAATTACGTAGAACTTTCGCGTTTTCACGAAATAATAATTTGGTAACAGAAGCTTTGTTTTACCGCCGAATATCCATTACGTAACAATAAATGGAGCAAATAGCCGATGTTTAAGGGGAATTGTTGAACGATGGGTTTATTCGCCGGTTTCGAATGTCTGAGCTCGTTTCTATAATAACTGTTGCGGATGCAATTTGGAGGCCGACGTCGTTGTACAGACGAGTTACGAAAACCTTAACCATGCTTAGAACCACTTCATATTATATGAAGCAACCTTTTATGGAACTAGACGTATTCAGTCTATCTAACCAATTGTTCAAGAATAAAGCGATAGATTTAATCATAGAAAGCTAACCTTTTTATACTCTAATTTATCTGTAAGCCTGTATTGTTTTTGACCCCAAAAATATGATAAAATAAAAAGCAAATGTCGACCTCAAAAATGTATTACCGTGTATTACATCAATTTCCAACTAACGAGTTTAATGTGACAAAGTCCGAAAGTGATCAATGTTTTCGTAAGGTACGTGAATTAATAAACTGCATTCATTGCTCGCTGTAAACGCGCCATATTTCATAAGCTTAGTTTGCTAGCGGCCGTGAATTATTGTTATGCGAATTTCTCAGATTCTTGGTTTCTGTTACCCTTTAGTGAATGTTTAAATGAATTTGTTGATTGGGCGTCTTTTGTGTCTGTTAATGTTGATACCTAGAAGTAAATATTTAGTTAACGGATTACAATGAATAAGCTGTGATTTAAAAATGATTGATTGCTTATTATTTATTGATCCTCGAAATGAAACGCAATGAAGATTTAAAAAAAATATTGATCAAGTATAATAATAGTTAAAATGTCAACCGAACACTGTTTGTGATCGACAGTACAGATAATAAGAGATTTTGGTGGAAGTCCAATTCAACAATGTAAACAAACCTTTTCTTTTGAACTGTGACAACATACATTGCTCAGTGCTTTTTGACATCAATGAAAATAATTCTTTGTTTCTAAAATACGAACTTTTTTAACATCACTCTTTAAGAAAAGTATACACGACTACACATCAAACTATACACCCAGTTTATGCTGATCTCGCATTGTATAGGATTTCCGTATAATGCGAGGTCAGCTTATACTGGAAATGTATAGCTTGATGTGTAGCCCTGTGTACCAACATAAACATAAAAAGTGGTTTCTTACCGTAAACAAAACTAATAAATCGGGTTCAATAAAGGTTCCTGACGGGTCGTTCGTCACCTGAACAGCATCATATTCACCCCCCTACCCCCTTGAATCTCCTCTCGATAGATAAGCTGAACAGGAAAATAAACTGTTCTTTGTTTCCTCTAGAAAAATTTCATAATAATACCAGGATGAAGATTTTTATTTCTATCGTTCTTCCTTTGTTTTTATCAGAATTCGTTTTGTTAAAGGTTCACGTTATTTGTGGTCTTCACCTTGATTATAATAATATTAGGTACTTACCTGTGGCAGGATTTACGATACTATCTCTGACACCCTATTGAGGTTCACAGACGTGACTATTGCATACTTTATTCTCAATATTGGAAATCCCCTTGACTTTCTTGCGCAGAAAGCGAATGGCTGAGACAATATCATACAGCTCATGAACATCCATTTAGAATTATCGACCCGCCCCTGCTTTGCACGGTTTTTACGACTTGAATAGAATAGAATAGAATAGTTCTTTATTTGCACAGAAAGTAGGTACAAGTTTTAGATGTTAAGTTTAATTTTGATCCTTATACTAACTACCTTAACTAAGGCATGCAAACAGATTTGGGCTATAATAATAAAGACTCATTTCTTATATATTATTAACACATTCAGTCAGATCAATACAAGTTTACTAAGTCATGATTGAAATAGGAAATACAATACAAAATGTCTAGTTTAATAAAATGGGATTATAAATTCGTCAAGTTCGAGGTCAATACAGTTAAATTAAAATATAAATGATTTGGTACAAGTCAGAAGTACAGAGATGTCATAATATCAATTTAAATTCTTATCGGTCAGCAAATCGCCAATTGAGTAATAACATTTATTATATAATAGATCTGTCAATTTCTTTTTGAAAAGTGGAAATGTCTCATTTTCTATTACATCAGGTATTTTCTTAAATATGATCGGACCCATACATATAATACTTTTCTTTAATAGGGCGGTATCGGTACCACTAACAATTAGCAAATTTTTATACTGTCTCCTGATTGGCCGGTTTCTATTTTCTGACACTTTATTAAAGAGATGCATATCCGATTTAACAAAAACAGCCACTTCGAAAATATAAAGTGATGGTAATGTTAGTAATTTTAATGACTTAAATACAGGTACGCAGCTATCTGTTACTATTAAATTGCACATAGCCCTTATACAGCGTTTTTAAGCCTTGAACACTTGTTCCCTCAGACTACAATTTCCCCAAAATATTATGCCGAATCTCAAAAATTGAAAAACAACATATTGATTTCTTCCAAGTTTGATCTTCTTCTTTTCGTTTGGTTAGTGTCTAACCTGGTGTCAAAGTTTTAATGCTGCCCAATGGCCTCTGACTTGGCGTCACATGCCATCGCGAAATATCTCTCTGGCATCGCCGGTTTGATAGTGTTTAGTGATCGTCCTGTGCGAGTCCCAATAAATACTTTTCTTAAATTCTCTAAATGATGGAAAACTGAAAACTGCATTAAAATCCGTTGCGCAGTTTAGAAGAACAACAGTGATCACACAGACAGAGACGAAAAGCGACTTTTATTTATAATATTACTAGCTGATGCCTGCGGCTTCGCCCGCGTGGATGTCGGTTATTATATGCTTAAACCTTCCTCGAGAACCACTCTATCCATTGGTGAATACAGCATGAAGATCGGTGCAGTAGTTTTTGAGTTTATCGCGAACAGGACGACAGACAGACGCGACGGAGGACTTTGTTTTGTAATATGTAAGGATATAAAGGTGTGAGCGTATCGCGAGGACATTACCGTAAACACCATACATGTTCAGTATATTAGTTATAGCAATAAGTTTTTATGAGGACACAAGAGGACATTATTCTACAGTTCCCAGGTCACGAAACCCACAGTAGAAGATGGCATAATTTTCCTTGAATACTAAATTACTAAAACACAAATTAATGAAGTCACTAATTAAAATTCATACTTCTAACAAAGCGTAGTTGAATTTAATTTGTTTGTTCTACACAAAGTGAGTTATGTAGCGCGGAATAAAATCAACAGGCTGGCATCATCGGCATCCATCCGCTGCAGCGCTGTGTCAATGTTTTTGTATCCAGTTATGTGAAGCGATGGAATAGCTAGATAACTACTGATGAATCAGTCGCGTGTTCAATTAAAAGCCTATTTCTATAGCTACTCGGAGAACTGAACCTTAGACAATGAAAACGTCCTAATCATAAGGAAAATTAAGATTTAAAGCCTCGTAGAGTTGATCAGGTCAGATTTGCTTCGTGTTATACAATCTTTTAACCAGTCTTGTTAAAATGTGCATAGTAAGATAAGCAAATAATCAAAGCTTCACTTCTAATACATAGTTACCATAGCGACCTTGTACTACTCATGCTATGAAGGCGCCATCTTCTTTGACGATATAATTCCCGACTCGGAATATTAGCATTCTCTCATGCTCGCAGATAAAACGTTATGAAACTATTACATACATTGCAACTGGAGAGCTTTCCATGGGTAGCTAGTTTCATACCACAGGAATATAATTATTATACTGTAATGGTGTTTTTTTTTTCAAGTGAACCCTCTCTGACTAGATTCCCTCGACAAATTGATTCTATGTGCGCTAGAAGGCAGCCTAGACTTAGTTAAGAAATTCATTACAGGGTTAGTAATTTGCACAATATTATACTATGAAGAAAGTAAAAAGTATAAAGGGATGATGTTGTGGTTTTGCGGGGTTTTGGTGGTTTTGTTTTTATTTTTATTATTTAAGTAATCCGATATTTTTTTTTTGTGATTCTGTGACCAATAAACGTATTTTTGACAAATTAAGTCAAGATGCGTGGATGGTGCAAGGTGAGTGCATTTTAAAACTTAAAAAACAATTACATCTAAATTGATGTAATGCGGTTTATGCCTTTACCTCAGTCTGGGAAACTCTCTAAGGTTTCAGAGATTACAGTGTTTATTTACGAATTTCCTTTTCGACCATACCAAGGACACCACACCTTTTCCGTTTCTTTTTATTTGGTAACCAAAAATATGGATTCCTCTTACTTTTCGAGTACCAACTACATATCAAAACACTGCTTGTGTGTCTTTAAAAAGCCAATCTGTTGAACAATACCGTATGAAGACATATACAGAGCTCATAAAAGAATATTGCATAAACTTATTTCTGCTCACAGCAGCGTGTCTAATCTAAAATCTTAACGCGATAGTGCACTTGCTCGCACACTGGCAATACTGGTTTTTATATACATTTCATTTTGTATTCTACTGTGCATACATAATTTTTTTATGAAGTGCATTCTATTATTGCCAGAAGTCCCCATGAGAAAACAAAAAGACATGATCAGGGATATTTTGAAATGTAACGTGGAATTATAATAATATGAGCCTTAAGGGTCGGTCCCCTCCCCATACAAACGCTCTCGCCTGTTTTCAATGCAATGATTTTTTTCAGTAAAATAAATATCAACTAGTTCTATGCCCCTATGTTTTCTGTTTTGATGATACATTATCTGTAAAAGCAATAGAACCCTCAGAAAATGCTCAAAATTGCCTGTTTAGACCGCTGTCATCAGAGGTCTATTGTACAAATTCAAGAACGATTGCAAAAAAAGAAAAACATAGGGGCACAGTAAATATCTTTCTTAATCAATTTATAAAATATCTTTCAAATTGGTCCAATATTAGAGAGAGAAGGAAATAGAACCTCCGAATAGATAGAGAATAGAAATCCGAACCTCGAATTATGACTTTTTGTATGAAGAAAAGACCGACCCGATTTCCTCTTAATTCCGTGGTAAGTTTAATGCAAAACAAACGGCCACATGCAACTAACAGCAGATAATAGTATCAAACTTGGCAGGATTTCACAGGCAAAAAACTCTTTAGCTATTTTGCCAAATGCCAAACTAATATGGTATTTCGTCCCTCACTCGACTCGCGCTTACTAGCCCCCCAACCCCATATGGGCTTGTATGGTAATGCCTCAACTCGTTACCATCAACATAATATCAATTCCGCCAACACGTGGGCCAACATTTGCGCAAACATACCAGTATACGCGCAAATAGCCACAGAACAAGTTACGCGAGTAATTGTACATTCGTTTAGAGACGCTTTTTTGTGATTCGTTGTTGTGTATTTGCGTTTGGTATAATTTTCGAACGGTATAGAAGCTTGTGTCCAGCAATGATGCACTAAATTAAAGTAAAAAAAACATTAGGTACTTAATAGAAAATAAAATAATGGCCAGGATTCAAATCGCACCTCGTCCAATCAAGATCATGAAAGGAACTTCAGAAGCGCAAAAGAAACTCAACACCTACTTTTCTTAAAAAGAAATCAATGCATTCGATATTTGAATAAAAGAAACTGCCAAGTTCCGCCAAGTTGGGCCAAGCCCCGCCAAGTCGGCCAGCAGACACAAAAATACGCTTGGCCAACGACCAAGTTGTTCGATAGTGATACGATAAGTTTGCAATGCAGTTCGATAGCCCCTCATAGTAAGATAACCATGCATTTGCAGGATATTTGAATAAATGGAAAAGAGATTTTAGGTTTTTTTGTTGGAGTAAGCAACTATTTTTGACAAATTAGTTTCTAGAAGAGCCTGTCCAGTGTTCCCTTTTGAAAAAATCTGGATGTATTATCAAAGATACACAAATGTGAAGAGAAAAGATACACAAACATCCAGATTTTTTCCAGACAAATGGCTGGTCATACATACCGTAAAAATTAAACGTGACTATAAAGGAAAGATGTTAGAGTATTTTCGTAATCAGCAAGTTATGTAGCAATATCAACAATACGCAATTCGCAATTTTGAATCAACACTCAAAGCTATCGGCCGAAATCTCTCACCACAACAGCACTTGAAGTAACCAAAACATGACTATCTACGCCTCGTACTACCATCAGTAACTACACCCGATAAGGATCGCTAACGACCCCGCGCAACCGCTCGCAGGCACAGTAACTACGCGTTATTGTTATATTCGCTAATGAGCGCCCGTCATCGTCATTATAGCTACGGCCCGTAGCGTGGCCGCCTGGATAGTTGGATGGTGATAAATGAGAGCCGATTAATTAGTGGTGTTGCGGATCAAGTTCAGGTATTTGTGGTTATAGTTTTGAATTGTTGGGTTTATAACGTAAGTAGATACTGTAATTACTCTGTAATTAGGCTGTATAATATCTGTTTTGGAGGGACATCTGTTATATAATACTCTCCGTTCTGAAGAAGTCAACCGACTAAATCCCGCGGTGTCCCTTTTCGCATAGGTATGATATCTCACAATCATAACCTGTAGGGAAGTTGGGGAACACAGTGTTAGATAGGTGGGAGACCACCCGACTTCTCTTGGCAGACGGAGGGTGTTCCATGAAAATGACCAAGAAGAGTTTCTTGGTCCTTTAGTAAATAGATATACATTCAGGTTTAAACTAAATACATGGTGTCCCTACTACTCACACAAGCTTTTCGAGTCGTTTTTATACATTTAGATGAGAGATAAGTGTTCACTTTCATAGTGAACATGTGAAGAAAATGCTGGAACAGCGAGAAAAACTGGTCATTGTTTAATACGATCATATTGTTTTAAAGGATTTGACACTCTATTTAATTAAATACTTCGTTTAAAAACGTATTGTTTACTGGGTAATCAGTCTTTCTCGCCCTAGTAGTCGTAAAATTTAACAGAAAACCATCAAACGAACTAGCAACACCTCTAAGCCGAAACTATACGATGCGCGACGTCAAAACAACTCCAGATTCACTACATTTCGAATCTAGAATTATGACCCCAGCAAAACCGGGGTCAAAGCAACATCGTACAGACGTAGCCTTAATCAAATCAGACTACGAAATTGCGGCAAAGGCAGGCACACACACAACATAATATGAAACATAATAATATCCGCCATACTATTAGTGTATGCCTCCAAGCTATCCCATTGTTATGGCTTATTATTCCCCATGTCGAGACCAACTCCCTCCAACTGTGGGGGCTTGAGATAACAATCCCCCTTAACTTTAAAAGAGGAGAATTTAACAAAATTCATGTTCTGTTTAATTTTTGAGAGTATAATTTAATTCTGCTGTAGTCATTCCCTGAGGAGAAACCGACTTGCATGTATCATGAATTAACAGCTTATTGTTGAAATATAAGCCCAATGCCCTTAGCAGTAAGCTTTAGAATGGCATTTAATAGTAGCAAGAATTTTATAAATGTTCTAAATTTAATTTAGGAAAAGTTTCGCGAAAAAACTGTATACTAACAAAGCGGTACGTAATGAATGATAGAAACCACCACAATTCATTCAAGTGTTAGTTATTGGCTAGTTACTGTAAGGACCCTGTACAAGTTTATTGACTGTCTTTTATAACTACCCTTCGCACTGCCAGCCTGTTGCCCGGAAATATCATTGACTCCACATAATGTTACTCAAAAAAAAGCGAATTGAGGCACTGACAGATACTTGTCAGTGAAATGAGGAGGTCTTTGTCAACGACTCTCTTGACGTGATTGTCAGTAGAGTCGAAAGCTATTTCGAGGTAACGAACTAGATAAGAACTTTAAAACAGACTAAAAATTATATATATTATATACGTAGATAGACGCCTGTCCAAGGCCTAACCTTACCTCACTGAACTGTACACCTCTCTGCCGCAAGCAATACGTCGTCCGACCTCAAACTTAGCGCTGATTGGTTTGATCTCGTAATTTGACAACAAAGCCCCGTCAGGCGCCGCCGCGGGAAACCGCTAACTAGTTGATAGTAAGACCTGTCATAGTTAACTTTAGTTTATAGGATAATTTTCCATGCAATATTAATATTTTTAAAGGACAAGCATGGACGAACAATTTCATAGATACCATTTGTGTACAGACAGGATAACAATTTTAGTCGTAAAAATATTTTTTTTCGATGGGTAGTAAAATTGTTTTAGAAACAATAGCAACAAGTTTGTTATAAACATGCAGAAAAACACGCGTTTCTGGTAAAAAAATATATCTTCGTAACAGTTTTAACATTTTCATTGATGACTTACGTCATAACTTCGTGTTATAATAAGAACTATGAAGGTACTTAATAGAAAGTTAACTTCATACATTTTCTTTATCCTTCCTCCACAGTAGCAGTATCGCCGTCCAGGTGAGCGGCGCGTTCAGCGCCACGCATGAATGGGATCGATACGCGACGCCGGGTCAACGACCGCGCGCTACGCTTATCTTTGGGTCAATGTTAACCCGCCACTACTCGGCTAGTTTTTGAGGGTAGTAAAGTTTACGTTTTGGGTAGTTTTGTTGAGTCGTATCGTGTTGGAACTTGGAAGTCCAACACTGTGGTGACGAGTGACGGGTAGACTAACTTTGTGTGTTTTTGCTTGTATTGAGAATGTTGTAGGAAATAGGTAATGGATGGCAATCAGTTATTATATTCTAGACATTAGACGAAAGGTTTAGATTTCACCGTGTCACCAACAAAATCTTTTCCCAATAACTCCACCTTGTTGCCATCACTTCTAATAATCCTCATTCTATTTTCGTTCAAACAAAGTTACCCAGAATTCAGTTGTTTCTTGGCAACTTCAAACAGAAAATGTGAACTGTTTGTATCCCAACCACAGCCTAAATGATATCAAAGCAAAATATTGTTAGTGTAACAAAAACATGGGCCTGAAGGAACATATTCGCACTAAAATTGAATGAAAGCGGTGGGATGAGGGATGAGCAACCTTCGACCGAGCTGAGACCGGGCGAGCCTCCCCGGGAGTTGGACAACCATGTGGGAGGAGGTGGAAGGTTTTCTTGGAATGATACGTTGTAAGACACTTAGGGGAAGGTACATGGAAAGTTGCTCGGACATAAAAACGTACCAAGCAGTTTCAAACCAATATGATTGTGTCTAATTTCTTATGACGAAAATACCAAAGTTTTGATAGCTGGTGAAGTAAAAGGCGACTATAGAATTGGCAGGAGCTTGCAATATTTGCAACCTCTTTTGGCTTTTACTCATATTTTATTACGATTATAAAATTTGTTTTATGTTACAGCTTTAAGGCTCTTACATACTGGGGCGATTCGTCGCGCGACTCGAATTTTAACAAAACAATTTCTCACGGCGAACAATACGGCGGCGTCGCGTCGCGCGATGAATCGCCCCAGTATGTAAGAGCCTTTAAATGCTGTTTAAACATTGTTATTAAGATGTAGTCCTTCAGACACATTTTTGTTCCATTCAACTTTTTACCCGAAGTTATCTTCGCACACTTTTTTTTTTTACGAGCGACTCGGAGTAGCTACAGCTGATTGGAAAAATATAACGTTTCCCTCATCTCATAGCGGCGTGTAATAAACAGGATATTATAATGGGATATCGTCTCGGATGCAATCTGCCGACCTTTGACGACACGCTCTGATATTCCTTTGAATTGGTAATCACAATCTCGTTCATCTTTACAAAGACTTCGGTTTCTTTGACACTTTATTAACATGCATTGACGACATGCCATAGGTACGCATTAATTGATGTTTATTATGATGAGAGGGCTTTTAGATAACAGTGGACTGCAATAACCTAAAATTATTTTAGTACTAAAAACCTATATTAAATTCGGTGGAAAGCACGTTAAGCCCAATGGTCCCGGCTGTCATTCGTAGATCTTTGACAGTCGTTACGCGCAGTCAGAAGCCCAAAACTCTGACAACCAGTCTTACCAAGGGGTAGGTATCGTGCTATCCATTCTTTGGGTTGTGGAGGTCAGATACGCAGTCGCTCCATTTAAAATACTGGTATGTAAAATATTTGGTTGGCAGATTGATTGATAGCTGAATTTATGACACTGTATGATTACAAATTACTATGATGTTGTGTTTGATCAGTTCTGGATAATTATTTTTTAAATATACAGGTTACTGGTAACTCGACGTATTCCTTGCAGGACGTCATAGTAGGGTTAAAATGCAACAAATTAAGCCACCAAATGTTCTACCGAAATTCAGTAGTTTTTGAATTAGTTAAGTTTTAGTTTTTTAATGAAAAATCCCAGATTAAACCATTTGAAACCAATTTAAAAATGATTTACGGCGCGACTGTACTGAAATTTAAGTTATTATCATAGTTGACGCCGTAGCAGACCTTTGTTAATAATTAAAAGTTCAATAATGCCTAAAACTTTGGCAAATATCACTAACAAAACATTTATTTTTTTGTAATTTTTAGCTCTAAAACTCTTAACTAATTCAAAAACTACTGAATTTCGGTAGAACATTTGGTGGCTTAATTTGTTGCATTTTAACCCTACTATGACGTCCTGCAAGGAATACGTCGAGTTACCAGTAACCCTGTATAAGTATGTTAACTGTTTAAAAACAACTTCAACTGTTTCTCGACTGAACGAAATAATTTACAAAGTGGTTTAAGTAATTTTGATTTTCTAAAATTCTCTCTGCTACAAAATTCACATCAGTCTTAAATATTAAAGTCGTTCAATACACTGAGAACCGATCGTTCATATGTACGACAAGCGTGTAAGTACCCGCTGAAACTTTCAGCTATCACCTGCGCTGAAAACACCCTGTATAACAACGTTATAAATTTCATTCACATACACTGAACATTCCACCTTATGTTAATAACTTAAGCTTTCAAATCACTTGTAAGTTTGAGGCTAATGGGTATTTATTGTGAAACAATTCAATGTATTTCAGAGGAAGGGTTTCGGTAATAATATTTCCTGCAGTAATGTTTATGAGGGTCGAGTCGGGTCATACAAACCATATTTTGATAATAATTGTTATAAACACGGTTACCTATATGAAGAGGATGATTTGATACTTACTGAAAGGCACAGGGATGACAATAAAATAATATGTAAAAAAGTCTGTTTAGATAAATATGATTGTTTTATCAATTTTTCAGTAAATTTAAAACATTTTTCATTTATGTTTACTATTACAGGTAGCGGTACTTTATATCAGGTTTAAATACAAAAGATTCCCACTATTTCATGCTTAACTCGAATACTTCGCATTTCCAACCAGTCTTAACCAAAAAAACAATTCCAACTACACTCAATCAAAGTTCGCCACAACTTTTCAAATCCATCTTCCTTAAAATAAAAACTATTTCGTTACACCTTCACGTCGGAATCGCGTGTGTGCACGAACTTATAAATCAGTCATATATAAGCGACGGGTCGGCTAATTCCGACACATAGCCGAACACAGCCGAACTTACTTACATTTATTCGAGGGAACAAAAATTTTTAAGCAAACATTTCCAGGTCAAGTTGGTGAGTTCGGGATTATTGGACACCTGCGTTTACCTTCCTGATTGCAAAATTTTAATATATTTTTTATTCCGTAAGAGTCTTATTATTTAACATTGGAACTTTCTGTTATGACTTTTTATTAATAAGTCGAGTTTCTTTTCACGGTATTTTTAAATTAGAGGTATCCTTTTTTCTCGGTGCTGTAAGCGCTGCCAATCTTATCTGATGGCACTATAAAGACGGTTTTCGCAGTTAACAGATTTTTCTTTAGAAATTCTAGATGAGAACACGAAATGAAGCGTAGTACGTTATTTAATACCTCGCTTCGTAGTTTTTATGCTGCTGTGAATATTTTGAGAGGAAATGAAATATCGATGCGTTATCTAATTCCGTGCGGTTGGTTTTATTGTCGTCCACGGTTCACAGTTCGTTTAGACAGGCCATTCGTCAATAGAAACAAAACGTATTCACGCGGGCGCCATTGCGCGTCCAATTTATAAAAATATTTGTCGAGTCCGCTCCACAAACATAAATCTATTAACAGACCAATTCTACCGCGAACGGTATTTATACCGAAAAGGAACAAATAGCCGAAAGGCAAAATTGCCGCTTATTGTTTCGGGTAAAAGTGATATTAAAGCATAGATTAATTTATGGTCGGCATAACTTTTCTCATTGAGAAACAGTTTAAGCTTTTCTAGTACCTAAACAGGTTGGATATTTGTTTCCAAACTTGTAGTTATAGTTTATGGAGTAAGTCAAGTATGAAATTAATAAAATAAAATACCTGTTTCGGGACTTTGTCCGAGTGAGTGCAGATCCTGCTGGGAGCGGCGACGTTGCCTGTACTCCTGCCGGTAGTCAGGCCACCGCCCGTACTGAGCTGGTGCGTTCAGGTACTCCTGGGACGAGAACCTCGACGCGCGGGGAGGAGAAAACCCCATCTGGCTGTTGTAGTAATCATGTCTGAAGACAACATCAGGGTGGTTGATCGCACCCGGCACGATCTGACTTCCAAAGTGACTTCGATGTCCCAAATACTCAGGTTTCATGGGAGCATCAGTCATTTCATGTCCATGGATGGACGTGGACCTTTGCGGACCATAATCTCGCAATCGGTTGGAGAAGTCAAGTCCCATTCGATGGGGAGAGTAGTCGAGGCCGCGCGGACCCATCTCGAAGTGGCCATGAGGTCGGCTGTTCCGGTAAAAGTTCGGAGAGAAAGGATTCTTGCTCTCCAGGTTTTGTCTGGATGCGTAGCCGGTCTCTACCTTTGGTTTCTCATCTCTGACCGGCTTGTCGGGTTGTTTTTCGGTCCCGTTTTGATGGGCATCCTTCTTTGGTGTCTCTTGAGGACGAAGTTTAGGGTGAGGAATAGACTCCGTCACTTCCTGAGAGGCCCTCCGATTGAATTCCTGAATCTTTTCAGGCACGAAACCTTGTTGCTGTGGTTGGGACATTTTTAGTTGTTTCTTTTTTCGTTTGTTTAATATTATAAATACATCAAAACGTAAACTCACTAACACTGGATATTAAAATGTTCTACACAAATAGTGGATACTTATATAAAAGTCGTGAATACACAGAGTTATATATTTGGGTATATATTTATATTATATTTTTTTTAAGTTAAGTCACGTTTACTTTAATTGTGCAATAAATTTATAGGAAAACATTCACAACCAAATACACAAGCTGGTCAGAAAAACGTTGTTTAGATATCACTCAAATCACTGACTGTATTCTTTATCACTTTGGCATAATGAGTAATGGCAAAATAAAATGTTACCTTAGAAATAAACTTTAATATAAAATAAGTAATTAATGATCTCTCCTCATGTTTAATGATATTCAACCGCATACATTAACGTATTCAAAGCAACGGGGTAGAATATGAATGGCGCGCGGCTACAGAAACAAGCCTTCACATTATTCTGAACCTAACTGCTTTAATTAAATTTGCTTGGGTATTCTTCGAATACCTACTAGTTACAAGGCGAGAGAGAACCATTACTGTTGATATTACGAAATGGGAATAATAGTGTTTGATCTTGTGATGTTATTAGATAATTTATTGGGAATGTCGATATTTTGTCTCAAATCTCAAAAAAGATGCATAAATGTAATCGGCCTATAATGTTCCACTGCCGCCACAGTCTTCCTCTCTGTGAGTGGGAGTGGACCGTTATCTACCACGTAGGCCCAGTATAGGTTGGAGTACAAAAACGATCAACGACATTAAACCTAGGAACTGAAAAACCCTCCCAAGAGTAAATATGGCCTCATCAAAACCAGTTCAAACTACTATAACATATTTCCATAATTTCTTCCAACTAGCTTCACAACAATTTCTATTTTTAAGGCTAAGCAGCCAGGAACAATCGTGGCTCATTATCTTCAGAACACGACGCGCTCGAGGCGTCCCCAAGTTCGGCCATTACTCGTAATTAGAGCCCGCCCTTGGCTTGGCCGTGCCACTTGGCCGTGCTACTTGGCCGACAACTTGGCCGTAAGGCTGTAACGTATTTACGTAAGTCGCTGTAAAGTTTACGTGCTGGAACTGAGACATAGTGTGTCTGGGGTGTTAATGAGCCTGATTTTATGAGATTGTATAGCGTTGTTGCAGTTGGGTACTGCTTCTTTTTAATATGAGAAGTATGGGGTATGTTTTGTTGTACACATTCATAAAGGACATTTCACAAATTGCGTTTTAAATAAAGACGGCTCTAGGATACCCATAATTTTAAATTAATTAATAAGGTAGCGGTCATTTTATAGTGGTCAAAGTATGATTAGTAAGCACACATATTAGGGCCAACAATTGACGATGAATGGCTGAGTTGAATAATTAAAAGTTTTTTAACTAATTTAATCGTCTCATTCTACCAAACCCTTACTCATACGTAAAGGACCCCCCAAACAGACCTTTTAATATGAAGGGATCCTCTCATCCCTCCGACTACAACCGCACCTGCTCTACAACGTGAATCACGAGCACTATTCATTGCGCAACTATCGCCCAACACTCGCCGAGAGTTGAGCGTGTCGCCAACTGAGAGTTGAGCGTGTCGACAACTGAGAGTTGAGCGTGTCGACAACTGAGAGTTGAGCGTGTCGACAACTGAGAGTTGAGCGTGTCGACAACTGAGAGTTGAGCGTGTCGCCAACTGAGAGTTGAGCGTGTCGACAACTGAGAGTTGAGCGTGTCGCCAACTGAGAGTTGAGCGTGTCGACAACTGAGAGTTGAGCGTGTCGCCAACTGAGAGTTGAGCGTGTCGACAACTTTGGGACGACTGCGTAACGACCGCTACTAGTTAATAGTTTGTTTGGTTCGAGTGTTAACTATAAAATATTGTTATGATTTATGCTCAGTAAATGTGTTAATGAACTGGATTATTATTACTATGACATAGTCTGTTAAATTGGATCATTTCTGGTGTATACAGTAGTAACTATTTGGAAACTAGGGAAGAAATTCATAATACGATCAGTACCTAATGTTAGTCGTTTCCTGACATATTAGTTTATGTGTTGCTAATACCCTCCGTGTTCCTCATACTGAATTTGTTAAAAAAATCTACCGTTTGGAAGCTTAGAGTCCAAAAAAAAAAAGATTCCGACGAACTGAGAACTTCCTCGGCCTCCTCATCATTATTATCATCAGCCTGAAACGTAGCCTTATAAACTCTTTTAATTTACAACCGTGCTCCCTACACGAATATCCTTGCTACTGAGACCTAATTCCCGTCCAAAGCAATCAACAACACTTCCCGACTGCACGACAATAAAAACTGTGTATACAAGAGCACAGCGAGCACAGCAAGCACAGCCCGCTCAACCTCAATCAAATACAACTGCAAACACGGCAGTAGCCCACAGAGTAGGTGGGCACAGAGAACTCACTGCGCATGACACGAGATACCGTACACATAGTCAGACGTGTAGTTAAAATAAAATATTGCCGCAACGAGTAGGTACGGTAGTTTCACGGTTACGGCTATGTGCAGTCGTATGCACTGAATACTTGCAACTGTTCCTTTTTATACTTTAGTAGCGTCTATGTTTTTAAGCTAAGTTTAAGAATGACTATTCTTAGATTATTTATCTCTGGTTTTTAAAGCCATATCAGATCTTTGATCAGTAGCAATTCTGTAGACAAATTAGTTAGCTTTTTTAGTTGGTTTAATTTGCAAATCCTCAATCCTTGTCATACAAGACTGTTACATTCAGGTTTTTATTGTAAGAATGTAAAAAAAATAGACTTTGATGTAATTAGAAGTGAATCTTCTGTTCATTGTTATTTCATGCAGGCACGCACCAACTGTCGATATCGACAGCTGGCGTCGATCCAGCTGCCTATCGATATTAATATCGATCGGAAGTTATCCCGACCCCCTGATCCGCTCGCCGACGGATTTGACCCATCAGAATTAGACGTTATCAATGTCGAAAGATTCATCTAATGCCATCTGCGGTTATGCTGCGGTGAAATTGGGTATTGCGGGGTTTTACGGACGTATTAATAGGTTAATTGATTTCAGGCTTAGAAAAGGACATTTGCAAGAAGGGATCGCAAGGCTTGTTTGTGCGAAATCACAAAAAATCTAAATTATACTGCTCTCTATAGAAAAAGATCGTAACGAAACCATAACCTATAAGTTCTATTTTTTTTCTTATCGATGGATAATATTTGTACAAGTAACTAGGTAGGTGGGTAATTAAATACACCCTTACTACTTATACAAAAATATAAATTTTTCGGTTGTAAAGCTATGCAGCTAATATAAAACGTAAAATTCGTTGTGTATAAGGTCTTGTTACCCATTAATGAGCAGACGAACACTTAGTTGAAGTAAAGTGAAGTTTGGCAAGAAGCCGAGACCGTCCTAAGAGGAAGAAATTACTCTTTTCATTAAAGCTCTTATCTACGAAAGACACAAGGATCTTCTTGTGTTGTCGACTTATCTTGGTTTTAAAGAAATCTGGTTGAGTTTAATGGTTCCTATTCTTTGAAAGCATTACCTGAAATGACTATAGTAAGTGACACGTGAAGTTAAGTCAGTACAATCTTATGTCGGCTGCAATGGCAAACTACGGGTCACAAATATAAGCTCTTATAAGAAAAACGAAATATCTACTGTTTTCTTTATGGATATAAAAGCCACTTGCCTGATGAGCGAACAATTTTTGCGATAACATCACATACATTCATACGAATAAATAAATAATAACGCAAATCACCCGACGGTCTTATGAATAACACAAGCATCCAATCAAACGCGGCGCTCCACTTCAGGGTCTGAGTGATGACGACACGGAACAAACCGTCGCCGTGACGTCATCGATCATAACGCAGGTTATTGGTCGGCCGTATTATAGGTACTTTAGCAGCTCTCTACGGGTCGAAGGTTCAATTTTACTTTATTATTATTATGATAGTAAGCCTGTACTGGTCTACAGCTGGGCAATTTGTTACCACGGAATTAAATTCATTGACAGACAACGCACAGCCTAAATCACTGCGTCCAGAAACATTACATTTTGCCCAAGAGTTCCTGATACAGTGAAAGTGAGCACTGGGAAAGGACTTTTGGAAATTCATTTAATAATAATTTTCGATGGTACACACAGCTACACATCAAGCTATACATTTCCAGTAAAAGCTGACCTCGCATTCTACGGAAAACCTTTTTAATGTGAGATCAGCATAAATTGGAAATGTATAGCTTGATGTGTAGCCGTGTGTACATCCCACGGGTACACGGCTCGTGTGCATAAAATATAACTACATTGTTATGTTTGAACATGTTTAAATAATAGTAATATATTTCATTAAGGCTCTTACATACTGGCGCTACCTGTAGCGTGATGCGACCGACGCCGCCGCATTGTTCGCCGTGAATTTTTTTTCAAAAATTTTGTTTTTAGAAGTCGCGTCGCGCGACTCTTCGCGCCAGCCTTTAAGCCTTATTTATGAAAGGTAAAGTAAAGTAATTTATGAATTTATGGCGTGTCATTTTCAATAAACGTAGCATTTTGCGGTGGCAGGTTATTAAGCATGTTACTATTGTGCAAACAGTTCAAACATTCATTATTATTCTTGCTGGTGTTATCGGTACTTAGTGCTTAAGGCCCAATATTAACGTAAAACCTCACGTTTCAAAATATTTATTCTCTAGATCTGGAATAACGTGGGTTAATAATTTTTGTTAAAATAATGACAGCAGGTAAGAATAGTGAAAAATATTCAAGACAATATAATATTTTGTTAAAATAAATAATTCTGCTATCCTATCCTACTAATATTATAAATGTGAAAGCTTGTGTGTTTGGATGTTTGTTACTCAATCACGCAAAAACGGCTGAATGGATTTAGACGAAATTTGGCAAACAGATAGTTTGTAACCTGGATACTCCCACGATACTCCGATATTCCCACGGGATCGAGACTTACGCGGATGAAACCGCGGGGCGCAGCTAGTAAGTAAATAAATTGCATGTGAGCCACTTTGACCCAACCTCCCCACCATACAAATTGTAATTATTAGCTTATTCTCACGATACTCTAATCATCATCATGTGCCTGCCCTTTCCCAACTATGTTGCGGTCAGCTTCCAGTCTAACCGGATGCAGCTAAATACTTCTCAAGATACTCTATAACTATCAGAATAAAAAATATACTATCTCTAATATGTCCTTCGTTAATAAAAGCCCGCTAACCGAGTACGTTCGTCCTTCAACTCAGTTCATGCTCGAGTGGGATGTGCCAGTATGTGGTATGGACCCACCATATCACCATAATCATAAAAGGTCTCCGGGTGCTATCGCGAGATGTGCAGTCGCATGCGCTGAATACTAATCAACGACAAACATTCTAAGACTGCCAGCGGAAATGAGGGGCAAACCACTCTTTAACATATTGTGGTCAACCCTCTCCCGCTTGAACGAGAATACTAAGCATCTTATATCATATTGTAAACAAACTACATTCAGTTTTTTTTTTAAAGCTTGTTCATATACATAACTAAATCCTGTGAACTGGCTAATTGTCAATTCAGTGTCATTTTCAACAACGCTAACCGTTATTTCATCAGTCTGTTAAACTGTGAAAGAAGTACAGTTTTAAAACTGAACGAAGTATATTTATCTGACTTATGTAGCGAACGAAGTGTTGTCTAACTTATTGAGCGCAGCTATCTCCGCCCTTAACACACAATTACACATCAAAACATCCTAACACTCACATAGTACCTACTCATATTCACATTTTTCTCAGAATATTAGGCACAACTCTTTGAAGCAGATTATTTGAATGCCTTTAGTACAGTCAGTCTCAAAAAGACGTGAACATCGACAAGAATTACTTTATTAAATTGTGTGAATATTCTATCGAAGTATAGCCACAACACTGAATACACATTGTGTGCTTAATTGCAGCTACACAATATTATACAGTATGGTTGAACACAAATTGTAGACAGTCAAATGGATTCTAGTATCATTGTGTACATCTTTTTGAGGCTGACTGTACACAATGACGTTCAGATTTCCCGCCATTCGTCATAATGTCAGTGTGAACAAAATACAAAATGGCGTCGTTTTGTGAACATTTTGACGTAATAGGAAATAATGACAGGCTTTGGCGTTTCTACGATGTTATTGCTGAATAATTTCACTGATGGGTCGACTGGTTACGTTACGTTAAAATTCAGTTCGCGTGAATCAGTTCACCTTACTTACCCTCGTAGGTGGTGATATAACATCATTAAAGTAATTAGTCTCATTTTAGTATATATATTCAAGCTTTATCTTACAATTTGACAATAGGATCAATATCACGGATGGCATATTAGATTCATGAGATGACAGTACCAACAAATCTTGAACACATTCTGCATCATTCTGGCGTAGTTAAAAACTTTTGAAGCATACAGCTTCGATAAAAAGAACTTGACATGTCGCTTGATAGGCTTAAAATACACCCGTTTGCAAAAAAACGGGCACCTTAACAGTCATTGGCTTTCCTATGGATAATATTAATATTTTTACTATGTCATTAGCATAAATGACTAGTAATTTCTTATTATCAATAAGAATATCGTTTTATGGCTACTTCCCTCTTCCAGCAGCGCTACAATTTTACTAGCTCTTATTGCTTTTTCTGCCATTACAATCGACACAAAGATATCTGTTTTAAGTCACAATAAGGCTGGATTATGCGACAAACATAAATTATTCTACTAAAAGTAACGAGAAGTTAGTTTTAGTTGCCAGCAAATCCGCAAAAAGTTAGTAAAAGTCACAAACTGAAATAGGGATTATTATTATTTTAAACAAAAGTTTCGAATTTGGAATTAACTTTTTTTCATACCCAGACTCTTTATTATGTGCCAGTAACATAGTTAGGCTATTAAAACCTCTATACAACTAAATAAATGTAAAAAATTATTAAAATAAATGTAAGATTACCAATAATGTAAAAAAAACAAAACCGCCCGTTTTTTTTTCCAAAGGGATGTATATTGCTAATGAGCTGTTCTATTCATATGCAAAGAATGAAAAATTTCTCAAATGAACGAAGAAAAAACCACAAAACAACATTCTAGTTACCAAAGCAACTTCACTACTCATAGTAATATCTCGTTCTTGTTTACAATATCAAGGCGCGTTTGTTTCCCCAAAATACGAAGATTATCGTTAACAAAATCAATTACATGCGCCACGACACGAAGGGCTGAGGGCTCTCTAGGAAAGGGCGCATTAGGCAGAGCCGGGAGGCGCGCAGATGTCGACAATAGCTACAAACGATCGCCTTTCGGTGATATTATGAAGTTTATTCACGACTTGGATCTTATGGTGTTTGTCTTATTGGTATTTTGCTGGTTGAAGATACTGTTCACCCGTCTCTGAAAATGTTATCATGTTTGTCCTTAAGCAGAATAAATGCTAACAAAACTCATGGTAGATAGCTGTTGTGATTGATTGAATAAATTGAGAAAACCAATCTTCAAATGGCAGTAAATTAAAGGGTTTTTAGGAATTTGTGTCCAGTAAGCCTTACAGACTAAGATAAACGATTGTTGAATCTTATTTAGTAAAGCTACTCTTCTGTTTATAGGTTTCTGGAATGATCTTGCTTTCGGGACTGGTTTTCAAATCCGTAAATTAAACATTAGAAAAACGTTTGAAAGCCAAATCAATCCCAATACGCTGACTTAAAATGCTGTATACGATCCAACATGAAACTATTTACACTGAGTTGGAATTTGGAATGAAATGAAAACATTCACTGTTGCATCGATTTCTCGCCACATACTCGTACACAGCTGTTTTAATCTCCAGCACATACATAGAATACATACTTTCATCCAAACATCCACAAATGTATGCATCTATGTATGTACATGTACATTTGTACAACATACACGGTGTGTGTGCCGTATAAATCATAGTTTTACGAGAATTTATTCCCGTCAGTGTGACGCTTGCTATAAAACAGGTCTGCCGTAATTAGGTATTCGATGCAAATGTTTTGTGCAAGTGAAATGATTGACGGCTTGGCTTTCTGATTGGAATTCAATGTCCATTAGCAATGAATGTAAAACTGAAAAGAACTGGAGTTTTTTTTTTTTTTTTTAATTGACAAATTATATTGATCGATTGATTAATTGTAACGTGATTAACATGTTCTTGATTTAACCGAGATAGCTAACTATTTATATATATACAACTATCTTAGTAAAAAGTAACTATACAAATAAACAATTAACTAGAATATAGCGTCGAAAAATTCCTCCGCATCGCTGTCGGCTGGTAATGTACCCAAGAGGCTGGCGGCATTGCCACGTTGTATGGCAATGCTTATCCTCTGACCAAGGTAAAAGCCAGCTCTTGGGTCACGGGAAGTGCCAAATAGCCGTTTGGAAATTTCATCAAACAAGCTTTGAGCACTCGGACCCCACGGCCCTAGGGTTTCAACCCCAAACGGCTCGAAAATATAATTGGCCATAAGGCTGTTATACTTTCGCCGCTTGAGGTTTTCCGCAGCATTGGAGATTCTAACAAAATGATTCAATAATTCCGGATACTAATGGTTTCTATGTCTCTTATAGTGAACAAAAAAAAACTCGTGTTTATGAGCTTAAACTGGTAAACATCCTAACTTAATAACGTAGGTGTTACTTAGATACGCGCGCGCTCCGGCCGGTTGTTTAGAGGTCACGACATACTATCAGTGACACCGTCAGTATTTATAATGGTACCTTACCGGTACCATTATAAATACTGACTAATATTATAAATGCGAAAGTGAGTTTGTTTGTTACGCTTTCACGGTAAAACGGCTGAACGGATTTAGATGAAATTTGGCACATGGGTATACATGGGTATGGAATATGACATAGGATTTTTTTTATCCGAAAAAAAGTATCCGATATTCCCACGGGATCGAGATTTACGCGGGCGAAACCGCGGGGCGCAGCTAGTCCATCATAAAGGTAAATCCGATACAATAGAGGAATTATGGCACTCAATTAAAAATCACTGTAAGAACCTTACTGCTCGTAAATTCAGACCATCAAACTGATTCTATTGAAAATGATTATGAAAGACGATAAAAAGTTTTTCACAAAAAAACGGATACAATATTTAAACTTCCATCATTAAAAAGTCAACAAAAGACAACGTTCGCCATTAGGTCACGTTCCGTAGAATCATCAATAGAACAGCCATCAGTATCATAGGTTCGTTCGTATTCCGCGCCTGTGAGCTCTATCGAGGCGCGGCGGCTCTCGGTCGTCATTACGAAGCGACGTAATACGCTGCATCAATGCCATAGTGCTATAGGAATAGAATGACCACTAAGATTGTACAGCGTACACTCCGTGGTACAGTCTCATCTCATTGGTCATATTCATATCTTTATTTGCGTTCCATCATGTCAAACAACATTTTACAGCAATGCAATGATACTGCAAATGTAAGTTAGTAGCTTGCAACTAGTGAAACAACCAAAAAGGAGAAACAGCCAGGTTCTGTCATGTCCATAATGTCAAGAATAAGGTTTTTCAGTCGAAGTTCAGACGAGAGGCCACATAAGATGATTTCGTCTCTGTCAATCCCTTCTAGAACTACAACTGAGAGATCTTTGCTTATACTCGTATCTCGAAGAAAGCCATACTTACAAAATAAAATGCAGCATTAAGTATTTTTAATAGAAAAGAAAGCAGGAGTAAAGAACGAACAAAAGCTCGTCATGCCGTATGCAGTGGTCCTTCTGTACGCGTCTATCACATGGCACCACCGAGCATTTTTTAACAAGCCGTGACATGAATAGAACGCACCCTCTAGTGTGTAATTAAAAAGTGTAAATAAAATGTCGGCGATTTTGGCGCCAAAACGCTTCAAAAGTTAAAACATCGTCGGATTTCATGTTCTCAGTAAAATATTATACAAAATATTTAAAATGTTGAACTACTTTTATAAGGCTTTAACGTTCATCTTAGGATTTATAAGTGTATTTGAAGGATAAACGAGAATTTGCCCTTATTAAGAACGAGCTAAAATTAGGGTTCATTAATATTGATAATAAGCGCCTATTCAATATTCAAAAGCAATTACTTTTGTTTAATAATTCATCAATGAGTAAGTTATGAATTAATAAAACTGCATTCGTTGAAGTTATTAAATATAAACATGTTGTTTGGAAAAACAGTAACAGTTTAATTACATGCTTTTGTTTGAACATTTAATTCCAATTTACGTATTATTTAATAACGTAAGTAGAAGCATAAAACTGACCAAATAAATATTTGTTTATTTACACTTTTTATGAACGATGATGGTACATATTAAGGCGGATAATGCCACGAGGTAGCTATCCGATCAAGCACCAAAAAAGAAACACGTGCGGTTGTCAAACTAACAAAATTGAAAAAAGAAAACAATTACATCTACTTCCGTCTATCCCCCAAAGGGGTCAATAATCCCCACATTAGTGACATGACTATGTAAACAAACACACGTGGGACGTGAACACGCCCACTACGTGTGTAAAAGTGTCATAACACACGTCTAGTGTTGTGACACATGTGTCTCGATGTGATTTATTACACGTGTAATTTGTCAGTCGAGTAGTGTGGAGTTGTATCGTTGCCAAATTTTGACTTAGATAGTGTTAAGTCAGGTGAGTGTGCTGGTATACACACAGCGTAATACCTGTCTGTATATACCGATTTAGGAAGTGTCCCATAGTTTAGTATCAAGTGTAAATGATTAGAGTATGATTCACAACTTCGATAGTTTTCTCCAGATACAAAACTGGTGTCCAGTATCGACTTACAAAATAAAAGGTCTGAAACAATGTGTACAAAGTAGAATAAATAAGTAATCGAGGATATTGTACCGCATGACATTATGAAATTTTATCACGAGCAAAATGCGACCATTAATGAAGTATTTTTACTGTAAACTTTATTCAGTTCTAGTTCTTAGTAATATTTCTGCTCGGGATTCACCAATTAGCGACATTATAAAGTAAAATTCCTGAACTCCTTGAGAATACCTGCCTGCCCTGGAAGAGTCTGGAATATTTGTGTCGTCGATTTTAATCAACATTTATTACTAAGAATTTCACTGAAATGGAAGAAGGTTAAAAGGAGATAGATCTTTAGTATTGAAAGAATCTAAATTGAAAGTGTATTCAAAGGTCTTTAAAAAAACTTTATGTAGGTAAGTTTATGAAAAGTCATGAACAATGTTAGTGCCAGTAATACATAACGTAATCGCTCTCCGCCACGATAAATTATCACAGCAACAATAAAACAACACATAGTAACATTATTTTTAGTAAGCAACATAAATCATGAAGGATTTACGATAATCGAAATAAACCTATACTGTAGTATATTCACGAGATGGATTGCAAAGCACACATTATTGCATATCGTGCAGCCACTCTGAACTGAATACTCGTATTATCCCTTATAAAACACGACATGTCCGATTCATACATATGTATTTATTGAGCCGGCCCCGCCTGGACTCTCTCCAAGAGGCCAGACGCACAACTAGTGGTGGGACATCATCGATAACAATATTTATCTTTACCTTTGCTTTTGATTATACTGACATTAAAGTTCAAACGTCCATGGAAGAGCAATGAGGAAAATGTCGTTAGATTTTTTTTAGTATGAATGTGAAATGCTATCAGGGAAACGATGGATGAACTGTGTGAAAGATGCTAAGGCTAGAGAGGGGCTGACCACCGACATAATGGCTAATAGAGAAGTATCGTAGAAAAATACGTATTAAATTGGGATAGTGGGCAAGACAATGATAGTTAAATTTAAAACTTCCGTGTTTAAAAATAACTGTTGTACATTTTTCAATTTAATTTTGAGTCGATTTGTTTTATTGCACAAGGTGAAAATAGCTAACATTCAACACCAGACATTTTGCACTAGACATAAAACTAATAATTGATGGTGAATTGAGAGTCGATAAAACTCAAGTTTATTCGTTTGTTAAACATATAATATATAAAGATGTTGGTCTTCACCTGTGAATACCATTCGTTTTATGTTCGCTGTAAATTTTAGTAAAAATATCTGCTATTAATGTAGTGAAGCTCTGCTGTCAAATTACGTAATTTCTATTATTTTGAAATTGTGTGTTTTTACCAGTAAAATTCAAAATATTAAAGTCATTGCTTTACTTATTAACACCGAATGTTTCTTACTTCCACAAAGGAATAGTCATATTCCGTAAAATCAAGGCCGAGACTCTTATATTATGAAGTCTCGGAAAAAAAAAAGAATAACGGTTTAAAAGGTGTCACTGAAAACCAGCGTCGGGGCTCTGTCTAGCATAGGGTCGCAGCATTATACTGAGTGGTGGCCGTTTTGCGTGAATGTGACGCATACTTCCCCGCAACTTGTTATTTACGTATATCTGTTCTTTCTTTTTAGGTATCGATAACCGGATTCATAAATACATCGCGAAGCACATCACTAGTCTTACTAGAGCTTGCGACAGGAATATCGAGTGGGCGCAGCAATTCTTTGTCTGGACGTCACGAGTAGGTACTTCAGGACTAGGTTTTAAATCAAGATGGATTTATGGTATAGCTTCATATGGAAAGAAAAACAATAGTTTTTCCTCAGAAGAAGTATAAAAGTTCGTATCAAAATAATAATTTGCGGCTAGAATGAGTTTTGATTCCAATTGTTGAAAATTCAAGGAAATGATATAAAATCCAATTTATTTGTATTTCATTTCATAGCTAACAATGGAATGTTGCATTGATTTGAACTAGAAAATAGCAACATTAGCTTAGTTGTAGATAACTCCAAATATGTTTGTCTGTATTCTATCCAATGAGCTTATATTTGGGAATTAAACAATATGATAGCACGTTTTGGCAAGTTCAGTTGCCAACACAACAAGTCTTGCAGGCCGCCACACGACGAGATTTGTATCGTATTCCAGCGTCTACTAGTTCATAAATGTTGGTTTTGAAACTAAAATTAGTTTTATAATGTATCTAATCTCAAATGAAACCTAAAGATATACTTATAGGTGTATGAAATATTAATGCGGTAGAGTTGAACCTTAGGAGTGATTTTTATGTCTTGTAGTGGAGTGAAATAATAGCCAGAGATGATACATAATTATGACGAAAATTTCTAAAAATTTCGATCCTAATTTGGTCCTTTGAGCCGAGCTGACAAAACCCAAAATTCACAGCACAGTGGCCAGCATAATTTTAATTCACTTTTAAATTAAAATCCAAGAAACTTCGTAAAACAGGATAAGTTTAAATATTCCTCAAAGAATGAGTCCGACATTGCAAGGAATCAAAGTGTAACAGCTGCTTATCATTTTGCGCAAAACGAAGTCGAGGAAATCCTGTTACTTAAGTAAAAATATATCTTAGGTTCTCTTCGGCAACGATCTAGTTTCATTGCAACGAGATAACTGAAGCTGTATACCAGGTTTTCCTTTATACTTTATGGTTGAACTTATCTTGCCATCGTGTAATTTTATGAAAAAATACAGAAAATATGCTTTATTTTTATTAATTTCATGAAAGTACCTAGTCATAGTATTTTAATGAAAAATGTAACAGTGGATTGTATTCTCGGTTAGACTTAGAACGCAATATTTGTTCGCAAGCCCAGTACGTAAGCCCAATGAACAGGTACTCAATATACCGTCCACTCAATCAAGGTGGGCTGGTCCGATCGAAACTCAAGTACAAGTACACATAAGACAGTCTCTAAATAGGCTAAAGACTAATTTAATTAACGAGCGGCGCGCGGCGGAACCGCTAAGATATTGCCTCGATCTTACGCTGCGATGCGACTCGCATTCGTACACATTTGTCACTTGAACTACGTGTGTATGTGTGTGCGTGATACTTGGTACTTAAGCTGTGTGCATGTGTGTCAGAGGTGAAGGTGTGTGAGTGTGTGTGTGTGTGTCAGGTGGCGGTGTGAGTGTGTGTAAACAATATTAATGTCAGGTTAGGCGGGTGTTTAACCTGCAATTGGTATGAAATGTGTGTAATACATTGCAGTAAGATCAGGATTACGCGAGCTTTACTCAAAGAGCTTGAAGTAAATAGGAACGTGTCTAAAGTGCTAAAGTACTCTCAGGTAATAACATTTTACCATTACAAAGGACCAACTGCCTTAACAAGGAGCAAGTTGAAATATTTGTTTAATTAAATTGCTAAAAGTTTTGTTTGAGTTATAGTGCTTACCTGGCTTGAATTGAAATTCGAAGAAACGAGTAACTTATATCTTTTTATAATCGACTGTTTCAACTTACGAAGCTGTGTTTAATAGACGCAAATATTATAACAAAGGGATGTGACGAAAGTTTAGACATGGATGGGTACTATCAAGATCTATTGTTTTATGTAAGAAAGTTTGAATATTGTGATCAATCATTCGTGTGCAGCTATTTCTCACAAATGTTAACAGCAAACCGTACAATATCAGTCAATCGACCATCAAACCGTTCATACTAAAGTCGTCTATTTCTGTCCGCGATGAACGTTTCACCGCATCTCACTAATATTAGCAATATCATCGACGGACAGACAGACAGTTTACGTGCATTAGTGTATTTGTTTATTTATGAGGCTAACTCAGTGCTGTTGCTTGTTTCGCCGACGGAATAACTCATGAGTTGTCTATTGTAACGCGATTGTTGATCTTAGGACCAGATTTTATAAGTTTCATAATGTTTGTAGGAATGCTATGAACGAGTGAAGTATGTAGGAATGATATGAACGAGTGAAGGGAGTGAATGATGGCGTGACGGTTGACACGGTAGAATGGATGAAGAAAACGTGTTGCGCCGACCGAGTGACGGGTCAAGGGCGGGTAGGTGTTGATTAGCTTCATAATGCAGTATAAGGTTTTATTCTATCAATATAACTGCACATTCATGTAAACTCTATCTCAAAGCATTTATTTAAATTAAACCAATTACAGGGACTTTGAATTGTCAAAGAGACGGTCAGTCAGAAAGATGAATCTAGCTGCCTATTCCAATCTAGCTGCCTATTCCAATCTAGCTGCCTATTCCAAAGCGTGGAGGTTCCTACTGATTTTCTATCTCGTAAAAGTTACGATCGAAACGTGGCTACGAAACCTAGGATCGGATATTGAAAATACGTTCAGACAAAGAATTATTACATTTGTGTCATTAAAAGTTCGTATCTCAGTTAAAATAACAAAGTAATGACCAAAAATTCTATCAAATAAAAATCTTTCTGTCACTGAGACACTGTCTATGTATGATACTACACACATAACTTTTTCGAGTTTGACAATATGAAAATATAAATATAATGTTAGATTCTTAGGAATAATAGATCCAAATACCTAAACTTGATATTCCTTTGTTTATTTATCCGGCGGCAACTCAACCGCTCCGTCAAATGTTTCCTTCGCCCATAGAGTTAGTAAATTGCATTGCTTGCTTTTCTTTGAGCTTATCTACGAAACTAGGTGAGTAGGTAAGTGTTCCGCTGTTTATGATGATAGAGAGCTATTCCTGAAGAGGAATGGGCAATTCTTCTTCGCGAATGTCTTATGTTTTCCTGGTGTATCAAAATATTTTTCGCTTACATTGTATAAATATTTATTTTTGGCATAAAAGCATTTTATTATGCAAAAGAAATTCACAGTTGCTTCAGGACTCATATATTTTGTAAAAGCTGTTTTACTTTCTTAAGTTAATTGATAGAACGAGTTTTTGAAAGAAGCTAGAATGAAGGTTAAATTCATTAGTGATTCTCAAAAGTGTGACTAAAAAACAGAGACCGGTGTTTTTGACTGAAAGCGATGAACCAGGTCAAACAGCACTAAAAGCAATTTCACAGGGCCATTGACTGAAGCGCCACTAATACTAGCTTACAATGGAACAGTAATTATACAAATTATTTAGTAATCGGTTTGATCACAGAGCAGGAATTACCCACTAACTGTCGATGATACTACAGCGGGTTAATTTGATAAGCTTATAATTATGATATGAAATTGTTATGATGTGGCCAACGGATTCAAGTAGTGTGTAATTTTAATGCTTATAGTATTTACAAGTTTTAAGCTTGAAGCGTGATGTCTGTAATGCTTGTATTTCTAAATCAGTCAGATTTTTATTTGTTTCTGTTAATGGAAAGTCCAGTTAGCAGTCCAAGGTTTGAGATTGTTGCTAGCAACTAAGGTTGTAGTCAATCCTTATAAACATCTACTAAACGAGGTCTAAAATGTTAGCACATCCAATCAAAGCAATTACCAATGACCCATAACCTAATATTCAAATTCAATCAAGTGGACACACATGTCTTAAATCCCAACACAAAGATAAAAGATAAACTCGATAGCAGCTCATCTCAAACTCATCAAACTTATACAACAGTTCTCGTTCACAGAGCCACAGACGAGAAGGGCTGCTCGTTGCGTGCTCGCGGAGCCACCGACGGGATTAGCATGCTCTCGTCGTGGTCTCAAAGGAAACTATCATTAAGTTTCTCGTCAAGATATAGGGACGTTGACGTCATTTGCATTTAGTAAATAAGACTGTCCATGAGATATTGTCAGTCTCACATATTTAGTTTTTCATCAGACTTAAAAGACTAACTTTTTTCAATTTATGTTGATGTCGACTCAGTCGGCTAGATGAGGCAAATATCAGCTTTTCACACGACATGTTTTCCATGAGGATCTGTCGTCTGCAGCCCAATTAGACACAAATACCGACCCCGTACGGTGTGACTCGTTGTCAAATTTTTGGGCTTCCGAGTGGCCGTGATGAATGTCAATGGTACTCGTATGACAACTGAGCCCGTACAGATATTTCGAGGTTAAACATTTGCAGATCCAGAGATACTAGCCCCCTCCGAAAAATTAATTAGGCGGTGAATAGGTATAAAGCTTAATATTATGCTGAAATGAAATTCGATTTTTCAAACTAGGTTGTAGTAAAACTTCTTGGGCTAAGATCTAAAGGTACAAATGCCTCATTTGCCCTTTAAAACTCTGGCTTTAACATTACTTTTATCAATTCTTGATGAAATTAATATAAAATAATATAATTTTCATTCCCTCGCTGGTGTCCTTTCATCTCTAGATGTGATAACATGGAGCCGCTCATAATGAAGACGAAATGTAATTAGTTAATGAGGCGGGTGTCTGATGTATTTACGAGCTCCTACACAACAATATAATTACATATACATAATATACAATATAGACATGCTTAGTAGAAACACATTTGTAGCTACTCACAGCAACACTAGAAACATAATAACCAATGATGGCCCATGATAACCCAACAAATTTTACTAAATGTGTTATTGCTAAAAGTGGGGGGATCACGTCCATATGGGAGGGGTTCGAGCTTGAAGTTAATATCCGGTCCGACATCTTAGCCGTCGAGATATAGCGTAGGTGATATTCATTTAAAAACGAAATTATGTCTGTCTTCTACCTCATAACATTTTTGTTAACTTCCATCTACTTGTTGGACAACCTTATGTCCGCTATTATTCATAAAACCAGCGGTAATTATTATTTTATAGGCAATTTACTTTTACAGGTAACTGGTCACACCCACCCGGTTCATATTACCTAAATTGCTTCTTAAAACGCTGACGGGGGGATGATTAGGTAGCCTATTCTAGTTAAGTTCATAATGCTCAGTAGTATGTCTAATATCCTTTAAGAAAGTTGTATTTTCTTTAGTATCTTGGGGTATTTAGATATAATACAGCTAGTCTTTCACGTCTTGAAACTTGAATAATTTGCGAAGCCTTGACAGCCGACTCGTAAAGTCGCGAGTATAATGTGGAACAATTAATTACAACAGACTTCGCGAGAACATACAGTTAGTATGCAACAAGTTCTTTACAAAAGAACTGAAATTATAGTTATACACATACGTATAAAAGATAACCGTATAATTACTGTAGAAGGGTAGCTAATAAAAAGAAAATGGTCTCCTTATGAAAATATAAAAGACATGTTTGTAGGTTGTTCGTCACCTGTTGGTACCAATGAAGACAAATTACTTGATCGAGCTCAAAATAACGAGAAAATAAATTTGAAAGCAGAACGGTGGATCACCCCTAACACATTTCCTTTAATAAATATCCAAGGGGGAAAATATACTATGTAATCTTAATCAGATAGATGTTGAAGAGAGAAATTAATAGTTAATTGAGTGTTGAATATATTCAAATTAAGTATAACACAAAACTGAAAAGCTTAATCACTCAAAAAATGCCCAACAAAAGGCGAATCCCAAGTATTCACCATGATCACAATGCTACACTCATTATGCCATCTCACCGACACTAACTCGTTGTAAATTACACCTTAACACTATAACACTAGAATACATAATAAAAAGCTGATATGTTTAATATAGGCCTCGGATTAGTATGACCGGCCGGTCGCGGCACATTATTTTCGGGGTATTTGTTTGGGCGGGCGGCGCGCGTGCGTTCGGTCCGGAGGGCGGGCGCCGACTGACGAAGGGCGGCGCGGGTGTCCCGAGCTATATAGGTTAACGATCACGTTTCCTTACAGCCGCGATAATGCTCAGCTTGATTTGTGATTGTGGACCGATTGAAGGTTAAGATCTGATGACCACGAGCGGATCAAGAGTTATGAGGAACAGGCTGTTTGACCAAGTTTGATGAGGGTTTCTTTGTGTGACTCACAGACTTGTTTTATTCTATTCCCAAAATCTAAATTCTACTATGTATTTCTTAAACATCTAATCATAATAATTATGTATCGAATTGTATATTCATGTATGAATTCCATGGGATCAATTTTACACAACGTGATGAATTACAACAACAAGTATGCAGCACACGTCTAACCTCACTATTTTCTACTTCAGTAATATTTTCCAAGCTTCGAAGGAAAATTCCAATCTCTTCGAATAACTACAAGGTAATAGTAAACAAATGTATCGACAGTTGACAATATTGCGTCGCAGTGCAATTTACAAGTGAATTGAATTTGTCAATACAATGTGGAAGTGGTGAAGAAACAACCAATAATGGACGAACACTGCTTTATTCATACCTGTCGCTTATTGAAACAATTATATTTATCGGGCCGTGAACCCTTTATTTTGAAGAGAACATCGGTTTCACGCACTTTGAAGTACAGTCAACCGCACATCATGGTAACACTTACAAAAATAACCCTTACAGAGAGCCTAGACAAGTGACAATCGTTTCGAAGGCGTTTCGAATTTCTGCAACGACTTTCAACAGGATTGACATAAGCTTTTCGATAGCTTATGTCAGTCCAATACATTTTTGCCTTTTCCATCATCGTTACCGCTGATAGAATTTCACTTTGTCTAGGCCTTCTGGTAAGACATAAAAGCGCTGTTAATATTCAATTGTTATTACTGATGTGCGGTTGACTGTACATTAAAAACAGCCCCCATGAGGGATGATACTTAAGTTCGTTAAACGCTGCCGGTCAAACTAAAAACAAATGTATCAATTACACCACACAGGTAGTTTTGAGTTGTCAAGGAGTCGCTCAGTCAGAAAGATGAAGCTAGTTACCCATTCCAGAGCATACTAGGTTCCTAAGGAGAAGAATGGGCCAGAAAGTCCATGGACACTCTTTTAAATCACGGATAGGGTATAGTTCTCTGTGCAACTGACCATGCTGACATCCTCTTATCATAGCTTGAGCTGTCTCGTATTTAAAGGTCTTTGAGTGCTCAGCTTAGGATTCGTTAGATTACGTAACTAATCTGATAATCCAAACATGGCCACAATTAGAATCTCACACAATCATGAATGTGCCTCGCGAACATTTAGGATAGAATTATGTCATTATCTAACAACCTGTTTACTTTAAAACAATTCTATTTATAAATGTTATCGAACAGTCACCGGCTATTCCGAGCTTCACCCGCAGATAACGACGGTCTTGTTTGCCAACTTTGCCCAAGTATTTACCGACGGCTTTGGGCTTGCGACTCCATTCGGTCCTACGGTACGCTTTCAAATGAAGTGGAAGATCTCCAAAACATATCATTTGGAAAATTAATTGATGTTATTTTAAGTATTTTAAGTTATAAGCGGTAAATAGCCTCGTCTACAATTAAATAACGCTTTCGTGTCCAGAGAATGAGGAAACTAGCATAGCATGCTATTACATACTTCTTTTGCCTTTCTATGATTACTACACATTTGTGGAATGTTTTAGTTTTTTCAAAGTTACCTCATAAGGGTAAGTACATTAATCAAATCCAATTAATTTATTTGCAAAAATGGGTAGAACAATACATAAATGGAATATAAACTTTAACATATATAATAATAATACGTATATTATATAATTTGGTATCACCATTTAAACATACATGGCATGCAAATTACAGAGAATTGACCTATTGACCTAAACACATTATCAAAGATACAAAAAATTCAACAGACCTGAACCCAGTGGGTTAGGCAGAGATATTCAGTACGTACATAAGAAGGCAGTGAGCAAGTTTGTGCGAGAGCTTATTATAAGAGACTTCATTCAGTACATAAACTCATTAGATGCCAACACAAGTACTTCACTTTATTATAACATCGACCTGACAAACCGACAGACACACAAAACACTACAAACATAGTTCTACATGTAGAGTCAACGTTAGAGCAATCAATTTATCTCCCTAGTTTTTTCTCAACTGTGTTGGAGTCGGCTTCCAGTCTAAACGGATGCAGCTGAATAGGTACCAGGTAGTTTATATGGAACGACTGTCAATCTGACCTCCAGACAGACTTTTGGGCTTCTGGCCACTAGTAACGACTGTCAAAGATCTACGCATGACAGCCGGGACCAACGGCTTAAAGTGCTTTCCGAGACACGGGGGAGACTCAATAGGTAAAGATGGTCACCCATCCATGGACCAGCCGCGGCAAGCGTAGCTTAACCTGACCGATCGACCCGTGCGGCTGATATTATTTAGCCACCAGCCCCTCCAAGCAATGTAGAGCCATACAGAGCTATGTAGGGCTATTGGGGCTATGTAGAGCAGTGCAGAGCCTAATTAGCAATGCTAAACGATAACAGTAATGCAATCGAGTAGTGTAGAGCAAACATATCGGTTCATGATCTGTACTTTATTGAATTAGTGCAGATCATAATATTTGAAGTGTTGATTTTCACGTAGATTGGTTTTAAGTAAAATTAGCGGAAATGATTATCGGATCGTATTGATAGCCATGTACTGTTCAGCAGTGGACATATTAATATCATGACATGATAATTATGTTTTTGCGAGCACAGATTAGTTTGCTGGCCAAATTGCATGTTATGTATAACACCCTAGAACATCTAACGACATGTTTATTTATGTATGTTATCACAACATCATCAACGTACGAGTATATTAGCATGTTACGTTGACTTCTTGTTGTCGGTTTGTCATGTTGTTGTAACATAACTAGCAAAATATTATTGTGCCATACACTACTGCTGATACTCCGACGTCATTAGGTAAACAGTGTTATGTAGGAGTACCTACGTTTAATAGTTACCTACAATTAAACTAGAATAAAACTGTTTTACCTAAGTAAAGCCCCAGCCTAAGTTCGAGTTAGTTCAAACAACTAATGTAGAGTCAATGAAGTGTTCCAGTAACTTCAATCTTCAACTTTACGATAAAACCTTAGTTTTAATTGGAATAAAAACTTTGTCAGAAAGAAACAGAAAGTTAAAATGAGTTGCAAATGTACTATATGCTTTCGTTTCACCCGACTGCGCGGCAACACAGACAGGGGTATATTTTTTACGCGTATCGTTGAATGTGTGATTCTTTAAACCCTCGAAGCACCCTAAGAGCTGTAATGCATGAGGTCTCTATCGCCTCGTCTCGGCGTAGGCTTTTTTTTTATAAAACCAAAATGGCAGACTTTAGAAGTCAATAAATAGTAAATTGTTTACCTAAAATATTGGTTCTTTTCCCCAAAACAACCAACAGTCACTTAAGTTCGAATTTTTCTATTCTTTTCGTCTTGTCTGTTTATATGTGTGAACCGGTTCAATAAGTAAATAAACAAGCAAATAACAAAGCGCTATCATATAAGGTTATGATTTAGTACACGACATAAATGGCTAAATTCTCGGCGTGTGTTGTGTATGTGTATGTTCGATTGTATTACAGCTAACTTGCCAGACGTCGTTATGGGCCGAAGCCTGAAATAAATCACGATACGTCTGAACTTTCCCCTCGAAGCCTTAATGTCTTCGGAGCTATACGCCGCTAAATATGGAACCAGTGTGTTTGGGAGCTCCTGGAGAATACTGTGAGCAGCTGGGCAGACTGGGCATCGAAGTGAATGTATCTAGTTTGGTATTTAAACCAGATGATGTTGAAAAGTGGACTTGTGAAGTTATGTGGAAAAAGTGATTCGCGATGCAAAGCAACATGTTTTTCTGAGATGGTTTTTTCAATAAATTCTACTTTATTTCTATATTATGAGATGTTGTTAATAGTTTTATTATACACAGTCATAAACAGGTATCCAAGCATTCCATGTTGATTTAAAAACGTTCCATTTATTTTCCTAGTTGTTACTGCCGCCATATCGAGACTGACAGACGCGCTTCCGAGAATTTAGAAGAGCGACTCTAATGGAATTTTCTTAGAAATAATATCATCTTTGCAACCTACATACAGAAATTTTTACTATCTCAGAGGCAAGATATTAAACTAGAAGGCATTATCCTCGTAATAATCACTAGTAAAGGATTTTTTTTAGTAAAAGTAAGATACTATGGAATCCTTTACATTGAAACAATACACACATAACAAATTATCACTGTTATGTCTAACGTGTAGTTAGTACAATCACTTTACGGCCAAACTAAGTGTTACGGGAAAATTAAAAAATACTGTCATATATCTCAGTTTAAAAATACCGTGAACTCTTCACAAATAAAACATTCCGGATTTGATATTGCTTTACGGCTTTCTTTTTCTTCTTTTCATAGAACAAAAAACAAGACGTAATTACTGCATGCGAACTCACTATACAAGCAAACCATCACAAAGAATAAAAGGTAGGAACCGCACAGTTAATGGAACGCTAGTTGTGACTGCTTCCGCCACGCTGCCGCCACGCAGCCGCCACGCAGCCGCCACGCAGACGCCACGCAGACGCACCGCAGCCGCGCGCCTCAGTTAATATTTACCGACGGACCGCGCCTCAAAGCACCAGTGATGTGCGGTGCGTGTTAATGTGTGCGCGATAGCTGAATAACTATTCATAGATTGTTTTGTGAATTAAAGTGGAATTAAATAGTACTGAAATTATTTACCAAATGAAGGATTTATAATTACTGTAGCGGTGCGTATTAATAGTCCGTACATAAATGGCAGTCATTTATAATGAAATTAAATACAAGTGAACGAAGTATTTATTTAAATATATTTTGAAGCTGCCATTTTAATTTATGTGTATTTATAATATTATCAAAACCACACGGGATTTTGACTATTATTTTTAATACCTTAAAATAAAACTCATCGACACATACACAGCACTACAAGACTGCTAAGTCGTAGACGTCTACGACCCTCCGTAGCGCGTAGCCTCGTAGCCCCACCCTCTACGCAGCGCTACGAATTCCAGCAAAGATCGTAATTTGTAACACAGAATATTGTAAAGGCTATAAATTTGCGGAAAATTAGATTTCAACGTTACAATTATGTGTACAGATATTTATACAACTTTGTTACCGAACTGAAAGATTCATTTGAGCCACAAATTGGTTTGTAGAAGCGAAGGAAAGCAAACAGATGCCTTTAAGGCTTATGATTGGCAAGGCGTTCTATTATTTTGGAGGCAAAAGCTTCGCTCTGAGGCATGTCGGCGAGCTAAACATTTAAATACAGAGATATTTCAGCTGCTCAGTTGTATTAAGGCTGTCGAAATTAATATTGTATCGCAGAAACTATGAATATAAGATGAAATGAGACAGTTTTAAAGAGCTTATTATTTAGTATTACTTTAAATATTTACGGAACTGTTGAAACTTGCCACACACATTACGCAAGTATATCTATAAATATAAGGCTCTTCGTCTGAAAGAACAATGTCTAAAGTTGGAAAAAAGAATTGAACTCCAATATTCTGCGTAACTTTTTGAGTAGAAAGTGCCTCCCAAGGGAACACATATGAAACACAAGCACTCAATAAATATACAGGGAATACGTGCGGATATCATATCAGAGATAAAACAACATGCTCTTAGTAATGTACAAACTTAACTTGTAATAGTTTTATTACTCAGGCTTTTTATTAAGATGGTCTCATAGGTCTAGAGATGATTCGATGTACGGGTCGAGTCATAGGTTATGGGGTCTTTCTAATAAGAAATATTTAAGAAGCAGCCTGAAGTCTATTTCTGTGGTCCCTACGATATGAAAATTATAACAAAACTGGTAAAATCGTACATTTCTGACATTCGCTTAGTTGAAGACAGGGGTAAACATTTTTAAAATGTTAACTTTCGATATAACTCCCTATAGGCAGGCCAATACTAACGAATGGGTTCCAGTCAGTGGGTAATCTTAGAAGGTAACCTGATACGATAGTGCACCCTCTCATTTCTACTTGAGATCTCCTGAAGAGCCCGTGATAGAGGGCTCCGTTCGAGTTCGAACTAGTCGAGCAATACCATAATGAGGACAGAAAAGTTCCCTTTTCATCACAGCTTTGTATAGTGTTTCTTTTTTACATAATCCTCTTCAATTACGAGTTATAAAATACATTACATAAATATTACAACTTTCATACAGACATTCAAATGGCAACTTAACCACCATTTAGATCAATAACCGCCATCCGATAAAATGCGTTCCTCATTTTAGCAACTGCATACCTTTATCAATAAAAATAAAATAAAATCGAAATACCATTCCAAGAGCACATTAGCAGCAGAACCGCACTATCAGACGGTCACGGCACGCCTAACGACTGCGACTCGTGTGCCGCATAAATTGAATGTTGCCATTCTTGCCAGTACCGCCATACTAGCCAGCCACGCCAGTGTTGCCAGCATTATAAACGACGCACCGGTTCGCGCCATCAAGAATGCACGTCTTACCACAACGCAATCTATTATTAACCTTAACACCTAGCATTTAAAATTCAATTTCTATTGCATCTGCCTAAAGGTGCTATCTTAAGAATCTTTCATTACAAAATCAACTGTAACGAGAAGTTATAAGGTTTGTTACCGAGTGTGTGTCGATGGTTATAATCAACAGCTGAGAGGAAGGGAGTGAATCAATTTATCCGGGGAAGAGGGAATTATGAATGCTTGGGGGATTTCGTTGGTAAGATTCATTTTGTAAGAGTTGCTTCAGGATTGGCACCGCTCACAGAACTAATGCTCATATGTACACTTACGAGCTCTAAACCTGGTGGTCTAGAACAAGTAAATGAAGTGATTGTTAACATACTCGTCTAAAGTTGTGATTTTTATAGATGTTTAAACGTGATACAAAAATAATGAGACATTTTCATTATCTTAAATCAATCCAATAACGTGGTTCTTTTCTTATAATTACTCATAAAAGAGTTTTTCCGTCTTAAAACGTACTTCTTACTTTATTTCCTCATTATTGATACATCCTACAGGTCTACATTATTGACACATCCTACAGGTCTACATTATTGACACATCCTACAGGTCTACATTATTGACACATCCTACAGGTCTACATTATTGACACATCCTACAGGTCTACATTATTGACACATCCTACAGGTCTACATTATTGATACATCCTACAGGTCTACATTATTGATACATCCTACAGGTCTACATTATTGATACATCCTACAGGTCTACATTATTGATACATCCTACAGGTCTACAAAGCGAGGTGTCCCTCCGAAGGGTGCGTGTAATAGGAGGGTGTCGTAATAACGTTAAAGTTGCGGTGTGTTATACATGATGACTAATTAATTGTTTGTTCAGAAATGTTCGGTGGGAAATAAAGGCTACTTGGCGTCAGCCGCAACGACCTAAGATGAAACAGCTGATGTAATCCAGAGAGTATCTTCATAATATCTTGGTTTACACCAAAAGTTTAACATTGTGACCGTGTCACCTAACCTTCTCGTATCTCAGAAAAATATTCTTCTCCTTTCGATGGCAAGAAAAATATTGAATCAGCAATCTGCCTCCAAATCATTCACAACCCCTGAACCGTACTCCAAAATCCAGACTTTCTCTAGACGTACGCAAACAACAGCTAAAGAAAGAAAAATCTTCAAAAATGGTCGCTAATTGGTTCAATTATGGCCGAAAGTCCCTCTCGAGTCGCTCACGGGTCTAGGGCTTGCCTAAACTTGATAATACTTGAGCACACTCTTCCTCACATAAAGCGTGTCCCTCCGGCGAGGGGCGAGGGAGGGTGCGTAACCAGATTAAGGGTCAGCTTTACTTTACGCGATCATTGGACGGTTTCTTTTCGTGTTTTTAGATCAGGGAAAAAGGTTAGTATTGTCATGTTATCATTTCTTATTATGGAGCTTTTTTATGTTGCATGTAAAGTCCAGGTTTTATAGTTTTTAGAGAATAAATAGTACTTGAACTTCAAAGTTTTAAACACAAACTCCCCTTAATAGCTTACATTCAAGGTGGAGAGGACAATACGACAACAAATTAAACTTCGTATTTCTAATGACGTTCCTAGCCTGCATACGAAAATTCAATCAAATATTATACCTATCTAATGGTTTATTCGCTATAACTAGTCAAAGATTGGCAAACCCATAGTCGGACCATCACTCCTGTTTAGTTTGTTTGAAAAATCACGTTTTTTTATTGTGATACTCAAAATACTCTTAGGCATTAGAATTGCCAGTATTTTTATGTCGTATTGACTTCTCCACATGGTATATCTTAAAGCTTATTTTTAAAAGCTATCAGTTGACATGAAAGCCTGTTCCATTCTAAATGTTAATTAATTTTACCACGTCACAATGTGAATTCCTCTCGTTAGTGTTAATTTAATAACTTTGAAGTGTTCGCGTTAATGAAGCGTCGCCCTAACACTCACAAGGGTCGCTGGTTAAGTTTGAAGAGGGCGAGACGCAGACAGTTTTCATACCTCTTTATATTTAGGTTAAGATGAGTACGTCTGTAGTTCTGTCACCCAACACATAAGTACGGAAGAATACGAAGGTTCACTATAAACAAAAAACTTTTTTACTTTTAAGTTACTTTTCAGTTTGTAGTGTTTTTGGAAGTCAGTTGTTTTTTTGTTTGTAAAAATGGTTTTTATTTCTTGCTTTTTAGTGGGTCAGTTTGTAATGTATCTAAGTTACAATAGCCTAATGTCAACTGCTCATCACCTATTATAAAATATTGCTTTTCCCGATGCAGGGACATTAATCATTGAGGAGTTCTCCTAGTACTACACCATCACCACCACTTCACCATATGCAATGTGACGAGCATAAATTGCTGGGCAACCATATTAAACTAATCGAATCACAACCCGTGAAATACTTGTTATCGAGTAGTTCCGGTGGCCATCTGTGGTCATCTTCATCAGTTCCACTTCACCAAATGGTGAAAGAAAGAAAGAAAGAAAGAAAGAAAAATATTTTATTTGGGACACGCACAGGAAAAACAAGCAGTAATATAAAGCAAAAACTAAATTAAAATAAAATCATAATTAAAACTAACTAAATACACAGACGACCTGTGCGAGGCCAAAAAGGCTCCTACCTCAGCATAATGCTGCGATATTTAAATAAATAAATACCGCAGCGCTGGTATTCTGATAGGGCCCGCTGTGGTGCTTTCCGATAGCAACTGCACGAGTTACTATAAAAAATACCCAAATCGCTATAGGTGTACCTATAATATTTGAAGAGTTCCCTCGATTTCTCCAGGATCCCATCATCGGATCCTGACCTGATGATATATATATAAACATCCGTACTGATAACCTGCTCCTTTTAGAAGTCGGTTAAAAACATACACACAAAGATGAACAAGTCAAGATGAAGGATGTGAACTATTTAATAGAATTACTGTCTTTTACCTAATCTGGGTTCGCAATATCGTTTCCAAATATGTAAATAATATATAGTTACGAGTTTTTGTAAAATTAACTTTAATACCTACAAGTTCAGTTTGCGCTGCAACTTCCATTTTTTATAAAGGTTTCAGTGGTACTGGTTCTTCTAAAATCTATCTATCTGCCTAGCCTTTTCCCAACTATGTTGGGGTCGGCTTCCAGTCTAACCGGATGCAGCTGAATACCAGTATTTTACATGGAGCGACTGCCTATCTGACCTCCACAACCCAGTAAGTGGGTAATACGATACCCCTTGGTAAGTCTGGTTGTCAGACTTTCGGGTTTCTGACGACCCGTAACGACTGGTTCTTCTAAAATATTGTACTTAATTTACTCCAGCGTAAATCTTCTAAATGACAGAAATACAATCGGAAACAAGGATGTGAATAGACGTTACACTCAACTCGGCTAAGGACTCGGTAAAAATGAAGATCTGGCGATCTATAGACGGCGACTGGGTAGCCATTAAACTTGCTTATTTGATTTTTCCTACTGGTGGAATATCTTAGCTCCTTAGACTGAGGACGGCACATCCCAATTTATAGCCACTTCGCGTGTTGACACACTCTTGGCCATATGGATTACATGGACACTTCTAAAAGCCGACAATGTCACCACGGGAGCGAAACCGTTATCATTAGTCAAACTAAACTCGGGACACATTAATGCATTATTTATTTAAGTTGTTATAACTTGTACTCCGTTGTTTTCTTGCCTGCAAGTTGTTCTTCTGCACTTTGTAACTGCACAGTCGAGGTAATTACCATCTGACTCGGGCGTTTAGCTCGCTGCGAGATTGTGCGCAAGTTTCAGCAAATTATGTTACGACTTGTTCGTGTTTTACACTCGCAAATATATTTGTGTCTTACTGAATTTGCTTGCTTTGGGTTGAATATAGTCGTAGCATTGTTTAGTTATGGCTACCTGTACGCTTCATTTTTTTTTGGAAAAATCTTGGAGAAATCTACATAATTATTTACTTCTAGATCATGTTTTATAAATGACAAACTTCCATACAAACATTCTTCCAATAAAGTGAAAAAAAAAAAAAGCCTTCCTTTGTGTTCACTTTCGACTGTTCTACAAAACTTCATGCTTCTAGACCAAAGCCATAGACCCCGCAGCTTAGGCTGTGCGTTGTCTGTCAGTGACTCAATGAATAATTGAATTACCGAATTTTATTAGGTACCTATATGATTCATTCAACGAAGATATAGCATTATTTCTTCATTAAGACTTTATAAACATCGCAGCTCATAAAACTTAAGTGAATAATTGTAAACATTGCATCGACGCAATAAAACACGTCGAATCGTCGCCATTGAGTACAAATCACGACACGTCAAAACAACGCGGCGATAACGGCTGCTAACCGTTTGTCACCAACAGATTACTGTTTTTAAGTAAAAATACTTAGTTTGTGAGAACTGGAGCCATGGAATGTTTAATCTCTTACTGCTTCGAGTCACGGATAAATTCGCGTGTTTTAAAAATTTAAAATAAAAAGATTATAATTATCTAAGTTGTAGAGTAACTCTTGACACGCGCTCTATAAAATGGTTATCAGTCTTTGTTCTATTTATACCGATTTTCAAAATAATGCACTGCCTCAGAATGAAAGAGTTCTGTTTAAACTGTTTTGCTAAACTCTTTAATATTTTAAATTTTCTTTAATATTTTGAATTTTCTTCATTATTATGGAAGTTTCAAGTTTAGGTTTAAGTCATAACAATTATTTCGTATCTAAGACATAAGTTGACCATCAAACTAAATTGCTTCTCGTTCAATCGTCCTCGAGCGCACAATATCAATAGAAAACATTAAAAAACATTACGTTATTATTGAACGGCTGATATAAAAGTAATGGCTTGTCGGAGGTTTCTAACCAGATCGGCCGATGTTAGGCCACTCTGGCCAGGGAGGGCCGATGTGCGGCCACTCGGGCCGGGGCCGATGTGCGGCCACTCGGGCCGGGGCCGATGTGCGGCCACTCAGACGGTGGCACTCCTTCAGACTATTGCGAACGTTTTCAATTCATTTAATTCTCTGGAGGGTTTCACGTAATGTATCTTGAATGCGACGCCGCCGCCGGCGGTATGCTGCCACCGTGTCGCCTGGTGTATGCTTGTTGTATTGTCATTAGTAAAGAATAAAGTTGATTTAATAAAAAATGTTGATGATGTTAGTTTTTATTTACTGAATGCAGTTGGAGTAAGTTTATAATATACCGTCCAGTTTTAATAAAAAAAAATCGGCAACTTCAAAATACCAATGGATTTTCAGATACATTATGTATACCTACCTACACTATAGGTCACTGCATTCAAATTATGTTAGTCTTTTCAAAAATTCGACAAATCAATTCCGCAGGTAAACACGTAAAATAATTCACTTGTAAACCTAAAACGTCCGCTGATAAACGCATAATATGACTTCCTATGTTGCATACAGCTACAAATCTGGTAACAACATATTCCGTGGTTCTAATTATTTTCTTCGCACCTACAACAAAGACACCCACACTACCCACAGTCTCGCTAACACCTGTAACAATAGATCTACTCCTACCTTTGCCGTGCAGCTGCTGCCGGTTCTCGGTGCCCTTCAGGCTTTCCGCAGTGTGCAGCAGCTCGTCCAGCTGTGGTTTCTTCTGTTCCAGCTCGCGGAGTACACCCTGGAAGAGAGGAAGAGGTGATAAATGACCTGGTTTGTGAAGAGAAGAAGGCAATATACAGTCAGAGAATTGTACTGTTGAGCAGGATGAGCCACTACGCTAACTTGCGGTGTTGTAACTGTTTTATACGACCGATAAAGTATGATTGTCATTTGAATGTACAAATAATTAAGTTGATTGTCAAATGCTTAAAAAATCGATGTTTTATTTAATAAAAATCTTTAATTAATTCATTTATTCACTGACAGCCTAAAGGCTGTGTCTAGGTAGAAGCGTAACATGTTGCACAAGGTCCTTATAAATATATTGAAAGTGAGCACTAAGTTCGTACGAATTTTGCCGATAGAAAGTTACAATAAAGGTTCCGTGTCATGGAACCTTTTCAAAACTTGACGCCAAAATAAATACCTAAACCAAAAATAGGATGTGACGATGATAGTCATACATAGTACAATACAACATGTTTATAAAATCAGTTTGTTTTCAATTATGGAAAACAATTTCTTATTCCACTTCAACTTTTTCTTGTTTTTGTGGAGCGGAGACCTGCGAACTGCTCAACAATATGCATAACAAGCAAAGTTGTGAGTTTAACTGTCTGTGTGCGTCTGTGTGTTTGGGGTAGTAGGGCTTAATACTTAATAAGGTCTTACAGTTTAAACAACTTCGATAACAATGTCAGAAATAGGTGTTCTAATTAGTAAAGTTTAGTCATTTATAATAATTATACATTCGATATAAAAAAAAATAAGTTCTTCTATCATACATATTTACATTAGTGGATTGCTTAACAACTTTGTTATTGTCAAAATTTTTAGATAATGAGGCTTATTATAGTAATTCGGCACAGAAAAACACAGAAGAGCGTTTTCTTCAACTAAGATTTTCTGTACTTACGTGAACAGTTTAATGATATTAAACGAAATAATAAGCGAGCAGCATTTTTTAAGAATACTCTTATTATCAAAGTATTTTTTTGTTAACCGACGTTATATTCGGGAGCGTCGTTTCAGGCACATTCACACCATAATAAAAAATGCAATTAGCAAGGAATAGTGTTGTCCTATCAGCATGCACACAGCACAGTGTGTCGAGCCACGTGATTCTGACCGCAGTCGTTATTAACACGACACACACCAACGCACTGTATGTATTTAACTTTGGATGTGACTAAATCATGAACTAAAAGTCTGTTAATTAGTCATTACTTTAAGAGAGGTTGAGACAATTTTTTCCACAAGAAACTAATATATACCGGAATCACTTCGTGAATTTCAGTTAATTTTCGCAACCGAACATGAACTAAAAGTCGATTCACTTGCTATATCCCTAATTGCTTGAATTCTATGTAAAACTAATTAAAGCTGGTGTTTTAAACAACGATATAACTAGTTTATTTACCTTTTTTATTTACCCCGAAAGAAATGTATATAAATATGTTAACCTATCTTCCCTAAACAAAAGTGATAGCACAAATATTCTATCAAGTTTTTCAATATTTTTTTCAACTACTTCGCTTGGTGATTTCAGTTTAATATCCATATGTTATATCGATGTATGTTATATCGATTCAAACAACAAAATGTCTTGTTTCAAATTCAATAAAATGTTGAGTAGAAAGAAGATGTAAATAAAGTTCTGATCGTTTTGCTACGTTTGTGGCCATTTTATATTTTCAAATTCAAATTCATTTATTTCGTGAACACAGGGTACCTATATACAGAAGGTGTTATAATAAATCAAATCAGATTTCTAAAAACAGAAGACCCTTTGTAGATTCGTTAAATAGTGCATATCTTCATTATTTTAGATTTCCTGCGAACCAAGATAAAAAGTGGGTGCCAGATTTTCTGAAAGCTGTAATACCGTTGTACTCCAGTGGTCATCAAAAGATAGCGTTTTTTCCATGAAAACTAAGGAAGTATGAGTAAGGAACGGGAACGTTTTCACCAAGTTTTTAACATTATTGTAGAACGATATCATGTATTTTTGGATGAAAATATGTTAGGGGATTACTGTCGGTCCATTATAAGACGAACCGATCAAAAAAACTTTATATAGAAACCGAAAACTGTTAGCAATTCTTTTTTCATTTTTAAGTAAATACATACTTATTTCTAAAACCAGACATGACAGATTTTATCTGTATTTTTTTCTGGATAACTCTTACATAACAATAATTAACAACTTTCAGCCGGGGTATAAAAACCGTGTAAACTAGTGTAATTTTTTTTTTCATGACCTAGTAAATATAATAGTTAAAGAGACTATGCTTCCATATGTAAAGATTAAGATATCCGCTAGAAATCAAACTCATTAACATTTAAAATGGATTTAAATGAATCCCTTTTTAAATGACAGATCCATCCATAACTCAATCAATTTTTACCACGCTGTCACGTAGAGAATTACAGTCAATTTTCGCAGCTGTAAAAGGGACCCGACACTACCTGAGTTGGTGAATTAGTAAGCGCCAAAGCTTTAGGAATTCTTTGCCAAAGCTCTGCCTTTCGAACGGCATGAAAGAACCACTCACTGAAATTAAGTGTGCCGGTCTGTTGTGCGGATGTTTGGCAAATTCCATTACTGACTGCATTCCTCACTGTGCCACAAACTTGATCATTTATATATACACTAGTGACTCACCCCTGCTTTGCACATTTGAAAAGGCAAAATGTCAAAACATCGAGATTTCTGAGCTATATTTAAGTTCAATGTAAATGTATTACACACATAAACCTAGTCCCGGAAGGAATGCTCTAAATAGATTTACCCTTGTGAAAACGAGCCCTTGCGTTCAACTGTTTGTTTGAGTAAAGGTTAAGGCTGTTTTTGTAACAAAATGTGGTTGCGAAATACTAGTATTCATCTGCATCCGATGAGAGTGGAGCCGACGCCAAGTAAGTTGAGAAAATGCAAAGATGATGATTGGGGTGCAAAATAAGCAACAGTAGCTCGGTAGAGTATGTGACTGTCCGATTCGACATAAGAACACATACAAAACTGGAATGCCAAGCTGTATATTTAGTTTTCAAATATGGATTCTTTTACACATAAAATTCACTTTGCGTTAAAACTATTTTCTTTCAACTTTTTCTATATTCATTCTGAAATCAACTTAATTAACACTTACCATAAAGTAAATATTAGCTTAAGTGGAAATAGCATGAATTGGAAACAAGGATTTGAACATGGAATATGTACCTACGAGGTTTTATAAAGCTATTTGTCCGCAAAAATTCATGAACCCTTGATATTCATAGTGTTTGAATAGTTCACGTGTAGCGACTTCCGGGAAAATTCAACATGGCGGCGGATCAGTTTTGAAAATATTGGCGGAAATACGATTTGCAGCAGGCGGGCACAAAGCACAGCGGCACTTCCGTTTATTTTCTTTTTTATTTGCGGGTAGCTGCAAAAATATCGGTGGGCACCCCGAAAGGTAGGTTTACGTTATACATTTTTACACAAAATAGGATAGACTCGAAAAAAAATTCAAAACTATAACTTTTATTATTAGTTTCCTTATAAAGGTTCAATGTTATAATTAATTTCCTTGAACATATTTGGTGTCTCTCTACATTTCGTGTTTCCCAATACAGTCAAAACATTTTTCTCGCCAAAAGTGCATGATATTCGCAGGTATAATAACACAATCTTATCAATAAGTATTACCGCGCAGTGTAGCGCACACACCTCGTCCATATCCCGGGAGATATGCGTAGTCCCGGGGGGAAGTAGCGAGATCATACATTCATACGTTTACGGTATTTCAAAACGAGTCTAAATGCAATGTTATTTAATATCTCAAGTAATGCCACAGTAGGGTTCTTAAGTATTTGTGATCGCGATGTGTACTACAAAAGTAGAAGTATCAGAAAGCATTGGGTTTCAGAACTCTACATAAAATGAATCTTCATCCAGTATCTTCAAGTAAAACATTTTCGTTCATCATCACCCACCACGACCTGCGTGCCTGTCACAGAAGCTTAATTTCTTTTCAATCGATCGATCACCAATTACAATGTAGGTATTATTCACACAAACCATCCGGATTTTTTTCTTCTAAATTATGGTCCTCAGTCATAGCCGCATCAAAATTCATTGTGGAGTTTCTAAACTCCACTCCAATCACCTCCTCTAAGTCCGTGTCTGTGTGTGTGACCAATCAGCTCTTAGAAGAGCTGATTGGTCACACACACAGACACGAAAAGCGACTCTATTTTGTATTTTGTACAGATACTTGTTAATTAACCTGAATACCGACTAAATCCGATAATAATTGTCACAAAAAATAGTGTTATTTGTACTTCCATTTTTTTTTTATTATAGTAAAAACCGTAGCACTGATCAATGTTGCCAACCTTCCTAAACCAAAATTACCCTGATCTCATTGAGTGTACCCTTTACCCACGCCGAGGTAACCTTAGATCTAATCTAACCTAAACCGATTTATTTATTTCTTCGCCGAAGAAAGAAAAGTAAAAAGCTAAGGTTTCCTCCTTCTGGTAAAAGTTGCTGAAGTCAATTTGAGCAAAGACTGTACTTTGCTTTAAGTTGAGCACAAGTTTTAAGAGCAGCGAATAGTTGCTTAACAGCCTGCCGTGCTTGCTTGCTTTATGAAATACATTAGATAATGTTTCCTTACCTAATGGTTACAGGTTGCTGGGATCTGAAGACCCGTAAAAAGTATTATCATATATGAAGACGGCGGCCGTGATTATTTCTAGAAAGTTGTTTTTTTTTAAATGATGAATATCTTTTCACCAATAAGTCACCTGATGGTCAGCGATGATGTGGTCGCCGATGGAGCTCGCCTAGAAGTACCCTATTCACTCTCTAAAGACCCCAGGTTATATAATATAATATTAATGGTAATAGCTAAAAACTGCTAAGAAACACAGACTCCGACAGGGAATTCCACCTTTTTCAGTTTAGATCACAAGTAATGTTCCCAAAACGATGAGTAAAGATATGTTGAGAAAAATTGGGCCTAGACGAGATTAAGAACTTATTGGCGTTTAACCAGACGTGACTTTTCAGCACCCATTTACTGGTATGACGTCACAAACTCAACTCCAGGTGATTCACACTTTTGAGCTCTTAATTTCTCGTAACGACTGTCGTAAGTATTCACATGACAATCAAGTAAAGTAGCAATTTAGTAAATACATAAGAGGCCTTTGAGTCGATAGCTCGTCATTTCATAGACCTACAAAGTAAAAGTGTGTTAAACTGAAATGAATCAGATTTCAACCATAAGTTTTCGGATGAAAGGTACCGCAAGCACTTTAAGTTTCGTCGACTTGACTTTATTTTAATGACAGCTAGTAATAGCACTTACAATTTATGAGTAATTCTAGATTTTGAGTTTCAATCTAGCAGGCTTCACTCACAAAAGAACTTTCACAAAATTTGTTTCTGGGATAAGGGCAGGAGAACGATGATGTTGCATAGGTTTGTCCTGTAATTAATAGTTTAGTTCATGGTTTCGAACGTAACAAACATGACTTTCTAAACACAGCTTATATCAGTAAACGCGATTTAGGAAGTCAGGTTTGTTGGGTTGAAAAACTGATACAGCCTGCAAAGCGTAATATCTGTTGAAACGTGCTTCAATTTTTAGGATTTTCTTTTTTATCTTATGTTTCAATACGTATTCGATAACAACCTCTAAGTATCGTGGGAAGCAAAACAACTTCACTTACTGCTTTATCCATTATTTTCTGTCACCTCTACAATCACTCTCTCATCTAAACCTAGCATCATTCCACAAATAAGTTAGAAGTTTTGAATCATATGAGTTCCAGTGAAGATATGAATAAGTTGTCACAACAGTTGAGCGAGAAGTTTTAACAACATGTGCCCAACACACTCGAACATGTCGGCCAATTTCTGTCGTATCAGTTGTGTCTGTGAGTAACTCCGCAATGAGATACAATTTTGAAAAGATTATACATGATTTGCCAGATATTTTTCGCGTTTCATTGTATTTCGTTTCGTTTCATTTCATGATATTTCAAAATCTATGAATGCGCGGGAGATCTTTGACGTGAAGGGTCTTATCTTACAATTTGACAAGACCTGAGTAAGAATAATCAGGAATCCTTAGAAATGTTAAAAGTAGAAAAACTGTATTCTCAGCTTTAACACTACCTACCTGATTGCAAGGACAGTTACCTCTAAAACGAGCAATTAGCAAAATAATAAGAGCTCATTTAATTATTCATTTTCCTTAACAATTAAAGCTCAACGTATAACACCCATACGTTCGTACCCCTCGACGGCGGGGGCTCTAGTGAAGCAGCCGACCGGCGGCCGCCCCCCTCCACCCGCTACGCCCCTTATTGATCCCCTCCCCGCCGCTCCACTGAGTAACAACTAACCAAATTAATAAGAACTACTTCCCCCCTCGTGTCGAGTGCTTCACAAGACGATTTAGGATAATTCCGTTACATATTAAGAGCTCAAATTATACTGGCAGATGTGCCCAGGTAATATTAGCATTTTTATATCGAGAGTTGAGGCGGCTCCTCCAAGGCTTTCTATCTTTAAAAAAAACATAAATATAGACATTATTAAAACATAGCCATTTTATGGTATTGTGGTGTAAATGATGATGTTACAGTGGGATGTAGCAACAACAACGGGTTGGTTGTTTGTTTGTGTTCGTTTCTGAAGCGCGACGATGTGGCGTGTTCGCTAGTGTTGTTAGTTTTACATTCCGTAAGCAAAATAGTTGATGAGAGTGCTGTTACTAAATAAACTGCGAGTTCATCTCACTGTTCGTTCCGTTTGTTTCATTACGCGGATTGGTGAGGTCTGACTTCGTAGAATAAGTTCACACTGCTGTTCCTACTGTTCACAAGTTTTACGTATTTGGAAACAGCCGGTTATAATTACCATTATTTAAAAATGAACCATCTTGCATAGTAAGACATAGCATGACGAGCATTGCCCTTGTGTGATTAATGTTGCGAGACCAGATTTATAATTATGCTTATCCTGTTTCTAACGACAATACGCTTCAGTTTACTAAGACCCAGAATACTTTACAAGCTAAAACTGAAACATAAATAAAATGAAGTAAAGCACCCAACACTACGCGGCGTATTGCACAGCCGTCGTATTGTGACATACAGCCCCGGCGTACTGAACACATGTTACAATACGGATTATGTGGCGTATTGGCATGTTTGACGGCACGTAACGACCATGCGGTACTGTATCATTAACTGGATTAGTACAGAGTACGCGTTAACACAATGAAGGTACTGCTAGATTAGGTATTTAAAATTCACGTTCAGTGTAAAACATAGGCAGCACTTGAACCAGCTTCCGTGAGGTAAAGTAGCCGAAATCACCAAGCTTTGCAAATAGATTGGTGATAAGGATAACTGATAGCAATATCGGAGTGTGGTTGGTTGTTATAATAATGCTGAGAAAACGATTTTATTCCAGAAAAAGAATATTTGAAGTACCTACACACTTCAAATAATAATATTCTTATTAAAAAAAGTAAAGAAAAAGTCTGATTTAATTTATGTTATTATCTTTTGAAGTCTTCATTGTATAAGCGAGTTCATAAATTACATAGAGCAGCCTAATGGGCCATTTGGTGGATTACTGCAAAGCTTATTCACAGTTACTGTTAAGGGTACTTTAATTATTTGTCATGACTACGCTTTGAAGGGGTAAGGAATAGGCAGAAGAGCAGTTTCATGCACACTGTATGGACGACGGTTTTTAATTTCAGGAAATCCTAATATCTAGACTACATAAAAAATAAAATTCAATCTCTCGAATTACAGTGGCGCCTGTGACTAAAATACCAAAGCACACTACACACTACACTAAATTAGTTAGTAAGCAAAGTGTGTAGTAACTATTAATCAAGTAAGTACTTACGAGTACTAGTAGCAATTTAGTAGCTCGGGATCGTGACCTAGATTGTGGCTCAAAACACCACTTTGGTCCTTGAATTGAATTCTATCCTTACTTATTCAGCAATTGCAATAAAGACACTTGTAGTAAATAAATATAGTACGTTATCTAACGAAGGCCGTTCCCGTTAACCTGCAATAGTATAGCACCTACAGATGGCAAAAAAAAAAACATTACCATTAAAAAAAAAGTTTATTTAATTTTTTTATAGTAAAATATTCACAAAAAATATTAAATTGATACGGAAAAGAAATACTTTGTAGTTTTGTGAATTACTCACAATTTTTTTTTTTTTTTGCTTATATGTATGCTATACTATTGTGGGTTGACTGGAACCCCCTTTGTCAGTTAACGTACTGTCTACTTACAATAGTGTACCTTTCATTCATCATTTGCAAGTTATAGAAATAGCAGGAAATAAAGGTTCTCAAGGTCTATTCTGAGTTTATAAGGCGAAAGATTTTAAGTAAGTGTATACTTACATAATAACGTTGGGCCCGAAAATTGTTCCGCAGAGAATATTAACGTGTAACGATGCATGCTATTTATTTTCAAAGAATCGCGCCTGAACTAAAAAACCTTTAATGAAAGATGATAATTCTAGTCAGATGACAATCTATATTTATGTTACGGCTAAAGACGGGTGTGGAAATAAACTCGCTCGGCTCTTGTGTTGTGTGGTCACAGTTCCAGCCTGACCTACCTTTCAGCCATTTTCATATGCCACTTCATTTTCAGCCAAGGGGCTTACGGCTATACTTAAGTTTAGCCGGCTAAAGATGAAGTCATTTATCCAAAATGCACATTATGTCGAACATTTGTTTATTTGTTAAGTTCATTTCCACACCCGTCTTTAGCTGTATCTTAGGTATAATTTAATTATATAAAAATGAAATGCTGTTCGTCCGACCAACTTGCCTATTTTTTATTTTAAAATGTTCGTATTAGTCCGGATTCGATTTTTATGAAAAGCATATCTGGAAAAGTTTCCTGGACATTTTCAAATTTCGTAAAACTGAACGTCCTTTTTTCTAAGGAATGTTTGTATGAACTCCAACAACCTATTGAAATTTTGACAAAAAAACGTCTGTCGAGTAAGAGTAAGTTTTAGAAATGTTACTTTCGCCATATTAAAGTAGGTTACTCCTCATTTGATGGGTACCTACTTAAAAGTACTGTTAGAAATGTCGCCCCCATGTTTGCATTGCAACTTTGCCAGAATAGTGACTATTAACAGTCCAAGAACCGGTATTCAAACCAGTGTTACTGTGCATCCTAACCTGGCTTGCTGCCAGCATTCATTTGTTCAGGGAGACTAGTCATTCTTCCAATAAAAAGTGCATTTTACTTGGTATGGATAAAAATTTAACAACGTCATAACTAAGGTAGGACCTACATCAAATTTAAAAAAAAGTCCTAGTAAGGAGTTTAATCGTAATAAATGCATTGAGTTTGTTAAATACCTATACCGAAAAGCTTCCCATTAATAATGGCTATGGGAGCATTTTGCTGCTATTCTGCACGATACAGCGGAGATAGATTGGCTAAAGCACTAATGATTTACATTAGTGTAAACTGTAGATAACATGCGGTAAGACGTCTACCGCTTACCGTGATCACGGCCATACTGCCGGCCGGTTGTAGAGTACGGTGCGACGTGCAAGGCAGCACGTGTGGCGTGCCGGCTGGGCACCGTTGCCTAGCAACGCCGCCGTACGATAGGGATGGAGGGGGTGAGAGAGATGTAAAGCGTATCGATAGGGGAAGTGTCGATATTTTTTTTAACGATGGAATTTTTATATAATTAATATTTAATCATTTTACAGTATACAATTTTATATGAATAATCCAGCGACATTTTTTTTAACTAGTTTCGACGCTACTAACATCCCAGATTTCTGTTGGAATTCGCTATCATGCAAAATCTATGCCAATTTAACCACGAATCTGATGAACAATAGTACAAATGACCATGTAAAATAACAAACAAAAAATAGGCAGTCATGGAGACCGCCGACAGAAGTGAAAACTCAAAACTTTATTCGCACCATCTATATTCTATAGTAAAGTACTACGCGAATCCATACCCCTACCAAAAATCACTCAAAGCGCCTGAAGAAGTTGTCACTTCAAAAATCATTTGCATAACTTGGCTTTTTGTGTAAAATAATGGTTCTGTAATGAAATGAATGCAGAAACATGAGTATTCTAAGTCCCACTCGTTGGTAAGACATCGTGGTAAATGAGGCTGTCTGTGTCTGACTAAATGTGATTGAATTTTGAAACTTCATTGAAACAGAATAGAATATAATATTGTCTTTGAGAGCACGGTTTGCGGACCATAGACTGCAGTAACGTAAGTCTCTATGACTAGAATACAAAAGAATATTAATATTGTTGATTTACATAGGATGTAAATTATTTAAAGACCCCTTGTATATTCTGCTACAAATTGGACATCTAATTGGTGGATATATCTCTTAAATAACTTTTTGGCCATCCAAACACTCACATTCACTTGCCCCTATAATTGTTATCCTGAACGCTCAAAGGAGCAACAAATGGAAACATATTAGTTCTATTCTCATTTACGTTAATATTTACCCAATCTCGCAGCTGTTAACAGATGGATCAGTACATTACAATGCCCTCTATTGCTCTCGCTACGAATTTCGTTCATAAAATAATAACACGCCCCGTGTTAAAATTAAATACACATATCGACAGGTTCCCATCACTAGTTCTCGCGCATGCGTACTATGGAATACTAAGTCTATATAAATGGCGCATTGAGGGTGAAACGAGGCAGTCTGCTTCAGTAAGCGAAGACGTCCCACGACTGAAACGAGAGTACTTTCAGGTAATGAAAATATAACATAACATATTAATATAACTACAAACAATACAAATACTTTCAGAAATCGTTACGACAATCTAATCTCTGTTTCCACCAATCAGGGTGAAAATAACAGTGCTTAAATAAAATACGTATGAATTTTATTTGATTCTACGTAAGTGTGTTCAAATTGACGGTGGAGGCGTTTTTAATTTGGGTTTAATTGTGAAGCTGAAAGCTTTACTGTTTATTTAATGAGGGTTACAGGCAGAAGCTGCGCATATTTATTGCTATGTTACAATATGGGAAGGTAAATGCACTCATGCAGACTTAGCATCTCCAGAACTGATTTTTAATATAAGATGAATACTAGGATTGAAATCTTTTTTTTTTTGACCTCCATAGTACCTACGCCGCTTTCAAAATCCTCATATACCTACAGTGTGTATTCTATACGATGGACTACCTTCTTTATCTACATAGTTATAGATTTCAAAGTAGATAACCCACTAAAAGTAGAGCCACTACACATCGATCACAAACGGTCGCAATTCGTAGGATGCGGTAGCCCTTATCTAAATAAGTAATGTGTGGCGGGTCAGGGTCAGGGGCGTGACGTCACGAGGCACGCAGATGCTGCGGTGATTGCAGGATAAGTGACCTGTCATGTTACTGAAGAGAGTGTTTAATTTGTTAAGACCTAGGTTATGAGATACCATATTAATTTGTTAAGCACCTTAAGGTAATAAGGAATCCGAACCCAAAAACGGAACCCTATTACTGGCTCCACCGTCCGTCCGTCCGTCTGTCACAGGGCATATAAAGTTCGAAAAGATGACTTGCGCCTGCTATGTGACATGCGCCTGCTATGTGACATGCGCCTGCTATGTGACATGCGCCTGCTATGTGACATGCGCCTGCTATGTGACATGCGCCTGCTATGTGACATGCGCCCGATAAGTGGCATGCGCCTGCGATGTGTAAAATTAATTTGTTTGAAAATTATCGGTCCCTGACCGTACACTCTTTTCGACGGAAGGCTTTGCAAAAAAAATAGATTCCACTGATCACAGACTTGATCAGACTTTAAAGGAGTAAGAGTACCTAAGTAATAATTATAAACAAACACTGGTTGCTATGGTGATATGTAGATGTCATTGACACCTACTTACAAAGGTATTGTTTAATTTTGAGCGGACAGAAGTTATTTGTTTACTGATTTCTGCTTACTGAAGAATATACAAGAAGAATGTTATATTTTACATTATTAATTTACTTAATGATTTAATAATTATGTTTTTTTTTTCTCTTTGATTGCCAAGTAGCGATCTCTTTTGTACGATGAGTTAAAGGTAAACTTTGATATATATTTTTTTACGTTGATATACATCGAAAGATTTATTTATTACGTGTTCAGCTTTGACTAATGTTTAAGATCCAAAAATTTGTCTTCAGCCTTTGCCAAAGCCTTGGATTTTAATAAAGAAATTCCTGTCCAAATAGCTACCTGTTGGAACAGGCTTCTCATAATCATATTCTTTGCAAAAACTATACGAAGAATGCTCTCGGTATTATCTTCTTTACGAGGCAAAAGAAACGATGTTCAGAAAATTCTTAGCTTTACGAAAAGTTACTCGCATTTCTTTTATGATACTTTCGTAAGTGATAGCAATATACCGACTGCGTGGTTTCCATCCAAAAAAAGGCTGCCCATTCTAAACCTATGAAAGGGCGTCGTGAAAGGGCAACAGAAGGATCTATCTTAGTCTTGGGTGCTTAGGAAATCTCTCTATGAATTCCCTTCTGAATGTTTTTGTTTCATATAATGAATTCATATAATTCGGATATATAATCAAATCCGAATTTTATGAAACCACAATCGATCTATCCACTTTCAAAATCCTTCGCCGAAAATCCACCCACATATCCAATTCCTTAACCCGTCCTGACGAGTGCACATAAAGCCACGAATACATTGAATGTAATGCTCCTAAAATGTCCGTCTTGTGTCCCGGGCCGGGTGGTGGACGCGCAATGGATGTTAATCGAAGGAGAGTGTCGTGGCGCATACTAATCAGGCGATGGTGTGCGCACGAATGCGTGATAAAACAATGTAGGTGCCGTAGGATGAAGGTCGTTTTTATCTATGGTTGTAATGTATTCTTGTGAATTGTTATTATTTGTCTTAAATTGATCTGGTTTAGCGGTAGAAATGACGATGATGACACGATATCAAACCTCACAATGAGTTATTTGCTTTTGCTTGTGATATAAAAAAAATCGTACAATTTTTCATATGCCTGTAAGTAGAAGATTTGTCACTGCGCTGGGCAGAGAAACTGGAACATGTTGTGTAAGTGAGTTCAAAAGTGTGTGTTCATGATAGTTCGGTGCTAAATGTGGCTCTCCTTATCAGTTTCCTTACAATGATGTTCTTCTTTCTTTTGTGAATACAGTGTGTTACACCAGTGCAGTAATTCTATATTTCTACTGTCAATTTTTAATAAAAATCAGTCTCTCTGCGAGAAGGGGGAGGGGAGGCTAAGGAGGACAGCTGATATTCAACAACAGATATTTTAATAACGTTTCGTATTGCGTCCAAATTAAAAATCGAATAAAGAATTGAAGATTTTTTATTTTATCTTTGTATTTTCCTCTTTCCCTCCGAACTGCTCTGAGCTTACCTACCTATAGTATCGTCTAAAGGCTTTATATCCGTATTTGTTTATGCATGGCCTTTCAAACCCCTTGCCTTTCAAGGGGGTTTTCTATTATATCCACGGAATTAAGGTTAACACAAAAGTTGTTCATATTTCTTTATTTATCTTGTTTTATTCCTGTTTGTTAGGATTATTTCCTTAAATGGATTACTCGATCTGTTACTATCTAGTTAGCGGAGGTAGTGCAGTCAACTGCACATAAGGTGGTCAAAATTTGACATTGGCAGCATCTTCATATCCTAGCAGTGGGAGATTGTCGTAGTGTAGTACTCGCAGAATATTCAAGAGCAAGCTTTTACAGTGTGCATTGCCTTGGTAACGATTAGTTTTTCGCCATAATGACATCCAAACTAAACAATTAATAAATGGTTTTTAGGGTTCTGACCTTAAAAGCAATATTAAAACCTTTATAAGATCACTTTCTTGTTCGTCTGCCACAGAGGTAGGTAATTGTCAGGTTTCACAAGTTTCGTCACTCTCCCACTGCAAAATCACCAAACAATTAGCTATCTTTTACAGTCTTAAGTAGTCCACTCCATTATAATGAAACTGGCTCGAGCATAGTATACACGAGCGGTACGAGCACACAATCTCGAGCCATTGTTGAGGAAGTCACAAGAAGCCGCCTCAAAGGCCTGCGCCGAAGCTTGTGGGATGTTCATAATATTACCCTCATTTTATATTAAAAATAAACTAATATTTTTTTGTGACAGCAGCAGCTTCTGGTCCGTCTTATAAGCTTGCTGCTCATTTTTGATCCCACATTTTCAGCAAGCTTAGAAAAAGATATAAGTACTTAACACCTTGTAATGTTTTTTGATATTACCAAGTTTGACACGACAAAATGCTGTAACAATTAGTTTCTGTGCTGCTTGCAACAAAATTGTACATTTTCTTCAACATTTAGATTCTAATCAGTCGAGACTAAGAATAGTGTTAGCTTGCGATCCTTATTGTTTGCGTTTTACCTACATAATACGGACACACCCCACCGTCAATTCGTATCGGGTAGTGTAAAGGTGCCATAAAGGAACCGACCTCACGCAGGGTTCCGCGACAATAACGGGCGGAAATGAGCTCTCACTTATAAGTAATAAAGTTTAAATTAGTTTGCTGCAATGAGGGGGTAGTAATAAATTTAATCTTTTGCCTAATGTTCGCAGAATGATCTATGTTATGTTTTAAATTACTTCAATGGTAGTCTGTTGTCGGTTGTTATGTTTATTGCACATTTTGAGTGTCGAAAACATATTGAAGAATTTCAATTTCCTCGTACTATGAAAGTTCTGTTTTATTGGGACTCATTGTGAAGTAATTGAATGGTGGAAGGTAAGCCAAAGAAGATGACCAAAGTCAGCGAGTTCACCTCAAGACAAGCCAGTTCTTCAAAGACCACATGAACACTTTCAGACATCCTGTCGTCAGCTCCTGCATCTGTGACATGTTGTAAGCAACACATTTTCCCTTAAGCAAGATCACTTAGCGCGGCTACAATGCAAAAAGTATCGAGTGTTCTTTAAGATATGACTGGCGACTAGTGGTGGACTTATGACATGTGACAACTAAACATAGACGCCTGAATGACATTGACAGGGTGGCGTTGTTAGTAAATTGTGTCACAGAAATTGTATAAAAAAAACAAAATGGCGGTGTTAGTTGCGATTTCGGCCACGCGCAAGAAGAATCTTGTACCGTAACATTTTCTTTCTTTCTTTAAAGTGAGGGTTCATACCTTCTGCTTGTCGAGCTGCTGCAGGATGTCCTCCACATCGCCGACGGCGACCGACTGCGTGCGGAGCATGTCCACCTCCACCGACACCCAGTCGCGGATCTACAACAGTAAAATAATATGATTACGAATGGCTTAATAATATAGAAAAGAAGGAGGACTCAGCCGTGTCCAGCTGCTGACACCGGAGTGAGCGCCTCCGGGAGTAGTCGAGTGCCCACTGCCACGCTGCTGACACCGGAGTGAGCGCCTCCGGGAGTAGTCGAGTGCCCACTGCCAGGCTGCTGACACCGGAGTGAGCGCCTTCGGGAGTAGTCGAGTGCCCACTGCCACGCTGCTGACACCGGAGTGAGCGCCTCCGGGAGTAGTCGAGTGCCCACTGCCACGCTGCTGACACCGGAGTGAGCGCCTCCGGGAGTAGTCGAGTGCCCACTGACACGCTGCTGACTTGACAACATGTACACCACCCCCTCAGACTAAATAATAATCCCCGCGCTGTTATTATTTTATCATTCGTGCCGATACGAGAAGAGAAGCTAAAAATCATATTGTTATGAGACACGGCCGTTCAAATTCCCTCACATTTACTTCGCTACGATCGACAACACTCACTGAAAAGGAAGACTAATATAAACAGATGAATATCTACATATAATTATCTTCAGGAAACAATACCCAACATTGAACAAACAGTAACATGACGTACTGTATCGATTACATTGAGCTGAAGCCTCATCATTTCCTTCACAATATTGTCTAATGTTTGGTAATATTTCTTTTTAGATATTAACTTTTCCAGGAACTGGAAAATATAAGGAGTAAAAGTTATTACAACTTTATAAAGGGCGATCCCATCTTAACATAATTTCCCTATAAAAACCAATGCAGCCGACCTCCCGACCTGACCGATAACAATAAGATTTTATTCCAATACTGTCTTTTAGAAAAAGGCCCCCAGCGCAGCGGTAGAAAAAATATATTTTTAGTACATTGCCTTCGGATGGGTGCGCGAGGAATTTTATAGGAATCAGAGCGAAGATGGCACATTTTTTCCATTTCTCTTCGGATATAAAGGCTGAGGTCATCTGCGGCCGCCGCGTGTAATGCCGAACACCCAATTCTGATTCACTGAGGCCTTCTGCGACCTTTTTGGAAACACACGGACAGATAATGAGTTGGACCGCGGTTATTAATTATTATTCAACGTGCCGCTACAATGGCGACATTAATTTAACACACGGGTAGGGCTAGTGACCAGTAATCATTATATGATAAATGATGATAAATGATAAATGATTTTTATTTCTGTAAGTAGGTTTGTACAAACACTTTTACACGTCAATCACATTTTTAAAACTAGATGAGGTCGGCGTTTCCTATCTGACTACTCTGAGAAGAAAGGCCGAAACAAACTCAGAGGTCACAGTCTCTTTTAAAGTCCAGACATAATCTTGGTCAGATCATGTGAAGACCATGTAGATTGGTATCTGAAATGGACTTTTGAGGAAAGAACCACACAGATTGAGTGGACCTGTCCAGTCAGTGCAAGCATTTGTCAATAATCGTGCAGCTCAACTCCAATTTTAAGGAGCTCAACGATTTGACGAACAGTACCAAAGAAAGGACATTTGGTTAGGCCGCATAAATTACTCAAACTGCCAGACCATGATTAATTAAAACTAAGGAAGAATTAATACTAAAAAAGAAAAGAAACAAAGATCCACATAGTCTTCACATTCACAATAATTAAAATAATATAATACTTTACGAAGTAAACATTCATGTCACTAATAAAATAAAAAGTCACTAAAAATAACAGAATTCAATAAGTTAAAAAATAACAAAATTGGAGAAATTGGAGCAGCTCAATCCCAAGCCTTTTTGTCCTCAATGTAATATTTAATGGTATAATACGCTTTTTGGCACAACTTACGTTTAATAAATGTTTTAAATTTATTAAGGCTTAGATCTTGTACGTGGCTTGGAAGCTTATTGTAAAAGCGTATACATTGACATCTAAAGGAGCCACCTATTTTCTTGAGCCTTGTTGTAGGTATAACAAATTTGTGTTTGTTCCTAGTATTTATATTATGGATATCACTGTATTTTTTAAACAATTTAATATTTTTGTGGGCATATAAAAGATTTTCAAAAATATACTGAGAAGGCACAGTCATTACATTTATCTCCTTAAATTTCTCTCTGAGTGAGTATCTCGGACTTAATTTATAAATTGATCGAACAGCTCTTTTCTGCAAAACAAAGATAGTCTGAATGTCGACGGCATTTCCCCACAACAGAATACCGTACGACATTACACTATGAAAATAGCTAAAGTACACTAAACGGGCTGTCTCTATGTCAGTTAAATTACGAATTTTTCTAACAGCGTATGCTGCGGAGCTTAGTTTTTTTGACAATTTATCTATATGTGGGCCCCACTGAAGCTTAGCATCCAAAGTTAAGCCCAAGAAAACTGTGCTATCTTCGGGATTCAATTCTTCGCCCTTTATCAACACATTAGTTTTCACCTGCCTGACGTGAGGTAGCGTAAACTTAATGCATTTGGTTTTTTTTTCATTAAGAAGTAAATTGTTAACATTAAACCAGTGAACTACTTTTGAGATCGCGCTATTTACATCGTCAGTAACCAGCTGCTGACGTTTAAGTTTAAACAAAAGCGAAGTGTCATCTGCAAACAACACTATCTCATGATTATCCTTTATGAGGTAAGGCAAGTCATTAATATAAATAAGAAACAAGAAAGGACCAAGAATTGAGCCCTGTGGGACTCCCATTGTTACTATAGATCCGGGAGATCTTTTCCCATTAACGTCAACGCTCTGAATCCTATTACTTAAGTATGAAGTAAGAAGATCCAGAGCGGTGTTCCGGATTCCGTAGTGGCGGAGTTTCCTGATTAACGTTTCATGAAGAACGCAATCGAATGCCTTAGACAAATCACAAAAGATGCCCAAGGCATCGCATTTATCTTCCCATGCATTATAAATATGTCCTAAAAGTTCAACACCGGCATCAGTAGTTGAACGACCCCTAGTGAAACCGAACTGTTTGCTATGTAACAATTTATGTCTATTAAAAAAACTTTGCAATTGCTCTAAAATATATAAATATAAAAAATAAAATAAAATATAAATATTAAAATAAAATAATTCGCAAATTGAAAAATTTAAATTTACAAACGAACTAAATAATAAAAACATAACCAAAATTGAGATCACTATGTAAAAGATTCATTCATGAAGCTACGTACCAGCTGGCTTACGTTCTATCGGTCCGATCCATTGACGGCATAATTTCTAAGAAATTGCGCGGCATTCCTTCAATTCGCCTACTTATGTTACTCTTCGCTACAGGTCTTTAAGGTGGATGCGCCAAGGTAGCCCGCAAAATTCAAATTTTCGTACGTTTTTTGCAATTTGCAGGTCGGTGTCAGGTTGTATGTTGATCTAAATATGATTTTCGCCCGTAACAAATATGGATTTACAGAATTATAAACATTAGAATCAGCAATACAACTCTCCAAGTTCATGTAAGTGCATTGAATGACTATTTCATGAAATCATGACATTTGGCACTTTCATGAACTTAGAGAGTTGTATTGCTGATTCTAATGATTTTAATTCTACTGCATGTTGTTTGTTTATTTTTTAGTTTCGTTTGTACTATTGGAATACAATGAGGATAACTATTTATGTTCTTAAAACTATTTATGTTCTTAAAGCTTAATACTACCAGTTTACTCTAACGATTGGACTATTTTTGAGTAAATCTGTATGTACTTAGTCCCTATTCACAGAAAACATACATCAATGAAACTTATTTTTTCCACTAAATAGTTCTAGTAAGGAATTTATTTTGGTAAAACAACCTGAGCGCCGCGACCTGTACACTAGCGACACGAGTAGATTGCATCGTACTCGTATATTTCAGCAATAAATCGGTTGCCGATGTCGTCGTAAAACTACTGCCGTTTGATAGTGCACTCACTAAAGTGTAAATAGCTACATGAAGGCAATAAAAAGAACTTGTATTTACCACCAATACACCTCTCATCGGATTCTAGACACCCTAGACATGCTATCAAATATCTTTAAGTTTCATGTTTTCTCGTTGATCTAGTAATAATTAGATAAACCACTTCACGTTCTAGTGTAAACTTTAGTAAGTTCTTTGACTAGGCTTCTGTTACACTCGCGAACAAATCAAACAAATTACCCTAGCGTGCATGTCCGCAATACCCGCCCCAATGTTTACAGAATTCGTCTAAGACATATAACATGGTAAGCGGCCCTTGCGCGAATGGCTCTGAGCCGCGCGTCGGTGGCATCCCGCCGTCGCCTGCCGGATCAAATGCTGCCATTCCGAACTACGGAATGTCAAGCATTCGACTTGAGTTTTTGATGAAATTCAGTTCAGTAGGTTACTATTGGAACCAATCGGAATTGGAAAGTGAATAACACTGTTTTATTGAATTTTCATTTCTGTGACTAGTTTATCATTCTGTCAAGAGATTTACCTATTATTTAAATATTTACGTCTGGCTTAGTTAAAATACCTTCTCAAAATCCTAAAATGTTTTCTTTGGACAGGTTACGCCAGTCGTCTAATCAATCACAACTTTTTCTGTAAAAGTTTTAGTCTGCAAAAGACTACAAACTAATAGGTAATCTATCGTGTGCAGTTCACGACTGGTCCAGCTTACCGTGCGTTTGCACTGGCGAAACATTACAACAAAACATGTTTAAATCTCTAGTTCCTGTCAAAAATTGTATGGAACATTGACAGAAAATAGAGATTTCAACATGTTTTATCGTAAATGTTTCGCCAGTGCAAACGCACGGTTAGAACACAAAGTCCACAACATCCCAGTAGCATCCTCCTCCAACTTGTACTCTTCACACAAAAGATTAACCTCACTGTACTTAGTTTCAAATCTTTCCAACTGAGCTAACTTTCAAAGTGAACTAGTCGGTAGTGTTGAGGTTCGTACACACCTGCAGATGTTCGCCGAACACGAATTTAATTTGTATGGTGATTAAAGACGACGGGTTGTACGAACAGTGCAGTCTTCGAGCAAATTGCCACCGTTTGAGGTTTAATTCCCAGTTGTAGATTTCCCAGATGTGAACACACCTTCACTGCCGACACAACCTCCTGAATTAATTTCACTTACTACTTCATTAAGGGCTCGATTGAATGCCTTTTCTCACTATTTTTACCTTTTTTCGTCGTTTGCTGTCTTAATGAATTTCAAGCAATAGCCATTTTGTTCGATTAACTAACTTTCTGGGGTAAATCGGAATTTTTAGAGGCCATATTTTTTGGTTGGTTTGCTTTATATTACGATTGCACCGTGCAAACTATTATTTTCGTAAATTAAGTACGGTATATGACTTCGCTTGAGGAAATTAGGCAGTTTTGAAACCTTTTGCGTACTGCGGTCGCTAGGGTCAAGGTTACCATTGTTCATACGCTAACTACACAATGAAAGTAAATTAAGTGGACTAAATAACGCCTTTTACTTGTTCAATAGAACGTAGAATATATTTTCCAAACAGAATATAAGTAAGACCAATAGAAATAACTTGAAACTTTTGATTTTATTCTTTCAACGAATGTTTGCTAAATAAAACAAAACTAACTCTACGTTTTGAAGGCACTTTTTTCATACAAAACGAACGAACAGTTTCATACAAGCTCTCGAGAGTGCATCGTATGCCCTCCGCGTCTATATATACAGGGTGTTAGGGTAAACACCGTTATCCTTGAAACCAGTGGTTTGGTGTCATGTATAGAACGTAAAATCAATGAAAAATTATGACTTTTTTTTTTTAATAATTTTTTACCACTAAAGTATTTCACCCTTTCACCTATGCGCTAGGGCAAGGAACTTGCGTCTCAACACGGGTGGGGGGCGTTGGAGGTGACCTTACCAGCCGTGAGCGCGACCCCTCTCTCAGACAGTCAGCTGTTTCGGTAGCGAGCACGGTGTCACATAGAAACTTCAAAAAAATCTTTTAATGAAAATAATGTTATTTTTTTTTGTTACTCGGTTTTATTATTATATTTAAGTCCTACCCATGGTTTGAATGACAAGACTGTTTACCCTTACACCCTGTATTGATTCCGTCCGTCGACAGAAACGTAAAATGTTACAATTCGGAATAGAATTTCTTCGGAATAAGCTGGCACGGCGGGTATTCTGCAATAAACCGCGGCTTTTTCAAAGGAATGCCTTCCCCTCTACTGTGCTACCCCTCTACCTACCCTCGCCAAATTGTGCGGAAGAGATAAACTTACAGTCGCCATAGAATGAAAAGGTACAGCAGGCTTACTGCGCACAAACTTGCGATTTTAAAGTTGCATAGAGAAGGGACTCGACCCGGTGCTAATATGATCATGTACAGTCACGGACTTTAATTGATGAGCCACTTGGCACTGTTCGTATTTTAGCCGTGTAATGCAATCGGGACACGGAAAGTCATGTCTTCGTGTTAAAGAAGAAAATTATATTTAATATCTTTACTGGTTGGCTGCCAGAACTACGAGTACAAACTTGACAGCAGAGTGACTACACAAAGTCAACCAATTGCAGGTCTATCAACAGTAACCTAGCGACGATTGTTTTAGCGTAGCCATAGTAACATTAGCGTACGGAGAAATTTTAATTAGTCATTTCGACAAATTTGAAAATAACGTCTCTGACATCGACATTTCAACTGTCACTGTCTTCGGTTAAGTTTTCAGAAATATCGGGTTATTGAGCTATGATTCAAAGGAGGTCAGTATCAAATAGATTGAATAAACATTGTATTTATTTATCATTGAGAACTTATTAGTCAACCTCTATGGATAAGACTATTTCCGATTACTAGCAACTTGTCATCTTGTTTTCGAGCATGCGATTTGAGTTCGTGTTTAATCGTGTAATCTCGTGAATGTATGAAACAGCCAAATTGAAAAGTTTGAAAGTGGCTCATCAATTAAAGTCCGTGACTGTACTCTCGTGGATGACGTATTTTCAAGGAAAGCAGTTTTGTAGATACGTTGGGAAAGACTCTTTTGTTTTATGTCTTAGGTATTTTATCCTTGATCGAGTTATGCAGTTTTGCATTACGCTAAGCGATGGCCGTTTTCCCCCAACTCTTTATGTAGGTTCGGTTGTTGTTCCCGTGTTAGACGATTCTTTGATTGTGCTGGACCTTTTATTTTCCTTAAGCTTTTTTTTATCCAAAACTCGACATTCGTTGGGCTGGCATTGCTGCGTGACATGTGCGGCGGTAAGTTGAGTGAAGCTTCTACACTTCCTTATTTTATGTCGCGACCGCCAGCATTTGATGCGAGCCGCAACAAAGAACTCAATGCAATCACGTCGCTCCACCGAAGAAAAATGTTACCGATTACATCGTTGACTTTATTGTGAAATTGAATCGGAGTTTGATGGCGAAAAGGTAGTGCATTTTATTTTGTGACATTCGCTCGTTATTATCAGGTAAATTGCTTGTCTATTTTTTTATCTTTTCAAGGAGCTGGGTACTAATTTCTTGCTATTGTATTTCGTTCGCGTATTGTTTAAATACCTACGATATATATGTAGAATATATTTTATTATCATCATTATAGGTATTTGAATTTCTTTTGATAGATCAGAACTATTTTAAATAATTCCACGCGTAACTTTAGCTTTAACTATTCTATCACGATTATTTTATTTGAATTTAATTTGCCACGCCATTTATATTAAATTTGAAGCCACTGTTCAAATTCATATCTGAACGCCATGGCGACTTAGCGCCACTACGACTGGTGGCGCTTCAATCGCGTTGTGTCCGCTAAATCTGAGTGGTTACTAGATTCAGACATGAAAAAAGTTAAGAACAGAAGTCCCACTCAGAGCAACACCCAAACCCCCAAATGACTCTAAAAAAGTACCAAAAAACACCTTTACATAGAGATGCAACCATCGGCCTTACTTCTTCCTTGTATGTCATATCGTCTGCTGAGTAATAAACTCATCTAGCCTATGTACACTGGCCTTCAAAACTTAGTACCACACTTTTAAAATTGCAATTTCTCCTGAACTGTAGAAGCCAGAGTTTTGAAATGAAAAACGTTTTATAGAAAACGCTTTCTTGGAAATTATAGTTTATTATACATAAGTAACGTTTTGAACATAAACCAAAAACTTTTAGCTTACAGGCAAAAAACTCAAATAACATTTACAACTACAGTTTTACGTCTTATTTAATTTTTTTTTGACACCTTGGCTTTTGGGTCAAAATTCACCGATCAAGAAATAAATGTGAAAACAAAAACAGCCCAAAGTTGCAAAAATAACTATGTTTTTATTTATAAGGTTTTTTAGCCATTACTTAACAGACGGTTATCGGCTATAATATTTTTATATAAAAAACCAAATTCTTTTTTTTTTCGAAAATATAGCTTATGTAATTTAAAAGGTCCAAAAAACTAAGGGCTTACCCCTCATTATTAGGGTTCCGACCTTGCAAGGAAAACTGAACTTTTGTAAGACTATGTAATAAAGAGATCAATGTAGAGTAGTAAACTTTATACTGCGAAGTTAAACTCGATCCATACTATCACCCTTTCATCAACCATATAATGATCAATAATTATTATTTCTTTTCCAGTATTTTTTACGAGTTCTTCTGCATCTCCCTGCGCTGTGTGACGGCAGGTCCCCGAGGGTAGTCGTCGTGCGACTTAACATTATATTCACACCGGCTGACTTGTGACGTCAGCGGCTCACAGCTAGCATAGCTGAGAGGCTGTTTGATCCAATTATAACATTTGTTCGGGGTTGGGGTGAGAGTAAGATAAACTAAGATTAAAGATTATAAAGATTATATTTCAGTTATACGAATAGGATAACAATTAAAACTAATGAGGTGAAAAAGATGAGATTGAGTCGTGCCCGATTAGCGATCCGAAAACGTACTGACTATTTTACTTAGGTAATACATAAAATATTCAAGGCATAGAGCGCGGTGTCGCAATTACGCTGACATGTTTATTATTGTTCGGTGATTGACCCGAACAACATTCATTGTGGGAAAATTAAATTAATTATTCTTACTAACCATTCTCTATCGACATATTATTATATATTATTTTTCAGTTCTTGTTCTCGTGTCACAAGCTATACAAGATTAGCTCATGATATGATAAAACTATGAATTAGTCAGCACGGTGATTGTCTGGAGTGTACTGGATGAACTACATTACGTATAGTTCCACGTATACGGATGATTGACACTACACAAACGCTTATTTTTATTTTTTAACCAAGTTATTCGCATTTGGAACCGATACGCTCTCGTAGGGCTCAAAGCTAAACTTAGTGTTAAAGTCTCCGATCGCAAAAAGATCAGTATAACGAAATTATGATAATGGTGGTGATAACAAAGAAGTAAATATGTGACAAACCTGCAGCACGGTTGTGTCGAAGTGCGCCAGCAGCGCGGCCGGCGACTGCTGCGAGGAGCGGCGCCGCCCCGACAGCCGCGCGCTCCAATCTGAAACAAATAAGTTAACATTACTGACTAGCAAACAAAAACTTATGCAAATAGTATACAAGCTCAGGCAGCTCTACCGGAACTTGCATCACTGCACTTTTAGGCCAGAAGCACAGCTCGCCCGGCGACGGTCTCGTCTCAGCAATACCCAATATGGGCTCGCGCGCCTGGATACGGAACCGTGACTGGTCGAGCATACATTAAGCCGTTTCGTTTCAAAGATAAAATAAAAGGTAAATGGTCTATTTTGAATGACAAAACTAAAATAGATGCTCGTAACGTGTGTGATAGTCCGGTGTCCGGACCTTACATCAGGTATTTACAGCTTCGAAATGCCTGTGGCATCCCGTCTAGTTTTTATACCAATTTGTGCAACGTAGGCCCTAAAACAAACGAATTTCTTATTTATATCAAAGTTTAAAGTTTCTACTGCTTTATCAAAACTCAATATAATATAAATCTCAACTTCGTCCCGTCAACCAGTACAAGTTTAACACAAAAACCAAGCTTTAACATGAACATACAAACTGCGGGTCAACATTTAAAAAGTCTGAACCGTTCTGCAGTGGAAAATAAACAAATAAACAGTCGCTTCCGCCGCCGGGGGCCGGTCGGTGCCGCCGCCGCGCCGTGCCGGGCGACAGGAAACGAACCCGCGATGGAACACACACGCCCCGGCGACTGAGCTGCAGCCTCCTCTACAAACGGATTCATTCATATTTTCTGTGTAGATGATCTACTGTCTGCTGGAGATTTGAACCGGTAACGTTGTATTGGACAGAACGTTGCAAAATTCTGTTTTGCGATGTTTTCCTGTGACGGGGATGCTTTGATTTTTCATATTTTGATACTATTTTTTATTTGATAGCATAGTCAAATAGGTATTTGATTTTATTATTCACAGTGCTCGATCCTCACTTATTTTATCGAAACATGTCAATTTTCTTTTGTCCAAAAACCGAATGAAAGCAAATTATTAAAATGTTTCAAGGGAGAAGAGAAGAGAAAAAGAGTGTATTATTCACTTAGTGTGCAGCCATTGATGAGTATTGAGAACTATAGAATAGCATATCTGATGTCTTCTACAAATACATGTCTACCATGTGTTTACCGAAGCGATACCCATTTCCCTTAGTTTCCAACTAATGAACAATATATAGGCTTGCTCCAATTACTGTAACTAAAAGCAAACAGTCAAGTGGAGTGCGCACAGTCGGCACCCGTCGGCACTTTTTGTGGCGATATTTCACTGTTGGCGGTTGTTGACGGGTTTTTGTAGCAACTAGCGAAGGCGACTGATCGCTACGACTGCTGCTGATTCAGTTACTAACTAACGGCATTCATCATTTACTTAAGAACCCGTGTTTTGTTATAGATGTCAGTAATTAGTGAGGCTGATATTATAATTAGACCGATTTGTCTTGTAAATTGAAGGATTTTTTGTTTTAATTTAAAATATTGATTGTTTCATGTTCATACATATTATCAGTCAGTCTGTGTTTTGAATGTCTGAATCTTGAACTAACAGACATATTTTGTTTTCTTAAAAATTTAATTGCTTATTAAATTACAACTAAGAAATAGCCAACATGCCATAGTCAACATGCTTGTCTTATTCCCTTCCATTTGTTTATTGCAAACATTGCACCCTCAGTCTACTTAAAAACGGAAGTTCTGTAAACTTGTTCTCAACTCATCATTAAATATCTAGCGGCAGTCGTAGAGAATTACTCGTATTAATTAACTGAAGTTAGCAATGGGCTCACAACGCAGTCCCTTCGGAGATATTTAGTAAAACTTCCGTAAAAGTCGTCTGAAGTCGCGTCCCGTCGTTTTATTTGTGAGGACTCGAGATCTCTCGTCACCCTCCAAACTTCCTAGCAATGTTTGAAAAAACATCAAGTTGGTAATTTCATACACAAAATACGAATAGAAGTTCAAGTTCATACAACGGGCAAATGAAATGCTTTGTGATACTCATAGAAAGATCGTTATGGAAAAGTTATAAATGTAAATCAAGCCCTTTCATTTGAGAAACAAAATGGCATTATTAAAAAAAAATAGTTCATGACTTTATATCCTATAGAGGGTGCTTTATTCATTTTAATGAGATATTTAATGTGACGCCGCATAGCCTATAAATAGCGGACGATCAAGATGCTTCCAACGATACCTCATTTGTCAAATTATGATTAGTAGTTTAGAAGATATGAGGGAACATATGAACAGAACATACATACCCCATCTTTGCCCTGGCGGCCGAACGTTCAAGTTTACGTATGTTTTTGCTCTTTGCTAAAATACTAAAATAATTCAAATCTGGACTTATTTCGTAAACAATAGTGTACGAAGTTATTGACTATTCTACATACAAGTGTAATTTTTGTCTAAAAGTTGTAATAAGTGCTAATTTGGAAGGATGTTTTGGTGTGAACCAGTGTGAACCGTTTTAAATTTTAAAATCTGAACTAGTCAACGGTGAGTGAGTGACAAGACATTTTACGCACAGTGCATGCGACCATCGTGGTTACGCGGACCGCATAAGTGTCATATCTGCGCGCGGCTACGCCCAGTGACGTATGCGAGCGCTCGCACCAAAGACTAAGTAACGAAGACGGCGCATTACTTCCTACCTAATTCACTCTGCCTCTGAGAGGACGATTCACGCGTGATTTGGATATGCCTAAGTTGCATCGTACACCGCCTACATCCCCGAAAATGGGGGGACCAGGCCAATCGCAATCTGTTCCTGACACAGCATCGGCTTCTAGTTGCGTGAAGCGTGATGATAATGTTACAATCAGGGGCAAGCGGCCACGCATCGACGACTCGCCCAACAACCCCGCTATCCACAACTCATGTGCATGTCGTGAAGTGAAGAGTGAAATACTGGAAATGTTGGCTTCCTGGAAGGCCGACTTCGATCTTAAGTTGTCGGCATGGAAAACTGAGCAGGACAAAATGCTATCCGCCCTGGTTAAGGATGTCTCTGAAATTAAAAACCAATGTGTGATAATCCGAAAAACCACAACGGAGCTCGGGGCTAAAACTAGCATAGCTACTCCCCAAGTGAAAACGAGTGGGAAAGATACGGTTAAGCATGGGCAACAAAAATATCCCCGCTCGTACACTGAAGTTACTCAACGTCGTGCGGCTATATCAAAAGTAGGCGGGAAAGTCACCGATCCCTTGAAGATCGCGTCTAAAGGGGAGGAGGATGTTGATCGGGAGAATCCCGAGGCAAGTCTGCGGGATTGTTCGAAACCCCGTGTCGTCGTGCCGGTTGCAGCCGCCATTGTTGACATCTCGATGGGCGACGCAGAAAAAGATGGTTGGACGGAAGTTCGACACAGACGCTCCCAACGTTCACTCAGTAATGTGTTGCGTGGAACAGCAGCGCCCGGTACCACCAATCTAGAAGCCTCTGAAAGATGGAGATACCTGCACCTCTTCTACGTTAAGCAGGGCACATCTGATAGTCAGGTACGTGATCACCTGACTACCATTTGTGGAACAGATGCTTGCACGGTAGAAGTCCTCAAATCCCGTGGTAAATACGCATCCTTCAAGCTAGGTGTGCCCTCAAAATTAGCTGATCAAGTTGTGGCTCCTGAAAATTGGGCAGAGGATATTTGCGTCAAACCATGGCACCGTAACTTTCGTGCCCGAAGCGATGAGACCCAATAAGCCCTATTGCGTACTTGCCGCTCCCGCCTCTCGTGGTTGTACGGATCGCAATGTCTATCTGCGCTTACTGTACCAAAATGTGCGTGGGCTCAAAACCAAGCTACCCATGTGGAGGTCAAGCTTATTACTGTCTGACCATGATTTGATAGCCGTTACCGAGACCAACCTGGATAATTCAGTGGAGGACTCAGAAATATCGGCTGGAGATTGGCGTACTCTTCGACGAGACAGAGTGACCACGGGTGGTGGTGTAATGCTGGCTGCGCGGCCTGAGGTCACCATGAATAGGCTACATGAACTTGAGACCGCCTGCGGCGAAGATTTGTGGGCTAAGATCACAATTTATGGCCTAAATATATATGTGTGTGTTGTTTACGTCAAACCTAGTGCAACTGACGAGGATTACCTGGCGTGGTTTTGCAAGGTCGAGGACATTATTCACAGTTTGAAGGGAACTATTCTTATTTTAGGCGACCTTAATCTTAAAAGTGCGTCAGTAAATGTTAATAATTACTACTGTTATTTTCTAAGCTTTTGTAGACTTGTAGAGATGAATGAGGTGATGAATATGCGTGGCAGTAAGTTAGATGTAGTGTTGGCTCGGGAGGGCGCTGCTGTAAACTGTGAGTATTTCGAGGGTACGGAACTGGTTCCGATTGATCTGTATCACCCGCCGTTGGATATTGCTGTTACTGTCACAAGGCGTAAGGTTCATGAAAAACTTGACCCTAGCAATATTGACCGTAGTAAGGATTGGAACTTTTGTAAAGGTGACTACACATTATTGTTCGATCTTGTTCGCTCTGCTCCATGGCAAGACGTTTTTCGCTGCACTGGCGCGTCCACCGCTGCTTGTAAGTTTTATAATTTAATGTACGATATATTTGATTCCTCTATTCCAAAGAAGACGAGAAGGACCTCTGGTAATAAGCGGTACCCAGTCTGGTTTACTAGAGATATCGTAAGGGACACTCGTAGTAAATCAAAACTCCATAATAAATGGAAACAATCCCGATGTGATGCTACATATGCTCAGTTTAGCGCACTGCGGTCGGAATTAAAAGTGAGAACCGAGGAGGCATATAGATTGCATTGTTCTAATGTGGAAAACAGCCTAGGCAAGAATCCAAAACTGTTCTGGCAGCACATTTCAAGCCTGCGATCTAAGGGTGGGTTTGAGCCGGACGTTGTGCTTGATGGCAGGGTCTATTCAGGTGTCGAAGCTGCTGAGGCATTTGCTGAGTATTTTTCCAGCGTATTTCTGCCGGACACACCAGAATTGGACCCGAAATCAAGCACGGTGAATAGTGAGGGAGGTAATTTTCCCCTGCCCGTTTTAGTCCCTCCAGACGTGGTTAGGGGTATTTCCAAACTCAAACCCTGCAGCTCGGTCGGCCCAGATAACATCCCTGCATATATCGTTAAAGGATGTAGCAGTATATTAGCAGCCCCTTTATGTCATGTTTTTAATCTAGCTCTTAAATCGGGCGTGTATCCGGAGATATGGAAGACTTCACGTGTTACTCCCATCCCTAAAACCAGTGACAAGACATCTGTCGAGGAACACAGACCCATCGCTATTTTATCAACCATTGCAAAGGTCTTTGAACATATACTTCACACTGTTATCTATAAACAAACCAATATGTATCTTTCCGATGCTCAACATGGTTTTCGACCTGGTCGCTCCGTGAACTCAAATCTGCTGGTTCATGTTGACTTTATATCCAGTAGCCTAGAATCTGGTAGGCAGGTCGACACTCTGTATTTTGATTTCCAGAAGGCGTTCGACAGGGTGGACAACGATGTGCTTTTGGCAAAGTTAGGGGCTACGGGCTTCTCATCCGGTCTTCTTAACTTCTTCGCCGACTACCTACGGGATCGCAAACAGTTCGTCCGACATGGCTGCTTTGAGTCGAAGGCTTATTACACTCGCTCGGGTGTGAGTCAGGGATCCGTATTGGGGCCGCCTCTGTTTCTGATCATGATCAATGATCTAATTTCTAAGATTCGATTCGCAAAATGTCTACTATACGCCGACGATCTAAAGCTAGCTGCCCAAATCAGAACAGAGGTGGATTGCGAACTCCTACAAAAAGATATCGATACCGTCTATGAGTGGAGCATTGCGAACAAGTTGTTGTTTAATATTAGTAAATGCAGCGTTATGACTTATGGTCGAGCGTTGAGACCAATAAAATACGATTATAATTTGGGGGGTATAGTGATCACTCGTGTCACCAGCGTTAAGGACTTAGGAGTGACTTTCGACCGAGGTCTGACATTTAGAGACCAAGTGTCTGCCCTTGCAAAGGAATCCTTCAGGCGTCTGGGATTTGTCTTGAGGAACGCTCGTGACTTTCGCAATCCCAGTATTATTAAACTCCTATACACCACTTTGGTTCGGAGTAAACTCGAGTCCAGCGCCTGTGTCTGGCATCCACATACTGCGTCACAGACACTGATGCTTGAGAAAGTTCAGAAAACCTTCCTGAGATTTTTGTATCAAAGGCTGTACCATCACTATCCATTCATGTATCCAACGAACTATCTTCTGGGGGTGTTGGGATTCAATTCGTTGGAGGTAAGAAGGGGCTTTGATCAGCTCACGATTGCCTGTAAAACCCTAAACGGTCGTATTGACTGCCCTGAGCTCCACGGACTTTTCTGCTGCCTATTTGTGCCCGACAAATACCTTGGGCACCGTCAAAGCCGCCGGCATAACCTGTTCGCACTACCGCTATCTAGATCTGTTGCCAGAGCTGCATCCCCGGTATGTCGAACCCTAAGGATGCTAAACGCCCTCCTGACTACTGACCCTGAATGTGATGTGTTTGCTGATGATTGGAAGAAAATGATGCGTGCTTGTCTGGTGTTTTGTGAGAGACAATATGCGAGGGTGTCCACTGTTACATGTTAGTTTATGATGTTTTTTAATTTATTTATATTTATGCAAATTATTATTAATACTTTTATCCACAAATTGTATATCTCTGAATTTGAATTTAATGTTTGTACTGTTTGTAATGTTATTTGAATGCTTATTTTATTTTAATCTTTATAATTCTATGTTAATTAATGTAATTGGACCTGTGCCGTTTTAATTAACTATAAATAAATAAATAATAAAATAAATAAATAATACCTACCGGTCAAAATTATACTCCTTTTTGCTTCGCCGTAGTCGGGTAAAAATAAATCGATATAATTATCAGTGCATTGTGGCAAGCGTCAAACGGTTTTTCAACACCATTTTCATACTCGATTATAACTTCTCCCATCATAAACCGTCAACAAGTATATTTTTTTTAGTTTAAATGAAATAGTCCTTCTGTTCTTATAGATGAGGTGTCCCTAAGAAGGTTGAATCTATAGTTATGTAGGCAAAAACTTATTCAAATTGATTGGACTTTAATGGGATTTAGAAACTCCTAGATTCCTGAATGTTTTCTTTTCATAAGATTTCAGTTTCAGATCCCAGAATAGGTAACGATCCATTTGTCGTAGGTATTGAATTTCGTATTCGTGTTATCTTTTAAAAGTAAAATAGTGATAAGCCGGCTACACTATTGAGAACACGACAACAATACAAGCTATGGTACAATTTGGACAATCCAATCTTGTTATTCTGTTCCCCGTTATGAGGGTAGATCGTTTTAGGGTGGTCACCCTTCTGTGGTGATTGTCGTAACCTGTAACTACAGCAAGATATTGGACATCTTAATACATACAGGCACTGTCAGTAGGATGCACTGGCGCAGCGAATATCGAATTATTTACAAACTTAGAAATAGCGTGAAACTTGAGAGGCTAGAGAGTAAATCGTGTGTGAATTATTATGGAAATAAAGTAAAGCGACGTAACGCCAACAAATGAAATTGAAGCCCTTGCGACTTATTTATATTCTCATAACCACGTTTTTATCGCTTGTCCGACCGTAACAAACAATAGCTTATCTCTTATTCTATTTCCTTGAAACAACCTATTGTGTCAGTGTAGCGACAGTGAAGCCTGCGCCCCACCGAGTACAGTTCACTCACAGCACGTAAACGGATCAACAGATTAACTGGCAGTACCTACTAGCTTACGCTGGACTGTAAGGAAACACTTCTTTATTTGTATTATTTAATAATACCCGAAAAGCTTTCACATGAGAGTTACATCACTGTTGAAGCTAACCTAACCTAATTTTTGAATGTTCAAAAACACCATGTTCGCCCTCGATTTCAACTTAGCTGCCATAGTATGAATAAAATAATACCCCAAAAACTTTCTATGGCACAACACACACACATGGCACATCACTGTTGAGCATTTGGTCCAGACTCCATACATCCGTGGCTGTGTTCTTTCATATAGAAACAAATAGGTAACACTTTTCCCGACCTGGGAATCTAACTCAGGGGCCCAGACTGACCAATGCACTCGTGATCACTAGACCAACCAGGCATTCGTGTTATAATACTTATAACGTTAATTAAGACGTTAGAGCTATAAATCGCTATAAAATCGATCTTCGAGCTATAATCACCGAGCTTGCCGGATTAGTGCCAATTAGTGGCCGTGTAGATGTCACCGCTGAGATAAATGATACAGATGCAGGCTATACCGCCCATACACTCGAGAGTCTTTCTCATTTTCATTTATACAATATCCTGGAATAGGTTAGAGGAATTGATTGACGTAGATCCGGGTTTTCTACAAATATTCTTTGTATACAAGGTTTAATAATATTTCATGAGATTTTTTTTTTTTCAGAAATAGGTAATATCAATAGATTCGTCAGCTTTTCTTTTGATCTTCGGTTCAATACCAAGGTATGATTTTTTCAGCTTTCTATAGGCTTTATATTCCATTTAGACTTACACACGCTCCCTTATTTAGCCTCACCAATAAAGATAATGCAAATAAATGTGAAATAAACTCAATAAAATTAGACTGCTTCACTTGTGAATACCGATGAGTGGACCTGAGCTGGATCACAATAGATTGGCAGCATTAGGCCGGCTGCTCACGACTCAACGCTAGTTTAGAGTTTCTTGGGGCACTTCGTTTGTAGTCCGCCTGTCGGCCGGTCGTCTGGCTGTTTGATAGTCTTTAGGGGCATAAACTAGAGGCTGTTAATGAATAGATCCATTTAAACGCGTCATAAGGACATAATGACGAGCTTAAGTGAATTTGAGAGTAAAATGAGTCTCGTTTTAGAATAATAGATATTGAGATGACGACTTCGAAAAAGTTTGTAGACTTATATTACACCTACATAGTTCTATGTAGGCACGTCTAAATAATAACGTTACTATTATGATGCAGTTGAATCAAGCACCTCTACTCTAAACATTAGTAGAATAAGCTCATCTATCACTAATCACGCCAGTTCACGGCCTACAGATAATAACCAGCATTAGTGACACGTCCATGTTATTTCAGCTCGGTGCGACTATCGTTAATATTCCCGACTGCCCCGCGGCTCAGCGGGGCTTAGTGTACGCCTCTGGATTATTTGGATTAATATTTAAACGGTACTCATCGGAATACTGATGTAAAGGTACTAATTGTGTTGTTCTGACAGTGTCAGCTCAGTCACGTCACTTAGTGACAGTGACAGCTGAGAAGTCGCGATTTGCTCGAGCAAGGACATAGTAGTTATTTTACCAAATTGCTTGTAAGCCACAACCACCGTTGTGTATATTTGAAAAGAAATATACATATATACATAATAAAAGGGCTGTGTATGATCCATTTGGGAGATCCATGAGAGATAGATGTTAAGGAGTGGACCCTATAAGGCTGGCATGATTGTTCTGTCTTTAAAATTAAACTTTTCATTTTTACAACTACAAACTCCTTCAATCCTTCTCTCATTATTCTAATAATTATTCTATTGGTCCATCTCTTAATAAGCCATCTCCTGAACCAATGAGGATGAGTGATGGTCGTCCAGAACCCCGCCATTAGTTACTGTCACTCTTTGAAGAACTGTTTGTTCAAGCCGAGCGGACCGCGCCATTGTCATCTTATCTTTGTACATTACGGGTACAATACAGTAATTAAAATATCGTTTATGTACCTGCTAAGTAATTATAGGTAAATTAATTAATAAGAGGCTAGAAATCATTCCGCCATTTGAGTTTGATGACCTAACAGATTTTTTAACTACAGTCACTCTAAAAAATTCAACATTTAACGATTTATCAAAAGACTATCTAATGAACAACGCTTGCTAAACTAGACTAACTTATTACCAACACAAAAATGATTTATTAATGGGGCTCTAAAATTGGGATCGACTTCGCTTTGTAGCTAATACCTAAACCATTTAGTGCTATTATATCTATAATTAATCAATTGGTTACCTAGTGTTAAACACAGTTAAAACCTATCCAGCCTGAATATTCATAGCACAGATAATATCCGTCAACAACTATTAGGGTCCATTACCACAGCGTGTGTGCGGTCACGCCTTGCCACAGACCCCACACATCGACCACACTGGCCGAAGTTATCTGTGGTTCAGACTGAACCTGAAGTTTAGCAAGCTCGGAGAAGTACGTGTCTATGGGTATGTTTGTCTGTGGGTAATCCTGACAGTCTTTGAAAGTAAAGTCCTTATGTATTAGGTGAGTAGTGGTTTGAGAATTAGACTACGGTTTATTTTTTATAGTTACAAGGGCGTTAGTCTTTTATCATATTTTGCCTGTAGCATTCTAAGTACAATAAGCCTTTAATGTCCAACAATACATTACACGGTTTCTTACACATTTTAGCTTCGATAACTACCTCAATAAAACTTTTTTTAAAAAATTTGACCGACTTCAAAAAAAACAAAACAAAAAAGGACTACTGTACTAAAACCAAAAGACAAAAGTACTTCTTTAATAGGTAATAAGAGAAAAATAAAAAAATAACTTTAATTTCGGAAGTCGTTGTCTTTGCTTTTAATTTTAGTTTTTGGCCACCGACTTCCGAAATTAAAGTTATTTTTTTATTTTTCTCTTATTACCTATTGAAGAAGTACTTTTGTCTTTTGGTTTTAGTACAGTAGTCCTTTTTTGTTTTGTTTTTTTTGAAGTCGGTCAAATTTTTTTTAAAAAGTTTTATTATTTTTCCATTTTTTGTGTAATTTGATTTTTGTAATCACCATGAGTAGACCAACTAAAGGAGCCGCCCGCATGAAGAAAAACAGAATTATAGAGACGAATACTGCTGAAAAAGAACGCCTATCTAAGAATCGCAAACGGAGTGCTATGTCCGGTTCCCATGAATCACCGTTAGCTCTTCATGCTAGGTTATCTCAGATGAGAAATTACATGAATTCTCATTTGTCGCAGGAGTCGCCAAATGATAAGATCTGCCGACTCAATCTTATTCAAAAACGATTAAGTGGCGAGTCGTCTGAACAGCGCAAGTATCGTTTAGATGTTATACGAAACTGGCTGGCTAATGAGACTCCCGTGCCTTCTCAAGAATATAAGGGTGAACACTATACATTTGCTTACACTGTATAGTTCCCCTCATCATCATATTATAAGGTGACCATAATCAGATTTTTAATGTCACTTATAACCTATATGGTTGCAAAGTTCTTATCAATATAAATGAATTAAATCCAAACACAAGGTAATTACTGTGAACCGTTGAGGAGTTCCGTTAATCGTCCTTCGTCTTCATCATCAGACCCTTAACGACAGTCACAACCCATCCAAGTGTAAGGTTCTTATCAATACAAATTAATCAAGCCCAAACACAAGATATCTGCTGTAAACCACTGAGGAGTTCCCTCGACTGTCTTTCGTCTTCATCATCAGACCCCTAACGACAGTCACAACCCATCAAAGTGTAAAGTTTTTATCAATACAAATTAATCAAGCCCAAACACGAGGTATCTGCTGTAAGCCATTGAGGAGTTCCCTTGCTGTCTTTCGGCTCCATCATCAGATCGACTCCAGACCTTCATAAAATTGTAGTGCTGTAAAATACTTAATGAATAAATTAAGGAATGCATTAGTTGCCCTTACGATTTTTGAAAGTTCCCCTCGATTTCTCTAGGATCCCATCATCAGATCCTGACTTGGTGACAATGGGACCACCTCAGAAGTATAAGCTTTTGAACAAAAAAAGAATTTTTGAAATCGGTTCACAAACGGCGGAGTAATCGGTGAACATACATAAAAAAAAAAAAAAAAAAAAAAAAAAAAAAAAAAAAAAAAACAATCATCCGAACATAGTACCTCCTCCTTTTTTGAAGTCGGTAAAAATAGGGAGAAAGACAGGGGTGTATACTCTTTAATATAATGTATATGGTGAATACATAATGTGGAAAGCCTTAGAAGAATGGGAGTGAGGCATATCTGTCGGGAGAATAAAGATCAGCTACCTGAGATAAACGCACGACACTACACTCTTTGTATCTTCGGAAAAGGCTGGTGTGTTTCGCAGAGTAGATTAAGAGAGTGGACTGGTTGGACGCACTCAACAAGTCGAAGACAAAAATCATACTCATCAACCCAACCGGTCAACTCTCCAGAACGGGAGAACTTGCAGATCTAGAATGTGTCAGCGAGTTTATTTACCTTGGATAGAATAAGAGAAGGACTCAAATGGCCAAAGCTGCGACGAGTAAGCTGACACTTATTTGGCAGAACAGACAGGTCTCCGTTGTCACCAAGATGAGACTAGTTTGGACACACTGCTTCTCTCGATATTCCTTCACGGCTCTGAGTCATGGACAATTGGGGCAATCGAATAGAAAAAAATAGAAGTTTTTGAGATGTTATGTTGGCGGAGAATGCTCTGCATATTTTGGACCGCCAAGAGAATGAACAAATGTATCCTCTAACAACTACGCATAAGAGATAGACTAAACACGATGTGTTACTAAAGGATTCTCAGTTACTTCGGTCACATTGCCCGTCGGTCAGGAACCAGATAAACTTGAAAAGTTGGTGGTGATGGGTACCTATCCACTGGTCAGACCAGGTAACCGCCTTCACTGGACTCACGTTACGACCGCCCAGTGAGAAGCCGAGAACCACACGAAGTGGAAGAATATCATACATAAAGCCACGAAGGACTTTCAGGGACCTTTACTAATGAAGTACGGGACCAAGAAGAACTACCTAAGTACCTACCTACCATACGTAGGTACCTCATTGTTACGTGAAATCCTAACTTTCTCTTCATTTATAACATTGAACCAAGTATCCATTGTATCGGCTGAACGAATTAACGATAGAATAAATGAACCGTGACGTAACTCATACGAACACCAGTGTTGTGGAAACGCGAACCGAGAATATTCCTCACTTTTCCCAAAATACACCAGAAAGTGATTATGGATACCACACATACAAGGAGAATCGCAGTAGAACTATAACAGATACCGGAACGGTGCGCAATGCGCATACACGAGACGATAACACTGTTCGGAGTTCAATCGATTTTGATCACTTTTGGTCTTCCTGGTCACACGGATATGAAAGGAGAACTGACCATTTATCGTATCGCCAATATAGAAATACACGACGTTACTTAATAATTCTTGATGGCAATATTGTATTAAACTGCTCAACCACACTGATATTAATTTCAAAACATACAGGCATATTTGATGTACCTACGTAAACTGATTAAATGGACCATCATGCACATCTAATAATTCACAGGCATTCAATATGTAAAGACGTCACGAGCAGATTGATCGACAATAGCTCCCCAGGCATGTTGTGTTCCAGACACGAATGCTGGACAAACGTGGCTGTATTGCATGTAGGATGAATATATGCGCAAATGGCACAAACTCATTCAAAACACACATAATTCATCTCTTTTTTTTTTAAGCATCATAGTACTTACATATTGTCATAAAAAGTTAAAATGACTAGCCCATCTGTCGCTCAGAGTGTACATTTTCTAGGTAACAATAATACGCAATGAGGCGGAGAGCTTCAGACACAGCGCTATTCTATATACAGACTATACCGTCCACACAATACGACTTGTCAATACAAGACTGTTGTGGGTCTGCAGAGATTCAAGATAAACGACCATTTATCAGATCGAGATTTATGAGGACAAAATAACGGTTGGTCTTGAGCGGGAAATTTTGGACAATATGTTGGCAGGCGCAGGCCGTTATCATCTGTTTTAAAGGGAAGTTTATAATCACGCTATTATATTAAAGCACAATGTTTACTTTTAGCAAGTTCCATGGTATACAGAATGATAAAATGCACATAATACTTAGACATAATATTTAATATCTAGATAATGACAATATCGCGCATAAATATTTAAATGGAAGTCACTTATCTGTACCTGTAACACAAAGTCAGGCACTCAAGAACATCGGTGTATAACCCCCTTTAGTCCGAAACCAATCTGGCACAAGCCTGCCCAGCCGTGCGGCCCAGCGGCCCGGCTGTGCGGCCCGGCTGCGGCCCAAATATTGTACAACAATGGACTCCAACCCTTTGTGTCGGATATTCGGAAAAGAGCCATTATTAGCTTCGGCAAGACTCGTATTGTAAGAGATTCCCTAACTGCCAGCTATATAAGGAGGGTTGCGGTTATTTTTAGTTCTGTTCATTGTTTTGTAAGGATTCTGTTTGGCTGTCGTTCGTTAAGGATTAAACAGATAATTGGATTAGTTGAATCATTTGTTTCTTTTCATTCAATTTCTGTACGAGGCTAGTGGACAATGGGATACCAATTACAGAGTAGCTTCATGTGAGCAGCCTGCAACAAGTACACTAAACATTAAAGTCTCTTCATAGTACACTAACATTTCGTATCTCCTTTTTATATCCAAACTTACAAAACCAATTTTATTACCTGAGCAGCCTTTGTCCGTATTACAAAACGTCAATGCTTTGTAACCTGGTAGCCTGCAATGTGCTTAGTACAATGTAAGTTACAAGCCTTGTATGTTACCAGCATGAGCAGCAGGCAGGTAAGCACGGGCTGTGTTCGCAAGTTGTGGTACATAAGTTATGGCGCAGGTTCGCCTAGATTTACTGTATAGGTACTGCAGTTAACTGGGGATGCCTGTAAGTAAGCTTGTAGGAATAACTTCGCTTTTGTGACCTTTAAGATCCTACTCATAAGCAAAACTAAAGAATAATAAATAAATAAATAAAATAAAAGTAAAGAATATTATTTAATACACCTACTCGAAAAGGAAGTGTAGACAAGCTGAGGTTGACCTGAAAAGTAATACTGACGAACTAAACTTTGACAGAACCTATTACCTACTTTGAGTTTACGAAACGTTGGATCTTCAGCAACAAAGACCCTCACTATACTCAATACATAAAGAAACCTAACTTCCAACTCAATTTAAGAATACGAAAGTTAACTGGCAACACTATCTCCCATCTCCCGCCAAAACTATTTATCACCTGGCAATATTTCGTGTATTTCCTAGTAAGTGAAACTGGAAACTTTGCGAAGTGCTGTTACTTATATCGGCAAGGTGGCTAACTTTAGATATCGATACTTTCCTCGCTCTGTTGCGGATAGTTTCAACTCAATTTGCTATGCCACGATCTTCAGCAGATACAAAATTTTAAGATAACATTCTTGTGTATATATCAACAACTTGATATTAAAAAAAATTATATTGAATCTAAATATTCCGGAAAATATTGTCAAAATACATGCAAAAGTAAAGCTTTCCATACATATTTGTAAACACAGACGTTTAATGTCTCCTGCTAATAAATTGTCTGTACCTACTCAAGCTACAAATAGTTTTCCCGTCTTGTCCCCGGGGGCTCATAAAAGCTGAGGGTACAGCTCACAAGTCCACCACTCACCTTTTATAAGTCCTACTTAATGCCAATTCCTCGAAAATACATGTTTAAACTGAATCATAAAAAAAACATGTTTTCGTCGACAAAATAGATAGGTTTACCTATGAACTGGCACAAATAACACAGCTTATAAAGAACTGTACTTACATATTATTTCATCGTTATATATAACTTTGATTAGCTAGAACAGCGGTTCTCAAAATTGTTTGGCCATGGAACCCTTTTGGAAAGGGAAATATTTGACGAAGCCCTAAAATAATAAAAAAATGGAATTCCACTTTTCTCCACCAATATGTCCCACCAGTGGAACAAAGTGGATTGATTGTTTACAGTTTTGTCGTCCGCTGTGTCCCATTAATTTATTTTGGTGGGGAAATAACACTCGCAAAACTCTGACTTCACTTTTTCCCACTGTTGGATTATGGTGAAAATAAAAACAGTTTAAATAATAAAATACGTGTCGAATTGATAACCTCCTTTTTTCAAAGGTCGGTTATATACAGACATTATTCGTACGAGATTAGGATGATTCTGAAGCAGCTAAAATATCACAAAGCAATGTCGTCTACAGTTGGACATATGCCATCGGCTTTTCGCGGAACCCCCACTGAGGCTTTGCGGCGCCCCAGAGCTCCGTGGAGCACACTTTGAGTATGGCTGAGCTAGAATAATCCCCTATTCAGGTACTATCACATAATCCTGCTAATCCCGTTCTAGCAAACTTCGTCCACGTTTGTATACTCGCACGATGGCGATAGCGCTTCAATATCGCTCATTACGGTACTTATTAAGGAGGCTATTAGCCAGCCATGTCACGCCACCCGGACACTGCGGAAATAACCGGGCACCGGACATGTACGCGCAACACTTGTTAAATGGTGTACTAATGGGTAGTTTTTTGAGTTACCATAACCTAAGTATAAGACCCACTGTATCACCAAAAATCACGCTAATAAATACTTAGACTTTGATTATTTGGATAGGATTTTGGAATATTTTTTACCATCGTTTCTAAGTGAACAATTTGGTGTTATGAGTTCATTACCCGACTACGGCGAAGAAAAAAGGAGGGTTATGATTTTGACCGGTATGTATGTAAGTATGTATGTATGTAATGAAAGGGCTTAATGAGCACATTTCAAAAATATATATATAACCCAAAAGAATAAAATTAAAAATCCGGAGTCACACGTGTTAGGGCATAAATCGAACAGATTACGTGTGACTCCGGATTTTTAATTTGTCTGTCTGTGGTGTCTTGTTTATACCTTTTTAGTCGTAGTTGGGTTATATTTAGTTTTTATTACTTAATTTTTTTTACGTTAACAGCATGTCGAGCGAGACGTGGTACGAATAACTAATGTAGGATTTAATTTAGTTCCTAAATACAAAATTCAATACGCTCGTCACAAACACAGATATTTTACAAATCAAGAAGTGATCGTCTTGCGTGCACTCCCAAAATCCCTCGCCCTATGTTTGCTACGTTCACTAACCATGTCTAATATTGTCTAAATCGTTGCCTCATGATGTTGCTCGGTGCCTCCTATTACCACATAGTCTGAGGGCTGAGTGAGGGCAGGCTGTGTATGTAGTCAGAAATGTTAACGTGGATACGTATTAGGTCGTTTCTGTCCGTATATGATAGGTTTTTTGGCTTAAGATATGATTTAATTGACCTCAGTTTTCATTAGAAAGTGAAGTCTATCTTTACTTAATTGCAAATAAAGTCTAAAATATAAAACCATTTAAAGTTGTGACACGGTGTGGTTTTCGACACGGTCACTTCATTTTGGCAGTCTTGGTATACACTTAGGTCTACAAAAGGTCTTGTTCGGACTGTTTTCCTTCCAAAGTAATAATTTTTTGACTTGACCTTGATCACGCCTGAACTCTAACAAATCTCCAGGTCTCGAGTCTCCAGGTCAAGGGTTTTTACGCGTGTTATCTAGCTACACCAAATCCTTCACAATGTTCATTTCAATTTCCTCAACGAATTCTTCTAAGTTACTTTCTGTAAGATCAATCATCTAATCTCGCCTCAGTCGTGTGACTTACAGAGTAACGCCTTAATACCAATTATCCCGGACCCCGGGCCCGTGCCCGCGGGTGACTCTAGCGCGCCGGGAACTGTGAGCGCACCCCTAGCGGCAGACTACAAGCAGACAATTATAATGTTTAATTGAATATGTTTGGGTTTGAGTGACGGCTCTGTAACACTAATCTTACTGATTTAAGCAAATCGTATGACTTAGACATAAGCAGTACCCTATATTAGTATGTACAGTCAGCCTCTAAAAGATGTATACATGGAAAATAATTCCTATAATTATTGTTCCATAATATGGTATCAATGTGTAGTCATTGTTTTTGAATGTTCACAACACATTGGATAATTCATTGAACCTATACAAATTGTAATTGTAATATATGGAACACAAATTGTAGACAATCAGAAGAATTCTTGCCGATGTAAACAACTTGTGATGTGTTCTTTTTGAGGCTGATGGTTTAAAAATAAATAAATAACTAGGCAATCTCTTTGCGACCCACATTGGCCACATTAATAGCACAACAAAGTTGACATTTTACCAAGAATATAGAAACATCGATACATATAGTATATCGTTTTATATTTGAACCTTATGTAGGACAACAATAATAACCTTCTATTCAGACTTGATTCCATAAAAATAGCTTGTAAAGGGCAGCCCTGTTGTTTGAGTGCGTATGCGGGCCGCGAGTGCGGGCTGGTGCTCCGGGGTAACACATTGCAGAAGACCAACTCTTTACTACGCGCGAATACACAATATTTAGAAATTAACGAAAGATGACGTTCAGTGACTTTGCGGTTCTGACTGGACCTAAACTGGTAGCAACACTGATATATCGTAGTAAGAGTAGAATTGAAGGGAACCACGTTAAGCTATAGATACGAATAGTACGTTTCGTAAAGCGATCGTCTATTGTTTTCTTGAGCATACTTGTGTAAAAAGTGACTTCTGTAATATTTGTGTGGTTGATATACAGGGCGTGCTCAGGGGTGCGGGTACGTTCACGCTCAGCTGACTTGTTGCACGTGTCACTGGCGCGGCTACACCTTTTATGTATAGAACTTTATGTGTTGCTCTGTGCCTTTTGTTATGTGGCGATTTTTATTTTATTCGTGGTGGCCTTTATAACAGGCAGAATGGCCGAAAGTTTCAAAAGAAGAAGATTTCAAACAAAATAATAACGTGTGCCATATCTGATATTACAGAACCTGCTACCTATTAATTATAAATTAATTAATTAAAATCTATAAAAATCATAAATAATCTATATAAATCATATAAGTTATGATTACAAAATAGAGCCAATAGTCATCATTATATTCCTTGATTTACTGATTAGATTAATATGAATGAGTATAACTTTAAAAAGGAAATTCCAATCATTATTTTTAATATCTTAAAACGTTTGTATTTAATTTTATATATCTCAATGTCAATCTTGATTCTGAACCATGATTGTATACATTATGCATGCCCTACGGTAGAATCACTTGAAGAATGTACTTTTGATAACACAATTGTAACAGTGTGTTCTGCAAAAATGAATTTGATTTCAACTCGGTACCGCAAGAACTTTCCTTACACAACCCGCGTTGTTCGAAGTGTTGTTGTAAATTTATGCTTCATTCATCTTAATTTAAAGAATAAACGTTATCACGCCAAGAGTTCTATCATTCGCGGCGCAAACTCATAAATTGCGGATGTTTTTGCAATAATTTATGTTATTCAAGATGCAAGGAACTTGGAAATTGGACGCTTTTTAAAACTTCAGCTCACGTGCGTACTTTGAAAGAAACAGGGGTGCTCCTAAGTTAAACGAAAATGAAACTTTTAGTACACAAGATAAAGTTCTAAATTGAATGCACCTGAGTTTATGTTCCCGGCCCCTATCAAGACGTTGAATAAAACACTAAAATCGTAAATCTGGCATTTTATTATAGAAAGGTCGACGGCAACTGATTGCTTCCTTCTTTTAACAATATATCTTTCAAGGACTTTATATAGAAAATTAAATTCACGAGCCTATCTACCCTCCATCGCGGCAGTTGTTACTTAAATACAGACCGCGACATTACATTAAAAGATAATAACAACAATGACTGTGATTGGCATCCCCTTGTACAAGCAACTACAACCGTATCCCAGCAACATCATGCAATCACTTATCAATCAGTAGCGACCGCGCGCTACGCGGGCCCTACCTGCCGCTCGATAAAAGTACGGTCACCAAAAACGGAGGTAGCTCTGCCCCAAAATGTAATTTTAATATGAATCACTGGCTCTTTAGTCGCAGTCACCCCGGATACCATTACGTCCCCCTAGGCCCCCTACCAGGTACTCGGGCCCCCGGGCCCCGAGACCACCGGGCGCCTCGAGTCGCCCTGGCACTATTATAGTCGTTGAGCGTATTTTATTGTTACATGTGTCCCCTTCAGACGGTGGATGTTTAATTTGCGTTATTGCTCCGTTTGGCAGTTCTTGTGATACTATCAGGGTTTTTTGTTCGGAAGTGTTTGTAGATAGAGTAACTCCTAGCGCATTTTTTATGATGAAGTGCGAGAGTTACGACCGGAATGGCACTCAAGTTTCTTACGCTCTCTTAAAGATTACCATTGGGAAGGTATTTTTATAACCGTTTATCAACACTTATATGTAAGGTATTGGACACTGGCTATGCAACATCGTTTTACAGGGTTAACGTCGGCCTTGACAAATATGATCGTTGAATTTCCCAAAAATATAATTATCTACTGTCGGAAATAACTTTACTTTGGCCTACTAATCGTGTCTGGTTGCCCCAGAAACACCATGATCAACGAATAAATATAAATAAGGCACAGATAACACCACAAAACGTGGATCCGGCCCATTAACTGTCGCAACACAATGATAGAGGTGTTAGCTAAATCATGTCCGCGCTAGAGGTGCTACCAGGGCACGTCACTACCAGGGCGGACACAGCACAGAGAAAGCAAAAATAAGGTCCACGATGTCCGCAATTAACAAACGACCCGATAATGTTGGTGATTGCTCAATCATGTCCATGTTGGAGGTGTGAGCCACGGCACCACACTATGTAGCTAGCAGAGCGGTGAGATTTACTAGTATGTGCGAGATTCGATTTATTTGAAAATGTGCCTACTGTTATGTTTCTATGATGTGGCCGCGCAAAGGGCCTGTGATGTCACCGGCCTAATGGCGTCTACCCGAACCATTACACCGTGCTCAAATTGCATTTACAACACAAAAGGCGACTCAAGTGATTTTGAGCCTAACTTCCATCACATAAAGGTCAAAATAAATTGAAATGAAATGGTCGTTTACCTACTCATGAAGTATAATACAGTAAATAGAGATTTTGAAGGCGTAATTGTGTGAAAAGAATGTAATGTTGTTAAAAATGTAAATTTTTGCTCAAAGTTTATTGTTTATTATTTTGAGGCTAGGGATTTGTTTGTTGAGTTGAGGTTCAAAAGTCACATTACCAGGAGACTAAAACAATGTTACTAAAAGATAAAGAAACATCAAATATATAAGAATACATTGTGTTAACACTTAACATTTTTGGTAGGTAAAACCATTACCTAAATGCCCTATTTACACGACCCTAATTAAACTCGTGTGATGGTAGAACTACAAAAACCATCTGAAAGGTCCCGTCGAGCAGTACGTGGTACATCATCTGAAAGGTACCGACGTGCAGTAGGTGGTACATCATCTCATTACCCTTTTTGTCCCACTTATTTTTTACCAGTTTTTACTTAAATCGCTTCTCGGTTTAGAAATAAACCACAATTCCGAATAAGCTTTTTCTGCTTATAAGATATTACCTACTTAAGTCTAAAATATAACGAATTATATTACGTTGTTTTTACTATACTTAATACAGTTATTAATATTATGTACATCACAAATATTCATAAAAAAACAACGGCTGCTGTTTGTTTTAAAAATATAAACTGTTACAAACTCCACTGCTACAAAATCCAGCCATAGTTCTAATGTAAATATAAAAATAAAAGTATTTCGCATATATTTTTTTCGTGGATAGAGAATGACCCTAGCTATCATATACTCACGCCATACACCCAACATATTATTACAATTGAAGAAAAAAAATTTAACGTGATTCGCTCCATATAAAAAAATCTTCTTTTTTTTTCAGACTATTTATCAACTTTAGGAGAAATTTCACAAGAGTAAAAGTTGTAAGGAATATAATAACGCGTCATATAAAAAAAAATCGCATCGATATTGGAACTTTGTTGCCTATGTCCACTAATTTTCAGTATGGGCCCACTGTGATGCCGCCGCGCCGCGAAGCTAACAAAACGTTAATGCGAATCAAACTACTGACAAACGCTAACACGAGATAGGCGAAGAGGATTCAGTCCATACAGTTTGCGAAATCATTCTGGCAGACAGACACCGATTTACCCCGTTTTAGTATTTCTACAGCCGGTATTCCCGAAATAAATATCAATGCAGTTAATATTGTTCAGCTGACAAAGCGGAAGCTATTGAGATTTCAAGATTTGTGGGAGTAAGACCTTAGGCTCAAAATCCGTGAAGGTGTCTCCCAAGAAAGACGCTGATATAACTTAATGAAGGTCTAGCTCTAAAGTCCTTTCTCGCCTCATCCTCCATCGATTCCAGAAGACAAAACTAGACGGATCGCGATCTATGAAAAAGCTCACGTTTTACAGACACAACAAAAGAAGAAACCCATCCCTACAGCACGCACGTACCGTTGGAAACTGCAGCGTTTTCAATCATCAGCTTTGTTTTCCTTTTACTTATTTATTTTAGTCTTTTTTCTAAGTTTTATAATAATATAATTTTACAATACGAGTGTTGTAAGCCGTGTACCTTCTTATACAGTGTCCGCGCGTTCTGTCATTATATACGTGACGTCATCTATATGGCGGACATGACGCCCACACACGTGACACAACGGAGGCTTCTTTCTACTTAATTTAATTGAGATGAATGAGAGAGGATAGTAATAGAATAATAAATATGGCTTACTTTTGCCACCCACGTTCGTGAACCAGTAATTTACGGGCACATTCATGGTTATTTTTTTAAAGCAATCGAAACGGTCCTATTCGATCTGTGATATGGTTTTTAACCGCTAAGATTAAAAACCATGCTTTTTCTCAGCTGGTGATACCTATCCTATCATTTAGAGAACAGCACCTATGGAATAGGTGCTGTTCAAAAATATCAGTAAAGTGTTGTAGTAAATAAATAAACCTATAACAAAAGGAAAACTTCTCGAAGACCTCATCGAACTCATACCTAAGTCCCCAATTAAATAGATCCCTCAATCACGCATCACGTCCCTCCGACCGACGTGACAACTAGCCGACCTCCCAACACCTCGGAATTAGAACGAACAGGTATCACAAAGTACCATCTAACAATGTACCGGCGGCGGCGGTAAAGGCCACGTATTGTACCAAGTTTTGTTTTCTTCCAGTTTGCCGTGTTTTTTTGTTACTAAATTGGTCTCCTTTGTGTTACGAAGAAAAAGTTGTTTGTCGCTTTTGATAACGTTGTGTAACTCATACCTACCTAATTAAATGTTACAAAATTGAGATAAATATTTCTGGCAATCTTTACTGTAGGTAGCCATAAAAGGCTAAGTCCTATATTAAGCCCGCACACTGAAATACTCTTAGGGTTCCCAAAACGTATTCAACCTCGGGGGCAAATACAATATCCAATAAAATGCCAAAAAGCCGTCGTCCCTGTCACTACTAAAATTCATATATTACCACATAATTAAGTAGGTTGGGATGAAGCCCACCACACGTACAAACGAGATGGACCCACTCGCCCCGCTATCGCTGGTGCCATCTCGTCCCCACTAATCCTTAAATAAGGGGCGATATTAAAATCATTCGCGTTCACGGGTTGAGATCCAAACTCTTGCTTGAGAATTTTCATATTATGGAAATTCTGGCCCAGCTTATTGAAATGGTTTTCTTATGGGTAGGTTTGCTTAAGATATCGTGTAGTAAAAATATCGCACAATCCGTGAATTTCGATTTGAAAGATTTTTCTTTTGTGGGATCTATCTTTTTTTCGTTTTGTGAAGAGTAAAAAGTTGGCAGTAAGTCGTAATACGAACAAATGGGTTGGCGTTATTCACAAGAAAATTCATTACAACGTGTAAATGAAACAAAATATATAAAATATCTTGTTACAAAATAAATGAAGCTCTTGCAGCTACCTATACTCCGAGGTTGTAATCTTATCTGCTTGTCTTAAGTTTATTCATTCAAAAACACGGAAGGTAAGCAAGAGGATCCGAATAATTTAAGCTATATAATTATGGGTATTATTATATAAGTATGGGGTCGATGCTTCCTCTACCAAAATTAAGTATGGGTTGATGGCTTGATGCTACCTCTACCAAAATTAAGTATGGGGTCGATGCTTCCTCTACCAAAATTAAGTATGGGTTGATGGCTTGATGCTACCTCTACCAAAATTAAGTATGGGGTCGATGCTACCTCTACCAAAATTAAGTATGGGGTCGATGCTACCTCTACCAAAATTAAGTATGGGGTCGATGCTACCTCTACCAAAATTAAGTATGGGGTCGATGCTACCTCTACCAAAATTAAGTATGGGGTCGATGCTACCTCTACCAAAATTAAGTATGGGTTGATGGCTTGATGCTACCTCTACCAAAATTAAGTATGGGTTGATGGCTTGATGCTACCTCTACCAAAATTAAGTATGGGGTCGATGCTACCTCTACCAAAATTAAGTATGGGGTCGATGCTACCTCTACCAAAATTAAGTATGGGGTCGATGCTACCTCTACCAAAATTAAGTATGGGGTCGATGCTACCTCTACCAAAATTAAGTATGGGTTGATGCTACCTCTACCAAAATTAAGTATGGAGTCGATGCTACCTCTACCAAAATTAAGTATGGGCTGATGCTAACCTCTACCAATTCAAATCTTCCCATCACCAAATCTTCGCATTATTTAATTTAAAAACTGAACTATCTTCAAAGGCAATTCATACACCAACCGACGCACCAACATCTCCAATCCATGTAATCCATGTGACTTAAACCCCAATCTAATCCATTCAGTCCACATCTGGCAGACATGATATTTCATGTCGAGTGCAGTTTAATCGACATATGACGATGAATAGTATAAGTATAGATGCACTTGAGAGCTTGCGATTGACACCAATCTCACCTGGATTGGTATCACGTAGAACTCATCCATCCCATGCACACTATTGCCCTCTGACACTCTGGCTTTATGACAGAGGTGTGACACCGGATCGGTGTCAATTGCCGGAAAGCAGGCGGACGTGATCTGCGACACACACGTCAATACGTCACGCTGCCGCTGCACGCTGGTCGTACGAAACAAGTGATGAGCGATCAGAGGGTATTAGAAGTAGAACTTAATAATATTAATGTCTGAACAGAAATAAAATACATAACAGTAAAACATGTTAGTGGCATCTTACAGTCATCTTTCATGTTAACCATGTTATCCACTTATTGCTTTTGCTTCAATATTTATTTTCTAACTTTTGAAAATGTAAGGTTAAACCAGACCAGTTTTCCAAAAGATGAAACAAAGCAGAGAAATAAATAAACGGAGATCACTGTTGTCTTCTCAAAATGAACATTATTATTCAAGAACTGCACATTATTTTAAGTAATCCCGTATTTTTCCGCCACAATCCCGTATAATCCGTGTCGCTCGTGGTCCGCGCGTAATCCCGGGATCATCGCGCCCGCACAAGATCAGGTACTCGCGCACGGGTAGGACACTCCTCTGTCCTGATCACAAAGGAAGACCTGCCTCCCTCACGTGCGTTTGTGGCCGATATATTACTAACGTCTTCTCATTGACGATGGACAAATAACGAGCCATCGTGTATCGATTCGACACCTTTGAGGTAAGAATCAATCTTGATTATAGGGATGACAGACGTCGTGGCCAGTCTTCCTGATTCGTGTGTGAAGGAGCCATGGGGATATAAATATGGTCAAAAACTCAGTTCCCGACAATGCTTCAGATTGCGCCCTCAGTAACTAAGGTGGACAACTGACAGTATTTCGTAATTCGACAAAGGCATAACCGATCTACCTTTTTTGGCGCTTAAAGGAAGGTTGTAGAAAGTCGAAGCCAAAGATTATACTTAATTATTTACAAAGTTCTGATTAGTTTATAAGAGAGGCTTTAATCCTTGAATGATCAGAAAAAAACCGGCAACGGCGAGTCGGACTCGCACACGAAGGGTTCCATACCATCTAAATATATATAACTCAAAGGTGACTGACTGACTGACATAGTGATCTATCAACGCACAGCCCAAACCACTGGTCGGATTGGGCTGAAATTTGGCATGCAGGTAGATGTTATGACGTAGGCATCCGCTAAGAAAGGATTTTGATTTGAGTTATATATATTTAGAGATAACCGACATCCACGCGGACGAAGTCGCGGGCATCAGCTAGTTATCTATAAAATCGGCAAAAAAATCACGTTTGTTGTATGGGAGCCCCCTGAAATATTTATTTTATTCCGTTTTTTAGTATTTGTTGTTATAGCGGCAACAGAAATACATCATCTGTAAACATTTCAACTGTCTAACTATCACGGTTCATGAGATACAGCCTGGTGACTGACGGGCGGACAGCGGAGTCTTAGTAATAGGGTCCCGTTTTACCTTTTGGGTACGGAACCCTAAAAACCATAGCAAGTGACGTAACTTTAAAGAATAGAAACTATTACCTCTCAGTGCATCCGTCAATCTTGTCCTTAATGTTGAGACTTATGTGGTTATGTTTTACTATTAACCTGTAGTTCAACATAGTTATTATGAGTAACGTGATCTCTAATGTGGAAAGTTCAGGTCATTAGGACGACCTAGGACAGATCTCAGTTATGGCTAAGTTTACTAGCATAATGTCGTAAGATATTAGCCCGTACTGTGTTTCGAGGCATAAATCATCATCTCTTGTGTTATGTCAATCAATGGCGACGGCTCTCGAAGGTCTTTTATATGACACAAAAGAAACCTTATAATCAATAAAGATATGGCGCCTATTTTAGACAAGATATCAGCTAAAAATAGCCCGAGGCTTCTTACCAATGGAAATATTTAATTTTCTGCCTGCCATACTAAACTTTAAGAAGAATTCATCACATTTTTATCCGAATACGGCGAAGAAAAAAGGAGGGTTATGATTTTGACCGGTATGTATGTATGTATGTATGTAAGAAGGTTCATCTGTTCCCTCATATCTTCTAAATCACTTATCACAATTTGACAAATGGGGTATCGTTGGAAGCGCCTTGATCGTCCGCTGATTATAGGCTATGTGACGTCATATTAAATTAAAAATGGCGCCCTCTAGAGGACATAAAGTAAGGAACTAAAAAAAAAATTGTTTAATCGTACCATGTTGGGTATCAAATGAAAGGGCTTAATTAGCACATTTCAAAAATATGTATATTATAACCCCAAAAGAATTTTTAAAAAAAGTAATAAAAACTAAAACCCAACTACGACTGAAAAGGTATAAACAAGACACCAAAAATCCGGAGTCACACGTATAAATCGAACAGATTACGTGTGACTCCGGATTTTTTATTTGTCTGTATGTGGTGTCTTGTTTATACCTTTTTAGTCGTAGTTGGGTTTTAGTTTTTATTACTTTATTTTTTTTTTCCTAAAATCGTTTGAATTAAAGGTCAGGTAGACACCTGCCTGCAGTGGAGGGCAGTCGATCCCTGGGGCAGGTATATGTTACCGTCTTATATCGACAAGAAACGGGTAGTTCCACTGAAAGGATCTAGAGCTCACTTGAATTTTGATAGCTTTTCACATTTACAAATTATTCTTTCTTTTTCTTGTGAAATAAAATGGACTTTACCATTTATGACTTGTTTAATATCTGATTCCATAAATGCAGCCAAATTAGTCAAACTTGAGAATGAAGGCTAAACTCTACCTACATTATGGTTCGCTCAGACAACATTAGTGCCTATCTAGATCGCAAGCGCTAAACTTGTCTACTAGCTCCACTACTAACTATTCACTAGCATTAGAACTTATGAGATAGTGACGACTGCGTTAACCCTGTTTCACACCAAACCAGCGTCGTACGGCTAGACGTTCCTTTTACAATAGAGAATATTTTCTAGTAATTTACATGACAACGTTGTTCCCCCTACGTCTTAATCAAAACTGCGACCGAAACCGCGGCATTAATTAAATACAGATCTAACAGCATGATATGTATTTCAATGTATAAGAACCAAGCTTCGTATGAGTATTAATTAATATGCTTTGTTATTATTAAAATGAATATTTCCTTCACAGTACAAATCATGTAGGTACTTAACCGACTGCAAAGGGGTTTCCTACTTCCGAGTTTTATTTTCAACTAGATGACCAGACAAAAGTTCGCGAATTTTCCCATTTTCCCCGCAATATTTCAATTTATTTTTTCCGTACGTTACGAACATGTAAAAACAAAAAAAATCCAAATCGGTCCAGCCGTTCTGAAGTTATGCACTTACCAACGAACAACATTTCAATTTTATTATTCAGATAGGTTCAGATATTATCTTATAATCATTAAAACCCGACCTCGCCATCGCTATTTCCTTATTTTCCATGTGAAACAGTCTCAATCATCATCATTCGGGCCATTCGGGCGAGATCCGCGCGCTAATAAACCAGTAATTACTCGCTTTACGACTTACCCGGTGTATGCCAAACCTTACCCCGACTGTGTGTACTAGGCAAATAAGTGTGACAAGCGAATGTTCCCGTTTATTAATATTACGTCACGGTGGCGTCATTATGAGATATTACACAAATAAGACCCTTACGGTACATTGATGAGGAAGATTTAAATCCCGGTTGAATCTCAAGTTGTAAATTATAATCCGACAAATTAATTTCCTATTTGAATATGCTGCTCTTTACAAACATGTCATGACTTTCGCATCTTGTAAATACTTTACATGAAAGGAGTCCAAGAACTTTTATATTTTACTGACCAATGAGACGGCTACATAGCTAAATAATCATAAATAGGTACCGAATTACGTTTGGTTAGTAACTTTCCAAGCTAAAATTCCTAATATATTTAAAAATCGACCACGTGCGTGTCGGACCACGCACAATGAAGGGTTCCTTGCGATGAATTTATGCAAAGAACAAACTTAACATTGTAGTTAAAAAACCTGTTCTCCCATACGAAATGTATAGAAGAACATGTTTCTGCTTTTCGCCGATTATTACTTGTTAACTTGTAAAGCCGCTGCCGCAGCTGTGATAGTTTTCCTTTTAATTTTGTTATTTATAAGTACTACTGCTGTGATTTTTTTCACATATTCAAATCCAATTTAGCTGGCAGGGGGGACACTTGACTCTAACAAAAATTTGCACTTCAAAGCTTAATATTTCGCAAACGGATTCCTGAATCCAAAAATGGTTTTCACACATTCACAATATTTTTGAACGACACCCCAACACACCAAGGGATAGACGAGAAAAAAAACATCACCACTTTACTTTAGATAAACTAAAAAAAAAAACACCACTTTGTCAGCGTGTTTTATATTGTACACCCATGTCAAATTACAGCTTTCTAGTAGGTACTAAGAGTCTCTGAGCTAAGCCGCGGACAGACGGACGGACAACGGACAGAGCGAAATTATAAGGGTTCCGTGTTGACGGAACCCTAAAAACTGTTTCTACATTACTCAATCCTAAATATTGATTGATCAATCAACCTTGGAGACGTAAACAATAAGTTTCCATCGCTAGGCAAAATGGATGACGCTGAAACCCGAGTCAGTTCGTGTATCATTAATATCCATTAGGTATAAATAGTTTGGCTCGAGACGTTCAATAAAATGTATTGGCTCCATAGAAACAGAACTGGAGCCTACGAAATATGGAAACACGCGGCTGAAGGGTCAAGTATGAAGAGAAAATTATGTGTGAACGAAATTAAAGTTTTGTTAAACGTTGCCTCATATTATTAAAGATTTGTCTGTACCGCGGGGACAACAATCACCGTCATCTCGTTCACCTAGACGTTTCCCAACACTGTTGAGGTCAGCCTCCGATACAATATGTTACATGGAGCGAATGCCTATCTATCCTCCACAGTCTTTCTGGGTATCACGGGAACAAAAATGTTTCATGAAAATACCTGAAAACCAAAGTTCCAATTAGCAACCAATGTAACAAACACAATATAAGTACCTGTAGCTCTAACATTGGCCATGTTCCGTGTTATGCTAATATCAGCTGTTATTACAACGACATCATTATGCTAATGCGAGCTGTTCGCGGCAAGCTAAAACAAGCTGTTTTATAAAACCCACAATTTACTTGAAACAGCTTCGAATTATTGATTTTGTAAGTGCGCTACAACTTTATGCAAAACAACTTTTGAACACGCGGCAGAAAATTGAAAGGATGTTTACCATGCGGATGTTCCGCTGTGGACAGTTAAATACTGGATAGGTTGATTGAAGCGTGAACTCACAATTTTTTTCTCTTTTATTATTTATAGAAGTGTTCCCCTCAGTTATTTCAAACCCACCTCGTGTGCTCAGTGCTCAATGTGCTTGTTTTCCGCTCAAGAGGTGCTCTGCGTACCCCGGCAGCGCGACACCCTCAGGTAGGCAGGTTGAAAGTATTGACGTGACGTTGTTCAAAATCGCGTGTCAGCGCATCGACACGTGTGTCTGTGTACTTGTGCACGTTTGACTGGCGAGTGAGTTCAATCGGATCTGTGAATGGCTTTTAATACGTTTTTTGGATCTAATAAAATGTTTGGGAAAGTATTAAACGAGTTAATTCATATCAAGACATGACGTGTAGTCTAGTCTACATATAGTCTATCTACTTTTGACTCTTGCATCACACATGTCGTCGTCATGAGTAATCGGTTGCCAACTGAAAACTTTCAATGACCAACCAATTTTTAGAGTAAGTACACATCATAATCTCCCTGCCCTTGTCCCACGTCACTCGTGGTCGGCGCAACACGTTTTCTTCTTCCACTCTCCCCTGTCTACCGTCACGCTATCATTCACTCCCTTCTCTTTCATATCATTCCTCACGCAATCTATCTTTCCTTTGGCCGTCCTCTCCCGCTCCATCCATCAACATTTATTCATCACCCTTTTAGTCACATACGTTTCTTCCCTCCTCATCATACATACCAGGCCAAACGATTACTTTTCAACTTTTTTGTCAGTGGCGCCACTTTGAAACTTCCCCTTATTTTACTCATTTCTTACCTTATCCATTTTCGTCACACCACACATCCATCTCAACATTCTCATCTCCGCTACATGCATAATTTTTTAGTATAAGTACACACTATCTATTAATTAATGTAGAAAACAAAACCACGGTTAAGTGTTTAAAGTTAGGTACCGTACCTAAATACAAAACATGAGCCCCAAAAAAAAAGCCCCAGACATAAACTTCAACCCTATATCCGGCCACAATATCGCATTCCCATACCAAAGCAATATGGAAAACACTACTCGAAACTTGCAAACAAATATCATTGTGAGCCCTCGATGCAGCGCTGCAGTGGTGAAGTCCTTCCACCGCCCCTCGGGCTTCGCCCCTTGCGTGGGGGCGGGTTGCGGGGGGTGAGGTGCGCGTTGTTTATGTTTATTGTTTAGGCTCCTTGTGCCGCGATTAGGTGCAGACGTCGTGATCACACGCCGCTGTTAGCTTTGTGTGAAGACTCGGGTGTTTTGACAGGGAGCTAGTAAGTAGCAGATACTCAAATAATCTGAGAAATGAGTTTTCTTTTCAGAAATTGCCAAGATATACTTATGAGACTTTACCAATAATTCATACTGAATTATTTTGTGAGTTTAGATTTTGGGGTTTGTTTGTGGAACTGCCTGTCTTGACCACAGGTTGGTTGGCAAGTTAGCCAGTAGGTACAACGACTCTTCATCAAACCTTAGACAAGAATGTTAATTATATTTCTTACTACGACTACGACAACAGCCCGACTACGGTTGCGGTTCTTAGTGATGTTGATCATAAAGTAAATCTGATCTCATGAACCCTCGCGTCGTTAATTTATATCTATATAGTTGATGAGTTGTTTATCTTAGTCCCGAAACGGCGACACAAGTGCTCACGGAATTATTAACAGCTGCCAATAACCTTATTGAGGCAAATGTATTATTTTAAATTGCATTTATCAGTCCGCTCGCTCTCCCTAACGCATTTAATGAGTGAAACTCGGCAGCTTTCACACACTAATTAACTTGATGGCACCCAAAGCTGATTTTTGGTCAAATTACAGTTTGGTCGGTAGGTAACCAAAAATGTAGCATTTCGTTCTGAAAACGTGAATCTACCTAAGTGGTGGCAGTTTATTTGAACCGACTACGAGGGTTTTAAGTGCTTTAATTCTGTTTTAAGACGACGTGGTATAAGTAAAGAAATGAATTTATAGAAATACAGCCACTTTGCTTTTGAAAATGACAAGTCCCAGTTCTAATTTAAATAGTAGGTTAGTTTAGTTAGTTAGTTTGCAATAGCACTCCTGTAAAATTGACACTACATAATTCAAGAAAAACAGAAATTCAACACATTAGATCAAGTGGATTTTTTTAGTAATGTAAGTACATTGTCAGTAACGTCTGCCTGTCGCCGTGACGTGGATACATCGACACTCCACTGTTCAACGAGCAACTGTCAACTGTTCAACATGACTGTCATCTGTGCAATGCGACTGTCAGCTGTACAACGCAGCTGTCAGCTGTACAACTCCATTTCTTAAAACAAACAGGTGACATTAACAAATATTCCGAGCTCATTTTTATTCATTCAATTTCAGCTGAGAAATAATTCGCGCCCGCGTTCCGTTAGCTAAAGTGTTCATTTCCTTACGAACCCTTTTCTGATTTATCTTGCGCCACGAACTAGGTATTCTAAAATATAATGTTCTAAATAAAGATTTAGCCGAGGTATTTCAGTCAAATAACATTGAACCATCTGCATCCCAGCAATACTTGCTGCGCCCTAACAGGGTCATGTACTCATAAGTTATAGGCTAGCCTGTAACTGAGTGTACATTACGTAAATAAATTCTCACGGGCGCTTTAAAAGTACTCAAGTAGGGATTATACTGGGAATCGCAGTCACCCTATAGACTTAGCACGTCTAAACCGCATTCAAGACCTGAGTGTCATCGTTGTTATGGAATATCAACGCTGACACCTCTTGAACGCGGTTTTGATGTGCTGATCGCGTTCATTTTCACTAGTTAAATTCGACCTTAGTGATTGCCCTAAATGACAATCATCAAGTCATATTTTCAAACCTATCGGTATCTCTTCTGAGTGTTTATTATAGACATCAACTATTTAATTCGTTAACGACCAAATTACAAAACACAATATAAAAGTTGAAATAAGCACTATTTAACTTGTAGTTGTCCCATAAGTTGCTAGCGCCTGTATTAGTAACAATATTGGATAGGATAACCACAAGACATATTTCAGCGTCTCCTAAACCCATGTGGGTAATACTTTCGATGTTAGAATTAGAACTCCTACCCGACATCGTCGACACCGCGGTACCACACACAACCGTCATACCTAACACAACCTCTACACACGCGTCGCGAATACTTTCACTAGGGTCGCCACTACGAAGTAACACAAACACAAGGTCAACTCCAGAATACATCAGGACTCCTGCGAGCTGGGTAAATGCAGTTGGTTGTACATTATGTAGAACCAACTGCCTCTTAGCTACTGCACAAAACACGTATAATTTATGTAACATGGTTACACCAAACCAAATTACACCAGCAACGAACTTTTCAACGATGTATTTCCCGCAAACCGCAGTGCAGCCATTATACTGGGTCCAACTGTCGCTTAACACTTTATTTCAACGTAATGTAGCAAATGCGAGTACCATACCGCGGGTTAGAATTGAATCTTCTGCAGCATCTGTATCTACCTATAGTTCTTTTATCACAGGTTACTGCGGTAATCCGCGCAGTCTCCCGAGTCCCTTCGGTAAGCAAGCCGGGCAGCCGGTGATGCCGGTGATCCGGCGCCGTGGGACCGGCACCGAACCGTAACGATAATCCTCCTAAATTAATGCCGCCGTGTAAACGTACCCTACTCCACCTGTCGTGACTAAATAATAGTTAGGGTCTACCTGAGAATCATCCGGTAAAATTACCCCATATTTTGGGATACGCTGCGCAATATTTTAATTAATTTCCTGAGGATCTGACCGTTTGTCTCTCTGCACTTTATATATTTAAATGTAAGCTCTTACATAACCCAAAATCCGTGCGCTAAAGTCACTGATACTTTCACAGCTACATAAATATAGAATATGATTTGAGTAGATTGTAGCCACTCACTATTTCACGTAGAACTTAAAAATAAAATGGAGTGGTCAAATCCCTCTTTAGACACGTGGAGTGGTGACTCTGATACCCTCTCTGTCGACGTGAATTTGACTTATCATCGCGAGAGGGATCGCTGGCACCCATGAAATTGAACGAAGGAAATGTTTGGGAATGAGTAGTAAAGCAGGATTACTTCTTGTGTAGAAAATTTTAGCGAATTTCGAGAAGTGACTCGGGTGCCATTGACAAAAAGATACTAACATAAAAGTTACGACATAAAACGATCTTACTTCTATACTGAATTTATAACTAACCGCGAAAATTCGCTTCACAACATTCATAAGAAAAGTCTATCATGTCTTAACGTAAACCCCAATAGATATCGTAGTAATCACATAACAATGGTAATCGAATCGTGTGCGATCATAGATCACGGATGACACACCTTCATTCCCCCTTCACCCTCCTCCACCCCGCACACCCCCCGGCAGTAAGTCATGCGTCCCGCAGGAGTTCACAGGAGGAAGAGGATAATCAGGTTAACAGCGATCCCTAACTCTTTATGATGAAGGTTTCGTGGTGGATTACTTTCAATTGAAGATTCCGTTAAATCCGTTACATCTTCTCGTTCAAAAATTGAATCTTAAATTAAATTAGAACCATTAACTTAAATAAAAATAGGTGCCTACTCTAAGCAATTCCTTATTAAGATAAATGAGACAAAAAATCTGAAGCACTAGAGTTCTTAGGAGAACATCGAAAGTCATAGTGAACTGCGCATTCACTCAACATCTTGAAATGTACAAATGTATGTGTCCGTATGGATTGAGGAGCCATGTCTCATATTTAAACTCGGGTACGACCAATATTTAGTAGTAAATTAGTTGATTTGGTAGGCCCAATCCTGGAACTTGTAGTAAAACCCTTAAAAAGTTACAGGACGTTTAAGGTGGCTCCTCAATTCAGACGTCTGAATTGAGGAGCCACCTTAGAACTCGAAAACTAAAAAAACAATATGGCTCCTAAATCTATACGGACGCAAAATAAAGTACTCGGTTCAGAAATAAAGATTAGATTTGAAGACTTAACGGCACATTTTTTTGTCCTTACTGATGGCGATGTTCACATAGAACTCGCGATCTCTGACAACTCTCCAATGCTGCACCATTTAATTCGTCGTTAACTATTCGTAGAACTATACGTCCATTCCCAACAAGTAATAAACCTCCTCTCATAATAAAACTGCAACAATGTTCGGCGTCTGTGTGTAGCGTATAATGTAGGGAATCACCTCGTAAAACACTACGTGAAGTTGGCTATTGTTTGCACTGTCAGAGTTTGCTATTGGTGTTCTAATATTTTAATATAGAAAACAGCCAAATGTTCTCTATTTCTTTTTAATAAAATTAGCACACGTTGGGTTCGGGAGCATAACCAAAACACGATCAACAAAAGCACGGCAGGTAAGCAATTACACAGTATGAAGGCGACGCGCCGGCATTTAGCAAATGCATTCGCAGCAGGCCGCAGCGGGCCGCAGCAGATCGCAGTGGGCCGCACGACTAATGGATACTATTGCAGACACTCCCTGCAAACTGCCTGATAATGGATTATACGAAAACTTAGGTGAGATAGTTTAATAGCTTTGAGGGTTGTTTTCTGCTATGGGTCTTATTTTACCTCAGAGTTTTCAACTACTGCCAGCAAGGGTCTCCGCATTAGTATCATCTGCCAATATCATCAATAATCCCCTCGGCGCATCTACTGCGCTAGTTATCTTCCGGGGGTGGACAGTGACGGTGGGGGCTAATTTATGAGCACGTAACGACCGCCATCATCACTCGTTGTCACGCGACACTCACTGCAGAGTTTAAAGGGCTTGAGACTTACGGACTTTGGGGAATTCAATGCAATTTCTGAAAGAGAGTATGCTTTGGACTTAGTTGATCATATGTTCTGTGGACGTAGTGAGTGTAGCGATTAAGTAAACTGTGCGGTAGTAACAAGCTCGTATAAAGGTATTCATGTGTTGGAATCGTAACATAAGAAAATGTAATCGAAGAAGTCCAAGTAATTGTTTAACATGGAGTACCACAGGTTAACCTTCTCAGACCATTTCTTTCTTCTCCTCTAGAATAGGTAAACAAATTGGCGACAGTGTTTAAAAAAAACTATAAACAAATGAAAGTAAGTAGCGCTATTATATCGCGCTGCTCAAAATAAGTGTCTGGCAGTAAGCCAGGATAATGCCGAGGACGATTTTATGGGACAAAATTTTAGTACTATTTTAAGGACGGGACGGTCTAGATGAAATAAAATGTGCTTAACTTTGATAACGACCACTAAATGGCGCAGGAGGAGCCTGTCTCGTCTGTGACTCTGTGCGGAGTGAGATACATTCCTGTATCGAAATGTATCGTTTTACTATAGGGTCACATCAAGTCAACTGAAATAAGTGTTTAGATTTCATTTTATCAAATGGCAATGGACAAGCATAATTATAATACTTTACTATTTGGGCCGGTTGATAGACTCGTGAAAAGGTCAATACTGGGAAATTATTACTTTACTTGGCTATTCGAGAAGAAAGTGTGACAATTTTGATGTCTTTTGCATATGTTAAAATGAAAATAAAATAATTATAACGACTCGAAATTGCATCGTCACATACATTTTGAGTCTCCACGAACTTCCAAATTACTACAATAAAATATTATTCACGTCCCTATAACGCGCAGGAACTATAGAAGATTACTCGTACAATCTTTCCATAAAATACATTACATCTATAACCCCAAACGTCCGCCCGTTCGACACAGGCAGTAAGGTGAAAACAAAGTCAATGCGTTCCGCACAGCCACACCAAGCCACACAACACCACACGTCACCACACCACACCACACCACACCGAGCCACACCACACCACCGAGCGGGCGATACTCATAACATAAATATGTGGCCGACAGCGGCCAACCGAGCTACGTCTAAATGAACGAATAAGGGAAAGTCGCAGATTAAATGCATATACAGTACGAGTATCCGATATTTCAATCCAATGCTTCAAGACGTTTGAAAAATGCTATGTTATTGATTATCTATAATGAGTCGAGTTTTTGGGCAATTTTTGTTTTCATATTGTCCCAAACTTATCACTCTTCGTAACCAATAAATTAACTAAGTAATAAGTTAACAAGACAATTTATCGTAATCTACACGCAGCTGGTTCCAGTAATAAGTTTTCTCCACTATGCCTCGAATTCGTCAACTCCTTTGCTCTGGTTAGCCACTACAAGGCTAGACACAGCCATATCGCCCACGTAATGCCACCCCAAGCAATATCCTCATAATGTAAGCCTACTGAGACTCCAGTTCATTATATCTCTGAGCTCAAATTGTGCGAGCAATAACGTCGGCAAAGCGCTCCGTTGGCACACGAGCGTCGCGTTTGACGCCGTCACTGTCACACACAGACGTAACGACGCTTCTTCTTCGTGACAAGCTTATATTTCGTAGTTGAAATGTGAGTCAGGGGGAATATGCGATGTACTCATGATTGTGAAAGTGGAGGTTGACTTGTGGGATGGTGTCGGATTATATTGCAGGTGATTGGTTTCGTGGTGCTAACGAATCTTGAAAACTAAATGATTAATTTTTTTTACATTAGAAATAGTTATATTGTGGAAAATCCTGAGGAAAGAGACATGCAACAGCTAATGCATAAATAAATTAAAATAGTTAATGTACTTTTAGCTTTACTATTATATCGTTATTCCTACAAAAAACTGAAACATGTACCAAAACTTCCCGGCAAACGGGGAAACTTTTAAAGTTCTTTTCTCGTTCTTTAAAACAAAATGTTTAAAAAATAACTATGACATACCGTTATTGCATTTCCAAGCTAACCGTAAAATACTAGGCACCGTTCCGCTAAGCTGCACACCTAGCCAGGCTCCATCCTGATCCTGTGGACTTCTCAGATTTGGACGCAATCTTTCGTTGCCAATGTTCACCAAATCTATCCAAATTGACTCTTTTGTAAACGAGGTCCGGAGTGACGACGTGCCTTCAGTCACGAGCCACTCACCCTCTCCAGATATTGAGAATTTGAGAGCAGCTTTGTGAAGACTACAGAGAAGTTTAATTATAGGAAATTTTATAAATGGATAATTTACTTTTATATTGTAATACGCTCCGGTATAAAAATGTAAGGACCGACGTATTTGACAGGCGTATCTTTACTGACGTAGATTAATGTGAAATAATGTAGGTACCTATGACATAAGTATTGTGCCGGTACCGGGTTATAACCATTCTACAAATACTCTTTTTTTTATATTGTTATTTCTCCTCGCGATAATATGTGGATGTGACTCAGTAGCTACATTATGGTGAATAGTAAACAGTTTTAGTGTCACTAAAGCCGAGTTACGCACAAATAAAACTCCGCGGTATATGTTACAGCGCTTCGGCGAACAATAAATAAGCACTAATAGAAACTCGCTGGCATAGTGCGTAATGTACGAATGTGCGCGAATATACGAATATACTCAAGTTGATGCGTGGTTGTGTGGGCCGTTTACTGAATAGTGCTTTTATTCACACGACCCTTTTTTATGATTTTAATTTATTTTAGGCTAGAAAACCACCGACTTATAAACATTTCGCGAAAATAAATATATCCTAATAAAAGCATGTACAAAGCCCATTGAATGAGGTTATAAAATCAGTAATATCAGTGCAAAGAACAGGGTAGATAATGAGGGCGCGCGAGATGTAACCTTGACCTCGCTCGTCACAATACACACTTAGCTGCGAACTGACAGGGATCGTTTGTTGGGCGCCAATAGTGGGCTGTTGGGCGTCAATAGTGGATTTTTAGGCGCCAACAGTCGCGATATGGAGTGCCAATACGAAAGTAGGATATGAAGATCAGAATTATAGAAAGTAACAAACAAATGCTCTTATTCGTGGTAGTTAGTATAATCTGATGAGCAAATAACTCCAGAAATATTGTTAAAATGTAAACAGCATAAAAAACGCAGCGATGAATTGATCTGATTATTTGAACATTCTTCAGAATTTTCTGTACTAGAGTGAGTTGCAACTCGATACAAACGAGATTGTTGCGAGAGTATCGTCTGACCTTGACTTTATTCGCATAAATATATCCTCGCAAATACTAGTTCACCTTTTTTACCCATAATATAGGACAAAGAATCTTTAGTGAAAGAACAGGCAAAAGCATCCTTCTTCTACTACGTTGGAGACAAGGAAGTTTGGCAATAATTCCTTCTGCACATGTGGCTTCCCTGGTACCATTATTAACGGCATAATTATGTAACAGTCTATTAACTGCTCCCAAATTACCCTGTTTATTTTCTTTACATTCATCCTTGACATAATCATCGTATTTGACATTATATACTTAGCTACAATTTATTTTTTACTCTTTATTAGTGGTTTTTGTGGACATGCTAATTATTCAATTTGTTACAGTTGTAATAGCAATCACGCCGTTTGGTTTAAATAAGTTTTTTTTTATTTTTTATTATTATTTGTCTTTTATATAGATTCTTTTCTATTTTGTGAATGTGAGAACGTTGTAGGCTTAGTGAACTGTAGATTTGTTGAACATCTTCTATTTTGTTAAGTACCTAGTACTTGTTGAAAGGCCTACATTGTCCTCCCATGCCTACTAACACTATCATTTGAAAATATTGTAAAAGCCAATTATTTTTGAAAGAGTAACCGTGGAGTTTCTTGCGGGCTCTTCTCCATAGGAAACGACCAATTGGAACCGTGCACTTAGCTTCTGACGTTTCATAAGTGCCCATGTTGGTTTATGTGAAATAAAATATAAAATATTTTGATTGTGAGTTCGACTCCGGAAAATTGCAATTCACTGGCATCCAATTATCGATATCTGCAACTCCTCCTCTAACTGCAAATATTGAGAGGTACATAGGTAGGTTTAGCTGTTAACGTTTACAGGCTGACATAATCCTAATCCTCCCAAATAATCCTAACAATTGAGAGTAAGTTTAGTAAATTCATCTGTTTGACAGAGGAATGTAAAACGCGTTGAAGCACATTAAACGCGTCTTGTTGCTCTCTCCCAGGGTTAACGAGAGGAGTGATGGCGGCGTTAACCTTGACCTTCGCGCTTATTTTACGGCCTTACATAGCGATATTATGGAAGTGGCACTTAATGCAAACTGCTCGAGTGTTCACGTAGATACGTCGAACAGGCGCGGCGTAACAAGTGGATTTAAGATATGGGTCGAGTGACCTTGAGCTCGCTGCCTCAACAACATAGAAGAACATGCAGCTTTTGTCCCGGTTTTCTTATTTATGAAAACAAAATAAGGAAAATAGCGTTGCTTCTCCTACTGATGTCGTTATGTTGTAGAAAATGTACATTCATTCACAGCTCTCGCATTTTCTTAGCAATAAGGCGATCACTTTAAATATTGCACCAGCGTTGCACTGTTTCATGCCTCCGAAGCCGCGGTGGCCATCAGCTAAAAGCACGACTATGCAGCACGTTTTATTTGTTTGTCGATCAGTTCGTATTCGCGGAAACTGTCTGTCTGGCATGTACGGTGCAGTAGGTACGTCAATCAGTCGTGTGACCTGTGACCTTTGACGCAGTGACCAGATAGGATTGCTTGGGTAGCGGTTGATATTTCAATGCAGTTGGATTCAGAAGAAATGATATCGTTCCGGGAGCAATATCGTGTCTTCTGATCCCAGCTGACTACGTATATTCCGAAAAATAATTTTGAAGGGATTTAAAGCATATTCAAATTTTCAGGGTATTAACGGCGTCGGGTAGGCTATAAGCGGCGTTGCTGTGGCAGTTACAAACTGACCATTATGGCATCCCATAAGAAGGAGGGAAGTGCAATAGAACTATGGAGTCTCATGTGACATTGTCCCACTAGCGAGGGAGGTATCCGTGTAACTTTTCAACGACATGCACGATGTTTGCTAAGACCCCACCACGGCCGGCGAAGAGTAAATACTCGTACTATCGACAAATAGACATTCCTAAACGACCCGTTAGATCGCGGCCGAGCTCGCTTCTGATATGCTATGGCATTGATTCTTGCAAACTTTTGCTTTCATTTCCGATCTGGGAAAATATGAATGTTAATCAAAGCGAAGTAAGATTAAAATCGAAAACGTTTTATCGATTACAAACAAAGGTAGCATAATAGGTAGTGAAAGGCTCGACACGTCGCACCCTCGCAACCCTTTTCCTTCACTTTTTACAATAGCAGAAAGTTAATCAGCTTACGAGAGTAACCGCTGTTTTTATTTAATTCCTGAATCGGCGGGGAATGTTTTTTGTGATATTCGTTATTGAATAATACCGAAGCGTGTGGTTGGGTCTGAATAAAACATGCCCGAAAGCAACCTTACTTTTCAGATAATCCATACACGCGTGTTACTGTTTCTTTTTATATGAAAACTTTGTAACCAATTGGCATTCCCGAAACGCGTCTCTTCTACCTATAATTTATATCTTCGTAAATTGGATTACTTAGTATTGGCTTCGAAATTGAATATTCAATTACAGATACAGAGGAGCTTTTTAAACAGAACCGAATATAGTTATGACAACAGACGTGTGTATGAGATATTCGCTTATCCGTGATCATAATACAGTAATGTAATATGGTATTTTTACCTAACTGATATATAGTTAGCCTCTTATAATCCAAGGTAAACCTTGTTTTTGTTTTTTTATGGCTTTGGTATTTATATGACTTGTGGTTTAATATGGATTGTTTTAATCGACGGAATGGGTTCGAATGACTTCTATAAATCCTAAAACCTACTGGCAATTCCACTGAGCTATCGAACGAAACGTTAGCGTTAATATAAGCGCTCAACCTCACACAGTTTTCTTTAAAACTTTATTCACTTTACAAAGTCTCCAAAGTCGGAAGTAATATGAAATGATTGGGCCATTGTAGGGGACTCCACGGAAGATACTTTAAAGTGCAAGGGGTAGGGTACGACGTAATAAATAATAAGATAACGGCGCTCATCCCTCGCGGGGTCGACAGAGTGGCAGCAGCCCGGTGCGGCAGATACCGATATTATCAAATTATCGAAAAGTTCAACGCCATCTCTGATATTTGCTGATAAGTGTTTTGTACCTGCGAGCTTTAAAATTCCAGCATCTTTAGTCAAAATTCTTGGATCTATAATTTTATATAATTATTCATTTTAATGCTTGCAGAAAGTGTTATAGAACACTGGGGCAGCTTGCCAATGGGACAAATTAAATGTCACTTTACCCAGAGAACTGACAATGGATAAAATCTCCTCATATTGAGAAGTGAATATCAGTATGCTTAGTTACCATTCCAAACTCATTTACAATTGAACTAATTATCTATTTCAGTGTTCTGTAATTAACATTAAGTGCTACAATTACAGATAATTACTAGCACATGAGTACTTTGATAATGGCTCATTGAAAACTAATCAAGCGTTACGTGAGTATATGAAGTTAACCAACTGTGAAGTGAACACATGAAACTTTGTGCGAAACCAAACGTAGTTCGAAACACATGAGAGTTAAACTTTCTTGTGCAAATAAAAACAAAAGTTTTTTCATAAAATCATGTGATTTTTGTAAATGTTTATGTTGTTGTTGTTCATGTGAATCAATAAAGTAATAGGTGTACATACGTATCGTCCACGAGTGACTGGCCTGTGCTCGCTTACATCCGACACTAACCAGCACTTGTATCAACAACGACTACACCACTGTGTAACGTGATACTTGAGATCTGCTTCCCGCTGCTCGTCACTGTCACATCACTCACTCACTCGCACGCGCGTGACACTCAGCACGCGCGTCGTCAGCCGCGTGCGACACGCGCGCCCGCCCCAGTCACACTGTCGCTGCCGCCCGCCCAAACGAGAGGGAAATCATCCCCTTCTGTCCCCTCTCCCTCTCACACTTGTAAGAAGGCGTATGTTTGTCTCAGGTGACTTTTCCCGGCGCGTAGTGAATGTCGCCTTGTTTCATTGACGCCCGCTCGACGCGAGTCAAACGGATGTTTTTTCACGGTTGCAATGCGAGTTTTTTTGATGACGGTAGAGTAATGCTTCCGGTGCGTGAGGTTACCTACACGTTGAGATAGATACTATACGTAGCTTTGCAATCTCTATTATAAGTGATAGTGACGCTAGAACGCGCCGCGCATGTCCGCGGTTACGTCTGTCTGTCAATTACGTTTCAATCAAACTACTACAAATACATTATTTCACTGGCTTCCTCACTGCACTGGGTGTGTGACTCATAATGAAGGATGTTTGTAAACTGTCCGTCTGTACGCGGTTCGTGGAAACTGCATGTTTGTTCAAAGTATTTGTTCGCTGCGCGCTAACTTTCACGCGCTGCACAATACTACCCGCATTTACTAAAATTTTTTCGTTTCACGGTTTGTATTTAGTGACCTAAACAGCTCAGTGACGAATCTTTATGACATCTCTTGAAACCACATTAAGCTTGAATAGTATAAAAACGAATAAGAAACCCTCAAAGATCAACCAGTGCAAGGGTTTATCAATCAAGGCACCATCACAGTTAACAGGACATTCAGGTGCCCGCAACTAAAGAGAAGGTGGTGCCCTTAGTGTCTATCTAATATCAGAAGTACACACGACTGCGTACGTAACGACACCCACGAGACGCTTAATCTGCAGGAAGTCCCCCACACGTCACCCGTCACACACAGGTCGAAGTTCTAATTAATATTCATTAACAAATACACCATCTCACACACAGGGGGGGTGAACTAGTTCAGCTGAACAAAATACAGCCGTCATACAACCGACTGGTGAAGATAAATCACTGCGTCTGTATTGTGCTATATTTTTTATTCACAGCGGAAAATGTCCTGTCACTGCCCCACAATCGCTCCGCAGCCGCCAAGCGCGCCACGCACCTGCCCGGCATCAATCTACCTGGCTAGTCGAATGCCTGACGCACTCACCCGTGCACGGAATGTTGAAGGATTGGATCCGAAGAGGTTGGGCTACTTTTTTTCAGTTTTTCTGCGTTTTAGATCAGAACTGCCGATTGATAGTATTAAAGTGATGCGATTTGAAAAATATTAATTTTCCTTCGAGAGTGAATTGTAAAGACGACGCGGTGGAAGGTTCTAGTCATACGTCAGACAGTCGACTGGTGACTTGAGTTACTGCAAGTCACTCGCATTGTATGTAAATAGTAGATTGTATCATAAGGGAGCAAAATAATATTTTTACGGCGAGGGCGCTTTTTTGAATCCAGAGTGAGGTGAGGGATTCTAGAGTAGAATCCCGAGCGTAGCGAGGGATTATTTAGTAGAATCCTGAACGTAGCGAGGGATTCAAAGTAAGTCGCCCGAGCCAAAAATATATTTTGCGCCCGAGAGATACACTCTACTTTTCATCACCCACTATGAGAAAATAAAAGGCGCCTCATATTTTAACCAAGCTTGATCAAGACGGGTTGGCTATTACAGGCTTATAATTATTAACTACAAGTTCAGGTTTCCCCATCTTGTTTTCCCTCACCGATGTCAGTAATGTCCAAAATAACTCAGAAAAAAAAACAACCGACTTGCAAAAAGAACACTAAAAAGTGAAAAATTATTTTAATTTCGAAAGTTGTAATTATTCCGATAAATTTAGTATCTTTTTGTGTAGTAAATAACACAAAATCCTGCATCGCGTAATGGGAGTTTACCGCGCGATCTACATTATACAAGATTCCAACATCAATCGTTGGGTAGTTGCCCGCCAGACTAGACACCCGTTTGGTCGGAGTATCTGCCCTTTTCAATAGAGGATGAGTGAACTTTCCACCCTGTTCCTCAATCTCTCAATGCTGAATCCAGTTAGACTGGAAATCGACCCCAACATAGTTGGGAAAAGGCTAGGCAGATGGATTTTATTTTACGTCGGTCCTAACACTTCCCCGTACCCACACGGCGCTACTATGGGCCGTCGTACCAGCCAGTCTTTATTCGAACAATATTTGCGTACGATTTCTTTGGCGCTGAACACTAAGATGATCCAAATTCAAAAAGTGCGCGGAAAGATAATTGCGGCGCACTTATTCTTTGCCGCGCACTTATAAAGAGGATTAAAAACTCATTACTGCCCGCTAAAAGTTTCTTATAGAAAATACCACCTTTGGGTGCACTTAAAGGCGAACCAAGTCGTCCTTTTCGAATAGATGGGATGAAAATAAATATTAAAGTGTTACATTGTTGGGGATAATTCATTCCCTGTGTGTATTAATTGGTTTTTTACACCCACATAAACAAAAACCTAAATATTTTGTTCATTACAATTTGATATGACTCGTAAAAGTTGTTTGCTCACACACACGTTAAGTTTTATTAACTTTTATCTCTTAACTTACAAAACAATTATTTTGTTTTACTTAATACTCGGCATGGATATTAACAACAAAGCAGCTCACAATATATATCTGAAAACCTATTTTATGTACACAGAAATACGAGTATATCAAATTTTAAGTAAATGTCCGATATTCATAGTTTTAATACCAGGAATAGGTAAACACAATCTTGCTATACATCGCATTCATCTCCACAGAGACAGCAACTCGTTCATGGATCCATGTATACGCTTTCACAACAGGCTTCCCATTGCCATTCGAAACTAACCCATAATTTCTTCAAGGACATTCTAATTAACTACAATGGTTTTTGGATTGATTGAATGGATTTAAAAGCTATATTATAACCAAACTTTATAAAAACATACAGACATACAAGATACGTGCGAAAAACATAACCCTTTCTTAGAAGTCCGGGTAAAAAAGGGTACTATACAATTTCAGATTTAGAAGACAACAACAGCTTGAGATTTAGCTGCTCGCTCAGCTAAGCCTGTGATAAAACCATAAAACGTGACATTTTAATTGTTATAAAAATCATCAAAATATACCAGTTTTATAAAACATCATGATTGAATATTATAATTATAGAAAATGACATGGTTACTTTGTAAAGTATTATATTATTTTAATTATTGTAAATGTGAGGACGGTGCGGATCATTTTTTTTTCTTTTTTTGTTCTTTCTCTTATTGTTTAAATGATGGTCTGGCAGTTTGAGTACTTTATGCGGCCTACCCAATCCAATGTTCTTTGGTATTGTTCGGCGAGTCCTGAGCTCCTTAAGTTCTGAGTTGAGCTCCACGATTACTGACAATGCTTCCACTGACTGGACAGGTCCACTCAAATCTGTGTGGTTCTTTCCTCAAAAGACCATTTCAGGTGCTAATCTACATGGCCCTCATATGGCCTGACCAAAACTTTGTCTGGACTTTAAAAGATACTGCGACCTCTGTGTTTGTTATGGCCTTTCTTCTCTGTTAGTCAGATAGAAAACGCCGACTTCATCTAGCTTAATTTTAATATTTTTTAATATGTCGTATAAAAGTGATTCCGATATCCTATTTACAAAATAAACTATCTCATTTCATTTGAATGAAAATAACGTTGCTACGAAAATAAATGCGTAGCATATTCGTAGCGGCTGTAGCAGCTGTGCTACGAGTCTACGAAAGCTTGCTACGGGCGTGGTATGACCTTTCCAAATGAATGACGCATGCTAAGCCGACATGTAGACGCGAAATAAAATCCACATTTCCACCTAACAAGGCGTTTGGTACCGTGAATGCGTCTGGGATTAACAAAGCATGACAGAAAATTCAGTAAAGTTTTTCTATAAGAAAATGGCTCCACTTTATAGCCCTTTATTGGAAGTGCACCCTATAAATTACGCACTCGCCCCTCTAACTACTGCGCGGAGGATTACAAGCGTGACGGTCTAATGTTATTATTGCAGCGTGCAAATTGCTATACATCAAATGTATAGTGTATAATAGTATTAGGCGCTTTTGAGTGAATCAAAGCGATTGAAACTGCCCGCCGCCGTCGCAGAGCTCGATCATTGCCATCATAATTTTGATCCTACTAATTACAACAGAACGTTTAACTAATGACAATACATTCACTCAAATTACAGTCACGTACGTGTGTATAATACAATAACAGTAGAATGGTACACATGAACGAGTAAACTCAATCCTTGTTGAATGTTATTCTAATAGTATTTTTATCCACAAGTTATCAAAACATTTACGGTTCGGGTTTAGGCAATATACAAGCAAGTACTCTTTATCAAACCATTTGTGAAATACCGTTTCTAGTTAAAATAGACTGAAAACGTTAATGTTTCGTAATCCACAATCACTTCGCGTATCATGAGCATATTGTTTCAATTCATTGCTCTTATTCTAGACACGCGGCAGCGTGTCAAGCCAACTATTATAACTTACACTAACTTATACCTGTAGGCAATTGACACGAGTATGTAGAGCAAAGGGTCGGGGTTCGAGTCGGAGTCACTGCAGAGCTGGTGGCACCTACCTTGTGACTAGTGAGCAGGGATGTTAAGGAGTTCCATAACCGAAACTATCGGTTTCCGAAATAAAAATCTATCTGTAACTGTAACCGAATCCGATATGAAAGTTTCAGATGATTTCGGATAGGGGCGAAGTCTAAATAAGACACGTGATGGCAGGTTTTTCTACCCGGCCGAGCTGTTTTAATTTTACAATGGTGTTTTAATTTACAATTTACACGTATCACTGGCCCAGTCGGTTCTAGTGTACTGTATACCTGTATGGGGCGGGGCCACTAAAATTAAATTCCTAGAACTGGAAAGACCGCAAAGGTCTCTCTTGAAAGTCTAGTATTTTAAACGTACTCCATGCTGTTTTAAAACTACATAAAAGCCTTCGCTATGATTCGAGCCTTAACAAAAAAAGAAATAACTTGTTGCATCAGAAGTCTCGAACCTCATTTGCAAAAAAAACAGTTCTCCAGAGGAGAGACAATCCGCTTCCATCTACAACAAATTAAATAATCTCATGACATTATCGAGAATTTAAAAAATCATTAATAGACTGGCTAAAATGCAAGAGCTATAACGGACGACATTGAAACTCTTTTACAAAACATCATGCGATAATTTGACAATAAGCGACACACACTCATTCACACACACTCATTCACACACACTCATACACACACACACCTTCCTAGATAAAAGTTGATTTTCTTTCTATGTATGTCGCAGGGGGTTGCATATTAGAAAATCAAAACTTTCTCGAGCAAATTTCAAAAGAACATTAAACGAAATAACAAAATTTAAATGACCAAATGTTTTATTTAGAAAATTTTTAGAATCCCAATGTATGTGACATCAAATAAATGACTGATCAAAAGTTGCTAGTTGTAATTTTAATTTGCCTGCGAGTAGATAATTAGACAATGGTAAAACATTTCTGCGGCAGATTTTATTGGCTTGTCTTGCAAGCATGCAGCATGCAGCATGCAAGCAAGCATGCAACATGCAGCAGGCATGGTTTCTGTCACGGCTCCGGCGCTGCGGGGCCGCGGCGGCGAGCGTTAAAATCATCTGCTTCTCAGCTCGCGCGCCGCCTCGCCCCTCCGCGCCTACGCGATTTTAAATAACACTCTAGGGGTAGGGCAGACAAGATTACGTGGAGTCGGTTTTGCAGCGATTCGTTTCTGTCACGCTCGCTTCACTCGCAATAAATCATTTGGCAAATAAAAATAAACCACAGATAAATCAACAGTATAATAGTTAATAATTTATCCAGTAATCCATTTTGACCTTTAAACGATTTGGTCAATAGTGTAATAGATAATTTAAACATTGATATTCCTGACTTTGGTCAGCTGAACTTTTGATCAAATGACCATCGTTATTTTAAAGTTTGTTGATTTGTACGTTGTTCTTTTGAAATTTGCTCAGGAAAGTTTTGATTTTCTAATATGCAACCTCGCAGGGTGATTCGATAATTCGTATTTTTGCGAAAACCCAGATAATTAGAAAATGGTGAAAAACTGGGTGAAATAGTTTACCCATTTACACACTTGTAGGGTTAGGTTAGGGCCTTAGTCGCTTCCGGCCGGTGCTCGAGCGCTGGCTCGGGAGGAGGCACGGCTCCCTGTCGTTTCGAGTGACGCAGGTGCTCTCGGGGCATGGTTGCTTCGGGAAGTACCTGTGTCGCATAAACAGGGAGCCGGACGCCCGGTGTCACCACTGCGTCGACTGCCGGGAGGACACGGCGCGGCATACGCTGGCAGAGTGTGCCGCTTGGGAGGAGCCGCGCCGTGCCCTCATCTCAGAAGTAGACAGTGACTTGTCGCTGTCGGCCGTAGTGAATGCCATGGTCGGCAGTGAGGAGTCCTGGGACGCGGTGGTTTCCTACTGCGAGACGTTCGCCTCGCAGAAGGAGGCTGCGGAAAGGGAGAGGGAGATCTCGTCCACTCACCCGGCCCGCAGCAGGCGCACCGGGCGTCGGCGGAGGGCGAATAACGCCCTCTTCCAGCCCCCTAAGTCGCTGTCTGTACCCACACTTGTAGGGTTAGATTAGAACAGCTGTCTGTACCCACACTTGTAGGGTTAGGTTAGAACAGCTGTCTGTACCCACACTTGTAGGGTTAGGTTAGGGCCTTAGTAGCTGTCTGTACCCACACATGCGGAGGATGTCTGTTTCTTAATTAAACAGCTTCAATGTGTCGGCAAGTACAAGCGGCATTATGCTCCCCTTCCCCAGGCGCCGCGCCCCCGCATGCCTACAGCTGATGTCTGGCAGCTTTTACGGCAGATTTATGTAAGTACAAATTTTGTATGCGATAACGTGTGAGTAAATGTTATGTTACCGTATAAATAATCAAACTATAACTATCATTGTTAATCGTCGTTTTATAGTCCCATTATGTTTCATTCTTTTTGTTCGAAATATTGTGGTTACGACACTGATCATGTAAAGTAATGAAGGTTTGCTAGCACCACGTCGCGACTCCACCTATGTGAACGTTTAACGATGTACTATACAGCGTGTAACAAAAACCCTGTCCGATCTGTGAGGGTGTTGCTAACAATCATTTGATTTTTTTTTGGTAAAAAAAAAACGATTCTGATTATCATAATATGGATGACGAATACACTGCATTATAAATAGACGTTACTGTTGGCAACATTAAAAGTCTGAAAAGTTTTGAAGGAATGCATTCGTGTTCCCTTTAACGTCTGGCAGCTACGGTTACCACGACAAGTGAGTATAAATGTATTGAGGTGTTTTGTTGGGAGCGAATGGAGAAACTCAGTACTTCTTATCGATTTCCCGATCACTAATGTATTTATGTATACAAGAGCGTACTAACATAAATACTTATCTAAGGCAGCGTTTGGCCGGATATCCGACCAACTCTGATGATAGTGAGCGCAAGTTGTGTAAGAACAGCGGACGAGGCCGAGCCAGGCCAGCCGCCACACGACACGCGACACGACAGAAGGTTCCCGACCAAATCAACGTGGAACTCCGTTGCAATTGGTTCAGTAGCGTACTTACGCAGCAAGTGACTTAAGAGATACGTAGGTATACTTACGCCGATAAACTACTGTATTTCTATAAGTTTTAATGCACAACATGAAAGATCATTTCAATTATGATCTAATGCAGGGATCACCAATTAGTTTCATTGGGGGTCCGTTTTTTTTAAATAATAAGACCGTGGCGGTCACTCTGATGGACAATTACTATGTTATGAACAAAATTATCAAAGTTTTTTTTTTGGTTGCCTATTTCCTTACAGTCGGTCATTATTAAAATTAGGACATTCAGTCATTTTTATGCCGTGATAAATGTCATGCTTGGTAAGCGTCCTATGACACATGCCCCCCCACCCCCTAATACTTATTATACTATGCTAGGTTTGTCAGACTAAATACTGTGCTGTTTTAGACTGAAATATTAAAGTACTTAAGTAATTAATATTAATGTGAAAAATGATTTTTTATTTGCTTTGTACTTTGTCTGAATTCTGGAGTAAAGTTGGTGTAAGACAGAACTTAAAATTTTTAGGTTAAGTTTTAGTTATTTATAATAAGGTCTTCAAAAAATTGGTCGGCCGCGGTCCGCCATTTGGCGACTCCTGATCTAATTAATATTAAATTTAAAAATACATACAAATAAAATAATTAATTAATAAATAATTTTATATTATAATAAATATTAAAGTTTTGTTTAATCGACTTCAAACTGGCAACTGTTTGTGATTTTTCCTGTAGGAGGTTTAGAATATCACATACTCGTATTTACGAATCATTTTGTCATCTAAACGATACGAAAACATTACAATGAAAGTCGTCTATACAATGAATAATTTTTTACCACTTTCATATAAAAATTTTGAGTAAAAACATTGAATTCAGTTAAATTTGCGAGAAAATGGGCAAAGAATAACAATTTATTTATAACTTTACATTAATTAAATGTACTAGGTATCTGAAATCTTTTTACATTTAATGTTATATACAATCTAACAACACTATATTAAAGGACTAACTAACTAACTATAAAAATAAATACAAAAACAAAAGGACACTTGGGCGTCGCGCGTCGGAAGTACTCGTGCGCATCGCTGTCGCCTACAAACGCGCTCAGAAGACTGGCTGCCAGCCAGTCTTCTTGCCACGTTGAATGGCAATGCTTATTTAATTCTGGCAAAGAATTGCTTTTGATTTCGGCTACTTAGAACTCCCGTTGTCATAAAATTAAAACAACATAAATAAATTTCAGATAAAAATCAAAGAATACCATGACAAAAAAAAATTGCCAATAAAACATCTTATAAAACAGCCTAAATCTCATCAAAATATCACTACATCCTTACATATTAAAAAACAAAGTCCTCCGCCGCGTCTGCCTGTCTGTCGTCCTGTACGCGATAAACTCAAAAACTACTGCACCGCTTTTCATGCTGTTTTCACCAATGGATAGAGTGGTTCTTGAGTAATGTTTTAGTATATAATAACCGACATCCACGCGGGTAAAGCCGCGGGCATCAGCTACTTTATTATAAAACAAAGTCCACCGCCGCGTCTGTCAGTCTGTCTGTTCGCGATAAACTCAAAAATAATTTCAATTATGATCTACATAATTGAAATTTTCTTTCATGTTTTGCATTAAAACTGATAGAAATACAGTAGTTTAACCGTAAAATCACATAAATCAAAGAAATCGGCAAAATTTCGTATACGGCCTCTTAAATGGCTAATGGCCAAAAGCCTATTTTAGTAAAATTTGCCGAGTGAAAGGACGTAACAGCTTATACGGTCGATTCGACGTTTTTTAATTATATCTGTTTATCATAGTCTAAATTCATCTTGAAGATCACCTCAGTGAAGGATAACATAGTGAGAAAACCTGGACTTGTAATATTAATACAAGTCTGAAATCGCCGATTCAATGCTCAGGCCTTCTCATGTGAGAAGAGGCCCTGCATTGGTACAATAGTAGGCTGGTATCATATCTGGCACCTTCTGTACAATAATAGGCTGGTATCAAATCTGGCACCTTCTGTACAATAATAGGCTGGTATCATATCTGGCACCTTCTGTGCAATAGTAGGCTGGTATAATATCTGGCACCTTCTGTACAATAATAGGCTGGTATCAAATCTGGCACCTTCTGTGCAATAGTAGGCTGGTATAATATCTGGCACCTTCTGTACAATAATAGGCTGGTATCAAATCTGGCACCTTCTGTACAATAATAGGCTGGTATCAAATCTGGCTATGCACCTTCTGTACACTGCCTCACTATGCACCTTCTGTACACTGCCTCACCACGGGAGCGCCGCCAGGCGCCGAGCCCGACCGGCGGCGGCTGCGGCGGGACGGCGGTGGATTTGTCCTTAAAGCTTAATTGAGAATACGTGATTAGAACCTAACTGTTTGTTAATAGGCTTTCCGCTTAGCCGGAGACATGTCCGACTGGCTGCTAATAGCTGCGCATGGCTGGAAGCTTTGTACCTACTGACATGGACCAGAATAGGTAACTACGTATCTGTACAGAGTTGGTTGAATTCCGTACAATGCTCACAGCTACACTGCTGGTAGTAAAACAAAGAATAAGTCAATCTAGGTTAAACTATTTTAAACAAACTCGTAAATTCGTGCCGAGCTTTATTTGTGAAGACACTCGGCAAACGAATAATAGTAGATTTATAAAAGATTTCATTGCTCCCGACTACTCCCGAGTGCAGTAAAAGCTGCAAATTCGGTCGGTAATGGTGTTTGAGCGCTTAACTTAGTTTGTGGAGCGGTGAGCGATCCGTTCGCTCGCTCCGATGCCAAAAGAAATATCTTACCAGTGCAGGCAAGTTTACAATGGAGTACTTACCTGAAAGAGAAAAAATAAAATTAAACAACCAAAATAAAAATAAGGCAAAAACATTTAAAAAAATTTTTTTTTATCGTTTCGAGCAAAACGATTCAGTTTTTTTAGTTTACCTTGGCAAGCAAGCACCGGAGAAACCATGACCCATCAACGACCATATTGCACAAACTAGCTGCAATTAACATTACACAGATACTTTAAGCACAATTAATTAGTTCTCAATGAAGTCGTCACTCGACCCTCGACCCTACATCCCGGCTTAAGTTTGCATTAGCATGCTTGTCCCCTCACCCACACGAACGTCATTAGCATAACATAATGAGCGCGAATAAGAGTGCATGCGATTACGCGTGATGATTCATGCGGTGAGCGGACGCGTGTGAGGCGCCCTCCACGCGCGCTAACGAGTTGAGTGGCCGGTTAGATTGATCTTGTTGTGCAGACCATATACGCTTTCAATTGCAATACATTAGTTAGGATCGAATACACGTTGCTGACGATATAGGCGGACACCGATATTGAAATGATGATATGTACCTACAATTTAACATCAAATAATTTTAAGAGACTTAAAATGTTTCATTAAAACCTTTTTGAATGATTGAGAATCCCCTGGTGCCTAGACATTCGTGTTTTGTGGTCCAAGAATGGTGGCACAACGATTAAAATGATCTCCGCCTTAATTTTTAAGCCTAATCTCTATAGATTAGGTTAGACTATTCTAACGGGTGTAAAAAGACGCTTGTTACTCGTACTTGTTATTCCCGTCATTGTGATATTTTTATGTATTGGACCATATCTGGGTACCTTCTGGTTACGGATATATTAAAGGTAAAAGTATTAACTTTTTCAAACGTTTAAAAAAATAAAAAATAAAAACGTAATTTTAAATACCCCCACGACCCCTGAGCCATTGCATGCACCCATATATACACAATGTTTTGCGTGCGTTACGTTGCGCACTACCGTAAACAGCGATTATTCAAACCAAAAATAAAAGCCGCGTTACCCAGCAATTATTTTCGTGCAATGTTTTTGTAGAATGCGTAGTTGACGGCTATGTGATGGTCTTTTTAGACCCTGTATATAGTTATAATACTTATAATGTTGCTTGCGGCTACTCTTAGTGGCGTCAGTGGCCAGTAGCCCCAAACATCACTTGCGCAGGATCCCCAACACCACTTGCACAACGCCCCAACACCACTTGCACAACGCCCCAACACCACTTGCACAACGCCCTAACACCTATTGAACCAGTGCTGCTCTCTACGCTGGCGCCGTTCGTCCCGAGAGCCTCTAGGCTGCAATATAAACACCATCTCTGTGACTAACACGCATTTGTATTCCAGTAAATGTAGTACTGAACAGGACTTTATTAGGTACCTGTTTATACCATGAAATATTTCCAATACTTACCTACCACAGTTCAACGCAAGATAGCTTCTTGATGAAAAAAGCAGCATTCAAGTTTATTTATAATAGCGCATAAAAACACTGAATTTTTATTCTATTTTATGCTGGTCTTATCTGAATTAAATGAAAAGAATAAAACTCTTCAAGATTTTTTTTACTTCATATTTATCTAACTTGTGTGGTTTAAGAGATACTTAGTTATTTAGATTTGTTGGTACTTTGCAAGTAGCTTTTTTGTATAGCTCTTCAGTGTATGTATTTCTATGCTAAAAGTATAATGTAGTCACATTCTTGTGTGTACGTTATTGTGAATATTTGTGAATTCTCGAGTACCTAGACACTTATCAAGAATCCTAACTTATATTATATGCGAAAATGAGTTTGTTTGTTACGCTTTCACGCTAAAACGGCTGAACGGATTTGGATGAAATTGATTGAAGTAGGTATTAAAGGACCATGCGAGACATTTTGGACCAAATGCTCAACAGTGATGAAACGTATGCCATGTGAAAGCTTTTTGGGTGGTTATTTAATTCATACTATGGCAGCTAAGTCGAAATCGAGTGCAAACATGGTGTTTTGGAACATTCAAAAATATAAAAAGTAGGTTAGGTTAGGTTACGATAGGCCTGGCGGTGGCCCGCGACAAGTCGGAAGCTATGGTGTTTCATGGCCCCCGGCGGGCGCCGCCACCCGGCTCACACATCGTGGTCGGGGGGGCTCGGATCGCTGTCGAGCCTAACATGAAGTACCTAGGATTGGTGCTCGACAGCCGGTGGGACTTCGGGCCCCACTTCCAACGGCTGGCGCCCACGTTGTTGGGCGCTGCTGAGGCGTTATCAACGCTGCTTCCCAATCTGGGGGGCCCGACCGCCGCTTGTAGGCGGCTCTACGTGGGGATCGTGCGGTCGATGGCCCTTTACTAGGCCCCGATCTGGGTGTTTGACCTGATAGCCGGTAGTATCGCAGTCCTGCCCAAGCCGCAGAGAGCGATGGCCGTCAGAGTTATCAGGGGGTATCGCACGATTTCCTACGAGGCGGCTTGTGAACTGGCCGGATCCCCGCCCTTTTTTTTTTTTTATGAGATTGGGAAATCATCCAATGACTTCTCCCGCTCTGGGCAGAGCGGAAGGGCGTGTCAGACTTTTACTGACTAAAACCCACCCGTGTTCCTTCAGTTGCCTGTTGCCAAGGTCCCGGTATCCCTTTCGGACTTTCCCGCAACCCTGGCAGGCATCGGTCCTACCGGACCCCTCCAATTGTGCTGACATCTCTTTGAGGCGCGCGTGGAACACGACGCGCCATCGACCCAGGCCTGGTCCTTTTCGGACAGCGAGCTACCCATTGCTCGCCGTCCGCAGGCCGGCGCCTTTGGTGGCCGGGAATCCGCCTGGTATTCCCGACGCCCAGGGCGTCTTCAGCGGCGACGGTTAGGGGCGTGAGGGCGCAAACTTTGCCTCTCCCTCACGCGTCGGATCCCCGCCCTGGGACCTGGAGGCGAAAGTACTCGCGTCATCGTATCGGTGGAGTATAACAGTACAGTGTTCAAATAAATGTTCAAATGAACATTTATTTGAACACTTGTTTGAACACTTGTGAGGTACGGTAATAAATGTGAGATCAAACTTTGATCAAATACCAAAACACGCGTACCTCACATGTATTCAAACAAGTGTGCAAATATGTGTTAAAATGTTGTTGGTATGTCTAGCGCCGGCTTTACACAGTATTTTTCAAATTAAGATAAAGTTTCTTTCTTTTTATAATATGACAATCCAAAAATGTACCAGGCCTTTTTTTTACATTTGAGTTCGGAAATGTTTCATAATATTATTTTCATTTAGAATGCTTAGTTAGTTAAATTCTGTAATTTTTAGTAAAATTGATTTTGAGTTAGCAAAAGATGTTTTATTTTTCCATTCGCGCTCGATTTCGACTTAGCTGCCATAGTATAAATTAAATAATACCCCAAAAGCTTTGACATAACATAAGAATGTTCAAAAACACCATGTTCGCCCTCGATTTCGACTTAGCTGCCGTAGAATGAATTAAATAATATCCCAAAAGCTTTCCTATAGCATATGTTACATTACTGTTGAGCTTTGGGTCCAGACTTCATACATATTGCGTGCCCGTTAATTAAACGAGTCCAATGATTAAGTTTAGTTTTATTATGTTCCAGGTACTTTCATAAACTAACTAAGTCCTTTTCAATGTAGATACACGTTGGACTGGTCAAAGTCTCTTCTTTCTACTAAAAAGATACGCACAATTTGAACAATTTGCATTAGCATCGCGCGAGGTGTTTGTAAACTCAAAATTCCTTATTTACAGTTACTGAATTCCGCCGACAATTAAATTCCTTTCACATTACAGCATACCGACGGACAACACATTAAAAAATGAACAACAAACACCTCGTGATATAAAACTTTTACATTACGACACCATTCGGATCCGCCCGAAACGACCGCTTACACATTCCTGACACCGAGCTGCACATTTATGTCAACTCAGTGATTTTTTAATATAACATTTATTTTTGTAAACGCTGTGGTGCATTGCGCCGCACTGACGTGGTGCTTGCATATTTACTTTTTCTCTCGTGTGTCATCGCGGGTTCAAGACGAGATCTCGGCTCGTAGAGTCATATAACACAACAGGTCTATCCCGTCCGGGTGGTGGCACTCCCTCGAGTTACTTGCAGATTCGTCTACTCTGAGAGGTACGGTACGTGTTCGATCTGATTATTGGTGCATCTTAATACCTATGAAAAGTAATAATGATTATTTCCGGTAACGGACTCCCTGTTAGCAAAAGGTGCCTAAATATACAATAACAATAACGTCTGCAATTTCGCATTGTTGTCATGCACGAACCAGTTACTATGCCTAAACTGATCCCGTTGATACGTCGTATTTATTACATTAACCACAACATCGCTGCCTGCGTTTGAGATGGTGTCAATCTGAGTGAGACTGCGGTGGTGGCCTCTGTCCGGCGGCCGTCCGGCGTTTGTTCGACGTCTGTCCGGTCCGGAAGCGGCCGCAAGGCTCGATCAACGTTTGTGCGAGCTACCGTCATATTCTACGTGATCACAAATTAATAGGTTTCATACGAGAAGTGGCTCAGTCGAGGGCTATTGACGCCTAACCTGTGCTCAATAGAAATGAGTAGACAGATTCCCATAATCTCAGAATAATTGATTGTACCCAATAAAGCCAGAATTTGTTTTACGATTAAATTCAGTTAATCTGGTATTATAACGAGACTGCATTCCTTCATAAACGTGCACTCGTTTGTGTGCGTTACCCTAGCAAAAAGTTGTCGAAAATAGACATTTAATGCTTATAGATAATTCGTTGCGTAGATTCTATAATTGTTACCTACATATTTTAGAAGATAGCATAATGTACTACACGGGCGCTTTTTTGGAACCACCTAAACTTGGTCGGGTTACCACGGTCTTGGACTTCCTAATCACTTTTATTTTATTATCTCGTTAATTACTGTATTTCCTATGCTGAAATTTTACGGGCATGAAACTGAACTAAGCAACTAATTATTGATATAAAATTCAATTTATATATCCACATACAGGTGTACTGGTAGCCAAATAACTCTGCGCGCATTGTGACTGCGAACGTGGAGAACTGAATATCATCATATTATTTTGTTAATTACTTACAGGATACTAATGAAACTTCACATACATTTGAATGCCATTACAAGCTACAAAATAACGTTTAAAGTATGTCTTTAGAGCTCTTATTTAGAGTGTTAGGACCTATTGAAGTGTTTTTATATTTAACTAGGTTCCGCCCGCGGCTTCGTCCGCGTTTATGTGGATAAAAAGTAGCCTATGTCCTTTTTCAGGCTCTAGAATATCTGTGTACCAAGTTTCATTTAAATCGGTTGAGTATACTCAAGTAGCACTCGAGGCTCCTTATCAGCCGAATAACGGATTAAAGCTGAATGCTGATGCTTAAAGCTGAATATAAAAGCTGCATTAGGGCTGTATAGGGCCTTATACAGCTCTTATAACTCTTAAATGGGCACAAATTATTCAGCCTTAAGTTCACGTAGCTGTTTAGGAGCTGTGTAGCAGCAATTTAATAGTGTTATAAAGGATAACGACAGTACTATGCGCTGAATATCGACTGACTAAGAGATCACAAGTTACTCTTTATTCAGTAAATATGTCACATCTACGCTCTTAATAGATGTTTTAAATCGGGAAAGGCTGCTTGCCAGTGTAAAAGTGAACATATTTGATGTAGCAAACATAATATAAAAGTAAATATAACCCTAGCTACCAATTGAACACTTGTTTCGTAGAGAGAAATATACGTGGATAATATTCATATTCCCAGGTTGTTTTACATATTAATAAAAGAAAAATGATTGGGAATGTAAATATAATAATAAATTACCAGATATTATTAAAAGTATGTCTCTAAACAAATTCAAAAATCCCTTCAGGGGTTATTACTAGAGAAATGCTATTACAGCGTGGATGAATTTTTAAATGACATTTTGCTTGTATAGAATTGTGATTGTGCGTATTGGATTGTTTTTTTTTTTGTGTTTTGTTTTTGTTTTTGTCTTACTCAAATTAAGTTTAAATTTTGACATTGTGGTTTTGAATTGAATTTTAATTTTAAAATTGTAATTTCATTTTTGACATTGTAATTTTTATTTTTTTGTTGTTTGGTTGTTGCAACTAATTTTGTACGCCATAAATGGCAAAACATGTAGCCACTTCAAATTAATATAAGACCTTCAACCTGTACCTACTCGTGTTTCACAAAATAAATATTATCTTATCTTATCTTGTAATTTCACTGACATTATACACATATATACCAGCAGCTTAGCAGTACCTTTGTACTTATGTTGTATCTCTATGTATTTTATTGTGTTTACATAAATAATAAAATAAATAAATAAATATATTGTCTAAGAAAATTTAAATGCGCCACGAAAATATTCTGTTTTTAATTAGTATACAATGTTAAACAGCGACGTGAATAGTTAAAACTCTTATATGCTGCAAAAGGCTGTCTAATAGTTCACTAGTGTACTGTTAATCAGCAAAAAACGGAATAAAATTACACATGTTAACTGTATGCAGCTATAAGCTGTTTTCTTTACTTTTAATGGTCCACAAGCTCTACCGTTAGCCATAATGTGAACAATTAAACAGTTGTTTACAGACTCTTTAGGGATCCGTAGTGTTATATCTAAAACCACCGCATGGATAAATTCTAGTTAAAAATTGTGTCAAAGTGATATTATTTAACACACCGTATTACGCGCGCGCGAACCTTTCAAATTGGGTAGAAAGATATTTTGTACGGAACCATCCTGTTTCAACTTATTTGTCACGCTTTGCATTACTTCCGGACTTGAAGGTTTTATTTCTTCTGTCTTCATAATTCTTTCTAGCTTTCATTTTCCACGAATTAGTCGAATTCATATTTATAAAGCAATAAAATATATACGTCAGTATACAGGGCGTCCCACGGGTATGCCACATGGAGGGAAAGTACTTTGAATATTGTAGATTAGGTAAAATTTGAGCATTTGATAAATTGATTAATTTTGTATTAAAAATGTTAAAATTCATGGTCTTCCTTTTATTTGTGATACTATGTTATTTACCAAAAAAGAATCCTTCTGATGAAGCCTTTCGATCGATATGATAAAGCTACAGGTGATTATTTTTCTCATGTGACGGGCTCGATTCCCGGTTCAACCATGTAATTATTTAAATATCTATGAATGCAGTTTAAATTGTTTTTTAAATTCAAATAATGTCTTCTTTCAGTAAATGCTCCATCTACAATATTCAAGGTACTTACCCTCCATGTGGCATATCTGTGGGACGCCCTGTATAATCGCCATCTGCTTCAACTAGTTACACTGACTGATTACAGCACCACATGTTACTTTTATTCAGGTAAAGTCTGATTAAAGGTACTTATGCGACCCACTATAAAATAGAAGCCGTTAATTCGATACACTAGTGAGTCTCTAAGCAGCTGCGAGGCATCTAGTGAATGTTTAAACAGCCGCTATGCAGACACTATCAATGGCAAAATAAAGGTTGATTAGCGGTAGACAGACAGCAATAAGCTGTAATGTGGGCCACAAATCATCCATTATACAGCTATTAACGTCATAATAGTTCACACGTGGCCCTTTAATAAGTCAGTGTAATAAGAGTTCACAAATACCTTCTTATACAGCATTTGGCGTAATTTCATCCACTAAACAGCCCTTACTACGGTTAAGGCATTAGAAGAGGTTTAAAGCTGAGTACAGTCGTTGAAAATATACCTTTATAGCACTCTTAGCGTATTAATGGTAGTTTTGTCGGTCTTAATCAGCCTTAATGCAGCTCTTAATCAGCCTAAGCTGTTTAAATATCACTGACAGTTATTATGCAGCTGTAGGATCACCAGTGTACTCTTAAAAGAGTCTTAATACGCATAGTTTCAAATAGGTCTAAAAGTGAGTAGTTATACAACTATCTGTGCTACTTGGGTAGTTTTGGCGTGAAAGAGCGACAGACAGACAGACAGAGTTACTTTCGCATTTATAATATTAATAAGGATAGTAAGGAAGTAAGGATTTATTTCAATACTCCCATTTAAAAAAATGTCTGGCTGCGGTAACGTCTGTAACGTTACCGCAACAGGAAATGTTTTTGTGAAATAAAAAAAAACCACTAAAAAAATATGCGCAACAATTACAGAAGCTAGGCAACTAATTATCTATAACCTTTAAATGTCTATTTTCGACAACATTTTGCTAGGGTAACGCACACGTTTCCATTTCTTGTGGCAAAATCATGTCTATGCATGTGCCGCATAGACATGATTTTGAAGCATCGCGCGTGACCCGAAATGTAACAATATAATATACTAGCTGTTGCCTGCGACTTCGACTGTGATCCAGGATGAAAAGAAGCCTATGTCCTTCTCCAGGTCAAGGTCTATCCCTCATCCAAATCCGTTCAGCCGTTTCAGCGTGAAAGCGTAACAAACAAACTCACTTTCGCATTTATAATAATAGTTAGGAAGTGAGGATTCTCAGATTGTGTATTTATTTGCCAATATATTACTTATACGTTGCTAAATATATTACGGACTCGCAATGAGCCGGTATTTTTAATGTTAGTACCTACCTATTTCGTTAGATGTTACCAGACTCACAAAATACCATTAGGTACTACGGACCTACGTAATCCCACTCGCAGGGATTAAACAAACCACATCGCGGGGCGGCGTGGCAGCGCGTGTTTATCCGCGGCGCGGCGGCGCGCGTGTTGCCGCGGCGCTGCGCGGCAACTAGGTATTCGCGGAATCGCGTAAGCGGGTGACACTTGCCGTGTAGCATTCTACACGTTGTCTGATTTTATATTGATGCGTTTTTATTAAAAGGGTTTTTTTACTTAATTCTAAGCAAATGAAAAAAAAAACATTTCTCACAATACCTAGGTACTTCTCCGTTAGATAAGAAAGTAGGTGAGTTTCTCACCCTCCTCCTACTTTACTTCAAACCAATGAATTGTCTTCTTTTACTGCTCAAAAGTCGAAAAGTATTTTCTCCATAATAGATACCTACCTATCATCGCCCCTCTTGCCTCCCTATTGCCACTTCGTTTGGCGAAATTGCATGTAAACGACTTTGCTTGGATTCTAATAACACTCAAATATTCGGTTATATTTATATATATGGGGGAGTGTCGCCAGGTGCAGCTTCATTCATACACGATCGTGTCGGGGTCACTCTCCGAAGCATTTTATTACAGCTACCTACGAAACGATTCATTACCGAATCACCAACACCTGGAGGTCGGTGTTGCCAGCTAACAGCTAACAAACAACCACTCCTATTAATCTCGGGCTCCTACGTGTTAATGTCGCATTTCTCGTGACAAGAGTCCAAATCGTGATAGTCAGTTGTAATTCCAGGCGCTACGTTCTTAAAAAACCGTTGGGAACGTTTCTTTGACTACGTAGTATCGCAGTTACAAATGAAACAGCAAGTGTTAGCGCTGATTACGGCGCACAGTGGGCTGAAAATCGATCTTCATAGACTTAGGGATCAACTTGGTAATTTTTTAATTTTTTCGGCAGAAATGGCTTGGGTATCGTATATTGATCAATTTAATGCTATTTCAGTTTTTTAATAAACATTTTTCTTTACTTTAAAGCACTTTGTTGAAAAAAATGTATGGAGAAATATGTAAAAAAGAATATATTTCGACTTTGGTACAAGTGCGCCACTTTTCTTTTGGCACGATTTTACCCCTTATTTTTCTGCATTTTTTGACATAAATATCGCATAATGCGCGGACGCGATAGCTTTTGGGAGAAAAAAAAATGTATTTTTGGAATATAATAAAAGATTTTAATCTGTTTATAATTGACTTATGGTACTTAATGGTTATAAATAAATAATATGAACAGAAATGCAATAGCTACCGGTTAAACATAACAAATTTAATGGAAATTAATTAAGGTTTTTTGTAATTTAATAACGAGGATGTTTAAATAATGAGATCTTATGATCTATTGGCCATGATCTATCATAATGAGATCTAATGTCCTATTACTGAGATAATTAGATCTCATTAACTAACTACCCATCTTCCTACATAGTTAATTGCATTAAAATCTTAAATAAAAGAAAAATCCGCCGCATTTCTGTTCATATTATTTATTTATAACCATTAAGTACCATAAGTCAATTATAAACAGATTAAAACCTTTTATTATATTCCAAAAACACATTTTATTTTTTTCTCCCAAAGTCTATCGCGTCCGCGCATTGTGCGATATATCAATAAATGCAGAAAAAAAAGGGTTATAATCGTGCCAAAAGAAAAGTGGCGCACTTGTACCAAAGTCGAAATATATCCTTTTTTACATATTTCTCCATATTTTTTTTTCAACCAAGTGCTTTAAAGTGTAGAAACACGTTTATTAAAAAACTGAAATAGCATTAAATTAATCAATATACGGTACCTAAGCCCATTTCTGCCGAAAAAATGAATAAATAACCAAGTTGATCCCTAAGTCTATGAAGATCGATATTCAGCCCACTGTGCGGCGCCTCTCATCGTGCGAGCCCCAGATCTGCGCTTTGTGTGCGCCGGGAGCGGCGCGTAGCCGCGTCTTGCCGCGCAGCACCGCGCCTACTCGCGCGCGTCACAATGCGCACGCTGCCTATTGTTTGTTATTCCAGTTTTTTCGTCTTCGAGAGACGTTCTCACATAAGTAGGCCGTGTCTCTTTCAGTCGACCCACTTTCTATGCTTCGCTAGAAATGAATAAGCAAAGGAACCATTTCGAGATCTTAGGCGAAAATATTTAGCATTAAGAACCGCTCGAGCTACGTTATTGTAAGCGGGTAGTGCGCCGCATTCCGGCTCAACTGAACGTTAGTCGCAAACTCGCTAATAATAAGAAAATTTACAAGCTTTGTGAGAATATTCGGTGAGGTGTAAGTGACAGGACGCCGCGGGCCTTCTCAGTCAAACAAAGCCACCAGTTCTACCAGTTTGCGAACACAAGAGTGAGTATCTGTGAAGGTTACAAAAAATATTATTATTACCTTATATTAGACTGTAAAGTGAAGACTCATCATCATCCTCATTCTTCTGTCATTAGATAGGAACTCGTAACCCAAATTATTTGGGGTCGGCGCAACATTTCTTATTCTTCCATACTTAAGATTATTGCAAGAAAATAAATAGACTGACTAGGTAAGATCTATCGGTGTTCCTTGTACAAACGCGAACGCACCTACTTATTTTATTTAAATGCCAAAGACAAAACCCTATCCTATGCCTACCCGCCCGCTCGTCAACATGGGTCGCGCCGCGTCACTCTGTTTGTAGTGGAAATGAGCTCACGTCTCGGCATGCAGATGCCTTCCTATTATTCTGCTGTTTGAGAACAAGTACCGGCCGATATTAATTCCCCTCGCATATGTCGACTGCACTATCATCATAAACTTAAGATAACATGCTAAATTTAATAAGCAATATTCGTAAGTATAATAATATTTTTATAATATTATTCGTTCATTTATAGAAATATTTTTATTTTATTTTATTTAGGTGTTAGATACGTTTAATATTTTTTCAACACTCTTATTGAATCGCTTTTAGGTTCATAATGCAGTGTATTATACATGCGTGCTTTTTATTTTATATTACCACACCAGTGAGTTAATTTTCACCACAGATAACCATTTTCTAGTCGAAGATGTGCGGTTTTTTAAATCTCATCAAAGAGACTTCATGCCTTTTTATGCTTACTATGTAAATAAAATATGTTATATTAACAAGTTACAAACCTACCCTTAATTATTACCTATTTCATCAAATTATTTACTTTGACAAAAAAATTACCCAAAAATACCATTAAATAACAATGCAAAAATATTCAGTTTTTTTTTTTAATACCAATTAGACTGTTCGACGTCTACGTGTCTTTGCCTCTCCGTCAACCGGCGAAGACACCGTGATAAAAGGAAACCTTTCACAATTTTTTTACGTACCTATGTAATTAGTTTATAAAACTTTATTTATTTTTTGGTCGTATGAAACGCGTGTGCATCATTACACACTCAATAATACCGCCTCGACTGTAATGACCAACATAGCACACTGGTAGGATAATGCTTTTTTTTGTCTTTTTTTTGCACTATTTTAGGCGACTTAAAAAAGTAGGCTATCGTCACGCACGTATGTATGTAATAATATTGGAAATGCAATACCTATATTCACATTATGATAATCTATAAAGGCTTCCAAACAAATATATATATTTTTTATAGGTACATGTAATATGTTTGTATTTATATGTTTGTCTACGCATTTCTCCGAAACTATTAATTGGCTTACATTTACTTCAACTTAGGGAGCTGTACAAGTTTCATCAAAATCGGTTCCGGAACCGATACACATATTATGTGTAAGTGTGACCGCCTGGCGTATCGATACGAGCTGCGGGTGCAGGGTGTGATGTCAAAGAAAAAACATCTCAATACCTTGGTCAATTTCTAGTGCATGTAACAAAAATCTAAATGGTCGAAACCAAACTGGCCTCACGGTACAAATCCGCGGCGGGAACCAAAATTAGTGGTATTCGAATTTACGAATGTGGGGTAGTTAAGTAACCTAAAAGGGAAAAAATAAAAACAAAAAAATTGAAAAAATCGGAAGTCTGTGTCTTTGGTTTTATATTTTCGTTTTTGGCCACCGACTTCCGAAAGTTATTTTTCCCTTTCTAGTGTTTTATATGGGTGTAATGTATTAGTGGTTTTTTCGGAAGTCTGTTTTTATTGTAAAAAGGTTTTTCAATTTCATGTTCGTTGTGGCGATGCTTACCTACAGGCTTGGGAGACCTTTGACCAGCAGTGGTCACCTTTTGGTTGACACGACGATGATAATGTCTATTTATTTACAAACGATTGTAGTCCGCTTTTTAAAATGGCGCCACTTTTTTTAATTGATTGCCAAACTATCGTGGTTGTGTCGTCACACGCGTGGTGCATGACGCGTGTGCTCGTCGCGCACGTCACACACACTCATCTCGAGTGATTTGTTCGCCGCGTCGCGTCTACCCGCCGCCGCCGCCGACCGAATGTGATGCCGGCTGCGTTTTATAGGCCCGCGCTCCACATGATTCACTGTAGCTCTTTTTATTTTGTTACAGGTAGAACTAACGATGTCGACGATAGAGCAAGCCGGAAAAGAAAGACCAGGAAGCCTGACCCCACCACCTTGTGGGATACATGGCCCGGAACAGACGGATAGGTACAACGAACACTACTGCCAAACATTTTTTTGGATTGCACTTTTAGATAAGTTAGCTCTACTGCGTGTAAAAAAACCTCGCCGATCAGTGAGGGTGTTGTTAAGAATCATATTGAGTCTACTGAGGTGGTTTTTTTTTTTTTTCAATGTGTAGTTTTACCGAGTTATTACTTGGGGTGCGGATTGCCGTCGTCTAGCGGGTGTGTACAAGTTATAACTTATGACCTCTGTAGAAAATTTGAATTTTGTAGAAAATAATGAAATTGGGGTAATTTAGATACTAAAAACGTACATTTTGAATATGTAGTAATAACATTCTACTTTTCACAAAAAAACAGTACCTAACCAAGCGCCCCCTTTCGGATCAGCCAGAGATTGTGTAATATGATTTAAAATAAAAATGAATTGCTGTTCGTTAGTCTCGCTAAAACTCGGGAACGGCTGGACCGGGATAATTCTTTTTTTGCTGTGTTCGTTATTCTCAGAACAAGGTTTGTACGTTTAGTAGGTGTAGGTAGGGTAGATAGGTAAGTATGTATGTAGGTATGTAAGTAGGTAGTTATGTAGGCAGGATAGGTAGGTAGATAGGGTAGGGTAGGTAGGCTACCCGTGCGAAGCCGGGGCGGGCAGCTAGTTTTAAATAGTAACTATGGCGCCCCCTTTCGGATCGGATACAGTTTCTGTTAATTCTGTAGGTACGAGTATATTCTCTGTGTCGCACAAATACTAACATTACAATTCGCCCTCGACCGGGCCGCGTAGTTGATATGATTTGCATAAATATTTAATGTTCTTCCTCAACACTCAATGAGGATCGCATTACGAGCCCAATTAAAATAAAATTTTAAGTTTTAAGCTGTCAGACTGACTTTAAATTTTAATACGATCGTATACCTAGGATTTGTTGGTTGGATAGGTAGATTTGTGTAGCACTGAAGGACCAATGAGACTGCCGTCAAATATTAACGGCGAAGACGGCTGAAAGAGAATAATTCAGGCGTTTCGTGCTGCAGTGCGGGGTGCAAGGTTCGATGCTCGGCGCGGATCTCTCAAAAGGCGCTATTCACCGATGGCCTCTCAGCTGAGTGTATGATATCCCGCGAGAGCAGACGCGTTAAGAGATTACCTGTACATTTATGTGTCTGTACTATTACCGGTGGTGTTTCATCAGAGTATTCCTTTGGATTGCTCTGATACTGAATCAAATTAAATTAGCTACCGAAACTACACTTACGAGATGAGTATCGTTATCTAAACTACACTTACGAGATGAGTATCGTTATCTAAACTACACTTACGAGATGAGTATCGTTATCTAAACTACACTTACGAGATGAGTATAGTTATCTAAACTACGCTTAAGAGATGAGTATCGTTATCTAAACTACGCTTACGAGATGAGTATCGTTATCTAAACTACGCTTACGAGATGAGTATCGTTATCTAAACTACGCTTACGAGATGAGTATCGTTATCTAAACTACGCTTACGAGATGAGTATCGTTATCTAAACTACACTTATGAGATGAGTATCGTTATCTAAACTACGCTTACGAGATGAGTATCGTTATCTAAACTACGCTTACGAGATGAGTATCGTTATCTAAACTACACTTACGAGATGAGTATCGTTATCTAAACTACGCTTACGAGATGAGTATCGTTATCTAAACTACGCTTACGAGATGAGTATCGTTATCTAAACTACGCTTACGAGATGAGTATCGTTATTTAAACTACGCTTACGAGATGAGTATCGTTATCTAAACTACGCTTGCGAGATGAGTATCGTTATCTAAACTACGCTTACGAGATGAGTATCGTTATTTAAACTACACTTATGAGATGAGTATCGTTATCTAAACTACGCTTACGAGATGAGTATCGTTATCTAAACTACGCTTACGAGATGAGTATCGTTATTTAAACTACGCTTACGAGATGAGTATCGTTATCTAAACTACGCTTGCGAGATGAGTATCGTTATCTAAACTACGCTTACGAGATGAGTATCGTTATCTAAACTACACTTACGAGATGAGTATCGTTATCTAAACTACGCTTACGAGATGAGTATCGTTATCTAAACTACGCTTACGAGATGAGTATCGTTATCTAAACTACGCTTACGAGATGAGTATCGTTATTTAAACTACGCTTACGAGATGAGTATCGTTATCTAAACTACGCTTGCGAGATGAGTATCGTTATCTAAACTACGCTTACGAGATGAGTATCGTTATTTAAACTACACTTATGAGATGAGTATCGTTATCTAAACTACGCTTACGAGATGAGTATCGTTATCTAAACTACGCTTACGAGATGAGTATCGTTATCTAAAGTTAAGTTAGTGTAGTTACTTGAAGATGAATTGAGAAAATCATTTTGGTTTTGTTACGTTTCGAATATAATACCCGACACGTGTGCGGAGTTTCACTAACTAATTTAATTTGACCCTGTATATGAAACAGATTAGACGCCTGGTAGATACAGTGTTTTTAGATAGTTTATTGGCTATCTATATAGGTATCATGTACGACCTCGCGTATATCCCGTCGTATCAGTGCGAGTGAAGTGTGAGGGTCCCCTCGCGCCAGTTTAATGGAAAAACATGTCATGTCTACCACCTCAACCTCTCCTGCCGCAGTACAGGAACTGCAGTGACATAACAATGACGCTGTTACACAAATTGTGCGCCTTAAATTGCGGATTCACTTATACATAAGTAGCTTGTGCGTCGTTATTTCGCCTCCGATTTAGAGAGTGGTTACTCAGTCGGTAGTTCTCCGCCAGACGTGTCGCGTCACCCCCCTCCCCGCGCGCTAATAGCGTATGATTTCACACTGTTGTGTCCGCACAACATACGTCATAGCACGGCATTATCCACTTCATTCAGCGGCGCATTTGATTTGATAACATCATGTACTCACACAACTACAATAGTGTTAGATGTTAGACTATGTGACAGTACAGCTGCTGCTACCAATCAATCTACATTGTTTTTAGTGTTAGTTGTTCGTTAGCTACCTTCTACAAAACAAACCGTGCGTGCGACATAGTGCCTAAAACGACCCTCGATTTCAAACTGCATCCAGCGTCATTTTAGCGCACTTTAGAGGTGAACGTTTTAAAGTAAACAGCGATTATTCTTACATATTAGTGAATGAAACGAGCTGTTAGTATCCCAATCATTTATTGCCAACACCAGTTCAACCACAGACCATCACCAAAGCTGATTCTGCCAATGCTAGCGATTACAGTTTGTGAACAAACGCTACGATACTCTTGACCGACGCTCAGAAAATGAGCTTAGTTGCCTGAAACTTATTCACCCTAATTGCGTTTCGAACACTTTTTTAATCACAATCTGAAAGACTTTGAAAGAAATTGCTAAATATGTTGTATTTCTCTGCTCAGCAACTTAAATAACGTGAAAGGCATTGTCATTGTAAGTGTGTTACCGTTGAACACTGATCAGTGGTCAAGTGTGTGATCGTATCGTTTGCTCGCGGTTATTACACAGTAGTGTTCAGGTGACCCCCTCAAGCAAGCCAGCCCCCCGCCACTCACCGCTGGGCGCACTGTCCGACGAACTGTTGTCAGGCGAGCGGCGCGGCGCGGGCTCGGCCAGGCGCGGCGCGGGCTCGGCCAGGCGCGGCGCGGGCTCGGCCAGGCACGGCGCGAGCTCGGCCTGGCACGGCGCGGGCTCGAACAGGCGCAGCGCGGGTTCAGCCAGCGGCGGAGCTGGTTCGGCCAGGCGCGGCTCGGGCTCGGCCAGGACGGGCGCGGGCTCGGCCAGGCGCGCGCGCAGGCCTGCCCACACGTCACGCAGGCGCGCGGCCGCGTCGCGCACGTCGCCCGCCACGGTCTGCTTGGCGGCGATGCACTCGCGCTCCATGTTGTTGTAGTTCTCTAGGATCTCGCGCACTTCAGACTCGCGGTCTTTTACGCTTGCCTGAAGATAATGACAACTAAATATAAACAGAGGGCTAATTCTCTAACTCAAAAAACATTCAAATTCAAGTCGCAATCTGTCAAACTTGTCAAAAATGTTGGTAGATCGATGGTTTTTTGACAGATTGCGAATGCGATGCGAATGTAAACGTTCTAGGGAATTGCCCTGCTGGTCTCTCACACCACCTGCTCGTTAATGTCAAATTATATGTCATGTACACCTAGGTCTTCCGGAAAAATTATATTGTCCTGAATTTAATTATAATCCGTTGGTCAAAAATGTGATTTGAATTTGGCACCTACACTAAAAATCGGTATGAACATTTTTATTAAAAAAAAAAGGAAAATTGAATTACCTAATATTATCTCGCCGAAGGAGTAAAAAGTAGAGGTTTTCTCTCGGGGATGAAGGCACAGTAAGGCAAAGGTGTCTTTTGTCTTGAGCGAGCTTAAATTCAATAAATTGCCCGTGACATAAGATTCTGCTTTGATCACCTTGGTGATTAATTTTATATTGTTTTTAGACGGTATTACGTGAGTCCGTGTGTAGATAGCACTTACAGCAACGCTGTCGGTGGCTTGTCGCCGCTGCGGTAGCGGCAGCGCGGCGGCGGCGTCGAGTCGCGCGTTGCTGTCGCCGCACCACTGCAGCGCCGCGTCGAGCCGCGCGCTGTACTTGCTGAGCGCGCTCAACTTGTTGTTGATGTACTCGCCGTGCGCAGCGAGACTCGCCTGAGCCTGTCATACCACACATACTTTATAAAAAAATTGTCATATCAATAGGATCGTGCGTTTCAACTGCGCTGTAGAGTCAGGGAAACGGATTGAAACAGTCGTACGAAATTGCTAAAACACGGCCAATTTACTTAATGTGTCAATATGCTACACAATCCATTTTCCTGACTGTACATGCCAGAACTTTCCGTCAATGGTATTTATTATCATGTGTTTTTTCCAATCTAGAATATTTGCAAGGTCAAATAAACATAAAAAGAAGACAAGATTTTTTTTATTTAAAATTCAAATCAAGTTTTCTCTTTATCGTTGCAGTTAAACGCGGCATCAGAATATGAGCACTCGTTACGAAATGCTGTAGGTACTCGTATCTGAACGTCTTTATATTTACCCGACTATGGCGAAGAAAAAAAAAGGGTTATGATTTTGACCGGTATGTATGTATATATATATGTATGTATGTATGTTCATCTGTTCCCTCGTATCTTCTAAACCACTCGATCACAATTTGACAAATGAGGTATCATTGGAAGCGTCTTGATCGTCCGCTGGTTATAGGCTATGTGACGTCACATTAAATTTAAAATGGCGCCATCTAAAGGATATAAAGTCATGAACTAAAAAAAAAATGATTTAATCCTACCATGTTGGGTATCAAATGAAAGGACTTAATGAGCATATTTCAAAAATATATGCAAGCTGAAATTTGAATGGTTGTTTTCCCGCGGCGAAACGATTTGCCCCAAATAGTACTATTGAATCATACAGTTAAACTTAAAAAATATTAATGCTTTTGTTTTAAAATAATTAAAAAACTATGCATCAACTTGAAAGCGTGAGAAACAATAGTAGTTCACTAGACATTACGTAGTACTACTCGAACCGCATGCGCGGCTGCGCGGTGCCGACAAAGCGAAGAGCGATTTGTAAATGTTCAGAGCAAAATAAGCTGTCGCGCGTAGTGATACGGTATAATCTAGTCCGCACGCACGCGGCGAGCGCCCGAGCACCCCCACCCCGCGCCGTCGCCGGCGCGCTCAGCTGTCCCGCGGAGACCGTCATACGTGCATCATGCGATCCGAAACGTGATTTGCAAAAATGAATCGGCATTATAATTATGCAAATTTGGAGTACGTCGCAATGGCACACACAACTGTACGCTAGGGCTCGTTATAACTCCCACGCTGCCCGGCGACTTTACGCGGATTCGCAACGCTTGAAGTCGCTCCGTCTTCGTGGGGTTTTGAACCCTCAAGTCCCACAGGCCCGGACGATCGTAGCGACGACGAAGCGGCTACTCGATCATGGGCAGTTCTTGGGCATGGGCTTTTAATATCGTAAGACGTGACTTCATGTGGCAGAGACACTTTATTGAAAAACAAAATCTTATAAAACGTGCTCGATTGTGTATGGATTGCAGTGGCTTGGACTTCGAACAATTACTAGGTTACCGGGAAGTGTAAGTACCTTTGTAAATAGCAAACATCTAAAAGTAGGTTAGTTAATTAAAATCATTGTAAATAAGTTGATTCCAATTTTTAAATACGCCTTAAAATACTTCATTATGTAATTCAGAAAATTATTTTTTGTAAGATAATAAACATGTTTTTCAGTTTCGTGTTCAATAAGTTGTAGGTAAAAAAAGTATTTATGACGGCCCTAAGACCGTAAAAGGGGAAAATTGGAATAACAAATTATCTTTCATTCACTCAAGAGTAGGTAGTTGTCAGCTGTAGCGCGAGGGGCAACGACCGCGCGTCGCTCGCGGTTGTCTCGCGCAGTCGGGCATTCGCGCTTTAATACTATTGGTTCAAGAACGCTTTCGAGTTTCGTTTATCACAATTCTAAATCTGCCATTTTTTATATATTTTTTTTTTATATATCATTTGTACTACCAATACAAAATCATTTCGCTGCGGAAAAACAACCATTAAAATTTCAGCGTGTATATTGTAAAACCAAAATAATTAAAAAAAAATTAAAGTACTTAATAAAAACAAAAACTTAACTACGACTAAAAAGGTATAAACAAGACACCACAGACAGACAAATTAAAAATCCGGTGTCACACGTAATCTGTTCGATTTATGCCCTAACACGTGTGACTTCGGATTTTAAATTTGTCTGTCTGTGGTGTCTTGTTTATACCTTTTTAGTCGTAGTTGGGTTTTAGTTTCTATTACTTTAATTTTTTTTTTACCTATACCAAGTATTATCCTTCTACGACACATTTCCACTATCTGCTTGGTAAACTTCAATGCTTTAAGGGGTGATGCTCGATCCCGCCAAGTTCCGCAAAGCTTTTATTATTAACTAAAAGTTGCACGACTCTGTCTTGACCGAAATCGTGAATGGTACCGCCGCCGGATCAACGCTTACGTACGTGTTGTTTAATGTTATTTATTTATATAATATTACTTGAAAGAACCAATGAGGTAAGAACGTATTCTTTTCATTGCAATTACGCTTAATTTATTAAATATTACTAACATTAAGCAATACTGATAAGTTAACTCAGGCTTACGCTGCCCTATTCATGGAATGTTGGAATCCTATAATTCAAATTTCATTGAGATTGATATATTTGCATGCTCGAAAAATAAATTTAAATCTAATATTATAAAAATGTTATCTTAATTTTATTGTAATCGTATTATTATTGTTTATTTATTGCATAATTTAATTTAAGTAAATGAATTTGTTTCTGTTATGATTTGGTTTTGTAGCTATAGCTCGCTTTAGAAATTGATTTATTTATTTCAAAATAAGTGTTAATTTTGGATATGCTCGTCTAGTAGCAACCACTGATCATTAAACATGTTTTATCTGCGGATAATGCAGTGGACTGCAGCATTAATACTTAAGTTTTCTTAATCGTATGTGTAATATTTATGTTGTAGTTGTTTATTATCCCTTAATAAATAAAATAACCAACGACGTTGTTCTGTACTTAATTACCAAATAGGCGTTCATCAATAGAGGTTTCAATGAGTGCGAATGAGAGGGAAGTATCAAACTTGTTTCATTTCCGCATCCTGGACTCGTGGTTTTTATCTATAAGGCACATACATGCTGTAGAACATATAAGCTGTGATCAGGGTTGGAAAACAAAGTTCGAAATGTTTTAAACAAGCGTTTTTCTTTGAGCGATATATCAAAATTATCAACACAAATCGATCAGACCTAATATAATTCATTTCTAGACAGACTATTTAAACCATATCCACCAGAATAACATACTAGTTTTAACTAGTTAGTACCTACTAACTATTAAACTATCTGATCTGTGAACATACCTAGGTACTTTTTTTTTTAATCAATCTAAATATATAACTGATTATTTACCAATTACCTACGCCCTGTACGTTGCGAATTGCGAATTCGATAACCGTTCTTAGACGGGGAATATATTTAAATAAGAAAGAAGAAGTTCCCAAAACAATTGCGGGGAATTACTTCCTTTCGAAAACCGACAGAGCGGCGATGACGTATACATTGGTTGGACGGACTGTGTTCAAATAAGGGGAATCCCCAAATATTTGCGAAATTTAAATTTTACTTCATAATAAATAATTATGCCAAGTAGATCTAATAATCTAATCTACTATCTAACCCTTTTAATTTCTTTTCGAGCTATTTCAAGTCTTAACCACTTTTCATTTACTTCCATTCATTCGCTCTTAAAATTTGATATAAAACCAGGTTTTTCTTCTTGTTTTAAACTGTGATTTTAAAAACTTAATAAAAAACATTGATTTATTTCAAACTGTTTTAAACATTGCGACTTATCCGTAGAACAGAGTCCGATGTGATCATGGAGCAAAAACGAGTTAAATAGCTAGTCGAGATAAGGAATACGAACTCTACAGAGTTACGTTTTTAGAATTTTCGTATCTTATTTAGTTTCGGAAATATAGAATCGAATAACGTTCAATCTGACATTAGCTCCGCATAAAAACGCACGGAGTGATCAAGAGACGGCGCGCGGGAAACGGAGGTGGCGCGGGCGCCCCGTCCGTTCGTCAATCCGGCCGTTGTTTGTTGGAGAGAGGGCATTTTTGTATCACGAGCTTAGCTTTTATTCGGTTTGAAGAAAAAAATAATACAACAAGTGTTTTGCATGGAAAAACATATATTTAGAGTTGTCACGTTCACGGTAAATGTTGGATATGCTTAAAGAGGATGCAGAAAGCCCTGAGCTTAGTTCATTATTTTCAAATATTCCTGCTGTTTTTAAGAAGACAAGTGTAAATGCTGGTAAGTTAACGATTTCAGTTGTATTATTTCGTGATATACACTATTAAGTTCTTAAATTAATAAAAAATATGTCTAATTGTTTTTTTTTCGCAGTAAACAGTTGTGGGCGATCGATTTTTATATAGGATGTTTTTTGACGGAGAATAATAGAAAAGCATTTTTAGTGCGAAAATACGATTGGCGCAATGCATATTCACAAGGTAATCGTTCTTTCTGAAGTAATAAACAGTAAAAAGTAGAAGTCTTATGAAATATTAGGACGATTTTATACGAACATTATTGAACTTCTAAGCGTTTCATGTGATTATAGGACGTTTTTCTACAGAATCTGTGATACGATTTGTTGGCTCGATATTGAGATAGGACGTTGTTACTGGAATAATGAAATCAGTTAGGACGTTGTTCATTTAAAAATATCTTTAAATATAAAGATTTTAATTTGTGAATTGTTAAATTAATTACTAGGTACATTTATCTTCCAATCTACATTAGTATTTTATGAATACCTATAATAATATACTGTTTTTTTTTAGTAGTGAATGTTAATAACAACAGCATGACACAGCAATCGTCACTTTTGCCTCCTGGTGCAGCAGAAATCAGTCAGGAAGTAGCTGGTATACGGGAAGAAGTTCTGCATGAAGATGGTGCGACCAAAGAAATTATCTGCGACAGCTCAATACCGAATGTCATGACTGATCCGCCTACCAAAAGATTTTTACAGCAATCAGCCTAATACATTTTCTATGGAAGTGCCTTCTAGTTTCGAAAATTCACAATTAATACAACTTGAAGAGCTATTAGAAGTTTCACAGATCTACCCTGGTTAATTTGGAACTGTCAGTACCAACTCCTATGCGGTCTCCTTACTAATGTCCATTCAATCTGTGATATCAAATTCTGCCCCTAGTCATGTAGACAGTTTCTCTGTGATCTCTTCTTTGTCATTTAGCATCACGAATTCACCTGCTGATGCGCACCCAAGCGATCGCACTGTGACTCCTGACACGACTAGAAAACGACAGAGGCGCCCAAAAGAATAGACAGACCTTAAAACGCAGCCTTAAGAACTTAGGTAAGAAATATGTAACGAAAAGGGGAAAAGACGTAGACGAAAAAACGATGGGACCATCATGCAAATGCCGTTACAAATGCCCTGATAAAATATCTCAAAAACAGCGGCTGGACTGCTTCACAAAATTTCTGCAACTGAGAGATCGAGCTATGCAGTGGAATTTCATCATCAAATATTGCGATAAAATTGTGATAAAATGAAGAAGAAAAGATGCCTGAATCAAGGTACTCCTATTATCAGGAAACATACTTTTAAGTAAATCTGTCGATGATCACAGGTTCTAGCGAATCTCACTGCGAGAAAACAGGAGTATGCCAAACTACGATTATTAATACTCTTGCCGGTTCAACTCGTGGATGAAGTACGATGGAAGCTATTTTAGAGGAGGACAGACCCCGTCTGTTTGGCATACTTCTGTTTTCTCGCAGTGAGATTCGCTAGAACCTGTGATCACCGACAGATTTACTTAAAAGTATGTTTCCTGATAATAGGAGTACCTTGATTCAGGCATCTTTTCTTCTTCATTTTATCGCAATATTTGATGATGAAATTCCACTGCATAGCTCGATCTCCCAGTTGCAAAAATTTTGTGAAGCAGTCCAGCCGCTGTTTTTGAGATATTTTATCAGGGCATTTGTAACGGCATTTGCATGATGGACCCATCGTTGTCTCGGCTACGACTTTTCCCCTTTTCGTTACATATTTCTTACCTAAGTTCTTAAGGCATTTGCGTTTAAGGTCTGTCCATTCTTTTCGTGTCGTTTCAGGACTCATGGTGTGATCGCTTGGGTGCGAAGTAGCAGGTGAATTCGTGGTGCTAAATGACAACGAAGAAATCACAGAGAAAGTGTCTACATGACATTAATATAAGTTTAAGACTGCTAACTGTTACCTAGTTACCATGCTGTGATACAATATGCCATTAATTACTATTTTAAGTTTGAACTATTACGCTACCAAGGCAGTTTTAGATACATGTACAGTTTAATTTTTGTTAAGTATAGAACCTCGTCTAGGTCACGATGCTTCTAATTGGTCAAATTATAAAGATTGAATGTTATTTTGAAAAAAATAAAAATAAAATGATTTTGTAACTAATGCGAAGTTTAAATAACTTCATGCGCGTCTCCTGCATAGTTCTAATAGGTAAGTTTTAGACTATGCTAATTTTAAGTCCGTACCTAACTGTGATGTGATTTCTGTTCAAAGTGATGTACTCTAATGATTTTGTTATCTATTTTGAGTTTTTTTAAATTAATAAACAGTTTTAAATAATAATTTAATGTTTTATTTAGTTATATGGGAGGGTAGTTATAATATGGCTAACATTATGTTTAAATATTTTGAGGAGGTTATTCACAAAGGACTCATAATGGATGGGTAATTCCAACAAAAAATGAGCCATGTTAATAGAGAACGTCACTTAATTCAGACGTCTCCGTAAAACAACGTATAATGTTCACTACGGACCCCCGCTCTTCCGCCATGAAACGTCCTATGTTGATATGGAACTCACTAACTCGGGAAATAAAAGGATAAGAAATATACACTACATAGCATTTAACTAGGCTGGGGCGTTGCTACAACATACCAAAAAATCTAAATGTCAAGTCACACCGTTTAAGAGTTACACAAGTCAACAACTTCTCTAGCCCCTACTGAAAACTATCAACCCTGCAGATCGGACTTTATTCTACGGATGAGTCGGCTTTTAAAGACCTTGTTTGTTTTATGCCAACCTTGACTGTGACTGTCAAAGATAGTTTCGTTTCTATATGTGTTTCAAATGCTGTGATTGTAATCATACCCAGAAGCACTGAAGCACACCGCAAGAATTGCTTGCTGGATGCACCTCCAACACACCCTAAATTCTTCCCTGACATTTTTCCCTAGAACAACCTGGATACATTCCTGATTTGACCCCTGTATACATCCCTAACACACCCTGTATGTATCATGAAAACCTCTTAAAACACATACAATACAAATTATACATAGGTTTTTAGAGAAAATAATATCTTCCAAAATAAGGTTAATTTTAACTAGGTACTGATTTTATTTTATTCTAGCACTTTTCGAAACGTCATTTCAGGATTGGTCAAGTGTAAACCTTACAAATAATTTAATTTTATGTTTTGGGGAACTTGAAATTTGGGGACAACGGGCATCAAGCTTCAAGTGTAAGATATCTAGAATTCACAGTAATGTTGTTAAGATATCCTAAACCATTGTCCAAACACAGGTGTTAGTAACAGTGGACTGCACGGCTCTGTAACAAGTCCACAGAACTCGACGGCTTGTTTGTCTCGTTACTGTGCCGAGCGCGCGCGGTCCAACTTCGCGCCTGTCCTACTTAACACTTGCACATTTACTTATTGTTCGCCAACAGTTGCCGTCAACTTTGCGACAAGTTTTGGTGGAAAACTTGCACAAACTAACTCAGTGCACTCATGAATTTGTTTAAAGCAAATAACTCCGGATCCGGATGCAGACTAGGAAGCAGTACTAGGTAGTAAGATTTATCAAATCAGTCGGTAACGGCTTGTGTTAATGGTAAACAAAAGTTGCGCAGCGTTATTGTAGCGACTACTTTTTGTGTTACATAGTACTTATCTAAACTGTTTCCAACAACACAAAAGCACGTTGCCACAAAAATATTAGGAACTTTTATTTTTTTACCATGAATACGAAGCTTTACATCGACGTCTATCCGTATGTAACCCTCTCCGAATCGGTTGATCATTGTAGCGAAGCTTTTGCAGATCACCTAATCAAGGGCCGGATGCGACGCGAATTGGACTGGTCGTGACATTCACTATAATGAACGAATGTGTCGTGAACTCGTGAATGATGAGCTACTTATATGAAGGACCAACCCAACGGACGAGGTGGCTACACATACTAATATCCTACACATTACCTTCCACGTCGGCGTCGTAGGTATGTAGGTGCATGTTCGCATAATAGACGACTTTTTTACTAACAACACAAAAGAAGTTGCTTTCGACACAATTTTCGAGTTCCGTAAGCTGTCGACAAAAATTGGGAGCCCATAGTCTTGTCATTTGCTTAGCCAAAATTATAAGAATTAAGCACTATACAGGAACGTATAGTTTGTTTTAAACTAAGAGTTCTTATCATCTACTTAAAGTCTGGTTTACCCATAGTATTTTTTTAATTTTTAAATAATTATTGAGTTTTGTTTTAAGTGAACAGTTTTTCATGCGGAACCCCCACTAACTGCCACGCATTAGACCGATTTTTTCCACATGTCACGGTGTCTAGATCGATACGTCACGTTACCCCGAGCTGTTGCTAATGGTATACTGAGCACGTCCACGCAATACACACGCCACACATGCGCCACATTCACGATACGAAGGGAGACACACGGCTGACTGACAGACTGTATATAATGTATGATGAAATGAGTAAAAGTGATTTCGATATGCTATTAACAGAATAAATAATTCAATAACATACAGTGCTAAGGATCGAGATGCAGCGATGCAGCACAGAGAACATAATTATCATCGAATTTAATATAATCGAAAACTACGATTAATGAACATAACATATTTTTCTAGAGAGATCTTGCGACTGAAGAAAGACTTTGAAAAATAACAACAAAAGTTTTAATTTATATTTGGCACTTCTATCCAGATTCTAAAGCTTTGTCTCGTCATTTAATTACGAATTATGCAGGTAATACTTCCTAAATTCGTCGCGTGTTGTTTATGTGAGCTAACATAAACAACCGAGTCGTGTTCTTGAAATTCAGTCCCTTGTAGCCCCGGTGAGCTCCGAGTGAGCGGGAGTTCTGTGTGCGCGTGTGCGGTCACTCATGTGGGTTGTGAAGTGTGACCACGAAATAGAAAGGAACTGACATTTTACCCGACTACGGCGAAGCAAAAAAGAGGGTTATGATTTTGACCGGTATGTGTGTATATAATATGTAGGCTATGTAACGTCACATTCAGTTGAAAACGGCGCCCACGAGATGATATACCACAAATGAAAAAAAATATATATATATCGAACCATGTTGGGTATCAAATGAAAGGGCTTATTTATATATTAATAATGTTTGAAATGTAGCACATTTCAAAAATATATATATTAAGTATAATTTTAAATAAAAAATTCGGAGTCACACTTATTATATCGTAAATATGAATTGTAATCGTAAACATAAATCGAACATATTACGTGCGACTCCGGATTTTTAATTTGTCTGTCTGTGATGTCTTGTTTATACGTTTTGAGTTGGTTGACTTTTATGTTGTAGTTGGGTTTTAGTTTTATTTTTTGACTGCTCATTGCACTATAGAATCAGCTTTAAGCCGAATTTACAATACGAAACTAGTTACACAAACTCAATAATTCATTGATAATTATTTACACCTAAACTATCAACGAATAATTACTAAGTTTATGCAAATAGTTTCGTAATATGTAAATCCGGCTTTACGGACTCAGCATTCTATAATGCGTCGTAATGCCAATCCCACCAAAAACATTTCCATGTAAAATGTTGCCAAGACGAGACCATATGGCTCGCACTGTAAGTTATCAGATCTCATGTAGGGCCAAGCTTCTAACTCTACACGCCCTAACTCTACACCTTAGTCAAAATATGTGGCTTGGCCGTTTACGGCCCGATCGCATCTACATGAGAAATAATTAACTAAATGAATGAATAATTAACTTTTGTATAACAGAAAAGTAATGAACAGTGAATAAATTTTTCACCTTACGCCCATGTGATAGTAGCTGTAACATCAAAAGCTATTATGTGTCCTGACTTGATAAAGGAAAGAATTCAAAAACTGACGAAGATATAAAAGCTAGTCTGTACAGAAGGTCCGCTCCATACAAAAAGCGAATACGCACGACACAAATACAGATGCAACTACGAACAGCGAATAAAAGCGCGCTGGCGACGGCGTTCGTTGGACATGGTTTGAGATGGCCGTCCGTACGCTTCGATGTGGTTGTGTTATCGTTCGCCGTATGGAGCCGTCCTTCTGTACATGGTACGTAGTGTGAGAACCAAACGATTGCCCTCAGCTCCTCTCGGCTCGAGGGCTATTTAGTCTAGCCACGCTCTCCCGTCTGCCGCACTATGCGCTAGTTATGACAGACATACGTGTGCTCACACATTACACTACATCAGCGAATATTGTGTAGGTACTTATTCAATGGAATGGCTCCATAATGCGAGGGCGGGGAAGCATTGAAGCTGTAGTGAGAAAATGCTAAAGGCACTATTGCGGATTTAGCGATGTCTGCTGTTAAAAACTACGAGTAGGTATTTCAACGTCAAAAGTTACAAAAGACAGTCCCCCAAAACCGGTCGCTACGTGTATCAACATCTCGTTAGCGTCATCAGCGCGTCACGCCACGTGACGCGTCGCACTGACAACACTCGGTGCCAATGACCTTGTATATCAACGAAAACATAATGGCGAACAGCTGTACTCGAAGAAAGAACTATAAATTGTCTTAAGATGTGTCCAAACATTGAACGGCAAGAGCGCGGCAGTAACGCGTGGCGTTTGCAGGACACATTTCTGCCGCGCTCTAGTTAGGACTAAACCGACGAATGTTTGCGCGGCAGCACTGCGCGGCATATCCGAGACACGCTGCGCACTAGAAATAATTATAAAACTAAAACCCAGCTACGACAAAAAAGTCAACTAAAAAGATATAAACAAGACATCACAGACAGACAAATTAAAAATCCGGAATCACACGTGTTATACTCGTACATAAATCGAACAGATTACGTGTGACTCCGGATTTTTATTTTATTTGTCTGTAACAAATGGTTCAGAAAACGTACTTATGGGTTCCCGTTTGTAGTGCCACTTAGTTTATTTTAATACTTTAAATCAAAATACTAATTTTAAATCACCTAATGTGTTTTTATAAATTCAATTTTCGTAGAAGATTTTTTAAATTAAATACCTTTCGTAGCTAGCGACACGTCAGTTTCATAGAATTACATAGAACCAGTAGTGCCGCGACAACACGTCGCCTGCTGCTGCCTCCAGTCTACGGAATTGTACCTTCTTCGTCGAATCGACAGCGTATTAAATTTTGTTAGTGTAAAACCTCGCCACTTGCACGACGTCGACGGAGGCAGCGCAGAGGTCACATTGGCTGCATTTATTGGAGCACAGAGGGCAAGATAGGAGTTGGAGCACAGAGGGCAAGATAGGAGGTGGAGTATAGAGGGCAAGATAGGAGTTGGAGCACAGAGGGCAAGATAAGAGGTGGAGTATAGAGGGCAAGATAGGAGGTGGAGCATAGAGGGCAAGATAGGAGGTGGAGTATAGAGGGCAAGATAGGAGGTGGAGTATAGAGGGCAAGATAGGAGGTGGAGCATAGAGGGCAAGATAGGAGGTGGAGTATAGAGGGCAAGATAGGAGGTGGAGCACAGAGGGCAAGATAGGAGGTGGAGCATAAAGGGCAAGATAGGAGTTGGAGCACAGAGGGCAAGATAAGAGGTGGAGTATAGAGGGCAAGATAAGAGGTGGAGTATAGAGGGCAAGATAGGAGGTGGAGCATAGAGGGCAAGATAGGAGGTGGAGTATAGAGGGCAAGATAGGAGGTGGAGTATAGAGGGCAAGATAGGAGGTGGAGTATAGAGGGCAACATAGGAGGTGGAGTATAGAGGGCAAGATAGGAGGTGGAGTATAGAGGGCAACATAGGAGGTGGAGTATAGAGGGCAAAATAGGAGGTGGAGTATAGAGGGCAAGATAGGAGGTGGAGCACAGAGGGCAAGATAGGAGGTGGAACATAGAGGGTAAGATAGGAAGGAGGTGGAGTATAGAGGGCGAGATAGGAGGTGGAGTATAGAGGGCAAGATAGGAGGTGGAGCACAGAGGGCAAGATAGGAGGTGGAGTATAGAGGGCAAGGAGGTGGAGCACAGAGGGCAAGATAAGAGGTGGAGTATAGAGGGCAAGATAGGAGGTCGAGCACAGAGGGCAAGATAGGAGGTGGAGTATAGAGGGCAAGATAAGAGGTGGAGCATAGACGGCAAGATAGGAGGTGGAGCACAGAGGGCAAGATAGGAGGTGGAGCACAGTTTGCGATAAACTCCCACAGCCTGCTGCCGTACCGCCGAGGTGGGCCACTTTACGAGGTTGTGGTTACATCTTCCCACTTGAGTTCGGAAGCGGTTCAGACTTTCAAATGGATCATGGGCGGTTAGACCTCGCGAAAAGATACTCGCTTGGTGGTAGGTATTCCAAATTACTATTTAATAATGTTCTTCTAACAATATTTGCTGGAAAAAGTGATGAAATATAAAGTAGAAACCTTCTAATTCTGAACACAGATGAATGTGTTACGAATTCCCTTTAGTGAGTGTTTAAGAATTTAACCTTAGTAGGGTTCGTTTACACTTTTATCAGTTACTTTGGAACAGACGACCAGTGTGGAGTGCGTACCTTCTCGAGCTCGGCCTGCAGCTGCGCAGACTGCTCGCCCTTGGGCAGCTGCTTGCACTTGCGCAGCACCTCCATGTCCTTCAGCTTGCTGGCCAGCTCCTCCTCGCGAGCCTAAGGATCAAGCAAATCTTATGAACACGTTGGTAAATAACCCAACATGTATGTATCGTGCATGTTAGAATATAAACACAAGGAGTGTTTTTGTTTAATATAAATAAAATGAGTAAATATAAGACAAAATCAAATACAAAACACGACGTAAACAGTCAGCTGCAACCCGTCGCCGCGCCGCGCCGCTTGTGCTGCACTTGATACAATAACGTCAGCTCTATAAAGCGTGATATCATATGCATTAACTCACTCCTTCACTACTTTCCTTCAGTTATCTGTTTATTCCAGAGGCAGGTAACCAAATATAACCGATGTGAACATGACGTATGACCCGTCGTAGTCACGCGTATCTAACCACCTTGAAAACAAAATCTCGTGCACACGATGACCATATCAGCTGTTTACCACCCCTTATTTTAGGTAAGCGCTACTATAGCGGCCGAGCGCTGGAGCAGGAAGAGTCCTTACGGTGTTCAGATATGCGTGTCGATAGAACATTATGAATGAATGCGATGCGAGTTATAATTCCCTGGTGTTGACTTACGTACGGATACTGTTCTATTAACAGAACTGTACCAGATGAGAGATGTTCCTCTCTGTAGTTTGTACCCGCTGCATGATGCGAGTTTACAACTTAATACCCCACGTTATTTTTTCCTCGGACAATATTATAAGGAATTCATTCATACCAACAAGTAGAAGTATAAATAACCAAAATATTTACTACTAGCTTCCGCCCGCGGCTTCGCCCGCGTAGTATGTCGATAAAAAGTAGCCTATGTCCTTTCACAGGCTCTAGACTATCTGTGTACCAAATTTCATTTAAATCGGTTCAGTAGTTTTGGCGTGAAAGCGCGACAGGCAGACAAACAGAGTTAGTTTCGCATTTATAATATTAATAAGGATTACATCTAGAACCCTATGAATCAAAGTCAAAGGGCTGAAATATTGCCTTAGGTAAAAGCTGACACGCCCTTCCGCTCCGCGCAGAGCGGGAGAAGTACTTTGATGACTTCCACCAATAAAAAAAAAAAGGTAAAAGTTTACTTACGTGTTTTATTTTAATCACAAACTATTGTAAAGACGGTTTCAGCAGACAGATTTACGAACCTATCCTTTAAAAGCTAGGACTTGCAAAACATTACTTATATAACACAGACTGAATATCGTCCTGACTGACATTAACTCTAAAGACAGAAAACACGAAACTATATCGTGAGCGAACTAGTTTGATGACGTCGTTAAGTGACATTAGCGCTACACTGCAGGATGTGTGTGAGTGCCGAACGATACGCATTCATTACAGTCAGGATCGATACTAGGTAGACAGACTGGAAGGAATCTTGGACTCCATTAGTTGTCGAGGAACAACACACCTGCAGTGCCTACATACAGAGCAATACGGATTTATTTACACAATACGAGGACTTTAGACTCTACCGACTTCTAGAGCATCAGAATTTCTCAAATAGGTATATCTAATCGAACGAAAGAATTGATCGCTGAATTAACGTTGGCCAACCAAGCGTGGGGTTATTGGAGTTACAGGATATAACTAGTAGAATTCCAATTACATTGGTGCCGATTCTCTTGTACACCGAACTAAACTAACTAAACTATCACTAAAATGCCAAACTTTTAGCTATGAGAATATTCTGACAAAAAAAGTCTCCTTTAAAAATTATTTTGACATAACTAAAATCGAATTTGACAATCGCGCCTCCACTTGGCACTTGGTTTTCCCTACCGTGTTTTTTTTTTAAAGCCGGAGGCGCGCAGGGATAGCTTGTTCGACTTGTTTTTTTTATAGAATATTTACTTTTTGTATGGAAAATATGGAAAAAAAAGTTATGTTGAGTCGCAGGGGTTTATGGGTTTCCTAGAGGGGGACGAAATTTTCATTATTTTTATGATAGGATACACCATTTTCGAGATATAAACAAACGAAAATTAAAAAAAAAATACAGTAGTGTTTTGCAACTGAAGTCGCGGTGTTGGTTTGAATTTTAGTTCATGATATCTAAGTTTTAGTATTCTGTTACTTCAATGATATTAGAAGAACATAGTAACCGTGAACTGATGCTTCAGCATCACCTGGAATTTGCAGGATACCCGACTCTTTTACCAACTTACAGCACAGGTATCGTGTTTGGACTGATTGGAATGGTATATACTCATGTGTATACTCATGAATAGGTTATAGATAGACTGTGAACAGGGTTTGGTGAAGGAGTAGGAAAGAGGAAATATTTGTATCGGGGGTTTTTAAATTATCAATTTATGCTTGCACCTAATGAAAATGACTGAAACAGATTTTTTTTTGCTATTTCAGCGTAGCGTAAATGCTATTCATATTCGTGTGCCCCTGAAAGATTGCCAACAAGTATTCTTGTTTCGAAATTACCGATAGAGTTATAACGAGCTCGAAGTACTAAATGAGTACCTACATACAAGTACCAGAGGCGCGGTGGGCGGAGAGTTCACTCCTTCAAGCGAAGCAATCGCCTAACAACACATATCAACACGTCATAATGCGAACATTCGTCACTCACTCGTCACACAAGTACGTAACACAACGCACTGATAATCACGATCCGACGAATCCGATGTATATCGCACAAAGACGCGGCGCGTCGCGACTGTTGCGACGCACGCTCGCGGAAGTGCCCACCGGCGAACTAAGCCCGCAAGCACACATATTTCATTACGATATAAACCGGCAGAGGATCCCGATACCAATGTAAACATTACATCGATTACTAGTAGATCTATATCTGAGCGCAGTTCACGCAACTCTTACGTCTTTACGCAAGTGGGCCGCCAACAAGATGGGACACGAATATTTTCATAGATTCAGAAATAGACGCGATGCCGCCGCGATCCGCCAGCCTGCTAACTATCAGTTCGACTTCCTTATAGGGACTTCTCGGTAACGTAACAAAGTACTTTAGCGATGGAACTGGAACCTATAAAGCTAGATGTGCTTCAGCTCAGAACTGTATTTAATTTATTTACCGCGTTTTCATAGGAACACTGTCACTCTTTTATTAAGTTCGACTTCCATGTAAACTTCAACTCATTTATGTATTTGATGTTAAGCTAACACAGATCCGGAACGGTCTCAGCTTAATCGCTTCAATGACGATTAGTTTGTTTCTTTAAAGTCGATATGTAGATGATTTTATGTCGACTAACTGAGGTAGGAGTAACTGACTGAATGACTGATTGACACATACTCGTATCAATGCACAGCCGAAACTACTGGGACTGGGAACGTGAAGATATTACACACAGCTTTGTGGGGGAGCACTAAGAAGGGGTTTTTGGAAATTCGACCTTCAAGTGAAAATGGGGGATTTTGTTTGTATGAAAATTCTTATCATAATACTTAATCCTTGAATTAATAACCTTGAAACTTATATTTTATTTACTCATTTCAAACTTGAAACTTACCACGAATACTTATCTAAGTAAGTTAGTTACTTTGACACCACCCAATCCTCCTTCGATTGGGTGGTGTGGTGTCAAAGTTTGTATGGAAGAATTTTAACGCGCGGTCCGATTAGCTCGGAACTCAGTATTTATACTTCAAACCAAAAATAAAGAATAAAGTGTATCAGGGTTGTTCGAAAATCTACCCCTAACGACCCGTTTTCACCCGAAAACAGGTAGCCAATTTTACAGGCGATGATTGTTGTGGAAACATACACAACGATTTTTCAAAATTCCACCCCTGTGAAAAGAGAGGGTACAGATTATAAGAAAAAAATTATTCATTTGGTTAATTATAATATAAGAAAGTTGCCACGTATACTTATTCAAGCAAATTATAAAGTTAAACTCCTAATTGGCGGCTGTTAAAGTTTGTATGGAAGAATTTTACCTAGCGGTCCGATTAACTGAAACAGTATTAATATTTTTGACAGGAAATAAACAACAACAAGTTTTTAGGTTTTTCGAAAATCGACCCCTGGCGGATCAAAAAGGCGTTATTAATTTTTTTCCGAGAGGATTACTGGGTGGCTTGATTAACAAAATAACATAATTTTTTTTAAACTATCTTTCAAAGGGGCCACCCCTTGTCAACTTTTATAGTTGGAACTCACGGGTGTGTTAAGAAAAGTGCTAGTTAAACATACAAAGAGCGCGAAGACTAACAGAAGATGGTGCAGACCGCATCCCGCTGGGCAGGCGGGATGTAAGGCTGGACAAAAGGCACGACATCATAGTGAGCCTTGACGTCATAACATACAAGTTTACTGCTGAAGATTCGCGGGTCAGCCCCTAATGCAGCCCGATGAGTGACGAGCTCGTCAGAGAACGTAACTGAATGATCTCCTGATCAATATCACGTTCGTCACGTATTTATGTTAAACTTACATTGAAATTGATGAGTTGTTTTGTAGAATTTATTTAAACTGAATGGTGGGAAGCCTGTTGGGGTCGGCTTCCCACCATTCAGTTTAATAAAAAACTAGGCAAGCTGTTTGATAAAAATAAAAAACTAGGCAAGCTGTTTGATAAAAAGAAAAAACAAGGCAAGCTGGTTGATAACAAATTATTTAAAAAACAAAAAACCCGACTGCAAAATGCTATAACTGAAAAGAGAAAAACAAGCATTACACTTTGTTTTATGTAAGGTATTGCAGGCGGGGACAATCAAAAGTTACGGCATATTTCAGGTTATTGGTTTGTCCCCGCCTGCAATACCTTACATAAAACAAAGTGTAATGCTTGTTTTTCTCTTTTCAGTTATAGCATTTTGCAGTCGGGTTTTTTGTTTTTAAATAATTTGTTTTATTTCAAGCTTTTTAGTTTTATTATTCTACGTATTTGGAATATACTCATTACTAGCTTTTATTTGATACCAATATTGTTATAATTAAAAATAAAACCTCCCCTCCCTTTTTTGTATTTGCAGATGAAATATATATTTTTTTTATAGCCTCTGTCATCCCTAAAAGACGAACCTAAAGACACCTCGTATGTTAAAATCCATCAAGCCTTTTAGGCTACAGAGCGTGCCAAAGAAATAGACATACATACATACATACATACTCTCGAAAAACATAAACGCCCTCCTGGGGCAGTCAGGTAAAAATAAAAAACTAGGCACGCTGGTTGATAAAAACTAGGCAGATGACTGTGGTGAACAGAGTTCACAAGAAAGTTATTAGTTATTTGTGTGCTTGCACATTATTTTTAATGAACTCCCAATAAACACTACAAGGACCTTAACGTCTACAATATTGTTGTTAAGTCGCAACTTCTTATAAATGTCACCTTTCCGAGTTCCAGAGCACGGATGTGAGCGTTAATGGAGCGGTTTGAGATGCGCGCCATCTTTATTGCAGCCATTTAAATACTGTTTCGTATGCGCGCGTCACATAAAACAGGAATAGCTTCGTGTGTTGACAGCTGATCGAAACTAGCATGACCAAATATTATTGTTTTCAACGAACTGTGATGAAATCTGTTCTAGAACTGTGCCAATATCGTGTTTACAAATAATGTATATTTTTAACTGACTTTTTATTCATGTTTTTGTAGATTGTGATCGTAAACAAGTAACGACAACGTATTTTTAAAACACAAACAAACATCGTTCTATTTTTAGAGACCGCGCTGTAAATATCCGCGGCGCGTATTTTCACTCGAAGGTGTGTGCGCTCGCGGCTGGGTGATGAGAACCTTCGCGCAGTCATCATCAGTCGCATATACCTCGATGGCCGCGACGGGTGTGTAATATACAGCATAATAACAGTTAGTATAATATCACTTGAAATAACGTTCACATGATATGATTATCACAAAACGAATAACCTAATTTCGTGTGATCTAATGTTATAATTTCGTATAACCTTCTTTTGCTCTAATAACATTTAGTATTTCGTTCATTTCATATTATTTTCAATTTGTATAATGCTCTTTTTATGTAACTTTCAGTTGACCTAATTTTCATATTTACTCATTGGCAGCCAGAATTCTGTAATGAGTAAGTATATATCAGGATACATCATCCTGTTCTAACCTAACCCAAATGATTCACCAACAATGGAGGGGATCTGGCGCTATAATATTACATGAAAATGACAGCCGTTTAAAATCTAATCAGTTTTTGCAAAAATATACAAAACAAAGTAAACGTTTCTAAATTATAATATTAAATTATAGATTTTGAATATTATAGTAACAACATTATACTAATTGAATATTAATATAAATGTGCATTATATAAAATGTTCATTATACCATATAAAATTTGATAAAATGAAATTATATCAATAATTCATTACATCATTTCATCGTTATATTTAAAAAAAATATATATTAAATGAAATTAGGTCACATGATCGTTAGAACTTTTGTTATTATTTCAAAGGTTACATACCCGGCCGCGACACTGACACCGCACCTCACTTACATGGAAAGAGCAAGTCATATATGATTATATAATAGCTACATTATTACCATAAGCTAAATGAATAAAAAATCCGTTTGGATTATTCGTGCATATCAGTCCATTGTAAATACTTTCTTGCTTAAATAATGTGCAAACATAAAGTATCCTTATGATTACATAGCTAGGTTTCATTACACGACAGTGTGATGATGCGCCTAGCGCAGCGCCAGCCTCAGCCGAGTGCGTCGATTGCTGCAAACATAGAAATATAAAAAACAGGAGAAGTGGCATGGGGGCGTGTCTGTGTCCGGGCTACATGAACGAGATGCTTACGTGATAGGCAAATGGCCGTCTTCGAGAACTAGTGCGCTTTCGAATTTGGTGTAGTATGTAACCATGTTATTTAAGGGAATGTATGTTTATATTATCAATGACTGGACCAAATATACGCAGTGTCTATCCAGCATTCATAGCAGAGATGTTTCATTGTCTTTAAATCCCGTCCTTATATGGCGACCCTGCCATTCGAGCCCTCAAATCATGTTCGCGTTTAGTTTGGGCTGTGCTCTGCGTGATAATCATCACTTCGCGCACTATTTGCAAAAAATATCACCATGTGCCAATCAAAAGTACAGAACGAAGAATTCTTTGTAAACCAGAATAGTGCCAGTGGAGGTAAAAATTCAGCCACTGTGGAGGAATTCAAATTTCATTTGTCAGCAATAAGCATTGTGCTAATGATCATATGCACGATATTGTTTCTTGGGACCATCTATATTTTGTACCGGGTGTACAAAAGATATCATCAAACTTGGATGAAAGAGCAGCTAACGAGGATGTTCTAAGGCGTTCGTCTAATCGCACCAGAAATTATCGCGATCCTGCAGTTGCATGTGGGGATTGCAACTGTCGAGCTAGTAATTCAACCAAGGATAATCAATAATCAAGCAAAGTGACGAAATGGACAACCATATCAACGACGACGTATACGGCTATTCAAAAGTGCGTGAACGTGTAATCGTTAGTGCGCGCAAATATCAATCCTATCTTATGTAATACTAGACGGTAATGTATGAACAATTATTAGAATTAAATAGAGAGCTTAACAAGATAAGAACATATTTAGTAAAAGTAGGGCCAAGTAGACGTAAAGGTGAAATTGTATTGAAGAAATTAAAAGAAGCCAATAATTTAGTGAGTCAATTCAATTTATGCTTAAAAGAATTAGAAATATTGAAAGTAACGTTAAAGGAAGACGAATGTTTAAAGCTTGATAAATTAAGTCAATCTTTTTTTAGTTTGTATGATAATATTATAGACTTGTGTTGTAATACATCAGAAATTGTATCAGTAAAAGAAGAAAATATGGCTAAGTTTGACTTAAAAATAGCATTGAGTTTATTACCAGTTTTAACTGATGACGAGGTAAATACGAAGCAACTTATAGATGGTATAAAATATTACCAATCTGAGCTCGATCAGGATGGCCAGAGTAAGTTAATTAACTTTGTTTTAAAAAGTCGTCTATCTCAGTCTGCTAAACTAAAGCTAAATAATAAGTAGGTACGACAACGTTGACAGTTTAATAAGGGATATAAAATCGCATCTGCTGCCAAAAAAATCGGTTACAGCATTGCAACATAAATTACTAAATCATAAACAAAATGAACATTCCATAAATGATTTCGGTAAACAAATTGCGGAGTTATTTGTTGACCTGACGATCTCACAATCGGAAGGTAATGAAGCGAGTTTTCGTATATTGAAACCATTAAATGAGAAACAGGCAATAAAATGTTTTGCCGACGGGTTAACCAGTCGTCTGCTTAGCATCATAATATCTGAAAGGAATTTTTCATAATTGAATGACGCCGTTCAATCGGCCATAGATGAGGAAGTCTCATCGCCTTCAAAATCAGCTGACGTTTTCGCTTTCCATCGCAATAAAAATACGTTTTATCAACACAGGAATTTTAGAGGTCGGTACAGAAATAGAGGTGAGTCATCCTCTACAGGAAAAGAAAATCCACAACCACAGCACCGGAATGATTACTATCAACCCCAAGACCAGAATAGAGGCCGTGGGGTGCCCAGATGGTCGCGAGGAAACAGAGGTAGGACATTTGATAACCAAACTAGGAATAACCAAGGGCAAGAACAGCAGGTACATGTTTTGGCAGACTCAGCTACGCAGGAAAGTCACGCGCCAGAAGAACTAGACATACCCGAAAAAAAAATTCGTGACTAATAGTATAATTATGTCATGTAATAGTACATGCCATGTTAAATTAAACTTGAAACGTTTTAGTCTATCTCATACATGGCTAATTGACACTGATGCTTCTATATCGGCTATAAAATATAAACATATCCACGAACTGAACATTCCATTCCAAAACGGGAATCTTGTTGTCAATGGAATCGGTGACAAAGTCCAGGCCATCGGCTTTGTTTATCTAAACTTATACACTAGTGATCAAATTCTAAATCATCTAAGTTCTACGTGTAAAATCATTGCCATGTAAAGCCAGTGGCATATTAGGCCAGGACTTTTTAAATAAAAACGAGGCAGTCTTAAACTTCAGGGAAAATTCTTTACAAATATGGAAAAATAATATACAAATAGACTTGCCTATAACATCAGAGAATAAAAATACAATTACTATACCAGCTAGGTCGGAATCGATACATTATATAAATACAAAAATAACACAAGAGTGCATAGTTTGTGCATCAGAATTACAACAAGGCATATTTTTGGCGAGTACTTTGATAACACCTATGAACGGGAAAATACTAGTGCGAGTTTTAAATACTACTGAAAACGATTTACAAGTAGAGGATATTATACCAAACATACACATGGCAAGAGACTACAATATCTGCTTATTTGATAAACCAAATAAAAATGCGGAACGCGTTAAGACCCTCTTTCCATTATTAAATTTAGATCACTTAAATACGGAGGAACAAAGGAGCATTAAAAAAATATGTGCAAAGTATAATGACATATTTTACCTAAAAGGGGACAAATTAAGTACCACTAAAATATACCAACATACGATAGCTTTAAAACCAAATACAAACCCATTGTATTCCAAACCTTATAGACTCCCACATTCACAGAAAAATATTATAAAAGAACAAATAAAAGATATGCTCGAGCAAGGCATTATAGAATCATGCAACAGCTAGTGGTCGAGTCCGGTACTCTTGGTGCCCAAAAAGTCAGATTTAAACGGAGAGAAAAAATGGCGTCTAGTCATCGATTATCGCAAATTAAATAGCTGTATACAAGATGACAAATTTCCACTACCAAATATTAACGAAATACTAGATTCCTTATCCGGCTGCATTTATTTTACACATCTGGATTTAAACCAAGGTTTTTATAATGTTGAACTTGAACCTGACAGTAGAAAAGTCACCGCTTTTTGTTCAGGACAGTATCAAATGACTAGAATGCCTATGGGGCTTAAAACCAGCCCCAGCTCATTTTCTCGAATGATGACCATGGCAATGGCAGGTCTATGTTATGAAAAATGTCTTTGTTATCAAGACGATCTAATAGTTTTAGGCCGAAACTTAACAGAGCACAACAAGAATTTAATTTATATTTTTGACAGAATACGCAAAGTTAACTTAAAATTAAATCCACAAATGCGATTTCCTAAAAAAAGAACTACTTTATCTGGGACACATAGTATCGGGAGACGGAGTACTACCGGATCCAGAAAAAAATAAAGCAGTACAAAACTTCCCAGTGCCTGAGAACGACGACGAGGTAAAACGTTTTGTGGCTTTGGCCAATTATTACAGAAAATTCATACCAAAATTTGCAGAAATAGCAAATAACTTAAATGTGTTGTGTAGAAATAATACAAAATTTTACTGGGATGAAAATTGTCAAAAGTTATTTGAAACTATTAAGCAATGTTTAATATCACCACCGGTTCTACAATATCCCGACCTATCGAGTAAGAATACCTTTTCAGTACAGACTGATGCCTCAGGTTATGCAATTGGAGAAATTTTATCAAATTCAGACGGCCGCCCAGTCGCTTACGCTAGTAGAAGCCTAAACAAAGCCGAACGGAAGTACCCAACTATCGATAAGGAGCTCTTAGCTATAGTATGGGCAGTCAAACATTTTAGACCATACCTGTATGGACGGGTATTTACAATCGTTACCGACCACAAGCCACTAGTTTATTTATTCAGTTTAAAAGACCCTTCAAGTAGATTATTAAAGTTTAGACTATGCCTAGAAGAATATGACTATACAATTGAATACGTTAAAGGTAAAGAAAACGCGGCTGCAGATGCACTTTCTCGAGTTAAAGTAACATCGCAAAACCTAAAAGAAATTAACGAATGTGTAAACGTAATGACACGCGCTCAAAAGAAAAGATTAGAACCAGAGACAATGGTTACTAATAAGGAAACTATAAGCAATCTGCCGAATCAGCCAAAGTTGGTAGAATCTAATATAAAGCCAAAAAATTCTGTAGAACTAAGATTCACGGACAAGAAAAACTTAGAAAAGATGCGTAAGGAAAATAAAATTACTTATGAGAATAATAGTTTTCTTTATGATAGTACAGATTTAATGCTATTCATAAACCCATCTGCTCAATCACAACTGACACCAGCCGCATTTGTTAGAGAGATGTGCGAATTTTGCAACGTAGCAAATATAAAAGAAATCAATTTCGTAAAAAAGAAAACAATACAATCTTTGTCGAAAAACTAACAAACGAGATAAAAAAAAAACACAAATTGGAAAGGGCCACTTTTTTGTATCATAAAGGATTTAGAGAGAATCGAACATAAAGACGATAGGAAAGTCATCCTAAATGACTTCCATCTGTTGCCCACCAGTGGGCATGCGGGCATTAGACGTATGTACAACAATATCAAAAAATATTATTTTTGGCCAGGGTTAGAAAATGATGTCGTCAGTTTTGTAAAGAAATGTCCGAAATGTCAAAAGCAAAAATACACGGTGACTATAAAAGAACCAATGGTCATCACCTCAACAGCACAAACTACATTTGAGAAAATATATTTAGACCTAGTAGGACCGCTAGATAGGGACTCTTACAATTATTCATATATTCTAACGCTACAATGTGAGCTGTTGAAATATGTATCTGCTTACGTCCACTTGTATCAAAAACAGCAATAGAAACCGCACGTACATTTGTCAACAACTACGAGTATATCCTACAGCACGGCGTACCACGAGAAATAGCAACTGACAGAGGGGTCGAGTTTATGTCCCAGACATTTAAAGAGGTATGTAAACTACTCAATATTTCTAAGTTGAATTCGACAGCATACCACCATCAAAGCATTGGAGCACTGGAGAACTCTCACAAGAGCTTAGGAGCTTATCCTAGAATACAGGCAGAAAATAAACCAGATTCATGGAGTACTTGGCTGCCGTTCTGGTGCTTTGCATACAACACTACAGTACATACATCGACTAGATATACACCCTTTGAACTTGTTTATGGAAAGATATGCAATTTACCAAGCAATCTCACCAAAAGTATAGAGCCATTGTAAAATCACGATAATTATCCTCTTGAACTCAAATATCGGTTACAAACGTCACAAACAGAAGCGCGAAACAATTTAATAAACAGCAAATTAGAAAGGAAAAACAAATACGACTAACACATTACTCCTGTACGGTATAAAAAAGATGATATCTTAATTAAAAGTGAAACTGGTAATAGCTTACAAACTTATACGAGGGACCATACAAGGTCATCCGAGATTTAACACCAAATGTGGAGGTGAACATGAATGGAAAACCAGATATAATCCACAAGAATCGAACGAAACCATATAACACAAATGTTAAGACATAATTAAATTAAGATTATTTACTCCACTAGATAATAAATAGGTACCAGTTAAATGTTTAGCTTAAGCTCACGTTCGAATTAAATAATGCGTGTAAGGCGAGCTAGGATATTGTTTCATAAGTTTAGAATAACATCATTAAACAAACACTATTATCCAATAATGAGTAAGTAATTAGTATATCAAAGTATGTAGTAAGTATAACAAACAGCAAAATGTTTATTTAAAACACTGTTTACAAAAAATTGTACTTAACGTTTTTTTTTTTGAGGAGCTCGTGGCTAAGTAATAACAGCCGCACGAGTCGATTCATCAGGTTAAGCTACGCTTGCCGGGGCTGGTCTGTGGATGGGTGACCATCTTTACATATCGAGACTCCTCCGTGCCTCGGAAAGCACGTTAAACCGTTGGTCCCGGCTGTCATTTGTGGATCTTTGACAGTCATTACGGGTCGTCAGAAGCCCGAAAGTCTGACAACCAGTCTTGCCAAGGGGTATCGTATTACCCAGTTACTGGGTTGTGGAGGTCAGATAGACAGTCGCTCCATGTAAAATACTGGTATTCAGCTGCATCCGGTTAGGCTGGAAGCCGACCCCAACATGATTGGGAAAAGGCTAGGCAGATGAGGCAGATGACCTAACGTTATTTTTTATATTTTTTTATTACGGTAAGAGGTGTGGTGTAGCATGTTATAGTAAGGGAATGTATGTTTATATTATCAATGACTGGACCAAATATACGCAGTGTCTATCCAGCATTCGAGATGTTTCATTGTCTTTAAATCCCGTCCTTATACGAACACCATCATGACATTTAAAAATGCCGTGTTGTTCAGTGGTTTCTTGTAAAAATTGAAGCCAAACTAAAAACTTTATAAATTATGGAACCACTTATCATAGATCAGCACAAGTGTTTTTCTATATTTGTCTTGAAAGTCACGAAAAAACCACAAACCGTAAAATATTTCTTGCCTTTACTACGTCATTTTTAACCGACTACGGCGAAGAAAAAAGGAGGGTTATGATTTTGACCGGTATGTATGTATGTATGTAAGTATGTTCATCTGTTCTCCTATCTTCTAAAACACTCATCACAATTTGACAAATGAGGTATCGTTGGAAGCGTCTTGATCGTCCGCTGGTTATAGGCTATGTGACGTCAAATTAAAAATGGAGCCCTCTAGAGGACATAAAGTAAGGAACTAAAAAAAAAATTGTTTAGTCGTACCATGTTGGGTATCAAATGAAAGGGCTTAATGAGCACATTTCAAAAATATATATTGTCAGTGGAAAGGCGAAAATGCTAAAGCGCCAAAATGGTACTATTGGGAAATGAACATTAAAGTTAAAGGCGCCAAAATGGTACTTTTGGGAAATGAACTTTAAAGTTTCAATGAACTTTTAAGTTCATTTCCCAAAAGTACCATTGTGGCGCTTTAGCATTTTCGCCTTTCCACTGACGATATATTATAACCCCAAAAGAATTTAAAAAAAAATTAAGTTATAAAAACTAAAACCCAACTACGACTAAAAAGGTATAAATAAGACACCACAGACAGACAAATTAAAAATCCGGAGTCACACGTAATCTGTTCGATTTATGTCCAAACAAGTGTAAGTGTGTGTGTAAGTTTATACCTTTCTAGTCGTAGTTGGGTTTTAGTTTTTATAACTTTAATTTTTTTGTTTTCATATATCACAGCGACTGTACTATTTTTGTAGTAAATACATTGATTCTTAACCACTACCTAAGTATTTCACTAATTGACTGGACAAGCAATGTAAATATCACAAAACGATTGATTGCGTAGTACGGCCGCTGTAGCTTGCAACGAGATAGTGATGGGCTCGTGCAGATCCACTAGCGTAGGTTATCGATTGATATGAATTTATATTACTATTAAAGTTTATTCTTCAATTTGCCAACCGTTATAGCCTGGTTGGAAGACCGATGTAAAATCAAGTTTTTTACTCATTTTGATTTTCTCATAATGTTAAAATTTTTGATTTACTTAATATATTTTTGTTAGCTACGTGTTGTTTATTTATAAATCATATCATTATTATGTACTTATATCGTTTTTTATTTATCATATTTTCAGGAATTCCCAAAAATTTTAATACAATAATAAATGGGAGAATCGATAACTTTCCGATTTTGTCAATCACTAGCGTATATTAAAAATAAATAGGTTTTGCACAGCACATCGATAGCGACCGATGTTTTCGTGTGAGTAAGTTGTACGGTGCACGGTAAATGCAAGCTATATTTGATGAGATAAGGTTTATAATTGATAATGAAGTACGTTCTGATTTATGAATTGCGAGTGTGTTCGCGACTTCGTATCTATTGGTTTTACTGAATTGTATGTGTGTTGTGTTGCCGTGGAGGGAACCGAAACCGAGGGAAGTGAAGACACCGGGTTCCGATACATTTTCTACTACCGGGCATATCTCTTCTTTCTTATATCTCAAACTCAAAGCATTTATTTCAATTAAACCATTTACAGGCACTTTTGAATTGTCAAGGAGTCGGTCAGTCAGAAATATGAAGCTAGTTGCCCATTCCAAAGCGTAGTAGGTACCTATGGAGAAGAACGGGCAAGAAACTCCATGGACACTCTTTTAAATCAAAATATTGTTACAATATATGGGTTACATCATTTATGTTGAAATTATACATGTGAGAACAATGTAGAAAGCACGTTAAAAGCGTCCGCAATTATTACATAAAACAATTCAAAAATTAAAATAAGCCATGGCAGCTAAGAGATGACCAGTCACAACTGACGGCGCCAGTTCACGAACATGACGCATGGATCAACACCATTCAGCTCAACCATTTTGAAGGGAGCTAAATGATCCAACACACGCGCCACCACCAGCGAGACATTTCAGTGAGCATAACATTTCCAGTCGCCAGGGCACATTCAAGTCAATGAAAGAAAAATTACCCGGTAAATGGTAGCTCAATAGTACATAGAACTCACACCTGTGCTATGCAATTATATAATACAAAGGAGATTGAGTTTATACAATGCAAGATGGTCTTCCGATCTTCAGCAGCTCCAACAGTATTTTCGAATGTTAATTAGTTAGTTGTGATTGTGGAGCAGGACCAGCATTAAGCCAAGCATTTTTATCAGAGATGTAATCCTCCAACTTATAATATGCCTGCCTGCATAGTGTGCGTTTTATACAAGTTTTGAATTTCGACTCATTCAGTTGAAGTATGTGGGGAGGAATTTATGGCAGAATATATGGAGGAATCTATGGCCTGCAACCAAACAAACTTACGATCCTCTATCGCACTCAGTACTCAGCACTCTGTGACTTTTACAGCCGCCATAAAAAAACATAAACGCGTCTCAATATGCTGAATAAGAACCAATATCGACAGGAAATGGTTCTTTGAAAGAAAAACAAAACATGTTTGTATTGGCGGAAAGTGCATACCTATTGAATCCAGCATTTCTATGCAATAAATTTAAATACATGTGGCAATAAATCTGTTAGCTCAGTGGAATTCAATCGGGAACACAACGCGCGCGCGACATACAGTGCAGTGGACGCCGCAAACATAAACAAAGCGCGCAGACGTGAGACGTACGCGCGCCGAGTCACAGAACACTTTATTATGACATGAGTTTTATGGAGATATAATTATTGCAAATAAGCAAAAAGAATAGTGTGCATAAAAGGTAAGTTGTTGTCAAAGGTTGTTGTTGGATAATAACAGCTAAAACATTTCGCAGATCAAGGTAGAAATGCGGATCCCATGCGATTCACTCAGTTTCCCAACTTGATGGCGGATAAATTATAGATCAAACGGGGCCTTTGTCCTTTACCAAAACAAAAGCGAACTAGGAAGCGAAACGAAACTGCGTATACACGACACGACCGACACCAACAAACACGTGGCGATACCGACTTTACGAACCAAAACACCATCTAAATTTAACGGGATAAGGTTTAAAATTGCATGGAAGAAATGGGTTCTATACGAGTATATGCGGGGAACTGAATTATCGTGCAGTAGCGGCGACGTTTGATTTTGTATCTTAAGCGCTTCGTCGTAAAGTCAAGTTTCCCCAGCAGAAGCGTGCATCGCCTTCCCTGGCCGGCTGCCAGCTGCACGACACGCCGCGTGCAGGACGTTGTAGTGAGCGAGCCTACAGCCTGTGATTTATAGCGAGGAGCCGCCGACCCGCTAGCCGGACCAACACACATAACAATTACAATTTTCCGACAGATATTTAAGACATTTACTGCTAGACGTACTGCGAGTAAAACCAACGTGTTGCGTCTTGATGCTGCTTACTGAACAAACTTGCTCACAGGAACACCGAAAGTAACATACAATTTTAAAACAATGTATTTAGCTAAAAGTTCTTGTGGAAGAGAAAACATCCGTGGATTCAAATTCATTTATTTAACTTACACATAGGTCTTTAACCGAGATGAGACTAATAGAGAATTATGGAAGAAAAAAATACAAGTTGAACCGACCTCAAATAAATTGGGATATGGGCAGGAGAAATCTTTAACCTACAAGTAGCATGGTATGAAACTCTAACCAACAGTTTTCGGTTAGAATTTCAATTTCATACCATATTACTACAGATTATATCAAGAGAATTACGTTACAAAGATCGGCAGCATGGTATTTCCATTGATTGTTATGTCATCGTACCGTGCTAAGCAGCGATGAGAATACTATATCACAGCCTAGCTAAAGCTCAAAACACACACAAAGCGGGTGCGGGGCGGGAGCGAGTCGGGTCGTTTTCATCACGTGAGCCGCGCTGTTCATCGTGTTCACACAGAGCGCGGGCGCGGGCGGCAGCGGGTCGGGCGCGGTCGTACCTTGACAGGCGGCAGCGGTTGCAGCAGGCGTAGCATGGCGATTTCTATTTCTACGAAGAATAGACATAGCTTTTTCTATACAAAGTGACATTTCGTTTCTTCATTTTTGACATTGCACCGTAGAAGTCCTTCTACAATGTCATTTTGTCTTTCATTTATATCGATCTTTGTCTAGGTGTTTTAATATGTAGACTATTTCCGAAGAAAGTTTTCTATCCTTGCTGTCAAAATCACACTGACAACTGAAATTTGTCTATGGTAGTGAAGACAATTTGATTTTGGAATCGCATTTGCTTACACTGCATAGTTCCCCTCATCATCATATTATATGGTGTCCATAATCAGATCTGTCATTTCACTTATAACCTATATGGTTGCAAAGTTCTTATCAATATAAATGAATTAAGTATAAACACAAGGTAGTTTCTGTGAACCGTTGAGGAGTTCCCTTAATCGTCCTTCGTCTTCATCATCAGACCCTTAACGACAGTCACAACCCATCCAAGTGTAAGGTTCTTATCAATACAAATTTATCAAACCCAAACACAAGATATCTGCTGTAAACCACTGAGGAGTTCCCTTGACTGTCTTTCGTCTTCATCATCAGACCCCTAACAACAGTCACAACCCACAAAAGTGTAAAGTTCTAATCAATATAAATTAATCAAGCCCAAACACAAGGTATCTGCTGTAAGCCGTTGAGGAGTTTCCTTGATTGTCCTTCGTCTTCATCATCAGACTCCTAACGACAGTCACAACCCATCAAAGTGTAAAGTTTTTATCAATACAAATTAATCAAGCCAAAACACGAGGTATCTGCTGTAAACCGTTGAGGAGTTCCCTTGACTGTCTTTTGGCTCCATCATCAGATCGACTCCAGACCTTCATAAAATTTTAGTGCTGTAAAATACTTAATGAAAAAATTAAGAAATGCACTAGTTGCGCCCCTACGATTTTTGAAAGTTCCCCTCGATTTCTCTAGGATCCCATCATCAGATCCTGATTTGGTGACAATGGGACCACCTCAGAAGTATAAGCTTTTGAACAAAAAAAGAATTTTTTAAATCGGTTTACAAACGGAGGAGTAATCGGTGAAAATACATTAAAAAAAAACAATCATCCGAACATAGTAACTCCTTCTTTTTTGAAGTCGGTAACAAAGATATCTTCTCCTATTTTACATCATTTAGTTAATAGGGCATAAGTACCAAGGAAATAGTTTAGGCCAATATTACTGTAAAATTGTTTGATCCAACTTACGTTACTTCGACACTGAGAAAAATTGTTGTAGTTGACGTGACATAATCAGTAATAAAAATTGAGAATCTAACAGAAAAAAAATCCTATGACAAAACAAAGAATTCTGAGTCGGATTATGTAATATGATATTTTTACAGAATAGCACAACCGCTCCCGCTCCCGCTCCGCGCCCGATCCGCGCACGCGTTCTGTGTGTTGACATCCATACAATTCCTTGAATTTGCCGGCCGTACTACCGCGCCCGACACGCTCCCGCTCCGCACCCGCCTTGTGTGTGTTTTGAGCTTAATAGTAGTTCTTGGGGATGCGGATGACGGAAATAATATCAATATCCAAGATGTAGGCTATAATTTTTTTTTTAATGGGTTTTTAAGGTTTCTAGACGTGCTGATGCCAAACAAAAGGTCAAAATATAAACCTAGGACGTGGCGGGTTACCTTGACGAGGCTGAGCCGGATGGCGAGACAGGTGCGGTCGGCGCTGTTGGCGCTGGTGGTGCGCAGCAGCTCGTGCACGCGCCGCAGCTGCGCACGCGCAGCCGCCGCCCACGCCGCGCCGCCCTCCGCTACCACGTTGTGGGTCTCCACTGAACTGATCCTGTAGCGAGAACATTTTGTAAACATATTTTTAGATACTATGTTTCGAATTTGTTTTATTTTTAACAAGTCTTGTATTTTTTTAGCAGGCGCTCCATGAGAGCGGTCATAGATAAGTTACAAGTACCTACAGCAAGAGATATGCGCTTTGGTAATCTTCGTCTTTCACGAACGTCGCGCCACGGATTAACCCCTCCACAGAGACAAAGCTTCTAAGTTTTGCACTACCGCCGAGTAACACCACGGTCATGCTGAATAAAGATTGAGTAATAGCGATCCGCGAAACTATAAGCTGAAACTATTGTCTAGATAATGTCTGAGTAAACGTCTATTCAGCTGTTATTCAAGTTGGGCACATTTTTTAATGATTTAGTCTGTATTACAGCGATGCAAAGTCTGGGTAATAGCTTAGTAATGGCCCACTTAGCTTAGTAACATCTGTAAAAAAGCTAATTTCTCTTTTATACAGCTGTTATTTCATATTTATTCAGAAAAATGCATATGGATACTGATATTCAGGAATTATTCAGGATTAAGTTTATTTGCGTAATACTTTTCAAACACAATTAAGAGTTAAGTTGTAAATAGTACATTACTGTCGCGGCCTGCAATAAGGGAATTGATGGACGATCGTGAAAATGAGGGCCGAGGCGAAGCCGAGGCACTCATGCGTGAGTCCATCAATTCCTGATTGCGGCCAAGGCTTGTATAGTACTTTTCTCAAACAACGCGCGGAAATTTAAACTGAGTAAATAAATTAGAAATTCCAGAATCAATGACGAATAACTATTATTTTTCATGCGCCAATATGTTAATTTGTTTCTTCTTTGTTCTATTTGCAAACCAATTCGAAATTTAAATAAAATCTTTGATAAGTTACCTCCTTGGTTGCCGTGTGTTGAAGTAAAAAGATCGTTCCATTTTTAAATAACACGACAGATATGAGTTTTCATAGTAATTTATTTGGCCGCTAAACACGCCAGATATGGATTTTCATAGTAACTTTGCTGGCCGCATCGTCACTTGTTTTTTACCAGTACAGCAATTTTGATTTATCTCGAAAAAGGTTGTCAAAATAATGCTCGAATTTCCAAGCATGTTTGAGAAAATATAAAAACAATGGTGTTTAATCGTGCAGTGCGTCTTTGTTCTGACACTTCATAATTAAGTTGCATTGAATAAAATCAATCATCAGAATAACGAGTGCACGATAAAACTGAGAATCGGTATAAGTAAATGTTATTATGTCGTATAACCATTATACACGTTCAATACATATTACTGCCTAAATAGTTTTATCGTGAAGAGCATATCGTCAGTGGAAAGGCGAAAATGATAAAGCCCCAAAATGGTACTTTTGGGAAATGAGGTTTAAAGTTTTTTTTTTTCGTTTTTAATTCATATCTTTTTTTATTTTTTATTCCGATTTTATTAATCTAAAAATAGAACATAATTTAAAAAAAATTGTACCTATATGTATAAAGTAATTATGCTATTTATCTCTATTTCACGAAATAGTAGTCACTTTAGCAAAAGTATTTTAAATAATAGGAAAATGCTAGTCAGGAAGAAATAGCTAATCTACCTCAAATGTATGAATCGAATTCTTCGAAAAATGCTTATTAATGGTAAAAACCACTTCTCTTGGAAACAAAAAAAGCTTAAGTAACTCAGACCGTGTAAATCTTGTAAAGGAAAATTGCTAACGATTGCTTATGATGGTTTAATGCCGTGAAGGAGGAGCACTAAAGAAGCGATACAGTACACGGGCTAGGTAAACAAAATTGCTTAAATACACGGGCATAACTGACTAAATGCAAGCAAAAGTAACTAAAGGTAAAAGTTATTATTAACAATTACTTTTTTCGATCATACTTCTTAACTGTGGATTACTTGACCATCTATACTAATATACAAAAGGGAGAGTGCGAATTTTGGGACTTTGTGTATATGTGGAGAGTTTTATCATTATTCCAGATGAACATAGGCTAGGTAATAGGTAATACGGGTGGTATCTGTAACTCCACGTCTAAGCGCGTATTGAGCGCACGGGTGGAAAATAGCTTATTCGATCCACCCCAGCTTCTTCAAGAAGGTCAGCAACGCGTTGGTGTTACTGACAATTTCACGTAGGGTACCTAAGTACTTTGCCTTATATGTGGCGACCACCGGGCACTTTAGCAGCACATGAGCTGCTGTCTCACCGTCCTCCATGCAGGCCTTGCACAGCGGACTATCTGTGACTCCTATGACAAATAGGTGTTTATTAAAAGACCCATGGCCAGTTATAGCTGCTGTAACAGTACGCAGCTGTTTTTTCGTTAGTCGAGGCACCCGTTTCGTGAGGCAGCCATCGATCATAGGGAGCGCCTCCTTAGCCTGACTGCACTCACCTTGGTCCAACAATCGTTTGTGATGTTGGTCCCTGGTTCGTTTCCTTACCAGAGTGCGTAGGTACCCGAAGGGGATTGACGCAATGGGTTCAGGCCCGACTGGTGCCATGCTCGACCCCTTCTGTGCAAGTTCGTCAGCTGCATCGTTGCCCAGCCAACAGCTGTGACCTTTTTTCCATTGAATGGTTATTAGAGGCTACCCACCCTTAAGGCGCAGGTGACACTCGTATCAACCCAGAGTCAACAGTGTGACTGTTTAGCGCTTGCAGAACAGCCACACTGTCTGAGAGTATTCGTATCGAATGGTCCTCTGAACTTCCCTGGCCATGATGGCTGAAGCAGCAAGAGAAATACCCATGCATTCGACCTGAAACACTTTGTTGTGGACACCCAATGGTGTGGTTATGTGTTCGTTGAAGTAATCCTAGAAGGTTTCAGCACCTGTTCCACTACCTGTTTTGGATCCATCCCTGAACGTAGTTCTGCGGGGCGCAAACCCTCGCATCGGCGATCCTCGTGAAGTTGGATTCTATTATTTTTGATCAAAGATAAATTGTTTGGGTACCCGTTCATTTATGGCTTTCGTGATGGGGAACTCATTATTGAGTCCCTCAAGCAGCGCTGTGTTTCCTATTACTCTCTTACCCCAGAGATGCTGCATTAAGTCGCACCGCCGCCATCGTCGCTTCCTGCTGTATGAATAGGTGGAGCGGTGGTATTTCCAATCGCTGCAGTCGGAGTAGTCCTCATGCAGCCAGTGATCGCCACGCAGGCTAGTCTTTGCATGCGTTGTTGTTTGTTGGAGGCTGTAACTAGCTGGGTGCGGGGCCACCAGACCACGGCCCCGTTGGCGATCATGGGGCGAATCACTGCAGTGTATATTACAATAGCGGCTGGCGTTGAGTTTGGTGATGAGGTCATTGATCACCAGATTATATAGAAGAGGGGACCAGACCCCTCCTTGGGGGCAGCCTCTGGCTATCATGGCCAACTGTTGCGCCTCTTCGAGGCAAACCACTTCTTAAACTCGTTGCTTAACATGTTTATAATCCAGTCCGTTAGTACCTGTTCTAGTTCATGTCTGGAGAGGGCGCTGCTGATGCTGGAGAAGTTGGCTTTGTCGAAGTCTCCTTTGATGTCTATGAAAGTGCCCAGCCAGGCACCTTTACGATGATTCGCTTCCTCTATCTGGCTGGCCACTAGATGAAGGGTAGATTCGGTCGACTTACCTGAGCTTGCTGATTGCATGCTGAGCTTGCATGCTGATTACCATGCAGCGATAATGTTTTCAGAGCGCCGTCCATTAGTTCCCTATCACCTAGCCTTGCTAAAGTCTTTAGTAGAAAGGAGGTCAGGCTTATGGGTAGGTAGGATTTAGTGTTTGTATAGTCACCCTTGGTGTCACCCTAGCTTTGGGATGAATATAACTTTCACTTCCCTCCATCTTTTAGGAACGTATCTCAAGGTCAGTCACGCCCTCATTAAAGGCACCAGTTTTATTGCAACAGACGCGCCCTCCACTCCAGTAAGGCGGGGAACACTCCATCAGGACCAGCTGCCTTAAGATGATGGAAGCTCTGCTTGCGTAACGCCAATCATTGTTTGAGTTTCATCTTGCCAGTCAATTACCTGTGCAAAATCACATCCAGGGAAGTGAGTCTCAATTAGGACGTGTCTTGTTTTTTCAGGTCACGACGTGAGTGTATTATCGGGTTTACGGAGGGTGACGGGCCTAGGTGTATCCTGTTGCGCCAGTACTTTCCGTACCCTGTTAGCTTGCTGACAAGATTCATTGCTACCACATTTCAATTTGCGCTATCCCGTGGTGCTTCTGAATCTGATGCATATTTAGTAGCTGGATTTGGCCGCTTATTAGTTTATGGACATAGGCTATTATTATGTGTTGTTAAACCCAGGCAAAGCCAGAGCGGGCCGCTATATATTCCTTACAAAGATGGTCAATTTCTTGAATAGAGCTAAACTGAAAGTAGTAGAATGTAACAACTCTGTTGTCGCTAAAACGATTTATACCTTAAGAAAAATGCCTTCCTTTTTCTAATACAAATGTTATTACATAATTACCACAATTTTATTTTCTCGAACGAAATGTTTTTTTTTTAATACTTGAAAAAAATGTTAAAGACCCAACTATAATTTAAATCATAAGCGAACATTTTTGCTAAAGCGCCAAACAGTTAAAAACAACAGTAATGACTAATAATAGCTAACAAACTGTTGAACAATAAAATACAAACATTTAAAATTGCTAATGTAACAATGTCATCCAAATTCAAAACAGAAAAAATGATAATGTTGCTGTTGTGAAGATAACGTTGAAAGAAAAAACGTTTTAAAGGGCCTCTGTCCTAAAAATATGTTGCTAAAGCGACGTTTCTTCAAAAAAAAACATCAGAAAACCGTCGCTTTAGATCATGGAATCCGAGACATCCCTACATTTTTACAAATTCTAAAGCGCCAAAAATTGGCTCAGATCGTCGTGAAACATCGACAGATCGGCGCAGAAAAAGAAATCCAATCCAACGATATATATAACTCATTTTCGCCCAAATGGCGCTTTAGCATTTTCGCCTTTCCACTGACGATATGAATTATCTCAACCATTTTCACGCGCCGCTTAGGTAAACAAGTTTAGTGATAGTAAATAATACATAAATAAAGACTTTAAAAGTGACAAAAATACTGAGGATAAAACAGCTAATGCTCATCTTTCAAAAGTCATTAAACTGCTACTATACAGACTTAAGATATTTATGTAGGTGTAAGCTCACGACTGAACTTGTTTACAAAGGCTTTCAGTTCAGGAATTTGTGTTACTTGGGAAGTTATTACGGCGACTGCGGTGTGCCAGCGCTCGTTGAGCAGCTCCAGCTGGTCCTGCACGTGGCAGCTCAGTGTACATGAGTGTGTGTAGCGGTATAGTTACTTGTCGTTGAGCTTCTGTATGCTGGCGACTGCGGTGTGCCAGCGCTCGTTGAGCAGCTCCAGCTGGTCCTGCACGTGGCAGCTCAGTGTACATGAGTGTGTGTAGCGGTATAGTTACTTGTCGTTGAGCTTCTGTATGCTGGCGACTGCGGTGTGCCAGCGCTCGTTGAGCAGCTCCAGCTGGTCCTGCACGTGGCAGCTCAGTGTACATGAGTGTGTGTAGCGGTATAGTTACTTGTCGTTGAGCTTCTGTATGCTGGCGACTGCGGTGTGCCAGCGCTCGTTGAGCAGCTCCAGCTGGTCCTGCACGTGGCAGCTCAGTGTACATGAGTGTGTGTAGCGGTATAGTTACTTGTCGTTGAGCTTCTGTATGCTGGCGACTGCGGTGTGCCAGCGCTCGTTGAGCAGCTCCAGCTGGTCCTGCACGTGGCAGCTCAGTGTACATGAGTGTGTGTAGCGGTATAGTTACTTGTCGTTGAGCTTCTGTATGCTGGCGACTGCGGTGTGCCAGCGCTCGTTGAGCAGCTCCAGCTGGTCCTGCACGTGGCAGCTCAGTGTACATGAGTGTGTGTAGCGGTATAGTTACTTGTCGTTGAGCTTCTGTATGCTGGCGACTGCGGTGTGCCAGCGCTCGTTGAGCAGCTCCAGCTGGTCCTGCACGTGGCAGCTCAGTGTACATGAGTGTGTGTAGCGGTATAGTTACTTGTCGTTGAGCTTCTGTATGCTGGCGACTGCGGTGTGCCAGCGCTCGTTGAGCAGCTCCAGCTGGTCCTGCACGTGGCAGCTCAGTGTACATGAGTGTGTGTAGCGGTATAGTTACTTGTCGTTGAGCTTCTGTATGCTGGCGACTGCGGTGTGCCAGCGCTCGTTGAGCAGCTCCAGCTGGTCCTGCACGTGGCAGCTCAGTGTACATGAGTGTGTGTAGCGGTATAGTTACTTGTCGTTGAGCTTCTGTATGCTGGCGACTGCGGTGTGCCAGCGCTCGTTGAGCAGCTCCAGCTGGTCCTGCACGTGGCAGCTCAGTGTACATGAGTGTGTGTAGCGGTATAGTTACTTGTCGTTGAGCTTCTGTATGCTGGCGACTGCGGTGTGCCAGCGCTCGTTGAGCAGCTCCAGCTGGTCCTGCACGTGGCAGCTCAGTGTACATGAGTGTGTGTAGCGGTATAGTTACTTGTCGTTGAGCTTCTGTATGCTGGCGACTGCGGTGTGCCAGCGCTCGTTGAGCAGCTCCAGCTGGTCCTGCACGTGGCAGCTCAGTGTACATGAGTGTGTGTAGCGGTATAGTTACTTGTCGTTGAGCTTCTGTATGCTGGCGACTGCGGTGTGCCAGCGCTCGTTGAGCAGCTCCAGCTGGTCCTGCACGTGGCAGCTCAGTGTACATGAGTGTGTGTAGCGGTATAGTTACTTGTCGTTGAGCTTCTGTATGCTGGCGACTGCGGTGTGCCAGCGCTCGTTGAGCAGCTCCAGCTGGTCCTGCACGTGGCAGCTCAGTGTACATGAGTGTGTGTAGCGGTATAGTTACTTGTCGTTGAGCTTCTGTATGCTGGCGACTGCGGTGTGCCAGCGCTCGTTGAGCAGCTCCAGCTGGTCCTGCACGTGGCAGCTCAGTGTACATGAGTGTGTGTAGCGGTATAGTTACTTGTCGTTGAGCTTCTGTATGCTGGCGACTGCGGTGTGCCAGCGCTCGTTGAGCAGCTCCAGCTGGTCCTGCACGTGGCAGCTCAGTGTACATGAGTGTGTGTAGCGGTATAGTTACTTGTCGTTGAGCTTCTGTATGCTGGCGACTGCGGTGTGCCAGCGCTCGTTGAGCAGCTCCAGCTGGTCCTGCACGTGGCAGCTCAGTGTACATGAGTGTGTGTAGCGGTATAGTTACTTGTCGTTGAGCTTCTGTATGCTGGCGACTGCGGTGTGCCAGCGCTCGTTGAGCAGCTCCAGCTGGTCCTGCACGTGGCAGCTCAGCGGCGCGCCGCACGCCGACACGACGCTGCGTCCCGCCGCACGCGCCGCTTGCACTGATCCCGCGCGGGACGACATCTGACACACACGCCATTATTTATTACAGAAACTATACAGCATGTATCAGAATGGCTTGTAAACTGGCAGAAAATGTAACACTAAAAGTGTTTATACTTGCGCTGTTTCCTTCTAATTTAAAGAGAAAGAAAGAGAGAGAGAACGACATAAAAAAATAAAAGAGGAAAGTGATTAGTGTCGTGGGATAAAATTGTACACATCGGCCCGAGTACACTGAATGTTGGAGAAAGAGAGAAAGTGTGAATTTGGTCAAAATGAAAAACCAAGATGTCGACTGCGAAAATTTTAAATTTTTTCGTCATTGGTGTCGTTATCATGGTTTTCGAGGGTGGTAAAGCCAATAGTGAGGTCAAAAATGAAAATCCGAGATGGCGGCTATGAATATTTTAAATTTTTTCACTCCGCGTCTTCTTTTAATTTAAAATTTTTCATAATTTTTGGGGACATGGATAATGCTCTCATACAAGGTTGGCCCAGAATGGACACAAATAAAACACACGGATGTAGTGAAGCATAATAGTGTTTTCTCAAACATGCTTGGACATTAGAGCATTCCGCTCGATTCCCGTTGAGGCATAAAAGCTTCAATCGGAAACAACCCTCGCTTCCCACTGAGGTACATAGGCCTCAGTCAGCTGCCATGCAACTTAGATCTCTATTTCTACTTAAATACGGGCTAATAGGGTCTATGGTCAGTAGTACTCTAGAGTTGGATGATATTCACGTCAAATTAATCGACATTGGGTAATAGAACAATAATATTGTGCATGTTTCTTTAAATAATTATCTGTTAATGTATTGTAATAATTCTAGGAATGACATTGAAATGATTTAATTACTATAATTAATTAATGAAAAAAAAATCTGAATTAATTTGACTTTTTGAAGGACATTCCAATAATTTTAATATCTCAGAATATTTTTATCTAATTTTATATGTCTCAATGTCAATCTAGATTCTTATAAACCATGATTGTATACATTTTGCATGCCTTACGGTAGAATCACTTGAAACACGTACTTTTAGTAACACCATTGTAACAGTGTTTTCTGCAAAAATAAATTTTATTTGATTTGATTTGATTTAAACGCGAATTGATGCTTAGAACAGCACTGAAAAAAATAAATTAAAATTGACGTGTAGCAACGCCTTGACATTCATGTGTCAGAGCGCGCGCGCGGTGGGCCTCTTTGCGTAATATAATCAATATTTCGTGTTTTCATGGCGAAATCTACGTGAAGCGTTATTAAATCGAATTAAGAATAGTTTATACGTCGTTGTTGATAATAATATTACTAAAATAAAACAGTTGAGAGTGCAAAAAACGTGTGTGAAAACATGAGCCGTGAAACCACTGAGCGAGTGTGAATATAGTGTATAATGATAGTTTTATGGGGTCTACCGCTTGGTAAGTGATGTTTATAATTATAATATGCTTATTTCGTACTTTGTAAGTGATTTTCCATACTATAACTAGATAATAACAACATTTTGCTGTCAAAACACGGACCTTGAAATCAAGGTCACGATGTACTAATGTTTCGTAATATTTTGTGTTTTTATTTTCTGTTATTATCTTAAACTGTTACAATTTTTAGATTAGTTATCTATTCATAATGCTACCTGCAAAATTTCGTGACAATTGATTCAGTAGTTTTAACAGCAATGGTCAAACAAAAGAACAAAGAAACTACCACGCACACTACGATAATATTCATTATTCGTAAATTCCATTGTAATCATTCACTTATTATTTATAGATAAGTATGTGGTCTGTTTATTCAAGAACCCAAACCACTTTACGATAATGAGCTGCGTTCAGTATATTATCTCAATAGTGGCGCGGGCAATCTAGCGGTTAGGTATAGGTCTAACGAAAGCTGTGGTGGGATTTTTAACATTATCAGTTATTTTTGCAATATAATTAACTATTTGTCTATGCTGGGCCGAACTTTATCCATGTCCTTTAAAAAAAATCTATTCTGAATTTGACTATACAGGTAGTGAGTACGAACTTGTTGGTCGAGGTCGCGGACCTTCTGCTTGAGGTCCTTGAAGGGCAGCGCGGGATCGTGCGCGGCCGCCAGCTGGCGCTCGGCCGCGTCCAGCCACTCGCCGCACGACTCCAGCATGGCGTACAGGCTGGCCCACTGCGTCTGGCACTTGCTCCATCTGTACAGAGACAAAGATATATCAGTACTCTATGTTAACACATCAAGCTAGCCACTTAAAGCTATCGCTTTGGACATTACGCAATCCACGGACCTAAAAAATTTAAAAACCTTTGGTTTCAGGGGCTTTGGGCGTTCAGACAGCCAGGGTATAGAGACGCACCTGTCATGTCTCTGCTGATGCGCGGCCTGCAGCTCGGCCCACTCGTCCCGCAGCTTGTCGCGCACTCGGCCCGCCTGCTCGGGCGCCGCGCGCGCTCGCTTGCTGAGCCGCGAGTACTCTCGCTCGGCTTCCTCCACGGACACCGCGATCTCCGCCATGGCCGCCTTCACGCGCTGCACACACACAACAAAAGTATTCGGATATGGTGTTCAGCCAGCGACAGCGTCGGCCGGCCGCGCACGCACCGCGAGCGCGTCCTCCTGCAGCGGGAAGTCGTCGTAGGCGCGGCCGCCCAGCGGGCCCGCGCGCAGCCGGCCCGCCTGCGCCGCCACGGCGCCGCGCAGCAGGTTGGCGCGCGTCACGTAGGCGCCGCACTGCGACTCCGGCGCCTCCTGCGACACGCGGCAGGGAGTTACATACAACTAAACACAATCACAAGAAACAATTGTCTTAAGCCGGGTCTGCTGCGACAAAATGTTATGTTACTCGTATAGTTTATTAGAGGAAGACGTGTCTGCTGTTGCGTGTACCTGCAACCACGTTCGTTCGATGTTTATCAAGAACTGAAAATTGGCGATAGGTTCGAGTTAAAAAAAGAATTGGTGTTCGGAAAGCGATTTTAAAAAGCTATTATTATTTATTTTACTGAGGAGTGATGTGATTCCACCTAACGTATAACATAAAAAAATGTCACGAAACGTCATTGTCTGCATTTGGAGAACACAAAACACGAAATGAATCACTTCACCCCTCTCGGCCCCGCGCAGGCGAACTCGGGTAATGTAATCCGTGCATCGCGGCAAACATGTTATAGGTCGCGAAATAATATTTTGCACTGTGCCGGTACTGTGTCGGAACGTGAACGGTGGCTTCACTGATATGTGTGAATCGACCTTAAGTGTGTATTTTTTTGTTAAACCACGCCTCCAAATTGGTTCGTGTTTGATTTGTCATATTTAAAAAACACGAAAACATGGCGCAGTGGGCCGTACTTCACATTGTCTTACTCTACATACTGGGTGTTAAAAGAACCATCATATAGCCGTTATCTACGTATTCTGCACATCAAACTAAATAACATTAAGCACAATTTATTTCTTGAAAAGGACACTTATAAAAAAAAATGCGCACCATGTAATGTAACGTACGCAAAACGTTTTTATATTCTATTATACAAAAGACCAGCCAAATGCGAGTCAGACTTGCACAAGATGGGTTCTGCTTCCGTACCTACCATATTAAGATCGAGCAAAAATAAAAACACGTTTCTTGTACGCCGCTATAACAACAAATAATTAAAGGAAACAAATATCTAAAGGGGCCCCCTGTAGATATTTGTTGTTATAGCAACCCACACTTGCGCTCGGCGCCGGCCCACAGCGCCAGCGCGTCGCTCACGGCGCGCTCGGGCACGCCCACGTGCGCCGCGCGCAGTGAGCGGGTCAGCGCCTGGATCCTCTCCAGTGTTACAGTATGCCGGGCACCTACCTTGCCCTTGGCGGGCTCACACTTGCGCTCGGCGCCGGCCCACAGCGCCAGCGCGTCGCTCACGGCGCGCTCGGGCACGCCCACGTGCGCCGCGCGCAGTGAGCGGGTCAGCGCCTGGATCCTCTCCAGTGTTACAGTATGCCGGGCACCTACCTTGCCCTTGGCGGGCTCACACTTGCGCTCGGCGCCGGCCCACAGCGCCAGCGCGTCGCTCACGGCGCGCTCGGGCACGCCCACGTGCGCCGCGCGCAGTGAGCGGGTCAGCGCCTGGATCCTCTCCAGTGTTACAGTATGCCGGGCACCTACCTTGCCCTTGGCGGGCTCACACTTGCGCTCGGCGCCGGCCCACAGCGCCAGCGCGTCGCTCACGGCGCGCTCGGGCACGCCCACGTGCGCCGCGCGCAGTGAGCGGGTCAGCGCCTGGATCCTCTCCAGTGTTACAGTATGCCGGGCACCTACCTTGCCCTTGGCGGGCTCACACTTGCGCTCGGCGCCGGCCCACAGCGCCAGCGCGTCGCTCACGGCGCGCTCGGGCACGCCCACGTGCGCCGCGCGCAGTGAGCGGGTCAGCGCCTGGATCCTCTCCAGTGTTACAGTATGCCGGGCACCTACCTTGCCCTTGGCGGGCTCACACTTGCGCTCGGCGCCGGCCCACAGCGCCAGCGCGTCGCTCACGGCGCGCTCGGGCACGCCCACGTGCGCCGCGCGCAGTGAGCGGGTCAGCGCCTGGATCCTCTCCAGTGTTACAGTATGCCGGGCACCTACCTTGCCCTTGGCGGGCTCACACTTGCGCTCGGCGCCGGCCCACAGCGCCAGCGCGTCGCTCACGGCGCGCTCGGGCACGCCCACGTGCGCCGCGCGCAGTGAGCGGGTCAGCGCCTGGATCCTCTCCAGTGTTACAGTATGCCGGGCACCTACCTTGCCCTTGGCGGGCTCACACTTGCGCTCGGCGCCGGCCCACAGCGCCAGCGCGTCGCTCACGGCGCGCTCGGGCACGCCCACGTGCGCCGCGCGCAGTGAGCGGGTCAGCGCCTGGATCCTCTCCAGTGTTACAGTATGCCGGGCACCTACCTTGCCCTTGGCGGGCTCACACTTGCGCTCGGCGCCGGCCCACAGCGCCAGCGCGTCGCTCACGGCGCGCTCGGGCACGCCCACGTGCGCCGCGCGCAGTGAGCGGGTCAGCGCCTGGATCCTCTCCAGTGTTACAGTATGCCGGGCACCTACCTTGCCCTTGGCGGGCTCACACTTGCGCTCGGCGCCGGCCCACAGCGCCAGCGCGTCGCTCACGGCGCGCTCGGGCACGCCCACGTGCGCCGCGCGCAGTGAGCGGGTCAGCGCCTGGATCCTCTCCAGTGTTACAGTATGCCGGGCACCTACCTTGCCCTTGGCGGGCTCACACTTGCGCTCGGCGCCGGCCCACAGCGCCAGCGCGTCGCTCACGGCGCGCTCGGGCACGCCCACGTGCGCCGCGCGCAGTGAGCGGGTCAGCGCCTGGATCCTCTCCAGTGTTACAGTATGCCGGGCACCTACCTTGCCCTTGGCGGGCTCACACTTGCGCTCGGCGCCGGCCCACAGCGCCAGCGCGTCGCTCACGGCGCGCTCGGGCACGCCCACGTGCGCCGCGCGCAGTGAGCGGGTCAGCGCCTGGATCCTCTCCAGTGTTACAGTATGCCGGGCACCTACCTTGCCCTTGGCGGGCTCACACTTGCGCTCGGCGCCGGCCCACAGCGCCAGCGCGTCGCTCACGGCGCGCTCGGGCACGCCCACGTGCGCCGCGCGCAGTGAGCGGGTCAGCGCCTGGATCCTCTCAACAGACGCCTGGTGCTCCACGTACTCGGCACGGGCAGCTTCCTGAAAGATAACATATTCATCGTACGGAACCCTCACCACGCGAGTTCAACTTGCGCTTGTTCAGTTTTTTTTTTGTTGGCATACTGTTATGATGACACGTGACCAATGGCTGTCGAGTTCTACAAAAAGAACTTTGTTACAATAAAAATCCAACCGACTTTAAAAAAAAACAGTACGATATGGGAAGAATAACTTTCATTTTAGAATTCGTTCTTTGGTTCTGTATTTTCGTTTTTTGCCAGCGACTTCCGAAATTCAAGTTATTTTTCACTTTGCAGTGTTTTTTTGGAAGTCGACAGTTAGTATTTTTTGTAAAAAGTTTTTTATTTTTAACAGACTACTTCAAAAAGAAGGAGGTTCTCAATTTGTCTGTATGTTTTTTTTTTAAAGTAATTTTTCACAAATTGCTACGTTTTTACAAAACTACCCACGTTTAGCCGTAATACAGAATAGGTTATCTGCAGCCGCAAAAAGCGTTTGGTGTAAGGCGACCTTGATGAAATAAAAAATTGAGTTAATTTTGACTCACATTACTAGTTTTATTTATTAACGATTTTTATTTATTGACGAACGACTGTCTGTTTTGGGCGCCATTATTGTTGTTATGGCGCACAGAGCTACGAACAACAAAAAAAACTAAAACCTACAATCTGACGTTTAATTTCACGCTAATCGTTGACCCGCTGCATTGATAAATACAAAACGTTAAAGCAATCCTGCGTGTTAAAGTTCAGTAATTATCTAAAACCGCTAAATGTTGTTCAGCCATTACGAAGCTGTTATGTAAAACAACTAGCGAATCTGTTAAACAGCGGATTCTAAAATCTATCTGCGACATAGTTATGGACCGTGTAGCGGAAAAGTCCTTGAGATATACAGCAGAGAGAGAGAGAGAGTAACAAGGTATATTTATTATAATTCCTTATATTATTTATTATATTCTTGGAGCTTGTTTCAGTGTCTGAGTGGCTTCTGCCAACGGGAAGCTAATCGGAGATGGTGAGATAAATGCTTGGTAATATTTATACACAAGTATGACCGCGTCCGGGCCGCGCGCCGACCAGAAACTATTGTAGTTTAATTAGAAAGTCCTTGAAGAATTACATTTTCTATGAACATATACTCGTACATAATTGATTATATTGTATGCTTTTGAAATATTGTATGTACAAAAATTTTGGAATACACACACAAAGCCACACACGCAAACACGCCCTCAACAACATACACTCACACACTATCAATCGGTCATCGAAATAGCTCCACGTTGACAACTATTGTGTTACAATAGGGATCCTGGAGTTCTTAAGGGGGATGCGACAAGGTAGCCCGCGAAATTCAAATTTTCTTACGTTTTTTGCAATTTGTAGGTCAGTGTCAGGTTTTATGTTGATCTAAATATTATTAGCGGCCGTAACAAATATGGGTTTACAGAATTATAAACATTAGAATCAGCAATACAACTTTCTAAGTTCATATAAGTGCTGGCATTGAATGACTATTTCATGAAATCATGAAATTTGGCACTTTCATGCAATAAATAAATTAGTAAATCAATAATCATATGTGGTGATTTTAACATAAATTTATTAGAAAATAACTCGAATACTGTCCGATTATTAAGTATTTTTAGGTCATTTGATTTGTCAAATGTTTTTATTGAACCAACCCGAGTGACAGCTTCTTCTGCCACTTGTATAGATAATATTTTTTGCAATTGTGATTACTTACAGAAACAAATTGTAAATAAGAGTAAGTTGAAATCTGATCACAGTGGACAATCAATAACTTTTTGCGCCTACACACTTTTACAAAAAAGTCAAATAAGGTTTAGGCCAGTTACATGTAAAAACTTAGAGAAATTAAATAATTCTTTGGCCAGTAAATTATGTGTTCAGAGTTTTAATAATGTAATGTATGTGACCCAAATGAGTTCTACGCCGATTTCTTTTCACTAATAAAGAAGCAATTTAATGACACTACTCTACTAAAGACTAAAACTATTTACACAAAGTTCTTATTTAGTGATTGGGCGACTCCAAGTATTCGTAAAAGCAGGGAAAATCTTTTTAAATTTTATGGCCTAAAGCAAAATATGAATAATACAACGTTTCATCAGTATGTTGCAAAATATTCTAAAACTTTTAAAAATGTGTGCAAAATAGCTAAAGCTCTTTACATTAGCAATAAAATAAAATCAGCTGATGATAAAATAAAAACTACCTGGCAAATAATAAATAATGAAACAGGTAGGAAAAAACAGCATAGCACTAAATTTAATTTAAAGACTGCACATGGCTCAATCAACTCAGATGTAGAAGTGTAGAAGTAGCTCAGGAATTTGAAAACTTTTTTTGGTAATATTCCAGTTAAAACTACTGAAGCTTTAAATTCCTCACCCGTGCTTTCTGCTGCTTTACTTAGAAATAATGTAAAGGCATGCCCTTTCGAGTTAAGGTTTCAGCATACAAACCCACCACCAGGCACTTATAAAAGCACTGGCACTTTTAAAGATCTTAAAATTAAATCAACACAAGATCTATGGGGAATGTCTGTAAAAGTCTGTAGATCTATCATCGAAACCATTGCGCCCTATCTAGCTTTCATATTTAACACCAGTGTAGACCAAGGAGTCTTTCCGGATCTCATGAAACACAGAAAAGTAGTTCCTATGTTCAAATCCGGTGACAGTAAGGAACCCAACAATTATATGCCTGTGTCAATTCTGCCAGTTCTCAGTAAGGTGTTTGAAAATTTGATGCTCAATCAAATGTTACGTCACTTCAATAAAAATTCCATCTTTCATGAACAATAGTACGGTTTCACCAAAGGGCGTTGTACCACGGACGCCGGTGTCACCCTAATAAAGAACATTTTTAACGCCTGGGAAAAAGCACAAGATGCCATTGGAATCTTTTGCGACCTCTCGAAGGCGTTCGATTGCGTCGTCCATGAGACACTTCTGCTGAAACTAGAGCACTATGGGGTTAGGAATACAGCTCTTGATTTACTGAGATCATATATGAAAGATAGGAAAGTTAAAGTTCAAGTAAACGGCATAAACTCATTAGGGTCTGAAATGGCAATGGGCGTTCCTCAAGGCTCGATATTAGGTCCATTCCTCTTTTTAGTTTATATTAATGATTTACTCCAATTACTTCTAAATCAACCGAAGATGGTGTTATTTGCAGATGACACATTATTGATTTTTAAAATAAATCGACGGTCACAAGATCTTGACGACGTGATTAGTGAATAGTCTTCAGGTCCAAGATTGGTTTACGGTAAATAATTTGGTACTCAATGAAAAAAAACCAAATGCATTCGATTTACATTACCTAATATTAGAAGTAGCGAATGTGACATCATATTAAATGGAGAAAAACTGGAGTTTATTAATGAAACAGTTTTCCTGGGAATCACGCTAGACGAGAAATTATAGTGGGGACCTCATATAAAATCTCTTGCCCCCGCAAGAGATTTAATATGAGGTATTTTATACGCTTATGCTGTTAGAAAGATAAGACAGTTAACAGATGTAGAAACCGCGCGTTTGGTCTATTTCAGTTACTTCCACAAGCATTATGTCGTATGGCATTATACTGTGGGGTCGGGCTGCTGACATTGACTCCATCTTTATTTTGCAAGAGAGCTGTCAGAGCCATTTATAATCTATGTCGCCGCGAATCTCTCAGAGAACTATTAAAAAGGATTAATATTATGTAAGAAATAATTTAAATCTTTTTAAGTAACTCAAACTCAAACTCAAAGCATTTATTTCAATTAAACCATTTACAGGCACTTTTGAATTGTCAAAGAGTCGGTCAGTTAGTCAAAAAGTTGAAGCTAGTTGCCCATTCAAATTCGTAGATCTCTATGGAGAAGAACGGGAAAGAAACTCCAAGGACACTCTTTTAAAAATGTATATAGATATTACAAAATCCTGGGTACAGTATTCTTCGTGCTTCTATATGTGAGAACAATGTCAAACGAAAAATAATCAAAAATAATTCAAAATATAAGATTAAAAATAAGCCCTCGCAGATAAGAGATGACCAGTCTCAACTGACGGCGCCCGTTCACGAACATGAAACGTGGATCAGCACCATCCAGCTCAACCATTTTGTAGGGAACCGAATGAACCAACACACGCGCCACCATCAGCGAGACATTTAAGTGAGTATGACATACTCTCATCTGCCAGGCTCTTTCAAGTCAACATACAACATGATACCATATGAAACGGCCCCATGGTACTCACATTTACAAAATTGAAAAAGTGCTTCTAAATTATACAAAACTATAGTTCGCAATGTACTTGAGAGATTAATATAATAGAATTTAAATAAAAAATAAACATTAAGTTCCTAAAGTCAGAAAAAATAAAAAATAAGGGGAAGCCACTCTTCCAAATAGAATTTTTTTTACTATTGAGTCCAAGTGCCTGTGGAGCAGGACCAGCATTAAGCCAAGCATTTTTATCTACGATATAATCATCCAACTTATAATATGCTTGTCTACATAGTGTGCGTTTAATGCATGTTTTAAATTTCTTCTCATTTAGTTGAAGAATATAGGGTGCTATTTTATTATAACATTTTACACAGTACCTACCCCATAAAAGAAGTATGTACTTTAGACAATCTGAAACGTGGTTGATCTAATTTGTTCCTATTTCTAGTGTTAAAGTTATGCCTGTCACTTATCTTACTAAAAAGATGTAGATTTTTCCGAACATACATAATGTTTTCATATATATACTGACATAATTTTAATACAAGAAATAAAGGTACAATATATCAACCATTTTTCAGATTTGCTAAAGTACAAACATCTTTTATGGGGTACTGCGTTAAATGCTATAACAAAATACCTTGTGACATATTGCAATTAAATGAAAGAAAATTTAAAACTCATATAAAAAGTACACTTTGTAAACAAACTTATTACAAATTAGAGGATTATATCCAAGATAAGAGTGCTTGGAAACATGCTGCTCTTGCTCCATAGGACAATTTAAAGTCTGGACAAAATCAAACTGGTTGCTAATTTTGTTGTATATTTTATTATTAGTATATCATAGATTTTTACACTCTGTGATTGCTTAAACTCACGCACTGAATTATTAGTATTACTTGTAACAATGATAGGAATATTGTAATATCGTATACTTTTACAATGTTTTTGAATATGTGAGCACCATGTACCTATCACATAACTAATTTATTTGTTATTGCTCCATTTATAATTATTTTTACCTTTTGTGGTACAGTAATCTTATTGTAGGTGCATCGTCTTCACATATAATTATATATGTATACAAAATATTGTAAAACATTTTTAAAAAGAGTAACGGTGGAGTTTCTTGCCCATTCTTCTCCATACGAAAACTACCTTTTGGAAGGGGCAACTAGAATCAATTCTATTTCTTTGATTTTCAATGACGTTCAAAAGTGCCTTTTATGTGCCTATTTCAAATAAATTATTTGACTTTGACATGAACTTAGAGAGTTGTATTGCTGATTCTAATGTTTATAATTCTGTAAACCCATATTTGTTACGGCCGCTAATAATATTTAGATCAACATGCAACCTGATACTGACCTGCAAATTGCAAAAAACGTAAGAAAATTTGAATTTCGCGTGCTACCTTGGAGCATTCACCTTAAATACAGGCCTAGTCTTAGTTTAGACTTCAGATCTCCCACAAGTTACTTTTTTTTTTTCAAAATACCTGTCATCTTAATACGTATAACAAGTTTAAGAATGTAATTTGTTGAGATAAACATAATTTTATTATTTACTAGCTGCGCCCCGCGGATTCACCCGCGTAAGTCTCGATCTCGTGGGAATATCAGAATAAAAAGTATTCTATGTCCTATTCCAGGTCATGGTCTACCCCTATGTCAAATTTCATCTAAATCCGTTTGGCCGTTTTAACGTGAAAGCGTAACAACAAAAAAAAAACAAGGTTTTTTTCTTACTGTCAACTAGTCTACTGTCCCTACAGTAGGCGTCCTCCGATCTTAACAAACCCAAGTATAGCGTACCGGGTCAGTGTCGAGCTTGTGGTCCAGCCCGTGGCACCAGGTCGCCAGCTGCTCCAGCAGCTGCGCCAGCTCCTTCAGTTCGTCCTCGGCCTGCAGCGCCAGGTTGCGCTTCAGCTCGATTTCCGACATCACCATCGACCACTTGTTGCGTAGCTTGTCCTGTTTCAAACAATGTCAACGTGACTATAGTGGAGGTCAAAGTCATAGGCAAAGCATTATCGTTACCATGTTTCATATTTTTTTGTTTAGGCTTTACTTCTGACCTGACGACTAATAGAGAAATATGGAAGAAGGAGGCATGTTGCGCCGACCCCAAATAAATTGGGATAAGGGCAGGAGACTGATGATGTTTTTGTTTTGTTTATATTGCTATAAAGGTCTTTGAGGTTTTGTCAGTACTTAGCTTTTGATATGCCTTTCTTTAGTGTGCGTGTGTGTACCTGGAAGTGCGTCTGTATGTAGTCTGCGAGCAGCGGGTTGTCCTTGTGCTTGGCGTACACCAGCGAGTCGCCGCGCGAGATCAGCGCCGCCGCGTCGGGCGCCAGCTGGCCCAGCTGGTTCTTGAGGATCTGCGCAACACGGGCGAGTGACCAGCTCAGCGATGACAGTCGAACTACTATACTTATATCTAAGATGGCGAAATTATAATAATAATAATGGTTGCCGAAACAGGTCTAGAGTGAGGAGCCAAACCAAGAGAGATACAGAAACCCGCAGGGCAGCATGTGGCGAGTTGGGCAGTAGCGACCCCACGGACCCTATCTCCTGGGAGATGTCTTGTTCCTCACCTCTGGCTTGTCTTTATTGGCCGGCTAGAGTGAACACTGACGAGGAACAGAGCTCCCACCTCATTCTTGCCTTTATTGGCCGGCTTGAGTGGAGATTCGCAAGAACACACGTGCTCGGAGGAAGGAAGTATTCCAGTAAGATGCTGGTAGGGATCTTGACAGTACTTCCGGGATTGTCCTGATAGCCGTGAAATACCTCTCCACTCCTCTTAAGCACCTCAGGACATGTTGCCCCCTTATCGCTACGACACTTTGTGCTAGCGACCGTTTTTGGGGGGCCCATTATTGAGTGTGCAAGTCACCCCCTGCCATTTTATCTATGTATTTTATATTAAAAACATTGGTCGGGCAGGGGCCATAGTCTTTCCATAGTTCAAAATAGCCAGTTCACCAAGCCACCCAAACTTGACCCAAATGCTCAAAATTAGTCAGTCCCTTCCTGTTGAATACAAAGTCCCACTCTTTTGATTATTTCGCTCCCTGTAGATTTTTTGATCTTGTTGTGGTGGATATTTAGAATAATACGAGTACGTCTAAGTTCTGCTTGTAGCTCCTGGAAACTTTCATACTGGTTCTTGTAAACTAATTTTTTTACGATAATGTCAGTTGTATGTCCTTACGGCAATGTCAGCTTTTCATTTTTCTGAACAAAATTTCACATCAAATGTTAAAATTCATGGTCTTCCTTTTATTTGAGACACTATGTTATTTAGCAAAAAATGATCCGTAAGATGAAGCCTTTCGATCGGTATGATAAAGCTACAGGTTGATTATTTTTCTCATGTAACGGGTTCGATTCCCGGTTCAACCATGTAATTATTTAAATATCTATGAATGCAGTATAAATTGTTTTTAAAATTCAAATAATGTCTTCTTTCAGTAAAATGTTCCATCTACAATATTTAAGGTACTTTCCCTCCATGTGGCCTACTCGTGGGACTCCCTGTATACTACTGCCATGAATTTTTTGACATACCCAAAACCAACCATTTAGCTGGCAGGGGGGGGGGACACTTGACTCTAACAAAAATGAGCACTTTAAAGCAATATTTCGCAAACGGATCTCAGAATTCAAAATGCCGCCCACGGTGAGCAGCACGACGTCCATGCGGCGCGCCAGGCCGCCCGCGGCCGCCTCCCAGGTGGCGGCCAATGAACACTCGTATAGTATACCTCAAGCCGGTATCCTGCCTTTTCGCCAAAAATTGTTTGGCAGATTATCACTTGCCAACCAACGTTTCGCCAATGTTTCACTTTGACAACTAACAATTGGCATTGACAAACAACGCACGAGCCGAGCGAGCGAAGCGAGCGTGCCGCGGGAGCGGCCGGCGATGCGCCAGAAGCGAATCGCTTTTGTAAAAGGAAACAGTTAGGTCGCATTAAAGATAAAGTAAAAAAATAAAAAATTATAACAATACCTAACTGTATATAATTTGTCCCAAATGAAAATGGCATCCTTGTAAATAAATTTACTAGGATATCACAATGATCAATCGTCAATGAGTCAATTTATTCATACTTACCTACATTGTCATAAAAATAAGTTGCGCTTACCCACATAACATTACCTCCGGCCGCCTCCCAGGTGGCGGCCAATAAACACTCGTATAGTATACCTCGAGCCTCTTGGCAGGGTCGCGCTCGGCGGCCACGCCGCCCACGGTGAGCAGCACGACGTCCATGCGGCGCGCCAGGCCGCCCGCGGCCGCCTCCCAGGTGGCGGCCAATGAACACTCGTATAGTATACCTCGAGCCTCTTGGCAGGGTCGCGCTCGGCGGCCACGCCGCCCACGGTGAGCAGCACGACGTCCATGCGGCGCGCCAGGCCGCCCGCGGCCGCCTCCCAGGTGGCGGCCAATGAACACTCGTATAGTATACCTCGAGCCTCTTGGCAGGGTCGCGCTCGGCGGCCACGCCGCCCACGGTGAGCAGCACGACGTCCATGCGGCGCGCCAGGCCGCCCGCGGCCGCCTCCCAGGTGGCGGCCAATGAACACTCGTATAGTATACCTCGAGCCTCTTGGCAGGGTCGCGCTCGGCGGCCACGCCGCCCACGGTGAGCAGCACGACGTCCATGCGGCGCGCCAGGCCGCCCGCGGCCGCCTCCCAGGTGGCGGCCAATGAACACTCGTATAGTATACCTCGAGCCTCTTGGCAGGGTCGCGCTCGGCGGCCACGCCGCCCACGGTGAGCAGCACGACGTCCATGCGGCGCGCCAGGCCGCCCGCGGCCGCCTCCCAGGTGGCGGCCAATGAACACTCGTATAGTATACCTCGAGCCTCTTGGCAGGGTCGCGCTCGGCGGCCACGCCGCCCACGGTGAGCAGCACGACGTCCATGCGGCGCGCCAGGCCGCCCGCGGCCGCCTCCCAGGTGGCGGCCAATGAACACTCGTATAGTATACCTCGAGCCTCTTGGCAGGGTCGCGCTCGGCGGCCACGCCGCCCACGGTGAGCAGCACGACGTCCATGCGGCGCGCCAGGCCGCCCGCGGCCGCCTCCCAGGTGGCGGCCAATGAACACTCGTATAGTATACCTCGAGCCTCTTGGCAGGGTCGCGCTCGGCGGCCACGCCGCCCACGGTGAGCAGCACGACGTCCATGCGGCGCGCCAGGCCGCCCGCGGCCGCCTCCCAGGTGGCGGCCAATGAACACTCGTATAGTATACCTCGAGCCTCTTGGCAGGGTCGCGCTCGGCGGCCACGCCGCCCACGGTGAGCAGCACGACGTCCATGCGGCGCGCCAGGCCGCCCGCGGCCGCCTCCCAGGTGGCGGCCAATGAACACTCGTATAGTATACCTCGAGCCTCTTGGCAGGGTCGCGCTCGGCGGCCACGCCGCCCACGGTGAGCAGCACGACGTCCATGCGGCGCGCCAGGCCGCCCGCGGCCGCCTCCCAGGTGGCGGCCAATGAACACTCGTATAGTATACCTCGAGCCTCTTGGCAGGGTCGCGCTCGGCGGCCACGCCGCCCACGGTGAGCAGCACGACGTCCATGCGGCGCGCCAGGCCGCCCGCGGCCGCCTCCCAGGTGGCGGCCAATGAACACTCGTATAGTATACCTCGAGCCTCTTGGCAGGGTCGCGCTCGGCGGCCACGCCGCCCACGGTGAGCAGCACGACGTCCATGCGGCGCGCCAGGCCGCCCGCGGCCGCCTCCCAGGTGGCGGCCAATGAACACTCGTATAGTATACCTCGAGCCTCTTGGCAGGGTCGCGCTCGGCGGCCACGCCGCCCACGGTGAGCAGCACGACGTCCATGCGGCGCGCCAGGCCGCCCGCGGCCGCCTCCCAGGCCGCCAGCTCCTCGTCGTGCAGCTCCGCAAACTGCGCCTGCAGAGCACTGGGCGAGCTGAAGCCTTTAGAGCCTTCGATTGGCTGGCTCTCGGGGGCTTGAGTTGGCTGCACAGATAATATAATTTTTGATGATTTTATTTTATTATTGATATTATTTATTTATTTATGTAAGGAAATGATTACCTACTTATAAACCTATCATTTCCTTAATTTGAATTTACCCGCGCTCATTCAAGCGCGAATGATTAGCGGAATGACCGATTGGATAGATTCTATGAAGGTAGGAATGAATGACTGACTGAGGTGAATAAGACTTGACACTAATGACAGTATTTCGCACGCCATCGCCATTGTGATTTGAAGGTTATAGAGAAAAAAACTTTATTGTTAAATAAAATACCTGAAGGATAAAGGAGACGATATTCGTGAAATTAAAAGCTTTGAATGTTGTTTCTTTAATTACAGGTAAAGTAATATTTTGTAAAGCAGTAAGTACTTACTATAGAAAACAATCTTTTGTAAAACAATAAAACTTTAATTACAGAAAGGCAGTTAAGTTTATTTACGGACATCGGACCCTGAATAAGATATCTTATATTTATATATACTTTATTGTACACCTGCACCTGGTATTCAGCTGCATCCGGTTGGACTGGAAGCCGACCCAACATGGTTGGGAAAAGGCTAGGCAGATGATGACTTTATTGTACACCAGAAAATACATAGCAAAAATAATAAATTTAACACTACAAAACGTACAATGGCGGCCTTATCGCTTTCTGCGATCTCTTCCAGGCAGGCTTTTTTCTTTTATTGTCTTTGAATTGATTAACAATTCATAAACACTTAAGTATAACATTAAATAAACTATTATTAGGTACCTATGCATGCACATCCGCTATTAGAATGCATTCGAAACATTAATTTACGCTAAGCTGTTTGGAAACAAATCGATTGAGAGGTGTTTATTCTTAACATTGACTGAGCGAATCATGTAAGAATTGCTACGGTAAATTGTGCGAGCGTAAGGAGCATGAAGAAGATTTCTCAAACGAGAATGTCGAGGTGGAACATTAGAGACAGCTTAGAAAGAAGTTCGGGAGATTCAATCCTTGGTTGTGCTATTTTCACTAGGAACCGTAAATCAGATATACTTCTCCAAGTTACAAGTGGAAGTAAGTGGAATCGAGGGCATCGTTCATTGTAACTTAGACAAGGGATTTTTAAATTTGTAGCCTAAGTATCTCGTGAATTTCCATTGTATTCGTTCCAATCTGTCTGAATGTACTGTAAATTCGAATTCCAAATTTGACTACCATAATCGAGATGACTGCTAGTTAAATTAAATGAACTTTGTAATGTATATGTAAACAGTTTTAATTAAATTCAATAACTGACATGACTTCAACGAAGTGTATTGACAAATTTTACGTTATTTAAAAGTCAATGAACTGAAAATAACTTAACGCTTGACCATGTAAAGTTAAAAATGTAAGATCATAAGAGGAGTAAGTAATTATTAGCAATATTCCAATAGAACAAACACAATATATGGGATTTATTCAAATTCAACTATTTTTCATACTTTTCGCATATTCGTAAACTACCCCCACACCAGGTATAGTTATAATACGGTAACATTATATTACTTCGAACTGTCATGTTACTGAATACAATTAAATGTCCAAGTAAAGATAAGCTGTGTTTTACTTCAAATTGAGATATCACCGATACCGATAGCACCAATAAATCTAGTCAACAAGTAAGGAGGGGTAGGACACACATACCTTGACAGAGTCGTCAGTCTTCTGATATTTGTCGGTTTGCGCCTTGAGGCGGTCCTTGCTGATGGGTATGTGCGACTTGTGCGGCAGCGGCGGTGACTCGTCGCTGGGCTCGACCGGAGCTGGCGGCGAGTGGGCCAGGGTGGGCGCGAGGGGCGAGGGCGGAGCTGGCGGCGAGTGGGCCAGGGTGGGCGCGAGGGGCGAGGGCGGAGCTGGCGGCGAGTGGGCCAGGGTGGGCGCGAGGGGCGAGGGCGGAGCTGGCGGCGAGTGGGTCAGCGTGGGCGCGGCGGGCGCGGCCGCAGCTGGCGGCGAGTGGGCCAGCGAGGGCGTGGACAGCGCGAGTGGCGAGGTCGGGGCTGGTGGCGAGTGAGCCAACTTGGGCGACATGGCCACCACCTGTGCGTGCTGCTTGATAGGCGTGGACGTCGACAGCGGCGCCTTGTCCTCGAACTCGCTACATGACGTCGTGCGCAGCTGCAACGGTACACACGGGTGAGATACGAGACCCTACGTTTTTATAGACAATGGTACGGAATCCTTCGTGCGCGAGGCCGACTCGCAATTGGCCGGTTTTTTTAATTTGTATTTTGTGTTTCAGAAACTGTTGCCGAATAAATTTTATTATTTTCTTCTTCCTAAACGAACAAACGAGGGAAACAGAAATGTTTTAATTTCGTTTAGCGTTAAATGTGTAGTGATTTGTGGTGCAAGCGGCCCTCAGTGTAGTTATCGTACTGACTATTTTATTTATTCTCGAGCCGCCTAGGTTAAATTACCGGGACCATGATATCTGATCTGATGTTCTGGTCACACACGTACAGTCACGGACTTTAATTGATGAGCCACTTTCAAACTTTTCAATTTAGCAGTTTCATACATTCACGAGATTTTACACGATTAAACACGAAGTCGCATGCTAAACAAGATGACAAATTACTAGTAATCGGAAATAGGCTTATCCATAGAGGTTGACTAATAAGCTCTCAATGATAAATAAACAATGTTTATGCAATCTATTTGATACTGAACTTTGAATCAGAGCTCATAACTCGATAATTTTGAAAACCTATCCGAAGACTGTGACAGCTGAAATGTCGATGTCAGAGACGTTATTTTCGAATTTGTCGAAATTACTAATTAAAATGTCTCCGTACGCTAACGTTACTATGGCTACGCTAAAACAATCGTCGCTCGGTTACGGTTGCTAGACCTGCAATTGGTTGACTTTGGGTAGTCACTCTGCTGTGAAGTTTGTAGTTCTGGCTCTCAGGTTAGCCAACCGGTAAAGATATTAAATATAATTTGCTTCTTTAATACGAAGACATGACTTTCCGTGTCTGGGTGTACGAGTATAACCGACTAAGCCCGATTTGCATTACACGGCTAAAATACGAACAGTGCCAAGTGGCTCATCAATTAAAGTCCGTGACTGTACATACAACACAAAATAATCCTGGTTATTAATTTCCTGCAATGGCTTACAATATCCTTATTACTCCTAAAGGATTATCTTAAATATTTTTTTTTTTGTCAGTGGCTAGTGCAAATCCTGTGGTTCATTCGATTTATCGAGTCTGGTTAAGCCACGCTGGGGTCGGTGCATTTCATTCATTCATAAATAATTTATTAATTTATAATTTTTTTTTTTTTTTTTAATTTTTTAATTTTTTTTAAATTATAAAAAAATAACAAAATAAAAATATGAAGTTAAAAAAAATTAAAATAAAAAATTTAATTAATTAAAAATTATAATTAAAATTAAATTTATCATTATATAAAATTCTAAAGGAACGGCGTAGAAACGTTCAGTTTTTTTTGTAAATTAATTGGCAAAGCCCTCACAGGTTACTGCACCTGTGAGTGAACACAAAAGAAACATAAAAAATGTGAAATTATAATTAGCTGAATGCGGACTTAATATCGTCGTGTCGTGCGTTACTAAATATATTTATTTTTTCATAAATCATTATATTTAGTTATTGCTGTAAGATCTATAAGATGAGCTATAAGATGCCAATCACTACCAAGTCTAGGAAGTTACGCCAATTAATAAAAAATAAGCCCGTACATATACACATAAATCGTTTACTTACCTGCGATGTGTCCTCGACCTCCGAGTAAATAACCTCTTCCTCTACTTCAGTACCGGCGGACTTGCTCGTGAAGGTGTCGGGCGCGCCCGTGGCGGAGGGCTCGGGCAGCGCGGCCTGGTCGCGCGGCACGTCGTCCAGCACGTGCTCGGGCACGCCGTCCAGCACGTGGTCCGGCACGTCGTCCAGCACGTGGTCCGGCACGTCGTCCAGCACGTGCTCGGGCACGCCGTCCAGTACGTGGTCCGGCACGTCGTCCAGCACGAGGTACTCGTTCAGCTGGTCGCGCCGCAGCGAGCCCTGCAGCAGGTCGTACAGCAGCGGACACTCGTCGTGGGCCGAGTGCTCGCCCGGCTCGTTCGTGGCCCCGTCGATGTCTTCCTTGTCCGTGTTGGGGATGAGATCGGGCACGGCCACCATAGTCACTCGCATCGCTTTTGGCTCGTCGTCGCCCGAACTGTTCTTCCGTTTTAATATACCGAGTGTCGGTTTCATTCGATGTTCGAGAGTCTTCACCTCGATCACGAAGGTCTTGGGTTCGGTGCCCAGGTCGACGGTGCGTCGCCAGTCGTCGTCCCCGAGAGGGATGTCCTCCTCGTCGGACTCGCTGAGCGACTCGTTCTCGGTGTCGTCGATGATGTCGACGGTCTCGATGCTCTGCGGGATGAACTCGACGACGGCATCGATGGCTTCGAATGGGTAGATCTCTTGCTCTATGGGGCTCACGGTGGACTTGACTATCTCGTGCTCTTTCACCTCCACCACGGTGCAGGGCTCGGCTTGCAGTTTGTTCGGCTCGGGCGCCGGCATCGGTTGTATCTTGTTGTTGGAGATCTGCGTGAACAGCTCGCTGTCCGTGAGCAGGTTGAAGGTGCTGCTGTTCTTCCGGGGCGTGTCGGGCGTGGAGGGCATGGAGCTGGCCTCGATGGAGTCCGCGGACATGACGGAGCCGGACATGGGGCTCCCGGACACGCGCCGGCGCTCCAGCGACGAGCCGCGACTGCGATGGCCGCCCTCCTTGATCTCCTTCTTGATGGGCACGGGGCTCTTCAACGCCAGCGGTATCTTCGACTTTTTGAACTCAGGTTTCTCAGTTTCGGGAGTGTTGACGGGGCTCTCTAGGCGCCTCTTAATAGTATCTGTGACGTTCTCGTACTCGACCGCGACCGCGGCGTCTGTGGCGAGGCCGGTAGTGCCAGTAGTGGTCGTGGCAATAGTGGTCGTGGCAGTAGTGGTCGTGGCAGTAGTGGTCGTGGCAGTAGTGGATGTGGTGGCGCCAGTGGCTGCCTGCAAGCACAAACCGCGCCTCGCTTAGTGTCCATACCATCGTTAATGTGTTACAAGCCACACAGTTATTTACATGTTAGTGAAGTCGTGCCGCCTGCTCGTACCTGGCCGATGTCCGAGCGCCGCGGTGTCGGATGAGATGCGTGATAAAGCATGATCCCCACAGGTGAGTCCGTTAAAAGCTTGAGGTTGCACCAATGTATAGAATGGTTGTATGCCGTAAGACACAAAGCGTAGTTCACACCACACATTTACACCAACACCATCGTATGTACAAATGTATAGAGACGTCTGCGCTGTACACCACTGAACACAATGTACAGTGAGTGTACAGTGTACACGCGCACGTGAGGAGCACGCGACAAACATCGTCAATACGATTAGTTTGTTATTGGACATCTCTCACTTGCAAGTAACACATCCATCGAACACCATGTATCAATGATCACTTACCGTGGCGATGAAGCGACTACGTGCAATATATTCAGTGAACCGATGAAGCATTACATTTAAATATACATTTTGACAAATGATTAGAAATCTACGGTATTCATAGGAATATTTAAGATTCATAAGTTTCATGACAATGATGATGAGATAACTCGATCCATTGATTAATGATTTTAAATAAACATTCGACGAGTTCAACACAATGAAACTATCTACATTCTAATTGAGCAACTCACTCGGAATGGCGATCTATGTTAGATAATCTTCAAAACAACAACAACGTATTTGATGAATATTGTCGAACCGTCCAAATGAAAAGGCTGGTCATTCCGAGCGAGTTCCATCGAAACCCTTGAATGACGCACATGTGGCACTTACCGTGACCTTGTCGCGGATCCTGTCGTACAGCCGGCCGAGCGCGCGCTCGCCGGCCGCCAGCACGTCGGCGCGGCGCGCGCGCAGCTCGGCCGCCAGCGCGCGCAGCTCGGCGCCCGACGCGCGCTCGCGACGCTCCAGCTGCGCCTCGGCGTCGCGCAGCCAGCGCGTCAGCGCGTCGACGTCGTCGCCGCGCCTCACCAGCCCGTGCTTCTTCAGCTGCTCCCAGCGCAAGTTGATCCCGTCGATCTGCTCCCTCAGCTTGTCCAGGTAGGCGGGATCGCAGTTCTGTGCGAAATCCTCGTAGTTGGCGTTGAGCTTGTCGCGGATGGCCTGCATGCGCGACATCTCCAGCTCCAGCGTCTGCTGGCCCAGGCCGCCCAGCCCGTCCAGCCAGCCGCCCAGCGCGGCCAGGTCGTTCTGCAGCTCGCGCGCCGTCAGTAGCGCGCGCTCCAGGCGCGACTTAGACTCAGTGATTTGCGCGCCCAACTTGTTGTACAGCTCCTTCAGCATGTCGATCTTCTTGGAGAACTCCTGCGGCGCGGGCACGGCCGCCTCCTCCACCATCTTGCGGCCCGTCTTTATTATGGATTCCACCTCCGACTTGATCTCACTCAGCGTGCGGTAAAATCTCTGGCGAAACATTAACAACATTAATAAACTTTAAACTACATTCGTGATTTTGCTTAATAAGTGTGCGTACTTACGAGCCATTTGTACAAAGCGAGGCTTAGTACAACAAGTAAGTAAAAGGAGTCCCAATTCATTTCGTGTGATTGAATGAGTAGTAGTCGGTGTCGGAAGCGTCAGTAATGTGTGGCGCGAGAGCGATGTGCCGCGAGAGTGAGCAGGTCGCGAGAGTGAGCAGGTCGCGAGAGTGAGCAAGTCGCGAAAGTGAGCAGGTCGCGAGAGTGAGCAGGTCGCGAGAGTGAGCAGGTCGCGAGAGGGAGCAGGCCGCGCGCGACGTGCGAATACACTGCGCGCACACCGCCGCGCTGTTTACTGAACACTACACGACAACGTGTTTTTTGATGTTACTAATGCACTGTCATTGAATAACATACAAATTTCAGAATGCCACAGAAGAAAAATAATTATTTTTTTCCTTTTCGTAAGTTATTTAAAGTTAAATTAGTTACGTATACAAAAGATTAACACATTTAATCAAAACCTATACAAGGATAATTACCCTATTACACAGACGCAAGTAAAATAGACATGAACATACTGTTGCATCAGATAATTAAAAGATAAACAAAGATGCCCACTCCACGATCACAGATATGTTCGTACATCAACGCGATCACAAATGGAATCACAGAATCCTTTCAATGTCAGTGATGAGAGCGCACGCGAGCCGCGCGCCTCGCTGACCTGTACCAGTCAGCACAACGCGCGGCAGGTAAGCTATTGTACAGACCTAGCTTCTATACACTCCCTTTTATTATGCCACTTTAACAAAGCATCGCTATCGCTATTTACTTCGGCTGCACCCAACCTAATACTTCATCTAGAAATAATGAAAATAAGGCTAATAATTTTTCGTATGTAGTTATAATTAAGAACCAACATAGCTTGGTGACTAGTAATTTATTGTAAATGTCCAAATCTTTTTTTAAATGTATTTTGTTTATATCATTCATTCAATACATCTAATGCATCTAATACTTATACAGGGTTATTGGTAAAACACCAACAACCTCTTAAGGGGTCATTGTACTTATAATTATGAACAATTTTTAATATAGGACCAAACCAAAAATCGCGAAAAAATAATCAGCCGTTCCCTACATGTATGTTCGCATAACTCGTCAAAGGTAAGAGGTTGTTGGTGTTTTACCAATAACCCTGTATATAAATTATGTGCAAGATTACAGAGAAAAAAACATAAAAATTAAGGAAGAGCTCATTGGGCATCAAAAAATTCGTTCGCATCGCTATCAGTGGGAAAATGCTGATTCTTTGACCTAAAAATTGACCAGCCCCGTGTAGAGTCGACTAAACGCTTCTAATCTCTCATCTTATTTTAATGTTTTTAGTCATATTTAAAGATTATACTAAAAAACCTAACCCACAGTCAGTTGGTATTATGTCAATATTATGCAAATCGTAGCCCGGTGCCTGAACAATGTTATTGTTTACCAACACCAGTGTCGCACAATAGTCCGGCTCACAATAACGCGCACAAAACGTATCAACCACATTATCTTGTTAGAACATAATCCGCTCAGTTCCGGTCGCAACTACACAGCAGATTAGCCGAAGCTACACTCCATACGTAATCACGTACCACAGTCGACAAGTCAGTACTTGTGAGTCTTACGATAGCAATACTTGAGCTAGCAGTGAACCTTCTGCGCGTAGATTACCGTTTGTTTATAGTTCAACTCCTCACTGGTCTTGTGGCTCGCTTATACGTCTGGGAATCATGAGGTTCCGGGTCCGAATCCAATGCCTCGGAGAGCACGCAAGTCGCGTCGGAAAGTGCACCAGATATTGCGCACACACTTGTGGAGAGTGGACTATAATATCTCCAGTGAAGTTGACCTCTCATATAGTAGAGACGGGCCGCCGAGATCGATATTTTGTCGGGTGGATAAGTATTATTAGTGTACGTACATATAACAGTGTTCACACGAAGACGACCGATCACTCCTGTCGCGCACAAAATATGCAAGTGCTGCAACGACTGTCACGCGATATGTCACTCGATACTGTGTCCCAATAGGTACAGTTGTAGTTTCGTGATTCTGTTACTCGTACTAATAACTTTTCAAGTCTATTAATAAGAAATTTCAACTTATTAACTATCTACTTACCCCAAATACATAACTACACAACGTAGGTACATTTTCACTAAAGTCAAAACACTTTAATCACTGTTTTATACCAACAAACAAATACTACTACTACTAATAATCGTACTGATAAACTAACGTATTCAATGAATAATACGAACAAAATGCAAATTAACTGCAAGTGTAAACAAATTATAATGCGATTACGTCAAACAGCAACCACACAATAGTGTCCTGACCGAACTTCGAGCCGAACGCATTACGAAATTCAAAGAAAACTACCTTTTCTCAAACATGCTTGGAAATTCGAGCATTATTTTGACAACCTTCTTCGAGATAAATCAAAATTGCTGTACTGGTAAAAAACAAGTGACGATGCGGCCAGCAAAATTACTATGAAAATCCATATCTGGCGTGTTTAGCGGCCAAATAAATTACTATGAAAACTCATATGTGTCGTGTTATTTAAAAATGGAACGAACTTTTTACTTCAACACACGGCAACCAAGGAGGTAACTTATCAAAGATTTTATTTAAATTTCGAATTGGTTTGCAAATAGAACAAAGAAGAAACAAATTAACATATTGGCGCATGAAACATGATAGTTATTCGTCATTGATTCTGGAATTTCTATTTAATTTACTCAGTTAAAATTTCCGCGCGTTGTTTGAGAAAAGTACTATACAAGCCTTGGCCGCAATCAGGAATTGATGGACTCACGCATGAGTGCCTCGGCTTCGCCTCGGCGCTCATTTTCACGATCGTCCATCAATTCCCTTATTGCAGGCCGCGACAGTAATGTACTATTTATCGTACAAGTTTACTAGCAATTCGCCAGTTCGTAGTAATTTGTAAGTATTCACGTTAAGTTTTAAGTTTTAGGAATAATACAGGAGACAAAAACGACACAGTAGGGATTTTTTTGAAAATCTTAATTTGATTTTTGAAAAATTCCTTCTTGGTGTACGGTTTAATGATTCTTTTTGTTTCTCCATTTCAGGGTTGGTTCTATAGTGAAAAGTGCGCATAATAATTAACAAAAAAAAAATTATGAATAAAATTCGATTTCTCATACGTTTTGTATGGGACTACTTTTTAGAGAATATCTCGGTAGATAGGTAGCTATGTAGGTAGCATATTTTTTCTTTTCGTTCTAATATTAAATATGTCCAGCAGTGCCCACTGCGTCCGGCGCTACTCACGAGACAGGTCCTGAGCTGCGCGCGCACGGCGTCGGGCTCGTGGCCGGCCAGCGGCAGCGCGCGCGCCGCGTCGCGCTGCACGGCCGTGAGCGCGGCGCAGGCGCAGGCGAGGCGCGCGCCCACGTCCTGCGCGGGCGCCGGGCCGCCGGGCACCGGGCCGCCGGGCGCCAGGCCGTCGGGCGCCAGGCCGTCGGCCGCCGGGCCGTCGGCCGCGGGCGGCCCGCTGGCGGCGCGAAGCCATTCCTCCGCAGTGTCGAACTTGCGCTGTGGAATAGATCGTTAGCAGTCTAACGCTTTGTGGTGAACTAGTGGTGTTAGTCGCCGCATTCAGACTCATTAGGAGTCTATTCTTTCTAGTGTTTGAAGTTGTCATTATATTATCCGAATGCCCTGGAAAAGGATGATTGGAAAGATTTTGGGGAGGCCTTTGCTCATAAGTGGGACAGGGTACGAAAACATAAAAAAAAAAATTGTCTTATATTTTAAAGTTGAATAAAACCAACATTTGGTTATATTTCTATATTGTTATTTCATAACAATTTATCCAACTTTAATTATGCAAAACACTCTTCAATACTAACTGTAACGATGGTTCTTCGACCAAATACTCTCGACCTTGATCCGTCATCGCCTACTGCGGCTAAAGAATGGACCCAACTTAAAAAACGATTTTACTCTGGAGACCACTAGAGTATTGTGTTATTCTGATCTGCATGTATAGTTAGATTTAAGTACCTAGTTTTAAGATTATATCTTAGTTTAATTGTGTTCTGTACCACTCTATCACTTTAGGTTAACCTGTAAAGATAGTTTGTGTTGTTGTAAATAAATAAATAAATAATAAATAAAAAAAAAAAACTAAATGCGAATAAAGCAGAGATGAAAATTAATGATGCGAAGAAGATGCAACTTTTTATTAATCATGTATCATCCAAAGTATACGAATACATAAGTGAGTGCACATCATACGAAACTGCAGTAAGTACACTTAACACCATATTTGTGAAACCAATAAATGAAATTTTTGCGAGACATATTTTGGCCACAAGAAAACAGAAATGTAGAAAGTAGACCTCGCGAGCACAAACTTTTTTGCAACGATTTAACCTTTAGCTAGTCGCGCCAAAATAATCACTCTGTTACGTGCGGGCTGTGCGAATTCGAAGGGGCGAGGTACTCTAAAAAAATATATTTACCATGATTTTATTTAAGTACTTTGTTGGCGTGTATAATGTATACCATTGCATAACATGCATAACATTTCTGTCATATAATAAAACTTTTATATGACCTTGAGTCTTTTTAAAGTTATTTTATAGTAATTTTTTGAAATCTTCGTTATGTACTGGTGCATTATGTGTCCTAATAGTCATATACGTTTTTGTCGTAAAATAATGTCGTATGTCGTTTATTCGACATTTTTTTTACAATTGTCATATAATAGCGACTACGACGACATCTATAAAACTTCCTTATACAAACTCTCGTCCTGTAAACGTTTTCATAGTATAACGTCATAATACTGTAAATTTTGTTATATATCAAAATCAAAATCAAAATCCATATATTCAAACTAGGCTGAGAATCAGCACTTTTCGAACGTCAAAATTACATAAGACAGTCCCCCAAAACGCCCACCTTTCACCACTTCCTAGTGCTTTAGCTGGGAAGAAGAAGTGGCGCAACAAACTCCCCAGTATACATCTGCTACACGGATACTAATTGTTTACAGGTGGTATTTATAACTATTGTACAGTATGTTAACTAACAGAGGGCGTTCCCGTTAACCCGCAATAGTAAAAAGCATCCATACAAGCTAAAAAAAAAATACCATAAAAAAAAAATGTTTTTATTATTTTTAATAATAAAATATTAAATTGATACGTAAAAGAAACACTCTGTACACGCGCACTTGTCTTTCAAAGTAAGTACGGCAATGTCGCAATTTACCTATGAATGGCGGGCCGCGTGTGCGGCGGCGATCTGATTGATGCGCCTAGCCCCGCCCCCTGCTCCTCGAATTTCCACATTGTCCACCAAATTTTAGTCGGAACTAATCTCGTGCGCATACCGGATGTGCATTTATTTTCGCATTGCAACATCTTGTGTCCTTTCGTCATTCGTGTGTGAAAAATGCGTAATGCGTATCAGTTCAGTGCTCAGGACTATGTGAACATGGTGCTCATTTATGCTGTGTAATTATGATGGTGCACGTGCTCTGAGTATGTATGCTGAGAGGTATCCCAATGCACAATTTAATGCGACGAGTGCACCAAAACAACCGTCGGCGATTGCAACAAGCAATGTGTAGAGAGAGGAGGTCAGCATATTGAGCAGTTCAAAATCTAAGTAAGTCTTTAAACATTATTGAAATGTACCTATCATAATAAGTACCTAAAACCTTTTCGAAAAAAGAAATAACACTAAGAAACGACTGTGCCACAAAATAAATAAGATCAGAAGGCCCACTCCTTGCTAAAATTACTTTTACACTCAGGGAGTACCTACCCCGTACAACGAGCGTATTACATACTTCTGTGGTGTTACACGATTGCTATTAAGTAATTTAATACGAATGCAACTGCATAAAGTAAAAGTTTTTTTTATCATTTCTATTTCATTGCAGAAAACATTACAAAACGTTAGCTAGTGATGCTAACGTGCAATACCGTCATTATCATTTAAAAGCTAGCCTAAACTGAGATTTAAATGAAACTTTCTCTAATACTTAACCGCACACTATTTATTAGCGTTAGCGTGCAATACCGTCATTATCATTTAAAAGCTAGCCTAAACTGAGATTTAAATGAAACTTTCTCTAATACTTAACCGCACACTATTTATTAGCGTAGTTACCTACTACGTTATTTAGAAACAATTTATTTTTCTTATTATTTTCTTATTAGCACTGTAAGGCACCGGAATCACCGATCTAAGTGAATAGGTAAAACACATTCGTGTACTTGTTCCATGAGTGGACCTTCTGTACTTTTATCTGTTTATTTTGTGGCCGCGAGCCCGCGACCGACGCGGCGACGTGTCGGCAAAGCGCTGCCGACGCGTGTCCAATACTCGGCCACTGCGTGCAGAATAATTCGCTGTACTCTGTATTCTAATATGATTGAAACGTGGCTTAGATAGGTACATGAATTGATGTTTTTACTGTTTGCGAATAGGTTCTTACAAGTCCAAGGGGCCTCAGTGACGCGTTCCTTTGTCAGCCGGGCATTTGAGACGGATTGTTAAATGTTATTGCTAAATCTACACATACATAAATGTTTTATTTTACTGATAACAACACGACGATGTTTTTCACTGTCTTTCCGCTCGTTTTCCGGTGATGCAAGGTTGCATCAATCAAAACCGTTGAGCCCCACTGATGCATATTTGCATCAGTTGACTCACGCTATTAAAATCTCTATTTCTACAGAGTAAAGGGCTAATATCGTCTGTGGAAAGGTACAATATTAATTTGGCCGCCTTTACCATAGTCAGCGCTCGCCATTCAGTGCCGTCGAGTTTTATTTGAATCTATTAATGATATAGATTATAGAGTTTAAGGGAACGCCCTCTGTTATTTAACATACTGTATATAGGAGTAAGTCGAATAAGTATTACGAGTGCAACCTGTATACATCCTAAAGTATCACAAACATGATAATACGACCGCTATTTAATTAATACTCATATGAAAGGTTTATAATAACCTTGTATACAACTTCCACCATTTTCTAATCATATTTATTTACTGTCTGGAAAAGTATTAAAAGAAGTGGTGCATTCAAAAGAAAAGTTACAAAACACTATCATTCGCTTCAAGCACGTACTTCAATACAAAATAGAGCTCAAGCTGAGAGTGAGGAAAATAAGATGGGTTCTGTACCACATTTAAATGCAAATTTAACCAATCAACTTAACCGAAATGCTACGAGTATACCCTGCAGTTAATTTGCCGAATTTTAGGACTCTTGTTCATTTTCCGAAGTTGAAGACATTTATTAATTCATTCAAATAGAAGAATTCATCATCCGAAAATGAAGATAATGTTGATAAAGAAAACATTTCAACCAACAATGATGACTTCAGAGACCATTATAAAAAGTAGGCTATTGATTTTAATATTCCACAAGTTGCATTAAAGCAATTAAATGTATATGAAGTAGGTAATAAAAGGCAGTAAAAATTGTTTCATTTTTTTAATTATCCCCAGGAACTTTATTAACGTTTCAAGTTTTCCATTTCAAATGTGCGCGTATAATTTCAATGAAGTCCATCTTTGATAAAAACTTATCAACATCCGCATAATAATTATAGATCATTGTGGGGTTTACCTGAAACAAAAGTATTATTTAGACTTATCTAAATTAAACGTCACGCAAACAAATATAATGTTCTTAATTACTGATCCCTAAATCAACTGTAATGGCGTAAACATTTACTATGAACACGCAGTTTATAGGTCGGGAAGTTATATAGTTGTTATATAACGCAGTCACTTAATAAATTATTAATAAAATATGTGAAATAACTAAAACAATTAAAAGCGCATAAAAAAATTGTTACAAACTTACCTCACATTAATCTGTAAACTTGATTGCACAATGGTTTACAACTGATGAAATGATTTTATCACCACAAATAACAAAGAAAAAATGCAATATTAACTCAGCTGTCAAAAACACTGCCAAATTAAATTAACGTTGTAACACCACAACAACAGCGCCACATCGGTACGACTCCTGCGCGGGCTGAATCACCGTACGCGTCCTCTCCACCCCGCCGCATGCGCCGCCGAGTCCCTCGGCGCCTTTAAAAGCTCGACCCCCAGCCAGTTCAAGCAGTCAGCGTTCGGTACGGTTCGGGTGCACTACTCCGCATCGACTTAGGTCGGTCACCTCCCCGCCCCCGCACCTTATCGGATACTGGTTGAGCACCGTATACTATTTGTTGATTGTGTTGACTTCGTTAGCGAAACCGCATTATCAACTTATAGTGTACGTCGCTATTAGGGATTTCGCTTAGGACTTTTTATTGTATTTTAGAGTCAGTTAATATTTATAAATAAACCCTTGTTATTGTTTGGATTACGCGTTTAGATTATCTCCTCACACATTACCCCCTTTACAACGTGATATAATCTGTTATAATATATTTCGTTCAATATAAGCATCATCTTTAAATGACAATAATACAACGATTACATTATACAGGGTTACTGGTAACTCGACGTATTCCTCGCAGGACGTCATAGTAGGGTTAAAATGCAACAAATTAAGCCACCAAATGTTCTACCGAAATTCAGTAGTTTTTTAATTAGTTAAGAGTTTTAGTTTTATGAAGTAATAGCAAAAGTTACAAAAAATTAAATGTTTGGTTAGTGATATTTGCCAAAGTTTTAGGCATTATTGAACTTTTAATTATTAACAAAGGTCTGCTACGGCGTCAACTATGATAATAACTTAAATTTCAGTACAGTCGCGCCGTAACTCATTTTTAAATTGGTTTCAAATGATTTAATCTGGGATTTTTCATAAAAAAACTAAAACTCTTAAATAATTCAAAATCTACTGAATTTCGGTAGAACATTTGGTGGCTTAACTTTTGCATTTTAACCCTACTATGACGTCCTGCAAGGAATTCGTCGAGTTACCAGTAACCCTGTATAAAAGTCATATTGTGTGCCATAACTCGACACGAAGTCGAATACACGCCGCGACAGTTATCATTACATCTGTAGTCAAATCGCCGACGTGTATATGACTACTATGCGACTAAGTAGGTATTTATACGACTGTTACATAAAACTCTTAGCGCCTTAAGTTTAATAAAATGGGCCCTAATACCGTCGAGTAAACGTCCTTAGGACATTTATACGATTGTACTAAATAACATTAAGTTGCCACCAAAACGTCTACTCAACGTCGTAAATGTTTGCTGGGTAGGTACCCAGGCCAAATTACAGCTTTCTAGTACTAAGATCCTTTGCGCTAAGTCACGGATAAACAGACAGATAGACAGACAGGCAGACAGACAGATGGATATGGCGAAATTATAAGGGGTCCTTGTTGAGTACGGAACCTTAAAAAATACTAGATTTTTACACATAATTATTTGAATGATATTTATAATTAAAAGACCAGACCGTACTTCGGTCATGGTGGTCAATCTCTACGGAGACTAGCTTTCGGCGCTTATGGTGCAAGCGTGTGTGTGCAGACGCAGGTGCACGCTCGGCCCTATAATGCAGGCGTGTTTGTGCAGACGCAGGTGCACGCTCGGCCCTATAGTGCAGGCGTGTGTGTGCAGACGCAGGTGCACGCGCGGCCCTCACGCGCGCCGGCCCTATAGGGCAGGCGTGTGTGTGCAGACGCAGGTGCACGCGCGGCCCTCACGCGCGCCGGCCCTATAGGGCAGGCGTGTGTGTGCAGACGCAGGTGCACGCGCGGCCCTCACGCGCGTCGGCCCTATAGGGCAGCGTGTGTGTGCAGACGCAGGTGCACGCGCGGCCCTCACGCGCGCCGGCCCTATAGGGCAGGCGTGTGTGTGCAGACGCAGGTGCACGCGCGGCCCTCACGCGCGCCGGCCCTATAGGGCAGGCGTGTGTGTGCAGACGCAGGTGCACGCGCGGCCCTCACGCGCGCCGGCCCTATAGGGCAGGCGTGTGTGTGCAGACGCAGGTGCACGCGCGGCCCTCACGCGCGCCGGCCCTATAGGGCAGGCGTGTGTGTGCAGACGCAGGTGCACGCGCGGCCCTCACGCGCGCCGGCCCTATAGGGCAGGCGTGTGTGTGCAGACGCAGGTGCACGCGCGGCCCTCACGCGCGCCGGCCCTATAGGGCAGGCGTGTGTGTGCAGACGCAGGTGCACGCGCGGCCCTCACGCGCGCCTGCCCTATAGGGCAGGCGTGTGTGTGCAGACGCAGGTGCACGCGCGGCCCTCACGCGCGCCGGCCCTATAGGGCAGGCGTGTGTGTGCAGACGCAGGTGCACGCGCGGCCCTCACGCGCGCCGGCCCTATAGGGCAGGCGTGTGTGTGCAGACGCAGGTGCACGCGCGGCCCTCACGCGCGCCGGCCCTATAGGGCAGGCGTGTGTGTGCAGACGCAGGTGCACGCGCGGCCCTCACGCGCGCCGGCCCTATAGGGCAGGCGTGTGTGTGCAGACGCAGGTGCACGCGCGGCCCTCACGCGCGCCGGCCCTATAGGGCAGGCGTGTGTGTGCAGACGCAGGTGCACGCGCGGCCCTCACGCGCGCCGGCCCTATAGGGCAGGCGTGTGTGTGCAGACGCAGGTGCACGCGCGGCCCTCACGCGCGCCGGCCCGACACTCGCTGGCGCCGCACCGGGCGCGCCCGACAAGTGCGCGATGCGAGGCGCTATCACACTGCCAACTTCCAACCTTCGGGCTGTTACATTCACGACCGCCGGAAACTATAAGCTATAGTCAAGTAACCTGCAGCAGCTCCAACTGCTCGGCCAGCCTGTTGGCCGCCTCCAGCCGGCCCGCGCGGCGGTAGGCGTCGGCCTGCGCGCGCACGTCGGCCAGGCGCGCGCGCTGCGCCGCGAACTGCGCGCGCTGCGCGGGCGCCAGCTCGGCGCGCAGGCCGGCCAGCCACTGCTGCAGACGGTCCACCCACAGCTCGGAGCGCGCCGCCTCGCGCGCGCCGCGCTCCAGCAGCGCGCTGCGCGACGCGGCCTGCGACGAGTGTAAACGCTTTTTGTATGGGACTTCTGGGGTAGTATTATGAAGTATTAATGCCATCATTATTCCACTGTGAAAACAGGATAGTGCTAGCGGCCTTATATAGCTCCGTCTCTCTTTCACACTGAAAAAATCTAGGCTAATTTTGCAATCTATCGACGCTTCCATTCGTTTGTAAGGAAAGAGTTTGCTCCTCGTTACGTGTACATGCGGGGTATAAAAAATTAGTTCACTGCTAATAATTTAGTATTCAATGGGAAAAAAACGAAATGCATAAGATTTTCTTTACCGAATGTTAAAAGTAGTGATTGTGACATAGTATTGAATGGGGAGAAACTAGAATTCGTCGATAAAACTGTTTTCCTGGGGATCACACTCGACTCAAGGCTGCAATGGGGTCTTCATTTAACATCTCTTGCAGGACGGCTAAGTTCAGCAGCATACGCTGTGAGGAAAATCCGTCAATTCACTGATGTAGATACCGCGAGGCTAGTCTATTTTAGTTACTTTCATAGTATCATGTCTTACGGTATTTTACTATGGGGACGGGCTGCTGATATCGATTCTATTTTTATTCTGCAGAAAAGAGCGATCAGAGCAATATATGGCCTCCGCAGGCGCGATTCTCTAAGGGAACTGTTTAAAGATATTAACATCATGACGGTACCTTGTCAATATATCTATGAAAACATCATGTACGTAAGGAAAAATCTAAGTCTTTTCAGTAAAAGAGGTGAAAGATACAATTATAGGACTAGAAGTAGGGACCAATTAGTTCAACCAGGCTTCAGACTGGCTAAAGTAGACTCATCCTTCATGGGGTACTGTTTAAAATGTTATAATAAAATACCTGCCCACATATTCCAACTAAATGAAACAAAATTTAAATCTTGTATAAAACGCACACTATGCCGCCAAGCATATTATAAATTAGGGGATTACATTACGGATAAAAATGCTTGGCTCAGCGCTGGTTCAGCTCCACAGGGCGCATAAACTAATTGATTAGCATTCGAAATAATTGTTGGAGCTGCTGAAGATTGTAAAAACTATAATTATTTATTGTATAACTGCATAGCACATGTGTGTGAGCGCTATGTACTTACCTAAGTACATTAAAGCTACCATTTACTAGGTACGTCTTTCATTGACTTGAATATGCCCTGGCGACTGAGAGTATATCATGCTCATTTTAATGTCTCGCTGGTGGTGGCGTGTGTGTTGGATCATTAAATCCCTTCAAAATGGTTGAGCTGAATGGTGCTGATCCATGCGTCATGTTCGTGAACGGGCGCCATCAGTAGGGACTGGTCATCTCTTAGCTGCCACGGCTTATTTTAATTTTTGAATTGTTTAGTTTTTTTTTATCTTTTTACGGACGGACATTATTCTCACATGTATAATTTCAACATGAATGATGTAACCAATATATTGTAATAATATTCTGATTCAAAAGAGTGTCCGTGGAGTTTCTTGCCCGTTCTTCTCCATAGGAACCTACGGTTTGGAATGGGCAACTAGCTTCATCTTTCTGACTGACCGACCGCGACCCCTTGACAATTCAAAAGTGCCTGTAATTGGTTTTTTTTAAATAAATGGTTTGAGTTTGAGAGTTTGAGTATAAGAAGAGCCATTACATAGCTGTTGTCTACGCATTCTGTACATCAAAGTATGTAGCATTGAGCAAAAAATATTGTTAGGAAAACACTTCTATTTCTGGTGAGAAAGATCGCTGTTTAAGGTAGCGGACAATGATACACGCACGCTAAATATTGTGCTTATGGGTACAAGAAATATTACAGAAGTCGCGTATTTAAAGTTAGGTTACATCATTAAAAAACTGGTTTTCTTAAAAACCATTTAAAAAGTTCGAACTTTGACCTTTAATATTTCCGTAACCAGAAAATTCTCAGGTATGGTCCGGTACAAAAGAATGTTCACAATGACGGAGACTATAAGTGACTCTCGGCTTTAGTTAACAGTCTTTTTACACTTGTTATATCCGTCCATCTGTAGAGAATACTATGATGTGAATGCAGCTATACCTCAGCCCTGAGCGTGTTCCAGGTGTCGGTGACGGCGTCGATCTCGGCCTGGATCCAGCCCGGCATGATGTGCGCGTCGATGAGCTGGCGCCCGATGTCCTGGATGCGCGACAGTCGCTCGTCGCTGTGGTTCTGGATGTAATTCTCCAGATCCTGCAAGTACCAGTCATATATTGGATAATAAAAGTAAGTATTCTGCACACTGCAGGGCGTTATGAAGTGGATAGATGTGCGATACCACATACACTGCTACAAGGATATTTTGGCGTTGAAATGACGTTGACAGGGGTCATAGGGGGGTGCTGTTGTTACATATTTTTACAATATTGTTTGTGAAATGTATTGAAAAAATAAGATGGCGGTTTTTCTTCAGATTGAGGCCACGCGCCTAGAGAATCTTGTAGTTACATTCGTCGTGCGATTGTTACGCGTTTGCTATCGTGCGGCTAAAGTATTGTTAACTTAGATGATTTTCGATGAACAGTACGTGTGCGGCGCGACTCACGTAGAGCTCGTCGGAGATCTCCTCGGCGTCGGCGGGCGCGTTGGGCGAGCGTCGCAGGCGCCGCTGCAGCCCGTCCAGCCACGCGCGCTCCTGCGTGAGCCACGCGCGCAGCTCGCCCGACTCGTGCCACGCCTCGGCCAGCACCCTACGTGTACGTCGTTCATGATTATTTCTACAAATTGGTTCTAAAAAAACACTTATACAAGTCAATAACTGGACTTTTTTAAGCTAGATAAGATCGGTGTGTCCTATCTAACTACGCTGAGAAGAAACACCTCCACAGTGCGTACAATACTCACTTGTAGCGCTCGTACACGCCGTGCGTGACATCCGTCCAGCGCGCGTTGAGGTGCGTGACGCGCTTGGCCAGCGCGGCCGGCGCGCCGCCCTCGGCCGCCAACAGGATGTCGTTACCTGCGACACACACGCTCACACGTCAGTACACGCGCTCACACGTCAGTACACGCGCTCACACGTCAGTACACGTGCTCACACGTCAGTACACGCGCTCACACGTCAGTACACGCGCTCACACGTCAGTACACGAGCTCACACGTCAGTACACGCGCTCACACGTCAGTACACGCGCTCACACGTCAGTACACGCGCTCACACGTCGGTACACGCGCTAACATGTCAATACACGCGCTCACACGTCGGTACACGCGCTCACACGTCAGTACACGCGCTCACACGTCAGTACACGTGCTCACACGTCAGCACACGCGCTCACACGTCAGTACACGCGCTCACACGTCAGTACACGCGCTCACACGTCAGCACACGCGCTCACACGTCAGCACACGCGCTCACACGTCGGTACACGCGCTAACATGTCAATACACGCGCTCACACGTCGGTACACGCGCTAACATGTCAATACACGCGCTCACACGTCGGTACACGCGCTCACACGTCGGTACACGCGCTCACACGTCGGTACACGCGCTCACACGTCGGTACACGCGCTCACACGTCGGTACACGCGCTCACACGTCGGTACACGCGCTCACACGTCGGTACACGCGCTCACACGTCGGTACACGCGCTCACACGTCGGTACACGCGCTCACACGTCGGTACACGCGCTCACACGTCGGTACACGCGCTCACACGTCGGTACACGCGCTCACACATCGGTACACGTGCTCACACACGTCACGTTTTTAGCGAGCTACAGTGCGCGGTCCACATTCAAAATTCTGACGTCTTTTTTTGGCAGACTCCGAACGCGAGTATTAAAATGTTAATGTTGGGTTGTAGTTTTATAAGTTTTTTTTTTTTTTTTGTGGTTATAATATACAACGCGTAACGGAATAAACGCAAGATTTCATACACCCCAATTAGAATATTAAATTATAAGACTAAAATAATATCTGAAAAACCCTCGGGCTTCGTGAGGGTTTTGGGGGTGCTCGCTCACCTTGCGAGCTGGTATTCCCTGAAAATGATAGGTCATGCGAACCCTCGGCCTTCGTGAGGGTCACATTAACACTACCTGAAGATTCCCTACGTTCACAAGGCTGACTTCAAAAATGAAACATAGGGTACCATAACCAAATGTTTATTCTACCCGTTGGTAACATAAAAGTATGTACAAAACTGAACCTTATGACCTGGATGTTATATACCACCGGCTGAGAATCTCGACACCGCGATTTAATTTCTGAACTAAAATAAAAAGTGTCATCTACTGGTTCCGCTATTAATTATCTTTACAATCACAACTATCAAGTTAAAACAGTTGGGAATTTGACATTAATTTACAAGCAATATTGATACTAGCCGACAGATGGCTGCACATTCCGCCCACCAAGGACATTTTGTGAACATTATGTCCTTCACGTAAGTTAAAATCATTATAACCTTAGGTTAATCTCACACTTAAATTATTAAAAACTAGAAATTAGTCTCACTAAACACATCACAAGTGAGGTTACTTAACTTAAAAACTGCTTACTTTCCACTTAAAAAGAATACACTGGACACATGCGTAAGTTAACAATATTAAGTTCCTACTGCATAACTTAATTAAGCAATCGGTAAGACACACAGCTTCGAGGTTGGTCGTTTACATTTTGAACCATTGCTACTCAATGTAACTACCCGTGTTAAATTATCCAGCCCCGGATGTTTCTCAACCACTCTGCCAAGTACCCATCGACAAGGGGGCATGTTATCCTCCTTGAAGACTTTTGGTATGCGCATCTGATATGAAGAGATTGGTGAAGTGGTTGTTACCGGAAATCAATATTGGATGTTTATGATTATGATCGAGATCAGAACGCTCTAGTCTACCGCCCACCCTCAAGATTTGTTTTGGATCCAGGTAAGGATTTAAAAACTTTAAGACCTTCTCTTTACAATTTTCCCTTCTTTCCAGGTTGGAGATCTTTACCCGTTGCAATTACCGTGTCTTTGAGAAAATCGGGACCTTCTAACCACATTTTGAAATGTACAAACTCTGCGGCGTACATACCCCGTGAAACGCAGTCAGCAGGATTGTTTTTTGATGTGACATGGTTCCATTGGTGTGGTTCACTTATGCATAAAATTTCTGATACGCGATTAGCGACAAAAGTTTTCCACTTATTGGGGTGACTGTTTAACCAAGCTAATACAATTTCTGAATCTGTCCAAAAGTGCGAGTCAGATTTATTGACTCCCATGACAGACGATATTTCCGATACGAGTTTTGCCAACAGTACTGCCCCACACAGCTCTAACCGAGGAATTGAGACAGTTTTTATAGGTGCAACTTTAGTTTTAGCGGTGAGAAGAGTGACTGATACTTCACCATCAGCATCGACTACCCGAGCATACACAACCGCGGCATATGCTGATTTGGACGCATCACAAAACCCGTGCAAGTCGATGCGTTTGTCACCGTGCTTCATCTTTAACCATCGAGGTACTGAAAATTCTGTTAAACCTTGCAACTGCTGTCGGTAAGTAAACCATTCATCCCTTATTTCAAGAGGAATTTCTTCATCCCATCCAATTCCCGTAGTCCACAATGCTTGCATTTGCATTTTTGCTTTCACAATAACCGGTGCGACCCACCCTAAGGGGTCGAATAATCTTGCGATGTCAGATAACATTTTTCTTTTTGTTACAGCTTCTTCTACTGGATGCAGCTGAACTGAATACTGGAAGGTGTCGGAGCTTCGATTCCAGGTGAGTCCTAGAGTTTTTAATATTTCATCTTGCTTGATCCAAATTCCCTGTCTCGCACGATCCACGTCCTTATTTTTCCCATCTATAATTTTCTCCAGAAGCTCATTGCTGTTACTCGACCATTTTTGCAACTCAAACCCTGCTTTTGCGAGCATCTTCTCCATTTGTGTAAAAATTTCTATTCCTTCTTCGTATGCTACCTGTTGCATAGCTCGAACAGCCAAGAATGGTGCAGCCGCAGTGCCAAAGGTGACTGTCTGAAGCTGGTAATCCTTTATTTCAGAGTCCCTATTGTCTCTCCATAAGATACGTTGAAAATCTTGATGTTTATCCGCTACGCGTACTTGTCGATACATCTTGACCACATCTGATACTATGCAAATAGGATGTCTTCTCCAACGCATCAATAGATGCCGCAAGTCAAGTTGCAGACTAGGCCCGACCATCAGGTCATCATTGAGCGAAATGCCAGTTTTTCCCTTGCAAGATGCATCGAATACCACACGGACCTTGGTTGTATCTCTGTCGTTTTTAACTACTGCATGGTGAGGTAAATATACAGCTTCGTTTACATGATTGTCCGGTTTGCTTACCGGCCTCATATGCCCCAGTTCGAGATACTCGTTGATTACCCCTGCATATTGTACCCCCAGTTCTTCATTCCGGTGTAGTTTAGATTCTAAAGCATGAAATCTTCTGATTGCTACGTCTCTTGATTTCCCATATTTACAGCCTGGATCTTCAGTTCGGAATGGCAGGTTCACAACGTACCGTCCGCTGTCATCTCTTGTAGTTGTGGCAGTGAATATTTCTTCACATTTGGTCTCTTCTTCGGTGAGTATATGTTTCTTGTTTTCATCTGGTTCCTTTTCTAATTCCCAGAATCTTTTCAGGATCGCATCGTCACCCACGTGGGCGTGCATCACAGTGAAATCAGAAGACTTATGACCAGTAGAAGCTATTGTTCCTGACAGAATCCATCCCAGAGAAGTACATTGTGCCACCGTGCTGCAACCTGAAGCTTTCTTCAACCCGTTTTGTATAACCCTGCTGTAAACATCTGCTCCTAACAATAAATCAACTTTATCCGGTTTGTAATATTTCGGATCCGCCAACTGTATGTCTTTGAATTGTATCCAATCCAAATGTGTTGTTTCCCTACTAGGCAATAAAGCTGTTAGTGATTTAAGAACGTATGCGTTTACTACCAATTCCACAGATGGATCAACCCTAGACTGTATTTTGACCTCAACAACCGAATCCAACTGTAACTTGTGGTTGGCGTCTATACCTACTATCGAACCCTTAGCTGATGTTTTCTTTAATCCTAAGCTTTGGACAATGTTTTCCGTAACAAATGATGCTTGAGAGCCTTGATCTAACAAAGCTCTTACCGTGAAAATCGACCCGTTTTTCGATACAGCCTGCACTAAAGCTGTGGCTAATAAAACTTGGTTATTAGCTGTATCCTTCGAAAAACAAGCAACCATTTCTTGTTTTTCTGTTTCAACCGTATCGGTGCTCTTCTCTCCTAAAGATTCCTGCTCAGTTTTGGAATGTAATGAAGTGTGGTGTTTACGTTTACAGATTCGACAAGTGACTGTACACCTGCAAAACCTGGCAGAGTGATTGCCCCCTAAACAATTAAAACATAAATTGTTTTCCTGTACGAATTTACGCCGAGCGTCCACATCTTTACTCATGAACTGTTTGCAAATCCCTATCTTGTGATCTTCATTACACACAGGACAACTCGAAGATACTGTGTGAAATACCCTTGCTTTAGTTGTATTCACATTTTGAGTTTTAGTGGACTTAGGTTCTAAGAATTCAAATGCTCTGTATCTACTGGTTAAAAAATCTTTAAATTGCTCAAATGTTGGTAGCCTTTCGGAATCAATGTTTGAGGTCACCTTTAACTCCCATTCTTTGCGACTGTCTGAATCTAACTTTAATGTGAGAATATGAATTATTAATATGTCTCTAATTGCTGTGTCATTTAACTCTAAATTAATAAGTGCATTTAAACAATCAGATGTGGTGTCCATTAGATCCTTTAAACCACTAGCTGATTCATTGGTTATGTTTCTTTGACTGAATAATCGTTTCAAAATACAATGTGAAAGATATTTTTTATTGTTGTAACGCGATTCTAGTTGAGCCCAGCACTTATCATAATTTAAATTGGATATTGGAATGTGTCGCAAAAGTTGTTCGGCCTCACCTGTAAGGTAGCCTTTTAAATAATGAAGTTTCTGCACTTTATCTATTTTGTCATTTTTATGAATTAAAGAAACAAATAAATCTCTGAAAGTGATCCATTCGGTATACTTCCCAGAAAACGTTGGGATTGTTATTTTAGGCAATTTGATGGGCATGTTTCTATTTTCTGAATTTGATGACGACCCCGCAATTGGAGGAACATCACTACTGTTCTTGAATTTATTTAAGACAGTTTTTAGTTCACATTTAAAATCTAAATACAATTCCTCAGTGTTGAAGTAAACTTCGTTCATAGTATAAGGCGACTTTGTTACGTCAGTAGATTCACAATCTCTAACCATCTGTGTATGTGTTAGGCTAAATTGAGCCCACAACTCTTCGACATTTTCTAACCTGGCTTCCACATACTGTTTGGTAATTCTGTCTTTGGGTGACTTCTTAAAGTTAATTTTAGCTCTCGACATTCGAGCATACAGATCATTCTGTACTTTGACAAACGTTTGTAATTGAGCCATTTTGAAGAATTAATTTATGAAATAAATCTCATTCAATAATAATTTGAAAATATTTTTGAAGGAAATTTTTCTAAGTCTATGTCCCTTATATACTAACTCAAATTATTCTAAGTCAAAAAATATTTTGAAGAAAATATTCTAAGTCGATGTAAACAAACAAATTTTTCTAAGTGTTTGGACGTTACAATATAAATGAAAATCGGGCATAGGTTCCCCGTATGAACAGAATTTGCCTTAAATCTAACTAAGTCTAAGATCGCATTGCACAAACACTAAGTTAATTTGCACTTTGAAATTAAGACCACTTTTGCTTGGCAGGAATGAACTCTGAAAGTACTCACGGTTTTCACTTGAAACACTTAGCTCCTTACGACTGTACTCCACTCCTCTGCAGCGCTCCCTGCTGCTGATGCTGTCTGATGCTGTCCATAGTCACAGTTGGCTTAGCATCTGATGCTTGATGAACTGGCTTCCACCCTTGAGACCAGCTCCTCACCAATATCCGGCTCGAAGGACCATGAAAAACCCTCGGGCTTCGTGAGGGTTTTGGGGGTGCTCGCTCACCTTGCGAGCTGGTATTCCCTGAAAATGATAGGTCATGCGAACCCTCGGCCTTCGTGAGGGTCACATTAACACTACCTGAAGATTCCCTACGTTCACAAGGCTGACTTCAAAAATGAAACATAGGGTACCATAACCAAATGTTTATTCTACCCGTTGGTAACATAAAAGTATGTACAAAACTGAACCTTATGACCTGGATGTTATATACCACCGGCTGAGAATCTCGACACCGCGATTTAATTTCTGAACTAAAATAAAAAGTGTCATCTACTGGTTCCGCTATTAATTATCTTTACAATCACAACTATCAAGTTAAAACAGTTGGGAATTTGACATTAATTTACAAGCAATATTGATACTAGCCGACAGATGGCTGCACAATATCTGTAATTTAATTTAATTAAACCACACCTTAAATTAACTATTTTATTTAACGCGCACTACACATAGGATAGCTATGAGCGTATTACAAATTTGGTTATGCATTTAAATAGGCTTTATTCCTTTGAGATAAGGATTAAATTTCCTTAAATAAAAAAAAATATTACCTTGTTATGACGCAGTGGTTCTAATTTCAGTTAAATAAACGATTTTTTCATGAAAAATTAACATATATAAATAATGACGGAAATCGATTCAGAAGCCGATTCTGAGCAAACGAGTTTCAGGTCTTGCGCTTTTTCTTTTACACGTTGCATGTACAACGTGTAACAGAATAAGCGCAAGACCTGAAAGTTGTTGTGTTTTAAACAAAATGCTAACACAGTAGCGTTAAAGCTGTCAAATGTTGAGATCTAATTAAGATGTAAACTGCCCATAGGTTATATATACTTATTAAAAAATAATTGTTTTTTTATTGTTTATTTATCGTTTTATTTTGATATCGATCACTCAATTGATTAAAAGATGGCATCAGTTATTTAATTCTTTGATACCTGGCAACTTTTTTTTTACCAATCAAACCACAGACTACGTTGAATCAAACGGATGTCGACGTAATATTTAACTATTAATTAACTTTAAATTTATTCCCAGGGTGAAATAAATTGTACAAAAAATACCCTGTACACAAAAAAATACATAATATTTTTAAGTTATTATTAAAATCAGGCACATGATACCACACAAGGGACCTGCTCCGCTGCAATCTCCTTTCATACAACACACGTCTCGATAGACTTGCGCAAGTAAATAGTTACGTGTGTGGCTAGCATAATGCTAATAAAGTTCCACCAACTCTGATACTTTCTAAAAAGAAAAAAAACACTTAAAAGAATGATGCAGTGCTGCAAGCTTACTGCCTGCATGTAGACGGCTTACTGGTCTCGTTGAGGTTGCGGAACTGCTGCGTGTGGTCGTCGCACTGGTCGCGCAGCGCCTGGAAGCGCGCCTTCATCTGGTACAGCTCGGCCGAGTCCGCGATGCCGCACTCGTGCTCGCGAGGCAGCTGCTCGGCCACGCGCGCGAGCCACGCCTCCATGTCCGCGATCTTGCCGAACACCGCCTCCGTGCGCTCCAGGCCTGGCGACGGACCGGACATGTTTAGCTATCGCGGCAGACTGCGCCTGGCGCACGAACGAGAGCCACATCGCTGGTTTCCACCGCAGCCGGCGGCGCCGTGATGACGTCGACCGGTGCAGCATATCATTTTTTTTTGGCCAGTTAGGTTTATGTCTCATGAAATAAGGGGCGAGTCTATTGCCATCAACAGGACACAAATCCAGACTCTGGGCTAGTACTTAGAAATTCCTGATGGAAAAACCCATGGCCACACCTGGAAATCGAACCCGGGACCTCATGTTCAGCAGTAGCGTTTGCGACTACTTGACAAACAAGGCAGTCAGATAATAAACTTTTTTAACAAATAAATACATAATAACTAGAATGTAAAAGTAACCTCTCCGCAAGCTCTCGTTCAAAGTGAACGCCTTGTCCGCGACGCTCTCGTATCGTTTGCGCAAGGCTCTCGTGTCGTTCTGTATCGTCTTCGCGAGCACCTCGTCGCAATCCTCCAGAATTGATTCTTTGGTGCTTTCGATCGTTTCGATTTTGGTTTTGTATGTTTGTTTTTCTTCCTCGAATTTCTGTGAACAGTAAATAAAGGATATTAGAATAGATGCGACTTAAAAACCAGCATGTATGGTTAACAAACACCATACGATAAGTTATATACGTATGCACGTTCCACGTCTCGCAAAAAAATACGTACGGTTTGCATGACATAAAAACCTCTTTGGAATAAGGATTTAACAGTTGATTATTCACTAAGGTGATAAAGTAGTATCTAATGACACGGGTGCTATATTGAATCAAGCGTCGCATGTAATCTGTTCGACTTATGCTCTAACACGTCTGCCCTGCCAATCCAATACACTTTAACTTGTTAGTGTAACTCAACTAAGTTAGTCTTTTGGATTAGCACGGCAGACGAGTGACTTCTGATTTTTTTATTTGTCTGCCTGTAATGTCTTGATTATATCTTTTTAGTTTTTTTTTGTCGTAGTTGGGTTCGAGATCTATATCTTTTTTTTTAAATTCAAATCGCAACTACTACTTGACCAGCGGCTTACAATGAAATTCAGCACAGTAATATTGCCCGGCTACAACATAGGGCTTTAATGACTTACTTAAGGTTAGGGTTATATGACAAATAATTTGACATTATGGACCAGCTGTTTTAATTTTTTTTCAAATCTCAATCTCAGATAAGATAAGATAAGATAAGATAAGTCTTTATTTGCCTTAAACATGGTATAAAGGTGTTACAGTTTGGTAATATAATATCGTCCACATGTTTAGCTATACAACATCGTGTATCAACTGCATGCAAAGTATGCAGCTCAGTATGCCACATTTGTTTAGCAAGTCAGCCAAGTAAGGTGTGCCTCACGTTGCTCGTGTCGAGCAGCAGCTCGAGCTGCTCCTGCTCGCCGAGCGGCACGCGCGCGCTCTGCACGAACTGCTCCACGCCGCGCAGCCAGCGCGACACTGCCTCGCTGTCTTCTGAAAGCTGCTGCGTCAGCTTCAAACCTACACAGATACATTTTATTAATAACAGTCGATCTAACTCGCAACAAATCCGGTTAGATAGCCATTAGCATTCAGTGATACCTACGAGTAGGTACTCATAATAAAAGTATACAGGGTGTAAGGGACAGGCCTTCATAAGTTAACAGGGGGCATTAAGCTCCTTATTTTGAATCATATTCCACCGGAAATTTTTTTAGGATTTTATTTTTATCGGTTTTTCAGTCAGTATTCATTTATTTCAATGTAAAATTACATTCTCTTTACGTAGTCCATATATCCATTGAAGTAAAGAAAACAGCTAAAATAATAAAAAAAGCAATGGATGTTGAAATACTCTAACAAACGACGCGTGAAATCAGCTGTTCACTTTCTGCCTAGCTACAGAGTTCATCGGACTAAGCGCATAGGTACTATTCCCAAACTTCTCCCAACAGACGAGAGATGTTAAAACTATTTATTTGAATAAGAATTAATATTATGTTGATAAAACTCCTTCGCAAATAATGCATTAATTTCGAACAAATTTGATTACCATAAAAAAGGTTATAGTGAGTCAATCTTAATAGATAGACATATGCTACCGCGGATTTTTTTTTTTGAACTTTTAAAGAGGACCAATTCCATCCTACATGATATTTGCGTAACTTAAACCGTTTACGCAGCGCACGCAACGGAAGCTCTCAAAAAGGAATAATTTTTCCCGATTTTGTGCACCGTGTTTTCATTTATGCACCGCTGCTATTGGTCGTAGCGTGATGTTATGTAGCCTATAATCTTCTTCGATAAATGGACTATCCAACACAAAAATTCCAACCAGTTGTTCCTGAGATTAGTGCGTTCAAACAAACAAACAAACTCTTCAGCTTTATAATATTAGTATAGATATAGTACCTATAGATAGTATAGATTGTAGCTTAGCTCAAAATCTGTCGATCTAGTATAGTTATTTATGCAACTATTATACAGGGCGTCCCACGGATATGCCACATGGAGGGAAAGTACCTTGAATATTGTAGATGGAACATTTTACTGAAAGAAGACATTATTTGAATTAAAAAAATAATTTAAACTGTATTCATAGATATTTAAATAATTACATGGTTGAACCGGGAATCGAACCCGTTACATGAGAAAAATAATCACCCTGTAGCTTTATCATACCGATCCAAAGGCTTCATCATAAGGATTATTTTTTGCTAAATAACATACTGTCACAAATAAAAGAAAGACCATGAAGTTTGTGTTGTTTGTGTAATTGTACTTTAAAATAGTTTATATTTAAGTATTTAGAATATCGCTAGTTCATTTCCGGACATACTGTATATAGAAGATTACTTCCGCCCACGTGGTAAGTCGATAAAAAGTAGCCTATGTCCTTCCCCGGGATGCCATCTATCTCCTTGCCAAATTTTATCGAAATCCTTTTAGTGGTTTAGGCGTGACAAGGTAACATCCAGACAGACAGAGTTACTTTCGAATTTTTAAATGAAATTAAAAGGGAAAACTATCACAGATAAATATGTTAACGAGCAATAACCGACCAAATTACATTTGCAGTTGGAATGTATAGGAGAACATGTTTTTCAACTACAATGTTAAGTTTGTTCTTGGGATAAATAAACTACGGAACCCTTCATTGTGCGTGCTCCGGCTCCGACACACTTAGCCGGTGTAGTTTATTCCCAAGTTTGCAATCCTGAAAACCTTGCGTGGTACTCCCATGGCGCTCGAAAATTAAAGTTCTCCCTTAACTAGTCAAAATAGTATGTTTCATCATCATCTGCCTAGCCTTTTCTCAACTACGTTGGGTTCGGCTTCCAGTCTAACCGGATGCAGCTAAATAACAGTAAAATAGTAAGTTAAAAAAAAAATATCTCTCTTAACTATCGAGTGGAGTATAAAAATGAAGGGTTTTAAAAGGTGATTACAAAAATATATACAAATTATTTGTTTAAATGTAATTTGGAATAAAAAAAAAAAAAATAACAAATATTGAAAATATAATCAATATGTATTATAATGAAAAAAAGAAAAATCCTAACTAAAAAGTGTAAAAAAAGCAAAACAAAAAAAAAACAATCAAAAACCCAATCCTACTAATATTATAATGTGAAAGTATGTGTTTGTGTGTTTGGATGTTTGTTACTCAATTACGCAAAAACGGCTGAATGGATTTGGATGAAATTTCGCAAACAGATGGTTTATAACCTGGATTAACACATAGGATATGAGAAGAGAGAGAATGATGAGAGATAATGAGAAGCAAACGAAATGCATAAGATTCACTTTACCGAATGTTAGAAGTAGTGAATGTCACGTTGTACTGAATAGGGAGATACTAGAATTCGTCGAAAAGACAGTTTTCCTGGGGATCACGCTTGATTCAAAACTACAGTGGGGTCCTCACTTAACATCACTTGCAGGGCGACTAAGTTCAGCCGCTTACGCTGTTTGGAAAATCCGCCAACTAACAGACGTTGATACCGCAAGACTGGTCTATTTTAGTTACTTTCATAGCATCATGTCTTACGGTATTTTGCTGTGGGGACGGGCTGCAGATATTGATTCTATCTTTATACTGCAAAAGAGGGCTGTCCGAGCCATCTACAACCTCCATAGACGCGAATCTCTAAGGGAACTGTTTAAAAAAATTAACATCATGACGTTTCCTTGTCAGTATATATATGAAAACATTATGTATGTTCGGAAAAATCTACATCTTTTTAGTAAGATAAGTGACAGGCATAACTTTAACACTAGAAATAGGAACAAATTAGATCAACCACGTTTCAGATTGTCTAAAGTACATACTTCTTTTATGGAGTACTGTGTAAAATGTTATAATAAAATACCACCCTATATTCTTCAACTAAATGAGAAGAAATTTAAAACATGCATTAAACGCACACTATGTAGACAAGCATATTATAAGTTGGATGATTATATCGTAGATAAAAATGCTTGGCTTAATGCTGGTCCTGCTCCACACGCACTTGGGCTCAATAGTAAAAAAAATATATTTGGAAGAGTGGCTTCCCCTTATTTTTTATTTTTTCTGTCTTTAGGAACTCAATGTTTATTTTTTATTTAAATTCTATTATATTAATCTCTCAAGTACATTGCGAACTATAGTTTTGTATAATTTAGAAGCACTTTTTCAATTTTGTAAATGTGAGTACCATGGGGCCATTTCATATGGTATCATGTTGTATGTTGACTTGAAAGAGCCTGGCAGATGAGAGTATGTCATACTCACTTAAATGTCTCGCTGATGGTGGCGCGTGTGTTGGTTCATTCGGTTCCCTACAAAATGGTTGAGCTGGATGGTGCTGATCCACGTTTCATGTTCGTGAACGGGCGCCGTCAGTTGAGACTGGTCATCTCTTATCTGCGAGGGCTTATTTTTAATCTTATATTTTGAATTATTTTTGATTATTTTTCCTTTGACATTGTTCTCACATATAGAAGCACGAAGAATACTGTACCCAGGATTTTGTAATATCTATATACATTTTTAAAAGAGTGTCCTTGGAGTTTCTTGCCCGTTCTTCTCCATAGAGATCTACGAATTTGAATGGGCAACTAGCTTCAACTTTTTGACTAACTGACCGACTCTTTGACAATTCAAAAGTGCCTGTAAATGGTTTAATTGAAATAAATGCTTTGAGTTTGAGTTTGATACTTTTTATCCCGATATTCCCACGGGATCGAGACTTACGCCGGTGAAACCGCGGGGCGCAGCTAGTATATATATAAATTATGGTGTTTATTGTTAAATTTAAGAAGATGCATTCGACTGCATGAGGTTGCTTAGAGTATTAAGTGGGTTTGGAGACAGAAATAGGTCATCTCGCTTCCATCTTTTTAACCGACTTCAAAAAAGGAGGAGGTTATCAACGCGTCTGTATTTTTTTAAATGTTTGTTACCTCATAACTTTCGACTGGGTGAACCGATTTTGATGATTTTTTATTGAAATACTTACTTAACTTTGCTTGCGTAGTTTTTGAATTAGCTTCAATAATTACGTATTAGAAGATATTTTATTTGACTCCATCGCTGTTATTTACATAGCAGGTAGTGGTATTCGAATTAGTGTGGGGTAGGTACCACAACTAAAAATTAAAAAATAAAAACTTTTTACAAAAAATAAAACAACCGACTTCCAAAAAAACACAAAAATAGTGAAAAATAATTTCTTATTTCGAAAGTCGGTGGCAAAAAGGTCACTTTTTACGCAGTCAGGTTTATTTTCTTTTATTTTAAGAATACTGTCGCCGTCGAAACATCGATCTAAAAAAAGAATAAAAGTCCTCACCATTTTCTAGCTTGATCATCTTCTGCTGCAGTATAGTGCGGGTGTCTCCGAACTTGGTGACCAGGTTCTCGAGGCTGCTCTTAAAGTTGAGTTCCTGCACGCTTCCCTTCTCGCAGTTCTCGCGGCGCTCCGTCACGACGCGGTCGTACGTGGACTGCAGCTCGTCGAACTGCCGCCGCAGCGCCGTCAACTGCTGCAGCTTGCCGGTCATGACGTCACGCGACGAGATCAAGGCGTGCTCCGCGATGATTTGCGACTCCATCGCTTGTATCTTAATCTGTAGAGTTTTAAAGTCTTCTTCGATCGTTTCGGGAGATTTTTTGCTGATTGCTTGTTTGATCTCGGTTTCTCGTGCGGTAAGTAGCTGCAGGAGCCGATCGTAGTAGTCGTTGACGCGCTCGGCGTCGGCCGCGACGTCCCGCCGGTGCGCCTGCGGCCCGGCCAGGCCGGCGCGCAGCTCGGGCGTGCGCAGCTCGGCCGCGCGCGTGCGCAGCCCGGCCAGGCGCGCGCGCAGCTGGCGCAGGCCGCGCAGCCGGTTGCGCACATGTATGAGCAGGTTGCTGCTAGCTCGCTCCGCCTGCACCTTGTCCCGCCACGCGTCCACCTCGTCCAGCTCTCTCTGCAGCGCCTCCACTTCATTGCGGAAGTTCTCCTTGTCCTCGAGCAGGTTCGTGGTGTGACGTATATCTAATATTGTTTGTTGTATGTTTTCCCATCGTTTCTTCAAGATGTCTATACTTTCGGCGTGTCGTTTGGCCTCTTCTGCAATAGCAAAAATAGACACTTATACAGAGCCTTTATTTACTGGCAAAAATATACAGGCGTGGTGGATATCGGTATGTCATAGCAATAAAATACAAGTGCTAGTCTGACTTGCATACCAAGGGTCCGTACGGCCAGCGGCATCCTATTTAAAAACACTATATCTCCTCCACGTTGGCGAAGTCGCCGCGCTGCGCCTCTAGCTGCTTCTCCACGCGCTCCAGCGCCAGTAACGACTCACCCTGCAGGTCCGGGTCGGCGGCGAGGCGGCGCTGTATCTCCTCCACGTTGGCGAAGTCGCCGCGCTGCGCCTCCAGCTGCTTCTCCACGCGCTCCAGCGCCAGTAACGACTCACCCTGCAGGTCCGGGTCGGCGGCGAGGCGGCGCTGTATCTCCTCCACGTTGGCGAAGTCGCCGCGCTGCGCCTCCAGCTGCTTCTCCACGCGCTCCAGCGCCAGTAACGACTCACCCTGCAGGTCCGGGTCGGCGGCGAGGCGGCGCTGTATCTCCTCCACGTTGGCGAAGTCGCCGCGCTGCGCCTCCAGCTGCTTCTCCACGCGCTCCAGCGCCAGTAACGACTCACCCTGCAGGTCCGGGTCGGCGGCGAGGCGGCGCTGTATCTCCTCCACGTTGGCGAAGTCGCCGCGCTGCGCCTCCAGCTGCTTCTCCACGCGCTCCAGCGCCGCGGGCACCGAGTGTCGCCGCCCGCTGTCGTGCTCCAACGAGCGCGCGCACTGCAACAAAATACAAGCATGTAGCAACAAAACGATGTCAGGTGGGAAAGAGGGTGTCTTTCGCCCGGCAGTAAGACAACACAGGCTAAATAGATATATAAGATTATTCACTAAGGGGATATAACAGTGTCTTATGTCACGGGCGCTATATTGAATCCCAAGTGTAACGAAGGATTCTAGTTTTAGAAGATATTTTTTTCTACGGATAAAACGAAACATTGATTGATTGATTTGATTTTTAAATGTCTTTATTAACAGAAAGGTTAATACAAGTTAACAAAAAGATCTTATTGTAAATGTGAACTAACATAAAGTCAAAGTCAAATAATTTATTTCAAGTAGGCACATTTAAAGCACTTTTGAACGTCAAATACATAGAAATAGAACTGATTCTAATTGCCCCTTTCAAAAGGTAGTTTTCGTATAGAGAAGAATGGGCAGGAAACTCCACCGTTACTGTTTAAAAAAATGTTTTACAATATTTGGTATACATCAATTATATAATTACATGTGAAGACGATGCACCGAGAATACAATTACTGTACCACAATAGGTAACAAAAGAATTATAAATGGAGCAATGTTAAATTAATTAATTAAATATGTGATAGATACATGGTGCTCACATATTTACAAACATTGTAAAAGTATACGATATCACAATATTCCTAAAAACTTACAAGTAATACTAATAAGACAGTGCGTGAGTTTAAGTAATCATAAAATATAAAAATCTATGATATACAAATAATAAATTATACAACTAGATTAGCAACCAGTTTGATTTTGTCCAGACTAGAATTTATCCTATGGAGCAAGATCAGCATGTTCCCAAGGATTCTTATCTTGGATATAATCCTCTAATTTGTAATATGCTTGTTTACAAAGTGTACTTTTAATATGAGTTTTAAATTTTCTTTCATTTAATTGCAATATATCACCAGGTATAATCATCATAATCCCGGCAATGTTAAATAGGCTAAATCACCTCTCTTAACATACAACATGTATGATTCTTAGTGTGACTATTATTTTATTAGATAGGTACATGGTATAAGATTGTGCTATTATGTAGGGTTTAACAAACAAAACACTGCTTACATGAAACCGAGACAAACTGCATATAGTACATCAACCAATAACATTACAGCATCAGATTTTTGTTGCCACCCCTTTTTTGTAAATGAAAATAGCGCTCAGGATAGAGTAAATTTAAAAAGCGTTAAAACTTGATAGCCATCCGTCATATTTGTTTTAAATTAGCTAGAGTATAAGCCCTTTTCAGGGATTGCACCTGCAGACAGCAGTTTGAGTGAATGAAAATCAAAGTAGGTATGTCATATTCTACACAATCTACAGTTTACACTTTCACTGTCAGCTTTGTTGAGATGCCCCGCTGTGGCATTCTATAATATACCCAAATAGTGAGTATCTTAAAAGTTAAAATACCAATTGCTATGCGGCCTAAGGGTCGGCGCGGGCGCCCACATCTGGCGAGGGATATAGGGGCTGCGGAATTTTGTTTCCAAAGCCGTTAGGTATGCGTGCCCAAGACAATAGAGCATCACTGACCACTCACAAAAAAAAGGTCACTTGAACTCAATAACAATTTTGGAACACAATCACCTACGCATTATATCTTAAAGTTGGGTACATTATTTAGCCAATTAAACCTGTAGTGACTTAAAATGACGGAATTATGGCGTGTATCTTGCAGAGAGGAGCAAGACACTGTAATATGGAAAGATCTCACCAGATTAGCCTGCAGGTACACTTGGCGACCACCACCACCACCAAAACAAAACACCACCATCACTTTAAAAACTCACTATCATTAAAAATAATCCATGAAACTACACATTACACAACACGCACCACCCGATAAAATACCGATTTTGAAGAGTTCGATTTCGCTGGCAAGCGAGGGGTGCTTGCCACATGCCAACTATCATAAAAAATGAACAGAGAGCGTCCCCGGCACAACCGTCTTCGTTGACGGCCAAAGACCCAATCCAGGGCACATTCAAGTCAATAAAAGACAAATTATCCGGTAAATGGTAGCTCAATAGTACATAGTACTCACACCTGTGCTATGCAATTATATAATACAAAGGAGATTGAGTTTATACAATGCAAAGATGGTCTTCCGATCTTCAGCAGCTCCAACACTATTTTCGAATGTTAATTAGTTAGTTGTGATTGTGGAGCAGGACCAGCATTAAGCCAAGCATTTTTATCAGAGATGTAATCCTCCAACTTATAATATGCCTGCCTGCATAGTGTGCGTTATATACAAAATTTGAATTTCGACTCATTCAGTTGAAGTATGTGGGGAGCAATTTTATTGTAACATTTTAAACAGTACCCCATGAAAGATGAGTCTACTTTAGCCAGTCTGAAACCTGGTTGAACTAATAGGTCCCTATTTCTAGTACTATAATTATGTCTATCACCTCTTTTACTAAAAAGATGTGAATTTTTTCTTACGTACATGATGTTTTCATAGATATATTGACAAGGTACCGTCATGATGTTTATATCCTTAAACAGTGCCCTTAAAGAATCGCACCTGCGGAGATTATAAATAGCTCTGATCGCTCTTTTCTGCAGAATAAAGATAGACTCGATGTCTGCAGCCCGTCCCCATAGTAAAATACCGTAAGGCATGATGCTATGAAAGTAACTAAAATAGACTACCCTCGCGGTATCTACATCAGTAAATTGACGGATTTTTCTGACAGCATATGCTGCTGAACTTAGCCGTCCTGCAAGAGATGTTAAATGAGGACCCCATTGTAATCTTGAGTCGAGCGTGATTCCCAGGACCTTGGCAACAGGCAACTGAAGGAACACGGGTGGGTTTTAGTCAGCAAAAATCTGACACGCCCTCCCGCTCCGCCCAGAGCGGGAGAAATCATATGATTTTCAGAAACTCCAAAAAAAAGGCCACTCACAGAGCGTCAAAATCGACAAATATTTGAGTGACGTGCTGAATATTGCCTACGGTGTACCGCAAGGCAGTGTCTTAGGTCCCACGTTGTTTTTGGTGTTCATCAATGATCTCTGTAATATGAAATTAAATTCCGAAAACATAGTTTCTTTTGCCGATGACACTGCCATCACCTTCTTCGACAACTCGTGGTCTAGTCTCCAAACTACCGCTCAGAAAGTATTTGATATCGTACGTAGCTGGCTTATGTTTCACTCACTTACCTTAGGAGCGCTATTACAAAATCGAAGTGTACAGATTTAGGTAAATACGACGGCGCGCGGCGGCTGCGCTCGTGTGCGTCTAGTGCAGTACGCTACGCACACTTGCAAACCCCTATGCGTCAGACGCGAGGAACAAACCAACTTTATCCTTTCCACTTTACTTTCGAAATTAATTAAATTACTGTTATTTATAGTTGGTTCGTGAAACATTATTTGTATCGATGAATGTTATTACTTATTACCTAGAACAGCTTATCTATTGAGTTACGATAGGGTCATAAAAATTTAAGTGAATTTTACTTTTTATACCACTAAAGCGGCAAATTAGCACGCAAATGCTACTGGTAACGTGTAACTGCCGTTACCACGGCCTAAAGACGTTTACAATGCCAGAAGCATCACTTGCGCGTTGCGAGTACCTACGTCTCTTGCCAATTTTTTTGTAATTTATTCAGTAGATTTATTCAGTAGACATTTTAGTACTTATTATAATACAGTTTGGATAGTAGTATAAAATGCATACGATGTGTTAAAAAAGGTAGGTCAGTAGGTAGTTATATAAAATATGCACATTTAAAGACTTCATCACTATTTATAGTGATGCAATCTTTTATAGTGATGCAATGTGTATCGTTCAAGATAATTTATTATTTTATGGATGAGTACAACTAGTAAATAAAACATAAAGACTGAATTAAAAAGTATAATTGTAAAAATCAATCAAAATAATATTTTATGAAGTTGTGCTCGTGCTTTTCTCAAACCTAATATATCGGGAAGAACGCTCTCCTCATAAAACTTTATTCATTTTGGCAACATTTTCTGGTTCCAGAAATCATTATCTTTGTAAACTTTTACAACTTTTTGTGGGTATTCAGTACCAGTCCACACTGCAAATAAACACATTTATTTACGTATATTTTCATTTACTATAATTATATTCACATTAGAGTATCAGAGGAAAATACTTACATATTTACATTACAATCACATCATAATGATTTTTTTTTGTTTAACCTCACGTAGCACAAAATGTTAGTTGAGCTATATTCTTGAGATTACGCGCCGCTTATCATAGGGCGACTTCCTCCCTTAGAAAGCGTTTGGCGCAGACTAAAGCTAAAGAGTCCGTGCGTCCCGAGATTTATATTGATTTTTAGCATTGCATACAACAATTGTTTAAAAATATTATTTTACTTTAAAAAATACATTTTTTTTTCAACTTGTATTTAGTAACATAGTGACATTTGTTATTAAATATTTTTTGGTTTAAATTTAGAACGTATATTCATAGATAAAAATATAATTTCTGACGAAAAATTATCAATATCTATCAGTTTTACGGAATTATTTTTAGTGTATTACTGAAATACATAAAAAATTTACTTAAGCACTCCAAAGTTCAAGATCCAGCTGTACCATGCGACATTTTTATAAACGGTTAAATTAAATAATCATCTTCGATGTAACAAAGCATCAAAAGAATGAAGAATAAAGAAGAAAGTTGAATTTTATGAAACATCCTTTGCAAAGACATGGTTTTTACTGAATTGTGTAGACAAATTGAAATATATTTTTAAAACACTCCCAAGAAAAATAATCAAACTTTCTCATGCATAATTTTTTTATTATTTAGAGGCTTTAACTAAACCATAATCTCAAATCAAAACTCGAGTAAAGAAAAATTGTGATAGCCCTCTTAAATAACTCTAAAACAAAACTCATTACTCTCTCTCTCAGCATCACATCACAAACCTTCGGCTCCCGTAACTTTACAAGCTCACACCTTTCATCAAACTGCAGCTGTCAACTAATTTCATCTACTGATACAATTAAATACCTTGGTATTAATCTAGACAAGCACTTCAACTTTAAAGCACATACTACTCTCCTGACTGGCCGTGTCCGCACACCTTTTTTTTTTTTAAACTCCAATTCACTTTGCCAACTTTGATGTTATACGGTCCATATATTTTGCAATGTGCCAGTCTGTAATTTCTTACTGTATTTCAAGTTGGGGTGGTGCTGCTAAATCAATACTCAAGCCTCTCGAGGTAGCGCAGCGAGCAGTCCTGAAGTTGGCCACTTTTCAACCAATACTTTATCCTACCTTTACCAGAAATGCAAGGTCCTTAACAACCGCCAAATGTTTATACTCAGCACGATTTTGCAACAACACACTCACACTCCAATTGCACGTCAGCCGACAATACCCAGAAGAAGAAATAGGATTTGTACTGAACCTCATTCATACTTTACTTTTACTAAAATATTCTTTTTTAACAAGGACCATTTATGTACAATAGATTAAACGCAATAATTTCACTGCAAACTTATTGTAAGATAAGATGCAAACAGCGGATTACTGAATTTCTTTGTACCAAAAATTATGATGATACCGAATCCCTTCTTACATCAGTGAAGTAACTCATAACACAGATACACACACTCTCACTCTCACTCTCACACCCACACCCACACACACACGCACACAACGCACTCAAACACACCCTCACGCGCTCGCACTCACACATTCTTGTACTGTACTTTTATTTGTTCAAAACTCTGTTAATAATAATTATGTATCAGTCTAAGAAATACTCTTGTCCTATTTCGGGAAATGAGGTCTGATTGTCCTTAATACAGGCCACTAAGTAACCTAGCTAGGACATCAGATCGTAAAATTGCATTGTTACCTACTCATCTGAGATGTAAACTATTCCTAAGTTGTCATCCTACTTTGTAACAGACTGTACCACATTTTTTTATAAAAAAGAAAATATGCTTTACAAGTTAACGAGTAATAAACATCTAACTTAAATTGCATTTGGAATGTATGCGAGAACATGTTTTTCAACTACAACTTTAAAGTTAATTCTTGGAATAAATAGATCCCAACTACGGAACCCTTCATTGTCCAGTTCCACGCACTTGGCCGTGTGCGTATAGATTGAGGAGCCATGTCTCATATTTAAAAGCGGGTCCTGCCAATATTTAGTAGTAAATTATCCGATTTTGTAGCCTCGATACTGGAATTTGTAGTAAAACACTTAAAAAGTTAAAGGACATTTAAGGTGGCTCCTCAATTCAGACGTCTGGAATGTTTATTTTATTAATATCTTTTGAAATAATGAATGTTCAGAGTACGTTAATATTTAGTAGAAATTTCTACGAAATATTGATGCTATTGTTATCCGATTTGATGGACTACTTTAGTAGCTACGTACATATTTTATTTAGACCGTCTGGATTGAGGATCCACCTTAGAACTCGAAAACTAGTAGACAATCTTTTTGAAAATTTGGTAGGATTTAATAGTACTTTTGCGTAATCTATACAAACAAATGGGTTTTGTAGGGCTGAATTTAAGATAGCTACAATACTTTGATTTAAAAAAATCCAAATAAAATATATGTACGTAGCTACTAAAGTAGTTGATCAAATAGGATAACGATAACATCAATATTTATTAGTAGAAATTTCTACTAAATGTTGGCCTAAGATGACCGGTACATGAAATTATTAATATTATAATACAGGAACGTTATGGGAAGCCAATAAACCTGATTTGTTTTATTACCTCACGCGCAATGTATCGTTACCGTGGCAAAACGTACGCTGTTATCGGCAGCGCTCAGCGCAGCGAGCCATCGGCCGCACCGCCACCGGGTGGCGGGGAGGGCGCGACTTGCGAAAGCCACCAATTCAGCAGATAGCCGAGTGACGTACAAGTAAAGAAAACACAAGCCACACTAGGCACACACCGTGAGGTGCCCGCAGTGGCTGGTCTCCGTGTTGCTTCGACAGGCAAGGGGCGAAGCCCCGACCCCGCCACGCCCCCTACCGAGGGCGTCGCGATATCCGAAACATTTTGCACGATATTTTACACGCAATTTTGGTCAACATTTTGTGCAAAAAAATTATTAAGTTAGGTACGTGTCACGAATACTCAAGGGATCATTAACGTTTTTCCTTTAGAAATTAATTGCACAAAAAATACATTTGTCAATAAAGGAGTTCTTAGGTTTAAGGTGAATCAAGTTAGTTCTATCATTTTCGCTCACGAATTGAGGTCTAATAAGTTGGCAATACTGTTGCGATTGGGCAAACGCCAGCCATTCGACCTTCGAGCGAAAGGGACGCAGCTATACACAAATCGGAGCATCTGTTGGGAGTAGTTTGGGAATAGTACCTATGCGCTTAGTTCGATGAACTCTGTAGCTAGGTAGAAACTGAACAGCTGATTTCACGCGTCGTTCGTTAGAGTATTTCAACATCCATTGCTGTTTTTTACCGACTTAAAAAAAGGAGGAGGTACTATGTTCGGATGATTGTTTTTTTTTTTTTTTTTTATGTATGTTCACCGATTACCCCGCCGTTTGTGAACCGATTTCAAAAATTATTTTTTTGTTCAAAAGCTTATACTTCTGAGGTGGTCCCATTGTCTCCAAGTCAGGATCTGATGATGGGATCCTAGAGAAACCGAGGGGAACTTTCAAAAATCGTAAGGGCAACTAGTGCATTCCTTAATTTATTCATTAAGTATTTTACAGCACTACAATTTTATGAAGGTCTGGAGTCGATCTGATGATGGAGCCGAAAGACAGTCAAGGGAACTCCTCAATGGTTTACAGCAGATACCTCGTGTTTGGGCTTGATTAATTTGTATTGATAAAAACTTTACACTTTGATGGGTTGTGACTGTCGTTAGGGGTCTGATGATGAAGACGAAAGACAGTCGAGGGAACTCCTCAGTGGTTTACAGCAGATATCTTGTGATTGGGCTTGATTAATTTGTATTGATAAGAACCTTACACTTGGATGGGTTGTGACTGTCGTTAAGGGTCTGATGATGAAGACGAAGGACGATTAACGGAACTCCTCAACGGTTCACAGTAATTACCTTGTGTTTGGACTTAATTCATTTATATTGATAAGAACTTTGCAACCATAAAGGTTGTAAGTGAAATTACAGATTTGATTATGGTCACCTTATAATATGATGATGAGGGGAACTATACAGTGTAAGCAAATGTATAGTGTTCACCCTTATATTCTTGAGAAGGCACGGGAGTCTCATTAGCCAGCCGGTTTCGTATAACATCTAAACGATACTTGCGCTGTTCAGACGACTCGCCACTTAATCGTTTTTGAATAAGATTGAGTCGGCAGATCTTATCATTTGGCGACTCCTGTGACAAATGAGAATGCATGTAATTTCTCATCTGAGATAACCTAGCATGACAAGCTAACGGTGATTCTTGGGAACCGGACATAGCACTCCGTTTGCGAGTCGGTGGCCAAAAACTAAAATTAAAAGCAAAGACACCGACTTCCGAAATTAAAGTTATTTTTTTATTTTTCTCTTATTATTAAAGAAGTACTTTTGTCGTTTGGTTTTAGTACAGTAGTCCTTTTTTGTTTTGTTTTTTTTGAAGTCGGTCAATTTTTTTTTTAAGTTTTATTTTATTTAAGCTGTTTTCTTTACTTAAATGGAGTGCTACGAACTGAGAATGTAATTTTACATTGAAATTAAGGAATAACTGAAAAACCGATTTAAAAAAAAGAAAATTTTCCTGAGAAAATTTCCGGTGGAATATGATTCAAAATAAGGAGCTTAATGCCCCCTGTTAATTTGTGGAGGGCTGTCCCTTACACCCTGTATAGCCTCTTGACTGCTCATGCGGGCGACTCAGGCTGACGACACATATGTTAAATAGCACTAATACTAGATGGAAATACGAGTGGCCATTTTAGTTATGACCAGTTATTGGATCTCTGCACACGCGGGTATTTTGATACCTTTTAACACATTTCTGCATAAATAAAAACAATCATGAGTTCCTGTTCAATTAAATGGCGTGGGAAATCCTCTAGAACATGCAGCTATAAAAAGATTGCATTATTTTTCATCGGTAAATAAAATAAATATTTTATTAAGAATAATTGCAGGGCTCAAGCTAAACTGGTTGTTGACGTAAACTTGCACAAAAATGTACATCGGGTTGATGTCTTTTTGAAAAGTCCCTTTCTCTCACTAGCGTACTGCAATAAGTCTGTCCCTTTCTATCTGCACTTATACTGTAGAGTGTTGTGACAACTTCAAAATAAAGTCTATCTAAGTAGATACAAATTACGATGTTTCCTAATGGTAAAAAAGTAACATTAAGTACTTAATGTTTACATTTTAGATTTCAAAATGTTCCGTAACTGAAAGAAAAGTGGATTAACCGTATACTACGGAAGCGCCCCCGATTGGACCCGAACACACAAACCTCCGCCGGCTCGGTAGCGGGTCCCATTGGACCCCAGAATGACGACATACGACACCCTAACTTGATTATGTAAATATTTAATATGCTACCCATCCAATCTTATGAATATGCGTTAATTAAGAGAGTTGGATAAAAACTCATTCTGTTAACGCCATTAAATCTTTTTTAGTTAGTGCGCAAGTTAATTAATTTACCTTTAAATCATTTAAGACTGTAAATACGATAGTCGCCATTTTGATGACAGTGGTGGTCGAGGCTAAAAAACATAAAAATTAGGGATTTCGAACATCCAAACTCCACTACAGGGGCAGTGAATAATACATTATTTAATAATTTGACGAAATCATCCATTGTTCAAGTTAAATAAATAGTGGTAATGAAGTTTTGTGTAATCCAAAGTTGAAGTTTCGCGCCAATCGTGCGTGTTATCATTTTTACTTTTCACAAATATCACTCATACACATGTAGATACGATTGAAAATGTGACAAATATTATTTAAAATATTACAAACAACTAGACAATGCCCAGATCTTAACATAATATACAAATACAGGTCTATTATCACGTATTATTCATTACCACTACTCAATTTGTGTTCAAAATCGCCGACCATATTTTTTTTTAAATTGTATTGATGTCCGAAAGCGATTATGCCAAACGATTCTTTTTTAAATTTCGTTCTTCTCGATTAATATGTTGAATGTCGGAAATCGATACTTGGAAATTGAAATAAAATTGTTTTAAGCATTAGATACTATACACACTGGTTATAATAATGATTTATACTTTTCTAATGTAATTTTAATCGTTTTTCAGACATTATATTGAAACCTTTATAATTATTCTATTGACTCAACAGACAGGACATAAATTACCGGGATAGGTATTATTGAATTGAATTTAAATTCAGAATGAAAATTCTCTGTTCAAAATTCTTTATTGGACAATTATTATTGTGGATTTTATTTTTGATACTTTCTGATAATTTGCTACAGAATACCCAGTATACATTTTTTAGGTAGGCTTAACAATAATTATTTTGTTTGGGAATGAATGATGATAAATTAATTCTTTTAATTGGTAGGTGTTCCGCAAACACTTTTAAATAACGTAAATATTTTTTGTTAATTGTATGAGATTGGTAGTTTTTGTTTTTATTAGGTTATTTGAGTAATAGAAATTGTTTATTTTTGTGGTAGTTTCACAACGAGATTTAAAAAAACTGAGCAAGTGTATGTCGGACCACGCACAGTGAAGGGTTCCGTAGTTGGCATGATTATTATGCATGCACATTGCACAGCACAGCATTAATATACGATTTAACCAGTCTTACCAAGGGGTGTCGTTGTTACTGGGTAACAACCCAGTAACTGGGTTGTGGAGGTCAGATGGGCAGTCGCTCCATGTAAAATACTGGAATTCAGCTGCATCCGGTTAGGCTGGAAGCTGACCCCAACATAGTTGAGAAAAGGCTAGGCAGAAGTCGCAACTATGAACGCTTTTTCGCGTGTGGAGTTCTGCCAGTCTACTTCTACAGCAAGCCGCGTATAAAGAACTTCGTTCCGAAAATATTACAGAATAATTAAAAATAAATATTTGGGACCGTCACAACAAGCCCTTTCATTTGATACGTCACACGGTATAGTTGGCAAAACTTTTTTTTTTCAATATTCAAAATTCATTTATTGACGTTACACTTCCCTGTTTAGGTCACAGAAATTCGTATGTGTACCAAATTTCAAGTTAATCGGTCCAGTACATTCCAAACAAATTGGATGTGTCAGACCGACAGACAGACATGAGTGATCCTATTACGGTTCCGTTTTTTTTCATTCGGACGTACGGAACCCTAAAAAATTGCACCCCTATCTACATACGTACGTGTATGTAGTACTTATTAAAATTAATTTCAAAAATAAAATAATTCCTGAAAAATATACCAAAGAGTTTTCATTAAATTTGTACTATTTTTTTTCAAGTTTGATTTTATTGGGATTATCGATTAGACTGAATGCAACTTTTGAATCGAAATAAAAAAAATTGGGTGAACGGTCAGCACTAAGAAGTGTCACGACACACCACAATTTTGTGTAATTTTTGTTTATATTCGATTGTGTTTTTATGTAGTTTATGTATGAACTAGCTTCCGCCCGCGTGGTATGTCGATAAAAAGTAGCCTATGTCCTTTCTCAGGCTCTATACTATCTGTGCATTAAATTTCATTTAAATCGGTTCATTAGTTTTGGCGTAAAAGCGCGACAGACAGACAAACCGAGTTACTTTCGCATTTATAATATTATTGCCCGCGGCTTCGCTCATATATCTAAATATATATAACTCAAAGGTACTGACTGACATAGTGATCTATCAACGCACAGCCCAAAATTTAAAAAATAATCCTAAGTTTTTACACACGCTAAAGAAAATTAAAGCCGCAAAAACTATACCTAATTAATAATAATACTTCTTAACGCGAGCGAAGCCGCGGGCAAAAGCTAGTCGTCAAATATAATCCACTAGATATATTATCTATGCAATATGCACAAAAATGGTTAATTCAAAGTTCTCTCCAAAATAACTCAATGTAGATGGCGCTAGCATACAGAAATTCGTATATTTTAAACTGAAAAGTTACTAATCGTATATAGCCTGCATTTCAAAATCCTTTCTTAGGGGATGCCTACGTCATAGTAGCTTTATGCATGCAAAGTCTCAGCCTGATCGGTTTAAAATTAACAGAGTTTCATACAAACTTTCATCCCCTATTTTATCCCCTTGGGGGTAGAATTAATCAAAATCCTTTCTTAGCGGATGCCTACGTCATAACATCTACCTACATGCCAAATTTCAGCCTGATCCGTCCAGTGGTTTGGGCTGTGCGTTGATAGATCACTATGTCAGTCAGTCAGTCACCTTTGAGTTATATATATTTAGATAATGCTAAAAGTAAGAATGCAGAGAGAATGATAATATCTTTATTTGGTCCTTTTGCATATTTTCAGCAAGAGAGAAGATTGTTTATGTACATATTTTCAGGGAATCTAAGTTGCCTACCTTTTGGATAGGTGTATTATTACCTATTTTATACAACTTTCGCAGTAGACCGACGAAGTTTGGCCGACATCAATTTAAAATTAATGATATTTGCCACAAACTTCTTGTATAAAATAGCTGTGTTAACAATTTTTTTTTTTATAAATTCTATTGCTGAAAGTTCATATAAATTCCTGATTTTCATGACGGAATTCGCAACACCCCGTCGAGTTAACTGATGTGTCACGTGTCAAAATCTTGTCGAGCAGAGAGGTTAATGCAGTTAACAGGGAAAATTGGTTTCCAAATAAATATAGCGTTGTTTGTTTAAGGCATTTCACAACAGATTAAAAATAAGTAATAGCAATGTCAATCCCCGTCGGATAGAACAATAAATTCTCTTAAGTGAAATTCAATTTTAAATAATTTATTGTTCAATTAGGATTGTAGACGTCGATTTTATCGATATCGACATTATTGTTGCAAAACTGACTTGTGCATCACTATGTTTGGAACTTTCGTCCTAACATTGTTGCATCGGCCAATCACAACCGCTGTAATTTCTTCGTCCCCCGGCCCGCAGTAGTGAGTCGTGTGCCTAGACGAAATCGGTCTATCAGCTCTCAAGTGGTTTAATTCTCTTTGCCACAAATAATTCAAACTGTTGCGACTGAATTGTACCGGCAAATACAAATGGCATGCGTTTTATACCATTGCGCCTATTAATGTCATGTAATGCCAAAATCCAGGTTTTAAATTTGAATTTGAAGTTTTTAAAGACGTCATGGTTTTTTGACAGGAAATAAAAACATTTTTACAGACAAAACAACCGACCAAAAAAACACTACAAAGTGAAAAATAACTTTAATTTCGGAATCAGTGGCAAAAACTAAAGTTCTAAACCAAAGACTCTTTCTCGCTTTTTAGTGAGTCAGTTTGTAATGTATTTAGTTACAATCAATAGCCTAATGTCAACTGCTCATCAACTATTACAAAATATTGCTTTTCCCGATGCAGGGAGGAGTCTTCTTGTCGTTGAGGAAATCTCTTGGTACTTCACCATCAGCTCCACTTCACCATATACATTGTGACTTTTTGACGAGCATAAATTGCTTGACAACCATATTAAATTAATCGAATAGCAACCCGTGAAATACTTATTATTAAGTAGTTCCGGTGTCATCTGTGATCTTCATCATCAGTTCCAGTTCCACTTCACCAAATGGTGCTTTCCGAGAGCAGCTGAACGAGTTACTACACAAAATACTCAAACCGCTATTATTATTTATTATAAAACTTTATTTCGGGTGGCATAGACTTCCGTCAAATAGGTAGTAACGCACGAAAAATCCCAGCAAGTTCGGATTATACGTACGACTAAACCGCACCCAGTCTGCGCGGTCCCTTTGTATTTGGAAGGTCGGGAACATTCATGCGTGTTGTTAGCAAGTGTTCGGGCGAGTGAAATTGATACGAAAACGCGTCCAAAGTGCGCGCGGCCTTAAACTACAAGTTATCGTTCATGGTTTCTTCCTGCAGGTCTACTCCCTAAATACGAAATCTGTTCTATCAACTTCATTTGTAAGGTATCTATAAACTCTGGGATCCGCACAGACCCGACGCGACTGACAGTGTGATTATTTTGGCGCTACTAGCTACAGGTTATAATCGTTGCAAAAAAGTTTGTGGTCGCGAGGTCTACTGTTCGCAAAACTATATATTTGATGTATACAAAATACTGTAAAATATTTTAAAAGAGTAACGGTGAAGTTTCTTGCCCATTCTTCTCCATACGAAAACTACCTTTTGGAAGGGGCAACTAGAATCAATTCTATTTTATTGTTAATTTTGACGTTCAAGAGTTACAGTGGTATGTGCCTAATTCAAATAAATATTTGCCTTTGACTTTGAGATTTGGTGCCGTAGTGAAAAATATTTGAGTGGACTTCCCCGACATACATACGTTTTTTCGTTGGCTGGGGTTGGATTTTGGGCCCATTATAGCTGATCTCCTTTAACCGTTACTTTTACTTTATGAAGTTACTTTGGTTGTAACCTTTCATGAAGTTACTATGCTACTTATCAACAAAGTATCCATACTAAATACCTTGGTGTTATGCTTGATCAAAGGCTATCGTGGTACTTGCACCTAGAACTAATAATGAACAGAGTGAGGAAATTGATTTGGACTTTCAAATCTCTTCGACATGTGGCTACTAAGGATCTTATCCAGCAAATTTATGTCTCCCTGGGTCAATCTATACTTACGTACTGTTTGCCGATCTGGAGCGGAGCATCTAAAATAAAGTTTCTGGAGCTGGAGAGGGCACAGAGAGCTTTACTAAAAGTCATATACTTCAAACCGATTAGATTTCCCACGGAAAGTTCATACTTAACCTCAAACCTTTTGTCTGTTAGGAAACTCTATGTCCTGCAGATTACATTAAAAAAACACAAATCTCTTCCCTACATTACTTCCAAGACACATTCTAGGAGAAAGGATAAAGTAGCTGAAGATTGTCCAGTGAATACTACATTAGCTACAAGGTAATTTATTAAACAATTCCCCCGTATATATAACGCTCTCAATGAACGATGTGCCATCTACTCAATGACATACCACGACTGCAAAAAAACACTAACTGAATGGCTCAAGAGCAGAAGTTACGAAGAAATCGAAGATATCCTACACAAGATCACATAACTAAGAAACACATATAATTTGTACACATATACACACCACACACCCCCACGGTACACAAACCACATTTATCTTACACACATGCCCACTACATCCCGACACCCACACAAGCACACACACGCACACGCACACAAAGGAACCCACACACAAACTCACAAACATATTCTACACCCAGTGCCCTTACTAATATAATAATGGGTTATAAAATGTTAATTAGTTTTAAATGAATCTTTTGGCTTATTTCTAACACATTTGTAGAATTATTGTAAACTGGAGGAGCGGAACCACCTAATACAAGCAAATCTATGCTTAAAAGGTGACTCCAAACCTAACATAGTTATTTACTTAAGTGAAGAAATAAACATTTTTATTTTTTATTATTTTATAGTTACTGACTGTTAGTCCAAGTTTCTCGCTTTGTAAGATGTTAGGTCAACATCACAACATATTACAGTACAATTATTTTCTTGAATGTCCCTCGGCAAACTTAAACTATAAACATAACAAACGTGGTACCAGGATGAAACGTATCCGATATCTCGTAATCGTACACCTACATTTTGGCAAATAAAGTATTATCTTATCGTAATCCAAGTTCGTGTTCTACCCGTGTGCAAAATTTCAACCAAATCCATTTAGCCGTTCCGTTTGTTATGTTTATAGTTTAAGTTTGCTGAGAGACATTCAGAAAATAGTTGTACTGTATTTAGTTGTAGCATACTCACATCATCAAGCGCTTTCTCCGCGTCATCGGCCCAGGTGTCGAAGGCCTTGTACCCGAGCTGGAAGTCCTGGCGCGCGTCGTGCGACAGGCGCGGCTTCTTGCAGCCGCTGTGCGCGGGCGTGACGTCACGCGCCGCCGTCACGTCACGCGCCGCCGTCACGTCACGCGAGACCGTCACGTCACGCGAGGCCGTCACGTCACGCGAGGCCGTCACGTCACGCGAGGCCTTCACGTCACGCGCGACCGTGGCATCATGCGCTGGCGGCTCCGGCGCCGCCGAAGAAGAGTCCAGGTCGATGTCGAAACCCAGGTCTTTTATCTGAGAAGACAAGCGGTCATTATGTTATTTACGTACGCTTTTGCTCAACTTTGTATAACTAATGTACAAAGCCCGCTAAAACGGTTTCAGATCGAAAATTAGTTAATATTGCAGTATGAAACAATTTCATTTTTTACAGCTACAAAACTCTTTTTTGAGCTAAACCCGCTATAACCTTACGAAAACGACTTAGAAATTCTTAAAACGTCTTTTAGGTTAGTGAAAACCGTTTTAGCGGGTTTTGCAACTAGACGCCTCATGTAAGACATTATATCCGCTATCGGCTTCCAGCAGCGCGGGCTCGGGCGCGCCGCACTGCTGCGCCAGCTGGCCGTGGAGCTGTGTACAACAAGAGAGCCCTCACCCGCTGCGCCTGCACGTCGAGTATCATGAGCAGCGCGTCCAGGCGGTCGTGCAGCGCCTCAGCGCGGTCCAGCAGCGCGGGCTCGGGCGCGCCGCACTGCTGCGCCAGCCTGCCGTGGAGCTGTGTACAACAAGAGAGCCCTCACCCGCTGCGCCTGCACGTCGAGTATCATGAGCAGCGCGTCCAGGCGGTCGTGCAGCGCCTCAGCGCGGTCCAGCAGCGCGGGCTCGGGCGCGCCGCACTGCTGCGCCAGCTCGGCCGTGGCCTCCAGCTGCGCTGCAGCGGAGCGCTGTCGCGACAGCAGCTCGCGCTTCAAGCGCTGCAGCGCCGCCACGCGCTGCAGGACGGCGCCCACCTCGCTGGCGGGGTTGGCCTCCATCTGCTTCAGCTCCGTCTCGTACGTGTCGGCCGCTTGAAGCAGCTCAGCGTGCTGCGTGTCCAGCGCAGCCCAGCGAGCCTGCAGGTCGCGCAGGCGCTGCAGCTGCTGCATCGTCCACTGACACGTGTGGGACCAACGCTCGCTGAGTGCAGTCAACTCGTCCTCGATCTCGGTCACGGCTGAAAAATAAAAAGTATTTTTTTGGGAATCTTAATTTGGGGAGCATCTTCAATATGAAAATCGAACATGGGTGTGTTAACACGTTTAGTGCCGGGAGACCTCGCGGAGGGCTCACTAACAATTTAGGTTTTACTTGCCAAATAAAATGCGAAAATAGAATTAGTTTTATATTTTAACATTAACAAGATGTATTAGTATACGTATTTTAAAATACAAGCAATTTTTATTCATGTCGCATAGTTTTTGACTTATGAAAAATTTCCGTAATTACGAGTAAGTACCGCCTATCTTCAAAGTTTGAAAAGCGAAAATTCTAAAATAAATCTACTTGATGGAGGTTTATTTCAATACAACTAGCACAGATTTTAAGACATCAGAAAAACACAAAAAAAATTAGCTACGATCGTAAAAACGCGCTCACGTGCTAGTTGTGCAGCGGTACGTACAATTGTCTATGGCGTCGTCGTCCACCACGACCACGCAGTCGGCCAGCGCGCTCACGTGCTAGTTGTGCAGCGGTACGTACAATTGTCTATGGCGTCGTCGTCCACCACGACCACGCAGTCGGCCAGCGCGCTCACGTGCTAGTTGTGCAGCGGTACGTACAATTGTCTATGGCGTCGTCGTCCACCACGACCACGCAGTCGGCCAGCGCGCTCACGTGCTAGTTGTGCAGCGGTACGTACAATTGTCTATGGCGTCGTCGTCCACCACGACCACGCAGTCGGCCAGCGCGCTCACGTGCTAGTTGTGCAGCGGTACGTACAATTGTCTATGGCGTCGTCGTCCACCACGACCACGCAGTCGGCCAGCGCGCTCACGTGCTAGTTGTGCAGCGGTACGTACAATTGTCTATGGCGTCGTCGTCCACCACGACCACGCAGTCGGCCAGCGCGCTCACGTGCTAGTTGTGCAGCGGTACGTACAATTGTCTATGGCGTCGTCGTCCACCACGACCACGCAGTCGGCCAGCGCGCTCACGTGCTAGTTGTGCAGCGGTACGTACAATTGTCTATGGCGTCGTCGTCCACCACGACCACGCAGTCGGCCAGCGCGCTCACGTGCTAGTAGTGCAGCGGTACGTACAATTGTCTATGGCGTCGTCGTCCACCACGACCACGCAGTCGGCCAGCGCGTCCACCGTGGGCTGCTGCTTGCGCAGGTCGTCGTGCAGCGCGCTCACGGCCGCCAGCTGCGCGTGGATGGCGTGCGACGAGCCGCGCAGCGCGCCCATGCGGGAGATGCGGTCCTCGGTCTTGGTCAGCCATTGTCTGCGAACACGTCACCCATGAGCTCGAGTCGCGCGAGCCTGCTGCGCGGCGGCGCGACACGTACCGGAAGGCGCTGAGGTGCTGCTGCTGCTTGCGCATGAGCGCGGCGTGCACGTGCGCCTGCGTGGCCAGCGCGGCGCGGCGCAGCGCCTCCCAGCGCGTGTTGAGCAGGCGCAGCTGCAGACGCACCTCGGCCGCCTCGTCGCGCGTCAGGCCCGCGTCGTGCAGCAGGCGCGCGCCCAGCTCCAGCACGTCGCCCACGCGCGCTTGCTGCTCCGCCAGCCCTGCCCGCACACGATACTTGTGACCGACGGTTGCGAGCGCGTTAGTAAAAATCTCACCGTGAAAACTTAGGTGAAGCGAGCTGTCGCTCCACCTGATGGTAGGGATTGTCAATATTGAGAGCTCACCTTAGTTTTCACGGTGCGATTTTTACAGACAACACCGGCTGGTAATCTTCCTCACTGACCACATCGATCCATATTTCAATATGAATAATATGGAACATGGACGGCATGTAAATAGGAACAGTTCAACAATAAAACGTTTTTTCTTCTTCAAATTATGGAAATGTCACAACATGTTTTTAAGAAAAACAGAAACAATTTAGATACTTACTCACTATGGTCACAGATTAAGACAGATAGTTTAACTCCATAGGAAAAGATAGATATCTAACGCTATTATTACCTATAAAAATATTACAGGCATTGGTGCGCGAAGTACATTGCCCGAGTGTCTACTACGTCGTCTGCCTTGATGTCGGGCGATCACGTGCGTCATTTAACGCAACGCTAGGGCTGTCTATGCTAAGAATTTTTTACACAAAAGAACGGGAGACTAAAAAACAGTCTTTTTTTACATTGACATTTATAAACACAGTCAATTAAAAAATTAAAGTAATAAAAACTAAAACCCAACTACGACTAAAAAGGTATAAACAAGACACCACAGACAGACGAATTAAAAATCCGGAGTCACACGTGTTAGGGCATAAATCGAACAGATTACGTGACTCCAGATTTTTTATTTGTCTGTCTGTGGTGTCTTGTTTATACCTTTTTAGTGGTCGTTGGGTTTTAGTTTTTATTACTTTAATTTTTTTTTAATTCTTTTTGGCTTATAATTTATATATTTTTGAAATGTGCTCATTAAGCGATTTCATTTGATACCCAACATGGTACATTTAAACAATTTTTTTTTTTTTAGTTCCTGTCTTTATTTTATGTAGAGGGCGCCATTTTCAATTTAATGTGACGTCTCATAGCCTATAACCAGCGGACGATCAAGACGCTTTCAACGATACCTCATTTGTCAAATTGTGATGAGTCGTTTAGAAGATAGGAGGGAATAGATGAACATACATACATACATACCGGTCAAAATCATAACCCTCCTTTTTGCTTCGCCGTAATCGGGTAAAATATAAAGCAAAGGCAGTCGGTGTACCTGTGAGCAAGGCCTCGTGCGCGTGGAAGTGCTCCTTGAGCGCGGGCAGGTCGGAGTCGCGCGGCGCGGCGGCGGCGCCCAGACGCTCCTCGGCCTCCAGCAGCCACGCCAGCGCCTCCTCGAAGGCGCCGTAGTAGCCGCCCAGCTCCGCCGAGCCCGTCGTGGCCGTGGACAGCGGCCGCGACACCGACACCTGCTGCAGGCCGATTGTCCGATTTTATAGTCGTATCATTTATTTATTCTAAATAGAAGGGCCGAAGCCAATAACACTATTTTTCTCAAACATGCTTGGAAATTCGAGCATTATTTTGAAAACCTTCTTCGAAAAAAATCTAAATTGCTGTACTGGTCAAAAACAAGTGAATATGCGGCCGGAAAGGTTATTATGAAAAGCCATCTGTCGTGTTTAGCGGTCATATAATTAAGTATAAAAACTCACATCTGTCGTGTTAGTTAAAGATGGAACGAACTTTTTCTCAAACATGCTTGGAAATTCGAGCATTATTTTGACAACCTTCTTCGAAATAAATCGAAATTGCTGTACTGGTCAAAAACAAGTGACGATGCGGTCAGAAAAGTTACTATGAAAATCCATATTTGGCGTGTTTAGCGGCCAAATAAATTACTATGAAAACTCATATCTGTCGTGTTATTTAAAAATGGAACGAATTCTTTACTTCAACACATGCCAACCAAGGAGTTAACTTATCAAAGATTTTATTTAAAAGAGAATGCCGCGGGGCCGTACCAACATGGGAGCTAGAGTGTCACAACTAAATGTAGTTCATAAAATTACTCCTATTTTTTAAATCAGATTTAATTTTTTGTTATGAAAACGTTTCCCGGCTTTCAGACACCAAAAATAAAAGTATTTTTTTACTTTTGACGTACGTATTTTCCGCTTATGTCACTGACATTGCACTTCATTTCCGAATGTTGCTACTATGTAAAAAATATAAGTACCTAACTGTCAACGAACATTAAAATGAAAAAAAATATTATGTTTCGATTTGATTTAATCATTTAATATTAGGATAAAATATAGTTCTATTTGTGGCAATAAAAATCATTAGGTCACGCGTTGCGTCGTAATATAATTTAGAAGCATTTTTTCAATTTTGTAAATGTGAGTACCATGGAGCCGTTTCATATGGTATCATTTTGTATGTTGACTTGAAAGAGCCTGGCAGATGAGAGTATGTCATACTTACTTAAATGTCTCGCTGATGGTGGCGCGTGTGTTGGTTCATTCGGTTCCCTACAAAATGGTTGAGCTGGATGGTGCTGATCCACGTGTCATGTTCGTGAACGGGCGCCGTCAGTTGAGACTGGTCATTTCTTATCTGCCAGGACTTATTTTTAATCTTATATTTTGAATTATTTTTCGTTTGACATAGTTCTCACATATAGAAGCACCAAGAATACTGTACCCAGGATTTTGTAATATCTATACATATACATTTTTAAAAGAGTGTCCTTGGAGTTTCTTGCCCGTTCTTCTCCATAGAGATCTACGAATTGGAATGGGCAACTAGCTTCAACTTTTTGACTAACTGACCGACTCTTTGACAGTTCAAACGTGCCTGTAAATGGTTTAATTGAAATAAATGCTTTGAGTTTGAGTTTGAGTTATATTACACGAACCATTTGGAGCCACTTTTGACCCCTCAATATCTCAAAATCTATTTAACTTATACACATGAAATTTGGTTTATTCATTATAACCCCTCACATTAACTAAACCCCCAAATTTCATAAATACAGCTCAAATGGTTGGTGAGATATTAACGTCTAAAAATCGGCATTTTTATCACTGACTGACTTACCTATATAGCTAGCTATAGATCAAAAACCTAACCCACTTCCAGATGACTTAGAAAGTTGAAATTTGGTATCCAGCCTGGTACTTGTGTGTATAAAAAGGAAAAAATCAGAAAACAGATTTTTTTTTACGATTTGAAATATTATATAGAATAATATAATATAGAACTTTTTCTTTCGCAGGAGAATTGGTTCCATGATGAAAGGTCGCTTTCATCGTTTTGTATACCAGATTATTTAAAAAACTTAGACAGCCAATAATTAATAATAATTGTTAATCATTGGCTGTTTAAGTTTTCCGCGAGGCGGGCAACAGGAGTGCGGCGCGCCCGGGGTCACGGGGATTTAAAAGTTTGGAAATATAGTCATAGTCCGTATCTTGAGGTGACATTTAGGCTTCCTGTACATGATGCCGCAGCCGCACCAGAGCCGGACCACAGAAGAAAAAAATTCAGAATATCTCAGAATGAAAATGTAAAATGTATGCGGCGCCGCGCCTCCAGCACCGTTGCGGTGCCGGTGCATATCGCCCTTGCGCCATGGGCGATAATCATTCGTATATCCAAGCATGCGGTCTGGCATCGCGCGCCAATGCGACAACGGCGTTGTGGACAGGAAATCTTAGTAGAAATTTCATTAATAAAGATCTGTCCACTCGATCAAAACTAATTAGGTAAGTACTACTTAGTTTGGAACGGAGAGTTTGAGTTTACCAGTGTACTCATTCGATAGCGTATGCTAATGACGCGATTTTCTGAATCGCGGTGTTAAGATTTTCCACAGGATCGTGACGCAGTACGTTCCCGTGGAAAAATTTCCACTCTGGCGAAGCCGCGAGCTAAAGCGCCAAAACCCATAAATAAATAAAAAATATAAAAAAATCGTACTTGTACCGATACGTAACGTATTGTTTTCTAGTTCAAAATGTAAATCCAAAATAGCGGCTGCGAAGAATTTCAAATTTTTCGTCATGAGTGTCGTTTTCAAAGACTAATTGTGCTACGAAAGAAATACATTCTTACACAATCTTGCTACTTATATTTGAAAATAGATTTTACAAATCACTTTTAATTGACGAATAATAATTTCTCTACAAAACGTAATGATATCCATTTAAAAACATAAATGTGAAAATGGGAGCCAAATTCAATATTAAGAATAAGCGCTGTTGTCGACTTCGCCGACAAAAGAATTGAGATCTAAATGGGTACCAAGTTCTATAGATAATCTTGAAATTTATAAAGAACATACCTACAATTCCATCTAGTATCAGTGCTATTCAACATATGTGTCGTGAGCCTGAGTCACCCACATGAGCAGTCAAGAGGCTATAATTATAGTCATTGACATGCGCTCACTAGCTAAACAGCTGACTGACTGGGGTGGAGTGGGGTGATCGGGTGAGGGAGGGGTCGCGCTCGACGCCGGTCGGCTCCCGTGGCGTATTCCCCGTAAAATCATGTTTTTAATGAATAAATTGGCTTGAATGAATCTCTTTACTTATCAGTAACTTCAAATTCTGGTAGTGGCTTATCTTATTCTTTGTATTTTTTTAATTTAATATTTAATTAACAATTTTAAATAAAATTTATCTTATTTAAATAAATCACATGCTAATAAACTTCTTGGAATTGCATTTGGATTTAGAAATATAATTGATTTCAGCTTTAGAATAAGTATGGACATCTCTAGTAGGAACATAAGAATTACGAATGCGTGCAGAAATCCATACTACTATTATGAGGGTGCTAATTAACGCAGCTTCTTTAAAACGTCATTCTCGTCTTCAAATATATCAAACTCAAACTCAAAGCATTTATTTCAATTTAAAGCATTTACAGGCACTTTTGAATTGTCAAAGAGTCGGTCAGTTAGTCAAAAAGTTGAAGCTAGTTGCCCATTCAAATTCGTAGATCTCTATGGAGAAGAACGGGCAAGAAACTCCAAGGACACTCTTTTAAAAATGTATATAGATATTACAAAATTCTTGGTGCTTCTATATGTGAGAATAATGTCAAACGAAAAATAATCAATAAAAAATAATTCAAAATATAAGATTAAAAATAAGCCCTGGCAGATAAGAAATGACCAGTCTCAACTGACGGCGCCCGTTCACGAACATGACACGTGGATCAGCACCATCCAGCTCAACCATTTTGTAGGGAACCGAATGAACCAACACACGCGCCACCATCAGCGAGACATTTAAGTGAGTATGACATACTCTCATCTGCCAGGCTCTTTCAAGTCAACATACAACATGATACCATATGAAATGGCCCCATGGTACTCACATTTACAAAATTGAAAAAATGCTTCTAAATTATACAAAACTTTAGTTCGCAATGTACTTGAGAGATTATTATAATAGAATTTAAATAAAAAATAAACATTCAGTTTTGTAAAGTCAGAAAAAAAAAGGGGAAGCATCTCTTCCAAATATAAAAAATTTAACTAGTGAGCCCAAGTGCCTGTGGAGCAGGACCAGCATTAAGCCAAGCATTTTTATCTACGATATAATCATCCAACTTATAATATGCTTGTCTATATTATAGTGTGCGTTTAATGCATGTTTTAAATTTCTTCTCATTTAGTTGAAGAACTTTATTTAGTTGCCTATGAGCTAATAGGTCAGCGAAAACTTTTACCGTCTAATAAGTGCTTTTCAACGACCATAAATTGTAAAACAAGCTACTGTAAATATGACTCAGCATGGTGATGATATGTCTCCGCATTGCCAGCTTCTAAGAAGTGTATCAACTGCATCTATAAAATAATATCAACGTACTCTAATTTCATAAAGTCACCTATACTTTTATACTTTATCATGAGTAATTCTTGAGTGAATCTACTATAATTGAATATAAAATTACCTTATTATTGTCATCAAATATTGGTAAATTATAAAAACGCGAGGTCTACCGTCGCAGAACTACTGGTTAAAGTGACGTAATATTGATTGATTGTTACCTCGGGGGGCTGCGTTGCGACGGGCGTGCTTGGCTCAGAGTGGATGCTCTCCAGGTCACCCACGTCTTCGCTGGAGTGCGGTAGAGATTGGAAAAGGCACATCACGTACATCATGATCGACTTCTTGTCGGGGTTCGGCGTGTTCACGTCTGGAAATTAAAGTAAAACACGCTATACTGTTTGAAAATATTAAACATCCTTCAACATAAACACGTCAGTGTGTTTGTCAGGCAATGGTTTCACGTGTTTTTGTGCATAGAGATAATTATGAGCCTGACAATAGGCTTTTTACTCAGTTTGACTTTCTGCTCATTATTTGAGACACGTACTATACAAGCCTTGGCCGCAACCAGGCAGCGATGGACTCACGTATGTGGGCCGAGGCGAAGCCGAGGCACACATTAGTGAGTTTATTTTCCGCACGGTTCCTGAAAGATAGCCTACGGGAGCGAAACTGCGCGTAATAGCTAGTGGACTGCTGCGGCCGCGAGCGGTGCAGCAGCGTGCTGAACGAGTTAGTTACCTTCCGGGTCCAGCAGGCGGTCGATGCCGAGGTGTTCGTGCGCGACGCTGAAGGCGTGTTCGAGGCGCGCAGCCGGCGCGCGCGCCAGCACGCCCGCGTAGTCAAACAGCTGCGGCCGCCATCGGTGCAGCAGCGCGTTGAAGGCCAGCCCGTCCGCCCACGACGTCGTGAAGTTCTTCACGTTCACGCCCGTGTAGTTCTGCAAACACAAACGCACTCATATTATACACTCCAACATAACAGTGCAGTGCTGTCTAACAGTTATAAAAGGCCCATTCATCACTAAGGTGAGTCACATATTTTTCCAGTCGTTGCTCATTTTGAACTGGACCGCCTTTCTGGGAACCAACTGGCTATGGAAACATTGAATCCCAAAGTTTTAAATGAATTAATTTACATTTTCACGAAAAAAAGTTTAATTAAACTTTATACACCCCTATGTCCCACTGTCCCGTTCGAAACAACGCAGTCTTTTGTATGGCCTACATTGCGCGCTACAAACAACAGCGGTTATCATATCAAAATGTAAGTCATATCATGGAATTATTTTTCTCAATTTAACACAGTTAGATATGTCACTGTCTTGTGCCACGTGTCATGTTCGTGAACGAGCGCCGTCAGTTGAGACTGGTCATCTCTTATCTACCAGGGCTTAGTTTTAACCAACTTCTTCAAAAAGGAGGAGGTTCTCAATTCATCAGAATGTTTTTTTTTTTGTATGTATGTTACTCGATTACTCCGCCAATTATGGATCGTTTTTAATGTTTTTTTTTTGTTTGGTAGGTCATGCTTCAGAGGTGGTCCCATATAAATTTTATTAACTTTGCTTGCGTAATTTTTGAGTTAGCTTCAATAATTACGTATTTTTTTCACTTTGTCTATGTGTCCAGCCTTTCCCGAAGTGGGCGATAACGCCCCTGGGCGCTCCAGGCCTAAAGGGGGACGGTAAGAGACCCAGAAAAAAAATTTGGGCGTTGTGTAGAGGCTAGGAGGGCGATTTGTAATTTCATCTAGGAAGACTCTTAGACACCGACTGAGCTCTCGACTACAACTTGTGAACATCAACTAATATTAATTAAGAGATTGCTCAAAATAACTCGGTTCGATAATTCTCTCCGTGTAGTTCATATATCTGTCCTGTTTTGTTTGTTTTATTTCGAACAAAAGATACTCTGTCTGAATACTATAAAGTCGCGTTTCAATAATCATTCTCATTGGCAGGTGTAGCCCGTAAGAGTTAACTTGAGACCGTTGTGTACTACCTACTGCGCTCAGGTCTCAAATTAACTCTTGCGGGTTATAGTAAAGTCTCGTTTAGAATTAATATTTAATCTCGGCTAATATAGCTCACAATAATTAATTTCATTTGAAGTTATAGTGGTTTTTAAGTAGGTGAAAAAATGGGGGCGCTAAAAAATAATTTATTCTCAAAGTGGGCAGTATACAAAATAAGTTTGCGTACCCTTGATGTAGACGATATCTTATTTGACAGCGTCACTGTTAATTACATAGCAGGTAGTGATATTTGAATTTGTGTGGGGTAGGTACCACAACTAATAAGTGAAAAATAAGTTTTTTTGTTTTATTTTGGTCTCACATATAGAAGCACCAAGAATACAGTACCCAGGCTTTGTAATATCTATATCCATATTTATTTTAAAAGAGTGTCCTTGTAGTTTCGTGCCCGTTCTTCTCCATAGAGATCTACGATTTGGAATGGGAAATTAGCTTCAACTTTCTGACTAACTGACCGACTCTTTAACAATTCAAAAGTGCCTGTAAATGGTTTAATTGAAATAAATGCTTTGAGTTTGAGTTTGATTGAAGCTAGGTGCTGGGTCTGTAATACAGACCCAGCAACTGGCTGCAATCTCAAATATTCAAGTTTTCCAGTACAAACATGGGTGTACCGTGTACCAGGGCCGAAGCTACCTTATAAGCCCATTCCTATCGGCTTCCCTTCTGAAATTCGGAACAAAACCAATCTATCGTCATTGAAAAATGACACAGTCAGTAGTGTTTAAAATGTCTGTTCCATAATCAGTGTGCGTTACCCTAGCAAAATGTTGTCGAAAATGGACATTTCAAGCTTATAGATAATTAGTTGCCTAGCTTCTGTAATTGTTGGGCACATTTTTAAATTTGTTGCAATTATAGTTTTTTTTTTAATTTCACAAAAACATTTCCTGCTTTTTTTTTTTTTTTTTGAGGGTGGGAAATCATCCAATGACTTCTCCCGCTCTGGGCGGAGCGGAAGGGCGTGTCAGACTTTTACTGACTAAAACCCACCCGTGTTCCTTCATTTGCCTGTTGCCAAGGTCCCGGTATCCCTTTCGGACTTTCCCGCAACCCTGGCAGGCATCGGTCCTATTGGACCCCGTCATTTTTGCTGACATCTCTTTGAGGCGCGCGTGGAACACGACGCGCCATCGACCCGGGCCTGGTCCTTATCGGACGGCGAGCTGCCCGTTGCTCGCCGTCCGCAAGCCCGCGCCTATAGTGGCCGGGAATCCGCCTGGGATTCCCGACGCCCAGGGCGTCTCCAACGGCGGCGGTTTGGGGCGTGAGGGCGCAAACTTTGCCTTTCCCTCACGCGTTCCGCCTCCTCCTTCGCGAGCATTACTGCTTCGCAGAAGGAGGTGACGGCTTCCCATGCCCTCTCGCTCCGTACCATGGCCTGGACCAGGGCCGGACGCGAGAGGTCACTGCCGCCAATCGCCTCCGCGAGGACACGGCGGTGCTCCGCCCAAGCAGGGCATACCTCAACCGTATGCTCCACCGTGGCCTCCGGGCGATCCGCACAGTGGTGACACCCGGGCGTTTCCTCCCGCCTAATCCTAAACAGGAACCTCCCGAAACTGCCATGTCCGGTGAGGACCTGTGTCAGGCGGAAGGTGAGGACGCCGTGGCGCCTCTCTAACCACTCCTCAAAGAGGGGACTTATCGCCGCTATTGTGGCGTGCCCAGCACTGGGTTGCGACAATCGCACTCTCCATGCCGCCATAAGATCTTGCCGGAGCTCTGTCCGCTGTGCCGCGATTTCTCGCGGCAGCGGAGTTACACCCCGGCGCTTCACCTCCTCGCGCCACTCCCAGATGTGCGCGAGGACCTTCGCCTCCAGATCCCATGGCGGTAATCCGGCAAGGAGGCTCGCCGCCTCACGGGAAACCGTGCGGTATCCCCGGGCCAGCCGAATGGCCATGACCCTTTGGGACGCGTTCAACCGGCGGGCTGGCCGCAGCCTTAGGGAACGCGCCCACACCGGTGCCCCGTAAAGGGCCATGGACCGCACGACCCCCGCGTAGAGCCTCCGGCAGGAGGCGTTTGGACCCCCTAGATTGGGCAGGAGCCGCCTCAAGGCGGCCCCAGCCCGGTCCAGCCTTCGAGCCAAACGTCGGAAAAACATTTCCTGCTGGGGTAACGTTTCAAACGTTACCGCAGCCAGACATTTTTTTAAATAATGGGAATATTGAAATAAATATTAGCTATATAATTAGTTGTCTAGACGAGGTAAATGTTGCAACTTATTTTTTTTTTTTTTTTACTTCGGCTGCCAAGTTATTCGAAATCCTGCTGGAGTAACGTTTGTGGTTTTGCTGGATCTCTGAAACGGTTAAGCGGATTCTTATCATCTTTTGTACATGACTTCTTAGGAATTAGTTTTGATTTGTTGTGCAATAAAAAAAAACAAAATAATGCACCATCTATGGGGTATTTAATTAAATATAAAAACACTTCAATAGGTCCTAACATTCGGAATAAGAGCTCTAAAGACTTACTTTAAACGTTATTTTGTAGCTTGTAACGGCATTCAAATGTATATGAAGTTTCATTAGTATCCTGTAACTAATTAAGAAAATATGATGATATTCAGATCTCCACGTTCACGGTCACAATGCGCGCGGAGTTATTTGGCCACCAGTAAACCTGTATGTGGATATATAAACTGAATTTTATATCAATAATTAGTTGCTTAGTTCAGTTTTATGCCTGTAACATTTCAGCGTAGTAAATACAGTAATTAACGAGATAATAAAATAAAAGTGATTAGGAAATCCAAGTCCGTGGTAACCCGAACAAGTTTAGGTGGTTACAAAAAACCACCCGCGTAGTACATTATGCTATCTTCTAAAATATGTAGGATAGTGTTACAAATTTAGTACAAATGTGTACACAAGTGTTAAAAAAAACGACATGTTTTTTAAAGAATTTTTTTTACAGGTAAAATAGTTAATTATTTAAATTGAACTTTTAAAATATTAATTAAACTTAAAAACAATCGCAGATAAAAATTACAGATAGCAATTTTGCTTTTATGGCATTGATAAAATTTATATTTTTAAAGAAATCAACATAACCCTCGTGCATTAATGAAACGCTCTTTGCGCTCGATGCAACAATCTACTATTTCATATGACAGATATTATAATATTGTTACGTATTTAACAGTGAAGTACGTGTCTGTACCGAACTGGTAAGGTGTATTATCCTACATATTTTAGAAGATAGCATAATGTACTACGCGTGTGGTTTTTTGTAACCACCTAAACTTGGTCGGGTTACCACGGACTTGGACTTCCTAATAACTTTTATTTTATTATCTCGTTAATTACTGTATTTACTACGCTGAAATTTTACGGGCATAAAACTGAACTAAGCAACTAATTATTGATATAAAATTCAGTTTATATATCCACATACAGGTTTACTGGTGGCCAAATAACTCCGCGCGCATTGTGACCGTGAACGTGGAGAACTGAATATCATCATATTTTTTTAGTTAGTTACAGGATACTAATGAAACTTCATATACATTTGAATGCCGTTACAAGCTACAAAATAACGTTTAAAGTAAGTCTTTAGAGCTCTTATTCAGAATGTTAGGACCTATTGAAGTGTTTTTATATTTAATTAAATACCCCATAGATGGTGCATTATTTTGTTTTTTTTATTGCACAACAAATTAAAACTAATTCCTAAGAAGTCATGTACAAAAGATGATAAGAATCTGCTTAACCGTTTCAGAGATCCAGCAAAACCACAAATGTTACTCCAGCAGGATTTCGAATAACTTGGCAGCCGAAGTAAAAAAAATAAATAAATAAGTTGCAACATTTACCTCGTCTAGACAACTAATTATATAGCTAATATTTATTTCAATATTCCCATTATTTAAAAAAATGTCTGGCTGTGGTAACGTTTGAAACGTTACCCCAGCAGGAAATGTTCTTGTGAAATTTAAAAAAAACTATAATTGCAACAAATTTAAAAATGTGCGCAACAATTACAGAAGCTAGGCAACTAATTGTCTATAAGCTTGAAATGTCCATTTTCGACAACATTTTGCTAGGGTAACGCACACCCATAATCAAACTATTGGTATTCAATACACCATAAAATTAAAACTATACAAAACGCCTACATTCAATGTTTTGTCTTTGTTGTCACCCAACAGCAAAAAAAAATTCTCTAAAATAACTCGGCGGCGCGATCGGCTTGTCGGTCATTCAATAATCAAGGCGTCATTACGTCACTTCGGTCACATGAAACCCCGGTTCCCTAAGCGTCAAGCAAGCCGGCCAAGAACGAGTTATATCTAAAGCGATCGAAAATTGCGTGCGGGTGAACGGGATGGAGCGATATCGGTTTAGTACATTACTGTCGCGGCCTGCAATAAGGGAATTGATGGACAATCGTGAAAATGAGGGCTGAGGCGAAGCCGAGGCACTCATGCGTGAGTCCATCAATTCCTGATTGCGGCCAAGGCTTGTATAGTACTTTTCTCAAACAACGCGCGGAAATTCAAACTGAGTAAATTAAATAGAAATTCCAGAATCAATGACAAATAACTATCATTTTCCATGCGCCAATATGTTCATTTGTTTCTTCTTTGTTCTATTTGCAAACCAATTCGAAATGTAAATAAAATCTTTGATAAGTTACCTCCTTGGTTGCCGTGTGTTGAAGTAAAAAGTTCGTTCCATTTTTAAATAACACGACAGATATGAGTTTTCATAGTAATTTATTTGGCCGCTAAACACGCCAGATATGTATTTTCATAGTAACTTTGCTGGCCGCATCGTCACTTGTTTTTTACCAGTAGAGCAATTTCGATTTATCTTGAAGAAGGTTGTCAAAATAATGCTCGAATTTCCAAGCATGTTTGAGAAAAGGTAGTTTTCTTTGAATTTCGTAATGCGTTCGGCTCGAAGTTCGGTCAGGACACTATTGTGTGGTTGCTGTTTGACGTAATCGCATTATAATTTGTTTACACTTGCAGTTAATTTGCATTTTGTTCGTATTATTCATTGAATACGTTAGTTTATCAGTACGATTATTAGTAGTATTTGTTTGTTGGTATAAAACAGTGATTAAAGTGTTTTGACTTTAGTGAAAATGTACCTACGTTGTGTAGTTATGTATTTGGGGTAAGTAGATAGTTAATAAGTTGAAATTTCTTATTAATAGACTTGAAAAGTTATTAGTACGATCAGTAGGATTAGGATGGCGGTATTAATCCGTTAAGGACTTTCTAATTAACTACAATGTCTTTTGGCCCGAGCGCGGCCCGTCTGGTAGCTTTGTGAGGAAACATGCTTTTCAAGGTTAAGTTTTGAAAATAAGAAACACATAATTAAGTTAGGCCGTGCTCGCTCAGGGGTCTACCCTTTATAGCAGAACTTTTTATGTCATAATATTATTTTGCATAACAGCGCATAGCATAAACTTCATTTCGCAGAAAATCGTTTGGCATACACTCATTTATAATACATTAAAAACGCATAATTTTGTAATTCAGAATCATCTTTAGGCATAAATTTCATATCCATAATAATTAAAAAGTAGAACCATCATATTGCAGAAAGTTCACTGTCAGAATCGTCTTTTGGCATACATTTCATATCGATAATCATTAAAAGGTAGAACTATCATATCTCAGAAAGTTTACAGTTAGAATCATCTTTTGGCATACTTTTCATATCCATAATAATTGAAAGACTCATCTATCACATTACGAAAAATTCATAGTTAGAATAATTTTGTATTTCTTACCATTGATAAGTTATATAATATCCAAAATGCAGCATGCAAGCAAACATGCAGCATGCAAGCAAGCATGCAGCATGCAAGCAAGCATGCAACATGCAGCAGGCATGGTTTCTGTCACGGCTCCGGCGCTGCGGGTTCCGGCGGTCCCACGCAAGCTTCTCGTCGCAGATGGTTGTAACGCTCACCACAGCAGCTTCGGCTTGCTGGCCGGCTTAGCCGGCCAGCCTCAGCCGCGGCGGCGAGCGTTAAAACCACCTGCTCCTCAGCTCGCGGGCCGCCTCGCCCCTCCGCGCCTACTCGGGCTTAAATTACACTCTAGGGGTAGGGCAGACAAGACTACGTGCAGTCGGTTTTGCAGCGATTCGGTTCTGTCACTTCACTAACTTTTGTAGTACACATTTAAGGTTAAGAATATGATTACATTTTATAGAAATGACAATAATTATGCCTAATAAAATTATTCCAAATGAAATTCTGCCATCTTCTTAATATGCCAAGTGAAATTATTCCAAATAATCGTCGCTCTAAATAAACGTTATGTGAAACGAAATTATGCGAAATTAAGCTTTGCCAAAAGTAATTATGCCAAATAAAATTCTGCCATCTTAAAAGTATGCCTTTGTAAATTCGGACATATAAACATTCGGCCAAACAATAATTATTATATTAAATGATTTTTATGCCATATATATATTCGTTTAAAGAAGATTATGCCAAGTGTGTTATGCCAAATAAATTTCGGAGCATCAAAATTCTGCCAGATAGAGGGAACCCCTCGCTCAGATATAAGTACAAATTACAAACGACGTGATGGTTTTTTCAAACATTCTAATGTTTCCCTTTACGATAAATATGAATGGCTGACTGGTAGTTGTAAATAAAATAAAATGTATTGTTTCCCGTGTTTACTTTTCTCAGATTCAAGTAGTTTATGTAATAAAGGGGTTTTTACATTCATATTCTGACGACTTTTCGCTAATTCGTATGAAGCTCTACACCCGCGTGGCCTATTCCCTCTAGTGGCCGTGAGCGAAAACTGTGAATTGTAAAATTCCAGGCCCTGAAAATTTATCGTTGAACGCACGTTCTGTTTAATTATTTTTTGAATTTTTTTAATGTAGCTCTAGTTCTTGTACTGGCAAAATGCCATGCATTTCTGATATTTTCGTTAGATGGCGTTGCGCTATTAGGAGCATAGGAGCTTAGTAAAGATTATATCTGCGGTTGAAATCACTTGTTGAACTGTGCGAGTGTGCGTGATTTGTGAAAGCGGGCTTTTTGAATGTAGATGGAAATAGGAATTTAATGAAACGGTTTATTGACACCGTTCTTTTGTTAGGTAAACAAGAATAGAATAGAATATTTTTATTTTGCATAAAATATGGTACATAAAAGGTCTTAAATATTATAAGTTCCACATATTTTGCTTACTTATACATTTCAGCATGCAAAAAATACCTTATAAGTAATAAAATAATACTTATACAAAAAACAGTTGTTGCTATTGAGATCATGACAATGAGGTAAAAAATTAAAATCTTTAAAATTACATTCTATTTCTATTACTAGTGAGATCATATTTCAAATTTTGCTTATAATTTAAGAATTCGTCTATAGTATAGAACGCATTATAATACAGCCATTTCTTAAGTTTGTTTTTAAAGTGATTTAGTGGCAGCTCTCTGATCTGTTTGGGTATTTGGTTATAGATTTTGACAGACATATTGTAACAATTGTTCTGAAAGAGTGTGCTTCTACATCTTGTGACAGCCAGTCGGGTTGGATCTCTTGAAAGGATTTTTTTATTTTCTATGGCTTTAATAAAGCGGTCAGAGTGTTTTTTAACAAATAAACCTACTTCTAATATATATAGACTAGGTAGAGTTAGTAATCCTAATTTCTTAAATAAAGGTCTACAAGATTCGAACGGTCCAACCCCACATATTGCTCTGACACATTTTTTTTGTGTGATAAAGACATTTTTAGCCTGAGAAGAATTACCCCATAAAAGCAGACCATATCTAAGAACTGACCCGACGTAGCCATGGTACGCAGTCATAGCAGTTTTTTGACTTGTTAACTTTTTAAGCTTTTTTAGAGCAAAGACAAATTTGTTAAGATTATAGCGTATGTGGGTTGTGTGTGCTTTCCAATTGCAATGTCTATCTAAGATAATACCTAAAAATTGTGTATCAAGTACCTCTTCAATTTTCGTGTTTTTATAGTATAAGTCTAAGGGTTCTATTTGAGAATTGTTATAATTAGAGAATTGTAAAATTTTAGTCTTAGAAATATTAGCTGTTAGATTGTTGTCCTTTAACCAGTTCATTATTGATTCTACAGTGTTATTTAATGAATGTTCGTAGTTGCTCTCTGAGTTTTCCGGTACTATAACCGAAATATCGTCCGCAAATAGAACGCACTGATGTGATGTCACTTGAGGAATGTCATTTATGTAAATAAGGAAGAGAAGAGGGCCTAGTACACTTCCTTGGGGAACACCGAACTTATTTGTTTTAAAAGTAGACCTAAATGGGGTAGACACAATTTGATAATTTAATTTGTTTATTTCGACACATTGTTTTCTGTTGCTAAGGTAGCTTTTTATCCAATCGAGAGCTTTGCCTCGGATTCCATATAGCTCGCATTTATTGAGTAAGATTTTGTGATCTACGAAATCGAATGCTTTGCTCATGTCAAAGAAGATTGCAGCAAGTCTATTACGTCTATCGATGTTTTCTGTTATTTTTTGTATTAGTGAGAATGCAGCAAGTGTTGTAGATTTATCTTTTTGAAAACCATTTTGGTTATTTACTATTAAATTAAATTTATTTAAGAAATTCATTAAGCGAGAGTGAACTATTTTTTCAAAAATTTTAGATAAAATCGGGATTAGCGTGATGGGCCTATAGTTGTTCATATCTTGTTTGGAGTTTTTTTTGTGAAATGGTTTTACTATTGATGATTTTAAATTTTCTGGAAAGGTACCTTGCGTAAACGATAGATTTATAAGGTGACTTAAAATGCCTGCCAATTCTTTATTGCATTTTTTTAGTATGGCTGTTGAGATGCCATCATAACCAACAGCTCGTGTGTTATTAAGTGAATTTATAGTTTTGGAAACTTCTTCACAAGAGGTGGGTCTCAGATAAATAGTCGAATTCGATGAATTTATTAACTTGTAATTTGGACGAGAGTTATTCTCCTTATTTGTTATAGATATGAAAAAGTCGTTGAAGGCAGTTGCAATTTTCGCTGGGCATTCTACGCTTTTTTTATTCCAATCTATTGATTTTATTGTTTCAAATGTTTTTGTATCATCTGTTTTATTTTTTATGATATCCCAAGTGGCTTTACATTTACTTTTTGCGTTTTTTAAATATGAATTATTTTTGTTTTTTAGAGTTAGATATACATTTTTTAAGTAGTTTATCATATTTGATGTAGGCTTTTTTATTGTCGTTTGTGGAATTTTTGTAGTAACGGTATCTTCACAGAACAGAAAAAAACAGTAGAAGTCGCATATCGCTTCATTAGTATCGGAACCAGCGTACCCAAACTCACACATCTACACGTTAATTGTATTTCGTAACACTAAGAAATTTTTGGTGTGATTGGTAGTTTGACATTGAAGGAAAGTAGGAAATAATGTCAGTCGTCGCTTATTTGAAAATAAACCACAGTTGTATGACGATAGAGTTGTTTATTGTCTATTCTTTTTACGTATTTATTGCTTTTTCCGTTTAAAGCGCACACGGAACAGTTTATTGAGCAAGTTACGCTACCCGCCGCTAGATGTCACTATAATAAATGCATTCAATTTAAAGCTGTATTTCGTTATAAATAAGATTTATATTTGAGTAACGAGCTCATTACTATTCGTCCTCTTCTAGGGATGTACCACTGTCGTTGACTTATTTATCGACATTTCGTTTAATTTCCAAACAAAATAGTCAACAGCTTGAGTCGATAAATATTATTATGTTTGAAATCAAGTGTTAATATTTTATTTTAATACATATTTACTATTTATAGAAAGTATAATTAAGAATTGTTATGTTAAACTACTGATCCGATTGAAAATTATTCTATTAGACGGTTTTTATCGATTTCCCATAAAATTGATTTTTACATATAAGAAGACGTCGCAACGACGATGTACTAATACGATTTTTTTTTTTTATTTAGTCCTATGACCCCCTTTTGATGTTCAAAAACTATCAAAGCTTAAGTGAGATTTAATTAATACAAATTAAAATGAAACAATGGTTTAATTAATTACATAAGTAAAATTCAAAATTCAAAAGTCATTTATTCAAACTAGACTGAGAATCAGCACTTTTCGAACGTCAAAATTACATAAGACAGTCCCCCAAAACGCACTTTTGGCACTGCTGTGTCGGCTATGTATTTTTTTCCGCTTTTAATCAAAAAATCTAGTTCTACGAAGTGATCTGAGCAAATTGTACTAGTTTTTGCAGGAAACCAACTTTGCCTTCCAGTCGCTTCAATCCATTTTTCTTTTCTGTCTGGATCCTTAGGAAATCTGGAGTCACAAAATAATACGGAACCCACTTTTTTATAGGTTTGAGACTTTGTGGACGAATAGATTAGGTACCTATATCCATGTTTTATAGTTTCACATTCAGGGTTAAATTTTTCCCGGTATATCATAGAATACAGAAAACATTGTAAGTTTAAGGTGAATGCGTCAGGATAGCCCGCAAAATTCAAAGTTTCTTACTTTTTTTGCAATTTGCAAGTCAGTATCAGGTTGTATATGTTGATCTAAATATGATTTACGGCCGAATCAAATATTTATTTTTAGACTTATAATATAAAAAAATACCAATATTATAATTACCTCTAAGTTCATAAAATCCTATTGAATGACTATTTCATGAAATCATGAAATTTTTGGATTATGCTAACATAAGGAGTTGTGTTGAATTTCGCGGGCTACTTTAGCGAATTCCCCTTAAAATATCGATAACTCATTATCGATAACGGTAATCTCTAATTGAGTAGCTAAGTGTGACATGTGCCTAGTTGGAATCTTCGAGAACAATATGTTTGAGTTTAAAAGAAAGTAGACCTTAACTTGAACAACATAAAGCCAACTTTTACTTGTCTTGTTTTAATAAAATATTATTTTTATATTTTAATCGAAATAAAATCAATTAAGACTTACCGATGGTATGATATACCTCCAATTGATAAATTTTTGGTTCTGCTATCGTGTTTACATTCTAAAACAGCACAATAGGGCATTTTTGTATTTTTTTTCCAAGTTCTTTTCACCGTGACGCTTGTAACGAGACTGATGTGCGTGATGTGTGAGCGGAAGCAAACATTTGCGGAACTCCGCAAAACTCGGGGTACGCGGGCCCCGCCTACTTGCGACTTCTACTGTTTTTTTCTGTTCTGTGGGTATCTTATTGTTCTTTTGTGACAGGCTGATATTTTCAATCCCTTAGTGATCCATTTAGGAGCGCTATCATTGGAATGTATTTTAACTGTGTTTATTGGGAAGCAAAGATTGTAATATAATTGTAAAGTTTCGTGAAATATACCAAAAGCTTTATTAAAAATTTTTTGCTCTAGCACTTCGGACCAGGTTAATTTAGATAAAATATCTTTAAACTTTAAGGTATTTTCTAAGCTGAAGTCCCTTTTCATTTCATACCAGAAGGGTAATCTATGTTCATGGTTTGACGAAAAAGATAGAGTTTGACCGGTGTTGTGATCTGAAAGGAATAATGAATGAACTTCACCTTTTGCATGTTTGATATTACTAAATATATGATCGATGCATGAATCTTTACGCGTTGGTTTTTTAATGTGTATTCGTAAATTATTATTCAAAAGGATGCTTTTTAAGTCCTCTGAAAATACACTTGCCTTAAGAGTGTCGATATTTATGTCCCCCGCTATGATAATATTTTTATTCCTGTGTGAAGTTAATTTATGTAGCAGAATTTCTAGTTTGTTAAGGAAAGTTTTTGTACTGGAGTTTGGGATTCTATACAAACATACAATTATGCATTTCATGGTGGGTATTTCTATTCCACAACATTCAAATTGTTTTTCAGTTGACATACTTTCGCAAATATTTAATCGTTTAAAATCTATGGATTTCTTAGTTAATATGCAAACCCCACCGCGTTTTTCATTTTTTCTGGAAAAGTTACATGCTACATTATAATCTTTTATAAAGATGTTGTGCACGTCACCTGCTTTGATAAAGGTTTCAGTGAGACAGATAAAATCCATAGAAGTACCGCTTTCATGAAATTGATTCAGACATAGTTCTAGTTGCTCTTGTTTGTTTAAAAAACCTGCAATGTTTTGGTGAAATAGTGTAGTGTTACATGCTGACGTGGTCTCGAAAAAATGTTTTAATGGGGGCTTCATCTATTTTTATTTTAGGGAAATAATAAGGAATTGTTCCTTTAATTGGAATAGCTGCTTCTGTATTTTTTGTGACGGTGTTTACAGCGACTGGTTCTTTGTTTATGTTGGTAACGGTGTTCAGAGCAACTTGATCTTTGAATGAGTTAGTGGTGGTGTTAACAATGATTGGCTCTTTGTACGACTGAAACGTGTGGTTGTAGTAGTTCGTGTCTAATATGAAGTTAATGTTTTTGCAAGTTTCAAATAAGAAACGTTTTTTACTATAATAATGTCTGCCAATATCTAGAAAGGTACAATTTTCAAAGTTTTGTGAAATATTTTTTAACAAGCTATTTAATAACATTTCATTTAAATTACTGTTATGCAAAACACTTAAAATAATAACATTAGTTTTTTATAAATTTTAATGTAGACGCTAGTTCTATTATTATTTTGTTCGGGTTGGTGTCGTTTTCACCGACACATAAGATTAAAAAGTTGTTTTTACAGTCACTTAGTTCATAATTTGTTGACAATAGTTCCTCCGTCGTCGCGTAAGGCTTTATCGTTGATGTAATTATGTATTTTTGATGGTTCGTCTTGTCTCTTGAATTTATGAGTGCTGAAGCAATGTCGGTGCATTGTTTTCCACCTAATATTTGTATTTTTGGTTTTCGGTCTGAAATAATAGGCCGAGTGCTGCCCTCTATTGGTTTATTTTGGGACATCGATTTTTTATTACGCGTCATACTAGCGCCATCTAGTTGTTCTTCTCGCGTTAGATCCAACTTAACGGTACTATCATTCAATTTATCCTGATTTACACTTCGGAAGATATTGCTATGACGTACATCTTTTCCTATTGTTGGCGTTGACGTTCGCGTTGGTGAAGATTGCTTGGCTTTTTTAGGTGATGAAGTTGCGTAAGTTGTTTGCAGTTGTGAGATAGTATTTCGCTGTTCTATTGTTTGTGTTTTTAATGCACTATTTTCAAGAATTAAATTGTCTATTTTGTTCTGGGATTCTTGTAATTGTCGTTTAAGGTCTTGTATTTCATCCTGTAGTCTTTCAGCTGGCTCATTTCTAGTTGAAAGATCTGGTAGACTCTTTGTTAGATAGTCGTCAGCTGAGAGGGTTGACTGGAATGAATCATTGAGCGAATCATGTAGTGCTGATTTCTTTTTGCGTATGGTTATATTTTCGTAATCCATTTTATATTTTATGAAGAATAAAACCCAAAAAGGAAATTGTTTTCACTGAGAATCGATCTTGAACACATTAGAATCCTCGCCCTTCAATGTAGCTTCATTAACGTACTAGCTATTTGTACTTATTTCATTTTGATGAAATTGCTGTATACATACTAAGAAATACGATCGTTAGAGAAGCGTTGTGTAGCGCGCCGTTTATTTTTTGAATTTTTTGAAATTGTTTGCCCTATTGACACTTTTGATTACACTTTAGTTTTTAGTTTGAAATCACATAAAGATAACCTGGGTTTATGTAAATATAGTTTTATGTTTTTTGACGTACTTCGAGCTTCGAGCAATGTTTTTATTCAAGCTCTTTACACTAGTTTGTTTACCAAGTTCTAATTTGTTAATTATGTAATGTTATTTTGCACAGTTCTTTTCACAAATTGTTGCTAACGTTTTATAGTGATTATTGTTCGTTTATGCACTCGTTACACATAATATTAACCACTTTTACATAGAATGACTATTTTTTAATGATTTTTTATACGGAGCTTGTTGTTTACCGTGGCAGTGGCGCCATCTCTCTCTCGAATTTTCGCGGCCACGATGAAGGTCCGAAGTGACATCATGTAAGCCTAAAGGACTAATACTCCGTTTATAATTTGGAAATATAGTTTTTGATGGTTGGCAACATGAGAAGAAAAACCGCCAACACTATGTTTGACGTTAGAAGAGCGTTTTGGTGTAAAAATGCAGGGCATAATTATTGACATTATTTCACTGTAACTAATTGGATAACAATAGAAGTTCTGCAACCCATCAACAAGTCGTTTTATTTATAATCGTAACAAGATTTTTTTTTTGCTCCGGGTTACCTCTCCCAAAAAATCACCCTTCGCCACTGCCGTGTACACACTTTATACATCCATGTTTGTATTGGAAAACTTCGATAACAGGCAACCTTCCCCTCCCTCGGCTTTAGGCACTGACCTGCGTGTGCGTGCGGCACCACGCCAGCAGCGTTTTCTCGAGGTTGGTCTGCTGCAGCTCCGACATCAGCTCCTTGAGGTGGTAGTGCACCTGCCAGTGCAGGATTATGCTCCAGACCAGACCTGCAACATTAGTATTGCAATGCAGACTCTGAAGATACAATATTATAATTTCATTCCATACAGTGCATGTAAGCCTTTATCGAAGACGAACGTCGAGATATTCTGAGCCATCACGAAACCCACGTTTTTGGCACCAGGTCGTATCCCTTCCTTACCACAATGTTGAGCAGCATTGCGCCTCAGGTGTAGCTATCAGAAATGGAGGCTCGGGTATGTCAGAGGCCAAAACAATGACTATTTAGCCTCTTGACTGCTCATGCGGGCGACTCAGGCTTACGACACATATGATGAATAGCACTGATACTAGATGGAAATACGAGTGGCCATTTTAGATTTGATCAGTTATTAGATCTCTGCACACGCGGGTATTTTGATACCTTTTAAAACATTTCTGCATAAATAAAAACAATAATGAGTTCCTGTTCAATTAAATGGTGTGGGAAATCCTCTAGAACATCCAGCTACAAAAAGATTGCATTATTTTTCAACGGTAAATAAAATAAATATTTTATTAAGAATAATTGCAGGGCTCAAGCTAAACTGGTTGTTTACGTAAAATGTCACAAAAATGTACACCGCGTTGGTGTCTTTTTGAAAAGTCCCTTTCTCTCACTAGGGTATTGCAATAAGTCTGTCCCTTTCTATGTGCACTTATACTGTAGAGTGTTGTGACAACTTCAAAATAAAGTCTAAGTCGATAAAAATTACGATGTTTCCTAATGGTGAAAAAGTAACATTAAGTACTTAATGTTTACATTTTAGATTTCATAATGTTCCGTACCTGAAAGAAAAGTGGATTATGCAGTTCACAGGGAAAATTGGTTTCCAAATAAATATAGCTTTGTTTGCCTGTATGCCCGCGCGCGGGCCGCACGCGGACCAAAAGCCATTGTAGTTAATTAGAATGTCCTTGAAGAATTAAGGCATTTCACAGCAGATTAAAAATAAGTAATAGCAATGTCAATCCCTGTCGGATAGAACAATAAATTCTCTTAGTGAAATTAAAATTTAAATAATTTATTGTTCAATTAGGATTGTAGACGTCGATTTTATCGATATCGATATTATTGTTGCAAAACTGACTTGTGCATCACTATGTTTAGAACTTTCGTCCTAACATTGTTGCATCGGCCAATCACAACCGCTGTAATTTCTTCGTCCCCCGGCCCGCAGTAGTGAGTCGTGTGCCTAGACGAAATCGGTCTATCAGCTCTCAAGTGGTTTAATTCTCTTTGGGCCAAAACAACACGCTGCTGCTACAACCACCTGTGTGCTACTGTTGTGATAAGTATGTACATAGGGGTTTATTTATAAACGTTGCTTAAAGTAAAATAATGATTAGCGACTGTTTAACCATACATTTTTGACGTTTGAACGACACTTAACTTTAAGCAACGTTTATAAATAAACCCTATATATTGTACCTAGCGTGAGCTTGGGGTTGGCGTCGACGATGTCGTTGGAACTGATGTTGACGAGCTTGACGCCATTCTGGTCCAGCAAGTGCAGCGCCGTGTTCACGTTGTTGATGTGGTGCACGCGCATGCGCCCGCGCTCGCGCTTCTGCAACACGCAAGCAAATAGACCTTGCCATCATGTGCGACTGTACACAGGACCACATGTTGCTAACTGTCCATTTCATGGTCTCTGGTGTTTACAATATTTGACGGCTTTTATTGCTTTCTTTTTGATTAACAAGTAAGTATCAAAATTATTGGCTCAGAGCACGAAATGTATGGAAGCTGGTACCAGCTCCAATAGGAATAAATGATATATCATTAGAAAGGTATTCAGATTTAGTACAACAATTCCAAAAGGCCTTTGTCTTGATTCCTTGTCCGGTCGGAGTAATACAGGGTGGAAGTTGAGACGAGGCAGCAAGGGATGCTACCTTAACCGTTGTAACTACAGGAAAATGTTCTTAGGAGACTGTCCTTAGCTTCTTGAGTAATTGCTAATTGCATGCACAGATTTTGGAAAGATGGTACAGTCATCTAGAAAAACGTTAAATCTGACATTTTATTTTTATGATGACAATCAATGCAGTTTTGTATAAGGATTCAAAGACTCATTTGGACCAACTGAGGTTAGAGTACTGTAAGGAGTTTGGATGCGAGGCGCAACCTCGCGTGGTACAGGCTGGCTAGAGGGCAGCCCTGTGTTTCGAACGTTCCAACGATTCAGATTAAAATATGTTAGGAATGCATTTTGTTTTGGTTGATCAGTCTAGCTTAGCTACCGAACAGTGTACGCGTCTCATATAAAATTAAATATTATAATAAACCCCCTTGGAACCCTCGCCGTCTTTAGATTTGCCACCTCATACACACCCTCACACCTAGATAACGCTCCCAAGCGTTACAGTGGTGGAGGCGCCCAAACAATACTGGGTGATATTAATAAAAAATAGAAAAAAAGTAAAAGTTCATAAAATTAAAAAATTTGTGAGGGTGATCCAATGTTAGAAAGGTGCGCAAGAATAGTGAAGAAGACGCCACGGCGACGCCGGAATAAAGCTAAGTAGTGTTTGACTAATTTTTTTTTAAAGTGCGAGATGGAGTACTTCTCTGGCATAGATGGCAAATGCCTAGAACATTTTATAGATGAATTTAAAACCTTGGCCATCTACTACGAATGGCGAGAGAGCGATTGGGCGCTGATTATTAGTGCATATTTTGTGGGTCCTACGAAATCTTTCCATAACTATACATACCACGAGGGTATGAGCTTCGAGTCGATGTGTGACGCGCTATGGGCAGAGTTCCCGTGCAAGTGCCACAGAGATTTTCATAAGGTGCAAGTAGAGGAGATTGCACAAGTGTTGTCTGATGAAGGCGGACAAGAAAACGCTGCGAATTTAGATGTTCATGCTAATTTATTTTCTAGCGGAAGACAGGATGACCCGCTAGATGTTGATGTTGTTGTTGAGCAAAGCTGCCGGGAGTGCAGTGACGATGAGGATGACGAGCGCAGCCTGGCGCACGATGTGGACGAGCCGATTGATGTGTTCGCGGATGAACACGAGGAAGTTGAATCGGGTCAGTCCAGTCCATTTATTACTTTTTTCAGCAGTGTTTCAGATGTTCAGAATATGTACTTGACAGAGGAAAAGGATGATCACGACGATGAAACTAATAATACTAACATCATCGTAGATCAAATTAGTGAAAATGATTTTTGTAAACATTTCTCCGAATCAAAGGAGAATGACCAGTTCTTATTACCAACCGAAATAAAAGAGGTTGACCAGTCATCTTTGTCTCCAGTCGAAATTTTTGAAACGAAAGCTGTTGTAGACAAGGACGAAGGTGAAACAGTTTTAGATGAAGGTGACAATATTTTAGCTAAGGTTGTCACGGAGTCATGTGTGGTCGGACACCTGGAAAATGACGTTAGGATTGACGTAGAAGCTATTATAGACAAATATGTCAGAAATTTTCAAACGGCCAAGACTATAGGCGTTGATTTGCCCGTTATTGATTCTTGTAATAAAAATAAATTTACTAGGTCCCCCATAAAATTAAGTTTCCTATTAATGTTTTTATCTCTTCCATTTTATTGTGTTAATTTCTCAGTATATCAAAAGCGTGCTATAAACAATTTTATAAAAGCACCTTTCAAGGAAAAGGCTTCACATAATAAAAAGTCTAAATTTAAAAACTTTGAACCGAAAATGTTTAAATTTAAAAGAAGGTTCAAATATAATAGGATTTTTATAAAAAAGTTTTCATTTTTAAAATATAAATTTTTCGAAATTAAATAATAGGCAAGTCAGGGATTTTGTACATGTTTTTTTTATTAAAACCTTTTCTTAGTAGGATGTAATTAGTTGTCTTTTTTTTAATGTCACTTATTTTGATTGTCATGTCAGTGTCACATTGATGTAAACATCACAAAGATTAGTGATGAATATGATGTGATGTAATATTAATGGATTTTTATTTGTGTTTATTTCATATTGCGGAAAATGAACATCGGACGCGGCCGCCGGCCGGGTGCGAATGGGGCGTCACCTGCACGCCGCTTCAGAGCGTGTGTGGTGACACTTCCCACATCGCCGCGAGGCTTGACGGAATGAACAAATGCCTTCGTCTTCAAAAATCTTCGTTAGGCTATTGTAGCATGAATGTGCTCCAGAGAATTTAAGGGGTAAACCAACCAGGGTCTCTCATAGAAAGGGGGGGATGGCACTCTGTCCGAGTAGCTGTCGTGTTGTTACCAACTCCGTTTATAGGCGTAGCTCCTTCGCGGGGGGTATTTGATAAATACTCATGGTACAACTTTTGGTTGAGGACCCACAATTTGGTTTTTAATATGTTAATGGGGTATAGTGTGGTTTTTATATTTTTGTCTCTCTGGAGTGCGAGCATGAATTTAATTTAATTTGTTGAAGGCATACATCTGAACCTTTCATTCCCTTGGGCTCATTTGCGTCTGATGGTTTAAAAGTTTTTGATGTTGTTTTCATGTTTTTATAAACCCCTTCCGGGTAGATGTGAATTATCACATCGTGTTTCCTTCTTGAGGCTTCGTCATATCTTTTTCGCCAGTTTTGGTATGACGAGGTTTAAACATGACGACGTTTGCTATTATGGGTGCATTATGGCACATGTTAACTTTCAATTTAATTGGCACGCGTCGGGGTGTTTATCGTTCGTCCTGAGTTAAGCCTTCTTCTGCAAAAGAAAGACCTCACCCGTGTGTTTTTTCCTGGCGTTAGGTAATTTTTCTGATTATGAATAAAAGTCTTGTTTTTCAGACTACGCCAATCCTTTTATTCAAGGGTGGGCGTAGCTCATGTAAGGAGTTTGGATGCGAGGCGCAACCTCGCGTGGTACAGGCTGGCTAGAGGGCAGCCCTGTGTTTCGAACGTTCCAACAATTCAGATTAAAATATGTTAGGAATGCATTTTGTTTTGGTTGATCAGTCTAGCTTAGCTACCGAACAGTGTACGCATCTCATATAAAATTAAATATTATAATAAACCCCCTTGGAACCCTCGCCGTCTTTAGATTTGCCACCTCATACACACCCTCACACCTAGATAACGCTCCCAAGCGTTACAGTACCTACCTACTAGAAAAGTCAGAAATCGCAAAAACTGTTTTCATACGTACCTACCTACATTTCGTAGTGATGGATCATCTAATCCCGATCTTATGACGTTTGCTATTAATTATTCAAATAAAGGAGTAATATTATTTATGTAATGTATTCATTAATTCATCTATTACATGGGACTCAAACATAACTGGCGAAATGTGGGTCTACTATAAGTACACCTCTGCTTAACCCTTCGGAGATTACATGAGTGATGTTATGTTATGTTGTACATTCATCATCTGCCTAGCCTTTTCCAATCTATGTAAGGATAATTATGCAATCTAACTAGATGCAGTTGAATATCAGTATTTTACATGGAGCGATTGCCTATCTAAACACGATACCCCTTGATAAGAATGGTTGTCCTACTTTCGGGCTTCTGACCACCCGTAACTACTGTCAAAGATCTAAAAACGACAACCGGGACAAACGGCTTAGCATGCTTTTCGAGGCACGGAGTTCTGGCAAGTAAGAAATGGATTGCCACCCATCCTCGGACTGAACTCAGAAAGTTTAACGTACCCTACGATCGACCCGTGCGTGTTATTAGTTAGCCACGAACCATACATACATAAAATGTATTCATCCATTTAAATAAAACATTTTTCAAACATCGTCTACGATGGCCATCTTTAAGAAATAAGACAAGGGGAGGTAAATCCCGCACGCCTGGAAACAATTGATATTGTATGAGTACCAGTACCTGTGTACACAGTGCGTCTTCCCTTCCAGTTATGCATGTATGTTATCATTATTAATTAATAAGTAACAATAGTACTTTTTAGCTATTACGTAGGATGCGCTCACGTACGAGTAAGAGCCAAGCATCTTCACTAATCCCGTAATCAGGTACAGTCACTTTTAAAAGTGATTTCTCCTAATGTATTGATTGTAATTTTACGATATCACGAACATAGTATTTTTGAACCCCTATTATTATGAAATAGGTATCGTCTCAAAGTTACAATCGTTTTCCACGAGAAAAACTTTATTGAATTTTGCTGAGTGTGTATATATATGTTTGCTCGTAACTGTATATCTCCAGTGCACTTTCCATTTAAACTTGGATAATTATACCGTTGTGTTAATGCTCGCTGCCGAAAAACCTTGCCAGTTTCATTAAGTATTTTCCAAATAGATACATACCACCTTTTTTTGTTCCGTGCGATAATTCAGAAAAAACAAATCGCTTGCTTGAAACCTAAAAGTTCTTCTACTATTTAAACTAAACAAGTCCAAGAGATAGCCGGAGTGAAGAGAAAAAATGTAACGTGAGTCCGCAGTGCGAATACCTAAACAGTCACAGAATAATAAGAACCAGCGCAGTCACACCCGATACAAACGATCGACTGACTTTTTTCCCGTCATTTAATATTTTTTGAAACCATAATAAATATTGGTGTAAGTGAACGTTTTCCAGGACACATCTATAAGCCCAGCATCGGATCAGCACCACCTCACCACATCGACACGCCGCGCCGCCAACCAGGCAGTACCTACTTATGAATGAAGTTTCATGGTGATGCCGATTCGGTGTCAAGCTGAAATGCTATGCAAGCTTTATTTGGCGACACCTCATATCAATAGAAACCCAGGATTAACCGTTAGAAGGAAAGGGGGGGGGGGAGTAGTGAACCCATGATCGGGTACTGGGTAGGGTGTGATGTCGACACCTCTCTAATGATGCTCAAAAGGTCAGTGAATAATGAAGTATCTAAAAAAATAAGTACCTTATTTTGGTATTGCTAAAACTGACATGTTTGGTCCAGTATAACTACGAACGGACAAGGATTTCGAATGAGGCGCCAGAGTAACTTCTATTCAGTTTAAAAAGAGCTATCCAACAATGTATTACACATTAGAGCAGGGTACCAAAATAGGCATTATGATTTATAACGATTCTTAACGTAGTAAAGAGCAGTTCTGCCAGGGTTGCGGGAAAGTCCGAAAGGGATACCGGGACCTTGGCAACAGGCAACTGAAGGAACACGGGTGGGTTTTAGTCAGTAAAAGTCTGACACGCCCTTCCGCTCCGCCTAGAGCGGGAGAAGTCAATGGATGACGATCCACCCACAAAAAAAAAATAGGAGCAGTTGTAAAATAAATAAATGATAACATCGGTTCTTTCATTCAAGCACTTCTCATTGATGAGAGAAGGTACGCCACGCGTGTGACACTGTCGCGTAAAGCGCGGTTCATTAGCGATGTGTAACAGAGTAAATAGTTTATCCCATCAAAAAAATAACATACAGGGTTACTGGTAACTCGACGTATTCCTTGCAGGACGTCATAGTAGAGTTAAAATGCAACAAATTAAGCCACCAAATGTTCTACCGAAATTCAGTAGTTTTTGAATTAGTTAAGAGTTTTAGTTTTTTAATGAAAATCCCAGATTAAACCATTTGAAACCAATTTAAAAATGATTTACGGCGCGACTGTACTGAAATTTAAGTTATTATCATAGTTGACGCCGTAGCAGACCTTTGTTAATAATTAAAAGTTCAATAATGCCTAAAACTTTGGCAAATATCACTAACAAAACATTTAATTTTTTGTAATTTTTAGCTCTAAAACTCTTAACTAATTCAAAAACTACTGAATTTCGGTAGAACATTTGGTGGCTTAATTTGTTGCATTTTAACCCTACTATGACGTCCTGCAAGGAATACGTCGAGTTACCAGTAACCCTGTATAAAAAAAAGCAAGTCTCGCAACGCAGTTCTTCTACCGCAAAAAGATTTGAGATTTCATGTAAAACCAAGTCTGTTAATTTATTCAGTACCTACCTATCTACACACATCAAAAAAGTCTAAGCAACACGCATTATTTGCAGAAACTGCTTGTTCTATTAATTGATACTTTATTATTAACCGACTTCAAAAAAGGAGGAGGTTATGAATTCGTCTGTATTTTTTTTGTTTTTATGATTTTTCCTCAGAACTTTCGACTGGGTGAACCGATTTTGATAATTCTTTTTTATTTGAAAACTGGTGCTTCTTGTGTGGTCCCATATAAATTTTATTAACTTTGCTTGTGTAGTTTTTGAGTTAGCTTCAATAATTACCAATTTTTCCCACTTAGTCTATATAGATGATATCTTATTTGACTCCGTCACTGTTATTTACATAGCAGGTAGTGCTATTCGAATTAGAGTGGGGTAGGTACTACAACTAAAAAAAGAAAAATAAAAACTTCTTACAAAAAAAAAACAACCGACTTCCAAAAAAAACACTAGAAAAGTGAAAAATAACTTTAAATTCGTAAGTCGGTGGCAAAAAACGAAAATTGAAAAGTAAAGACACCGACTTCCGAAATTAAAGTTATTTTTAAGTTTTTTTTGTGTTTTTGTGGAAGTCGGTTGTTTTTTCTTAACAAAGTACGAGTAGATTGGTAAACAATCTTTTTGTTCTCGGAAACTTATACTGGCTGATTAAAAACATAGATACTTGTCGATTGTGTTTTAATTTCATTATATTAAAGGGAATTATTTTTTCCCAATTTCATGTGTTTTCGTTGCTTGATATCTCACTTTTATCATTTTGAGTTATTCAGTTTTTGAAAATATTTAGTGTTGAGACAATTTTTATGTCATGGAGCGACGCCATTTGACTGATGATGAAATGCAGAGAGCTGTAGGAATGCTACAAGCGGGAAGAAATCAGTCCCAAGTATCCCGGCATTTTGGTGTCAATAGGGCGTTAATATAGGGGATCCTGCTGAGCAGCACCCAGGACGTGGCAGGAATACATCTGCTCGACAGGACCGATACATACAACTGATTGCAAGACGTCAGCCGATGTTAACCGCCCGGGAGATAGGTTTAAAGCTACAATTCTCAAGCGGTGTTGTTGCTAGCCACCAAACCTTGAGAAATAGGCTGCATGAATACGGCCTACGAGCACGACGCCCAATTAGGTGCCCACCTATACGCCACGGAAATCGCGCCCGTCGAAACGAATGGTATAGGGAACACTTGACATGGACCCAGGAGCAATGGAATAACATTTTATTTTGCGATGAGTACCGGTTTGTATTTAGGCCTGATACGAGACGGGTAAGAGTGTATCGTCGTGCTGGAAATGCTGAACGGCTGAGATGCGTCCAGGCATGAAGTGCACCCTTACAGTGGCTCCACAGTGATGGTATGGGCGGGTGTTATGAAGAACAGACGAATTGATCTCGTTTTTGTAGATGGCAATATGAACACTGAATGTTACGTTAAAGATGTCCTCGGGCCTTATGTTCACCCATTTGCACAAACTCTTAGCTCAGATTTCACGCTGATGCATAACAATGCGCGTTTGCACACAGCTTGGAGGACCATAGAGTACTTGGCAATGGAAAACATTCGGGTATTGCCGTGGCCTGCACAATCGCCAGACCTCAATCCCATCGAGCATGTAAGGTACATGCTCCAGAAACATGTTCTAGAGAACCTGGACGGAGCGACGACAACTCTACAACTGAAAGACTTGTTAAAATTCCATTGGGAGCGATTGTATTTATTTATTTATATATACTTTATTGTACACCAGAAAATACATAGCGAAAATAAATATATTTAACACTACAAAACATACAATTGCTGCAGGATCAGATAAACAATTCTATAAATTCAATGAAAAATCGTTGCCGACATGTTTTAAACAACAGAGGTTGAATTATCAAATCATTAAAAAAAAACGTTTTTTAATTTTGTAAAACATGAAAAGTTTAATTTCGTTTTAACTTTATTTTTTACTACGTATGTTACGGTACACATATTGTTAATTATTGTGATTAAATGAACAATTGAATGAAAGATTTTGTTGCTTTAGTCACTAATGCATCAAAAATGCTTAGTTTATTATTTATAAAAGAAATATAAATATATTACATGAATGAACGAATGAAATGCACCGATCCCAGCGTGGCTTGACCAGACTCGATAAATCGAATGAACCCCAGGATTTGCACTAGCCCCTGGAGCCTCATGGTTCATGGGGTTACAGAAGCCATTGCATATCAAAGAGTACACCGGGGGGCGCGGGTAATGGTAGGGAATAGACCGTGCCCGTCGGGATATGGAAGGATTTGCGAGCCTACCGGATATGCATCCTTGAGTAAGCAATGGACTAGTGGAGAGACGAGTAATATTTATCTAAGGATGGGCATCTTTTTACGACGTCGCCGCCAGTTGACTCCGTTCGATTTTCACCGTTGAATACATTGGCGGAGATATGCTTCGTTCTCGGCTCTTTTCTATCTCCCTGCTGTGCTGTGTTACACTTTGCTGTTTTCTGAGTCTTTGTCCAAGGACTCGCTGCTGTCCGTTTCAGGTTTCTTGTATATCTCGCTGGCTGCTTTCGTGATCTTGTATCGGTCTTCAGCCATGTCCATCCAGAAGTTGATTTCCTTGTTGAAGCACGCCATGTCCTGTCTTAGGTTGTCGTTCCATGCGTAAATCGGTCAGCCTAATCTCTTGGATTTGGCCTAGTACTGCATTGCTGCATATAAAAGGTGTGGTTTGCCGCGTCTGTGAACATGTGCGAGATAGCACGTCCTGTGTTTCTTGATGAGTTTCGTAACAGTTTTTACTTCTAAAATTTCGTGCATTTACTTTTGTCTTGGTTTATTCCTAGCGTGGTTAATCAAGTCTCTCATGATGACTCTCTCTGTCAGGATGGTTCAAGTCCAGCTTCACCGGTGAATCTTTTGGCGGGGTTAAACTGCTTTCTCGATTCTTTTCTTCTTAGTTCTGATGCGTTTTCAGCAGCACTGTTCAGATCGCGATCGGCCCGATCCTCATTGTTTATGTCCAGCTCCGTCGCCGTACAAGTTCAATCTGTAGCTCGCCGCTGCTCACCTCGGGTTGATTCGATTGCAAATAATATAGTTCGGAGTTAAAAGCGCACTATTCGGCTCAAGTAATTAATAAGACCCCGACAAAAATCCCGACCCGTGTCACCCGAATTCTTCTTTTCTGTTCATAGTTACATCGCCGACACTCATAACCAACTACTTTTAAAACAAAATCCCGCACACAAGATGATCACCTCTGTTACCGCCCAGGTTCTATAATAGCGTCCATGCGCCTTTGCTGGCTTTCCGCGATAGTACTATGGCGGGCGCGCATCGCAAGGTCTATTCCCGCCTGCAGCGTTCGGCCACTATGTAACGCTTACCCATGCTGATCAACCAATAACATTACAGCATCAGATTTTTGTTGCGACCCCTTTTTTGGAAATGAAAATAGCGCCCAGGATAGAGTAAATTTAAAAAGCGTTAAAACTTGATAGCCATCCGTCATATTTGTTTTAAATTAGCTCGAGTAATAAGCCCTTTTCAAGGATTGCACCTGCAGACAGCAGTTTGAGTAAATGAAAATCAAAGTAGGTATATCATATTCTACACTTTCACTGTCAGCTTTGTTGAGATGCCCCGTTGTGGCATTCTATAATATACCCAAATAGTGAGTATCTTAAAAGTTAAAATACCAATTGCTATGCGGCCTAAGCGTCGGCGCGGGCGCCCACATCTGGCGAGGGATATAGGGGCTGCGCAATTTTGTTTCTAAAGCCGTTAGGTATGCGTGCCCAAGACAATAAGAGCACCACTGACCACTCACAAAAAAAGGTCACTTGAACTCAATAACGATTTTGGAACACAATCACCTACGCATTATATCTTAAAGTTAGGTACATTATTTAGCCAATTAAACCAGTAGTGACTTAAAATGACGGAATTATGGCGTGTATCTTGCAGAGAGGAGCAAGTCACTGTAATATGGAAAGATCTCACCAGATTAACCTGCAGGTACACTTGGCGACCACCACCGCCAAAAGAAAACACCACAATCACTTTAAAAACTCACTATCATTAAAAATAATCCATGAAACTACACATTACACAACACGCACCACCCGATAAAATACCGATTTTGAAGAGTTCGATTTCGCTGGCAAGCGAGGCTTGCCACATGCCACTATCATAAAAAATTAACAAAGAGCGTCCCCGGCACAACCGTCTTGGTCAACGGCCAGAGACCCAATCCTATAAAAGAAATATAAATATATTACAATAATAAAAATCGTTCAAAAGTTCAAAACCGTACATGTTGCTTAGACTTTTTCCGATGTGTGTTTTTGTCATCTTTATTTCTTTAATTAATAAAATTATGGCTTAATACTACACGACACGAACGAACTACAAAAAATTAACGTTTTTTTTTTTTAGCTTGTTTATACGCTATACTATTGCAGGTTAACGGAACTAATAAAAGACGTTTTCTAGTTTTATAATAGACTGACGTTTATTATCACATAATGTCTACAATGTTAAATAGATGGCGCTAGCAGTTACATAGCTTTTGTTATTAGGTACTAATAGGAACGCCCTTCGTTAGATAACGTACCTACTGTATATATAAGGTGCTATAAAAATATCTGCCACGGCTGCAATGGGAGACAGTATTGTGTTTATAGATTACAATAGTAAAGATAAATTATTGATCACTTGTCATATTTTTTTTCATACAAAAAATATTTATTAATTGAAATATTGATTTATTGGCATAAAACCATCCCGTAGACTTAATAAGCTGTTGCCGCACCGTACCGAATTCAATTCGCGAAACGCCGGCGCCGTTCATACACTGTTGCCATTCTTATCAAACAATGCCGCTGCGCTCCGGCCACTCGCTCGTCAAAGCGCAGCCCCGCGCGCCCCCACCTTCACCCGCACTACCCCGTTCGTCGCACGCGCTAGTCGACCGCCCGGCCCGCCAGTGGCCTACCAGTCGCCCGCCCGCCCGCCCGCCCGCTCGGAAGTTAGTTTTAGCGGTCAGCGTCGGGAATATCGCGCGCGCTTACTTTAAAAATGCCACCCAGACGGCGGTATTCCAATCAAAAAATAATATCTTGAAATGGTATTGTGCTACCGCGAGTGTAACTCCATAACTGCGCATGCAGTAAACTTATACCAGCAGAGGTTTGGTGTGCGAGTGAGTCATCATATTGCGATTCTTAAACTAACTTGACAGTCCAAATCCTGTTTTAAGTGTGATGGGAAGTTTATCAACTTATTTACGTCCGTTTTTTGGAAGAATGCGGTAGCTGGTAAGTAATTGCACTTTTAAAACACTTGTTTGCCTGCGTATTATTGCGTACCTAGTAGATTAGATAGTGACGGACTAGTCAGCTGATTTCAGTTTTCATTCACAGAACAGATGGAAAGAGATAGCAGTTGTTTTCATTGACGAAGCGACACATCGCGCGTAATTTGTGAACCACGTTATGCAGAGTAGAGTCAATGTTTATTTAACTAGTTTATTTTCTCAAATTGATTTAACTGTGCCGGGGTACGAAATTTCTTCACTATTGTAATCTTTAAACACAATACTACCTCCCATTAAAGCCGTGGCAGATATTTTTATATCACCTTATATAGATTACAAAGTTACTTATGCACTTGTATATATCTAGAAAACGGGACTGAAATTGCGGTATATTTAAATTTTTCCTTGTTTTATAGGCTAAGCATATGTTTAAAATTTAAAGCTTGTGTGTTTGCTAGAAGTACCTTAGAGTTTTGATGATCAGTGAGTCTGTCAGTGACAAAATTAAGGAACTTTGACCAGCAATATAATAGTTCTAAAACTACATATATGTTCAAATTGAATATAATTTGGGAATAGTTATACTAAGTTCTCTTGGTCACTGAAAATTCAGGCTTCTAGCTTTAACTGCAACAAAGTTACAGGGGCTCGAAAATGTCCTGAATGGCTTCGAGAAAAGATGGTACGCTATGCCTTTGTTTGTTTTGACTTGGCGGGGGCACTGCGCCATGCCCCCAGATTATAGAAGTCGGTCCTGCAGTAGTAATGGCAATTAATGCGATTTTTCATTAATTTCATTAGCAAGTGAATTATTGAGTCTTAGCATGATAATTGCTATTGCTATGCTAATAGCTAATATGATGATAATTGATAATAATGAAGTATGAAAATTTTATTAAAAGTGCGAATTAAAATGGTGAACGCTCATTTTAATTCGCACTTTTAATGAAAATGAAAATGTACGAAGCCATAATTCACTTAGCACTTCACGAAATTTCGCAACTAAATTTCATTAGCTAAATGCTAAATGATTTTTCACAAGCTAACAATGAATGCGAATGCTAATTAATCCATCACTATCCTGCAGGCATAATGTCACAGACATACACATACTTTACACACAAAGGTCTGCCGAGGCCAACACAAAGTTAATTTGCACAGAGCTAACAGAAAGTGAAAGTTGACATATAAAAGGAAATGCAGGAGTTAGCAACTTCTAGACATGACACTACATGGTTTGTAACTCACTTGCGGTCTTGGGGTCAGGCTTACAAATGTTAGAGTTTATAATATTTACTATTTATAAAATGTTTATGTTACTATTGTTTTTATTCATATTGACCAGGCTGAGTAAGTTGATTACTAAATGAATAATATTTTTTTGAGTGTTGGCAACACGTTGGCAACGCTAGTCGATGGCGGACGGGAGTTGAATCGATGCGCATTGATTTTGTAAAGGATTATTGAATAATATAAGGTTTTTGCGGGAACACCGTTCGAACCAATACAGTGTTTTATTTATTTGATACAAATAAACAGAACATCGTCTGACCTCTGAGACTCAGCAATAAGATTAAAAAAACTTTTTTACAAAAAATTAAACCGACGAAAAAAGAACTGAAAAGCGAAAAATAAATAACTTTAAATTCGGAAGTCGGTGTCTTCGCTTTTCAATTTTCGTTTTTTGCCACCGACTTCCGAAATTAAAGTTATTTATTTTTCGCTTTTCAGTTCTTTTTTCGTCGGTTTAATTTTTTGTAAAAAAGTTTTTTATTTTTCGCTTTTGTTTTACCATCCACTCCAGGGTACTCCAGAGGGTTACTCCAGGTTAAAGACCTGGTGTTGATGATGAGTGGTTGTGTCATCAGAACTATGTATGTGTGCGAAATTTCAACAAAATCGGTTCACAGTTGAAAATTCAGTTGGTGAAAAATCAATCAACCCCATTTTTACTACCTTTAGGGGTGGATTATAGTTTCCAATTTTAAATGGGACCAACTTCGAGGTATACCCTTCCCAATAAAAAAAGAATTTTTCAAATCGGACAACTCACTAAAAAGTTATGCGTGGTAATAAATAAAAAAAAATAAAAATATGTACGGGTCGACTTGAGAACCTCTTCCTTTTTTTTTCGTCGGTTAAAAAGAAAATCAATCTAAGCCTACATGAAAATTAGAACTGGTACTTTCCAGTTCCAGCCCTGGGCCCTGGCATGCAGGTATTGTAGTCATAGGCCTATGTAACCTCCCCGGAACAGCAGACGTTAGACGCTCGCGGTTCATGGGGCACGTGCACTTACATATTGCTGCGCGGTGAGGATCTCCAGCAGTGACAGCAGGATCTCTCCATCTCGCAGGTCCAAGAACAGGTCCTCCACCAGCGGCTTGTCGTTCTGTAACACAAACAAACGGTACATTCACATCACGCAGCAACTGTGTGAGTGTTAGTCCAAACGGTTATTCTTCTCTAACAAGTGTGACTCCTTCACGTAAACCTTCCTACAGTCAAGGAACAGATGTGGCTGGTCGTAAAATTATGTATAAATTAAAAAAATAAGCAAATGAAAAAAAATTAAGAGAACCCCGTGAAAGTTCCGGAACAGGGGTGAGCAAACAATTTTTTTTATTTTTTCCTCGTTAATTTGAGGTTTCAAAGAACATAATGAGCACTAGTGAAGTTTAAAATTCGCTAACCAAATTATAGGTTATGCAATAGCCCCACAAATCAAAATTTTAGAGAAAAGTTCACTGCACCTCCTGGGTTCCCCAATTTTAGAAGACAGCTTTTAATCTTTCATCGACGAAAAAATCAAAAACTTCAACGATATTTCGGACAGACTCTCCAAAATCAATCTACATTCAGCATTCACCCTAATTAGATACTGTTGTTTTGGTCCAAATTTTATATATTTTCTACGCTCTTCCCCTTTATGGAAGCAGTCACACCTCTTGGACAAAATTGACCAAATTATTCGCAGCACACTAACATCCATCCTAAATGTGGCCCTGGACGACCGAGCGTGGCTGCAAGCCACACTACCCATCCGTTTTGGTAGCCTCGGCGTCCGCAAAATTACGAGTATTAGCTTACCGGCGTTCCTGTCCTCTGTCCGCAGCACTGAAAAGTTGACCGGGAAAATTTTAGCCCCCTGCCAGGTTGACCCTGAAGTGCCGTGCTTGACTGATGCAGAGAACGCCTGGAAAGCGGCTTGCCCGGGTACAGATTGGCCCGTGAACCCGTTTTCCCAGAGGCAATGGGATGAGCCGCTCTGCAGGTTGGTACGGAATAATCTTATTAATACGTCCACCAATTCTGCAGAGCGTGCCCGCCTGCTGGCTGTGGGTGAATGGGAGTCGGGCCTCTGGCTTCAGGCACTACCGTCACCCAACATAGGCACTATGCTGGGTGACACCACCTTCCGGCTCGCTACTTGTCTGCGTCTGGGCGCTCCTTGCGTGGCTCCGCATCGCTGCCAGTGCGGTGAAGGTGTCGGCTGCCTCGGTCACCATGGCCTTTCCTGCAGCAAGAGCGCTGGTCGGTTGGCACGGCACGCAAGCATTAATGACATCATCCGTCGGGCTCTTGTCACCGCCGGGGTGCCAGCTGTTTTAGAACCCAATGGCTTGGCACGCGACGATGGGAAGAGACCAGACGGAATGACCATAATGCCTTGGAAGTTGGGTAGGCCTTTGGTGTGGGATGCAACCTGTGTCGATACCCTCGCGCCATCCCATCTTCCTAGCACGGCGGGCTGTGCTGGGGCGGCTGCTGCAGGTGCAGAAAATCTCAAACGGCGCAAATATAACAACCTCATTGGTAGCTATATCTTTGAGCCGTTTGGGGTTGAAACACTAGGGCCGTAGGGTCCGACTGCTCATCGAGTATTTCGGGACATCGCCAAGCGGTTGGTCGACTCTTCACGTGACCAGAGGGCTGGCCAATTTCTAGGTCAAAGAATCAGCATTGCCATCCAACGTGGCAATGCTGCCAGCCTTTTGGGCACTTTTCCCACTGACAGCGATGCGGAAGAATTTTTTGACGCCCTATGAGCCCTTCCTTTATATATGTTTTCCTTTTGTCCACGAAGTAGGTAATCTTTTCTTTTATTATATTTTAAGCCCTTTCATTTAATACCCAATATTATGTTAAAAACAAATAAATATAATTAGACATTTAAAAGATAAAAAAAATTATAGGTTTGAAAATTCGCTTTTTTTCAATTTTATCTCGTTATAACTAAAAAAGTGAATATTTTGCTTCAAAAAAATTACTGCTTGTTTAAACACATAAAAATCTATATTTTCAGTGGTTTTCATTGACATCGAATCATTTTTGATGCAGAAAAAAACAAAAAACGAAAAAATCGGGTTTTCGCGTTTTTCTCCATTTTATGGTTATATTGGAAATTGGTAAATACAAAAGTTGAAGATATTTTGATTATAAACAACTTTTACTTTTAACCTTTTCCGATAGGTGTAGGTTAGCCGCAAATCGTAAAAATCATTACTAACCTCCCCAAAATCGCTATTTCCCTGTTGATTGAATCGGTTTGAAACAAATTTATAATCCATTGCTCCATCAGTTCGAAAAAAAATCTGCTCAACGACGGAAATAACGCAAAGAATGTTGTCGAACTGACAAAAGGAAACAGATTAGTCATAATCCGTTACGTAATTAGATAGCTGGATTAACAAATAGGGTACTTTCAATCCCGGTAGAACGTTCCCGTGGGATTTTTTCCGAAATCCACGCGGGCGAAGCCGCGGGCAATAGGTAGTAATATAAAGTATTGTACTATATTTCGGGTCTGCGTACTATAATACTATTAAAGAAATATATAGTATGCAAAAATACATATATATTTTCAACAGCGAAACCTAACAAAGAAATCCTTCATTAAAAAATAAATATTAACGCTCCTTTACATTAACTTTTGACTGATGCCATAACTTTAGAATCGAACTCATCTGTCTTATTCTGCCGTCATAAGGAAAAAGGGCACAACTAACATTTTTTCAAAATTGAGTAATATAGACATTCGGAATAAAAAAAAAAAAAGTCCCATGTGCCAATATTTTTTGTACAATTTTAGGAACAAGATAAACAAAAGTACCGTAATGTCAAAAGGCACAACTGACTGAGCCACTTTGTAAGTTTTTGTACGTAATTTGTACGTAAAAAGAGCACATCTGACTTACCTACGTCAAAAGGTCACATATCGCACTGATAATACAATACTGCTGTAACTCAAAAAATGACAAATTTGAGATAACATCATATTTAAACGTAAAATTCAATCCCCTACGCGTCAATAATACCGTCGTTAGAAAAGTGCAAGAAACAAATAAGAAATGGCGCTATGAGTCATTGTTCATGATGAATTGATGACCGACTGTCAAAATCTGCCACCCAATAATGTATCATCTTTAGTTGCGACCAAAACTCGGCTAAGAAGGAAGGCACGCTTTGCGTTTAAAACGCATTAATTCGAATTGGAACGTTATTAACTTATTACTGAATCAGGTATGTAAAAGTTAAACTATTAATTCGAGTTAAACTTGGAGTATTTCTAGTTGTTACACTACTATTGATTCACAAAAATGCGATTTTAAATTATATTTTTACTTACGTCATTCTTGGTGGTTTATTAAGTAATTTTAGATATAATACAGTATTGTTGAAGAATTTTCATTAGGTGGTTTCTTGTGATCATTTCTTAATATTTAAACAAATACTTATTTGTTAATCACAGCATTTAAAATCACGCATTCTAACATGTTAAAGTAAATATTAGAATACTCTAATTAACTATGTTTTTTTTTAAATTTCGAGTTACTACTTTCTAGGTGACATAGGTACAATATTAAAGGTCTATTACTCATTATAATTAAATATTTGTTTTTTTTTAGATTAAGTATGCATTGTGGGCGATTGCTTGTTGGTATGGCGACAAAAACAACGTCAAACAATCACCAGGAGAAGGAAAACGACGAACCTATTGAAGAAACCTCGCTCCCTTTGAATTCTTCATTGCATCTTTTTCCTTCCCAGCTGTTGTGTACGGGGAACCCGTAAGCATAGCCGTGTTCCCACGTTTTCTGTTTTCTCTTTCTGTAGTTAATTTTGGGAATTGCTATAATATTTTCCGGTGTACTTAACTAAAAATGGACTCTTTTCTTTTAAAATTTGCCTTTCAGTAGTTTTGTCTTTACCCCTTAAATTGGACGCGAGAAATCGAAACCATATAAATAAATATTAAAATATTAAGTTAAATTGCCCATGTGTAAAGGCAATCCCATTATGCCCGTTCATTTTGCCCCAAACGTTACATTTTCAAGTTGATCGGCAATTTTTTGAATCAATAGATATGATAAACAACGAGTACAACGACCGAATGACGCCACTGACGACTGGTATAAGCGTGTCTGACAGGCACACAAGCTAGCTTCACATTGTGCTCCGAGCCTCATTGTGCCCCACCCTCCCCTACATAATATTTTTTTTAGCCCAAGTCCATTTTTGTGACTATAATACCATTACTGTGCAATTACAACTTTAACTGATTTTAAGTGCAAGAATAATTATTATATTATTTTGATTTCCTCTGTTTTTATACTGGCTAATTTTGTTTTATGTTTTGGACGGTTTATTTTGTTATTTTTTTGTTTTAATAAGTACAAAATATTTAAATAACATTTTAATAAATAATCTTAATAAAATAATCTTTTATATTAATAAAAGCTGATTAACTGACTGATCGTACTTAATTGTTTGGTTTTATTTATTAATTTCCTAACCCTAGATTGAAAATGATTGTGTTTGAGGTAACTACATAAATAAAAAAATTGTTGTAATTAAAAAATGTTGCTCAAAACCATAAAAAAAGTCACCTAAAAATTGTAGTAACTCAAAATGTTTGAACAATAACTACACAACTAAAAATAATTCATCTTTCTGAAAACTTTATTCAACGCAATATAGTCTTAACTCAAAAATTGGAAATTAATTAATTATCTGTAATTTTTTAAATGATTGGTAAATAGTTAATTGCTTTAATTTTATTAATGAACCTATTATAGTATTCATTTTTATATAATTTATAACAGGAAGTGAATAATCAATTTTTCGTCGATTCTCAAAAAAGTCATATTTTGAGTTACAACGGTATTGTATTATCAGTGCGATATGATCCATATATGCGGCTTTTATATTTGTATCACGATAAATATAATTTACTATGTGCGTGTGCGGTATGTCAATAAAAAGCAGCCTATGTCCTTTCTCAGGCTCTAGACTATATGTGTACCAAATTTCATTTAAATGGGTTCAGCAGTTTTGTGTGAAAGCGCGACAGACAGATAAACAGAGTTACTTTTGCATTTATAATATTATTAGTAAGGAAGTAAGGATTTACTCAAAAAGGCATAATTGACCTGCGTTAAATATTAAGGGCATAACTACCACAGATGTGCTCTTTGGTTTAAAGGTCACCAACTAGACCGTGACATTTAATTTAAAAGAAAAGTCACAACTAGCAGATAAGCCTTTACTACCAAAAATCTTTGATTGGAAGTGAATGTGCCTTTTTTAATTATGATGACAGTATTGCGTTTCGAACTTGCCAATAATGTCAAAATGACAACGTCAAACGAATTTTTGAGAAGTAAGTTTTATTTTGGGATTTGTAACTAACAGACTTCATGGCAACTAAATCAATTTAATTTTGTTCTTTTGAGAAGAAGTCATAAATAAATTCGCTATGGAAAGTGGTAGCGATAACGAAAATCCGTCAAGTTACTACCGCCTAGGACTACGTAATGCCGAATAAAAAGCGAAAAATACAAAAAAGATTCCAAAAATATAAACATGAATGGGAAAAAAAAATGTGATAAAGCATAATTATGACACTTTTATTTTAGACAGCAAAATGTTAAAAAATGCATATACTTAGTCCAAAAAAAAACAATTTTTATAAAAAATGAATAAGCAACAAATATATCTTTGTCTATTTATTGCTTTTTCCATAAAATACCGTACTATATTTTTTTGAAGTGTACTTACTATATTTAAAAAAACTTATTTTGTATATTTCGCCGAAGAAATGTTGGCAACCCTACCCTAGATACTCATACGTTCTTAGTTCACAACTAGACGTATAGTTAGGCAAAACATACCGATACCTGACACTGGCAATAGAAAGGTTACTTACGCGGCATCACAAAGTATGTAACTACTATGTACTAACTTACACAGTGCAACGGTTATCAATGTACCCAACCCACTCATTTGTATTAGCTAAGTGAATCGTGCGTGAGCGGTGTACAGCATTGTCCGCCATATTATAAAATTCCAGCTGTAAACAGTGGCAGCGGCTCGCTCAGTGTCGAGAATTGACCCTAATTACTTCACGCACACAATTTGTGAGCATCGCGGACTGATGTGTTTGAAGTTTGAACACACACACGGTGACGTTATCATAAGTCGACGCAGATCCTGCTCCAAGCTGACGACAACATTAAATAGTGACTAAAACTTTAGACTTTCTATACTGCCATGTGTGGAAGTTTGTTTTGTTGATTAGTTGCTACATTGAGGTTACAGCGTAGGCACACGTCCAGTTTATATATCGAACGTTTTACGTTCTATCGTTCTATAGACATAGACAGTCAAAGAAGTTGGGCTTCGTACTATGCTGTAACTACGATCGATTTAAATAAACTGCCAATTTCTCCAATAGAAATAGATTAACATGTCATTGAGTCATTGACATATCAAACAGTTTAATCAATCGCCAAGGGTCAGGCACACGATCAATGTCCACCAACACGTCTAAAAATGTTTCGAAAGCGTCTCTTCAATACTAATAAACAAGTATCAATGTGTATCCACTCACTGCACATTAATTCGGTAGAGTGGGCGGCGCGGACCATTCACAACAATACTATTTAGTTGATCAAGTATCTATCATAGTCCGATACCTCAAGAGTTTATGCAAACTCATTAGTAGTACACACGGCTACACATCAAGCTATACATTTCCAGTATAACCTGATCTCGCATTTTATAGGATTTCCGTACAATGCGAAATCAGATTATACTGGAAATGTATAGCTTGATGTGTTGCCGTGTGTACAAATGCTTACAACTAGCACTTCAAGGTCTATTAGACCAGTCTTTACCTTGACTAGCTGTGAGTTTATCCATTTAGTGAACGTTTTCTTCTGGACGTCTTCTCGTTCATCTGAAACAAAAACGCTTAATATTAATAACCAAAATTTTAACAAACTATAGTACGCATCTTCAATAAAGAAAATAATGTTATAAAACTTATGAATTTTCTCAAGTTTATGAAAATTATGAAAATAAAAGTAAGTTGTCATATACGAGTATGTACATCAATATAAAACAACAATGACATGATGGCGAACGGGAACCGGTCAACAGAGGCAATATTGTAAGTATGACGTCAAGAATGACGTACGACCACTTTCGACCGCCTGTGAGGCAGTGGGCTGCAGGAAGGCTTCCCAGGTCTTCAGCAGCGTCAGCATGACGCGGCACACCCGCGCCTGCGGCAGCGCCTCCACCAGCGAGCTCAACAATGCGCAATTACATTCATCAACACCACGAATGGTGGACATTTACAGCATTTATTCACAGGCATGCTAGTTGTATTCCCGATTCCCAAGAGCCGACTGAAAACGAATACATTATGCCATCGATGGATGCCGAGGGTCCCGTTATCCTCGCTTCAGCGCACTTTATATTTTGCTTTGTCTGTGGCAACGCCGCGTCGGTCGTTTAATGAGATGTATCGCAGTGTCCCCGCGACCTTCGATCATTTGTACCGCAACGGACGCGAATCGATTGCTTGAGATTCAGATCCATTCCAAACTTTTAGCTACACTCTACACCTACAGTTGATACAATTATATCCATAGGGGTTGGATTTAGAAACGTGCCGCCTGGCTAGAAAGAATGTGAGCTTATTTGGGGTTCTTGAGGGTCTCCTGAACCCACCACAACAATTTTATTTCACGGGAGACGCATTTTTTTTAAGACAAGTAAGTTTAAAAAAAATTTTTTTTTTTTTACGTATACAAGAGCGAAGCTGCTCAGCTTGCAACTACAGCTTGCAAGCGAACAAAGACCCTGCCATCTCCTTCGAACCTAACCTGCCTGAGTCGGGTTGCCCCAATTTTCACGCACTGACTTATTAGTATTACTTGTAAAGATGTTAGGAATATTGTAATATCGTATACTTTTACAATGTTTGTAAATATGTGAGCACCATGTACCTATCACATAACTGATTTATTTGTCATTGCTCCATTTATATTTTTTTTGCCTTTTGTGGGACAGCAATCTTATTGTGGGTGCATCGTCTTCACATATAATTATATAATTCATGTATACAAAATATTGTAAAACATTTTTGAAAAGAGTAACGGTGGAGTTTCTTGCCCATTCTTCTCCATACGAAAGCTACCTTTTGGAATGGGCAACTAGAATCAATTCTATTTCTTTGTTTTTCATTGACGTTCAAAAGTGCCTTTTATGTGCCTATTTGAAATATAAATTATTTGACTTTGACTTTCTCGACACATCTCGACTTAGTACAAAGGCAACACGAACTTAGAATGCGAGAGCGAGCGAAGCGAGCTCGGGACTTGGAGCACCCCGCCTCGAGCAGGTTAGCGCGGGGTCGAGTGAGCGAGCGAAGCGAGCGAATAAAGACCCCGCCATCCCCTTCATGGTTATTTTTAGGGTTCCGTACCTCAAATGGAAAAAACAAAACCCTTATAGGATCACTCGTGTGTCTGTCTGTTCGTCTATCACAGCCAATTTGCTCCGAATTCAATGGACCGATTAAGTTGAAAGGAGACCATTCATATTGGGCCCAAAACACAAAGCCAGCTAAAAATAATGTGTTACCCCGATTGGGAAAGTCCTCCTTTTCATTTTTTACGATGGCGCCGAATCTCTACTACCGTGCCTTCAACTGTTTTCAAAGTTGAAAAATCTAGTTACCTTGATGATCTTTCGTGTCTGGGAGGAACATTTTAAGCAAACGAAAAAGTATATCACCTAAGTCGAGGAAGTGCACCCAAGTATTTTTCGAAGACTTCTTTTTAGGGTTCCGTACCCAAAGGGTAAAACGGAACCCTATTACTAAGGCTATGTCCGTCTGTCCGCGGCTTAGCTCAGAGACTGTTGGTACTAGAAAGCTGTAATTTGGTATGGGTTTACATATAAATCACGCCGACAAAGTGGTAAAAAAAATCGTAAAAAATATTTTTTTTTAGGGTACCTCCCCTACACTTTGTTTTTTTTTTCTCGTCGATGCTGTTGTGTGGGGTATCGTTTAAAAATAATGGGAGTTTCTGAAAACCATGTTTGGATTCAAGGATTTTCTTAAATATCTTTTGAAATTGAATCATGGCAACCTCTTAAGGGGTCATCGTACTGATCATTATGAACAACTTTCACTATGGGACCAACCAAGAAACCGCAAATAAAAAATAAGCTATTCCCTACATTTTGACGAACTATGGGAACCTATATAATATTACTTTCAGGAAACCTATAAGTAAGAAGTCTATGGTCTTAAAATTATTATTAATCTCCCAATATTGTGCGGATTTGTGAGTACAAACTTACATTTTCAGTTGGAACGTATGGGGGAGCATCGGAACATGTTTTTCAACTACAATGTTTAGGCCGGGTTTTTCCAAGCTCCGTAGATATTCAACGGTTACCCCAGCCCCCGAAACGAATAGTATACGTAACAAATTACGAAGCGCGGAAGACGCGCGCGCCAAACACATCGCTCATGAGTTCACGAACCCAAAGGTCAAAAAACATGATTTCCGATGTGAAATCAATGTTTTTTACTCATTTTGATTCTTCTAACCAGGCTATAGCGGTTGACAAATTGAAGAATAAACTTTAATAGTAATATAAATTCATACGACAATCCACATTATTGTCGATAGCCTACGTTAGGTGTGCACGAGCACGTCACTACCGTTGCAAGCTATAGTGGCTTTACGGGTGGGCGTTAAGGGTGGGCGTTTTGGGGGACTGTCTTATGTAATTTTGACGTTCGAAAAGTGCTGATTCTCAGCCTAGTTTGAATAACAGACAGACAGAGTTACTTTCGAAGTTATAGGTAATATTATTTATGTACTTATTTATTTTATTTAAGCGTCTTTAATTCCTTAGTAATAACAAGTGTTTTTTTTTTTACATATTTTAACTAAGGACCTCTCGACTAGTATAGGCCTCCTTTGGGCCTCCTCCATCTCACTCTTCTTTTTCCTATCTTGGGCTGTTCTCATCCAGTCGTTGTTTGCGAATTTTATAAGTTCGTCTTCCCATCTTTCAAGGGGGCGACCTCTTTTCCTTTTTCCGGGTATAGGTAATATTAGTATCGATTAAAAAAATCATTAAAAAAAACTACCTATGGATTTTCGGCAAAGGGGGGTGGACGATTTTACTTACCTACACCTACCCCCTATCGAGGCGCCACGTTTCTAAACTTTAGCCCTTGTGTCCATCAATGATTGCAAGGAAGGAAGACGAACCGCTTGTGGTGAACTGGTGACCCACACATCATGCGAACTGTAAATATAAGCCATAAAGGACATTAGCAAGTCATGAACATCGTCAGAGAGACTTGATAACACGTTGTTATAATAACGTTTACTTTCAACATAAGCGAATGAAAGGAGAAGTGTAATTTGCAAGATTATAACATCTCTCGTCATGAGCTTACTCTCTTCGCGTATTCGTTTTTTACTGGCAGTCATACGTAACTGTTCTTAAACACCGTAGTCAGCGAGTCCATGACAATATCTGATCAGGGACACTACAAGATTTATGAGTGCGGCGTACACGGCTTTGAATAAATAACATGACGTAAGATTTAATTTAACCCACTGTGTCATAACTCATAACTCATAACTGAAGGTAGTAAGCTAATACGGCGGTCTCAGAACTTATTAATGTACTTTGGGAAGAGAACCAATCGCAAGGCACTTAACTCATCTGTTCAGCTATAGTTTTTTGTAATTTGTATACAGAGCCCGTCGCTTATCGTAACTTTGACCCTGTTGACATATTGTACCATAAAGCATCGAGATAGTCCTAAAGCTCAAGGTCTCAGACAGCAGCAGACAGTATAGAACACTACATTATAGTCGGTTAAGTCTCGGTGCCGCCAACAATTTATGTCGTCTTACATCATAATTACTTGCATCTTGTGATTTTGCCCAAGTTTTTGTGTCCACATACTTGAATACAGGATACAGGTATCATTTCCGCCGGGTTACGTCATTCGTGTCGTTCATTACCTTTATATTTCATTCAAATCTTATGCCCGTCGTTGCCGCTACACTCCTGTCGGCGGCGACAGACACTTGGCTGCAGGACATTGCACATTTGCAGTATCTATATGTATGACTTATTCATTCGCTGAGAATGCTTTGACACTGCTTCTGCTATGCTGGGGCTAGGTAGGACTTGTATTGTACAGCATACTCGTTCACAATACTTACCTACCTATGAGGAAGATTCTTAGAGGTCATTGGTCAACAATGTGAACATAAGAAATTCAGCAATTTGTGTGGCATCTCTGATAAACATTCATTCGTCTCATTGAACCTCACATTAAATTGAACACTGTTGTTTTGGTAACTTCGTGGAGTTCACAAATAATCACTAATAATTCGGCAAGAGCAGTCAAGGCCGTTGCTTAGCAACGTTTTAAATAGACTCCGGAGTCGATCGATAGGCGAGGAGCCTGCGCGTGCGAGTAAGCAGTCATTATCTTTACAATTTAATACCTACAATAAAACTGTTTTTTTTTTTGATGTGGAACACTGGAAGCATATTTTTGCAAAGCTTTATTCAGCTTTGTGATTTCCCAAAGTTCCGATCTAAGTTATCTGCAAAATAGAGCAAGTTAAAAATTGTTTGAAAGTTAAAAGTAAAAAATTTAACAAACCTTTTGGAAAAGTTTTTTACGAATCACCAGTGGCAATACCAACGGCTTAAAAATAACTAAGTCGACAACAGGCACGCACGTAGCTGATAAGATAACCTTATAGTTGACGAAAATTTGGTGCAAACACTTACCAACGGCTTATCTACTTCATCGTTACTCATACGCAGCCGCAGCTTCCGTCGCCACTTGGCATTACTTCTGGGTTGAATTATGTAGGTACTCCATAATTATGAATAGGCAAGTCGGCTATGACTCGTGGTTAGTGGCTACAAGTGCTACGACCCCCGTTCCACGCCTTTGTTTATTTATTTTGTTCCCCTTCCGATACTAACATGTCTACCTCTACTTACCATTACCCAGCTCCCATTAAAATTACATCATGAAACTTCAGATTTTTAAACAAAGTTGAGGTCAAACTTCAACTATATTGAAAATTGAAACCAAAAATTGTGATTTGATTAGGTTGACTCATGGACCATGGTATTCGAAGTAGTCTAAAATGTGCTTCATATTTGGTGAAATAAAATTCGGTTTAAAGAAATTTATTTCTCAAAATTGTACTCAATATTTCAATAAAACATTTTGTTATAGGAAACTTAATTAGGAAGTAAGAGTAAGTATCTACATGTCGCATCTGCGGCGCGACGACGCCTAAATCAGGGCACCCACGACGAACTCGTCCGTATGTGGGCGGGTCCGGCGGCGGCGGCGGGGCCAACCATTGTGAAGTAAGGAGAGTTTTACATTAACACCAATCGTAACACCGCTGATCCCATGTGCCAGCAACAAATATAAAAGTCGGTGCATTACAGAACGACGATGTTGATACAAGCAACCGGCGCGCGGCGCGCGAAACTGGAAAAGCATTAAGGCGCGGACTGACTACGATTTTAAACGCTAGAACTGCACTCACACAACCACGTCTGCGCGCTATACGGTAACGCACACACGCAAACAAGGTTGTTTGTGTGCTCATGGAAAGTTGCATAGTATATGTAAGGAAATCAGATGTTTTCTGTTTAATTTAATGACGTGTGAGTGTGACGTACCGATATTTGATGAACAGTGTAGGTGAATAATATGATACAATAAAAAAAATAAAAAAAATAAAAAATCCCGCCTGCAAGAACGCATAACTTAAAAGCGTTTTTACAGGCGCGTTTTTTGTTTTCATAATATTTTCTTTATTCCAAGTTTTTTGGTTTTATATATACATATATTGGAATTGACTCATTACTAGCTTTTATTTAATATTGTTGTATTGTTTTTTTTTAAACCTTTCCCTCCCTTTTTTTGTATTTGTAGAAGCAATATATAAATATTATATAGCCCATACCACTCCCACAATTAAAACGAATCTAATGACACCTCATTAGCTAAAATCCATCAAGCCTTTTAGGCTACAGAGCGTGCCAAAGAAATAGGCATACATACAAACATACATACATACTCTCGAAAAACATTACCCTCCTTCTGCCCAGTAAAGTTAAAAAAAACAATAGTTTATCTTTATTACAGTACATGACAAACTGTTATAAACAAAAAATCTGTATGTACTCGACTGCGGCAAAGCAAAAATAGGAGGGTTATGTGTTTCACCTGTTTGTATGTATGTCCGTCCCTATATTCCCTCGTAAAACGGCTGAACGATTTTGAACGAATGATAATATCATTCATTCAAAATCGTCATCATAAGACATGAACTTAGAGAGTTGTATTGCTGATTCTAATGTTTATAATTCTGTAAATCCATGTTTGTTACGGCCGCAAATCATATTTAGATCGACATACAACCTGATACTGACCTGCAAATTGCAGAAAACGTAAGAAAATTTGAATTTCGCGGGCTACCTTAGAGCATCCCCCTTAACCTAAAAGGACATGACCGGTGGGACTATGGGCTCCTGCTTAGGTGTCGAAATAAATGTGCAGCAAATATTGTTTTATTTTTGCAATTGTTGTATTCTACGGTTTCCAGATAAAAAAGTTTCACGAATCTAAAAGATCTGGAAACTGAGCAAAATAAAGATAAGTATTCACTAAATAACTCTGTTTTTCGATATGAGATGGCGCTAGGCGTTGTGGTTATCGAGGTTAAGACAAGTTTTGACATTGATTGTCCCTGAGATGAGATTGCGACTTGAATTTATACATTTTTAGTTACGGGCATTAGGCAATCACCGCCGCCCATAGACATCCACAACATCAGGGTTTTTTCTGATGCGTTGCCACCCTTTTCCCAAATAAACGCTGCTTTATTAAGTTTTGCTGGCTTTCATGCAATCGAACCGCTGTGTCAGACTTTATACCCGTTGTCTGTTGTTAAATAGTATTGTTCCAATGTAGTTTAAGTAAATACCTGATTATTCACCCACCGGGCAAGTCTCGCTTGCTGGGTTAAGGTTAGCATTGACATAATATGCCTTTGAACCCGCCTTACGAAATATGCCACAGTTTATGCACCTCATCATAATATCCATTTAATCGAATCGTAGAGCAAAACAGATGAATCCTTTTTATATAGCAATGGTAATCGGGCTTTGAAGATATTAGTTCTAAGAATAGCAATGGTCGTTAGAAATAGAACACAATAATCGCACAGTATGTACACAACGAACATGTAAACACAACGTGACGCCAAGATCGGATGTGCAAGTAAGGCTGGTGAATGGCGATCTGAGATAGATAAATGACACTCGATTTTTTCTCGAACCTAAAACACTAAAATCGAAATCATTTGACTACCTCGTTGGTTTAGGGTCACAAGCGCTGTAGCGCTGTACCCGAGAATCGCACCCAGGACCTGGGTGCGATTCTCGGGTCAGGCAAAGTGTTATTGGGTTTGTCCATCTGGAATATCTCAGTAGCAAGTGGAGTCGGGATTTGTGCCCGGTTGATGGCAATATGCTTGCCCCCTATTGCACGGGACTAACAAAATAACTAGCGAAATGAGGGTGTATACGTATAGGTACAGTCTCCCTTCAGGGATTAGAAGCGTTATGTTATGTTATGTTATTATTAATCAAACACAGTTAAAAAGGGTATAATAAAATATCAATTCAAAAATATATTTTTTGTGAATCGATTTTTCGTGCTTTGACTCGAATCGATTAATTGGGGATTTTATGAAAAAGATTGCTACCATAATATATTGTGCCTTTGGTCCCGCCACTAATGTCAGATGCATTGTCAAAGAAATAACAGTTCTTTATACACAGTGATTATTATGGTATTCGATCGTGACAAATGTCAAAAAATACCTTACCTGTAAGCGTGTAAATAAATCAAATGAATTATAAACAAAACATGCATTATATATTCCATGTCATTTATTCCCTTGATTGAAAATAACTCGTTCTTAGTTTATTTTTCCTATACTATGTGTAGCTTATTATGGTTACCGGATGATTATGGATACAATGGAACGTCGAAACCGGGAAGTACTTATAGAGTGCGTTTCATCATTATAGTTCCTATGCCGTAATGTTGGCACTTTAACAACGGACCTATTAGGTGGCGCCGTAACGTACAAATGTTCGTCCTACAACAGTGGAACCAACATTACGGCATATGAACTATTTGATAAAACGCACTCTAAAAGAAAAGCGGAAGCAATTTAAATACTGTTTTTGCAGATATTTGAACCTTGGCTTTATTCGGAATAATTTATCCATGATAAATTAGATCTTTATTTTTAAATCTTAGTGTATAAACTGTAATTCTGCACAAGTTCCCGAATTCGAAGGCAGAAACTGGTCATCTCCTTTTGTCCTATAACTAAATCGGAATATTTTTAATCGCGATTAAAAATGTGTGGAATAAAAAACACAAAAAAAGTAAAAAATAAGTCTTTGCTTTTAAATTTTCGTTTTTTTAATAATAATAATAATAACCCCACCGCCGTATCTCTACGTTGACGTCGACGTCGAACTCTAGGTCTGTGCCGGTAGAGTTTACTTTGCCGGAACAGGTCTAGGATGAGGAGCCAGACCAAGAGAGATACAAAAACCCGCATGGCAGCATGTGGCGAGCTGTTGGGCAGTAGCGACCCCACGGACCCTACCTCTCGGGAGAAGTCTTGTTCCTCACCTCTGGCTTGCCTTTATTGGCCGGCTGGAGTGAAAACTGACGAGGAACAGAGCTCCCACCTCATTCTTGCCTTGATTGGCGGGCTTGAGTGGAGATTCGCTAGAGCAAATGTACTCGGAGGAAGGAAGTATTCCAGTAGGATGCTGGTAGAGATCTTGACCGTACTTCCGGGATTGTCCTGATAGCCGTGGACTACCTCTCCACTCCTCTTAAGCACCTCAGGACATGTTGCCCCCTTGTCGCTACGTCACTATGTTCTAGCGACCGTTTTCGGGGGCCCATTATTGGGTGTGCAAGTCACCCCCTGCCATATTATCCGTGTATATATAAAACATTGATCAGGCAGGGGACATAGTCCTTCAATAGTTTTAGGTAACCAGTCCACTATAGCCACCCAAACCCATAGCTCAATATATTTTGTTTCCATGTTCTGCAATAGTCCTACACCATCCGGGGTTGTCCTTGGGTGTACTTTCATAGTGTATACAGGGATAATACTAAGGCGGCACTACAGAACTATAGTTCACTTCACACAATATTTTATCAATAAATTACTCGTACACTACGAATATCAAATTACGAAACAGAGCGTCCGGGACCGTCCGTGCATGGCGGGCGCTGCCCGACGACTAAAGTAAGTACTAGTGTTGGGTGACTTACCACACGTGCTAGCACAGTTGTAGTTACTCACTTGGATGAAAAGAGTCACTCACTCATTTTATTTTTATGTGCTAGCACACACCACACTGGCACAGATTAGCTACACACAGAACATATTTGTACTTGTGAGTTTTGAACAACATGAGTCAGTCGATCGAGTCACTCACTCTTTTTGTGTATTTTGATCATTGATGTCTTCGTTCACTGTTGCTAGCAGAAACACACCACAGAACTCACCGTGCGTGTGCCAACTCAACTGCGTATGTGTGCCGTGTCGTGTTGCGTTGTCGTCACTACTCACTACACACCACACAGCACACACGCGACTCGCGCGGCGAGTCGGTGAGTCGGCGAGCACGCGACTCACTGACACGCTCACAGCACGTTCGTGCTAACAAGCCACCGCAGCCTCGCCTCATTCGTGGTAGCAAAGTGTGTTACCACACTTTGTAAAAAGAGTGCCTCGCACGATCCTCATCATTTTAAAAAGGTGTGCTGCTACCCATCTCTAGTAAGTATGAACGCGTAATCTATTTTCACAATTAGAGAATATGAAATAAGGTTGAAATAAATATTTGGGTAGACGATGTGACTAACCTGCGAATGGGAATTTATTTTACTGGTTTTATTTAGATTATTCGGAATATACACATTAAATTAAATAATAGTTTGGTAAAAGTTTTAAAATAATGGTTATACCACAGAACAATTAAAAAAAAATTGTTATGTCTGAAAGTTGAGATATATACGACGTCAAATGTTATTTTTTGAAGCAATTTTTGTGCTTCTGAAAATTAATTTATTTTAACTATTCTATTCGGTTAAAATATTTCTTTAAACCCTTCTCTGTCCACTGTAATCTTTAAGTCGTATATTTTCTTTGCGTTACGTCATACTCGACTATCCACGAAACTAGTTTTTTGCGAATATTGAGGTAACACCGCGCCTTAAAATAACCCGCAGCCCGCGCTCGCGTTAAGCGCTCACTGGTATATTAAGCAATTGCCATTTTAGTAATTGAAGTTGCCCGCTGTCAAAACAGGCGTGAGTAGATAAGGTATGTCCGATGGAACGCGGAGATGCCGAAACATTCCATGTATCGCTGCGTAGCTCCAATTATTTCCACTAATTTCTCTTCATTAAGCGGAGCATGCGTGTGCTCTAGTACGCTGCCAGCCGCGCACACGTGCTGTACATACCTACATAATTCTATCAGTACGTTGCACGCGCCGCGTCGTATCAATGTACAATCTTAGCCGTATAATCTTAGCATGCCGGAAAATTGGAAAAAATAAAAATAACAGACTTCCAAAAAAAAAACTCTAAAAAGTGAAAAAGATTAGTTTTGGAAGTCGGTGTCTATGCTTTCCAATTTTCGTTTTTTGCCACCGACTTCCGAAATTAAAGTAATTTTTTTTTTTGAGTCGTTTTTTTTTTTTTGTTTTTACTTGTGAAACTTTTGACATCATTTAGTTGAGTGGGAAAACTATCACCGCTACGTAGGCTCCACAGGTTACAGAGTAATAATCGACCAACTTAAAGGACCACGGGCACGGATGTATGGAGTCTGGACCAAATGCCCAACAGTAATGTAACATATGCCATATGAAAGCTAATGGGGTATTATTTAATTCATCCTATGGCAGCTAAGTCGAAATCAAAACTCAAACTCAAACTCAAACTCGCATTTATTACAATTAAACCATTTACAGGCACTTTTGAATTGTCAAAGAGTCGGTCAGTTAGTCAAAAAGTTGAAGCTAGTTGCCCATTCAAATTCGTAGATCTCAATGGAGAAGAACGGGCAAGAAACTCCAAGGACACTCTTTTAAAAATGTATATAGATATTACAAAATCCTGGGTACAGTATTCTTCGTGCTTCTATATGTGAGAACAATGTCAAACGAAAAATAATCAAAAAGAATTCAAAATATAAGATTAAAAATAAGCCCTGGCAGATAAGAGATGACCAGTCTCAACTGACGGCGCCCGTTCACGAACATGACACGTGGATCAGCACCATTCAGCTCAACCATTTTGTAGGGAACCGAATGATCCAACACACGCGCCACCATCAGCGAGACATTTAAGTGAGTATGACATACTCTCATCTGCCAGGCTCTTTCAAGTCAACATACAACGTGATACCATATGAAACGGCCCCATGGTACTCACATTTACAAAATTGAAAAAGTGCTTCTAAATTATACAAAACTATAGTTAGCAATGTACTTGAGAGCTTAATATAATAGAATTTAAATAAAAAATAAACATTAAGTTCCTAAAGTCAGAAAAAAAAAAAAAAAAATAAGGGGAAGCCATTCTTCCAAATATAAAAAATTTAACTATTGAGCCCAAGTGCCTGTGGAGCAGGACCAGCATTAAGCCAAGCATTTTTATCTACGATATAATCATCCAACTTATAATATGCTTGTCTACATAGTGTGCGTTTAATGCATGTTTTAAATTTCTTCTCATTTAGTTGAAGTCGGGTGGTATTTTATTATAACATTTTACACAGTACCCCATAAAAGAAGTATGTACTTTAGACAATCTGAAACGTGGTTGATCTAATTTGTTCCTATTTCTAGTGTTAAAGTTATGCCTGTCACTCATTTTACTATGACATGACACAATATAAACTTGACATTCACAACTCTTTGACATCTATAATACAATGGTTAAACTGTAATAATTTAAAGATCAATTTAATTAAAACTAAGATAATGCATTTTAGCCAGCGTTTGACAAGAAATAATTTTGACATAAATATTGATAATAATACCGTTGAAAGTGTTAATACAATTAAATTCCTTGGACTAATCATTGACAAAAGACTGGACTGGAAATTACATATAGAGAATCTGTGTAAAAAAATTTGTAGTTCGTCTTTTGCCTTGCATTCCCTAGCTGCAGTCGTGAATGTAAATACACTAATTGCGGCCTACCATGGCTTAGCCGCGTCTCACTTAAGATACGGCATAATCTTTTGGGGAAATTCTACCGATTTCAACATCGCATTCAAAGCCCAAAAGAGATGCATTAGGTCAATGTTTAGGTTAAAGACTGATGATTCTTGTAAACCGTATTTTATAAGATACAAGATATTAACTTTGCCTTGTCTGTATATCCTCGAAGCCGCAATGTTTGTTAAAACAAACCCCAATCTGTTTCCACGTCTACAGGACGCTGTACCGCGTAACAGACGGGATATGACCATTCTTCGCGTCTATCCAGCAAAAACGGCACTCATGCGCAAAAGTATCGTCTGCATGGCACCTACTATATTTAATATATTGCCTAAACATTGGAAGGAGCTAAATAGTATTGCATTCAAGCGTCAATTAAAAAGGTTTCTTTCGCAAAAGGCATATTATAGTGTCTCCGAATTTCTAGCCGAAAAGATGTTTGTTGTCTGACACTAAAATTAAATTTATATGCTTATGATTGTATTTTTAACATAACTCGTGTAATTTTTGACATTAATCTTGTAATTTTGACATTAATCTTGTAAATGTGACATAGATCTTTTAATTTTTACTTACATTTAGTAACTTTGACATTATAATTTTTGACATGTCTTGAATTTTGAGATTATAACATATAAAAAAATTAATTTTCATTTAAAAAGTTTCAAAATTATTGGAAGTGCATATTCTGGGTACTTTTGGATTTTTTCTTATTGTTAAATGCGATACAATGTTACGGAAATATTTGTACGCCGATACTTACGGCTAAACATGATTGGGCTCAAACGATGTAATATCTTGCATGCTCTTGTATGTATACAATGTTTAAACAAATAAAGAAATCTAATCTTACTAAAAAGATGTAGATTTTTCCGAACATACATAATGTTTTCATATATACGAGTATACTGACAAGGAAACGTCATGATGTTAATTTTTTTAAACAGTTCCCTTAGAGATTCGCTTCTGTGGAGGTTGTAGATGGCTCGGACAGCCCTCTTTTGCAGTATAAAGATAGAATCAATATCTGCAGCCCGTCCCCACAGCAAAATACCGAACGAAAGGCGAACATGGTGTTTTTAAACATTCAAAAGTTAGGTTAGGTTTTTTTTTTTGTTTCCGTGGTGGAAAATCCTCATGGATGTCCTCCGCCCTGAGGTGGGCGGAGGGGTCTGTCAGACTCTTACTGACTAAAAACCACCCCGGTGTTCCGACTCACACCTATGCCGGGGGTCGCGGGAACGTAAGAATCTTCCGCAACCCCCGACTGGTGCCGGCCCGCCACTGCGGGCCTCTTCGGGTCAAGGGGGGGAGTGAGATGTTTGACTCCGCCGTGACGTCTAAGAGTGGCGCGCGTGGAACACTACGCGCCGCCACCTCGGGTCCTGATGAGTGGGGGGGCGACGGACGTCCCCGAGTCCGTCACCCCTGGACCCATTTAGCGGGGCTGGAAGAGGGCGTTATCCGCCCTCCGCCGACGCCCGGTGCGCCTGCTGCGGGCCGGGTGAGTGGACGAGATCTCCCTCTCCCTTTTCGCAGCCTCCTTCTGCGAGACGACCGTGTCGCAATAGGAAACCACCACGTCCTAGGACTCCCCGCTGCCGACCTTGGCATTCACTACGGCCGACAGCGACAAGTCACCGCCTACTTCTGAGATGAGGGCACGGCGTGGCTCCTCCCAAGCGGCACACTCTGCCAGCGTATGCCGCGCCGTGTCCTCCCGGCAGTCGACGCAGTGGTGACACCGGGCGTCCGGCTCCCTGTTTATGCAACACAGGTACTTCCCGAAGCAACCATGCCCCGAGAGCACCTGCGTCACCCGAAACGACAGGGAGCCGTGTCTCCTCCCGAGCCAGCGCTCGAGCACCGGCCGGACCGCCTCGATGATGTCGAGGCAGTAGGGCGTGAAAGCCTTTCCTGCTATTCCGCCACCAGGACCTCGCGAAGCTGAGACCGATGCAGCTCTATGTGTCGCTGCATCGGTTGCTCACTCCGCACCTTCGCTTCCTCGCGCCACCGATACGATGACGCGAGTACTTTCGCCTCGAGGTCCCAGGGCGGGGATCCGGCCAGTGCACAAGCCGCCTCGTAGGAGATCGTGCGATACCCCCTGATGACTCTGACGGCCATCGCTCTCTGCGGCTTGCGCAGGACTGCAATACTACCGGCCGTCAGGTCAGCCGCCCAGATCGGGGCCCCGTAAAGGGCCATCGATCGCACGATCCCCACGTAGAGCCGCCTACAAGCGGCGCTCGGGCCCCCCAGATTGGGAAGCAGCGTTGACAGCGCCCCAGCAGCGCCCAGCAACTTGGGCGCCAGCCGTCGCGTCGGAAGTGAGGCCCGAAGTCCCACCGGCTGTCGAGCATCAATCCTAGGTACTTCATGGTAGACTCGACAGCGATCCGAGCCCCCCCGACCACGATGTGTGAGCCGGGTGGCGGCGCCCGCCGTGAGCCATGAAACACCATGGCCTCCGACTTGCTGAGGGCCACCTCCAGGCCTAGCCAACGTAAGTGGCTCACCACCTGTGAGACCGCAGTCGTCACCAGCAACGCTGCCTCCCTGTGCGAGCTCCCCCGGGCAGTGACCAGCGTGTCATCAGCATAACACGTCAGGTCTACCCCCGGACTGAGCTCGCCCCTCAGCACCCAGTCTTACCCGATGTTCCACACGAGTGGGCCTAAAACCGAGCCCTGTGGAACACCGCACGACATGCGGCGCTGGTTTCCGCCATCACGTCCCATGTAGGTGACACACCTCTCTGACAAATAAGCCCCAACGATGTGGCGGAGATAGGGAGGCACCCCATGGTACCGCAATGCCTCCCGAATACAACTCCAGGGCAGGGTGTCGAAGGCGTTGGAAATGTCCAAGGACACCGTCAACATCACCCCGCCCCGGGACACCGCTTCCTCCGCCAGGACTCTTACCCGCGACACAGCGTGGATTGTGGAGCGCCCGTGCCGAAACCCGAACTGGCTGTCGTCCAGGTCCGGCCCCTCTCTGCACAAGTGGCCGACGAGGCGGGCTGCGATTATCCGCTCAAACAGCTTGCCCACCTCGTCTAGCAACACTATGGGCCGGTACGCGGACGGCGAGTCCGCAGGGCGCCCCGTCTTCCTGAGCAGTACCAGACGACCTGATTTCTACAAAGTGAGAAACTGGCCCCGCTCAAGGCACGCTGTGTAGAGTCCTCTCAGTTGGGGCTCAAGCTCCTTCAGAGCGAGGGCTAACACGCAGCCGTGGACCCCGTCGGGCCCCGGGGCCACGCTCTTGGCCCGGAGCCGCATCACGGCTGCCCTCATCTCTGCCTGTGTCACCTCTGGGACGCCGATGGCGTTCTCCTCCTCTGTAGACTCTGCGGCTGTGGGCAAAGCCATCGGTGGTGGAGTATGCTCCGCTCTTGCCGGGACGAGGGCTGCGACCACCTCTTCCAGCAGCTCGGGTTGGAGACTCTCCGTAAGTGGGGGCGCCGCGGCTCGAAGTTTCCCTCGGATCGCGCGATAAGGGCGCCCCCGTTTACAACAGAATTCAGAGGGTCGATGTTAATGGCAAGAGATCTGCAGGATCTTCGGTCACCATGGGCGTTCCGCAGGGTTCAATTCTAGGTCCTTTCTTATTTCTCATTTATATAAATGACTTGCCTGACCACATAAGGGATAATCACAAGATCGTATTATTCGCGGATGACACTTCCCTTATTTTTAAAATTAAACGTCAGCTAGTCAACTTTGAACAAGTTAACGATGCACTCTCTAAAGTTGTGCATTGGTTTAATGTAAATAATCTTCTCCTAAATGAAAAAAAAACTAAACTCATTAAATTTTCAACACCAAATGTCAGGCAGCTATCTACCCATGTTCAAGTTAATGGAATAGAATTGGACCCCGTTGAGTCGACAGTTTTTCTTGGAATAACTATTGACAGTAAATTACAATGGGGCCCACACATAGAAAAATGGTCAGGAAGGCTAAGCTCGGCCGCCTATGCCGTTAAAAAAATTAGACAGATAACTAACATAGATACAGCCAGAATTGTTTATTTTAGTTATTTTCATAGTCTTCTGTCATATGGGATTCTTCTCTGGGGAACCGGTGCGGACGTTAATGCTATCTTTGTTTTACAGAATAGGGCTGTTCGAGCCATTTACAACCTTGGTCCAAGAGATTCCCTTAGAGAAAAATTCAAAGAGATAGATATTCTGACTGTAGCCTCACAATATATATTTGAAAACTTATTGTATGTACACAAAAATATATCAAATTTTAAGAAAATGTCCGATATTCATAGTTTAAATACCAGGAATAAACACAATCTTGCTGTACATCGCACTCGTCTCCACAGAGTAGGCAACTCGTTCATGGGTCAATGTATACGCTTTTATAACAAACTTCCCATTGACATTCGAAACTTACGCATTATACGATTCAAAAGCTGTATTAAAACCAAACTTTGTAAAAAAGGGTACTATAAAATTTCAGATTATTTAGAAGACAAAAAAGCATGGGATTGAACTGCTCGCTCTGCTAAGCTTTGTAACATTTTGAATATTATGGAAAATCATCACCAGTTTTATATATAAATTGACATTATTGAATATTACAACCAAATGACATGATTACTTTTAAAGTATTGTATTATTTTACTTATTGTAAATGTGAGGACTATGTGGATTTTTGTTTTGATTTCTTTTTTCGTTCTCAGTTAGTTTTAACGATGGTCTGGCAATTTGAGTATTTTATGCGACCTACCCAAATGTCCTTTCTTTGGTATTGTTCGTCGAGTCGTTGAGCTCCTTAAGTTCTGAGTTGAGCTCCACTATTACTGACAAATGCTTGCACTGACTGGACAGGTCTACTCAAATCGTTGTGGTTCTTTCCTCAAAATACCATTTCAGACGCCAATCTACATGGTCCTCATATGGTCTGACCAAGATTATGTCTGGACTTTAAAAGAGACTGCGACCTCTGAGTTTGTTTCGGCCTTTCTTCTCAGAGTAGTCAGATAGGAAACGCCGACCTCATCTAGCTTATTTTAAATATTTTATAATATGACGTGTAAAAGTGATTCCAATATCCTATTTACAGAATAAACAATTTCATTTCATTTCATTTCCCACGGATCCCCGTCTAGTCTCCAACATCTCCTCCCTGGCTCGCGTCCTCGACTCGCCGATGGCCAGCCACAGAGTCTCCTTAGCCGCGCGGTACACCTCATATAGCGCGGCCTCTTCGTCAGGGACCCGAAGACGTCTCCTCCAGTAACGGGTGTATTGGCGTCTAACCGCCACGCACGCGATGCGCAGCTGCGCGATTTCGGCGGTCCACCAGTACACCTGGCGCCTTGCGGACTGTGTGTGGACCCGGCGCAAGGACGCGTCGCAAATTTGCGTCATCGCCCCGTGGAACCACAGCGCCTCCTGCTCGACGTCGACGGATCCGTTCGTTGCCGACTCCCAGCTCCAGGCCTGGACAATAGCGGCCTCCTCGAGAAGCTCCCTGTCGATGCGCTTACGCGCCCAGCGCGGACCGTCCGTTCGTGGGGCCGGTGGACCGTCCGTTCGTGGGGCCGGTGGACCGCGGCCGCCGGCGGTATCTAAACCTAACCTAACCTAACCTACTTTTTACATTTTTGAATGTTCAAAAACACCATGTTCACCTTCGATTTCGACTTAGCTGCCATAGAATGAATTAAATAGTATCCCAAAAGCTTTCATATGGCATATGTTACATCACTGTTGAGCATTTGGTCCAAAATGTCGCATGGTCCTTTGCAGAGAACAAGATTTTCAACTACAATGATAAGTTTGTTGGATAAAATCATCCAAACTACGGAATCCTTCATTGTGCGTGGTTCGACATGCATTTAGCCGGTTTTTTTTAGTTTTGTTTCAATATTTTTCTTTTATTTAAGATTTTTTAATTGTTTAAAATTCTTTTTGATAATTGTGAGTCAGTTTTTCACATTTTTATTGTATTGTAACGCAACTAATAGGATCTAATTATCTCAGTAATAGGACATTATTTAACAATCCTCGTTATTAAATTACAAAAAATATTAATTAATTTCCATAAAATTTGTTATGTTAAACCGGTAGCTATTACATTTCTGTTCATATAATTTATTTATAACCATTAAGTACTATAAGTCTATAATAAACAGATTAAAACCTTTTTTTATATTCTATAAACACATTTCATTTTATTTACACATTTAATTTAACACATTTAATTATTCAGATTTGTTACAGTTGTAACAAATCTGAAGGATAAATTGGTTAAATTTAATTCATTTGGTTTAACATAACAAACAACACTTACAATACTTACCAGCACCCTAATTGCATAATACACGATCAATCAGAATTGGAATCGGTTCGAAACCATTTCTAATACATTGCTTCATAAGTTGAAAAAAAATCTGCTCAATGACGTAACTTACGAACTTATGTGCATTACGCAATTAGGGTGCTGGTAAGTATTGTAAGTGTTGTTTGTTATGTTAGCGCCGGTGTCAGCAGTCGTCCGGAAGTACAGCGATTACCAGCGTAACGACACTGCGCCGCTGTGCCCGCGTGGTCGCAGTGGGAGGATGCACCGCCGCACCCGCTGCATGACAACTAACCCTGCTACTATTAGCCGCTTGACGACTCTGCTCCATAGGTACTTCATAAAAAAATATCGTGCACCTCGTTGTAAGGGGTGTCATTGGATAAGTCTTTAAAAAACATAAAATTTGGAAAATCCAAAAGTGCACGCCTCGTTACCGAATATTTCTGATCATTGTTTCATTCGTTCACAGTGTGGACGAACGGGAATATTTTTTTCATCCCATCTATTCGAAAAGGACGACTTGGTTCGCCTTTAAGTGCACCCAAAGGTGGTGTTTTCTATAAGAAACTTTTAGCGGGCAGTAATGAGTTTTTAATCCTCTTTATAAGTGCGCGGCAAAGAATAAGTGCGCCGCAATTATCTTTCCGCGCACTTTTTGAATTTGGAACATCTTAGTGTTCAGCGCCAAAGAAATCGTACGCAAATATTGTTCGAATAAAGACTGGCTGGTACGACGGCCCATAGTAGCGCCGTGTGGGTACGGGGAAGTGTTAGGACCGACGTAAAATGAAATCAATCTGCCTAGCCTTTTCCCAACTATGTTGGGGTCGGCTTCCAGTCTAACTGGATTCAGCATTGAGAGATTGAGGAACAGGGTGGAAAGTTCACTCATCCTCTATTGAAAAGGGAGGATACTCCGACCAAACGGGTGTCTTGTCTGGCGGGCAACTGCCCAACGATTGATGTTTTTTTTTTTTTTCTTATTTATTTAAGGGATTTTTGTACGCTTAAGCGACGATGTCAATCCCATCGTGCTATTACAAATAATGACTAACTCCTCAACTAAATTAACTAATCTTAGTCACACAAAAATTAACTTAATCTAATTTTTTATCTAAAAAAGTATATAATATTTTTGCTGCTTCAGACGTAGGTTTAGCTAAAATACCATGGAACATTCCAACATCCATTACTGACAATTTCATCAAGTTGAGAAGTGCGTTTCTTTTGTTTTTATATCGGACGCACTCCACCAAAACATGCTGCGCATCCTCTGTCTTACCACACACCTCACAGTTAGGAGAGTCAGATTTTCTCATGAGATAAGCAAAATTGTTTAGCGGAATATGTCCTGACCTCAAACGACGCGCAGCAACAATTTGGTGGCGACTCATTTTCGATCCGGAAAACCAGGGTATATGAGGGGGCTCACTCTGTATACTTTTATACCATATTCCTTTGACTTTTGATCTCTCGTCAAAATGTTCCTTCCAATATGAATTATTTCTTTTTCTAAATTTACTTAATATTTCCGAATAACTTGGTAATACACCCGGTGTTTGTATGCCTAAAAGAACTGCTTCTTTGACTAATCTGTCAGCCTCCTCATTACCCGAAAGTCCAACATGGGACGGCACCCACTGGATAACACATGTATTACCAATCCGGTTAAAATTTTGAATTTGTTTCAAAATTGTGTATGCTACAGCTAAACCCTTTGAACCGTTATAAACACATTTAGAAATATGCTGTAAAGCACTCTTACTGTCGGTGCATATCGCCGCTTTATTCGCATTTAGTTCTAACACATATTTCAAAGCCTCAGAAATGGCAAATAGTTCAGCCGTCATTATGGAAATATGACTATTCATTTTATAAGTTCTGTGACTTCTGTGACACTTATTTGTTAAATCACAATATGCTGCTCCCACTCCATCTGATGTTTTGGACCCATCAGTGTATATAACTTGCCAGCCAGTGTATGTTTCCCGTAGTTCATTGAGGGTATTATATTTTAGGGAATCAATGTTATAATGTGACTTCGGAGCAGTGACGCTAACTAAATTACATCTAATAATATCCTTAATATCTATTTTTGACATCCATGTCTCCAAAGTAAACATTAAAACTGGATACGAAGACGAAATATCTTCAGCACTCACCATACTGTGTGAAGTAACTAGTAAAGGTTTCCTCTTCCCATGCCAGTATCTATCCTCAATCATACTACTCAGGTCTGAAACCAAACCTGCAGAAACATCATTAGTCCTGGATTGCAGCTTTAAACAAAATTCTAATTCTGCTCTACACAATGCGGAATTTAAAAATTATCCATAACATACATTTATTTTATCTGGACTTTTATGTTTACAGATTTGCAAACGCCGTATTACCACTCCATGTCACAATCATGTAAAGGATATTCTATATAAAAAGAATATTTGTACAAAAGACATGTTGTATGGGCAGCAAAATGAGAATGTGGCAAAAAGTATGTTCATGCAACAATATAATAAAATTGTCAGGCCTTCAGGTCTTTTTATTGATGAAGAATTTGGATGTTTAGCTGGCAGTCCAGATGGTAAGTTTTCTATAAAAAGCTTCAATTTTATTTACTATATATATTTGGAAAATGTAGAAAATTATAATACTAGTTATAATCGCGAGAGACCAAAGATTACGAGCACGATATGCGATTGAATTTCTTGTATCAAATGTCATGAAGTGCTCCATTTCATTATTATATATTTTGTGTCAATTTGTTACAGGTATAATTGAAAATGAGAGAGCTGTTATTGAGATCAAGTGCTTTTCATCATTGGCGGGGAAAAATCAAAGCCTAGATGCAGCTGCAGTAGAAAAGAAAAATTTTGCTCTAAAATTGGATAATAATGTTTTAGTCATGAATAAAAAGCACGATTATTACTATCAAGTAAATTGATAATTCTTTTTTTAATTGTGTTATGGGACTGCTCTTGACCTCGAACACGCCTGATGGAAAGCGATAGATGAGGTCTATGATGGAACGAGCAAGCCCAGAAGATGCCTGTTCACTCTTGTTTTAAAGGCTGACGGGTTATACGTGGAAGGGAACACAGATGCTGTCACAGAGTTCCACACTTTGGCCGTGCGCATAATAAATGTGGAAGAGAAGCGCTTAGTACGACTAGACGGTATATCGACCAAGTGCGGATGGTATTCTATTGATGTCTACTTTATAATTTATTTCAGTATCTAGTTTTCTCATATTATAATTAAAATCTATTTCAGGTTCAAGGACAAATGCGTGTCAGCAAAATGCATAAGTGCTACTTCATATGTTTTATTTCAGTCACTGAACCTTTGACTGTGATAGAAGTTTGTCGAGATAATGAATTTATCAGCAATATGAAGTATAATGAATTTTGCCAGAAATAATTTTGAGACGTGTTCAGAAAAATGCGAAATGTATTTGAATGATTTGAATGGTAAGTATGTACCAGTATCTATTACTAGGTATTACTTTCGTTTATTTACTTCATAAATTGTATCAATTAATAAGTTATTATGTTATTCTAGTGAAAAATCGTACTTCAACATCAATATCAGTTGGAAATTCGAGTACATTTTAGAGCGGCTTTGGAGATTGATGGTAAATAACATTTTGAAATGACTAATCAATAATATTCGTCAAAAGTAAAAATATACTAAGTAAAGTTATTTTTCTTTGCAGCAGCTGTGTAGCAGTGGTTTCAAGACAAGAAGAAATGATTTTTGTTCAATTGTATTTTTGTAGTAGTTTGTTTAGAATCAACATTATCATTGTATATTATTTTTTATTTGTATTACTGTAAAAGGTGAAATAATACATTATTGAACTCAATAAGCTGCTCTTTAGATTTTTGTTTTACTTAAAACTTTTGTAGATTAAAGTGCTTAGACATTATGAAAATATTGTTTCGCCTTCCTGGTTATAACCGCATACTAAATTTTGTATTTTATTAGATTTGTTGTTCTCTTTTTTATAAATTATATAAAGTTTCTAACATATTTTTGTAATGTCTGTAATTATTGTAATACTCGGTTATGTTATAAATTATAAGTCAAAGTCAAAGTATTTTATTTGTTGAACATAGGTAATATGGTACATGGTATAAAATTTGTGTTGTATCACTATGTTTTGCCTTGCAAGGCGTACAAATTAGGCGTAAAAAAAAACTACAAACTAAATAAAACTGTTTCAAACAAGTAACGTCGTAAACAAGATAGAATAACAAGTGGATCGGACATTTTTTATTTTATGCTTCTATCATCTAAAAACTCATTGATAGAATAGTAAGCCTTTTCAATCAAGAATTTTTTAAGTTGCGATTTAAAATGGTTTATGTTGGTCATGCTTTTTAAAGTTTTTGGTAGTCTATTGTAAATCTTTGGACCCATGGCGAGACAACTCTTTGAGAAAAGTGCAGTATTGTGTTTTTTTTGATTTTAGTGTGCTTTGGTGACGTCTAGTATTAAGTTTTTCAAATTTAGACAGATTCTCCTTAACAAATATTGAAATTTCATAAATATAGAGGGATGGAAGCGTAAGTATTTTTAAACTAACGAAAAATGGTTTGCAACTTTCGGTGGTTTTTAACAAACATATGGCCATTTCTCTATTGGTAGAGTTGCCCCAAAATATTATGCCGTAACGAAGAGATGTGGAGACATATGCATGATATGCAGTAAGGACAGTATTACGATTTGCAACCTTATTCAAATTGTGTAAAGCATAGCAAAATTGATGATTTTTTTTTATCATAGTCTCCATGTGTGTTTTCCATGTCATGTTTTCGTCTAGCCAAATACCTAGAAATTTGGTTCGTTCAGTTTTAATAATCTTATTTTGGTCATAATTAATGTCAAGAATTTTAGCATTAGTTCTTTGTTTAAATGTCATTATTTGAGTTTTATTAAAATTAATCTGTAAGTTGTTATTATTTAGCCATTGAATTATTAGACTTAAGCTACTGTTTATGTCATTTTCATATGAGTCATTATTTTTACCGGAAAATACTATAGTATCAATAATAGTAATATTATGTATCATTGTGTCACTTCAAATAGTTTTGTTTTGATAGTTAATTTAATTAGTGTAAGGTAATAAAATTAAATACATAATATATTATTGCACATATTGTTGACATTATTTATTTCCCAAAATTATTTATCAATTAAATAGTTTTCGCCTATAAATATAACTTTTATTTTCCTAAAAATATTCCTGAAAAAAAGTTCAGCCCACTTTTTTAAATACACGCCATCTAGTATGAATACTAGATGGCGTATCTTTGTAAACGTAGGGAATACGTGTGTGTGTAAAAGACTGTATATTCAATGGTAGATGTTATTTTGTACCTTTGTGTCTAATTGGGTGGATTTTGAGGCATTATTATGACCAAGTTCAATAAAGCGTAATGGCCGATTAGCGCTTGGATTACTTCCTACGACTTAGTAATGCTCCAATTTCACATAAAACAAAATAAACCAAAAATGCTGACTTCAGCGCCATCTAGCGGGAAAATGGCCGGGAACAGACCGTATATTCCGCCTTAATATAAAGCATCAAGTGACTGCAATCAAAGATATAACAAAAACGGATTGGATCTGAAGCTATTGCGATTTCTATGCTTTATATGGAAAGCATAGAAAAAAAATATATCTCCAGGTTGGGACAAAATTGTCAAACGGGTATTTTACTCTTACTTTCAAAATAACCTGTTCTATCGGATAAATTAATAAAAAGGGGATGTCCGTTTTTCGAGGCAAAAACCATACTGTGGTTTCTAACCCCCAAGACGAAAGGATTTTGTCCTTGTGTACGAATATATGGACCGACGATAAGTTAGATATTGCGACTAAAAGCAGAACTACAAATAAAATCGAACTTCAACATGCAATGCAAACAATTTTATCATTTCATTATAAAAAACGAAGAAGCTCATAGAGCAGCCAAAAGTAATACCAAGTACGAGTATTCCCGTTCGTCCCACAGCCGTCGTCCCACTCTGGTGAGACAAACGGGAATTGAATAAATTCTCTCGAGATGGTCCCATTGGCATCAGGTCAGGATCTGATGATACGATCCTGGAGAAATCGAGGGAATGCAGTTGCTCTCAGAAAGCACCATTTGGTGAAGTGGAACCAATGATGAAGACCACAGATGGCCACCGGAACTACTCAATAATTATTATTTCACAGGTTGCGATTCGATTACTTTAATATGGTTGCCAAGCAATTTATGCTCGTCACAAGTCACAATACATATGGTGAAGTACCAATAGAACTCCTCATTGATTACCGTCCCTGCATTGGGAAAAGCAATATTTTGTAATAGGTGATGAGCAGTTGACATTAGGCTATTGTAACTTAGATAAATTACGAACTGACCCTAGTAATGAGCGAGAAATAAAAATATTTATACAAAAAAAAAGAACCGACTTCCAAAAAAACCCTAAATAGGGAAAAATAACTTTAATTTCGGAAGACGGTGTCACCCTTGCCATTTGCCAAAATTTTTAGTATTTTTGTTGGAAGTCGGTTGTTTTTTTTTTTTTGGTGAAAAGTTTTTAATTTTTTTATTTGAAAAAAGCGATTTTTTTTTTATTGTTTTCGACTATAATAATTATTTTGAAGTCTCAGTTGAAATGGGAAATTGATCAAAATAAATAAAGTTTTAAAGTCTTTTTTTTATGAAAAATAAATTCGACGCATTTTTTTCAATGGAGAATTTTACATGGGGCGCTGTTGGCCGTCGTCTAGCGGGTATCTACAAGTCATAACATATGACCTCTGTGGTTTGCTAATTTATAATGTTTGGGAAATGGTACTAAAAGCGTGAATTTTAAATAATAATAACTTGCTTATTTTAATAATGGCACCCCCTTTCGGATCGGACAGGGTTTTTGTTACATGCTGTATAATTTAGTGGTAGGAAACACTTAGCGATGCGCGATGCCTTAGCGCCAGTCCACTCAAAATAGACACATCAATCAAACGACAGTTCATAAGTTTACGGTTCAAGGAATATTAACGGTTACGGTTAGATATAACGACCTACATTGTAAATGACACTGAAGGTCCGATGGGGCAGCAGCACATTTATGGGTATTGGCTGGGTGTTTTGCAGTCACTTCAAAGCCGGCACGCGGCTCAGCTCGCGTTCTCTTGATATCGGGAGGGAACAGTTGCTGCGCGTAATGTTCTCACGCGAGTTACTTATGCGCTGGGGCCACACTTACGTTTAACGTCAATGCCCTTCATCGCCATAAACAACGCGATAATTATTCCTATAATTATGGCGATAAATTGATTGTCCACATTTGAACGGTGAATATTCATTTGCTGCCACCCGAGTTATCGCCTAACGTCAAACGCCAATGTGAATTCTCGCGATAAGTTTTTGCTACACATCATCGCGATAATCAACGGCGCTTCCCGTTGGTGTGGCCGCAGCATTAGAGGCTATTAGTTTTACAGACTGCTGCATGCTCAACGACCTCATAGTTCCCGTTCGATAGTTAGTCACTCAATGAAATTAGTGGCATGACATCACCACGGTAATTGTGCAACACTACGAGATGCGCACGCACGCCCAGTACTTACCTAAGTCTCACCGCTCAAGTTCACGAGACGATACTCTTATCAAGTCTCTGCGCAAGTGACTTGATATCTTAGTGATGAGAACTGAGAACTGAGAACTGAGTACGTAGTATGTTGCTGATAGATTCTGCCATGGCTTATTTTTAAATTATTTTTAGCTTTTAATTCATGCACGTTTTTTTACATTGTTCTCACGTTTTTAATTTCAACATGAATGATGTAACCATAATTGTAACACTAATTTGATTTAAAAGAATTTCCATGGAGTTTCCTGTCTGTTCTTCTCCACAGGAACCTTCACTACTACAACGCAACTAGCTTCTAGCTTTGGAATGGGCAACTAGCGTCATCTTTTTGACTGACCGACCCTATGAACCGACCCCTTGGAGATAGTTTTTTTTGGGCCCACTGTATTGTAACGTCTGTTAATCGCATTATGCTTAAAAGAAAGATACAGAATTATCATTTTAAATGGTAGATTTTTTTAATAAAGTAGATGTAAAGTAAATGCATGTATTGAAGCGTTTTAAAAGATTTTATGAAAAAGAAAAGAAAGAAAAATAGGTTTATTAGTCACAGAAACACGTGCATAAAAAGAGATAACAGTAATCAGCAATATTAAATTAAACAAAATAGATCTAAGTAAAAATATGAGATCACGAGTACCTATACAGATAAATAATCGGCAGCTGCACGACTGGGACAAGAAGGCTTCCACTCAGCATGATGCAAAAAAAATAATTACGTTGATCCTCCAACCAGCACAAACCAGTTCCATAAGGAAGAACATGATCTGCTGAAAGGTGATCCTGCCAACATTTTATACACAGCTTTCTTCAATACAACTGGTGCATGACGGACTCTGCACAACGCAACAATTTACTCAAACGCACACAACAGTACGTGCTTGTTGACAAACTGATTTATTCCATGATCATACAACATGCTACAATCTACTAAGAAACCACAATTTTAACCAACCTTAGCCATTCTTTTTTAGATTAATTACAATGACCTATTTCTCTTGCTGGGTTTATTGACGGCATTAAACAATATTAGGAAAAAAAATTGACCGACTTCAAAAAAAACAAAACAAAAGGACTACTGTACTAAAAACCAAAAGACAAAAAGTACTTCTTTAATAATAAGAGAAAAATTAAAAAATTAAAAAATAACTTTAATTTCGGAAGTCGGTGTCTTTGCTTTTAATTTTAGTTTTTGGCCACCGACTTCCGAAATTAAAGTTATTTTTTAATTTTTCTCTTATTATTAAAGAAGTACTTTTTGTCTTTTGGTTTTTAGTACAGTAGTCCTTTTGTTTTGTTTTTTTTGAAGTCGGTCAATTTTTTTTAAAAAGTTTTATTATTTTTCCATTTTTTGTGTAATTTGATTTTTGTAATCATGGGTAGACCAACTAAAGGAGCCACCCGCATGAAGAAAAACAGAATTAAAGAGACTAATACTGCTGAATAAGAACGCCTATCTAAGAATCGCAAACGGAGTGCTATGTCCGGTTCCCAAGAATCACCGTTAGCTTGTCATGCTAGGTTATCTCAGATGAGAAATTACATGCATTCTCATTTGTCACAGGAGTCGCCAAATGATAAATGATAAGATCTGCCGACTCAATCTTATTCAAAACGAGTCGTAGCGCAAGTATCGTTTAGATGTTATACGAAACCGGCTGGCTAATGAGACTCCCGTGCCTTCTCAAGAATATAAGGGTGAACACTATACATTTGCTTACACTGTATAGTTCCCCTCATCATCATATTATAAGGTGACCATAATCAGATCTGTAATGTCACTTACAACCTATATGGTTGCAAAGTTCTTATCAATATAAATCAATTAAGTCCAAACACAAGGTAATTACTGTGAACCGTTGAGGAGTTCCGTTAATCGTCCTTCGTCTTCATCATCAGACCCTTAACGACAGTCACAACCCATCCAAGTGTAAGGTTCTTATCAATACAAATTAATCAAGCCCAAACACAAGATATCTGCTGTAAACCACTGAGGAGTTCCCTCGACTGTCTTTCGTCTTCATCATCAGACCCCTAACGACAGTCAGAACCCATCAAAGTGTAAAGTTTTTATCAATACAAATTAATCAAGCCCAAACACGAGGTATCTGCTGTAAACCATTGAGGAGTTCCCTTGACTGTCTTTCGGCTCCATCATCAGATCGACTCCAGGCCTTCATAAAATTGTAGTGCTGTAAAATACTTAATGAATAAATTAAGGAATGCACTAGTTGCCCTTACGATTTTTGAAAGTTCCCCTCGATTTCTCTAGGATCCCATCATCAGATCCTGACTTGGTGACAATGGGACCACCTCAGAAGTATAAGCTTTTGAACAAAAAAAGAATTTTTTAAATCGGTTCACAAACGGCGGAGAAATCGGTGAACATACATAAAAAAAAAAAAAAAAAAAAAAAAAAAAAAACAATCATCCCGAACATAGTACCTCCTCCTTTTTTGAAGTCGGTAAAAATGGTATGTCTGTGTTGATCAAGTAAAATTTAAAAACACTTATAAAAGCGGCAAAAAAAATATGTCTGTCGTATGGAAGTCCCCCTTAAATATTTGTTTTATTTTAATTTTATTATTTATTTTTAATTTAAGTGAATAAATAACTAAACATTCTGTGAATATTTCAAGCGCCTACCTGTTGCCGTTATGAAAATCGAGCAAAAACAAGCAAAAAAAATCACGTTTGTTGTATGGGAGCCCCTTAAATATTTATTTTATTCTGTTTTTAGTATTTGTTGTTATAGCGGCAACAGAAACACATCATCAGTGAAAATTTCAACTGTCTAACTATAACGGTTCATGAGACACAGCCTGGTCACGGACGGACAGACAGACAGACAGCGTAGTCTTAGCAATAGGGTCCCGTTTTACCCTTTGGGTACGTAACCCTAAAAACTACTGCACCGATTTTCATAGCCTTTTTACTAAATTGACATGTGTCGTAGAAGGAGATACCGCGATCTGCAAGACCCCGCCATCCCCTTCTACGACACATGTCAATTTAGTAAAAAGGCTATGAAAATCGGTGCAGTAGTTTTAACTAACCTGTCCGAGACGCGGTGCCCCAAGTCCGAAGCTCGCTTCGCTCGGTCTTGCATCCTAAGTTTTCTAAATTGACATGTGTCGAGACTTGAGACACCCCGGCTCGGACAGATTAGGTTCGAAGGGGATGTCGGGGTCTAGTGAGCGAGCAAAGCAAGTGAACAAAGTCAAGTCCTAAGCTTGCTTGGCTCGCTCTTTCATCCTACGTTCTCATTGCCTTTTTACTAAGTCGTAGTGTGCTTTTTTTAACCGACTTCTTCAAAAAGGAGGTGATTCTCAATTCGTCTGTATGTTTTTTTTTTTGTTTGTATGTTTCGCGATTACTCCGCCAATTATGAATCGATTTTTAACCGAGTTCAAAAAAGGAGGAGGTTGGCAAAAACTTTTGACTGGATGAACAGAATTTGAAAGCTGATGCTTCCCGTGTGGTCCCATATACTCGTAAATTTTATTAACTTTGCTTGTGTAGTTTTTGAGTTAGCTTCAATAATTACGTATTTTTCTCACTTATTCTACAGTCACTGTTATTTACATATCAGGTAGTGGTTGCTTTTTTTAAACGTTAGGAATTTTTTTCTCAAAAATTTCAAAAATATAAAAACCGCCGTCTTAAAAAAAAAAACAAAAAAAAGTTAAAAATTACTTTAATTTCGGAAGTCGGTGTCTTCGCTTTTCAATTATCGTTTTTTTGCCACCGACTTCCGAAATTAAAGTTATTTTTCACTTTTTTTGTGTTTTTTTTGGAAGTCGGTTGTTTTTTTTTGTAAAAAGTTTTTATCTTTCACTTTTTAGTTGTGGTACCTACCCCACACAAATTCGAATATCACTACCTGCTATTCATTTTTTAATTTATAACAGCTTATGCAACCATTACAGGGTAAACCCTAATGCGACAGCTAAGACTTAAACTAATAAACTAAACTATATACTTACAACACATTTTTTTTATTTTTTATTATACAAATATGTAAATAACAGTGACGGAGTCAAATAAGATGTCGTCTACATAGACAAAGTGGGAAAAAAATTAAAGTAATAACCCAACTACGACTAAAAAGGTATAAACAAGACACCACAGACACAAATTAAAAATCCGGAGTCACACGAGTTAGGGCATAAATCGAACAGATTACTTGTGACTCCGGATTTTTAATTCGCCAGTGCGACTGCGGCGTTGTGGACACGAAATCTTACTAGTTATTTCATTCATTAAGATCTGTCCACTCGATCAAAACTAATTAGGTACTACTTGGTTTGGAACGGAGAGTTTGAGTTTGCCAGTGTACTCATTCGATAGCGTATGCTAATGACGCGATTTTCTGCATCGCGGTGGTAAGATTTTCCACAGAATCGTGACGCAGTACGTTCCCATGGAAAAATTTCCACTCGGGCCAAGCTGCGGGCTAAAGCTGGTAGTCCATATAAAAATAAAAATAAATCGTACTTGTATCGATACGTTACGTATTGTGTTCGAGTGTGTCAAAGCCGATAGTGAATTCAAAATGTAAATCCAAAATAGCGGCTGCGAAGAATTTCAAACTTTTCGTCATGGGTGTCGTTTTCAAAGTCTAATTGTGCTACGAAAGAAATACATTCTTACACAATCTTGCTACTTATATTTGAAAATAGATTTTACAGATCACTTTTAGTTGACGAATAATAATAATTTCTATACAAAAAGTAATGATATCCAATCAAAAACATAAATGTGAAATGGGAGCCAAATTTAATATTGTGGTTGTCAAAAGAATTGAGATCTAAATGGGTGCCAAGTTCTATAGATAATCCTGAAATATATAAAGAACATACATTCAACAAGTCTGCACCTCTATAATTGAGACCATAGAGCCTTACTTAGCCTTAATATTTAATTTGGGTGTGGATCAAGGAGTCTTCCCGGATTTAATGAAATACAGTAAGGTAATACCACTTTTCAAATCAGGGGACAGTAAAGACACCAATAATTATAGACCCGTATCCGTGCTGCCGGTTTTCAGCAAGGTGTTTGAAAAGGTGATGCTGAATCAAATGCTCAATCATTTTAACACAAATAAAATCCTTCACGATCAACAGTATGGATTCACCAAAGGACGTTGTACGACCGACGCCGGTGTTACCTTATTAAGACACATTTTTAACGCGTGGGAAGAGGCCCAAGACGCCATAGGAAGCTTTTGTGACCTCTCCAAGGCTTTTGATTGCGTCGATCACGAAACCTTACTGTTGAAACTTGAGCATTACGGACTTGGAAAACTTGCGCTCAGTTTAGTAAAATCTTATTTAAATGATAGACAACAGCAAGTTCAAATAAACGGTATCAACTCACCAGGTTTAAAAGTAAAAATGGGTGTTCCACAAGGCTCGATTTTGGGTCCTTTCCTCTTTTTAGTATACATTATTGATCTACTCCATTTATTAAAAAATCAGCCACACATGGTGTTATTTGCTGATGATACTTCCTTAATTTTTAAGGTAGATAGACGTGCTACAAATTTTGACGAAGTAAATAACGCCCTACTGCAGGTCCAAAATTGGTTCACTGCTAATAATTTAGTATTGGGAAAAAAACTAAGTGCATCAAATTTTCTTTGCCAAATGTCAAAAGTAGGGATTGCGAGATTGTATTGAATCAAGAGAAACTAGAGTTCGTCGATAACACGGTTTTCCTGGGGATCACGCTCGACTCAAGGCTACAATGGGGTCCTCATTTAACATCTCTTGCAGGAAGGCTAAGTTCAGCAGCATATGCTGTCAGAAAAATCCGTCAATTTACTGATGTAGATACCGCGAGGCCAGTCTATTTTAGTTACTTTCATAGCATCATGTCTTACGGTATTTTACTATGGGGACGGGCTGCAGACATCGAGTCTATCTTTATTCTGCAGAAAAGATCGATCAGAGCTATTTATAATCTCCGCAGACGCGATTCTTTAAGGGAATTGTTTAAGGATATAAACATCATGACGGTACCTTGTCAATATATCTATGAAAACATCATGCACGTAAGAAAAAATTTACATCTTTTTAGTAAAAGAGGTGATAGACATAATTATAGTACTAGAAATAGGGACCTATTAGTTCAACCAGTTTTCAGACTGGCTAAAGTACTCATCTTTCATGGGGTACTGTTTAAAATGTTACAATAAAATTCCTCCCCACATACTTCAACTGAATGAGTCGAAATTCAAAACTTGTATAAAACGCACACTATGCAGGCAAGCATGTTATAAGTTGGAGGATTACATCTCTGATAAAAATGCTTGGCTTAATGCTGGTCCTGCTCCACAATCACAACTAACTAATTAACATTCGAAAATACTGTTGGAGCTGCTGAAGATCGGAAGACCATCTTTGCATTGTATAAAGTCAATCTCTTTTGTATTATACAGGGTTACTGGTAACTCGACGTATTCCTTGCAGGACGTCATAGTAGGGTTAAAATGCAACAAATTAAGCCACCAAATGTTCTACCGAAATTCAGTAGTTTTTGAATTAGTTAAGAGTTTTAGTTTTTTTATGAAAAATCCCAGATTAAATCATTTGAAACCAATTTAAAAATGATTTACGGCGCGACTGTACTGAAATTTAAGTTATTATCATAGTTGACGCCGTAGCAGACCTTTGTTAATAATTAAAAGTTCAATAATGCCTAAAACTTTGGCAAATATCACTAACCAAACATTTAATTTTTTGTAATTTTTGCTATTACTTCATAAAAAATGTAGTCTAGTGCAAAAAAAAAAACTGAATTTCGGTAGAACATTTGGTGGCTTAATTTGTTGCATTTTAACCCTACTATGACGTCCTGCAAGGAATACGTCGAGTTACCAGTAACCCTGTATAATTGCATAGCACAGGTGTGAGTACTATGTACTATTGAGCTACCATTTACCGGGTAATTTGTCTTTCATTGACTTGAATGTGCCCTGGCGACTGGGAATGTCATGCTCACTGAAATGTCTCACTGATGGTGGCGCGTGTGTTGGATCATTTGGCTCCCTTCAAAATGGTTGAGCTGAATGGTGCTGATCCATGCGTCATGTTCGTGAACGGGCGCCGTCAGTTGTGACTGGTCACCTCTTAGCTGCCATGGCTTATTTTAATTTTTGAATTGTTTTATGTAATAATTGGGGACACTTTTAACGTGCTTTCTACATTGTTCTCACATGTATAATTTCAACATAAATGATGTAACCCATATATTGTAACAATATTTTGATTGAAAAGAGTGTCCGTGGAGTTTCTTGCCCGTTCTTCTCCATAGGTACCTACTACGCTTTGGAATGGGCAACTAGCTTCATATTTCTGACTGACCGACTCCTTGACAATTCAAAAGTGCCTGTAAATGGTTTAATTGAAATAAATGCTTAAGTTTCGAGTTTGAGTTTGAGATTGAACTCAGCAAGATTTGGAAGAAGTTTTGTCTAAATTCATTTCATGCGCCGATCGGCGCACACGCACCTCTAGGTTCCTCTAGCTAGGAGTAGGCTTTCTGATGTTGTGAGCACATGCTATGCGTGCGCGTGCACAGTCACGGACTTACTAGATACGGCTTAATACTTACTACCTTAATACAGAACACTCGTTACGATTATTTGGAATGGGCAAGTAGCTTCATATTTCTGACTGACCGACTCCTTGACAATTCAAAAGTGCCTGTAAATGGTTTAATTGAAATAAATGCTTTGAGTTTGAGTTTGAGCAATGTTGGACGGTTGCACACTTATCTTTGCCCAGCTCTAAACACCTTTTTCACAGATTCTGTTAGAGCTACCCACCAAATTTTGTGATTTGAACCCTGCAATATTATTGCTATGACGGTCGACTATACTACGCGTTCTGGTGTATACTTCTGCAAAATCTCAATTTTTTTTATAAATGCTTGATAGGGTTACTTCAGACCAGCCTTTGGACTCCTTGTAGACTATGATAGATTGGTTCATTATAATTAATTGAATGGTTTAATTCATAATGAATCTTCTTTAGTTATAGAAATCTGTTTTTAAAGTAAAAACATCTATGGGTAAAATGTTGCTCTAGCGACCTCATTACTTCAAAGCATTATAGTTATAAATCCTATACTGTGGACACAAATGTCTGTCTACAAAGTTCATTGTACACCAGGTTAAGGCCTTAGGGGTGCTTAGAGATAGATTTTTTTGGGGCTTGGATATTTAAAAAGAATTTCAAACTGCAAGCAAGTTGCACTGAGTCCGCTCTTAGTGGTGTTACTTTACTTGTAACACTTACATTAACAATGTAAGTAAGGAACTCTACATAAAACTTTGCCTATCTCAGTGTAATCACATGAAATCCATTGGATAATCTTATGAAATGTGAGAAGAGAGAGAGTTCCTAATTTATCAGAGGGCTATGTACACAGTGTTACATGGTGTCCGTGTGATAAGATAAGACACAACGTAGCAGCGCGGGCGGCGGCGGCAGGTGCGACCAGCGCTCGCACGCTGCCCGCTTGCATCATAGGGCAGAGCACTGCATCTCAACTCAACATTCGAGTTTTCAAGGTCTTCCCCGCTAACTTATTATGGTGGCGCCGAGCGACGCCCCCCGCTCTTACCTATGTAACTCGGCTCCATTTTCTCCGAGCCTTATCTATCTCCGACGATGCCTTTTCAATCCAGTCTAAGTGATGTTTTATAGTTTGTCAGAGACATGACAACCCGCACACACACACCACCACTCCCGAGTTGAAACTTTGTCCAAACTTTTCAAAACAAGATTACTAGAACTCGCGGAGAGAGAGACACCGCCGGCCGATATCCGTCACTGGTCACTTCAATTATCAACAAATTTTTCTCACTGTCGCGTACAAAAAAATTAAGATATATAAACAACGCTAAAAAGCGTGGAAAATAACACGAACGTGAACGGGCACAGCAAAGTTAGTTTTCGAAACTACGAAAATGACAGCGAGCGAGAGCGAATGTAGCGAATGACAGCGACCCCGACTCGAGCCTCGAGCGAACGAGCGAGATGACATGCGGGAAGGTGTGACTGGTGGGAGCCGCGCGGCACGATTAAAGTAGCGTACGTACGTAGAAGTAGATATAGATATGACTGTAGTAGTTGTGTAGGAGTGTCACGCACACTCGCAATGTTCTGTGTGACCATACCAAAATTAAATTATTGATTTATTAGCATTCACAATCGATATTATTATTTATCTAGAACATTGAGATATAAGTCGTTATTTTTATTGTAGCTCAGTAGGCCATCTAGTTTTATTCTCTTGAGGCGCATAGTTTTTCCTTTATAATCATAGATGTCGCTGTTATACATATTCTCCACGAAATATAGGTACTGAGCATGCAACACAGGCAGACCAATAAACTTTTTGGTCTGAGGCTGCACAATAACGTATTGGGTACGTCTAATTATTCTAATGAGGTATGTTATCTCATAATTGTAATACTCACATTTGGTATCACTTAGGTGTTTCTCATACGGCGTGTACGCATACGCTGGTATGTCTCCGATCTCCACGACCCAAGTGACTTTCCGTTGCGCCAGCATTGGCGACCGCGATGCCATCTCGCGGTTCGCACTCGCACTACATCACATTCTAAGCAATCACTTAAACTTGAGTCGCACTTTGTTTCACTTTTTTTTTGCATTGATTACTTTACATTTCATTACAATGTAGTGTCAGTACTGAATCCAAACTAATACGAATACATTATTGACCACTTACACTTTCAATTCAACTAGGTAGGTATTATAGTTACAAAATTACGGGTGACCTCTGAAATCTGAATCAACCTAAAACCTACCTTACATATCTACCTACATTTTGTGCGATTTAATAAGATAAGAAGAAACGATAATTACATAACTAAATAAAATACTTTGCACATTTTGATGCAAACTTTATACCTACAATGCCAAATGCCCTCGCGTATCAATAGTATAATTATTATGCAATTAGTGAATAAAGGGCGGATATAAAGTGAAGGATTCTAAAGACTGAATCACGATCGTAGGGAGTGATTCTTGATGATTATTCATGTGTTAGAATCCTGAGCGATGCGAGTGATTCAAGGCTCTCGATATAAATCCGTTTTATTCAAGAATTGCATACTATACTTTATACCATGACTACGAGAAAAAGAACTTGCAACTTCGAGTATGTTGTTATGCCATTGTTATACCTTGTTTTTATAGTACACTACTGTGTATAAATATAGAATACATACTCCATAATGTTGATGACTTCTTTTTCTTCGACAACTCATTAAAATAAGTAAGGAAAACAGACTCTGAAAATATGTCAGAAGCTTGATTTCCATTTTTCCATTTGCAAAACTCATCGTAGGCTTTGATGTAAACCATCCGTGATTTGTTGGGTAGCAAGTTTTCTACTGTATCGGCCGCCCTCTCTTTCATCAATTACTCAGGCGTTAACACATCTTCTTCATCACTTGAATGTATTTAAAATAGCGCCAATTTTTATTCAAATGCTAAACTCCTTGTCGAAAATGTCAACCGATCAAATCGGAGTTGGTATCGTATACACTGAAAACAGTAAATAAAATACCAGCCAAGTGCATGTCCAACCACGCACAATGAAGGGTTCCGTAGTTGGGATGAATTTATCCAACAAACTTAATATTGTAGTTGAAAAACTTGTTCTCCCATACAGAAAACCTATTTTCCAACTGCAAAAAGTTGGTCGATTATTACTCGGTAACTTGTGGTTGTGGAGCTTACGTAGCGGTGATAGTTTTCCTTTTAATTTCGTTATATATACTACTGCCGTAAATTTTACACAAATCCAAAACCAACCATTTAGCTGGCAGTGGGCGGGACACTTGACTCTAACAAAAATGAGCACTTTAAAGCTTATTCCGCAAACGGATTCCTGAATCCAAAAATGGTTTTAACAAACTCACATTATTTTTAAACGACCTTTCTAACGATACCCCACACCATGGGATCGACGAGAAAAAAAGCTATCCACACTATACGTGCAGGGGAGGAACCCCAAAAAAAAATGTTTTTTCGATTTTTTTTACCACTTCATCGGCGTGGTTTATATGTATACCCATACCGAACAGCTTTCTAGTACCAACAGTCTCTGAGCTAAGCCGCAGACAGACGGAAGGACGGACGGACAGACAGACAGACAGACGGACATAGCCTTAGTAATAGGTTTCCGTTTTACCCTTTGAGTACGGAACCCTAAAAAGCATCCCCCGCGCCGAGGTAGCCCGCGAAATTCAAATATTCTTACATTTTTAGGGTTCCGTACTCAAAGGGTAAAACGGGACCCTATTAGGTACTAAGACTCCGCTGTCTGTCTGTCTGTCCATCTGTCACCAGGCTGTATCTCATGAACCGTGATAGTTAGAAAGTTGAAATTTTCACAGATGATGTGTTTCGGTTGCTGCTATAACAACATATACTAAAAATCAGAATAAAATAAAGATTTAAGGGGGTTCCCATAAAACAAACCTGTTTTTTTGTCGTTTTTATAGATAATGGTACGGAACCCTTCGTGCGCGAATCCGACTCGCATTTGGCCGGTTTTTTTTGCAATTTGCAAGTCAGTGTCAGATTGTATGTTGATTAAATGATTCGCGACCGTAGTAAATAAATATGGCTTTACAGAATTATAACCATTACATACAGGAATACAACTCCGTAGGTTTAATTCTCAAATGTCATGATTTCATGAAATACTAATTCAATAGGATTACCTAAATTAACTCAGAAGATCGTCCAGTCAGTGCAAGCATTTGTCAGTAATCATGTAGCTCTAGCACGCCACTAACTCATTTTACACATTTCACAAAAATAATAGTATTGATGATTTTTATGATTTTGATTCTATAAATACTTAAATAAATATTTGATACGACCGCGAATCATATTTAGATCAACATACAACCTGACACTGACTTGCAAATTGCAATAAAACGTCAGAGAAAATTTGTATTGTGCGAGTTCGCAAAAAAAGTTAGGTTAGGTTAGAACTGTTGTGGTTGTTACCCCCTTTTTTTTTGGTTGGGTAATTATCAAATAACTTCTCCCGTTCTGGACGGAGCGGGAGGGCGTGTCAAACTCTTAGTGACTAAAACCCATCCATGTTCCTTCAGTTGCCTGTAAGTTGCCAGAGGCCACGGTGTTCCTTTCGGACTTTCCCGCGAATCCGGCTGCCATCGGCCCTAGCAGACCCCGTCAGTTGTGCTGACATGTCTTTGAGGCGCGCTTGGAACAAAACGCGCCTTCAACGCGGGCCTGGTCCTTATCGGAGCTACCCATTGCTCATCGTCCGCAAGCCCAACTGTGACCGCCTCCCAATACACGAGAAAAAAAAACGACCAAAATACCTAGACTAGTTAGTTGGGGTTCTGAATACTGGAAGGCTTTCCATAAACGCCTCGCCGCCGGTGTCCTTTCTGGGAGCTGGCGGTGTCGCAGCCGATGTTTTTAATCTCGGCTGCCGGCAGTAATGTCACTGCCGGTTCATAACGGCGTTATTTTTGGGAGCCGGCGCCGACAGCTGAGGCACTCCCTAATACTTAAAAAGTTCTTCCGCCTGCCACGGAGATCATGATGGTGGTGTGCGCACACAGACAGGCAAAGCAAAGCTTCACTTTCGCCTCGTACTGTAGGTAGGTACTGTGGAATAGTAACTCGTGGATATCTCAGTTTATTTTTAGGTGGATGTGGTTCACCTTGGCTGCTCTGCATCCTACAGATAGCCGTGCACGTTGAACTTGCAGTATGCAGTACACCCACTTAGATACAGCACGCGAACCGATGCGATCGCGAACGTCGGGAACTGAACCGGCCGCCGACCGGCATGGCACAGCGTGGTGAGCGCAGGTTCACAGGCGTACACTAATATAGCATTTCGGATAAGTACTACCAACAGCAGCGCTACAGTACTTATCTACATTATGTTTTATGTAAAAACCATAGTAGATTGAGTTTGCTACGAAAAAAGAGAGAAAGTTTTGCCGTGGTAAACAGATCAATCAAACATTTCTAAAATATTTCCACTATTTAAGTACAGTTCGAAAACGATCATGTTACAAGATAGAGCAACAGGTAGGTATCAACCATTGATATATTTTTTTAATATAGCAATGGTATCAACACGCTATTGGCGGCGGTATTAGTGGTTTCCTCAATGACTTGTATATGTACAGCGGTAAATGAATGCATTGAATGGTGGAGTGTCAACTTGCTGTGGACTCACAGCATGTGGAGTCGTCAGATGTAGTATGCGTGACAGTAACAGACTGTACTACTTACTCTGTGGCTGTATATAGGTATCCTAAATCTTAACTCAACATGGCTCCCTGTGGCGTACCGTACCTACTGCTGATAAGTTCACTGCCTTCGTTGGACTGCAATTGAATTCTGTTCAACTCTAACGACTAACGACAATGATTGCGTTATCATAGGAGAAACACAAGTCAAAGAGATTGCAGCCTCGCTGGCACTACTGCAGTTATACATGTGGGGCAGCAGACGCGGTATCCGTGTGTTTGACATTTAAGTTTATTTTCATCTGAACGGGCGCGAGCACGTCTCGTCGTCGTGTCGTACTCGTGACGTGCCCGCGCCGCTACAGCTGATTCACACACCACCACTGAATAACATTTATAAAGTTCACTATAAATATACCGGTTCACTTGTCCATACTAAAGGCCAGCCCATCTCTCATACTCGGCACGTTGGATGCACTTCTTGAATTATCATACCGGTCTCAGACCAACAAAAAAAGGATTTTTTTGTTGGTCTGAGATACCGGTAACGCTTTCTTTCTAAAAGTTTACAGACACACTAAGTAGCTTAATTTGCTCTGAGCCTGAAAAGCCACTGTTACCTACTTCTTCATAGAATTTATTGTCGTTGTTGTGGCCATGCTGCGCGATATGCCCCAATCATACCAAGAAACATCATAAATCTAAGTACTACCTGACTTTCAATAGAACAATAATAAATTATAAAGCTTCCCTTCCGTTAGGTACGAACATGATATCTTTATACACACATCAACACGGTCTAGGGATATTTCATACTCAATTAAATAACTCGAAAAGTACTGGCCGCATTGGAATCTTTTATACACCGATTTGTTTGTAATTTATCTCAGACGAATTCCAAATTCAAATTTTTGAAAATTCTTTTGTTTCGGTGGCATAAAAATGTCTTGATGTGTAGGAGATGGAATTTTCATTTGTGCGAAATTTAGAAAACAATACGAATTACGTTTAGTTACAGTTTTTTTTTCATTTTTAAACGAAAGATAAAGTTAAAATTGAGGTATTGTAGCCATGCAACGCCAACATTTGACGAGGGCGAAGATGTTACGAGCTGTGGGAATGCTGGAAGCTGGGTCTGTTCAGCGTAATGTTGCTGAGGCCATAGTGAAAGGAACACTTCAGGTTTACTTGAATAAAACTCGGATTACGTAGAAATATTCGGATTTAATCCATTCAGTTCGACCGCTGATTATCCAGAGAGTTACTCCAAAAAATAATCAATAGACCGTTTTCATCGTAAATGACAACTGTCTGTCACGGCATGTCAGTTGAATACAGATAATACTAAAATGTGATTATAAATGACAACAACATGAAAAATAACTCAACCAAACATTATTAGGCTAACAACTCGGCCATCCTTAAATGAGTGAGTCCTCTCACTTGATAAGCAACAAATCAATAACAAGAGAAAAATTAAAAACAAAAAAAAATACAATTCTAGTTTAAAACATAACATAAACTTAAATAATCAACAACTAAAATCAGTAATATACATTAAAATATACTTGCAATAACCGTACTTTGCTTAATTTGGTTCATTTCAGGTCATAATCATTATCAATGTGCACAGTCTGTTGTGATCTACGGTCATCTGTGCGATGTCAATTGCTTGACACCATTCACTATCTGCACTGACCGCTCACAACCCATGCTCTACATCATCTAGTTGCATAGTCTGCTATGATCTGCGACCATCTGTGCGATGATTAGCATCACCATTCGCATTCTGCACTGGACGCTCATAGCCTATGCCTACATCTTACGACAGGCTATGCATAGTCTGCTATAATCTACAATCATCTATGCATTATCGCCATTTCTTCGATATCAATCATTTCTGCACTAATTGCTTATAGCCTATGCATAGCGTCGTCAAGTCGCCCGTCAAGTCCATTTAGATCTATAACTAAATAGGTAAATCAAATCGTCCTATAAAAGACAAAATACCTACTTTCATTCACAGTAAATTTAATTAATTCTCTAAAACATGTTACTGTAATAGCCATATTTTAGCATATTTGTTTTTTTTAATTATAATTTCAAATCCTATTCAATCTCAATAATTCTTAAGTCACAATAGTCATACTAAACTTTGATCCGAGTTCAAACTAATTAATTTTTATTCATCATCGCTATTTTCGTTTTCATTATCGTCATCGTCACTAGAAATGTTTTATAGTTTAACCAGGGATGTATCTTATCCACTGCTACTACATTTTCATATTTTTTATTGCCTCTTCTAGTCAGGGGAGTATCCTCAATCAAAAACCTATCATTTTCTAGAATTTTCACTATTCTATACGGGCCGTGAAACTTGGATATAAGTTTCTTTGATTTACCTACATGTTCTTTATCTATAATTGTCCTTTCAACCCTGACAAGGTCACCGATATTATATAACGTCACTCGTTTTCTATGTTTATCAAATGCCTTCTTCGAATGATGCTGTTGTTCATCTATTTTAGACTTGGCTTCCATCCTCATTTTGACTAAATCATTATCACTAACACGACATATAACTTCATTTAACACCTCATTTATTATATTTTCTGACGAATTTAAAACTTTAAAACCGAATAGCAGTTCTGATGGGCTTTTCCCCGTAGCTTTATTCATTGTGGTGTTCATACCTAACTGAATATCACCGACGTATTCATCCCAAGTGTTATCACCTTTACCGTGGCATTTCGTGCTTAAAGCATCCAATATGGTTCTATTGTAACGTTCTATTTGTCCGTTCGCTCTTGGAGTGACCACGGCATTAAGTATATGTTTAACATTTGTACTCTCCATGAATGATTTAAATTTCAAGCTTGTAAAACAAGTACCCCGATCCGTGATAAGACGTGTTGGAGTACCAAAAGTACTAAATTGATCCCTAAAAATTCTTATGGCTGTGGTACTTTCTGTATCTCGGCAGCACTTAAGCTTATAAATTTTGTAAAGGAATCAATAATCGCAAGAATATAAGTGTTACCTCTCCTAGAACGAACGAACGGGCCTAAATGATCGGCGTCAAGCGTATGAAAGGGAATATCTGCTTTTGGTATCGGGTGAAGCATACCTTCCTTACGGCCACCCGGAGCCTTATGGTGCGCACATTCAAGACATGCCGATACGTACTTTTTGGCAAAACGTCGCATTTTGGAGAACCAAAACGTTTCGCGTAGTCGACTTAAAGTTTTCTCATAGCTAAAATGGCCTACATTGTCGTGGTTCATTCTTAAAACTTGCCACCTAACGGCTCTAGGAACTACCTATTTTATTTTGTCCCCAACGACCCTGTACACATGATCACCTTTTAATTTATAATTTTTAAACACATCTGCTACGTAATTCGTATTTTTGTCACGTAAAATATCCCTGATTCTCCCGATTTCTTCGTCGTTACTTTGTACCGTGGAAATCCAGTCCTTAACGTCAATATTTAAAACATCAAGTACGTCTGTCTCGTCATCACCCGTCATTGGCTCAGTTATAGGAGCACGACTGAGGGCATCTACATGTGCCATGCGAGCTCCACACCTATACTGAATTTCGCAATCGTACTCCTGGAACTGTACCCACCATCGAGATATTCTCGGTATGAGATCTCGCTTTGTAAGAGTCGTGCGTAGCGCATTACAGTCGGTTATGATAGTAAATTTTAAACCCAACAAATAAACACGGAAACGTTTCAGCGAGGCTATAACAGCTAAAGTTTCTAATTCGAATGAATGTAAATTTTGTTCATCTTTAGTTGTTTTCCGACTGTAATACGCTACAGGTCTAAGCATTTCATCACTATGTCTCTGCAATAAAATGCCAGCAATACCTAACTTTGATGCATCAGTGTGCAATTCAGTTTCCAATTTCGCATCGTACAAGGCCAAAATGGGACGTTCAACAAGTTTTTGTTTTAGTTTTTCAAAAGCTTTCAAGTGTTCATCATTCCATTTCCATGCGAAATTGGACCTGAGCAGGTCAGTTAGAGGTCGCGCGATGAAAGCAAAATCTTTTACAAAACGCCTGAAAAAGCTAGCTAGCCCTATGAAACGCCTTACGTCATGTACGTTTTTAGGCACTGGGAAACTAGAAACAGCCAGCGTCTTACGTGATCCCGGTCTTATGCCCTGACCACTAACTTGAAACCCTAAAAAGTCTATTTCTCTATAGAAAAAGTTACATTTCTTAAGCTTCAAAGTCAACCCCGCCTCCAGGAGCAATTTAAGTACCAACTCTAACCGTTTAAAACCCTCCTCAAATGAACTAGCGGGGATCAACACGTCATCCAAGTAAAATAATAAAGTAATAGCAAAATCAACCTTTGATTTTGCCAGAATCTTACTCATAGCCCTCTGAAAAACTGACGGAGCATTTGTCAAACCGAACGGCATCCGTTTAAATTGGTATTGGCCGTCCGGTGTGACAAACGCCGTCTTGTCCTAGGAGCTTTCTGCGATCGGTAATTGATAATATCCTGATGCACAATCAAGCGTAATGAAGAGAGAATGTCCAGCTAACATGTCTAGTTGATCATCGATCAATGGTAGGGGATAATGTTCTTTCTTTGTCTTAGTATTAAGAGCGCGGTAATCCACGCATAGTCTTTTCTCGCCAGTTTTTTTCTTTACAAGCAGGATAGGACTGGCGTACTGAGAATTAGATTCCCATACAATATCCGCGTCAATCATTTCCTGTATCATTGATCGCACCAGCTCGCGCTCAGGGTACGAAAGCCTGTACGGGCGATATACGACTGGTTTAGAATCGGTTAATTCAATCTCCATTTGATTTGATTAACAACAATATCTTACAACAACAACAACAATAAATAACAACAATATATTACAATATTTATTTTAATTTATTTTCTCTCAGATTTTTTCCAAGAAGGAATTTCCTGTAAGCTGAAATTTCATTAAATCAAATCTAGCTTTAATTAATATCTAGATACCTACAGTTAATGAAGTCAAAAAATGATTCAGAGGTTTTCTATTAATTAAGTACTATACAAAGACCTTCAAAACCTATCTTTAGGTACTTAATACTAATAAGAATCTATCTTATTCACATTATATGAAAATAAATATTAATTTAAATAAATATATATATTTTTTTTTTTTAAACTGTGATCAAAGATCTCTGCATTATGACTTTGAAAAGTTAAGTAGGTACTTAATAAAATCTAGGGAAAATAACAAACTTATTTTTTATTTATTTTTACAAGTTACTTTATTATAGGTTCATAATAGAATAAGAGCACACTAAGTTACAGCAGGCTGTAGTGAAATCTTTAGAAGTCCTAAATGTCTGCGAGACTGTGCTACTTGTTTATTATATAAACAAGAAACCCCTAAAATAGCTGTGTGCTAAAGCATAATTAGTTTTAATAATTGTAAGAGAATGTACTAATGCCAATATAATTCCACACTTCCCTGGGTTGGACCGAGCCAACAACAGCTTGATTTGATAAAAGTCCTTAATAGTTTTAGGTATTGTTGATAATCAACTAATAACTTTTGTCTAATATAATTATAAAGCTCCTATTGTTGCTGATCTATCACTTTTCTGGAAAATCAATATAAACTTTTCTGAATCAATTTTTTAGTGTTAGTGAATGATTTAGTACAACTTTAATTACGTATATTATAAGTACCTACCTATTTTTGCTCCTTTTGTAATGATAAGGATTACTACCTGTACAAGTATATAGATACCTTGAATGTTAATCTAATAAGTACCTATGTTAAAAATAGCAAATGCTCGCTATTTTTATTGCTTTTATTATGATTTATTATTTTTACAACTAGTCTTTGAACATCTACACTTGTTTTCTATCATCATTGAAGACGAGGCAATAACTTCGTATAATTACCGTCGAACTTCACTTACAGGTAAGTTCGTTTGACTATTCAATTATTGGTCATACAAAAAACCACCGACTCCCAAAAAAAAGTGAAAAATCTTCTCAACTGTCTTTGGTTTTGAATTTTCATATTTTGCCACCGACTTCCGAAATTAAAGTTATTTTTCACTTTTAAGTGTTGTTTTTGGAAGTCGGTTGTTTTTTTTGGTTAAAAGTTTTTATTTTTCACTTTTTAGTGGTAGTAAGGGCACGGGCACACGGAACATGGTACACGGGCTCATATGGCTACACATCAAGCAATACATTTCCAGTTTATGCTGATCTCACAGTTTATATTGGAAATGTATAGCTTGATGTGTAGCCGTGTGTAGGTACCTACCCCACACAAATTCGAATACCAATATCTGCTATGTAAATAACAGTGACGGGAACCTTAAAACATCGTCCATAAGTCTAAGTCTAGTCTAAGTGGAAAGATACGTAATGTTGAAGCTAAAAAAAATTCAAATTCAATTTCTTTATTGCGAACTAAGTGTACAGAATTTGGCGATATTAACTAAAAAACAATTCAAGCAAAGCTAATAAAATCCCACCAAAAACATGTTCATGTAAAATGTCGCCAAGACGAGACCATACGGCTCGCACTGTCAAAAAGTTATCAAATCTCATGTAGCACAGCCACTGAGGCTCTGTGGCCTATTCTAATTCAATTAATACTACTCTCTGACCATAATTCAGCTCCTGCTCCTGAGCCATGTCCACGTAAGCTTGTTTTTGATCTAATTGGTTTTAAACTTGAAAATTAGCGTAAACATCGTTTACTGATGACACCGTTATCAATTCTTGCCACAGTATATCCAAAAACCTTGAAGCCTTCCTGTCTGAAGGCTCCGCACCTTGTAGTTGTAGTTATTAACTCGGACGAACATAGCCAAGTAGGTATTGAGTTTATTGATATTGGACTAGCAATAGTCGCATGTAGGTACTATTATCTGTTCATAAATTAGTCTCAGGGCACGCTGATAACGCTTACCTACTTTTGACTAGAAACAACCATTCAAACAATACCTAGTGATAGTTTTCACTCGTGGAACTTTTTTGTGCCCGGTGTCTGACATAACGCCGACCGTCAGCCGTGTTCTCCCACGTGGTCCTCATGATTAGCGTCAATTTGTACAATCGGTTCCGATTCGATTGATTCCGAGTGTTCCGTTGTAACATACTTACTCGTATCTGTTACACTGTTACAGTTAGTAGGTCCACTTCTTGTAATTCATACATTCAGGCTCTACGAGGTCAAATCGTCTGAAACCGGTAGCTTTCTTTTAGAAGAGAACTATGATCAGATTTACGAGATTAGGGAAGAAGACAGCGATAGGTGATAGCAGTGATAGTAGGAATCTGATTACTTTCAGAACTACACGTGTATGTCACACTCACACAACACTCACAACAACAGACTAAATACGGGCTTTACTTTACAAAGATTTGCTAGAGTCAGCAATTCACCGCGAGGTTATTTATTCTGTGCCGCGAGCTTACGGAGCGAAGTTACTTGACTATTGAATTAAATATTGAATTAAATAAGTGTACTACTCATTTCCTTAATTAATTTCCTCAATTTTATTTAATATTTACTTTTTTGTTATGAGTTGGTAAGTACTTTGTTTATATTCTAAATTATTATTATATTTTAGTCTTTGGTATTAATTAGTACTTACCTGACTCATTTATTTTATTCAATGCATTTGGATTTTGGACCTCATGTAGGTACGTACGTGTATACACTGGATAAATAAAAAACTTTTTACAAAAAGAAACAACCGACTGCCAAAAAAAACACTAAAAAGAGAAAAATAACTTTAATGTCGAAAGTCGGTGTCTATGCTTTAACGTTAAGTTTCCCACCGACTTCCAAAACTAAAGTTATTTTTCATTTTAGATGTGGTACCTACCCCACACAAATTCGGATACCACTACCTTTTTTTTTTTTTTTTTTTGAGGGTGGGAAATCATCCAATGACTTCTCCCGCTCTGGGCGGAGCGGAAGGGCGTGTCAGACTTTTACTGACTAAAACCCACCCGTGTTCCTTCATTTGCCTGTTGCCAAGGTCCCGGTATCCCTTTCGGACTTTCCCGCAACCCTGGCAGGCATCGGTCCTATTGGACCCCGTCATTTTTGCTGACATCTCTTTGAGGCGCGCGTGGAACACGACGCGCCATCGACCCGGGCCTGGTCCTTATCGGACGGCGAGCTGCCCGTTGCTCGCCGTCCGCAAGCCCGCGCCTATGGTGGTCGGAAATCCGCCTGGGATTCCCGACGCCCAGGGCGTCTCCAACGGCGGCGGTTAGGGGCGTGAGGGCGCAAACTTTGCCTTTCCCTCACGCGTTCCGCCTCCTCCTTCGCGAGCATTACTGCTTCGCAGAAGGAGGTGACGGCTTCCCATGCCCTCTCGCTCCGTACCATGGCCTGAACCAGGGCCGGACGCGAGAGGTCACCGCCGCCAATCGCCTCCGCGAGGACACGGCGGTGCTCCGCCCAAGCAGGGCACACCTCAACCGTATGCTCCACCGTGTCCTCCGGGCGATCCACACAGTGGTGACACCCGGGCGTTTCCTCCCGCCTAATCCTACACAGGTACCTCCCGAAGCTGCCATGTCCGGTGAGGACCTGTGTCAGGCGGAAGGTGAGGACGCCGTGGCGCCTCTCTATCCACTCCTCAAAGAGGGGACTTATCGCCGCTATTGTGGCGTGCCCAGCACTGGGTTGCGACAATCGCACTCTCCATGCCGCCATGAGATCTTGCCGGAGCTCTGTCCGCTGTGCCGCGATTTCTCGCGGCAGCGGAGTTACACCCCGGCGCTTCACCTCCTCGCGCCACTCCCAGATGTGCGCGAGGACCTTCGCCTCCAGATCCCATGGCGGTAATCCGGCAAGAAGGCTCGCCGCCTCACGGGAGACCGTGCGGTATCCCCGGGCCAGCCGAATGGCCATGACCCTTTGGGACGCGTTCAACCGGCGTGCTGGCCGCAGCCTAAGGGAACGCGCCCACACCGGTGCCCCGTAAAGGGCCATGGACCGCACGACCCCCGCATAGAGCCTCCGGCAGGAGGCGTTTGGACCCCCTAGATTGGGCAGGAGCCGCCTCAAGGCGGCCCCAGCCCGGTCCAGCCTTGGAGCCAAACGTCGGAAATGCTCCACGAAGTTCCACCGGCTGTCGAGGACGAGTCCCAGGTACTTCATCGTCGACTCGACGCCGATGTGAACCCCTCCTACCGTAATTTGGGAACCCGACGGTGGTGCGTTCCGAGGGCCATGAAAACACATGACCTCGGACTTGTGCAAGGCCACCTCGAGTCCCAACTGCCGGATTCTATCTACGATTGTCGCAACCCAGCGTGTCGCTAGATCGGCCGCCGCCTGGTGCGACCTCCCCTGCGCCAGGACCAGCGTGTCGTCAGCGTAGCAAACTACGCTGACGTCGCTAGGGAGGTCGGCGCGCAGCACCCAGTCGTATCCGATGTCCCACAGATGCGGCCCCAGGACCGATCCCTGTGGGACACCGCACGACATCTCTCGCCGGTTCCACATTCCCTGGTGACCGGGGTAGATGACGGCCCTGTCCGTCAAATAGGCCTCGACCACACGACAGAGGTAGGTCGGCATCCGGTGGTACCGGAGTGCCTCCCTTATGCAACTCCAGGGCAGGGTGTTGAAGGCGTTGGCGATGTTTAGTGACACCGCCAAGACGACCCCGCCCCGGGCCACAGCATCCCCCGTCGTGAGGGCCCGTACACGCATGATGGCGTCCACCGTAGAGCGCCCTCTGCGGAAACCAAACTGGCTCTCCGCCAAGTCCGGCCCCACCCGCACCAGCCGCCCGACGAGGCGGTTTGCAATGACTCTTTCAAAGAGCTTGCCCACCTCGTCGAGCAGCACGATGGGCCGATAAGCGGACGGAGAGTCCGCAGGGCGCCCCGGCTTCTTAATGAGGACCAGTTTCCCCGTCTTCCAACGAAGTGGGAACTGGCCCCTCTCCATGCATGCGCATAGGAGACCTCTTAGTCGAGGCCCGAGAGCCTCCATGGCCAGGACCCAGGCCTTCCCAGGAAGGCCGTCGGGTCCTGGGGCGGTATTCTTGGCATTCAGCCTTCGTACCGCCACTCTCATTTCTACCTCGGTCACCTCCGGAGCATCGTCGTCGTCGTCGTCGGCGGTGTGGTCCGCATCGAACACCGCAGTAGGCGGAGCCATGAGCGGGGAGGTATGTTCCCCTCTCGAAGGGAACAGAGCGCTCACCACGTCCTCCACAAGCTGAGGCCGGAGACTCTGCGTCAGCGGGGGAGCCCATGGGCGGAGTTTCTCCCGCACCATTTTGTATGGGCGTCCCCACGGGTCTCTGTTCAGAGTCTCCAGCGTCTCCTCCCGGGCCAGTGCCCTGGCCCGCAGGATCTCCTCCTGGAGGGCGGTCTTCGCCGCTCTGTACCCCTCGTACAGCTCCGCCTGAATGGCTTCCGTATCCGGAGGGCGGATACGGAGCCTGCGGTGCCTGGTGTACTGGCGTCGCGCAGCAACGCACGCATGGCGCAGCGCTGTCAGCTCCTGCGACCACCAGCTCACCTGGCGCGAAGCACGTCCTGGCTGGACCCGGGGCATTGCCACGTCACAAATATTGGACATGGCCTCCCGGAACCACTCCGCCTCGTCGTTGATGTCGGCAGGCCTGTCCGGTGATGACACCCAGGCCTGCACGATCGAGGCTTCCAGGAGAAGCTCCCGGTCCAGCTGCTTCAGCGCCCAACGCGGACCACCCGGGGCCTGTCGGACCGGCGCGCTCGAGGTCTGGGCGGAGACGTCGAACCGGATATACCGGTGATCGGAGTACGTCTCCACCCCCTCCATGACGCGCCAGTCAATGACACGCGGCGACAGAGCGGGGCTGGCGAACGAAATGTCCACCACTGATTCACCCCGCATCCGCACACACGTGGGGACGGAACCCCGGTTTAGGACGACCAGGCCTGTCTCCAGAGCCCAGTCCTCCACCATCCTGCCCCGTGTGTCCGTATGCCGGGAACCCCAAGCCACATTCTTGGCATTGAAGTCCCCCAGTACGAGCACGGGGAGGGAACGGAACCCGACGACGACGACTTTCAACTCCGCAAGGGAGTTGTGGAACTCGGCGAGAGTTCGGTTCGGGGAGAAGTACACCCCTACCACGACAAACTCCCCGAACCGTGCTGCCACGCAACCCCGTCCTCTTTTGACAGCCTCGAGGGACGGGGTACCGGCGGCGGCCGACGAAATAAGGGTCACTGAGCCGCTCAGGTCCTCCACCCAGTCATCCCTGGGCGGGACAAAGTACGGCTCAGCGACCACGGCGATATTGATCGACCACTGCGCCATGCTCTGGAGCAACAGATTCTGAGCGGCGGCGCAGTGGTTGATGTTCGCCTGGAGGAGGCGAAATGGGGCCGTTATTGGCACTCCATTTCATCCCCCTCCCGAGACCCATGTGAGGGCCCTGCCGCAGCAGCAGCTGGGGCGGTGACGACGCCGGTGGTGGTAGCGGCAGCGGCGGTGGCAGTGGCGGCGACTGCGGCGGTGACGACGGTGGTGGCGGTGACGGTGGCGGAGGGCTTTCCCCTGCCCCTGGCTTTAGCGGGGGGAACGCAGGCCCTACCCCCGATCCGGTGGTCGGCCGGCTTGCCCGCGGCCGCACATGCGACGCAGTGCGGCGTGGCCGTGCATGTGCCGGCCTTGTGACCGGGCTGACCGCAGCGGTAGCAGGCATCGCTGCGGTCCACCTCGGAGGTGCATTTAGCTCCCACGTGGTCGCCCACATGGCAGCGGAAGCACCTCCGAGGTCTGGGTTCCAGCAGTTTGACCTGCGCGGAAACCCAGCCCACCAGAAGCCGTTGGCCCTCCCCGGCTATTTTCTTGGCAGCCGCCACAGGGCAGCTCACCGTAATGGCTTGCATACCCTTATAGTCAGGACCGATGGTGCCCGCCTTAACCTGCTCGGCAGAGCACCCCCCAGTCCTGACGACGGCGGCCACCACCTGTGCCTTCGTCACCGAGTCGTCCAGACCCTGGATGCGCATTTCAGCGCACTTAGTGGGCCTGGACACGCGGACCTCGTCCGTGTTAAGGGACGCCCTGAGCTTTTCAGCCAGGGCGTCAGCGACCGTGCCGCCAGCCGACCCGGGGCACTCTAGCATCCGGGCCCCAGTGGCAGCGATCCTAAGTCGGATGCCACCGGCGGCGCCGAGCTCCCCTAGGTCCACCACCTCCGCCACTTTAGCGAAGACGTCCTTATAGGACACGCCCTTCTCTGCCGCTTCCGGCTGTAGCGTGACCACTACAGCTGCGGACTTCGGGGCGTGGAGCCTAGCCGCGACGGATACCACTACCTGCTATGTCAATAACAGTGACGGAGTCCCTTAAAACATCGTCTACATAATAAACATTATGTAGAATAAATACGTAATATTGAACCTAACTTAAAAACTACGTAAGCAAAGTTAATTCAATGTATATGGGACCACCTCTGAAGCATTACCTACCAAACAAAAAAAGGAATCATCAAAATGGATTCATAATTGGCGAAGTAATCGCGTAAAATCAAAAAAAAAAAAACATGTTGGCGAATTGAGAATCTCCTCCTTTTTGAAGAAGTCGGTTAATAAACTTTGAATGGGTACCTAGGTAGGTAGATAAGAAGTGAGTTTTAAAGTTTGGTCATTTCAGTGCACCGAGTACCTCGATGTTATACAGGTTACTTGTATAATAAAATAAAATAAAAAAAAAAAACTTTAAAAAAAAAATTGACCGACTTCAAAAAAAACAAAACAAAAAAGGACTACTGTACTAAAAACCAAAAGACAAAAGTACTTCTTTAATAATAAGAGAAAAATAAAAAAATAACTTTAATTTCGGAAGTCGGTGTCTTTGCTTTTAATTTTAGTTTTTGGCCACCGACTTCCGAAATTAAAGTTATTTTTTTATTTTTCTCTTATTATTAAAGAAGTACTTTTGTCTTTTGGTTTTTAGTACAGTAGTCCTTTTTTGTTTTGTTTTTTTTTAAGTCGGTCAATTTTTTTTTTAAAGTTTTATTATTTTTCCATTTTTTGTGTAATTTGATTTTTGTAATCATGGGTAGACCAACTAAAGGAGCCACCCGCATGAAGAAAAACAGAATTAAAGAGACTAATACTGCTGAAAAAGAACGCCTATCTAAGAATCGCAAACGGAGTGCTATGTCCGGTTCCCAAGAATCACCGTTAGCTTGTCATGCTAGGTTATCTCAGATGAGAAATTACATGCATTCTCATTTGTCACAGGAGTCGCCAAATGATAAGATCTGCCGACTCAATCTTATTCAAAAACGATTAAGTGGCGAGTCGTCTGAACAGCGCAAGTATCGTTTAGATGTTATACGAAACCCGCTGGCTAATGAGACTCCCGTGCCTTCTCAAGAATATAAGGGTGAACACTATACATTTGCTTACACTGTATAGTTCCCCTCATCATCATATTATAAGGTGACCATAATCAGATCTGTAATGTCACTTACAACCTATATGGTTGCAAAGTTCTTATCAATATAAATGAATTAAGTCCAAACACAAGGTAATTACTGTGAACCGTTGAGGAGTTCCGTTAATCGTCCTTCGTCTTCATCATCAGACCCTTAACGACAGTCACAACCCATCCGAGTGTAAGGTTCTTATCAATACAAATTAATCAAGCCCAAACACAAGATATCTGCTGTAAACCACCGAGGAGTTCCCTCGACTGTCTTTCGTCTTCATCATCAGACCCCTAACGACAGTCACAACCCATCAAAGTGTAAAGTTTTTATCAATACAAATTAATCAAGCCCAAACACGAGGTATCTGCTGTAAACCATTGAGGAGTTCCCTTGACTGTCTTTCGGCTCCATCATCAGATCGACTCCAGGCCTTCATAAAATTGTAGTGCTGTAAAATACTTAATGAATAAATGAAGGAATGCACTAGTTGCCCTTACGATTTTTGAAAGTTCCCCTCGATTTCTCTAGGATTCCATCATCAGATCCTGACTTGGTGACAATGGGACCACCTCAGAAGTATAAGCTTTTGAACAAAAAAAGAATTTTTTAAATCGGTTCACAAACGGCGGAGTAATCGGTGAACATACATAAAAAAAAAAAAAAAAAAAAAAAAAAAAACAATCATCCCGAACATAGTACCTCCTCCTTTTTTGAAGTCGGTAATTACAAAATGTCAAACGGAAACAAAAATTAATAATAATTCAACAAAATAATTAAAATAAAATGATGAGCAATTTAAGAATAACATTTACAAATATTTTCATTTTACGCTTTACGTTCATAGCTTAATTGAAGTGCCAGCTACGATACCATTTTTTAATGGTAGGTACCCATTCTATATGCTTTTTTATTTTATTTGGAAATAAATGGCAAATTTTGGGTAAATATCGAAAAACCCTGAAAATTCAAATATCTCAAAAACGGTATTAGAACCAAACGGCTTGGTACGTGACGATGGGAAAAGACCAGATGGCGTGACGTTGTTACCTTGGAAGGTGGGTACGCCGCTGGTGTGGGACGCAACCTGTGTCGACACCCTTGCGCCATCCCATGTTCCTAGCACGGCGGGCTGTACTGGCGCCGCTGCTGCGGCTGCTGAGACCCTCAAGCGGCGCAAATACTGTAAACTTATCGACAACTACAGTTTTGAGTCGTTTGGGGTCGAAACGCTCGGGTCAAGGGGCCCGAGTGCGCGTCTCCTTTTTAAGGAAATTTTTCACCGACTGGTCGATACTTCACGTGACCAGAGGGCTGGCTTGTTCTTTAGCCAAAGAATTAGCATTGCCATTCAACATGGCCATGCTGCCAGTCTTCTGGGCACGTTTCCGGATGACAGCGATGCGGACGAATACTACAACGTCTAAGGGTCCCTGACGCCTTAGGGTTCAATTTGTTGCATTCTGGCCCCCCTATCAGCTCCTGACGGATATACGTCGAACTACAAGTAACCCTGTTACAGACTTACAGTCCAAACCGTATACTTATAACGACTTCGAAGGGACCGATAGTCGTTATAACCATGAAACAGAAATGCTGGGATCTCAAAAGTTCGTCGTAGTAACCGGTACGTCATTTTAAACGAAGTCGTTATAAACGGTTTTGACGTTCTCTACATTTTGTTTCCAAAAGAAAGCTAAATAGCTCCCGAAACGAGCGTTGAAGAGGATGAACTCTCTAGCCGCACGATTAAAGTTTATTATTGTTATCGAACGTAATACCTTCATATTATACAATTGTCGAGGCTGATTCAGTTTTCCACAGAAATTGGTGTTTTGTTTACAATCAGTGAATGTTGGATATTATCAGAGCTTAGGTAAAGAATCTAATCAGTGACACCGTCACACCGCCGGCCGCTGGTTGGCCCACTTTCTGAAGGAAAGCGGAGTAAATTATTAGAGTTATCACTGGCACGGATCATTAACTGATGCAGCAATTATTCATGTCACTGTTGTAGAGCACGCGCGGCGTGTATAAAGGCGCAGTGGCAGCGCGGATGGCACGCGTGTTCGCACTCGCTCGTGCCGCTAGTGACTGTCAAAATTGGCGGGAACTTGCGCGGGCGCATCCTGTATGTTATCTGTACTGTACCATACATCGGCACACTGAAGTGACGTACTTGTATTAACAATAAGTATTATAAACTGATTAATTTTGGACTAGAATGCGCGATAAGGATCTCTGTGTTGTTATCAACACACGCGAGTGCTCCGTTTGTGCAACGTTTACTAACAAACAAACACCTTGATGTAAGTATATTCTGCCAAGCCACTACTGTACTCTTAAATATACAGGCGGTGTCCGTGTCAACATAAATGTATATTAAGTGATCAAACGAACTTACCTGTTGTGAAGTTCGATCATTATTATACGAAGGGCTTCGTTCGAAAATATAAAATTTACATTGCAGCTTCCACACGCCGCACGGTGGGCTGAAAATCGGCTTTCATAGACTTAGGGATTTCAATTTGCAAGTGCTTGTTTTTATGCTGGATATCGCTTCTATTAGTCATTACTATGTACAAAAATGACACCCGAGTTAATTCTGCCCAAAAACGAAGGAAATATAATTTTTTTACGAAAAATTTGTATGGAACTAGTATGAAAAATCGAATTATCTCCTAAACGGCATGTTTAACCGTAATATCCTTGGAGGTGGTCATAGTGCTAATTATTTATGATTTTTTGGTTGCCGATTTGACGAAAAATTTAATGCCGTTTTTTTTTTAAAATCGTCAAAATATTTTTATTTATTTTTACATGTAAAACCAATGACGTATTATATATAGACACGTTATCAACAAACATCTCGGCGCTTAAAAACGGCGAAAATACTAGATAACTACTTATACGCGTAAAGAAAGGGAAAGAAAATATGACACCGTACGGCGGAATGCCTGTTGCTAGAGGGAGATAAATAAACATCTTCAGTTACGTCACAGGATAAGTAATAGTAAAATTACATGCTCATTGGTCGAGCGCATGAGTGACGTAGCTATCAGAGGCATATGGGGAAAAAAGGACACTCGATTTTCTAGAGTTAATAAAATAATTTATAATTGTACCGTGTTACCTACTTTACGAATAAAGTAATACCAATATTATATCTTTTAAATGTTAATGGTGTATTCCGCAACAGTAATTATTGTTACATATTAAATTTAAAAATAAAACAAAATATCTTTATAAACATAAAAAAGCCTTTATTTAATAATGTAAAAAATATTAACATATTGATAGACAATCAAACACTATGGTAATCGAAGTCATATATTATCGACTTATGTTGTAGATACATATTTTTAAATTCCTTCAAACAAACTTAATTTATTTCTTTTTTGCCTCTTATAATTTGATTCAGAGCTTTTGTGTGCGAAATGTAGGCGAACATTAATAAATTTCTCAATGACCGCGCGAATAAGCTGCACTCTGTGATCAAATGTGGGATGTTGCTCTAAAGAATGTTGATGTAAAGAACAAAATACGTCATTGCAGCTGATAAACGACTTTAAAATACGGTTTTTTAAAATTTGGATATCTTTGTGATCGGGAAGGATAATGTGACCCATTTCTTTAATGTGGTTTTTAATTATAGATTCTGACTTCAGACAGATTCGGAACACATCCTCACTCGGGAAACATAGTCCACCCATATTTTTTAAAATAATCAGTTTGTGAAACCACAATTTGTTATTACAATACAGACTATCGGTGCATGTCGAACATTTCAATACTGAAGCCAGTTTTCTGGATACCCATCCTGAAATATAACCGACAATCTGCTCAGTGGTTTTTTTAACGCCTTCTTGATTTAACATTGTCGAAAACACTTCGACATTTGTGTTAATATCATCTTCTACAGCAGTTGCATTTATTAACTGAGAGTCATTCTCGATCGAGTCAATCTCCTCATCCATATTTCTTCTACTTACTGTAGAATTAATGTTGTGAACTGCAGACGAACACGTTAATACAGTTATGTCTTCTAACGGTAGGCAGTTTCCTAAAAACGAAGATTTCATTTCAAGGTGTTGAAGGATTTTTTTGAAAATTCCCTTGAACTGGATAACGTTTGGATTATTGTTATAACCTCCATGTCGCCGGATAGCACCGAACAACATTTCAATGTGATCTTGGGACAACCTGTTTTTTTTTTTTTTAAAATCTTTATTTTGAAAAAGGCTTTAATCGCGAAGCGATTATGCCAGCCTCGTAGGTTTACAAAATACATAGACCGTAGGTAATAACTAAGATCTTAACTTAATTAATTTATCAACCAAGTAATATAACTTAATAGCTAGTTTGGATGTAGGTTTAGACAAGATCAAATTACACATGCCTACATCCCTTAATCTAATTCCCTCTTCTGATTCCAAAACTTTCCGTTCTGTCCCCACCCGAGCGCACTCCACCAAAGCGTGGTAGGTGTCCTCCCTCTTATTACAAATCAGACAGTTTGGAGTATCAACCACCTTCATAAGATGCCCGAACGCATTCAATGGAATGTGCCCGGATCGTAGACGCATGCTTGTTACTAACAATCGTCTATTCATCTGTACTTCAGAGAACCAAGGAATCTTTGGTGGTTCAGACTGAATTGTCCTGTACCATATACCCTTTTCTTCAGATCTTTTGTCAAAGTATATTTTCCACATGTTTTTGCAAATTACTTTAACATCTCTTAATATATCTGTGAAGAAGGGTAGGTAACTGACAGATATTCCTTCATAGGTTCCTGTTTTTGCCAACTGATCTACTTGTTCGTTTCCCAAAAGACTAATATGTGATGGAATCCATTGGAATTTAACAGTTTTGCCACTTTCCCTCAATCTTAAATATAAATCTAGTATAGAATAAGCTACGGGCAGACCTCGTATGCCCGAGGTGCACCGAGCTATATGCTGCAAAGCACTTCTTGAATCACAAAGTATCACTATCTCAGCACAATTGCATGACATCAAGTACGACAGACATTCCGAAATAGCATACAATTCCGCCGCCATTATGGATACTTTGCAGTTCAACAAGAAACTAGCTCCTGTGTTAGATTGAGGATCAAAAAAGGCTGCTCCTGTTCCATTATCGTCCTTGGACCCATCACTGTAAATCTGATAGAATCCGTCATAATTCCGTGCAATAGTTTCTACAGACCTCCTTAAAAGTACTACAGAAGTATGAGATTTTTTAGGGCCTGTCATATCATTAATATTTAGATTAATATGTGACTTAATATCAATATTTGCCATCCATGTCGACAGTGAGAACATCTCTAGAACTTTAGAACGATGTAAAGTTTGATTGGACATCTCACTGTATACGATAGTTAGCAACGGTTTTTTCTTATTGCGCCAATATGATTCCTGCTCGCATATGGATGTTAAATTTGATATAATTAAAATGGTGTCACCGTCAATAGACATAGCTTTCAAGCAAAATTTTGCAGCTAAATATTTCCGTCGAACAAACAATGGTGGCAGACATAACTCCGATTCCATCGCGTGGATTGGGCAACTTTTTAAAAAACCGCCAACTACTCTCATGGCTTGGTTTTGAATTTTGTCCAATCTAGAAATATTGGTCTTAGCGCTGTTATCGAATAAAAAACTTGCATAATCTAACCGACTGCGAATTATTGCAATATAAAGTCGTCTTAAATGCAATGGATGGACTCCCCATGACGAACCTGCTAGCACCTTAAAAACATTTAAAAATTTCATACTTCTTTCACAGGTTTCATTGATTTGTTTGCGCCATCTCAAAGATGAATCTAGCCATAGTCCTAAATATTTAACAACGGGTACATTTTCCAAAAAGACATTGTTAATATTGACATTTGGCGACTGTAAGGTCTTTCCTCTAGAAAATAAACAAATTTTACTTTTCGTGGGAGATAGCTCCAAACTTAATACTCCCAACATATCTGTCAAACTATCTATGACTTCCTGAAGAGTTGTGGTCATAAATCTAATGTCCTGACCAGAAATATACAAGACAAAATCATCGGCGTATTGGGATATACACACACTCATAATCTCTTTGCAAATATCACTAGTAACTATGTTAAATAATATTGGAGACATAGGGTCTCCTTGGGCCAATCCCTTACATGTCCATCTTGTGATCGAAACATTACTTCCAATTTGTGACAAAGATAAATGTCTCTCCCTCAAGTATTCCCATATATATCTACATAAAGAAGACCCCACCCCCATCTCATCCAGCTTAGATACTACCTTCAGTATATTGACATTATTATATGCGTTGTCTATGTCAACGAAACATCCCAATGTCTTTTGATTATTGGTAAAACCTATTTGAATTTGTGAAACTAGTCGTACAAGATTGTCCAGGCATGACTGAGATCTTCTAAAACCCACTGTATTCTTGGAAAAAAGACCTTTACTTTCAAAAAACCATTCAAGACGTCGCGTTATAATGTTGTGTAAGGTTTTGCAAAGACAAGATATGAGTGAAATTGGTCTCAAAGATGTTATGTTGCTTGGATCGCGCCCAGGTTTCGGTACAGGCACTACCTTAACATTCCGCCACTGTCGTGGAACCTCACTTTCAGACAAGCATTTGTTAAATAAATCAACTATCAATTGTTTGCTGGGAAAATTATAAATCATTGAATAAGAAATATCGTCCTCCCCTGGAGCGGTATCTTTCATCTTCAGTACATTAGAGAGCTCCTGCTCCGAAATATGTGCCTCTAACTGTAAATTAGTTGAAGTAAAGACAGGACATAGTGGCAGAACGTAATCTGGCGTTAATTGTCGTAAGAACTCACCAGCCCTCTCTGCATCCATACAAATTCTACTAGTACGATATCCTTTGAGCCATCGCATTTTGTTCCACAGATCGCTACTAGACACCATCTCACTCACACTGTCACAGAACTGATGAAAAGATTCTGCACTAGCTTTCCGTATTAGTCTCTGTGCTGTAGCAACCTTCTGTTTAAGAATGACATAATTTGTGGGAATGGGGTTCTTCCTTACCTGTGCTAATGCCAATCTACGTTCCGCAACTGCCCTAGATAACTCGGGGGACCAATACGATCTTGGAATAAACTTACTGGTGGGGTCTTCACAAAACTTAATGTCTGGAATTGATACTTGTGACGAGAAATTAATTAAATCCATAATGTCATCATACATTTGTTGGGTGTCACCTGTTAAACTAATACTACTAATTTTACTTGAAATTATTTCCTTATATTTTTGCCAATCTGCCTTTTTAAAATTACGTTTCGATTTTATTAAGTTATTACATGTTATTTCTGTGGTTATAAGAACCATTAAGTGATCACTACCTAAATTTTCATGTAAAACACTCCATTTAAACCGAAGTGCAATATCTGATGACAAAAACGTGACGTCAGGCGAACTTTTTTGCTGCTGATTTATTACTAACTTGAGTCTGGTAGGGTCTCCAGTATTGAGGGAAACATACTGCCAATCATCAGCTGCATCGTGAATTTGTAAACCCCTGCGATCGCTTTTGTAGGACCAATTTGTATGATGCCCGTTGAAATCACCCCCTATAAAAGTTTTATTTGACCATTTAGAAAATAGCATTTTCCAATCTTCATCTGTAGTGCGAATACTAGGAGGACAGTACACCGCAACAACATTCTCCAAGAAGTTACAGTTAAATATTTTAATATGGAGAACTTGAATGTTTCGATTACGTAAGTTAAAATTAGTTATCTGTGTTTTGATAGAATTATGAACTACAATTGCAATCCCGCCATATGAATCGTCCCTGTCTTGTCTAAAAATATCATAGTTACGTATTTTCAAATGACTGTCTGGTTCAAGCCAGGTCTCAGATATAATACATATGTGAATTTTACTTATCAGTAAAAGATTCTCAAAGGCTTTAATTTTAGGTCTTAAACTTTGTGCGTTCCACTGCAATAACTTTAACTTAACAATCTTATTTTTAGGGTCCATTACTTACTAAGTCCGAAAAAATACTCTAAACACTTATTCAAAATAGGCCAATCAGACATATGATCTACCACAACTAGTACTAACCATTCAATACTACACTTAATAACATTATTAAACTTTTCCTTTATACTCAGATCTCGCATATAAATAATATCTTTCAATCGTGTAATTAACTCGTCAAAATGTACCTGCCGCTTATTGTTTACGTTGTCACCGAGATCGTTATCAGTAGCAGCTGGTTGCTCTGGAATGCGGTCCGGTGACTCCCACTGTCCCCACCACTCCGTTTTACCTATGTTTTGCGAATGTGATTGTTTATTTTTATTACTTGCTGGCGGTGATTTTGGTCGATTCTGCGTAAACAAAGGTGGGAATTGACTAGGAGTATTTATGTTTTCTGATTCTTCTAATAGTAAACCACTGAAACTGTTGTTGTTGTTAATCTTCGGCTTATCGATATCTCTCACTGTTCCTAAACTAATTAGTGACTTGGGTCTAACGTACATATTGCAGGCTACGTGATACGTACAGTTGTATTCTGCCATAAGCTCCCTCACGCGTTTCTCCCGAGCGTATACCGGACAACTCCTATTCAACGCCATGTGGTCACCCCGACAGTTCACGCATTTAAATATTATAACTTCACAGTTATTGTGTTCTTCTGTGCACTTAGGGCATATAGTTTTTTTGGACGTGCATCTTGCTTTTACGTGGCCAAATTTCCAACACTTTGAGCACTGAGTTACCGGGAAAACATAAGGTTCAACTTTGGCACGAAGACAGCCCACATATACAAATGCTGGCAGGTATGAACCCCTGAAGCCCACCTTGGCTACCTCACTAGACACCCAGCCGCCTTCATCATCTCGTCTTTGTAACCTTTTTAATGTTATGATTTGAATATCATTTGGACACTTGATCGCTTTTAATGCCTCCTCGTCAGACAGCTCAAGGTCCACGTCTCGTATAATACCGTAGGAAATGTTTACATCCATTGCGCTATAAACCTTCCACTCTTTAGTTTGGAATTCCTGACAGTCCAACAACTTGCCCGCACATTCCTCTGTCGAAACCTCAATTTTTAATTTATATGGATTAATATACTTAATATGATTTATGTCGGTCAATCCCATGCTACTAAACAGTTTTGCGATAGCAAACTGTTTAGGTAATTTCTCTTTGCTCCAAATAAAAACCTCTTTCTTGACTTGTTTCTGTTTCTTTCCTCTATTTCTCTCAACTTTAGTCCAGCTTTGTTCATCCTCTTCTCTTTCTCGTTTGGTTGGTTTATCCACTACTACATCTTCCTCCATAATTTGTACTTCAGAACATTCCACTTCATTAATATTATCCAATGAATCGCTTTTTTTTTCTTCATCCTCTATATGTGATATCCATCCTGCTAACTGACTCACTTCTTCCGCATCAATCTGATCCAAGTTTATTCCTTCTTGTCCACGATCATCTGTGGCCATTATTAGGTATAATCCTGCATCACCGATGCGCGCGTCAATATAATTAATTAGCTATTTCTACACCGTAATCGATAGTCGCGTGCGAGCGATCTACACGAGTGCCGTGACAGAACTGGGACAACCTGTAAGTTGCGATATATTGCAAACGTTGTCCTTCGACCAACGTTGTGTATAGATGCTTTAAACTTTCTATACAAATAAGGAAGCCCAAAAAGCCTGTTTTATTTTTAGATTCCACAATTTTTTTCTTAATTATTTTTATTGTGATTCGTTTACGAACCTCGCGTCTATACTTAATAAAAATATAAAGATTTAATATATATTGTTTTGCTTTTTCTAGAAAAGCTATGATGTTATTGGCGTTTTTTAGAGAAAGCGGTTTTTTCATGCCGTACAAATCGGATGATTTGGAGTTAAAAACATCAAATAAATGATTAAAATTTTCTATAAAATCTACCGTTCCTTTAGTGTCCACGAAAAGAGAAGACGTTAAAATCTCATCACACAATTTGAGAGCATTTGCAACACTCATGCTCATGAGTTGTGTTGCCAATTTGACTTTCATCACTTCATTTCTAAAATAAATGTGACGAGGGGTGATTTTGTTAGCAAAATTAAGTCCAACATTTTTTTGAAGCTTAACTAAATTTTCTAATAACTGCCAGCGAATCTTCCTTCCACTCCCGTCAAAAAATTGTCTTTTAGATTCAAATGAATTTCTTACTAATTTAATCATGTGACAAGGGTCAAACATAATTGCAACATCTAAATCACATTCAGGGTGTTTGAATGTTGTTTTTAGGTGTGATGGTTGTTTGAGATCACAACCTAATAAATTAGCTGCATTTATATTAGATGCACAGCCATCAAATGTTATGGCTACAATGTCAACTCCCACACGGTAGCATTCACTAAGACATGTTTTCAGTAAATTTGCCCGAGTTTCAGCCGACAGTCCGTTAACAAGAAAATATGCTACCGGGATTTTCCAACTTTCGTTCATACAGACTAATATAAAAACATATGCCTGAGTCGCTATTTCACACGATTTTGCTGATCCAGCACCAAAGTCTACGACACCTACAGTCTTTTTTCCTGTCCACGTAGTTTGGTGACGAAGAGCCATCTCGTCTGCAATTAAGGTGCACAATATTCGCTGGCCACTATGTTTATACTTCTTTTCTAAAACATCTAATGCTTGTTTATTAAACCCAGGATCACCTGAGCTGTTTTCGTACCATTTCCCTATGACACGAGGATGTGGTAAAGATCCATTAAATATCTGTCTTACATATTTGTAGGCAGCTACGGAATAATAGTGCAAGGTGACAGCAAATTTTCTTAACGCTGGCGTATATTTTTGGCGATAGCCCTTAATTTTGCTCTTTTGAGCCAGTCTATTTATAAATTCTACTGCTTCGGCTTTAAGATTCAGTTCATTGATCTGGTCAATAGTAAAAAATTTTTTTTTTTGGAGCTCAGAAACTAATTGTTTTAAGTTATTGCATTTTTCTTTTAGCCTTTTACTTTTTCTTACTAAATTATAATTTTTAAACTGTAACTTGCGTTTTTCTAAGGAAAGTTTACTAATCTTTTTCTTCAAAATAGCTTTCCTTGGTGTTTCAAAAATTGAACCTTCTTCCGACACTTGAACATGTTCCAAACTCGTCGGTGATGAAATAATATTTTGTGCTTCTTGCTAAAAAAAAAATATATATAAAACAATCCGGTTATTTCACAAAAACCAATACTTTTAAATAATGTGTTTAAAAATGACGTATAATTTTACCATAATTATAGGAACTGCAGTTTTTTTTATTCTTCGATAATTTTTTTTCGTCACATAAATATCGTCAGCTGAGAAATGCTTTGAGCAAACTTTAGTATAGGGAGTTGGTAGCCAATCGTTTTCACGTCTTTGAACCCTTATCATTTTAAGCCACTTTTCTTTTATCAGCCCATCTGTAGGCAATCTAAAATGAAACGGAAAACAATAATGTATATTCATAACATAACAAGTGCATATTATATTCAAACAATATTATAAATTCTAACAACAAAAAAAAACTTGTGTATTAGTGTCTCAACCTCCCCTAACGTCACGTGACTACTAACTTCATGCGCCGGCCGCCATTAGACGCAGCGTCGTACAAAATAAAATAAAATAATGTAGTTTTGCAAACTTACGCGTGAAATGACACATTTTTGTCTTTAACTTTTGGGGTATAATTTGTACATCCTCTGAAAACACACGACGGCATGTTTTCTTTATATTTTGCACAGGTTTTCACACACGATATAAATTAAAAACAAACGTAGCGTCGCGCGACAGGTTGGTGCGTGACTGAGCGCAATGTGGCCAATTGGCTTCATTTCATGTTGCCATTTTAGAGTGCGGACAACGTGTCTATATATAATACGTCATTGTGTAAAACGATCCCTTTTAGTGTCCAAGTTAAAAAGTTCGACACAAAACAAGAAAATTGCTGTTTTTTGACACATTTTTATTAATTTAAATAAAAAAAGATTATCAAACTCTTATTTAAGTAACATATAAAGTTATATTATGTACAAAATAATTTCGAGAAAAATAATATTGTGCCGATTGGGACTCTCTCGGAAGAAGCCTCAGAGTCTCGAAACAAAGATTTTAGGACGTTTCGAGAACATCATTCGCGGAAAAGAAGCAGGCAGAATTCCAATCAAGACATTTTAAATATGCTTGTTGTTTCTTCGGATCCTTTGCTAAGTGCACAAAGGCCTAAGTTAGATGCCAAGAAAAAGCAGAGCTTTTTTGCTGAAATTCTCGACTTAATTCAATTTCAGGAAACTGAGTTCGAGTTTTTGGATATATCCAATCTGGATGCTAACTCAAAATTGGAGTTTGACAAAGAGAGTGATAAGGAAAATTTGTAAAAAAATTATTTATGTACATATTTGTAATTTTGAGTGTGTTTGGGTTTTTTTTTATAATATTTCATGATATTTTGTCTTTTTTTAAATTTATTTTACTTTATTTTACAAATGCTTAGTATTAATTCCTTAAATTAAATTATTTTGTATATAATATAACTTTATATGTTACTTAAATGAGAGTTTGATAATCTTTTTTTATTTAAATTAATAAAAATGTGTCAAAAAACAGCAATTTTTTTATTTAATTTTTCTTTTTTTGTGTCGAACTTTTTAACTTGGACACTAAAAGGGATCGTTTTACATGTAAAAATAAATAAAAATATTTTGACGATTTAAAAAAAAAAAAACGGCATTAAATTTTTCGTCAAATCGGCAACCAAAAAATCATAAATAATTAGCACTATGACCACCTCCAAGGATATTACGGTTAAACATGCCGTTTAGGAGATAATTCGATTTTTCATACTAGCTTCATACAAATTTTTCGTAAAAAAATTATATTTCCTTCGTTTTTAGGCAGAATTAACTCGGGTGTCATTTTTGTACATAGTAATGACTAATAGAAGCGATATCCAGCATAAATACAAGCACTTGCAAATTGAAATCCCTAAGTCTATGAAAGCCGATTTTCAGCCCATCGTGCGCCGGTCGACAACCGAACGCATATTTAGAGCTGATAGCAAAAACTAAACGCACATGTGTAGCTATTCCACTATAAACGTCATCTGTCGTTATTTTAGACTTTAGAGTAAGATAATCTCAATTTTTTTGGGATTTGGTAGGGAGGGTTCCCTAAATCTTCGAACGAAGCCCTTCGAATAATAATGATCGGACTTCACAACAGGTAAGTTCGTTTGATCACTTAGGCTAAGCTTTATTTTACGTCCGTCGAGTTGGGAGTCCATTTTTTTTTTAAGAAAGCTCTTATTATTTGAATCTTCCACTTAAATTTTTAAAAGGATAGAATAAGATATTATTTCATTGATTTAAATTAGTGCTATTAAATTATAACTTGTAATAATTTACCGACTATTGCCGATATGTGAAACTAAACGTAAAACGAAACCATTTTGTGTTTTCATTGTCACTTCATATAGTCTGTCAGTCATCGTTTGTGTGTTGAGAGCGTTTACGTACTCCTCTCAGACCAACAAAAAAAGGAAGACGGAGCGCGCCGAACATCAAAAGTGAAGCCACAAAACTATGCTCCTGCAAGTAAACACACAGGCTCACGCACGCACATACACTAAAACTATGCTCATCGCTCCTAGTACGTCACGAGTCGTCGTCTAGTTAACATCAATAAAAAAAATAGAATTATACCTTTCTGTGTAGTGAAAACAATAGCAAATCACATAAAAAGTCTCACGGAATCACTTTTCACTTGTACGTACTTGAAATAACATCGTTTTTTAATTTAAAAAACTTCGAATATTTTAGGTTACTTGGAACAAAAAACCTCATCGAATTAATGAAAGCAGTGGCATAAGGTGGGAGGGTTGCCATAATGGGATTTCAAATTTTCCCATTCGATTAAACCAATTTAAATTCTGATATCTTATTTCGAGTAATTATATTCTTGTTTTGTTGTTTTATGTATTTATATTTCCAAGTAATACTGAATCTAAAAGTAAATGGATAGTAGCTACAAGAAATAGCTATGTAAAAAATTTTTTTTTTGTTTCGGGATAGAAGTCCTTAACAATTAAGTTATAATACCGTACTCAACAATATCTTACTCGTACAATATTATCCTACCCATAATATAATATTATTCCCCAAATTATAGGGAAAAACTTTAACAAATGGCAGCCGTTTTTATACACACATAGATAAAAAGGTGGCTTCACTTTTGATGTTCGGAGTGCTCCGTCTTTCTTTTTTTGTTGGTCTGAGGTACTGCTACTAACGACACGAATAAAGTACATTTATAAAACAAAGTTGAGACTGTCGTATATTTACGTAGTTTGAAAACATGTTTTTTTGTTTATGGAGATATTTTAATAATTTTAGTTTTAAACGATTGATTTAGGTGTAAAACTAATATTTCAATTTGGATTGTAAAAATCGGGCAACGCATTTAGGATATAATATAAAGGATTTAGTGTAAGGAAAATGTATCGAACTATTAATATGTTCTACAAAGTTTTTATTGTTTGTAAAGTATGTTAAATTTTAGTGTTTTATATTAACAAGGGTTATACAGCGTGCCGCTACAATGGCGACATTAATTTAACACACGTATACGATTTCGCGTATTCGTTTTATGAAAATATTTGAATTTTATTAAACGTTATTATTTATCCAATCAAAAACATAAATGTGAAATGGGAGCCAAATTCAATATTAAGAATAAGCGTGGTTGTCGACTTCGCCGACAAAAGAATTGAGATCTAAATGGGTGCCAAGTTCTATAGATAATCCTGAAATTTATAAAGAACATACCTACAACATTCTAAAATAAATTTAAAACAAAATTTCTTGTTTTTTTTTGCTATAACAATGTTTGCTATTTAAAAATATAACTTCATTCACTAGTCGAATTATTTACACAAAGCACTTAGGATGAATTGAAGTTGAAAATTTTACGATTTTTTAATATTATTTTTGTATTTATGGGATACTAGATATAGCCCGCGGCTTCGCCCGAGTGGAAATCTTCCCTCGGGATCGTACTGCGTTACGATCCTACGGAAAATCTGGACACCGCTATTCAGAAAATCGCGTCATTAGCACAACGTCATCAAGTGAGTACATTGGTAAACTCAAACTCTCCGTTCCAAACCAATACCTAATCAGTCGAGTGGACGGATCTTGATTAATGAAATAACTACTAAGGTTTCCTGTCCACGACGCCGGAGTTGCACCGGCGCGCGGTGCCGGACTGCATGCTTGTATATACGAATAAATATCACATTTTCATTCTGAGATGATTTGAATTTTTTTCATCTTGTGGTCCGACTCTTGTGCGGCTCCGACATCATATTATACAGGAAGCCTAAATGTCACCTCAAGATACGGACTAAAACCCCAGATGCGCCGCACTCCTGTTGCCCGACTCGCGGAAAACTTAAACAGCCAATGATTAACAATTATTATTTATAATTGGTTGTCTAAGTTATGTATAATATAATATCTGGTACCTATATATAAAACGATAAAAGCGACCTTTCATAATGGAAAAAATTCTCCTACAAAAGAAAATATTTAAGCTATTATGCGCTAGGTGTTACAAATCGATAACTTAAAAAATATTTAAAACGTAAAAAAAAAACTGTTTTCTGATTTTTTCCTTTGTATACACACAATTACCAAGCTGGACGCCAAATTTCAACTTTCTAGGTCATCTGGAAGTGGGTTAGGTTTTTGATCTATAGGTAGGTTATATACATATATATGTAGGTAAGTCAGTCAGTGATAAAAATGCCGATTTTTAGACGTTCATATCTCAACAACCGTTTGAGCTGTATTTATGAAATTTGGGGTTCTAGTTAATCTAAGGGGTATATAAATAAACAAAATGTCATGTGTGTACGTTAAATAGATTTTGAGTTATTGTTGGTTCGTGTAATATAACACACGGCTGCTGCGTCGCCAGTTCTTTTCTAGAACTTGGCTTGACACGCGGCCGCGTGTCTAGATTGATTTATTTACAATTTTCTAAATTATCATCTTGAAGCAACCTGTACTTAAAGAACTGTAGCGAAGAGGTCATTTGCCGGGGTCACGGATCATAATGTAGGCGAATAAAAGGAAAGCCGCGCAATTTCTTAGAAATTATGCCGAAATATGCCGTCGACAAAGGATTTTACCAATAGAACGTAAGCCAGCTGGTAGGTAGCTTCATGAATGAATCTTTTACACAGAGTGAGCTCAATATTGGTTATGCTTTTATTATTTAGTTTGTTTGAAAATTTAAGTTTCTCAATTTTCGAATTATTTTATTTTATTTTTTATGTTTACTGGCCACTAGCCCTACCCGTGTGTTAAATTAATGTCACCATTGTAGCGGCACGTTGTATAACGAATATAATGTAGCTAAAATTGTAAGGATTTCGGCCAGAAATAAATATAAATAAAGGCTCCAAAGATTACGAGCAAAAAGGGCTCTAAAACGCAGACCTCTTCAAAGTAATGTAGGACTTAGGGCCTGTGCACACCACGTTTTTTAAACGCGCTGTCGACGCGCGTTTTAGAAACGCGCGACACCGATGCGACCGCGAAGTGCGAATCTACGCTAGTAGTAATCGAGCAATTTGGTGCACCGCACGTCTTTGGAACAAAAAAATGGAGCCTTTCGACGCAGAAAACTTCATAACTTATTTATTTATTTTATTATTTATGTACACACAGTAAAATACATAGAGATACAACATAATTAACTTCTTCTTCCTTTTTTTTTAAATTAATAACAAAGCGCATGCAATCAATGAACCGACGCCATCTTGCTACTGTTGACGAGGTTCTGCTTAAAAACGCAAAATGATATACACGCGCGTTTGCATCGCGTCTGTATCGCTTCACACGCGCGTTTGCATCGCGTCTGTATCGCTACACACGCGCGTCTGTATCGATTCAAACGCGTATTTGAATGTATTCAGGTGTGCCAAGGTCTACAGGCTGCGTCTGACTTGCGTGCGTATCGCGTCTTTATCAATACAAACGTGCGTTGACGGCGCGTTTAAAAAACGTGGTGTGCATAGGCCCATCGACATTAATAGGCGCAATGGTATAAAATGCATGCCATTTGCATTTGCCGGTACGATTCAGTCGCAACAGTTTGAATTATTTGTGGTCACCCTATATACACTAAATTGTTAAGGAATGTTTATTTTATTAATATCTTTTGAAATACTGAATGTGTAAGATGTTGGAGTACGCCAATATTTAGTAGAAATTTCTACTAAATATTGATGCTATCGTTATCCGGTTTAATCAACTACTTTAGTAGCTACGTACATATATTTTATTTGGATTTTTGGAAAAACAAAGTATTGTAGCTATCTCAAATTCAGCCCTACAAAACCCATTTTTTTTGTATAGATTACCCAAAAGTACTACTAAATCCTACCAAATTTTCAAAAAGAGCTGTCTACTAGTTTTCGAGTTCTAAGGTGGCTCCTCAATCCAGATGGTCTAAATAAAACATGTAGGTAGCTACTAAAGTAGTTCATCAATTCGGATAACAATAGCATCAATATTTAGTAGAAATTTCTACTAAATATTGGCGTACTCCAACATCTTACACATTCAGTATTTCAAAAGATATTAATAAAATAAACATTCCAGACGTCTCAATTGAGGAGCCACCTTAAATGCTCTGTAACTTTTTAAGGGTTTTACTACAAATTCCAGGATCGCGGCTACAAAATCGGATAATTTACTACTAAATATTGGCAGTACCCGCGTTTAAATATGAGACATGGCTCCTCAATCCATACGCACACGAAAATTTAGGGGTTGGCTCTAACGGGGTTGGCTGTTTCAACCCATTAAAATTTGGTAAAATTATAAATATAATTATGTATAGTGCCTAGTTTAAAAATTATATAGATTTATAAATTTTACTGACTAACCTACTAAACTATATGCCAATTACAACTAAATGCCAATCATCCATTTGTAAAATACTGACGGCTGTCGACAGAGTAAAAAAAAAAACTGAAAGCACTAATGCGATAAAGTGGCACTTTTCGCACGATCTGGCTGCTTTGAAAACGCTCTTTTCGAGCGAAAGCAAAGAGCGTTTTAAAATGCCACTCCTCGGAAATAACCTACCTTTCGCACTTATATCATAAATAACTATATTTAAATATGCTAGTGCTGACAGTACTTTTAACTTATTAACAATCGGGGGCGATTTGGGGTAGGTATCTAATATTCAAGGGGGCGAGGCGATTAGGGGCGAGCGGAGCCCAAACCGTGCACTCGCTGTCTGCACTTCGGCCACAGCCGTAAACTGTGTACGCAGCCCGCCGACCTCTGCATCCACTGTGGCGACCCGCACATGCGAGCTGGCTGCCCATCACGGCTGGCAGCGGAGGCGCCGAAGTGCACAATTGCTTGTTGGCCAAAGTTGAAAAAAGACCGACCACAACGCTTACTACAGCGAGTGCTCTATATGCGTTAAATGGGACGCGTTGGCACGCAAGTCAGTACCGTTGTTCTATCTGTTATGGGGTGTGGGTTCCGTATGGGGTGTGGGATGAAGAGTTACCGGGGCGTAAAGTTCTTCCTGAGCAGTTTGATTCTGTTCCTAACACAAAAGAAGCTGTATGATACAAATCAAAGTCAAAAGTTATATAAATTAACAATATACTTATAAATCACAATACATTTGTGCAGCTTGTACAATTTTTTAAGTTGATGGGTCCGGTGTCTAGGAGCGTAGGTAGTGACGCGGCGTGTAGATGCGCGTGAGGTCGCGCTCGCTCATGGTGGGCACGCGCGGCTTCAGCTCTGGGATGATAGCGCTGCCCAGCACCGACAAACCGTTACTCGGCCTGCACACACAACACAAACACTCTTCAACCAATACTTCAATGGGGACCATTACTTCAGGGGTTTTTTATTTTGAATAAAAACCCCTTCCCCTTGTATTCAAAAAAGTAGCCGGTAGCCAATCTTCAAGTAGCCCCGCGTCCCCCGTCCCGTTTTATACACACAGACGTACCGACAGAATGTTTAGCGTGTGTGGCTTCGTGATGGATCTTTTTTTACCATACCTCCTATTATGTTAAATGTTACGTAGTATAAGTGAATAGACTTACAAATTAGTTACAGTTTGAATACAAACAACATAGAAGTAACATAAGAGTTGTTGGGTAGGAGTTAGGTTCAGGCAATCAGGCATGAGTGATGTACCTGATGGGCGCGGTTTCGGCGTCTGGCAGCCAGCAGTGCAGGGAGTACCCCCGACGCGTCTGAAACAACCGCCTTCTAGGTGTAAATGCTTGTCAACGACAAACCCTAACCACTACGCAACTCTGTCTGCGGAGCGAGTGCACGACGATCAACAAGTGTATGATCTGCCAGTCGCGACCGCGAGGCAAGCAGTCTGCATTAGTTAGGAGTGTTATACCTTGACGGAGCTCTTAAGCTTGCTCCGCGAGGCGCGGTACGTCTCCACGTCGGGGAGGGGCTCGCCCGACTTCTTCGAACTCTTGGAGGCAAGAATGGAAGAGTCTGCAAGTAGAAACCAATTCATCTGGTTATGCAAATATTTAAGTTAGCTCCAGTAAAAAATCAGAACTACCTATAGTATGTAGTGGATTTTATTATGAAAAAATGGGTAATAAATACCAAGTGCCTCCTTCTTCATGGTGAGGGTCAGTTTGCTGGAATCGGAGCGCGCGAGCCGCGCGAGTGCAGCGGGTGCGGCGGGCGGGAGGGGCGGCGCGCTCTGTCCCGGGCCACGGGCTCCCGCCCCTTCCCTGCGCGCCACTTGCGCTGAGCACGCGCATGTGGCGCAGTGGCGACACGTGCACTCCTGACAAATATTAGGTTCAATAATAAAAAGAGTGAGCCGGAATCGCCCACCGAGGCCCACCTTCCTTGCAAGGAATCTAGTATTTTCAAATTCAAATATATTTTTTGCAAACGCAAAACTATGTTGTTAGTAAAGGATTTTTGCTAATTACTAAAATACTGTGATAATTAGAGACATTCGCAGAGGCCGCTCCACGGAGCGCGCGCTTCTCTGCATGTGCTTGGATTGCGCCTGACACGTCCACACCGACAGCGTATTTGGATGTTGCTCCTGCCGCACCCGATCGCAGCGCACTTGATCGTCCGGTGTGGACCCAGCTATTGACGTTACGTAGAGGGTCAAGAATGTGTTAAAGTTAAGTGTCGTCTAAAGCACCTGACAGGTTCCGTCGGCGGCAGCTTGGGTGTCGTGCGGGAAGCGCAGGCGCATCTCGACATCAGCAGGTAGCGTGGTGCGGCACGAGCCTGCCACCGTCACCGACCACCCGCCTGTCGCACACACACAAGTGCCGTCAGCAACACATGGCGCACACACAACGTGCGGCACGCACTACACGGCACGGCTAAAAACATGTGGTCTGCTGCGCGCTGAACTCAACATTTTAATGTGATGAATTTTCACTCAGTAATGCTCCCGAATTTTGCCTAGAGATACACGTATACTTATAGTGAAGGCGAGCTGTGCATGTTCGTTACCTGGTGGCTGCTGGTCTGGCATGGCGGGGTCGGGAACGGGGGGGGCGGTGGGCATGGGGCGCTCCTGTTCGCGACGGCGTGCGGCTCGGCGGGCCCGCCCTTGCGACAGCCACTTCGGCGCGAGCGAGCACAGCAGACTGCCGCTAGACTCGCTGCTGTCGCTAGAAGTCGCACCACCGCTGGCACCGCCGCCCTTGAATTCGGGCAGCTTTACGGAGGACGCGTGAATTCTATCTTCGTCACTTCTTTCAAAACTCTCCAGACAGAAACTCCGTGATTTTCGTTTGTCGCTGAAGATGTGTGTTATGTCGTCCGGGGAGCGGTCAGAGGGCTCGTCGGTGAGCGGGGCAGGCACGCGTTCGGCGGAGGGGGAGCGGGCACGCGGCAGACGTCGGGGCGTGGGCCTTGGTGGTCGCTCCACGCGCTCAGTGCGCTCGGAGCGGGAGCCGCGCTCTGCACGTAGTCGCACATCCTGTATGCGATCGTGCTTGGTGATCACTGACCTGCGCGGCCGCAGTTTACCAGACTCTGCCCTCTCTTTGTAACCTTCGTGTGAATCAAACAACGTTTAAAAATGTAATATTTTAATATTCAAACTCTGGTTACATAAATGCTCTTAACGTAGAACTATTACTTAATCAACGACAGATGTCACTCGAGAGTGCTGACATGATCTTCTAGCTACAACAGGCTACAACACAAGCGCGAATGATGTGCAGGGAGGAGTGCTCGCTTCAGCAGTGATACGCGTCTTCGTAACAATACCTAACACTACTGTCTTATTAAAAATAATAATATAATTATATTTGTGCTGGAATATTCAGGTGATATGAACAAAATTACGAGACGGTGGTCGTCTAGCTGGTGTTGAGCTAATGTAAGCGTCGCGAGTGTGGCACGGGTGCTGCGCAAGGGTGGAGCGAGTGTGGCGCGAGTGTGGCACGCATGTGACGCTACCTACTCGACGGGCACGGAAGAAGCGTTGAGGTGCGGCAGCAGCGGCGGTGCGCACGAGACCGACAGTGAGATACCTTCGTCGTGTGGCGCGCGCGCATCGGGCCGTGTGAAGCCTAGCCAGGCACGCCCTCGCATCGCCTTGCCCCGCATGCCCGCCTGCCCCACCTCCTCCCTCACCCCGCTCTCTGTTGCTGAGGCTCGCATGGGGCTGGTCGCCGCCGATTTGCTGCCCGGGGATGTCATCGTTGTTTGGTTTTTTGACCTGAGCGCCCGCTTCTCTCCATCACTTTCCATTATGGGAGAGGTGCCTGCACTTTTCACATCTTTACACCGTCTCGGTGAATCAGGTTGAGGCTTTAGTTTATGCGGCGGGCTGCAGCTGGCTAGGGGCGTGGGTGCTGGGGCCACGGCGGGCGCGTCATTACACTCAGCGTCGGTGCTCTCGCGGTACTGGTCGGCGATATCGGGCGCGGAGGCGCGGCGGTTGTGGTTGAGGTCCTCGTTGCCGGAGTCCAGGCTGAGGCTGCTGCGCTCCTCGGGGATGATGTCGAACATCTGCTTGAAGCGCAGCGAGTTAGAGCGCGAGCGCGGCTCGGCGTACGGGACGGAGGCGCGGCGCGGGGTGGGGGGCGCGGACGGCGGGATGGTTGGCTCGGCCAGCGCGCCCATCAGCATATCTGCGATCAGTCGGTTGGTGTTGCCATTACGCTCGGCTCGCACTGAGCTGCGTCTGCTGTTGTTCTTGTTTAACTCGTTGTTGGGGGACCTCTGAATTTTTTCGTAAATGGGAATAGGAATACGCGACTTTTTGTTTTTTATACTATTATTTTGATTTTCTTCGGAAGTCGTAGTTTCCGGTGAGCTCTGTGAGCCGTGAACATACTCCAATATTTCTAATATTTCGATGCATTTGTTACCGTCGTGTATCTCAGACTTTTGGTATATCCTTTTGGCGGCTCGGTCGTCAGAAGCAACCGTGGGTCGCGTCACAAACGACAATTTGCCGTGTATTTGGTGCCGCTCGCCCTTATGTTTCCTCGAATTATACGAGTCGTGAGAAGTGTTGTTCTTCAAAGATTTAAATGGATCTCTGTCATCGATCGGCTCCAGTTCTTTCTTCCAAGTCCGCTTGGCTACATTGTCATCAGACTTGGAGGTGAGCATCTTGATCGGTCGGTGCTTGATCCGCATGCACTTGTACTCCTCCTGCGCTATCTTGTTGATGACGTCATCGATGAGCGCGTTGACGATGGCCACGCATTCTCTCTCCACGTCCCGGCGCGAGCGGCAGTACTCGTCGTGGCTCCGCTCCTCATCTCTGTCTCGCAGCCGCTGCTTGCCGCGCGTGCGTCGCGCGCACTCCATGCGTATTTCTCTTTTGCGATGTCGCCGGTAAAGTCTCTGTTTTATTTTCTCGGGCATTCGGTCAGCGACGTTCACATTTTCTTTATCGCAGTCACATTCGTTATCTTTTATTTTAATAAAAAAGGACTCACCCTTGTCCTTGGGAGTGATCACTTCCTCGGTGTGAGCGTTCTCCGGCAGCAAGTCAAGTATGTCTATAGCGGAGCGCACGAGCTCACTGCGCCTCCCGGTGCAGGCTCTGCGAAGCAACACTGAGCGCGGCGAGTTAGGGTCGTCGAGACTGTCAACGAGGCTTGTGCAGTCGGAGCCCATTAGGTCCACGTCGTCCGAGGATGAGGTGTTCACTTCCATGGAGTCGGTGTGCGGGAAGGCGGAGAAGCGTGGCACCACGGGCTGGTCGTCCACGTCGTGGTAGTAGCTGCCGGCGCCTACGCCACTGATGAGCTCGTACTCGCGTACCTGTCCGCTTTCAGCTCCCATTGGACCTGGCTCGTTTTCGTTGTCTATGAACACATCCGTTACATTCGATATTTCGATATGGGATATTTCAGGCAACGTCTCTCCGGAATAGTCCATATCGGGGTCAAGGTTGTGCAGTTCGTCCTGGAACAGCTTCTGTATTTGCTGCAGCACGGCTTGGTTGACGTTGTCGTGCTGTAGGTCGAAGGAGTCGCATGGACAGAGGCCCGGAGAGCCCGCCAAGGTAAGGTTGTTGTTGGACTCGACACTGAGCGCCTCATCGCGGATGACAAGCGCGTCGAGTGCATCGTGAGCGTCTTGCGCGTCGTGTACATCGTGCGGGTTGTTGCAGTAATCCTTGCGCTCCTCGTTAATGCACAGCTCCTCGTTACCGAATATGATCTGGTTGTTGGAGGTGGGGCTTAGGTGAACTATCGTGTTTACTCCTGTATTTTGTAACTTTACTTTTATTTCTTTTTCGACGATACAAATTTTTCTGTCATTTCCTATGGACGCGTTCATGCACTCCAATTGGTCCGTCAATGAATTCAGGCTCTCCACTAAAATGTTGGATACGTATTCGTCGATATTAATATTTTGAGCACACTTTTGTTTCACAGTGGAAGCTCTTAAGTTGTGCGAAGTTTTGTCTGGTGGGAGCGTGCGCGTGCTGACAGCCGGCACAGAGCTGACATTGAGTGTCTCCGACACAACGATCTCCAGAAGTTCATAGGAGGGCGTGTGGATGGAGAGCGGCTTGTCGTAGGGCACCGCGTCGTTGTCGTCGCGCAGCAGACTGGCGGAGTGCTCGCACACGCGCCCGGCGAAGTGCGCGCTGTGCGTAAGCTGCGCGTTCTCCTTCGTGGTGGGGTACGTCACCGAGCACGTCTCAGATGAGTCCGACAGCGAGCGCTCGTCTCTGGGGGCGAACGGCGCGGAGTGTTCACTCGACACATTCACGTCGTCCACCGTTGTTGATTTAACTTCTAGCGTAGTCATGTCCGACGATTGTCGCTCTGAGTATTGCGTGAACGCATTTCCCTCGCCTGTGATGTCGAATTTAGAACCATCGCTGTCACTGAAAGTGTTGCTTACCGTCTCTAGGTAGGACGACGAGGGCCCGTGGACATGAGAACGATACGTAGAGTCTGAAAAGTCAGCCCTCGTGGCGCGGTCGTTGCGCGACTCTTCAGCGCGGTCATAGCTGTTCTTCATGGCGGCGCGGAGCATTTCGTCGCTGCCGCGGAAGTCTCGCGAGGAGTCGAGCCGCTGGCGCTTAGGCGTGGCCCACCCGGCGGCAGCATGCGAGTACCGCGATGATGCCAGGCCACTGGACAGCTGGCACAACTCAGAACGGCTGCCGTCCAGCGAGCGCGTCTCGCGGCCGCCGCAGGGCGCCGCGTCGCAGGGCTCGGCGCCGCAGCAGCAACAGGCGCGGCCCGGCTCGCACGGCCGGCCCCACATGCGCCGCATGAGCGCCGACTTGCGCATGAGCTCGCGGTCGCGGCGCACGAACCTCTGTGGTGAGTCGGTGGGCGAACCGCTTGCTTCTCGCGGTGGCGACGCCGACGCCACCGAACGGTTCGTTGGCGGCGCGCTCTCTTCCGTGTCTGATCTCTGCTGCGCGAGACGATACCTGCAACGTAACAGGACACAAGTGAAAACTGCTACTTATCACGACGTGGTGAGCTCAAGAGTACAAGGAAGTGGGGCTGTAAAACTCACTTCCTCATGATAGTCTCGGGAACGGAGTAGCGGCGGCGCAGCAGGCCGGGGGAAGCACCCGGCCGTGGGGGCATTTCGGCGGCAGCACGCTCCATGAGGGAGGGTGCGGGGAGCGGCGGGGCAGCGCGGGCGGCGGCGGGCCCTCGTTTGCACACCACACGCGAGCGGTGCACCGTGCGACTGGAAGAGATACGAGAAAAGATATCTATACATTACATCTTTCACAAGTTCAGTTGTTTCCCAACGTCACAAAATAATTTTGATTAGCATCATGTCAGAGATGTATCACGTCGATTTAAGATATTGTCGAAGTACAGCATGTCGGAGTAGAGTAGGTACGTCGAAATTGAATCACGTCGAACTAGCAATATTGTCAAATTACCTAGTATGTTGTAAAAAAAAACAGCTGTTCCCTACATTTTATGTTCGCATAGCTCGTCAAAATGTAGGGCACAGCTGATTTTTTTTTTGCGATTTCATGGTTGGTCCCATAATGAAAGTTGCTCATAATTATGAGTACAATGACTCCTTATGAGATTTCGTGTGTGGAAAGATGCACCTTAAACGCACTTTGAAAATAATGTTTCACACTTTAAAGAGCGCTATTACAAAAGCGAAGTGTACAGATTTAGGTAAATGTGACGGCGCGCGGCAGCGGATGCGCTCGTGTGCATCTTGTGAAGTACGCTACGCACACATGCAAACCATCCAGTTTTTATGAATTTTGTGATATCGTATACTTTTACAATGTTTGTAAATATGTGAGCACCATGTATCTATACATACTTAATTAATGTATTTGTCATTGCTCCATTTATAATTGTTTGTTACCTATTGTGGTACAGTAATTGTATTCTCGATGCATCGTCTTCACATGTAATTATATAATTGATGTATACCAAATATTGTAAATCATTTTTTTAAACAGTAACGGAGTTTCTTGCCCATTCTTCTCCATACGAAAACTACCTTTTGGAAGGGGCAACTAGAATCAGTTCTATTGCTATTTCTATGTATTTGACGTTCAAAAGTGCCTTTAATGTGCCTACTTAAAATAAATTATTTGACTTTGACTTTGAAACCGCTATACGTCAGTGTTTATATCTTTGGGGAAATAATGGTGTAAAATAATGCCCAAGAATTGCAATAATAGAATTTATATTTTATGACGACCAACTTTTATGCAGCTTCTCGTTCGGGTATTGGCGGGAAAGTCACCATGACATAACGTCACTATGACATTGACAGTAAACACAATATTGCCATTATAAAAAACACATAAAATGTTGCCACTTTTGAAGGCTTTATCAAGCCTGAACATATTCCGGGGCGCGGGCGTTGAAAGATCACTTTCAATAGCTATTAAGTTCCTCCACCGTAGGTAGTTTGCAGAGCCGCACAAGAGAGCGTCGCACGCATCCTTTGTTGGTGAGAATGTCGGCCACTCGGGATATCCCATCAGGTCCGGTTATGAGGCGAAGAACACGGCCGAGCTTCCAAGCTAGAGGGTCATCATTATCTAAGAGCACCATATCTCCTACTTCCAGTTTTGAAGTATTCGTTCGCCATTTTGTTCGATGCTGCAACTCGGCCAGATATTCCCTTTGCCACCTTCTCCAAAATTGTCTTCGTATTGCTTCAAGACGTTCATAACGCCGCAACTGACTTTCTTTGATGTCTGTCAGATCTGGTGTCGGCAAAGCGGTCAACGGCCTCCCAATGATGAAATGCCCAGGGGATAGGGAAAGGAGGTCGTCAGGACTGAAGGAAAGGGGGGATAAGGGACGACTATTGAGAATAGCTTCCACTTGTGCAAATAATGTTGAAATTTCTTCAAAAGTTAAATGGTTGTCGCCAATGACACGCCTTAAAAATATTTTGCTGATTTAACCCCGGCTTCTCAAATGCCACCGAAATGAGGAGTGTAAGCCGGAATAAACGTGAATTTAATTGATTGCTGACTTGCGAAATCAGACAAAGGCTCGTGATTATCCTTTAGGAAGGATCCGATGTCCTTAGCGGCGGCAACAAATATGCTCCCATTGTCGCTGAATATTTCCGTTGGTTTGCCGCGACGAGCAATGAAACGCCTGAGTGTCAGTATAAATGCATCTTTTGATAAGTCCCTGACTGCTTCGAGATGAATGCACTTATACCGCAAGCAGACGAAAAGGCATAAATAACATTTGACTACACGACTGCCACGACCTTTACGATTTACAATATAAAATGGACCAGCAAAGTCCAAACCAACGGATATAAAAGGATAGTCAGGCGTTACACGTTGAGATGGTAAATTACCCATCTTAGGTTGCAGAGTCAAACCTCGTATTCGCCTACATCGTACGCAATTATTGACTGTATGTCTTGCAAGATGCCTACCATTTATTGGCCACACTGTTTCTCTCACAGACGCTAGCAACAGTTGTGGACCAGCATGCATATTGTTTATGTGTTCCCTTTCAAAATATAATTTAGTTAGTCTATGCAAAGCATGAAGCAGAATTGGATGTTTCTTTGAATATGAATGTGCTGATGCATCAATTCGTCCACCGACACGAATTAATTTGTTTTCGTCTAAAAACGGTGACAACGATAATAATTTACTATTGCTGTTCAAAGATTTACCTTTCTTTAGAAGATCTCAATAGGGAACGCTTGACCTTGCGCGATAACACATAGAGAATGGAATGACTCTCGCAGTTCACTAACTGAACATATACCTACACGCTTATTATTTTTATTTTTAATATTAAATATGAATCTGTGAACATAAGCAAACGATCTTTGCAATTTAGTTAAAGATGAATATTTATCAAAGTCAATGATAGGTTGATTAATTGTCGCCGAATTTACTTTTAATTCGGGTAACTCTTCCGAATCATTGACGCCTAACTTAGGCCATTCAGACTCATTTTTTAATAAATAACTAGGCCCTGTCCACCACAGCGCCATTGTTACTAAGCGTTTAGCATCTACTCCCCGTGATACTAAGTCAGCAGGGTTAGAATCCGTGGGAACATATCGCCACGCTGAATAAGAAGTTAATTCTTTAATTTCACTGATACGATTAGCTACAAATACTGTTAATTTACTGACGTCACTACGAATCCAACCTAATACTACTGTGGAGTCACATCAATGAACTAGCTTATCCGGCTTGTAACGGAGCGAGTCTGTTACAGACTTGGTGAGTTTAGCGGCGAGTAAGGCTGCACAGAGTTCCAGGCGGGGTATGGTAGTAGGCTTTAAAGGAGCCACCTTTGATTTGGCACATAGTAATCTGACCGTGACGTCCCCATTATGACTAATTGTTCTTATATAAACACACGCACCGTATGCGTACTTTGAGGAATCGCTAAATGAATGTAGTTCAATAAATTGAGGTGGTTCACCTATAACTAATCTAGGAATTTGTAAATTAGATAAATACTTTATATTTTCAGAAAACTTAGTCCAATCATCTTTTATTTCCTGAGGGACTGGCTGATCCCAGTCCAACTTATGTTGCCAAAGTCTTTGTATCATTCTCTTTGGTATCACAACTGGACTTAAGATACCCAATGGGTCGAATATTTTGAAAGCGTTTGACACAATAAATCGTTTTGTTATTGGTTTGACCATTATCATGTGAGAATCCCTTTATAGGAAAATGCAATGTATCATTAGATGGAGTCCAGCCCAATCCTAGCGTACTAGACGACTCAGTAAAAATTCAACTATCTTGTTCATTCATAACCACATTATCAAAAATAGAAGAATGATTTGTTTTAAATTTTCTTAAATTAAAACAACCTGCCCTTAACGCTTCAGATACAGCTTTATGTATATAAATTAATTGCTGTGAATCATTTGAACCCGTTATAAGGTCATCAACATAGAAGTCCTTCTGGATGATGCACTTTATGAGCTCATCATCTTGTTCCTGTCCTACCTGCCATAGACAGCGTGTACTCAGGTAACTTGCTGTTCCATAGGTCAAAGTGTTCAGCATAAGTGTCTGAATGGGTTCAGATTCCTCCTTTCTCCACAAGATAAGTTGCAAGTACCTATCATCTTTGTGTACTAGGACTTGGCGATACATCTTTTCAATGTCTCCAGTAAGCAAATACTTATATTGCCTAGAGCGTATCAAGAAAGAGAAAATCGTATCCTGTATGGTGGGACCTATCATTAATATGTCATTCAGAGAACAACCAGAAGTGGAAAAAGCAGAACCATCGAATACTACACGAAGTTTGGTAGATTCACTTTCCTGTTTCAAAACTGCATGATGAGTATGATGACACAAGTAATAACTTGGACCTATCCTATCTCTAAAATTACTATTTAACACAGATAGATGTCCCAGCTCTGCATACTCATTAATAAACTTAGTGTACTCTAATTTTAACATAGGGTTTCGTTTGAACCGTTTTTCTATGCTAATAAAGCGTCTCTTAGCTAACGTGTAAGTATCGCCTAAACAATCAGCAGTATCTGTAAGTGGTAATTTTACACAAAATCTACCTGTATTGGTTCTAGTTGTATAAGTGAGAAAGTGTTTTTCACATTCATTTTTATTTTCACTTATAATTAATTTTCCAGGAATTTCTTCCAAGTCCCAGAATTTAGTTAACATGTTATCAAAGCTGTCATCACTACTATCACATTTAGAAACTATACTGTGATTACAGTGAATATTTTTGTGCGGCTGCACAGATTCCATGGGACCAGATACAATCCAACCTAATTGTGAACTTCTTAACTTAGGATTTTTGACACCTAAAGAAAATTGCTCATTACCTAGAATGTCCCAGAATAAGTCTGCGCCTATCAAGACATCCATGTCGTCTGGTTTATAAAACATGGGATCAGCCAGCTGAATATTTTCAGGTAACTTCAAAGAACCAATATTGATGGGCATCTTTGGTAGTCTACCTGTCAATTCCTTCAACACAAGACATGAACAATTTATGTTAAATTGACTATTTATTGATTGTAGTTTAATATTACAAGTTTCACTAACATTATTTGTTAGTGTGTTGCCTATGCCAATGACCTTTAGAGTTTCAATGGGATGGGACTTTAATGATAACCTGATCTTTAGGGATTCAGTTATAAAAGATGATTGGCTGTCACAGTCCAATAGTGCACGAACTTTGACCTTTTGCTGGCCAAATGGATTCGATACCTCCACCATGGCTGTTGACAATATAATTTGAGTTGTATTTTTATTAGAATAGTTTGCTACTATCTCACTCGGCTCATCAACCGAAGCAAGACTTGCCGACGTTTGCGGACGGTGTAGCAAGCTATTATGCCTCTCAGTGCAGCCAGACTCTTGGCATGACCTGAATCGACAATCCTTAACGGAGTGACCCTGTCTCAAACAGTTAATGCAAAGTTTATACCTTGTCACATCCATCATTCTATCATCAATACCCTTAGCCTTAAATGTTGGACAGTCATAAATTCTATGGCGTTCGTCGCAAACGATACATCAATAACCCTTCAGTCCTTTATTCTTATTATTATCACTAGTGCTTGCAAAAGATTTAACATTGTTAGTCTGACTCTTTGTTTGACCTTGTTTATTTGGAGTTGAACGTTGAGAAGTCATAGGTTTCTTTGAATCTATGCTGCCGGAATTATTATTACTGCGATTTGCAGATTCAAGCACACTAGCAAGATCCGTAATAAATTTAAAAAACTGCTCCAAATTTGGTAGCTGACTTCCTAGACTACTGCGATATTCCTCCCATTTCAACAAGGTTTGACTATTGAACTTAGCTGACAACATGAATATAATAATTACATCCCAATTATCCGTTGGCTGGCCCAAGCTGACCAAAGCACGTAAGTTTTTAGTTATACGGGTGATTGGAAGATGGGTGCAAAGCTTTAAGGCGAAGATAGTACAGACAATTTAGAACCATTTAAGCCATGGTTGTCTTAGACGAAGTCTTACCAAATATTTTTAACCAAATTTTTAAGTTTTTTTTCGGAAATTCTCAAAATTTAATGTAAACTGCATAATTATGGCCAAATTGAATGATAAATGAATTCATTTTTTATTTATTTAATTAAAGTAATGTGTAAGCAATCAAGCAAAACATGTTTTAGGCTTCTGTGTCATTAGACATTTTTTTTACAGACATATTTTAAAGCTCAGAAAAAATAAAAAAATTGTACAATACGTCTTTTAAACCTTATTAAAAAAAAAACGGACGGTGCTTTTTTTGTTCAAACCTTTTTGAAGACATGCTTGATAATCGCTCTTTCTTTTGAGGTATCATTTATGCGGATATCTTACAAATTATTGAAATTAGGGCCTACAAACCAATTTGAGGGAGAATTTTTTTATTTTAGGCAGTCTAACAAAACACAAAATTTTTGCTTAAAAGAATACTTTATGTGCTCGAAATGATAACATTGTTCAATTCTAAGAATTTCAATCCTTCAATTTGGCCATAATTATGCAGTTTACATTAAATTTTGAGAATTTCCGAAAAAAAACTTAAAAATTTGGTTAAAAAAATTTGGTAAGACTTCGTCTAAGACAACCATGGCTTAAATGGTTCTAAATTGTCTATACTATCTTCACCTTAAAGCTTTGCACCCATCTTCCAATCACCCTGTATGATCAACTAAATATCTTAAAGATTTTTCTTCGGACTCACCTGGAAGCTGTTTTATATTCAGTAATGAATCAAGATGATGATCAATTAATATTCTATTGTTATCATACCGTTGACAAAGCAGCTTCCAAGCTTCAGTATAATTTTAAGCAGAAACTTCAAGATTGGAAACAATTCTGGCTGCGTCACCTTGTAAGTATGAATTTAAATAATAAAACTTATTTATTTCAGAAATACGATCATTTTTATGTATTAAACTTTCAAAGGTATCTCTAAACTCTAACCAACGGAAATATTCACCATTAAACTTTGCTATTTGTATTTGTGGGAGCTTTAATCCTAAATTGTGATGATCTTCCGGACAACATGAAGCATAGTCATCAGAACTATGTCTCTGTTCGCATTCATTTTTTTCGAGAAAACATGTCTAATAAGTTCTTAGCAGTGGCTGTGTTGATTACTATGTCTTGCTCAATGTTGTCACGTTCATCAATTTCAGCATCAATGTTGTCAGAACTCAGAACCTCTATTTCACTTTGCAAGTCATCAACTCTAACGGATAATGCCTCAAACTTTGCAAGCCTTAAATTTAACTCTGTCAATTGAATGTTATTTAATTCCTCTTGTCTAGAAATATTACACAATTAGTTTTTAAACTTAGTAATTTACCCTTTAGCAGACGCTCTTTTTGTTAACAATTCTTTATAACGAAGTTTAGCTTCGGCAGCCATTGCAAATAAAGATTGCTATGAAAGTTGAGGAATTATCACAAAGACAATAAAAATAATGGGCTCACGTTCCTCGTCTCGGTGTCACCTGCCGATCAGGAAGCCGGGTGTTCACGATCAGCGGAGCACCAGTCGGCAGCTATGCAGTCTCGATCTGGCAGAGAAGTGTGCACGGCGTTTTCGACCTGAAATAGTCGGCAGACTACGCTAAATTTCGAGACACTAATATTTTGCAAATTGGGGGTAAGTACCTATTGGAACGTTAAACGGAGACTGGAAAGTTTGCAATTCTTGAAATCACCTTATTTACACAAATGGTTGAATTTTTTTTTTTTTTTTTACAATCTCTCTCTATTTATTAGGACATTCAGTAATTTGTATGAAGTGTTTTATGTCATGCTTGGTATGCGTCCTATGACACATCCATCCCTCTGTTACTTATTATACTCTTTGGAGACAAGCTACATAGGTTGTCCGACTAAATCCTGTGGAATTCTGTGTTTTAGCCTGCGTAATCCTTTTTTATCCATTAGGTGGTTTGCCAGAATATTTGGGTGGCGAGTTATTCTTTCTTTATACGACTTGATATAGCTTTTTATTTCCTCTTTGACCGTTGGTATTTTCAGATCATGGTGTAGCACTTCATTTGGTACAAACCATGGTGCATTTGTGATTGTTCTTAGAAGCTTGTTCTGAAATCGCTGTATGATCTCTATGTTAGAGTGTGCTGCTGTTCCCCATAGCTGGATGCCATAGGTCCATATAGGCTTGATTATAGCTTTGTATAGTAGGGTTTTATTTTCTAGGTGAAGTTGTGACTTTCGACCGGTTATCCAGTAACACTTTCTTAGTGTCAGTCCAAGTTGCTTCCGTTTTATAAATATATGTTTTTTCCAAGTAAGACGTCTGTCGAGGTATAAACCCAGGTATTTTACATGTTCAGCTTGAGGCACTTGTACTCTATTTAACTGCACTGGTGGGCAGGTATCCTTCCTCCTAGTGAATGTGACATTTACCGACTTGGTCTCGTTGGCCTTTATCCTCCACTTCTTGAGCCAGAGGGCTATGTCGTCCAAACATGTCTGCAGCATAGCTGATGCCACTCTATGATCAGTATGGGATACTAGCACAGCTGTGTCATCCGCAAAAGTTCCTGTAGTCGCTAAATTTGATATTGGAAGATCAGCAGTATGAATCAAATATAAAATCGGTCCAAGCACACTGCCCTGCGGTACCCCAGCAGAAACAGGGCAAAGTTTTGATAAAGCTTCACCGCTCTGCACAAAAAAATACCTATCTCTCAAATACGACATCAAAATTCGGAAGATGTTGTTTGGGAAGCTGTTTTTTATTTTATAGAGGAGACCTTCATGCCACACTCTATCAAACGCTTGGGAGATATCAAGGAATGCAGCAGCACAATATTCCTTGTCTTCAAATGTATTATGAATTTGACTAACGAGCCGATAGACTTGATCTATTGTGCCATGTTTCTGTCGGAACCCAAATTGATAGTCAGGTATTAAATGTTTTTCTTTAATTATAGGCAGTAAACGTAATAGCAGGAGCGATTCATATACTTTTGAAGCTATTGGAAGTAGACTTATAGGCCTGTATGACTTCGGGTCATCAAGAAGTTTTCCTGGTTTAGGAACCATTAGGATTTTAGCTATTTTCCATTGGGGAGGAAAAAAGTAAAGTCTTGACATAGCATTATAAATACAAAGTAGGAAGGTTAAGCCGGAATCTGGAAGTTGTTGCAGAATCACGCCAGTTATCAGATCATATCCAGGGGCCTTTTTAGGTTTTACGTTATCTATAGCTCTTATTAGTTCTTGCTTCGTAAACGTTGTGGCAGGGCTTGTAGATGAATCACAATCCAGCAGAACTTCTCGCAGAACTTCTTCTTTGTGCTCTGGGGGGCCCTCGTAGGAGTGAGGCTGAAATACTCCTTTTAAGTGTTCTGCGAATGTAGTACATTTTTCTTCGTCGCTTCGAGCCTAGCATCCGTCGCCTATCCGTAGCGGGGGAGACACCGTTTTGGGCCGCCTAAGTTTTTGGTAGCCTTCCACAGTGAGTAGTCGGTAGCAGCTGTAGCATCAAGGTTGCTCAGGGACGTCTGGACACTAATAGTTGCTATTTAAGGATATTTTGATAATAGGAAAGGTATTTAGGGGTTTTCAGTGACGGAAAAGCACTCAACTTCGGGGCGACGCGTTGACGCTCTCGATTCTCGACTTGGCGGGCTTCGGGGGCTTCGGCGTCGATTCCCTCGTAGGTAGGTAGGTAGCGATTCCGACGAAGATTTTTTCTTATGTGGTCGCGGATTTCTTGTTTTTAGTTGTAGTTCCCCGGGGTCATGGGCCACCATGTTATATCTTTGGGGATAAATGGTGTAAAATAATGCCCAAGAATTGCAATAATAGAATTTATATTTTATGACGACCAACTTTTATACAGCTTCTCGTTCGGGTATTGGCGGGAAAGTCACCACAGATATATTATACATTTGACATAACGTCACTATGACATTGACAGTAAACACAATGTTGTGTTGGATCATTAGGTTCCCTTCAAAATGGTTGAGCTGAATGGTGCTGATCCATGCGTCATGTTCGTGAACGGGCGCTATCAGTAGGGACTGGTCATCTCTTAGCTGCCACGGCTTATTTTAATTTATTTTAATTTTTGAATTGTTTGGTTTCTTTTTTTATCTTTTTATGGACGGACATTGTTATCACATGTATAATTTCAACATAAATGATGTAACCAATATATTGTAATAATATTCTGATTCAAAAGAGTGTCCGTGGAGTTTCTTGCCCGTTGTTCTCCATAGGAACCTACGCTTTGGAATGGGCAACTAGCTACCTCCGTGAAGTTAGCCGCACGATTTCATTATTATGAACTTTTGTTAATGCTAATCGTTAGAGAATCGTTAGAGAATCGTTAGAGAATCGTTAGAGAATCGTTAGAGAATCGTTAGAGAATCGTTAGAGAATCGTTAGAGAGGGTTAGAGAGAAAAGAAAAATCGTTAGAGAGTAATTAGTTTTTATGTAAACACTATTTTAATTTTTCATGTGAAGTTGGCCCCCCTTCCCGCAAAAATGGACTTATACGTAATTTTATTTTTTTAATCGTTTGCGAATCGTTAGAGAGGAGAGTTACACAAAATCGTTAGAGGTTAATATTTTATTTGATATTAAATCATTTCTAAGAGCGTGACGTTAGCCCACTTCTGTGAATTTTGCCCCCGATATAATTATCCTCAACTTTTGTTAATGCTAATTGTTAGAGAATGGTTAGAGAGACTTAGAGAGAAAAGAAAAATCATTAGAGAGTAATTAGTTTTATTTATCAACGATTTTAATTACTTTTATGAAATTGGCCCCCGTTCCCGCAAAAATGGACTTGGACGTAATTTTTTTTTAAATATAGTTTGCGTATCGTTAGGAGAGATAGAGAGTTAAAAAAAATCATTATAGAGTTAATATTTTAATTGATATTAAATTATTTCTGAGAACGCGTTTTTCCCTAGGACCTGAGCAAGTTAAAGTTTAAAAACGTGCCACCTCAATAGGGCAGGGAGGAGAGGGAGAAAGGTTAGTAGATCCCCCCCCCTCCCGGAGATACAAAGTTTTTTTGAATGATTTTTAAATAAGACCTTTCTCATATGCTGGGCCCACACCAACGGATTATCGCGATAATAGACGTTAACGGTTGGTGTACCACACCACAACTTACCTCGAGAATTTGTCAACGGCATTCACATGACGTTTAACGTTGGGTACTAACTCCGGTGGCGGTATTTAGGGCAGATCAAAGAGATTTACCGCGAGAATTATTGCATTGAATGAAGCGGCAACACTTAGGTTTCTCATTGTACACCGTGAGCGCGAGTAGTACCGTGAGTAGTACTACTCATACGATACATGATGCAGAGGAACGATAGTAGATAAGAGTGCTAAAGTTGTGTATTTGATCAACGATCATTTAACAGTGATACCCTGCAATCAATAAGAATACGAAATATTGTTGGTAGTTTCAATTTGATTAGGTACTTATTGCATCATTTATGCTCAAAACACACAGAAGGTCTTGGTCTTGTCTTGCAAAAGGCTTGTCGGGAGCTGGTCGGGTCGTTTTTAACCCACCGACTTGACTTGGTCAGAATCAGTAGGCAGTTGGTTCCTTACGAGTATTACGATGCCCTTTTCCAATCGGGCGCGCGTAAGGATTCTGTGCTGATCCTGGCTCACACTGTTATAAGCGTGGTGAGCAGTCCACTTATTGTCTAACTCGGCACATATATTGCGCCATATTGTGTTAGAATCCGTTGCACAGTGTGTTATGGGACCCGAGTTGCGGTCATCATCATTTTCAATGCTTATTAGAAAGATATTCTTGGAAATAGCATTTAAAAAAATCCCCGTGACTTTATCTGTAGTAGATTCTGAGAAATTAAAAAAATCGAGAAAAGTCCATAGAAACCAATTTTTTTTTTATTTCCATTCTATCTATTATTTTATTATAAACTGATTCGTGGTATAATAGATTACGACTAAAAGAACAAATAATCGTATAAATAACTGATTAATCAAGCTCTTACAAGCAATTTTTTTTTTTTTTACATTTTTCCGTAATTATTATTTTTCTGGCGAAACTTTGCATGGTCGCATCTTTCAGTGTATTTATATTTTGTACATTTATATGAATATTCATACAAAAAATCAGACGCTACAAAGGCTTTGTTCCAGAGATATCGATTTTTTAAGATTTTTTTAGGGTTGTCAACAAAGTAAGTGATTGTAACATTTTTTTTTTTTCAATTTTCGTTGTTGATTGACATCGTGTTGTATTGGGAAAGGGCCCTCGTTAAGCTATGCTAAAACCCAATACTCTTACACGATGTCCGGAGAAGGGAGGTGAGGCGTCATGGAGCCGGCAAAGACCCATGGCACTGCTTTGCCTCACCAGGAGCTGACCCGTCCTATTGGGAGATGTCATCTCGGGCCTCGACCGAGTGACTTAGTGCAAGAGTGACATGAGGGCGCCAACCCTTATGTTGGTCAGCGAGTGGTAGATATAGGTACTCTTCACTCTCCTGGTGTACCTGTTAATATACTAGGAGACCAATTATGCAGCGACGATCGATCCGAAGCATTGACTTATCTAGATTTATTTAAAATTTTCAAAAAAGAAGCTTGTTAACGAGGCCCGAAAGTGCGGCCCGTCAACGGAAAATGTTGTTTCATGATCAGTTACCACAAAGTTCCATAGATGGTTGGTGATACCTGGGAAATGGCACCAGATGATGAACCCCTTTCACTTCCATCAGAAGAAACTTTAACTTTTTCTGATGATGACAACATGAAATAATACTTTTGAATTATATGTTATGATTTTTTATTACGAAAATTGACAACCCTATTTCCATAGAAATTCCTCAAATACATAGAAACGATTTATCTCCTTTGCCGCATGATTTTAGTTTGTGAAATTTTAGAATATGATTAGTAATATTAGTGAGTATATTATGAGAAAAAAATAAAATGCTACATCGCTATAGTTTTATTTAAAAAAATACATATGTGAAATTCAGAAAAAAAAATCTTACTCTTAAATAATTAAAGCTACAACCCTCTAATTTAATATTTAAATATATGAAATCCTGCAACATCATTTTCAATTCTAAAAAAACCCTAAAGTTTAATATTTTTTGAGTAATCTTGAAATTAATATTTTCTTAAGGTCATTGCCCTCTCACTGAAAAATTCATATCTAAATAACTAAGCAATAAAATGTCGTCGGTATTTTAGGCAAGGCTGTATCATGACTAGATCTATTTAAAAGACACATAAACGAGACATGACCGCAACTCAGCTCCTATAACACACTGTGCGTTGGTGTGGGCCCAGCATATGAGAAAGGTCGTATTTAAAAATCATTCAAAAAAACTTTGTATCTCCGGGGGGGGGGGGGAGTGGGGGGATCTACTAACCTTTCTCCCTCTCCTCCCTGCCCTATCCCCTATTGAGGTGGCACGTTTTTAAACTTTAACTTGCTCAGGTCCTAGGGAAAAACGCGTTCTCAGAAATAATTTAATATCAATTAAAATATTAACTCTATAATGATTTTTTTTAACTCTCTATCTCTCTCTAACGATGCACAAACTATATTTTAAAAAAAATTACGTCCAAGTCCATTTTTGCGGGAATGGGGGTCAATTTCATAAAAAATCATATAAAAGTAATTAAAATCGTTGATAAATAAAACTAATTACTCTCTAATTATTTTTCTTTTTTCTCTAACTCTCTCTAACCGTTCCCTAACGATTAGCATTAACAAAAGTTGAGAATAATTAAATCGGGGGCAAAATTCACAGAGGTGGGCTAACGTCAGGCTCTTAGAAATGATTTAATATCAAATAAAATATTAACTCTCTAACGATTTTGTGTAATTCTCAATCTCTCTCTAACGATTCGCAAACGATTAAAAAAATAAAATTACGTCTAAGTCCATTTTTACGGGAAGGGGGTCCAACTTCACACGAAAAATTAAAACAGTTTTTACATAAAAACTAATCACTCTCTAACGATTATTCTTTTCTCTCTAACCCTCTTTAACGATTCTCTAACGATTAGCATTAACAAAAGTTCATAATAATGAAATCGTGCGGCTAACTTCACCGAGGTCAACTAGCTTCATCTTTCTGACTGACCGACCCCTTGACAATTCAAAAGTGCCTGTAATTGGTTTATTTGAAATAAATGCTTTGAGTTTGAGTTTGAGTTGCCATTATAAAAAACACATAAAATGTTGCCACTTTTGAAGGCTTTATCAAGCCTGAACAGTCAGACGCGAAGAATAAACCAACTAGATCCTTTCCACTTTACTTTCGAAATAAATTAAATTACTGTTATTTATAGTTGATTCGTGAAATATTATTTGTATCGATGAATGTTATTACCTAGAACGGCTGATCTATTGAGTTACGATAGGGTCATAAAAATTTACGTGAATTTTAATTTTATACCACTACAGCGGCAAACTAGCATGCAACTGCTACTGGTAACGTGTAACTACAGTTACCGCGGCCTTAAGATGCTTGCAATGCAGAAAATTTGTATGAGAGGTAGGTACTGGCAAGTACCTACCTCTCTTACTAATTTGCTTTACTTATATGTAATTACGAGATAAGTAGACATTGTAGTACTTATTATAATAAAGTTTGGATATTAGTATAAATAAAAAGCATACGATATGTTAAAAAAGGTCGGTTAGTAGGTAGTTATATAAAATATGCACATTTAAAGACTTCATTACTATTTATAGTGATGCAATCCGTAAATGTGTATCGTTCAAGATAACTTATTATTTTATGGATGAGTCCAACTAGTAAACAAAAAAACAAAGACTGAATAAAAAAAGCACAATTGTAAAAATCAATCAAAATAATAGTTTACGAAGTGGCATAGACCGTGCTTTCCTCAAATCTAATATATCGGGAAAAACGCTCTCCTCATAAAACTATTCATTTTGGCAACATTTCTGGTTCCAGAAAGATCTTTCTAAACTTTTACAACTTTTAGTGGGTATTCAATACCAGTTCACACTACAAGTAAACACACATTTTTATTTACGTATATGTTCATTTTCTATATATTCACATTAGAGTATCAGAAGATAATACTTATATATTATTTACATTACAAACATATCATTTTTTTTTTTTTTTAACTCAATTATCAAAAAGTTTTGGTTGCGCTATATTCTTGAGATTACGCAGCGCACACAGGCACACTTACACATTTTGCGCCTGTGTGCGCCGCGTATCAGTGAACGATACGTCCTCCCTCAGAAAGCGCCTGGCGCTCGCGCTGCCTAAACCTAAAGTTTTTTTATTTATTTTTATTTATGGCATCTCGAAGTTGATTACTGAAATCATGACTTCTTATCCGGACTTTCCTGTGGCTGCCTTAAGAACTACTCTCAAAGCCTCCAGTCAGGGTAAACCTAAAGTCCGCGCGTCCCTAGATTTATATTGATCTTTAGCATTGCATACAACAAATTGTTTCTAAATTGTTCCTTGTCATTAAATACTTTTTTATATTTTAGGTTTCAGATGCGGAGAGGGCTCTGGAATCAGGTATATGGAATCCGAGTGTTGGGTTCCCACGGATTCCGCAATCTCCCCTCGCTTTACATGCATGACCGCACATATTTTGTCCACAATAAATTCCATCCTGATGGCTCTACTGAAAGTTTCAGTTACTTTCAGTAGCTCCATCAGTTGTAAATTGTTGGGGGCAAAGTGTTATTATTATTATTATTCATTAAAATAAACTTTGACTTTGCAATGTCAATTCTAATGACTCGACTTTATATGTAGGTATGTTTTGTTTCAAGTTCTAATTCATATTACTGAATTATTACTGAGGCATAGTATGTATGTAAGACTATTGTGTTTGATGTACTGAAAATAAACTTTATAGTATTCGAAGTAAGAAGACCAGGAAATATGGTTTGATTGAATACCTTAAGGGTCCTATTCTATCTATAAAGGTACTGAATCATTAACCAAGTCGGTCAGATTTATATGAAACGAACTTTTGCCAGCGGCTTCGCCCGTGTAGATGTCGAAAATTATCCCATGGGAACCTACTACCGGGATGAAAAGCATCCTCTGTGTTAATATAAACTATCTGTTTGCCAAGTTTCATCCAAATCCGTTAACCCGTTTTTGCGTGAGTAACAAACATCCAAATACACAAACACAAACTTAATGGATAGTAGGATTAATAGGATATTAGTAGGATTATGCACCCGTATGAATGAATTAAGTATAAAAATAATAGTTTCCACTATATGCTTAGCTTTAGATTGGTTTACAGTAAATAATTTGGTACTAAATGAAAAAAAAACCAAATGCATTCGATTTAAATTCCCTAAAGTTAGAAGTAGCGAATGTGACATATTGAATGGAGAAAAACTGGAGTTTATTAATCAAACAGTTTTCTTGGGAATCACGCTAGATGAGAAATTACAGTGGGGACCTCATATAAAATCTCTTGCGGGGCGGCTAAGCTCAAAGCTTAAAGGTATAGACGAGAATAATCACGAAGTGATATACAAGTCTAAAATAACATGTGTAAAACGTGGTGTGCCCCAAGGGTCGATTTTAGGACCTATATTATTTTTAAAAATGACTTACTCAACTTCATGAATAAAACCCAGCCGAATGAGAAACTTGTTGTATTCGCAGATGACACGAATGTAATTATTGGAGCTAAAGAGTTATAGAAAAGGTTTGCGAATGGTTTACAGCCAATAACTTATTTCTAAATTCAAATAAAACTAACCTCATGTTATTTAAGACTACGACTCATAAAAATGACAACTTAGATATACAAATAAATGGAGACAATATTGAATTAGTGGACAAGGTGAAATTCTTAGGGATTAATATTGATTCGCATTTAAATTGGAAACCGGAGCTTGCAGTTATTGAATCATCCATATCGTCAACATGTTACGCACTTAGAAGCCTCAGGGTGGAATTGAATACAGAACAGTTAAAGGCTGTATAATAAGCACTGGTCGAGTCTAGGATAAGGTATAGCATCCTGCTCTGGGGAAATAGTTACAGTTATAACTGGCAGAGAGCGTTCATCTTACAGAAGCGAGCCATAAGGACAATAGTCAGAATTTCACAATGTGTCTCATGCAGAGATTACTTTAAAAATTAGCAATATTAACAGTTCCTAGTCTATACATATTGGTTCTCTTAAGTAATTTTGCCAAGTATCTGCATGAGTTTGAATCACAAGAGGAACGTGAGATTAGAGAGAGCACGCGAAGAAAAATATTTAAACAACTAATAGCACCTAAATTTAACATAGTAGAACATTGCTCGAAATATCAAGCTATAGAGATATTCAATAAGTTGCCTTCTGAGATAAGGACCTTGATTTATAACACCCACTTATTTAAAGCAAGACTAAAAGCCTTTTTATTAGAAAAATGTCTGTATGACATATCGGAATTAATGTCACACAATAATTCATTAATTGTATTTTTTTTTCTGTTTTTAATCATTTAACATTATATTATTAATCATTTACCGACATGTAATAACTTTGAAATTATATAGAAAACTGTTTGACATTATATTATTTTTGACACTATATTTGAAAGTGTTTGACACTTTATTTGAATGTTAACTAGTAATTCATAGTTGTATTTTGTTGTTGTTTTTTTGTTTGTATGTAAATTGTATGTAAAAATGCTCGGCCGCTTATGCTGTTATAGAAAGATGTAGAAACCGCGCGTTTGATCTATTTCAGTTACTTCCACAGCATTCGTATGGCATTTTACTGTGGGGTCGGGCTGCTGACATTGAATCCATCTTTATTTTGCAAAAGAGAGCTGTCAGAGCCATCTATAATCTATGTCACCGCGAATCTCTCAGGGAAAGGATTTTATTTATGCTACATTTAAAAGGATTAATATTATGACGGCACCTTGCCAATTCATTTATGAGAATATTATGTATGTAAGAAAAATTTTAAATCTTTTAAATAAAATAAGCGATAATTTTAATACTAGAAATAAAGATTAGCTAAAGTACAAACATCTATTTCATCACACATGCTCGTAAAGTGGCTCTTATTGAACCGCTTTTAGGTTCATAATGCAGTGTATTATGGAAGCGTGTTTTTTACTATATATTACCGCATAGTGCGGTAATATGCGCAACAGATTACTATTTATTAGTCGGAGTAATGACATGGCAGTATGGAATTAGTAAGTACTATCATGGCAGCATGGAATTTGTATCCAATAGAAAGGATATTGACCAAGCGACAAAGGAACTTCGTATCGGTATGAAACATGCAGTGACCCAAAGATTTATGGTTCTCAAACTCAAACTCAAACTCAAAGCATTTATTTCAAATAAACCAATTACAGGCACTTTTGAATTGTCAAGGGGTCGGTTAGTCAGAAAGATGAAGCTAGTTGCCCATTCCAAAGCGTAGGTTCCTATGGAGAAGAACGGGCAAGAAACTCCACGGACACTCTTTTGAATCAGAATATTATTACAATATATTGGTTACATCATTCATGTTGAAATTATACATGTGAGAACAATGTCCGTCCGTAAAAAGATAAAAATGAAACAAAACAATTCAAAAATTAAAATAAATTAAAATAAGCCGTGGCAGCTAAGAGATGACCAGTCCCTACTGATGGCGCCCGTTCACGAACATGACGCATGGATCAGCACCATTCAGCTCAACCATTTTGAAGGGAACTTAATGATCCAACACACACGCCACCACCAGCGAGACATTAAATTAAAGCATGATTTTAGGGCTTTCAAATGTAATTTACCATTTTATCATAATTCTCCGCATTACACGGTAATTAGATCTCAAAACCTTGGTTCAGAATTGAATCTCTTAGTGACATTTTGTCACAATGTATGGTGGTAAATTCAAAATACGAATTAGTCAACATGACGTTTGAGCATTGTCAATACTCGTCAATTCTCACAGCGTTAAAGGTTTATTTAAAGACTTAGAGGTAGGTAAGTAAATACTCAAGAAATCACATGTAACAGAACATCGAACATTGAGACTAAACGTAACTGGCGAAATGCGGGTGTAGGTGCTGCTACACACAGAACAGATAAAAGAGGTTACACACCTGTAACTAACCCTTTGGGGAATAATTCAGGAGCGATATTATGTTACTTCGTATTAATAAATCAATTTTTCAATCATATTCTTCATAGTTATATTACGGTCAGAAAATGTGGCGTCCGTACCAACGCGGCGTCAATATCAACGTTAATAAACATGTAGGAAGAATAGATATGAAGTTATTAAACATAATTTATTAAGATCAAAATCATTATTATTTAGCTGCCACCCGCTATATTGCCGTTCCACTATACTTCTAATATAACTTACCGATGATGTAGAAATCCAAGAAGCCAGAGTATTGCAGGTATTTTCACTAGCTTCTCTCAACTATTGCCAACGTAACAACCGCAGTACAACCGAACAATTAATACACGGACGAAATGAGTCCTCCATAGTGAACCACTTACAAATGTGATGCAATTACATAAAATGTTATAATTGCTCATGAAAAATAAAATATTCAAAAAACTAAAATATTCCCAAAAAAAAATAAACTAAAACACAATCTATGGAAAGAATACAAGAAGTCACAGTAGCAACTCACGCATTCAAAAATTGGCGCCAAGAATTGGCGCATGTACAGTCGCTTAAAAAACGAAATGGATGTTTTTTCTACCACATATTGGTTTCTGCCCGCGGATTCAATAGCACCCATTTTATTTTAATTGGTATAGGTACTTGTTTACAGTTATGTAAATATATAGGTACTAATCCAAACCAGAACTTATCTTTATGCAAAATGTCCACGTTAGTTATTTCTTTAAGTGGTTATTAAACGAAGATAGGTTTACAGTAATTAGGTTCTTATTTATCGAACCAACCAAAAAGTTAAAGTGGCACCATTTCAGTCTTCAAAAATAATATATGTGACATATAAACATAAAGTTATTAAAATAAATCCAAATCGCAAAATAATAATGATCTAGTAGTAAGTATACATTAAAACAAAAGATATAAATGAAATCAATCCGTTAAATATACAATAATAATAAACAAATAATAAAAGTAAATACCGTTCGAGACTGTATTTAAAACAAAAGAATGGGACGTGCACATATGCTAGAAAGAGAACGCCCGCCGTTCAGTCGTCCGCATATTCTGCTCGGGATGCGCGCGCATAGAATCCTATGGCGCGCGTTTGTTCTGTTTTCAAAGAGTTTAATGTTGATTAGAACAGGCAAAGGATTCGAAAACATTCTGTCTTTCGTATAACTAAAAGTTTTGCTCAATTAAACACCCTAACAGATTGTTATTACAATGTAATAATTATAATAAACGGATAACTTGGACCCTGCTCCCGACACCGGCGGACCTCAATTTTTTTATATTTTAAAATCGTTTTATAAAAATATTTTAAAATATAAATAGATAAGAAAGAAAATAAACAAACGAAATTAAAAAATTAAACAAAAAGCCTTCCCTCCGTGCCTCGGAAAGCACGTTAAGCCATAATTAGTTAATAATTATTCAACTATAATTTCAATAATTGTATGTTTACTTTTATTGTTTTGCGTAAGTCAAGAAGGTTAGATTGCCTATATACTCTTTGAATGCCAATGACATATGACATTACTTGCGTGAAAAAAAACTATGTATGGATAAAACAGGAAATCGAAATAAAAACTAATACTTTTATGATTTTTTATGCGGAGAATTTAAAGATTCGCATTACTAGATAAAATCATTATATTTTAAAACATGAATTATCAACATTAGAAACCTAAGTCACAGCCGAACAAATAGCGATACGGCGTATAGTCATTCTCTTTTTTCTTGGTGAAGCTTTTTACCAAAGACAAGCGCTCAAAAGCAAGTTTTTATTTTTTTTAAAGAACTGTAAGCTAACCAGTGGCGTTTAATTATGGTAAAAAAAAAATCCAAGCGTGCTCATGGGATTTTTTGTTACCATAACTAAACGTCAGTGCGATACTATACATTGAATTAGTATGAACTATCCTACTAATAAATGAGCATTCCTCGTGTGCGTTACCCAAGCAAGAAAATGTCTTCTAGGAGGAATTGAGTTATACGAATAATTAGTGCATAATCTGCTGTAAATGTGCGCCAAGTAAAAAATTTGTGCGTGCTGTCGTTTTGGAGATATAACGAAAAAACGAATTCTGCTGGGGTATTGTTTTTCCAGCAAGAAAAATTTAAACGAATGACCGGAGTGAGAAACAAAGTACGTAGGCGGATAGCTTAAATTTGTGCATAAATGTGCGCCGAAAATGAAATTTGTGCGTCTTAAGGTTTTCGAGATATTCAATTTCTTGCTGGGGTAACGTTTTTCAGAATCTTATTTCTCGGAAACCAATGATTGTGCGCCCGTAGAAAAACGTACATCAGTAGCTCTTAATTTGTGCGTATTTGTGCATTAATTAGGTTTTCAAAAATATTTACCGTTTTAAAGTTATCAAGCATTTACGAAAACATAAAAAAATATTCTAGCGCTTAAATAAACAATCGTATAAACTCACTGAAAACGGTATTCGGTTCTTCTTGTTATTCTTGACATCCATAAAATGTTTCAAGCCTAATTATACACGCGTTTTTGAATAATATCACTTCAAGTCAAGACCAGAGCAAACCAATTTTGACGTCGAAATGCAAGAAACAGAATCAACCTAAGATGTTTGGGTTTAAACAAAAAATTAGTGCATTTAATGAAATATATATCCTGAAAATTTCAGCTTCAAATGTCTCGTATTAAAGTAGATATAGACTAAAAACCAAAATAACACCTAGTTTACTGGTAATCCGACCAAATTAGCATGACCACAAAAAAGCGACCAATTCATACATGTAGATGACCTTCGTAACTTTGCTCACAAACATTTTGAAACATTGTTCTGCCTCGGTACACTGAACTACAAAACTGGAAGTTACTAAATTGCCTATTATATCATAGTTCATATAAAATCAAGTAAGTTGGTACCTGTCTTTTTATGGATGTAAATGAAGTTTTGAACGGAATCTATCTAGTTTAACCTGTTTTTTTAAAATAAGTTACGCAATTAGATAGCTGTTTTCATTTTTGAGTTCGACTTAGGTTCCGTCCAAATAGGAAGGAGGACGCGCGGGCTCGCGAAAGATGGTAGGAGTGGAGGAAGGTCTTTGCCCAGGAGCGGGGGTTTTAGGTTCATAATGCAGTGTATTAAACACGTGTGCTTTTTACTTTATACGGTAATGTGCGCCACAGATAAATTTACGGAGTAATGACATGGCAGTATGGAATTAGTAATTACTATCATGGCATCATGGTTTTTTTTTTTAAATAGAAATTGACTTTGATGAAGCTTTTTACCAAAGGCAAGTGCTCAAAAGCAAGTTTTTATTTTAAAAAATATCACAGGCAAACCAGAGGCGATTAGCTATTGGAAAAAAAATCCCATGGGTAGGTCAGTCGGATGCTATTCATGGAATTAGTATGAACTATCCTATACTATTAAATAAGCTTCTCTAGTTTCACCCGACCAGAGATTTGCGCTTTTGGGCCCGGCTAGCACTAACTAAATAAATGTAGATAGAAAAGAGAACTTAGAGTTAGAAGAAGCGCGGGGCGGTTGGCGAGGAGTGCGCGCGCCCCCTGCGCCACTCGCCACAGATGCAGATTGGACTAACTTACCTTGTGATGTCCGATCCGTAATTATGTGAAGTAGTCTCGCCTTCATTGTATCCCAACCCTTCCCAGATAATCATTTGCGTGTGAACTGAGGGACTACACTGAGAATTCGCGAAATGAAAATCCTAGGATTTAGTAGTAGACTTAAAACAATTGTAGAACGAATCTGGGAATTTGTAAACAAATATATTAAAAACTACGACCCATAAAGTGTGGTCCCTCAGTTCTCACAGACGATCAGCCAGATCTCGGAAAGTATCTTAAAAAAGATGGTTTTGTGAATACAGACATTTAGTAAAGAATTTGTAAAGATATTTACTAAATAACAGACCACAAAGCATTAAAGATAAAAAAAAATTAACGACTGAACTGTGGTCCCTCAGTCCACATAACAAAGATAAATATTTTAGTGAATATTACTGAATAAAATTAATAAAACCGTTCTTTTTCTACATAAAGTTTTAGTAAAAGTCTTAAAACATTTTGTAAAAAAGAAATGGAGCTTAAATATCGAAGCATTTTGAAGATAGCCATGATTCAAATTCAATTCTGAGCTCAAATGGATGTCCATTCGCCAAAGACGAAGTTTGCGTGCTTTGACCACGCTTTTCTCCGTTCTCAATTCTCCCTCTCCTCCTTCTTATCTTGTGTCTCACTTCCAATATCTATGTTCTTCACACACTAGGAATCTGCGTTCTTCTAACAATCTTCTCCTACTCTGTCCTTCTCATACTTCTGACTTCATTCATTCTTCTTTTCATATTCAGTCCATTCTTCTTTGGAATGCGCTTCCTCTTGATATCAGGACGGCCACCAGTCGGTATGCATTTAAGCGGAAATTGCAGAGTTTTTTTCTGAACAAATAGAGTAGAGTCATATCTACACCTCTCTCCCTAGAATTTGTATATTATTAATGTATATATATATATATATATATATTATAGGTATATATATGGTGAATCAGTATGTAGGTAAATGTATCGTAAGTTTATAGCTTCTTATTCTGTAAAACCTGTCTTATCTATGCATTATGATATAATATTATATTATGATTTTTTTTTTTTTTTTTCTCTTTGTTCGTCACAGTCAGAGCACCTGCCATCTAATCTCTTCACCACCCTTGGTTGACTGGTAGAGAATGCCTAAGGCATTAAGTCCGCCTTTGTACCTCTTTTTTGAGTGCGAAAAGTTTAAATAAATAAATAAATAAATAAATTAAAACTGGTCCCTCAATCCTCTCCTCTACTGACATATGTGCATGTGCTAGCTGCTAGACGAGAGAAATATCAGAAAGTCTAGTGTACTTAACTTTTAGTAATAAGTTTCTACTAAATAATAGATATCTAAAATTGTGTATTTCTTACCTCTTAGCTGAGATAATATAACTTTTTTAATCCTATGAAAATAGATAGAGCAGTGTCATGCATATTATTTCTTCGTTTATTATCTGTTTAAGGATATAGGTAATTATTTTGAGCGTATTATGTTATAATAAATAAATATTAATTACAAAATAAGGATTTAAACTATAAACACGATTGCCGAAAAATGTTATGAACGCGACTGTACGGACAAACTGCTTTACATAATACTGTAATTTAAGAAGGTCATCTACATGTATGAATTGGTCGCTTTTTTGTGGTCATGCTAATTTGGTCGGATTACCAGTAAACTAGGTGTTATTTTGGTTTTTTGTCTATATCTACTTTAATACGAGACATTTGAAGCTGAAATTTTCAGGATATATATTTCATTAAATGCACAAATTTTTTGTTTAAACCCAAACATCTTAGGTTGATTCTGTTTCTTGCATTTCGACGTCAAAATTGGTTTGCTCTGGTCTTGACTTTTTTTTTTTTTTTGAGGGTGGGAAATCATCCAATGACTTCTCCCGCTCTGGGCGGAGCGGAAGGGCGTGTCAGACTTTTACTGACTAAAACCCACCCGTGTTCCTTCATTTGCCTGTTGCCAAGGTCCCGGTATCCCTTTCGGACTTTCCCGCAACCCTGGCAGGCATCGGTCCTATTGGACCTCGTCAATTTTGCTGACATCTCTTTGAGGCGCGCGTGGAACACGACGCGCCATCGACCCGGGCCTGGTCCTTATCGGACGGCGAGCTGCCCGTTGCTCGCCGTCCGCAAGCCCGCGCCTATGGTGGCCGGGAATCCGCCTGGGATTCCCGACGCCCAGGGCGTCTCCAACGGCGGCGGTTAGGGGCGTGAGGGCGCAAACTTTGCCTTTCCCTCACGCGTTCCGCCTCCTCCTTCGCGAGCATTACTGCTTCGCAGAAGGAGGTGACGGCTTCCCACGCCCTCTCGCTCCGTACCATGGCCTGAACCAGGGCCGGACGCGAGAGGTCACTGCCGCCAATCGCCTCCGCGAGGACACGGCGGTGCTCCGCCCAAGCAGGGCATACCTCAACCGTATGCTCCACCGTGTCCTCCGGGCGACCCGCACAGTGGTGACACCCGGGCGTTTCCTCCCGCCTAATCCTACACAGGTACCTCCCGAAGCTGCCATGTCCGGTGAGGACCTGTGTCAGGCGGAAGGTGAGGACGCCGTGGCGCCTCTCTAGCCACTTCTCAAAGAGGGGACTTATCGCCGCTATTGTGGCGTGCCCAGCACTGGGTTGCGACAATCGCACTCTCCATGCCGCCATGAGATCTTGCCGGAGCTCTGTCCGCTGTGCCGCGATTTCTCGCGGCAGCGGAGTTACACCCCGGCGCTTCACTTCCTCGCGCCACTCCCAGATGTGCGCGAGGACCTTCGCCTCCAGATCCCATGGCGGTAATCCGGCAAGGAGGCTCGCCGCCTCACGGGAGACCTTGCGGTATCCCCGGGCCAGCCGAATGGCCATGACCCTTTGGGACGCGTTCAACCGGCGGGCTGGCCGCAGCCTAAGGGAATGCGCCCACACCGGTGCCCCGTAAAGGGCCATGGACCGCACGACCCCCGCGTAGAGCCTCCGGCAGGAGGCGTTTGGACCCCCTAGATTGGGCAGGAGCCGCCTCAAGGCGGCCCCAGCCCGGTCCAGCCTTGGAGCCAAACCTCTTAGTCGAGACCTCTTAGTCGAGGCCCGAGAGCCTCCATGGCCAGGACCCAGGCCTTCCCAGGTAGGCCGTCGGGTCCTGGGGCGGTATTCTTGGCATTCAGCCTTCGTACCGCCACTCTCATTTCTACCTCGGTCACCTCCGGAGCATCGTCGTCGTCGTCGTCGGCGGTGTGGTCCGCATCGAGCACCGCAGTAGGCGGAGCCATGAGCGGGGAGGTATGTTCCCCTCTCGAAGGGAACAGAGCGGTCACCACGTCCTCCACAAGCTGAGGCCGGAGACTCTGCGTCAGCGGGGGAGCCCATGGGCGGAGTTTCTCCCGCACCATTTTGTATGGGCGTCCCCACGGGTCTCTGTTCAGAGTCTCCAGCGTCTCCTCCCGGGCCAGTGCCCTGGCCCGCAGGATCTCCTCCTGGAGGGCGGTCTTCGCCGCTCTGTACCCCTCATACAGCTCCGCCTGAATGGCTTCCGTATCCGGAGGGCGGATACGGAGCCTGCGGTGCCTGGTGTACTGCCGTCGCGCAGCAACGCACGCATGGCGCAGCGCTGTCAGCTCCTGCGACCATCAGCTCACCTGGCGCGAAGCACGTCCTGGCTGGACCCGGGGCATTGCCACGTCACAAATATTGGACATGGCCTCCCGGAACCACTCCGCCTCGTCGTTGATGTCGGCAGGCCTGTCCGGTAATGACACCCAGGCCTGCACGATCGAGGCTTCGTGGAGAAGCTCCCGGTCCAGCTGCTTCAGCGCCCAACGCGGACCACCCGGGGCCTGTCGGACCGGCGCGCTCGAGGTCTGGGCGGAGACGTCGAACCGGATATACCGGTGATCGGAATACGTCTCCACCCCCTCCATGACGCGCCAGTCAATGACACGCGGCGACAGAGCGGGGCTGGCGAACGAAATGTCCACCACTGATTCACCCCGCATCCGCACACACGTGGGGACGGAACCCCGGTTTAGGACGACCAGGCCTGTCTCCAGAGCCCAGTCCTCTACCATCCTGCCCCGTGTGTCCGTATGCCGGGAACCCCAAGCCACATTCTTGGCATTGAAGTCCCCCAGTACGAGCACGGGGAGGGAACGGAACCCGACGACGACGACTTTCAACTCCGCAAGGGAGTTGTGGAACTCGGCGAGAGTTCGGTTCGGGGAGAAGTACACCCCTACCACGACAAACTCCCCGAACCGTGCTGCCACGCAACCCCGTCCTCTTTTGACAGCCTCGAGGGACGGGGTACCGGCGGCGGCCGACGAAATAAGGGTCACTGAGCCGCTCAGGTCCTCCACCCAGTCATCCCTGGGCGGGACAAAGTCCGGCTCAGCGACCACGGCGATATTGATCGACCACTGTGCCATGCTCTGGAGCAACAGATTCTGAGCGGCGGCGCAGTGGTTGATGTTCGCCTGGAGGAGGCGAAATGGGGCCGGTATTGGCACTCCATTTCATCCCCCTCCCGAGACCCATGTGAGGGCCCTGCCGCAGCAGCAGCTGCGGCGGTGACGACGCCGGTGGTGGTAGCGGCAGCGGCGGTGGCAGTGGCAGCGACTGCGGCGGTGACGACGGTGGTGGCGGTGAAGGTGGCGGAGGGCTTTCCCCTGCCCCTGGCTTTGGCGGGGGAACGCAGGCCCTACCCCCGATCCGGTGGTCGGCCGGCTTGCCCGCGGCCGCACATGCGACGCAGTGCGGCGTGGCCTTGCATTCGCCGGCCTTGTGACCGGGCTGACCGCAGCGGTAGCAGGCATCGCTGCGGTCAACCTCGGAGGTGCATTTAGCTCCCACGTGGTCACCCACATGGCAGCGGAAGCACCTCCGAGGTCTGGGTTCCAGCAGTTTGACCTGCGCTGAAACCCAGCCCACCAAGAGCCTTTGGCCCTCCCCGGCTATTTTCTTGGCCGCCGCGACGGGGCAGCTCACCGTAACGGCTTGCATACCCCTGGAGTCGGGACCGATGGTGCCCGCCTTAACCTGCTCGGCAGAGCACCCCCCGGTTCCAACTACGGCGGCCACCACCTGTGCCTGCGTCACAGAGTCGTCCAGGCCCTGGATGCGCATTTCGGCGCACTTAGTGGGCCTGGACACTCGGGCCTCATCCGCGTTCAAGGACGCCCTGAGCTTTTCAGCCAGGGCGTCAGCGGCCGAGCCACCAGCCGGACCTGGGAACTCCAGCATCCGGGCCCCAGTGGCAGCGATCCTCAGTCGGATGCCACCGGCGGCGCCGAGCTCCCCTAGGTCCACCACCTCCGCCACTTTGGCAAAGACGTCCTTATAGGACACGCCCTTCTCTGCCGCTTCCGGCTGTAGTGTAACCACTACAGCTGCGGACTTCGGGGCGTGGAGCCTAGCTGCGATGCTTCGCTCCTTGTGCCGCTGCCGCCTGGCCTTTTTCTTCTTGGCCGCCCTCCTCTTCTCCCCGGCCACTTGCCATTCAGCATCGACCGGGGGATGTATAAGAGGTGCGGGTGCGGTCTGAGGTGGGGTTGGTCGTTTAACCACCGGGGCCACCGGGGCCAGGGCCGGAGCTGGGGCTCGAGCCCGAGCCGGGGCCGGGGCCGGGGCCCGAGCCGGGTTCCGAGACGGGGCCGGGGCCGGGGCCCGAGCCGGGGCCGGGGCCGGGGCCCGAGCCACCTGCTTAGCCGCCCCGCCCTTTTTTGCCACCCCGCCCTTGTTCTGCCCCGCCGAGGCTGATTTAGCCGAGGCAGATGCAGCGGCAGCGGCATATGACGCCCGCTGGCCGGGGGCCGGCTGACTTGCCGCTAACGGGGGGCGCAGGACGATGGCCTCCAGGGCGGAGAATCGTCTCCGCATTTCGGCCATCTCCTGCCGCACGAGGGTCAAGACCCGGTCCTCGGCAGCAACAGGCACGGGTTGGCACAGCTCCGCGTTCTCCTTTCGGAGAAGCTCCATTTCCGCCGTTAATCGTGCGACGACCCGCACCGCATCTCGGGCACTCCGTCAGACGGAGTCCCACCGCGGGAGGCCTTCGCTGCCGCCATTATGGAGGCCGTGGCCTCTGCTATGGCCTTGTCTTTAGAGGACTTAATCCTCTTCAAGGCCACATTATTTATCGCAGAGACCACGATCTCTGCGAAACTGGCCGCGCCCGGCGAATTGGGGCCGCTTGTGGCACCCGGCTCACCACTTGCCACGTTTGACGGGGCCGCTCTGAGGCTGGCCCCGTCTGGTCTTGACTTGAAGTGGCATTATTCAAAAACGCGTGTGTAATTAGGCTTGAAACATTTTATGGATGTCAAGAAGAACCGAATACCGTTTTCAGTGAGTTTATACGATTGTTTATTTAAGCGCTAGAATATTTTTTTATTTTTTCTTAAATGCTTGATAACTTTAAAACGGTAAATATTTTTGAAAACCTAATTAATGCACAAATACGCACAAATTAAGAGCTACTGATGTACGTTTTCTACGGGCGCACAATCATTGGTTTCCGAGAAATAAGATTCTGAAAAACGTTACCCCAGCAAGAAATTGAATATCTCGAAAACATTAAGACGCACAAATTTCATTTTCGGCGCACATTTATGCACAAATTTAAGCTATCCGCCCATGTACTTTGTTTCTCACTCCGGTCATTTGTTTAAATTTTTCTTGCTGTAAAAACGTTACCCCAGCAGAATTCGTTTTTTCGTTATATCTCCAAAACGACAGCACGCACAAATTTTTTACTTGGCGCACATTTACAGCAGATTATGCACTAATTATTCGTATAACTCAATTCCTTCTAGAAGACATTTTCTTGCTGGGGTAACGCACACCATTCCTCTATTTACACCCCAGCAAAGACTTGCGTTTTTTTCCGGTAAGACCGCGAGTAGCACGTGCGCAGGCCACTTGATTCGCCGCGCTCTGACGAACCGCGCTGGCCTGCCCGTGTGCCACCGCATTTGCGCGGAATAAAACTCTATCTGTACTATTAAATAAGGGTTTATATCGTCTGTGGCAATTTCAGTCTATATTGGTCACTACCCAAACCCCATTTGCGTATTATGTATTATTAAATTTTTGTGTTTACATATCTCGGTACAATTTTTTTTTTTTTTTTTTTAGGGTGGGAAGTCATCCAATGACTTCTCCCGCTCTGGGCGGAGCGGAAGGGCGTGTCAGACTTTTACTGATTAAAACCCACCCGTGTTCCTTCATTTGCCTGTTGCCAAGGTCCCGGTATCCCTTTCGGACTTTCCCGCAACCCTGGCAGGCATCGGTCCTACCGGACCCCGTCCATTGTGCTGACATCTCTTTGAGGCGCGCGTGGAACACGACGCGCCATCGACCCGGGCCTGGTCCTTATCGGACGGCGAGCTGCCCGTTGCTCGCCGTCCGCAAGCCCGCGCCTATGGTGGCCGGGAATCCGCCTGGGATTCCCGACGCCCAGGGCGTCTCCAACGGCGGCGGTTAGGGGCGTGAGGGCGCAAACTTTGCCTTTCCCTCACGCGTTCCGCCTCCTCCTTCGCGAGCATTACTGCTTCGCAGAAGGAGATGACGGCTTCCCATGCCCTCTCGCTCCGTACCATGGCCTGGACCAGGGCCGGACGCGAGAGGTCATTGCCGCCAATCGCCTCCGCGAGGACACGGCGGTGCTCCGCCCAAGCAGGGCATACCTCCACCATATCTCGGGACCATGGGATCTCGGTACTTTGGAAGGCGTACGAGGGGCCGAAGCCAACTCGCAGAGGCCCCTTAGACAATTTCAAAAAGAATGAGGCACCAGCCGACGATTATCCCTGTATGCACTACGCAAGTGCACCCAAGGAGAACCCCCGGTTGGTGTAGGACTATTGCAGAACATGGAAACAAAGATATTGGATTATGGGTTTGGGTGGCTAAGTGAACTGGTTATCTTGAACTATGGAAAGATTTCGCAGAGGCCCCTTAGACAATTTCAAACGAATGAGGCACCAGCCGACGATTATCCCTGTATGCACTACGCAAGTGCACCCAAGGAGAACCCCCGGTTGGTGTAGGACTATTGCAGAACATGGAAACAAAGATATTGGATTATAGGTTTGGGTGGCTAAGTGAACTGGTTATCTTGAACTATGGAAAGACTATGGCCCCTGCCTGACTAATGTTTATAAAATACACAGATAAAATGGCAAGGGGTGACATGCACACTCAATAATGGGCCCCCGAAAACGGTCGCTAGCACATAGTGACGTAGCGACAAGGGGGCAACATGTCCTGAGGTGCTTAAGAGGAGTGGAGAGGTATTCCACGGCTATCAGGACAATCCCGGAAGTACGGTCAAGATCCCTACCAGCATCTTACTGGAATACTTCCTTCCTCCGAGCACGTTTGCTCTTGCGAATCTCCACTCAAGCCGGCCAATCAAGGCAAGAATGAGGTGGGAGCTCTGTTCCCCGTTAGTGTTCACTCCAGCCGGCCAATAAAGGCAAGCCAGAGGTAAGGAACAAGACTTCTCCCGGGAGATAGGGTTCGTGGGGTCGCTACTGCCCAACAGCTCGCCACATGCTGCCCTGTGGGTTTTTGTATCTCTCTTGGTCTGGCTCCTCATCCTAGACCCGTTACGGCAAAGTAAACTCTACCGGCACAGACCAAGAGTTCGGAGCGCGCAAGCCCCACCACGACGTCAACGTAGAGATATGGCGGTGGGGTATGGGTATTATTAACATTATTATATTTTTATATTAACATTCTAATCAAAGTAGTTCGAATGTCAAATTGCCACAAATTAGTTTGCCTAAGTTCTCGGGTCTCTATTCTGAATGGGTATCGTTCCGTGATTTATTTTCGTCACTGATACACAAAAATGATGCACTGGATTAAGTTCAAAAGCTTCACTATTTAAAGAGTCACCTCACAGGCGAAGCAGAGCAGTTGCTTCGACATATCCCTGTGACTGCGTCTAACTATCATGAGTGTTGGCCGATTCTAAACAAACGATTTGACAACAAAAGATTTTTAACTAATTGTATGCTCAAACGGCTTGTTCATCAATCGTCGATTACTAAGGAATCGTCAACCAACGTTAAAACGCTGTTAGACACGACTGTTGATTGTTTGCACGGTTTACGCAGTCTAGGTATTGATGTCAGCTCCTGGGATGCAATTGTTGTATACCGTAGAACGGGGTGATATTGATTGATTTTTAATTTTAAATGGATGCCATGCTTGCAATTTCAACGACAAAAATGTAAAACAAAACTTTAGTGTAGACTCATTACGTAAATTAATTATTGCAACAAAAAAATATAAATTTGTAAATATTACTTTAGAAAAAAAAAAAAAGATGTTTATCAAAGTTATAATGGGGCTACTTTGTCACCCACTCTTTTATTTATTCCCTCGAAAAGACACCACGATAAACGACTGAAATCAAAAAGATTTTTTTTTTTACAAACCATCGTTTATGTGTTATTGCAATTTGAATATTTTTGGGGTTACTTTGAGTCAAGGGGTAAATTTGATGGTGGGTATTAAAATATTAAAACACGAGATACTCCAAATATTTTTTATTAATATTTAAGAAAATAAAGTAACATTAGCTTAACATTAATAAGTCTTAACATTTACGTTCGAGATTAATTATATTTTTATGAAAATAAAGTAACATTTAGTCTTTGACCATAGGCGTTCTTATAACGCTTCAGAACGCTAATGGCCCATTCGACACCTCGTAGGTTATTTGTAAACCGTTCTACTGCCTTCCCCTGTTTATCCAAATAAGCCTTTGCAAACATTCTAAGGTCTAACAAAGTAAGAGGAAAACCCCAATCACCGCATGTAGCTGCAGCACGTAATATTGCGATTTCTTCATTGTGCATGAACACTGGTTGGGCACCAGGCGTCCTTCCGTGTAAACCTTTATATTTTTTAACGGAATTTTATAATGAAGTGAAGCAGCATTAATAGACGATTCACTGTTTGTGATTTTTCTATTGCATCTTCATCTCAATTTTTATAATTGCTAATACCCGCGGTTTTTTTGTAGGTGCGAACCATGAGGCAACTAAAACAAAAGCAACAAATGGGGTTAAATTGATAATTTGTATAAAACTCTTATAAGACTGGGTACCACAACCATTGGGGTGAAATTGATAACTATCAAAGTCACCTCGTATATCCTATCAATGTAGCCCCGATGAACTTACAGTGTTCATGCAAAATAAAATGGCGACCGTAAACCAAAAATGCAAACATGCTCTAAATCTTAAAGAAACAATTAATTGAAACAGTAAAAAACTACAAATCAAACAATAATACTTACGCCTGTGCCACTGAAGTTATTCAGACAATTTTTTTAAACCTTTTTGACACTAAACTTTAACAAATAATTTTCTATAGTTCCGACAGCAACTAGGTACTCGTCGACGCTTCGGAAAAATATGGCCGATCTGTCAGTCTGGCCAACAGAACAAACACAATTTTGGCTGCGTTCAGTATCACGAAATAAATCCAAAAAAACATACCAAGTTTAGCTATCATCAAAGTTACCCCAGCTCTCAAAGTTACCCCGTTTTACGGTACTTAAGCTCCGAAAAGTTAGATGCCGAGTCCCGTAAATTGTGGGAACTAAGAATTAGTTCAAGTTCTAATGAGGATTTACCTACGTTTGATGAGTTTAAAACTTTCATGGAGTTTAGGTTTAGAGCTAAGAATATATGGATCCTAAAGCTAATAAGCAGAACAATCCTCGTGATAATCATGCCAAATCTTTTCATGTCGCTTCTCAAAATTGTGTATTATGTTCTGGAGATCATAGATTGTGTCACTGCAAAGAATTTTCAATGAAAACTGTGACGTACGTCGTGAATTTGCCCGAGTCAGTAAGATTTGTTATAACTGTCTTGGAACCAACCATTCTGTATATATTTGCCGTCAGTCTACCAGATATCACCTTTGCAAAAAGAAGCACCACACACTACTTCACTCAAAAACAACTGCCGATCTTAGATTTTACTGAGAATAAAAGACAAGATTGTAAATCATACATCTTTATAGATAAGATAAGATCCAGTAATCTCGCCTGGCAGCCATTTTTAATACATTGATTTGGTTTATGTATGGTGTCACATGATGCCTGCGAGGGACATGAACGCAGAAACGAATACAGGCATTCTGAATTCGCTGAATTAACCTTTCTGTCCTAGCAAGCAGGCAGGGCCCATATACAGTGTCACAGTAATTTAGCCTAGATAGGATCAGACTGTCAACCAGCTGTTTTCTGAGTGGTACGCTTAGAAAATTACGTATACCGTACAATACTTTTAGCCTATAAAAACAATTTCTTAGTACGTTTTTTAAATGAGCCTCGAAACGCAGTTCTGGGTCTAGGATTAGACCCAAACTACATGCCTGTTCTACTCGCTCAAGTTTCTCCCCTTTAATCAGAATCTCTGATTTAGCAGACAGTATCGCAGCAACTTGTTTTTTTGTACCCAGCACCATGAACTTGGACTTCAGTGGGTTCAGAACCAAAGAGTTCTCTTGAGACCAGGTCACCACTCCATGCAGGTCCTCATTCACCCTTTCCACTGCCAACGCTGTATCATCCCCTTTAAAGGACATGTACAACTGGATATCATCAGCATACATGTGAGACTTGCAGTTTACAAAGGATCTGGTAACATCAGCACTATAGAGGATGTACAGCAAAGGGCCCAGAATCGATCCCTGTGGGACTCCCCTTGACACCTGGAGTGGAGGGGATGACACAGTCGATCCATCCTCCTTGTGAATCTGCACATACTGTGATCTATCAGTTAAATAGCTATTAAACCAATCCACAGTGTCACTGTGAAAGCCATAATATGTTAGCTTGGACAGCAGTAGATTGGTATTAATAGCGTCAAATGCCCGTGAGAAATCCAGCAGGACCAGGATCTAACCTTCCCCTCTATCACGTGCCTCCAGGATATTGCCGACTACATCTATCAGAGCCGTTGCAGTACCTCTTCCTTTACGGAAACCTGATTAAAGTTCAGGGAGAATGTTATTAGCCTCCAAGTATTCAATTACCTGTAGATACACTACACGCTCCAGAATCTTTGACAGACAGGGCAGTATACTAATTGGCCGGAGGTCTTTCAAATTGATTGGGTCACTAATTTTAGGGATAGGCCGAACAATGGCTCTTCGCCAGAGGCTAGGGAACGTGCGCGATTCTATTGACCTGTTGAAGATATCAGTGATCACTTGCAGGGTAGTTGGCAATGTGAGTGTTAACATTTCCAAACTGATACCATCAACACCCTGAGCGTTTGATCGTAGACTTCTGACTATCTTCAGATTTGTCTCCTGGTTGGTTGTAGTGAGCGAGAACTCGGCTGGACTATGCCTGCGAGAACAGAAGTGGGACATTTGTGAGACATTATCATTACCGTTTCCTGGAACATCCAAAAAAGCCGCATTGATACTATCTGGATTGTGAAAATGACTTGGCAGAAGCCTCTCTTTATGGTCTGGAAGTACATCAGACTTCAAATTACGCCACAATTGTTTGGGGTCCTTACTTCGATCGTTGATGTTTTTTGTGAAATAAGCTGTCTTTTCCCTAACTAATGCCGCGGCGGCTTCATGCTTAAGGTCCAGGTAGTACTGCTTATGATGCGATTCTTTAGTTTTACGACGTCTGTCCCTAGCTTCATTTCGCAGTCTGAACATCAGACGAATATTGTCGGTGATCCAAGGCGTAGGCCGCTTAAAGAAGGTCTTTTTATTGATAGGAGCGTGAAGATCAAAAAGTTGCAGCATGTATGAGCCAAAAGTATGTACCATAGTATCGACATCACACATATCTCCTATAGTAGACCATGGTATCGTGTTCAAATCATTATGGAAATGATCGGGCATGATGTTTGAAAGAGAACGGAACTCTACCACCCTAGGTTTAACCTTGGACTTCTTAAAAACGGATTCGCATGTAATGAAAGAATGGTGGCCGAGCTCACTGATATGGTTCACCTCAACATTTCGCGTTGCAGCATCAGTGCATACGATGTCGATGAGAGAACTACTGTTACCCACGAAGTGTGTTGCTGATGGAACTAATTGAGCAAGGTTCATGCAATTAAAAAAGTCCATAAGCTGCTTTGATTTTGAGCTGTTTGCATCCAACAGATTGACATTAAGGTCACCCAACAGTACCAGATTATCAAATGGGGCTAATGCACTAATACTGGCAGTTATGGCGTCAAGGAAAAGCTCCAAGTCCTGCCATGGCGGGCGGTACGCAGTCCCTATAAGAAGCTTTTTTTTATTTATTGTCAGGCCCAGCCAGAGCCGCTCCACCTCAGGGTGTTCAAGATGAGCTCTTACACGCGCGTTAATGTCATTCCTTATATAAAAAGCAACTCCTCCACCACGACCACCTCGGGTAGTCACAGGTCGCGGTACGTGCCTAAATTTGTACCCAGGTACACTAGGAGCGCGGTCCTCTTCTCCCTTGCGTAACCATGTCTCATTGATAGCCATGATGTCCACAGAGTGGTTGCCCATGGCAATCACGAACTCATCCTGATTTGTCCCTAGAGAGCCCGCATTCAGTAGACCAAACTTAATATATTTACTGGGAGCCATCAGTGCTAATAGCTGTAGGTATTAGAAATACTAGTGTTATGATATGGTACGAATGAATGTACGAAGGTGTTGTGTGGAGGTTCAGTTGGGCACTAAAGTAAGAGTATATAGTTGTGATTGAGAAAAATACAATGTTTAAGAATATTTCTTGTACATAATTTAGATTAAATAGATTAGGTGTAACGAGACTGTGTACATGTAATATAAGTAAGTATAGTATAAGAGTAAAATAGTATGACCTAGATACATAAGCTTCATACACCTCCGGTCCATGTCTGAGCACACTTTGAAAACAGTTGCGACGCACATCTCCCCAGGCATAAATAATAAAACTATTTACATATAGATCGACACAAAAATAATCAAGCCGTGACATTTGCAGTTCCGAAGACACGGGATAAGTCCTCCTCGGTACGGATCCTCTGCGTCTTGTTTCCTGGCGTCTTCCTGGCGAGGATGCGGCCCTGCTTGGTCCACACAAACTTCCAGTCAAGGAGACTGGCTGCGTCTCGTGACCTACGAAATAACAGACGGTTGGCTTTCGTCAGCCGCTCGTTGAGGAAGAACCGCTGCGCTGGAACGAGCATGTTGAGGTCGGCAGTGGTCGCTCCACGTCGTACTCGCGCACTTGCTAGAAGCTGGTCGCGCAGGTCCCGACGAGCAAGGCGCACGACGATCGGCCGCGGACGAGATTCAGTCGGTCCTGCCGAGCTTGTCGCGTTGAGCTGCTTTCTACCAACACGTTCTACACTAACGATGTCGCGATCGTCAAGGCTGACCCCTAGCTTGTGGTCAATGACCTTCATTATTTGAGCTGGGTTTTATGCCTTTTCCTCCGGCAGATTTGACACCTCTATATCGTTAGCAAGGAGATCCTGGTCCCTGTCATTGAGCTCTCGCCTCAGTTCCTCCACAAATACACCTCGCACACCTCCACAAATACGCCTCTAATACATATTGTACTAGCTTGAAAACTTCGTTTTATTTGGTTTATTGGGCAGCTGTCGGGTGCACTAAGACCATGTATCTATCACATAATTTATTTCTCATTGCTACATTTTTAATTCTTTTTACCTTTTGTGGTACAGTAATCTTATGTGTGCGTATGGATTGAGGAGCCATGTCTCATATTTAAACGCGGGTACTGCCAATATTTAGTAGTAAATTGTATTGAACTTGCGTCTCAACGCGCGGGCGCGGCGTGGGCGCGAAGAACACGCCACGTCCGCGCGTCCCCTTCCCCTCTCTTACCTCACTCCAGTCAGTCAGCTGTCTCGCTAGCGAGTGCACGTAATGCAACGTCGTAGCGCCGCCGCTCATTTCTCGCGCGTAAACAATAATAATTGTAGTTTGTGAGTAGTAGTTACACGTAAGGATGTCTTATACGAATGAACAGTTTACCGAAATAGTACGGCTTTACGCCATCGCGGTTCGCGGGTGATAACCTGAACGAGGCGCGTAGGATGTACGCCGAACTATTCCCTAGACAACGTGTACCAAGCCATAAAACAATTTTGGCGGCTAGACAGAGAATGTGTACCTACGGACAGTTCATCGTGACAGACCACGCGCAGGGTCGTGGTAACCAGCAGCTGCCGGTGGATCTGCAAGAACGTATCCTGAATGTCTTCGCGGAGCAGCCAGAGGAAAGTACCAGAAGGACGGCACGTGTTTTTAATGTTTCGCACTTGACAGTATGGAGACTTCTCCACATCGATCATCAACATCCGTATCATTTTCAACCGGTTCAAGAATTAAATGACAACGATCACGTACCGCGGTTGGTATTTTCCCAGTAGTAAGCCAGTTATGAAGTATGAAGGGAAAGTTGCATCACAGGTTATGTATGTGTATTCATGTGTTGTGTAGGTAGGTAGCGGGCGGCGACCGGGCGCATATCCATGAATTAGCGGACGGTGTCGGATAGGAACGTTTTAAAATCTTTTAATGAAAATAAGGTTTTTTTTGTTGTTACTGGGTCATTAATTTTTATATTTAAGTCAAGTACCCATGGTTTGAGTGACAACGGTGTTTACCCTTACATACTGTATAATTATATAATTGATGTATACAAAATATTGTAAAACATTTTTAAAAGAGTAACGGTGGAGTTTCTTGCCTATTCTTCTCCATTCGAAAACTACCTTCTGGAAGGGGCAACAAGAATCAGTTCTGTTTCTTTGTTTTTGACGTTTAAAAGTACCTTTGTGCCTTTTAAGTACCTAATTTAAATAAATTATTTGACTTTGAATAGAATAGAATAGAATAGAATATTTTTATTTTGCATAAAATATGGTACATAAAAGGTCTTAAATATTATAAGTTCCACATATTTTGCTTACTTATACATTTCAGCATGCAAAAAATACCTTATACGTAATAAAAAAATACTTATACAAAAAACAATTGTTGCTATCGAGATCATGACAATGAGGTTAAAATTACATTCTATTTCTATTACTAGTGAGATCATATTTAAAATTTTGACTTTATAATTAATTGAATGAACTATAAAAATAATGGTTTCCACTATAAATATGCTTAGCTTTATAAATTAAATGAATGACTAGATAATTAGACAATGGTGAAAACATTTTTGCGGCAGATTGTATGATTCGCCATTTTAAACTGGGTGAAATAGGTTAGGTTAGGTTAGGTTAGAACGAATGCCGGCGCCTGTATGCCGGCATCCTGCGGAGCATGGCCCTATACGGGGCCCCCATCTGGGCGGACTCCCTCCACAGGAGGGAGAATGCGACCGCCATCCGCAAGCCCCAAAGGGCCATTGCACTGCGGGTGGCGAGGGCCTACCGCTCGGTGGGCTTCTCGGCGGCGTGCGCCCTGGCCGGCACCCCTCCTTGGGAGTTGGAGGCTTGGGTGCTCGCCAGGGTGTACGAGTGGAAGGCGCGCCGGAAGGCGCTCGGTGAGCGCCCCGTCGCCGAGGAGCAAGAGGCCGTGCGGCGGGAGATGAAGGATGCCGTCGTCCTCCACTGGACGGAGGACCTCGCCAACGCCGCCTTTGGCCGCCGAACGCTGGGCGCGCTCGGTCCGGTCCTGCGCGGCTGGCTCGAGCGGTCCCACGGTTTCCTCTCGTTCCGTCTGGTGCAGGTGTTGTCCGGCCATGGCTGCTTCGGATCGCATCTGTGCCGGATAGGGAGGGAGGAGACCGCGGCCTGCCACGACTGTTGTGCGGCGGAGGATACGGCGCAGCACACCCTCGAGGTGTGCCCAGCTTGGTCCGGGCTGCGCCGCGGTCTGACGGCGGTGATTGGACAGGACCTCTCGCTTCCCAGCGTGGTCAGCGCCATGCTGGGGAGCGAGGAGGCCTGGGCGGCGGTTGCCTCCTTTTGCGAGGACGTAATCTCGCAAAAGGAGGAGGCGGAGCGCGTGCGGGAGGACGACCCTCTCGCTGCGCCGCTCCGCAGACGAAGAAGGGGTCGGAGAGGGCGCCGTCCTCTCCCTCCTTATAGTGGCGACGGGCGGGTGACAGGCACGGGGGTGCCTTCGCCCGCATTGCACCCGTCACCACCTTCGTCGGTCATTCCCGGGCCCATCCCCCTCCCCACGGGGAGGGCGTGAGGGGCCCGCCATGAAGGGCGATCGTCGGCGGAGGACTGGACGTGAAGGCTGTGCCGGTTTCCCAGTCCCCCGCCACTAAGACGAAGCGGGAATGCCGCTGGGTTATTTTAGTGGGTATACCGGGTCAGACCGGGGAGTCCCACATACCCCCCCCATCCCCCGATGGGAGGGTATGCGTAATGCATTTTTTCCCAGCGCAAACAAAAAAAAAAAAAAAAAAAAAAAAAAAAAGGTTAGGTTAGAACGAGAGAAGTGAGCGGTGCTGTGGCAGCGGCCGGCGAGCGCTACTTACAAGTTGCGGCCGGCGAGCGCTACTTACAAGTTGCGGCCGGCGAGCGCTACTTACAAGTTGCGGCCGGCGAGCGCTACTTACAAGTTGCTCGCAGAATTTTTTCACCATCCATCCGGGTTTTCGCAATATTCCTAGGGTTTTCGCGAATAGTCGAAAAAGATCAATCAGAAACTAACTGGTTTCGGAGTTCGTTTTCGACACAGTTATAGTGGAAACCATTATTTTTACCGACTTCAAGAAAGGAGGAGGTACTATGTTCGGGATGATTGTTTTTTTTTTTTTTTTTTTTTTTTTTTTTTTTTTATGTATGTTCACCGATTACTCCGCCGTTTGTGAACCGATTTAAAAAATTCTTTTTTTGTTCAAAAGCTTATACTTCTGAGGTGGTCCCATTGTCACCAAGTCAGGATCTGATGATGGGATCCTAGAGAAATCGAGGGGAACTTTCAAAAATCGTAAGGGCAACTAGTGCATTCCTTAATTTATTCATTAAGTATTTTACAGCACTACAATTTTATGAAGGCCTGGAGTCGATCTGATGATGGAGCCGAAAGACAGTCAAGGGAACTCCTCAATGGTTTACAGCAGATACCTCGTGTTTGGGCTTGATTAATTTGTATTGATAAAAACTTTACACTTTGATGGGTTCTGACTGTCGTTAGGGGTCTGATGATGAAGACGAAAGACAGTCGAGGGAACTCCTCAGTGGTTTACAGCAGATATCTTGTGTTTGGACTTGATTAATTTATATTGATAAGAACCTTACACTTGGATAGGTTGTGACTGTCGTTAAGGGTCTGATGATGAAGACGAAGGACGATTAACGGAACTCCTCAACGGTTCACAGTAATTACCTTGTGTTTGGACTTAATTCATTTATATTGATAAGAACTTTGCAACCATATAGGTTGTAAGTGACATTACAGATCTGATTATGGTCACCTTATAATATGATGATGAGGGGAACTATACAGTGTAAGCAAATGTATAGTGTTCACCCTTATATTCTTGAGAAGGCACGGGAGTCTCATTAGCCAGCCGGTTTCGTATAACATCTAAACGATACTTGCGCTGTTCAGACGACTTGCCACTTAATCGTTTTTGAATAAGATTGAGTCGGCAGATCTTATCATTTGGCGACTCCTGTGACAAATGAGAATGCATGTAATTTCTCATCTGAGATAACCTAGCATGACAAGCTAACGGTGATTCTTGGGAACCGGACATAGCACTCCGTTTGCGATTCTTAGATAGGCGTTCTTTTTCAGCAGTATTAGTCTCTTTAATTCTGTTTTTCTTCATGCGGGTGGCTCCTTTAGTTGGTCTACCCATGATTACAAAAATCAAATTACACAAAAAATGGAAAAATAATAAAACTTTAAAAAAAAAATTGACCGACTTCAAAAAAAACAAAACAAAAAAGGACTACTGTACTAAAAACCAAAAGACAAAAAGTACTTCTTTAATAATAAGAGAAAAATTAAAAAATAACTTTAATTTCGGAAGTCGGTGTCTTTGCTTTTAATTTTAGTTTTTGGCCACCGACTTCCGAAATTAAAGTTATTTTTTAATTTTTCTCTTATGATTAAAGAAGTACTTTTTGTCTTTTGGTTTTTAGTACAGTAGTCCTTTTTTGTTTTGTTTTTTTTGAAGTCGGTCAATTTTTTTTTTAAAGTTTTTATTGTGATAATTAATCTATACTTAATATTATAAAGCTGAATAGTTTGTTTGTTTGAACGCACCAATGTCTGGAACTCCTTTTTGGAATTGAAAAATTATTTTTGTGTTGGATAGTCCATTTATCGAGGAAGGTTATAGGATATTTGCGTAACTTAAACCGTTTACGCAGCACACGCAACGGAAGCTCTCAAAAAGGAATATTATTTCCCGTTTTTGCAACATTTTTCATTTATGCTCCGCTCCTATTGGTCGTAGCATGTGATGTTATATAGCCTATAACCTTCCTCGATAAATGGACTATCCAATACAAAAAGAATTTTCAATTCCAACCAGTAGTACCTGAGATTAGCGCGTTCAAACAAATAAACAAACAAACTCTTCAGCTTTATAATATTAGTATAGTATAGATAGTATAGATGATGGAATTGTTCCTCTTTAAAAGTTTAAAAAAAAGTCCACGACAGCATAATTATGTCTATCTTTTAAGAATGACTCACTAAGTATAACCTTTTTTATGGTAATTATGAATTATTATTTGTGAAGGAGTTTTATCAACATAATACTTGTCAGACGTCAATTTTATTCCCCGAATAACAGTTATCTGGCTTTGGTTAAATCGGCCCTAAATAGTATTAACATCAAGGGTATTTAAGTAGCAGTAAAATACTTTTTCTTTCACTACATAATAATGTTATCATTAATCACAACAAGACCGATCACAAAGGACGTACTTTTTGCTTAGAACCAAAACAGTGCAGTAAAGTTGTATGAAATTTCATTGTTGCATTGTTTTTCATTAATGCACTGTTTTTAAGGTTCCATACCCAAAGGGTAAAACGGGACCCTATTACTAAGGCTCGTCTGTCCGTCTGTGTGTCTGTCTGTCCATCTGTCCATCCGTCCGTCCGTGCACCCGTCCTCCCGTCCGTCCGTCCATCTGTCTGTCTGTCTGTATGTCTGTCCATCCATCCGTCCGTCCGTCCGTCCATCCGCCTGTCTGTCCTTCCATCCATCCGTCCGTCTGTCTGTCCGTCCGTCCGGCCGTCCGTCCGTCCGGCAGTCCGTCCGTCCGTCCGTCTGTCTGTCTGTCTGTCTATCTGTTCATTTTTTTAAAACTTTTCTTGCTAAATATGAAGTATCAAAGTTTTCGATAGCGATATGAATACAACTCCAGAAAGTATAAAAACGGCTGCAAATGAAGTTGTTAATAATCTTTTGCCGCAAAAGTCGCGAGATAGCTTTGATTTCATTATCTTGAGTTTTTATTTTGAGTAGGTATATTTCATCACGGTAGGTAGATTGGTAGTAGAAATAAAAGTAGATTACGCACCTTGCTAAAGTGAGTAATTAATGCACTCGTGTTAATTTAGTGCCCTCGCTTGCGCTCGGGCACCAACATAACCCTTATTCGTTAGTAACTCACTTGGCGCTCGGTGCAACAATCAACTATTTAATTAATTTTATTTATTGTATTTCTTCTATCTTATAAATCAGTTTTTAATTTATTATAATAATATTCTAGCGTATGACACTCGTGGGTTGCAACTGAAATTCAGCGTCAGGTGGTACACTTTGTGTTTCCATCTGGCATTATGCTGAGCTGAGACCCTTTTGGCACTGTAATTACTGTTTTCTGTTTTATAGTTTTAAGGTGTCTTTTTCTGCTACAATGCCAATAAACGAATTTTCCTTTCTTTCTTTCTTTCGAATCGGACATGTAATTATTTCGAAGTTATCACGAGTATAAAAATGCAGTATGCGAACCGTTCGACGCAGGCGCCGCGCCGCACCGCCGCGAGCGCGACCGACGATCTCTACTCTAGAGAGGAGAGGATGGGCACACGGGTAGACCATGCCCTGGAATAGGACATAGGATATGTTTTATCCCTATATTCCCACGAAATCGAAACCTACGCGGGTGATACCGCGGGGCACAGCTAGTTATAGATATAGATGTGTTATCATTTTGAAGTGCTGATATACAATTTTATAGCTGTTTTCATCCTAAGTATTAAATACATCCCCTAAAGTATTGTGGAAATAAACACGTGTCGGAGTTCCGTACTGTCGAAATAAAATGTTGTCGTAGTACGGTTTGTCGAAGTTTAGTTCGGTAGTCGAATCCAAGGTTACATAATAATAATTATTCCAACATTTCGGTTATTGTTCGACAAGTGTACGGCGGACAAATACAAATAGATCGGTAGTATGTAATAATTGATTTTCAATGATAAAGATGCAGATGTTGGAAGGGGCCACAAAAGCCGAGATCGATTTGATCATATGAATAATAAGTGCATTCCGATGAGCCAACCTAGACGGATAATATAGTGCGCGTCGAACAAGATCGCGGTGGGAGCACATAGCATTACCGTAAACAGCACAACATATACAGCACCGTCATCGAGCGCAGCAAACAGAGCGCATCATAGAAATTATGGTAAAGAGCTTGTGAGGCGGACTCCGAGGGACTCGTGCCACCGTTGCAACGGCGCGGGGCTCCGGCCACAGATTACTCCGGCCTCGGGCGCTCGGGATAGGATAGTAATCAAATCTCAGCAAAAAAAACCTCAATAAAAACGGGAAAGGAATTTTATTCTCAAAGATTAGAGACCCAAGGACAGGACATGAAGAGAACTTTTTCATAGATATGTAGGATATTGGCTTTTTTCAATAATTTGAATTATGGGGTTATTGGGTTGTGGGCAAGGGTCAGTATTCTGTCAGTCCTTACTAAGTGTAGTTCACATTTCGATCTATGGTTGAGACATTTAACATCTCTTGCAGGACGGCTAAGTTCAGCAGCATGTGCTGTGAGAACAATCCGACAATTTACTGATGTAGATACCGCGAGGCTTTGATTATATAATGTCCCGCGAGGCTAGTTTATTTCAGTTATTTTCATGGTATCATGTCTTACGGTATCTTGATGGGCTGCGGATATAGAGTCTATTTTTATTCTGCAGAATAGAGCCATCAGAGCAATATATTATGGGCTCCGTAGACGCGATTCTCTAAGAGAACTATTTAAAGATATTAACACCATGACGGTACCTTGTCAATATCTATGAAAACATCATGTACGTAAGGAAAAATCTAAGTCTTCAGTAAAATAGGTGAAAGACACAATTATAGGACTAGAAGTAGGGACCAATTAGTTCAACCGGGCTTCAGACTGGCTAAAGTAGACTCATCTTCATGGGGTACTGTTTCAAATGTTACAGTAAAATACCTCCCCACATACTTCAACTGAATGAAACGAAATTAAAATCTTGTGTAAAACGCACACTATGCCGCCAAGCATATTATACATTGGAGGATTACTTCGCTGACAGAACTGCTTGGTTTAGCGCTGGTCCAGCTCCACAAGGACATTCGACATTCGAAAATATTGTTGGAGCTGCTGAAGATTGTAAAAACTATCTTTATCTTTTTTTTTTCTTTTCTTTTTGTTATTTACCTGAAATAAATGAATTTTATTTAATTTTTTATTGTATAAATTCAATCGCCTAGTATGTATTGTATAATTGCATAGCACATGTGTGTGCACTATGTACTTACCTAACCGTACACGTACCTAACCTTGCTAACAGTACAATCTGAATTAGCAAAATCAACGAACATCTCAAAAGATGTTTGGAAAGTTATAAACAAGCATAGAAATAAGAGTGTCAAATACAATACAAAACTAATTTTAAAATCATATAATAAGATAGGCTCAGAACTATCAGATATTGTGAATATGTTTGCCCAGCAGTTCGAATTTAATTCATCGATTAGTACATGCACAGGGGCTGCTATGGATATTCTACGAAAAAGTGCAAAGAGTGTAACCAATGACCTTGTCCTAGACCCTGTCACTCCCCTTGAAATATACAAAATGGTGAAAAAAATGGACGACAAAAAATCTTGTGGCTATGATGACATAAATATATCAGTAATAAAGGACAATATAGACATACTAGCGGAACCTTTAAGCATTTTTTATAATAAGTGTTTTGACGAAGGATTTTTTCCAGATCAACTGAAGATAGCCAAAATAATACCTGTACACAAAAAAGGATCTAAAACAGACCCAAAGATGTACAGACCCATTTCATTACTACCTATTCACTCAAAAATTCTTGAAAAGCTAATCAAAACTAGATTACTCAGACATTTCAACCTAAATAGAGTGTTAAGTAGAAGACAATTTGGCTATCAGAAAAACGTTGGGACACAGGACGCAATATCGACTCTAATTAAGGATGTACGAGTAGTTAGCAGTTTGGACGACAAAGAGAAAGTAGCTGGGCTTTTCTTAGACTTAAGTTCAGCATTTGACACGGTGTATCATAAATTACTGCTAGAAAAACTTGAGCACTACGGTGTCAGGGGTAAAGTATTGGCACTTCTCACGTCATATTTAAAAAACAGGAAGATGTTCGTGGAGATTAAAGCAGCAGTGGTGTCACAGACAAATTCTTCAGGTAAAAATTGTCCTAGTGAAGAAACATATAGGTCCCAATTGTCTACTGTGCACGCTGGTGTACCACAAGGCTCCATACTGGGTCCGATATTTTTTATCGTTTGTTAATGACTTTATACAAAATATTATGAGTGAAAAAGCTGCGGGATCTATCCAGCTGGTGGTGTTTGCGGACGATACCAATGCAATTGTTTCGGCTGACAATATACACGCTCTTAATTCCATAGTTAATCAAACCTTAGATATCTTCCACAGCTGGTTTGCTGTTAACGGTCTTAAAGTCAATGCCAGTAAAACCAATGTTATGCTTTTTCGTTCAACTTCCAAAAATAAAGATAGCATTAACTGCGTTATAAATGGAGAAACAGTGAACGTGGTCCCAGTGGTTAAGTTTCTGGGAGTTCATATAGATAGCCAGTTAAAGTGGAAACAAGAGCTAACACACCTAGAGAAAGCAATCAGCTCTGCCTGCTACGTACTAAGAAGTCTGAGAAACGATGTAACCATAAAACATTTAAGAATGGTCGATTACGCATTAGTTGAGTCAAAACTGAGATACAGCATATTTTTCTGGGGAGGAAGTTATGATTAATACATTCAAAAAGCTTTTGTAATTCAGAAAAGAGCAGTCAGAACCATAGCCAGAAATCAACAGCAAGAATCATGCAAGCCACATTTTAATGACTTAAATATATTGTCAGTCCCAAGCTTGTACATTTTGGTCCTACTTAGTCACTTAAAAAAATATATCTTTGATTATGAGACTGAAGATGAAAGACAAAAAAGGGAGAGTACAAGAAGAAAAGATCTCTAGTTGAAGCAGGTGACTCATCTGAATGTTGTAAAGCATAGCGCCTACCACAAGTCATTAAAAATGTTCAATAAACTACCAACAGAAATAAAAAGTCTAGTCTATACAAGTGGGTTTCAGAATAAGTATAAACAGTTCTGGTTAAATAAGTGTCTATATTCTATTGATGAATTATAAATTAATACAAAAGTCGAAAGTAACATAATTTTATTGGTTTGAAATGAAAATTTTATTGAATTTTAAGAATTGACTATTATGACATTTATTTTGATACTTATTTTTTATTTATTTTTATTATTATTTTGATTATAATGAAATTTGGATTATTGGAATGATTTAAATATAGATTGCATGCATGATGTTTCTTATAATATTTAGTTATACAAATTCAGACACGATGTAAATTGTTATTAAAGAAATGAATTGAAATTGAAATTCAAATTGAAATTACCTACTTTAAAGCTACCATTTACTAGGTACGACTTTTTGACTTGAATGTGCCCTGGCGGCAGAGAGTATGTCATGCTCACTCAAATGTTTCGCTGGTGGTAGTGTGAGAGTTGGATCATGTTCCCTTCAAAATGGTTGAGCTGAATCATACCTGAATGGTGCGGATCGATGCGTCATGTTCGTGAACGGGCGCCGTCAGTAGATGCTGATGGTCATCTCTAAGCTGCCACGGGTTATTTATAATTTATTTTAATTTTTGGATTGTTTTTGTTTTTATCTTTTAATTACGGACGCTTTTAAGGTGCAAGTCTTTTTTTTACATTGTTCTCACAATGTATATTTTCAATAACCAATGTAACCAATATATTGTAACAATGTTTTGATTTAAAAGAGTGTCTGTTGAGTTTCTTGCCTGTTCTTCCATAGGAACCTACTACACTTTGGAATGGGCAACTAGCTTCATCTTTTTGACTGACCGACCCCTTGACAATTCAAAAGTACCTACAATTGGTTTATTTGAAATAAATGTTTTGAGTTTGAATTTGAGTTGAGATCAATGCCAAAGCAATGAAGTTAATTTTGAGGGTTCCATACCCGAAGGGCGCCAAACGGAACCCTATTACTAAGCCTCCGCTGTCCTTCCGTCTGTCTGTCTGTTTGTCAGCGGGCTGTATCTCATGAACGGTAATGAGTAGACGGTTTGTAAAATATTGTGTATCTGTGGATCACTCTCTGCTATTAAAATGGCGAACGTACAAACACGTCTTTTACTGAAAAGTCCTTAACATACGCTTCCACTGCGCAATATTGGCAAAATATTGGTGCAATAGTGACAATAGTCATCCAAAATGTAAGATAGTGGAAATTTAATAAATAAATACGAACCAGTTAAGTAAAATTGGAAACAAAAATATCTAACGAGAAAATGGCGGAATCTAGGGAGGTAATACCGCGTCTAAACCAGGAACAAAGTTTCTAAAATTGGAAATTCAGAGTTAAGCTTCTATTAGAAGAAAGGCAGGTATGGAGTGTGATTGAAAGCGGGGTTGTGAAACCCGAAACAGAAGAATTCGTAAATATGGATGCCAAAGCCAAAATTTTGTACAGTGCTTGTCAGAACAAAGTACCAAAAAATAGTAAAGAAGTGTAACACGGCTAAAGAAATGATGCATCAGTTAGAGAACACCTTCGAGAGGAAAAGTATATTCAATAAACTTTATCTGAAACGGAAGCTTAAATTTGACAGCTTAATATGTGAGCTAACAGCAGCAGGATGTACTGTAGATGAAATCGATAAGGTACGCTACCTCCTATCTTCTATGCCCACATAGTATGATAATGTCATAACAAGTAATGAAGAAATGACTACGGAGAAAACCATTGACATTGAATTTGTCTAAGCAAGATTATTGGAAGCAGAGGTGAAAGAACAGAATTGTGAAGAAAAACATCAACCACAAACAGCGTTCCTGTCATGTTACAATTGTGAAAAACCGGGACACAAAGGTATCCAGTGCAAAAGTGGACAACGGAGACGTCAAAATCATAACAAAAGACGAGGAAGCTTCAGAGGTTACTCAAGAGGACAATCGAGGGGCACATCAAGAGACGGGATCAAACCGAGCACAAGAAACAAGTACTATGTGTGAGGTAAATCACATGTCTTTTGTAACTAGTGAGAATGTGTTATCTATGGACATATAATGAGAATATTAGGTTTATAATTGACTTAGGGGCCTCTCAGAATTTAATAATGGGTAGTTATGAAAAGTACATGATAAATATTCAATATCTAGATATGGAAACTATAGCCAATGGCCAATACTTGATATCTGATAAGAAGGGAATGTTAAATGTTAAGTATAATAATGTACCAATTACAATAGAAGCGTTAATTGCTAAAGGATAATCACACAATTTATTGTCTGTCAAAAGATTATTAGAGAAAGGAAATTCTGTTAGATTTCATAAAGATCTGTATCTATTGGCACAGGGAATACTGGTAAAATAATAATATATGGTAAAATGTTTGGTAGCCTGTATTCAATAAATCTGAAACTAAAGGAGAATGGGCAACAACACATGGGATTTGCCCTGAAGCCATAGGATATATACCAATAGAAAGAGCTTTTCAAGGGAAACCTTTTCTTCTCACACGACTTTTGCAAATTGTTAGTCAGTTCGGAGTTAATTACCTGAATAAGTGTGACTACTTGGGCATTGAAGTTAAGGAATTTTCTTAGCCCAATAGCCATAAGATATATACCAATGGAAAGAGCTTTTCAAGAGGAACATTTCCTAGGGACACAATTTTTTGCAATTATTAGTCAGTTCGGAGTTTATACCTAAACAAGTGTGACAACTTCGGCACCGAAGTTAAGGAATCCTTGGCGTCCAATAGCCATAAGATATATACCGATGAAAAAAGCATTAAGGAGAACCTTTGCTACTAACACAACTTTTGTCAATTATTAGTTAATGACCTAAATAGGAAAAAAAAGCTTGGGCTCCGAAGTTAAGAATTTTCTTGGCCCAATAGCCATAAGATATACACCAATAGAAAGAGCTTTCCAAAGAGAACCTTTGCTACTAACACGACATTTGCCAATTGCTAGACAGTTCGGAGTTAGTTACCTAAATAGGTAACAACTTGGGCTTTGTAGTTAATGAATTCTTAGCGTCCAATAGTCATAAGATATATACCAATGAAAAGAGCTTTTGCCAATTATTAGTCAGTTCGGAGTTAATGACCTAAATAAGTGTGACAACTTCAGCACCGGCTTAATTACTCACATTCAGAGCTCTGTAGCTCCTTTCGTACTAACAATCGAGACAAGCGTCATATCACGAAATATTTCCTTTGAAGAGATCTTTCCATTGGCAAATATCTTAACGCTATTGGGGGATGCGGTAGGCTTAACGAAGGCTTAACGATCAGTACGGCCGATCGACTCTTAAAAACATTGTTCCCAAAACGGTATCTAGGCGGCCAATGTTTTAAAATGTTCGTTTATAGGTTTGCATAAATCATGTTTGCAAGGCTCTAAGTTAATAAAAGTTAATTAATTTTCTATATACCTGAATGACACTAATGCTTAATTACTAACATTTAGAGCTCCGTTGCTCCTTTCGTACTAACAATCGAGAGAAGCGTCCTATCACAAATTATTTACCTTGAAGAGATCTTTCCATTGGCATATATCTCAACTCTATTGGTGTACGCGTCAGGCTTAACGTTCAGTCCGGTCGACCAATTCTTAAAAACATTGTTCCTAAAACGCCATCTATTGGTAACCAATGTTTTAAAATGTTCGCTTATAGGCTTGAAAGATGATGTTTGCAGGGCACTGAATCATTAAAAGTTATTTCATTGACGAAATACCAGAATTACAATAATATTTAATCACTCACATTTAAAGCTCTTTAGCTCCTTTCCTACTAACGATCGAGAGAAGTCTTCAGAATGAGATATATTCTTCTTGATGAGATCTTTCCATTGGTATATATCTTAACGCTATTGGCCTCCAGGGCAAAAACGCCCAATCTCCTAAAGTTGTTCAGTTGTTAATGATAAAGATCTGTGGCACAAAAGGTTAGGGCATGCTAATAGAAAACATTCAAGAATTTTGAACATACCTAGTTCTGAGGAACCATGTGGACCATGCCTAGAAGGAAAATCAACAAGACAGCCGTTCCTACCAACACCCAGACCAAGATCAAGATATGTAGGAGAACTGCCACATACAGACTTGTCGGGACTGAACACACCAACTTGTGAGGGTGAAGTATATTATCATTCAATAATAGATGACTTTTCCCATTTTACAGTAGTGTATTTACTGAAAAGAAAAAGCGAAGTAGTTGATTGATTAATAGATCACATTAAAAGAATAGAGACAGACAGGAAATCACATTAAAAGAATAGAGAGACAGACAGGAAATAAAGTTAAGAAAATAAGAAGTGATCATGTAGGAGAATTTAAAAATTAAAAGCTTTACAAATTTTGTAGTGACAAGGGTATTTATACAACAATTTACTACTGTTTACAGTCCACAATCCAACGGAGTCTCAGAAAGAATGAACAGAAATACTTATAATAGAGCTAGAACATTACTACTTGAGACTGGATTACCAAAAACATTATGGGGTGAAGCAGCAGTACGCTTTGCTGTAGCAGATAAACAGATACCTATCTTCGGCAATTAATTTTCAAACACCAGCAGAAAAGATGTTTGGACACAAAGATTTGACAAAACTCAGGGTATTTGGATCAAAGGTATGGGTTCATATGTTTACCAAAACAAGACAAACTTCAGCAAAGAGCAAAAGAAATGAGATTAGTAGGATATAGTTAAATGAGTATCGTCTATGGGACCCTGAAAGTATTGATATAATATTATAAAGAGATGTGAGATTTGATGAGACACAAATAAAATACAAAGAAGAGACAGAAAAAGAAGAAAATGATATATTATGTGGAAAAAGAATATGAAAACAAGATAATACAAAAAGATGCAGGAAAGAAGAATCAAGAAGATGGTGAGAAAACTGAAGAAATCGATGAAGAAAGTGATAATGAAAAGATTGGTACAGAAATACCAAAATGTACAACAAAATCAGGTAGAGAAATTCTCTAATATGATCTAAACATATTAGAGATTATATATGATCTAAACTATTGTTTATGTCAGGAGAACCAGTAAACAATAAACAATACAAGATAAAGAATGGAAACAAGCAATAAAGAAGGAGCTGGACTCACAAAAGAAATTAGGAACGTGGGAAGTATATCATTTACCAAAAGGAAGCAAAGCTATAGAAACAAAGTGGATATTTAAGCAGAAACAAGATGGAACTAAGAAAGCAAGGTTAGTAGCCAAGGGATATCAACAAGAAGGACAAAAACTAGTTGCTTATGCAGATGCAGATTGGGCAGCAGATAGAACAGACAGGAAGAGCACGAGTGGATATGCAGTATTTTATTGTGGACACCTTATACATTGGTTTTCCAAAAAGCAAACATCAGTTGTCTTATCTACAGCGGAGGCTGAATATGTCGCAGCAGCTTAAGCAGTCAGCGAATTGATTTACTTAAAAGGCATACTTTATGATTTTACATATTTGTCAAATAGGCCTACAACATTGCTACTAGGCAGTCAAAGTTCTATCAGATTAATTAAAAAAATTGATAACGGGAAAAGGTCCAAGCCTTAGATTAATGTCCAAGCATATTGACATTAATGCTCATTATATAAAAGATATAGTACAAAAGAATAATTCAAAATAATTGAAATAATTTACTGATACTAATGTATCAGTAAATTATTTTCCAACTGATGAAAATGTTTCAGATTTGTTCACAGAGTCTGTACCAAAAATAAAACACAATTATTTTATTAGTAAACTGAATTTATTATAAATAATATGTAAGTAAATTATAACAATTAAACTGTTATGTCTGTACCTAATTAAAAATTGTACCTAGTAGTACTCATCTGTTATAATAATTTGTTAATTACTTGTAATAACCAATTTAGAACTTGAAAATGTCTAAATTGAGGGGGTGTGTTAAATATTGTGTATCTGTGGATCACTCTCGCTATTAAAATGGTGAAAGTAGAAACACGTCTTTTACTGAAAAGTCCCTAACACAGTTGAAATTTTCAAATCAAATCATTTATTTGCATGACACAGGTTCAGAGAATGTTACAAAAGGTTCATATGGCACACTGTATTTTAACCATGTGAGGTATGCAAATATTAGGAACATTATGAGTTGACATAATAGTATTCTTAATTAGTTTTCTTATTAAATTAAAAATGAAATTATTAAAAATTAATAATGAAAATATACATATATAGTCAATTTCGTTACATATTAAATTCAATCTGAACTAATAAATATCTATCTAGGTATATGTCTTCTTTATTTCTTTATTAAATAGAATTACTTGACCATCACACGGCAACATAATCACATAAGAATAATCTACTATTTTAAATAGTCCTAATTAAATAAAGCACGTACAGCGCTAATATTACCTAAATTTTGTTTTAAGTAGATTTTAAATATTACCATGTGCGATTGCCAAGTAATTCTACTTGTTAAATAAATAAAGATGACAAATAGATAGGTACCTACTGAATAAATTAACAGACTTGCTTTTACATTAAATCTCACATCTTTTTGCGGTAAAACTGCGTTGTACGACTTGCATTTTTAACCGACTTCTTCAAAAAGGAGGAGGTTCTCAATTCGCCTACGTATGTTTTTTTTATGTTTATGTTACGCGTTTACTCCGCCAAATATGAATCGATTTTAATGATTATTTTTGTTTGGTAGGTCATGCTTCAGAGGCGGTCTCATATAACTTTTATTAACTTTGCTTGAGTAGTTTTTGAGTTAGCTTCCATATTACGTATTTTTTTTCCCCACTTAGGTTATGTAGACGATGTTCTATTTGACTCCGTCACTGTTATTTACGTACCAGGTAGTGGTATTCGAATTTGTATGGGGTAGGTACCAGAACTAAAAAGTGATAAGTAAAAACTTTTTACAAAAAAAAAATCACCCACTTCCAAAAAAATATTATAGTCACACCTATATAATAGCGATTTGGGTATTTTTTATAATAACTCGTGCAGTTGCTCTCAGAAAGCACCATTTGGTGAAGTGGAACTGATGATGATGACCACAGATGGCCACCGGAACTATTCAATAATAAGTATTTCACGGGTTGTAAATCGATTAGGTACTTTAATATAGTTTCCAAGCAATTTATGCTCATCACAATGTAATTATGGTGAAGTGGGGCTGATGGTGAAGTTGCAGGAGAACTCCTAAACGATTAACGTCCCTGCATTGGGAAAAGCAATATTTTGTAAAATGTGATGAGCAGTTGACATTAGGCTATTATAATTTGGATATATTACAAATTGACCCACTAAAAAGCGAGAAATAAAAACAACCGACTTCCACGGACATACTTAAGTAGTGAAAATGTGTTAAAAGTTTTTGTAATCACAAATACAACACCGTGTTTAATGAATAGCAGTATGTTGTGGTGTCATGAAGCTGGTTCTACACCGCATGGCGGCTCACTGAGACAACTCGCGCACTGTTCCTGTGCACTGTGGCCTTACAACCAGTACAACAAAGTTTGTTGCGGGTACTCGCACATCACGCTCCAGGGATGCCCGAGTGAGAGCATCGCATATCACAAAACTCGTCGCGGAACTCAGTGCCACAGGTAGTCATATCGTAGGCTAATTATACTAGATAAGTATCTAGCCACGTAATTATTTTCCTTGCTGACACGGTAACATTTTACCACACATAGCATGAAGTATTTTCCTTGCTGACAGGGTAATATTTTACCACAGCATAGCATGAAGTATTTTCCTGGCTGACAAGGTAGTATTTTACCACAGCATAGCATGAAGTATTTTCCTTGCTGACAGGGTAATATTTTACCACACATAGCATAATGTATTTTCCTTGATGACAGGGTAATATTTTACCACAGCATAGCATGAAGTATTTTCCTGGCTGACAAGGTAGTATTTTACCACAGCACAGCATGAAGTATTCTTATTTCCAAGAGAAAGGTAGGCATTTAAGAGTGACTATGACTGGAGGTATCATGAAGCAACAGCTTGAGTGCTTAGCTGCGACACTTGCTTTGCTGGGTGTTGAGTTGAGGACACTCAAGTGAGTTTTTAACTGTTTTTTTATTTTAATATGGTTTTTAACAAACTAAACACTGACACAAACTCACCTGTCCGCGGAACGACGCAGATGCGACGACGAGGCGACCTCACCCTGCACACATCACGTGCTTCATCAAATAATTATTCATTAACTTACCAAAATTCGTTTCGTTTTCTTATTTCGTTGAACTCATTGATCAAAAATATATTAGAATCGTAACGCACATGTATCCGCAAGCTGCGTCTGCGGTCGACTGCCAGCTATAGCGGGCTATGCGTGGGCTGCATGGCGGACAGTGGCGGTGCGGACACAAATATATTCCATAATTATTTCAGGCGAAGTGTATCATGAAAGCACGCGGCGCGCGGCGTTTCATTGCGCGCGGTGGGTGGTGCGGCGCGGCCTGCCACGCACCGGAGCGGCAAGCTAGCGGCCTTGCACATACTTGACATATTTGCGGCGCTGCAGCCGTCAATGAGCCGTGCAACGCGCGGTGCATTATTTATGCGGCGTGTGAAGCACTCACCAGTCACCACTGTGCTCATTTTATCTATACCACAGTATAATAAGTACTTACAGTATTCTATCTTCATAGAAAAAGGCCGAAACGACGCGCTTCGAAATCTCCGTGTAAGATTATCAGTACCCTCAGACCAACAAAGAAAGGTAGACGGAGCGCTGCTAACATCAACAGTGAAGCTACAAAACTATGCTCCTGCAAGTAAACACAGGCTCACGCACACACCTACTATAAAACTATGCTCATCGCTCATCAATGAAAAAATTAGATTTATGCCTAAAAAATAGCTTTAGCCCGCGGCTTCACCCGACTGGAAATCTTAATACCGCGATTCAGAAAATCGCGTCATTAGTACAACGTCATCAAATGAGTACACTGGTAAACCTAAACTCTCCGTTTCCAACCAAGTAGTACCTAATCAGTTTTGATCGAGTGGATAGATCTTAATTAATGAAATAACTACTAAGGTTTCCTATCCACGACGCCGCACAGTGGACTGAAATCGCGAAGTACGAACTTAAGGATTCGTGTTTACATTTTTGAAATCTAAATACTAATACAATATTTTTATGTTCTGTAACTTTTTTTCACAAACCCATTACTTTCAAAGATATAGGTAGTTTCAAAATTGTATGAAAAGAAAAAAAAATGATTTGGGGGAATATCCCCGCGGCAAATTATACGTGTCCACGTTAAGAATCGAGGTGTTAAATGATAGGATGTTTCTTATTTTTTTTAATAGTGTACTACGTAACTTGTTTCAATTAGGGCCACATTTTTTTAAATAAAAGTTTATGTAAATAATAAGGGGAAAAAAATCGCCTTAAAATTCAAGTTGGGTGGCTTGTCCCAGCACCATTTTTTGATATAATTGCGTTCACCAAAGTAACAATTTAAGGTACAATAAAAAATAAACAATATTTTTAGTATAAACATAAGACACATTATCTAAAAACAATTAAACCATATTAGAAAATCTTATTTAACAGCACAGGATACTCGATCAAAGTTTGTCCAAGCAAAAATCAAAATTTTGGTGGCACTTGTTCAACTTACTATAACATAAAGTTTCGTGCGTGTGCGTTCAATCGCGTTTTATTATTTCGCATGTCTCAGTCGTGCGCTTACATTTGCACGTCACAGGTGTGTGATTAGTGATTAGTGTTGTGATTTCCCGCCAAAAACGTAAGTATCATCTTGGGTGGCTAGGGGGACAAGAATTGTTCCATTTTTGGTGGATCGATTTGCTGTTGGTTTTAAAGTGTTTTAATAGTAAGCTACACGTTATAGGTAGTAATTTGGGTTACGCATAAATAAGTGATATTAAGTTAATTGTAACTTAAAACAGGGGTTTTAAGTTTAGTTTAGTTTAGTGCAGCCAGGTTCCAATTTTGGTGGCTCAATTTAGGTGGCATTGGTGGCGGTTTCATGCCACTAAAATTGAAAACGAGCCACCAAATTTTAAATATGTACTGTTTATGTATTGTTTGTACCTATATGTATAGCCAGTTTTTACGTTGCAAGTTTGATTAGCAAACTAAATGTTATATATTTGGTAGTAAGTAAGACCTATTCATAATTTATTACAAGGGTGGCATACTAATTATCAAGTTTCTTATTCATATATTTTTAATTTGTTTCTTTTTAGAATGCCAAAACAGACCAGGGAAGAGAGGTTGCTTAAAAAGAGAATAGCAGAAAGAAGAAGAAAAGGAAGAATAAAGAGCAATCCCGAACAGGCTGAAACACTACGAAAAATAGAAAGGGAGAGATAATTATGTTTATACCATCCCCCCTCTAAAAAGCTTATTTTATTCACTGTAAACAGTGAATAAAAAGCACTTTTAATCACTCGTTTTGGTGTTTGAATTCAGACACACACCAATAAATTCGACCTCCATCTCAATGCTATACAAGCTTCTTGCGATAAAATACTCGATACTAACTCCGACTTTAGTATTAGAATAAAATCTGTTTTGTGTTCTTTGCTGTCATAAATAAATTGGCGCTATTTTCAGTACTGTAAGCTATACGAACACAAAGTTTAGTTACTTAATAATAAATCGATTGAAAATGCATTCAAGTGACGAAGAAGATGTGTTAATAATTGAGTTTAAGAAAGAGAGAGCGGCCGATATAATAGAAAACTTGCTACCCAATAAATCACGGCTAGTTTACATCAAGGCTACGATGAGTTTTGCAAATGAAAATCAAGCTTCTGGCATATTTTCAGAGTCTGTTTTTCTAACTTATTTTAATGAGTTGTCGAAGAAAAAGAAGTCATCGACATTATGTATTCTATGCTACGGTGTACTATAAAAACAAGGCATAACATTGACATAACAAAATACTCGAAGTTGCAACTTAGTTTTTCTCGTAGTCATGGTATAAAGTATAGTATGCAACTTTTAAATAAAACGGATTTATATTGAGGGCCATGAACAGTTACTGGGTTGTGGAGGTCAGATAGGCAGTCGCTCCATGTATAATACTGGTATTCAGCTGCATCCGGTTGGACTGGAAGCCGACCCCAACATAGTTGGGAAAAGGCTAGGCAGATGATGATATTGAGGGCCATGAACCACTCGCGTCGCTCATGATTCTAACACTTGGATCAATCGCTATGCTCGTGATTCAATCATCATGAATCACTCCCTACGGTCATGATTCAGTCATTAGAATCCTTCACTTGCTCGTGATTCATCTATGGCCCTCGCTTTAAATCCATCTTTTATTCGCTATTTGTATAATATACTATTTATTTCTTAGTTTTGTTTGGGAAACTTTTTGTAGTTAGTTGTTGGCAAGTAATTTTTTAACAACAATAATATTAAAATTTTATTGATTTCGTGTTTTCTGTCATAAACTCATAATTATCATTATGAGTTTATCAGACAAATAAATAATAAAAAAAAATTAACAATAGAGAGTTTTATTAACCGATGCAAGTTATTGATAAATCCCGAGAATTTGTGAGACTGGTTACATTGAGCTTTATTAATTCGTGAGATTGAGGTTTGTGACAGAGAAATCCAATTTTGGTGCCACTGATTCTCAATTTTGGTGGGCACTTTCGATTTTGGTGGGCAATGTTCAATTTTGGTGGCCACACTAGACTTTGAACTAAAATATCTCAAAAAGTTATCGAGATATTCTCAGACCTCTTGAAGATCCTTATAGCTTGGACTTTCTACTCTCATACCAGGTCCTTATTTTCCACGAAAACAGAAGAAAAAATTTCGACACCAAAATTGATTAAAAATGCACTTTGTTGATATTGACCCATTTACATATTAGAATTGTAGTGCATTGCAATTAGACTTAGTTGTAAATACGTGAACGTGCATATTCCACATCACTTCCGTGAGTGACGTCATTTGTTTGTGTCCAAAACACGGCCAAACCGGTTTTCTTAACAGTAGATGCGCAGTCATTCGTGCGCCAATCAGAGGCAGTAAAGCAGGTAGGGTAGAAAGGAAAATATTCAGGAAGCGTTTAAAACTCAACCAGGACTTTGAGTTGACTTCGTGAAACAGGGTCACGGTACGACTAATGATGGAAATACTATTAGGAGATTTTTTGAAAACTCTGAAAATTGCAGCTCCTATCACCAGGAGTCAATCAGGATTTGATAAAAGGATTTTAAACCATATTAGAGGCAATTTCTTCAGGTCACCCTGTAGATACAATTAAATTAAAAGACTACACCGAAGCCACCATGAAATTGTACGTTGATTTGTACGATTGGTATTGCATGCCTGCAAGTGTACATAAAGTTCTTGCTCATGGAGCAGCTATCATTGAGCAGTTGGGTGTAGTGCCGGATGGAAAATTATCCGAAGAAGCTGCTGAAGCTAGAAATAAAGACTTCAGCAGATATCGTGCACATCATTCGAGAAAAAAGGGTATATAAAAAGGGTTGCCATTTGTTAAAGGTTTTCCCTATAATTTGGGGAATAATATTGTAAGGGTAGGATAATATTGTACGAGTAAGATATTGTTGAGTATGGTATTATAACTTAATTGTTAAGAAGGACTTCTATTCCGATCCAAAAACCAAAATTTTTACATCGCTATTTCTTATAGCTACTATTCATTAACTTTAAGATTCAGTATTACTTGGAAATCTAAAATATAAGTACATAAAAAAGAAAACAGGAATATAATTACTCGAAATAAGAAATTTTAATTTAAATTGGTTTAATCGAATGGAAAATTTTGAAATCACATTATGGCAACCCTCACACGTTAGTTCACTGCTTTCATTCATTCATTCGTTCCAAGTAACCTAAACTTCGAAGTTATTTAAATTAAAAAACGATGTTATTTCAAGTACGTACAAGTGAAAAGTGATTCCGTGTACACATATGTGATTTGCTAATGTTTTTACAAGTTTTCACTACACAGGAAGGCTTAATTCTATTTTTTTTATTGATAGCTAGACGACGTTTCGTGATTTACTAGGAGCGATGAGCATGGTTTTTGTGTATGCGTGTGCGTGAGCCTGTATGTTTACTTGCAGGAGCACTTTTTGTGGCTTCACTTTTGATGTTCGGAGCGGTCCGTCTACCTTTTTTTGTTGGTCTCGTCCAATATAATTGCTGAAAATCGGTATCACAAAGTTCAGGCTCTACGTTTGTTCAAGTATGTACTAATTCTTCACTTATCTTCACTTGTCTCCTAACACAAGCAATTCTTGCTTAAAAGGTGATCTCCAAATCATGTACTTATACATAATTGTACTTTGTACTTAATTGTTTTTTTATTTTATTTTGCGATGTAAAATAATTTGTGTTTAATTTCGGAATCCTTCGTAACAATTGAGGTACAAAACCATACTCAATAATATCTTACTTGTACAATATTATCCTACCCAAAATATTATTCACCAAAGAACCATGGGGGATTTTGTATGGACCCCGTCCCCACCCTCCAACAGTCATAAGATACATGTCAATATGTTTATAAGGATCCAGAAAAAGACTTAGTGTCTTGCTCAATTGCAAAATCAATGGGGTTTTTCTGTAATATCAAAATACTTTTCAGTTAGCTAGCCTAACCTAAGCTAAACTTACCTATCCTTACCAAACATAACCGTTTTTTTTTGTTGTTTTGTTTCTGGTTTGGAATATCCTCATGGATATCTTCCGCCCTGGGGCGGGTGGAGGGGTCTGTCAGACTCTTACTGACTAAAAACCACCCCGGTGTTCCGACTCACACCTACGCCGGGGCTCGCGGGAACGTAAGAATCTTCCGCAACCCCCGACTGGTGCCGGCCCGGCCGGCCACTGCGGGCCTCCTCGGGTCAGGGGGGGAAGTGAGGTGTTTGACTCCCCCCATGACGTCAAAGAGGGGCGCGCGTGGAACACTACGCGCCGCCACCTCGGGTCCTGATGTGTGGGGGGCGACGGACGTCCCCGAGTCCGTCACCCCTGGACCCATTTAGGGGGGCTGGAAGAGGGCGTTGTCAGCCCTCCGCCGACGCCCGGTGCGCCTGCTGCGGGCCGGGTGAGTGGACGAGATAGGCTAACCTTTTTTTTTTTTTTTTTTTTTTTAACGCTGAGGAATGCATTACGCATCCCCGCTCGTGGGGGACGAGACTGGGGTATGTGGGACTCCTGTCGATAACGACAGTATACCCACTAAAACTCAGCGGTGTTCCCACATCGCCGTAATGGGAGGGCCATGGGAATCCGGCTCAGCCTTTACATCCACAACCCTCCCGGCGCATCCGCCTAGCTGGCGGGCCCCGCATGCCCCCCAAGTTGGGGGGCTACGGGAATGGCCGGGAACACCTGGCCATTCCCGTCCGACACTGGTGGAGACCTGTGCAATACAGGCAAGGGCGCCCCCGCACCCATTGCCTGCTGGCCACCACCTGGGAGGAGTCGGAGATGACTATCAAATTGACGTCTTCTTCGACCCCTCCTACGCCTTCGGAGCGGCGCTGCGTCAGGATCGTCCTCCCGCGCGCGCTCTGCCGCCTCCTTCTGGGACATGACGTGTACACAGAAGGAGGCGACTGCCGCCCAGGACCTCTCATCCCTCAGCATGGCGTTAACCAAGCCGGGGAGCGACAGGTCCGGTCCGATCACCGCGATGAGACTGCGGCGCGGCTCGGACCACGACGGGCATACCTCCAGGGTGTGCTGCGCCGCGTCCTCCACCGCACCACAGTCGAGGCACGACGGCGTCCTCTCCCGTCCGATTCGGTGCAGGTACGATCCGAAACAACCATGTCCGGACAGCACCTGCACCAGACGGAAGGAGAGGAACCCATGCGACCGCTCGAGCCAGTCTCGCAGGACTGGCCCAATCGCGTCGATGGTTCGGCGGCCGAAGGCTGCGGTGGCGAGGTCCCCCGTCCAATGGACGACGATAGCGTCCCTCGCCTCCCGCCGGACGGCCTCCCGCTCTTCTGGGGCTGAGCGTTGCCCCCTCGCCCTCCGCTCCGCCGTCCATTCATATACTCTGGCGAGCACCCACGCCTCGAGTTCCCAAGGAGGGGTGCCGGCCAGAGCACATGCTGCCCCAAAACTCACCGTGCGATAAGCCCGCGCCACTCGCTGGGCTATGGCCCTCTGGGGTGCCCGCAAGGCGGCGGCGTTCTCCCTCCTTTGGAGGGAGTCCTCCCAGATAGGAGCCCCGTAAAGGGCCATACTCCTCAAGATACCGGCGTAAAGTTGCCGGCATCGCGCGCTTGGCCCCCCCAAATTGGGAAGCAGCCAGGAGAGCGCGCCCGCGGTCTTCAGCAAGCGCGACGACAGCCCGCGAAAATGCGGACCGAAGCGCCACCTGCTGTCGAGTACAAGGCCCAAATATTAAATCTGGGCCTTCACCTCAATTCTGACGCCCTCCACGAAGATGTGGGCGTCAGGTGGTGGGGGGCGCTGCCGAGGACCGCGGAAGAACACGGCCTCGGTCTTGTGCAGCGCCACCGTTAAACCTAGGCGGCGGATCCTCCCCGCGACCAAGGATCCGCCCGCCGAGGCCAAGTTGGCCGCCTCCCTGAAACTCCCCCCCCGGGCAGTGAGGAGAGTGTCATCCGCATAGCAGACGACACTCGTGCCTCGGAGGAGAGTTCCCCGCAGGAGCCAATCATAGCCGACGTTCCAGAGGAGAGGGCCTAAGACTGACCCCTGTGGAACGCCGGCCTCAACGGCATACCGCCGGACTTGGCCAGTCTTATTAACCAGGAGGATCGCCCGATCCTCCAGGTAGCCGGCCAGCAGCCTGCGCATGTATCGAGGCACTCCATGAAATCGGAGCGCCTCTAGGATGGTGGAGTGGGGAACGGAGTTGAAGGCGTTGGCTATGTCGAATGACACCGCCAACAGTCCGTCCCCCGCCTCCATCGCCTCCTTCACCTGACCCTTAAGGCAGGCCAGCGCATCCACCGTCGAACGCTCAGCCCGAAAACCGAACTGAGCGTCCGACAAGTCCGGCCCGATAGTACGCAGATGGCACTTTAGGCGGGCAGCGATTATGCCCTCGAACATTTTGCCGACCTCATCGAGCAGAACGATGGGCCGGTATGCCGAGGGGGAGTCTGCTGGGCGGCCCTCCTTGCGAAGGAGGCACAGCTGCCCCTCCTTCCACGGTTTCGGGAACCTTCCAGACGCAAGGCATGCGCTGAAAAGGTCCCGAAACCTCTCCTCCATTTGAGTGGCAGCGATCGCCACCACTCTTGCCGGAACACCGTCGGGGCCCGGAGCTGTCTTCTTGGCGCGGATATGGAGAATCGCCGCGCCAAGTTCCGACTCCGTGACAGGAGGGGCCTCCTCTTCTTCCTCAGCTGGCGGAGCTGTCTGCGGTGGGTCCATCACTGGTGGGGTGAAGTTGTCCCTGCACGGGAACAGGGACTGAACCACCCCATCAAGAAATGAGGGCTCCAGGGTCTCGGCCACCGGGGGACCAAACGGGCGCAATTTGTTGCGCGCCGCCTTATATGGTCTCCCGTAGGGGTCGTTATCGAGACCCTCCAGCATCTCAGCTCTCGCAGAGTCTCTGGCGGCGGCGATGGCTCGGTCGAGGACCATTTTTGCCTCCACGTATACCTCATAGAGGTGGTCCCCGACGGCCTGGTCCCTTCGGAGCCGCCGCCGACTCCGCGCGTATTCCCTCCTTGCCTCCACACACGCTGCTCGGAGCCCCGCCAGCTCCGCCGACCACCAGTACACGGCGCGTCTGGGTAGTGGTCGGCGGGACCGAGGCATGCTGGAGTTGCATACCTCGGTCAGGAGATAGGCTAACCTTTTTTTTTCCGAGGTGGAAAATCCTCATGGATGTCCTCCGCCCTGGGGTGGGCGGAGGGGTCTGTCAGACTCTTACTGACTAAAAACCACCCCGGTGTTCCGACTCACACCTACGCCGGGGGTCGCGGGAACGTAAGAATCTTCCGCAACCCCCGACTGGTGCCGGCCCGCCACTGCGGGCCTCCTCGGGTCAGGGGGGGGAGTGAGGTGTTTGACTCCCCCCGTGACGTCTAAGAGGGGCGCGCGTGGAACACTACGCGCCGCCACCTCGGGTCCTGATGTGTGGGGGGCGACGGACGTCCCCGAGTCCGTCACCCCTGGACCCATTTAGGGGGGCTGGAAGAGGGCGTTATCCGCCCTCCGCCGACGCCCGGTGCGCCTGCTGCGGGCCGGGTGAGTGGACGAAATCTCCCTCTCCCTTTCCGCAGCCTCCTTCTGCGAGACGACCGTCTCGCAGTAGGAAACCACCGCGTCCCAGGACTCCCCGCTGCCGACCATGGCATTCACCACAGCCGACAGCGACAAGTCACTGCCTACTTCTGAGATGAGGGCACGGCGTGGCTCCTCCCAAGCGGCACACTCTGCCAGCGTATGCCGCGCCGTGTCCTCCCGGCAGTCGACGCAGTGGTGACACCGGGCGTCCGGCTCCCTGTTAATGCGACACAGGTACTTCCCGAAGCAACCATGCCCCGAGAGCACCTGCGTCACCCGAAACGACAGGGAGCCGTGCCTCCTCCCGAGCCAGCGCTCGAGCACCGGCCGGACCGCCTCGATGATGTCGAGGCCGGCGGTAGGGCGTGAAAGCCTTTCCCGCCATTCCGCCACCAGGACCTCGCGAAGCTGAGACCGATGCAGCTCTATGTGTCGCTGCATCGGTTGCTCACCCCGCGCCCTCGCTTCCTCGCGCCACCGATACGATGACGCGAGTACTTTCGCCTCGAGGTCCCAGGGCGGGGATCCGGCCAGTGCACAAGCCGCCTCGTAGGAGATCGTGCGATACCCCCTGATGACTCTGACGGCCATCGCTCTCTGCGGCTTGCGCAGGACTGCGATACTAGCGGCCGTCAGGTCAGCCGCCCAGATCGGGGCCCCGTAAAGGGCCATCGATCGCACGATCCCCACGTAGAGCCGCCTACAAGCGGCGCTCGGGCCCCCCAGATTGGGAAGCAGCGTTGACAGCGCCCCAGCAGCGCCCAGCAACTTGGGCGCCAGCCGTCGGAAGTGGGGCCCGAAGTCCCACCGGCTGTCGAGCACCAATCCTAGGTACTTCATGGTAGACTCGACAGCGATCCGAGCCCCCCCGACCACGATGTGTGAGCCGGGTGGCGGCGCCCGCCGGGGGCCATGAAACACCATGGCCTCCGACTTGCTGAGGGCCACCTCCAGGCCTAGGCGACGTATGCGGCTCACCACCTGTGAGACCGCAGCCGTCGCCAGCAACGCTGCCTCCCTGTGCGAGCTCCCCCGGGCAGTGACCAGCGTGTCATCCGCATAACACGTCAGGTCTACCCCCGGACTGAGCTCGCCCCTCAGCACCCAGTCGTACCCGATGTTCCACAGGAGTGGGCCTAAAACCGAGCCCTGCGGAACACCGCACGACATGCGGCGCTGGTTTCCGCCATCACGTCCCATGTAGGTGACACACCTCTCCGACAAATAAGCCCCAACGATGTGGCGGAGGTAGGGAGGCACCCCATGGTACCGCAGTGCCTCCCGAATACAACTCCAGGGCAGGGTGCTGAAGGCGTTGGAAATGTCCAAGGACACCGCCAACATCACCCCGCCCCGGGACACCGCTTCCTCCGCCAGGACTCTCACCCGCGACACAGCGTGGATTGTGGAGCGCCCGTGCCGAAACCCGAACTGGCTGTCGTCCAAGTCCGGCCCCTCTCTAGATAGGCTAACCTTTTTTTTTTTTTTTTTTTTTTTTCCGGGGTGGAAAATCCTCATGGATGTCCTCCGCCCTGGGGTGGGCGGAGGGGTCTGTCAGACTCTTACTGACTAAAAACCACCCCGGTGTTCCGACTCACACCTACGCCGGGGGTCGCGGGAACGTAAGAATCTTCCGCAACCCCCGACTGGTGCCGGCCCGCCACTGCGGGCCTCCTCGGGTCAGGGGGGGGAGTGAGGTGTTTGACTCCCCCCGTGACGTCTAAGAGGGGCGCGCGTGGAACACTACGCGCCGCCACCTCGGGTCCTGATGTGTGGGGGGCGACGGACGTCCCCGAGTCCGTCACCCCTGGACCCATTTAGGGGGGCTGGAAGAGGGCGTTATCCGCCCTCCGCCGACGCCCGGTGCGCCTGCTGCGGGCCGGGTGAGTGGACGAGATCTCCCTCTCCCTTTCCGCAGCCTCCTTCTGCGAGACGACCGTCTCGCAGTAGGAAACCACCGCGTCCCAGGACTCCCCGCTGCCGACCATGGCATTCACCACAGCCGACAGCGACAAGTCACTGCCTACTTCTGAGATGAGGGCACGGCGTGGCTCCTCCCAAGCGGCACACTCTGCCAGCGTATGCCGCGCCGTGTCCTCCCGGCAGTCGACGCAGTGGTGACACCGGGCGTCCGGCTCCCTGTTAATGCGACACAGGTACTTCCCGAAGCAACCATGCCCCGAGAGCACCTGCGTCACTCGAAACGACAGGGAGCCGTGCCTCCTCCCGAGCCAGCGCTCGAGCACCGGCCGGACCGCCTCGATGATGTCGAGGCCGGCGGTAGGGCGTGAAAGCCTTTCCCGCCATTCCGCCACCAGGACCTCGCGAAGCTGAGACCGATGCAGCTCTATGTGTCGCTGCATCGGTTGCTCACCCCGCGCCCTCGCTTCCTCGCGCCACCGATACGATGACGCGAGTACTTTCGCCTCGAGGTCCCAGGGCGGGAGCTAAGCTAACCTACCCTTACCTAACAGAGACATTTAGTAGGCGCCAATCATGTTGGCGGGATTAGTATTAAGATACAAAAAAAAAAAAAAAAAACTTACCTAACAGTGATCAATGATCTTAGATTTTCAAGGTAGGTATATGGTACTGCTCAAAAATTAACAGCATCACTGTATTCATGTGATTGGGTAATTGTATATAATATCAATGACAAGGAACAGAAGAAGGTATCGTTAGAAGGTATCGGAGAAAAAAAAAAGGTCCCTGATAAAAGAAAGGTCATCATGAATGAGGACCATATTTAGGTTGCTATATTCTATTTCTCTTAAGTGCACACTAAGAAAAAACATAAATGTAAAATTATGCTAATAGTAATATTCCAGGAAAAACCACGTTTGAAGAATGTCGCCATAGTAAAAAAATATCTAACCCACCAGACGCTTCGAATGACACTAGTTTCAAACGTGTTGGCGATGGCGGGTGGGGACGTTTCTTCCCATGGTCCTTTGCTCAATAGTGCGTGGGTTATTATTTATTATTTTCCATGAAGCTTTAGACTTGTTTATTGACGTATTTATAAAATAATTGTTTTGCGCCCTTTGGGTTTATTTTATTATTTTTCTAAATTTCTGGGAATAGTTTATAAATTTATTTTTATTGCCGCTGTCTTTTACTGCATACCCGTATTCCACGTGAATACCATTTTACTGTTTTATATAGTTTTGATAGTTACCATCTTATTTGGAAAACAGAGATCTTATAACATACGAAAGTGTAATATGCTTCGTTCGCATTTTCTGTTTTGTATATTTCTGAAAGGTAAGGCATTGGAGGTGATTCTTAAATCTAACTAAATTTTCTTTTGAAAGATCACGTTTCTTAGTGAGCCAGTAACTTATTCTACAGGTTTTATTTACCTTTGTTGAGTGTAGTGTGTGTCGTTAGATAAACTGACCAGCGACTAAATAGCGAACGCGGCTCAGCACACGCCTCGCGGGTCGCGGGTAGTGTTGAGTATAGTGTGTGTCGTTAGGGTTATACTGACCAGCGACTAAATAGCGAGCGCGGCTCGGCCCACGCCTCGCGGATAGTGTTGAGTGCGTCGTGCAACGCCGGAGATACGTTGCGCTCTGCGCCGCCTGTAACAAAACAAGTAATCCGTCAACACTCATTCTTCTGCGACTCTCTGGCTAATTTGTTTTGGTCTCTTTTTTGATGTGAAAACTTCTTAAGGCGCGTTGAGCGATTTTTGGTAGGGGATAAACTTATGAATCCGCGTCACCAACATGCTCGCGCCGATACGCTGTAGGTATAAGCCGGGGCCTATAGAGTCGCAAAGGCAGCGTTGACGAATGAGCGGCCTGAACTGCCCCCACTGGTACAGCAGTCTCGATCAAACTATAGCAGTGGTCGCGAGTGCGTGCTCCTGAGAATTTTATTAAAAACTACTTACCTAAGTGTTTAATGCGTTCATAGCCCGCCCGACTTTTACTTGTGTCCTGTTTATTCTGCAGAAAAGAGCGATCAGAGCCATTTATAATCTTCGCAGGCGCGATTCTTTAAGGGAACTGTTTAAGGATATTAACATCATGACGGTACCTTGTCAATATATCAATGAAAACACAATGCACGTAAGAAAAAAAATTACATCTTTTTAGTAAAGGTTATAGACATAATTATTGTACTAGAAATAGGGACCTATTAGTTCAACCAGGTTTCAGACTGGCTAAAGTAAACTCATCTTTCATGGGGTACTGTTTAAATTGTTACAATAAAATTCCTCCCCACATACTTCAACTGAATGAGACGAAATTCAAAACTTGTATAAAACCCACACTATGCAGGCAGGCATATTATAAGTTGGAGGATTACATCGCTGATAAAAATGCTTGGCTTAATGCTGGTCCTGCTCCATAACCACAACTAAATAAGTAATTAACATGTGAAAATACTGTTGGAGCTGCTGAAGATTGTAAGATCATCTTTGTATTGTATAAACTCAATGTCCTTTGTATTATATAGTTGCATAGCATAGATGTGAGTACTATATATTTACTATAGAGCTACCATTTACCGGGTAATGTCTCTGATTGACTTGAATGTGCCCTGGCGGCTGGGAATATGTCATGCTCACTCAAATGTCTCGCCGATGGTTGCGCGTGTGTTAGATAATTTAGCTCCCTTCACAATGGTTGACCTGAATGGTGCTGATCCATGCGTCATGTTCGTGAACGGGCGCCGTCAGTTGTGACTGGTCATCTCTTAGCTGCCATGGCTTATTTTAATTTTTGACTTGTTTTTTGTTTTTATTTTATAATTGCGGACGCTATTAACGTGCTTTCTACATTGTTCTCACATGTATAATTTCAACATGAATGATGTAACCGTTTTTATTTAAAAGAGTGTCCGTGGAGTTTCTTGCCCGTTCTTCTCCATAGGTACCTACTACGCTTTGGAATGGGCAACTAGCTTCATATTTCTGACTGACCGACTCCTTGACAATTCAAAAGTAATATAATAATAATAATAATCCCACCGCCGTATCTCTACGTTGACGTCGTGGTGGGGCTTGCGCTCTCCGAACCCTAGGTCTGTGCCGGTAGAGTTTACTTTGCCGGAACGGGTCTAAGGTGAGGAGCCAGACCAAGAGAGATACAAAAACCCGCAGGGCAGCATGTGGCGAGCTGTTGGGCAGTAGCGACCCCACGGACCCTACCTCCCGGGAGAAGTCTCGTTCCTCATCTCTGGCTTGCCTATATTGGCCGGCTAGAGTGAACACTGACGAGGAACAGAGCTCCCACCTCATTCTTGCCTTGATTGGCCGGCTTGAGTGGAGATTCGCTAGAGCAAACGTGCTCGGAGGAAGGAAGTATTCCAGTAAGATACTGGTAGGGATCTTGACCGTACTTCCGGGATTGTCCTGATAGCCGTGGAATACCTCTCCACTACTCTCAAGCACCTCAGGAAGTGTTGCCTCCTTGTCGCTACGGCAATATGTGCTAGCGACCGTTTTCGGGGGCCCATTATTGAGTGTGCAAGTCACCCCCTGCCATATTATCCGTGTATATATAAAACATTGATCAGGCAGGGGACATAGTCCTTCAATAGTTTTAGGTAACCAGTACACTATAGCCACCCAAACCCATAGCCCAATATGTTTTGTTTCCATGTTCTGCAATAGTCTAGACCATCCGGGGGTTGTCTTTGGGTGTATTTTCATAGTTCATACAGGGATAATCGTCGGTTGGTGCCTCATCCCATTTAAAACTGTCTAAGGGGCTCTGCGAGTTGGCTTCGGCCCCTCGTACGCCTTCCAAAAGACCGGGACCCCATGGTCCCGAGATTTATAAACATAATATACAAAATAATAATCGTTTATTTATAAAAAGGGGCACATTTACATTAAGTAACTTAACAAATAGAATAGAGCACAGTTGCTTATTTGCCTGAACTAGGTTGAACCTGTGCTTCAGGCTAGGAAGTGCATATTATATACTTAATATAATAAATTAACAATTGGTAAAAAGTAACAACTAAATTAAAATTTGGTAAATAAATAAAAGTAAAAAGTAAAATAGGGTGTTAGCGGTTCTATTTGCAGACAACAAGTAGATCTTCTGTCTGTGCATAATCTATTGTTAGTAAATACTTAAGTATAATATTTTTACAGCTAAAGTAATTTAATTTATAAATACTAAGCTTATTATTTAATCTATTATACAGAAATAGACCTAAGAATGTAAAAAACTTTTCTACAAAGACACGTTTTGAGGTTGCATTAGATGTGCATATTATATCATTCCGTCTCTTGTTAGTATTGTCAGCAGTATAGGTTAGCAAGGTGTGCTGTTTTAATACTAAGTGCATAATGAAAAGTTGGCGAACAGTCAGCACGTTGCAGGATTTATATAGTAGATCTGTAGGAAAGTAAAAGGGATGGAAGTTTCTCTGAGCTCTTTCAAGAGGAAGTAGATTGGTTTTTGGTGTGCCACCCCATGAAGAGATGCAGTATTAAATTATAGATTGACATAGGGCTAAATAAATTTGTGTGCTTAATTTTGAATCTGCCAATGTTCGCAATTTTTTAAAAACATACATTAATTTGCGCACTATTTTAACTAGAATTTCAATATGTTTTCTGAAAGACAGTGTGTCGTCCATTATTACCCCGAGGTATTTTATGCTGCTTGTTTTGAGGATCAAAGGGCAACCACACATGTTGACTGAACGGTTTCCACATTGATGGGCATATAGATGAGGGTTAGTAATGTTAACTTGAGGTTTGCGCATAGAGAAGTGAATATATTTTGTCTTGTCAGCATTTAATGTTAGTAAATTGCTTTGTAGCCAATTAGTCATAGTATTAAAACCTAGTTGAGCAATTTCGAACAGGCCACTACTGGTTTTAGCGGTGAATATTAACGCCGTGTCGTCGGCATATGATATAAGAAAATAAGATATAAAAAAAAGATATAAAGTCCCTGTAAATGGTTTAATTGAAATAAATGCTTTGAGTTTTGAGTTTGAGTTCCCGTGCTTCCCGTATCTAACATACTAGAAGTAGCCATATTCGTTAGATCCTACAAAAATGTATACACTTACTTATACTCGTACAGCAATAGTTGATATAAGACAACGCACGAGAGCAGTAAAGTCCCAATATTATAAAACACCGGCCATTTGCGTCTCAGACCACGCACAATGAAGGGTTCCGTTATTGGGATGAATTTATCCCGTGCTCAGATCAACAAAACAATGTGCACGCACGCAAAAAGGTGCATGCTGCAAAAGTTCGTACTCACAATTGGGAGATTTCTAGCATTTCTAGCAGTATATAAATTCATCCAGGAAGCTATTAATATAATTAATAAGTAAAAGTACGCTGAGGGTGTATTGTTAGATATGACAAAGGCCTACGATAAAGTGCAATACAATATCTGACTTAATAAGTTACAAGGAATAGGGATCCGCGGAAAAATATATGAATGGTTTAAATCATACTTGGATAAAACTTTAAAAAACAAAAATTGACCGACTTCAAAAATAACAAAACAAAAAAGGACTACTGTACTAAAACCAAACGACAAAAGTACTTCTTTAAAAATAAGAGAAAAATAAAAAAATAACTTTAATTTCGGAAGTCGGTGTCTTTGCTTTTAATTTTAGTCTTTAGCCACCGACTTCCGAAATTAAAGTTATTTTTTTATTTTTCTCTTATTTTTAAAGAAGTACTTTTGTCGTTTGGTTTTAGTACATTAGTCCTTTTTTGTTTTGTTTTTTTTGAGGTCGGTCAATTCTTTTTTTTAAAGTTTTATTATTTTTCCATTTTTTGTGTACTTAATTTGATTTTTGTAATCACCATGGGTAGACCAACTAAAGGAGCCGCCCGCATGAAGAAAAACAGAATTAAAGAGAGTAATACTGCTGAAAAAGAACGCCTATCTAAGAATCGCAAACGGAGTGCTATGTCCGGTTCCCAAGAATCACCGTTAGCTCTTCATGCTAGGTTATCTCAGATGAGAAATTACATGCATTCTCATTTGTCGCAGGAGTCGCCAAATGATAAGATCTGCCGACTCAATCTTATTCAAAAACGATTAAGTGGCGAGTCGTCTGAACAGCGCAAGTATCGTTTAGATGTTATACGAAACCGGCTGGCTAATGAGACTCCCGTGCCTTTTCAAGAATATAAGGGTGAACACTATACATTTGCTTACACTGTATAGTTTCCCTCATCACCATATTATAAGGTGACCATAATCAGATCTGTAATGTCACTTACAACCTATATGGTTGCAAAGTTCTTATCAATATAAATGAATTAAGTCCAAACACAAGGTAATTACTGTGAACCGTTGAGGAGTTCCGTTAATCGTCCTTCGTCTTCATCATCAGACCCTTAACGACAGTCACAACTCATCCAAGTGTAAGGTTCTTATCAATACAAATTAATCAAGCCCAAACACAAGATATCTGCTGTAAACCACTGAGGAGTTCCCTCGACTGTCTTTCGTCTTCATCATCAGACCCCAAACGACAGTCACAACCCATCAAAGTGTAAAGTTTTTATCAATACAAATTAATCAAGCCCAAACACGAGGTATCTGCTGTAAACCATTGAGGAGTTCCCTTGACTGTCTTTCGGCTCCATCATCAGATCGACTCCAGACCTTCATAAAATTGTAGTGCTGTAAAATACTTAATGAATAAATTAAGGAATGCACTAGTTGCCCTTACGATTTTTGAAAGTTCCCCTCGGTTTCTCTAGGATCCCATCATCAGATCCTGACTTGGTGACAATGGGACCACCTCAGAAGTATAAGCTTTTGAACAAAAACAGAATTTTTGAAATCGGTTCACAAACGGCGGAGTAATAGGTGAACATACATAAAAAAAAAAAAAAAAACAATCATCCGAACATAGTACCTCCTCCTTTTTTGAAGTCGGTAAAAAACTAGATATAAACGACACAAAAATAGACTAAACCTACTTGGTGGCTCCAAGCTGAAAATGCGCTCAAGAAGCACTTTAGTAATGTCGGTTAAAATATGTTGTAATAAATTACCAAAAGCAATTAAAAATGAACAAAAATTTAATATATTTATAAATAAACTAAAACAATACCTAATCCATAAATGCTATTATAATATCAATGAATATTTTAATAACAAATGCAATGAATAATTAAAAAATGAATACCAAAATAATTAAATAAAATTGAAGTCTTTATTGAGTAGTAGAGGAACATTTATATTTTACTTTTTTCAAATAATAATATAATATTAGCCCTCTTCCTCTACGAGTATCCTATCTTGCTGTGCCCGACAGGGTCCACAATGATCTAAAATTATGTATGTTTTATAATGTATCTACCACCTCTGTTAACATTGTGGAATGCAAATAAATATATTGAGTATTTGCTATTTACTATTTTATTTTAAGACCATAAAGGTTTTCCTGTAATCTTTAAGTATAGAACTACTTCCGGCATTTTTTTTCGAAATTTTAGGCTAAATAGTTTCGGAGATAAGAGGGGAGAATGGTCAATTTTCATTTATTTCATAAAACCTATAAAAAAAATTTTTTTTTTTAATTTTTATCCTCACAACAAGTCCTTTGTTTGATATGTCACTCGGTACAGTTTGCAAACCTTTTTTTAAAATTTTCTAGTTTGTTGCCATAAAGGAGAATGGGCCCCTGCTTATGGGGTTCCGCCCTGAAGCTCAATCAAAATAAGATATATAGGTACCAACGGAAAGAGCTTTTCAAGGGGAACCTTTTCTACTGACACGACTTTTGCCAATTGTTAGTTAGTTCGGAGTAAATGATCTCAATGGGTGTGAATACTTGGACATCGCAGTTAAGGAATATTTTTGGCATAATAGCCATAAGATATACACCAATGATAAGAGCTTTTTGAAGAGAACCCTTGCTTCTAAAATAACTTGTCAATTGTTAGTCATTTCAGAGTTAATGACCTAAATAGGTAATGAATTTCAATAATGCTTAATTACTCACATTTACAGCTCTGTAGTTCCTTTCGTACTAACAATCGAGAGAAGCGTCATATATCTTAACGCTATTGCGGGATGCGGCAGGCTTAACGATCTGTACGTTCGATCGACTCTCAAAAACATTGTTCCCAAAACGGCATCTAGGACGCCAATGTTTTTAAATGTCCGTTTATAGGTTTACAAGATTATGTTTGCAAGGCTCAAAATTAATAAAAGTTATTTCATTGTCTAAATACCTGAATTTCACGAATACTTAATTACTCTCATTTAGAGCTATGTAGCTCCTTTTGTATTAACAATCGAGAGAAGCGTCCTATCAGAAAATATTAGCCTCGTAGAGATCTTTCCATTGGCATATATCTCAACTCTATTGGTGTACGCGTCAGGCTTAACGTTCAGTCCGGTCGACCAACTCTTAAAAACATTGTTCCTAAAACGGCATCTATTGGAGACCAATGTTTTAAAATGTTCGCTTATAGGCTTGAAAGATGGTGTTTGCTGGGCACTGAATCATTAAAAGTTATTTAATTGACGAAATACCAGAATTCCAATATCTCTGTAGCTCCTTTCGTACTAACGATCAAGAGAAGTCTTCATAATAAGAAATATTCTTCTTGATGAGATCTTTCCATCTTAACGCTATTGGGCTCTGGTGCAGAAACGCCCATTCTCCAAAATTAATTAATGAATTTATTTATATATTCTTATTTAATTTTTGAATTTGTCTCGTCCGTGTTTGGGTCTCAGAAACACATTTATGTGTTTTAAACTTTATCGGTCCATTGGATTAGGAGCAAATTGACTGTGAGTCTGTGACAGATGGTCAGACAGACAGACACACGAGTGATCCTAATAAGGATTCCGTCTTTTTCCTTTTGGGGTACGGAAGTACGGAACCCTAAAAACCTATTATACACTGGAAATCCGGCGGCGGTGGTGCGGGCAGTACATTTTTAGGGTTCCGTAGTCATTAAGGAACTCGTATAGTTTCGCCATGTCCGTCTGTCTGTCTATCCGTCTGTCTGTCCGCGGCTTAGCTCAGAGGCTCTTAGTGCTAGAAAACTGTAATTTGGTATGAGTAGGTATACATATAAATTATGCCGAAAAAGTGGTAAAATGAAATGGTAAAAAATATATTTTTTTAGGGTACGTCCCCTACACGTAAAGTGGGATGGTTTTTTTTCTCGTCAATCCCATGGTATTGTTTAAGTTTAAGTTTATTAGTACATAAAAAACAACAACACAGTACATAGCAAATAGAAACAGTTGGTTGTACTACCAAGTATTAAAATTAATGTCAGCTTTCCGGGCTCCTAAACTAGGTACGCAGACCTGTATCTTAGGAGTCGGAGATTTTGCGGCTTCAATTTATATAATACAACCGTGACTTTTCTGTTTGGTTACAGTGGATGTTAACACAGCAAATGGAGAGAGTGATTTGTGGTTGTGTATCGAGGAGTGTGTATAGGAGTGTAGTATGTGTGCAGGGAGGTGTGTATGTAAAGTGTGAGTGTTTAATAAGCTTTCTTTCAAGGTAGGTTTTATAAAGTTATGATTCTATAGCTAATATATTTTCTGTTTCATCATAATTTAAGGATAAGAGCCATTTTCTTAAATTATTTTTAATTTCGTGTAAATTATATCTGTACAATGGAATAATTATACATGCGTGAGCTTTGAGCCAACAATTGTCGACTTGCAAATGCAAAACGACAGGGGTTTGTTTTACATATAGGGAAACCGTGGCGTCTTTGAAGCAGATTTCTATCTAGTGGAAGGTTGGAGTGTCTCCGCAAGACCGAACGAAGGACATATAGTTGCCTTACTGTGAGAACTTCGGCCTCCGAATATAACTGATGAGTAGGGTAGTCTTTGAGTTTAAAAAGCATCACTTTAAGAACCGCTCGTTGTGCACGTTCTGCAGGGACCATTGCGGTTTTGAAAGTATCGTTTAAAAATAATAATAAATAAAATCTTATTTAGGGATCCGTTTGCGAAATATTGAGATTTAAAGTGCTAATTTTTGTTAGTCAAGTGCCCCCCCCCCTCTTGCCAGCTAAATAGTTGGTTTTGGATATGTGAAAAAATTCACGGCAGTAGTATACATAACGAAATTAAAAGGAAAACTATCACAGCTAAGAGCTACAAGTTGCCGAGTAATAATCGACCAACTTAAAAGACCATGGGAAAAAACGTCCCCACCCACCAACACGTTTGAAACTAGTGTCATTCGAAGCGTCTGGTGGGTTAGATATTTTTTACTATGGCGACATTCTTCAAAAAATATTTTTTCCTGGAATATTACTTTTTTTATTCAATATTAGCATAATTTTACATTTTTATATTTTCGTAGTGTAGCACTTAAGAGGAATAGAATATAGCAATCTAAATATGGTCCTCATTCATGATGACCTTTCTTTTATCAGGGACCATTCTACTTTTCTCAGATACCTTCTATCGAGGTGTTTTCTTTGATATTTTATACAATTACCCAATCACAAGAATACAGTGATGCTGTTCATTTTTCAGTAATACCATGGACCTCCCTTGAAAATCTAAGATCATTGATCACTGTTAGGTAAGGTTTTTTTTTATCTTAATATTAGTCCCGCCAACATGATTGGCGCCTACTTTCGGCAGTAATGGGAAATCCTCATGGACGCCCAAACTGCTTCACAGACGAACCAGTCTGGGCAGTGCCGGACTCTTTCCGGCTAAAACCACACTCCTTCCTTACAAATAAATCCACAGACATGGAGGTCCGTGCTTTTGGTTAAGTGACATTTTTGTTAAGACTTAATGTACAGATACTGTGCTCCTTCATCGGACACTTAATAAACCTAACTTATAACTACCCCATTGATTTTGCAATTGAGCAAGACAGTAAGTCTTTTTCTGGATCCTTATAAACATATTGACATGTATCTTATGACTGATGGAGGGAGGGGACAGGGTCCATACAAAATCCCCCATGCTTCTTTGCAGTTGCAAAAACATGTTCTTCCAGTTTTTCTACCACAGTGTTAAGTTAAGTTAAGTTTGTTGGATAAATTCATCCTAACTTCGGAACCCTTCATTGTGCGTGGTTCGACATGCACTTGACCGGTTTTATTCATTCGTTTTAGTCGCAAGATGCTTCGCCGTTCGCACCGCGCAAAATGTAGCTGCAGCGGAATGTCCCGTGGCAGGCGGCGGTTAGTTGATGTCTTTGGATTTGTATTTCTGGTTTTTGCCACCGAAAAAAAATAACGAAAAGAAATAGTTTTTTTTGGGTCCAGTTACCGATTTATTATTTGAAATGGTAGATTTTTTTTATAAAGTTTCTCGGAATCTCAAAATCGTAACAAGAAGATAATATTTTGATACCGCACTCAGTTGATTCAATTCCTGTTAAGGTCGTCATGTCATAAATGCAAAGTATTTATGTGCATGCAATGAAGCGTTTTTAACGATTTTATGAAAAAAAAAGTTACATTATATCTCAGACCAACAAAAAAAAAAAGACGGAGCACTACGTACATCAAACGTGTAGCCACAAAACTATGCTTCTGCCTCAGACCAACAAAATAAGAAAGACGGAGCATTACGTACATCAAAAGTGAAGCCACCTTTTTATCTATGTGTACGTAAAAAGGGTTGTCATTTGTTAAAGTTTTTCCCTATAATTTGGGGAATAATATTTTGGGTAGGATAATATTGTACGAGTAAGATATTGTTGAGTATGGTATTGTACCTCAATTGTTAGGAAGGATTCCAAAACAAAACCATTTTTTTTACATCAAAATAAAATAAAATAATAATTAAGTACAAAGTGCATTTACATACAGCCCTATCGTCAATGGCTACACGAGGCAAGACTGACAAGTCCTACAAAAAAAATTACACGAGTAATGGCAGCTTTTGATTAAAACCTTAGGAAGATAAATGAAGAATAGGACATACTTGAACAAACGTACAGCCAGAACTTTGTGAAACTGAGTTTTCAGCAATTACGTAGGACGATGGAAATAACATCAAAAAAATAAAATTTGGTACAGTAGTATTTAAATTTGCTAGACTAAGCTGAGAAACTAACTAAAATAAAATAAAAAATACAGTCTCGTGTTTAATTACTGTTTTGATAAAATCTCATTTTTGTTTTTCAAATTTTATATCCGCTTTTGATCACACGGCGAAGTCCACGATTAGTTGAATAAAGGTCATTATTATCAAAATGATCGGAACAAACCACTCTGGTTTTCGATGGCAGCCATTCTGGATCATTCCGACTATTTCTTATAGCTACTATCCATTTACTTTTATTTTCAATATTACTTGGAAATCTAAAATATTAAATACATAAAAAACAAGCATATAATTACTCGAACTAAAAAATATCGAACGGGAAAATTTCAAATCATATTATGGCAACCCTCGCACTTTAAATGTCACTGTTTTCGTTCGTTCATTCGTTCAGGTTTTTGTTCCAAGTAACCTAAAATTCATAGTTAACTAAATTAAGAAACGATGTTATTTGAAGTACTTCTATGTGAAAAGTGATTCCGTGAGACTTTTTATGTGATTTGCTATTGTTTTTACAAGTTTTCACTACACAAGAAGGCATAATTCTATTTTTTTAATTGAAGTTTACTAGACGACGACTCGTGACGTACTAGGAGCTATGAGCATAGTTTTTGTGTAGGTGTGTGCGTGAGCCTGTGTGTTTACTTGTAGGAGCATAGTTTTGTGGCTACACGTTTGATATAGGTAGTGATCCGTCTTTCTTTTTTTGTTGGTCTGAGGCTTCTGCAAATAAACATACAGGCTCACGCACACACCTCCACAAAAACTATGCTCATCGCTCCTAGTACGTCACGAGCCATCGTCTAGTAAACTTCAATATAAAAAATAGAATTATGCCTTCTAGTGTAGTGAAAACTTGTAAAAACAATAGCAAATCACATAAAAAGTATCACGGAATCACTTTTCACATGTAAGTACTTCAAATAACATCGTTTCTTAATTTAGTTAACTATGAATTTTAGGTTACTTGGAACAAAAACTTGAACGAATGAACGAACGAAAACAGTGACATTTAAAGTGCGAGAGCTGCCATAATATGATTTTAAATTTCCCCGTTCCATATATTTTAGTTCGAGTAATTAGTTATGTATTTAATATTTTAGATTTCCAAGTAATATTGAAAATAAAAGTAAATGGATAGTAGCTATAAGAAATAGTCGGAATGATCCAGAATGGCTGCCATCGGAAACCAGCGTCGTTTGTTCCGATCATTTTAATAATAATGACCTTTATTTAACTAATCGTGGACTTCGCCGTGTGATCAAAAGCGGATATCCTAAAAAGGTATATAAAATTTAAAAAACAAAAATGAGATTTTATCAAAACAGTAATTAAACACGAGACTGTATTTTATTTTATTTTATTTTAGTTAGTTTCTCAGCTTAGCCTAGCTAATTTAAATAATACTAACTAATAATACTACTATCCCAAATTTTATTTTTTAGATATTATTTCCATCGTCCTACGTAATTGTTGAAAACTCAGTTTCACAAAGTTCTGACTGTATGTTTGTTCAAGTATGTCCTAATTCTTCATTTATCTTCCTCGTGTAATTTTTTGTGTAGGACTTACCAGACTTGCCTCATGTAGCCATTGGCGATACGGCTGTATGTAAATGCACTTTGTACTTGATTGTTATTTTATTTTGCGATGTAAAAAAAAACGCTTTTATTTCGGAATCCTTCCTAACAATTGAGGTACAATACCATACTCAACAATATCTTACTCGTACAATATTATCCTACCCAAAATATTATTCCCCAAATTATAGGGAAAAACTAACAAATGACAACCCTTTTTACCGACTTCAAAAAAGGAGGAGTTACTATGTTCGGATGATTGTTTTTTTTTTTCTTTTTATGTATGTTCACCGATTACTCCGCCGTTTGTGAACCGATTCAAAAAATTCTTTTTTTGTTCAAATGCTTATACTTCTGAGGTGGTCCCATTGTCACCAAGTCACGATCTGATGATGGGATCCTAGAGAAATCGAGGGGAACTTTCAAAAATCGTAAGGGCAACTAGTGCATTCCTTAATTTATTCATTAAGTATTTTACAGCACTACAATTTTATGAAGGTCTGGAGTCGATCTGATGATGGAGCCGAAAGACAGTCAAGGGAACTCCTCAATGGTTTACAGCAGATACCTCGTGTTTGGGCTTGATTAATTTGTATTGATAAAAACTTTACACTTTGATGGGTTGTGACTGTCGTTAGGGGTCTGATGATGAAGACGAAAGACAGTCGAGGGAACTCCTCAGTGGTTTACAGCAGATATCTTGTGTTTGGGCTTGATTAATTTGTATTGATAAGAACCTTACACTTGGATGAGTTGTGACTGTCGTTAAGGGTCTGATGATGAAGACGAAGGACGATTAAAGGAACTCCTCAACGGTTCACAGTAATTACCTTGTGTTTGGACTTAATTCATTTATATTGATAAGAACTTTGCAACCATATAGGTTGTAAGTGACATTACAGATCTGATTATGGTCACCTTATAATATGATGATGAGGGGAACTATACAGTGTAAGCAAATGTATAGTGTTCACCCATATATTCTTGAGAAGGCACGGGAGTCTCATTAGCCAGCCGGTTTCGTATAACATCTAAACGATACTTGCGCTGTTCAGACGACTCGCCACTTAATCGTTTTTGAATAAGATTGAGTCGGCAGATCTTATCATTTGGCGACTCCTGCGACAAATGAGAATTCATGTAATTTCTCATCTGAGATAACCTAGCATGAAGAGCTAACGGTGATTCTTGGGAACCGGACATAGCACTCCGTTTGCGATTCTTAGATAGGCGTTCTTTTTCAGCAGTATTACTCTCTTTAATTCTGTTTTTCTTCATGCGGGTGGCTCCTTTAGTTGGTCTACCCATGGTGATTACAAAAATCAAATTACACAAAAAATGGAAAAATAATAAAACTTACAAAAAAAAAATTGACCGACTTCAAAAAAAACAAAACAATAAAGGACTACTGTACTAAAACCAAACGACAAAAGTACTTCTTTAATAATAAGAGACAAATAAAAAAATAACTTTAATTTCGGAAGTCGGTGGTCAAAAACTAAAATCAAAAGCAAAGACACCGACTTCCGAAATTAAAGTTATTTTTTAATTTTTCTCTTATTACACACACATAGATAAAAAGGTGGCTTCACTTTTGATGTTCGTAATGCTCCGTCTTTCTGTTTTTATATATATTATTTATTTTATTTCAGACATCATCTGGTCCATAGCCATTACATACATTTAGATTACAAACTACTTATTATAAATTCAAAAACAGATAAAAAGCCAAAATAAAATTGTGATTAATAAAATTTCAATAAACAACAACTCATAGGTAATTAAAATTGTCAAAAATAAAAGTAAAATAAAATGTCAAATTAATCTAAATGTTAAATTTTTGTTGGTCTGAGCATTACATGTATAACTACAGTTCGAAGTTCTTACCAAATCTGTTTATATTAGGTAAAAAAATGTACAATAGACGCTGCAGCAGGTCCTCCTGTGTTTAAGAGCGCTTTCACAATTTTTCTTGAATTTGAGCGTTTTACTCGAGTTTTGACGTTTGATTATGGTTTAGTTATAGACTCAAAATTTTAAAAAAAATATGCCCAGGAATGTTTGATTATTTCTCTTGGGAATGTTGGTAATAGATATTTCAATTTGTCTACACAAGTCAGTAAAAACCTTGTCTTTGCAAAGGATGTTTCATAAAATTTAACTTTTGGGCGACTTTTGATGCTTTGTTTTATCGAAGATATAGTAATTTAATCATTTATAAAAATGTCCATGGTACAACTGTCTCTTGAACTTGGGAATGCATATGCCAATTTTTTATGTTTAATTCAGTAATACACCAAAAATAATTCCGTAAAACAGATCGATATTGAGAATGTTTCGTCCGAAATTATATTTTTTATCTATGAACATAGATTCCAAATTTAAACAAAAAGTATTTAATAACAAGAGTCAGTATGTTACCTTGATTGAAAAAAAAATTCAGACGTTTTTAAAGTAAAACAATATTTTTAAATAATTGTTGTATGCAATGCTAAAAATCAATATAAATCTCGGGACGCGCAGACTTTAGCTTTAGTCCGCGCTATATTAGAATGTACTCTGTGCCGAGCGCTTTCAGAGGGAGGACGTATCGCTTGCTGACATCGCGTCGTGCGCCTGTGTGCGCCGCGTAATCTCGCCAAATCGCTAAAAATATAGTGCAATCAACACATTTTGATACGTGAGTTTTTTTGTTTTAAATTAATTATTATATGATTGTATTTTAAATATGTAAGTATGTGTTTTCTTCTAATAAATACTCTAATGTGAATGAAAATGAACATACGTAACTATAGTTGTTTTTTTTTAATTTTATTGTTTATTTAATGTAATCTCCAACTTAAATTCAATTAATTATTTTCAGACAAAGTTCATAATAATGGGCAAAAATAGAAATAAAACATACGGTGCCGTCAAAATAAAAAAAAAAGGTTGGCCGATAATTTGAAATGCGCAAGAGAAGCTTGTCGGTAAGAACTTTGTTTTTAATGTTTGAAATGTATACTTTATATTTATTCTGTAATATTAGGTAACAAATATTTACATTACAACACACGCCTTATACTCTTTTCACTTTTACGCGCTAGAAACTTCTCGATGTCGAAGAGTATCTTGTTACCCGACTACGGCGAAGCAAAAAGGAGGGATATGATTTTGACCGGTACGTATGTATGTTCATCTGTTCCGTCATATCTTCTAAACGACTCATCACAATTTGACAAATAAGGTATCGTTGGAAGCGTCTTGATCGTCCGCTGGTTATAAGACGATTTATTTGACGTCACATTAAATTTAAAATGGCGCCATGTAGGTGCCATAAAGTCATGACTAAAAAAAATTTTTTTTAATCATTCCATGTTGGCTATGAAATGAAAGGGCTTAATTAGCACATTTCAATAATATAGATATTGTTGCCGATTCTCTTGTCACAAAGTTGTCTAAACTAGATTATAAATCACTAAAATTTATTTTATTCCTGTCAAACGATTTCCTATTCTGAAATAGACTATAGTGCCACAACTTAACTATATTTTAGTTTGACAGCACTAAGATGGCACGGAGTTATTAATTTAGTGAAAATGTTATTCTGAATTTGATGATTTAACCTAAAATTTTGTCTTATAACTAAAATCCTCTAAATAAACTTGACTATTTTTAATCGCGATTAAAGATGTGTGGAATAAAATTAGATGTCATGAACTAAAATTCAAACCAACACAATACCGTATCTTTTTTTTATTTTCTTTTGCTTATATCTCGGAAATGGTGCGTCCTATCGCAAAAATAATGAAAATTTCGACCCCCTTTAGGAAACTCTTACCGTGCGTTTGCACTGGCGAAACATTCAAGACAAAACATGTTGAAATCTCAACTTTCTGTCAATGTTCCATACAATTTTTGACAGGAACTAGAGATTTCAACATGTTTTGTATTAAATGTTTCGCCAGTGCAAACGCACGGTTAAACCACTACTTCTCAACGTGTTGATATATTTTTTTTTGTATTTTCGTTATAATTCATACAAAAAGTGAAAAATTCCATAAAAAATACGTCGAGGTTGCAGTAATAGCGCGGCTCTGGCTCTAAAAAAATTTCCAAGTGGAGGCGCGATTGTCAAATTAATTTTTGGAGAATTTATTTAGTAGAATATCTCCAAGATTCATAGCAAAAAGTAAGGAATTTTAGTGATATTTTAGTTCGGTGTACAAGAGAATCAGCACCATTATAAACCCGTCATAGTTGGGTTTTAGTTTTATAACTTTTATTTTTTGTTGTATTTTTATACGACTGCTCAAAAGAGGTCTGTTATGTTTCTTAGATAAGTACTTGTATGCATGTTTATATTTGTACGTATGGTTTTTATTCCATTTCATCCAAAAAACATGTTTCATAAGCAAATACTCTCGAAAAAAGCTAAAATGCAGCAGAGGCAAGTAAATTCGCCAAATGAACATATTGATTCTGATTTAAAAAAGGTAAATTTTGCACCACTTTGCCAACATAATTTATTTCATGTGCTATTTAATTATATTACTGCTACCATATAATATTTATGTACCTACATTTATCGAACATTTTTACTTTTACAGAACAATGAAAGCACACTTGACCCAACGACAGTTTTTACAGTGCCTTCTGACAGAAATACAAATAACATGGTAATTTATCCTAACTAACTATCCTATCCTAACTAATAATATAAATGCGGTATGGTACGTTTTCATATCATGTAATATATTTAATTATTTTGAATAGCTATATTCTTTTCTGCAGATTTAAATACTCTATGAGTTACCGCATAATTAATGGACTTCTTTATTTCTTACAGGATAATGAAAGCACATTTCGAGGAAAGCACGGTCTATGACCCTTCGCAAAATATTATTTAAATTTATTTTTACAATTATACTTTTGTAATCTGTCTTTGTTTTTTATTTACTATTTTTACTCATCCACAAAAATTAAATAATAAGTTATCTTGAACGATACACATTTAAGGATTGCATCACTATAAATAGTGATGAAGTCTTTAAATATGCATATTTTGTATAACTACCTACTAACCTACCTTCCTATGCATTTTATACTACTATCCAAACATTATTCAAACTGTAGAAACAATATCATATAATTACTAAAAATGTGTACTTACCTGCTGAATTAATTACATATAAGTAAAGAAAATTAGTAGTTACATGCTACTAGTAGCAGTTGCATGCTAGTTTGCCGCTTTAGTTGTATAAAAATTCAAGCAAATTCTGATGACCCTATCGTACTCGTAAATCAATAGATAAGCCGTTCTAGGTAATAACATTCATCGATTCAAATAATATTTAAAAAAATATAATATCAGTTATTTAATTTATTTCGAATTTTTTTATTTTTTTTTATTTCGAGAGGAGCTCGTGGCTACGTAATAACAGCCGCACGGGTCGATCCATCAGGTTAAGCTACGCTTGCCGGGGTTGGTCCGTAGATGGGTGACCATCTTTACATACCGAGACTCGTCCGTGCCTCGGAAAGCACGTTAAGCCGTTGGTCCCGGCTGTCATTTGTGGATCTTTGACAGTCGTTACGGGTCGTCAGAAGCCCGAAAGTCTGACAACCAGTCTTACCAAGGGGTATCGTATTACCCACTTACTGGGTTGTGGAGGTCAGATAGGCAGTCGCTCCATGTAAAATACTGGTATTCAGCTGCATCCGGTTAGACTGGAAGCCGACCCCAACATAGTTGGGAAAAGGCTAGGCAGATGATGATTTAATTTATTTCGAAAGTAAAGTGGAAAGGATCAAGTTTGTTTGTTCCTCGCGTCCGACGCATTGCGGTTTGCATGTGTGTAGCGTACTTCACTAGACGCACACGAGCGCATATCTGCTATCGCGCGCCGTCAAATTTACCTAAAACTGTGTACTTCGATTTTGTAATAGCGCCCTTAGAATAGAATAGAATAGAATAGAATACTCTTTATTATGTACACCATAAAAATACAGATACAAATGTAGAAAATTTAACATAGGGTGACACAATGGGCGGTCTTATCGCTAAAAGCGATCTTTTACAGACAACCTTTGGATGGATTAAAGCGCGAAGGAGAGATAATACTGCAGGTAGTCAGTGGTGTACCATTTACATATACAATAAATACACATATACATAAAGCATATACTTATCTATATAAATATATATATATAAACAATACAATAATAAACATGAAACAGGAGGAAAGAGCTATATTTAATAACGATGTTTAAGGAGAGAGGAAGTGTTTTTTTACCAGAATTTTAAAAGTGGACAAAGATTGAGCACGCCTTATCGACACGGGCAAGGCATTCCATAACCGTACTGCTTGAACTGTAAAGGACTTGTCATAAAAACTGGTCGAATGCATCGGCATTTCTAGTTTCAAGTTTTCCGATGACCTCAGATATCTATTATGTGTGTCATGAAGGAACTTGAACCGTTCTTTAAGATAAGAGGGGGTTGTAGGATTGAACAGAATACTGTAAAGCTGAAATAAGATATGAGAATTCCGGCGAAGACGTATGGGAAGCCACTTAAGCTTTGTACGAAATTCAGAAATGTGATCATATTTGCGCAAGCCAAATATAAATCTTATGCAAAAGTTTTGAAGTCGCTCAAGTTTATCTAGTTGTGCCTCAGTGAGATCAAGATAACTGACATCAGCGTAGTCAAGGATGGGAAGTAAAAGGTATTGTGCAAGCGCAGTTTTAGTGGCAGTTGGAAGAAAGTTCCGCAATCGCCTCTGGGACTTACCAGATCCCTTAATCCCATTTTTAAGTTTGCATAATCTTGCGTTAAGTAGTTTAAAAATCGACATGGAACAGATTATAGTTTTTGATTTTATAGTCAGTTTGACTCTAGTGATGTCAGGCACTCGATTGTCCCGAAGATGTATGGGACTAGGACAACAGATTCGAACGTTTGAAAAGCACACAAAAAACAAAGAAAAGAATCATAGTCAGATTCAAAATACAGCAACCGTTCAATATTGGTACGTCGGCGTTTAAGTCAGTGACATTCGGGTATGATCGGCTTTGTACGACTTTGTAAAGAGCGTTTTCTCCTATTCATATTCCTCTCTCAATCTGATACTCAATAATGATACGATGACGATTTCAATGACAAATTACAAGTTATCAACTGACTTCAGTAACCCACAGAACATGTATTTTCTCGTATTAACACGTAACTCGTATTAACTCGAAATATATCTATTTTCACTAGTAGTAAATCTCTGTGACTCTATTCTAAACAACACAATAATTTGACGGTTTATTATTCAAAATATAATCTATTCCCTGGTTTATTACCTACCTACACGGAGTTTGTGCTCCGTGCCTACCTACGTATTGAATTATTGAATTAAGAATGATGGTAGGTATAGCAGTGTTGGTGATATTTTTGTAATCGCGGCTACATCGAGTGGCACCTCGAGAGAAAATGAACTCGAGTTTTTATTTTATGTACGAGTAACGAGTTAAATAAAATCGAGCCACATCACTATCTGACACTGTTAGAAAGACAAGTGGGCTCCACTGTACTTTATGGACCGCGCGTGAGAAGCTTCATATTTTTTTTTTGCGTATTGATATCTTCATGTAGAACACTTTTGCAAAATGTCACAGCCAGCAAACGCTGAGTTTTCGAGAAAAAAAATCCTTAAGTTTCAAAAAATTCTATTTGTTTTCGTAATAAAATTCATTTTGCCACAGATAATGTAAGATTTTCACTCCTAGGCTGTTCCGTTTCACGTTCAAACAAAGTGACAGCGGATTTTAATGGTGTTTAGTATAAATATTGTAAGTTTTAAACTTTATTTCATGTTTACTGTTACCGTAATGAATCAAAGTATAAGCAAATAATATAATTAATTAAATTAAAAATAATAAAGTTTAATTTATAATCTCGTGTCTTCTCTCTACGATCATGTGTATAGAAACGTAATCGAATGTAAGTGACTCAAACGTTTGACAGTTGTCACTCATCGTAAATCGTAAGTACTCACAGTCATTCATAATTTTTGTGTTCCTTTTTTTTGAGAACTTAGGATGCAAGTGCGAGCGAAGCGAGCTCGGGATCTGGGGGACCCCGACTCGGACAGGTTAGGTTAGAAGGGGATGGCGGGGTCTGCAAGACCCCGCCATCCCAATAGAGAAATCGGAACCCCGCGTAACGGGGTAGGACTTTACTTTAACATCCATCGATTTAAGGGGTGGGAGTTGGCGGGGGGGGGGGGGAAGGGGTATACAACCCCCCGGTGAAAGAAAAGTTGCGAAGCCCCCCCTTTTGTTTTTTTTTATTCTAACCTAACTTGCAAATTTTCTTGTATTGACATCGATTTAAAGGTCGAAAGAGGTAGGGGGTGACGAAAAATATTTAGGGGGTAGTAGCAGCCCCCCTCCCCCCGGCTTCAATACGAGGTAAGGGATTTTCAAGACTTAAATAAAAATAACAACCTAATCTTGCCATGTCGGATCCATCCCAAAAGGAGTTTCAAAGGAAGTACTGCACTTTATGGCGTAGTCGACGGAGCCCCGCGAAACCCAGCTCCTACTTCTGGGTAGTTTAAAAAAAAATAACCACGAAGGGGGGCGGGGGCCATCCCCTTCGTTCTTCGTTCTTCTCATTGCCTTTTTAATAAATTGAGATATGTCGGGACTTAGGGCACCACGACTCGGACAGATTAGGTTCGAAGGGGATGGCGGGGTCGGTCAAAGAACAGCCTTCTAACCTAAATCCCCACAAATTGGCAACACTGGACAATGAAAACACAAAATGGTTTCGTTTTACTTTTGGTTTCACATATCGGCAATAGTCGGTATTTTCTTATAAGTTTTAATTTAATAGCACTAATTTAAATCTGTGAAATATATATCCTATTATGAAATATGAATAAAAAGTATCTAAATCACTAAATATACGTATTTATGTCATACTTAATATGAAGTAAAACACTTTAGTGTGTTGCCCTTAAGTAAAACGAAACGTTCAAGGCGAGACAAAATGTCAAAAGTGTCAAAATATTGCTAAATTTTACGATTTTGTTTTATTTTTTTCTCGTAAACCATTGAACTCCGCAACTTACAACTTTACGTGGAGGTTCCTCATAATAAGACCTTTCTTTAAAAAAACTATGGACTTCCAACTCGACCGATGCTAAAGTAAAGCTTAGCCCGTAGCGGGGCTCCGTCGACAAAGCTTTACAATTTTTTATTTACTTTAACCTTTGAGTTTCACCTTGACCTTGAATATATATTCATAACCTGAGAGCTTGTTATAAGGTTATATTCCAAGATTTTAGTTTTTTTTGGTCTGACCTTGACTTTTGGGTTGTTGACCTTGACCTTCAAGATGTCATTGACCTCCATATTGCTTGGAAACAAATTTAGACCCGCCACTTGCTCTTCCCCACCCTTAATACTATACTATATTTTGGAAATTTTTTAAAACTTTGGCAATTTTTTTCTCTGCACCTATGGTTTTGCTGGTTTTGGGGTTTTCAAAAATACACTAAGAATGGTCTATTCTACCAAAAACAAAATACTTACTATAAAAAATCGCCGGTCCATAAAGTACAGTGCTTCCGTATTCTCGTTAGACGAAGCATAATTGTTACAACCACTGTAATCTAGAGATCATAAGGATCAAATCAACATGCGTTTCATTACTAGACGCCACAATTTTTGTTGGTCTAATCGCCGAACAAAAAAAACTATCTCCTTTCAGTTATTTTTAATCGACTTCTAAAAGGAGGAGGTTATCAATTCGGATGTTTTTAAATATATTTGTTCGGTCATAACTCCGCCATATATTTAAAAAAATCTTTTTTTGTTTGAAAGGGTATACTTACAAGATGGTCCCACTGTCATCAGGTCAGGATCAGAATCTGATGATGGGATCCTGGAGAAATCGAGAGAACTCTTCAAATATTAAGGGACACCTATAGCGATTTGGGTATTTTTTATAGTACCTAACTCGTGCAGTTGTTCTCGAAAAGCACCATTTATTGAAGTGGAACTGATGATGAAGACCACAGATAGCCACCGGAACTACTCAATATTGAGTATTTCACTGGTTGCGGTTTGATTACTTTAATATGGTTGTCAAGCAATTTATGCTCGTCACAATGCGTTTACTCGTCACTATGGTGAAGTGGAGCTGATGGTGTAGTAACAGGAGAACTCTCCAATCATTAACAAATCATTAGCATCGGGAAAAACAATAGTAGATTGTATCATAAGGGAGTAAAATAATATTTTTACGGCGAGGGCGCTTTTCTGAATCCAGAGCGAAGTGAGGGATTCTAGAGTGGAATCCCGAGCGTAGCGAGGGATTTTTAAGTTGAATCCTGAACGTAGCGAGGGGATTGAAGTACGTCGCCCGAGCCAAAAATATATTTTGCGCCTGAGAGATTCACTCTACTTTTCATCACCCACTATGAAAAAATAAAAAGGCGCCTCATATTTTAACCACGCTTGCTCAAGACGGGTTGGCTATTACAGGCTTATAATTATTAACTACAAGTTCAGGTTTCCTCATCATGTTTTCCTTCACCGATGTCAGTAACGTCCAAAATAAACTCACAAAAACATTAAAAAGTGAAAAATTACTTTAATTTCGGAAGTCGTAATTTTTCTGATCAATTACGAGTATGTATCTTTTTAACACAAAATCCTGCATCGCGCATCCCGTTTGGTCGGAGTATCCTCCTTTTTCAATAGAGGATGAGTGAACTTTCCACCCTGTTCCTCAATCTATAAATGCTGAATCCAGTTAGACTGGAAGCCGACCCCAACATAGTTGGAAAAAGGCTAGGCAGATTGATTTTATTTTGCGTCGGTCCTAACACTTCCCAGCACACGGCGCGACTATGGGCCGTCGTACCAGCCAGTCTTTATTCAAACAATATTTGCGTTCGATTTCTTTATCGCTGAACACTAAGATGTTCCAAATTCAAAAAGTACGCGGCAAAGATAATTGCGGCGCACTTATAAAGAGGATTAAAAACTCATTACTGCCCGCTAAAAGTTTCTTATATTTCTTATAGAAAACACCACCTTTGGGTGCACTTAAAGGCGAACCAAGTCGTCCATTTCAAATAGATGGGGTGAAAAAAAAATTTTGCGTGTCTATGGCAAAATATCGAATGTTTTTTTATTTTATTTCTTTGGCCCATAACTCCGCTACGCGAATACCGTTCGCTGACGTAGCCATTAGGTCCTCACGTGTGCAGGTGACACTGACAGGACAACAAAATTTTGTAAAAGGTGATGAGCAGTTGACATTAGGCTATTGTAACTTACATAAATTACAAACTGACCCACTAAAAAGCGAGAAATAAAAACTGTTTTACAAAATAAACCGGCCAAGTGCATGTCGAACCACGCACAATGAAGGGTTCCGTAGTTAGGATGAATTTATCCAACAAACTAAGTTAAGTTAGTCGATTATTACTCGGTAACTTAGAGCCTACGTAGCGGTGATAGTTTTTGTTTTAATTTCGTTAATTATATACTATTGCCGTGAATTTTTTCACATATCCAAAACCAACCATTTAGCTGGCAGGGGGGGGACACTTGACTCTAACAAAACTTAGCACTTTAAAGCTTAATATTTCGCAAAAGGATCTTTGAATCCAAAAATCGTTTTTTAAACGACCTTTTCAACGAAACCCCACACAATGGGATTGACGAGAAAAAAAACTGTTCCCACTATACGTGCAGGGGAGGTAGCCCAAAAAAAATATTTTTTTCGGTATTTTTTTACCACTTTGTCGGCGTGATTTATCTAGACACGCGACAGCGTGTCAAGCTAAGTTCAACAAAAGACAGCAGCCGTGTGTTATATTGCACAAACCATTTGGAGCCACTTTTGACCCCTCAATATCTCAAAATCTATTTAACTTATACACATGAAATTTGGTTTATTTATTATAACCCCTTAGATTAACTAAACCCCCAAAGAACAATGTCAGATGTCCATAGTAACTTTGGCTTAATATTCATTTGTCATGGACAGTGAAAATTCTTACGTTTTTTTGTGTAGTTTAATGTTAAAAGCTTTTCTGTGATTTCCGCTTTTACATTGAACTTCTATGAATAAGAATCGTACTTTACCTCAAAGTGTCAAAAGTCCATTGCCGTAACAATGAACGGACATCGTCAGATTCAACTAAATCCCGTTTCATCCGGAACACATTTATACCACAATTAAAACAACGTAGTTCAATTTTGTAAATGTGAGTACCATGGGGCCGTTTCATATGGTATCATGTTGTATCTTGACTTGAAAGAGCCTGGCAGATGAGAGTATGTCATACTCACTTAAATGTCTCGCTGATGGTGGCGCGTGTGTTGGATCATTCGGTTCCCTACAAAATGGTTGAGCTGGATGGTGCTGATCCACCTGTCATGTTCGTGAACGGGCGCCGTCAGTTGAGACTGGTCATCTCTTATCTGCCAGGGCTTATTTTTAATCTTATATTTTGAATTATTTTTGATTATTTTTCGTTTGACATTGTTCTCACATATAGAAGCACAAAGAATACTGTACCCAGGATTTTGTAATATCTATATACATTTTTAAAAGAGTGTCCTTGGAGTTTCTTGCCCGTTCTTCTCCATAGAGACCTACGAATTTGAATGGGCAACTAGCTTCAACTTTTTGACTAACTGACCGACTCTTTGACAATTCAAAAGCGCCTGTAAATGGTTTAATTGAAATAAATGCTTTGAGTTTGAGTTTGTAGTTGATGGGACATTGTCACAAAATATGTGGTATGGATATAACACAATAGGTATTATATGAGGAATTCGAGAAGAAAACAACAGTACCTACACATATAAAAACACCGGAAACAACACAAGATGTTTGACATCTTGTCATCGTCAAGTCAAGACTAACTAGTCTGTGGTCAAGTCATTGTCATGCGCGCGATTTTAACAGAAGCTAACAGGGTTGCCATTACATTACGGTTAAGTCATAGAGTAAATCGCTTTAATTATTTAGAATAATCGATTACAGTGGCAGAATAGGCAACTACCTGAAACTTTTTTATTTAGAAAAAGAAAAAACGGAACATGATGACAAAATGATTACTTATTAAAATGATTTTCTTTTCGAAAAGTTCTCGAAAAGAACTAAATATTTTCTAATAAGTTGGAATTAAATATTTAAATTGTTGTAGGTAAAAACTTTGTGTCCGTGTGAATTTAGTTTTAAAAGTTGTGTAGGCCGAAACCTGACATTGTTCTTTCATAAATACAGTTCAAACGGTTATTGAGATATTAACGCCTAAAAATCGGCATTTTTATCACTGACCGACTTACCTATCTATATACCTACCTATAGATAAAAAACCTAACCCACTTCCAGATGACTTCTAGAAAGTTGAAATTTGGTATCCAGCCTGGTACTTGTGTGTATACAAAGGAAAATAATAATAATTGTTAATCATTGGCTGTTTAAGTTTTCCGCGAGGCGGGCAGCAGGTGGAGTGCGGCGCGCCCGGGGTCACGGGGATTTAAGGGTTTGGAAATATAGTCATAGTCCGTATCTTGAGGTGACATTTAGGCTTCCTGTACATGATGCCGGAGCCGCACAAGGGCCGGACCACAAGATGAAAAAAAATCATTTTCATTCTGAGATCTTCTATCTCAGAATGAAAATGTAAAATGTACGCGCCGCCGCGCCTCCAGCACCGTTGCGGTGCCGGTGCATATCGCCCTTGCGCCATGGGCGATATTCATTCGTATATACAAGCATGTGGTCTGGCACCGCGCGCCAGTGCGACTGCGGCGTTGTGGACAGGAAATCTTAGTAGTTATTTCATTAATTAAGATCTGTTCACTCGATCAAAACTAATTAGGTAAGTACTACTTGGTTTGGAACGTGGAGTTTGAGTTTGCCAGTGCACTCATTCGACAGCGTATGCTAATGACGCGATTTTCTGAATCGCGGTGTTAAGATTTTCCACGGGATCGTGTCGTAGTATGTTCCCGTGGAAAAATTTCCACTCTGGCGAAGCCGCGAGCTAAAGCTAGTAGCCGGGTCGATTTCACGAGTAGAATTAATTTGACACTTATTTTTCGCTGTCTGCAAATACCCGTTTTATTGCTAACTAACGGTCTATAACGTTTACTTTAATGAAGTTTTGTACGCAAAAAGTAAAATCACGGTGCGTATGTGCTTAAAAGTGACAAAAAAGCAAGATCAGGGTAACACAAATGAGTTACCTCGGAACACGAATGAAATTCTCATAACACGAATGAAGTCTGCATGACACTAATGATATTAGCTAACTGAATTACTGAACCACGTATTTTATGATTTGATATTAAGTTTTTATTAATAATGCACAAGAAAGTATTTATGTTTTAATTTTTTTAAATTTTTTTTACCATCATTTTAGTCATTTGACGTGAGAAGTGAGAACAAAAACAATTGCGTGTAATAGACAATGAGATTTTAATCAAATTTTAACATTATAAAAAAATACAAAAAAAATATTAAGAATAACACGATTGTGTAACAAAATTATTTTTGTCATCAACAAAATATAAGTAACAAAACTTTTTGGTTACAATGTATCTGTTGGTATATATATGAGAAAGCATATAATTTTTTCATATCATTATTACTACCTTACCTACTACTTTTCCTTATTTATTCAGTCATGTTGGATAGTAATCTTCTATTAATATCTAGTTAACCCTTTCACGCTTATGGGACACATTTGTCCCCACATAATTTTTGCGATTTACAATAATACTGGCTAAGTAAAACAGTTTTTAGATACATATTTTTAAATTTTCAAGTATCTTTGCAAGTTTGCTTGCTGGCAACAGTAAAAAAGTCATTACCTGTCAAAAAGTTACCGGAGCGGAAAGTGAAAAAAAAATTCTCTAGACCGTCAACATTAAAAAATATTTTATTGTAATATAGCGACTTTTCACGACAGATTTCCTTCAGAGATATATTCACTGGTAAATACAATTATCGATTTATTACATATTTTCGATTTTCTAAGTAAAAATAATGCATATAATGTAAAAAAATATAAAGGGACGCGGGTGTCCCTATATGCATCAAAGGAGACTTTTCCTTCCAACTAATGATATTGTTTGCCTTGCTATTATTTTCAGTTTATCATTATTATTATCATATAGTTTCTTGCAGATTATGTATTCAAATCAACATAGAGAGTTTTCCCCGTGGGAAGACGACATTTGCGAGGTCTTGACGGCTGGCAACATCAACGACGAGGATGGTTTGGTCCTTGATCAAGAGGACAAATATTTCAAGCGCAAGATATGGGTGCGGGTATGTCGACTGGTGAAATTGAACCAAGCTCAGCGCCTCTAGAAGAGAACATAATTTGAAAATCCACAACCTAGCATTACTGCCATTTCTTTCAACTGCTTTTTGATAGCATCCACACTTCTGCTAAGGAACTGACTCCCGTAAGCATTTTCAATACAGTTGCAGACTTCGAAAGATTGATAGATGAGATTATTGCTCGTGAATCCGTACGTTACTATGAGCTAAATGAGGATCTTTTACCATGACTTAGGAAGTAGCCAATGTTTTCATAGGCATGAACTTTGTAATGGGATATCATCAAGCAAATATGAAACCAGGACATGTATGGAAGTCCCACAGATCCTGACATGGGACTTCCATGCATTGCTAATGTGATGCCTATAAGCCGCTTAAAAGAAATACGGAAGAACTTGCATTTTTGTGACAATTGTAATGAACCGAATAGGACCAATCCCTCTTATGATAGGGCATTCAAAATACGACCTGCTATAGATCACTTCAGCCAAGCTTTTCAAAGTGCTATGACCAACACTAAAACCCAGGCAATAGACGAACATATTATGATAAAGTTCAAGGGCCAAAATATAAGGTGATATAAAAATATCTGCCACTGCTTTAATGGGAGGTAGTATTGTGTTTAAAGATTACAATAGTGAAGAAATTTGGTACAGTTAAATCAATTTGAGAAAATAAAGTAGTTAAATAAACATTGACTCTACTCTGCATAAAGTGGTTCACAAATTACGCGCGATGTGTCGCTTGTTAATGAAAACAACTGCTATCTCTTTCCATCTGTTCTGTGAATGAAAACCGAAATCAGATGACTAGTTCGTCACTATCTACTAGGTACGCAATAATACGCAGGCATACAAGTGTTTTAAAAGTGCAATTACCAGCTACCGCATTCTTCCAAAAAACTGACGTAAATAAGATGATAAACTTCCCATCACACTTAAAACAGGCTTTGGACTGTCAAGTTAGTGTAAGAATCGAAATATGATGACTCACTCGCACACCAAACCTCTGCTGGCATAAGTTTACTGCATGCGCAGTTATGGAGTTACACTCGCGGTAGCACAATATCATTTCAAGATATTATTCTTGATTGGAATACCGTCGTCTGGGTGGCATTTTTAAAGAAAGCGCGCGCGGTATTCCCGAGGCTGACCGCTAAAACTAACTTCCGAGCGGGCTGGCGGGCGACTGGTGGGCGACTGGCGGGCCGGGCGGTTGACTAGCGCGTGCGACGAACGGGGTGGTGCGGGTGAAGGTGGGGGCGCGCGGGGCTGCGCTTTGACGAGCGAGTGGCCGGCGCGCAGCGGCATTGTTTGATAAGAATGGCAACAGCGTATGAACGGCGCGGCGTTTCGCGAATTAAGTCTACGGGATGGTTTTATGCCAATAAATCAATATTTCAATTAATAAATATTTTTTGTATGAAAAAAATATATGATAAGTGATCAATAATTTATCTATACTATTGTAATCTATAAACATAATACTGTCTCCCATTGCAGCCGTGGCAGATATTTTTATAGCACCTTATATAATGAGGAAATATGTATAAAACAAAGCAATTAAATGGGGGTTCAAAATGTGAAGCAGAGCTGTCTCCTCTACTGCTATCTATTTCAGTCCGATATAATTTTTATTTAATATAGTATATTTTATTTAGTATTTTATTTAGTATATTAACACAGGGAATATAATTTTTATTTATGTAGTATTATCTATTAAGTTTCTGCATTAAATAATTACTATTTTATATAATAGTTTGTGTTTATTTTGCAATGAAAAAACGTTCTCGTACTTTTTCGCGATACATTAAAAAATGAATACCTTAACGCATATTGGGACGTATGTGTCCCGTTCTCAAAAACACTGAAATATACACAACTTCTGTCTTTTATATTACTTTTATGTTTAATTAGACCAAAATGAATAGATTTAAATAAACAAAATAATTCTTACTGTCTTTGAATAGTTATAAGCGTGTAAGGGTTAAATCTTACAGATAGGTTTCTTAATCAATCTTTGTTTCTTAATTCTATAATTTCTTTATTCTTTGATTATTTTCCTATTAACTTAATTATAATAATCAGTCTTGATCATGTTTTAAAGTTACAATCACTTTCTATTCTTCCATTTCTTTTCTTATTTTGTATTCTCAAAAGATCTTTCAGTAATAAAGCGGAGGAAAGCCTCTTCATGCCCACCAGACACCTTCTGTTGAGTGTTTATGAATGTCTGATTTGTCCAGTGAAATTTAACATCAGCAAGTCTTTTTAGATCTTCTTTATTTCTAGATTTTATAATTTTGCGTGTTCCAGAAGTTGACGGATTATTGTTCTGATTATAATACTGGATGGATACCTCGTTCAATACTGTAATTCGTTTGCTTGTTGGAATAACTTTTATATTTTGGACAGCCGATTCGACGACACTCTTATAGATTTTATGTAATTGCATATGTTTATTCTCATGTTCGCAGATTTTATCGATACACAAAAAGCAGCTTAGTTTTCGGAACTCAAGAAATTCAGATCCAGAATTCCAGATCACTTGGTGAACTAACATAGTACCCTTGAAGGGTGAAATATTCTTAGGAATAAGAAGTTTTTTTTCTATAATTTCATGCTCTTCTACTACTTTTATCTCAATATTTTTAACATTTTGGCGAACAACTGCAAGGAATGTTGAGAAATCCCCGACGTCACGCCCACATTTAACTTGGCGATCAGCTGTCCGTTTAACCACAGCGCCAACGCCGTCAGGGGCCTTTGCCATGCCATGACCACTTTCTTGGTAATACCATGTAACTAACTTCAAAGACGGGAAGGTATCGCGGAGCTGAGTAAATATGTAAAATACTTGTTTATTTCGGTATTGGCTTGTTGGACTATCTGTTAAAATGTGTGCGGTGGTAATATAGAGACATTTTTCGAACACAAATTCTAAAGCCGTCTGTAAGTGCGCCCAGACTGCCGGGGCATCATGCCGTGTACATTCGCTGACCGTGCATAGACAACGATTAACAGTCTCCCTTCCTTCCTTGAGATAAGCCACCACGGTATGGAGAGACACTTGTCCACGGCTACCCTCAAAGTGTAGACTCTGCACTTTTTCAGCAAATTTGTAACTATAGTTTTCTGAAAAGTCCATGTGGAGAATTGTTTCGTCACGATTAAGGGATTGTTTCAATAGAGTAACAGCTTGGTATTGATTTAGGATGTTCACAGTATGAATAAAGAATTTCGGCAAGGAATGCTCAAGTTTAAATATCAGGTCTGTAGGCTTTATTTTCCTCGTAAATTTTTTCACTATATTTATTTCTTTGGAGCCCACTTTCTTTTTATCTCTGCACCATTCATTGTACTCAATTTCTTCCTGATTATTAAATTCTTTGTACGGTATAACTCTGTCTTTACAAGTTTCACAACCTCTACCAACGCACTTTATATTGTAGTTGTCACAACAGAGAACGTGCAGCATGTCCTGATAATTCTTTATGTCAACAATTTTATTTTTCTTTTAAAGCGAATATCAGTAGATCTGTATTTGTATGTGCCGTACATGCACATGTTTCCCTATCATCTCGTGGCAAATAGACCCAGAATGGGCGTAGCCTTGTAAACGTTACATAACTAATCCGTATGACAGGATTCTCTTCAAAAAAAATTATATGCAATTTTTTTATAGAGTTCAGCAGATACCGTTTTTGTTTTAGTATTCCGTAATTTTTTACATATTGTTTCTTTCCTGCGCCAATGCGACTGTTAATGTCATCTTCATAAAATCTTTTAATTAATTCTTGGACACTGTCACTGCCTTGCTTAATCTTCTGCTGAAATCTGTCTTTTAGACACTTTTTACGAAAGTTTAAGCTAGGTCTACGTTTCATATTGCCAGCGGACTTTAAAATAACTTGTTCAGTTGTCGTTTCTTTGGCAGCATCAGGGCAACTCGATGTACCAATACGCACTTGAGGTAATGCAATGTTTTTGTCAAAACCTGTATATGCCTGTGTTTGTTTTATTTTATTTAATTTCTTTATTAAAATTCTGCAGCGGTTTTGGTATTTCTTAATTAATGAGGTCATTTGTTTTTTTTCTATCGCATGTTTTATCATTAAGGCTTTAATTTTACTTTGGAATGTTCTTTTCTTTCTTTCTTTATTTATCTCTTTCTTTACATTTTCCTCACATAATGGATCAGAGAACTCTTTATCATTTATTTTTCCGTGAGCTTCGAGCATTTGAGAAGAAATAGTTACTTCTTGTATCTTCCGTTCTTTTGCTTTCTTCTCCAGGTATCGCTTCGAATTTTCTCTCCAACGTTTTCTTTGTACTCTTCGTTCCCGTCGAGACATTTCGTTGATATTTTTAACTTTCTGCTCACTTTTCCTTTTTAAGTAAGCCTCCTTTTTTTTAGCCCTTTCAATGGCATATTTTTCGGGATCGCTTTTTATTCGTTTATATTTTTCCCTTCTTTGCTCTTTCACCTTTCTAACTCCTCTTCCTTTTTCTTACATTTTTCTTTCGCCATTTTAAACCTTAAACAATTTACTATATACTATAAAGAAAATCCATCTAATACCTAGTTTTAACAAAGAAGTTAATTGTAATTATCATGGGAGACACATCAATTAGAGAAAACTCTTGAAGTTTGCAAATATAAATAAAGTTTAAAACCAAATTTACGACTCAAAAGCTAAAAATAAGCAAATAATCATAACCCTTCTTTTTTCGTAGTCAAGTAATAAACCGTTCATTCGTGTAGAATGGAATTTCATTCGTATCACTCGAAAAATTGACACTAATGAAGTGACACGAATGAAATTTTCAACAAATAACCTAATTTATTGCGTCGTAGAATATTCTAGACGCCATTAGAAGGCCACCAAATATCTCGGTTATTTGTTGCTAATCTACGTGCATGATAATAAATTCATTGCTCAAACACTTATTATCACACTATTATAAACACGAATGATTTAATTTTCGTATTAAGCACAAAAATAAAATAAAATTGCGATTTCTTACCAGAATAACGAGTGCGCGCGTCTGCTTTCACCGAACGTTCACGTGCCACTGGGTTCCTTTACGCAGCGCGGAAGCGGGGAGAGCGGTAACCACCGGGGATGTTCTTATAACGGAACGTTTATTTAGTCGACACTAATGATATAAAAAAGTGATCGCAAAATAAAACGCAGGGAAATCGTATTATATTTTATATTAATTTAAAACTATCAGCGTAACTTGATTTTATGGTCATTCATGTGTAATCAGAATTAAAAAAAATACATTTTTGCAAAAAAGTATTTTTTTATAATTTAAGTTTTGTTGAAAAATCAGGAAAATTACCAGTGACACAAATGAAAAAATAGATAGTTTCTTTTAATTATCTCGAATATTAATATATGATAGTTTAATATTTCTAACTGTACAATATTAAGATGTAATGTAAGCATCGCATTAAATAGAAATTACGCGTATTCCTACAATATTATAGGAGTTATTTCACAAACCCAATTTTTACGGTTTGTTTGAAATTGACCCAACCCATAAATTAAAAAATATATAAAAAATCGTACTTGTACCGATACGTTACGTATTGTTTGCGAGTGTATCAAAGCCGATAGTGAGTTCAAAATGTAAATCCAAAATAGCGGCGGCAAAGAGTTTAAAATTTTTAGTTGTTGAGAGTTGAGATATATGCCAATAGAGTTGAGATATATGCCAATGGAAAGATCTCTACGAGGCTAATATTTTGTGATTCTCTCGATTGTTAGTACGAAAGGAGCTACAGAGCTCTAAATGTGAGTAATTAGCCAGGCGCGGGGTGTTTGGGTCGCACTAAACGTAAAGACCGAAGTTGCAGTCCATTACCTAAAAAGTGTGTTCGTGGTGGTCGCTCTATGCGTTGTATACACATATAATAGCTCAATGTTTGGTACAGATTTTAACTTTAATTACATTTACACAAACAAAACGCCCATATCGAATCATTTTGTATCTGATTATTGATTCGTTTATCGAATCCATAAAAGTAATTAAGGAAAATAATTACTTATTTTTTATTACTTGGCAACACCAAATGCATTATCTGTTGTCAACGTAGACAGAGCTCTTCTACATACGTAGTATCTCTAAGTAGTCTGTGTCTTCTACGGTTGTCAACAAGAAAAACAGACAGCTGACTTTGCTTTGCTTTCATTCGCTTTGTTTCCTTGCTTTGTGAATACGGTTTAATTCGGTTGTGAATATTGTCTCGGTTATTTCTTTTTAAACGTTTGTTTCTGTTATAATGTACTCCGACACTGCTTCTTACGAAGACCCAGCCTTACTCATGGATTTACCCAAGCTGCTTCTAACGTTGACCCTGGAGCTATTTTGTACATCGAACCGGCTTTAAACTACAACCTTGGCGCGAACTTGGACGCTCCTAGGCATCGTCTTTTTCTCTCGAGTGGGAATGGGGAAGAAGGATATATGCGGTGTGTCAATTCTGGCATCGATGTTATGCATCGCAGAAGACGCAATCTAGAGCTTGTCGAAATACAAACAGTGATTCGACAATGGACTCCTCAAGTCATAAGTCGTATTTTCTAACCTTAAACTGCTCCGGTAGCAGCAGATGTACCAGATTCAACAGGAACAGTTACCCTACCTGATTTTTCAAGAGCACCAGACACGCCTTTACAAAGAAATACTTATTTTTACTATTTATTTTGTAAAATAAATGCTCATAAAATAAGTTTTTTGTGACAAGATCGCAATATTACAAATGCCAGAAATGACATATTTTTGCAACTTGCTGCAACCTTATTATTATATTTAATTTCTTTTAAGTAATAAATACTCAAAACGCAAGTCATTTATTGTTATAGCTAATGCCCACGTTAGGCTAGAGCACCCTAACAAACTGATCAATTCAGTTTAAGGGGGATGCTCTAAGGTAGCCCGCGAAATTCAAATTTTCTTACGTTTTTTGCAATTTGCAGGTCAGTATCAGGTGGTATGTTGATCTAAATATGATTAGCGGCCGTAACAAATATGGGTTTACAGAATTATAAACATTAGAATCAGCAATACAACTCTCTAAGTTCATTTTAGTGCACTGAATGACTATTTCATGAAATAATGACATTTGGCACTTTCATGAACTTAGAGTTGTATTGCTGATTCTAATGTTTATAATTCTGTAAACCTTAGATTATAAAATGTGTAAACATTTGTATAAACATACGAATTAATAACCTCCTCCTTTTATAAGTTTCGGAAATGTATAAAACAAGACAATAATAATTGTTGCACATTGGTCATGGCACATTGCTGATGGTGGTTGCAGAGTGCAGGCAGAGGCTGGGGCAGTCTATTGGCCAGTGAGTATGGTAGTGCACGGCACTGAGGGCAGTGTTCTGTTGGCAGTGCGCGAGGTCGCACTTGTTCCGGTTGTCACTTCCGCTTTTAATTACTTTTGATAATTTCACCGGCGGCGGCGCCGGCGCGAGTGCGAGTGCGAGGCCGAGAGCTATCGATCGGCTGCGTCGTGTATTATACTATCGACAACAACTCAGTGCATGGCCGCCGTGCCGCAGTGGCCCTGTCCCCAGTCACCTTGAAACCAATTACCTAGGTATTTGTAATTACTGGTCCCCTATGTTTGGGTATTGTTGGTAGTGGACTAGTGGCGAGGTCGCGCGAGTGGCGTCGTTTCGTCGTGACTAATATTTAGGCACGCAGTTAAGTCTGCGCGAGTGAGTCACATCACAGGCTATTTCGGTGGCACTAAGATAAGGGTCGCGGCCGACCTCGCCGCACTCGCTGCGACACGGCACACATGCGCGCGCCGCTAACTCGTCGACCTCCCACTTGCACAACAATATATTTATGCTATGTACTTGTCCAGTTGAATGAGCTGGCTAACTGAACGCGATATGTAAACTGCAGTGATGATGTTCATGTTAACAACACACTAGGGGCTTAATTATTAACACGCTTTATAACACACTTTTATTTTAGGTTTACCTACTGTAACTTGTTGGTCTGAGACTGTAACTAACAAAAAATGTAATCAAATCTTGAAAGTGTTTAACCTACTTCTACTAGTCGTATCGAAATGAAACTTTGTACTTATGTAGGTCTGTAAGTAGTTCGGATGACAATACTATAATTTGGTATCTTGTAGCTGATTTGATGATGGAGTCAGGAGGTGGATACTGGAACTCTCCAGTGGCTACTAGTAAACCGCTCGAGTTTGGGTTTCTTTTGACTGGTTTTAGTGTTGTTTCACCAGGTCAGGATTTGATGATGGTATCCTGGAAAAATCGAGTGAACTCTTCAAATATTATAGGCACACCTGTACTGATATCGGTATTTTTAGGGTTACCCAAAGGGTAAAACGGGACCTTATTATTAAGACTCCGCTGTCCGTCCGTCTGTCTGTCTGTCCGTCTGTCACCAGGCTGTATCTGCTGAGCTGTGATAGTTAGACAGTTGAAATTTACACAGATGATGTATTTCTGTTGCCGCTATAACAACAAATGCTAAAAAACAATAAAATCAATATTTAAGGGGGCTCCCATACGTGATTATTTTGCTCGTTTTTATAGATAATGGTACGAAACCAAAGAGAATTAAACCACTTGATAGCTGATAGACTGATTTCGTCTAGCTAGGCACACGACTCACTACTGCGGGCCGGGGGACGAAGAAATTACAGCGGTTGTGATTGGCCGATGCAACAATGTTAGGACGAAAGGTCCAAACATAGTGATGCACAAGTCAGTTTTGCACCAATAATATCGATGTCGATAAAAGGAAGACAAATAAAAGGAAGACCATGAATTTTAACACTAGATGTGAAATTTTGTTCAGATAAATGAAAAGCTGACATTGCCGTAAGGACATACAACTGACATTATCATAAGTACCTATTACTAATAAATGTACCCACTTGAGAAGTACGCATCATTTCCCTATATATTCATTCCTTATCCGCCACGACAAAATCAAAAAATTGACAGGGAGCGAAATAGGTAATCGAAAGAGTGCGACTTTGTATTCAACAGGAAGGGACTCATTTTGAGCATTTGATAAATTGATTAATTTTGTATTAAAAATGTTAAAATTCATGGTCTTCCTTTTATTTGTGACACTATGTTATTTAGCAAAAAATAATCCTTATGATGAAGCCTTTCGATCGGTATGATAAAACTACAGGGTGATTATTTTTCTCATGTAACGGGTTCGATTCCCGGTTCAACCATGTAATTATTTAAATATCTATGAATGCAGTTTAATTTGTTTTTAAAATTCAAATAATGTATTCTTTCAGTAAAATGTTCCATCTACAATATTCAAGGTACTTTAGGGGTATGAGGAACAGGGTGTAAAGTTCACTCATCCACCATAGAAAAGGGAGGATCCTCCTACCAGACGGGTGTTGTGTCTGGCGGGCAACTGCCCAATGATTGATATTGGATTTTTGTATATATTGTTCTCTGCACGGTAAACTCTAATTGCGCGATGCAGGATTTTTGTGACGTCAGGATTTTTGTGTGACGTCAGGTCTTTGATGCGTAGTTCGAATGTGGCGATGTAGGTACCGCCACATCACTCCCCTCCGGAGACCGAAGGTCGATAGTGGGCTGAGTCTTGTATCTTGCGATGCTTGCCAGTGCCAGTTGTGGTTCCAGTGAGTCGGAACCGGGTGCCGCATTGTTCGCAGTGGGTCGGAACTGTTTGCGGCGATTGTGGTGATTGAGTTGATTGAGGTGATTCCCCAGTGGGTCGGGGTGATGAGGCTGCGGGTGATGACCAGGAATGCGCGTTCGCTGCATGCTGGCGGTCAGGATACCCGTTGACGCCTCGGGTGTTGGCTTGGCTGTGTGACTCGCCTCACTGAAAGCTTGCGGGAGTGATGATGATGACGTCATTCTGGAGTAGTTGCACGAAGGCTGCGTTGACGTTCATATTCGGGGTCACCAATTTAGGGGTATGAGGAACAGGGTGTAAAGTTCACTCGTCCACCATAGAAAAGGGAGGATCCTCCTACCAGACGGGTGTTGTGTCTGGCGGGCAACTGCCCAATGATTGATATTGGATTTTTGTATATATTGTTCTCTGCACGGTAAACTCTAATTGCGCGATGCAGGATTTTTGTGACGTCAGGATTTTTGTGTGACGTCAGGTCTTTGATGCGTAGTTCGAATGTGGCGATGTAGGTACCGCCACAGTACTTTCCCTCCATTTGGCATATCCGTGGGACGTCCTGTATAGTCATTGTATCGGTCCGAACTTTTGACGGCATAATTTCTAAGAAATTGCGCGGCATTCCGTCAATTCGCCTACTTATGATCCGTGACCCCGGCAAATGACTTCTGCGCTACAGTTCTTTAAGTACAGGTTGCTCCAAGATGCAAATTTAGAAAATTGTAAATAAATCAATAAATAATAACGCTTAATGAAATTAAAATATTTTCATAAAACGAATACGCGAAATCGTATGCGGATTTGGGGGTGTCAAAGTTTGTATAGATGAATTTGAACGCACAGTCAGATTAACTCGAAACTCAGTATTTATAGGTACTTAAAACCAAAAATAAAGAATAATGTATATCAGGGTTTTTCAAATCTACCCCTAACGGGATGAAAATGGGTAGTCTACGTCACAGCTCAAACCACTGAACGGATTGGGCTAAAATATACGTAGTAAAGAAGGCATCCAGAAAGGGTTTTTTCGAATGAAAGAGGAAGAGGAAAGCGGGGAGTTCAGGAAGAGAGGATACAGATTATATGAAAAATCTTATTCCTTTAGTTATTAAACTTGAAACTTGGCAATACTTGCCATAGTAAATAATAAAGATTGTCACTTTAGTTTTTTAAGCAATCCGTCACATACGACTAATAACGGGGTGGCAAAGTAAGTAAGTAAAAATTTTAACGCGCTGTCGGATTAGCTCGAAACTCGTTACGGTAGTAGGTACTAATACTTAAAACAATAATAAAACTTTAAAAAAAAAATTGACCGACTTCAAAAAAAACAAAACAAAAAAGGACTACTGTACTAAAACCAAACGACAAAAGTACTTCTTTAATAATAAGAGAAAAATAAAAAATAAAAAAATAACTTTAATTTCGGAAGTCGGTGTCTTTGCTTTTAATTTTAGTTTTTGGCCACCGACTTCCGAAATTAAAGTTATTTTTTTATTTTTTATTTTTCTCTTATTATTAAAGAAGTACTTTTGTCGTTTGGTTTTAGTACAGTAGTCCTTTTTTGTTTTGTTTTTTTTGAAGTCGGTCAATTTTTTTTTTAAAGTTTTATTATTTTTCCATTTTTTGTGTAATTTGATTTTTGTAATCATGGGTAGACCAACTAAAGGAGCCACCCGCATGAAGAAAAACAGAATTAAAGAGACTAATACTGCTGAAAAAGAACGCCTATCTAAGAATCGCAACCGGAGTGCTATGTCCGGTTCCCAAGAATCACCGTTAGCTTGTCATGCTAGGTTATCTCAGATGAGAAATTACATGCATTCTCATTTGTCACAGGAGTCGCCAAATGATAAGATCTGCCGACTCAATCTTATTCAAAAACGATTAAGTGGCGAGTCGTCTGAACAGCGCAAGTATCGTTTAGATTTTATACGAAACCGGCTGGCTAATGAGACTCCCGAGCCTTCTCAAGAATATAAGGGTGAACACTATACATTTGCTTACACTGTATAGTTCCCCTCATCATCATATTATAAGGTGACCATAATCAGATCTGTAATGTCACTTACAACCTATATGGTTGCAAAGTTCTTATCAATATAAATGAGTTAAGTCCAAACACAAGGTAATTACTGTGAACCGTTGAGGAGTTCCGTTAATCGTCCTTCGTCTTCATCATCAGACCCTTAACGACAGTCACAACCCATCCAAGTGTAAGGTTCTTATCAATACAAATTAATCAAGCCCAAACACAAGATATCTGCTGTAAACCACTGAGGAGTTCCCTCGACTGTCTTTCGTCTTCATCATCAGACCCCTAACGACAGTCAGAACCCATCAAAGTGTAAAGTTTTTATCAATACAAATTAATCAAGCCCAAACACGAGGTATCTGCTGTAAACCATTGAGGAGTTCCCTTGACTGTCTTTCGGCTCCATCATCAGATCGACTCCAGGCCTTCATAAAATTGTAGTGCTGTAAAATACTTAATGAATAAATTAAGGAATGTACTAGTTGCCCTTACGATTTTTGAAAGTTCCTCTCGATTTCTCTAGGATCCCATCATCAGATCCTGACTTGGTGACAATGGGACCACCTCAGAAGTATAAGCTTTTGAACAAAAAAAGAATTTTTGAAATTGGTTCACAAACGGCGGAGTAATCGGTGAACATACATAAAAAAAAAAAAAAAAAAAAAAAAAAAAAAAAAAAAAAAAAACAATCATCCCGAACATAGTACCTCCTCCTTTTTTGAAGTCGGTAAAAAATTAAAAGTGCGTGTTTCGGGGTTTTGTACGTGACTATCTGACTTAACTTGGATAATACCTTCATTATGTAATGATATAATAATATTTAAACCACCGACTACATAATTATTATCATTATGTTGTTGCAGCCCGCAGATATGTTTTTCATCAATAAAAAAAAGGAAATATTGCCCGTGTTGCGGGAAGTATGGGATACATAATAAAAATACTTTGAAAAAAGTAATTGCTACAAGGTGTGGGAACGAGTCTGATGGCAAAAATATATTTTTAAGAATTTTTGTCCGTTTGTCTGTTTGTTTGGATGTATGTGGGATTCGGTAGGGAAATGAAATTCGGCATTAATACACTAACTATTATTTATTTAAAATACAAGGAAAAAATATAAAAAATCTCAACAGTATCGACAAAAGTCAAACTGCAAAAAAAAAAAAATTACTACTTCTTCAAAAAAAACTAAAGTATCCTGCATAAAGGATCTACTTGCTCATTTCCTACAATTCGGCCATCCTATTGTAAGTCTGTCCTCAGACTCCTAGTTAATAAAATATAATCATTTTTGACTTCGAAAACAACTTACAAACCGACCCTATACTTAAACAACACAAAACCGTAATGAATTGCCAGAGAAACAACATCACACAAAATGACAACTCATTACTAAACGCAACTAAATAACTACTTAATTAAATAAAAAGTTGTAGTTGAAGTTTAAATAAAATAAAATGTACTTCAGCCTTAGACCGGCCAGGTTTTCATATGGTCAGCAGCTGTAGTAAGTAGTCTTTGTAGGTCCCTCTGCTGAACTGTCAGACTTCACAACCTAATAGCGATCTCGTCCCAATATCTTGATTATTTTATACAGTCCGAGGTACTTGGGTCTTAATTACATGTGGGTACCAAATTGAGTCCTTTTAATGGGTACATAATCTCCAACTGAATACTTTGTACTCTTTCCTTTTCTTGTTGTAATTCTTCCTACTTTCTTCTTGTATTTCGTATATTTGAATTTTAGCTTTTTTCTCAAATCTTCTCTTTCTTGCACAAAACTTTCTCTATATTCTGCTTCTAACATAGATATAAATTCTACGTCCTCCTTTTGCTTCATTTTGCCCCTGTAAGTAGTTCAAATGGCGACATTCCAATACTTCGTTGATACGTGCTGTTTATTGCACTCTGCTTACTTGACGATACCACAGCTTATCATCTTGCAAACATAACTTGGTTAATACAGACATCACAATTCTATGGATTCGCTCCACTTGACCATTGCCACGAGGCACTCCTGTTGTTATTATGATGTGTTGAATATTTTCTGTTCTACAATGCTCAGCAAAATCGTTGCTTATGAAAGCTGCACCTCTATCTGATATTATCCTCCGTGGATTGCCCCAAGTCTGCTGATGCACCCTTAGCTTCTCTATCGCCTCCTTGGTGTTTGTGGTTTTAGTTGGTAATAACCACACAAACTTTGTGAAACCATCCACTACAGTTAGTATATAATTATACTGATTTTTGGTTTCCGAAAGGGGTCCGACGTGATCGCAATGCAAAGTGTCTAATGGTATGTCCCCCTTATTGATGTTATATAGCAAGCCTTCTTGCTTTCCGGCTTTCTTCATGGCCAACAAGCATGGTATACAAGAGACTAACACTTCTTCTATCTTCTTAGTAATATCATTTATATAATAATCTCTAATTAGCACCTCTAACATCTTCTTTTTCCCAAAATGACCATTTTCATGGACATTTTTTATAATATCATATTCCAAACCTTTAGGTATTACCAATAATCCTTCAGCTCCTTTGTACAGTAATCCATTTTGCTCATAGTAATCTGAGTAAGGTTTATCTTTTAGTATGTCCAATATTGCTTTTACTCCTTCATCAATCTCCTGGGCTCTCCTTATCTGTTCATGAATATTCCTAGTTATCATTCCAATATAGGGATTACGGCTGAGAGCATCTACATGTCTCATCTTCGTGCCAGCTCTATGCTCTACAGTGTAATTATATTCCTGCAACAATAAAACCCATCTGGCCACTCGTGTTGACAAATCTTATTTCTTGAGTGTCATTTCGAAAGCCAAACAATCTGTGACTATTTTAAATGGAATACCCAACAAGTATCTTCTGAATTTTTTAACACCTTCAACCACAGCCAAAGCTTCCAACTCATAACTTGAATATTTCTTCTCAGCGTCTGTAGTCTTTTTACTCATGTAGTACACAGGATGCAATAGTTGATCATTAGGATCTTTTTGTAATAAAATTGCTGAAAAAGCTTGTTGCGAAGCATCCGTATGCATCTCTGTAGTCAATTTCGGATCAAATATTCTCAAAACTGGCTGTTCCGACAGGATCTTTTTCAATGTTTCAAAAGCTATTTTATGAACATCTGTAAATTTAAATTGACATTCTTTTTTCAACAGATCTGTTAGTGGTTTGGCTAAAGCAGAATAGCCTTCAATAAATTTTCTAAAATAGAAGGTAAGACCAATAAAACTCTGTACCTGTTTCACAGTCCTTGGAATGGGATATTTCATCACCGCCTTTACTTTTTCAGTTGAGGGTCTAACAGTACCATTCTCCACTATATGACCCAAATATTCCACTCGTGTAGTGAGTAATTCACTCTTCTCCCAATTAATGATTGACCCATATTCAGCTGCCACCTTCAAAACTTGTTTTAGCCTATCTAACCCTTCTTCATAAGTTTTAGACGAAATAATTATATCGTCAATAAAATTAGCATAAACCCTTCAGATTCAGTCAGTCACGGAAAATCGCATTAATAAATCTAGTAAAGTAATTGGGGCATATAATATGGTCAATCCGAACGGTGCCTTTGTGAATTCATATTGCCCTGATTGGGTAACAAAAGAAGCATATTTAATACAGTCTTCTCTAATCTTCAAATGAAAAAATGCATCTTTTAAATCTAATTTACTATAAATAGTAGCTCCTGTTAACTTATCTAAGTGATCATCAATAATTGGTAAAGGAAAGTGATCCTTCACAATTTTTTCATTTATCTTTCGATAATCAACACAAACTCGCGTTTGACCATTCTTCCTTTTAACTAAGACCAAGGGACTAGCATATTCCGAAAAACTTGGTTTCACAATTCCTTTCTTTAACCACTCTTCTACTTGATCAGTGACTACCTTCTGCTCCTGTGCTGACAAACGCCGAGTAAGCTGCGCCACTGGTATATTGTCCTTCAAGACAATCACCGTCTCCAGCGGTGCTTCCTTGATTTGTGATGGCTGGTATCCTTCAACTAGATTAGCCGCAGTCTCAGACCAACAAAAAAAGAAAGACGGAGCATTACGTACATCAAAAGTGAAGCCACCATTTTATCTATGTGTATGTAAAAAGGGTTGTCATTTGTTAAAGTTTTTCCCTATAATTTGGGGAATAATATTTTGGGTAGGATAATATTGTACGAGTAAGATATTGTTGAGTATGGTATTGTACCTCAATTGTTAGGAAGGATTCCGAAACAAAACCATTTTTTTTTACATCGCAAAATAAAATAAAATAACAATTAAGTACAAAGTGCATTTACATACAGCCCTATCGTCAATGGCTACATGAGGCAAGTCTGGTAACTCCTACAAAAAAAAATACACGAGTAATGGCAGCTTTTGATTAAAACCTTAGGAAGATAAATGAAGAATTAGGACATACTTGAACAAACGTACAGCCAGAACTTTGTGAAACTGAGTTTTCAGCAATTACGTAGGACGATGGAAATAACATCTAAAAAATAAAATTTGGTACAGTAGTATTTAAATTTGCTAGACTAAGCTGAGAAACTAACTAAAATAAAATAAAAAATACAGTCTCGTGTTTAATTACTGTTTTGATAAAATCTCATTTTTGTTTTTCAAATTTTATATCCGCTTTTGATCACACGGCGAAGTCCACGATTAGTTGAATAAAGGTCATTATTATCAAAATGATCGGAACAAACCACGCTGGTTTTCGATGGCAGCCATTCTGGATCATTCCGACTATTTCTTATAGCTACTATCCATTTACTTTTATTTTCAATATTACTTGGAAATCTAAAATATTAAATACATAAAAAAAACGCATATAATTACTCGAAATAAAAAATATCGAACGGGAAAATTTCAAATCATATTATGGCAACCCTCGCACTTTAAATGTCACTGTTTTCGTTCGTTCATTCGTACAGGTTTTTGTTCCAAGTAACCTAAAATTCATAGTTAACTAAATTAAGAAACGATGTTATTTGAAGTACTTCCATGTGAAAAGTAATTCCGTGAGACTTTTTATGTGATTTGCTATTGTTTTTACAAGTTTTCACTACACAAGAAGGCATAATTCTATTTTTTTTATTGAAGTTTACTAGACGACGTCTCGTGACGTACTAGGAGCGATGAGCATAGTTTTTGTGTAGGTGTGTGCGTGAGCCTGTGTGTTTACTTGCAGGAGCATAGTTTTGTGGCTACACGTTTGATATAGGTAATGATCCGTCTTTCTTTTTTTGTTGGTCTGAGGCCGCAGTTGCCCGAACACTATGAGGAACATGGCTCAACTCAATCGGAATCGAACCTTTAGTATCTGCAAGCAAACTCAATATTTCACCTTCATCGTGAGGCATAACGCTCACTTCACCTTTATCAAAAACAACCCTAACTAAATCTAAAAAAGGTTGTCCTAAAATCATTTTATATGGCATTGAATCTCTGGGAACAATATAGAAAGTTAAATTATAAAAATAATTATTAATTTTTACGTCGCCTTTACACTTTCCGAAAGCTTTTACCTTCTTACAACCTAAACCTGTTAATTCTTGTATTTTCTTTCGTGTAAACACAGTTTGAAAATTCGAAATATAGGTCCTGCGTTACAAGGTTGAGATCACTACCCGAATCAATTAGACTTTCGACACAAACATCACTTATTTCAACGCTTATTTCCGATTTACGCACTTTGTTTGCATTCAAAATATTTTCAGTTTCACCGCCGTCAACGTCAGTGCTGCCAACCTCACACGTCAATTTTGCACACAGAGTTTTCACATCTTTTCTCGCTGCTTATGTTGGTAGCCGTGCACTGTGGCGCTACATGACCGAACACACCACATTTAAAACACTTGGTTCCTTTCTTACAGAATGGTGCCACGTGATCCTTATCCCCACATTTGTAGCACCTCCGATCATGCGTTTCCATTTTCTTCTCGCCATGCGACGACGAGGAAGGTGCGGCTGCATTCCGCTTGGCCACCTTTGCCGTATTTTTTTTCATCGTCTCGTATAACGACAGTTTCTCCATTAATTGACTATATGTAGTCGCGCCATAAAGTATGGTTTTATTACTCTCATAGTCTATGATACCTTTGACAATGTATTGCACCGCCACATAGTCGGCAATCCTTGCACGCTTCGCTATCTCCTTCATCGAAATCATATATTCATAAAAAGACTCCTTACGCTTCTTCCTTGAAGACAGCAACTCATGAGCTTCTTTGGAATTTATACTGTCTGGAAATTCTTTGGCGATTGCCGCCTTCAGCTCATCAAAAGTGCGATGCAGCTTCTCAGTTCTAAGCTACATAGCCGCGACATCAGTAAGTGAGCGCCTGGCCACAATCAGTGTTTGCGCCGACGTCCACTGCATAATGTCCGGATGGTCCTCCACATCTTGGGCCCATTTACTCGACGTGTACGTTTTGTCTGTCCCGTCAAACTTGGGCACTAGACCGTCGTACCACAACGACGGCGCAGCAGCTGGAACCGCCGCCGTTTCCGTCTATTTGGACATCTTTCCGAAATTTGGACCAATCTTTTTATTTTTTCTTTTACCCCACCTTTATTACTTCTTTCACCACTACAAACACCTCAAAGACAAGTCATGGAAAATTTTCATCACCTCTTGGAAAATTTTCATCACCTCTTGCATCAAACAAAACACCATTATTTTGCCCAATTTTCCGCTACCATCCCGGACGAGCCCCCAAGAATTGTGGGAATGGTAGGGAAATGAAATTCGGCATTAATTACACTAACTATTATTTATTTAAAATACAACCAGGAAAAAATATAAAAAATCTCAACTATCTCGGCAAAAGTGATATCTGGCAAAAAAAAAAACAAATTACTACTTCTTCAAAAAAAAACTAAAGTATGCTACATAAAGGATCTACTTGCTCATTTCCAACATGTATGTTCCGGATTGGCGCAAAAATGGCCCAACGGATATGGATGAAAGGCACACAGATAGTTTATAACCTGCACCCTAATTGCGTAAAGCCAGACATAGCAAAAATATTTGAACACAATTGATCACTTGTTTGAACACATGTGTGGCAGGGGTGTTTGGGTATTTCATCAAAGTTTGATCACAAACATATTCATATATGTCAACTTTGCCATTCCGTGTAATTTTTTCGAGCGCACATCATGGCCGGCGCCAGACATAGCAACAATATTTGAACACTTGTTTGACACGTGTGTGGCAGGGGTGTTTTACACGATCCACAAACTGAATCAAATTGAAACAAATTTCTAATCCATTGCTTCATACGTTTGAAAAAAAAAACTGCTCAACAACGTAAATAACGCAATGAATGTTGTTGAACTGTCAAAATGAAATATTAGTCTTTATCGATTACGAAATAAAGTTACGCAATTAGATAACTGGATTTACACATCGGGTACTTTCAATTGTAAATAACGCTATGTTAAAGGTCCATAATTGGTTTACTATAAATAATTTGGTATTAAATGAGAAGAAAACGAAATGCATAAGATTCACTTTACCGAATGTTAGCAGTAGTGAATGTCACGTTGTACTGAATAGGGAGATACTAGATTACGTCGAAAAGACAGTTTTCCTGGGGATCACGCTTGATTCAAAACTACAGTGGGGTGCTCACTTAACATCACTTGCAGGGCGACTAAGTTCAGCCGCTTACGCTGTTTGGAAAATCCGCCAACTAGCAGACGTGGGTACCTCAAGACTGGTCTATTTTAGTTACTTTCATAGCATCATGTCTTACGGTATTTTGCTGTGGGGACGGGCTGCAGATATTGATTCTATCTTTATACTGCAAAAGAGGGCTGTCCGAGCCATCTACAACCTCCACAGACGCGAATCTCTAAGGGAACTGTTTAAAAAAATTAACATCATGACGTTTCCTTGTCAGTATATATATATGAAAACATTATCTATGTTCGGAAAAATCTACATCTTTTTAGTAAGATAAGTGACAGGCATAAGTTTAACACTAGAAATAGGAACAAATTAGATCAACCACGTTTCAGATTGTCTATAGTACATACTTCTTTTATGGGGTACTGTGTAAAATGTTATAATAAAATACCACCCGATATTTTTCAACTAAATGAGAAGAAATTTAAAACATGCATTAAACCCACACTATGTAGACAAGCATACTATAAGTTGGATGATTATATCGTAGATAAAAATGCTTGGCTTAATGCTGGTCCTGCTCCACAGGCACTTGGGCTCAATAGTTAAATTTTTTATATTTGGAAGAGTGGCTTCCCCTTTTTTTTTCTAACTATAGGAACTTAATGTTTATTTTTTATTTAAATTCTATTATATTAATCTCTCAAGTACATTGCGAACTATAGTTTTGTATAATTTAGAAGCACTTTTTCAATTTTGTAAATGTGAGTACCATGGGGCCGTTTCATATGGTATCATGTTGTATGTTGACTTGAAAGAGGCTGGCAGATGAGAGTATGTCATACTCACTTAAATGTCTCGCTGATGGTAGCGCGTGTGTTGGATCATTCGGTTCCCTACAAAATGGTTGAGCTGGATGGTGCTGATCCACGTGTCATATTCGTGAACGGGCGCCGTCAGTTGTGACTGGTCATCTCTTATCTGCCAGGGCTTATTTTTAATCTTATATTTTGAATTGTTTTTGATTATTTTTCGTTTGACATTGTTCTCACATATAGAAGCACGAAGAATACTGTACCCAGGATTTTGTAATATCTACAGGAAAAGTTTTTATCCACTGCGCAAATTTTGACAAATTAACCTTAAACCAGTTTTATTAAACATATTTTTTTTATTTTGATGCGTCTTAATACAAAAACATTAAAAAATCGTTAACGAAAGATGTTTATTTTAAAAGTGGTTGTATGGCTAACCGCCGCCGGTGGCGCGCGGCGAAGCGGAACGCGCGAAAGTACCTACCTATCAGCTGTGCGCTCGCTCGATTCGCCGGCGTAGGTATTTACGTGGGTTACTGGCCCTTGGATCTCGCTCAAAGAAATCAAAAATGCTTTCTTCGATTTCGATCGCCAGTCGGGGTCTGCCAGACCCTCGTGCATGATTCGGGGTTCTGAACTGTCCGTGATCAAGTAGCCTTTGAGTGGCCGCTAAAATGGTCCTTTCATTAGGAACCGCGGGGTTAAGGATTCCATGGGCTCGCATTCGAGGTATGCTCTCCGTCGCATACATTCTGCGAGCTGCTCGCAAACTTTCACCACTCAGTACATACACTCGCACCATCTCGTAAAACTCGCGGTTAGTGCAGTCCGACATCGTGACCGGTAGGTACAAGCACGACACGTGCGGCGCGGCGCTTGCGCGGGAAAGCGATTAGACGCGACGTCACACAACAGCGCGTGCGATGAGCGAACTGTCGGCCACAGCGCCCGGCGCCGCCCGGGAGGGGGTTGCACCCCCGCGCAACACCGCCGCCTGTGCGCCGGCCGCCGCACGCGCCCATTGATATTATTACGAATAGTTTGTGTCCATATTTTGCTGATTTTAAGTAGGATAAAAAAACAAAAAAAAGTATTGAATAAATAATGGAAATGTGTTCTATTACTGATATTGAACCACCAAAAAAAATTTGCGCACTGGTCAAAAACTTTTCCTGTATATACATTTTTAAAAGAGTGTCCTTGGAGTTTCTTGCCCGTTCTTCTCCATAGAGATCTACGAATTTGAATGGGCAACTAGCTTCAACTTTTTGACTAACTGACCGACTCTTTGACAATTCAAAAGTGCCTGTAAATGGTTTAATTGAAATAAATGCTTTGAGTTTGAGTTTAACAAAAATTTGCAGCTTAATATTCCGCAAACGGATCCCTGAATCCAAAAATGGTTTTCACAAACTCCCATTATTTTTAAACAACAACTTTCCAACGATACCCCACACCATGGGATTGACGAGAAAAAAAAACAATCCCCGCTTTAAACGGAGGGGAGGTTTGATTGAGTTATTATTAGAATTCTTTCATCACAGATATGATGACATATATAAGTATAATATTATATTATACAAGTCATACCTGTGATTAGTATGGAGTGTATATATTTATTGTCTGTTGTTGTGTATGGTGTGTATATTATCTACATCTCACTATGTAAGGGCAACAATGTAGTCATCGTCTTCTAGTAACTCGTGATGTTACCGAGCACTGGCCATACTGTGCACACACGGAGCTATCGCAAGAGTACTGCCACTTGACAGAGGCACAACGCCAGGCTCTCGCTTGAATGCCTGAACAAGCTTATACCTTCCAATCAAAACCGTCTCCAAGAACCAAGCGGAAGATCTCGAGTCAAGTCAACTAGATGATCTGGTGAGTGTAATGAGTGCTCGGCTTCTAGATCGTCTTCTGGATCCTTCAAGTATGTAGTCACGGGGATCATTACGACAGTAACAGGTACCTATTACATTCACAGGCTGCGAATTTGGAATTACGGTGCGCACGTTATCGATACGCACATTCGTTATCGCCGGAACAAATGTGTTGTTTGCTCAGCCACTTACCGCAATAATGAATGTACATACATAGGCACATCAGTAATAAATAGGTAATAATCTATTCCTTACTATTGTGCACAAACTATTGGCAGAGAATTTCGTGATATCAAAGTTTGGCTCACGTCATAATAATATAGCAAGGTCAAACATTACTTTAACCTTCTGCTATGTGAAATATTTCCAATTCCATCGTCAGTGGCGTCAGACTTTTGCACGCTTTTGTGGCTAGGTACTCAAGTGTTGGCTAGTGCACTGACCAATAGCGTAACAAATACATGTAACTTGTCTATATGGGCACGAGCATGCACAGGAATAGTAGGTTTACTTCGATATTAAACAGGGAAACTCCAACAGTCTGCAAACACGGCAGTGATATGCAACCCCAAATATGAGCTGAAGACTCAAAAGCACTATAAAGTCTGAATCAGGTTACTTAGTTTCACAATTCTTGTTTAATTAAGTACTAGTATGAGTTGTGTCAAATAAACAATCAAGTGTAGTGTCGGTAGCGCGCCGGCCAGCGGCTGCTGTCGGGGTGGGAGTCAGGGAGACCGCGACGTAAACACAAAAGTGCGGCAGTGTGGGTGCGGATACCTCGCGAAGACGCATCGCCGCACACCACTATACACACTTGTTCATACATACATAATACAACTTGATAGCTTTCAGGACGTCAACACAAAAACGGCTGAAGCGGAAAATCGATACTAACTTTAACGTAGTCGGCAATGATGCGGCGAGCAGTCGCTGGATGGGGAAGGCCTGGTCGGCCCTGAGGGGCGCACTGCTGGACGGTTGAATAACAAAAGTCAAGTAGCTCGACTGGCGCGAACGGAACTTGGCGCGGCTGTGTTGACTTTAAAAGTTTGGTCAATCAAGTTTCGAGTAGAATCGTGTTCGTCTCCCAAAAGGGATTTTACAGAAACACGAGTCAGGCTCGTAAGTCGGTAGCGGGTAGGCAGTGCGCGCGAGACGCTCGTCGCAGTTCAGCCCATGAGGCTCTAACTGGTGTGCGTGAATCGTGCGGCCCGCGGCGGTGGCCGAGTGGCACTGCCGCACGCCGCACTCGCCGCCGCCGCCGTCGCCCGCCTGCGCACCGCCGCGCCGAGGTCTCGCGGAAGTCTCAATGAATTACTCATTATCTTCCGCGCACCGGTTTGACCTGTGACCGTGACTTGTGTGAGCTACTTCGACATCTGTTCGAAATTATTAACGTTACAACTACTACTGCGTCTGAAGTCTGGAGACTGGAATTCTTGATCCTTACCTTCAAATTAGATTTTCAAAGTACTTAGAGATCTGTTTTGTAAATCTAATTTCAGCTTTGAGTGAGTGACAATGAGTTCAAATTCTCTTAAAATAATTAGTAGGTAATGCCAACCTGATCATTACAATCAAACATCATCATCATCTTTTCCTATAGTTAACTTGTACCTATTTGAAATAAAATATAGTGAATACAATGTTATTGACTGACAGTCTCGTTGGTCTAGGTTTGATCCCAGTTTGTGATAGTTATCAGCAATGTCTCAGTAGCAGCTAGGAGTTTGGATTTGTGCCCAACCCGGTTAGTGGTGTTGGGTTTGTCCCGAGTTACTTTAAACATAACCAACTGGCACAGTGTGAACGTTCTACATAAACACACCATACCGACCCCTTCAAAGAATACGGACGCTTATGTTATGTAAAGCTGATATCAAACACTTCACACACTTTTTCGTTTACTTAACTATATCTTTGCATATCGGTGGGAAAAACCCTTGCAGACCAGATATTGCTAAGTCTGTCAACGACTGAAGAGGGTTCAGTTGCAATCAGATGTAGAGTATCTAATTAACTGCAGATTTTTGGCGCTTACTGACATACACGAAGTGGACAGAATCATTTTTAAAGGCCTACCCAACCTCATTGCTTAGCATGATCCTCCGTTATGCCGAAAATACTGCAGCAGTAATTTTGAAATAATATTATTTTAAAGTTAAGATTGATGTGTTTGACGAAAACACGATTACATAAAATGTTCTCGATAGCAAAAAAAAAACCAAAGTTATCTCTAAACCGAACTATAAACCGCTGGTGTTCAAAAAATACTTCAAATTAGATCATGAAACTTTGTATAATATTAATAACTGAACTAACTATAAAGTAGGTCTTATGTTTTGTTTTTTTTATTTTTATATCATTATTTTCACCATAAAAAGCAATTACCTAATTTGGCTTTATACAGAGAAACTTCATTGTTTCTGGGCACGTTAATCAAGGCTGTCTATGCCTAGTTATAGTTCTCGCAAAGTAATTCGACACAGTCTCGAGTCGGATACTAGTAAAGAAACTGGAGTCGCTTGGTATAAGAGAAGTACTCGTACTAGTGGCCCTAAACTGGTTACGCAGCTAGATAACTGATAGCCGGCAGCTTGTTAGAGTAAAAAATCAGATGAGCGATGAATTAGATGTTTATTTTGGTGTATCGTGAACCGCGAGGTAGTCTACTGGGCCCGACTTTATTCAAACATGTATAACATTTTAACGAATGAAATTCCTAATGGTGACTTGATTTGTTACCCTGACGATACGGTTATCATTTTCCACGGTGCCGACTGGAAAGAACTGCATGAAAAAACCGAGTCTAAACAAATTACTTAAAAAACAAAAAAACCCGACTGCAAAAACCTATAAGTGAAAAGAGAAAAACAAGCATTGAACTTTGTTTTATGTAAGGTATTGCAGGCAAACCAATAAACTGAAATATGGTGTTTTGATTGTCCCCGTTTTTTAAATAATTTGTTATCTACCAGTTTGCCTAGTTTTTTTTTTATTAAACAGCTTGCCTAGTTTTTTATTAAACTGAATGTTGGGAAGCCGACCCCAACAGGCTTCGCACCATTTAGTTTAAACCATGTTATAGGACCGAAGGCTCGGTGGGCTACCTGAGAGTAGGGTTGCCAACCGTCCGGGTTTCCCCGAATTTGTCCTAGTTTAGAGGGCATCCAAGGAGCGTCTGGGCGGGGCTTTATTTGTAGTCAGTTAAAAAAAATTAAGTCTTAGGCCGCCCGCGACATCCGCTCTGTGCCCGCACGCTTCACCTCATTAAGTAGTTTTATGGAGGGGTCAATGTTAAATAAAAAGGGAGTGCAGTTTTCATTTGCAAATTATTCGCATTTTTGGCACACTTTTGACAACCTCTCTTAGAGTTCTTAGTACTTAAAGTGAAACGGTTTTTTTGTGATGGATTCTACTGTTGAAGGCATGTACTTACTTTTTGAATAGTTAAAAAAAAAATGTACCTTTTTGCTGTAATTTAAGTTTATAAATATGTTAAAATAATCGCACATATTTTTCCTTAATTTTAAACTTTAAAGGGTTGCAACTTGATTCTTCTGTATGTTATTGTTATATTTGCATTGCTAGGATTGCTAAATTAATTAGAGTGGAAAAACAGTTTTCAAATGTTCAGAGTGTTATATTCAAGTAACTAGGCAACGACAGAAAAACTTATAAACCAAGTATATAAAAAGTTTTCCACAACAGAGATTAGTATCTACAACAGCCGAAGTTAATCGAAGTTGTGCCACAAAAAATAAACACTAAACATAATATCGTCGTATTAATGGGAAAACCGACTAATGCCCAAAACAGCAAAATGAGATATTGCATTTTGAAAGTTTGATAATAATATCGTCGTATTAATGGGAAAACCGACTAAATGCCCAAAACAGCAAAATGAGATATTGCATTTTGAAAGTTTGATAAAGAAAATCTCTGATAAAATAAATGATAATGTAAGTTGCGTCAAACATTATATTTAGAATAATTATTTGTCATTTCAGATCACTAAATATTGTGTTTCGCAAGTTTATGATAATATCAGAAAACGGAAAAATTGTCGTGTATCCCCCCCCAATTAGTTGGTTTTACCTGTATAACCTTAAAACATTAATATTTGATTAAATAAAGCTCCTCTCAAAGTGTTATCTATTTTCTAGATTGGCTTAGAAGAGTTATTAAATAGTTAATATTCAGTTACATCTGTAAAACCGCCATAAATCTATTTAATTGTAAAAAATTGAAATTTTAGTTGGTTTTACCCGTCTATTAATAAGAATATATTAAGATAAAGTTTAACTAATATAACTACACTCGCGGTCAAAGAATACGGGTCGGTACGAAACACTAAAACTACTCGTAAAATAACAGAGCTAGTGGGATGAATGAATTGAAATGGAACTGTATGTTGTAGGCAATTTACTAGTGCATAAAACAACACCAAATGTTGGAAACATTATTAGTTAAATTGTCAAAATTACAGAAAAACAAAACATAATTTTTACGTTGAAAAAATAACGGTTCGTACCTCACATACAACACGAAAAAGAACTTTAAAACAAAGTTAATAATTTGTATTGCCTCCACGGGCGCTTCTCGCAGCTGCTAGGCGATTGGGCATACTGTTTATTAAGTTCCTTATGCGATTTTGCGGGATATTGGTCCATTCTTCCACTAGCGCATGTTTTAGGTCTCGAAGTGTTTCTGGGGCGGGGTTTCGATTTCTTACACACCTCCCAAGCTTGTTTCAAGTGTGTTCAATTTGAATCAGGTCCGAGCCTTTCGCTGGCCAGTCCATGCGATTAATGCCAACGTCCTGAAAATATTCATTTACAATTTGAGCTGTATGGGGCCTGGCGTTTTCATGCATGAATATTGAATTTTCACCCATATAATAAAATATGGGCTGACATGCCCATTAAGAATTTCTTCCACATAATATCTTGCACTAGTAAGCGTACCATTTTCTATCAGCATTAACTCCGGTGCGTCTCTCTGAAGAGATTCCAGTCCAAACCATAACAGAGTATGGCCGCCAAAAATTGTACATTCAAGAAAAAAAAAATGTCCTTGTCTATATTAACACCAGGTTTTTTTATATTAGTAAATATGGTAGTTTTTAAATAGTTTCAGGTTCACTGTGTTATATTTATCAACAATTAATAGTTTAAATTCATTTTGAGTGCATTTAACAAGCTCAATATTTTTTTTGTTGTAAATGCCTATTTTAGTTTCCATACAAGAGTCATGTGTCCCACTTAGTCATCTCACACTTTGAAGTCACAAAATTATGCACAAATCTATTGATACCTGTAAAATTTTGGTATTTCTAAATTATTCTGTAAACTTGTGGATACTTTTAACAAGTTCTAATAAAAATAACATAAAAAATAAATATAAAACTAACTTTAAACAATAGTCACACTTTTTTTCACGAATGAAACTTCACGCAAGTTACTATAAAATAACACCCTAAATAACTAGATATCCAAGCCACGAAAATATTTTTAAGTAATGGCAGCACCAATTCCATGTTGACCAACCTTTAGACAAAAAAATCGCCATTTTGTTTCTGTCAAGGTTGATTGTTATGGTAGCCGGCATTTTTGTCTCGGAACATTTTAATAATTTAAAGTAAGAATTATGCAAGGTAAGAATACAAATTTACTATATTATTAAAATTATATGTGTAGCTTTAGTGTTCTAGTAACAAATCAAACTATGCGGCGTCTTATTACTACAAAACTTTGACGAATAAAGGCTTTTTAGGTTATGTCCAACCATATTTTGATTCACGAGTGATACCATGTGTTACTATTGTGTTACGTAACATTCGTGATCGGCTGTTAGGGGTAGTACTCACTAGAGAATCTAAAGTTAAAAATTAACTTTTTTACATAAAGAGAACCCACTTCAAAAACTATCATGTTTCGGAAGTTGGTGCTTTGATTGTGTTGAAATTTTGTAGTGCCTTGCCACCGACTTCCGAAATTTTAAAGTTATTTTTCACTTTGTGGTTTATGAACTCTGTTCTCTTTTTGTGAAAAAAATAATATATCAAGCTTTTTAGTTTCTACATACACACATGCGGGTCGAACACAGAGCTTCTCTTTTTGAAGTCGGTTAAAAGGCTTCATAACTTATATTTTTTGTAAGAAATAAGTATTGTCGTGTATTTGTGTCCGCATTAGCTTACGAACCAGAGATCCTGCGTTCAAATCCCGGGGGACAATAACTTGCCAAAACAGACATTTATACAATAGGCGTTGTTTACACGACTATTATAGAAAATATTTTATTTTTAGATGGTTTTGACGGCGGCAGAAAAGCAAAAACGATACAGAGAGCGAATGCGAGCTAACAACCCAGAAAAATTTGAAGAAGCTAAACGTAAAAATGTTGCGCGAAATAAAGAAAGAAAAAAAATTTGCGAATGTACGGAAAGTGAAAAAGCTACCTTAAGGAAACAGTGGAAAAATAGAAAAAATAGACAAAAAAATAAACTAAAAGAAAATGTTGCTGAAAATAATAATAACGATCAAACTGACAATAGAGCACAATTAGCAGAAAGAAAAAAGTTTCAAAGACATTTGGCCACTGTGAAAAAAAATTACGAGACCAAAATCAGCAAAATGACAAAAAATATTTTAGCGCTTAAAAAAAAAATTATCGTTCAATAAAAAAGCAAAAATCTTTAAAGGCACGTATTGAAGAGTTGGAAGCAGAAAATGCAGAATTGCTAATAAATATTGTTCCTACGAATACAGTTCAAGATGATATTGAAATGACGCCACTTACAAAAACCGATAGCTTTATAGAAGAAAATATTCCCAATATATCTACACCAGAAAAACAAAAAGTAAAAAGACAGCTTCTTAATTATAACGTTTTAACTAATGCTCTACAAAATACTTACAAAAATTCTGAAGATAATAAAGACCGAAATCTTCTTAAAAGAGTAGTTGAGAATGATATAGTCAAAAAGTACAAGGCAAAAAGCGTAACTACAGCTGTATTGGGATTGAGAGGAAGAGTACGTCACAGAAAAACTATTTTGAGAAAAAATGAGATGCTTATAGAAGAAATTAGGCAATTCTATGTAAGAGATGATATTAGTCGGGCAACAGCCGGGAAGAATGAAGTCAAAACTTTGAAAAAAAACAAGCAACAGCGACGCTATTTATTGAAAAGTCTGAAGGATCTTTACAAAAAGTATAGGTTGGAAGGAGGCAAAGCAAAGTATACTGCATTTAAAAAGTACCGGCCTTTCTACGTTTTGCGTCCTAAACTCCAAAACAGAGAAACGTGTGGATCTATTAAACATGAAAACATGATGCTCAAGATTGAAAAATTAAAAAAAATCGGACTGATAGAAAGCAAGGATTTAGATACAATTTTATCTATAATACAATGCGACTTGAATTCGAAAGAATGTGCGTATGGGGAATGCTCTGATTGTAAAGATAATTTTATTTCTTTTAACTGGAGTACTCATAATCAAAGTGAAATCACCAGTACTCATCGTGCATCAAAAACTTAAAAAACAGTGAAGTTGCAGTACATATAGATTTTAGTGAAAATTATACATGCAAACTTTCAATAGAAGTTCAATCTATGCACTTCGGTGCTTCGAAACCACAAATAACGATACATACCGGTGTCTTATACACAAGTGGAAAGAAGCCACAAGCATTTGCTTCTATATCGCCTAGCAACGAACATGGTCCAGAGGCCATACAAAATACACAAAATTGTTGGGATTCCCACACTCTACGTGGAATTTCAGTGAGTCTTCTCATGGGAAAGGAGCAGCAGATGGGGTTGGTGGCGCGATAAAACGCAGACTGGATGGCTATGTCTCACAGGGCACAGATATACCAAATGCCCAAACAGCATTTAAAATTCTCAAGGACTCTGATACTTCCGTAATGACCTTTTATATTTCAGAGGCTGATATTGCCAAATACACAATATCAGAAACTCTGACGCCAGTACCACAGACAATGTCATTAAATTCAGATGTTTGAGCTGTTTTTGTTGTGATGCCCTTTTTCCGAAAGGTCATTGTGAATGTTTAGATGTTAAAAACCACCTACTTCTTCAAAACAAAGAATCTGACAAAGAAAGCGATACAGAAAATAACCCTGTTCGGAATAAAACAAACCGAGCCATTAAGAGAAAAAAGAAAATATCAGAATTAAGTGAAATATCTGATTCGGAGCAAGAAGCGAAAGAAAACAGAAATAAAATAGAAAAAATTTGTAGAACAGGAAAAAATACAAAAGAAAAAATAACAATATTATCAGACGTTAGGTATAGACCGGAAAATCGTGCCGTCTGTATCAAAACATTTGGAAATAGTCAACCGAAGCTCAAAAAAATTGATAAATCTGATCCATTACATTTATCACATAAAACAAATATAAATTTATATGATAATCCAATTCCATCTACGTCGACTATGCCAGAACTAAGTGCGAAACAAAATATTTTACTCAAAAAGTTAACAAAAACGAATACTCAAAAAAAAATATTTCGTAAGACGCAAAAAATGATTGATTCTGACGCAAGCACCACAGAAAATGACGATGATTTTTTTGTACATGATACCTCAGATGACGAGTTATTTATACCCGATTCTAACTCTGTTTCAACGTATATAGAAAATCAAGAAGAAAGCAATGTAACGAAAAAAATCATAGAATCAGAGACAGTACAAAGCGATGGCGACAGCGCACGTGAAAAAGTTAAAGAAAAATCAGGACATCAGAGCAAAGCACAATTCGGAAAGACTGGAATAACCACAAATACTGACAAAAACCGAGAGCTTTCAAGTGCCGAAGAAGAAAGACTTCTTAGTATAGCCGACATCGGAGAAGTACCCGGTTATGATTATCTTTCAGAACATACGGAAGAAAATTGCGGTGAGGATAAAAAAGATATGGAACTAAAGAAAGTGAAAAGTAGCAGAGATGGCGCATATGAAACAGTAGAAGAAGAAACAGGAAATTGTAACAATATACAAATTGAAAAGACTGAGATAAAGAAAATCACTGACAAAGACTGTGAGCTCCCAAACATCAAAGAAGTTTTATGTGTAGGTGATAGTGTATTAGTGAGGTATTTTCAAAGACAATCTTGGAAATATTATGTAGGGTTTATAGAAAGTGTAGAAGTTGATGAAACCGTACGCTATGCTGTGCGGTTTTTAAAAACAGTTTATAAACCCACGTTAAAATTTGTACCTACAAAAATAGATCGTGATGTGGTTCCCGAATTAAGTGTGGTAAAAATGATAGAACTAGAGCTAAATGGGAAAGCATATTTCTTAAAAAATACTTCTGACGAAATTTTCTTTTAGCTGTCTAAGTTAGGTTTATTCTTACGTTCGTAACCAAAAGATGCCGAACGTTCATTCGTGTGTCACGGGTTGTGTTGTATTTTGTAAAAGTTAGTTTCAAGATTTTTTTTTTCATTGTTATGTTCAAAGTAAGAAAGTTAACACTTACAAAGTTAGTTTACAATTCAAAGATTTCCAAATATTTTAATATTGTTACATATTTTAAGCTTAGTATTTTTGACCTGATATCCACTATATAGAAAAATAAGTCGTTTAGGACCATATGAGATCAAGAATACTTTTTAAAATATACCTATTTCTAATTTTTTTTTAATTTCTATGTTATACCAAGATATTTGATATGTGAACTTGTTATTGGTTTTTTTTCTATAATTTCTAATTTTCGTTCGTTAAACAAAGACGTTTATATTTGAGTTTAGTTTTTTATTTATTTAATGAAGACTGATAATGCCATTTTATAATAACTGTTTTTTACTATAATAATTCGTATTCGTAATTAATGTCATAAGTTTATAGTGAATGATTCTTGCATTTGTAAGTATTATAGAAATACAAAACATTTGAGAAATAAAACTTTTTCTTGAATATTTAAATTTGTTTTATTGAGTTTTAAAGTAATTTCATCAAATAATTTAATTAACAATAAAATAAAATAAATACTTAATACAGAAATGTAAAAAAAAAACTCCTGCATTATTAGTGTAATGTACACTAGGCTTAACAAAATCACGTATGTTACTATCATTCACGTATGTTACGGTGTGTTACGATTTCACGACTGTTATTGTACAATATTTGGCGGCCATACTCAACAGATACACCGCCGAAAAGCAGTTTTTTCTCAAAACAAGCTCAAATAAAACGTTCCCCTGGTCGTCGGTAGACTCTTCGCCGCCCATCATGTGCATACAGCATAAATCTGGATTTGTCAGAGTCAGTTTCTTGCCCATTCTTCGTCTCCCCATTATGCGTGTTCGCGGGCGTAACGTAATCTTACTACCCGATGTTCCCTTTCAAGTTTTGGACAATATGTGGGGTCAAACTAGCTTCAAGGAGTCGCCGCCTTATAGTCCGCACACTAACGTCGTCCCCACGTTTCTCTAGAAGTTGATTTGTTACATCAACTGCCGTGAGGTGCCGATTTCGGAGCATGGTCGTAACAATAAATCGATACTCTCGAGCCATAGTACATCTGGTCTGCCGGTTCCTGGTCTTCTTATGTTCTGCCCAGTTTCTCGGAAACGTATGACGACTCGCTGCTCTATAGAAAGTGATGCGTCAATTGTTCTTGCTGTACTTCGCTGACTTCTGCCTTCTTCTAACATAGTGACGATACGCGTATATTCTTCTGGTGATAGCGACATCACAGTAATTCAATAATGATGGTAAAAGACGACATTGACCGCCTTTTATCATTTTGAGTTAATAGATTGCAAACAAAAGTGAGAAAACAAGCAAAAGTAAAACAACCGGGAATTGAATTTACTTCCAAATCGGAGGTTTTTAAATTCTAAACTTTTTTAAATCATGTTGTAAATCGGTTTTATTTCATACGATATTGAAATTCTCTGTAATATAAAGTTAGATTCATGCATGTACCTTTATTAATTTGTAAGTTACAGGGATATCCGTCATCAACCCGTATTATTTGACCGCGAGTGTAATTACTGTCAGGCGGTTCAGAAAGTAGTTTTCCCTCCAAAGAACTCATGATTAACCTTCAAAAGTAACTATTTTATGGTGTTTCACTTTATAAAACAAACCAATAACTCAGAGCAACGTACTTGCAAGCGCAGTTGTACTACTACTAAGTCTACGCACGCGTCCTATGAGTCAGTGCAAAAACACAATAAGTCGACGTAGTCAGTTTTCCCTGTCGATTATTTCGAACGTAAAAATAGTCGATTCTAACGGTAAAAACTGCTACATACAAGTTAGTATGAATTGCCATTCTATTTTATTTTAGTATTAACTAATTTACAGTCGAGTAAAAAGTACTGTTCGGTTAAGTATGAATTAATTCTATATTTGAGTTCTGCTTTAAAATTTTCACTGAAGTCAAAAACAATTAACTCCTGAAAGTATATTTTGCGTGTAGATCAACAAAATTGGTACCAAAGAAACGTTCAGCATGAAAAAAAGATATATTAGGATAAAACCTTGTATTCGAAGATATTAAAATATAAAATGACAATAATGTTGTAATAATTGGTTTTCAGTCTAAATTTTTATAGAAAGTCACGTTTTAGTGGTTATTCCCATTCACTATTTTTTGTAACTATGCTTTTTATTACAAAGTGGGTTTTACCATTGGATAGTTCTTGTTTTTGTAAGAAAAACTGTATTTTTAACTCAGTTTGTCAAAAATCGGTACTTTGTCGGTTTTCCCATTAATACGACGATATGTAAAACTATTTTACTAAACCTAAATTAACTGCACAACGTTAGTGTACAATAGGCCCGAGTGGCTTAGTTAGGACATCGGCAGGCATATCAATACTTTTTACATAGTCTAATTTGATCACATTATTAGATACCTTCTCCCTAATAAAGTGAAACCTTGTATCAATATGTTTCGTCCTGTTGTGGTGTACAGGATTTAAAGCGAGATTGATGGCACTCTGGCTGTCAGAAGCTAAGTTAATTGAAGAAAGTTTACCTGTTAGCTCATAAATAAAACCACGTAAGTAACATGCTTCCTTCGTAGCAGACGCCAGCGCCATGTACTCGGCCTCAGCGGAGGACAACGCAACAGTGGGTTGCTTCTTAGACTCCCACGATACTGGACCTCCACTCAGCTTGAATGTATAACCGGTGTACGACCTTCTGTCGAACGGACAGTTTGCCCAATCGGCGTCACAAAAACCTTTTAAGGGTTCTTCACTTCTCCTGTAAACCAACGAATAGTTTAGGGTACCCTTTAGGTACTGCAAAACCCTTTTTGCTGCATTCCAGTGTTCTTTAGTAAAACACGTGTTAAACTGACTCAAAAAACTCGCAGCGAATGCTATGTCGGGACGTGAGTTTACCGCCAAAAACATCAAACTTCCTATATGGGTCTGATAAGGGTCAGACTCACCAACCTGATCATCAGTTCTTCGTTCCATATTCTTTTTTACTAAAGGAGTATCCACTGTCTTGCAGTTTATCATATTAAACTTATCTAGTACTAAAACATATTGAATTATCGAAGGTTGTCGGTGAGTTAAAGTCATCGGTGGAATTCAACTCTGCGAATATTACTGATACCGTAAAGCGTACAAAGGAGATGGAGTCCAAGATCGTTAACTCTGCGTTTGAGCCCGTATCTATACTGATCAATAAAATAGACCGCCTAGAACAACAGGCTAGGCAGTGCAACATTGAAATTGGTAACTTGCCGGATAAACGTGGTGAAAATTTAGTGGTTATTTTGGAGTCAATTGCGACAGCTATTAAAATACCTATAGCATATATACCTAGCACCTATAGACATAGTGGCAATTCACCGTGTTCCACACGCACACACGCATAATTTACGTCCGAAAAATATTACAGTTCACTTCCCGACTACTCCGTGATAACGTGCTGAGCGCTTATCGACTGTCTAAAGGTATTACATCAGATCGTATAGGACTCGCTGGGACTCAATGTCGTATCTATATGAACGAACACCTGACGCTTCATAATAAGCAGTTATTTCGCAAATCCCGCGACGCTGCCAAAACAAGCAAGTTTAAGTATGTGTGGGTGCGTAATGCTACTGTGCTGGTCAAAGAAAACGATGACTCACCTACGATTGCGATCCGTTCAGAAGACGACATTCGTAATAAGTTTAGGTCAAATATTTCGTCCTAATACGCTGTTGGTTTTTATTACAAAACTTAATTATATAATGTACCCGTATAAAAATAACATTCGTTTAAATGTTTATTTTTCATATTTTTTTGCAAACAGCTGTGTGCTTATTTTGCCTATTTTGCTTATTGTTAGATTGCACTATTTAAAATATTTCCTTATCTTAGTACTCGTAGTATCTGTCCCGTATAACGGTAATATCTGGCTAATTGTTTATTGGTCATATTTTTGTGTAAGCAGTTGTGTGATTATAATTCACTCTTTACAATATCTCCTTACCTCATTATACGATGTTAAAGTTAGTGTGTCTTACAATCAAGTCCTGAAAACGATCCTTATATTGTTGCTTGAGATTTTTATAATTTACTTTGTCGATTATACGTACTTTTTAATGTTATTTACCGAGAACGTATCGTGTGAGTTTTCGGTGTTGGTTTGTTTTAAGTATACTTATGGGTTTCAAGGTGTATGGTATTTTGTCTTTGGTTTCTATTGTTATTCACTCACATTTGTGTATGACATCACAGTTGTGTATGACCTGCATGTTTTAAGTATACTCATGAGTTTCATAGTGAATATTTTGCCGTTGGTTTATTTTCTTGTACCCTCAGAGTTTATAAATGGCTAATGATAGTAAAATATCCATTTATTATCAAAACTGTCGAGGAATCAGGACTAAACTGAATACTCTATATTTAAATATTATGTCGCATGCATATGACGTCATTATCTTGACCGAGACCTGGTTGACGCTAGACATATCTGATAATGAATTTATTGATCAACGCTATTTGGTGTTTAGATGCGATCGTAACCGTTTACTCTCAAACAAAAAGGATGGCGGTGGTGTCCTTATTGCCGTATCTAAAAAACTAAATCCCTCCTGTATTTCATTTTTGCCCTCGTTAACCTTGCCCGAGCATGTGATAGTTAAAGTTCCCACGAAAAGCAATAAATATCATATAATTTGTGCTACTTACATACCCCCTAACGCTGTTGATGATACGTACTTGACTTTTCTTAATTCTCTGTCTGTGTTGTGTGATGACTCTTCCGTGGAAAATATTGTTTTAACAGGCGACTTTAATTTACTCACACTTGCTTGGGTAACAAAGTTATCATACATGGAATATGCTGCGAACAACAAACTGACAAACATAACTCGTTTTTTATCTAATTTCTGTTCACAACATGTTATGAAACAATATAACCACTTTTTCAATTCTAGCGGACGCATCTTAGACTTGTTTTTTAGTAATACTCATGCAGTCACATTCGCTCCTGATGTACCTCTTTTACCTATTGACACCTATCATCCAGCCTTCTATGTACACATTTCTTTCTCTCACTCCACACATATTCCTAAATGTACAGCCAATAACAAACTTAATTATCACAAAGCTAACTATAACAAAATAAATACCGACATAAGTGAAGTGGATTGGAATGTCTTACTGGATGACTTAACGCCTAATGAATCTGTTTCTGTATTTTATGATAAACTTTACGAAATTATAAAATTACACACACCCACATGTCGACCAAAAAATGTTAATTTCCCCAATTGGTTTTCCAAATCTCTCATACATACCTACAAAAAGAAAACTCAAGCCTGGGTTAGGTGGAAGAAGTATGGGAATTTATGTGACTATGAGGTGTTCTCGTTTAACAGGAAAAACTTTAAAAAAATTGCTGACATTTGCTATAGTAAATATATTAATGCAGTTGAAGACAGTGTTGCTACCAATACTAAGACATTTTGGACGTACGTTGCTAGCCGTAAAGCTACAAATAAAATCCCATCCACGGTTCATTTCAATCAAATTTCATCCGATGATCCTGTTACTACTTGCAACTTGTTTGCTACATTTTTCTAGTCTGCATATGAGCCCTCAACATTTGACTATAACTCTTGGGACCCACCACCTAGAAATGCTGACCACGATGTCTTCCTATGCAAACTGCAACTATCCCTTGATGAAATACATAAAGAATTAAAATCACTTGATTCAACCAAGGGTCCTGGTCCTGATCAGATTCCTTCGGTTTTTCTGAAAAAGACATGTGATACATTATGCTATCCTTTACTTATATTATTTAATAAATGTTTGTCATGTGGTATTTTCCCTGAAGTTTGGAAACATGCAAATATTGTACCAGTTCATAAGAGTGGTTCCAAGCATGACGTAGCGACCTATCGACCTATCTCTATACTATCTGCATTTTCCAAGCTATTTGAGAGACTGGTACATAATAAATTATATCCTGCTATTCGTAGTGTTTTAATAAAAGAACAGCATGGCTTTGTTAAGGATAGATCTTGCGTTAGCAATCTCCTCATTTTCACGTCTCAACTGTTTGATAGTCTCGATAATAGACAGCAAATTGATGCGGTGTACACAGATTTTCAGAAAGCTTTCGATAAACTTGACCACACACTACTACTTAATAAAATTGCTTACAATGGAATCAGAGGAGACCTTTTACGGTGGTTTATATCTTACATAACTAACAGAACACAAAAGGTGGTTTTTAATGGCTTTGAATCTGGCTCTTTTCGGGTCACTTCCGGTGTACCACAAGGTTCCATTTTAGGCCCTTTATTATTTATTTTATACATTAATGACTTAAAAGACTGTTTCCAAAATTCAGAATTTCTTCTCTACGCGGACGATTTAAAGGTCTTTAAAATTATTTCTGATGAAGTCGATTGTTTTAACTTCCAGCAGGATTTAGACCGTTTCTCTAGCTACTGCTCTTCCAATAAGCTTTACCTCAGTCTTCCAAAATGTCATGTTATAACATTTACCAAAAAGAAAAATATTACTGAGTTTGACTATCGTCTTGCCAATACGCCTATGAGTAAAGTAGGTTTTCTCCGCGATCTTGGTGTTCTTCTAGATTCGAAGCTCCATCTGGATGCTCATATAGAAAAAATTGTTAACAAAGCCTACCAAATGTTTGGTTTTGTCATGAGATCTTCTAGGGATTTTCGTCGATCTTCCACCTTTTTGCACTTATACAAATCAATAATTAGGCCACAGTTAGAGTTTGCAGTACCTATTTGGAACCCTTTTTACGTAAAATATAGTGAACAATAATTAGAACTGATACAACGTAAATACCTTCGTGCAATGAATTTTAGATGTTATCGGAATAAAATGTCATACCACGAACTTCTTAAAAAGTATGATCTTCTGACCTTAAAATCAAGACGGAAACTTCTGGAAGTTATGACTCTGTTCAATGTGTGCCGTAATCATTTTGATTGTCCGGACTTAGTTATGAGTCTGTGTTACCTGGTTCCTCGAACAGTTCATGTACGTGAGGTACGTACTCGACGACTATTTGCTACTCGCCTCTGTAAATCCAACGCTGGCTCGCGTTCACCACTACATCGTTTGGTTGAGACATATAACAATGAGTTTAGTTCAATCGACATTCTTTTTCTTAGTAAAAATGCATTTAAGAAGCAAATCCGAGCAACCCTAAAGGATCAGCAAAGTAATGTATAATGACTTAATGATTAATATTGTACGCACACAAATTTACTTTTTCTTTTGTTTTTTTCTTTCATAAATTTATAAATCCAGTTACTCGTATGAGTTCTGGAATAATATTTGTTGTATTGGTAATGTATCTGTGTTACTAGCTAGTTTTTAAATACTTTAAATAGTAATCTGTGGAGAACGTAGTGGGTAGCATAATTGTTTAAATTGTAATATTTAAGATATTATGACTGTTTCTTATTGTGCTACTGTTTGTTTTTCCTTAAATAAATAAATAGTAAGGACAGTATGTAATTTTTCTGATTAATTCTAATACTATCTCCATCAGATTCTATTTGCAATCCCAAATAACTTCTTAATAATCCAAGATCTTTTAGTGAAAAATATTTCGACAGTTCGTTCTTGACAAGATCAAATGTCAGTTCGGACTTATGGAAGACTATTAGGTCATCGACAAATGTGCCCAATATTACGAGTTCTTGACCAAAAAGTTTCGTATACACACATGGCTCAGAAGAAGTTTCAGTAAAACCTACTTTTCTAAGTGTATCGTTTAACTTTTTGTTCCATGCTCGTGACGCTTGCTTAAGGCCATATAGGGACTTTTTGAGCAAACAAACCTTGTTTTCCTTGCCTTCCGGTATGAAACCTACAATGGTGGTTTCCTATTTCTTGAAGGATACCGTTGCTCACAAGGAGCTGGTTCTTCATCCAGACTGGCTGACTCTTCAGCAACACTAGGTAGCCCCTGATTTTGAAAAGAGTCTTGTACTTTTGCTGACTCTTCAGCTATTTCTAGATTTACCGGTGAAGGTGGTTCAGCCATAGTCTCGGTACTTTCTTCACAGTCGAAGAATTGACAATCTTCATGTTCTCTCTTTTCTTCGAAAAATAATATAGGCTCGGTCTGTGACACAGACTCAGGTTGCTTCTTCTTGAATGAAGTAAAAATATCCTCAAAAAAGGTTGCATCTCTGGACATAAGTACTTTACGCAGATTATCAGGATCCCTAAAGATGTAAGTATTTGGGTTTTCTGAATAACCGACGAATATTGGTTCCTTTGCCTTAACATCTAACTTTTTTCTGTGACATGCAGGAATGTGAACCAGTGCTCGGCAGCCGAACACTTTCAGATGACTAAGATCACTCTTTCGGCCACACGATCTGTCATACGGAATTTGTCCATTCAAAGCTCGATGAGGAGACCTATTTTTCAGGTATACGGCAACATGGAACGCATCTTCCCAGAATGCTTTGGGCAATGAGCTTTCAGCTAACAACGTCCTCGCCTTCTCTGTAATAGAACGGTGAGTACGCTCGGCCACTCCCATTTGCTGAGGGCTGTACGGTGTCGTCATTTGGTGTTCGATACCTTTTGAAGCAAGATAATCGACAAACTCCTTATTCACGAACTCTTTACCACCATCAGTCCTAACAGTCTTAATTTTCCTATCTAACTGATTTTCAAAAAGAGTTTGAAAAATTAAAAAATTATGTTTAACTTCTGTTTTGGAAGACATAAAATAGGCAAATACCTGTCTTGTATAATCATCTACTATGGTTAACATATATCTATTACCTTGAAAAGAGGTTGTAGACACAGGTCCCAATAAATCCATATGGATCAGCTCCAACGAGGAACTAGCTCTATTAAAGGCTACCTTCTTGAAAGGTTTCCTTGCTTGTTTACCTTCCACACAAGCAATACAACTACTTTTATCTACAGTTGTATACTTTACGCCTACCTCGTGATTCTTCAACTGATTCATGCCTATGCGACACAAGTCTCCCAACCTCTTATGCCAGAGTATATAACTATCCTGACAGCCAGAGTGTTCATCTTGTGTCAAATAATTGTGTGCCGCTTTGCTAGGAATATTAACAGTACCATCTAAAACGTACAGTCCACCACAGGGCGAGGCATGAAGAACAGAGTCACCTGTAAAACGAAAAGTATCAGACCTATAAAAGTTACATCCGTTTAAATAAAAAATACGTACAAAACCTTTATCAACAGCCTTTTTAACAGATATTAAGTTTGCTTTTAAATCAGGTACAAATGCAACATCACTAATCTTGCTGACTAAGTTTTCTGGTGTATTGATCGAAATATCTCCAATTCCGCACCATTTTATTTGCTCTCCGTTTGCGACAGTAACACTACCTTGATTCTCAAGGGTCATATCCTGAAACCAATCATATCTAGAAGTCATGTGTCTAGTGCAGCCCGAATCTATAAAGAAGAGGTCTCTATTTGAATTACCAAAAGTATTAAGGGATGTAAATGTAGTGTCCTGTACATCCACAGCATTTGCTTTCCGGTTCTTCTGTCTTAGTGGACAGTCTGGTCTTTTATGTCCAGGCACTTTACACTCGTAACATACTATCTCCTTTTGCTTCTGTTTAGGCTTCTTTTTCGCATACAATACGGAATCTACTGCTGTATCTGCAGTCTTTGACATTTCATTAAGCAGTTTTGTCTTTACTAAATCAGTAGTGACTTCGACATTGCAGTTTTCTAACGCCATAATAAAAGGCTCATATTTTGGAGTGAGTCCTCCTAAAAGTATAGCAGCAATCGACGAGTCCTCTATGACTTTATTTATATCCGCCAGATCCTGTGCGGTTGACATTACTGCGTTTATGTAGTTCTATATTTTCGAAGTCGGACAAACTCATCCTGTACAATTTACGCTCTAAGGCTAATCTACGCCCTAATTCTTTATCCTCATAAGCATTCTGCAAAGATTTCCACGCTTCAGCTGCAGTTTTCGCACATCTCACATGGGTAATAGCTGCACCGTCTACTGTCAAGCAAATCTTTGCCAGAGCTTTCTCGTCATTCCTTACCTTGACAGAGGCAGCGGTCGTGTCACCTACCGGGTAGCCACTTACTGTTGACCATAGATCCTCATGCATAAGATAGTGTTTCATCTTAAATTTCCAAGCAGGATATCCCTCTTTGTTCCTAAGACAAAAGGATGGAATGGATGACGAAAAGGAATTCGACTTTCCAACACTCGAAGCATCTCCTTGTGACATTTCGATTCTTTTAAATTTTCTCGAAAATCACATCTAATTATTTTACAGCAAATTTAATTATGCTCTTTATTATTCCTCGTGCTGATAACGTGTTATATTTGCATTGCTAGGATTGCTAAATTAATTAGAGTGGAAAAACAGTTTTCACATGTTCAGAGTGTTATATTCAAGTAACTAGGCAACGACAGAAAAACTTATAAACCAAGTATATAAAAAGTTTTCCACAACAGAGATTAGTATCTACAACAGTTATAATTACAACATTCAGGCATAGATTAATATAGTCTAGCTCCCGAAAATGCCCGCAAGTAAAATTATTTACTTTCGAGTCGTAACTATGACAAAATTGGATTTTTTCGAAGAATGGTTAAAACACGATAAAACTGAAAGAACAAGTCGCATTTTTTATTATGTATGTGTACTACGTACTACATAATAATTATATCGGATGCTTCTGAAGATTCCCTGAGGAAACTGAAAACGAAAATTTTGAGCCTTTCATTAAAATTGAACGAAAACTGGAGATCTTTTAAGTGTACTAAGTTATGACCAGAAGTTGTGCAGTTGATTGTCCCACCTTCATTACCATCCCAATCAACACCAGTTCGCGAATTTAGTGAGGGGGATTATTCGTTATCAGAAGATTTTAGCTAATTGGAGAGTCGTGATGATGACTATTAGATTCGTCTTGATAGAATTATCTTTTATTGTTAAGGTTTACCTATTTTGTTATGTAGTAATTTTTCATAATGTTTTAGTTTTAATTTTTATATATTAGATTACCTATTGTAGTTAACTTATTTTTATTTTGTATGATTTTGTTTTAAGTGTTATTTTATATGTATAGATAATTGTTGTTCTTTTTGGACTATTATTGTATGTTATTTGATAGAGTGAATAAATAAATACCAATTTTACACATATTTATGGTTTAATTCATACACTGAGACAGTTTTCGTAAATATGTATATATTATATTATGGCCCTTACAGGCTTAATAAGTAAGTAGGTAGACGCAGCGAATTAGAGCAATCAGGGATAACAGTAAACAAAAGTGTAAAATCAGGAGACTAATTCAATCTAGCATCCACACCTTTTAAGATACCTTAAATATACTTAAACAATTAAATTAAGTTAAAAAAATAATTTTGCCTCGCTAGCTTGTACTAGACGAAACACTGTGCAACTCGCTAAATTTACCGTCCCCCCGCCCCTCCCGTCGCAGTTGCCACGGTGCGCATGTGGCGGTATCTAAATCGCCACATGCGAACTACGCATCAAAGACCTGACGTCTCACAAAAATCCTGACGTCACATAAATCCTGCATCGCGCAATTAAAGTTTACCTTGCAATGGATATATATACAAGAACCCGACATTAATCGTTGGGCAGTTGACCGCCAGACACAACACCCGTCTGGTAGGAGGATCCTCCTTTTTCTATGGTGGATGAGTGAACTTTTCACCCTGTTCCTCATACCACTAAACGTACTTCGACTTCGCCGCCCGCACTCCGCAATGACACTGGCAGTGAGTCGCAGGACGGTTATGAGTGTAGACGTCGTTATATTGTAAGACTGAATACTAAAAATTGTCTCAGTACTTTTAAGTTACATTTTTGTTTAAAAAGGAGATTGGGCGTTTCTGCCCTGGAGCCCAATAGCGGTAAGATATATACCAATGGAAAGATCTCATCAAGAAGAATATTTCTTATTCTGAAGACTTCTCTCGATCGTTAGAACGAAAGGAGCTACACAGCTTTAAATGTGAGTGATTAAATATTATTGTAATTCTGGTATTTCGTCCATTAAATAACTTTTAATGATTCAGTGGCCTGCAGACATCATCTTTCAAGCCAATAAGCGAACATTTAAAAAAATTGGTCTCCAATAGATGGTGTTTTAGGAACAATGTTTTTAAGAGTTGGTCGACCAGACGGATCTTTAAGCCTGACGCGTATACCGATAGAGTTGAGATATATGCCAATGGAAAGATCTCTTCAAGGCTAATATTTTATGACAGGACGCTTCTCTCGATTGTAAGTACGAAAGTAGCTACAGAGCTCTAAATATGAGTAATTAAGCATTAGTGACATTCAGGTATTTAGACAATTAATTAACTTTTATTAACTTTGAGCCTTGCAAACATGATCTTGCAAACCTATAAACGAACATTTTAAAACATTGGCTTACTAGATGCCGTTTTGGGAAATGAAATGAAATGAAATTGTTTATTCTGTAAATATGATATTGGAATCACTTTTACATGTCTTATTATAAAATATTAAAAATAAGCTAGATGAGGTCGGCGTTTCCTATCCGACTACTCTGAGAAGAAAGGCCGAAACAAACTCAGAGGTCGCAGTCTCTTTTAAAGTCCAGACATAATCTTGGTCAGACCATATGAGGACCATGTAGATTAGCGTCTGAAATGGTCTTTTGAGGAAAGAACCACAACGATTTGAGTGGACCTGTCCAGTCAGTGCAAGCATTTGTCAGTAATAGTGGAGCTCAACTCAGAACTTAAGGAGCTCAACGACTCGTCGAACAATACCAAAGAAAGGACATTTGGGTAGGTCGCATAAAATACTCAAATTGCCAGACCATCGTTAAAACTAACGGAGAACGAAAAAATAAAAAAAACAAAATCAAAACAAAAATAAAAATCCACATAGTCCTCACATTTACAATAATTAAAAGAATACAATACTTTACAAAGTAATCATGTCATTTTGTATGCAAGTATGCAATATTCAATCATGTCAATTTGTATATAAAACTGGTGATGATTTTCCATAATATTCAAAATGTTACAAAGCTTAGCAGAGCTAGCAGCTCAATCTCATGCTTTTTTGTCTTTTAAATAGTCTGAAATTTTATAGTACCCTTTTTTACAAAGTTTGGTTTTAATACAGCTTTTGAATCGTTTAATGGGTAAGTTTCGAATGTCAATGGGAACTTTGTTATAAAAGCGTATACATTGACCCATGAACGAGTTGCCTACTCTGTGGCGACGAGTGCGATGTACAGCAAGATTGTGTTTGTTCCTGGTATTTAAACTATGAATATCGGACATTTTCTTAAAATTTGATATATTTTTGTGTACATGCAATAAGTTTTAAATTTATATTGTGAGGCTACAGTCAGAATATCTATCTCTTTGAATGTTTCTCTAAGGGAATCTCTTGGACCAAGGTTGTAAATGGCTCGAACAGCCCTTTTCTGTAAGACAAAAATAGCATAAATTTGTAACAATGTTTTTAAGAGTCGATCGGCCGTACAGATCTTTAAGCCTTCGTTAAGCCTGCCGCATCCCCCAATAGAGTTAAGATATATGCCAATGGAAAGATCTCTTTAAAGGAAATATTTCGTGACATGACGTTTCTCTCGATTGTTAGTAGGAAAGGAGCTGCGGAGCTCTAAATGTGCATTAACTCCGAACTGACTAACAATTGGCAAAAGTTGTGTTAGTAGCAAAGGTTCTTCTTAATGCTTTTTTCATTATATCTTATGGCTACTGGACCCCAAGAATTCCTTAACTTCGGTGCCGAAGTTGTCACACTTATTTAGGTCATTAACTCCGAACTGACTAATAATTGGCAAAAGTTGTGTCGGTAGAAAATCTTCCTTTTGAAAAGCTCTTTCCATTGGTATCACTCAAACTCAAAGCATTTATTTCAATTAAACCATTTACAAGCACTTTTGAATTGTCAAAGAGTCGGTCAGTTAGTCAAAAAGTTGAAGCTAGTTGCCCATTCAAATTCGTAGATCTCTATGGAGAAGAACGGGCAAGAAACTCCAAGGACACTCTTTTAAAAATGTATATAGATATTACAAATCCTGGGTACAGTATTCTTCGTGCTTCTATATGTGAGAACAATGTCAAACGAAAAATAATCAAAAATAATTCAAAATATAAGATTAAAAATAAGCCCTGGCAGATAAGAGATGACCAGTCTCAACTGACGGCGCCCGTTCACGAACATGACACGTGGATCAGCACCATCCAGCTCAACCATTTTGTAGGAAACCGAATGATCCAACACACGCGCCACCATCAGCGAGACATTTAAGTGAGTATGACATACTCTCATCTGCCAGGCTCTTTCAAGTCAACATACAACATGATACCATATGAAACGGCCCCATGGTACTCACATTTACAAAATTGAAAAAGTGCTTCTAAATTATACAAAACTATAGTTCGCAATGTACTTGAGAGATTAATATAATAGAATTTAAATAAAAAATAAACATTGAGTTCCTAAAGTCAGAAAAAATAAAAAATAAGGGGAAGCCATTCTTCCAAATATAAAAATTTAACTATTGAGCCCAAGTGCCTGTGGAGCAGGACCAGCATTAAGCCAAGCATTTTTATCTACGATATAATCATCCAACTTATAATATGCTTGTCTACATAGTGTGCGTTTAATGCATGTTTTAAATTTCTTCTCATTTAGTTGAAGAATATCGGGTGGTATTTTATTATAACATTTTACACAGTACCCCATAAAAGAAGTATGTACTTTAGACAATCTGAAACGTGGTTGATCTAATTTGTTCCTATTTCTAGTGTTAAAGTTATGCCTGCCACTTATCTTACTAAAAAGATGTAGATTTTTCCGAACATAGATAATGTTTTCATATATATATATACTGACATGGAAACGTCATGATGTTAATTTTTTTAAACAGTTCCCTTAGAGATTCGCGTCTGTGGAGGTTGTAGATGGCTCGGGCAGCCCTCTTTTGCAGTATAAAGATAGAATCAATATATGCAGCCCGTCTCCACGGCAAAATACCGCGAGACATGATGCTATGAAAGTAACTAAAATAGACCAGTCTTGCGGTATCCACGTCTGTTAGTTGGCGGATTTTCCAAACAGCGTAAGCGGCTGAACTTAGTCGCCCTGCAAGTGATGTTAAGTGAGGACCCCACTGTAGTTTTGAATCAAGCGTGATCCCCAGGAAAACTGTCTTTTCGACGAATTCTAGTATCTCCCTATTCAGTACAACGTAACATTCACTACTTCTAACATTCGGTAAGGTATGTATCTTATGGCTATTGGACGCTAAGATTCGTTAACTTCGAAGCCCAAGTTGTTACCTATTTAGGTAACTAACTCCGAACTGACTAGCCATTGGCAAATGTCGTGTTAGTAGCAAAGGTTCTCTTTGGAAAGCTCTTTCTATTAGTATATATCTTATGGCTATTGGGCTGAGAAAATTCCTTAACTTCGATGCCCAAGTAGTCACACTTATTTAGGTAATTAAATCCGAACTGACTAACAATTTGCAAAAGTCATGTAAGAAGGAAAGGTTCCCCTTGAAAAGCTCTTTCTATTGGTGTATATCCTATGGCTATTGGGCTTCAGGGCAAATCCCATGTGTTGTTGCCCATTCTCCTTTAATTTAATTTTGTTGGGTTTAATCGTTATTATTCTAAGGGTTTAATATTTATTATGGTGTTTTTTTTCCATATCAGTGTACTTATGTTAATAACTAACTGTGCCCCGCGGTTTCACCCGCGTAGCTCTCGATCCCGTGGGAATATAAGGATAAAACGTATCCTATGTCCTATTCCAGGTCATGGTCTACCCGTGTGCCTACCCTCTCCTCTCTAGATTAGGGAAAGACGCGGCGCGCGGCGGCACGGGCGCACAGTGGGAAAATCGCGTATGTTTCGTCTCAAAACTCTGTATCTCAGTTGTTTCAAAACTAAATGAGCTGTAATTTTGCACACATATACTTGGATGTATAAAGTTTAATACTTAGAAATAATTTTGATTTTGAAAATTTTATTTAACAATTAATTATAAAATTAAACTTAAAAAAAATACATGCATTTTATAACAAAAAAATACAAAACATGTTTGTTTAATTTACATAAAACGGAATATACATAGTACAAAAGGAGAAAAAAAAAAAAAAATGTACACAATTCAGCAAGCTCCTACAGATTTTCATTGGCGGAAAGAAGGGCGTTGGCTTCATCTAAAAGTTCTTTCGATATTGTTTCTGAGGTATTTCTCAAACTTGATATATATGGATCAGAAGTGTACAATAAGGTATGGAACACATCTTCATTGGTAGCCGCTCTTGAACACTTTCTAGAATGAATGATGAAGCCTAAATTTTTTGTAATCCTTATTTCGGGATTCTTGCGCGTCTTCGGACAATTGTCCGATAGGTAAAATAGCATAGTACTCAATTATTTTTTCGCCGTGAATAAGTATTTTATGCACGGAGGAAGGCACATAATACCAATTATAATTATTTACGTACAGTTGGGCTGCACTATATGCGTATTCACCGAACTTTTTCGAATCAATAGCCATTCCAGATGACATAGTTTGTAGTATTATGTATATTCGTTTTATAAGTTCTACGTCTACTCCTGTAATGTCTGCAGAGCAAGAGTAATTCTGAAAAAATGTCCGAGCTGTGTTTCCGTCATTACTATTTCCAGTCCCTTGTCGAGGTTTATCGACATGCAGTCCCATTTCTTCCCTAAACCGCTTTTGCACCAGTTTTTTCTTTTCGTCTTTGTTTTTTTATTTTCGGGTGTAGTAGCTGACCACTTTTCAAAAGACACATTATAGGAAATGTTTAAGATCATCTCCATACTCCTAATCCAAGCATGTAATGTTGACAGTCCGTATTGAAATGAATTTTCGTTCACATCTCGTGTCCTAACTCCCTCTAAGTTATTCATTTACCGAGGAGTAGCACCACAAACTGAACTAGAAGCGCTTGAACGAGTTTCAGTTAAAACTTGTGCCACTTTACCATCAATCATGGTTAATAATAGGTCATGAGTAATTTCGATAACCTCACCATTCTTATTTATCAGGGAAGGAGACAGATTTTGTTTTGATTGTTGATATCAGCCACAACAGACGTGGTTTTTTCGGGAGTTTCTTTGACAAATTCTAACAATATAGGTCTGCAATATCTTACAGATGAGCAAGTTTCATTCTTCCAAACAACAGTATTAGTTGTCTCATCTATGAGTCTAATGGGTACAAGTGAAGCTATAAAAAGGTTTGCATCTGATATAAAATCGCTTTCTTCGGGCAAAACTTGCTTGTATTCACTTTGCCCAGATGACCCGTCACAACCCCATTTACAGAATAGTTTCAACTTTCTTAAACCACTTTTGTAAACTGAACCAATTAGTAATATAAGTGCCACAGTATGATCCAACAAGTCTTGCAGATTGACTTTTGCACTTATGTTAGTAATGGTTATGCTCGAATCTGGTGGGTAACACATCTTCTTTGCTTCGAGTAAAGTTGGATAAGAAGGAAACACTGAGCAGTTTTTATCCGCCAAACAAAGTCGAAGTTTTCCATACTGTTCTTTGTTAAGGTCTAAGTCAATAAATGTCCGTAGTGCTTCTTCCTTTGTAAAAGGTGTAACGTCTTCAGGGTTCTCAGTTACGTATTTAAGAATTTTTTTCTTATCATTTCTTGATGCAGTTCGTATAATATTAACGATTGAGGCCTCCTCCGTCTCACCCATAGACCGTAATTCCTGAGCATATGCATTGAGCATACAGTCCAATCCGTACTCTTGTATCAATTCCATGTTTTTTCGTTTCTTTGTTTTTTCTGAAGATGCTTTGTATGGTTTCGAAGGTCTGCCACCACTACTTCCAGACGTATTAGGGTCATAAACCGTTACTCGACACTCCAGTGGAAAACGAAATTGACCGTCTAACCAGTTGACATTCTTAATTTCAAAGCGTTCTTTTCTTCGAGATGCATTTCTCCAGCGTTCATTACATTTAGACACCAAGTTTCTTTGAATGTAGGAGACCACAGTAGACATATCCTCTGGTGATAAATTGAAATTTTCTTGTAAGTAGTTTTCTACATTATGCCCATTTATCAACAAATTGCACAACTCTCGTTTGCTATAAACATATTCACCCATTTTTAAAATCAGTCAATTTCTGCGAATATTTGAAAATAAGTAGTAACTGCTTCTTAGGGCAACTGAATATCTGACCAACAACTGTGAATGTTTCAGGGTTCGCCTTCCTTTCATTGGCCAATGAAATAGTGCTATGTGCAAAAAGATAAGAAACTGATCATTTGCACTCTTCCCATAACACACCTGTTTTGAATTCGACCCTAATAGATAATTGACCATATTTTATCAAGTAAGGTGGTCAAAACTGTATCAAAACCACAAAAAAACTATTAATAATACTTATTACAGTAATGAACTTAATATCAATTTGACCTTAATAGATAAAAAATAATTTTATGGGAAATAAAACGAAATTGAAAAAAAAATATTATTTTATCTCGCAATATGTTTTGATCCCGTGTAAGAAAAAGCGCAAGTATGCGCAAATTTTTATTTTCTCCTTGCATATACTAATGTATAAAGATCTTAATACAACAAATATCTCGAGAGCGGCAAGCAGCGGTAAAGGGAATAAGTCTCGTTAAAAAAAAAAATACACTAAAAATATACCATCTTAAACTATATTGGTTAATTTTATTTTATTAAACCAATGTATATAATATTAATTACTAAACGTTATGAGGACATTATAAGCATTCCAAAACTGTATAATACTTGTATATTTACATCAAAAACTTTTGAGTAATGTGACTAACCGTGCGTTTGCACTAGCGAAACTTTTACGACAAAACATGTTGAAATCTCTATTTTTTGTCAATGTTCCATACAATTTTTGACAGGAACTAGAGATTTAAACATGTTTTGTTGTAATGTTTCGCCAGTGCAAACGCACGGTAATGTGGCATTGAATTGTAGTAACGTGTTGCGTTTAAATTACGTTATTGAACATGAGTTAACTTTGATGCCTATTTATATACATTATGATTAAATAAAAAAATAAAAAAAATACAACAAGAAAGCTTATTTATTAGACTATATTAATTTATAAATTTTATTCCATTACAACGACTTTCACTTAAAACGGTTTTAAGACGGCTTTGTATGGGGCTTTCCCACAGTGCGGCGCGGCGCCGGCGTCGAACGCTTCGCGTATTGCATTTCGTGATAACTTGGAAATTAAATATCTGGTTCGAATGAATTAAAAAGTATTTTACTGCTACATAGATACCCTTGATGTTAAAACTATTTTTCTCAAACACGCTTGGAAATTCGAGCATTATTTTGACAACCTTCTTCGAGATAAATCAAAATTGCTATACTGGTAAAAAACAAGTGACGATGCGGCCAGCAAAGTTACTATGAAAATCCATATCTGGCGTGTTTAGCGGCCAAATAAATTACTATGAAAACTCATATCTGTCGTGTTATTTAAAAATGGAACGAACTTTTTACTTCAACACACGGCAACCAAGAAGGTAACTTATCAAAGATTTTATTTAAATTTCGAATTGGCTTGCAAATAGAACAAAGAAGAAACAAATGAACATATTGGCTCATGAACAATTATAGTTGTTCGTTATTGATTCTGGAATTTCTGTTTAATTTACTCAGTTTGAATTTCCGCGCGTTGTTTGAGAAAAGTACTATACAAGCCTTGGCCGCAATCAGGAATTGATGGACACACGCATGAGTGCCTCGGCTTCGCCTCGGCCCTCATTTTCACGATCATCCATCAATCCCCTTATTGCTGGCCGCGACAGTAGTTGTAATATATTTGAATAAGAATTGATATTACCGTGCGTTTGCACTGGCGAAACATTACAACAAAACATGTTTAAATCTCTAGTTCCTGTCAAAAATCGTATGGAACATTGACAGAAAATAGAGATTTCAACATGTTTTGTCGTAAATGTTACGCCAGTGCAAACGCACGGTTATGTTGATAGAACTCCTTCGCAAATAATGCATTAATTTCGAACAAATATGATTATCATAAATAAAGGTTATAGTGAGTCAATCTTAAAAGATAGGCATATGCTTTTAAACAACTTTTAAAGAAGGCATATGCTTTTAAAACTTTTAAAGAACAATTCCATCATACATGATATTATTTGCGTAACGCAGCGCACGCAACGGAAGCTCTCAAAAAGGAATAATTTTTCCCGTTTTTGCAACATTTTTCATTTATGCTCAGCTCCTATTGGTCGTAGCTTGATGTTATATAGCCTATAACCTTCCTCGATAAATGGACTATCCAACACAAAAAGAATTTTTCAATTCCAACCAGTAGTTCCTGAGATTAGTGCGTTCAAACAAACAAACAAACTCTTTAGCTTTATAATTTGTTTTATTTTAATTTTTTTTTTTTTTTTAACTGGTTAATAAAACAATCTGTAATAACTTATAAGATTATGTTTTTTTAGGTACATTTAAAATGATGATAAAAGATAACTACTGAAAATAAATAAAAAAGTGATCTATGACATTTCAACTGTTTTTTATTACACTGACTATGTTTAAAAAAACCTGTTGACATGTCTGGGCTCTAAAATCCGGGGTTTTCACGCGTCTTGTCCTGGTTGCCAAATTTTAGAGATGGTAACCCTACCTGAGAGCATCTCCAAGATCATTAAAATTAAATAAGTACCTAGATACTTACTTAGGTACTATTCGAATCATAATTTATTAATACTTAATAAAAAATCGAAAGCTAATGTGTTTTGATAGTGACGTCATAGTATCACTAGACAGCAGCAGCAGCAGCAGCTGCCCTTCCGCGCGCGTCCGGCCGATGCGGAGCGGAGATAAGCGATTCGCGCTCAGTCGTCTGTGTTCACTGGGACTGACTTTACGTTGTTGTCCGACACACACAAAGACCAATTGTTTATTTCATTATACGATCACGACTGTTGATTACCCAATAAATACCTAAACTATAGTTAAAACTAAAGACATTAGTTTGTGCGAAACGAATGGATTCTGTTGTGATTGTGATCGTAAACAAAATAGTTATCAAGTCGCGAGTTAATCGTCGCATTTCGAGGCATTCCATTCACGTACGTATCGCGTGACGCTCGGCATACACATGCTTCGTGCGACTTCGCAAAGTGTCGGAACCGTTCGGAGCAGTTTAGGTACATGACGTACCGCGCGGTAGCCAGCCGATCAGACGAGGTTTTAGCAGACGCGCACAGAACTGACCTTACTTACCGCGACGTGAAGTATGACAATAGTAGATATAGTTTGATTAATTTCGTTTTTAAATTAAAACAAGATGACTTCTTCGAAAAATAAAATATTAGAAGAAATTCTTCCGGTGCGTATCATACGCGAAGTGGAGAAATGGCCGGTTTTGTACATGCGCGACTGTCCCGAGATGCCTAACACGCACTTTAGGAAAAAAGTTTGGAATGAAGTTGCTAAAGCGCTCATCGAAGACTGGGACTCTTATTCACAAGCAGAGAAAGAATGCAAAAGTGGGTACTCTTATTTTAATTTGAACTAAGTACTTACTTATGCTGGGGCTACATTGTCGCGAATAGCGAACTATATACTTCGCGCGTTCTCTGTTGCTCAGCGAGACGTCGAGCGGTATGCGAGAGAGAGCGCACGAAGTTTAGTTCGCGATAACGCGACAATGTAGCCCCAGCATTATGTAGTAAAGAATTACCTCTAGCTAGGTACCTACTTATTTCAAAATTCATGTTATAGGTACTAATATCGACCTAAATATTTTCACTAAGTAGGTAATTTTATATAGCCAGAGCTTGTCAGATTTTTCTAATAAATTAATAATCCAACCACAGAGCATGGAATCGCCGCACCCGGCTGCGCCTACAAGTTCTAGAACTCTAGTCTCTAGAGACATAAGTAAAAAACCTAACCATCATGGGGTCTGCCGACAGAAGTGAAAACTTATTACTGGTATTCTCTCTCTTCTTCTTCGTAGCAATCTTATCAGAGCAGTTGGCAGTCGCGGTCCTCATGTCCAGGGGCTGATGTAATTCACCTCACGACCTGGTATTAGCGCCATCTATATTTTAGGTTACAACACTACAAGGCTACAAGACCATGTAGACTCCGTGTCTGAAATGGACTTTTGAGGAAAGAACCACACAGATTGAGTGGACCTGTCCAGTCAGTGCAAGCATTTGTCAATAATCGTATAGCTCATCTCCAATTTTAAGGAGCTCAACGATTTGACGAACAGTACCAAAGAAAGGACATTTGGTTAGGCCGCATAAATTACCCAAACTGCCAGACCATTATTAATTAAAACTAAAGAAAAATGAATAATAAAAAAGAAAAGAAAGATCCACATAGTCGTCGCATTCACAATAATTAAAATAATATAATACTTTACAAAGTAAAATATTCATGTCATTATTTACATAAAATGTCAATGTAAATATCAAAATCCGGAAATCCGGAAATAATCTTGGTCAGATCATTTGAGGACCATGTAGATTTGTATCTGAAATGGTCTTTTCAGGAAAGAACCACACAGATTGAGTGGACCTGTCCAGTCAGTGCACGCATTTGTCAGTAACCGTGCAGCTCAACTCCAAATTTAAGGAGCTCAACGACTCGACGAGCAATACCAAAGAAAGGACATTTGGGTAGGCCGCCTATAGTACTCAAACTGCCAGATAAATATAAAATGTGATCCACATAGTCCTCAAATTCACAATAATTAAAATAATAATAATATTATATTTCACAAAGTAAATATTCATGTCACTGTATATGTTAATAATAAAAATAAAAAGTTATTAAAAATAACAAAATTCAATAAGTAAAAAAGAAATTAGAGAAATTGGAGCAGCTCAATCCCAAGCCTTTTTGTCATGGGGGAATGACTTGCCCTCTTGCTCTCTCCCTTCCAGCACCCTCTATTACCTATGTGATTTATGTCACATTCAAAAATCGTTTCAAAATAGCTATGGGTTTCCGGCAAAGGGGGGTGGGGTGGTTACTTGCCATCCCAGCCTCCCCCCTCCCCCACCTACCCCTACCCTCTACTAAAATGTTCCTTTGGTGTCGCACTGCCTGTCCCACCTCATACATGTTTGCTCAATGTCCTTTAAATTACAAAAAAACCACCTGTTATTTTTTTTTACCTAGCAAAGCATCGTCACTGTCGCTTGACGACACAACACAACCATACGTTTCTCTGACGAATTCGATTATTTAGTAGGGGAATGCTAAAAAATGGTAATTTTTATGGTAGGAAGTGTTTAAGTGGTAAATAATAGTACATTGTGTGCAGTATTAGAGATCACGCTTGTGGCGGTATTATTCGCGCGAGCCACAGGCGAGCGCGATAAGGTAGCCGAGAGTGTAATGATCAATGCACACGCGTTTCATACGACGTTTTTCAACACAATTGCGAGGGAAAAAACAGACTTGTTGTAAAGTGTGAACTGACAAACTGAAATTAAGCTACAATAACTTAATTTGGTATAGAGATAATACATTAAGATGTTTTTTAAAGTTCAACTGACCTTTGTTGCCAGGTATTGACTATCCGTATTGACTTTTCAACGCTGGTTGGTGACTGTAATTATTAGATTTCGTATGTATGATAATAATTAACCACACAACGAAAACGAACAAATATTGATGGAAAATGGCGCGCTGGTTTTGTTTTTCCGCAGGTGTAAATAAAGGCACTGGCAAAACCGCTAAACAGCCCATATTCAAAACTTCATAAACACAAGGTAATGTTTTGAATAAGCAAATTAAGTAAACATTTTACAAAAAAAAAATGTTTACTGTTATTTAATAAACACTAATGTTCAAAACATTATTAAAGTAAATATGTAGTCAAAAATATTTATGTAATTTCATGAAATATGATGTTCATTTATAATATTTTACTTATTTACACAGAAGGTACCTATAAAAAGGCATGAAGTCTCTTTGATGAGATTTAAAAAAGCGCAAATCTCTACTTTTGTGGAAATAGAGAATGCTCAATTAATATTATAGGATAGTTTATACTAATTCCATGTATGGTATCCCGCTGACCTTCCCCAGGAGTTTTTTTTTTTCATAACTACACCCCCATGATTTGCCTATGGTATTAAAAAGCTTCGCCAAACTCAATTTCTATTATTTTATAGTATTTATGATACCTAATGCCAGGTCATTACTTCGACTAGTAAATAGTTATCTGTGGTGCACATTACCGCACTAGTGCGGTAATATAAAGTAAAAAGCACGCGTTCTTAATACATTGCATTATGAACCTAAAAGCGGTTCAATAAGAACCACTTTACGAGCTAGTGAGTTGAAAATTGATATTTAAAAAAAAAAACACTACAAAGTGAAAAATAACTAAGGCGGTGTCTTTGGTTTGAACTTTATTATTTATTTATTTATTTAATACTTTAAGCACACAAATGTATAGAGGCGGACTTAATGCCATAGGCATTTTCTACCAGTCAACCTTTGGGTGATGGAGAGACAAACAGTGGTAGGTGCAATAATGAAAATTGTGGAATAAATTATTATTTAAATGCGTAAACCTATTAAAACTGTATAACCTACCTAAGAATTATCATTTTTTAACCGACTTCTAAAAGGAGCCGACCCCAATATAGTTGGGAAAAGGCTAGGCAGATTGATTGAACCGACTTCTAAAAGGAGGAGGTTATCAATTCGGATGTTTTTTCGGGCATCACTCCGTCGTATATATAGAGACGAATCTGCAAAATCCTTTTTCTTTCAACTACGTAGTAATGTTATCATTAATCACTACAAAACCGATCACAAAGGACGTATTTTTTGCTTAGAACAGTGCAGAAATGTTATATGAAATCTCATTGTTACACTGTTTTTCATTAATGCACTGTTTTTAGGGTTCCATACCCAAAGGGTAAAATGAGACCCTATTACTAAGTCCTCTATCTGTCGGTCTGTCTGTCTGTCTGTCTATCTGTCTGTCTGTCCGTGATTGAACGTCACATCACAGTCCATCACAGCCTTTATTATTTATTATATATATAAATGACTTTCCCCAGAATATAACCTATCCTATGACATTGTTTGCCGACGACAGTACTGTTATTGTTAAACTTGACAAAAATAATAAAGACTGAAGCTGACATAGTCAATGCATTACAACAAGCCGTTAATTGGCTAGAGCATAACAACTTGATTATAAATTTGAAGAAAACAAAAACTATAAATTTTTGTCAAAGAGTAGCTAATTCGGAACTTAATGTAAACTTTAATAATGAAGAAATTGAAGAAGTCGCAAATACAAAATTTTTAGGCTTAACAATTGACAATCAACTTAATTGGAAGCAACATACCACAATATTAATTACAGTCACTGCATACTATGGTTATGTCGACTCTATACTACGCTACGGAGTCATGTTTTGGGGTTACTCCTGCAATAAGGAAATGGTGTTCAAATCGCAAAAAAGATGCATTAGAGCTATTACCGGTATAAAAGTAATTGACAGCTGCAAACCTTATTTTGTATCGTTAAAAATAATGACTTTACCTAGCTTGTACATATTTGAGACCGCTTTATTTGTTAAAAATAACATGCATCTATTCAGAAAAGCATCTGAAAATCGCTATAAAGTCATTAGACATGTATATAGACATGAATTATGTGTTCGACCATCAAAGACCGCCTTGATGGACAAAAGCATACTTTGCATGGCCCCAAAAATATTTAATAAATTACCACATGGAGTTAAGGACTTAAATATTATTCAATTTAAAAACAAATTAAGACATTTATTATTGGAAAAATGTTATTATTCTATTGACGAATTCCTTAATGACAAATGGTAAGTTATTTGACATTGATACTTATTTTATTTTGACATAAATCTTTATTTTCAGTCATTATTTTATACTCAATTGTTAATGTATTTGCTTGTTTTTTTCTGTTTTTAGGCTATGTTGTGTTTCGATGTTATTATTTTAATTTATTATGTTGATTATTCTTTTTATATAATAATTACTAATTGATGATGATGATAATGATGTGAAAGAGTGTACACCTTTAAGGTAGATTTTTTGAGGAACCAATTATTTATTATTAAGATCTCATGTAAAATGTACCAAAAATCACACCAATAAATGAATTTGAAATGAATTTGAATTAAGAGTTCAATCGGTCTTTATATACAAGTTGCCGATAGAATTCAAAAGCATGAACTGCATAAACTTATTTAAAAACAAATTAAAGACGTATTTATTGAGGAAGGGCAATTACGGTATCGATGAGTTCATAGATGACAAACGACAGTAACTGTTAATTGAATTCTTAATTATTATTTTTGTTTATATATATACACTTAATAATAAATTGTATATACTGTATAATGAATTTTAAATTTAAATGCAATGTGGGTGATTGTGTAATTTGATTGTCTACTTTAATATTTTCAACACAATGTATTTTGTTATGAAATAAATGACTTATGTTTATGTCCGTCCGTCCGTCCATCCGTCCGCCCGCTTGTCCGTCCGTCCGTCTGTCACCAGGCTGTATCTCATGAAACGTGATAGTTAGACAGTAGTACCATTGTAAAACTTTGATACCTACTTCATATTAAGGGCCTACGCAGACCGGGACGGCATGGCAAGGGATTTAAATTTTTACTAATGGACATTCAACCGTACTGTTACAGAAATACGACATAAATTGCTATGCTTTAAAATGATGCCGTGGCATTGAAAGGGATTTTATCGCACGGCATTAAAAGACGCGCCACAGGCTCCCGTAGCGGGATGCCGTGGCATACTGCGGTAGGCAACGGCATGCCACGGACTCCGGCGCTCGTAGTGATATACTGCGGGGTGTGGCATGCCGTGGCAAAGTGCTGGAATGCCGCGGTATCTAAGCGGCCAGTGTGCGCTGACTCACGGCAAAATCCCTTGCCATGCCGTCCCGGTCTGCGTAGGCCTTTAGCAAGAAAAGTAAAGTTTAAAAAAAAGAAACAACCGACTTCCAAAAAAAAGGGAAAAATAACTTTAATTTCGGAAGTCGGTGTCTTTGCTTTTCAATTTTCGTTTTTTAATTTTCTGAAATTAAAGTTATTTTTCCCTTTTATTTTTGTAAAAAGTTTTTATTTTTCATTTTTAAGTTGTGGTACCTACCCAACAAAGAATCGTATACGACTACCTGCTATGTAAATAGCTGACGGAGTCAAATAAGATGTCGTCTAAATGAAAAAAGTGAAAAAAAAACGTAATTATAGAAGCTAACTAAAAAACTACGCAAGCACAATTAATAAAATTTATATGGGACCACCTCGGGAGTATAGTTACCCTTTCGAACAAAAAAGAAATTTGTAAATCGGTTCACTATAGATGAACATAAACAATTTTTTAAGAAAATAAGTCATAGACATAATTTTAATACTAGAAATAAAGATAAAATAGATCAACCATTTTTCAGATTAGCTAAAGTACAAACATCTTTTATGGGGTACTGCGTTAAATGCTATAACAAAATACCTAGTGGTACGAGTATATTACAATTAAATGAAAGAAAATTTAAAACTCATATAAAAAGTACAAGCTTATTACGAATTAGAGGATTATATCCAAGATAAGAATGCTTGGAAACATGCTGGTCTTGCTCCATAGGACAATTTAGTCTCGACAAAATCAAACTGGTTGCTAATTTAGTTGTATATGTATTTTATTATTTGTATATCATAGATTTTCACACTCTGTGATTACTTAAACTCACGCACTGACTTATTAATATTACTTGTAACAATGCTAGGAATATTGTAATATCGTATACTTTTACAATGTTTGTAAATATGTGAGCACCGTGTACCTATCACATAACTAATTTATTTGTCATTGCTCCATTTATAATTCTTTTTACCTTTTGTGAAATTCTTTTTTTTTTTTCTTTTCTTTTCTTTTGTGAATTCTTTTTACCATAACTAAACGTCAGTGGGATACTATACATTGAATTAGTATGAACTATCCTACTAATAAATGAGCATTCTCTATTTACACCCGAGCAGAGACTTGCGCTTTTTTCCGGTAAGACCGCGGTTGGCACGCGCGCAGGCCACTTGACCCACCCCGACCAACCGCGCTGGCCTGCCCGTGTGCCACTACGTTCGCGCGGAATGAATCTCTGTCATTCTGTACTATTAAATAAGGGTTTATTTCGTCTGTGGCTATTTCAGTCTATATTGTTCACTACCCTAACCCCATTTGCGTATTATGTATTATTAACATTATTATATTTTTATATAGGTTGTTCAGGGGTATTACCAGTGCCTTTATTTACACCAGCGCGCTCATCGCTAGCGGAAAAAACCAAACCAGCCGCCATTTTCCATAAATATTTGTTAACTTTTTTGTTGTGTGGTTAAAATAATTATTAAAAATGTCGATTTCACGTAGGGGAGAAGAGCGTAAATAATAATATATAGATTTGACCCCACCATGGTACCATTAGTAATTTTTTTTTAAAATTTTTTTTTCTTTTTCAAATCTTATTTTTTTGTATAGACTGTCAAACGGTTTTGCCAGTGCCCTTATTTACACCTATGGAAAAACAAAACCAGTGTGCCATTTTCCATAAATATTTATTATCGATTTCGTTGTGTGGTCAATTATTATCATACAATACAAAATTTAAAGTATTGTCACCAACCGATATAGAAGTTTTTAAAAGAAACTCCGGATAGTCAGTACCTGGCAACAAAGGTCAGTTAAACTTTATAAATCTATCATCTCTATAGTTACGTTATTGTAGCATAAGTTCTTACAACAAGTCTATTTTTTTCCTCGCAAGTGTGTTTAAAACGTCGTATGAGACGCGTGTGCATTGATTATTACACTCTCGGCTACCTTATCGCGCTCGCCTGTGGCTCGCGCGAATAATACTGCTTCGACTGTAATATCCAATAGAGCACACTCGTATCACAATGTACTATAATAAGTAACAATGATTTATTTTCAATTTCTACCATAAACTGCCATTGTTTATTTATTTATTGATAGGAGAACCAACAGCTATATTTAATATTTAATATATATTTATTGAATAATAATTAAACGCTTAAAAAGTGTACATTTCAACAACAGTAAGACTTTCCACACAATTATAGTAGGTACCTAAAGATAAATTTCAACTAAAATATTTTGAGGTGCAAGTAACGATGGGTTGGAATTACAAATTTTTTGGTAGCGACCCGCCCGATCTAGGTTAATTCAAATCTGTGTTTCAGGCCATCACTTTACATTTAAATTGAACTGGGACACTAAAATTTAAAGTTAAACTGACATAAAATAATAATTAAATTAACAGTTATGAGAAAAAGCATATCGGTACATTAATGTCTAAAACTAAACCTATGCAATTAAACAAAAGTAAATATTTACAAGGGAATAAATTATGATCATGACATACTTTCTAGAAGTTTTTCTGTGTCTGTGTAATTGAGTATCGCTAAAAATCCTGATAACAGTTTACTACATTTTTTATAACTTACACTATAGAAGTTAAGTGACTTGTTTAGCCTATTATACAGAAAAGGTCCTAAAAACACATAAAATAGCCTTGCAAACGCATGTTTAGTTTGTGGCTTTATGCAAACCAAGTCCTTTCTTCTCTTGTCGGAAGGTAGTGGGTCAAAACGAAGTGCAGTGTGTTGGTGTAATACAATGCTTAGTATAAATAATTGCCGTACTGTTAGTACATTACATGCTATGTAGAGCTGGTGCGTAGGAAATCTGAAAGGGCAAAAGGTAGCAACCTTTAGAATTGCTCTTTGAGCGCGCTATAAAGGGAGTAAAATTGTTTTTGCAGCACCACCCCAGGAAGTTATGCAATGGGTAAGAATGGATTGACACAAAGCTAAATAAACCTGTTTAATTAATTTATAGTCGGCTATGCTCCGTAAATTCTTAAAGATATATATTAATTTGCGCACTCTAGTACATAGTAAATCAATATGTTTACGAAAATTTAGATTGGAGTTAATAGTGACACCTAGATATTTTAAATGGTCAGCTTTTGCTAAAGTGGGGCAGGAACATGCGGTGTCAGCATACGTGCTACAATTATGTGCGTAAATGTTTAGATTAGTAAGCGGTATGTTAGTATTACTCATTGAAAATAAAAAGTATTTTGTTTTATCTATATTTAATGTTAGTAGAGTATTGTGAAGCCAATTCAGTCCCCTGGCTGGGACAACTTAACGACTGGTTTTTTTAAATATATAAGTAGAGAAGCTGTTCCGATTATAACACATCTTGCTAATTTGTGTTTTAGAACAGGCTTATTCCCTGAACCGCTTAAACAATCTATTATTACACCTGTGCACAAGGGCGGAAACAGAGACGATGTCAATAACTATAGACCCATATCCGTCTTACCTACAGTTTCCAAAATAATAGAGAAGCTTATAAACAATAGACTACTCAAATATTTAAACAAATTTGACCTACTATCACACTGTCAGTATGGATTCCGACAAGGTTTATCTACTGAGGATGCAGTAACTTCTCTTACGTCTTTAGTAGTCGACAGTCTGGACAATGGAAATAAATGTATTACAGTATTCTTAGATCTAAAAAAAGCATTTGACACCGTCTCTGTTCCGACCCTTGTGGACAAATTAGAACAAGAATTCGGAATAAGAGGTATTCCACTTGACCTCCTTCGTAACTATCTTTCAAATAGAAAACAGAGGGTAAGAGTTGGTGACTATATTAGTGAAGATGCACAAGTATCATACGGCGTGCCACAAGGAAGCGTACTAGGTCCGACATTATTTTTGCTCTATATTAATGCCCTCTGTAATTTGAGCATCAAAAATGCCAAAATTTTCGCTTATGCCGATGATACTGCCGTTGTGTTTTCTGGGAAGTCTTGGAAGGAAGTCAAAGACTGTGCTGAGTTAGGTATGTCTGTAATAGCCAAATGGTTAAGGAGCAATTTGCTGACATTGAACACCTCTAAAACCAATTTTATATGTTTTAGCATCAATAAACGTACCCAGCCAGATGAACACTTTAAATTAAAAATTCATCAATGTGACAACATAAATAATCTAAATTGCAAATGTCCAATAATAGATAAAGTAACTCATATGAAATACCTAGGTGTGGTTGTTGACCAGAGGTTATCGTGGTACCAACATCTCGAACAAGTTACTACCAGAGTCAGAAAACTGAGCTGGTTATTTCATTCTTTGCGACACGTCGTCCCTAAAACTGTGTATTCTCGCCGCAATTCTCCAAGAAATCTCCTGAATGAAATATATATTGCTTTAGTACAGTCAGTGCTGGCGTACTGTATCCCTGTTTGGGGAGGGGCTAGTAAGTCTAAATTCATAGACGTCGAGCGTGCTCAACGCGCTTTAATAAAAATAATGTATTTTTAAAAAATGAGATTTCACACAGATGAGCTGTATCAGATCAGTGATTTGCTCTCTGTGAGAAAATTATATATTACACAGACTATCTTAAAAACGCACAAAAGTTTAATGTTCGACACCTCAAAATTGACTAAAAGACGAAAGGACAATATCACGCAAGTTCCCCAAACTCGAACTCGCTTTGCTAGAATTCAATTGCAAAAACGATCTGCCCAATTGTATAATAGGATAAATAGGATAATACACATATATACAAAACAATACTATGACTGCAAAAAATCTTTAACTAATTGGATAAAACTGTTAAACTATGATGAAACAGAAGCGCTGTTATCACATCTATCATAATGCTACATACATGTTAAGTGTTGTAGATATAGAGAATCTACAACGACACATCATCACCTGCCATTGCATGTTGGCATTCACTTTATATTACACACACAGTCCTACTCTCGCATTCACCCACATACACACACATTTATACTCACACACTCACATAAAAATTGTATATTTAGTACCTAATCATTTCGGTATGGAAGAGCGGAGTCTCCCAACACAGGCATTACTTGCTTAAAGGGAGGCTCCAATCACCAAGCTGTTTATGTAAACATTGTTGGAGAAATAAATGATTTTTGATTTGATTTGATTTGATTTGAATTAGACACAATGTTAAAACCCTTCTGAGCATGTTCATAGACCTCAATTCTTGATTTACCTGTGAATAATAGAGCGGTGTCATCTGCATAAGACATTATGACACCATTTTGGAGTGACAGGCTACATAGTTCATTTATATAGATTAAAAATAACGTAGGGCCCAAAATGTTGCCTTGTGGAATTCCAAAACAACTGTTCTTAATTTCAGAACTTGTGTATTGATCAATTTTTACACATTGATGACGATCGCTAAGATAGTCCGAAAGTAGTTGCAGTTGTGCTCCTCTTATCCCAAGTGTTTCAAGCTTGTGCAAAAGTAAAGTACATGAAATAGTATCGAAGGCCCTAGCGAGGTCTAGAAAGATCCCAATTGTGTGCATACCATTATCTAGATTGGTATTTATATCATTTGTCAATTTGTGTACTGCTTGGCTAGTTGATCTTTTGGGCCTAAAACCGAATTGACTATCTGAAAGAAGTCTGTTATCTTCCAAATATTTTATCAATCTACTTTTAATGATTTTTTCTAAAATTTTTGAAAGGCCTGTTAACACTGAAATGGGTCTGTAGTTATTCACACAGTTTTTGTCTCCTGCTTTGAATAATGGTGTGACCACAGCTTTTTTAAGCAATTTAGGGAATATTCCTGTAGATAAACATAGCTGAAAGATGTGCGTTAGCGGAGGTGCAAGTACGTATTTAAATCTTTTAAGTATATTATTAGGTATGTCATCCCACCCAGTAGCACAAACAATCTTTAACCCGTTTATTATTCTTACTACTTCGTGAACGTCGGTATCTAATAAAACAAAAGAATTTAGTGTAGATGATGTCGTAGTCGGTTTATGCCGGGAAAAGTTATTAGAATTTAAAAAAAATTCAGCCAGGTTTTTACCAACGTTAGCAAAAAAGTTGTTTATCTTATTCATTGCTTCGGATGGGTTTATCTTTGTTGATATTAAATCAAACGGAGGTTCGGGATTTTTTGATCTAAATGTATTCGTTTTTATAAATTGCCACACAAGTCTACTATTTTTCCCCGCCTTCTGTAGTTCATTTTTATCATACTGATTTTTTTGTTTTTTCAGAAGATTTTTGCAGAAGTTTCGATACCTTTTATACGTAACAGCAAGTATTTCGTTATCAGGAGCGAGTTTCAATTTTAGGTGAAGTTTGTCTCTATGTCTTATACAACGGACAAGACCGGGTGTGATCTAAGGTTTAATACAACTATACTTTCTAGGCATTGTCTTAGTGAATATGTTTTTCCTTATTGCATATTGTAGCGAATTTATGAAATACTTTAAAGATATATTTGCATCGTTTGAATTATAAACTGGGTCAAAATTAACGTAAGTCATTTTCCATGTTTGTCATACTGACTTTAGTGTAGCTACGCATGCAGTTTTTTCTAGGTAAACATATTTGTAATGATAGTAAAACAGCTTGATGATCGGTAAGCGAAGAATTAGTAACCAATGTTTTGGATGGATTTTTTGATTTTATAATGATATAACAGATGGATAACAATTATATAAGAAACATAAAGACAATTTTATTACAGGTTCTCACGGGCAAAAACTGAAAAGGTAGTAGGAATCTTAGGATCACTAACAAGCACGATAGAAAAGGATATAATATATATACATATATGTATATAAGTAAGGTACAATATGCACTATGCAGTTTAAAAAAAGTCAGCGTTCAGCCGAGTGCGTGCAGAATGGGATTTGGTGGTAAATGGGTCAAATGAGAACTCTTTACAAAGAATATTAAAGTCCTTACTTTAGCTTAGCTTTCCCGTTAAACGAACCATACAATGAAATCCGGCATCGAATCGAATGGATGTGAATGGGTGGAACCCGAAAGCAAAAATTACCATAACCAACCTGGAAAATAACCGAACTGAAAAGCAGATTGAATAATCTGCTTTTCAGCGGATTCAATCTAACTTACACTTGAACTTGACTTGGCTCTACTTATAGTGTTTGACTTTTTAATCTACAAAGTTCTTTTTTCGTCGCAGTTATGGACCTAACGAAAAAATGGCGGAATCTGAAAGACACGTTCAAACGACAAGTGATAGTAGATAAGAAGAGACGCCAGGGGCAGGACATTAAGAAGAGGAAGTACGTGTACTTCAAGCACATGTCGTTCCTGTTGCCGCACATGGAGCAGGAGGAGGAGGCCGCGTCTGCGCCGCGCCGCCGCCGGGCCGCGCTGCCCACACCCGGCGCGCCCCCTGCGCCCGAGCACGTCGACGAGGACCGCCACTTTCTCATGTCGCTGCTACCGTCGTTCCGGCGCATGAGCGACGACGAGAAGCTGTCCGCCAAGATGGACATCCTGAGGGTGATCAAGGAAGTGCGAAGCCAGGCGGCCGCCATGGACTCGTACTGCCAGCTGCAGCTGGACGAGCCGCTGGCCGTCAAGAACGAGCTGTTCGACGCTAGCGAGTGCTCCGCCCTCGGCGGCGACAGCGACTAGGCAAACTGACACAAGCTCAAAATGACGCAGTGAAATACTTTGTAACATGAGAGCAATACCGAGTGTCAGTGAGGAGAACACAAACTCGTGAAAAAATATTTTTAGGTCCTAATTAATACTTAGTAATTAATTTTCATAATAATTCTTTTGAATTGAATTGGGATGTTTTTATAATTGTAATTACTCGACTTTTTATAATAATAATTGTAGAATCGAAAGAATGGTAAAAAACAATATTGATATTTCGGCAATTCGGACGTTCGATCTGATGACTTCGAGGAGTTAACCATCGGCCATTATAACATTCGAGATCAAGTAGTAAATTCATGCACGTGTTTGTCTGTCTCTGTTTAGATCCTCGAGACTAAACGAGCGCAAATGAAGTATGAATGCATCCGTATGATGTCGCGAGTGACACTGCGTCTACCAACTCGTAGATATGGATTTTAAAAAAAATCAACAAGGCGCATATTAGCCGATAACTAGCAAACGTTTGTAATTTTTTTTTTACTCGCTCCTTTTGTTATAAAGGCTTGGGGAGATGATTCTAAAAATAGGCTTACCCGCTTAACCGCTTAAAAGGTTGAAAGTAAAGAACATGCAGTAGATGCAATAGCGTAGCGTGGGGGCCATGGCCCCTGGCGGAGTGGCGGCACAAGAAAAGGGACGGCAAGCGCCGCAATTTATAAAAGCCGGCCAAGTGCATGTCGAACCACGCACAATGAAGGGTTCCGTAGTTGGGATGAATTTATCCAACAAACTTAACATTATACTTAGTTGAAAAACTTGTTCTCCCATACAGAATGTATGGGACAACATGTTTTTGCAACTGCAAATTTAAGTTGGTCGATTATTACTCGGTAACTTGTGGATCGTTTGCGGTGATAGTTTTCCTTTTAATTTCGTTATGTATACTACTGCCGTGAATTTTTTCACATATCCAAAACCAACCATTTAGCTGGCAGGGGGGGGGACACTTGACTCTAACAAAAATTAGCACTTTAAAGCTTCATATTTCGCAAACGGATCCGGAACTGAATCCAAAAATGGTTTTTTAAACGACCTTTCCAACGATACCCCACAACATGGAATTGGCGAGAAAAAAAAACATCCCCACTTTACGTACACGTAACGGGACGGAGGTGCTCAGTATTTTGGTGTTTGAATTTAGAACACACGAATTTATGAAAGAGAGGGCGGCCGATATAGGAGAAAACTTGCTACCCAACAAATCACGGCTGGCTTACATCAAAGCCTACGATGAGTTTTGCAAATCAACATCATCTATTCTTATCTATTGGTACTTCATTGTCGCTGGATAGTATTAAATTAACTTTTCATTAGCAATTTTTGTCTTACTTTTTATTATTATTAATAATAATATTTATTTATTCAGCAACCCACAGTAAGTTATTCTAGTCGTAAAACTAAATAACCGTCGGTGTATCTGTCCGCCGCGCCGCGGTCGGCGGCCTGGTGCCGTATTATATGTATTCGAAAACACAGCAATGAATATTGAAGAAGCAGTCCTTATGATTCTGTGAAAATACGAGAATATCCGCCTAAATCAGTAGGAATATCGAGAATACCTTCTCTTATTTCTGGCACCTGAGGGCGCCTTTACCGATAATTAAGCTGTCAAGCGTCATTGTATTCTTGTGATTCTTTCGAGTTTTATCGAAACTTTTAACGAATAAGAAAAAACTATTTTAAAGTGCCTTTTAACCACTGTAACCCTGTTATAAGAGTGTTAAAAGTGTGTTTTTAGTGTTTTTTGGAAACACGGCAGTGTATTTCACCAATAAACGGAGGCGGTAAGTAGCGGTAACGAGAACCACGAGCGAACCGGTATTGTTGCTCCGGATGGAGAACAATTATCGTCAACAAGCTCTGGGGCATCTGGGAAGCAGCTCCTCCTCATCCTAGGAGTTTGAGGAGGGCACGGCGGCGGCGGCACTCCTGCCCAATAAGCGTTCTCGCACCTCGGCGCGAAAACGTAAGTACAAGACGAAACCGGTTCGAACCGATCCTCGTATTGATTACATTAATTTCACAAGTTCCGTATATTTCGGAGTATTTAAGCCAATATCCCGTTTGTTATAATAATGCAGAACCACGGAATAGTGGTAAGGTAGTACTTGTACAAATAGTGATTCGCAACATTTTGTTAAAAATAACAACGATGCAAGTATTTCGGAACCGTTCATTACATTAAGGGGTTCTTTAAACACCGATATTGACAATAACAGCCGCACGGGTCGATCCATCAGGTTAAGCTACGTTTGCCGGGGTTTGTCCGTGGATGGGTGACCGTCTTTACATATCGAGACTCCTCCGTGCCTCAGAAAGCACGTTAAGCCGTTGGTTAACGACTGTCAAAGATCCACGAATGACAGCCGGGATGTCATTCGTTGATCTTTGACAGTCGTTACAGGTTCTCAGAAGCCCGAAAGTCTGACAACCAGTCTTACCAAGGGGTATCGTATTACCCAGTTACTGGGTTGTGGAGGTCAGATAGGCAGTCGCTCCATGTTAAATACTGGTATACAGCTGCATCCGGTTAGACTGGAAGCCGACCCCAACATGGTTGGGAAAAGGCTAGGCAGATTGAGCTGTTGCCCGCGACTTCATCTGCAATCCAGTATGAAAAGTACCTAGCCTATGTCCTCCTCCTCCAGGTCATATTAATAAGTTCACTAGACACTAATTGTATTTCCAGCTGTATGGGGTGTATCCTTTTTACCCATTAATGTACCCTACACTATTTGTACTGGGTATGGTAGGGTACAACGCGTTAAAGGTGCGACGGGACTTTGCACTCGCAGCGTATGTAGTGAAGCTACTGCGTGGCGGGGCGAATAACCCGGGAGTGCTGCGGCATCTGAAGCTTTGCGTGCCTGACCGGCACGTGTGGAGGCGGCGCCGACCGCCCCTGCTTGCTGTCCCTGCAGCCAGAACCAACCTATTAGCGAGGACTCCTCTCACTAGAGCCATGCGTGTGGTGAACGAGGTTCACGAGAGGGTTGATGTATTGGGGTGCAACTTGAGGGAATTCGCAAAAGCTGCATTATATATAATATGTTATTTTGAGGTAGGTTAGGATATAATTTTATAGGATGTAGATTAAGGATTTACCATGTAAGGCCACTCTGTCGCATTGGATCGCAGATCTGTAAGGGTAGATGTAGGCAAGATTTACGTAAATAAATATTCTACCCATGTGTCAAAAATTTCATCCAAATCCGTTCAGCCATTTTAGCGTGAAAGCGTAACAAACAAACTCACTTTCGCATTTATAAAGTTAGTTAGGATTGATGCTGCAGTATTATTTTGGATATAAAGGCGGATCGTGCCAAACAATTTGAGGTCTAAAAACCGAATTTTGGCAGCTTAGCTATTTTATAACTTGAAACAACATTACTTAGATAACTACTGATCTAATTTTCTAATAACATTCGGGGCGCACCGCATCAACCGTAAAATCGTAATATTGGCCCGCCTCAGTCCCGCCACGCACCGCACGCACGCACCGGAGGGGGCCGCCTATTGGATCATTACGTAAACAGGTGACCCAAATACAAGACACAAACAAGCGACTCGCGGCCGCGAAAGGTGCGGTGACTGCGGTGAGCCGCCCGGTGAGTGTAACCCAAGAAGCGCGACCCGCGGACCGGTCTGCTTTGTTCACCCTCCGAGTCCTCCGATGTGCGCCACATACACCCAAACGGTACTTAGGTATAGGTATACCGAGACTCCGAGAGGAACATGCACCACACACTATTTACTGCTCATCTAGGGATGTACGATCTGATCCGACGATTTACCTAGGTGTCGATAGCACTGGAAGTCGAGCCCCGCGATGGCCGCGATATTCAGTTGTCATCTCACAGTAGGTAAGTAGGTACGGCTTTTTTATTGTCATTGGATCGCAAGCCGATGGCCCATCTGATGTCAAATACTATACTAATACTAGAGATTTCATTGCCTTGCTTGTATGCTTTATAGCTGTAGGCTGTGGGTAAGTAATCCGTACACCTCAGGCCGATGAAAGTCAGAGATTTATTTATTTATTTAGGTTAGCCAACAATTATTTACACAATACATATAAAATAACTTGCTTAATGGTAGGTACAAGTATAAGTGCAACAATTACTTACAGGCTAACACGACATGCATCATTTTTGGTTTTACATAAGTAATGTTATAAAGCCAAAAGAGAATATTTACAATAATAGATAAACAATCATTTTTGGTAATACATGCGCAAAAGTATCTAATAATACAGAGATGTCAAATTGTGTACAGACTACAGTGGCATTAATCATCATCATAATTTTAGCAAAGTCGTCCACTACATGACATAGGCCTCCCCCAAGCACCGCCACTTCGACCGGTTCTGTGCTTCTCGCATCCAGCGGATTCCTGCGGCCTTCACCAGGTCGTCGGTCCACCATGTGGACCAACACCTTCCAACGCTACGTCTTCCGGTACGCAGCCGCCACTCCAGAACCTTTCGGCCCCATCGGCCATCTGTTCTGCGAGCAATGTGCCCTGCCCATTACCACTTAAGTTGGCAATACTTCGGGCTATATCGGTTACCTTGGTTCTCCTACGGATCTCTTCATTTCTGTTTCGATCGCGTAGGGAAACTCCGAGCATAGCCCTCTCTATTGGCCTTTGGACGACTTTCAACCTTCTAATGTCTAATGAGGCCTATTGTGAGCGACCTCGTTTCACAGTGGCATTGTCTCCAATAAAAGAAAAGATTGGGGTAACGTCAAGCTCAAGAGAAATGAAATCCAAAGTGCGATGTGCGTTTCCTTATTAAGTTGAAGACAAAGGATGGGGTGGCGGATGTGCTAAGATATCACAGACGTGACTAATGCTATAAATATTTAGTTTTAGCATTCGTAGCAGTTGTAGCTGTAGTCATGACGGAACTATTTTTGGAAGTCTGACTGCACTACACTCGTGAGTTTCGTTCGCCTCATATGACCATGTCCGGATTCGTCTTCTTGGTATTAATGTCCGCACATTACATAGTACCTAATCCAACTGATGGAACCAAGAGATAAGACCAACTGTGTGCGGCCGCGCGCTCCTGTACACGGTGTAGGTACTTACACCACACACCTCACACAGGACAAGGTGTACAGACCAATATTTTACTTAACTTTTTTGAATAAAGTAACCGTTCTACATACGAATCGCATGGTACAGGCGAGTTCATAAGTGGATTACCAATCTCTGAGAGCATTGGAATGTCGTGTGGATTTGACTTACGACCTTCTTCTATAAGTTGGTTCAATAGTCAATACTATATACACGCACTCACTTTGTCTGCAACTGATAGTAGTTTATTATTTCAACCAACATAGTATTGGCATACGAGCTCAGTGGTTAATTAATGTGCTAAAATGGCGAGCCAGGATCGAATCTCGCCAGCGGTTTATTTTTACGCGACTACGGCGAAGAAAAAAGGATGGTTATGATTTTGACCGGTATGTATGTATGTATGAATGTTCGTCTGTTCCCTCCTATCTTCTAATCCACTCATCTCAATTCGACAAATGAGGTATCATTGGAAGCGTCTTGGTCGTCCGCTGGTTAAAGGCTGGTAATCTGTTTGATTTATGCCCTAATACGTGTGACTCCGGATTTTTTATTTGTTTGTCTGTAGTATCTTGTTTATACCTTTTTAGTCGTAGTTGGGTTTTAGTTTTTATTACTATTTTTATTTTATTTTTATTTATAGTTTTTGTTAGCTTTTTATAATACCTAGTAGTATTTCGATAATTAAATAGATTTGTTTTTTTATTTTTTATTACTAGTAGTAGTTCGATAATCATTAGTGTTTTGTCTCGTTCGTCTTGTTCACATAAATAATTATAGTTTTGTAGATAGACCACAGAAAACTAAGTAAGTAAATTATTTCGATTTCTGTGAGGTAGACAGTAGGTAGCAGTTCGTTTTATAAGAGTTGTACGGGTAAGGTACATTTAAATGATAAACTGATTTGAGTTCAAGTTCTGTATTGATAGTTATTAAGAGTACAAACGTCCAAAATTGATAAATGATTGACTCGCGGCGAATGAGTCCTTTGTTATTTATTACCCAACCGTGGATATGCAACTACTACTCATTGCTAACTTAAACATGTTATTTTTATTCATTCGCTGCGCGTCGATGTCAGCATAAAATTGAAACAATTGATATGTACGGGTTGCTCGTACAAGAGTATTCACCTATAATAGATCGTTTTTGGTTCGTGGTTATTTAGGAATTGTTGTTGACGAGTGTATTAAATCGCAGTGTTGTGGTTATTATTTTCAAAATGCAATGAAACATAAATATTGAAGCGAGGACAAGTATTATTGCGCTGCGTAAAAGTGGTTCTAATCCTTACTTTCTTACTAATATTATAATTGCGAAAGTAACTCAGTCTGTCTATCGCGGTTACACGCCACACTACTAAACCGATTTAAATAAAATTTGGTACACAGATAGTCTAGAGCCTGAGAAAGGACATAGGCTACTTTTTATCGACATACCACACGGGTGAAGCCTCGGGCGGAAGCTAGTATAACATAAATATCTAATGAAACCGGACTAAGTACGAGTGTGATCATTTAAATATTTCATATCTTACTAAACATAAATCTAAATCAAAGGCATTGTTAATCCTCAGAAGATGTCTTATTAAATAAAGTTTTAAATTAATTATGAGGTTTAAATAAAAGAAAAGAAAAATATAAAAAGGTAATGTGAAAGATTATTTATTTCGATTAGCGAATGATAAATAATTATTATGTGTAATAAATGTAACGTTATTTATATATTTTTTTCTTAATTATGAATAGTAAAGTAAACAGTTTTAGTATTTTGCTTAGAGATGTCTAACAGTAGTTCCATTATTTGGTCTAGAGAAATACTGTGAGTCTGTGGGTCAAGATTTATGAGGAAGATGGTAGCCTTGCTAGTCGAGCGCGAAATGGAAGGCCGGTGCTAATTCACGAGGACAAGTGACGTCACATGGTAATTTGAAAGATTATTTATTTCGATTAGTGAATAATAAATAATTATTATGTGTAGTAAATATAATGTTATTTATGTTGTTCTAGAGAAATACTGTGAGTCTGTGGGTCAAGATATACACACATCAACACGGTCTAGGGATATTTCATACTCAATTAAATAACTCGAAAAGTACTGGCCGCATTGGAATCTTTTATACACCGATTTGTTTGTAATTTATCTCAGACTAATTCCAAATTCAAATTTTTGAAAATTCTTTTGTTTCGGTGGCATAAAAATGTCTTGATGTGTAGGAGAGGGAGTTTTCATTTGTGCGAAATTTAGAAAACAATACGAATTACGTTTAGTTACAGTTTTTTTTTCATTTTTAAACGAAAGATAAAGTTAAAATTGAGGTATTGTAGCCATGCAACGCCAACATTTGACGAGGGCGGAGATGTTACGAGCTGTGGAAATGCTGAAAGCTGGTTCTGTTCAGCGTAATGTTGCTGAGGCCATAGGGACCCACCAAAATGTAATTTCAAGATTGTGGACACGCTATCGTGCCACAGGTGAAGTAGCGGAGAGACACCGGGGGCCAAGTCGCATCACTACCCCCAGACAAGACCGATTTTTGCAAATTACTGCGCGAGCTCAACCAAATGCAACGGCGACTCAATTGGTCCAAAGGCTGCGAGTGGAACACCAAGTGCTTGTGAGTGACCAAACTGTAAGAAGGCGACTGCATGAAAGCAATCTACGCTCTCGTAGACCACTCCGGGTCCCACCTTTACGGAGAGGCAATCGTGGACGACGATTAGAATGGGTTCGGAACCACGTGGACTGGGGCCGTGAGCAATGGTCCAATGTGCTGTACACGGATGAATCCAGGTTCGGCTTCCATCCAGATTCACGAAGGACGCGTGTTTGGCGAGTTCCTGGACGATGGAGACGTCTTCAGAACCCTCAGGAAGTTCACCCATACCAAGGAGGAACAATAATGGTTTGGGCAGGAATTCGTCTTGGAGGACGGACGGATCTCGTTTGGGTGCGGGGCAATATGACGGCAGAACGATACGTCCAACAGGTGCTGGGCCCGTAATCTTGCCCCACAGAACACAAATGGGGCAAGATTTCCTGCTCATGCACGACAATGCCCGGGCACACACGGCGAGAACGGTAGCAGCTTGGTTACATACACACAATGTTAGGGCCTTAGACTGGCCTGCTCAATCGCCAGATCTAAATCCCATTGAGCATGCGTGGGATATGCTGCAAAGAAGAGCTCTGAAGGAAGTTCCTGAAAATCTGGCTACAGAAGATCAACTTTTTGCGCACCTCAGAAGGACATTGACCACCTTGTTCTGAGCATGCCGAATCGTTGCCGATGTGTTATGAACATCATGGGCGCTTTCTCAGACTACTAACTTCAAGTTTATAAACACAAATTAAATGATTTTTCTATTTTTTTCAGTTTTTACTCATAAATGAAAAGTTAATTCATATACGGTTTCCGTCTATGCTTCATTTTTTTTCCATAAAATCCTGAAATTTTAATCGAAGTACCTTAAGCATTATTAAAAAATGGTAGAATATTAAATAACGTATCTTTTAAATATATACATGTCATATAAATAATTAACACATTGATAGTAATTCGCTTTTTTTTAAATATCCCTAGACCGTGTTGATGTGTGTATGTGGAAGATGTTAGTCGAGCGCGAAGTGGAAGGCCGGTGCTGGTCAGTGGGTCGTCTAAGGAGGTCCCTTACCCATATATTGCGATAAAGAGAGCGCAATACGTTTAGCTTCAACTGATTGTTATAAACCAAAATCGAAGCATAATATAGATATTAGATTTTAATTTTTATTTCTTAAGAGATAATTATCACAATAAAAATGTAAATTTTGTAAACTGTAAAGGTAGTGATATGGTAGCGGACATATTAACTAAGGGGACTACTTTTAAGAAACATTATTATTGTACAAAGAAAATGGGATTGCATTCCAAAGGGGGTGTTAAATAATTAATGCAACATTGTTCATTGTATTTTTAATAGCAACATTCTATAACATACGTCAAAAATGTTGAATGACAGTTGTGTCTTGTGTCTATTTCCCCTCTCTGATTTTGCCGCGTTTTATAATAGACATTGATTTTACCACTCAGTTGTTTCATTATAATACTAGCTGATGCCCGCGACTTTGCCCACGTGGATGTCGTTTATCCTACTAATATTATAAATGTGAAAGTTTGTGTGTTTGTGTGTTTATGTGTTTGTGTGTTTGGATGTTTGTTACTCAATCACGCAAAAACGGCTGAATGGATTTGGATGAAATTTGGCAAACAGATAGTTTATGACCTGGATTAACACATAGGATACTTTTTATACCGATATTCCCACGGGATCGAGGCTTACGCGGGTGAAACCGCGGGGCGTAGCTAGTATTATATAATATTATAAATTAAGGTCGCTTTTCGTGTTCGTCTGTGTGACCGCGTTATTCTTCTAAACTACGCAACGGATTTTGTTGCGGTTTTACCATTATTTAGAGAATTTATTCCAGAAGGTTGATGTTTATAATACAGTATTATTAAATGGTAATGAAGAAATCTCGAAGTATTGTCATGTTGTAAAAACCGTGCGAAGCAGGGGCGGGTCGCTATTGTGAAGTTATAGTATGTTTCAACTTATAGCAAAAAAGACATAAACATGTGTAAGTAGCCACTCTTCCTTACCATCTCGGCAGTTCGTTCCAAGTTACAAAATACAAACAACCCACTGCCCTTTCGAAACCCACACGCAACACAGCGATTAAAAAATAAAATCCCGAATCGTACACCAGAGAAAACATCGCGTGCCCCAAGCCTTTTGTATCACACTGCGATTTAACCAATCACAGTGTGAGATTGTGAACTGTCCAAATTCGTTATTTAAATACCTGGTCACGTTAACGGGTTGATATAGGGAAGATTTTCAATTTAAAATTCGAATGAAGATTGAAATGGAACGAAAATATTGAAATATGCACTATTTTTTGGAACATGTTTTATAATTAAAGCTTTTTTGGCTGTCTGTACTCTGTATTTGAGTAGGGTTGTGCTTTTTTCGTAACTTTGTTAGTTTCGATACATCACTGATAAATAATATGGCTCTTTATAGATAAAAATGTTTTATTTTAATTATTTTTTGTTACTTCAGGCACTCTCTAAAGTTTCATTTGAGATGATTAATATTTATATTTCTTATAAATTTAATACATAATTATTAAAAAAAATAGTGAGCCTGTATTGTCCCACTGCAGGGCACACATCCACATAACACGATCCTGTGCCAAATAAAGTCAGGATAGTTTTTTATTTTGGAAAACACTGTAATCATTCGTTTCCTGATAAGTACCATAAACAAAACAGCAGTACCAAACCTCTTGACAAGTTTTGCAAGAGAGAGAGACAATTAAGATATTATGTCAGTTGCATGATCAGCACTTTAACATCGATAACATTAACTTCAGCCTTGTTTTAAGATAAACTTAATTAACTTAAGTTTCAGCAAGATATCTTTATTACAAAATTATAAGATAATTATCAATAACTGCCCACGATTTGTTGGGTACGTTATGGCTGTTCATTTTGACTGAGTTACATAAATTCTTGAAAGAAATCTGTAATATATTATTATTTTATTTTGTCAATTTCACAATTGAAAGCGAAAGCGATTTGTGATGGAGATATGATTATACATATCGAAACTTGCAAACACTATAGAGCTATTTAAACTTTATTGACCGACTTCAAAAAAGGAGATTCCGTATTCAACACTTATTACGATTGAATGTGTGTATGCTTGCATCGTACCAAACATACATAATTTTTAAGCAAGCAAAGATACAACAAGTCTAACACGTGATAATTAAATTAAAATGAATATCCATAACTTGTCATACCTACAATATCCTAACTATCTTTTTATTCATGTCAATGAAGCTTTACAAAGAGAAAATTTTCATTCCTTTTCATAGGATTCGTTATTATCAGTAAATCAGTTTATTGGATTAAAACAAAGTCCTCATTATCGCCGTCACAAGTCTAGATTGTCAAAGAGTGAAGAAGTGAACTAAAATCATTGTTTCAGTTATAAAGGGTATTCAACAAAATTTAACTTATTAAAGTGATTTGTTATAAACAGGAGTAAAATTATGGTTTATTCTAGACTTTACTTAATTATTGCATTTCATAATCAATATTTTACTTCACTGGTTAGCTATCTTACTAATATTATAAATGTGAAAGTTTGTGTGTTTGGGAGTTTGTTACTCAATCACGCAAAAACGGCTGAATGGACTTGGATGAAATTTGGCAAACAGATAGTTTATAATCTGGATTAACACATAGGATACTTTTTATCCCGATATTCTCACGGAATCGAGACTTACGCGGGTGAAACCGCGGGACGCAGCTAGTCTATACTAATATTATAAAGCTGAAGAGTTTGATTGTTTGTTTGAACGCACTAATCTCAGGAAGTACTGGTCGGAATTGAAAAATATTTTTGTGTTGGATAGTCCATTTATCGAGGAAGGTTATAGGCTATATAACATCAAGCTACGACCAATAGGAGCGGAGCATAAATGAAAAATGTTGCAAAAACGGGAAAAAATATTTTTGAGAGCTTCCGTTGCGTGCGTTGCGCAAATATCATATATGATGGAATTGTTCCTCTTTAAAAGTTCAAAAAAAAAGTCCGCGACAGCATATGTCTATCTTTTAAGATTGACTCACTATAATCTTTTCTTATGGTAATCAAATTTGTTCGAAATTAATGCATTATTTGCGAAGGAGTTTTATAAACATAATATTAATTCTTATTCAAATAAATAGTTTTAACATCAAAGGTATTTATGTAGCAGTAAAATACTTTTTAATTCATTCAAATCGGACATTTAATTTCGAAGTTATCACGAAATGCAATACGCGAGCCGTTCGACGCCGGCGCGGCCGGCGCGGCCACTTTCCCTACTCTAGAGAGGAGAGGATGGGCACACGGGTAGGCCATGACCTGGAATAGGACATAGAATACGTTTTATCCCTATACTCCCACGGGATTGAGACCTACGCGGGTGAAACCGCGGGGCACAGCTAGTTATATATTAAAACCTTACTCGAGAACCACTCTATCCATAGGTGAAAACAACATGAAAATGAGTGTGGTAGTTTTTGAGTTTATCGCGTACAGGATGATAAACAGACGCGGCGGAGGACTTTGTTTTATAATATTTACGGATAAGGATATAATCACAAGCTACACAAAACCACAAAACTCTTCACTTTTTATAAAAAATTGAACATACGAAAAACAAAACTGTAAAGCGAACCTTTTAGTATAACTGTTTACTAAGCTCCTAAACTAATTTAAGTAACAAATGAGACTGCGCCGCAAACACGCGTTCAACGAAGATCTATCAACTTTTAGGGGTACGAGGAACATATAAAGTTCACTCATACTATATAGAAAAGGGAGGATCCGCCGACCAGACGGGTGTTTTGTCTGGCGGGCAACTACCCAACGATTGATGTCGGGTTCTTGTATATATTTCCATTGCACGGTAAACTCGTAATTGCGCGATGCAGGATTTATATGACGTCAGGATGTTTTTGTGACGTCCGTTCTTTGATGCTTAGTTCGCATGTGGCGATTTAGGTACCGTCACATCACTCCCCTCCGGAGATCGAAGGTCGATAGTGGGCTGAGTTTTGTATCTTGCGATGCTTGCCAGTGCTGGTTGTGGTACCAGTGAGTCGGAACCGGGTGCCGCATTGTTCACGGTGGGTCCGAACGGTTTTGCGGCAATTGTGGTGATTGAGGTGATTGCGGTGATTCCCCAGAGGGTCGGGGTGATGAGGCTCAGGGTGATGACCAGGAATGCGCGTTCGCTGTATGTTGGTGGTCGGTATACCCGTTGAAGTCTTGGGTTTTAGTTTGGCTGTGTGACTCACCTCACGAAAGCTAGCGGGAGTGATGATGATGATGACGTCATGCTGGAGTACTTGCACGAACGCTGCGTTGACGTTCATATTCGGGGTCACCAATTTAGGAGTATTCGGAACAGGGAGTAAGTTCACTCATCCGCCATAGAAAAGGGAGGATCCTCCGACGAGACGGGTGTTGTGTCTGGCGGGCAACTGCCTAACGATTGATGTCGGGTTCTTGTATATAAGTCCATTGAACGGTAAACTTTAATTGCGCGATACAGGATTTATGTGACATCAGGATTTTTGTGTGACGTCCGGTTTTTGATGCGTAGTTCGCATGTAGCCATGTAGGTACCGCCACAAACTCATCAAGCTATTATTTATTTATAACCGACATCTTCAAAAACGGGGAGGTTCTCAATTCGTCTTTATATATATATATTTTTTGTATGTTTGTTACGCGATTACTACGCCAATTATGAGTCAATTTTGATGATTCTTTTTTTGTTTGGTAGGTCATGCTTCCGAGGAAATTTATGTGGGACCACCATATAAATTTTATTTACTTTGCTTGCGTAGTTTTTGAGTTAGGTTCGATATTACGTATTTTTTCCAGTTATCTATATCGACGAAGTTCTATGTGACTCCGTCACTGTTATTTATATAGTAGGTAGTGGTATTCGAATTCGTGTGGGGTCATATTAAGTAGGTTTTTACGCTATAAAGCGTATTTTTTTTTTTTTTTTCGCTTTTTACTGTTTTTTTTTTTGAAGCCCTTTTTTTGTAATTATTTTTACGCTTTATATTGTAAAAACCTACGTATGTAGATAATTAATTTGTTTGTCTAGCGCTGCCTCAAAATTATATTAGTTTAGGAGCTTTAACAGTTACACTAAAAAAACCGGCCAAGTGCTAGTGGGACTCGCGCATGAAGGTTCCGTTCTATTATTTATAAAAACGGCAAAACAATCACGTTCGTTATAGGACAGCCTCCTTAAATATTAATTTTATTCTGTTTATCAGTATTTGTTGCTATAGCGGCAACAGAAATACATCATCTGTGAAAATTTCCACTGTCTAACTATCACGGTTCATAAGATACAGCCTGGTGAAAGACGGACAGACACGCCGAGCCTTAGTAATAGGGTCCCGTTTTACCCTTTAGGTATGGAACCCTTAAAAGGATTAAGTTCCTATTTTTCATTTTGCTTCAATGGCTAAAAAAAAATATACGCATCGACTTGAGAAGCTCCTCCTTTTTCTTTCGTCGGTAAAAAAAAATATACGCACGTTACGTGTACCTGCAAACTGTTCTCGAAAGTCGTCACGAACCGTCTTGCCGGCGACTTGACAGGTGATCGGAACAAGCCGAGTTTCGAAAAGCCTTCAGCACCTACCGTAGATTACATCCATACTGTTCGGCAAATTGTACAGAAGATCGAAGAGTACAACCAGCCGCTGTGTATATGTGTGTATGCCTGTGTGTATGGCATTTATGAACTATGAAAAAGACTCAATTGAAATATGGGCAGTTCTGGCCTTCCCGTCGGTGTGTTAAGATGCTTGTATGACGTTGCTACAATGGCTGCCCAGATATAGGAAACGAAGACCATCTCTATCCAACTACGCAGAGGGGTGAGACAGGGGGATTTGATAATCACTGGATTGGATTGGATAATCAACGTGCACGGTGAGTACCTACATCACAAATCTTCGTTTTTCCGTTTATCGTTACTCTGCCACTCGAAGCTGTGAAGGAATATATCCATCTGGGGGTTACTACTTAGAGAAGTGAGCCTTCAATGAGGATTGAGATGATAGTGAGAAGGAATTCGAGAACGTCGTTTTCAAAAACACAATACAATAACAATAAACAACATTTTATTTCTCTTCCACAAAGGCGCCTTAAAAATAAAAATTACAATATCTGATTAATCCTTTGTGGGAGACTGGTATCTGCACTAGGAGAACCTGTCACACAGATTACCAGGCCCCCCCCAAAACAGCGTTTGAGTATTTAAATCTTACAGATAGGATTAGCAAATTATTTTTACCTTTGGTAAAACACAGTAACCAAAGTAAAAGAAGAAAATTTCAAAGTTATTATTGAATAGTGCATGTACTAGTGCATGTACTAGTGAGTGTGGTGAGGTGTGCTATAGTGTAGTGTAGTGTCGAGTGGTGTGGTGTGGTATGGTGTAGTGTGGTGCAGTGTGGTGCAGTGTGGTGCAGTGTGGTGCAGTGTGGTGCAGTGTGGTGTAGTGTGGTGTAGTGTGGTGTAGTGTAGTGTGGTGTAGTGTAGTGTAGTGTGGTGTAGTGTGGTGTAGTGTAATGTGGTGTGGTGTGGTGCAGTGTGGTGTGGTGTAGTGTAGTGTGGTGCGGTGAGGTGTATTGTGGTGTAGTGTGGTATGATGGACAGATTGAGAACACATTTATCTTAAAACAATAAGGAGGCTTTCAGTGCTATCGTAATCAAGGCTCATTAAATACGTGGTGAGAACTTGCTTGCACTTTGCTTTAGTAAGAGGGTATATTTTTAAAGTATAGTTTATTTTATTGCATAGATAACTGCCAAGGAAACAAAAGTTACGATGCGAAAGACTAGTTTTGCACAGTTGAGTGGGACATACATTTGTTTTAATGCGTTTATGAGCATTTAAGGATGAGTTGTAGTTCAAAGAAGAATGTTTACGTAAAATTGTTTGAATAATAAATAGTTGCCGAACAGTAAGGACCTTGGACTTATCGTAGAATTCAGAGGTAGGGTGAAAAAACGATAAACCATGTGCTACCTTTAGCACAGCTCTTTGTGCTCGCTCGATTTTAATCATAAACGATTTAGGGGCATCACCCCAAACAGAGATGCAATAGTTTAGTACCGATTGACATAGTGCAAAGTTTACTGTCTTAAGAACGTTCGCATCAGCCACACGTCGTAAGCTTTTAAAAATGAATATGAGCTTCCTAATTCTCTTGGACAACAGATCGATGTGAGAGTTAAAGTTTAGGTTTCTGTCTATAGTCACACCGAGGTACTTGAGTGAGTCCACTTTTTCGAGTTTTGGGCATGAGCATGAGGAGGAAGAGCTGTTGTTACACGAATGGGCCATGATATTTAATAGGGGATTTTGAGTGAGGTGAGTATTTGTTAGTGTAAATGTTATGTATTTAGTCTTGTCTGTATTAAGCGAGAGCAAGTTCTTGTTTAGCCAGGTCATAACTAGCGAGAAACCCATCTGAGCAAAGTGGTATACTTCCTCCCAAGTATCTCCATAGAAAAGAAGAGCTGTGTCATCCGCGAATGTTATAATCTTGCCGTTAGTAAGGTTTAACTGGCAGAGGTCATTGATGAAAACTAAAAAAAGGGTAGGCCCTAAGATACTCCCCTGAGGAATACCGATATTGACTTCACAGTCATCACTCAACCATTCATCGACTACAACACGTTGAGTTCTGCCATTCAAGTAACTTTCAAACAGTTTTAGCTGATCTCCACGAATTCCGAGGTGTTCAAGCTTCCTCAGTAAGAGTGGCGCAGAGACGGTGTCAAAAGCCTTCGCCAAATCGAGGAAAATAGTAAGGACTTTTTTCCTCTCATCCAACCTAGAAACTATGGTATCAGTAAGTTAATGTACACAGGCTTAAAACAGGAGCTAGTGATCCTACATCAGCAATACCTAAATGTTGTTGATGAACGGGACAAACTGCGGGTGGTCACAGATGGTTTCAACAACTGCAGTAACATACAGTATGTTAAGTAACTGAGGGCGTTCCTGTTAACCCGCAATAGTATGGCATTCATACAAGCTAAAAAAATATTACAATAAAAAAAAAAAAAAATTTTTTTTTTTAATCTCAAAAAATATTAAATTTATACGTAAAAGAAACACTCTGTACACGCGCACTTGTCCTTCAAAGTAAGTACGGCAATGTCGCAATTTACCTATGAATGGCGGGCCGCGTGTGCGGCGGCGATCTGATTGATGCGCCTACCCCCGCCCCCTGCTCCCCGAATGTCCACATTGTCCACCTAATTTTAGTCGGAACTAATCTCGCGCGCATATCGGATGTGCATTTATTTTCGCATTGCAACATCTTGTGTCCTTTCGTCATTCGTGTGTGAAAAATGCCGCGTTATCAGTTCAGTGCTCAGGAGTATGTGAACATGGTGCTCATTTATGCTATGTAATTATGATGTATGCTGGGAGGTATCCCAATGCACAATTTAATGCGATGAGTGCACCAAAACAACCGTCGGCGATTGCAACAAGCAATGTGTAGAGAGAGGAGGTCAGCATATTGAGCAGTTCAAAATCTAAGTAAGTCTTTAAACATTATTGAAATGTACCTATCATAATACCTAAAACCTTTTCGAAAAAGAAATAACACTAAGAAACGACTGTGCCACAAAATAAATAAAATTAGAAGGCCCACTCTTTGCTAAAATTACTTTTACACTCAGGGAGTACCTACCCCGTACAACGAGCGTATTACTTCTGTGGTGTTACACGATTGCTATTAAGTAATTTATTACGAATGCAACTGCATAAAGTATAGGTTTTTTTTTCATTTCTATGTCATTGCAGAAAACATTACAAAACGTTAGCCAGTGATTGCTAACGTGCAATACCGTTATTATCATTTAAAAGCTAGCCTAAACTGAGATTTAAATGAAACTTTCTCTAATACTTAACCGCACACTATTTATTAGCGTAGTTACCTACTACGTTATTTTTTAGATACAATTTATTTTTCTAATTACTTTCTTATTAGCACTGTAAGGCACCGGAGTCACCGATCTAAGTGAATAGGTAAAACACATTCGTGTACTTGTTCCATGAGTGGACCTTCTGTACTTTTATCTGTTTATTTTGTGGCCGCGAGCCCGCGACCGACGCGGCGACGTGTCGGCAAAGCGCTGCCGACGCGTGTCCAATACTCGGCCGCTGCGTGCAGAATAATTCGCTGTAGTCTGTATTCTAATATGATTGAAACGTGGCTTAGATAGGCACATGAATTTATGGTTTTACTGTTTGCGAATAGGTTCTTACAAGCCCAAGGGGCCTCAGTGACGCGTTCCTTTGTCAGCCGGGCATTTGAGACGGGTTGTTAAATGTTATTGCTAAATCTAAACATACATAAATGTTTTTATTTTACTGATAACAACACGACGCTGTGTTTTTCACTGTCTTTCCGCTCGTTTTCCGGTGATGCAAGGTTGCATCAATCAAAACCGTTGAGCCCCACTGATGCATATTTGCATCAGTTGAATCACGCTATTAAAATCTCTATTTCTACGGAATAAAGGGCTAATGTCGTCTGTGGAAAGGTACAATTTTAATTTTGCCGCCTTTACCAAAGTCAGCCCTTGCCATTCAGTGCAGTCGCGCCGCCCGCCCCCCGCCCCCCCGCCCGGCCGGCTCTGTGAGTAGCTCGCTCGGCAACGTACGCGCGCGAGACAAAAATTGCGACGTTGCCGGTTTGGGCTACGCCACTACGCTAGGTACTATGCCGCGTTAGTATTTTGATTTTAAACAGGTCGTTTCGAATTTATTGCCAATTTAGTTTTTTTTTTATTCGGATTTTTTTTAACTCATTTTTATATGCTGATGTTTTTATTTGAATCTATTAATGATATAGATTATCGAGTTTAAGGGAACGCCCTCTGTTATTTAACATACTGTATATGAGGAGGCTTTATGTAAGGTTAGGGACCTAGAAGAAGAATTAGTTTATGCAAATACACAAATTACTAAATTACAGAAACAAAAAGAATGTACTCAGGCTAAGGAAACCAATAACTTGTATAGTGAATTATTAAACACTAATTGCAACCAGCACTTCTTAATAACAATAGACCTCACTGAAGATTCTTTCATGAAACATGATAATAGTAGTTATAAATTAAGTCAAAATAAAATTAAAAAATATGCAAAGCTAAATAGAATTATAAATAAATGCAATAAATACAGGAAACAACAAAAACACAGTTCCAATAATATTAAGTTAAGGAAAGAACGTGGTTTTCTTGTAAATAAATTAAATAACTATCAAATTAAATTAGAAGACAGTAAAAACACTCAACACTTACAGTCTGAAATTCAGGTACTAGAAGCATCACTTCAATCACTCTATACTAAGTATGTGAGGTCTGAAAAACAAATTCAGGAGCACATCCTTGCTGCTAATGAGTTAGTGGACATGTGCAACTCTAATGCAGACAAAGTGGACCTGCTGTCTCTCAGCACCCCTGAATCTTTACTGCAAAGTAAATCAAATCTTGGCACTCACAAACCTGAGGCAACAGAGGACCCATACCAGTCAGGAAGTGCTCAGGTCTCGATTCCCAGTATAGATACACCAGGTATTGAACAAGGTCCATTGCAAGTAGTTCAGACAGAAGCTAGTCCTCTCACTTGTAGTGGTAAAATCTGTTGCTGCTCCATTATGTTTTCTGATAGTTTTGGAAAAGGGTTAGGAAAATTGCTTAGTAACAACCTGAGTCATTCTTCTGAAAACTATTGCATGCCTCAAACTTCCTATAATCAAATAATGTCTACAATAACTAGGAATGAATATGATCCTAATGCCATTATTACTATACTTATAGGTAATAGTTTAAATGTATAAAAATATGATATCACTGATAGTCTCACTGAGCTATTGAAGTTAAATTGTAAGAAAATAATTTTGTGTGCTTTTCCCTACTTTGAGCACTTGTCAAATAGGAAAAATAGCTACATTCATATGTTAAATAATTACATGCATTTTTTAGTTAGTCACCATAGTGACAAGTTTATATTTTTTGACACCAACATTTTTGTTGATAAGCTTAGGTCGACTAGGGATCCCCGGGTCGATGGCGCGTCGTGTTCCACGCGCGCCTCAAAGAGATGTCAGCAAAATTGACGGGGTCCGGTAGGACCGATGCCTGCCAGGGTTGCGGGAAAGTCCGAAAGGGATACCGGGACCTTGGCAACAGGCAAATGAAGGAACACGGGTGGGTTTTAGTCAGTAAAAGTCTGACACGCCCTTCCGCTCCGCCCAGAGCGGGAGAAGTCATTGGATGATTTCCCACCCTCAAAAAAAAAAAAAAAAAAAGGTCGACTAGGGATACTGTGTATCTGCCCATTAGTTTAAGACGTCAAATAGCTAGGTTATTAGCTTTAAATATTAACCCAGACATAATTAGTATGTCGAAGTCATGTATAATTAGCACCACAATTAGTAATATTACTAATGATAAGGTGGTGCAAATTCAAATTAATAATTTAAACTAGTTTGTAAGACAACAGAAGATACCAATAACAGTAGGTATAGTTACACAAAAGGTATTTTCTAGCACTAACAAAGTTAACTGCACTAAAGGGGCTAAGCAGAAATCCTTGAAATTTATTTCATCAAAATATTCAAGGTTTTTCTTGCAAACAATTGGAAATCGAATTGTTTTTAGAAAAAACAATGTTTGACATTATTTGTTTAACTGAGCATTGGTTAAAAGACTATCAAATGTTAATTAATTATGATAATTATAGTGTGGCCAGTTGTTTTAACCGAAAATCAATGCTGCGTGGTGGTTCACTAATGTTAATTAAAAGTTGTATTAAATCAAAAACCCGTAAAGATATAGTTGAACTATCGGTTGAACATAGCATTGAGCTGTCTTGTGTTGAGCTAGATAAGCATGTAATAGTGTGCGTTTACAGACCCCCAAATTATCAAAACTACTCTATATTTGAGTCAGTAATGGAAGATGTTTTGTCAAAACTTGCAAATGGGAATAAATCGCTAATTATCTGCGGGGACTTTAATATTAACATTTTGGAAAATAATTCTAATACCAGTAGATTATTAAATTTGTTTAAATCCTTCAATTTGTCAAATGTGTTTGTAGAGCCAACCCGAATAACTACGACTACTGCTACATGTATTGATAATGTGTTCTGTTGCTACGACTATTTAGATAAAGCCATCGTTAATTATCTCCCTTCTGATCACAGTGGGCAAACAGTAACTTTTGAGTCCAACTTACCAATACAAAAAGTGCAGATACAATTCAGACCAGTAACAGCTGTTAATTTAAATAAATTGAATAGCACTTTAGTTTGTAAATTAAGTAATCAGGACCTTTCAATAAACAAGGGCAATATTTTGTGTAAAGAATTCTTTTCGGTAGTCTAAACCGAGTTCAATAATACTTTTAAGAAAAACACTAAAACTATCAGCCCTAAGTTTTTATTTAGTGATTGGGCAACTAAAGGACTCAGGAAAAGTAGGGAAAGACTTTTCGAGCTGTATGGCCTTAAGCCTTTTATTAATACGGAAACTTTTAATAAGTATGTTGCTACTTATTCTAGAATTTTTAAGATCACTTGTAAGGCAGCTAAAGCCTTAAACATTAGCAACAAAGCTAAATCAGCAGACAATAAAATACAGACGGTTTAGAAAATTATCAATAATGAAACGAATAGGAACAAAAAGCGTAATTCCGATTACACACTGGAGAAGTCAGGTGGTGGTCTCATTTGCGATAACAAAGAAGTTGCTCAAGAATTTGTACATTTTTTTACCAGTATCCCACTTAAAACTACTGAAACCTTAAACTCCTCGCCATCGCTCTCTTTTGATTTAGTAAGGGCAAACGTTTCAGCCAGCCCAATTGAATTTAACTTTAAGCATATTAACCCCGTAACAGTAATAAAAGCTTTTAAGCAAATCAAGATCAAATTGACCGAGGATCTTTGGGGAATGTCCATTAAAGTCTGTACCTCTATAATTGAGACCATAGCGCCTTACTTAGCCTTAATATTTAATTTGTGTGTGGATCAAGGAGTCTTCCCGGATTTAATGAAATACAGTAAGGTAATACCACTTTTCAAATCCGGGGACAGTAAAGACACCAATAATTATAGACCCGTATCCGTGCTGCCGGTTTTCAACAAGGTGTTTGAAAAGATGATGCTGAATCAAATTCTCAATCATTTTAACACAAATAAAATCCTTCACGATCAACAGTATGGATTCACCAAAGGACATTGTACGGCCGACGCCGGTGTTACCTTATTAAGACACATTTTTAACGCGTGGGAAGAGGCCCAAGACGCCATAGGAATCTTTTGTGACCTCTCCAAGGCTTTTGATTGCGTCAATCACAAAACCTTACTGTTGAAACTTGAGCATTACGGACTTGGAAAACTTGCGCTCAGTTTAGTAAAATCTTATTTAAATGATAGACAACAGCAATTTCAAATAAACGGTATCAACTCACTAGGTTTAAAAGTAAAAATGGGTGTTCCACAAGGCTCGATTTTGGGTCTTTTCCTCTTTTTAGTATACATTAATGAACTACTCCATTTATTAAAAAATCAGCCACACATGGTGTTATTTGCTGATGATACTTCCTTAATTTTTAAGGCAGATACACGTGCTACAAATTTTGACGAAGTAAATAACGCGCTACTGCAGGTCCAAAATTGGTTCACTGCTAATAATTTAGTATTAAATGGGAAAAAAACTAAGTGCATCAAATTTTCTTTGCCAAATGTCAAAAGTAGGGATTGCGAGATTGTATTGAATCAAGAGAAACTAGAGTTCGTCGATAAAACTGTTTTCCTGGGGATCACGCTTGACTCAAGGCTACAATGGGGTCCTCATTTAACATCTCTTGCAGGACGGCTAAGTTCAGCAGCATATGCTGTCAGAAAAATCCGTCAATTTACTGATGTAGATACCGCGAGGCTGGTCTATTTTAGTTACTTTCATAGCATCATGTCTTACGGTATTTTACTATGGGGACGGGCTGCAGACATCGAGTCTATCTTTATTCTGCAGAAAAGAGCGATCAGAGCTATTTATAATCTCCGCAGGCGCGATTCTTTAAGGGAACTGTTTAAGGATATAAACATCATGACGGTACCTTGTCAATATATCTATGAAAATATCATGCACGTAAGAAAAAAATTACATCTTTTTTGTAAAAGAGGTGATAGACATAATTATAGTACTAGAAATAGGGACCTATTAGTTCAACCAGGTTTCAGACTGGCTAAAGTAGACTCATCTTTTATAGGGTACTGTTTAAAATGTTACAATAAAATTCCTCCCCACATACTTCAACTGAATGAGTCGAAATTCAAAACTTGTATAAAACGCACACTATGCAGGCAGGCATATTATAAGTTGGAGGATTACATCTCTGATAAAATGCTTGGCTTAATGCTGGTCCTGCTCCACAATCACAACTAACTAATTAACATTCGAAAATACTGTTGGAGCTGCTGAAGATCGGAAGACCATCTTTGCATTGTATAAACTCAATCTCCTTTGTATTATATAATTGCATAGCACAGGTGTGAGTACTATGTACTATTGAGCTCCCATTTACCGGGTAATTTGTCTTTCATTGACTTAAATGTGCCCGGGCGACTGGGAATGTCATGCTCACTAAAATGTCTCGCTGATGGTGGCGCGTGTGTTGGATCATTTAGCTTCCTTCAAAATGGTTGAGCTGAATGGTGCTGATCCATGCGTCATGTTCGTGAACGGGCGCCGTCAGTTGTGACTGGTCATCTCTTAGCTGCCATGGTTTATTTTAATTTTTGAATGGTTTTATGTAATAATTGCGGACACTTTTAACGTGCTTTCTACATTGTTCTCACATGTATAATTTCAACATAAATGATGTAAACCTGAAATGATTATGTAATGTATTGTAACAATATTTTGATTGAAAAGAGTGTCCGTGGAGTTTCTTGCCCGTTCTTCTCCATAGGTACCTACTACGCTTTGGAATGGGCAACTAGCTTCATATTTCTGACTGACCGACTCCTTGACAATTCAAAAGTGCCTGTAAATGGTTTAATTTAAATAAATGCTTTAAGTTTCGAGTTTGAGTTTGAGATTGAACTCAGCAAGATTTGGAAGAAGTTTTGTCTAAATTCATTTCATGCGCCGATCGGCGCACACGCACCTCTAGGTTCCTCTAGCTAGGAGTAGGCTTTCTGATGTTGTGAGCACATGCTATGCGTGCGCGTGCACAGTCACGGACTTACTAGATACGGCTTAATACTTACTACCTTAATACAGAACACTCGTTACGATTGTTTACTTTTATTTAACAAAAAGGAGTGTTAATTTACTTAGTACAATATGTACACGATATACAACAAAAAATTGAGTATAAAGTAAAAGCTTATAAAAACAGGTCACGGCATTATCAGCCGGTAGTTGTAGCCAGGTCAAGGCATCGTCAGCCTGTAGTTAATGACGACTACAACGAAGTAGAAGGACACGAGCACAGAGAGCAGCACGGCGAACAGCACGAAAGTGGCGGCGACGAGCTGGTCGGTAAGCACGGCCGCGCCCGCAAACATGACAGCCGCCACGACCAGCCCCACCCAGCACGCCAGCATGCCCCAGACGTACGTGTCGCACAGCCAGTCGCTCTCCGCCCACACGCCCACCAGCAGCATCGCGTGCAGCGCCAGCAACAGCACGCCGAGAGCGCCGTGCGCGTACCGCAGTGCGCCTACCGCCTGCCCCTCGCCCGCGCCACGCGCCACCAGTCGCGCACCCGGCGCACTGAACAGGAACAGATACAAGGCCGCCCACGCCAGCCCTAGCAGCCCCGCCAGCAGTGCGGCCTCGCGCAGTGGCAGAAACCAACAGCGGTACACCTCCGGGCAGCGCTCCAGCAAGTAGCCCATGTCTGCGCTGTGTGTCACCGGCCTTATCGGAGTGTGCACGGGGCACTATAGAGCCTGCACTGCGAGTAATGCAGTCCCCACTACACGTACGAAAGGGTACAGGAGATACAGGTGGAGAACTATTCAGACCGCTTTTGACACACAACAGTGACTTGACAAGCACATGACACCAAACACACTGACGTATGAAACAAAACAGGTAGCGAATCAAAAAGTTACGACAGACAGTTTAGAGATTTTATTCGGTGAGTTGAAGTGCGTCCTACATGAAAACTGAATATTATTTAAATTGATCCTTACAAGACATATTATTATATATGATGCAGTCAGTTCATCTTTTGTGATTTACCTTAGAACAGCTGCAGGCAGCCGTCTGTGCACACGTGGCGTCCAGTGTCAAAGAAGCTTAGCAGTACATACCTGCGAGTGCTCTGCGCATAAGCGTGGCGAGTAGGCGGCGCAGGTCGGAGGCACGCGTGCGGCGCGGCTTGCTGACGCCGAGGCGTCGACGTGCGCGCACCGAGCGCGACACCGGCCCTTCCGCGCTTGACGCCTCCTCCGAGCTCTTGCTACACTTTTTACTCTGCACTATGTTCACTTTCACCGGGGGCAGTTCGATCGGCGGGAGGGAGAATTTCTCTGGATTCAAACACTTTTTCGGCCAAAAGTCATCGGAGCTGGACAGGTTAGAGGAGTCCTTGGGGCTGGGCAGCTGCAGCGGCGGCAGGATCTTGTTGTAGGGCACCAGGCGGCGCGGGTAATCGTTGCTGCGGCAGCTTGAGCTGGAGTTGAACCACATGTCGCTGGAGAACAACGACGACGAGATGGAGTCTCGGCTGTTACCGAAGTCAAGCGTGCACTTGCGCGTCCGTGTCACGCTCACGAGGCTGAGTGGCGAGCGGTGCACAGTGGCGGCGCCCAGCTCGTAGCTGGGCCGCGACGAGCTGGCAGAGTTGTAGTCGTCCTCGGGAGGCACGATGGGGGGAGAGGGCTCGGGCGCAGGACTCCACAGCGTCCACGGTGGCACGGGCTCCATGTTGAGGAAAGCGCGCGCGATGTGTGGCGGCGCGGCGGCCAATGTGGGCGGCTCGGCCGACAGCACGCCGAACGGGTGTGTGAAGTAAAACAGGCACAGCGGACGACTCTGTAACACAACACGACCACGTTAATACGCCTCTCAAATGTATGTGTGAACATGGTGAAATATTGGTGAATCGAAGGACCTACATCTAGCATAAGTGCAAAACTAACCTTAATGTCGTCAGTGGAAGTGGACGCGTCTGATCTGCCACCATTCATTTTCGTTTGCACTTTATTTTATCACTCCACACGATACAATGTCCGTAATATTGGAATGGGAGGTACAGCCGTGCGGCGGCGACGGCGGCCTCATCTCAATAATACCCGAACACGCACTGAGTACGTTCAAAAACAACACAATACAAAGCAACAGCCACAAGTGATAACACCACTATTCCTCACTTCCAATTATTTATCTGGTATTTTTTTCGTTTGCAAATAAGTATGTAAGTATTAAGTAGAGGCGGTCTGTTCAAGCCACGCGCACCCACTGCCGCGCCGTGCCTGCCACGCGCGCCTCCGGTCGCAGACAGATGCACGCCAGGGAAGCAATCAGCTGCTATCCAAAAATTTGCTCACTTGCTCACTATGTATTTTTCTAATTATGCTCGTATAGCTCCCACCTATATGATGATGATGATGTTTAGTTTGACCCAACTCCACCTCATCATCCTAATTATTATTATGCTCTTCAGTTCTTCACTCAAATCAGTCAAGTAGATAATCGAGCACTTCAAGTTACTTATTATTTTAGCATAGGAGATCATCTCACTCTACTTAATTGCCTGCCAGTCTGTCTATAGACAAACTTTACGCTGATTGTGTACTCAGACCACGTTGTTGTGAGGACTGAGTCCCCGTCCCGGCGAAGCAGTGAGTACGTCCCTGCCGTCCCTGTGCTCGGGTGGGCGGGTGCTGGTGCCGGGCGGCGACGTCACCGTCACCCAGTTCACGCGCCCAGCCTGCGAGCCTCCACACAGCCTACGAGCAGTGCTACAGTAGCTCTCCGGTCACTCATCGATGTGCTTGTGTTTGTTACAACAAAACTTTATCACTAAGGCCCAGTCCCCAGTATGAACGCCGACTTCATAAAACCAAAACAAAAAAGGACTACTGTACTAAAACCAAACGACAAAAGTACTTCTTTAATAATAAGAGAAAAATAAAAAAATAAAAAATAACTTTAATTTCGGAAGTCGGTGGCCAAAAACTAAAATTAAAAGCAAAGACACCGACTTCCGAAATTAAAGTTATTTTTTATTTTTCTCTTATTATTAAAGAAGTACTTTTGTCGTTTGGTTTTAGTACAGTAGTCCTTTTTTGTTTTGGTTTTTTTGAAGTCGGTCAATTTTTTTTTTTAAGTTTTATTATTTTTCCATTTTTTGTGTAATTTGATTTTTGTAATCACTATGGGTAGACCAACTAAAGGAGCCGCCCGCATGAAGAAAAACAGAATTAAAGAGACTAATACTGCTGTTATGTGTATTCCTTGCGTGTGTGCGGGACGCAGCGGGTGCTTTCAATGAAGATTATAATTATTTAAATTCGAAACTAATTATTTTTGGTTAAGTACAGAGAAAGGTTAAAAAATAAACGTATAGGAACGACGCTGCGCTGCGCGACCGTCCAGAGACCACCCGTTGAAGAGAAGTGAGTTGGGCGGAAGAGGAAGTTACCGACCACCGATGACACTGACAGCCCCGATGGAGAATTTAAATGTTGACCAGCGCTGCCCACAGCGAGGCACAGATGGCGCTAACATGCCGGCCGCCTTGGAAGAACCATTCCAACACGAAGAGCACGTTCATGATGTGGGTAGCGGGCAGATCTTTGAGAAGACCCGCCGGATGGTGCCAGTGGCTGTTCGGATATCAGCGACACGGGAAACTCCGTCCTTCCCAGGGAATATTTGAGTGAATCGCCCCAGTTTCCATTTAAAAGGCGGAAGCCTTTCTTCTTTGATAAGAACTAGACTGTCTTGAGCAATGTCTTCACTGTCGACCTTCCATTTCGTACGTTGCTGTAGTTCGGATACGTACTCCTTGGACCAGCGTTGCCAAAAGTGTTGCCTGAGCAGCTCCACTCGATCGTAGCGCCCTAGCTGTGTAGGCGTGTTGGTCGTCAGGTCTTCGCAGGCTGGCGCAGTCAGCGGTCGGCCGATCAGAAAATGTGCTGGAGGCAGAGGGAGGTAATCGGTCGGGTCGGAGGAGAGAGGGGACAAAGGACTGGAGTTGAGGATAGATTCAATTTGTGTTAATACGGTTTCAAATTCCTCGCGTGTCAGCCGTGCGTCACCCAGTACACGCCGTAGGTGGTACTTGCAGGACTTGACTCCTGCCTCCCACAACCCGCCAAAATGAGGACTATATGGAGGTATAAACGTAAGACGAATTTGATTTTGAGTAATAAAATCAGAGATATCATTCGAATTTTCAAAAATGACTGATAATTCTTTTTCAGCGCCTACTATATTCTTTCCATTGTCTGAAAAGATTTGATAAGGCTTACCGCGACGTGATATAAAGCGTTTCAAAGCTAAGATGTAATCTTGTGTGGATAGACTACCAACTACGTAACTCTAAATGTATGGCTCGAGTGGTAAAGCAAATGAATAAACAAATATATGCCTTTATTAACTTGGCATCTCTGCCTTTGCGGTCCGATATGAGCAATGGCCCAGCGTAGTCGACGCCACATTGCACAAAAGGAAAAGTCGCTTCCAATCTTTCTGATGGTAAGTTACCCATAATCGGGGTCAATGTCTTACCTTTCATACGAGTGCATGTAACGCAGTTATGTACTATCTGCCTAGCCAAATTTCGAGCTCCCAGTACCCACCACCGTTCACGCATGGAATATACTAGCAGCTGAGGTCCTGCGTGAAGTAATTTTTTATGTTCGTATTCACACAACAACCTGGTAAAACGATGTTTACCGCTTAACAATATCGGGTGTTTCTTATCATAACTAAAGTTAACCGCGTTGTTTAGCCTACCACCTACACGAATAATATTTGACTTATCTAAAAATGTATTTAAACCCGCTATTTTATTAAATACTTTGGTTTTATGCTTTAACGGTATATTATTTTTAAGATTGTAGTATTCATCATTAAATGACTGTTGTTGAACTAACTGAGTCAAAACGGTAAGTGACTCTTGTAGTTCATTTACTGATAACGAACCAGCTATGCGGCTTCGACCGTCACCGGGAATGTGCGCACGTACATTATTTATGAATCGCAACATATAAGCACAAGCCCGTTGCAAACGATTAAATAATGTAAAGCGGTCAAGATCAATTACCTGAATGAACTGATTACAATTTAAATTTATGGTTTGTGACTTCATTTCCGGTAATTCGGTGGGTATTTCTTCTTTATTATTTGAGAAAATAAATGTGTTAGGTTCACGTAAGAACGTTGGACCGTTCCACCATATGTGATTGTTACTATATTTTAACGACTCTAAACTAGCTCCTCTTGTTATGGGTCAGCAGGGTTCACGGTACCCCTAACGTGCCGCCAAATGATATCGTCAGTAAGTTCGTTCATTTGTACAACACGATTTTGTACAAAAGTTTTGAGTGCGGAGGAGACATACGTAGCCATCCTTGAACTATGGTTGAATCCGTCCAAAAATAAACCTTATCGAAAGTTAAACGTAGGGAATTTTTAATTTGATTATAATTATAACTTAGCACCTACTAGAGCCCCGCATAATTCGAGTCTAGGTATGTTTACGGTTTTTATTGGTGCTAATTTGCTTTTTGCACATAATAAATGCACAGAGATAGGTATAGAATGCTCAGTGTTATCATAGCAAGATCTAATATACGCGCATGCACCGTACGCCTGTTGAGATGCGTCTGTAAATATGTGCAGTTCTTTATATCGCGAATCTGTTGTTGTTATGTATCTAGGTATTTTAATATTACCTAAATATTGCAGACTAGAAACGAAATTATGCCACGTATTTGCAATTTTAACGGGAACTTCTTCGTCCCAATCTAGTTTTTGAAGCCATAAATTTTGTAACTTTACTGTGATAACTGCTGGCGCTAGCAAACCTAACGGATCATAAACCTGTGAAATAATTGATAACATCACACGTTTAGTGACGATTGAATCATTTTGAGTGAATTCAGTGGTGAAATGTAATTCATCTCTTTCTGTACACCAGCCTAATCCTAATGTTTTGGATAAATGATAGTTACCTATATTAAGATCTTTAGTAATATCAGGACAGACTTCGTGACTGAATGTCCACTTATGCAACGGGAAACAACCCTCACGCATCACTAAATTCGTTTTATTACATAAATCGACGAGCGAGTCAAGGTCATCGTGACCAGTGATCAAATCGTCGACGTAGAAATCGTCGTGAATTGTTTTAGCGACTAAATCATTATCACATTCCCGCGCTAATTGTTGTAAGCATCGCATGCTAAGAAAAGGCGCTGATGCAGTGCCATATGTTACAGTTAACAAAGTATATAATTTTAATGGTAAATCAGGATTTTCCCTCCATAAAATTAACTGTAAGTTATGCTGATCTGAATCAATTAAAATCTGCCTATACATTTTTTCAACGTCAGCACAAACAACGTATTTATACTGCCTAAGCCTAAGTAAAATTGAAAAAATGTTATTTTGCAATGGCGGACCTATGTATTTTATATCATTTAAAGATTTATTAGTTGACGTTTTCGCACTCGCGTCGAATACAACCCGTAGTTTTGTCGTGAGGCTATGTTCACGATAAACACCGTGATGCGGTAATATGTAATGTGGTTTACTTAATAAATCGTTAACATTAGAAACCAGAGACATGTGCCCAAGTGCCTCATACTCCCGCATGAAGTCACAGTATAATTTTTTATATTGAGGTGAACGATTTAATTTTCTTTCAAGAGATAAAAAACGAATCTTTGCCGAGGTGTATGAGTCACCTAATGTATCGACCGATTCCTTCAAAGGGATGCGCACAGTGAACCTACCGTGTATCTCTGTAAACAATGTTTCACAATAACGGTCATCTTTTGATAACGCAGAAGGTAAATCGGTTAGTTCCTCTAACTCCCAAAATTTACGTAATTGAGAGTCAATGTGAACAAGATTACATTGTCCTTGGTTTATTTTAAACGAATAATTACTCCGAATAGGGCCAGAAATAATCCACCCTATTTTCGAGTCGTATAACGTAGGACCCGAAGCGAGCTTTATTTTTTTATTATTTAATAAGTCCCAAAATATATCCGCGCCTAACAGTACATCTATGTCAGACGGGACAGTAAATTTAGGATCTGCGAGCAACATATGTTTAGGTATACGTATGTACTCGCAATTAATGTTCAACTAAGGTAACTTTGATGTTATTCGAGGTAAAACTAAGCATTGGATTTCTGTATTGAAATCACTAACTTTAGAATTTATATTTATTTTACAGATGTAAGAACTTTTAGAAACGCTTTGTCCTTGTCCTACACCCGAAATGTGAACAGTGGACTGTATAATCGGCAACTTTAAACGATTGCATGACGATTCTGTAATAAAACAATTCTGACTACCGTTGTCAAGAAGAGCCTTTACAGTGTGAAATTGACTGTTAACGTCAGGAACATCGATAAGAGCCGTCGATAACAAAACCGGTTGTACTGCAGCACTGCACGTTAGTGCATTACGTTCCGAATGAACCTGCGCATCAGCTGTTGTGGTAGGGCGCGAACTTAACGTGGACGCGTTCATCCCATGAAGTAACGTATTATGTTTCCCTTGACATAATTTGCAAGGGCCATACGAGCAGTCATTTAACGAATGACTGGAACGAATACAATTTTGACATACCTTTTTATTATCAACAATTGTAAACCTTTCTTGCACCGACATATTAAGAAACTGTGCACACGAATACAGATGATGATTATTACCGCATAATTGGCAAACGCGCTTCTGTTTATTATTATCAGTGGTTTGTTTACCTTTGGTGACGTAAGAATGCGAGTGATTAGGTTGATTCGACGGTTTATCTTTTTTATTAAAACTTTTGGGATCAACATTATTTTTCTTAAAATTAACCATTGCTAGCATATCTGCACGGTTTTTCAAAAAATCGATTAAATGATGTAGTTTTATTTTTTCACCCTTTAACTGAGACACTAGTGAACCCGTATGCGTCTCCCACTCGCGTTCGGTGACCGGGTCTAGCTTTTCTACAACTAAATAAATGATAACGGTATCCCAAGTATCAGATGGTTCGCCTAAAGATTGTAATGCACGTAAATTTCGTAAAGTCGAATCAATAAGTTTTCTAATCTGGTCACTCGATTCATTTTGAAGCGGCTTGAATTTAAACAACGACTTCATATGGTTTTGCACCAATAAACGATTATTATGAAACCTATTTTCCAATAAATTGCATGCGTGAATATAGTTTGCGCTTGTAAACTCTAAAGCACTGATAACTACCGAAGCAGAACCGCTAAGTGATGATTTAAGATAGTGGAATTTTTGAATACTATCTAAATCATTACGACTATGAATCATGGTAATATAAGAGTTTCGGTACTCAAGCCATTGATCAAATGAACCGTCAAATGCAGGTAATTTAATGTCTGGTAATTTTATTGACAACAGATTTGGATTACCACTACCTACCCTTTTAGTTTGATTATCGTTATCGCTTAACAAACACTTCGCGGTAGCCATAAGAAGAAAATATTGTTCTTCAAACGTTTCGCGATAATCTATCTGCTGCAAATCTCTTTGCTCAATTTCATCTTGAATTGAATTAAATTGAATAAACATATCAGACATTGACTGTATTCGTAACTCAAGTTCCTTTCGTGTAGCAATACTAATGAATTCTTGTTTTCCTAATTTAGAAAGAAATTTCTCGAACAGTATAAGCCTACCCTTATGCGTGCTTCGGCTTCTCTTTAACTGGCCGAGCTTTTGCTTATCTGATTTTAAGGGCTCCTGACAGACATCCTGATAGGCATCGTCGTCGCTCATATTGGCGGTTGAGAGAGACAAGGTACTCACGATTTGTTCCGCACAGAACGTGCCCACGGCGACGCACTACAGGGCAACTAGGTAACACACGACTGAAACACAGAAATCCCACGGATTATCACAAATTGTAGGAAAGAGGAGAGGATGGGGCGGGTTTTTTATACGATTGACCGTGTCTGGCTACATTTCCCACGACTCATTTTTCTTTTTTATAATTTTTCTTCATAATTTTTTCCGCACACAAAATGGCTGCGTCGCACGTCGTTCTAAATTCGGTTCGAAGGTCCAAATGTTATGTGTATTCCTTGCGTGTGTGCGGGACGCAGCGGGTGCTTTCAATGAAGATTATAATTATTTAAATTCGAAACTAATTATTTTTGGTTAAGTACAGAGAAAGGTTAAAAAATAAACGTATAGGAACGACGCTGCGCTGCGCGACCGTCCAGAGACCACCCGTTGAAGAGAAGTGAGTTGGGCGGAAGAGGAAGTTACCGACCACCGATGACACTGACAGCCCCGATGGAGAATTTAAATGTTGACCAGCGCTGCCCACAGCGAGGCACAGATGGCGCTAACAACTGCTGAAAAAGAACGCCTATCTAAGAATCGCAAACGGAGTGCTATGTCCGGTTCCCAAGAATCACCGTTAGCTTGTCATGCTAGGTTATCTCAGATGAGAAATTACATGCATTCTCATTTGTCACAGGAGTCGCCAAATGATAAGATCTGCCGACTCAATCTTATTCAAAAACGATTAAGTGGCGAGTCGTCTGAACAGCGCAAGTATCGTTTAGATGTTATACGAAACCGGCTGGCTAATGAGACTCCCGTGCCTTCTCAAGAATATAAGGGTGAACACTATACATTTGCTTACACTGTATAGTTCTCCTCATCATCATATTATAAGGTGACCATAATCAGATCTGTAATGTCACTTACAACCTATATGGTTGCAAAGTTCTTATCAATATAAATGAATTAAGTCCAAACACAAGGTAATTACTGTGAACCGTTGAGGAGTTCCGTTAATCGTCCTTCGTCTTCATCATCAGACCCTTAACGACAGTCACAACCCATCCAAGTGTAAGGTTCTTATCAATACAAATTAATCAAGCCCAAACACAAGATATCTGCTGTAAACCACTGAGGAGTTCCCTCGACTGTCTTTCGTCTTCATCATCAGACCCCTAACGACAGTCACAACCCATCAAAGTGTAAAGTTTTTATCAATACAAATTAATCAAGCCCAAACACGAGGTATCTGCTGTAAACCATTGAGGAGTTCCCTTGACTGTCTTTCGGCTCCATCATCAGATCGACTCCAGACCTTCATAAAATTGTAGTGCTGTAAAATACTTAATGAATAAATTAAGGAATGCACTAGTTGCCCTTACGATTTTTGAAAGTTCCCCTCGATTTCTCTAGGATCCCATCATCAGATCGTGACTTGGTGACAATGGGACCACCTCAGAAGTATAAGCTTTTGAACAAAAAAAGAATTTTTTAAATCGGTTCACAAACGGCGGAGAAATCGGTGAACAAACATAAAAAAAAAAAAAAACAATCATCCGAACATAGTACCTCCTCTTTTTTTGAAGTCGGTAAAAAGGGCTAAATCTTTTGCCTGCACTCCAGAACACTGTAGTATATACCTTCCTAATCATAACAAGGCAATACAAATCTATCTATCTGCCTAGCCTTTTCCCAACTATGTTGGGGTCGGCTTCCAGTCTAACCGGATGCAGCTGAATACCAGTATTTTACATGGAGCGACTGCCTATCTGACCTCCACAACCCAGTAACTGGGTAATACGATACCCCTTGGTAAGACTGGTTGTCAGACTTTCGGGTTTCTGACGACCCGTAACGGCTGTCAAAGATCCACGAATGACAGCCGGGACCAACGGCTTAACGTGCTTTCCGAGGCACGGAGAAGTCCCGGTATGTAAAGATGGTCACCCATCCACCGACCAACCCCGGCAAGCGTAACTTAACCTGATGGATCGACTCGGTGCGGCTGTAATTACTTAGCCACGAGCTCCAACAAGGCAAAACAAATATTACATTTAAATATAAGAAGTGTAAATAAACACTTTCATGAGCTAACAGTACTCTTATCTACAGTAAAAATCAAATGCCATATTCATATTCATATTTTATTTGCATTCCATAATGTAGATAAGGTATTACAATGGCTTAAAGCTAAAAGTACAATTACGGACCCTGTAGGGCACAGCAAAAAGTATAAAATGACAAACTCTTTATATAAAAATAAAAGAAACATTAAATAATTCAAACAATTTTTTAAATTAAGTTCTTAACAATAATTGAGATCATAATATTATAATATGTTTCTATGTACTTATGTATGAAATGTACGACTAACTGTTTAAGGTGTCTGTTTGTGTTAAATCATTTTTTTTGTCTTGTATGTATTCGTTTATTGTGTAGTATGCTTTTTTAATTAATATTTGCTTGATTTTATCTATAAATTTCGTATCGCTGGTTTCATCTTTTATTGCATCCGGTAACTTATTAAATATTTTTATGGACATTACGTAGGTGCTATTGGCATGTAGTTTCATGCGCGAAGAGGGTAGCATTAACATATTTTTATACCTAACAGATCGGTCTCTATGTTTATCGCCGCGTGTTGTGAAAAAGTTCATGTATTTTCTAACAAATTTGCATGTTTCTAGGATATAGATGGATGGTAAGGTGAGTATTTTATGTTTTATGAAAAATGGTTTACAGCTATCGGTTTGTTGTAAATTGACTATTATCCGAATTAATTTCTTCTGGAGAATGAAAAGCGTAGGCGCGTCTGTGCTATTTCCCCACATTACAATGCCATAGCTGAGCCATGCATGAGCGTAGGCGTAGTATGTAGTAAGTGCAGTTTTCAAGTCGGTGGTTTTTTTTACTTCTCGAAGTGCGTAGGTGAATTTTGAAAGTTTCGATCGTACTCTTTTTATATGGGGCTTCCATGAAATGTGTGTGTCTATTGTGAGTCCTAATAGCGTAAAGTCATTAACTACTTCAATTTTGGTGCCGTTTGTTGTGAAATTAACTGGTAATGGGGATTTTTGCTGAGGATAAAAGGTCATGAGTTTGGTTTTTTTATAATTAATCTCAAGATTGTGGTCATCCATCCATTTTTTTGTTTTATTTAATATCGAGCTTAGTTGTTCGTTAACATTACTATCAGTGTGGCATGTGGTAAGTATAGATATATCGTCTGCGAATAGCACACATGGTTCTTTCATGATTTTGGGAAGGTCATTGACGTAGATGATGAATAGGAGGCATCCAATAACACTGCCCTGGGGAATTGATGCATTTATAATCTTCTTATCGGACCTTACTTGTGTTATTTGTTTTTGGTCATGGTCAAAATGTTCTATTTGCACATATTGCTCTCTATCTTTTAAGTAGGATGCAAACCACTTATGTGTAGTTCCACGAATTCCTATTCCATATAATTTGTCTAATAAAATTTTAAACTGTACTTTGTCATATGCTTTTGTCATGTCTAAAAGTATGCCAACTGCATATTTTTTATCATTTAAAATATTTATAACTTCTTGCATATATTTATAGACAGCTAGGGTGGTAGATCGATGTTTACGAAACCCGTTTTGACCATCGTCAAAGATTTTATATCTTTCGCAAAAACTGTAAACACGGTCACACATAGCCTTTTCGAAAATTTTTGAAGCCGTAGGTAGAAGTGCTATGGGTCGGTAATTATTGGGGTCGGTTTTTGAGTTTTTCTTAAATAATGGTTTTACAATCGCTTTTTTTAGGTGGTCAGGAAAAATACCTTCATCAAAGGACTGATTTATTAAAACACAAAAAGGTACTGCAAGTTCATCTGCGCATTGTCTAATCAGAGATGGGGGTAGTTCATCTATTCCGTGACTTTTTTTGTTTTTTAAATTTTTTATTATTTTATGCGTTTCTTGACAGTCTAAAGGTCTAAGAAATAGGGTATTTTCAGAAGGGTTGAGTACTGGCTGGCCTTTGATCTCACAGCCGGTCTCTTCACCAATTGATGCAAAAAAGTTATTGAATGTGTTTACTATTTGGTTTGGGTCTGAAACTAAAGAATTATTAATTTGTAATTGTATATTATATTTATCTGTAAGTGTTTTTTTGTTAGTACGTTCATTCACTATATTCCACATAGCTTTGACTTTGTTTTGTGACATTTGAATTTTTTTAATGTAATGCTGTTTTTTAGATGTTATTACCGCCTGTTTTAGCATTTTTTCGTATTTTCTATAGTATTTTTTGATAATTGGATTGTCAGACTTAATACTTAAAATTTTTAATAATCTTTTATTTGTGCATGAGATCTTTATTCCTTTAGATAACCAATATTTTTTGTAATGTGTTTTTAATTTAGTTTTTAGTTTTGGTATTGTTTTGTTTAGTATATTAGTTAATAAGTTATTAAAAACATTATAATTTTGATTTGCGTCATTAGTTTCGATAATGATATCTCTCCAATTTACTGACTTTAATGCAGATTTGAAATTTTCAATGTTATTTTTGTTGTACAGTCGCTTTTCCGTATACCAAGTGGTTTGCCTAGGTCGTTGCGGTATTTTAAATTTTATAATTGTACCACAATGATCTGAAAAACCCAGCTCTTCTACAGATGTATATAAATCTATATTTTTAAAGTTTGTAAATATTAGGTCAAGACACGTTGACACTGTTTGTATTATGTGTGTGGGATGTTTTATGTGCTGTGTGTATTTGTATTCGGACATAAGGTCTAAGAAGGTGTTAACTTTGGAGTTATTTTTCAGAATATCAATATTAAAGTCACCACCGATGACTGTGTTAAGTTTCGTATATTTATTATTTATGTACGCTAGTATTAGATTGAGTTGGTTATAAAATATATTTTCTTCTCTTCTGTTCCAGTACATTGTTACTAATAGCAAATTTTCGTTAGGTATTTCTATCGCACAGACTTCCAAAATATATTCAAGCGACATTTCGGTTATATCGCATCTTTCTATGTAGTCTATGTGTTCTTCTAGTAAGATGCAAACTCCGCCGCCTCCACGGTTTTCTCGACAGTAGGATGCAGCGACTCTGTAGCCACTAAAATCAATCACGCTTAATTTGTCTCTTGAAAGCCATGTTTCAGTAATACATATAGCCTGATATGCCTGCTTTACGTTGACAAATGCTTCCATTATGTGTAGCTTATTAAATAGACTTTGGATGTTTTGAAACAAAATATTAAAATGTTGCTCTTGATTTTCGAAATCTATTGCCTTCCTCGTCGTCTCGAAATGTCTGGTCGATAAATGGTGCGCTTCGTCTATTTATACTGTTTAGTTCGTTTTCAGTTTTAGGTGGAGGGTATGATAATTTTTCGTCTCTGTAACTTATATATATATTATAGATTTAACTGAGTGTTGGCTGAGTAAAGTAAGCAAAATTCAGATTTTAGATGGTTATACATCACACTACACTAAAAATACTAGTAATTAAAATGATGGCATAATCATATACAAAGATGACACTCTAAACTGCAAAATAACTGAGCCAGTCTTTATGGATGCTAACTGCCTTATCTGCTATCTAGATCAGAAACTGGCACTTATTACCATCTACCGTTCACCGTCTTACAGAAAACGTCAACATTTTGACAACTTTTTAGATAGCCTAAACAAAGTTTATGACAAATTATCGGAGTATAGCAGTGTTGCCCTCGTAGGAGACGTTAACATAGACATAAAAATGGACTCTCTGGACGCGCGTTGTAATAACTATTTTGTGGCTAATGCGATACACGGACTAGTACCAACCCATACTCTACCAACCAGACTAAATAATTGTCTAGATCACATTATGCTGAAGTCTACACTACCTGCCACATCTTTAGTCATTGAAACATATATTACAGATCATACCCCAGTAATGCTTTCATTAGAACACATAGGTCCAAAACATAAACCTAACAATGTAATCAGTAAAATAGACTACGGCAGCGATCAAAAATGAGCTAGAAAATATGAATTTTACCGAAATCTTACAAAGTCAAAGTCAAATAATTTATTTCAAAAAGGCACTTTTGAACGTCAATGAAAAACAAACAAAGAAATAGAATTGATTCTAGTTGCCCATTCCAAAAGGTAGATTTCGTATGGAGAAGAATGGGCAAGAAACTCCACCGTTACTCTTTTCAAAAATGTTTACAATATTTTGTAACAATCACAAGATGCAAATGAAAGTACTTACTAATATGTTCATACCCCTTTTGATGTCTGTTATAGATAGATTCACACAGCTTATAAAAGTCCCTAGAAGAAAAAGAAATATAAAGCCCTGGATTACTCCAGGACTCCTACGATGTATCGCACATCGAAATAGACTACACAAAAAATTGTCTAAAACCCCTAATAACTTAATCCTAAAGCTAACGTATACCCAATATCGTAATTATTGTAATTGCCTTTTGAGAAGGCTAAAGAGCGAGTACGAAAAAAAGCAAATTGAGAAAGCAGGACGTAATCCTAAAGACCTATGGAATGCTATCAAAGACATAACCCATACTAGAAAAACCAAAAGTTCGCCTTCAGAATTGCTAAATATTCAGAACGATCCTAATTTGGCTGTTGACCATGTATACTCATTTTTTACAAATTTTGGTCTTAACTTAGCAAATAAAATAATCTCTACGAATCAAAATAGACAACCAGAACCATCTCAGGATAAATCATCTTCCCCTGTTAATTCTTTTGTTCTCATGGAGACAGACGAAACTGAGGTTGAATCAGTAATAATGCGATTGCGTAGTAACTGTTCAACGGGTTCGGATAAAATTTCTTCCAATCTGCTAAAACATTGTAGAAAAACTCTGTTAGCCCTCATTACACTCATAATTAACATATCTATAAACATGGGTGTTTTTCCTCAAGCACTTAAGAAAGCTCTGGCACACCCTATACATAAGGGAGGGGATAGAGACTGTGTCAATAATTATACGCCAATATCGGTGCTGTCCGCACTATCCAAGATACTGGAAAAAATCCTGAACTCCAGACATAATGGATTTTTAGAAAGTCACAACATTGTTGCGGACAATCAGTATGGCTTCCGAAGTGGCATGTAGTAGTGTGTACTAGATCTAACGCAATTCATTGCAAGACAACTGGATGGTAAAAACAAATGTCTTGGCATCTTCTTGGATATGGCGAAAGCCTTTGACACGGTCTCTGTCCCCATCCTGCTGGCCAAACTTGAGTCCATGGGTATCAGTTGAAAACCTCTTCAGATGTTTCAGGACTATTTGACTAATAGGACACAACAAGTACAAATTGGTTCCTATTGAGAAGCATGATTTTTCTGCTTAAAACTCTCAGAAAATCTGCATCACAAGAGCTTCTTCTAAAAATATACATCGCTCTGTGTCAATCAGTCATAAACTATTGCATTCCTGTGTGAGGCGGAGCCACAAAGACGAAGCTTCTAGTCCTGGAGCGAGCCCAAAGAGCTGTTCTGAAAGTTATGAAAAGAAAGCCTTTTAGATACCCAACAAGACAGCTGTACTCTGAATGTCAGGTGCTAACTATTCGACAGCTTTTTGTGCTCGCATCAGTTCTGAGAAGACATCGAACAGTTCTCCCGCCTGCTGATACTGGTAGACGCAGAAATCCAGCACCTTGTCCAAATGTCCCAAACAGCACAAAGTTTGCAAAACGGCAACATTATGTCTTAAGTTCTATATTATACAACAAATTAAACGAAAAACCAAATATAATCAATTAGTTACTGTGGTTGAATGTTCAAGTCCGCTGGTTCCCATCGACGCCTACCATCCAGCACTACCAGTTAATATGGATTTCGTTGAAGCTCCTCTATTAAAGTGCCCGGCACGGACGCAATATTTGTTCGACAAGGGTGACTACGAATCTATCAACAGAGACATTTCCACGACTGCCTGGGAATCCGAGTTTGCGACACGATCAATTGATGAATCAGTAAACTTTTTCAATCAAGCTATTCTCAATTTACAAAAAAAATACATTCCACAAAAATTACATAGTAGCAAAACATATCTAACTTGGTACAATTCGGCATTAATTAAACCAATTAAAGAAAAATACAAATATTTAAAAAAATTCAAGACGTACGGCAATATAGCGGATGAGTTAACATTTAAGCTTCTTCGTGAAAGGGTAAAGGTATTAGAATCGCAATGTTATAAAAACTACCTGAATTTAACTGAAAAATCTATTAAAGAAAACCCTAAATATTTTTGGACCTACGTTAAAAAACGACACCACTCAAACGCAGTTCTCGGAACTGCGTTTGAGTGGTGTCGTTTTAAACGTCACTTTAAACTATAATAGCGAAGCGCTGCGTACCGGAGATACAATATGCGAAGCGTTTTCTACGTACTTTCACTCTACATTTCTGGATACTAGCCCTACTCATAGAATTTATTCACCCCCTCCTTTTACTGAATCTTCCAGCCTATCCGGTATATGTAGCATCGCAGTGAACGTTGAGGAAGTTTCTAACTTGCTTCGTAAGTTAGATACTTCTAAAGCGGCTGGCCCGGATAACATTTCATCCAAATTTCTTGTACGATGTTCAACTTCGATTGCCCGACCTATCTCGATGCTCATTAGGAAATCCTTGGATGCTTGTGTTGTACCTGCACTTTGGAAATCGGCTTTCATAACGCCTATTCATAAAAAAAGAGTCAAAACCGAAGTTAAAAACTACAGACCGATATCCAAGATCTGCATTGGGGCAAAAATCTTCGAAAACGTTAATAACCACATTTATAACCAGGTGTATGGTGCTCTTAAAAATTCGTTTAGTTCCTTTCAACATGGTTTTTTGAAGGGAAGGTCTACCGTCACCAACTTAATTCTGCTCAATGATTTCATTACTGACGCCATGGATAAAGGTATGCAGGTTGATGTCGTTTATACTGATTATAGTAAAGCTTTTGATCGGATTGACCATCAGATCTTACTATCAAAGTTATATGGAATGGGAATACGAGGTGATTTACTCAAGTGGTTTTCTTCTTATCTGGAGAACAGGTCTCAAGCAGTAATATTAAGCAATTATAATATGTCTGTTTGGGTGCCTGTCCCCAGTGGAGTACCCCAGGGTTCATTGCTCGGACCATTACTTTTCATTATCTATATAAACGACATCAACTCTTGCTTGTTTTCATCCAAACTATTGTGTTTTGCTGACGATATGAAGATCTACGCCAAAATATCATCACACGTGGACGTGATTGCACTTCAGGATGATTTAAGTCGTCTGGAGGCTTATTGTCGTGGGAGCTGGATCTTAACCCTGCTAAATGTTCGGTTCTAACGTATTCTCGAAAGCGCTCGATTATACTTTTGTGGCGGTACCTAAATCGCCACATTCGAACTACGCATCAAAAGACCTGACGTCACACAAAAATCCTGACGTCACAAAAATCCTGCATCGCGCAATTAGAGTATACCGTGCAGTGAACATATATACAAAAATCCAATATCAATCATTGGGCAGTTGCCCGCCAGACACAACACCCGTCTGGTCGGAGGATCCTCCCTTTTCTATGGTGGATGAGTGAACTTTACACCCTGTTCCTCATACCCCTAAACTTTCATCGTATATCTTGGGTGATCAGGTACTACCTAGAACGAATTCCATCCGAGATCTAGGGGTATATCCCGATTCTAAGCTTACGTTTGAATTGCATGTTAATGCCATAGTCGCTAAAGCATCTAAAGCACTAGGTTTCATCATGCGGCTGTCCAGGTGCTTCACTCAAGCCAAAACTTAAAAAATTCTTTACTGTACTTTTGTAAGAAGCCACTTGGAATACGCGTCTGAAATCTGGAATCCATGTTATCACAAGTACATTGATCGTATAGAGAGCATCCAGAAAAGATTCATCAAGTATTTGTGTTATCATCAGAAAGTGCCCTACCGGTCTGAAGAATACCTCAACCTCTGCAAGAAGTATCATATATTACCCCTAATTAATCGGCGTGCAATCTCTGACTGCATTACATTATTTAAAATTTTCAATAATTCTGTTAACAACTCCGATATTTATTTCAACGTTCCAAATTTTATTTCAACGTTCCCGGAAGGTCGAAGCGATGAAACACACCGTTGCGTGTTCCATTTACCTCTACGAATTACAGGAAAAATTCATTTATAGTGCGTGCAAGTAGCAACTTTAATAGCTTGTGTAAACATCATGATTTTGATCCATTTATAACAGGTGTGTCCTCGGCCAAAAAGTGCATGAGCCTTGACTTTTTTAATTAAGATTTTGTACGTTCAGGTTTTTATTCTTATTGAATATGAACTTTAAATTTAGTTTAAGCTTGAATGTTATACTGTTATTTTTTCTTTTTACTGGTAGCTGTGTTGTGTTGTTCACACTGATCTGTCTTTCATTTTATTCTGTTTTTAGAAGTGAAGACTTTTAATTGGCTGTGAGTCTCACATACAGTTTTCTTTTTCTGTTAATTTTAGCTGTAAGTCATCCATAACAAATAAATAAATAAATAAATAATAAGGCTTAGCAGTCATGAAGCCAAGAATAAGGTAAAAATGTACTTACTACAATTGGACTACGAAGACACTGAAAACCTTAGTCAAAGTCAAAGTCAAAGATTTATTTGCAGATAAATATGGTTACAGAGTTCTTACAATGGTAGGTTTTTAGTAGCTTAACATACTTGTAGTGACTCAGTACCTGTCACTCAGTCACCAGGAAAACAGTTACCACCACAGTTACCACATACCACCGAACCAGTTACCTTACCACGTTTTTGACAATCCGCAAGAAACAGTGAAAGCGATCATCTTGAAAAAGACGAGTACCATAACCTTACCACGTTTTTGACAATCCGCAAGAAACAGTGAAAGGGATCATCTGTAAAAAGACGAGTACGTGCACACCAAGAAGCAAGATAGCAAACACCGACGCGGTTCAAGCATCATCACAACACCGCACACGTTCGCTTCGAAAGAAGCGGTTTTGTAAGCGCAAGCAAGCAGGCAGGAGCACACTGACGACACGCGGACACGGTGGTGACAACCAGTCTTCACTCGACGACGGCGACCGACGAAAAGGACCGCACTTGGCTCGCGACTCCTATTTATGCCTTCGCGGCGAATAGCGCCGCGAGCAGCTTAGCGCCCCGCACCCCGCGCGCGTCTCGCCTTATGGCGCATCGCTATTGGTCGATTGATTTGTAGATAGTAAGACACTAGCGCCAAGTTAATTAATTGTAAATATATATAAGTAGGGCGTTTTGGAAAATAAAGAGTCAGTCATTAATTCATTGTCAGATTGTCAATTCAACCTTCGACATAATCAGTGGTTTTATTTCACCAACAGTACCAACTCATTGGCTCCACCCTAACAGAAGCCAAGCCCCTAAACAAAATTTAAATAAGTTACTAAATTGGTGACCCGCGAAGACGAACACGAGCCGAAGTCGAAGCCTCGGTTCCTGAACTCCTACAAGATACCGCAAGAATCACAGAAGAACCATCACCATGCCGACAGGTGCCGACGATTTCAGCGACGCACAGGGCATCTCAACAGCGAAGAGCGACGTGGCAGCAGTATCACTACCTGCACGTCTACCACCATTTTGGCGCCAAAATCCTCGCCTGTGGTTCGCGCAATTTGAAGCCGCCGTCGCTGCCAGCAAGTTAGGGGAGGAGCAGAAATTCAACCTCGTCGTTCCACTACTCGGCAACAGCGACCTAGAACAAATCGGAGACATCATCTTGCATCCACCGACCACCGGCAAGTACAGCGCGCTCAAAGACAGACTCATATCAACGTACCAAGAGTCAGACCACCGGCAGTTACAGAAGCTACTCAGCGGCCTCGAACTCGGCGATCACAAGCCAAGCCAACTACTGCGAAAAATGCGAGACCTCAGTGGCAAGCTACTATCGGACGAAGCGCTGAAGGTTATGTGGCTCAACCAGCTGCCCGCTCAAGTTCGCGCCGTGCTCTCCGTCAACACCGAGTCATCGCTCGAAGTGCTAGCTGCGATGGCAGACAAAATGATGGAGCATTTTGAACCCGCGACAGTCGCCGCAGTCTCCACAGCAAACCCTCCGTCAGCAAGTCCCGCTGTAAACGAAGTACAGCTAAATGCAATAACAGCCCTTCAAATCAACATGCTTACGAAACAAATAGAGAAATTGTCACTCGAAGTCGCCGAACTCCGCAACCATAACAATTCGTCGTATCGTCGTTCCCGCCACAACCACGCACATCGTATTCGCTCACGCTCACGCTCACACTCAAAACAGCGTACCGATAAAGACCGCAAGCCCGGCGACCCCGACTGGCTGTGCCGCTACCACTACAGATTTGGCAACGAGGCTCGACGATGTGAATCACCGTGTGCCAAAGCAAAGCGGGAAAACTAGAACGTACATCGACAGTGGCGGGCGTCGATGTAAACCAAACAAGCCGCCGCCTATGTGTAATCGACACCAACAACAGAGAAAGGTTTCTTGTCGACACAGGAGCCGACATATCGGTATTAGCCGCTCGAAACCAGAAATATACAAGACCAGCGGAGAATGCAGGTTACAAACTTTACGCTGCCAACGGAACAGAGATTCGTACCTACGGAGAGCGCACACTCGAGCTCAACCTAGGCTTACGAAGGAGTTTCAAGTGGACTTTCGTCGTGGCCAACGTGAAGACTTCGTTACTGGGTGCCGACTTCCTAGTACATCATAAACTGTTAGTCGACCTGCACCAAAGAAAACTCATCGACCGTGTAACCGAGCTCAGTGTTAACGCCGTCAGAATAAATAGCGAAGAAGAATCAATCTACATCATCAACCGCGACCACACTTATCACGACCTACTGAAGAAGTATCCAGATGTACTTCGACCAATGACACTCAAAACTCCAGCCAAGCATGACGTCACACATCACATCGAGACAGCTGGGCCGCCGATCTACTCACGGCCGCGCCCTCTACCGCCCGACAAATATAAGGCGGCTAAACTTGAATTCGAGCGGATGATCGAGATGGGAATATGCAAGCCGTCGAACAGTCCTTGGGCGAGTCCACTTCACATCGTTCAAAAGAAAGACGGATCACTTCGAGTATGTGGCGATTACAGAAGACTCAACGCCGTCACCGTTCCTGACCGATACCCGATTCCACGAATTCAAGATTTCACATACCAACTTCACGGCAAGAAAATATTCTCGAAGCTCGATCTGAAAATGGCATATTACTGGATACCAATCGAAAAACAAGATGCTCAAAAAACAGCTATCATAACACCCTTCGGACTATTCGAATTTACCTGCATGACGTTCGGCTTAAGAAACGCCGGTCAAACATTTCAACGTTTCATGCACGAAGTTCTACGAGGACTAGATGAAAACGTATTCTGTTTCGTCGACGATCTGCTCGTACATTCGAGAAACAAAGAAGACCACCGCCGCCACTTAGAACTAGTACTAGAACGCCTAAATACCTACGGCGTCAGTCTCAACATCAACAAGTGCGAGTTTGATAAGAAAAGCATCGAGTTCCTCGGATACGAAGTGTCATCAGCAGGAATCAACCCTACCCAAGAACGAATACAAGCCATAGTCAACTATCCGAAACCTCAAACAGTTCAAGAGCTAAGAAGATTTTTAGGAATGTTAAACTTCTATCGTAGTTGTTTACCTCATCAAGCCGAGTACCAACATGAACTGAACAAATACCTACACAACAGCAAGAAGAACGACAAAACACCGATTCAATGGTCACAAGTAGCAGATCAAGCCTTTGAGAAATGCCGACAAAGCGTACTCGAGGCAACAACATTAACTCACCCGATACCTAACGCGCCGCTACGTTTATATACCGACGCATCTAATACGAGCATCGGCGCCGTTCTACAGCAAGCAGTAGACAACACGTGGAGACCACTGGCATTCTACTCGAAAACTATGAGTGAGACGCAGCGACGCTACAGCGTGTACGATCGCGAATTATTAGCGATGTACACCGCTGTGCAACACTTACGACGACTAATTGAGGGCAGTGACCTCACAATATTCACCGACCACAAACCGCTAACTTACGCGCTGACAAGAACGCCGAGCAGCAGCGATACACCTCGAAGAGAACGCCAGCTTCACTACATAAGTCAGTTCTGTGCAAAGATCGAATACGTTCACGGTGATAAGAACGAAGCAGCGGACGCCTTATCACGCATCGAAGAAATCAACTTGTCACACTCTACGATCGACTACAACCAACTCGCTCAAGACCAAGAAAAAGATGAAGAACTGAAGATCTGCATGTCCAATCCAAGTCTAAAATTTGCGCCTATGACATTGCCCGGAGGTCAGCGACCTATCATATGCGAAACATCAACCCGCAACGTTCGGCCATACCTTCCAGCGACTTATCGTGTATTAGCATTCAAAGCGCAACACGAACTAAGTCACCCTGGTGTGCGAACAACAAGAAGAATGATGTCTACAAAGTTTTTTTGGCCGAGTATGAACAGAGAAGTAGGATTGTGGGCGAAATCATGCATCGGTTGCCAACGCGGGAAAGTTCAAAGACACGTTATCAGTCCACTCGGCGAGTTTCAAAAATCATCACGCTTCGAACACATTCATGTTGACATCGTGGGACCACTACCGCCATCTAACGACTACAGATATCTAGTAACAATGATCGACCGCTGCACCAAATGGCCGGAAGCTATACCTATACGTGACGTCACCGCCGACACTGTTGCTAAGGCGATCTACGAGGGCTGGTTATCGCGATTTGGTTGTCCGTTACGTATAACTACGGACCAAGGGAGACAATTCGAATCGTCGTTATTCAACGCACTGATGAAGAAATTTGGCATCACCAGGATTCGAACTACTGCATACCACCCGCAAGCAAATGGTCAAGTCGAACGTTGGCATCGAACGTTGAAGGCCGCGCTCATGGCGAGAGCCGCCGGCACACACTGGAGCGATGAAATAGCGACCGTGCTGCTTGGACTGCGTACAGCGCTTCGTGAGGATACACAAGTCAGCCCGGCCTTGATGACCTACGGATCGACATTGAGAATACCGTCAGACTTTTTCACGCCTACACAGCCGAAAAAGGATGACGCAGAATTCGTTCGCCAGCTGACCGAAACAATGGCATCACTCACACCAAGCCGCAAATCACGTGACAACAACACACGCACGTTTATATACAAGGACCTAGCGACGTGTACTCATGTCTTCGTGCGCAATGACACCGTGCGAAGCCCATTGACCCCTCCTTACGACGGCCCGTTCAAAGTGATTCGTCGGGATAGCAAACATTTTACCATACAGACGCCACTTCGAACTACAGTTGTCTCAATAGACAGACTAAAGCCAGCGCACCTACTCAACGAAGAAGAGTTTGCTACATCTACAACAACATGCGCGCAATTCCAAGAACCGCGCACCAAGAGCATACCTACGAGCGTCGAACCGCAGTTATCAAACCCCAGCGTACCGCGCGACTCATACGTCACACGAGCCGGCCGCGCGGTGAAACCAAACGTACGCTTCGCTTAGGGGGGAGTGATGTAGTGACTCAGTACCTGTCACTCAGTCACCAGGAAAACAGTTACCACCACAGTTACCACATACCACCGAACCAGTTACCTTACCACGTTTTTGACAATCCGCAAGAAACAGTGAAAGCGATCATCTTGAAAAAGACGAGTACCATAACCTTACCACGTTTTTGACAATCCGCAAGAAACAGTGAAAGGGATCATCTTGAAAAAGACGAGTACGTGCACACCAAGAAGCAAGATAGCAAACACCGACGCGGTTCAAGCATCATCACAACACCGCACACGTTCGCTTCGAAAGAAGCGGTTTTGTAAGCGCAAGCAAGCAGGCAGGAGCACACTGACGACACGCGGACACGGTGGTGACAACCAGTCTTCACTCGACGACGGCGACCGACGAAAAGGACCGCACTTGGCTCGCGACTCCTATTTATGCCTTCGCGGCGAGTAGCGCCGCGAGCTAGTAATGGCAATTAATGCGATTTTTCATTAATTTCATTAGCAAGTGAATTATTGAGTCTTAGCATGATAATTGCTATTGCTATGCTAATAGCTAATATGATGATAATTGATAATAATGAAGTATGAAAATTTTATTAAAAGTGCGAATTAAAATGGTGAACGCTCATTTTAATTCGCACTTTTAATGAAAATGAAAATGTACGAAGCGATAATTCACTTAGCACTTCACGAAATTTCGCAACTAAATTTCATTAGCTAAATGCTAAATGATTTTTCACAAGCTAACAATGAATGCGAATGCTAATTAATCCATCACTACCGCGAGCAGCTCAGCGCCCCGCACCCCGCGCGCGTCTCGCCTTATGGCGTATCGCTATTGGTCGATTGATTTGTAGATAGTAAGACACTAGCGCCAAGTTAATTAATTGTAAATATATATAAGTAGGGCGTTTTGGAAAATAAAGAGTCAGTCATTAATTCATTGTCAGATTGTCAATTCAACCTTCGACATAATCAGTGGTTTTATTTCACCAACAGTACCAACTCATTGGCTCCACCCTAACAGAAGCCAAGCCCCTAAACAAAGTTTAAATAAGTTACTAAATGTTAAAAAATGTTTTAAAATGTTGTTCACACTGATCTGTCTTTCATTTTATTCTGTTTTTAGAAGTAAAGACTTTTAATTGGCTGTGAGTCTCACATACAGTTTTCTTTTTCTGTTAATTTAAGCTGTAAGTCATCCATAACAAATAAATAAATAAATAAATAATAAGGCTTAGCAGTCATGAAGCCAAGAATAAGGTAAAAATGTACTTACTACAATTGGACTACGAAGACACTGAAAACCTTAGTCAAAGTCAAAGTCAAAGATTTATTTGCAGATAAATATGGTTACAGAGTTCTTACAATGGTAGGTTTTTAGTAGCTTAACATACTTAATCATAACATAATGACGTGCAAATTTTTGGTACACCGATTATTTAAATTTAAATTGAAGGAATTCTTTTACAGTGTAGAAGGAATTTTCAATTAACCAGCTGCGTAAAGCCCTTCTGAAGCGGACCATTGGAAGTTCTTTAATTTGGTTAGGAATCTTGTTATAAATTTTAATACACATAGGATAGCAATTTCGCCCATATAGTTCCGTTTTCGTTCTAGGAATAACCAATCTATTAGGGTGTCTAGTATTAAACTTACATTTATCTCCCAGTTTTTCAAACAACTCAGGGTGAGATTTGTAAATTTACATACTTCCTCAATATAAATACCAGTTAATGTAAGTATTCTAAGTTTACTAAACAGTGGTTTACAGGATGTAAGTGGGTCTATATTACAAATCGCACGTATACACCTCTTTTGTGCGATGAAAGCTCTTTCGAGATGCACCGAGTTACCCCATACCAGTATACCATACCGCAGTATTGAACCAACGTATGCATGATAAGCCTGTAATGTGGCTTGTCTATTTGTTAGGTTAGATAAACGCCATAGAACATACGCAAACTTACTGAGTTTTCCACATATCTTATCAATATGATTAATCCAGGAACACCTCTCATCTAGATCTATCCCAAGAAAAGTCATACTATCTGATTTTTGTATTTTTTTATCTTTATAAGTGATGTTTAAATCCATTGTATTCCAGTTTTTGTTACGAAATTGTACATATTTGGTTTTATCATATTGCTTACGGTATTATTTATTTCCTCATTATAGTTTTCTTTATTTTTAGAGATAATTACGGCCACATCGTCTGCAAAGAGTATGTAGGGATGATCAGTTACTTCTGTCAGGTCAATGATATATATCAGAAAAAGTGGGGGGCCTAAGATACTGCCCTGTGGGACGCCTGCGCAATTGTAACCTAGTTTGGATTTAAATGATAATTCACCGTTTTGATTCGGTTTATCGACAGTAATTTCTACAAATTGCGATCTGTTTGTAAGGTAACTTTTTACCCATGCATTTGCTTTTCCGAGTATTCCATATTTATCACATTTTTTTAGTAGCAGCTTGTGCGATACAAAGTCAAAGGCTTTTGACATCTCAAAAAATACAACAGTTGTCGGAATTTTCTGGTCAATATTTTTAGTAACTATGTTAATTAAATTAAATGCCGCTGTGGTTGTCGATTTCTTTTTTTGGAATCCATGCTGTTCATGTTTCAAAATATTGAACTTATCGATAAAATTTATTAATCGCGCATGCATGACCTTTTCATAAACTTTCGCTAAAATAGGCAAGAGGGCTATCGGTCTGTAATTGTCAAAGAGATTTTTATTACCTTTTTTATGTATTGGTTTAATAGTTGTCATTTTCAATTTCTCAGGAAACACTTCCGTGAAAAATGATAAGTCTATTAGATGTACTAGTACCGGAGTAATAATAGGGCCTATGTATTTTATAATTTTTGTAGGTATTTGATCATAACCTGTTGAGTTAGTATCCCTGAGAGATTTTATTACTTTTTGTATTTCGCCAGCATTAGTGGGCATTAAAAACATACTAGAATTAATACCAATTATTATTATTATGAATTATTACTAGAATTATTAATATATTAATACTTATGACCCTTCATGTATAATTCTATCCTATCTTCCACACAAACTCATACACTTTCTTCACTCACTACGCCATACACACACACACTTACACACGTCCACACACCTCCACACACACACACACTCTCACATCACTAACCCACTCTCTCTCCATTTACACACTTTTCTATAATTCATAACTATATATAATTCATAAACACAACATCCACACCTAACGCGTTTAAGCTCACCAACAAACCCTCGCACTTTTAATGGTACCTTATCTGTAAAGTAGTGACACACAAACGTCCTAAGATAGAGTAGAATGTGAATGTAGAGCTGAACACTATTCCCTGAGATACAGGTTCCCGCCTAGTTCAGGGGGTAGGGTCAATACTCTGTGCACCTGATTTAACCACCACAAAAAATTGTATAATTTTCATGTACCTACCTTAATGTAATTATACTGGAGAGATTTTTATTTTTTTATTTGCCGGTACGGTTCGTTCGCAACAGTTTAAATTATTTGTGGTCACCCTATATACGCTAAATTGTTAAGGAATGTTTATTTTATTCATATCTTTTGAAACACTGAATGTGTAAGATGTTGGAGTTCGCCAATATTTAGTAGAAATTTCTACAAAATATTGATGCTATCGTTATTAAGGAGCTACAAATTGAAAAACATTTTTTGCCAAATCCGAAAAGTTTACCTGGCTAGACACAAAAGGGTGGGTGGCAATTTTTTGAAGTTCTATGTTCACTAGACGCACGTGCGAGGTGTCAAACGACGCGTCGCGGTGCGGGCTAGCAATCTATGGAAGTATTGGAATTTACTTTGTATAAAAATTTTGTTTTTGCCGAAAAATTTGTTTTTTGACTGAAAAAGCTGAAATTACTACTACCAAACAGGACTAGAGTTCGCGGAACGCGCACAGGAATACAAAAAGTAAGGTAAGTATCTATTGCGGTCGGCCCAGATAACATCCCTGCATATATCGTTAAAGGATGGAGCAGTATATTAGCGGCCCCTTTATGTCATGTTTTTAATCTAGCTCTTCAATCGGGCGTGTATCCGGAGATATGGAAGACTTCACGTATTACTCCCATCCCTAAAACCAGTGACAAGACATCTGTCGAGGAACACAGACCCATCGCTATTTTATCAACCATTGCAAAGGTCTTTGAACATATACTTCACACTGTTATCTATAAACAAACCAATATGTATCTTTCCGATGCTCAACATGGTTTTCGACATGGTCGCTCCGTGAACTCAAATCTGCTGGTTCATGTTGACTTTATATCCAGTAGCCTAGAATCTGGTAGGCAGGTCGACACTCTGTATTTTGATTTCCAGAAGGCGTTCGACAGGGTGGACAACGATGTGCTTTTGGCAAAGTTAGGGGCTACGGGCTTCTCATCCGGTCTTCTTAACTTCTTCGCCGACTACCTACGGGATCGCAAACAGTTCGTCCGACATGGCTGCTTTGAGTCGAAGGCTTATTACACTCGCTCGGGTGTGAGTCAGGGATCCGTATTGGGGCCGCCTCTGTTTCTGATCATGATCAATGATCTAATTTGTAAGATTCGATTCGCAAAATGTCTACTATACGCCGACGATCTAAAGCTAGCTGCCCAAATCAGAACAGAGGTGGATTGCGAACTCCTACAAAAAGATATCGATACCGTCTATGAGTGGAGCATTGCGAACAAGTTGTTGTTTAATAGTAAATGCAGCGTTATGACTTATGGTCGAGCGTTGAGACCAATAAAATACGATTATAATTTGGGGGGTATAGTGATCACTCGTGTCACCAGCGTTAAGGACTTAGGAGTGACTTTCGACCGAGGTCTGACATTTAGAGACCAAGTGTCTGCCCTTGCAAAGGAATCCTTCAGGCGTCTGGGATTTGTCTTGAGGAACGCTCGTGACTTTCGCAATCCCAGTATTATTAAACTCCTATACACCACTTTGGTTCGGAGTAAACTCGAGTCCAGCGCCTGTGTCTGGCATCCACATACTGCGTCACAGACACTGATGCTTGAGAAAGTTCAGAAAACCTTCCTGAGATTTTTGTATCAAAGGCTGTACCATCACTATCCATTCATGTATCCAACGAACTATCTTCTGGGGGTGTTGGGATTCAATTCGTTGGAGGTAAGAAGGGGCTTTGATCAGCTCACGCTTGCCTGTAAAACCCTAAACGGTCGTATTGACTGCCCTGAGCTCCACGGACTTTTCTGCTGCCTATTTGTGCCCGACAAATACCTTGGGCACCGTCAAAGCCGCCGGCATAACCTGTTCGCACTACCGCTATCTAGATCTGTTGCCAGAGCTGCATCCCCGGTATGTCGAACCCTAAGGATGCTAAACGCCCTCCTGACTACTGACCCTGAATGTGATGTGTTTGCTGATGATTGGAAGAAAATGATGCGTGCTTGTCTGGTGTTTTGTGAGAGACAATATGCGAGGGTGTCCACTGTTACATGTAAGTTTATGATGTTTTTTAATTTATTTACATTTACGCAAATTATTATTAATACTTTTATCAACGAATTGTATATCTCTGAATTTGAATTTAATGTTTGTACTGTTTGTAATGTTATTTGAATGCTTATTTTATTTTAATCTTTATAATTCTATGTTAATTAATGTAATTGGACCTGTGCCGTTTTAATTAACTATAAATAAATAAATATTGCAGCTAAAAAAATGATTTTATAGAAAAGATTTCGAGATAAAAAATAATTAAAGGTTGAAATTTGGAAGAAAAATTCAAAGTCCCCGAATAAAAAACCCTTCGCGTTTTTATCTAAAATTATTAGTCAGATAGTAGGGCGGAGCCTATTAAAAATCAAAATAGCTGAAAACAGAGTCAAAATGAAAAGTAATGTTCGCTCAGGTGAGGTTCGCTCAGGTTAGGTTCGCTCAGGTTAGGTTCGCTCAGGTTAGGTTCGCTCAGGTTAGGTTCGCTCAGGTGAGGTTCGCTCAGGTTAGGTTCGCTCAGGTTAGGTTCGCTCAGGTTAGGTTCGCTCAGGTGAGGTTCGCTCAGGTTAGGTTCGCTCAGGTTAGGTTCGCTCAGGTTAGGTTCGCTCAGGTTAGGTTCGCTCAGGTTAGGTTCGCTCAGGTTAGGTTCGCTCAGGTTAGGTTCGCTCAGGTTAGGTTCGCTCAGGTTAGGTTCGCTCAGGTTAGGTTCGCTCAGGTTAGGTTCGCTCAGGTTAGGTTCGCTCAGGTTAGGTTCGCTCAGGTTAGGTTCGCTCAGGTTAGGTTCGCTCAGGTTAGGTTCGCTCAGGTTAGGTTCGCTCAGGTTAGGTTCGCTCAGGTTAGGTTCGCTCAGGTTAGGTTCGCTCAGGTTAGGTTCGCTCAGGTTAGGTTCGCTCAGGTTAGGTTCGCTCAGGTTAGGTTCGCTCAGGTTAGGTTCGCTCAGGTTAGGTTCGCTCAGGTTAGGTTCGCTCAGGTTAGGTTCGCTCAGGTTAGGTTCGCTCAGGTTAGGTTCGCTCAGGTTAGGTTAGGTTAGGTTAGGTTAGGTTAGGTTAGGTTAGGTTAGGTTAGGTTAGGTTAGGTTAGGTTAGGTTAGGTTAGGTTAGGTTAGGTTAGGTTAGGTTAGGTTAGGTTAGGTTAGGTTAGGTTAGGTTTTTTTTTTTTTTTTTTTTTTTTTAAATTTTGGCAGGAGTGGGAAATCCTCATGGACGCCCAGACTGACTCACTAGTGAGCCAGTCTGGGCAGTGCCGGACTTTTACCGGCTAAAAACCACTCCTGCCTTTCTAAGTGTCCCTCTGACATTATCAGAGCCCTTAGTTTTTCAGTTTTTAATAATTATTTCTAAGACTTTTGGAACTATTTTAAAGGTTAAACAATTACTGACAATTCTGGTTTCCTGTTGAACTCCCACCTACAATATTACGAATAAATCAAAAAATGCTAACTCGACTAAGTTTATTGAATTTCTTATCTATTTCATCTTTATATACTACCCATACTATATGATGTATTTTATTCCTATTTTTATTATTTTCTAACTTATTTCTTTTCCTATGCCAATTTATATGATACATAAACTATATACTCATTATACACTTAGTATCATACTTTTCTTATCCTATCTTATTTCTTTTATTAACTATGGATGCTATTGTACTACAGTATTTTAAAAACACTTCTCTTTTCTTTCCTTTTATTAGGTCAGGTAGATTATGGGCTACCAATGCGACGGCGAGTTTCTGCTCCGCTTCAAAGCGCATCTTAGCGGTAATGGGGCACTCCAGCAATATGTGCAGGACTGTCTCTTCTACACCAGGCTCACAGGCGCACGATGGATTCTCTTTACACTTGAAGCGTTTCAAGTATGAGGAGAATCCCCCGTGCCCCGTCAGTATTTGTGTGGTTAGGTTTGTTGGAGACATCCTGCGCACCACGCCATACGCCATCACCGCGTCAGGAAAGAAGTGCTTAGTGCCCGAAGCCGTGTCACCCGACCTATATCTCCCGTTCCATTCGTCAAGCGTTTCCGACCGGATTCTTCGCTTGACGAATGATACGGGACACAAATCGTAGTCCGGCTTCTTCTTCGACCCCAGGGCAGCCTCCTTCGCGAGCTGGTCGGCTCTCTCGTTACCCTCCAACCCTGCGTGGGCCTTAATCCAGAACAAGGAGACACTCTTGTTCTGGAGCTTACAGCGCCGTATGGTGTCTCTTGTTTCCACGGCTAAGGGGTGGGGGGAACTTACATTGATCACCGACTGAAGAGCCGCCATAGAGTCGCTGAAGATGCCGAACGTGGCTTCACCGCGTTTGAGCGCCTCCGCTGCTGCTCTTTGTAGAGCCAGGAGTTCGGCCTGGTAGACGGTACAATAGGACGGCAAAGCAAGCTTGAGGGCCTTTGTTTCGGTGGTGCTATTCCACAAGGATAGCGCCGCTCCGACTTTGCCCTCAATCTTGCTGCCGTCGGTGAAAATACGCACATCAAAATTGCTGTGGTTATTGTATTGCTCCTCGTCTACCAGGCTTCCATACTCCAAACTTACCTGCTCCGCGGGGTGCGGGGCTTCTATCGCTGGCGCCATCCGCTCAACCTCCCTGTCTCCCAGTACGGGCTGGGGCACCCCCCTCTTGGCTCCGTATAGTGCAGCTGCTTCCCGAATACGGAGGTCGAGTGGGAGTATCCCAGCCAGAACCAGTGCCGAGTTCAGGGAGACCGTGCGGTAGGCTCTGCACAGCTTTTGTGCAAACCCCCTTTGGACGACATTTAGCTGCTTCCTGACCCCCAACTTGTTGGCTGCCGGTGCCCATGCGCTTGCGGCGTACAGCACAGTCGGCTCCACTGCTGCAGTGTATATTGCCCTTATCACCTCTGGGTGCAGACCCCAACTGACCCGGGCTGCCCTGGCCAGCTGCTTGTACATAGCTATCGCCTTCTTACAGACGACAGCTATGTGTTTGTTGAAGGTGAGTTTGGCGTCGATCACTAGCCCTAATATTTTAACATCTTGGGACATTCCAATGTCGATCCCCCCCATGCTCAAGCGCGGCGTGTCATATTTCAGCCTCCGCGTTAACACCATCGCACAGGTTTTGTGCGGCGCGAATTTCAGCCGATTTTTGACACCCCACGCTCGAACATGTTCGAGAGCGGCATTGGCTTGTCCCTCGATTTCGTGTGCCGTATCGCCGCAGAATACCAGCACCACATCGTCGGCAAATGCCTGACAGTAGTCGCCCCTACTCTCCAGCTGTTTTAGGAGCGGGTCGAGAAGCACATTCCAAAATATGGGCCCCCCTATGGATCCCTGGACGCACCCCTTGCCAGTTGGTCTTTTGCTCTCCTCCCCGGCGTACCTCACTGTGACCACCCTGTCAGTGAGGTAGCTGCTGACTACCCGTCTCAAATTTACAGGACACTTTTCCTCAGCCAATCGTACTTTAATAGCAGGCCACCACGCATTGTCGAAAGCTCCCTCGATATCCAGTGACACAAGAGTGATGATCTTCTTTTGTGCCAACTGTGTGCGGATGTAATGGACGAGAGTAAAGAGGGAGTCTTCAGTGCTTTTTTGGGGCATAAAGCCGTATTGACGAGTACTGATCCTGGGCAGCAAGTAGAATTTGAGACGGGCAACCAGCATCTTTTCGTACACTTTCCCAAGGACAGGCAAAAGCCCAATCGGCCTGTACGACTTGGGTACGGTGTACGAGTCTTTGCCTGGCTTCCTTAGCACAACCACCGTAGCCTCCTTCCAGATCTTCGGGAAGTGGTGGAGCGCCAGGCATTTATTTAGCAATGCCAAGAAGTAGTCAGGGTCACACTCTATCGCCTGGGAGCAGATGTCGGCCGTGAAGCCGTCGGCTCCCGGGGCCTTTTTATGGTTGAACGACACCATGGATCTGTTAAGCTCGCTTTGGGTAAACGGTGGGTCATGTCGTTCATCATGGCTCCATTCGTTTACCGTCTCTGCCAGATGTCGGATTTGGCGATGATCCATGTTGTCGTCTTCCTCTCGGTCCTCGGGATAGAACGTCTCGGCCAACAGCTTCACTGATCCTTTTGCGTCCAGTGTCTCTCCTTTCATTTGCAGCGGCAGGTCTTCTTCCCTCTTTCCTATTCTTCCCATTACTCGATAGATCCCTTCCCAAACCCCCTCTCTGTCCTGTTTCTGGCAAAACTCCTTCCAGCTTTCCGTTTGGGCTCTCATCACCGCAGTCTCATATTCTTCCTTTGCTTCCAGGTACAGGTCGACAACCATCGCTCTTCGGACCGGCGCTGCGTTCCTGACTCTCACTTTCTTGGTGACGACTAGTTTCTTCATCTCCTCGAGCTCTTCGGACCACCACGGCATGGTAAGTGTATCTGTTTTCTTTTTATTTGGAATTGTGTCTCTGCATGTGTCTGTTATGGCTTGTGTGTATGTGTATATGATTAATTCCAATTGATCTATATTGTGTGTGCTTGACAAATCCGCTAGGGTTAACTTTCTATCCAGCATAACCTGAGACAGTTTCTCATGAAACTGCCTCCAGTTAGCTTTTCTGGTGTTGTATACCCTAGTGGTTCGTTCGATGGCTGTACCTTTGGATTTTACTAAATTTATGTTAAATGTTATGCCGTTGTGGTCGGAACTCGTGAGACCTTCATCGATCCACCAGTCGTCCACCAGGTCGAGCATGTCCGCCGAACAGGCCGTCACGTCCACGTGGCTGCTATACCTCACCCCGCCTCTCACGGTGTCAAAAGTTGGGATATCCCCCATGTTGAGGATCTGTAAACCCAGTTCCTCCAGTGTCCCACACATCTGCTCCCCTCTGGAGTCCTCACTGCAGCCACCCCACCAAGTACTCTTCGCGTTTGCGTCTCCTCCAACAACCAACCTATTTGATCCCATCTCTCGCTCTATTCGTTTTAGATGCTCCAGGTATGGCTCGATGGGCTTGTCCGGCTCGAAGTAGAAGGATACCAGCGTGATCGTCCAGGCTCTGGTTCGGACTCCCACCACAACGATATTGTTTGTGGTGAGTTGTGGGTACTGTAAGATGTCTAGATCTTTGTTGAAGACGGCTATTGCCGCCTTTACAGTCCCTTCTCCTCCCTCAGAGCTCTGGAAGACCCTTACGCCCCGGTAACCCTTCATCCTTCTCAATCCACCCACATATGGCTCCTGGAGCATAGCAACGGCGACCTTGCGCTTGTCAGCTTCCAGCAGGAGCTCGTTTGTTGCTAGCTGACTCCGTTGCAGGTTGGCCTGGATCACTTTATACTCGGTGAAGGACGCAGGGACCACTTTAGCAATACGCTACTGACAAGCGTGCCAACGAGTCCCATTTAACGCGTATCGGGCACTCGCTGTCGAAGGCATTGTGGTCGGTCTTTTCTACTTTAGCCAAAACACAATTGTGGCACTTTGGCGCCTCCGCTGCAAGCCGTGATGGGCAGTCAGCACGCATGTGCGGGTCGCCACAGTGGATGCAGAGGTCAGCGGGCTGCGTGCACAGTTTACGGCTGTGGCCGAAGCGCAAACAGCGAGTACACTGCACCAGGGGTGACTGGTCTTGCACACGCACGCGCTGCAGGTCGATGTGCACGCGACCCGCCATCGTCAGCCTCTGCCATACAGAAGGGGACACCCGCAGGATGACGTGACACATGTGGGGGTTCCTCGTCTTGCGACGGTACTTCACCCCCATCCTCAAGTCTTCCGCAGGTATGTCCCCGACTAAGTGGGAGTTTTGCCGCTGTAGGGATTGGGTTATCTCCTCATCTGTGTGGCAGGAAAGGACGTCTTTGAGGATGACCAGCGGGTCCTTATTTTTCATCTCCTCTACCACCAGATTACCCGTCTTCCTTATCCTTTCAGTGACTTTGGTCATCTCTTCCTTGGTTTTGAACCCAACCACCACTTTCTGGTCCCTCGCTTTTCGCAACCGCTCCACCCTAGTGCCCTCATTTCGGGCATTGACCGCCACCCTTAGCTTCTCAATAACCTCTTCACCGGTGTCCTGATCGTTTACCGATGATACGACCACCGAGTGAAGAGGCTCTTGGATATGCTGCTTCAGGCCAGCGGCCATCTCCGCGAAAGTCGGACCTTGGCCTGCTACGTATTGAGGGGCCAGCCTGAGTTGCTCCGACAGAGCGCGTGTGTTTAGTTTGCATTCCTCCAAGGCCTGCTTGTGCTCGTGGAGGTCTGCCACAAGGCTCTTCATCAACTCTGTCGGTTCTTCTGTGGCCAGCCTCTGTGGCGCAGCTATCGGTGTGGCTGCAGCTATTACCGCAGGTACCGGTGTGACTGGGACTCTGTTCCGCTCCGACTCTTTAACAAGCTCAAAAAGCCTGTTGATCGCATTGATTACCTCCGATTTAATCTCTGTTTTGAGGTTGCGAGAGTTGCCCAAATGAAGCTTCGCTTTATTTAGGCAAGCTCTCGCCTCCGCAATGAGATTGGGGTAACCAGCCTCAGTCTTTTTTGGCGGTTTTGCGGCGTCCGCTGGTACTCGGCGAATCTCCAGGGTGTTGGGAGCAGGTGGCGTGGCTTCGCGCTTTGTTTGCGCTGGAGACTTGGCCTGGGGATCAACTTTTCCGGCCTCCCATTCCCCGATACTACGCCTCACACAGGGAAGCGAGGGTCCAGCCTTCTCTGTCGAACGCGGTGAGCCCCTGGCGCCCGGTGAGTTCGCGTTTGTCTTGGCCGGTGTGCGGAACATAGTTGCTGTTTGTGTGAAGGTAAGATTCATGAAACCGAAATGCGTCAGAAGACACTAAAAATACTTCTGCGTCCCTGTAAAGAGGGGACAGACACAGAAGTAGGTTAAAATATAAAGAAAATAAATCGTCAACGGCCGAAAGACCGTCAGGTCAATATCCTAAAATAACAAAGGTCAAAAAGTTAATTCTGAGGACTCAGGAGTAGTTTATGAAGCCAAAAATTTAAAAAGAATTTTTTGCCAAATCCGAAAAGTTTACCTGGCTAGACGCAACAGGGTGGGTGGGAGGGCAATTTTTTGCAGTTCTATGTTCGCCAGACGCACGTGCGAGGTGTCAGAAGACGCGTCTCGGCGCGGGCTAGCGATCTATAGGGTTATTGGAATTAATTTAGTGTAAAAATTTTGTGTTTTTGCCGAAAAACGTGTTTTTCGACTGAAAACCTGAGATTACGACTACCAAACGGGACTCGAGTTCGCGGAACGCGCACAGGAATACAGGTAAGGCAGGTAAGTAGCTATTGCAACTAGTAAAAAATGTTTTTATAGAAAATATTTCGAGATAAAAATTAATTAAAGATTGAAATTTGGAAGAAAATTTCAAAGTCCCAGAATGAAAAACCCTTCGTGTTTTTGTCAAAAATGATTGGTCAGATAGTAGGGCGGAGCCTATTAAAAATCAAAATAGCTGAAAACAGCGTCAAAATGCGTCAACGGGATGCAAAGTTATAATGGGTTAGGTTAGGTTAGGTTAGGTTAGGTTAGGTTAGGTTAGGTTAGGTTAGGTTAGGTTAGGTTAGGTTAGGTTAGGTTAGGTTAGGTTAGGTTAGGTTAGGTTAGGTTAGGTTAGGTTAGGTTAGGTTAGGTTAGGTTAGGTTAGGTTAGGTTAGGTTAGGTTAGGTTAGGTTAGGTTAGGTTAGGTTAGGTTAGGTTAGGTTAGGTTAGGTTAGGTTAGGTTAGGTTAGGTTAGGTTAGGTTAGGTTAGGTTAGGTTAGGTTAGGTTAGGTTAGGTTAGGTTAGGTTAGGTTAGGTTAGGTTAGGTTAGGTTAGGTTAGGTTAGGTTAGGTTAGGTTAGGTTAGGTTAGGTTAGGTTAGGTTAGGTTAGGTTAGGTTAGGTTAGGTTAGGTTAGGTTAGGTTAGGTTAGGTTAGGTTAGGTTAGGTTAGGTTAGGTTAGGTTAGGTTAGGTTAGGTTAGGTTAGGTTAGGTTAGGTTAGGTTAGGTTAGGTTAGGTTAGGTTAGGTTAGGTTAGGTTAGGTTAGGTTAGGTTAGGTTAGGTTAGGTTAGGTTAGGTTAGGTTAGGTTAGGTTAGGTTAGGTTAGGTTAGGTTAGGTTAGGTTAGGTTAGGTTAGGTTAGGTTAGGTTAGGTTAGGTTAGGTTAGGTTAGGTTAGGTTAGGTTAGGTTAGGTTAGGTTAGGTTAGGTTAGGTTAGGTTAGGTTAGGTTAGGTTAGGTTAGGTTAGGTTAGGTTAGGTTAGGTTAGGTTAGGTTAGGTTAGGTTAGGTTAGGTTAGGTTAGGTTAGGTTAGGTTAGGTTAGGTTAGGTTAGGTTAGGTTAGGTTAGGTTAGGTTAGGTTAGGTTAGGTTAGGTTAGGTTAGGTTAGGTTAGGTTAGGTTAGGTTAGGTTAGGTTAGGTTAGGTTAGGTTAGGTTAGGTTAGGTTAGGTTAGGTTAGGTTAGGTTAGGTTAGGTTAGGTTAGGTTAGGTTAGGTTAGGTTAGGTTAGGTTAGGTTAGGTTAGGTTAGGTTAGGTTAGGTTAGGTTAGGTTAGGTTAGGTTAGGTTAGGTTAGGTTAGGTTAGGTTAGGTTAGGTTAGGTTAGGTTAGGTTAGGTTAGGTTAGGTTAGGTTAGGTTAGGTTAGGTTAGGTTAGGTTAGGTTAGGTTAGGTTAGGTTAGGTTAGGTTAGGTTAGGTTAGGTTAGGTTAGGTTAGGTTAGGTTAGGTTAGGTTAGGTTAGGTTAGGTTAGGTTAGGTTAGGTTAGGTTAGGTTAGGTTAGGTTAGGTTAGGTTAGGTTAGGTTAGGTTAGGTTAGGTTAGGTTAGGTTAGGTTAGGTTAGGTTAGGTTAGGTTAGGTTAGGTTAGGTTAGGTTAGGTTAGGTTAGGTTAGGTTAGGTTAGGTTAGGTTAGGTTAGGTTAGGTTAGGTTAGGTTAGGTTAGGTTAGGTTAGGTTAGGTTAGGTTAGGTTAGGTTAGGTTAGGTTAGGTTAGGTTAGGTTAGGTTAGGTTAGGTTAGGTTAGGTTAGGTTAGGTTAGGTTAGGTTAGGTTAGGTTAGGTTAGGTTAGGTTAGGTTAGGTTAGGTTAGGTTAGGTTAGGTTAGGTTAGGTTAGGTTAGGTTAGGTTAGGTTAGGTTAGGTTAGGTTAGGTTAGGTTAGGTTAGGTTAGGTTAGGTTAGGTTAGGTTAGGTTAGGTTAGGTTAGGTTAGGTTAGGTTAGGTTAGGTTAGGTTAGGTTAGGTTAGGTTAGGTTAGGTTAGGTTAGGTTAGGTTAGGTTAGGTTAGGTTAGGTTAGGTTAGGTTAGGTTAGGTTAGGTTAGGTTAGGTTAGGTTAGGTTAGGTTAGGTTAGGTTAGGTTAGGTTAGGTTAGGTTAGGTTAGGTTAGGTTAGGTTAGGTTAGGTTAGGTTAGGTTAGGTTAGGTTAGGTTAGGTTAGGTTAGGTTAGGTTAGGTTAGGTTAGGTTAGGTTAGGTTAGGTTAGGTTAGGTTAGGTTAGGTTAGGTTAGGTTAGGTTAGGTTAGGTTAGGTTAGGTTAGGTTAGGTTAGGTTAGGTTAGGTTAGGTTAGGTTAGGTTAGGTTAGGTTAGGTTAGGTTAGGTTAGGTTAGGTTAGGTTAGGTTAGGTTAGGTTAGGTTAGGTTAGGTTAGGTTAGGTTAGGTTAGGTTAGGTTAGGTTAGGTTAGGTTAGGTTAGGTTAGGTTAGGTTAGGTTAGGTTAGGTTAGGTTAGGTTAGGTTAGGTTAGGTTAGGTTAGGTTAGGTTAGGTTAGGTTAGGTTAGGTTAGGTTAGGTTAGGTTAGGTTAGGTTAGGTTAGGTTAGGTTAGGTTAGGTTAGGTTAGGTTAGGTTAGGTTAGGTTAGGTTAGGTTAGGTTAGGTTAGGTTAGGTTAGGTTAGGTTAGGTTAGGTTAGGTTAGGTTAGGTTAGGTTAGGTTAGGTTAGGTTAGGTTAGGTTAGGTTAGGTTAGGTTAGGTTAGGTTAGGTTAGGTTAGGTTAGGTTAGGTTAGGTTAGGTTAGGTTAGGTTAGGTTAGGTTAGGTTAGGTTAGGTTAGGTTAGGTTAGGTTAGGTTAGGTTAGGTTAGGTTAGGTTAGGTTAGGTTAGGTTAGGTTAGGTTAGGTTAGGTTAGGTTAGGTTAGGTTAGGTTAGGTTAGGTTAGGTTAGGTTAGGTTAGGTTAGGTTAGGTTAGGTTAGGTTAGGTTAGGTTAGGTTAGGTTAGGTTAGGTTAGGTTAGGTTAGGTTAGGTTAGGTTAGGTTAGGTTAGGTTAGGTTAGGTTAGGTTAGGTTAGGTTAGGTTAGGTTAGGTTAGGTTAGGTTAGGTTAGGTTAGGTTAGGTTAGGTTAGGTTAGGTTAGGTTAGGTTAGGTTAGGTTAGGTTAGGTTAGGTTAGGTTAGGTTAGGTTAGGTTAGGTTAGGTTAGGTTAGGTTAGGTTAGGTTAGGTTAGGTTAGGTTAGGTTAGGTTAGGTTAGGTTAGGTTAGGTTAGGTTAGGTTAGGTTAGGTTAGGTTAGGTTAGGTTAGGTTAGGTTAGGTTAGGTTAGGTTAGGTTAGGTTAGGTTAGGTTAGGTTAGGTTAGGTTAGGTTAGGTTAGGTTAGGTTAGGTTAGGTTAGGTTAGGTTAGGTTAGGTTAGGTTAGGTTAGGTTAGGTTAGGTTAGGTTAGGTTAGGTTAGGTTAGGTTAGGTTAGGTTAGGTTAGGTTAGGTTAGGTTAGGTTAGGTTAGGTTAGGTTAGGTTAGGTTAGGTTAGGTTAGGTTAGGTTAGGTTAGGTTAGGTTAGGTTAGGTTAGGTTAGGTTAGGTTAGGTTAGGTTAGGTTAGGTTAGGTTAGGTTAGGTTAGGTTAGGTTAGGTTAGGTTAGGTTAGGTTAGGTTAGGTTAGGTTAGGTTAGGTTAGGTTAGGTTAGGTTAGGTTAGGTTAGGTTAGGTTAGGTTAGGTTAGGTTAGGTTAGGTTAGGTTAGGTTAGGTTAGGTTAGGTTAGGTTAGGTTAGGTTAGGTTAGGTTAGGTTAGGTTAGGTTAGGTTAGGTTAGGTTAGGTTAGGTTAGGTTAGGTTAGGTTAGGTTAGGTTAGGTTAGGTTAGGTTAGGTTAGGTTAGGTTAGGTTAGGTTAGGTTAGGTTAGGTTAGGTTAGGTTAGGTTAGGTTAGGTTAGGTTAGGTTAGGTTAGGTTAGGTTAGGTTAGGTTAGGTTAGGTTAGGTTAGGTTAGGTTAGGTTAGGTTAGGTTAGGTTAGGTTAGGTTAGGTTAGGTTAGGTTAGGTTAGGTTAGGTTAGGTTAGGTTAGGTTAGGTTAGGTTAGGTTAGGTTAGGTTAGGTTAGGTTAGGTTAGGTTAGGTTAGGTTAGGTTAGGTTAGGTTAGGTTAGGTTAGGTTAGGTTAGGTTAGGTTAGGTTAGGTTAGGTTAGGTTAGGTTAGGTTAGGTTAGGTTAGGTTAGGTTAGGTTAGGTTAGGTTAGGTTAGGTTAGGTTAGGTTAGGTTAGGTTAGGTTAGGTTAGGTTAGGTTAGGTTAGGTTAGGTTAGGTTAGGTTAGGTTAGGTTAGGTTAGGTTAGGTTAGGTTAGGTTAGGTTAGGTTAGGTTAGGTTAGGTTAGGTTAGGTTAGGTTAGGTTAGGTTAGGTTAGGTTAGGTTAGGTTAGGTTAGGTTAGGTTAGGTTAGGTTAGGTTAGGTTAGGTTAGGTTAGGTTAGGTTAGGTTAGGTTAGGTTAGGTTAGGTTAGGTTAGGTTAGGTTAGGTTAGGTTAGGTTAGGTTAGGTTAGGTTAGGTTAGGTTAGGTTAGGTTAGGTTAGGTTAGGTTAGGTTAGGTTAGGTTAGGTTAGGTTAGGTTAGGTTAGGTTAGGTTAGGTTAGGTTAGGTTAGGTTAGGTTAGGTTAGGTTAGGTTAGGTTAGGTTAGGTTAGGTTAGGTTAGGTTAGGTTAGGTTAGGTTAGGTTAGGTTAGGTTAGGTTAGGTTAGGTTAGGTTAGGTTAGGTTAGGTTAGGTTAGGTTAGGTTAGGTTAGGTTAGGTTAGGTTAGGTTAGGTTAGGTTAGGTTAGGTTAGGTTAGGTTAGGTTAGGTTAGGTTAGGTTAGGTTAGGTTAGGTTAGGTTAGGTTAGGTTAGGTTAGGTTAGGTTAGGTTAGGTTAGGTTAGGTTAGGTTAGGTTAGGTTAGGTTAGGTTAGGTTAGGTTAGGTTAGGTTAGGTTAGGTTAGGTTAGGTTAGGTTAGGTTAGGTTAGGTTAGGTTAGGTTAGGTTAGGTTAGGTTAGGTTAGGTTAGGTTAGGTTAGGTTAGGTTAGGTTAGGTTAGGTTAGGTTAGGTTAGGTTAGGTTAGGTTAGGTTAGGTTAGGTTAGGTTAGGTTAGGTTAGGTTAGGTTAGGTTAGGTTAGGTTAGGTTAGGTTAGGTTAGGTTAGGTTAGGTTAGGTTAGGTTAGGTTAGGTTAGGTTAGGTTAGGTTAGGTTAGGTTAGGTTAGGTTAGGTTAGGTTAGGTTAGGTTAGGTTAGGTTAGGTTAGGTTAGGTTAGGTTAGGTTAGGTTAGGTTAGGTTAGGTTAGGTTAGGTTAGGTTAGGTTAGGTTAGGTTAGGTTAGGTTAGGTTAGGTTAGGTTAGGTTAGGTTAGGTTAGGTTAGGTTAGGTTAGGTTAGGTTAGGTTAGGTTAGGTTAGGTTAGGTTAGGTTAGGTTAGGTTAGGTTAGGTTAGGTTAGGTTAGGTTAGGTTAGGTTAGGTTAGGTTAGGTTAGGTTAGGTTAGGTTAGGTTAGGTTAGGTTAGGTTAGGTTAGGTTAGGTTAGGTTAGGTTAGGTTAGGTTAGGTTAGGTTAGGTTAGGTTAGGTTAGGTTAGGTTAGGTTAGGTTAGGTTAGGTTAGGTTAGGTTAGGTTAGGTTAGGTTAGGTTAGGTTAGGTTAGGTTAGGTTAGGTTAGGTTAGGTTAGGTTAGGTTAGGTTAGGTTAGGTTAGGTTAGGTTAGGTTAGGTTAGGTTAGGTTAGGTTAGGTTAGGTTAGGTTAGGTTAGGTTAGGTTAGGTTAGGTTAGGTTAGGTTAGGTTAGGTTAGGTTAGGTTAGGTTAGGTTAGGTTAGGTTAGGTTAGGTTAGGTTAGGTTAGGTTAGGTTAGGTTAGGTTAGGTTAGGTTAGGTTAGGTTAGGTTAGGTTAGGTTAGGTTAGGTTAGGTTAGGTTAGGTTAGGTTAGGTTAGGTTAGGTTAGGTTAGGTTAGGTTAGGTTAGGTTAGGTTAGGTTAGGTTAGGTTAGGTTAGGTTAGGTTAGGTTAGGTTAGGTTAGGTTAGGTTAGGTTAGGTTAGGTTAGGTTAGGTTAGGTTAGGTTAGGTTAGGTTAGGTTAGGTTAGGTTAGGTTAGGTTAGGTTAGGTTAGGTTAGGTTAGGTTAGGTTAGGTTAGGTTAGGTTAGGTTAGGTTAGGTTAGGTTAGGTTAGGTTAGGTTAGGTTAGGTTAGGTTAGGTTAGGTTAGGTTAGGTTAGGTTAGGTTAGGTTAGGTTAGGTTAGGTTAGGTTAGGTTAGGTTAGGTTAGGTTAGGTTAGGTTAGGTTAGGTTAGGTTAGGTTAGGTTAGGTTAGGTTAGGTTAGGTTAGGTTAGGTTAGGTTAGGTTAGGTTAGGTTAGGTTAGGTTAGGTTAGGTTAGGTTAGGTTAGGTTAGGTTAGGTTAGGTTAGGTTAGGTTAGGTTAGGTTAGGTTAGGTTAGGTTAGGTTAGGTTAGGTTAGGTTAGGTTAGGTTAGGTTAGGTTAGGTTAGGTTAGGTTAGGTTAGGTTAGGTTAGGTTAGGTTAGGTTAGGTTAGGTTAGGTTAGGTTAGGTTAGGTTAGGTTAGGTTAGGTTAGGTTAGGTTAGGTTAGGTTAGGTTAGGTTAGGTTAGGTTAGGTTAGGTTAGGTTAGGTTAGGTTAGGTTAGGTTAGGTTAG